>JACSVZ010000018.1:16060210-18875479 GCA_014706295.1 Lycocorax pyrrhopterus obiensis
AAGCAAGGTGAACAAGCCTGATACAATTGTAGAACCATTCCTCACTGTGTGACCAATTACTTCACTTGCCACACTTGAAAAAAAAAAAAAGCAAAACAAAAGAAAGACTAAAAAGTAAAGCTTCTAGGAAGCTCAAATATCTTAAAAAGACTTAAAATTTTACAAAGTATTTTAGGATTTAATTCTGACTACTCACATGGCCCTCATCGGAGCTAATGCAGCATTTTTTAGACTTCAGGAAAAAGATAATTTACTCTGTAGATATTCTCTGAAGAAAACATGATTATCCCAGCTGGGGAAAAGCCAGCCTAAGTCTCCTGTGCTACCTGACACATGGTAATCAATGTCTCACACCCCTGTGGAGGAGTATTCCAGAGGCCAATACTCAAAACACTCAGCCAGGGAAGAATCTTGACCAACTGATGGCAAGATTTCACTGAAGGCAAAGGTTATCACTTGACAGGGCTGTTATTGTGTGTCTATTTGTCATTCATGCCGCCACAGCGGCAAGTGAGGAATGGCTGTGATGGCGCGGAAATACTGCATCAGTTCTAGACACTGCCACTGAGCTGCTGCAGGTAGCTGACAGCAGCACACATCAGCAGCGTCAAAACTGGGCTGAAAAATTATTTCATTATAGGAATCGAAGATGTGATTTAAAAATTGTCTTACTTTGGGTGTACGAACTGAATTCTTGCTATCGATCAGTCAAGAAACCATGTTGTTTAGGAATTCTTGAAGGCAGAAGAAACTACAAACATGGTATTTTGGGGTTTGTTGGGGTTTTTTAAAAAATATAAAATTAAAAAGGAGACAACATTTCAAAGCAGCCACTCAGGAATGGATTTTCCCACCTTTCAATATCCCAGAAACTACTCAAAAGGCAAAACACAATTAACCCTGAGCAAAATTCCAGTTAAAAACATCAAATTAAAACAAACCCCAAAATTACATCATGATATTTATGCCAATAGCTAAGATTGCAGGAGTCCTGAGCTTTTCTGGTGGGTCGGCTGGGTAGCTGAAGCAAAGACAAGGGGTCAGTACACACGAGCAGGTGTATTCCCTCTGGGGGTTAAAGGCGCTCTCTGACAGGTTGCAGATCTTTGCCTTGGAATTAGATGTTTATTTTCCTGTTGAAAATTTTCCATTTTGCATAAGATGCTTAAGTATTGATTAATCCAAAAGGCCAGACAGATACTTTTTCTATTGCCAGCTAGATAGATAAGTTGGCAGACAGCCCAAACAGACCGTAACATGGGCATTCATTAATATTTATACATTTCTGTTGGAAGTTTAACAGTGTTAACCAAGGAGTCAGAGAGCACACAGCATAAAATACATCACAAGACATCTCCTCACTATCTGGGGATATGAAGGTTAAACAGCCATAACTAGGTGAAAAATTTTAGCAGGGCACAGCAAATCTTTGCTTAAATGCATTCTCTGCTTTTAAATACTATGCCAGAAAATATTTGATTTCTCATTAAATAGTCTGGTCTTTACTGGAAGAAATGAAAACATTGCTGCATAACATATTTGCCCAAAACACAGTGCAGAAACACACAGTTCTGTGATTAGCAGAGCAGAGCAATGTCATAGTTTGCTGTTCATCTGTGCAGCTTAGAGAGAATGGGGGTAAAAATGTGATGGAACAGAAAAACAGTACTTAATACATGGCATCAGACAATAGTCACGCAATCTATATTTAAGTAACAGCTATTTCTGTCTTCAGACTATATCTCCTCCACCCTACCTTGCATGTACAGACACCCATGGATGACATCTAATCCAAATTAATAGGGTCATCCAGAGTTTTAAGTAATCAGCCATATGAAGAACTGCGCCAAGTTACTGTTATCCTGGTTAATACAATTTAATATATTAATGTACTAAATGCATTAATGATACATATAATACATAACTAATGTATTAAGGTATGTGCTAAAGTTCATATTTTACTGTGCTAGACCATCTGCATTTATAAAATTCTTCATCTCTCAGTCTATGAGCAGAGCCCACACTTGTAACTCACGAGTACAGTGAATATAGAAATGATTCTGTGACTCTGTGACTCATTCATATCTTTTAAGTTAGTAGTTGAAATGTTAAATCAAAGGGTCACAAAAAGTTGAAAACCCCAACAAAATCTTTTTCTTCAGTAATGATGATATTCCTCCCAAGAGACTGTAGCAAAGGACTGGTTCAAGAAATTAAAGTTTCAGTGATGAAGTGAGTTTTACTTGTCTTGGCCACTACATCCTTATTTACAATTTATGAGTAGCTACTGGTTTGTTTGCTCTCAAGAGAGCCCATCTATCTTGTTCAGCTCCTGCTGTTCTGGGATGAAAATGGGAGACTAGAGCAGAAAAAAGTTTTCCTCACATTTTCCTCACATATAAATAAATAAAAACCTCTTTAAAATTTAAGTTTGGATATTAGAATTGAAGCACTTAGCTATTCATGGGACATGATACATATGAAGTTGCACATCTTGTTATTTCATTGTGGAGGACCTTCTGATCAAAAAGCCTCAGTGCACAGTCTTGAATCCTAGATGTAACATGAAAGAGTTAATACCACTGCTGTCTGAAACACCCTGAATGAAGGCTTACTGTAAATTTCACTCTCTGCTGTGCCCTCACACAAAACAAACAAATCCTGCTCTGAGTCAGTGAGAATGTCTCCCTGTGCTAGAGCATCCCGCTGTCCTTGTTTGGGTCAGGAGCACAGGGCCCTGTCCTGGTGGGCTGAAAGATCTTCAGAATTATATTTGCTTCAGGATGTGTGAATGCTCCTATTACACTCCTAAACCTTTCTGTCTTCCCAAGGCACTGAGCATGGGGACAGGGACGCACCAGGATGTGTCACATTTGTGTGACACCGGACACAAATGGCGCATTTCCCACCCCACATTCTGCACTGGGGATGTGGGCAGGAGTTCTGGGCGCATTCACTGCGTTTCCTTGGTCGTCTTTCTGAAAAATATGCTCCTCTTCTCCTACAGAGGGTTAGATTTATGGTCTCTCCTGCCCACTATTTTTGCTTCGATCAATTCTGAATTATACAGCAAGAAAGCTCCAAGAGAAGAACAACTCACAACAAGAGTCAGACAGTAAATACAGGGATGAGTTTGAGCCCCTTTGTTAGGCCAGCACAGGAAGTAATGTTTTACCCTCTTCCCAGATGTCTCTAGAATTCAAACATTAATATAGAGCACCTTATCCAATTCGGTTGCTACATCTCCTTTTCAAGAGCTTTTAAATGTAAATTTAAATTATTTAAAATAATGACCTTTAATCCTGTGAAATGGGATTAAAGAGTTGAATAAATTTTTCCCCGTCAGGAATTACACATGGGGACCTCTGGCCCTCTCTGCTGCTGATTGCAGTGGATTTGCTTCATGTCCTTCCCAAATTCCTGCCTTTTAGCTGTCTCTTGGGAGCCGTAGACTGAGGATATCCCACAGTGCATTTGTTTCCTATGTTGGATCTCCTCTTGGACCAAATTTGAAGAGCAGCTCCAACACAGCACTGTTCCAAGAGCCCAGCTTTTAACATTTCTATGTTAAAGGCTCTGGCACATTACATGGAATTCCACAAGACCAAACTCTAATGCATTTCATTTAAATTATTAAAAAAAAATAAATTCCAATAGGAAAAATGCAAAATGAAAAGCCTTGAACTGCATTCTGAAAGTACCCTCTATTCCGTGTTTGCTGCATTCTCTGGGGTAAAACTGTCCTGCACAGGATACAATTATTACAGAAAGTAACCTGCCTCACCAGAGCCTCCCACAGAATGTCACCCTGTATTTTAAATTCTCCAAGGTTTTTACTTTGAAAAATTATTTTACAGCCCAAAGAACAATCCTTCCAGCTTGAAGTCCACTCTTACTGATACACCCCTTTTCTCTCAGAAAATAAAATTCAATCCTGTATTTGACTTTGTTTAAATGAACTGAGATTTCACTTGGATGATTTATCATCCTTCAGCAGAAGGCAAGACCAATCTTATCAGCATACTTCGGGTGTTGAGAGTTCAATTAGAACAGTTTGTAGCTGGCTGTCTTATTGAAGCCAGGGGACCTGAGGTCAGCATTGATTGTGTATTTTATTGATGTGGATCTTTCCTTGACAGTTGTTTAGAGAAACACGAAAATACAAAACACAGCTTCAAGAATAACCCCTAAAAGTGCTTCAAAATGAGCAATTACTTATCATACCTCATCCCCTCTCAGGATGCTACTGGGGCTTAAAACCTCTCCCACAAACAGTGTCTGATGATCAAACTGTACATTTATGCCAGCTAAGGTTTGGGGAATGTACACCCTTTGATATCTTAAAGCTTCCAAAGTACCAAAAGTTCCAAATGTTAGTCCACAGATTCCAATACTGGAAGGATTGCTTTAAAATTGTGCTGCTTTAATATTAACAACACAGCAAAATTAATTACAGTTTTCTTGAGTCTGTCTGATGTGTTTCTTACACATAAGAAATAAAAATATGAACACAGCTCTTGTGAATTTCAAGATCAGTGATCTATTCAGGCTTCAGAGTGACAATGCAGCAACACATTAAAAATGCCCTGTGCTTCTAAAGCAATTCTAGATCTAAGGAAAACCTCAAAATCTCATTCACACACAAAAACCAAAAAAAAGGTCCTATCAAAAGGAAAAGATTATTTTTTGGTCTAAGAAATCACTTCATAAAAAGAAATATTTTTACCCAGACATCTCTTGAAAAACATGGAATAACTCATTCAGTGGAAGTTGCCCCTACCCATGATGGGGAGTTGGAACTAGATGAGCTTTAAGGTCCCTTTCAACCCAAACCATTCCATGATTCTATGATCTGGAGCAAAGCCACAGCTTTATTAGACATCCATTTTTAAAATTTGTTTTTATCTTTGACTCAGAGGAAGTCAAGATTTCAGTACAAATAACTGTGCAAGAAACCTTTCAATGTATTATGGCTCTATAATTTATACTCCATGGAAAACAAAATAGCCTCAAAATATTTCTTCTGGAAATGCAAAACAGTTTGCAGAAACAAGGTGCTGTTCTCAGTATGTTTTCTGATCACTCTTTCTTCCCAACACATTTTCTCTGAGTCAAGTCAGCTACTCTTAATGACAAAAAATGAAAAATCAGACTCCTGCCTGAAACATTACTTGGAGAGAACCATTCTTCTCATATTAAATATACTGCAGTAAATATATAACAGGCTAACAACGCTCCCAATATAGATACAAGCATTCTAACCCCAGAAAGTCTTCATTTTGCCAATTAAAAAAATAATAATAAATGGAGGCCTATTCCACCACAAGCACAGCAGTAGGGAGATATGGAATAACTACATGGCTATATGGTTATGTGGATATATAACTGCATTATGGATATAACAAGGTTTTCAGGCAATTGTTAGATATATCCTGTTCCAGTTTGTCTGCACAGTCAAAGAACACATTCCCAGCTAAAGGGATTACACTTGAGTGAAACCACAATCATAACCCTTAACCCCAGTGTTTGAGTTTTTCTGGTGGATATTTTTTTAAATGGATGCTTGGAAACTAAAATGTCTTTAGCTTAAATTATTTGGGTGGACAATTAATTGTCTGTTGCTCCCACAATGTGAGAATGCATCAACATAGAACACAGATGTATTTTGAAGGACAATAGAGCAAACAATGTTTAAATCTTTCTTAAAAGCAAATAACTCTGACTTGGCCAATTGATAAGACCAGTGATTTCAATATAATCGAATTGAAATAAAGCAGTTAAGCATTTAAGACTTCAATAACCTTCCTAAAAATCAATCTTTCTTTTAAACTAGCCTCTCAGCCATGCCTTAGATTTCACAGCTTTAAAGAACAAAAAGTGCCTATAAAACACCTGTGTGGTGAAAATTTTTTTAAAAAGATCATATTTGGGAAATGCTCTAAATAAATTTAACAAAATCACCAAAACCCCCACACCCAAAAATGGATGTTTCTCTGGGGAGCTGGACGCCCCATATGACTCCTGCTTGCATGCATATGTGTGACTGTCAGAGAGTGACTGATTGCCTCGATGCCTCATGGTGAAGATCAATAGTTGCTTTAAAAGGAGACAGATTCATGGAAGCTATTGGATCCAAATAGTTTATTGCTTTGTGCTCATCCTTTTGTTTAATGGCAGCTCTCAGAGTCACCTCGGCAATTATTCTCTAAGTTGACTTTCAAGTAACTTCCTTGCACATCACATGGCCTTTTAAAGGTTGTGTTCAAAAGCAGCATCTCCCTCTCCCAAAGTGTTTAAAATACAGATGATGTCACATCCTTCAGCATCAGATGGTGGCACTTAGCCAGAGTTATTCACCAAGAAAACATTACAATTTACTTTCAGCCTCTGGAGCAAACCTTATCTCTGGAATTGAACTTGTTGGAAATGTCTTAGATTTGTGTTGCTAATTTTGATGCCAAAAGAGTCAGTAACCTATTGCACTTTAGATAAACATTCAAACACCTGTGGGCTCATCTCAAGGTACCTGACCTACCCAAATCTCTCAGTTCACTACAATGGTCTGGAAATCCATTTGCTTCTCTTATTATTAGATCATAATCCAAAGAGTCACCAAGTGCAGTAGGTAGGTTACATTACTCCATAGTTTGTGTAGTATTGAAATTTTGCTTATTTCATTATTGTGTCATAGATGTATTTTTCAGCTTCTGGCCAATCCAGTTATTTGCTCTGCAACATCATAAGTCTGTGCCTGCCCTCACGTCCCTCCAATTTTGTAGGGAATGAAATAATTTTTGAATAGAACATTAAATTATAAGAAACCTTAAGGAAAAAACCCGCAACCTTTCATCCAAAAACCTAAAAAAAATAAAAATCTGGTAACTCAGGTTACTGAAAGCCAGCTTGCTTTTTCCCCTCAACATGTGATGTTGTGAGGATGACAGGCCATAACTGTGTCAGCTGTTTCTGCTCCAGCAGACTGGCCCGAGCTCCAGTCTCAGTGGGCTGGGTGTCACATCAGGGTGCAGAGTGCAGCCTCCTGTGCCTTTCCTAGGAACACACGCACAAGGGGAGCTGTCAGCTCGGATCTGAGAGTCCCTCACAGCAACACCAGTGTGGGAATCACCCCATGATGCCAGAGCACTCCCTAGGCTTAGACACGGACACTGTGCTCTTCTCCACCAAGTTACCTGTCGTGTGTATCAATGGCCAAAACCCATAAAGCCTTGAAGGGACATCTTCACAAGCTTTCTTCACATTTATAATCACATCTCAGAAATGCAGAATACACATTCATGGTTAAAACAAAGCCAGGATTAAACACAGCATCAGAGGCTGGTCAAGGATTTTTAGTTGGAAGGATTCAGCTATTGTGACTTGAAGCCATGGTGACTGCATGACAGACATGGCCTGTATTCTCCTGGTGGGACAGAAATGGGTAGGTCTAAGACACACAGTACCTTATGTCTGTTAGTTGTGGAAATAGTATCAAGAAAAGCAGAGAATATCTTGCAGCTTAAAAGAAAATAAAATTTAAAAAGCAGCAGTAATTCCCAGCCAGCCTTTCTTTCTCCTTATCTGCTTAAGAGCCAGGCATACCTCCTGTTGGTGCCACATTACGCTCTCTGCATCAATCATTGCTCTGAAACTGTCACTTCTTCTACCCAGTTACTTGTTTCACACACCACTAAGAGCTAACCTAAGGTAAGGGCACACCGCTAGGTCAGAAAAGTGAAATGCTCACTTATCTGATCACTGTTGTACAAGAAACAAAACACCACAGTGGAGGCTGCAGTGAGCAGACAAGCTTCATGCACTGCTCTGAGGAGGGAAGACAGAGCATATCAAATTCGGTACCAGATATTCAAACACTACTCTCCCACACGGTCTGTGCACAATACAGAGTACACACACCACAGGGCTGTTGAGAAGCTGCTATCAAAGCCCCAACTTTGAGCAAAAATCTCCGCTCACCCTACATATCCCAAGGGGTTCCTTCCCCAACTTTTCCTCTTTTCACTGAAGTATTCCAGTCCTGCTCCCTTCCACATTCAGACTCCCATCATCTATTTATTTCTCCTCATCTGTACTGAGGACTGTGGATCTCGATGTTCCCTAGAACAAGTTGAGCTCTGTAGGCTCCAGATAAAACATTGTGTCTATTTGCACTTCTTTAGAAGATTTACAATCTCATTCTACACTAAATCCCAAGTAAAGTCACCAAATTTAATGGTATGTGTTATTACACAGGTGAAATAGAGCTCAGATTGCTGGCTTTGCCCTGCTTATGTCATCAGGATATCAGCTATTCCCTTATGCCAAGCAAATACCACAGATTAGGCTACATTCCTTGCTCACAAACTATGTTTACTTGGTCACTTTAATTCAACTTGAATCTGCATTGCCACAGAAATAGAAAACAGGGAGTTTATGTCTGTATCAGACTGAAAACTCATCTTTTTTTCATTCAGCCTGGTTCCTAGACAGAGGCTACAGAAACACATGGATTTATATATATATAAATTAGGCTTCACAGTAAGCATATTACACAAAATAAAGGACATGCCATTTCTAGAGCTTAGATTTAAAGATGAAGACTTGATTTCAATGCTATTCACCTTCTTTTATTAATATTCCACTTGGCAAGAAAGCTATGCCAACTTTCAGGTTTTTTCTTTCGTCATTTTTTTTTCCTTTGGAAATCCTATGAGAAATCTAACAAAAAATGAGTATAATAATTCCTTCACTTTTTTTTTAAAATTTGTATTTTGTTTATACTTCATCAATATGAATAAGCAGCCAATCCTTGGAGAAATAAGTGCTTTGGCTTCTTCAGAGTGAATCAGACTGGCTCGGTAGTCCATCACTATATTACTCTAAGTGGCACATTGGCACCACTGTCAGAGGCCCTTCCTGTGCCTGGAACAAAATCCTCTCCCATCAGATAAAAACAGTCCACTTCAGCACAGGGGAAATATGCAATGTTTATTAAAATAGTGTCAAGTATTCTCGACCAACTGCCAGTGAACAGCTTTATCATCTGAGTGACAAATATTGCTAACAGCTGCAAGGGAAAACCAGGCAGGTATTCTCCAAGGAATGCACCTTCTATCAATCTGTCCACTCTTGTTATAAAAACTGTTTCAGATATTTATATACAGGACATGGTTTTTTCTTCCAAATAAAAAGGCAAAGAAAAGGGTAGGAAAATAATGGGAAGGAAGACAATGGGTTCTGGAATCCATCTACTATCTGCTTTCTTGACATTTATTCAATAAAATATTTCAGAACAAACATGCTAAATACGTATTTTTATATAATTTCTTTTTGTTCCTTTTTATGGCCTCAGAATGCTTTGTTTTCTGTTCTGTCCCTTCAGTTTCTTGCCCCTACGTATTGCATCAGAAATCTGTTTTATTTGGGCCTGATTTTTAAAATTGTTAGGTACTAAGAGATGCATACATTTAGCTATTACAATCCAGAAAGAGAACATCGCTGCCAAATTTGCATCAATTTCTTAAATAAAACTGAATTCATGAACTGGAGTTAATAAATGGTTAGGGAACTGGAAACAGATGGAGAAAGCTTCTGGGACTGTTTGGAAATATAGGTTGAGGTTTGAAATCCTGATAGGTGTTTGTCTATGTATGTTGGCACTTAACTTGCAGATCCAGACCTTTACTAAAAATAAGTAGTGACTGTTGTCTAGCCAATTTGCAAACTGGGACACATCTAGCATCATTTGTCTTAAAAAAAAAAAAAAATCTGATTTTCAGATACGTTTTCCTCACCAACAACTGCTGGCCAAAGAAAACGCCAGCAGGAGACAGCATGTCAAGGACCCAGCAGCACTCAGCTGAGTGGGATGCAGCAGGACAGTGTGTTCCAGCCCTAGATAGGAACTGCAGGGCAAGTGAAGCTGTTATAGCTGCACAGATTAGGAAGCCAAGGTACAAAGTTGGGAACGTATTTGACAAGGTCACGCAGCAGGCCCAACACCACAGCTGTGAAAACAACCCACATATCCCAGTCCTGTCCTCCCATTAGGCTGTTTACCCAGAATATGCATCTCCCATGGAGGCATTCTCCTACACCCTCTTCCTCCTATAATTTTTTTTAACAGCCTGCAAAAGTTACAGCGTATGTAATTCTCTCTAATATTTACAGCCTCTGGTTAAAACAATTGCAACCTATTAAAGTGCGTTATAACCTCACAAAAGATAACCTTGTACAAAAATCCTCCACAGCTCAGTATCCCTAAATCTTAACAAGGAAAGGTAATTGTTAGCAGTAGATTTCCATCTCTTCAAAGCATAAAAGAGTCAAACATCAGACAACTACACTTCAGAATGCGGACACACCAAGACAGACCGAGACTCCTGGACAAGACTGCAGCATGAGTAAGATGAGGGTCAGGGACCCCAGACACAGCTCCACAGCTGAAACACAGAGCCAGAGAACACAGAGTGCAGAGGGAGATACATCAGCCCAGCAAACATCCTCTCTGCTGGGAGAAAAGGATTTCTCTTGTATGCACTGAGTCATGTGGTTGCCACCCCAGCAGTATCTGCTTTTTTACTCCTTCAGAAACTTGTCTTCATTAGGTTCTAGTCATAAGGATTTGATTCTGATTACTTTGAAAATCCTGAAGGACAATGCCCTGTGTGGTTCAGTGCACACAATTCAAGGAAGGACCATATAATATGCTCTTAGATGTGAAAACGTTTAAGAAGTAGAATTTAATTCACTATGGAAGATGGGTAAACCAGAAACCAACTTAGTCAGAGAAACCCCATCTACACTGTAATTATGGAGTTATATCTAACCTTGAAATTCTAAATCTGTTACTCTTAATTTCTTCTGCTTCACTTGCTTCCCACTGCCACCACTGTGTCTTATCTAATAACCTGCCTGTGTTTCTTGAATTGCTTTTTCCACACATATTGGTTGGATGTTTATAGAAGGCTCTTCATTTGCTATTTTCTATATGGTTTTTACTTTCTCGGTTTGTATTCATTGTTGACAGCTTTAGTTGAATACCCACTTTCTCCTGCTCAGTCTTGTCTGTGCACTTCATTATTATGCTCTTCATCTATTTGTTGGTCTTTATTAATCTGGGTTTAGTCCCATTTTCTGAAGCTTCCCCATTCCATCTCTGAGAAACCTTCTTGTCCAACTTAAGGGTTTTTGCTAATGAAAGATAGCAAAATCCTAAGGAAAAAACATCATTGAAATGCATCTGTCTGCCGAAAGATGACTTCTTATGTATTCATCCTATTACAAGGACAAGAACTTGCCAGTTTAGGGCTCTGTCTTGCGTCCTGGTAAGAAGCTGCAGGTACATAAGCCTCATCTCAGATTTCATTACATATGGGAAGAAACTTTGCTTTGCTATTTTATAACCTCCCTTCTTGCAGGAAGGTCAGAGTATGAAGATGAGCCTCCCACTGTGCTTTTAGCTTAATTACAGTGAGTGAAGAACAAGTTGATGGACGACCTTCTTGCGAAATCACTCATCCCTTGGCCTCCATGAGCTTTCATAATGGAGCTGAAAAAACTGCAGCAAGTGATAAGAGGAGGGTATTAAGAATTTTCTGAAGAACAAAAATGGCTGCAAAACCTTGTGACTGCATTCAACAACTTTAAAGCCTGTTTTTATTCCTAAAGGTCCAAAGCTGGCCCGGTTTTTTCAATACTTTGTGATTTTCTTCCTTTGACATTTCTACTTAATAACTAAAGTGTTTTTATTTCCACCGAAAGCCCACATTAAATAGGATTTTGATAAAATGAAAGGAGAAAAAGACATATTTCTATATTCACATTAAAATTCACTAGAATAAAATTGCTAGAGAAAGGATGTCTTTTGACATAGGTGAAAATTCATCAATCCATCTCTGAGAGCCACTCTCCCTTGAGAAGCTCCGAGACAAAGGGGACCAAGTTTAGGAAGCAGTTTATTACTGCACGGGCAGCAGTGTTGGGCTCAGCTCTTTGCAAGAAGAAATGTATTTGGAATTTAGGGCCCAGCTTGAGAGAGGTTTCTTTATACGGCCCTGTTTGCTTAGGCAGCTCTGCTCCTCCAGCCCCATCTGTTCTCTCCCCTGAACCAGGTACAGCTGTTGGTGTGGCAAAGACAAACTGGACCATCACCACAGCCTGGCGGGCTGCAGAGAGGAAGATTTACATACACAAACTAAAAAGCATGGAACTGCCTAGACTTGAACTTCCACTGAGAAGGTTCTGGTGAAACAGCCCAAATCCTTCACCCTAATGAGTCAGAGGAAGGACTGCAGGTAGACACGAAATACCTGAGCTGACACCAGCCATTGTTCTTCTCTCATCTGTCTTCTGCTTGATATGAAACCCCATCCTGTTCCGGTAACAGAGCTGTGGAAACAGATACCTTCCCACGAGAAGATTTTGGTGTAAATGAACTTGTGGTTTTCAAGAGGGAAATGTAAAAAACCTAAGATAGAAAGTTTAGAAAGATGTAAAGTTTAGAAAGGCAGTTACCCATAGAAGAAGTTAAAACCTGATTTTCCTCCTCATTTTCTGAAGCCTCTAGCTTATTCCATTAGTAGAAAAAGGCAAGACAATTTGCCATTTAATCACTTGGATTCAGTCTTCCATGTAAGCCTTTTCTATTTATATATGCAGCAAATTTTGATGGCAAATTTTTTACAGAAGACATTTGAGCTGTTAGCAAAAGCAGAAATAATTCTGTATGTTGACCCAAATGAAAAATAATCCTTTTTCTTACCCAACAGTTAAAATCCATAATAAGATATGTTTTATTTAATACACTCCCTACATGCCATACCGATAAGAGAAAGGAAATGTGTAACCTAATGTTTGAAACCTTCACAAAACTGTCTTTTCTTTGTGCTCTTTAGATTAGAATGATTTTTTTCCCTAATAGTCTTTCAACTTCTCAACATAAATTCTCTCTTCCCCCCCTACAGTATGTTTTTATGTTGTAGCTAAATTTATCTGCAAGTGATGAAAAGGGTTTCCTTCCATTTGCTTTCTACAGACACCCACCAATCAGAATGTGTTATGCCTCTGCAGATCTTTTTCAAGAAGATTTGCCAGGGTAGATCAAGCATTTAAAACAGATCTTTCCTTTATCTCCTGCCTCCTATCTAGCTACCTTGAACTCCAATTTAATAGGCACTCAGTGATACTGCAGAAAGAACTGAATGACCTCAAAGTCCACAGAACAGGAAAATACAGGACTGCTTTTTCAGGTATTGATTCTGGAACTGTAGTCAGAAAAAATTCTCTCACAAGCCAGTTGGTCTCAAAGGAAGGTTATGGAAACTTAACTCACTCGGGTATCTTCAGTAAGAGATATATAAGAAATAATTGTTGGGGAAATGGTGTTTAAAATGAACACTTTCATTATTAGGTGAGCACATAACTTGATAGGAAACTGGCCCGCTAGGTCCATTTCAGAAAGATGTGCTGTCCATCCTCTTCTTAGCCACATCAGGACTTGAGTTGCACAGGAATAGACACATACCCTGTAACTCTTCAAAAATGTTGGGGGAGTAGGAGAAAAGTGAGAAGAATTAAAACAGACCAAATTAAGCACATGTAGGTGGTTTACATTAACACTTTTTGACATATCTATAGCTTCTATTTTTGGTAGTGGTGGGATTTTCTTTATATTCTATAAAAGCACAGAATAGCATGACTGTCTTGTAGGTCTAAAAATTTAAAACAGCTGGAACAGAGTTTGAAAAACGAGTTGGGTTTTCAGAGGGGCTGTGGGGAAACTATTTTGTTGGAAGTGCTGGGTCTCTCATTTCTTCCCCATACAGTTTTCAGTCTGAGGACACATTTGCACGAGAACGAAGCTTCCCAAAAGTAACACCACACCCAAACTTGCATTGAAATGTTAATGGGAAATCAAAAAAAAACCCAAACCAAACACCTTCCTACCGTTTAGCGAATGCAGCTTATATAAAACAGTAGGCCCACGGGATGCACCCGATCCTCAGAATCCCATGTCAGCTGTCTACGAGCCTTTATGATGTTTGTTACTTTGAAAATGCAACTTCCCCCACGCTACCCCCCCCAAGGAAAAAAAAAGGCAAAGAAAATAGCAGCTGCCATCTTGCCATTGATTCTCTTTAAGACACTCTGCACTTTATTAATCTCTGTCAAGCATTTGGAAGCAGACATTCATACATCCCAACAATCCCAACAATTGAATCCAACTCCACAGGCAGTGCCAATTCTTCTCCAATGCAAGGGTGACATGCTACACTGCTCATAGGTCATCTAATCAGCAGTGAAATAAAGAACTGCCAGACCTCATAACATTTAAGCTGTCCACGGAATGAAGTGTGCTGCACGTACCCCGGGGAACTGGTGTACAAAACACACACTGCAACATTTAGAAGCCTGACTCAAAACTCATTCCAACTTAAAGGTTTCCATTTTAATTAACTTTCTTTTGTTACATTTTGCTTTGCCATCCATAGCATGGGAAAATACAGCGAGCTAAGCAAAGGTTTGTAGTCATGCAATTTAATGTAAGAATTAAAAAAAACAGCAAAATACAAAGCTGTATTTGCCCTTAGCTATATGTGTAAAACTGCCAGTTTGCAATAAGGGGTTTTTGTTGTTGTTAGTTTTTGGTTTTTTTCTTACGCCAATGTATATTTTTAACTCAGCAAAGGGCAGAAAGTGGGTCAGAGTCATAATTGGGTAAATGCAAACAACCAGAAATTAACTCAGATCTCCTCATACTTTACAGAGCAGGCAGGGAAGATTCTGCTAACAGAGGGCAGCGGAGGCCTTTAGGAAGAGAACCAGCACCTGAAGAACTGCCAACACTATCTGTAACCTGTGGTGGCCGTAAAGAGACCCAGAGCCACCTGAGCGGCTTTGAGAAACCTGCTGACAGCTCTGTCCTGTGCTGAGGAAGGAACAGGCCTCAAAATGAAGGCAAACTTATTTCCAATCTGCATTTTTCTTCTGCCTCAGCACAGGCAAAGGTCAATGCCTTCAGCAGGCAACGATTAAAAAGGAAAAGCTTTTGTCTTTTCAACAGCCTTAAAGTGAATGATTTTATTTGGGAGCAATCTATGATGCAAGGAAAGGATTTAACTGCAGCTGCACTAGCAGCTACAGATTCTCTCCTTAACCTGATTCTTTTTTTTATTAGTTCTTCTTTATCTGTTTATTGGCCCAGGGAGTACAAGGGTGGAATTGAATGAGAAACCCAAGGGAGTTTCAGTCTCAGTCAATGCAATTTTCCTCTCTTTAGAGGCTAAGCACAAAGCCAATAGCTCTCCAGAGTTCCTTAAACTCTCATCCATCTATGAAACCACATTCATCATCCTCATCCCTACATTCTTCTCACCTAACACACTGGTCCTTGAAGTCCTACAGACTTTTTTTCTCAAAATTCATTGAGACTCAAGAAACTTCAGTACTGTCTTTTCTTTTTTTTTTTTTTTTTTACGCAGCAAACCACCTAGAAGCAGTTTTTACATAAATTTCCCATTTATTCTGCATATCAAAAGGATATGGGGAACATAATTAACAAGCAGGTTTAAGTGGAAGGAAATTTAAGTGAACCAGAAACCATACTAACTTGTTCATGGACACTGAATTCTTCAATGGCCCTTTGAAATTGCCCAGGAGTGAAAGATGGGGAATGGAACAGTATCATGGAAACAGTCACTAAATGAACAGCAGTGAGGGAAACTCACAGGGACTTTGGAAATGGAGAAAATTGGATACTGTGCCCTCTCCACCTGTAATGCATGCAGTCTGCAGGTAAGATAAGAAACAGCCCCCAAAAGATTAATGCAGAGGGAAGTACCTATTCTTTATATTCTTGTAAATAGCACAAGACACAATCACCTCAAATTCCAGCAGAAATATTCTGACTAGAGACTAGAAAATCTTGTTTAAGTCAAGGAGAACAAAGCTCATGTGCAAGCTGTGGAACAACATACAGTAGGAATATTTAGTGTATTAACAGACTTGATAAATATTTGCCAGGTAAAGCACAGGTATTAGAGCAAAAGGGTCGGCCAAATAACTTTAAGGTCTTGCCAGTCCTATTGTACTTTGATTTAAAACCTCTTCATAAAATGGTTTATCTAAGCACAGCCTACACTTCAGCTGCACAAAACCCATCCATCCTAGTCTGTGTCATCAGCTCAGGTTAGAAATTGGTTCTATGACATCTGCACCTGCTTTTTCTTCAGCAACAGGGTATTC
The DNA here is from genome assembly GCA_014706295.1 of Lycocorax pyrrhopterus obiensis. Lineage (NCBI taxonomy): Eukaryota > Metazoa > Chordata > Aves > Passeriformes > Paradisaeidae > Lycocorax > Lycocorax pyrrhopterus. The sequence goes on from JACSVZ010000018.1 coordinate 16,076,453, forward strand.
CCTCCTCACTCTCTCCAAATGCCTGCTTAATCAGAACACTTACTCAAAATACACGAGATTTTAAGTTTATTAATGTAAAAATGTCTCTAGAGCTCAATTTATATCCCACTATAGTTTACTGCATTTTAAGCATATGCAACAACTATTATTCATGCAATCAGAAATGTTTTCCTGATTGCATTTATGCAGTTTTCAAACATGTATTATAACTGACCTTATTAAATATGCTGAAGCACCACTTACACAAAATCATACAAAGGCACAGTTCCTTGACTGAACTCTCAAGCAGCACTTACAAGCATGAATCAGTGCTAATTGCTTCACATTTATCATCTCTGAAATTACAGTATGGGCAAAAGTTCTCAAACAAACAGCTGTGTAGGTCACAGCTTGGCAACAACTTCCTAAGCAAGTTATTTGCTCCTCCTTCACCACAGACTTGTTTTTTAACCCCATCTTCAGCCAAATAATCTGAGAGAACATCTTTTTTCTCATCACCTATGCATGTCTACTCTGAATTTATAAATATTCTATCAAATGCAGTAAAGTAAAATCATCAGTTTATGATCTGGAACACTGAAGCTCAGGTTCTAAACAGTGCCATGTACTTCACAAGCAGAAATTCTAAGACTGGGTGCATTCTCGGCAATATATTTTATGCCAAATAGTCTGCTGTCATGTTTTTATGTGCTTGTTCCAAAATAAAATTATTCCTTTAAAGTTTGTATGTTAAATAAAAATCAAAACAATGAGAAGTCAAAAACTTCTGTAAAAACATATGCCCTTTTTCTTCAGTAGGCAGAAGCAAATTACAGAACTTGATTGCCCACAACTTTCATCCTTGTACAGTCAATGACCCTTTCAAAAGCTTTGCCACAAACATCCTTCAAATTCAACTGGAAAGTGTTTTAAAACTGCCTTTACAAAAGTGTCTAGCGGTTCTATGTAATTGTATCTCCCAACCCCTAGCTATTAAGTTCACCCCATGTCGACTCCCAGCAGAAACATTCTGAATTATACGTTTTCTGAGTGACATCAGTTTACATGAGGAAAAGGTCTGATCCATAGTTGTGGTTTTGGATTTTTTTTTTAATTTTATCAGCATTCATAGAGCACTTGAATACTAATTATGAGACAAACACTTGCCAACTGGGGTACATTGACTTGAGCACATAATCAAGTTACACTTTGGGAACCAAGATGCGCAGAAACACCAAAGTGTTAAAAGATGGAAAGAAAACAGAAATAAATAATAACCCTTCTAGACATAACCTTTCAGAGCACATAGGACCATAGAGACATGCTATTTTTGCCTGGAGGCTGTACACAAATCTGAGGAAACCAATGTGTGGATGTCAGTGTGATGTGCAAAGACCTTGATTTGAGCAAGATAGGGCACCTGCTACTCCTTTTCCCATTAAATGGCACCCAAGAGCAGAAGTGCTTGTACTAATCACATCCCCACAGTGCAAAAACCCTCTCCCTCTTCCACCATGGAGACAATCTGTTAGGTTTGGACAAAAGTAAAGGACTTGTGTGAGAACCAAGCTTGAAAAGACAGAGATGGGATGTCTAAGGCACTACCCCCTTCCTTTTGACAAGGGGCTAATTAAAAAAAAAGTTACACCCCAAATTATCATGATAGGCTGACTACAGTCCCACAGTTCTCTCCATGGAAATCTTCATGGCTTTTACAGTGCACAATGAACTGAGAGAAATCAAAATCGTGAGTGTGTTTATGCAACGTATTTCAACTACTTGTGTTCCCTGTACCAGTCACACACACCTGAGCTGGACTGGGCACCAAAACCATTACAGATGAATGAGGACAGTACCAGAGGCAGGATGAACTTGCATCTATTTGGGGGCTGAAACTGTAGGGTGGTGACTAGGATATTAAATCTAGATACTTAACCCAGCTATTATTCCCTGTAAGAGTCCATCCCAGCCTCAGCTCTTCCCAAGAGGTATCATTTATCTTCACCTTAAAAAAGGTCCTTTCTTTCGTGCCAAACCCAGTAGAGCTGGCACAAGTCACAGCTGCCATCAGCATCACTGCAGACTCATGTAAGGTGTCAGTGTCTCCTCTGCTCCCACACAGGTTTATTCATCTCCTTAAAAACACCAGCTTTCTTCACAGAATCCTGCACAATTCAAGAGCAAGGCCAGAAAGGCTTCTGGAATTATGTCAGGCTAAAGTTGCTTTCAGAGTAGAATAAGGCCCCCCGTATATATTCATGAGCCCTGTGGCTCATTTGTGGTAGTGAAGAAAAAGCCACTTATCCCACACCTCTGCAGTCAGAGAAGACAAGAGTGAGAGACAACCATGACTGTGGTGTGAGTCCGAGAGAAGATGACTGTGTTAATAAAGACACTTTTAAACAAAGAGCTATAATCACAAGTAAAGTCTAATGGCATCGAGGAGGAAGCTGAACAGGGCTCAGACAGTTAATTTTACTTTTGCTTCAGTTTTTCCTGATTTAAAAAAACGGGAATAATACAGTGAAAGGCACTTTGCAATAGATTGGTGAGCAACAGTATTTTAAAACTGGGAATTACTACTCTGCTTTAAGATTAGAGGTAAAACATGGCTTAAAATGAAACATTAAGTTGATTGACAGAGGTTTTAATATTCTCACATTTCTTTGACTTACATAATGTGATATGTAGCCCTTTTTTGCAAACTAGGAGAATGATGCATACCTGATTTGTCTTCATAAATTACTTTATTTTTAGCTATAACAGCAAAGCAAACTCCCTAAGAGTAATGGAACAAGGCTTGAATGGTACTGAATTTTCACATCTAGGACAATTTGATAATCAGATGCAACTCTTAAATTTTTCCCTGAGATGCTTAAATGGCAATGAACATTGCTTAACTAATGCTAACAAGGCTATAAAGGAGCAGGAAAGCAAACAATGAGGACTAAGAATGACAACTTCAAAGCAAGATCAGGGTGAGGAAGAATGAACCAAGTGGTAAGAAAATGTTAGGAAAAAAAAAATTGAGAAAGAAGATTTCTACTCCAAAATGTTGGCTCTGCTCAATGGCACTGACTCAGTGAAGAATTTGCCAGGATAATACGCTGCAGTAATAAAGACACCAGGGTTCAGCTCATGCATCTCTTTTGGCATTTTGCTGAAATGGTAAAGCCACCGGTGCATTAAGAGAGGCTTCAAATGAGTGATACCATCCTTCTCCGTCAGACACACACCCATATCCTTCTCAGTAATAATGAAATTCCTCTTATAATGATTTTTCCTCACTCCTGAGAGCATAATTTCTGTCTATGAAATGTTTCCCTGAAGAAACAAAGCCAATAGAGAGTTTTGCCCTAGTTGCTTTTGTCAGTGCTTTTACCCTGGTAATTTCCTAGGAAAGTTAATTTTTGATTAAATTAATAACGATAAACAGTTGTCAAATGTATTCAGTCCTCAAGAAACATGGAAAGAATATAATAAGCTGCTTCAAACTTTGGGGAAGCTCTTTTCCCTCAAATCCAAACTGCAGTCAGTGATATGCTTGAGGTGATGCACTGTTAGACTGGTTGAAAATTTTCTATAAAAACATACTTTGATTGAAAGTAACACTTTTTTATAAAATGCCATTTGTTAAAGATGACATCTGCTGTCCTTAAAAAAATGTGAATGTTTTGGTGTACCAGAACACTTGGAAGAAATCTTTGTATTCACAATCAGAGAAGACTTGATTAAGAAAAAAGTTTTTGTCTTTCCACAAAGAAGGAGAAGAGTATATTCTACTTGGTTCTAAAAATTAATGAAAAGAAGATTTAATGGTTGTAAAGATCAGAAGGTGAAAATTCTGTTGGAACTTTACTGAAACAAGAGGTCCTTATCATATAAGGAGAAGATTTCCAGGTATATTACTTACCAGAGCTCAAAAAAGAGATTTCATAGCTATGGTATAACATGGATTTTTTTCAGCAGTCTGTAACTGAAGTTATATTTAGAGATCTAAAGACAAAACTCTTTATGCAACTCTAACAAGACAGTGAGAAAGAAAAATGCAAACTCCAGCAGTTGAAAATAAATAAACAAACAAACAAACAAACAAACAAATAAATAAATAGGTGGCACAGGACCTTGACCTCAGAGCTTTACAATTTATATCACAGAATTGTGGTTTGAGTCCCTGTGTAGCAAGAGAAAATAAATAAGCATTATGTCTAAGTAAAGCCCGTCCCTCTGAAAACCCAAAAAATTACAAAAATTGCTGCAGCCCAACATGGCAAGGAAGAAACTTCCTAACTCAACGCAAGTCCAGAAGCACAGCTCTGAGCTCTGTTAAATTCAAGAGCTCTGGTTTTGCAGACCTCAGCAGGAAGCTAACATCAGCCTTTCATGACAACAAAGATGTTCTGTGCATTTGAAATGGTTTTCATTATCCTGAATATATGTTAATCTCCTTAAACATGAAATAGATCAAACAAGCACAGATTCATCCTTACCTCAAAGACAGAGAATTCCCAGACTATAAGGGAAAGTGATTCTGAGGTTTTAATGTACAAGAAGAGAGACTTATTGTTCAAAAGATGCTGCTAAAATGGCAATGTCTTTTTATGCTTACTTTTCATGAAGCTGTTTGCGAGGCAAAAAGCTTTCTTTGAAATGGTTTCTAACAGTTGTAGGATGTCGCAGATTTTTTAACCCTGTAATAACACAAGGGAAGGAAATTATTTTTGATTTTTTTTTCAGCTCCTTATTTTCCTCATCCTATTAATCATCTCTTATGTAAGATACTGCTGCAGAAACCCCATTCCAGAAAGTCAAATGAAGCCAACTAATTTTGGCAGACAGAGATACCAGTATTTGTGCCTGACACATTTCAAATGGCTTGGCTTCTTTCAAGTTTTGCTCCCTCAGAGGATTCAGCAAATGAACATGTTTTCAAAAACTATTTGGAGATTCTTAACAGTACTTGAATGCACCAAAACAAATACTATTGATGCCATGATGATTTTTTGCCTTTTCTTTTATACCTCTGTTATACCTTTTTACAACTTCTGTATTCTTAGTGCTTTAGCCTACATTCTTGGACTTGTTTGTTCAGCTAGGAGACCCAACATTTTAGAAGCTTCATAGGTAGGGGTTAGTGTGCCCCAGACCCCAAGGTCCTCTCCAGAACACATTTTGTAAACTAAGATAGAACCATCCAGGGGAAGGTTCCTTGGGGAGCGGGGGCTCATTTGAGCCTCTCATTGGGGAATCTTTGATAGATATGCAATTATTAAGACCTATAATGATATTTGGGTGTGTGCATTGTGTTGTGCATAGAGGTGCATTCGACCCGGACGTAGTGCACCTAAAGATCCTTAAAATCAATACAGAGGTAAAATCCCCTTTTCCTTCTAACCGTGTTTGCCTCTTGATTTTAAGACCAGGGAAAGGCATCACTATCACCTTACCACTTAATGTTGTGTATAGTTTTAGTTGTTCTTTTATGATTTGCATACAACTTCGATATCTATACAAAGTATGGTATACTTTATATAGGTACTTATATATATAAAGTATATATACTTTATATATAATACTTATATATTTCAAGTCATGTTAAATCACTTTAAAGAAGCATTTATCGTTACTGCTAAAAAAGCATATTTATGCATCATATGGCAGAGTCACTTGTGCCTCCAAAATCCCACACACATCCAAGAAGACTTTGCCATAATCAAGGCCTGGCACTTACGCACAAATTGAATTTACTTTTGTTTATGCCAAAAGGAATTAAAAAGTTTTCACTGCTGAGAATAAGAGAGAGTGAGGCAGTGCTCAGCTGCTCCAGGAAAGCCAGCACGAAGTCAAGGTTCAGGGAAACAAAGTGTTTTCCAAGTATAAAAGGGTAAATGACATACTGCCATCATTAGAAAAAATTATAACTGCTGGCTCAGGGAGATCCTTTCCTTCCTGAAACTCAGTGAAACCACAGATCAAAGGTACAACTCAACAGAATGTAGGAGGTTCGGGTAGGAAAACTTCTTAACTTCACTGGGAGCTGAAGTTGTAAGTTCAACGCTGAAGTACCTTGAAATTGCACACTGCCATAAGATATCTAGGTAGAGATATGGATATGGATATAAGACATGGAGCCTGCTTTCCTTGGTTGGTCTATTTGTATATGTGCACACAAAGAAGAAATCAATTTTATTGCTCATGTGGCAATTTCCTGAGTGAAAAGGTGTATGGCAAAGAAAATCCTGAGCTACTGCAAGAGAGAGGGGAATTTGAGAGGCCCTTAAGAAGTATTAGACTGGAAACACTAACACTGGATATGGTAACGTCTGACGACCAGAGGCTGCTGCCTTCTCTGTATTTCTGCAGCATCCTCAGATTTACTCTTCTGCCCCGTTAGGGGAATAGTCTACAGCCCATGGAGCCTGCAGCAATATGCTGAAACTCATCTAGCAGTTTTCTAAATTGCCCCTTGAACAACACACACCAAGGGTGTTTTATGGTTTGCATGTAGCACAGGCTGCAGCTACATCAACATTTCAAGTTTAATTGCAAGCCAACATAAATACACTTTTAGAAATACTGCTTAGAAGTTATGTGACACATTCTACTGGAAAAACATGCAAATTATTTCAGCTTTCTTGATGGGCTCTAACAAGATTTTACTTTTTAAAAGCTACTTTATATATATACACCCCTCCTAGGTATTTTTACAAGGAGTTCTTAATTATTCAGCTGCAGCTTCTATTCTCAGTTCCATCAGAGGAAGATTTAAGAGGGACTGTAATGATGATATGTAGGAATGAGACTGGACTGCTAAGTCACTTTTCAAGAGCTGCCACTGAATTCTGGAAATTAGCTGAGAAGAGATCTCTGAATTGCCTCTAGCCCCATTGAAATACACACAGTGAGACGGAACAGCCTGTCCATTTTACTGCATCAGCTAAATCCTGCACTTAACATATTAATTGCAGAAAACCCCCAAACAAATTTGACTTACAAATGGCTACAGGCCACTTACAAACACAGCAAAAAATCCGGTTAATTATATTACTCTATAATTCTATGTTAATACTGTTCATCTGTTATCAAAGATGTTTATTTGGTCATAAATGATCTAATTTTGTTTTTCCAGGAACCATTCTAACAAATTGCTTTGGTGGAGATCCATTCATCTTCAGTCAGCAGTCAAGCTAGCAGGAATGTTATTCACTGAATTTATTATGTACTTCTTGTGGTTTCTTAACATTATTTTTGCAAGTTACTTTAAAATGCATTTTTGCCTCACATGACTTTAACATTAGACAAACCAGTACTATTTCATCCCATTTTAACCAAACCACAAATTCATGAAAATTTTCATCCAACCTTTATGCTCTTACATAATATTCCAGTAGTTTCAGGCAGAATTTTTATTCAGATAAGATAATTTTTAAAAAAAGCATAACTCAAACTCCCTTTTGCATTTATTGTGATATAATATGGTCAGCATACAAACAGGGATAAATAAAAAAAAGTTGATCATTTCTCATATCCTACCAGCCAAATATAGGCCAAAAGAAATGAATGCAGGAAAAAAAAAATTAAACCATAATAATATGTGGTTGTTTATTATTATTATTATTATTATTATTATTATTATTATTATTATTATTATTTCATTTCACAGGCAGCCAGCCTTCCAAGCATACCATTTCCCAGCCTGGTTGTACATGAATGAATTGCCTGAACAACTGGTTAAAATTCAGCCACTAGAATACATGAAGGCTCCATTCTAAGGGTCATTGGAGAAGGCGTTCCTGTGGCGCTGAGCTGAAGCTACACAAGATGAGCGTCCTCATGGTCAGCATATTTATGGAGTTCAGTGGAAAATTTGCATCCCTGGCATTAATTCTCTCCCTCCTTCTGACAAGTGGTTAAACTTATCAGAACATAACCCATAGCAGATAAGCACTGTGTTCATCAACTGGACCATGATCCCTGCTGGACACATGCTAAGCAATCCTTGTGTTCTTGGAGCAACCACTACAAACGCCACAAGACTCTCTTCAATAGAAGAAGTGGAAAAGTTTAGATAAGAGGCTAAAGCAAGATTAAAACAAAATGCAGCAGCAAAGCAGCTTTCCACAGAACAAATGAAACAGTGTTCTGTCAGTATGAGGGCTTTTTAATTTATGGTGCGTATAGATTTTCTAAAAAATAAAACAATACCCCCTACCAAGTTTGGGGTTCACTGAAACTGATTTCCCCTCTTCAAATTCAGAAACTGAACTAAGAAATTCACTTTTACTCAGTAAACTGACTCTGAGAAGTATTTACAATGGTTCTGCTTTTTCTATATTAAATTTATTAAAGTCTAGTGCAACTGCAGCAAAAGATCCATGGAGAAGTCATCATGGAAAATGTAAGGGCAGTAACTGTTCATGAAGGAAGTGGAGCCAGTTACAGGTTCAGTCAACTCTTCTGAACAATACTTGAACAAATCTAGAGGGTATCTAGTGTCTAAAACCCTAGTTGTGAACTAGGATTGATGATTTTGTAACTCAAAACAGAAATCCATCACTTACAGCTGTTCAGATGGTGCAAAAAAAAAGAACACAAGGAAGAAGTCTTCTAATGTCTTCAAACCAGGGCTCTCAGCTGCCAGCGAACACCACTCCTTTCTCATTTTCATCATATCCAAATCTGGTGACTAAGACTAACTTACTCATTCTGTTCAGCTCCCCAGTAAGTCTGGGATTTCTGCCTTGGAAGAATTCAATTCCAGCTGTAATATCCTCAGAACTATAAGGTTTCTAAAGCCTGTTCTGAAGCTGTCCCTTTGCAGCATCATTCTTGTCCTGGGTGCTCTAGGAATCCCACCATGGCTGTCTCTGGGAGTGACTGACCACCAAGCACAGAACTCTCAACACGTTTGACCTGCTAAAAAGCTTCTTTTTGATCACTCATTGCTTTTAAGTAAAGTATTTAAACTATTGATTCTCTTGGCCACAATCCAATTTTATTTAAACAGAGAGAGCGAGAGAGAGCCAAATAGCTCTGTTTGTTGACCACACAAAGGTTTGCATCTGTTCTGCTGGAATAAAAGGCTGGGTCGTGGTGGACTCCCCTCATTCACTGGTTATAATTCACTTGTCATTACACACAGCACTTTTAAAAAATTTTAAATTCATACAGTTGCAGCAGGCAAGAAAATAGGAAAGCACACGCAGCTTTTGGAGACATTCACGGGCTATTCAAGATGTTGAAGAGCTACACAGAAGCAATTTGAATGCTTTTTACAAGTACTTTCTGGGGTTTTTTTTATCCATTACATTTTTATCCATTACTGAGCTGTAAGTAATCAGCCGCCAGCTTTAGTAAGACTTCTCAAAGGGGTAGGGATGCTACTTTTGTGACTTACAGAGTCTATTGAAGCAAATCTCTTGAATGTAGAGAGAAGAAAACAATCCACAGGAATACTTCAGTGTGGCATGATGCAAGAAAAAAAACCCCAAAATGCAGAACCATTAAATTAATGCCATCTAATGTACTCTTTAAAATAGTGCCTTAAAACCAAATATTTCTATCAAAAAATCAAAATTCTGAGACAAGTTTCACACATCTATATTCTGTTTGGTTTACAGTAGCTATCAGATGTACTAGTGTTGGGACACATATAGAACAGTCATTGCAGCTAAAGACAAAAGAGAGTAGAGCAGGAAGTTTCCAACTGTGAACCAGATGGCTCCCTAAGTAGGGAAGCCTCCTCCTCAAATTTTCCTCCAAGTCATTCTGTCCATTTAGAATGAGGTTTTCCTGTCAGAATAACAGAGTTTGGAAACACGTATTGTGAGATAAGTAGAAAACTTCTAGAGATCCAAAAAAATGTCCTTTGTCTTCCAGGAATTCCCTTCCTACCTGGTATAGCAGCCTCCGTCTGTTAATGGCCCTATTGAAACTTTTTTTTTCAGATTATGTGATTTACAACTCTCCCTCTAAGCTTCTGGGCTGTGGGTTTAAATTTTTATCTGCACTATGACATTACTCCACACCTGGCTCCCATTGCATTTGACATTAAGGAGAGTATAACAAACTTTTTCAAAGCAGTCTTGCCTCAAACATGCTCTGATTTTCAGTAGAAGGAGCATCCACCAAGACTTCTGCAAAAGGCCTCCAAATTTTCAGCTGCTTTGCTTGCTGATACTATATTCAATATAACAGATAAAGCAATCCCACCATCTCATGAAAAATCTTGTACGTGTCAGGAGAAGTAAGTACTTTAAGCATTAATAAGTTCAAACATTCAGAGAACAAGAGAGTAGCTGCTACCAAATAAAAAAGTGATTCCCAAAGAATCACAAAAAAAAAATCACAGATGGCATTAAGAAAAATAAATGAGTGAGCCTAGCAGCTTCCAACTTGTGGCTTCCTAACTTTTTCTACACAGTCTTGAAACACGTAGAAGATGAGAGCCAAATGTAACTAAATAACTCTAGGACTAGGACATTAAAAAGAAAATATTGACTTGAAAGGCAGGATCCCTTCTGCAAGTGCCTCGTGCTGTTACATACATAGTGTGTCTTCAGGCACTCAGGCTGACTCTGTGCAACAAACTTCTAAAATTACTTTTAGATAGTTACACTAATTCTGAGGCATTGAATAAGCCTCAAAGACAAACCAGCTCACCTGTATACCCACTGATTTGGTTAGATTTAACTTTGGAATCTCTAAGTGTCCTTGGTTGTGTGGTGGAACGTGTTCAATTGAGCATTTTCATTCCAGCACACTGCTCTATGCTAATTCTTTGCTGGCCTTCTCCAGAAGAACAGCTTCTGAATAGCTGCTTCTGATTAATTGTTCAATTTAATTTACATTAGAAAAATAGCAAATTATTTTTGCATTTAATATTTATTTTTTTAAATACAAACAGAAAACCAGACATTCAGACAAACAGATTGGAATACACTAGAACAAAGATTCTAGTTAAAAATATTCTAAGCTATTACTGCTAAAATGTGTTGTTTTTTTCAGGTGGAATTTGAAATAGTGAAATAAATTGTTAAAGAGCATGTAATGTCCTAAGTAGAAGTTAGCTACTTTTTAAATGTCATCCTGCACATTAGAAACCTAAATCTCTGAAATTCTCAGCAGCAATTGCATGTAGTGTATTATGGAACTGTACTTATTAGACAAATGGGGGACTCTGTGAAAACTTACTTTCAAGTTCATTATGTCAGAAAATCTTCCAGAAGCATTTAAAGCAAACTTCTGACACACTGATGAAAATAAGAAAAAAACTTTTGCTCTGAAATTCTTACTCTCCAGATGGTGCAGAAATATGGAACATAACCATAAAACTTCATGTTTACAAAGCACGTGAACAGAAAGATTATAACATTAATGAATTCTACTTTTCACTCTCCTTTTTTTTTAAAGTATATTTTTCTAACCCAGCTTCTCATTTCTAATCCATCCTTTTAATTCTACAAAAATCCATGAAAATACCAAAGATTATTTTTTCCCCAAATGGCATTACCACATAAATGAGGAAAAGCCAGCAGGTACAGTCTTTTAGAGCTACTTTGCTTTTAGAATGAAATGCAGTATTATCTGAACAAAGCTGTTACCTGATGTGTCCAGGAAGTAGCTTGACCATGGACAATACCTTCAAATTAGCACCAGCAGCAAAATAGGTGAGAACTGACAGTGAAAAAGGTACAATCCTGAAGTTTCATACTCAGATCCTGACTGGATAATCTTCATCTGTGAGGGTAAGGCCATGTCCTGCCCTCCAGATCCATGTTCTCCTTAGAGCAGCACTGTCCCTTTGCCCTGCCATCTCAGCTCTGTACTTTGAGTCTCACTCAGGGACTTCACGTTACCACTGCCTTCTCCTCCACATGTGTGCAGTGTCTTTAGCTCTGTAGTTCTCAGGCACTCTCAGATTCTTGCTCCTTGATCAAGTCTCACCATGGAAAGAGTGAATCCAGCCCCTCTGAGCTGCACATAAGGTTATCAGCTGGCACTACTCACAGCAGCTCACCAACAGGTGAACCCCCCACCTGATATAATGCCATTTCCCTCTGTGCTCTAGAGTGGAAAATTAAGTGCATTTTTACATGCCAAGTTCCCATGTATATCTGTATCAGGAAACCCTTGGGTCACCAGGGTATAACATAGGAGAAAATGTCTTACTTCTCTTCTCCTCCCAATATATTTCCTTCCATGGCCTACTTGTTAAGAATATCCTATTACTGGAAAGGCCACATTCTCTCACTTTTCCCACTGGAGGTGTACATTTCTTTGTCCCCTTTTGCAAAATAACTAAATTATTTGTGTTTCAGAGAGAAGATCACTACAGCATATTAAATAGGAAGATTTATTAGAATCATAACCTAGCACCAGTCTCTTCCATGTTGCCGACTGCCTTGAGTACACCAGCTGCACTAATTTACATTCTATAATATCTGTAGGAAAGTTAACAACTCTGTAACCCAAAGATATTGACTCGGTAAGATTTAGTGTGTTTTCATAAGAAAACTCTTGTTCCGTTCAGGACTATGTGTTGATTGAGCTTAAAGTATAGAAAGATTCTGTATCAGAAGATATCTGAATATTGACCTGAAAGGCAGGATCCCTCTGAACTGGTGTCTAGGTTTCCTTTAGCCAGTAAGCTGAAGCAGGCACCATTCATCTCATTCTAACACAGCTATCCAAATTAGGTCAGATGAACCACATCCGAAAATTAATTGTCCGTTTCACTCCAGTGGCTGCAAAACAAGTGTAACCAGTTGGCTGAAGTACAACTATAGTGCAGCCTGCTCAGGTTAGATCAGATGAATCACATTTAAAGTGTATCTTTTGCTCTATTAAAGCCTGAAAGATCACCAGCCTGGCAGAATTCCGTAATGAAAAAGGAAGACTGAAACATGATTGCACTGCTTGCCTAGCAGTATGGACACTGATGCCAGTTCCCTTGGAGAAGGATTTTCACTACCTTTCCTTAAAAGTTGCTCCCTTAAAGTAAGATCTGTCCTCCCCTACAAAAAAAAAAAAAAAAAAAAATTAAAATAGTTTATAGGTGACTTTGCCCTGCTGAGCCAACATATGGCACTTCAGTTAATCACGGCAGGTGCTCCTGCTGGAACCACGATTATTTCAGCTAACTGTGGAATGATAAACAGGGAACGCTGGAATAATGAGAAGCAAGTATGGAAAGGAAAGGTCAGGGAAAAGTCCTAGCAGTTTTAACACCTGATATTTTAGCTTATGGAAAAACTGAATTCTCCAGAGAATTAGAGTCAATCACGGCCTGAGGAAACCTGAAGTACTCTAAGTACTAAGAACATCCTAAGTCCATCTAAGGTACTTACGGGGCCACAGCATGGTGACCATTGCAAGCCTCACAAATGCCACTATATGATCTGTACATCCCTACAGGCAAGTTCCCACTCCAAAGGTGTTTGGACAGGAAGCTGGGATATACTGTAATTTAGTGGCTTTGGTCATACAGGAAACCTGAAGAGATGTAAAATGAAAACAAGTTTTCTAAATCCCTGACTTGCACCTTCTTGATGGAGCCACACTTCCTCTGTGATCTGCTCAGTGTCACAACTGAAATGCCTGCATACTTGCCTTCTTTGGGAAATCACCCCCACAATAGGTCCAAAACAGCCAAGACAGTGGCATAAAACTTGTATCTATATAGATGTGATGGATGGCTTTAACACAGCACAAGTGACACTTAAAACCCGCAGTTGCGACTCTAGTCCTTAGATAAAAACTAGGATATTCTTCAGTCCAGTCATGGTTTAGGATGACACATTTTAGTTACGACCTGGTTTCAGTTTTGTGTAAAGGCTGATTAATCAGGCTGTACGTGGGAGAAACTGATTTCACTTATATGGAAAACTCAGTAACACAGTAGCAGCTGTGTTGTACATCAAACAGCACGACTAGAAATGCATCTATGGGCACATGAGAGCAACCCTTTAGCTTGCACTATATAAATCAAACCAAGTCACCCAATGATACAACTAATATTAAAACGAGCTACTTACATTTGTTACTTTAAATGCTATACTAAGGTATTCTGAACAAAAAGCAGTGCACTGCAATCTGAGAGACAGAACAACTGAAAGTCCAGAATTCCAATGAATTCAAGTATTTCCTCGTTTCAATTAAAATATTTATTGTTTATTTTTAAGGTATTTTACCCCATCAGACATAATGAAACAGTGATAGAGAAACAATATAGAAAGCTACTGCTGAGTGGATGTTGAGCAGGTTCAATTCCTGCACTGATTCAAATCTAAAAGCAGATAAGCTCTCATGTCTCTGTACACATGCATGGTAATGTGGCAACTTATTCCTCTGCCTTTTTCTGGTCTCTCTGTCCTGCCTGTCTGAAATTTTACAGCTGTTCAATTTTCCTGGTTTGCAAAAACATTTAGCAACTCTCATACTCCCAATTCACATATTTGAAAGAAATATCCTCAATGGGGCCATTTATTTCACTGCAACCACATATAACAGAACCTGTACTCCTTTAAAGAGCCCGTGATCAGGGTTTGAAGCTACTGTTATCTTCTTAAACAGGTGCATTTACCACTGAATAGAACAAAACATTATAGAACGTTATTTCAGAATAACACAATGTAGTTCACCTAATCTTAGGCTTCTCTGCTACCCAGCAAAGCTATAGGAACAATTTTAATTTACAGTCTTTTAGGAAATTCAGTGCTCCTGAGGCTGACTTCTCTCAGAGAGGAGATCTCCTGTCTGTCAGGGTTCACACCATTACCTTTGCCCAACGAACCGTGCTGGAAAGCACCGTTTTGCCTTCCTCTCTCCTTCAATCCCATCAGTCACCCAAACAGCCCATGTGAGCTCTCTTCCATGAGAATGCTGCTGTTTGATGGCTAAACTCAGCAAAGCCACAGCACTTTTGATCAGGGTATTAGAGCATAGCCCCCCACCTGCCTGCCCTGACAGCCTGACACAGCCACTTCAGCATCCCAACACAGGGAACATTGGACATGTGAGTGATACCAGAGCTGACCACTGGCAGACAATCCATGTGAATACTCCTGACTCTCCTCCCAAAGAAACAACTACAAAGAAAAACCTCAACCAGCTTGAAATGGTTACATAAAGATGACAAACCATCCGTCTAAAAGAACTGCACTACTATCATATGAGGAGAAAAAAAATAAAAATCCACCCTAATATTTAAAAGCCATATTTTACATAAGCATCAAGCTTAGAAATTGACAGCCACATCCACTGAAAAAGAACACCATGTCTCAACTCCCACAGAGCACAGCTCAGCAGGAGTCACAGGCATCACAACTGTTAGTGCAACCACTCAGCAACGACAACAAATTTCAGCTATAAGGGACCATCAACAGTTCATGAAGCCTCTGCCTCTTGTTTCTCCCCTCCCCATCTCACCAGAAACAAGAAGAAATACTGTCTGAGAGTCCTCTAGGGGTCTGGCTTTTCCAGAGCCACCTTCTGTAAGAGAAAACTTAAGTTTTCATTGGTCATAAATTGCCAGTACATAAAACACTAAAATTCTCAGCACTATCTGATTTCAAACTGGCAGTTGTAAAACACAGTAAAAAGAGAAAAAAGCAAACCACCCCAAATCCTTTTGGTTGAACACGTCTGTATCAGGACATGAATCACAGAATCACCGCATCATTCAGGTGGGAAAGTTCCAACCTCCCAGGCAAAGCGCAGATACACAACCCTTCACATATGTGAATTATTAATGCCCAATATATACAGAAACAGACAACAGACATTTGTCAGATGAGTCTGTGATGTGCAACAAATTTTTGGGACTGCCCTCATGGCCCATTACTTCCAAGAATATGCCTTGCAGCCACTTGCCTGGACATCTGGGCTCAATCACCTCGGCAATGGTTCCCTACAGGAGTCAGGAACTGCCACTTCTTTGAGAGATATTTGCCCTAGTTCCAAAAAACTGGATTTCTTCAGGCTTCTTAGATGCAAAGGTGTTATTGCTGAACTGCATCTAAACTAAATATCTTCTGAAATACACAGGAAAATGGCACTGGCTGGTCAGAAGACAGTGCTGTGTTTATACAGCACTATTGGGAATTTCCAGATCACAAGCTTCTTTTCTATGCAAGCCCATCCACAGAATTGATTTTCTAATATTAAAGACAGGATATCTGAAACAACTCCACTATCAATCGGCCCATCATGCTTATAAATTAACTGTATTGCAAACCTGGACTTTGTTCAGGTGCAGCACAACAGATTACTTCACCCAAGAGAATAACATTTATTTCTAACACTTTTATTGATCTTCATTTTTGTTATTTGCCTGACTGCTACTAAAACCACAGTACAAGCAAAGCAGCCTAAAGCTTAGAACATGCCAAAAGTCTTAATATGCTACGTTACATCATCCATGCTGATCAATATTTTCCTTTAAGCCACTGCTAGAAAAATATGCAGTTACCTTTCAGTAACTTCTGTAACAATTCATTAGGATTAAGAGATATAGGCTTAACTGTAATGGATGTTCTTTTCATGCCAGTGAACATCAGCTTTTTCTGTGCATTCAAAGGCTTTCATATTATCGCTCGAGTGATGCTACTTGCCAGGTGACAGTCACATGAATTTTCATGATGTTCCTTTTCCACGCTAACAGAGAACCCAGATTAATCATGAAAAATCTATGTGATTCCAGAAAATTCAGAAACATGCAACAATAACAAAGCATATTACAATTTCAGGAAAACACAGTCTCTGGGTCTTTTGAGCCCCTGAAAAATACCTAGTTTAATTCATTCTGCAAATGCAGGATTATTGGAGTTTTATCCGCAGATTTTTGGCTGATAACCAAGCCTAATTCAACAGAACAGCATTTCAGTGTCATGCTTTGGGACTTTATTAATCTTGTTATTTCAGTGAAGTTACACTGACTTAAAAACAATGATAGTGATTTAGGCTGAGAGTATTTTAATTCCTTCTGTATACTGGGTTGTATAGAATTGTGAGAAATAGAGAGAGTTAGAACTTGAGTTACTTACACGAAGAAGAAAAAAAATTCTAAAAAAATAAATCTGTAAATCATTAAGTAAATGCCACAAGAGGAAAGAAGGAAAATTACACTTCTTAAGATGCATCCCAAAACATTATAGTTTATTTCCAATACAAGCTACTATTCAATGGATATGTAAAATTACTCATTGTATTTCAAATGATCCAGTCTTTGTCAGCTCCATAAATCACAATAAATCATATGCAACATATTTAAAACAAGCAATGAAAGAATAAAATGATGCCTCAAAAGACAAATAATCCCTAGTTCAGAAATGTTTTGGAAACTGATAACTTGTATATGCCTGATTCCACTCAATTCTCAGTGGCAATAATAGATTAATGCTAAATTCATTAATCACTGGAAAAGACAGAACTGTTACAAAAGAACCGTGTTGGGACTGCTGCATTAATGTTCCCCATGGTGTGAGATTAATGTGTGGCCTATACAATAAGCACCACGCCAGTGACATTGCCATTTATAAAACCGTCTTTATTCAAGCCTGCCCTGGAAATCAAAGCTATTGAACACACTGGGTTTTTTGATCCCACTGCACCTTTGTTTTGCTCACAAGTCACGAAACTGTGGAGTCTCGTGCCAACTTTCTATGTTATAATCAGTATCTTGCCAAGGCAGCAGCATCTTATCAGCTTTGATCAGTTGGACACTCACAGTCTCACACACACACTGGAACTGACTTCCAAGTGCTTTCATGGCAATTCTCAAGAGCTGGTCAGTGTTTCCTTACCTACGGTGTTTCTCAACTTGTCTGATTCCTTCTTTTACACCTATTCAGCATGCTCTCCATGCTGCCTAATTTTCCATTACAGCAAGGAATTTGTAATAAACACTCAATAAATGCAACATTTCCCACAGGTATCACTGCAAATCTTCCATCGCTTGACAGAATTGCCACACAACAGTAGGATGCAAGCGCAGTGGCTTTCACTGACTGAAAGAAAAATTCATTAATTGCAGTTGCATGAGGAACATATACAACTAAAGTAAAATTTGTCTGTCCCCAAATTTGCTTGCAGCTGGGTCAGCAAAGCCTCTATAAAGCAGGCTCAAAGTAGTTGGCAGGGCAGCAAGAGCAGGATCACACTGCAGAGACCTGAATTCTATTCGTGGCTCTGCCCTTCACCCACTAAAGTGTCAAATCCAAAAGTTACATCATCTCTCTGCTTCAGATTTCCAAAGTAGAAACACCCTTTATGACTGCAGAGAAAGCACGAGGTGTAAGAGTACTGCTTTCCAATACTCCAACCTCATTACGGGTGTTGAGTACATTTTCAGTTCTGTGGACATGTTAAGACATCTCAAGAACACTGAGAAAGCTTTGCGGTCCTCTCCAAGAATGGGATCAAAGTGCCTGATCCTCCAATGTCTCATTTTAATGGCAGGGGCAACACCTGAAGCTCAGTGTCAGCATAAGGAAAATCTGGTCCCAGTTTTTAAATTTCACATAGTGGCTTTATTAAAAAGATCGCTCTTGAAAAAAATAATCCTAAGCCTCAAATGTCAGTGCTTGACCAAATAAACAACACAGCCAACTGATATCTTCCACAGACTTCTGTGTTTTAACCTTGTTATTTTCAATTATATGAATTTAAATTTCATGAGCCAGGAAGTCAGAAAAATTGGAGATCAAATTGTCACCTAAGGGACTTCAAAATGATACGTTGATTTTATCTGGAAGGGATTTGTTTGCCTTTTAGCTTTAGACCATTTACAGCACATCTTACTTATATTTTCAACTATTTCCCAAAATTTTGAAGGTAGAAACCAAAATGAAGTCTAAGTGAAACCTGCCAGGCATTGGGGCTCAGATTCAGGCAGCAGCTGCCATACAAGGAGGCCCCCCAGAAGGTCACATTTAAATAATGAAAAGGACTTCATATATACGTATTGAAAACCTTGACAACTATAAAACGAACCATTGAACCAGTGACTGAAATGCAGGTATCTCCCTTTCAGGTATTGCCTATGTTGCTGTTTGAATTTTTCTTTTTTTTTTTTTTAATGAAGCAGAGATTGTCATCTAGTGACATGCATTTAGAAACTCCAGTCTTGGCACGAGCAGGGAATGCTTTGGGATGAATCCGACTCAGCTTACATGTGGGTCACAAGAGATCCGTTTCTGTTTCTTCTTCTCCCAGACCACAGTTATTTCAGCTGCTTTGATAAAGGAATAATAAGTCAGTTTAGGGAAAACAAAAAATGTAACTGAAGAGAAAAAGAGAGTAAGATACATCAGAAAAAGATAAAAAAATGTTAACCTATAGGAAAAGGTAATTCTAACTGAACCCAATTATATAAAATTTTTTACAAAGTTCTAATTGCTATAAATGAGGGAACAACTCATGACAGAAATTCCAATTACAAAAAGGAATTATCTGCTCTGCAGCAACTAGTTGTGTGACATTTATAACACACAAGAAATCATGAGGCTTAATTATTTGGATTTTCTACTGCTACAGATGCTGCAGGGAAATCTAATTAAATAGATCCAGTAAGACTTACAGATGGTAGCCTACAAGTAGGGAATTTGCTGATCCACGCATTGTTTTAAAAGGAATTCATAATGACCTCTAAATAAAATGGGTATCGATCTTTATTTTAATGTGTTACAGTGTGAAAATACATTGCAAATCAAGAAAATATTTACACTTTGATTCAATATACTTAAATCCATCAGGATGGAAAATGGGATATTTTCCTCAGTCTCAGAATATCTCTGCCAGAACACTATCACTTCTGCGGTGCATTTTTTACAAACTTAGCTACAAAAGAATGTCTCTTGCCTTAGGAGTTTTCCCAGAAATAAAAGGGAAGGTTCTTTTTATGAGAGACTTCCCTCTTCCCTTTCCTTTCACCCACACCTCATATTTCTAAGTTTCGCAAATAATCCGGTGCAAATGGGGCCACAGGCTTTAGAGAAGTCCAGAGTCCTCTGTGACTTCCTCTGCATTTTGAACTTCCCAAATATATCATTATTCACACCCTACAATTGTAATGAATGAACAGAAATCCACAGCAACCTTGCAAAAATCAGCACACTGTGATGAAACAGAGTTTTACATTAAAGTCAAAAGGTATCGGGGGTGGGGGGTGCCTTCTTGTAAGATTTTGAAAATTGTTCTGGTTGTAGTGAAAAGCACAGCTCAGGAAAAAAATCTTACCACATTTCCCACTTTCTAAAGAATTCCCAAGTCCATCAGAATTTTCTGAGGAGTTCTTCTATGTGCAGATAGATTGATGTGCAACCATTACACTGTATTAACTCTAGAGCCCCTATAATGCTTGCACTCAATATGCTCTCGAGTAGATCCAATGAACTTTCCACCTTCCTCTGGATGCATCCAGTGATAGTGCACGTCACTTACCAAGACAAAATACATCTAGAACATGTGATGTTCTTTTTGTCACTCCCTCAGCCCAATCACGATTTAAAACAGGAGCCTTAAGAAACAAACAAAGAAAAAAACCCCACAATACAACCCAAACAGAAAAAACAAAACCTAAAACAAGAAAGGAAGGAAAAATAGGCCAGTGGTGATGGCTTGCAGATTTCAGCCCTTGAATTACAGGGGGTCATTGCCTGAACAGTTCCAAACACCATCAGGGTTGAATGCAAACTGAATATTCGTCCTCTCACTTCTGAATGCATGTGTAAAATGCTGCCACTTACCCAAACTCCTCGCAAAATTAAAGTATGTTTGTGGGTCCTTGTAGTTTCATTTATTGAGCCCTTGGGCTCAGAGTTGTGTCTTGCCAATCTGTCTCTGATTAAAAAAAATGATTACAGCTTTACTGCTCTCCTCTTGGAGCTCCATAACCTTGCAAAACACTTGCTGCTGTAGCAATCACAGTTATATTTCTCTTCAGCTATCAGTCGTTGCAAATGATTTTAAGTGTTGCTTCTTATGCTTTGAATTTGCATTTTTGATACATTTGATTTTCTGCCATAATACATGGTGCCACAAAGTCTGTTGGAAGCAGTTTGGATCCTCTCTAGTGATTCCTAGGTGATACATGTACTTTAACTTATTTAATATTTTCTTCATTTGCTGTCTCTAATACAAAAACACTGTATGCCTTGAGTATGGCTAGATTTTTATCTGGACCCAAGTTTGTTGCTCAGGACCAAATCTCTTGGATAAATTCTTTTGCCATCTCAGATGCTTCAGCCAGAGACATATCCAAGAGAAGGGATACAGTGAGACTCTCCTTACGCCCCACACATCCCCAGACTGATTCAATACTCTGCTGGATGAGAACAGGTCATTATAGGGGGCAGAAACCTCGACCTTGCTGACCTTGTACAGAATTGCCTTCATATCAAGGACCTAGAAAGGACATTTTTAAGCCTTTATCCTGTAACTTGCACTAAGCAATACTCAGATCTTGCTTCTGCTCCATTTACTGCTGTTCCTTTCATTATCTTCATTAAAAGCTGCCTATAATTAAGTGGTTGGTATATATTTCTAGTTCCATGGCAATAAAGGCGAAATATGATCCTAGATCAATTACTTGTGACATGCTCTGCAAAACTAGAAAATACATAGCATATTAATCAGCATTATGTTAAGATTCCTGAGCATTAGAAAATGTTTAGCAGATGAGCCTGGATTTTTCTCTAGGGCTTATTGTGTTATCAAAGTTAAAATTCCTCAGACCACGGACAGTAAGAGTTAAATTTTACTGATTCGTCCCATTTGTTGTTGCAGGACACTCACAAGGACAGGCATGAAAGAGCATCTCTTCTGAGTGTAGAAAGCCTTGCCAATGACACAACCACCTAAAGCAGCAGCATCCATGCATGATGTGACAATGAGATCAGGCCTCGAAGCAGAAGCAAAATGTGTATGAAAAATCCCTCCCAGGGAAAACTTTTTCAGTAAGACTCTCTGTAAAAGAAAGAACGCTGCTATTTCCTCTGAAGGTCAGCAAGTAGTTGGCATGTCAGACTAAAAGTGACAAACTTTGCAATGAGCTCTCACTGCAAGCACTCAGTTACACATCCCTTCTCCTTTTTTACTGAGAAGCCTTTCCTGCCAACTGCAGCAGCACCGAGTCTCTCAGGTAACCAGTCCGTAAGTCACTGACTCAGACAGCGACTCCCACTCCGGCTTCCTACTCACATATAACAAAATCCTACCTCCAGCAGCAGCCCTAACTGCAACAGGGGAACTTGCTGGGAGAGTTATTGTCCCGTGGAAATGCCCAGGAAACACTGATCACTTTTGACGAGCATGTCCTGTGGGAAAGCGAACCAGTTCCTTCTGTCTTAGGTCATCAGTGATTTCTCCTCGCAAACCTGTGTGGCTTTCCACAAGAACTTCGAAGTGGCAAGAATCTGATTTTCCTTTGCAATAATGAGGCATTTCATTTCCCTTCCATTACCTCTTTCTAGAGCTGCACTGTGTCCAGCCTCCTGCCAGGATTCACTTCACATCCTCATCTTCAGGACTGACAAACATGCCAGCTGCCCTGGGGACAGGCTCCTCACTGTCCATTGATATGGAGAAGCACGATAATTGTCATTAGAATTGTCAACAAATACCACAAAAGAGTTCCTATAACAAAAGAAAATCCATTGGAAGATCCTTTCCAACACAGGAAATGTTTCCTGGTAACCAACAGCAGGAGCTGTATAATGGGAAGTGTCACTCATGCCCTCTTATCTGATGTTTAAGGGTTATCTATTTACACCAAGGACGAGTGTATAACAAATCAATAGCCACCTAAAATCAAAGAGTAATTACATGGAAAGGAAGGAAAAAAGGGAAAAAATTAAGAAGGTAGGTGTTTCAAAATACTGTAGCATCATTCATTAACAACAATGCTAATATTTAATTGGAAAATAAAAATCTTCTTTCATAAATTACTAAGTAACTACTTCAAAATAAAAATCTAATCTAGAGCAAGTGTAATATGGCCTACAGAGGTAGATCTAGTTAAGATCAATACATGAGGAACAGCCACTCTGTCCATTTTCTTAGCACGATCCTCCTCTTTCCCTAGGGCTCCCAATCTCTCAATGAAATCCAAGTGCTGTTATTCGGAGCCATCTACCAGATAGTGCTACACAGCCCAAAACTAGAAGGCATTGATTCCACAATGGGTAGTGACACACTGTGTAGGGAGAGAATAAAATGCAGCTATTTCTTTTTTTAATCATCCTTCCTTGCTGCTGATGTCTAGTAAAGTACAAGTGACTGAATTAATGTTTTCTGACCATAAACCTCTCACCACTACTCTATTTTGCTCAACTGCTGAAATCAAATACAGCTCCATTGGTCTAATGCAACAATTTCAGCCACATCGGCAAGCTCCTGTCACTGGCAACATCTTGTTCTTTGGTATAAGAATTCATATAGAGCAGAAGGAAACCTGAGCAATGGATTTTGATTTAAGTCCTCACAAATGAACCAAACACATGACAAGAATTTCCACAAGATACAAGAAGAGTGAAAAGGTGTTTTGCTCAGCTTTTTACTTTATAGTTCTTTTTTACATTACTTTCCGGTCATATCTCCAACAAGATAAAAACAAAACAGTGCATTTGCACATTTCTCACAGTTAAAGTTCAAAAGAATGATTCTTTGTATGAATCACTGACTATTTTTGACGAATACACCCTACACAGCTGAATGTATATACCTTTATATTTAAGAAGATTAGGAAGATAAACGTGTATTGTATATACCTGAGTTTAACACAACTTAAGGAAGCCTGGATGTAAAGCTTCGAATTTTCCACACCAACCTTTTCCAAGGGAAGTTTGGGAGCTCACTATGAAGAATACCATTAGTTAAATCAAACTCTGGCTTGAATATTCTAATCCAGTTTGTAGGCAAACAGAAGCGGGGCAAAGTACTATATTTGGGGCACATTCGGTGAGTTATCAGATGAAATGCTAGCAGGAAAAATTGCCATATCAAATGCAATATCACAGGGAATAAAGTCAATAGAGAAGACTGCCTGTATCTGAAATGACTGAACAGACAGAACAGACACACTGATGGATTGAGTAGAAATACCAGAAATCCCTTAGATTAGACCTGCAAATTTAAACGGATTTAAACTGCTAAATCATAATCTTCACATCCCCTTACACAGTTAGCACACATTATAAACTATAAACAAAGCAAGACATTAAGATAGCTCAGAGTTTGAATTTTCTTTTTTTTTTCTCCCCCCTTTGTTACTACTTCCATGATTTTTTGTTTTATTTTGTAACCGTATTGGACATGACAAATATGAGTAGGTGCTTTGGAACTCTTCTATTACCTGAATTGTGCTAGTGAACAAATTCTAAAGGCCACTTGCAACAGCTTTCCTGTGTTCTGACTTGAAATGATTTTTTTTTTGGCCTATATCTCTATTTTTTTGCTTGAGGCTACTGACTTATAAAGCAAAGTACAGACATGTTTCAGAAAAATAGGCTTCTTCTGATAGTATTATTTTCTTGTCTTTCAAGGGAAGGAAGCTTTAAATTAATGTGTAATGTTTAATATTTTAATGTGGAAAACATGACCCCACTGGAGGTAAACTTAACTGACTTGAGTGGGACCACAATTTCAACCTTAAACAACAGGCACTTGAAAATTACAAATAACTAACATCTCTAAGTGGGTAAAAATTGAAAAATGCTGGGAGAAGTTCAAGTTCAGGTATAAGCATTTAATTTGATTTTGATCAGCAGCTGAGGACTGAGAGCTGCACATCAGCTACAGGAGTGTTCAACCACGAAATAAGAGCTAAAACAACCACTAAGGTCAGTTTAGTTTTGTTTAAAGTGAAAGCTTCAGAGCAGCAATATGTCACCAGACTGCTTGAAAATAATGGCAAATCTGTCCCAGTGACTAATCTTTGAGCCCTGCCAGCACTCAGAATTTAACAACACCGAAATGGGAAAAGAAAATAATGTCACCTTGTCATTCTGGAATGGACCTATAATCAAAACCCTTGAAGTGGGTTCATAGAGAAGTATCAACCCCACTAAAACAAAAGGCAAGCTCAGCTTGAAAAGAATAAAATACATTTTGTGATCCCAGAAAGTAAAATACAAAATGGCACATTCCATATCTCCAACAACACTTAGTCATTTATTTGGAATTGTCAGTAATTTATACTGCTGATTTGCAGGTCTGCCTGCAGCCTTACAGCCTCCCACTGAGATTCTGTCAGATTCCAAGCCTAGCAGGGTCAGGTTGGGTTAACTCTGGTGTGTAAAACCAGCTGCTACATTTTGCCCTGCAGACAGCTGCATTTCAAAGGCAGGTAAAGCATTTCATAATTTCATGAAGTCTTAGGAATAAGTCAGTCACTAGAAGATTTTCCTCAATACTCTTTGCAGGATTCAAACACATCTATTCTTTTGCTAATGTATTTTTGACTTTATGGCATCAACATATGGCCACCACACTAAACAGAGCATTTCTGATTGCTTATTACCACAGTCTTCTTATCAGGACTGAGTGACTAAATTACTTTTGCAAAACAAATAGCTTTCCAGTGAAAGCAGACAGATTTTGAAAGTTGTAACTATGCAGCTACATATTTGGGCTCAAAATTCAACCATAAGCTAATGAAATGCATCACTAAACACACATCCTGCAAACAGCTATAGACGACGCTAATTTGGAGAAAGCAAACCAGCCCACTGAATTAATCATTATTCTTTTAAAGTTGAACACCTACTTAAACATTTGCAGATTTGGCAACTCTAAGCATTATGTCTATATATTTAACAAAACTGATAGTTAACATATTTGTTACAGCTACCAGAATTTATACTGAATTTATGAATAATCAGTTTTCTTTATTTTATTTTAAACGCCTTTGAAAGGAAGGCATTCTCCTCACCTCCTTCCCAAAGCTGGCCTTTTTTCCCTCTGGTTTTCCTATTTACTCACATCAGAAAAAGCACCATGCAGAAGAAAATATGGGTAAGTAGACACATTTGAAGAGACTGCTGCAAGGAATCTGGTTATAAAACTTCATTTGATGTCATAGATTGCTACACCTTATTGTATCACACAAAACAATCATAAGCAAAATTGTCAGAAGGCAACTGAATAAAAGATAACTTGTACTCGGCTGGCTGATAAAACCAGAAAAAAGAAAGAGAAAGGTTATGTATTTCTTTTACTTCAAAGTGTGAGGAGGCCAATTGCTTGAACAGCTTACTGGAGTCTACAAAAACTCTGCTGGTTGCACTGGGGCTAAGCACCAATGTGAAAATACAGATTCATTGAAATTATTGGAAATATGACTGACTTTCATCCCTGTGGTTACACAATGTGTGTACAGGTAAAGGGGAAGGATGCCACCAGTTTCAACACATCTTTCAGAAAAAATGGAGTGGGACTTGGAGAGGCAGTGATTTGCCTCACACTTAATTTTCTCAGGCTCTCCCGGAAACTGCTTTGACACACAAGTGATCAGATAAGTAGAAACCATGGTTTGCCATGAAGATAAGAGAACCAGGCGGGGGGTTATTACGAATTTCTGAAGTATGCTGAAGCAGTATCTTCAATCTGAACATGATAAAGCTTTATCAGGATGAGGACTTCACAACTTCATTATAACAACAATTTGTTTGAAGCTTCCGGCAAGGTATCAAAACCATAGCATAGCCAAGCTGTCTGCTTAGTACTTCTGGCTACAGAAATTAGATAACGTTATATCGACTTAATCAAAATAATGCAATTTAATTCCATGGTATTTTACATAATAATGGTCTGGCTACCATTTTCCTGAAAGAGAGCATGACATTTACAAACTAAATTAATTTTTGTAGCACCTATAAAATGGTAAATACTCAATATAAAACATTAAACTAGGGTTTCAAATGGATCTTTTACATAATGCAACTTGCTTTATACAATACCTTTATTTCCTGTGTTAAATGAGTATAGCTGCTTTTCATTAGCGTTTATCCCTTATGCAGTGTTCCAACAGGCTCTGTTCAATTTATTTGCAGGACAGACAAAATTACACTTGTTAATGATCTCATGTCTAACAGAAAAATTAACGTTTTTAGCTAGGCTTTAAACTTGCTGGAATGATAGTACTGATCTGGTAGCTATACACCACTTTCTCAGGAATCCAAACTCTTTCTAATCTGGTATCTCTAAATGACTTCCAGTGGAATCCAACACATTCCAAAACATGAGAAGCACTCAAAACATACCAACAAACTTGGGAGAGAGGTACATCTCAGAAAAGAAGCTTGTCCTGTTGATTAGGGGTAAATGATGAAAAAATATAATAGTGCAGCCTGCAAGTCACACTGGAGAGTGTTGTACTTGGGTTTAGCCTCGAAGTTTAACTGACATAAATTCCCTCTTCCAGAGTATAAAAAAATGATCCTGTACAGTTACAGAAGCAGAAGTATCAGTGTTCTCTTAATATTTTGAGATCAACTGTAATAAATTTCAAAATTACTACACTTAAAAGAGAGTATGGCACTTTGCTTTAATGTGGGTCCTAGAAAAAACATTAAGTGCACAAAAACTGGACAGCTAAGCCTTCCAGTTCACGTGAGAGGATTTGTATTATTAGATTCCTTAGGTAAGAAATGTATTAAACCCATTACTTGTTTCAGAGATATAATAATAGTCATTTAGTCAGTGATGTTAAGTTTTATGGTAGATACAGCAATGAAGAGTAGCTGCATCTTCGTGTCCTACCTACTCTCTCGAACTGGAAGTAGGGATTTTCCTTCAGCTAGACAGTTTTTCACAACTCCATGGGTTTTTTTGTGAAGCTGTGATTAGGGAGCTTAAATAAATGCTTACAATTATAAGTTGGACAGACTGCTAGAGAAATTAGGACTCTTAAGTAGTCTCTGCACTTCTGCCAAGGTTCTATCATTCTTCAGCACTGGTTCACTCTTTCAAGTACAGTAACCCCAGAGTGCAGGAATTCCTGGGCAGGAATATACACCCGTTTTCAGTGTGCCAGGTTTAAGATGAAAATCAGACTGACCACATCCTCATCAATTTGGATAAAATAGCTCTGTTCTGCTATGACTTACTGGCTAGCAGTGTTTGGTAACAAACTCACAGGACTTGGTTAATGGAAGAAAATATTAAAGATACCTATTATAAAAGGAGGGGAGAAAGATTAACACTAGAAAAATGCAGTAAAGAAAGAGGATGGACAACAGAGATGAGAGAGTGAAGAGTAAAAAAAAAAAAAAAAAAAAGAGTGCAAAGTGCAAAATAAGAAGGTGCTGCAGAGTCAACTACAAGAGATACAGAAAGATAAACCAAGAGAGAATAAGAAGAGAGATGGAGAAGGGGAAGGAGAGTGAAAGCAAAAGCAAAACCCACATGAATCTGAGGATCAGCTGTTAGACATCAGGGTGAGAGCATGGACAGTCCAGAGACAAGAGTGAATCATTTCAGGCAGCACACAGCTGGGGAGAAGGTGTTTGCACAAGCCCAGGCATTCTGAAGGAAGGGTCTGTCTGCACAGGGCCTCACAGAGCTTGAGCACAAACACAAAAAAGCCAGACTTTCAGGCTGACAGATGCTCTAAGGTGGAAGATTTCTGTAAAGCTTTTTTAGTAGCAGAGTTTATAGCCATTACAATGACACATGGCTTCATTGTAATTTTCCATGTGAAAGGAGGCAAAAAGAAAAAAAAAAGCAACTAGCAAAAACTCTCCCCTTCACTGGACAAGTGAGTCAAGTATAAAAATATTCCCAAGCAAATGACAGCTTTTTAGTTCATCTTTCCATCAAACAATGACAGCAGTTTGCATGACTCAGACAGATGATTCAGCTGTTGTCCTCTCAGCTCACTCCAGTAAGGAGGGAAGGAGAGAAGCAGTTTATTTTTAAGTATGCTTTACTAGCAAGATTATTATGAGAAATCCATTAAAATGTTTTCTTTCCTTGAGAGCTGAGTTCTTGCTTAAAATCAGCTTCAGAGATTAAGTAAGAGTAGGTGGGTTCCTGGGAACCCAGAGACAAAGCAGGAAGCCTTAAAGAACAGAAAGACCCTATTTTGAAAATCCAAGATGCTTTAATTCTACTAAGATCTCCTTATCTAGGACATGAACCAAAATATTTTATAACTAAATCTCTTTCAGGAAGCACATCACCTATCCCTATATCATTGATGAGTATGTCAAATACAGGATTTTAAATGTCAGTGCAGCATTTCCAAAGGGAGAGTGCACTGTCTGAAGGATAATCTATACTAGTAACAGCCCCTTCAGAAATACTGACTTAACCTTGTGTGAGACAGGAAGATATTCTACCTGGTTTCCAGGGACTTAGCTTGAGGCTAAAATAGTTACCAAATGGGTAAAAGTCAGAAAACTGGTCACCAGAAGGAAAAATGAAGGGCACTTAATTATTTTTACTTTCTCTATGCCACACTTCAAAATAGAGATAAGGAAACATCAATTTTTCATTCCCAAAGACTCTTTTCAGCTCTAGTATCACATTAAAATTCATAACTCCAAAAATCATGAAAGTTTGGCCTCTGTTATCACAGTCTATTATTTCCATGGGAGAGTTCAACATGTTATAAGGGAATCCTACACAGCTTAGCTCACTGCAAAATACAGCAGAGGAGCAGATGGAATATCAGTTATTTCTGAATGGAAACTGTAACAACATCACAGAATCATAGAACATGTCTACTCTAGTTGATAGCACGGAGAACAGTAAAAAAAGCTGCCTGTTTTGCTTCTGAATATATCTTTGTTGCCAAAGAAACTCTTAGAAAACAAGGTAAATTCATTCTACAGATAACTTCTTTATAAAATGTACACACAGGTTCGGCAGAAAATGCTACAGATTTTTCTCTGAGAATAAACAGTAAAATTTATTTAACAGGTTTATATTTAAGCCTGAAACTCTGAATATTAAACAATAGTTTGTATAACTGTAAATAAGTGTGTGAATAATTTTCATATAAACAAACTGCCAGAGACAGTTTTAATCTGTGTTGGTTGTTTTTTTTTTTTTTTAAACTCAGGGTTTTGTACCCTCAGAATCTCAGTAATAGGGGCATTAGTGCTTCATACTGCCAGAACATCTCAAAAAATGCTAGTGGATCCTTTCCACAGAGATCTCAAGCACATTAGGATTCCTCTTCCAGAGCAGTCATCCTGCTTGCTGCAGACATGCAGAAATCCCAGAGCTCTCTTGGCATAAAATTACCAGAAGTGCCAAATGATTTAGTGGCCTCTCCCACTTATGTGCAGTCATACCCTGGCCAATTATCAATGCTCTCCCAGGCACCAATCTAGGAGCCTTGCCAGTGGTACAGGGATAAAAGCAGTCTGTGGATATTGGATATTCTTTTTAACTCTGGCTGGTAGTTTGTCATTTCATTTGTTAAGTGAGGCTGGACATGACTTTTAGTCTGGCATTTTCTTATTGTTTTCATTATCCAAATTACAGTGGCAGCTCCTACTGCTTCACTTTTGGGAATTTGTTATGAACTTGTGAAGCATGATCTAAGGTCTATCTCTGAAAAACAGACTTATTTTTCTCATATTCAGTGGGGTAAAAACAAGACTGTACAGATTAAAAATCCATATATTTTGCTTTGTTTTTCAGAAAGTGAAAGCTGAAAAATAAAAATAAAACTATTTCTGGAACAGAAATGATGAGGCTGAAATGAAGGAGGAGCTATTCCCACAGCACTCTAGCATTTGCTATTTGTGTACTGTGTTCATGTGAAAGCAAAAGATAAAAGAAGTGCTCTTAACTAAGCACAGAAGTGAAATCAGTGTCAGATTTACAAGGAGTGATGAACTGCAACACATGGAGGGAAGGAGGGGTAGTTGCTGTGCTCTATGCAGGAATACACAGGAAGTCATCAACCATCCCCTGCCTCTGTGGTCTCTGTGTACAGGCCTGGTAAAAAGGATTTGTAGTGCTCAGAAAGGGTAAGCAGGCAAAGGCTGAGCACTGCTGCTGGCATATGGAAAGGAGGTGGGAGGAGAAAGAGCTGCATGATCACAGCAGGGTCCAAATCTTCCAAGGTTTGAGTTAACACCACACTTGTTAGAAAGCTCAGAAACGCAGCAGTGCCCCCAAAGCAGGAATTCACTCTTTAAACAGTGTTTCGGACAAAAGTGAGCAACAACTTGCATTCTGCCCTTCCCCAGAAAGAAACACTCCCTAGGCAGCAAATGAAAATTTGCTTTATGAAAAATACCTTCTTATTTTCTCTTTTGTCACTCCTCCCAGTTGTTAACAATACGCTGTTAACTCCCCATCACTGGATTTCATTGGTTTTCTCCAGCACCATACCAAGCACATTTTTCATGTTCCGTTGCTGAGCTGTCAATGTGCAAAACAAAAGTCAAGTCTTCCACTCTCAGTATGTTCCTGAGGTATGTCCCCCGTGCTTTCTCAAACTATGCACAGCCACTCAACACAGAGCCCTAAGTACTGGGCTGCTGGTGGCACTAGGAGAGGGGATTAGGTGGCCTTAATTTCTTCCTCAGCTTTTTGCACAGTCATGTTAGTGCAAGTTACAGTCTAAGCTGGGAGGAACAATTCTCAGCTCAGCAGGTAGCTGTAAGCCCTGTCATTACAGGGAACACCATGTAATTCTTCAGCTTTTGAAGGCAGTTGGAGTTTCAAGTAGCACATCTGCATTAACTTCACACCCTGGGTGATAGTTACGTCATTTTGTCTATCCCATACATCCAGCAATTAAGCAGCATCTTCTGAAGCCATGAACATGCAACTAAGAGCCACTGAGGTGGTGTTCAGCACTCACTATGAGAAAAGGCATCTTAAAAATTAACTGAAAGCTTCAAAAACAAGAGAGAGAGTGGAACTCTACTGGGCAAAGTTCCTACGACTCATGGGCCTGTTGGCTCAAGTGGTTGTAATAAGCTCATGTTTTCTGGAAATTCTCGGTGAAGGAAGCGATTCTGACTAAAGTTTCAAACTAAAGTTTGGGCTTAATTCTGCTATGGTACAACTGAAACTGTGTTGCTTTTGTAGGTCTTGTAACTGAATACCAAGATGGTTGAGACTGTTTTGACAATCTCTAAATTGGAAATATTTCAACTAACTCAGAAAAGGCTATTTCTGAACCTGAACTGGTTTTATGAGGTCTTCAAAAGGAAGGAGAGGTACACGAGTCCCAGGAAAAGTCCAACCCTGTGCAAGTGCTGTTCTTTCAATAAACTTAGCTGAAGTTTGTCTCTGGTCTGAGCGAAACACTCTTAACAGGAGCAGCACACTGAGAAGGAAGAGAGATTGTCAACACAAGAAGACCTCATACTGCCATGGTTGCTTTAATTTAGTTCTACTACTGACCCCATCAATTGGAGATAAAGATTAATTATTTGTATTATAAAATTTATATTGGTCAGCAGTCCTTGCAAAGATGACAGCCCCCAGTGAACTCTCAGCTTTTGCACAGTCAACACAGAAGTGTTTCCATCCCAAGAGTTTTATGATCTAAACACATTCAAGAATTATTAAAAACCCTGTAAGCTGAACTGAATAAGCACCAATTCATTCAATCTTGTCAAAGCAGAAACTGGTGCAGTTGGAAACTTTAGTTTTCATAGTGAAAAAATTTTGACTCGGTTTTGCATGGAAATTGAAGATGAAAATTTTAGAAAGATGTTTAGGCAAACACAAAACTACTATATTCTGTGAACTATTTACTGTGAGGAGATATAGGGATTGCACCATGGAAAAAGAAAACACAGCTCACAATGTATTTCAATTTATAGTTCAGGATCTGGAGAAAAACAGGAGCTATCAAAGATCATTTCAGTGGCTATTACAGATATCCTCCAAAATATTACATACATAGAGGGAATGGCACCACTCTCCTCAAAGAAATATTTTATGTCTGTATCCATAGAGTCTGCAGGGAGAAGGAGTGATATAGTTTCACAGAGAAAGAGAATATCCAGTTCACTGTGACTTGAAGGTAAATACAGGTCATCTCACAGAGATAAACATCTCAACATGGGTTCATTTATCTTTTTTTAAGAACAGATAAAAGCAAAAAGAAAATGTGATCTCGGCTAGATTGGATGGTTGCAATAATCCATTCAGCTCCTTTGGGATGGAGGATACCATATTTCTACTTTATTGATGAAAAACAGATTTAGCTTATTTTTCTCTTTAGCAACATTCTCCTTGCTCCTACTTCTCCTTAAAATCAAATATTTTTAAGTTTTGAATTTGGAACATGGAATCACGCAACTAATCAATCAGCCTTTACATCCTGAATCTCATCATTTCGAACATTACCTCGTACAAATCTCAGTGATTGTGCCTGCAGGGCTACCACTGCCTTCTAAAATGGTTACATGGACCAAAAGAAACCACTTTGTTTTGCCCTCTGGCTTTCTATGTGAAACAAGTGTCATAGTGAAATGCTGACAAAATCCTCTCATGTTTTCCAGCTTTGAAAAATTGCAGCACCATGTTAATGTCGGAAGCACACAAGTGAAATATGTATCTGGTGCTTTTTGATTTGTTTTGTTGGGGGTGTTTTTTGATTAAGCTACAATACAAGAGTTACTGAAATTTGAGCATAGAAAAACGAAATTGTTCCCTGCTGTGCAGATATAGGACAGGGGAATGGGGAAATCTCAGGGACATTTTGCTGTACTTCCCCTATACATTAATTCATACATAACAGGTTTCAGCTTTGCAGAACAGTAAAGGGTGAAATTCATCCTTTTGCAGCACAAGACATGAGCATCCAGGAGATACTTTGTAAGTTTAAATGTTTTCCATATAATATGCTTTCTATATGTCCTACACACTGAGTTACACCAACTGTTAAGAAATTATTTTTCTACTTTACTCCTGCACCACTGTATTGGAGCATCATCCAAGGGAACAAAATCCTTCCCAAATAAGCTTGCAGCAGCACATGATCACTCGATGGATGCTCTGTTTTAAACCAAGCTTTTGCCATCTGTTCCTCTGCTAATTATGAATGCTACAAATATCCACAACTACACTGAAAGGAAAAAACTGATTAAAGTGCATATATTCTTTCTACCATGCACCTTTGTGGTTTATCTCAAATGAAAAGCAATACCACCCACCACACAAGTCACACAGTAGGAAGACCACAGAAGGACAGATGTTTAGAGCTTCTCATCTGGCAATATGCCACTGGTGATTGCTCAGAGTCCAAAATGTATTGTGTGTACTCAGCAAGACAAGCTTAAAACTGTGCCCAGAATCACACACACACACCTGAAGGGGAGCTTGCCAGTAGCTTTGCTCACAAGAACCCTCTGCTGCCCAAGTCAGGGTCACCCAGGATGCTGCTCAGCAGGTAAACAATTTTCAGCTGCATTCTTCCTAAATCCCTTCCTGTTCTCCTCTCCCTCTGACCCTAACACCATCACCAACCTGTCATTTTGGAATTCCCTCTAATGAAGTGAAACATGGTTTTCCTCATCTACCTTTTTCCCATTCTCTCTGTGTTTATAGATTCATTACCTGCTATACATGGAGACACATGTCAAGTTCTCATTTCCTCTTTCTGCCAGGTATTTTCCATGAGGAAAAATCACTGGGCTTTAGTAAAGATTGTTCCAGCTATGATTTCTCACCTAATGGAGCATGTCTCCATTTCAGTCATGACTTCTCTACCTGGATCCACTAAATTATCCAGCATTCATTTGCCTATGACACAGATTGTATGCTTTGGGGCTTATGGATTTTTTTGGTATTAGGGGGCTTTTTGTTCGGTTTGGTTTCTTTTCCTAGTTTTTATTTCCTTGCACCTACAGATTCTCTTTTTAAGAACTAACTGAAGAAAACACATTTATTCCATCACTGCTGTTTCACTAACTTCTAATTTCAGGGAGCTTCAGCTTTAAAATCAGCCATGCCTTAAGGATCTTATTTTATAGCATCTTATTTTATATCCACATCTCTCCTTAGTGAGTTCAGATTTTATAGACAACTTTGTGTCATTCTGGAGGGAACACATCAACTGCACCATCCCTGATATATCAGTAATGAGTCTGCAATTATGGCGGCAGGTTTCAAAATTGCTTCCTATTTGCAGCTTCTTTCTTTGCTAATGGAAACTGCAGCACATGCCACATCTGTCTGTATTTGTACATTGCCCTGCTGTAATAGAATATTGCTCGTTCTTGATTACACAGGGACATATTCTGCCATTTAAGTGTGGATGCAGTATCTCAACAAAAACTGATGCTAAGGTTGTGCAGTTACTTAAAAAAGTACTGATAGCAAAATATGGCCCATAAGAAGTTTTTTTGATTTCTTTTTCCTTTACATACCGAGATAGGACTATTTGTGATGCCATATGTTACTTTATAAGTGGAAGTTTCAATATATTTTATCATGGTTCTAAAAATGTTTATAGTAGCTTTTTGTGAATCCTCAAAAATTGTTGATCTACACCCATTAAAGTTTCTTGTATTTGTGTTCAGCCTTCTTTTCTCTTTTACAGGGCATTGCACATGGATAGGAAATGCTTGCTCACAATCTCCAGCAGCACTATCTCCAGGGGAAAAGGATTACATTTCATCTCAGGTTATAAATTCATTACAAGCCACAAAACCTTCCCTCTGCCGAGCATTTTAACATTTATTAAGATAAGACACATGCAAAGACAGAAAGCACTTCTTCATGAGAAGAGACAAAGGCTTTATAAAAAGGAGACTAAATATAAAAACAGACATTTGTGTCACATAAGGATCCTCATTTCAGTCCATCTTGCCTCATATTCCAATGAAAATAAACCCTTAAGTGTCTTGTTATATCCAACTTAACTTTGTTATATAAGCATGAAGAGACTAATAAATCTGTGGTCACTGATCTGAATCACTGTACACTTCCTTAAGAGCAAATATATCTGGTTTACCAGCTTCCTTCTTGCTGCATAACTGCAGTTCTATGCATAACTGACAGTATGCAGTATTTTAGCAGTTTATATTTATTCTAATTAAATGTGGCACAATTTCCTTTTGGATGCTGCTGTCCTGAGTGAACCATAATGTAGAGATTCATGGTTGTGTTTAAGGAATACCGCAGACAAGTCTGTATTTAAACCACTAATTATCATATGTTTCTAGATATCCTTGCTGAATACTCCAGTGTTCTTCTATTGAAACAGTGTCTTTTTTAGACAAGTTTAAAAAAGATCACTAGATGTAAAAGACCTGAGCCTCATGAGTTTCACTAGACGTAGTTTAACATAAAAATAAAATAGATACAGGAAATCCACTTTGCCTAATATCTCTGCTTTAACAGGAAATACCAAGTCCCCCTCCAATATGCTATTCACCTAGCATTAAGTAAATAATAAATAATGTTTAGCTAGCATAAAAGATTGCTTATCCTGACTTCACTTAAAAAAAAAAAAGGAACAAAATTTATCCCTTATATACCTTGAGTGAAGTTAATGTTATCAAACAAGAAATCAATCTGGGCCAATAAACACTGCTGTCAGATAGTGGCACATATATCCACAGGAAGAACACAGACCTGTTAAGCTTTGTCTTTCTGTATTCCAGCACAGTTCATCGCTCCGCAGAAGAGCGCTGTCCTGGGACTTGCATGACATAAATTTTGTTGTTCTATCTGGCATTAGCTTGATGGATAACTCTGAACCAGCTTTATCCTCTGCTTTCACATCTGTCTAATCTAGATACACATCCCCGTGTGCCTAACCACGTCGGAAAAGTGCCTTCCCACATAGCACAGGATGCCACAAAAAGCTTCAGGACTCTTAAGTGAGAGGCAGGATCCTCGCTCGCGCTGCACAGCCCAGTCCCCTGAGTAGCTCCAGCTCCAGCTCCAGGCAGGCACAGCCGGTTCACTGAGATGCTCCAGCCCCGGACAGGCACAGCCGGGCCCCTGAGATGCTCCAGCCCCGGACAGTTCCGGGCAGCACGGCCGGGCCCCTGAGATGCTCCAGCCCCGGACAGCTCCGGGCAGGCACAGCCGGTTCACTGAGATGCTCCAGCCCCGGACAGCTCCGGGCAGCACGGCCGGGCCCCGCCGCCTGCGACGGACACTGAGCAAACCCCGCAAGGGCCAGGGCTACACGTGCTGGCAGCAGAGCGAGCACATACACGGGCAGAATGAGTGGCAGAGTTGTTCTAGAAATCAAGTGTTCAAAGTGTAAAAGACTCTTGTTATTCGCCGAGAAATGCCAGGGAATTCTGAATTCTCTCAAACTAATTTATAAAAATATTTACCGATTGCAATCAACTTCTACTAAAAACTTCAATATCCCTAGTACACGCAGAAACACTATTCTAAAAGCAATGTTTTCCACTCCCTAGAAGAAACAACTTAGCCTCATTTCTTCTTAATCCTACAAGTATAATTTTCAGCCTCTCTCCCATTCTCTAAAATGTAAGCATCCCCCCATTCAGTCTCAGTGACTGCAGCTGCCTCTACCTTTCTACCTCAATCTTCTGTCCAGGTTCAAGTTCTCTAACTGCTACCACTTGAAGAGAAAGTCAGAAAGGCCAATATAAAACCACTAGAAGACAGTGCTGAAACAAACTTCTGAATGGACAATGGAAGACAGGGAAGGAAGGATGAAGAGAGATCTCCAAGCTAAAAACCACATAAAATTTATGCTGTGCAATTTCAAATGGAACTGTGTACACAGCTGAATTTCCTCATTAGACAACTTCAAAGCAACCTGCATAGACAGACAAGTATCACTTACCTCTATCAATCCCCACGTTAGTCAGAACTCAACTGTAAGATGTGATATATTGAAACCTTTTTCAAAAACTAATCTGAATATAGTTACTCTAAAAGTAATTTTTAATAAGGTATTTTTCTATCTACCTGGGAGAAAGCAATCAGTGAAGTAAATTTATGACACAAAGTTCATTAAGAGGACAGCTAAGATCACAGAATTAATTTATGTCCCCATGTACCTATTTAATGAGAATGATTTTCTGTTACCCTGGATTACAAGCCAAGTCACAGAAGTGACAGATAAAGACCAATCTACTCCCTGCCAAAGCCACTACTGAGTAGCTTAGCAATTTATCTGTAAACTGAATTTTGAATCATATCTCAGCCTTGAAAGTCATTAGACATTAGATGTTCAGGCCAAACGTGTAATTCAATTTTAGCTGACAACCTGCTACAGCAAATCCCCCAGAGATAACTGCTGGAGTTACCTAGCTGATGACAGACTGCTTACTCAGAGTTAAGACTTGGAAACTCTGCAGCAGTTAAGTCCCTATCTAAAGCTGAAAGAGTTAAGTGGTGGAAGTACAGAAAAATCCCACCGGAGGCAGCAGCATCACCTTAACTTTACTCTGTATCAACTCTGCTTTCTTGTTTTGGTTGAAATCTATAAAATGTGTACTTTGTAGACCACAGATGTTTGATTTTCAGATAGTTTGATTCTTCAGGGACTTTGAGGGAGCTTCTTCTATTTATGCTGGCCAGACACATGATCTTTCAGGCTTTTCCAATTCCACAGTGCCCTCCAAAAGGCAAAGAGAACTGTTTAATCTAACTGCTCTGTCACATACCGTTGTTCTTTGTCTAAGAGAACAGGAAGATGAGGAATACAAAAATCAAACTCAGGCCTCACTAAAGTCTTCGACACTTTGGCCATCAGCTTCAATAAAACCAAGACTTCACTACAGCTCCTTTGGACAAATCTCAGTTTTTGTTACGTAAGGAAAGGAATAATCAAACAGTCCTTGCATGAGCAGATGTTATCTAAAAGAAAAAGGTTTTCATATCCCAGATGTAGTATTTGAACTCCACTTTCCTCATGAAGTCCTACTTCTTGTAAAAGCAGCTCAGCTGCTCCACCCCAAATTCAGACAGGCTTGCATTTTATCCTCAAAACATGCACACATTGATAAAGACACACTGACTGGAATTACGTATCTCTAGCCTCATGGTTCAAACCGTAAGTATAAAGCAAATAGTTAAAATACCTGAGACACCCCATGTCCTCCCCCAAAATAAAGGTAATAATGTCCTCAATCATCAAAACAGCGTATCATAAACAGGCTTTAACTTGTACCTTTTGGCCCTTGAGAATAATGGACCTGTTTTTCTCGACCCTTATCCTGGACAACTTACCTAAAATAAAACTGGTATCATTTACCCATAGATACCAGAGCTTGATAGCAGCTCTTACACTAACAGACATCAGAACTCAGCCTCCTATAATAAACACTGACATGGTTTGATGTGACATATGGCTCATTAGTGTGGCATTTTTTCCTTTTTTTTTCTTCTGTGAGTTTCTCAGGAATCTGACAAAATTACAATCTAAATTTGGATTAAAACAAGCCTGTATGGAAAAGAAATCTCTCTGGGGTGGGGAGAACAGGACAGGGGCAAGCAATAGAACACAAGAATGGTTACTCTAAAAATGCATAAAACATGTTAGTCAGAACTTCAAATCTACAGAATTTCATGGTAGGGATGTGATTTTTGACTGCAGTCTGCAGAACCCTTCTGTAAGTGAGGAAACTATTAAAGTTATAATTTGAAACATAATACAGAAAATAACACCCTAGTTTTGTACTGACCTACTTAACTTTAGAGTCTTAGGTAATTCCTAGGGAAGCTGGATAAGTGTCAGTTAATTAGAAAAAGCTGGCTCTCTTTACCTTCCAAGTTAATTATTCTGACATAAATGCCATTATTTTTCCCCTTGTCCACTGCAAAAGGAAAGTGTCAAGTTTGAGAAGGGCTTTTTTAGAAAGCATGTATCTCCTGTTGTAAGAAGCTGATTATGCATTACACTTGCGCAGATACAGTCTCATGTTTTCCTATTCTTTTAAATTTCATGCAAGTACATCTCAGCTGTACTTTTCGATCACATTTATATTCCAGCCTTGTCCTTCTGTTGAGTAAGAATTGCTCTAAGAGACAACCTATGCTAGGAGTGCCTGGGTAGACTTATAAATCACATTTCAACTCTGTCGTACTTCAGATCCGCTGCAATACACACACACAGAGTCTTCACCTTCAATTAAATCTCAAGGTGGGCTTGGAATGATAATCTCCTGGGAAGCCAGCCTGAGGTGCCTGTGTCCTGTCACAACCCAGCCACTTGGTACATCCATTACCCAGCCAGCAGATATTCTTCAAGTGTACTGTAACCTTCCTTATGACTAAATTCACTACAAATAATTAGCAAGACCTAATTGGT
This sequence comes from Lycocorax pyrrhopterus obiensis, assembly GCA_014706295.1. Taxonomy (NCBI): domain Eukaryota; kingdom Metazoa; phylum Chordata; class Aves; order Passeriformes; family Paradisaeidae; genus Lycocorax; species Lycocorax pyrrhopterus. The sequence continues at coordinate 16,116,663 of JACSVZ010000018.1, forward strand.
TTCTCCAGGAATATATGCAATGAATGCACCGACAACTGCATCACAGAAAAACCTGTGCTCACATTTGAGGCGAAGAAAGAAAAAGAGATATTCTATTAATAAATTGTTGGCAGAAAAATACTTCATTCTTCCTGTAGGCCTAAACACAACATAAAAGAAAAGAAAATGTGATTTCAAATCCCTGGTAGTGAGACCCCATTGAAAGCAGGTGTCTGCCAGGGAAGGGACAGCAGAAAGAACCCAGTCTACAGAAATGACCTCTTACCTCAAAAATCCCACCAGACCAGGAGATATTTGGGTGTCACAGATCAGGTTCCACCCCACTGAATGGATAGGGAGCAACACAACACCCAGCAAGGGGCTTTAAGCCTCGTAGACATGTGATATAAAAACCCAAGGCCTTTAGAATCTCCAAATCCAGGTTCTTTTATTGCTGTTCACTACATCATAATCTTTTTTGTTAAGATACAAGGTATTTATTGAAAATGAAGTGCTCATTTAGGTAACTTTTTAAAACGTAACTGTGGGTGGAGTAATAACCTTATCCCTAAATTTATCAGTGAGATTATTTTTGTTGCCAATTATCTACTGATTTATCTCATCTTGACACAACGCTGGATTTGGTGTCCTTTTCTCAACAAACATTATGAAGAAAATCTACTCCTATGTAATTACTTTTTTGAGAGTAAACTAATATATTATATTATTTTAAAACAAAGTCTTTTCTCCTATGATGCTGGAAGACCTTTGGATCACCAACTCCATAACAATCTTTCTTGAATTTCACTGATCAGAAGTGCTCACAATATTAATATTTAAGTAGTCCCTTCTATACATTGTACATTTGTACTTCTTCAACAGAAGCAGAAATCTTTCATTTTCTGCATTTCTACAATATATTTGCTCTCCTCAGAGTAGCACTACTTTTGTAACTTAGAATAACTCTGCAAATCAATGAAAGTACACAGGTTTTCCCTCTCATCTATTTCAAGCTGAGCTGCCAGGACCCAGAATAAATTTGTGTTAGCTCTCAATTCCATGACCTTCCACTTTGTACTTTTAAATTTCATTTCATTTCTATTACTTGAGTTCCCAAGGTCTTCCAATTTTGCCTGCTTAGTATTCCAACCCTTCTCAGTACTGGCCATGTTTTCCAACTCTCTGCTATCAAGTTTCACTACCACACTTCTAATTTGGGGCTAAAAAAATCAGAGAAAGGTAAGTGCCAACAAGGGAAATGCAGTGAAGAAGTGTGAAGAGCCAGCCCAAAGGACAAAAACTCATCAGTGACAAAGCTGGAACAGTACAAATCCTCCAGTTCCTAATCCTGTATTTGTTTTGTCACCCTGACACTGCACTTCTGATCAGGTGTGAGGAGGAATTTGCAGGCTCAGAAAGGTGATGTACATTAATACTGACAAAATTGTCCCTTCAGTGGTTTGTGTCAGGGTAGCCCATGACCAATCTGAGAAGCTAATATCTAATCTCTGATAACTATCCTCAGCATGAATAGTTATGTATGTGTAACTATTTATCCCCAGTAAGTCTGAGCAACGTATACACACAGACGATGACATTTCATGCTTTGCTTCTTAGGCTTGCACAGTCTCAGAACATCTCCAGGCATAAAATGCATGGGGGTTTTAACATGATAGCCTGAACTGAAACTCTGTAAGCAATGAAATTTAGAGAAACAGCTTAGTTAATGCTCAGAACGTGGTCTGGCAGCCTGCCATGCATAAACATGCACTGAAACCAGAGTTCATGCCAAGATTCTTAGCTTTCAACTTCATAGAAATTCCTTGTGTGGTTTATACTAGATCCTCTTAGTTCGTTTAACTTTTCTCTTCCTTTTTGCAGTTTAATCCGTGGTTAGTTGAACTTATTACCTTTTTATATATAAGCATTAATAATGTAATAGACATAACTTCAAGTAGAAGTAATAGAATTAGTCTGTTCATATAATTTCGATTAAAGACAGACCTAACACTAAAATGACATTTATTCTGTGCCTTCTGTGCCAAGCCTCTATGAACACAACGAGATGCTGCAGTGTGACCTATTACAATAACATGTATGGCTATTCCCATAACAATAAATGCCTCCTAAGACTCATAAGAATTCACTTCACATGCAGCTATCAAATCTATTCTGAAGCTCCTCTCAAGCCAAAGGATCCCTCTCAACAGGTTTGATCAAAAGATCGAGGCCTCCTTATTTGGGTTCATCATATCAGAAGGTCTAATTTGACTTCCATATCCCTGATGTCTGCTTTTCCAAGCCTCAAATCTGCACAAGGGAAATAGCTGGAGGTCCTCCCTAGAGAGTGCACCTTGCTTACTGTTTTCTTTTTCCAGTAATAATTACATTGATTTAGTTTTTATTTTATAGAAACTTACTAGTCAGTTACTTAAGTATGTACCAAGCCACATTCAATATATGGATTAGGTGAATAATAAATTCCAGATTACCACAGATTCTGAGCTCCATCCTTTCTTATTAACAGCTTCAACACACAGTTGTGAGGAAGAGAAATACTATTATCCCCAGCTATAAAATGCAACTTTAGACAGACCTAAGATTTTGTCATGTATCACACAAAGTCCATGGCAGACAAGGAAAAAGGGGTGAAAGACAGACTGGAATAACAGGTTCAGATTGCACTGAAAACTTATTAATACAACAGACATTACACTGCTATTGATGCTGGGCAGATGTAAAATATACGAGATTTTCAACAGCAAATGTTTCACAACAGATCAGTCACATTGGTCTCACTATTTATTTACAGCTCTGTTTGTTTTTAAAATGGAGAAATTAATTAACAAATTGTGTTCAAATCACATGAAAAGGTTGTATTGTAAACTATTGCTTTAGACAGATCCCTTGAGGCCTTTGGAAAATGATGACACATTTCACACTATTGAGTTCAGTCAGATTTAAAAAGTTAGTGTGATTCTGTGGCTGTAACACAGATTGCAAATGAGGTGTACTTCTGTGCTCTCTTTTCACAGAAAAGTAGCAACTGCTGAGACAGTAAGTGCAACTACCATGCTGTCTTTGCCCAAAAGAAATATGGATCATACTAAAAAAAAGTCAATCAATAGCTGTCTTCTCAAATCAGGCCATACTGGCCCATAGTTCAATAAGGCTGACCAACCAATTGATTTTGAAAAGAGTAACTGAAAAAGTTGAGAAAAGCTTAATTTAAAATTTTATATTCAATTATATATCATCTGAGTAAACAATCCATCCAGTACTGCAACATTATGACAGATTTATATGCACATCTGTGTGTGCAGATGTTTGTGCTGATGCACATAAAGTGGCCACACCCAAACCCATCAAATCTCAGCTCCCTACCTTCAGTGTTTCCCCCACTGTACAGAAGGACACAGGTATGTAAATATTTGTGCAAATATGTTTATATAACATGACATAAATTTCAGAGAGCAGCTAAGGGTAATTGTGCTAACTACTGCAACCTTGCCTCCGCTGATTTACGAGGTACGAAGCAGGGCTTCTGCCCTGGAGTAACTGTAGTGTCAGATCCAAGAAACTTTTAACTGCAACACCATTTCTGTACTCCAGCCTCCTGTGCAAAGCCCACACTGAGAACCTCATGTAGTCATGATGTCTATAAAATTAGTTTGTTAGTTTGGCAATGAAGGGAAGACGGAACAATTTTCCTAGAAATCAACACTTATCAATGAAATGCTGCTCTAGTCCATACCCAGCAGTTATACTGTTACGATGCAGCTCATCAGGCAGCCTTTTAAGAAATGTTTTAACAAATATTTTGACAATCTATCCCCAACAGCACAGCCATGAAGCAAGGACCAGATTTCTTCTAACGACATCTCTGCATGCAAGAAGTGTGCTGTTGCTGCTATATCTGTTATGCTGGCAGCAACTCTACCTATGCATGTCTTCATCTGTGGACAGAGAACCTCTCACGGAAGATTACGATCCACTAAATCAATTTGGTTGAAGACAAGTAATTAAGAGGTTGATTACATATGTAAGCTTTTTATATTTTAAGAAAAGGCTTAGTAGGAGATGATTAGTAGTCTCTGTTAATTTGCTCCATAAAAGGTTTCATGAATAATCATATGTAACATGCTAGTTTTGAAGGAATTAAATAAAACTATTAAGACAGCTGGATAGAAAGATACCTAAGCTTTGCATGAACTTTATACTATTTGCTTTTGCTTGGTAGACCACTGTTTATGGTTGTTTTTTCTTTTCCATAAAATGATTCTCCCTATAAAAAAAGAGTTTTGAGGCCTTATGGGGTTTTTTAGAATTTTCAGAAAGTCTAAAAAAGCATTTGTAGCTGTGAAATCTTAAAACATGAGAGGCATTCTTCATGAACATTTTCCACAAGAAGAGGAATAGTTTCTCTTCACTTGTGAGACTGGGGAAAGGGGACGAGAAGACAAGTTGCAAGGATTCCAGTTCTAAGGAGAAAAGGAAGAGGGAAGTGGAAAGAGGGAAGCGGAAATAACAAAAATTACACAAAGAGGGAAGCAGAAAACATAAAAATTACATAAATTTAAATAAAAACTTTAAGCCTTGTGATTAATATGAGGCCTCCATTTGGAAGGAGGCTGTTGAAAGATGTCCTTTGCTATAAATCTGTCTCTAGTTAGAAGTGTTTTCAGATTAATGTGTCAGTCTTTCATTCAATTTATCATTTCCAAATGCTGCTCAATTCTCACGTCAAGTGGGATGTAGAAATTAACAAGCAAAATCCTTAACCTCTGTTCCCCAGAAGACTAAACCAGATATTAACAAAGATTCCCTTGAAGTCTAATCCCCTTTTCTATATGAGAACACAGCAGTCCCAGTAGGTGGATGTGATCAGTGACTGCCCGTGAAGACTCCCAAGACACCTGTTAATTGATACCATTGCTAAGGCCACACTTTGTTATGCTGAGATTCAGAGCAGCATTTCTCACACAGAGATGACCAAAACCACAGAAAAACACAGGGAGAATAAGCTAAGCAGGGACATACCACATTTAACTGTAATACGTTGACTTTCCCTTGGCAAAGTCAGATACAATTTTAAGATCACAGACACAAAAGCAGAGCATCAAAGTTTGACTTGTTAATATCCTATAAAAGACCAGGATTCCTAAATAAGCAAACAAATTCTTGCAGAAGGGTACTACCAGAACTGCGAGCCAGCTCTAGTCTTCTCTTTCCTGGAGTCTCACTGTGGCCACGGTGCACAAATCCCAGACAATAAAGAACACTTAACCTCACTGTGCTCATGATCAACACGAACATTAACACTTCCATCAAACAGTCTTGGGCAGACTGAAGCAGGGTTTTCTGTGTGTGCTCCAAAAAAGCTTTTTCAGTGTACAGATGACAGAAGTAAAAGGAACTCCTTAAATATTATTTTTATTTAAAATGTTGCATTTCCCTTTCTGCTGTCATTGACTCAATACACGTGATTGTATTCAAACTAGGGGAAGTCTAGAATTAATTTTGAGCTTAAGAAAGTAATTTGTTTTATACAGATAACACATCATAACACGTCCTGAAGCTACCCCTATTTTCCAGACTGCAAAAAAAAAAAAAAAAAAGCCAAAGCACTGCTTCCTCCAACACTATAGCAGCCTCAAAGATCTCTACAAGCAGAATTGACAATAAAATCCTTTCCACAAAAACTGCAGGCATAAAAAGCATCGCTGTTTACCACCTTGTGGCTTGAACTGGTAAGTATTCCTTCTTACACACACATCATTCCATCATTTTTCAGTTAACCAGACTCTTACGCAGCAAGCACAGAAACTTCACTCAAAGTTCCTCCCCAGAGTAAAATCGAAGACCATAAGAACAGAGAGACTGACACGGAGCCCAGGCTGCCCCAATCGATGGGGTAATAAAGAATGCCAGGACTGTCTGTCCAGCTCCCAAACAGCTCTGAACATCCTTCAAACAAGCAGCAACCGGTTGCCCAAGCTGCATTTCTCTTCTACCCACAGCTCCTCACAGCCAGCAGCCCCCTGGAAGGATGCTGCGGTCAATGGAACGAACAAGAAGCAAGCGATAAAGGGAGAAGTACTTACATCCCGGAATTTGTTCCAGTACTTGTCTTTATCGTACTGCGAAACGGTGCTCAGCCATTTGTCGTTGTCCAGGAAATTGCCATGATTGCTGTTACTCGTGATGATTTCAGGATGCCGGCTCTCCACTTGCAGGAAGCACCAGGCAGCGATCACCAGCACCCCCGACATCTGCAACGAGAGGAGAGGAGCGGAGAGAGGAGCGGCGAGGGGCAGCAGGGCAGCGGCGGCTCCTCGGGCACGGAAGTTCTGAGGGTACCCAAGTTGGGGCCAGTCGCCCATCACGGCCCTCGCCAACTTCTGGCTGCGGAGCTGCCAGCTCCGCCGAGACCCGCCGCGCCCGCCCAGCCCGGAGGGGCGGGGAACAGCATCGATAACAACAATAATAATAACAGCAATAAAAATAAAACGGGACACTGAGGCCGGGCGGGGACCAGCCAAGGGACAACAGCACGGCGGTACGGAACAGCAGCCAAGCCCCGCGCGGGCGCAGCCAGCGCCGGCTCCGCGAAGTTTGGCTGCCAGAGAGGAGAGGAAGCTCCTACCTCCGGGCAGTGCCGCCGGCCGGGGCTCCCAGCACCGTGCGCTGCTCGTCCTCCTCCTGCTGCCGGTGCCGCGGCGCTCTGTGGCTGAGCCCTGCGCGGTGCCGCTGAGCCGTGCGCGGTGCCGCTGCGCTCTGTGTCTGTGCTGTGGCGGTGCCGGGGAGCTCTGTGTCTGTGCTGTGGCGGTGCCGCTGTCTGTCTGTCTGTCTGTCTGTCTGTCTGTGCCGGAGCCCGCACGCAGCCGCTGCCCCGGCAGGTCCCGAGCCCGCCGTGTCCGTGTGGCGGGTGCGCGCGGGGCGGGCGCGGCCGCGGTCTGGCGCCCCCTGCCCGGCGCGGGGCGCGCTGCAGCGCGGGGGCGGAGCGCGGGCAGCGCCCGCCGCAGGGCCGGGCCGGGCCGGGCAGCGGGACCCGTGAGGGGCTGGAAGCCTTAAAGAGAAATAGGAGGAACCATTTAAATACCGCAAAGGCGGCTGCCAAGAGGAGGGTGGTGGATTCTTTTTGGTGGTGCCCAGAGACAAGACAAGGAGCAATGGCCATAGATTAAACGCAAGTTTCACCTGAACACGAAGGAAGAACTTTTCGTTGAGGGTGGCACGGCACTAGAACGGGCTGCCCAGGGAGGGCGTGGAGTGTCCCTGTCTGGAGACATTCAAAACTCACCTGGACACATTCCTGGGTCACTGCTCCAAGTGACCCTGCCTTGCCACGGGAGCTGGACTGGGTGATCTGCAGAGGTCCCTTCCCACCCAAACAATTCGGTGACTCAGTGAAACCTGGGGAGGAGGGTTGTGAGGATACCTGGGGAGGAGGGCTGTGAGGAATCCTGAGAAGAAGGTCTGTAAGGAATCTTGGGGAAGATGTCTGTGAGGATACCTGGGGCAGGTGTCTGTGATGGTATCTGGGGACGATCTCTTGGGAGAAATCGTCAGTGGAATCTTCACTACCACTGCGGTCTGAAGAGATACAAAAGTGGTCTTAAAAACATAAAACCCCCATCAAACACAAGCTTTTATAAGCCCTGGGTAGGGTATGACTGTCTTGAGTCAATGGTTTTACAGTTTACAGAAGCAGTGACATTTCTAAAGCCCAGAGGTCATCCCGGGTTTCTTTAGGGAAGCAGCTCCCTGCCTGTCAGCACATCCCATGCTGTGAAGAGCTTTTGCTCCTGCACTGGAGAATGACGTCGGACCCTGCCCAGGTCATCAGAAGGGTGTCATGAGAAGCAGCTTCTGTTGTTAAAAATGGGGAGGAAACAAGGGGAGCTACACTGGTCTGGGAACTGGGGTTAAAGGTGGAGGCCTTCTCCAGAGATAAAAAAGAAAGTTCTCCATTGTCAGTGAAGGAGGTGGGAGGGAGGGGCTGGCTGGTTTCATACATCAGGGAACTTGTCCCCTGATATTTCATGTGATGCCCAAAAATGAGGACATGTACTTTTGACGGTCATTTTAAATACGGCTGTGACTACTGTTCCATATGACATTTTTCAAATATGGTTCATTAAACTGTCTTGTAAATAATGCCTTTTCTCTCCAAAAAACTGTCAAGAAGGTTAATTCCACATTTCCTGACAGACATATTAGGCATTTCTTTAGTAGTACAGAAAAGGGTCATGATTATTTATTTTTTTACTGCTGCATCTGAGCACTGAACTCAGGATACAGATCTATTCCTAAATCTGTTTTTAAATTCAGTTCCCAAATGTGATGTTGCCTCAACAAAATCCCCTAGGATTGAAAAAACAGTGAAGTTTTATTATTTTTAATGGCATAGAACAAACACATGCACGTAAGTGCCTCACGTTGCATCCTCCCCTTGGTGCACATAGAATCTAATGAAAACCATATGCCTGCAGGAGGGCAAAATATAACCCAATAAAAGCAACAAATAGAAGAAATCCAAACCGAAACCCCACAGATTTGGATGTAAATCCTTACCTAAAAGCCTTGCTCTGCCCTCCTTTCTACAATGGACTGTACTGTTTTGCTGAAGGTGGCCCAGGGCACATACTCATCTCAAATCTCTCTCCGTTGTGCACAGACCATCCTATAAACTGTTCATTTCAGTGGGAGATGAGGTTTATGTAACTTCCACCTGGCAGGGTCAACACAAGCTTTCTCCGTTCTTACTTAGATTAACGGGGTACTGTTCAGTTTATTCTGTATGGGCCTTTTCTGTAAGGCTTTTAACAATGGAGAATTTTTCTCTTCTGCACAGACATTAAAGGTCTTTCACCATTTTAAATCTGATGGTTAAGAGATTTCCCCCGTGACCTTACAGAACTCTGTGGCCATTCAGCTTTACACAGTTCCATTTGAATCGTGTTTCACCCCAGAGACCATTGCATTTCAGCACCACCAGGCACAAACCACCGTTACCTGCTAAATATTTGAGGACTTTTATGCACCATGACAGTTTTGCATAGATGCACTAATTACTACTTTCTTGATCCACTGGAGATCAGACCAACTCAATTCTCCCTTGACCAATTCTTCAACTCATGAATTCCTAGGCTGGGCTGGTAAAAAGCAGCAGAACATTGTTTCCCCCCAAACTTGCAGGAGTTCTATCCATTGTACATTTACAGGAGCAGTTAGTTCACTCCTGTAAAACACACTTGTTAGCACAGTGAACCGGGCTCAGTCCTTTGGTGACCTCAGTACTGTTGACTTCACCGAGTATGAAATAGGCTGCTCTGCTTGCCAGTCAAAGACTGAATGATAAATTACAGAAACATTGTACATAAAGTGAGTAATTACATTCTTACATGTAGAATTTGTGTCAGAAATGTGTCTTCATTTATTTAATTACTTCATAATCCCATATTCAACACATGGCTAATCTTTCTTGATCCTGTAAAACACAGCCTTCCTGTTTAATCCTGATAGCAATCTCTATCACTCAGCAGCTGCAGCATTTCACCTCCACACTGTTTATCATCCATGACTAGAATTGAAACACCCTTGTCAACTGCTTTTTTATCTCGGGACAGTGCTATAATTGCCTTTAATTCTCATCCAAAAATACAATATTGCAGATCTCTCTGTTGGGGATGACTTAAGTATTTGGTGTTTTGGATGTAAAAAGCTCCTTTGTTCCAAATTAGAAGAAATACTGAAGAGGTAAAAACCTTTCTTTTTTTTTTTTCTTTCTTTTTTTTTTTTCTTACAGCTGTAAAAAGTGCCACACTATTGATTTTGGATATTATTTGATAATTCAACTGTATAAATCTTTTGATCAGAAGTTGTATTACAACCATGCCCTGCCAGCTTCTCCATGCTGTCGCCTGCCCAGGTTTGTCCTGGAAGTGGAGCCCTCTGGCACAGAAAGCATTTCATACACACGAGAATCAAAGGGCAGATCTCGACTAAACTCCCCATGCAGAGGAATGTCTTCGTTGTCTTAACAGGGCACTTTGGAGCTCTCAGTAAACAGAGAGAGCCTTTAGCACCAGCCTTGCAGCAGAAACACAAACCGAGGGTGACTGGAAAACTAAGTCAGGTGCTCCTGCTTTCCCTGAAGCTCCACTCACCTCACATCAGAGCCAGTAGCCAGCAGCTGTGCACCCAGCAAGGTAAAGTCCACAGCAATAGCACAGAAGCCTTATCACGTGCAGGATTTTACTTCCCTCATTTATACTTGGCAGCAAGATTTGCTTTCCCACCACCTTGACTGCTTTCCATAGTTCTTGAAGCAGAGGCTCCAGCCTTTGTAGTGGCACCTTGAAAAGCGTCTATGGACTTTTATTCATTGTTTTCCCTCTTCTGTTGTGAGCCACAATTCCACTGACTTATTTTTTTAAAAAAACGTTCACTAAGGAAAGAAAATCTTTACAGCAACAGATGTTTAAAGTGTATTTCTTTGCTGTGTACCAGAGTCCTTCATGACTGGATTAGGAAAATTCAGCTCTGGTAATTTAAACAGATTTGAAAATATATCACTACAAAGGTGCATGCAGTGGGACAGACCTTTATTTAACAACCCTTTGTATCTTCCACATACTGCCGTATCCTTTTAATAGACAGGAGTTTTATTTCCTCCTGTGAGTCTCAGAACTGCAGATTCAGCTTTGTTAGCTCTGCTGGGCAATTGTGCAGAAAAAAACCTAGTTTAACCTGTGCAATAAGTGATCAGTGGCTTATACAAAGTTCTTGAGACATTTGTTCCTTTTACAACAGGCCATAATTCTTCTTTAAAAATACTACAAATACAGGTTCTGATCTGACCTCTTTATTTGCCTCTGCTCCTGGCCTCTGCTCCCTGTGACAGCCATGTTTTCGCAACCGTGCCTGGAATTTTGCAAGAATTTGCTAAATGTTTGCCATCAGAGGTGCTGCGAATATGTCCCACATCAGGAGAGTTACAGACTTCTAGCAGGCAAAGTGTCTCCAGTTACTCTGGAGACATTGCAGTTGGTGCAATCCCCCATGTTCTCATCCTTCTGAAGCACTTAACCCCAATGTCAGTGATTTCAGTGAAAGAGAAAACATCCAATGACCTGGAAAGATCATCATGTTCTGCAATCTATTTGCTACTGTGTATTAGTTGTAATAACTCAGATTAAAGTGAGTTGAAATACTGGCAAGTCCTGGACAAAGTAAAAGCTGAACACAGTTTATGGTAGAGAGTATAAGAAACAAAATAATTCAAGTTAAAGAACAGTAAAAAAATTAATAAATAAAATTATTTATCACATTAAGAAGTGGAAGGTGGTTTTCTAGATAAGTCTTTCCCACCTTGCAAAGCTGTCTTGCCCATGTGTGTCTAGAAGTGAGAAGAGAAAAATGCATTTAACGTTGAAAAGACTTGTGTTCACATAAAATGTATAATCAAATACAAGGTTACACTTAAACTGAAAGATGAGATTGAAGCAGGTATTCACAATGTTTAACTTGTGTCTTCTGAGGCTAATCCTCAATTTCCTCTGTCATAAGGAAAAAGAAACAAGTCTTTCTGAATGATGCCTTAGAGCTGCAGTCTGTCCTAGCCACTGTGGATTGTTTTGTGAAGGATGTTATCAACTTCAGAAAGAGCCTACAAAAACAGAGGCACAGTAGGTATAAAGTAGACCTTGTGATTGCTGTCCTCAGGACCCACAGACTAACATAACAAAATAACTTAACTGACATGAATCAGTCTATTTGGGTCACGTCAGAACATTCATCAATTTAAAGACTAAGTATTTAAGATAATCCCTGCACATTTGACAAATGGTTTCAATTTTTATCTTTCTAGTGAGTATGGTGATCATGACAAAAGTAATTTTATAGTATTTCACAAAGTATCTTGTAAAATGGCAACCATATTTTATAGTGGCTTTTATTACTACTGGAACTTTTACTAGGAATTGCATCACAAAAATTGGTTAACATAAATATTGCAGTGAGGAGCTTTCACCACTCAATGCCAGAGTTAACTCTGCCAATGCAGCCTTCATTTTTGGATGGAAAAGGTCATTAGAATTAAATTTGTCCTCAGACTTTGTACTTAGCTGGGATAAAACACAGGTATGAAGTTTTGTAGTTCTCTTCAACCTGGAAAATATCATCCCAAGATCTGCTGCTGTCAAGCTGTCTTACAGCTTTGCCTTAAGCCCTTTCTATAATATATGAACAGAAACAGAGATTTGGAGATTAACATGTGGAATATAAAATGGGTTTGTTCAATATTTACCAGGGTAAGATCTGTTTGCCAGGCACAACAGCAGAAAACAATAATAAATAACACCACTTACATTAACAGTCAGATTTCAGAAATTGAATTTGCATGGAAGATGGAGTATCATTAATGGTAGAACTACATACATTAAATTTGCATTCATGTAAACGTTAAAGAACACTCAAGTGTGCTTGTACTTTCTTTTCTCTTCCTTAAACTTTCTCATATTTCCCCATAGCATATTTTTGCTACTTTTTTCCCAATCCTTAACACAACCTTATGCAGCCTTCACATTTTGAGCTCTTTATGGTTCTTTATGATAATTTCTTCCATTCTTCCCTTTCTCCTATTGTTTACTTCACTCTTCCCCCTTTTCCCTTGTTCGTATAAACACATACAAAAATCCTTACAAAAGCAGAAGCTTTCCACTGGCTCATGGAGCCAGTGCTGCCTGATGGACAAGGAGTTCCAGAACATCTTGCAGCTCCGAGGCCAGGCTTGGCATCAGCCCAGCTGCATATGGTTATCATCAGATTTGAATCTGCTGAGTAATGTGGAAACAACTGGAACTCAGGATTTATTGTACCAAATATTCTGGCTCTTGCTAAACCTCCTTTTCATTAAAGAAAATAAAATAGAAGTATTGATATCTATAGATGAGGACAATAAAGATGAGCCACAGCTGAGCCATAATGGTTTGCACACTCATAAACCTTCCTCTGTTTTTGTGGCTTCAGTGCTTTCTTATGGGGGATAATGGTAAGATGTGCTGGAATGAAATACTCTCGGATAACGTGGGGAAACAATTTTCTTTCTGCCTGTCGCTACATTTTAGGTGTGAAGCTTAAGCTCTCTAGGGAAGCTGACAATTCTCTTTGCCAATAACTTGGATCCTTATGGAAAACCAAATGCTGTTTTACACAACCACCAAGTCCCTTGAAGCCTTGTGCTTGAGATGAAGAGCTTGGGAAGGGAGGGTAGAGAGGCATTAGGTGTGGCAATAGCTGGAAAAGGTGAGAAGGTGCAGGTAGGATCAACCTCAGTGTCTGCTGGGAGCCAGGGGAGCTGTAAGAGATTGAGGATTGTGGACCTGATGTCCCAGGTGTGGCATGAGGGTTCTGAATATCTGATTCTCAGAGGCAGCTTCAGGCCTTGGGATAAGGGAAGGAAAAGGAAAAGGGAAAAGGGAAAAGGAAAAGGAAAAGGAAAAGGAAAAGGGGACTGGTCAGTTCTCCTATTCTGGAGACCATTATGTCTGCAGAAACCTAACAACAATTTTCAAATAGAGAAGTTAATTCTTTTACTTCAATCAAAGATTGAACTCTTTTCTTAAGTACTTCAGCAGCTCAAACTGAATATAGAAAATTTATTTCCATTGCCAGAGGATCTGAAAAATAATCTTTTGAGGTTGTTTTTCCTCATCTACAAGTGCAGGACTCTTGGTTGGATGCACACATTCCAGAACATTGGACAGAAGTGCAACAGAACCAAGTGTACAGCTTGATTATATACAGGTTTTTCTGAATCCAGTTCATAAAGCCAACCTGTCTGACCTCAGATGAAGTAAAAACTGCAAATTCCAAGTGTATAGCTGAGATCGCCCTGAAGAAAAAAAATTAATACTCTTAGCACAAGTCAGCTCTGCATGTTCCTGGCCCATATACTTTTAAAAATGAGATTATTAAATTGTTAAAGAGGCAAAGATAGTGACTCCCCAAGGCTTCATAGAAAAATGTATGAAGATATACACAAAGGTGACTTTAGACATTAAAAAGTCTAAGAAAAGGTCTGAAGTCTGGCCTCAAATGAAGCATGTGCTATTAAATATTGTCACCTAGGCCAGCAAGAGTGACCACACTGAGTGAAAAGCACATTAGGAGACAATCACCAGCACACTGATGCCACATTAAAAGAATTGCCTGTCATCTGCTGTCCTCTGCAACGGGAGGATTTAACAACGTCTAGAAACAAGTATGTAACAGTTATATTATTCTGTTCCCCTCAGCAGCATTCTTGCAAGAAAGTACAATTAAATAGGTAGTCCTATGTCTCAGTTTATTTTTCCAGATATGTAAATACTGACAAGCTCAATAAACTTCTTGGTATATGTGGGCTTAAGCCATTAATTTGAAATGTGGCTTCAGATTCCTGCCCAATATTTCTCATCATTCTTAGTCCAAAGTGTTGCTGGAAGAAAGTGTCAAAAGAACAAAGAGCCTGCCCAGACAGACTGGACTTGTTTCCAGACTTCATATTAAAATTAAAAAAAAATTAAATTAAATTAATTTAATCACTTGCTGATGTTTTATTCAACAGAAGATGGAAAACCTGTTGGATGTTCAAAATCTAAAGCTGCACTTATTAGAGACACAGAGCTAGAAATTCACAAGGAGAAGGTGGAAAACCAGCACTATGGTTTGGGTCCCAGATGCATCCCACAGCTCTCACCAGAGGCTTCCCTGCCTCTGAAACACAGGAAGGACAGGAGGGCACCTGCACCTGACTCTTGCTGGCTTCCTGTGACAGCTTCCTCTTCCTTCTTAGGGGTAAATGCAAACTCTTGTGCTCCCTGCAATATACAAGGACTGTGCAAATCCTGGTTTATGCCTAATAAATACACAGTGACAGGGAAGCGTATGAGGCACAATTCAGCAAGAGCGAAATGTTATTTAAGATCGTATGGGAAAGCACTGAGTAATGAATTGTTCTCAACTGGATAGAAAAAATATAACTCCCTCTCTCTTTAAGTCACAGCATAAAGTTTTACACTGATGAAGAAAAGTAAGAAAAAAAAATCTAACCTCAAGACAAGAACATGGAGTGTTTTGGTTAATTTTACCAAATAAGTCTCTTGGGACAACGATACGTAACTTATATTTTCTACTCATTTAATCAACTCATACACTTCCTAAATGCAAAGTACAGATTCTTGGAAGAGCCTTTGATTAAAGTTTCTCACATCAGTCCCAGGTGTTACAGCAGGGATACTGGACACTTTGATGAAGACTCATAGGGCATAAGCAAAAATAATAAGAGATGTCAGTAAACTAACCCCTTGTCTGGATCCTGTTTGGAATTATATTTCAGATTTAGTTCCTATTGAATGAAGAGTGAGATAATTAAAATGAATCAATTCATATTCTCTAGGGATCAACTTTTAGAGTTTTGAGATAGCCAATAATTCCATGGAAGTGGAATCATACATATTTATCCCAACCCTTACACCTTCAGTAATCACTTCTTGCACTCTCTCTTGCACTGGTGTAGCAGAGGCTTGGGAAGGATAGAGACAGGAAGGACTCTGGCTTAATAAATGCAGCATGGATATAAATAAGCACTGCCTAGCACTAACAGGCTGTGCAGTGAACTCCCAAAGGAGACATTGCTTGAGACTCTTAAGAAGAGGATGATTAAGGCATTGGTGAATATGCTCTGGGGAACTATCCTGCAGTGGCAGAGAAATGGGCTAGTAGACAAAACAGGTAGTTTCTAGCAACTTCAAGGCATGGAATTCTATCCCCAGCAGCCATTCAGACAACTCCAGAGAGGCAAGGTTATTTCCTATGTACATAAAGTTCATATATGGGAAATGCAAACTCCTCTATTCAGCATATAAATGCACACAGTTGTGTAATCTTAATACTGAATATAAATAAACAGTGACAGAGATGGTTAAGATATACACACAATAACTGACAGGGTATTGCCCTGGATGTGTCTGAATGCAAAATGGGATGTGGCTGCTCTGTATTACACTCTTACACTCCGTTCCATTTTTAAGTTTTTCCATATTCTTCAAGGGTTGAACAATTTTTTGCAATTTATTTACTCTTAGCATTAAAGAGTACCAACGGTGAATTTGCATCCAATCCTTAATCCAAATGGACGTTCCCAGCTATTAAAATCTGTGTTTAAAATGCAGTTTTAATATTGTGACATTCAAAAAGCAACCAAAGGTTTTCTCTGATTTTAAGTAGAAAGAGGAAATAATGTATTATTCAAGCTCCAGAGCTTGCTTAATGCAAGATCAATTTTGTTAAGTGTTGCTTAGCAATGGATTATGAGTGCAGATCCTGAATATTAATGCAGGATGGGTATGGCAGCAATTTCTGTGAAAGTACACTTTAAAAGGAAAGGTTTTTCCTGGTGGACCACAAACAAATAAATAAAAAAATACCTCCAGAGTTCCATACACAAAAGGAGGCCACATCTTCTTCCCCTCTTGCATCATTTATTGGCCATTAAGCCAAATAGCAGAAACTTTTCGATGATCTTTGTTGTTTTCCAGACGTACCCAAAATGCTGAGAGTCTGCTCCCAAGCCCTGAGGCAGAGCCAAACTTTGCAACAGCACAGGATTAAGTCAAAGCAACAGGATCAAAGCCTGGGTCATAGTTTTCTTGTGATATTTTATATCTGCAATCCAATACATTGAGTTGTTTCTATTAATTATATGTATGTGTAGTACTGCTCATGGGCAGTGGGGTTGTAGTTCTCTCTTATAATCAGAGCAAAGATCTTTGACCTTTAGCTGTGTCTGTTGTTGCTATAAAAGAAAGTGCCTCTCACCTTATGCAGAAAAATCCTATTTTATCCTGTATTTTATTTTAATATGGTCTGTAGAAGAGAGGACATGTGGGACAGGCTGTGCTGGGAGAATCATGGGCTGCTGGAGAGGAATGGGGGAACAGGAGCCACAAAGCCACGGAAGATTTGCACCTGAGATGGACGTTCCAAGATGGATTTTTTCTTTGATTGAGATTCCTCACACAGACTGTGCCTGCCTCACCCATGTGCAAACAGCCTGCTCTGACAACATTTTCTAACAATGTGCTTTGTTTTAAATATAGACCCCCCCATGTTTAAGGTTGCAGTAGAGTCGGTCATGAGGACTGCAACATGTAAGCACAGCTTTGGCAAGCCCTAAAGATGGCAGAGTGTCATTATGACCTTTTACATGGGACACGTTCTCCATTGTTTTTATAGCATTCACTACTTGAATTTCTTAAATTTTTTTTATTAAAATGAAACAACATACAGATTTTTGTTTCATGCCATCATTAAATACTCCTGCATGTATATTCTACACTGATCTTACTGACTAACATTTTTCTGTTATTTAACAGGTTTCATCGTACAGGGTGAAGTCTGAAGCACACTAAGATCATTGTTCTAGAAGATTTCCTAGCATCTTTCTACAAGACTCTTTTGGGATTTTGATGTTGATTTACTAAGTCTATCTTTGCTAAAGATGGAAATTTTTAACAAAGTACTTATTTGACTCTCATTGGTTATTGTCTTATTTGTGTGAACAGGTCCTGCCTAATAAAAGAATAACTTCTCGAGTATATTTGTTCCTAATTCTCCACTTTCCGTGCAACTTGGGAAATCCTACTTGTGTGTTTTTCTCCCCTCAGACTCAGCTTTATTTATGACATCTAATTTTCTTTAAATGCAGCTTTAAATGAAGTGCGGATTTGGTTTTATACATTTCTTTGGGGAACTGAGGAGAACAATATATGTGTATGCAGATGTGTGACTGTTGATCCTCAGACCGCTTTCAACCAGTAATTAGATTGTAAACTTTTCAGGACGAGGGCAGCCTCAGAGTCTGCATCCAGTAGCTGACTGCTATCTTCAGCCTCAATATTAAAAATAATTACTAGTGTTTATATTATAACATCAAACAGGGGTTTCAGAATTCATGCATAAAATATGAGATAGTCCTTGCCAGAGCCCTAATAGCAGAAGTTATTTCAGCAAAGCACTTAAACATAGATATGACCTTGTGGGTAAACTTAGAGGCAACTTCAGGGATTTTCTCGTGCTTCTTTTTTTTTTTTCCCCGTTTGGTTTTTTTTCTTGCTCTCCCACTGTGGCAGGGTATTTAAGAGAAGCAGAGCAGTAAAAGAAACTCAGGAGACACAACCATCTTCTATCTTCATAGCAACCTTTTTCCTTAGCAGGAGAGAGAATTACTTGCCTTTTTATTTTGAAAATGTTATGCTAAGGTTGAATATCAAAGAAACATGATACAGTATCTCAGCCTGACTATTAGTGACTTCCTTCTTCCGAATTCTGCTGCACAGCCAAAATTTTAGGTAATTCAGGTTCAGAAATTCAATAAAGACCTTCACAGATATCTTCAGAGAAACCTTACTGCTTGAATTGGGTAGTCTGACTGCTCAGGGCTCAGATAAGCAGCAGAAACCCTGATGGCCTGGTTTTTGATGCTCTTTTCTTGATTGGTAAGCCCTAGATAGCATTTATTTACTCTTCCACTCTCATGAGCTTACATATGGGGCTTTTTTACTTGCTTAGTTTTGTTTCCAGAAAGCTGCATTAATTCCCTGTTACTTTGGACATTTGTCTTGCATTGGAGCTCTTGCTTAGGTGACATTTTCCTTGTGTCTCATACTATGGGAAGAAAGTGGGACTCAGTGTCAGTCTGTAATGTGAAGGTAACGATTTTGCTGAGGAACTCCAGTGGGTCTGTTCAGGCTCCTCTGCTGACCGAGTTAGGTGTGTTCAGCTGTGTCCAAGGCTTGCAAAGGTAGGCAGTGAGTAATTCTTTTATGGAAGGTTCTGGCTCAGGAAGCACGGTCTGCAGAACCACCATTTCCTGCAACAGGAGCCCAGGTTTCATGATTTTGAGTTCTCACTACCATGTGTGAAGAACAGGAGTTTTCACCTCAAAGTATCCTGGGACTTTCTTTACCACTGCATCACTGCATTCATTCCCAGCACACATCTGTACATTCTTGCAGTGCTCAGCAGGCACCTTCCACATCCATCCAGCTGTGCACCACTCCCCACACACACGGACTTGTTGAATGGTGAAGCTGCTCTGTGAAATCAACATCTGCCTAAACACAGATCCTGTCTTCACAATTCAGCTCTGCTGCACAGTTTAGCATTCACCATCTCCCATCTTCAGCCCCAGCAGTAATTGCTGTGATGCAGCTACGTATGATAAATTTAATAAACCTGGGTCAAAGCAAGTGCTGAATATCATTCTGGACAGGACTGTGCATTTACAAAAATTGCCAGTCAGGTCTTATTCCAGAATTCATATTTACAGGGTGCAATCTTACTCATGAAAACAGCCTCCCTGAAGTCATTGTTTATACTCTTTTTAGTCAACATTGCTCTGTAAATATGAATATGAAAAGCAGTTTTAAAATGATGTGATTGTTCTCCTAGATAAAATTTTCCTTACAACGTATCTAAGTAGCTGAGTTGGGTGGAAAAAAATCACTCTCTGAAACTAGGAAATGCTGCTATGACCTTTAATTATACATTTCAAATTAGGATTGTGTCACATTGAATTTGCACATAATCAGACTGGATTGCAGAATTTAACTCATTATTCAGTCTATAGTCTAAAACAATTAGGCTCAGAATTTGATCCCAGTATATGGGGTACACATATTTCATGGCAGACATTGACCAGAGAGAACAGAACACAGCTTTCACTTCGCCATAGAGAGGTGCCAACCTAAGTACTCCCTCATGTCACTCTCTCTTTTCATCACTTTTCAGTCACCTCTGTATCCCAGAGTGTACAAACTGCTTTAAGAACTGTCTTAAGGAACTGACTTAAGTTCTGTCTAAGACTTAACTGTCTTAAGGAATTTGACTTAAGTTAAAATCTTCTTTGTTTTCATGGGAGGGAAACAAAGTTCTCTTTTCTTTTATTCGTTCTGTCTATGAACTGTGTTTGAAGAAAAGAGTTTCATTTTCATTTGTTTCTTTTGATTTGTTTTGTTCCTAATCAGGACTATAAGTTGTTTGTAATTGCCATCTCTAACTGTAAAAACAATTTTAGCTGATGAGTTTTGCTGTCACTTATGTTGCTGTATCAAATGTCCTTTCTCTAGCCTAAAAGCATCAAACTTAACTGGATTTTTTTGTATTTTTTTTCCTTTCATCTTTTCAGTTGGAGAACCACACCAATTTTTTTGGTAGTTAGTAGTTTTTGACATTTCTGTACTTTTATGCTTTTGAGTGTCAGTTGCTATGTGTAAACATCAGATTTAGCAACCAAATCAGGTGTATTTTGCACAAAAACTAAGGAAGATTTTGACTCTTTTCCAGAGAACACAATTCCTGTCTCAGGCTGGCTGATGAGAAGGAGTGTCTAATTAACACATAAATCTGATAAAATGCACTGGCATGCTTGTCTTCTGTCAGAGCAGGGATTTAGAGCCAACCTTTTATTCAATCATGTTCAAATCCACAGTGTTTCTTTACCATTAAGGAAGGGCTATTAAGCAATTCTTCATCAAGTCCTCATGTCTTCTTCACGGCTTGAAGAGAAGGGAGCAAGCTAAATCCCAGAGACATTGGTTAGCAGAAAGGCTTTTCCTTCATCTGGGAGGCTCAGATCCACCACTGTGTGAATACAGCATTGGCAGCTCACAACTGTATCTTGAACTAGGGAAGGTTAATTCAGGAAGAAGCTCTCCTGTGTCACAAGAAAGCCTCTTCTGTTAAAGGATAAGATTCAGAAGACTCTCATTAGTCCTGTGCAATGTTGCTGTTGGAGAAAATGGTACAAGAAACACAGCTGGATGCTTCCAGGGAGAAAAAAAATGTGCCTCCTTCCTTGAAATGCACAAGGCATCTATTGTACTATAATTCCAGGCTGGATCCTCTGCCAGTATAAGAAGACACCACACATAATTAAAATCAGTAGTGATAAGTTGATTTACACCTGCTGAAGATCTAGTTCTCTACTTCAAGCATCCAAACCCCAGAAGGAACTTGGAGGTAATTTAGATAAGAAACATCCACTTCACTAAGAGCCAACATAACTGATTTCTGAGCAAAGGTACACAGGGCATTCCTAAAGAATGGATCGCAACATAACAAGGTGAGGGATGATAGGAACACCTTATTGCTTGTAAGAATCTGTGTTGTTAAGAAGGAAGTTCATCCAAAGGGAAGAAAAGGATGAAACTTCGTGATGGACAAAATTCAGAAGGGTAAAATTAAAAAGAATAAGAGCAAATATCTTCAGTGGCTTTTGTAATTGAACATGGAAGAGTTTTGTTAAGGATAATGATAAAGATACGCAGCTGTGATGAAACTAGAGGCACATAAGTCTCTAAAAATATTCCATGTACACTCAACTTTAGTGGGATTTTTTTCACCTTTTATCATCTGAAAGTTTTGTGTGATACAGCATTTTATTTATATTGTTTTATTCTATCCAGTAAGAGTAGATGATAATCTTTTAAAAGAGCATTTATCTGTTTTTTCTTGGATTCTTTTGCAGGCCGACCCTGTGTGTGAGCTCCAATGAGGACACAGAGGCAAGTATCGCTTAATGCCCATTAATCTCCCATTGTGGAGCTGCTTCATCATCACTGTTAGACAAAGAAAAATACTTAGAAGATGAGCAGGGCATGTGGTATTGTACAAAAGGAAGTGTAAGCCCACTCCAGGATCCCTCCAGCAGACATCCAAAATGCTGAACTCTATTTGTTAGAAAGCTTGAGCAAAATACCAATAGTCTGATTTTCGGCGCACGGTGGGAGTGCTGAGGAAAGGGAAGGAAAAGTACAAACATTTGTCTGTGTGCCTCCCACAGCGTCCTGCCTTTCAGAGCCAGAAAACAGAGAAAGAGAAGTGTGAAATCTCACCTCAAATCTGGGGTTCCCTGCTGTTGCTTCTCCTCAGAATCAAATCTGGATTAGATTGATAAAGAATGGGATATAAAATCCCAGGAGCACTGCAATTAAACAATTGAAATGGCAACATCCATCAGCAGTGGCAACTGAATTTCATGATTTCATGATAGCAAGCGTGGAGTTAAACATAAAAGCCCAGTTATAAAGAGAGATGGACAAAAGCCAGAAAGCAAAATTTTTAAAACCATAAATTGAGATTGTGCTAGAAGTGGTGAGATAAAAGCAAGAGGACCTGGCTCTATAAATGCAGTAGTTACTTGAAACAGAATGCCTGAGAGTGTTTTATTAAAATTGGGCTTTTATTATAAAAGCAAGGGCTTATTTAATAAGTATTCCTCCTAAAGACTTAAAGTGTCCTCTGTCCATGCAGTCTGCATTCCAAGGTTATCAGAAGAACTGTTGCTATGGGCTGAACTCAATTTAGCACATGCTTTTTTGTGTGGTGAGTGGATGTGAAAAGGATACAGCAACACAAATCTGTCTGTGTTCTGAATGAGAAATGAACTTTTGTTAAAGATCTTGCAAACCTCAACTACAGCTGCACAATTCTGATACCGCCAGGCAAGAGAGGATGACCTATTTGTGTCTGTCTGAACTTTGTATTCATCTTTTGATCACAAGCAATGAAACCTGAGGCAATACACCAAACAGGAAAATGTAAGGAAGTGAGAATTGTGTATTTAATTGTCCTTATATGCTGTTTAACTTCAGATTTTAATCTAAGATTTTCCTCTTATAAAATCTTTTAATGTCCAAAAATACTTTATGCTCGGGAGATTTTTAAT
This sequence comes from Lycocorax pyrrhopterus obiensis, assembly GCA_014706295.1. Taxonomy (NCBI): domain Eukaryota; kingdom Metazoa; phylum Chordata; class Aves; order Passeriformes; family Paradisaeidae; genus Lycocorax; species Lycocorax pyrrhopterus. Next base: position 16,139,419 of record JACSVZ010000018.1, read on the forward strand.
CATTACTATGAACAAGGAAAGTTGGAACACTGCAGGCAGAAGGTTAGAAAGGCCATGCATTGTAATGTAAATTTCATTGTCAGGATCCACAGAAATATATTTCATTTTTCTAAAGAGGAAAAAATCCCCTGAACCCATCATTATCTGGATACATGGCACAACAGAATAGAATAAGACACTTTGCAAAAAGACCTATCATCTCCCCTACCCAAGTATTTGTGCCCTACACTGTTTTTACCCAATTCTTGGTCAGGAGATAAACCTATTCTATTGGCTTATGTGCAGATTATTCAAGAACTAGAAAACTAAAGAGAATGTTTATTGAAATGCTACGATATGGTCACCACAGTCTAACAGTATCTAATGATATTCTTGCTCCAGTTCAAACCTCTCCCCCACAGACCAGTTCTGAGACTCATCATCACTGGCATCATTTCAACCAAGACATTGCTACAGGGGAGACAGAGCAGGATGTTTTCTGTGGGCCCAGTTCATGAGATAACCCATAACAAACACTCTGGGGTTTAAAATATGCTCCTCTCTTTATGCAGTCTGTCATTAGCAATGCAAAGAACAGCTTTGGTATTATCTAAAAAACCCTGCTAAAAAAAAACAACCAAAAAAAAGTAAAAATTGAGTTGCTTAAATATTTTTGCTACTCAGATTTATTATTTATACTTCCAGGTATTTTCAGCAGTGTTCAGTCCTCTGCTCCTGTACAGCAACTCTCAGAGCACAGATTATGTCTTTCATTTGCCAGAAAGTGTAAAGGGAAAGATGGACACAGTTCACTAACTAGGCAGCAAAAGTCTGAAGCTTTTAGCTCATCTCACAATTCTGGTTATTATTTGCTTAGATCAGTGGGGTCTGGAGATTATTATCATTACAGTATCTTGTTCACCTCAGGCACACGTTCTCATCAACTCTTGTTATGGTCAAAGAAGTGGCTTGAGACAGTTCCTCCCAAAATTCATTGCTTTTAAATCAGTGTCTGTATAATCAGAGCCCCTGCAGGAGCGCTCACAGGAGGATTGCTGCAGCAGCCAGGCTGTTCTGGAGCTGTATATTGCTTCCTGGTTGTGTGTCAGAATTCCAGAAGTCTATCAGTAGACAGAAATGACCATTTGGGAAACCACGAGTACAGGGGAGTTGTTTAATTTGCTGGTCCAGCCCCAGTGCCACTCCTGAGCCTGGCTCTCACTCTGGGGCTACTGGGTAATTTTCTCCAGCCTTTACCTTGACCAAATACTCCTGTCCAATTACACAAAACAGTTGGAATGAGCCCTGAAGAGCACAACATAACACCATACCTGGAGTCAACAAGGATCAACATCTCAGTGTACGAGCTAAGACCTGCGTGTGCTGCATAAACCGTGGCAAGAGCCAGCTCTTTTCCTCTCCAGGCAGAGCAGAGCAGAGATCTTTTCCCTTGTGGGCTCTCTAGCTTGCTCTTTTAACAGCTTTTTTTGGTGCCCAGTCCTATGAAACACAGCCCAGACTCACTGCAGTGTGTGAGGCAAACCGTGTCCATAAGTCACACACCAGCTCATAAGTATTTTTGTTAGCTGTGTAGAGAATACCATGTTATTACAAGGTAGTCACATTCATGATCATTAAAACAGTTCTCTGTAATGGCCATATTATTGTGATATTCTGTTACACTTCTGAGCACACAGCCATCTCAGAGTTAACATGCCTGAAGATATTTTCTGTAAGGCAGGTACACCTCAATGTTTAGATCAATAAAAAGACTCTTAAATTTGGTACTTGTGTCTTTTTATGCATGAAATTGCACTGAGTTTCTCTCTCAATATATGTATAACCAAGAGAGCTAACACAGTTGCTGGAATTTTAAGTACTGCGTTCCCTAAAGTTAACTTATGGAAGTCGAAACTATATAGCACCAGGGAAAAAAAATTCAAATTCTGAGAATCTCAAATCAAAAGTTCCCTGTATTAGGAATCTGCTAGAAAAACTCAGTTGTGAGAATAGAATGAAGCTCCTTCCTGAGAAAACAAGTGGCACGAAAGAGTAGGAATATTTAGTAAGATAATTCTGTCAGCCAGGAGCAGCCTGTTACTGGAACCACAATGTTTCATTGCATTTATTCAGGAACAGCCTAGATGCCAACACACAAATGTCCACTTTAAGTAGAAATGCAAGGGCATGAGATAATGACGTGAAGGTGGGGAAGTCAAATCCCAAAGAAGCAGGCAGGAGACTGGAATGAATTACAAGAAAAGTGCAGCAGCACAGTGAGAGGAGTGGGTAAGGCTGGCTTGGACCCTGCCAACTAGAGGGAGAACACATAAGAGATGATATAAATCTTCCAAATGCCATGCAGGGAAATCATTGATTCAAAGCATCATTTGCTTCTCACATAACACAGTGCACACATAAGCAAGATGGTTTAAAGGAAAAGCTGGTGTGATTAGTAGGAATGAGCATCAGGAAAGAAATTGAAAATTTTTAGAGCCTCTGATTTGGCTTTCCTGGCTTGCCTGACTCACCTTTCCCAAGTACAACAATTCAGAGCCAGCTGAACGTGTCAGCAGTAGACTTTGGACTTCCCTCCCAACCATGGCTGGTGTCACACTGTAGAATTGTTCTTTTTCTTCTCTTTGAGCTCAAGGTCAATCCAGGAAGCTTAAATCACTCATCTCTTAAGCAGCCCTTCCTCACTTAAGGTTACTGGGAGCCACCCAAGGTCTGAGTGAGGAGTAGTTCCGGGAGGGGTCTTGCAGGTGCACAGGCACCCAGCTGCCAAATCACCCAAAGGCTCTGGCCCAGTCTGACTCTAAAAGCCACATATTGAAACAATGTGATATGAAACGATATGATATGATATGATATGATATGATTCTATTCTATATGATAATTGAAGGGTGGAAGGGGATAAAGGTGAGGATAAGTGAGGACAAAAGCCTGAACTAAAATGTAGAGGGAAGGTTTATCCTTTCATCTCTCAGCTTTGTTTCACCCTGTATGCAGCATGGAAATAATCATGTCAATGACAGGCAAAGCTGCTGGGAGGATGCACATTCTGTTCCATGGCAGCTTTCAAGATTTGACAGTTGTATTTCACAGTGAGCAGGAAAGAGACCAAAGCCATGTGAGACCTATCATGACAAAAGCAGTGTCAAAGCGTTCAGTTGCTGATCAAAACTTGAACATTTTAGCTCTGGACCATGTACAAATGCAGTCTTCCTGCAGGGCTTGCCTTTCCTGTGGGAGCCTGAGTATTAAATTCCTGGCCTCTTTATTCAGAGTAAAGTGTTGGGGTTTTTTTCTCTATAGTGTACAATAACCTGTCAGAAAAGGAACCCAAATCTTTTTCTTGGCATCCCATGGTGACCTAACAAGTTCTTCTTTGAGCTGTTTTCCCTTCCCAGTAGCCCAGGTTTCCCTCCATTGTGTACTATTCAGGGTTTCTTTAGATGATATTGTTTGTATAAGAGTCTCTGAACAGAGACAGGATTGACACAGGGACAGGTTACTCAGCACCCGTGTGAATTTACTTTTCCATTTTCTCTCTGTCTCTGGCAGTTGGTGCAGCAGGCAGAATATTTCTATCCTTGGGGTAGCAACAGTGCTTTGAAACAGGAATCACACCCGCAGGCTCACGGTGGGAATTGGCCTCTTACCTGCTGGAAACCTTGAAGTCTTTTTGTGTCCAGTTTGGAGCAAAGGAGGGAATTACAAAGTCTCGGTAGTGCCAGCAACACAGCTGATTCCTCAGAAATGCACAAATCTTGACTAGGAAAATAAAACCTTAAATAATGCACCCAAAGTTAACAGGCTTAGGCTATTTGGCAAGTTATAAATATTCTTGGAGAGTCGTCAGCATCTTTCAAAAAAGCACAAGGAGTTCTGCTTTGTTAGGGTTGCTGTTGCCCACATATTACAAGGCATCAAAAAGAAAGTGGCCTGGCATGGTTTCTTAGAGCTGAATTATTTACATGAAAGGCTTGTGAAATTAGATCCTTTCTCCATAATCAAAAGAATTTTTACAATGATATGAAACAAAATGCTTTCATGGAGCGCATAAGTCATTCCTATGTTTTATCTTTATACCCCATTCCTTTAATCTCGTGGCGTGATGCGGACCTCAGTTGAATCTAGAAGCCTTTTAGCTCTGCAGAAACACTGCCTGGAAAAAGTACATATCTGTGATGACGTGCACATAAGAAGAAGAAAGAGATGTACTGGTTTAGAACTCTTCACTCCTTCAACCATTTCCTTTGTTTCACTACTATTTTGTCTCCATTTCTAGACAGTGGGGTAACACAGTACAGAAGTATAATTTGAACCTTTGTTAGTTGAAATAAAAATGTGAGTTTATTATCTGTAATCCCTTGGTATAACTCCAAAATTACAGCACAGAGTAGATGTACAGCTAAAGGCTGATGGTTATCATTATAAGAGCACCCTTTTGATCATCATTTGATCTCCAAATCACTTATAAAAAAGGTAGCAAACAGTAAAGAATGTCAACCTAGAGCATTTCTACGAATTAACAAGATTAGGAATCAGAGAAAGGCTCCCATAAGTAAACTTACAGTACTTTGTTCATTCCTATTTGTATGAGATTTTTTGAACCCTGGATCAACTTGGTTTGTATTTTTTAATGTTTTCCTCCTCCTCACACATCTTTGCAAGCTTCTGTCTTCTTTTCCAGTACTCCTGGTGCTGCTTAGCTCCCAAGCAATCTGAATGGGATTAAGTATGACCCATACACTAGAAAAAGGAATTTGGCCATCAAAACACTGAACTTTCTGTAGTGAAATCTCTTCAGAAGAAGAGGCTACAGGAAGTCCAGAACATTCCATTTTTCCAGGCACAGGTTACAGTGGCTTTACATAGAGACTGCACACGGACGTAGTGATTTGGTCTTCAAAAAGCAACGCGTGACACAGTCTGTGCTTTGGAGAATCTTCCACTGCTGTGCAGTGTCTTAAAGTTTGTTGTAAGGCTACTCAGAACTAGAACAAGATTATTCTCTTTTTAAATGTAGTTTAATAATACTTGGAAGCTGTAAGAAAAACTCTTTGTGCTTGGTCAAGCAAAATATCTTAGGTAGAATAGTTATGATGTATAGTATGATTATTCAGAAGTTTTGCATTTATTTTAGTCCTTAGTCACAAGATCTGACAATTTGCTACAGAAGAATTACTTGAGAATTAAACAGATACATTTGTGTTGACAAACAGTTTACGAAAGCTTTTGCTAAACTGGGACATCCCTGTGCTGGAGTGTTGTGGTTTGGGAATTTTTAAAGCATTTTTGGAACTTTTTAAAGAGCACAAAAAACTACTTTGTTCATCTTCTGCAGATTCATCACAGTTGCACATATAGTTTGCACATTTGTCATCTTATTTATGACAACTTCAAACATTTTTTTAACATCTAATGAATCATATAGTGAGTTATGGCTCTGGTGAATTACCCAGAAGTCATGCCTCTGAATATATAAAAGATCAGGATGGAATGTCTTCTATCTTATACATTTCCAAGGGCAATTGCTCATTAGCTGTTTTCAGATATGGTCTGCAGGTATTTGCATTTTAAGAAAGTGAGCAGTCTTTTCAGTGGGCCACCATCAGTCTTCATGTCAGCTGCAGCAAGCAACATTTCCCTGCATTGTTTTGTGGTGATAACTAAAGGGAACACTTGGGACTGCATTTATTTAAAATTGTATTATTTCTGAAAGAAAGATGACAACTGGCTTGGGTGCAGCCTGCCTAACTTTATGATGCTCAAAATCTTATAAATTTCATTCACATTGCTGTAATGGAGAGTGCTTGGTAGAACAGAAGGAGTGTGTAAGCAAAGGTGAAGGCACTAAAAAACTAATTTCCCTGGTCCAAAAGACAGTGATGAGTGTTCAGCCAAAGACAATTAAAAACCTTCCCTCAAGAGCAGCTCTTCCAATGCTGAGATATTTCTGCCCTCTCTCTCTACTGTGCATGAAATATCGCCTTTCTGAGTAGCTGAACCATGGACTGATTACTAACAAAGGAAAGTAATTTTCCCATCCTAGCACTTTCACAGGTATAAGAAGTAGTTTCTTAACATTTCTGTTCATCTTCCACTTAATTTTCTTCTGTCAGAAACAGAAGCTCAACACAGTTTGAAATTTCAGCATTTAATTCAACCTGTTTTGAAAAGCTGTTATCACCTGTTTAATGGGTTTTACTACAGAAGGTCTCTTAAACAGGCAAAGAGGGACTATTAACACTCAACATAAAGGTTGCTTTTCATTCCCCCAGTAGTAAGATTCACTTCAGCCTCATGTTTCTGACTCCCTGACACAACATTTCATAAGTTGGTTTATCTTCTAGGAATAGAAGATACTTAATGGTTACTAAGCTGCCCTGCAAGGAGAATAAAAAAATTAATAGGGACTGAGCTAAAATATAAAGACATTTGTATTTAAAGAGTCCAATTTAGTCTTAAGGCTCCAATAGTGACTAATAAATCCTCAGTTAGAGGCAATTGATAACAGTGAGTTTTGTCCTACATTCTGCATAAAAACGAAAACTTTCATTACTTATATATGGATAATCAGCTCCTCTTGTGCTCCAAAATAACATGATTTTGTAAGCCTTCATGAAATTTTGCTTGCTATTCTCAGAATAATCCATGGTTACTGCAGCAGGAGGAGTATGCTCAGAGTGACACTTTGATCGCTGGGTGCTGAGGGTCTTAAAGCCAGGCTCAGTGTCAGTGGCTTTAGGTCAGTACCTAAGGCCTGAGATTTATCAGCAAGTATTTCATGTGCCATTAATTTTGTTTTGAATGCAATGAAAGGTCAGGCCCCAAAGCAGCAAATAATGAAACAACTGAAACACTAATATCTGCTTCAACACATCGGCTCTAGTACCAGTGGGGAATTATACTTAAGTGTGAAGAGAAAAGGATCCCACCTTCTTCTCCAGTAATCCACCCTGCTGAGAGAGAGGAGTTAAAAAACTGAGGACTTATTCTCACTGCATTTCAGTCTCTTCTGACATTTTTAATAAAACTACTCATTCCTTGGCACAGTGCAACCCCTGCCATGTCTCAGCTGAACCCCAGCCTGCGTTTTGGTATCTCTGACCCAGGAGGGGCTGATGGTAGCCTTTGTGGACTTACAGCAGGCTTCTTGTGGCACAGAGGCAGCTGGAACCTGGCAGCTGGAGCTTGCCAGTTACCTACTTGAAGGGGCATCATTTGCACTTCTTTGAGTTTAGTTTTTACGTTCCTCACTGCAATGATAGTAACAGAAACAGAGGACTATAGATCTAATTTTCTATAAATTCACTTTCATAGCCTTTGTAAGTCTGAACTCTGAAAACAGCAATTGTGAATGCTACAGCATGGACAGAATGTCTTAAGCACCCTAACAGCCACTGTGATATCTTTGGCTGAGTAAAGCGCATTCTTGACAGAAACATCAACTCTACCTTCCCTTCCCTATTAAAATAAAAATACAATAGCTTTAGCAGTGGATACACATCCAGAGATTAAACTCAAACTCTTGTGTTTACTTGAGATGTCTCAGTGAATTAATCATCTCACTTTGTTAATTAACCTTGCTTAGTGCCATTAAATAACAATGTGGTTTCTGTTCGTCCATAGAGCCAAGGCTGTTTGGTACTTATTTGACTACAGAGACACATGCAATGAGTCCCCAGAGCTGCTTTATGAGAGGGACTGTGAAAGAGCTTAATCTTAGCAAGGTGATTTATATTGGTCTGTTTACCATTGCTAATTTCGAGGTCAATAAAGCAAAGCAAAGAAACTTGAGTCTGGACTCAGAAAACAGATTAGGAAAAAAAAAGCTAAACCTGCTTGTGCACTTGAAGCATTTGTTCCCTTTATATAGGCAAAAAGTTTGAACTTAGCTTAGTGAGGCTCAGGTACTCTTGGTGAGCTCTTTTGTTCTCAGCAACATATGAAAACACCAAATAGTGAAATACTGCTCTTCCTTCCCTGTCCAACTCTTTCTTACAAACCCAGGAAAAAGGAATAATTAATCAAGTACCAGCTTTTTTACACAGAACCCATTATTATTTTTATGAATAATTGCTCCCCTAGAAGTGATTTGTTAGGTACCGAGTAGGAATCAAACAAGTAGGGTGGTTTTCCCTTTAAATACACAGCCTCAGACAAAAGAAATGCTCAAGCCCACATGCTTTGAACCAAAGCTTTCCAAAGAGCATCCTTGGGTGCAAGCTCAGGAGGACACCCAGGTTTACATCTTCAGCAGGTTTGAGACTGGAATGCCAGGAGAAGTCAGGTTTCACAATGAAAATGTCTGCAAGTTGTTATTGTATTTCAGTCTCTACAAAAAAGGGAAAACAATCCCTGCTGTTTATTGTAAGACTCTTGCTACTCTCGAACACAGCATTGATCACAGCATCCATGGCCCTGCTGATATCTTGCCTTTCAACCAAATACTGGAGCTGCAGCTCAGACCAAATCAGCAAAAAGCTCCAGTTTGCTTGGGTCAGACTTCACCAGTCCTGAAAGAGCAGCATCCTGATTAGGTCTGGAATTTAATGTTGTCTTTCTCCTCAAGAAGAAACCATGGGTTTTGTTTTCTGAATGTCCTGTTTTGCACCTTTCTGTCTTTTCAAGGTAAGGCTTATTACCAATGGGTTTGCATGTCCCTGTTGAAGATTTAGGTTTTTAGATTATGTTCCTTTTCACACGGCTGGAAAGCCTCTAAGTAATTATTTTTGAAAGAAGCTTTTCTGCTTCACCTCCTTTAAATGGACTTTTTCAGCAAAAAAAAGAATATAAAAATAAAGAGAGCAAAGAGTGGGGATCCAAACGGGCTCCTATTTGCCAGCAATTTATCTCATTTGTATAACAGGCCAGAGGAGGCCATAACACTTACATCTGTACCCCTTCCTCCCTGGAAAAAGCAGCTGAAAACCACTGCAAAAGAAAGGGGAAAAAAACCCAAAACATAACAGGAATGATTGGTAGGAAATCCATTAATCTATTTTAAGAGAGGAAAAGATTGGGTAACATTGAAGAGTCAACAAAACAAAAGTCAAATTGAAACGATTCTCTTGAGGTTCCGTCGAGAAGTTTGCTTGGGATAATCCTCCTCAAAGACTCATCTTACTCTGTAAATACAGGAACATTTCCTCTCCTCCTGCATCAGTGGGATGCATCTATAGCTGTCACAGCTGTGACTGCAACAGAACTTCCTTGGACCTGCTCTGTCTTAATGCCAAGGAATTCAGGTGCTGCTGGAACCCAGCAGAGAGAAGAGGGCAAGATACTCAATTCTCAAATAATCTTTGCTGAAGTAACAACAAGGTCATTTCAATAAGCTAGAATAGCCATTAATATCTCAGCACCATGATATTTCCCTAGCAAGTCAGAAGGCCAGCTTAAAGTAGGGATTATCTGGAACCAGTTGAACTGAAATAGTGTCTTTTTATTACCTCCACGACGGGACTTCCTGCTCGGCACAGATGGCTTTGTCAGTCCCACTCTAACAGAGCTTTTCTTCCCGCTCTGCAGCAACCCATCTGCCAGGGTTATTATTCTTTTGTCACAAAGGAAATAATGTTTCTTTCCCAGGCACAGCCACGGATAACTATTTGTTAAAGCCAGCTCCTCGTTTTTAATTACAATACATTTCCCAACCTAACACCCTAGAAAGGCTGCAAGAGTAATGAAAGATAATGCAGCTTTATACACAGTGACGGTAAATACACATTATTCATTCAGTCTTAAGAAGCAAACAAAAGTCCAAGACATTACCTTGAAAAGCAAACAATGGCTCTTTTTAATAAATATATATCTTCTTCAGCAAGGAATATTATGTTTATAAGAAAATCATAGTTCTTGGGTAAAAAAGAACATCTCCAGCAATTCTTTTCATTTAATATTTTACCTATATTATAGCCTCATAAGAAAATATTTGAATAATTTAATGAGAATTTTTTTCACATGATGTACTTAGTTTTCAAAAAGAGCATAAAATAATATAGCAGCAGAGTCAAAATAGCATCATACAGCACCATCTGGAACATCAAATTACTGTATTTGAAAGCTTTGACTGAAACTATTTGCTACCTGCTGCAATCTGCAGAAAATACCACAAAAAATGATCCAGTTAGAGAAAGGTCATCACACAGACCTTGTTCCAGGGATAAGCCTGCTGCAGTTTAGAAATGCACATCTCTGCTTCCGACTGAAAAAGGTATCATGTTGGGAAGCTAGAGGAAGATAAAATAGGTACAGCTATTTGTTTGAACAATCTTGAACTGGGGAGCTGTAGAAAGTGTATATTTGCTCTGCCACCATGAAGCCTGAAGCAGAAACCACATCAGCTGCTTTCCCACTCTGGATCTTTGCCCACACACAGCCTGCCCTGCAGGCATGCCCTGGAGCCAGCTTCAGCCAGGGACACTATGGAACTGTCTGGAGCAGTGCCCAGGGGCAAAACAAACTTTTAGTCATTCACAAATACTTATCCTGTTTATTTAAGTTTTTGTCCTGATTAGAGACGTGGTCATGGACTAAAGTGTGTAGAGCTGGATAGTCCCAAATCCAGCCCTCTCTAGTCCTTTACTGTCGGGGCCTTAGTTCCCCTTTCTGCCAGCAACAGGAAATGGTGACACTTTCCAATGAGATCCAGCATCCGAACATCCAAACATTGATGAACTCCCTAAATCAAGAGTGCAGAGGGAAAAAACCATCTGATAGTGCACTGGGAAGCAAGAAAAGCCCATGTTAAATAAAATACATTTCTTTAAGTTTAGTACACAAGCAGGCAACCACAACATTCTAAATACCTTTCCAGTTGCTTGAATTTTCCATAAAGATCTTTTAATTCATAGGAATACAGTCATAAACTTTCTAACTTTGAAAATCTCATCTGAGACATGTCCTTCGGACAGGATGAGAGAATCACCATGACCTAATATTTTCTGCAGAAAGTAATCCTGCCTGGTGTTATCTGCTGCTCAAGCACCGTCCTCATTAGACAACTGGAAATCTCGGTTCAGATCCCAGCTATACATCAAACACCTCCGAGGGCAGCTTGCTCAGTGTGATGAAAAATGGCTTGTGACACGAACACTCCCTTCCAGTACATCCCCTCTGTACAACAGCCTCAGAGCAGAGTACCACAGGACGCCAGTGCTGGCAAACAGAGGTGAAGAATGCATTCCTCTTGCAAATAGAAGCAATTTCTAGTGGTCCAGTCATCTTTATCAGGTAATTTATAAACTAACTTTATAGAACAGTTAAAACACTGATATAAAATATTTTGCAATGACTTCAGTGTTTCTGGATCAACTAGGGTGAATCTCGATGACAAAAAATAGAGGCCATCCTTGCTGGAATCTGTACTTCTACTTCATCCCATCTGCCTTGAGTTCACTCACATCCTGTGACTTGTCTTCCTAGAAGCAGCTATATGAACTTAAATCTCACTGTTTGTGGGAGCAAATACTAGAGAGTTTTATAAATAAAGACATTGCAGCCTTGTGCAACACTGTCATATCTACTCTGTGTGAAAACTCTATGTCTTCATCTACTGCTCTTGAATATTATATTGTAATTCGAAATTCTATTTGAATCAGAGCTTAATCAGACTGTGTCTTGGGGTGACTTTATGATGTTGTATCCCCTATCACCTGCTCTGTGCCCAGACATGAATCCTGTGCCTTCCTGTGTCTTTAAACTGGGTCCAGGAGAGCAGGGAGAGAAGCCAGGCAAATTCTTCAGAGCGGTTTTGTGCTCAAGGACACACACACTCCCCTGCGTTCTCGCTGTGGCAGAGCCGAAGACAGAACTTTCCTGCTTCTCCCCAGCTCTCGGCTCCTTTTCTCAGGAAAGACAGAGAGTTAAAATTCTTTGCTTTTTAGCTAGCCTGCTAGCTGAGGCAAGAACTTTTCCTGGGACTTTGGTTTTTTTTTTTTTCTCTTCTCCTGGAACTGTTCAGCTTTGGTCTGGAACAGCATCAGCGGGAGGCCCCACGCCGCAGCCTGGAGGGGCCCACGCCGCACCCCAGCTCCCGAGAGAGCAGAGCCACACCTACAGAGAGGACTCGGGTTTTCTCCACAGCGAGCGGTTTTGTTATTTAACATTATTCATTCTTTTTGGTCCCTGCGTGCACCCTGCTTGTTAAATAAACAGCTTTTTTTTCACTTTCCTCTGAGAAAATTTCTTTCTGAACCTGGTGGGGCAGGGGCTGCTGAAACCTGCCTTCTATCAGAGGACGTTCATCTTGGCCGTTTCCTCCAATTTGTCTCCAGCTAGGACAGACTGTGGTATTTGTAGCAGCATGATACAAGTTCATACCCTTATGAACTCCTCTGCAATCCCTGGTTTATTACATTGTCTGACCTCCTCATGTTGCAATATGTTTGAGGAGGACAGGACTGCCCCACTTTAAAGGCAAAGTAAGACTGAGAGTGTGTGAGACCCTAGGAAACCCTACTAAAGTGTTTGCATTTGCAAAGAGAGGAGTCTAGTAGGGATTTTCACAAGTACTTGAGAAAGTCTTTTCATTCCCAGTGGATTAAAAATCCATTTCTCTGGGGACATTTCTGCAGGGAGTGATCTGAGCCCTTTCTTCCCTCAGACCAGCAAGCTGTGAGGATGCTGGAGGTCAGGCAGCTCCCTGAGCACAGCACTGTGCTCCTGCTGAGAGTCACGATGGATCTGCTCAAGCTCAGCCTCCAGTCTGGCTCTGCCAGACAGCTCATTATGGTAGCTTGGAGCACAGTTGTATTTGGGTCTGTCTAAAGCCTTTTGAGACATGCTCCCTAAATCCTTGTCACTGAGCCACCCTCTTACACTGAATTCACAAGTGAACTTGTCCCTGCTGAAAACCCAGAGAGAAATCTCTGTAGACTGCAAGATATATAGAATCACTTGACCTGTGAGTCTTCTACCTCAAAGTAGTAGCAAGACCTTAATGTGCCAGAGTGGTTTAATGCCAGATTTTAGTGATCTATTAAAAAGGTGAAATATATTTTGCAAAACTGAGATCCACATTTAGACACGGTTCTTACGTACAGTGTCTCCTGACTTGGGTGAAGACCTTTCCTCTAACCCAGCCATTGATATAACACAGCTGACTGCAGAAAATCACTGATTTATTTCACTCTAATAATTTAGAGCAATACCTTTTTTGTGGTTTTTTTTTAATCTGCATAGTTTATGCTGCTGAGGTTTTCCCATGGACAAGGTGGTGTGTTCTCTGACATTACAATTCAACCTATTGAACCTGCCTGCTCAGTCCTTTCTTCTTTTGTCACACTGGGACAGCTGAACAGACCAAGAAACCTGTCCCTTAAGAACAGGGTGACCCTTCAATTGGCTGGTGGAGCTGAAGGTTCCAAAAGCAGAGACCTGCTCTCCTGAGGGAGTTTATTATGTGAAAGAAAGGTTATGCATGGTAAATTCCACCAGCAGAGAAAGAGCCTTTTGCACACACAAAAAGAGCCAGTCTTTGGGAATGTATAGCTCCATTTAAAAATAAATTAAAAAAAGCTCTTAGAGATATCGAGTACTCTGTGTGTGGAGATAAAGGTATTAACTTTCTGGACTATTTTTTTGACAAAGGAGGAGTTCTACTTTTGTCTTTGCAGAGACACTCTATCCCTCAGAGACTCTCAGGGAAAAAATGAGTGTGACAAAAAGTGGAACTTTTTTTCTTTTTTTCCTTCTGATGAAATGTTCAGGGATTCACAACAGAGATTCAAATAAAAAGTGCTGAGAGCTTCCTGTGGGATGGCCAAACAGAAAACTGTGAGTGAGGCTGCTCAGCACTTTGCTTCTTCCCAGGAGCTTTTCTCTCTCCAGGTCACCACATTGTTTCCCTAAAAGGCCCATCCTATTAAAGTGAGGGATTGTGCACACACACATGCACGCATCCCTCTGCACTGAGGAGGGACACTGAGGAATCTCCTTCAATTTGCAAGAATTGCACAAACCCAAATTAATGTCTGCAACTGTTGCTCTGCAGCTCATGGTTTTCTTACATCCTAAAGAGTAATCAGGTCTTTCAGCCTGCAAATTTCATCAGTTTTCAAAATAAGGAATCAAATTTAACACCATCCTTAGCCATTTAACTTTTGGCACAGCTGGAATTCTGATGCCTCATCAAAACCTTTGATTCCATCTGCCACTGATGGATGTGAAACTACATAAACCTTCCTGGATTTGCTATTTACCTACGTAGTGATTTAAGATGCAAAGATGTATTTTAGCATTTAATTTACCTGGTGCTGCTAAAGTCCAGTCTCCTGCTCAGTAATCACGTCTCTCTGTCCCTACACATATGGATAGTTACAATGCTTATTTGTTGTTACTTACAGAAGAAATCCAACTCATATTTCAAGCAGAACAGTATGTGCAGTTATTTTGTCTCAGCATGCAACAGCTTCTGTAGCCATCTATTCAGCACTGATTTTTTTGTCCAAATCCTTACTGTTATTGAAAAGGAGAGACCATATCCAAATGATCAGAGGTTGGTCCCTTTCAAAGGAATATTTTCCTGTCTTCAATATAGATTGCTGCTGATGCTGGGAGTCCACAGCCAGACATGTGCCCATGAAAGGGATGTCATGGCGAGTGATGAGTCAATAAGACTCACTGCTGACCTGCAGCTAAAGACTTCAGAGTCCTATAAAGGACACCTCAAAAACACCACAGAATGAAAGCCCAGCAGACTTCTCAGTGGGAAGAGAGCTTTGGGAGTATGAGAAAACTTTATTGGAAATTATCAGTGTGAGCAGCCACTGGTTGCTAAGGCTCCAGTTTGCCCTTAGGCTGATTTCTTAGAATCATGGAATGATTTGTGAGGGAAGGGACCTTGAACATCACTTAGATCCAAGCTCCTGCCCTGGGAAGGGACAACTTCCACCAGATAAGGTTGCTCCAAGCCCCATCCAACATGGCCTTAAACACTTCCAGGGATGGGGCTTCCACAGATGCTCTGAGCAACCTGTGCCGAGGCCTTACCTCCCTCATAGGGAAGAATTTCTTCCTAATATCTAATCTAACCCTGCCCTCTGTCAGACTGAAGCCATTTTACCTTCTGTCACTCCATGACCTTGCCCATGCCCTTGTCTCAGCCTGCCTTTGTTTAATGTCCCTGTGCTGCTGAACAGGGTGGCCTCAAGCTACATGAGTCACCTGCAGCCTCCCAAGAAGCTGTGGTGTATGGGACAGGTGGGGAGATGGAACAGGAATCTCTATTTGCAGCCAGCTGTTTAGGAATACTCAGGTGTTAGTCTAAAGCACAGTTTGGCCTCTGAGAGTAAGACACAAATATCCTTAGAAAAGAAAAAGCAAGTTTGCACAGTCTCTCAGAAAAGCACAGTGTAGTTTTCAAATTCTCAGTTCTTGTAACATTTCTTACGCTTCAAAGTACTTTCCTTTAAAGATTCTCAGCTCCCCTGAGAATCTTAGCTGTCATTATTTTTAAATGCAAATTTCTATCTTCTAAACTGCTTAGATTCCCTGAACCCCATACCAGTAACTTCTAATAGCTCAGAAAACCAAAAGGCAACCCAATTGAATCTAATTTTAATGGTTTTTAAAATCCCCAAATATCTTGCTGTTCTGGGGAGCTTGATTCTCAAATTATTTTAGAAATTATTCTTTGTATGGCTTAAACCATAACAAGGACAAGGGGAAAGAGAGAGATTCAGAATAAGAGAGGCAGATGCTGGATTGAAGGAAGCAGGAGCATCCTCATGACAGTCTGGGTGAAGAAGCTGGAGCAGGGAACTGAAATGACCTTTCCATTATGCAAGAGACTAATGTCAACCTCATTAACAGAGTTCCCAAATCTGCTGCCCTCTCTAATCATCCATGTTGCTTCCTCTAGAGAACTCCACACAGAAATATATTCCAGCAGCACTCAGGGCCTCACAGGATAAAAATCTTTTCTCTTGAACCCTATTACTTAGCATTAATCTTCAGTGGAAAACAAATGATTAGAAGAACTTGTTGATAATTCTGGCATTGCAAAATTAAAGGGCAGTGGTAGAGAGATAACCTCCATGTTTATTTTCTCCTTACATCAGTTCCCAATTGATGCAAGTACATTAACACCAATAGAGCTACTCCTGGTTTGCTCCAGTGCAGCTGAGCAAAAGCTGCCTCTTTGTCTTTCTTAGACCTGCAATACCATCTTTTGGGATCTTGGCTGTAGAACTTCTGGGTGGAAAGAGCCTTTGGTCATTTTAAGATTGTGAAACTAAACCTGAGAAAGCCTGGTGATGCCTCCAGCTGACAACTCTTCAGAAGGTGTTTTACTGAAGGCAGCTGAGGAATCTGCCTTGTCAAAAATCAACATTAAAAAGTAAAATAAAGAAAACTAATGAGGCAAGTAATAGATGTGCTTTCATTTTACGTATCACAACAACTTTCTATGGGATCCAAACTCCATTTGAGACAAATGGTTTGAAATTGTTAGCATTTCAAGGAAGATGTGGCTGCAGGACAGCTTTCCATACAGGGGATATGTCTCGACAGATTTATTTATCTCCTTGTTTTGAAAAAGGATTTGGGGATGTAGGGCTGGGAACTCCAAGGCTTACTTATATATTTGAAGCAAATAATCAGTTTTCTTACTACCATGCTGAATCAGAAAAATGCTGCATGTCTGATTCTCTGTATGAGAAGGCACACTGGTGTTACTGCAGATGTAAGTAGGAATTGGTCATTATAAGCAGTCAGAAACCAAAACGGTGAGGAAACTATTCTATTTCTTTCCTTGTCACCCAAAATGATAAGATTATGTATCATAAGAGGTGATGTTTCAATAGTTAGAATTAGATTATTTAGAAAAAGTTGAGATATAAATCCTGCAGTGTGGAGGATTTGTGTTGACAGAGTATTCTATAACTTTTGAATTCCTTTTCGACTTGGACTCCATTATCCTGCATCATTCATGAAGTGCTTTGAAGTGCTCGCTTACAGAAAAGACCATACATAACTGCAGAGGGCCAAGTTATCCAAGCTGACTAAATTTTTGCATCCATGACTTCTGCTGAAGAAAAAATTAGTTTTCAAGCTAGGAAAGTATAATTTGGTAAGACATTTTAAGGCTGTAAAATAACAGCAGCAACCTTTAAATGCTAAATATTTGCACAACTTCTGGCAAATATACTCTTCTGGCTACAGTGATTACCTGCCTACTGAAATGTTTGCATACTTGCCTGTATTTAGTATCACCCTTTGCTCAGTGTAATACAGTGTTAAATCATTTTTCAGTGTAATCTTGTAAAGGACAATTGCTGTTTGAGCTACAGCAGCTAAACCCAAGATTAATTGCAGGCACCAAAAAAATGGCAGGGCAGCCCAGGAAATATCTCCATGGGAAGTTTGCCATTACAGTGACTGTCACATTTGTAACTAAGAGGGGCTCCAAGGTTGGCTTCAAGGTGAGATCCTCACATTCCCAAAGAGGAAGCCTGTGAGGCAGGTCCTGCCTGCAGCTGGACGGGGCTTGGTGCAGCATCCGGCTGTCAGCACAATCACAGGAGTGAAGTGGCAGACATGGGAGGAGGGCAAGAATATCTGCACACGTGTGCTCTCCTTTCCAGAGCTGTTCAAGCATAGATTTGTATGTTCATTTGTGTTTAATTTCCCAAATCCAGCTTTTACTCAAGGTTTGCTCTCTTCCGCAGGAGTTATACCGAGTAGCTGCACAACCAGCACCCTTCAGCAACTTCGAGAGCTGTTCCAAAAAGGAAGAGGAGCCCCATGAAGCCTTCTGTAGTGAATTTTCTGTTCTATTAACTATATGTATACTTCGAAGAGTGGATTAAATGACAGAGTCCCACTTCTCAAACCCTATTTACTTGATAGGTATTGACTGAAAAATTTTGAATCTTTTCTCCTTGGATGTAGCTCTGATTATGCCTTTTGGGTCTCAGATTGGTGGACAGTAACATTCTGGTGACAAGATGATAAATTTGACATTCTTGGAGTACAGTTTACTGTGCAAATTACTGCACTGTAATACACTGTGCCAGATGAAACAAATAGACCATACTTCCCATTTTTTGAATCTTGTACAGTCGTTAACACTTAGGCAAAGTGGGTATTAAATGTCACTTCTTTTTTGACATCCTAATCACTTCATAAAGTCTCTGAAATGTAGAGGCTTCTGCCTCCAATACTGGTGAGTTAGGCGTTTTCATGCACATTTATTCTGTTAAAACATTTTTAACATGCTTCATGTGCAAGATCCTCTCCCTCTTCAGCCTCCCTTTCTCATTACCACTCCTGACATGCATTTTTCTTCCCCTTGTCAAATGCAATTTCTGGACACAGGATTCTTTATCTGTTACACCTTGCAGATGGAGAATTAGAGATTAATAATGATATACCAGTTGGAGCTTTTTTGATTCCTAATTCAGCATAGTTTTTGGCTCAGGACCATATGGGTGTCCTAAAACATCAGGCACTTATAAAATGCTCAGGGGCTAATGTTATGGAATAAATGACTGAATTCCCATCAAGTGATCTCATTGCATTTTAGAAGTAATACAATTTTACCTTCATTTAAAAATACATCTTCATCCAAAACCTGCACATAGAGGGTTTCAGTGTTACTACCCTTAGAGTAATTGTCCCTGATGCTGTTTTTTCCATCCATGATTTATAGCAGCCTATGTCACAGATGTCTTATTCAGGAGACAGATATGTCAGAAGAAAAGTGTCAAACAAGTTCTGAAGCAGTGATGAAATACAGCCTCTGAAGATTCATAATCTACATCAAAATAAATAACTTAGTAAATAACAGAATAGCCCCAAACTCTGAAGATTTTAAGAAAGTAAATACGTGGCTTGCTGGAAAGGCAGCAAACAGACGTGTATCAGTGAGAACAGGTGCAGGGTACTGCAAACAGAAGTTACAGACTTAATATTTAATTGTTGCAATTTTGCCTTATATGTCACTTCGAAGTCAGGTGTTTCCCAAAACAGAGATTTAGCTGCAGTACCAGGGCAGCACTCAAACAGCAGAGATGACATGAACTGTTTTCTCTTCTCCCTTTTGTTCCCCTTTTACACAGTGTAGTGTTTTTCTGCACAAACATCTTGCCATTGAGGGAGTCTTAGAGGACCCACCCAGCCTGTCCCCTGTGCCTTCAGCGTGCCTGTGGAGCAGCATGCAGGTTCTCAGAGGCTGGAAATGGTGCTGGTGATGCACTCAATCCTCTCACATTACCCTTGTTCTGAGAATACTTCAAATCCAAGTTTGTTCTGAGCATTAAATTGGCCTTGAGATGAAACAGCTGTCTGAGTTTCCTTGGAAGGAGGCCAGCTGGCTATTAAGGAAGGCATTGGATATCCTAAGCAATGTTCCTGATCTTGTCCTTTCATCTAGTGTCCCATGACACAAAATGATCTCTTTCTGGGAGCTGTCTTGCAGCTTGTGGATGTATTAGAGGTGCAGGTTGAAAAACTTCTCCTCTTTCCCCCGGCTCAATAGTCCTCACTCTGATTTTTAAAGCAGTTCAAAAAGCCACCCAATAACATCAACAGCAAGCAAAGGCTTTAGCCTAGGATTCTACAGATATCACATTCTCAGAGTACCCACATGATCTAAACACTGCCTTAATACAAAAAAAAGGGCAAAAAGCCTGTAGCTAATTAGGAACCAGGTGTACCAGAGCAACTTTGTGCTCTCACATCAGCTGGTGAAGCAAGGTGAGCATTCCCTGATTGTTCCCACAGCATTTGGTGCCAGATGCCAGCACCTTGTCCCACCCACTGCACTCATCACTCTCACCACAGCTGGGCCATTTAGCCTGGATTTCCTTTAAAAGTAAAATCCACAAGTACAAAACAAAGTCATGAAGTACAACACTTCCCTTTTTTGCTGGAGCAAAATATACAAATGCATGAGTATTCCTTCGGAAATGTTGACCTTTTCTGCTTTTCTTCAGATCCAGAGTAAAATCCCATTTCGTATGATTGCCATCCCTAATGAGACAGAACTGCTGTCCCCTTCACGGCTCCCTGCAGCTGACTCAACAAGTCACTATGTGTGATGGCAGCATTTTGGAAAAAAGGCAGGTTGAAACACTGTGATACTTCTCTCATCATGACAGAATCATCGCTGATTAACAAACACTCTTTTCACATGTGCAGTAGTTTAGTGTTTATTAAAACCTAGAGATCAATAGGTTTTCTTAATATGTGTTGCCTCTGGGTATCATATACCACCATAAAACAGAAGAATTCCTATAAGCTGTGTGCTTGATACTCAAATGAATATTTTAACCTTTCAGAAGAAAAAAACCACCCCAGTTCCCCCCACACCAGCTTCCCTCAAGAATCCACTTAATCATATTTTGAAATTTAATAAGGTTTTAGGAGTGATAACAGTGTGCTAGGTTACAGCAATGGAAGGGAATGGATTATTCTAACCTTTAACAAGAGCAAATGTGAAGGGCGATTAATTTGGGAGTTTTTCTGAGGTTGGAAACAACATCTTAGCTCCTTGAAGTCTATTGTTTCCTCTTCTATTGAGATTGCACAGCCATCTCCTGTTTAACTTCCCCCAGTAAGCACCCTGGAGTTATGGCACCACCAAACAAGCTGAACCCACACACGGAAATTAAATTAATACATCTTGGATAGGAGGTGAGAGCTAAAACAGAAACAGGGGAAGGCTCCTGTGCTGAGTTCTGCAGCAGATCAGAGCAGATTATCACCATGGTTCTTCTGGGTTTAGACATAGCCCATGAACAGAGGAATCCACTCATCTCACAGTCCCAGAGGGTGAGCCTACAAGAGCTATTGAGTAACAGCAGAACAAATAATATGCAAATAACTACTTTGAAACCTAGTTCCGATCTGTGTTTTCATTCCCACCTAAGGGCAGCTCTCAATAGAGGCTTTGATCAAGCAGGCTTTGGTGATAACTTTGATAATTCTTAGTAAATTATTCTATTGTTGGCAGCAATCTGGAATTGCCTGCATTCACTGGGTTAAAAGTTTCCGTGACTTCAGCGTATGAGTTACAGAACACCTCTGACCTGAGCTGGGGAGAGAGACAGGAGGCAAAGGGCTGGGGAGGATCTGGTGTGGAGCAGAGGGTTGGTTTGGTGTGTGTGCCTTCTTTTTGCTTTTCAGAGGCAGAAGAAGTTGCAGATCTACAGAAAAGTCACTCAAGTCACTCTTAAACCATGAATTTTCAGACATTGAACAGGGGATGCCATTTTTAGCACTATGAGCTATTTTCTGGTGTGTTCTTGACTACAGTCTACAACAGATTTGTCTTCTATATTTCTTCTTTTTTCTTTTCAATAACACAATTATGCAATAAGCTCTTGGTATTTATCCTACTCAAGTCACTAGAAGTGTATGGCAGACTTAAAAAGCAACATGAGTGAGCCCTTGATTATAGATCCAGAGAACTGTCACAACCTCTTCCTGCTGAGAGAGCTCCTGGAATAAATGTGTTTGTCTCTCTCTGTTTCAGATATACCTTTTACCTCCGCATCTCATTTGGATCCACCCCGTGGTGCCGGGGTTGAAGCCCTGTTGCATCAACTTTGAATTGCATTCTTAACAAGCCAGATTTGTCAGGTTTTTTAAGAGCAGGAAGAAGAGAGAGCAAAATGATAGAAAAAGCTTGGAAAATATTTTTTGAAAAATTCTAATGGAAAGGGAAGGTAGCACACAAAGAAACACTGGGGAGGGAGGAATGCAAGGGATGGACTGTATTGAATCAGTGCCGCAGTGCTGTGCCGGCCAGCACGCTGTCCCGAGCACCGGGCGATCTTCCGCCTGCCCCGCAGGGGAGGATGGAGGCCGATCACAGAGCAGGAGGGCAGGCGAAGCTCCTGCTTGGGTTCACCGTGCCCGCCGATGACAAGGGTGTGCAGGAGGCAGGAATGAAGCAGAGGGACTTCTTCGTGAGGGCAGGGAAAGGTTTGCTGCACAACACGGAAAACCCACAGAGAAAGCGGAGAAAGCGGAGAAAGCTGAGAAAGCGGGGCTGGCGTGGGGTTTTATACACCTACATAATGGGCGTGGAAAACATGCAATAACCAAGGATACATCAGTTAGGGCGTGATACAAGGGCGGGGAGAAGGGATTCGAGCGAATGGGAGAAGGAGTAGGTGGGGAGGAGTAACAGGGGCCAATCAACCACCGAGGAACACAGAACTTTCTGGAAAGGCAACCAAATATGAACAATAAGGGGAGGGGAGGGCAGCAGCCAATAGTCTGCATATTTTGCACGGCGTTTTGGGTGCTCACTGTAACTTCAAGGCCCTTGAGCCGTGGAGGCATCAAAGCAATGGAGCCTTTGGTCCGCTTGGTCCGGCTGACCATGGCGTTGGCCATGGCTCACTGCAACAAATCAGCGTGGATAAACCTGCTCACAGAAGCTCACACATGACTTTGTAACCACTCTGTACACATTTTACTAGTAACCAAGGCATCATAGCAACCTGTATATCAGCTATACCCATGTAAGCAAGCCTACAGTCACTGCTATTGCATTTTTAGGTTTGTTTTACTTTGGTTTTTTTTTTCTCTTTTTAAAGCTGATTACTTTTAATTGTTTAGGCTTATTGTATGCCACATCCAATATTTTTTTAAATTATTTTAAAATTTATTTAACTTTTTGGTAATATTAAAAAGTTCAAATCTAAAACATCCCCTCTGTTCACGTGGTGATGAGTACAGCTGTAATTCTGTTTTTCAGTCCAGCTAATCTGTGGTTTCTCAACCTGATCTCCTATAGAATATCACAACAGATTGGGAGAAAAGAAAGTCACAGCAGACAGACCTGAAGCCATTTCATTCTTTGTCCTCTGCAAACAGTAACAGGGATCAAAGAGCCACAGAACAGGAGGAAGCAAATATGTCAAATACTCATCTTGCCAGATACCAGCCATTTCTGTAGATTTTTCCTTGGGTTGACTTGATCCAAAGGTCCCATCTGGGAACCGTCAGACTTCAGGACTGTGAAATTTGGCTTTTGTAGCTTCACTGGCAGAATGACCTAACACATTGCACACAAAGTGCTCTCTC
The DNA here is from genome assembly GCA_014706295.1 of Lycocorax pyrrhopterus obiensis. Lineage (NCBI taxonomy): Eukaryota > Metazoa > Chordata > Aves > Passeriformes > Paradisaeidae > Lycocorax > Lycocorax pyrrhopterus. The sequence continues at coordinate 16,162,453 of JACSVZ010000018.1, forward strand.
CCTGGATTTAATATAGATTTGCAAAATGATTCTGCATCGATGGGAGATGAGGGGTGGTGAGCGGGAGAGCACAAGAGGCAATGCATGAAGCACGAGGCATTGCTGCTGCTCACTGAGGACAGCTCTGCTGGCTCATTAATTCTTAGCCCTGTTGTTAATCTTGGATGCTCACTTGGTTCTGCAACCCCACCAGGTTTCCCTTTAACACTGCCCTCTGTAATGTTCCTTTTTCCAGCTGGTTTTCTCTCGCTGGAACACTGCTGCTCTCTAGCTTTCAAAACTCCTTGTATCCTCAACTTTTCTCTCACAAGTGATTTGTTCACGCACTTCACTGATTTCCTGTCTAAATTAAGCTGAAAACATATTATTCACATCCTAGGCAAAGATGCCATATTTCTTTTGCATGTTTTTAAAATGAAGGAGCAGAAATAACCCACCTCTGAAAGGAAGGTGAGCAAAAGCATCTATCTCCCAGGAGCAAAGATATACTGGAAGGACAAATATTTACAGCACATGGGAGACATGAAGTTTCTTGTGGACAAGGTACCCCTGCAAAGCTGAAAGTGTATATACAGGCAAGAATTATGGATCAAGTCACACATGAATGTCCTTTACCACTCACAGATTCATACAGCACCCTCAGTGGGCAAGAGAGGGGCTGATGAGACTCTCGTGAGCAGGGAGTTGTTTTTACCATTTATCTTCCTTCCTCTTATGTAGGCAGCAAAAGAATAAACAGGAAAAAGGTAAGAACACTTAAGCTGCATATGAAGATGCTGCCATGTAGAAGAGGCTCTGATATTTGTGGATGGCCTTGGGAAGGAGCCTTTGGCTGTGTATGGGAAGCTCCAGGTGCTGCATGGGGAGGGCATTGCTGTGACCTCCTCAGAGAGCTCGGGGATGGCAGGAGCCTGAACACGAGTGGTGCCTGCTGTGTTGAGGGTGTTTGTGTCAGTCACACCATGGGCAGGCAGGGCAAAGGAAACACCGGCACCGGGAAAGTCAGTGCTTTTGGAATAGGTGAGGTTTGTGGGAGAAATCTGGCCTGGCTAAACACTCTTTATAATCTCCAACAGGTTTTTATTGGAAGATAAAGGTACAGCCTCTAGTAAATCACCCTTTTAAGGTAATATTTGCATAAGAGAGGTCTGTGGCTCAGCCAGCTCATTGAAGGAACATTTCAGCAGGGCTCTGGCTGTGGCACTGACTGCCCTACCAAGATAGAGGCACAACTTTCCCTCCTGCAAACATAAGGAAATTCTCCCATTCACTTCTACCTGCTCAAAGTTATGGTGATGACCTGGAAATCACTGCGATCTAAAGGCATATGATCAATAAACTGCCTTTGATTTCACAGATCTAAAGGCAACTTCAGAAGCCTGAACTTTGGAGAGAAGGGCTGTCCTTTATGCAACCAGATTTGTCAGCAAGGGAGAGCTCTTTGATCTGGATCTTTTGCAAAGGCTTCTCCTGACCTTTCCTCCCACACATAGGCATCTCTTGGGACACATATCCAGCCAAGCCTTTGAATTCAATTCATACTCTTAGAGTTTTCTTGTGTGTTCATCCTGTATTTCAATGATTAACCTGAGAGCAAAATTTATCTTTGCTTACAAACTTCCTGTGAGAAGAGTAGTTCAGTTTTGTATTTGGTATCTGACTCTTGATTCTTTTAGACACAGGGAAGAGTTTATTTAAGAATATCAAGTGTGGAAACTGTGTCGTGCAGTCCTCAACTCACCTGTGTTTGGGGCAGCTGTGGGCAGGACTCAAGGTAAAGGAGAAGGGAGGTCCTGGGTGAGACCTCAGTAACCATGTGACCATCAACATCCACCCCTGGCTGAGTTTTGTAGCACAGAACTTGCTATGAAAAAGCTCATTGTACTGGGACCAAGTGCTTACATGGCCGGGGACCCCCTGCTTTAGCAATTTCAAACAGGCAGAGCATTAGCTGGGTTCCTACTTGCTCAGCAGAGTTCGGGAACAGAACAGCTCAGAGTTTAGGAGGCAGATGTATTTGTCACTGACAAGAACTGACTGAACCAGGAGCACTTTTATTAATCATTACAGCAACGTGTAAATGCTGCTGGGCAAAGGCTCACAGTGCTCTGAACAGTTTGCTGGACAAATGTAAGGAGGGTCTGCTTGGAGGGGCAGACTTGGGCAAAGACATGAATGGAAAGAGCTCTTTGCAACCTGAAGCTTAAGGCAGCCAACAGTGCCCTCTTCGGGGTTCTTGCTGAATTCCTTCAGTACACCAGGTATTTACAAACTGTCGGCTGTAAAATGCGTGTTTTACCTTTACTTCACTCCTCTTTGTATGCTTACACACATTATGTGTGAACACTAAGCACCAGTGGAAAACAAGCCCATTCTAAAATAGTTTTTCTGATTGTTATTTTCAGTATTAGAAGCTGACCGGTATCAGGCAGACTACTTGGTCTCTACACCATGGTCCAGCATGCTTATACTTATTTTTAGCCTGTATGAAGACAAAGAAAAATTTCCAACTGAAAAATAATTACAGACTGAACTCAGAAGATGCCAGTTTAGGTGCTAAAATACTCAGGACTTGGGTCCAGGTGCAATATCATAAACCAGAAATTGTCCAGACTTAGCTGAAAGTCTGAAAATTCCCTTTTGCCCCCTGTGTGCTATCACTGACACAAGACCCCTGTGAGCCACGACTGGCTTCACCTTCACGCCCACTCTAACTCCCCTCAAAGAACCTCCTACTCCACCACCTAGGAAAGTATCTCAGGAGCCCTGAAGCCCTACTTCAATATACATCCCTTGAACTACAGTTTAAGTGACCTGGTCTGGCTCTTTGCCCCTTGTGCCTGTGCTATCCCAATTCTTCTTTACAGTGGGAAGGCTTGAGAGAGTTTCCTTAGGTCTTTCTGAGCAGCTCTGCAAAATTCCTTTGAGGTTCCCCTTCAGGTTATGTTAAAACAACTATAAATTCTCAAGTTTGTAAGTCAGACCTTAGTTCTAAAACTTTTCAAAGCTTAATTAATCACAACAGCAATAGACAGCCTTTTCAGCAACTGGCCAGCAGCCGTGTTGATCCCACCTGTGTACTCAGCATCACTGAAACACCAGCAAAATAATTTGTGGCCAGTGACAGAACAGCTGCTACCAACAAATTAGAACCAGAAATAAACAGATAATGCAGAGTTATGAAAGATAAAGTTTGAGGGGCACAACTGAAGTCTAGGGAGAAATAATCACAAATTCACTCACCTGGTTTCAAATACAAAAAACCCCTGGAAAAATCGGAACAGTGCTTTACCCGTGACTACAGACAACAGTGCAGGAATCAATCTGAGGAAGGGCAGAGGCTAATAAGGAAAGGAAGGAAAAGCAAGGAAACATCTGAACAGGTAAGATTACTTGAGGTAAAAGAATTTAGGGGCTTCATTGCTTTTCCTTCAGGTTTTGGAGACCAAGATGAAATGGAAACTCGGGATTCTTGCTTGGTGTGAAGAGAAATATGAAAAACAAACACAGAACTACTGCAGCACCAAGGCTTACTAATTATTCTGTAATAATGCAGATGGTGATGGATGCTCAGATGGTCTAGAAGACAAGGAAACATTATGAAACATGGTCAGAGTATTTAGCCTGCAAGGAATCAGTGTAAAGGCTTTTTTATTTTAAAGGCTGTGATGCTGAAGCTCAAGCAGGCTGGATACAGCCACAGAAATGCAGTCGGCTGTGGCAGTCCTCTCCGAGGAGTCACTGTCTCTGTGCTGGGGAGTGCCTGAGGAGGTGTGAGAAGCACCTGCTGCTCTGCACTGCACCGCTGTGTTTGGTTACATCCTGACTTGCTTTTTTTCCAGCATGTATGCACATCTTCTTGAACTGCCTGCTTCAGACCAGAGAGTTAATTGTCTTTTTTTTCTTCTCCAAGGCTGCCTGTGTAGAGGCACCGTGCCTGGAGATAACTGCTCCAGCTCCCAAGGAGCCTGACAAGCAAATAGCTGAATGTTCATGTGCTGGCAGAGGCAGTGATCTGTGCTGGTAATCTGTTCAGATTCTTGTTTCCTGAAGTTTTGTGAAAAAGCACAAATTACTGTTCTCACAGAACAGTTGTTCATTGTCAAGAGCAAATAAAGCCCATCTTTAGCAAAAACCAATCATCTGCACACTCATGATAAAAGCAAGTGGTGCAGTCAGACCAAATTGGAGATTATGGAGCCCTCTTGCAGCTGACTTTGCTTTAGAAGGATGAATCCAATCTCTCTTCAGCAAAGGAGATCACCCAGTCTCAGGGTGTGCTTTCAGCTCCACTGAGGCCCAGCCTTTGTCTCAAATAGCACTTAAAATTTATGAAAGCGTAAGGAAGAAAAGTTCAGTATTAAGGAAGTTCTATAACCAGATATGCTTCTGAATTTTCCAGTATTGTGTAAATCCTTATTGGTGTCATTTCTTGGAAATCTATCCAACTGCAAATGCATCCAAGGTACTCCTGGCCCTGACTAGACAGAAGGAAAAAAAAAGTTTAGCTTAGGCCTAATGACAAAAAGCATTTCTTCCACTGTCACTAACACTTTCACATGATACTGCACTTATTTTTTTTCTACTGTTTTTAATACAAAGGTTACCCATAAACACTGCTTTCTCCCATGGAAACACAGACCCTATAAACAGAAGCTAGGTAATGGAGTATCTTTTAAAGTGTATATATATATATATATTTTCCCATTTTGTTTTGGACTCTTGTAAAGAGCTACAAGACTAAAACATCCATCAAAGTCAGCAGCCTGTGTGGTGGCCAGCGCATCCAATCTCCTGAGCATCACTGGGGAGCGGCTTGCAGGATGAAACGCTGGTGACAGACCTGACACATAGCATTGTATCTGGTAGCTGTAAAAGTTAAACGTGCTGGTGCTTCTGCACTAAGCAGCTTTCACATTGCAAGTAGGAAGGGGAGTTATTTTTAGCCCCACGTACTACAGAGAGATATTAAACGCTGATGTTAGAGGGGACAGTGCATGATTAGCTGAAAGCCAGACAGGAGCGTTCTTGTAATGACAGCTATCGTACTATGTGTCACTTGCAAATGGAAGTGTGGCTAAAAATACACAGCAATGGGATAAAAATACACTGTGCAAGAATTACAGAGCTAATGGAACATCCAAAAATTATGGTGAGATGCTGGCATCTTTCTACAGCAGCACAGAATTCCCTTAATCAGACAATAAAGGATCATTCCCTTCGATAGAGTTCTCAGAGTTTAACACTGTAACAGGGAGGGCAGGGTGGCGTTACAGCTCCAGGACATTCCTTAGGAACCAGCTGCTTTTGGCTTGACTACACCTGACAGGTTTCTCTGTGACCTGTAGCAATGAGCATGACCAAGACACAGCTTGACAGGACCAGATGCAGACCCCCACAAGTCCTGTTTGCACGCAGGCACTGATCCTGTGATCAAGAGCGGCTGCTGAGGCAGACACACCTTGATACTGAGGAGCTGGAGCATGTCCAGAGAAGGGCAGCAGAGCTGGGGAAGGGTCTGGAGCACAAACCTGATGAGGAGCAGCTGAGGGAGCTGGGGTGGCTCAGTCTGGAGAAAAGGAGACTCGGGAAGGATCTTCTCACTCTCTACAACACCCTGAAAGGTGATTGTAGCCAGGTGGGGGTCAGTCTCTTCTCACAGATAACAAGTGACAGGATGAGGGGAAACAGCCTCAAGCTGTGTCAGGGGAGGTTTAGGTTGGATACTGGGAAAAATTTCTTCACTGCAAAGGTTGTGAAGCATTGGAAAAGGCTGCTCTGGTCAGTGGTTGAGTCATTATCCCTGGAGGGATTGAAAAGGTGTGTGGATGTGGTGCTTGGGGACATGGTATAGTGGTGGCCTTGGAAGTGCTGGGGTAATGGTTGGACTTGATGACCTTAGAAGCTTTTCCAACCTAAGCAACTCTGTGATTCTATGATGTGGTGGTTTTGGGAGTACAGTAGTGACTGTAGGATCCCAGCCAGGTAGTAATGTCTATACCCCTACATACTAGTCAGTAAGACAACAGTTTTTAATTTACTGGGGATTTTTTGTTTTCCAATAAACGTAAAAATGGCTTGTTGGAGAAATTCAGAGGAGCTAAGTTTTGCTAAATTTTTCTCAACTACTAAGGACATATTCCTTGCCAGGATAGTGTGGTTTTGTCCCGTGGGGTTTAGCAGGGGAGAGGTGCTTCCAGGCAAATATCTCAGAATTCAGACACAGTAGTGGTGGGCAGAGCAGTAGATGGCACCAGCATCCTGCCAGACAAAACAGAACAGCAGCAGAAATCCCTCCCGATGTGTTTTTCAGTATGCAAGGAAAAAGTATTGCAAAAGAAATAGTGATATTAAAAATTGAAATTCCAGTTCATCTGGCAGTAATACCTCTTGATTTATACATGCCTAACCCACAGCCAGTGGCCTGGGATGCCCCTTGTGTCAGAGGGATAGAAGGCAGAGATTCACAAGTCCTCAAATATTCCAGGTGTTTAGGGGCCTGCCCACAGATCCTTCTGTCTGTGCTTTGGTGTTTTGAGTGGGGCAATAATTTCCTTAGTTCTGGAAGGCCTTCATAACAAATACAGGATAGAACAGAATCGTGACAGCAGGAGGTTGGGCAGAGATGTATATTTGATCATCTTTTAGCACCTGAGGAATGGGCCTGCAGGGAATCTGTCACTGCTTGCTTCTGTTCCTCACTAGACATAACAAGTGCTGGAAAATGCTGTGCTTCCCTGCTAAGTGACATTTCATTTATCACTCAAACACCCAATTCTGCCATTTCCTGAGCTTCTTCCACCCAAAAATTTATTCCTCAGCTCTGACCCTTTCCTGCAGCAGAGATAAGTGCAAAAGCACAGCCATGCTGCTGTTGGTGCTTTGTGCTTCCTTGTCCTTTCCTCGGGCCCATCTACTCTCTGCCTCTGGCTGTGTAACTCGCAGTGAGGTGACTGTCCCCTTGCTGTGCACTCACGGTGCACCTGGGGAGGTTTTCAAGGTGCTCTGGCAAGTACCAGAAATTACTCTCTTGCGCTGAATCAAATAATGGGCAGGAGAAAACTTGACAAGTCCTGGGAGAGCCAAGGCTATTAACAGTGTCACGGTGGCAGTGCTCTTATTAGCCAGTGACCTTCCACAGCAGAGCAGAGCATTCCCTGGAGATGGAAAGCAGCCAGTCCCTGCCCTTTGCTCTCCTAAGAGCTCTCTGAGCAGCAGAGGATGGTGCCCTGGGCAGCAGAAGAACTGCTGTGATCCTCCCCAGGGCTCACATCCCCCTCTGTGCAGCCCCTGCTCTGGGGGCCAGCGACAGCCGCAGCCCTGATTCTGGGGCATAGCAGGTTTCAGAGCAGGATGCTGTCATGGCATCTCTGCTGCTTTGCAAATATCAGTCCTCTCAGTGAGTTTTTCTAGCCTGGAGGGCAGTCACTTCCTCAGGATAAAGGTGAGCAGTAATCACTCCTAAGCCATGCACCTTTTCCATTCTCCTCTAGGCAAGAACTTCTTGCCCCTTCTTTGTGTGCCAGTGAGAGCAGGAGTAGAGGCCTCAAAGAGAAGACAACCCAGATGTGCTGGTCATGTCACAGTTAGAACAACTGTGTTATCTTATGGGAAAAAATCGGGTTATATTAATTATACAGATCTGAAATTGCACACAAGCAAATAGGTGATGCATTGATTTCAGTTATTTCGTTAGAAATCAAATGAATTGATGAATTTCTGTTAAACTAAAGAAATAATTTAAATGTGTTTCAGTCAACAACTTGTTGTCAGTTTACACAGAATCAGCTTAAACCAGATTCTGCTGCCACCTGGAAAAAAGGGCAGAGACAGTGACCTCTACCTAATTATTTAAATTAGTTTGAAGTATGTGAAACTAGGAGATAAGAAATTCCTTTGTTATCAAAACTGTTCTGCTTCCTTCTATTCATTAAATATTCAACTTCAGCACCAAACACAGTTAATATTCTCCTTCTGAATTTGAGGATTTTTAATAATGCATTAAATTATTCCTTGGGGTTCACTGAGGCTTCATAGCACACACAATGGTTTTCCTCGATGCTCATATACACAAAGCAGCAGGTTGGTTACCCAGGAAGTGTCTGACTGACATCCTTTACATCTTTACAAATTAAAATTTTGCATTTAATGGCCAGCAGTCACACTGTGATCCTAATTGCAGTGGGCAGTGCATATCCGTCTGGAGCCTCTTCCCTGGGTGCAATCAAAATGACTCTTCTAAGTGCTGGATACATATTTGGAAAATTAATTCCTTATTGCAAATAATTTATCAACTCAAATGCTCTCTCTTTCCTTTTATAAAGGATCCAGGTGTGGTGGGAGACATGACTGGGCAGCACAATTGGGCATGTGCCCCTGGGCCACTCTGTTACCCTCTTGTCTGACCTCAATTTCATACAAAAACCTCCTTTCAAACCATAAAAAAAAATGCTTAATAACAAAAAACCCTCTTTGAATGCTCATACTGCAGTTAAGCAAAATCCTGTGAGTATGTATAAAGCATTGATAATGATTTTGGTTTCCTCAGTTATGCCTGAGACTAAAGTTTAAACTGGTTTTGAACCCTGGGTAAGTGGGCTCCTGGCAGAACACCCCAAATCAATTCTTCTGTATCTCATAGTTTTTGGCACACACTAATACTACCAGCAAGTGAATCTTTCAGTTTCTGGATATAAATGTCACTCCTGTCTCAGGCCTGGAAGGGGCAGTGACAAAATGGTGTGAGATGCTTTAGCTAATTGCTGCCTCTTGCCAGTCGATACGAAACTGGTGCTCCCACAGTTGTTAGTAGAGATCATAAAGGCAAGACAACATGTTCTGCTTAGCTTTTTTTACCCTTGCCCTGTGCTCAGGAGGAATCTGACTATAGTATTTTTTTCATCCTTTTTCTAGATTCCACAATAACAAAATGCCCTCTGCCATGTTCCATATGGGGCCTGCTGTTCAGGAAATAAAACCTATGTGGTTTCAGGTCCAGAACAGATAATTTATATTCAGACTCTCCAATTCTGCTGTGTGAAGCCAGAATTGATTTGGGGCCTCTCTGAGACTGCACTGTTAGAGCAGCACCGTGCCAAGAGCAGGGAGCCCGGGGCCAGAAGGCTTTTAGGTCAAACTGCAGCAGTTTGGGGACAGCAATTTCTGCAGCACAGGTGAACTCTGGATTTCCCTTTGGGGCAGGTCCCTCAGGCAGGGATCAGCTGTAAAGGTTTGTCTCCTGCCAGTGCTCTCCAGAGCTTTCTGCGACACAGCTGCTTGGGACACGAGGAAAAGGAAAATCCCTATTTCTCTGAAGGAGAAATAATGCCTTGAGAAGCAGGACTGGCATCCAGAAAGGCCGAGGGTACTGTCTTTGTGTGCTTATATGGGTCTCAGGACCTCCCATACGTGTGTCAGCCTGGAAATCTACAGTTCTACTTTATTTCTGCAACATTTTGGCCAGGAGTGTCACACAGAAGTATTGCCATCTTCGCAGAAGCTCTAGAGTTGGCACCAAGGGAAAGTATAGCTGCACCTTCCCTTGGGTTTCTAGAAAGGCAGGCAGCAAAGCTATTTATATCCCAGCTCCAAGCCTGCCTATCCACATCTTCAAAATCTTCCAAATTTCATTCCAGCTTTGAGCTACCCTTTCATTTCTTTGCCTTCTGTTATCCTCGTGAGACTTCTCAGATTTACTGGACTGTCAAGGATATTTGCTTTTGTTCAGTTATAATTATTGCCTTTTCTGTGTTTTTAGTACAGGCGGCTCTACTGTGTGTCAGCCACACTAAAAAGGGGGTTGTTTATAAGCCACACTGTGGGGATGTGTCATTAAGGTGAATTTTAGGTTTAACAGAGCACCAGAACACAATATTAACTTTATAACCTGGTACTAGCTGTACCACATTACACTGAAGATCTGGGGAAGATGAGCAATACTTCCAAAGGGGTGGTCCCTATTAAACGGAAAACATATAGAAACTTGCATAGATGACACTGAACTTTTAAATGCATAGTATTCAACCTGCCTGCCTTTTCTTGGTCCTCAAAAAGTTACACACGAACTTCTGGACAGACATCACCATACTGGTTATAATAATAATAACAACACTACAATAATTAATAATAATAATGATAATTAATAATAATAATATGGTTATAGAACTCTAAAGTATAAATATTAAAACAGAAACCTTTCTATTTTTACATCAGTTATTTACTTCTTGATGAGATTTTGCTTCTTCTCCAGTGTTCCCAAGGCTCATGCAAGCTTTGAATACCAAAATCTTCTCAGATACATCACTTGACATTTCACTTGGTAACTTCTGAGGACAAGGCTTGCTGAGATTGTGAATTAGAAAGGTTAAAGCTGCCCAGGTTTGGAGGAACAGGGTATTTAAGGGACACAAAGACCAAGAGAAACATGAAAAATGGAGTCATTTGGGGTTTTTTTGTTCTCTTCTAAGAAGAATCATACCTAGAGAGTACAATTAGTCTTTAAGTCTATCCTAATTTCTCTGTCATTTATCGAAAAGACAATCTTGTCTTCTATTAATAAAACTGAAGCTCTATATTCTTAGAAAGCTCATCTGTAATTTCTGTCATTGTGATGCTTGGACCAATTTTTGTTGTTGCTGGCATTAATTAACCATGAACATGGTTTTTTAAAAAAGCCCACCAAAAAAGATGCAAATTGCTGTCTTATCACTAAATGAAATCCTGCCCATAGTTCACTTTTTAATGCCTTTTAGCCTTTATGCTTTGCTTTCTTCTCCCTCAAATGAATGATGTGTGCAAAGATGTTGCTGTCCCAGAGAGAACAAGTCTCCGCAAGCTTTGTGCAAATGGACAGCCAAGAAGAGAGGAGATTTGTTAATGCCTCTGCTGTGGAATGGGTGCAGCAGGAACGACTCATCTTGAGGATCAGAAAGCCCAAATTAGAGACTTGAAAACACCCAAATACTGAGACAATCAGCCATCCCTGTTGGAGTTTGTGTGTGGGAACTCATTCCTCAGGCATGGGCAGCTTTTGTTTTCTGCTGGACAGTGTCTCTGATACTTAAAAAGGGGATGAAATGATGTTGAAGCTTTATTTGAGTTGTGCTAAGAAGAAAAGACTTGGTGTGCCTGTGTCAGCCTGGCAGAGTGCTGGAGCCCTCCCTGCTCAGCAATCAATAGTTCACCTGAGGTAAAGCTCCTTAACACAGACTTTCCCCATACTCTGATTACCCAGGGCTGTTTCCTTGGCACAACTATGACATCCATCACCAATAAAGAAAGGGAGTGTCCACTTCTGAGCTTCAGGAAGAAAATTATAGGTTTTCAAAACAGAGTAATCAATCCCCAGGTCTTCTCTCAGCCCCTTACCACTGTGTGGATCTGCCCACCTGTACAGCCACAAGCCCAGCTGACCCATTTTCAGAATGCACCTGGGCAAAGCTGCAATTAAAAATGTTCTCCCATGTGAAGTGTTTCAATGATGGCAGCCACGGGAGGTTATTCCACACAGCTCAGGTTTAAATTCTATAGGCACTGTAGGAGGTCTGAGTATGCAGAGACAAAGGACTAGTCTGGAGGAACTCACTCTCCAGCTGATTTGCAGAGGGGTAGGGTGGCCTACGGGTCCTGTTCTCATTTGTGTTCTCTTTTGGGAAGAGTACTGCAGAGCTGGGCATTCCTGCATTTCACCACCTGGAACTGACTTACAAGGGCTGCCTCTTACTCGATGGGAGCAGGGAGCAGCACATTTCTGCTTCTCTGAACACCTGAGTTATTTCTCAAACTCATATCTGGCAGAGAAAACTGTCCAGGGTAAGATGTCAGAAACAGAGGATAAGAGGCCAAAACCTGAATTTGATACACTTACCCTAAGGAGCAAGTGCACTTGACTTACTCAGGTCTACCTTACATAAATCTCAGGGCAAAAAGAGCTTACAAACCTGTCTTGGCTTTTAGAGGGTTTGACAGCACGAAGCACTCAACCTTCATAGCTGATTTCAGATTCCAAGGGATATTTTAATTCCTGAGAAATAAAAGAACATAACCTATAATGAGGAATCAAGGACATGTCCGATAATTCCATACCTCAGTACTGGAAACTGATAATGGTATCCAGGGCTTTTCTCCTCTGACAGGCTCAGAGGTGTTTGAAGACACACTTACTGCTCTTTGTTCATTAGATACTCTCATGGTTTGAAGCTTTGAATGGCATCTGCTTTTTCTGACAGGATACCACGTCCTCATTACCCCAATCAGAGACACGGTTTTACATTGCTCATGTGAGGGCAAGCAAGCAGAGAACAAGGAAGCAAAAATGAGAAACCTTGCCAGTGCTCATAACACATCCCTGCTCTTTCATCAAATTTCTAGTCTGGAGAACTGCCAGAGTATTGAAAGGAGACAGAGAGACATGCAAGGAGTGAGGAGGAAAAAAGGAAATTGTCACAAAGCTAATTGTCTTGGATTTCAACAAGAAGCCTCACTGTCTGCCTTAGCAGATACACAGGCAGAATATGCACCAAGAGAAACAGCAAAATTGATGTCACGTTTCATCCCCACCCCAGGGTATGGATGTCTGTCTCCCAGAAAGAAGTAACTGGCTTTCCTTTAAAAAGTTCCTCATACAATCACAGAAAGAAAGGGGAAGTGACCTCAGAAACGCTCATTCTAAAGGTCAGCTCTCTGAACCACTCCTGGGAGAGGCTTAGGGAGACCTCAGTGATGGGAGGGGTCTGCAGCCCCCAGGCACAGGATCTCGGCACTTTGCTCTGCTCAGCTGCGAATACTTTCATAACAGACTCACACCTGCTGTTATTCAAACTGCTTATTCCCATACCTGGGAATTTCTTGCCTCAGCAGAAGTTCCTATAAGCTGGAATTGTCCTGTGGCTATAACTGCTTAAAGCCAAAGCACCATGGTTCAAATTAATTCCTACATCTCCACTCTTCGGTCTCTACTTGCTGCTCCCCCTCCTTCAAATGGCCATGAGAAAAACGACCTGTAAGTATACACTGTAGTGTATCACATCTTGATGGAATACAAAGCCTACTGATCAGGTAGTACAAATTAAATTCATTCACGGGTTTTCATTTACTTCCTACAGAGTGATTTTTTTTGCATCCCAGCAGGTCAATGCCAAAGTCAGTAATGACTGTCACCATCATTTCAACCTGTCAGTTCAGTTTCCTGAGTCACATCTGTAAATCAGATCAGTTATTGCTGTGAAATGCACGTGCTGTTTATTTGATTAGCTCCCTATATGGGCCCTGTCATTCCCTACCACAGAAGTAATTGCAGTTGTAACCTCTTAAACCAAAGCTTGACTTCATAAGCCTCTGTGCTAGAGGCTGCACAGCCTCCTGTTGCCTTCCAATTCATCACTGCAGCTCAGCTCCAGCCTGGGTTCTGTGCCTCGATGCATCAGGCCAGCGGGTCATTATAGAGCGCTTGAGCAAATGCTTATGTACAGCTGAGGATATCAGAGAATCACAGAATTGTTTAGGTTGGAAAAGCCCTCTAAGATTATCAAGTGCAGCTGTTCCCCCAGCACTGCCAAAGCCATCACTAAACCATGTCCCCAAGTGCCACATCCGCACATCTGTTACGTAGATCCCCTCCAGGGATGGAGATTCCAGCACTGCCCTGGGCAGCCTGGGCCAGTGCTTAATGACCCTTTCAGAGAAGAAATCTTTTGTAATACCTAATTTAAACTTCTCCTGGCACAGCCTGGGGCAACTTCCTCTTGTCATAGGTCTTGGGAGAAGAGACCAACCCCCACCTGGCTTTCAAGGAGTTATAGACAGCAAGAAGGTCCCCCCTGAGCCTCCTCTCCTCCAGACTGAGCATGTGCTTAAGCCAAGGGGGAATCTTGGCGTAAATGATGATCTAGAAAAGATGAAGGATTTTTAAAGGAATTGCTGTTTGCAAATAATGCATAAAGCTAACAGAGACATTGCTGGTGATTTTCCTGCAAATGATATGTACAGCTGCCAGTGAAATAAAACCAAATTTTACTCCTTTTTGAAGTGTTCAACATGTCTTTTCCCACTTGAGACATTCTGGCTAAAGCAGTGTAGTACAAATCCTTCGATTTGAATTGTCCTGACTAACACGATGTCTTCCGACATCTCTAGGTCTCTTGGCAAACATAAATTATAGTCAGGGTCTGTACACTTCGTTCTCTGGTACAGTCAAAGACACATTTGCTGGCATGGAAACCTCTTCTCCCTTCCTCTGCATTCTTTACCAGGCAGCACACCACTGCTGTGTATCAATTCACAAAACGTTTCAGCACTTAGAATTGATACCTATTCAAATTTCCTAAAACCTAAGAAGGAACATTGCCAGGTTGTAACAGGCGCATTTCAGATTCTCATCTCTGCTTGCCAGTTGCTTTGCAAGCCTTTAAAGTCTATAAATAGGATAGCAGCAAAGGAAACTTCCCTTTGCTCCAAACCAGGGTGGTTTGCTTAAAAAAGTATTAAAGGTTGATCAGGGCATCACTATAGGGATTTTATTTGTGGTTCAGTAGCAATGTTTGCTTTTCTGTAAAATGTAACCTGCATTTTCTTACTGCAGACCTCTTCATTAATAGATCAAAGTAAATAAATGATACAACACTTCCCTTTTTCCTATGTTATAGGGAGTAGAAAAAGCAGCCAGGAACCAGTGCAGCACATTTGTGTTACAGGCTGAGATCCTAGACTCCCTGACCCCCTTTTGACATCAGAATGGTTAATATTATATTCTAGAATTGCAGATAGGTAACAATATCAGTATTTCAAGGGTATTGCTACTTCTTTTGCTTTCCTGTATAATACCAAGTACACAATGCCCTTAAAACTCTACAATTGTGATTAAAACCTGTGACATATATCCTTTCTGTGATTTTTTTAAATCTTATAAGGAATACCTATACAGCTCTTACAATGCTGTGTCTTTTCGCATGCATTCACCTGGTGAACAGTTCAGCTACATCTACAAAGATGACAAATGAAACATCATTGGTTCCTACTTTTCTTTTTGGCAGGTACAATGTTCCGCTTTAGGGAGGTTCTTAAATAACTTCATGGCACTGCTCATTTTCAGAGCTCAGTGCATAAAAGCACAAATCATAAAACTCAGCTGCATTTAGCTAAAACATTTTCTAGGGCTCTTGAACTTTTCAAGTAATCCAGGCCTGATTTACAGCATCCTATAAAAGTCAAGCAGCATTTCAAGGTTTCGTGTGTGTCACCAGTGAAATGATCCCATTTTGACTGCAGTTTGCTTCTCTTTTGTCACCTTTGAATCCTGATTATAAAAATACTCATTTGTGTTAACTAGTTGAATGTGTTAAGAATCAAATGAAACATTCACCCAAATCTCTTTGCAGCTTTGCTGCTTTCATTTTCAGATACTTTTCAGCATTCCTTAACTTATGGTGCTGTATTGCAATGCATTTCTGCCGTGACCTCTCCATGCAAGGCAGAACGAAACGCCCACTCTGGCAGTGCAAACCCTGAGCTCTTCGCACCCTTTCCCCAAGGACCACATTTCCTCAGCATTTATGCAAACCAGTTTAGCACTGCTGACTCCATTGGAGCTACTTCCAAGTTGCACTGATGTTGTTTCTGACTCTGATTTGTAGATTTATGGGTTAATAATTACAGGAATGAAAAAGAACATACTTCCAAACAGCAGATGACAATATTAATTGGTGTATCTCCATTTGTTTCTCCGAGATGAATCCTAAGCATTACACCCCCTCCATAACATATTTAAAACATCCTTGAAAACTGAGTAGTGGAGGTTCTCCTTTCCCTTCATTTTGGTCGCAGTAGATGGAATAACAGATGTGTAGCTATCGACATATTTACCTATTGTCATATAATGGTTTGGTAAAGAGTTGAAATGATGTGGACAAAACCCTGCTAAAAAGAAGATGGTATTAACAACCTCAGCATGTTCTTCCAGGAGCTAATGGTACACACTGATAGAAACATCCATCACATTTCTACATTGGGTTTGTTCAGTTTCAGGTTCCAATCACTGGCTCTTACCCTTTTCTCCTAGATTAGAGTACTAGTGCAGACGCAACTTTGTCTGGTGGACATATCCTCTCTCATCTTGCTGTGTTAATGGAAAGAGCCTTTGTAGAGATTTTTGTCCAAAAAACTGACCTTGAAACTCTTTCACGTGACCACTGTTAAAACATTCTATTTACAGTGTGGACGACAGCACTGCAATCCACTGCAGTCAAAATCTACTTTAGTTAATACAGTTTTCACACTGCAAGTCCTAATCCACACTTATATCTAAATGTTTTGTCCTAATGAGGTGCAGCTATGATTTTCCACCATGCCTTAGTAATTGATGTTTTTAAAACCCTGAAAGTACATACAGATATTAAGACTTGCCTAATTTTTCCATCTCAATTATAAACGCACATTTATTTCTATGTTATCATCACTCCCACCAATTGCCTTTCCTGTGGACAGCTCATCTTTCTTTATTATTTAGACAAGAAAGTCTAAAATTTTCCTTCTGATGACTCTTTACTGTGTTAGAAAACGCCCAGCTTTTGCATTTAGAGCAGTGATGTCATTAATCATATTTTACTAGTCAATGCAGGTGATTCCCACAAAATCACATAGAAACTGAAATCCCTCACAGTAAGTGTGTTTCCACACTGGAGTTCAGAACCTAGAATATTTCCCCTGGTTGTTACACAGGGACTGCCTGCAGTGTGGCTGGAAATGCTGAGCATCCATTAATACCCAATTGTTTTATGGAGTATAAACTGAGACAAAGCAATAACAGACCCTTTAGAAAATCTGTGATGAAGATGAAGATTTGGAAGCCTCTTACAGAGACTATCAGCAGGGAGTATGGGTTAATTAGTGAAGAGTCTGGCTGAGAGACAGAGCTGTCCCTCCTGTCCCACAGTAGTTTGATTCCTCAGTGCAGGTTCATTTACTGCTGTACTAAACTCACACTAGGTATAAGCTTTCCCTTGAGATTCTCCATAACCAGTGGTCTTTCAGCACCAAAGGCAGGGAGAGAAGAGGAGTGAACACAAAAATGTTGCGGCAAATGCAATGGGAAAAGTTCTGTGGAAGGTCAGAGAGCCCTTAAAATGATCATCCAGAGTGTAATTAAAATTACTCTCTAGGTTTTACCCCGGTATATCTAACAGTCAGACCCCAAACTTCAAAACAAACTATCCAAAGAATGAAGATACATTCTTAGTAAGTACACTAGTAGCTGCTTGTAATAGCAGGAGGATAAATTTCAATGCAAGAGAGAATGAAATTGTAGATAATGTTTTGGTAAAATCTTTTAAATCTTTCCATCTTTTTAAAAAATTCTTCCAGACAGTCAGAAAATTCTGGACACTAACTGGAAGCTGTTCTGGCATGTTACAGGAATTATACAAATAGCTGCTGTGTAAAAAATTCAATATATGCTTAAGAAAAACAAGCAAGACTGCCAAAGGTATTAACAAATGTTGAGCATAAGAGCACACTGTGTGGGGAGATTAATGACCTCGGACACAAGAATATCTTCCTGAGGAAGTGAAGAAGCACTGAGGTATGAATGCAAAAGAATTGTAGCATTTACATAAACCCTGCTAAGGCTCTAAATCATCCTTGGTCAAGGTTTCAGGGTTTGCAAGCACCTGCAGGCACAGATCCTGTGTTTATTCCTCCTCCTTTCATCTCTGCAAGGTCAGCCCTCAATGAGTCCTTCATTAATTGTTTGCTGAACAATTCTTGAAATGACGGCAAAATGTACAAATAAGCTGAACAGAAAATGCCTATCCAGAAAAAATTATTGTAACAGCTGCTTAAAGCAACTCTAGTCTCCACAATATCACAGAATTCTAGAATGGTTTGAGCGGGGAGAAAAGTAAAAGATCATTTAATTCCTATGCCCCTGCCATAGGCTGACACACCTTCCGATAGACCAGGTTATATAGACAACAATACAAGGTAATCCTTATCTCCATGATTTTCTGGTCAAGAACATTAAACCACAAGCATAAACACTGAGTCTGGCTGCAATTTTGTTAATAAAGTTATTGTAACATTTATGCTCTGAGGTGGCAACTCAGCAACCATCTGAGAATGGCTACAGGTAACTGTAAATCCAAAAGTTTATGGCTCACGCCGAGTATAATGAAACATATAAGCCCTTGTTATATCCTGCTTTATGGCAAAGCATCTGTCTCAAAACTCAAAAAATGAAATGGTGTAGCCAAAGCAAGTGCTGGAACCTGGGCAGCTTCTGTCCCAGAGGTTGCTCTGTGACGTGTGCCATACAACACCCAAATGATGCCCAGGGAGCACAGGTACCACGAAGGTTCAGCGTGTGCAGTGGTTTGGCGTTGCTGGGAGCACACAGGCTGTTACCTCCTCAGTAACACCACTTACAAAGGTCACACTTCGATGCTCCCAAGAAATAGCAACACCATCAGGGTGATCCCACTGCAGGCACGGCCTGGCCACACAACCTGCCCAGGTGAAAAACTGTTGTGGGTAGAACACTAATTCTTTTGGGGGAAAAGTATTTTGAGGCTAAAATAAATCACAAAGCTATGAAATAATGAGAAACAGAGGAGCATATAAGTAGATATAGCATATTTCTATGTCTTTGCCAATAGAAGAGAACAAAAAGATTATAAATCCCTTCCCTCAAATCACCCAGAGGTCAGGGTGAGTGAGAGAGGTATCTGGTGTGCCTTTTTCCTGGATCTATTTCTGTTCACCATCTTCAGCTGAAGTCACTCTGCATCTATTAACTCCTTGGCCTTTCAGCTTTTTGTGGGGAGGCTTGGGCCTATAAATAACTACAGCCAAGTGAATCTGGTGCTTTTTGCCGTGGCAGAAGGATGCCTTTGAAGGGCTGGCCCTGAAAACTGCCTGCTTCTGAACACTGTCTCCATGAAATCACACAAACAGAGGCAGGTGAAATTAGAACGTTTAGAGACCAGAGCAGCCTGAGCATGAATATTCGTGGGGAGGGAAAAGTGAATTTAACAGGTAAACCTTATTTAAAATGCACCAAAGGAAGACTGCAGGCTTCTCCAACTACCCATCCTAATTATCTCCAGGGATAATGACAAAGAGAAAGGCAGACACCCAAAGCAATCAGGGTCCAACTCTAATTCTGCACTACCCACGTTACAGAGACTACAAGGAAAATGACCCTTTTATTTTTTGGCATATTCTCATGTTGTTCCTGTCAGCCTGATTCTTTGGTTTCAGATGTCTGTTTTCATTCCATCACTGCAAGTGAAAATGCATGTGGAATCAAACCACTAATCGAAATATTTCCTCAAATATCAAGAAAAATCAAATCTGGATTGCAACTTACTACCTCAGGCACTTTATTAAATGCAAATTATTCTCATTAAAAGTAGTATACCAAAGACTGAGCTCCAGACATACTACTGACTTGATCAAGCCTCCTGCTGAACAAAGCTATAAATGTGATTATAAATATTAATGAAGTTCATGTAAATAACATCTCCCACAGTGCTGCTGCTGCTACACAGGTAGAGTGCACAAGAAATTTATTTATTTATTTATCATCTTAGGGAGGTGGTCCACTTGTCTATTAGAGGGAAAGAAGGGAGCCATGAAAAAATACAAGGAGTACCTTGAAGTAAGGGAGAGGCTGAGTCTGGCAAGGCCAAAGCCCTGGTATTTGAAGCAACTTGGTGCTGGACAGCATGGATGTCTCCGTTTCCAGACACAAAGGGTTCCACTCCTTGGCAGAAGCCTGCTTTGGACGGTGCTTCACAGGACTGATTTAACACCTGAAACCCTCTCACAAGCAGTGGATGATTTATTTTGCAGGCGTACCTGTGCAGCACCCAAACCACATCTCTGCCCGTGGAGGACGGTGCTGTCTTGGCAGAGGGAGCTGCAGCAGAGCCCACGGACTGGCAGATGCAGCTTCAAACAAGCTGGTGCTCAGCCCACTCAGTGCAGGGCTGCTGTGGGGAGAGGACCAGGTGGCCTTTAGCTCACCTTTAGGTTAGACCCTGCCTTTCTGCTTCTTTACCAAAACCAGCCCACACACACCCTTGAAATTCTTGGCACCAAGTTGGATAGTTGATCAGGAACATCTTCCCAAACCAGCCAGTCCCTACTGTTGCTCCATGACAATGCCAAGGTCAGAGAGGACAAGTTGCTGCCCCAAGGTGTTACCTCAGCTGCTCCATGGCAGGATGGCCTCAGTGGGCAGCTGGCAGAGGCCCAGGGTTGTCTCACGAAATCCTGATGGGGCTGCAGATCAAGGAGCTGTGTAACTCAGTGACAAGAAAAGTAATGCAGAGTGAAGGGTGCCTAGAGGTTTTCCAGAACACTGCATTCAGCACCATTAAGAAGTCTAAAAGTGAAGATACAGACCAGACAACTCTTACTTCGTCTCCTACTCTTTAAGCAGACAACTGCTGCTGGGGAGTTTTTCATATCCTCTCTCTGATCTGCCCCATAATGAAGGAGCAGCTCCCACACACTTCAGTGCAGACACGGTTCAAGAAGTCACTGAAGTCACTCTGCATCTGCCAGCAGGAGTTTTGCCACGGCTGAGGCAGTTCCTGGATTATTAATGCTGTGATTTTTATCTTTTATTTGTGATTGTGTTTTGTCCTATTTCATGGGCCTTAGGATGAGAGAGTAAAGTCTCTTCAGGAGAGGAGAAAGGGAATTTGAGGCAAAAGTCTCATTAGTAGATCATTCTGGTAAAACAGCTCTGAACCACTCTCCCCTGGAGAGAGTAGTGGCTACAAAAACTTACCTCTTATTTTATTTTTCTTTCAGAAAAGCGTGAAACTAAAATGAAATCTCATCAGTAGGGAAAAGAATGTTTGGTGTGGCTTTGTTTTGGTTTTCTTTCTAATGAGAAGTTTTGCTTCTCTTTGTCTATAAACAAATAAAGAATGTTAAAAGTTGCCTTTCTTATTTACATTCCAATCTTGCTGTGCTGATCCTCCCTGCACATGACATGTTTCCTTAGTGATCAACAGACAGAATATGTATCCATAAGTATATATCCATGAGGAAACATTGAGCTATAACTCATTAGTGAGCTGTACTTATTTTTCATTTTCAATTTACCTTGTAAATATTCAGGAGCATGATGCAGAACAGGACCTACCTACGTGCCTCCTATTCACATCACTGAGGTGTCTTATTTTGGGAGTTAAGGAATGTGTGCAATATGCATGAAAGAGATGAATAATTAGCATGATGATTGCCAAGAAAACAGAAGCAAAGGTCATGAATGACAGTGAAGATGCACAGCGAGTTGAAGAGCCAGCACAAGGCGAGAGAACGAGTAGCAACACTCACAGTTCACTACTATGGGCTCAGCATTGATTCAGTTTTCCATGGCCAGGATGCCCCTGGAGGAAGATGGGCTGAGGAAAGTGACTGCCTGACTAGAAAAATTTTTGGGTCCTGCTTTTTCTCACACAATAAGAGGGAAAAATTCCTCAACCCAGAACTGAATTTTTACTCCTTGCATAGAGGGGATGCAACTCCAATGGGAGTGCTCTGGTGCTGTCACACTTGGCAACTCTTCATCCCTGTGAAACGTCACCTGCACACAACTCTGCAGCTCCCTTCCTGTTCCTGCTCTTTTCCCTCTGGCTGTGGGGATCCTCAGCAAGAGGACAAACCTCTCTACCCGCAGCTCTTGTGCTGTGGGCTGGCCCAGGATCAGAGGAGCTTGTGTTTGGTATAGTCTTTCTTCCACATTTTTTAATTTGTGGAGATGCTTCTTTTATTCTTCTCCTTGCTATAAATGGGAGGATGGCATCTGCTCCCTCTGTTCTATGTGTCATAACACAGACTTGGCTCTTGCTATCTATCAGCAAAATTTGAATTAATCTATTTCCTGGAATTTGGAGAGAGAAAATGTAAGTGGCAGACAGGACTGATTCTTGAAACATCCTTTTCTTCATCTTAACCAGTGCTGTGAATGTGAATGTGCTTGATTATGTGCAGCTCAGACACCTCCGTGTCTGAGCAGCTGGAGCAGCAGCCAGCCTGGAGGAAGACATTCCTCTGCTCCCCTCTTCTGCTCAGCTCCCCACAACCCTGTCACATGAAAGTCAAACCTCAGTGCAGCTCAGCCTTCCCACTTCTGCAGTAGCACAGGGGTAAGAACCTGGACGCTCGCAAGACCTCTTGCCAAAAACTGCCAAATCCTTTTTTGATCTCCCTAGATGGATTCTTGGAGTGAAAAGCAGGCATTCCTTTCAGGGAGAGAGGCTCTGCCTTGTGTGAAAGATTGATACTGTAGGAGCCTAGAATTGAAGGTAAGTGCATAAAAGGAGAAGTAGGAAGATTTGCAAAAGTTAGAGTGAATCTTACTGCTAAATCACAACTAGTCGAAGTGCAGGGATTTAAAGTGGCTTTAATTCAGGAAGAAAATCAAAGAAAAAAATCTAGAAAGAGCACTAAAAAATCTATTGTAGGACAACCACCTGAAAGTTCTGATCACATTCATCCCAAATTATACCAATTATGGACAGGAATAAAAAGAAAGCAGATTCCTCAAGACAGGTTGATCTGGTGCAACCCTGAATGAGAAGTGTCAGGACAGAAACATGGCAGTGACAGAAGACTGCCAGGGTGTTAGTTCTGCACTTGGCTCTTCTGCACAGCTCTGCAGTTCCTAATCTGTTCTGGCATTACATACATAAAATGGGCTATATAAAAGCTAAAAATATAGGATATAGGCATAATGTGCCTGTAACAAAGGACAAACAAGTAACTGCATGAAATAGAGTGTGATTAATTGCAGATTTATATAGCAATACCTGATACACTAAACAACGTAATCTTCTAATGGCATGACACACGTGTAGGCACATAGCCACACTTATGTCCCCAGCTACAGACTTGCAACATAAAACTGGAAAATATTTTTGGTCCTGCTTCTCTTGCAATGCTTCCCTTGCTTTCCTCACATATCAAAGAGTATGTCACATTTGGTGATATTGGAATATCATTGAGAATTATTTAACATAAAACCACTGGTAGCTGAGTGACTTGCTGCAGGGCTTCTTGGGTTTAAGGGTTTGGAGTGTTTTTGTAACAAGTATTTGTTCTGAAAAATAATTACTCCGTGCCTGTCTTTCACGAAAATATCGAAACAGACAGTAGTGGTCTTGGCATTCTAATAAGGACGTGACATTTCACAGCTTAATGCTTATTCTTGCAAGGGAAGATGGGGAATTCAATCCATTTTTCATTGACTCATGAAGAGTCTCACTGAAATTGCAGTTTTGTCTTAAACTCATGGAATGATGAAAGATGGGGTGAGAAAGTGTTTTTAAAACTGTATTTAGCCTATTCTTCTGTCCCAAGACACAGTCAAGTATACTATATCATTCCTTGAAAGTCCTTCCTTTAACATTCAGGTTAAGTGAGAAAAACAACAGTGAAAACTCACCCAGGGAAAAATTAGAGAGAAAACCAAGCAGTGAACAGACAGGCTGTCATGAAAAGATAGGAAGACACCCAGGAGAGTAAATAATCCAAGGCCAGGTCTCACCAGTAAATCAGCTATTGCCTCCACATACCTGTGGGACAGAAGCGATGCAGTCCCCCTCCAGGCTGATGATTTACTTGCCACCCCAACTCATAAGTCTACCAAAACTAAATTTCTACCAAAACAAAATTCTTACCAAGATGTTTGTACAGACAACAGGCTGGGCAGGACACTGTCTGTCATGGGTACCATGTTAACAAGGAGACCAAGTTTTGGGGAGATAACAAGTTTTCTTTAAAATCTTGAGATGCATGGGCTCAGAGAACGGTTTGGGTTGTAAAGGATCTTCAAGGATCACCTATTCCAACCCTTCTCACTGTGGGCAGGGACACCTTCCACTAGACCAGTTGCTCAAAGCCCCGTCCAACCTGACCTTCAACACTTCCAGGGATGGGGCAGACACAATTTCTAGAATCAATTTGGTTCATCTCAAAGTTCAGTTTGAGCTGTTAGGAAGGTTGCTTGCAGGGAGGAATGTCTGGTGGCAGGAAGAAGGTAAAAATACGGCCATGAACAAAATCAGGTGGAAGTTGAATAAAAAGGGCTGAATTGCTTTGTTAGCATTTAGCCAGTCATATGAACCTAGTGATTCATCTGGCCCTCAGTCCTAAAGTTAAACCTCAGTGCAGCTCAGCTTTAAATATGCAATTAGCTTTCAACATCTGACACTTCAAATGTATTCACAAAAATCACACCTAGTTCCTGAACAAATCAATCAAATGTTCTACTCCTTTTAAATTTTCTATGTACAAAGAAATTGTAGCTATTAGCCCAGAGGGAATAATCCCAGCAAATCCATCAATCTGAATGTAAGAATAAGGGATAAAACACCTTATGAGAAAGGCACATCAGCAATATCACTCCTGAGTTGGACTGAGAGCTTTTTTGCTAATGTCAGTCCCAGATACTGCTTCACACAATAGCCAGAGCCAGCAGCCTTTTCAAGCATTACTCATTAAAAATGTCAAAGAGCACAAAATATCTGGATATAATGATGTCAGCTTAAATGGGGGAAAATAGAGAGGCTTTCCCTTCTGAATGGCTGGTACTCTTAAGTGGAAACTAGGGCACAAAGAAGAAACTCAGCAAAAATTACATTTTATTTAATAAGAACAGTTACCCAGGATACGTGTGAGCCTTCCAGGAGAGCAGGCTAACATTGGATGGCAAGGGGTGAAACCAACCTGTGGTCTGCCAGATTGCTTCTCCCTTTGCTGAGCAGTGCGAGTAAGGCTTAAAGCTGAATAGTTGTTGGGATTTTTGTTTGGGGGAGTTGGTTTGGGATTTTTTTAAGGTGGGGTGGGGTGTTTTTTTTGTTTTGAGCTGCTCAAGGTAGCATGCACTTATCCTTCTGTACCTGGGCAGAAAGGAATTGCTCTCCCTGCCTCTACTGCAGTGTTCTTTAACAGGGAGTTCTTTCCAGCTCCTTTGCAAACACTGGGCTCATTTCTTCCCCTGCTTTCTCATGCAGGAACATTTGTATCGAACAACGTGTTCTTCCACCCAGGACAATTCTCCTGACTGTACCACTCTTTTGGCACCAATCCTTTTTAGGTCAGCAGAAGACCAGAAGGACTCATTAGACAGATACCCAGTGGTTTTTTCTGTTGTGTGTCCTCATCCCTGTGGACATCCTGCTTGCGTGGGAAGCATATGGGACCCCTCCTGTGCGGGCAGGGAAGTTGTGACAACATGCTTCACTGAGTGCTGGATCTGAAAGACGTGGGATTTTCACCAGGGTGTGCTTGTCTCAAGGCTGGTAATCACCCAAGGAATAGCCAACAAAGCACACCGACCTCTCAGTGCAGACATTATCCCTGCAAAGTGCAGAATCTTCTTTCACGTTGATCAGCTTTTGTCATATACAGTCTTGTTTTCACAGAAATCAGTAAGCACTCAGGAGTCTACCAGCACAGCAGACTCACTCTGGGTTGGGCCTTTAGGTGTCCTGTTTCTCTCTTCTTTTACCAAGAAAAGATAATTCAATTCATTCTCACCACCAGCAAGAGTCTACAGATCTACATTTGGTGATGCTTTGTATATTCAGTGCTAAAAATCTCCTGCTAGAGCGGAAAAAAACATGTAGTAAGGTTTGGAAAGTTTAATATATTTCA
The DNA here is from genome assembly GCA_014706295.1 of Lycocorax pyrrhopterus obiensis. NCBI lineage: Eukaryota > Metazoa > Chordata > Aves > Passeriformes > Paradisaeidae > Lycocorax > Lycocorax pyrrhopterus. Next base: position 16,188,118 of record JACSVZ010000018.1, read on the forward strand.
GAGAAGCTTTTATCTTTTATGACTGAGGACATTTCCAGCAGGAGAAAGCCAAGCAAGGACAAGGCTTACAAGTTAGAGCAGAATATTTCTTGTAAGTTCCCACAAGGAAAAGGAAGATACACTGAAATGGAATAACAGAAGATACTTCCTCACCCTCCATCACACCCCAAAATAAGGTGCAAATGCAAAGCTCTCTGCTTCATAACACCCACCTCTTCAGGGCAACACAGCCACTGGTGGCTACAGCTCTCTCTGAGAAAGAGCAGCTACTGCAGTCTCCAGACACAGCACAGACTTTGCAGAGTGCAAAGGTAAGATGATCTGCATCATTCTCCAACAGAGTCTCTTTTTTCCTGCACTGTGAACACCTTCCTTCAGGGCAGTAACAGGGTGACTCAGCTCTGAAGGGGAAGAACAAAGCCAGAGGAGCATTGGGAAGCACTTTGTGGAAGCCTCTGACCAGAGCAGCTCATCCAATGTTTATGCAGCCAACACCAATTGTTTCATAACTGAATTCTTACCAAAGCAGGTTCAGACCTACACAAGAAGGTGCCAGCAAACATTATTTCCTCCTCCCACCTCATTTACTCTGCTCTCTGCATCTTGTCATGGAAAGAGTAGGAAAGGTGAGCTTTTCTCTCCCAGACACTTTCTCATTTCGTAAGGCTGGCAGGGGAAGTACAGGTCAGAAACTCACAGCAACTCCCTGGGCCAAAAAGGTTTATAACAGATCTGATAAGGATATTGTTGGTATGAGAAGTCCAGCCCCGTGATTTGTACATTAACAGTTGTCTTCTGCAAGCACAGAAGGCTTTTCAGCTTTTACAAGAGACTGATGAGTTCAGCAGATCATATTCACAACCTCATCTTTGGGACTGGAGCTAAGATGATGTTACAACACAATTAAACCTATTTAAATTAATTATTAGATCCACTTGATAGTGTTATCTGGTAGCAAGATCTTCTAGTCTGAAACAGGCCAAGTTATACTGTCTTTATTCATTCTCTAGTGGCCTATATATCATGACATGGGATATTTACCAAGGAAAGTACACGAAGTTATCGATGTTTCAGCCTCAACATGAACATTTGTTAAAAATACTCGATGTAGTACATTTATTGTCCCAACCCGGTGCTTGAACTTTATGCCCCTTTTACCCCCATGTATCTATAAATGTGTTTTCTTTGCTAGTTTTTGGAGATACGGATGAAAATAAAAATTTATTATCTAGCATATGTGATTTCAGAATATAGGATGTGTGCAGCAGTACTTCCCTGCTCTTCCCTTGCACATCTTCTTTGTGTTACCCCTCTGTTGAAAATCTACATTTTTAAATTTCTTTTGTTCTAGAATACATTACTTCAGTGACTCATTTGCTATTAACACTAAATTTCATATGTAGCTAAGATAAAGCTGTTGATGTTAACACTGCACAGAAAAGAAGCTGTCACCCCTTTTGGATGTCTGTACTAATTGTTTGCACACTTCAGTTCAATGGACTAAGTCCACACTGGATTTACCTGAAGGATTCTGTATTGCTTTTCCTTATCCTCTCTTCTACTTCCTATTCCCCATTCAGGAGTAACAGCTCATTAGCATCACGTTAGTTAAAATTAAACCTTGATCACCTGGATGTGCCCCTTTCTACAGAAACATGCAGAGCCCAGCCTCTTACAAGTCCAGAAGGAACATTAATTGTAACACTGCAGAGAGAAGTGGAAATCTATCAATCTGTGATTTAACAGCTATTTTTGAAACTTTGCACTGATTTTCATATATAAAATAATACACAGGAGTGAAAGACATTAATCTTGAAACAAAATTCTTCTTGGGTGACAGGTGAATTAGGAGCTCAGGCTGTCAGTAATCCAACAGCATTTGGGATTTAAAGTGATTTTATTCTTGTCAGATTGGTAGTTTATAACAGGTAGATGTACAGAGTCAAAAAATTGATTTTGACAATGAAACCCTTTTTCTGTGAAAGCTTCTTATATTACAGAGCCAGGAACTGGGGCTGGCCACTGAGATAAGGCTACGTGGGATGCTTTGTGCATAGCAAGAGGTGCATTACTGATCCAGCATGGATTCTGTAACCTCATAGCCCTGCAGGTCTTATTACCTATTTTGGATGGACACAATTCACAGATTCAAAGAATATTCTGAGTTGGAAGGGACCCACAAGGATCATTGAGTCCAACTCTTAAGTAAATGGCCAGTACTACCACAGGGGGAAATTCACAAAATCACAAGGCCAGTTGCTTCACTTCTCAAATTATGCCAAATGAGTTTCTTATCCATATTCTGTACAATATTCCGCAAGGTGTTGAGAGGGCATCACTAAACTTCACACTTGCATTCACCCTTCTGAGACCAGGAGATCCTCTCCTCTGACACTGATTAATATGTAAAAAGCTCCGCAGTGCTGACAGTCAGACCATGGGAGAGTTTTACAGATATCTGAGCTTACGTTTGTGCACATTTTCCTTCAAATTCAGGCCTGAGCCAATGCCTACAAATGACTGATCCTGCTTGGATCCACATGTCACTACTCTGGGGGGGATCTGCAAAGCCAGAGTGGGTGCCTGGGGCAGAGCAGCAATGCAAAGTCACTTCTGCCAGCAAAACTCGCAGGAACATCAGAGCAATGGGTGGCTGTAATAACTTCACAAGTTGGTGAAAAAGGGATGAGAAGAAATGTTGTTATCATTCCAAGGCTGTTACCTTCATTACCCTTTATTTTTTGCCAGAAAATAGAGCTTTGGTTCCTGTGTCGTACTTGGGAACACACAATGCCAGAGTGAGAAAAATCAGTGCCCCAAAGATCTCCTAGTTTAAAATAAGGAAAGAGGGAGATGGACACAAGTTCTTCAGAAAGGGTGTTGGGACTATAGGTAACAGTAGAAGTGGTTTACGTGCTGCTGTAGAATTTTACAGAGATGTACGCAAACAGAACTCAAGCAACTCAAGCACAGGAATTACATGAATTACAATACCTTCACATTTTGCTGTTAAAATAAAATATGGAACTGAAGCTGCTTTCCAGATGGCCTGGGCAGTTCCTCCTGGGGCCAGACACAATACAGTGGCAGCAAATACAGAAGTTCCTGACAGAAGGAGCAAAAGAAAGTGGGCACATGAAAACAAGTCCTTCTATTAGGCTAAAAGCCTCCTGCCTGGACAGTTTCTCAAAGCAGAGCAAACCTTTCTCTGGGCTCCCAGGGTTCAGAGAGGTTTAACCTCAACCTTCACGTTTGAGCCAGAGTTTTGGTTTTGTTTAGCATTTCCTGAGCAGCCACTAAGTCAAATAAAACCTCTTGGTATTGCTTCCTGTGGGAATTATGGTAATAAAGAAACATATTAATTGTTTGGGTATTTCTCTAAAGTAAGTTCTAGCAGATTGAGTTGTTTCTTCAGAGGAAAGCACCTCTTGCCCGGGTTATCTCAAGACACATATATTGCTCTGCTGTTCTAATAAGCCTAGGGACAGCCTGAACCACAAAGAATATACTTTTACCACTGAAAATCTTTAGCAGCTGTCAAAGCTTGTTTCAGTAAAACACACTCAGAGGGAGCTCATAAACATTCAGTGTGTGAATCACGCCTGAACTAATACAATATGTGTTGTGATTGTAAGGGTAGGAGGAACCCAAACTGTGACAGTTTGCTTCACAGTTTAGAAAATTAGGCTCTGTTGTATTCCAAGGAGTAGCTGCCACACAAGTGGATGTGTCTTAACTAGTGAAACAACCCAGTCTGAGAACACTCAGGAGAAGAGCTGTGATCTCTGACCTGCCCTCAGCTGAAACACTTTATTACCTGTCCTGAAATGAGACTGCACAAGTGAGACCCCAACCTTCAATAGCTGCCAGGCACCTGCAACACTGCACACCTCATCTTCCACCTTGGCACAGGGAGGCCAAATTCTTTAAAGCTTGCATTCCAGCCTGTGCAGACCCACTAAATAATTAGGCTGTTTTTCACTTCCAAGTGAAGGAACCCACTATAGCCCAGACCTGCCAGAGTGCTCCCTGGGGAACCACCACACAGAAAAAAAAATCAGGTTGCATGCTGTGAGAGAGAAGCAAGAATGACTTCTGGAAGTGAAGTCACCACGAAAAGTTATCAGTCCATGAGAGCTACGATGCTGTGAATACATTTTAAGTATATTCTTCCACTCCAGCATCTTAATCTGTTCTTTGTTTAACCAGCCAGAACACACTGCCAATGCCTTGTTCTGTTCCAGTGCTTTATGCTTGATAATTTTTTATCTCTGTAAATGATTGCTCTTTTAGCATGTTACAGTGGATGGTGTAAAGCTAAAGGAAGATTCTGAAATGCTCCTGGATTATTGTTCTAGTGAGAAAGGGCCACAAAACTGGAACTTGTACATGAAATTGGTATCATTATCTCCCTTCTGGGTAAATGCAAAATTTAATAATGTCTCTCTAATAGCTCTCACAGATCTCACTTATCACCACAGATAATTAAACACAAATATTCTATTATATTAAGGGAAAAATGCCAGCAAGATATCCTGACAAAAAGTTTGTCTCTAACTGAATCTATCGTGTCCTTAGATTAATGTTATGATTCAGTACTTTGTGTTTTGTCTCCTTTTTTTCATGCATTTTTACTACTTTTCCTTGGTCCCCTGATAAATCAACGTGGTTATAGGGAAAGATTTTGTAGAGGAAGAATAGAACAATTAATTGACTGAAAATATTCTCAAGCTTTATTCTAAAAGTGAATGCCTGACTTTGCATCACAAGCTGCACTCCACTCTTGCTCCCATTTTAGCCAAGGTGTCACAGGAACCAGCCAGAACAGACAGGAATGTGACAGCCCTGGATGGCGGCTGGAGAGAGCTGGAGGCGACAGCTCCACTGCAGCTCAGGTGGGGAGGACAAGAGCTCTTTTATGTGCTCAGGACTCATGGAAATTTGTCATATACATCACCAGTCAGGACCCTTTAAGACAGGGAGCAGCTGAATGCTCCTCAGGATGGGAGAAACCCAAAAACAATTCTTGAATTCATCTTAGCTAACCCCTCCTGAGCTGCTCCAGGCACAAAGTGCCTTTTCTTCAGGAAGATGTGGTGTAGGGTTAAAAGCCATGAGGGAAACCCTCCTGTTTCTCCTTCTACAACTGCAAATATTAACTCTGAAATTACTTTTGCATGATGATGTGAGGGGAGCAAAGGGACTGCCTTACAAAAATATAAAATAGACTGGGTCTATTACAGACAGTTAATAATGTACACAGAGCTTGCAACAGTCATATAACTACAGATTTATAATTCAGCTTCAAAATTAGAAACAATGATAGCATTTGTTTTTATTACTGAGCAAAGAGAAAGAAATTACTTGAAGATTTTTTTGTCCAATGTTCTTTTTGGGAAAAAATTTCTACCTGAAATCTGAGTTACATCAAAAGGCCAAATTTTAAATCAAAATGCTTCTTGGGAATGAGGTATTTCAAAGTCTTGGGTTTTTTTCTTTCAAGAGAGCAAGGATTATCCATCCTCTCTGACTTTTCCTCAGAGTTGTGTTGCCCGTTCTTTGTAATGACAGGAAACCACTGTGAACAACCCCTGGGGCAGCAGCAACAGCACATATTTCCCAGGAACAGGAGGTAGCTGAAAGAATCTTATTTCCCCCCAAAGAAGTATACAAGCACTTCATGTGAGTGGGAAGAGGAGCTGAGTTGTTTTGGGACAATTATTTTATCTTTCTTACGAGCTATCCTGAATTCTCTGTTGACTGCTCACTCTATATTTATGAAAAATATAGATGAAAGGTTAAAGCCTTAGAAATTATGCAGCTTTTCTCTGGCTGACCACAGCTGTTTGGGGAGGTGGACACACAGCATGTGCTGCAGTTCACTGGAAATTTATACTAAAGACAGAACTAAGCTGGGATGGAATAAAATCAAGGAACCACAATTCAAGCTCTGCCAGTCCTTCCTCCTCTACCTTCCCCTTCATCCATCTTCCTTCTGTCACCTCCTCCTTCTTTGTTAATTATCATTTTGCAAAGAGGTTCTCCTGCTTGGTGTGTCCAGAGCGAGCAGGATGAGAAATCTCTGCGATGAGCAGAAGTAGCAGGTCACTTCCCTGCCCTCAAGCCCATCTGCCTCCAAGAGCCCTGCCTATGCTGAGGCATCACTGGTGCCAGGATAAGGTGAAAACACCACAGGGACAATTTCAGGCCACTGAGCTAAGTTTTAATCATGTATTTTCCACTAATGTCAGAAGAAATTACATGGCTAAATCCCTGCAAGCTGTTTTGGGTATGTGAAAGTTAATTTTACAGCTATTGCTGGGGCAAAGAAATAGGACTGCCCACTGGCAGAGGCAGCAACTAACAGACACTGACAGGGCAGAGAGAGATCATCAGCTGGAAAAAACACACCCCACTCCATTATCCCCCCAAAGGATGACAATGCTTTTGGCACAGGACACTTTACTGTCACCCCTGGTACACAGGAGCCAGCACTTTGCACACACTCCAGCCCTGCTTCTCTCTAGGGAAGGATGAGGATGCAGGATTGCTGTCAGGAGTTTGTACACAGGTTATTTTTTGCCTCTGAAACACTTGGGCAGCTTAGTGCCAGGCCAAGCAACTGCCTCTACCAGCAGCCTCTGACTGTCCGAGTTAATTACCAGTGACAGAAGCATCACGATATCTCCTGCTGCTCACAGCAGGACTGACACAGCATCCCTGCCCCCTGCAGCACCCCAGGTAGCTCCACTGGCTGGTGAATGTCTAAGACACTTTGTGCCAGGGGCTGTGGGCACTGCTCCATTCAGAAATGCTCTTGCAGACATTGGCAGGCACAGCACAGGCACTCGGGATGTGCAGCAGGACATGCCAGAGCATCTTACAATAAACAGTGTTCTCATTTCACTCACAGGCAACTGATCTAGGGTTGGGGCTGTGGTGTTGGCTTTGTTCTCTTTATTTTTTTCCAGTAAAGTTTAGGAACTTTTGTCCTCCCACTTCTGAACCTGCCTGAGGTCACTGCTGTGCTCCCATTGCTGTCACTGCTGGGAAAGGCTCTAAAACATTCAGGAACCTTTGAAAAAGGAGAAAGTGAGCAGATAAATGACTAGAAACTCTGCAGAGATTGTTTTTAAAGGCTTTGTATTTAAAAATGGTTCAAAATAAGGTATAATGCCTTCTGCATGCTTCATTCAACAGTTGCAGGAACAATGTCACCACAGCTGGGGAAGCACTTAACATGCTCCCATCCACAGGAACCCAGATCACCCAGAGCCTCCCTGGGGAGCATTTCTGACTACTCAGGAGAAAAAGCCCCATGGGATAACAGCACTTTTCATCTCAACAAAAAACATTACCTGCATGCAATAGATTCTTTTAGCAATTGTGAGCCCACCTGAGCTCGTCAGTCAGATTACAGCAGAAAGAATTAGAACTAAAGTGTTTGGTAAAACTTAGATTACTGTGGTATGAATTCACCATGGCAGCCAAGCTGAATGTTAGTTTTCCTGATCACAAAACCGATGGACAAATCTACTACAAGCAGAGATCTCAGTCATTCCCTCATATCAGTCCTGGCAATGATTTCAGTGGTTTTACATAAATGGCAAAAGAAATTTTGGCTCTAAATATGAATTTTAAAACCTTTCTCAGAGAAATCAGTGGTGGAGAAAACCACAGCAGAGCTTTTCATGTGTTTTTAAACTGAGACAAAAGTGGTAAAGATAACAGTATTTACTTAGCTGCTCTCTGTGCTGATTAGACCAAACACAGAACAAGGACACATCCATTGCAGATAATGTTTTCAGCATTCACTGCTGAGGCCATTTAATTAATTGTTCTCCTGGGGTCAATATCAAGTTATGTCAATAAGCATTTGAGCTCATCCAGCACGGAGAGCTGAATGTTTGTTTGATCTGGCAGTTTTATCTTGTAAATGTGGCTCTTGCTGCAAAGTCTAACCACAAAAACACCTCAGGAATTTTTATTTTTATTGGTTTATAGAAGAATGACACCCATTGACATTAAAAACTACTGTTGTTCTTGTTTTAAACAATGATGGAATTCCCTTCAGAGAAAAAAGATCTGGTGGGGAAAAAAAAGGGAATTTGAAGTATTAATGACTTTTTTTTTCTAGCTGAAGTAAGGATATTCTACAAGACTTTGTCTTCCTCTTTGCAAAGAAATGTTCCAAAAGCAGATTTTTTTTACCCCCTCTTAGAGGTATCTATATATATTCAAGAGAAAAAAAAAACTTTGAGACTGCCAAATCTGAAGCCTTTTTGTGAATTATTATAAGAAAATAAAGTGGTTGATTATCTGTCATTAGGCCCAGAACAAAAACCACCTGAATTTAAACATGTGATTTTGACATTCAAGATATCATTTTCAGGAAGGAGACCTTATTTCTTTTGGTGCCAGGTTTGTTTTTTTCCCTCAGATGGCAGCCAGCACTGCATCTGATCAACACACCTCGTATCACACAGATCTTCCCTGGTTAGGCAGCGTGCAGGCAAACTTGGCTTAGTGCTTGTGGAAATTGGACACATGAAATGTCATTTCAATGTGGAACAAATCCAATGAACTGGAAGTTATAAGAAATCCTTTCATAATGGGAATTATTCACTTATTCACAGACCTTGGGCCACACCATGGGAACTGGACACTCTTCAGGTTACACCAATTAGCCCCCAGTTGCTACTGATTTGGTTTTCTGGTGTTCGCTGCCAAAAAAGCAACACAGGAGCACAAAGCAGGAAGGTCTGGCTGGCACTGAAGAGCTTTTAGTGCTAGAAGTAGAATGAAGAGCACAATAATCAGGCATTTAAAATACTTTCCGTACCAAACCTTCCCTCTGGTGTCATCAGACAGTTTCACCCATGTATCCCCTGTGTGCATCCTTGGAGAGCTCAGGAATCAGGAAAAGATGAAGACACCAGAAGATATAAAAGTGTCCAGGGAAGCAGAAGGCTATAGGTGAGTGCAGACAGGCAGTGAAAAAGCAACCACAAGTTGTCTGCTCTGATTTTTAATGAAAAATCACCACTCTAAGCAAGAATGAGTATTTTTGGGATAAGTGGGCTTCTTACTCGATAGCTCTTTCCCACTATACGTGGTCCATTCTAATTTTGGTACAGAATACCAGTAAGTTAAGGATAACAAGATCACTTGCCTTTATGAAATGGGCTGAGTCCTCGCAAGGGAGGTACATGCTTTAAATTCCCAAACCATTGCTGCCAAGGTAGGTGTCACCAGCCTGGAATACATTACACAGCTGACAGGAGCCCAGAAAGAGCTGAGCTTTCCAGATATCCTGGTATTGTTTCAGCATGAGCAAAGATCTTTTTCAATGAGAGATGTCAGGTGCCAAAATCGAGCAATTACTGGTTATAAAACTATTAGCCTGGAAAAGTGTACAGTTTGTGTGTAACTTGTTGTTAAATGACCCACTCTGAGTACATCGTTCATCATCATACAGAAAATGGTCTTTGTTACTTGAAGCAAAGCTTAGACTTTTAGTATTCATCAGGGATGAAACCATTCCATGAAAGAAAGAGCATTTTAATTTGAGGCACTAGATCTGTGGGTTTCAAGCACATCACACAATGCACTGGGAAACCCTGTATGTGGGAACATTTTTCTATTAATGTACAATAACCTCTTAATGAGGGAGGAGATGGATCTTCCTCCTCAGATCTATTTACATCTCACTCTATTGGACTGAAAAGACTTATAGAACAGCAACCTTCTGCCAATACCATGAATTATTTAGCTGCTGAGGTGTAGCACTTATTAGATTGCAATTGGTTTGCTTTTGCCAAAAGGAAGCTGTTTGTCATTACCACCTCTGCATTAGCACAAAGTTTATGGCACTGGAGTGCCTTAAAGAAAACTACATCTGTTTTGAACTGCTGTTCTTCTGCTTTGATTTAATGGTTCTGGAAGCAATAAGAGCTGCGTGGTCCCACCAACTGCTGGTATCTACAGAAATAATAAATACTGCATTGAATTCTGTTAAGGAGTACTAAATATTCAATGTGACAATAGAATTACCCTACAACATCCGGATGGATTTACACTTCCACTATGGAAACTGAAGTAAACATCAGGCAATTTTCTGTTCAGGATTCACTGCTGGTACAAAGTAAGTGAATTCAGCCACAACCAGAGTACTAATGAGCTCTGAGCACTGATGTTCACAAGAAATTCATGTTACATGAAACTGAAACTCAGGAATAATATCTATTGGACTGGCTAAGAGTCCTTTTCCTTCATCATCATCATCTGAGCTATGTAGCTCACAGAGTAAGTAGGAAAATTGCCATTTTGTCTTCATTTTTATGGTGGGATATATACACTCACATATGGAACACATGCAGGACCCTCTGAAGATTATAAAATAGATATAGAAGCTGTGCAGAAACCTCAATTTTATTTTTCTACTGCACTATTTTAAACTGTAAAATGCCTATTCAAATGATTGCAGGATGTTGCTTGCTCATATTCCAGAATGTTCATTTTCTTTTCACATTTAATATACTGGAATATGTGCACAATCGTGCTGAGCGGGGTAATTGAAAATTAAACAGAGAATTATTCACAGCAGCAATATTTTAAATTCAAATAAGTTTCACAACATATGGCCTTTATGACATAGTCTAACAAAAATTTTGTAGCTGCTTAGATGAAGCAGGTGCTTTCTTTTTGTACTGCTGTATCCACACCTGTATTGTCTGAGGCACTGCTCCAGGCTGCTGCCACATCAGGGACAGGCCTGGCCAAACAAATTTCATAGCCAAATGCTTTATCAATATCCCTACCCCCTTGATAGACTCTCCAATCCATCTTAGATGCTGAAAAATTTTAAAGTCCCTTTTTACAGCAAAGCTGACATCTCCAAAGCCAATTGTTCTCTGAAATTACAGCAGCTGACAAGATCCTTATACATGCATCTGTTTAAGCATTAGGTCAAGACGGATCAAGGCTGGTACAGATCAAGAAGACGTGGTATGAGTGACCCTGTCAGACCAAATTTCCCTTGTTTCTTACAGGGTGCAGCACCTCTTGGGCATTTCTGAGTGAGACCCACTGTTGTCAGAGAGCTTCAGTGTCATCTCCAGACATTCAGCGCAGAAAACACTACTACAGTGTAACCTCAGCTGTCCAACATGTGCTACAGCTTGAAGTGAGTTCTTTTGTGCTGCACAAAGTTTTTGGAGGTCTTGCAGAACACCATCCCTTTCCAGCTCCTGACACAGGGAACAGCCCAGCTGATGCAAACATCCTGCTCTCAGCCATTACTAAAGGGAGGGTGCTGGGACATCCCAGACACCTTCAATGGCTACAAAACTGATTTCAGGTTTGAGATGGCAGGGCAGCCTCCTCCACAGAGCAGCACAGAACACTCTTTTATGGGCTATAACCTCCCCAAACAAGAAACTCAGAGAAACAAATATTTGACATATTTCATACCTTTTCCTGCAATGTCAGAAGCAGAAATATCTATGTAAGAAGCAGGAGTTTTGCACTAGCTAATGCACGTTGTAAGTAATGGTTTAGTCTTTCCTTATTTTCTCACTCCAGAGAGTATTCAGAGTTCTTATAATTAAGATGCCACGGACATGTGTATGTGCACACCTTGAATATTTTAAAGGAGGTACTAGTAAAAAAAAATCTCCCTTCACACACATAACTAAAGACTATTTCAAAACCACCTGCATATGTCACACAACCATAATTTTCCTCTATATTAAGAGGAACTCTATCAAGTTATCCAATTATTCACCGTATCACCCAGTATTTGGGTACACGGCTGTCTGATCACTAATTTCACTCTGCATACACACCGACACAGCCAGGATCACTGAGGGAAGAATCATGGTTTTAGATCCCTGGATTTCATGGGCATGTGGGAATCAAGCTAAAGAGCACTATTTACTTTCCCCTTTAATGACAGGTAGCATTCCTCTGTCATTTGTTGCTCTTTATTCAATTATCTATTTGTGGAAACCTCTGTAACACCAATGCTCCTTGGCTGGGAAACAACAAGATGTAAAGTAGAAAACTGATGCTCTTCATTACAGTAATTTTCAACCTGTCTGACAGCAATAGGAATTCAATTACAGTCCTCCAGTGGCAATAAGCTCTGTGCACTAGATCTTAATTGTTCAACCATCAGTTTGCAATTTGCATTTGTGGTGTAGTGACAGCTGACTGTTTCCATCAGTAGCAGACATTTATATTCATGAAAAAATAAATATATCTTACATCTAGCTCAGCAAGGAAACTTTCTTTAATGAAAGAACCAGCCTATTTACTTAAATGATTGCAATAATTTGCTGCTCTGGAGTCTGACACAGAGCTTTTCCTTGGTATCACAAATTAGAGGCACAACTGTGCCTTCTGAGAGGTAGTTACGTTTAGTAACCATGTTGATCACATTTCAGTTCCCTCCTCCCTTAAAGAAATCAAGTTTAATAGGAAAAGGCTTCCAGTATAAATGGGTATGCCCTGAACACTACACTTTCAAAGCATGCATGTTATAAATTTGCATGTGTGTAAACAGAAGTGTGTGTATATTTGCGAGAGTGCAAACAAACCCTTTATCTTGTACAGCTAAGCTACAAAAAAACGCTTAAAAATTGCTCAAACTTTTCTGGCACAGTGATGTACGTATGGGGTAAGGTTCCCTCCAAGAAATTTATGGAAACGAGCAAGTTTTGGAGCATCCAAGAGGGCTTGTCAAATCCTAACCAATGCAGAACTAGGGAAGGGCCACCCACTTGGTGACTGCCCCTCACTGACCACAGCCAGGGCGAGGTGGGTCTTCGCTGGTGGCTGCAGTCAGAAATTCCTGTGTAAAGAGGAGTTTGACAAGATCTTGGCAGCAAAGTATTAACCCAATCAGCTCATGGCTTTCACCCCTCAGGTGTTTGTTAACTCAAATTTGCAATCACTGCTGAACAACGAGGTGAGAAGGCAGGACTCTGTCACTAGGGCCCAGCACAGGTATGAGCTGGCAGCGTCAGAGAACTCTGTGCTGCAATAAGAGAAATCCATGAATAGGAAAGCAAAGGGCCAGGATTGAAATTCAGTAACTGAACAACCTGAGAGAATTAGGCAAAATACCTGCTTTTACATCACCTTGATTTAACAGCTGGTATCAATCTTCATCACTTTTTTAAAAACGAAAACATGTTTTTAAGATCTGGGAAAACAATGACAACTTGATGTTGTGTCCCACAGGCAGCTCCTCGCTCTGATGAAATACTGCTGCCTCTCACTCCACACATCACTGCAAGGCATGGTGAACGAGAGAAGCATTTTTGTGAGAGGAAGTATCAGAGATTTCTATCCAGGGCTAAAAATCCTTCCCCTTTCATGCAAATAGCTCAGCCTGGGACTGGCAGCCTTGGGATGTTGTCCTGCACAAGCCTCTTGGCATAAAGGTGCTTTACCAAGCTCTAAGGAATTATTCCGGTGGATCTGCATTAGTGTGCTCGGGACTGAGCTTGCCTGTGACAGCCCTTCAGGAGTTTCCATTTCATTATAGATTTCCCTGATGTGGGCACTGTTTACCTTCTTGCTGTTTGTGTCAGATACATTCTCTGGCATCCTAAATCTAAGTAGCAGTTTGTTACTGACAGTTTTAATTTAATGGAAAACATTGTACCTGCAATAGTAGGAAAAAAGAAGCAGAGAAATTTTTGACTGATTTTGTTTTTGTCACTCAGACTACATAACTCTCCATTATATTGATTCAAGGCAGTCTAAACCAACCTGACTTCATTTTCCAAGCTGAATAACACCAGATGAGCCTCAATCAGTACAAATAGGAGTTGCAGCCATGCTTCAGAAATAATAGAGTTCAGATACTTTTAATATATTTATACATATGCAGTATATGTTATACATTACAATTATGTATGTATTACACAAATACATATTATTTATATTAGAGTCTTAAATATGTACCTGTTTTCCTTCAAAGGCCAGACAACTCATGGCACCAGACCAGCACAGATTTCTTAGGCACAAACTGCTCTGATTTATGGGGCTATCCCTACCTTAACATACATTATCTTATTAATTAGGTCACAAGAATTCGGTTCACTCCTCCAGTTTGCTGATTGAACTGAAGTGGTAGCTGTACTTTCAGGGAAACTTTTTTCTTATAGAAAAGAGGAGGTTCAGCTCAATTTCTAAGTAGATCATAGTCCAGATCCTGTTGCTGTAAAAAAATGAGTCAATCACTGTCCAGAAAGAAAAAACCCAGACCCTGCTAGTTTTTACCAGGGTGCAGGATAAACAAACATCCACGTAACTGGTTTAGGTTGCAGATTATACTCTAAAATATTCTTGGCAGTACTAATTTTATCATCAACCTCCCCACAACTCTTTCCTTATAAAAGCAGCACAGATGTGCACCTTTATGCCTGGAACAAGCTGCCTTTCAGGTGAGCAACAAGATACTGTATAAATGTTGTATGAGAGCACTGCAAGAGAATTCCAAACAGAAAAAGTGCTGGTTTGATCTACATAATCACTTTGAAAAGGGCAAATCTCTCTCAAGCCGGCATTTGCAGTATCAGATGTTATTGTCACCTCACAGCTGCCTGCTCCGAGCCCGATAACAGCCAGGAGTTGTAATGAGTGTGCTGCAGAAATATTACAAGCAATAAGCTCTGAAAATCAATGAAGCATGTACCCTTCGAGCCAGCCTGGTGTAAGTCACATCAAGCCTTGTTTCAGGTGTTATTACAGCTTTGTACGCAATGTTTACTTGGGCTGATTTTGTAAGACAAGCCTTTTCCCAGCCCCAAAATACAAAATCAGTGTTATTGAATGTAAACAAAACCCCTGCTTTGTGTTCCTTAAAAATCCTAACCCTTTCCTCCCTCCTGCTATTGAAAACAAACAAACAGCCAAAATGCCTCACCTCAGGATTACCTTTTAAGACAGCAACCCTTGTATCTGTATTTTCTGCTTTGCATAAACATAGCTCTGCTTGACTATGCATCAAGTATTTGTTCCAGGGAGCTTTGTCTGCAGAAGACACTTCCATGATTCATCGTGCCTGTATGCTTACTAAATTTTATAAATACTGGAAAATAGGCCATAAATGCTGCTTTATGTTTTAAATCACTGTTTTGTCTAGCCAAAATGTCTTGAGAGTAGTAGTGCTAGAAATTCAGATAATGAAAATTAAATAGGCATGTGCTTTGCCTTCCTACAGCAAAATTACACTGATATTGAAGTAAATCTCTAAAATGATGTGGGTAAAAAAAAAGTTATAGCATGATCCAAACTGCAGGAAAAGAGACAGATTCCACAATCTTTATCCTGAGCCGAGCTCTGCTGTGCAGAGCAGCGCTCAAAGGCTCATGATCTGCCTTTCCCAGACTAGCAGGGACAGGAGATCAGCCAGACTTTATTTAAATGAACTATAATTCAACAGTAAAATATTTTTTAAACATGAACTCTGCTTCAGCTGCTGTGCTGTGATGCCAGAGCAGCTGAGGTTCTGCTCCAGGCATGGCCCCTGCCCAGCACGGAGCCTGTGGAAGGATCGACAGGCAGCTGCCTGCTCCTTCCAGGCACCTCGCCAATCCATCAGGGCTGTGTGAACGCAGGAGCAGACAGTGCCAGCATGCCAGAAGAGGTTCAGATTATCCCGTTTTTTTCCTCTCCCCTTTATAAATATATATATATATGGACAAATCCCCAAGACTTCAGTGTGAACTGTGAGAGTTCAGAGGGGGATGTCAGGATTTTTCAGCATCCAAGTAGTTTCATTTTTCCTTGGAATTTTTCATGAATTTTACGGATTGCAGAGCACTGCTGTCTCACTCTCTTACCAGAGCTGACTTGCTGACGGACCCACCACAGCACAGGCACTCAGCACATGCCATGGCAGGGAAGTCTGTGGCCACCAGCCAAATGTACCCCGAGACTGAAGTGTCCCAGCACAAGAGAAGGGGTTCAGCTAAATTGTCACCAAACAAGAACAGGGTCATTGAACATTTAAATGCAACCATGTCATAGAATCATAGAATGGCTTGGGTTGAAAGGGACCTCAAAGACCATCTCCTTCCACCCCCCTGCCATGGGCAGGGACACCTTCCACTAGACCAGGTTGCTCCAAGTTACATCCAGCCTGGCCTTGAGCCCTTACTCTTCCAAGCTCACTCAAAATTTGTTATGGAAAATACAATGGACATTAATATATACAACATAATGGAGACTTTAACGAACTACTGGATATTACTGGTAAGTAGTCAACCAAACCCCAAATACGAGACAAGCAAGGGAGTAGTTTTAAATAGCATAACTAAAATTTTGCCAGAAGCAAATTTAAAACCACTCTTCTTCACTTACAGAAATTTAATTTCCTTCCCTAGGAAAATTGTGTAGGTTCAGGCACAATCAAAGATCTCCTGAGCACCAAGGACTGTAAGGACTTCTCTTTCCTGATGGCTGGCTGCCCGGTTAATTATTAAGTTAAACTGAATATGTTGATCCTCTCTATCTTCCAGGTGCCTCTAGGACTGGGGTCTAGAGTACATAAAACCAGGCTGCCTGATGCTCCAAGAGACACTTGATTCTCAGTCACAGCAGAATTATCAGTTCTCCCATCTCAGATCTACCACAACCAACACACATTTTGCTGTCTGTGAGCTCCCCACTTGTCCACTCCTCACAGTGCTTTTCTGTTCCCAGCACAACACATCACAAAGGGTCATGTTGGCAATCAGGGAAGAATTAGTCTCATTCCCAGGAGTTTTGGTGGTAGCTCACCTCATTAACAGGTCATGGACAAACTGGAGGTAGCTCAGAGAGCAACACATACTGAGGCATGTGGAGGTGGACTGACTTATTAGAGAAGATTAGAAGAGCTGAATCTGTGTAGCTGGATCCAGTGACAGCATCAACGGAGCAACAGACAGCGACCATGAAGACTTTTAGGGCATAAAAATTAAAAGTGGACTGCAGACTCTAAGAAGAATGTGTGGAACTAGACCTAATAAAAGGGGAAAATAGACACTCAAGAGATTGCTTTATCAGTTCCGAGTTAGTTTGTGCAAAACAAGGTTTGCGTCTACTGCAGGTATTTTTGCCAATTACATCCCAGTACACTGATGAATTTGGCCTTCAGAAAAGCTACAATGAAGGACAGCTTTAACATGCATAAAAGGCGTGTTTTAATGTTAATTATTAAAACAGTAGCTGAACGTGGAAATACAGATCGCTTTTCCAGGCAAAGAAAACAGTGTTTTATGTGTGTCATTGGGCATCCATCCTAAAGGAATTTCTGGTTTCCTGCCAGACCCAACATTTTACCTCACACCTGAAGTTTGGTTTAGTGCCTTCCTGTCTACTTCTATGTTTTTTTTCATTTCAGTGGCTGAGCTGATCATTAAAAAACCCCAAAAAACCAAATAAATTGTAGCTGGCTTTATTCCAAGGATTTCTTGTGAAATTTGCAAAGGTTTTAAGGAAAAGGAGAAGCTTGTGTCACTTGGTGAGCTTGGGTTAGGCTATAAGGCCATTTTTTACCTCTAATCTAACAACCTGGAGTGACTGCCAGAGTCATTTACCTGTTGGTCTTTACCCTGCAGGTCAGGGCACCTCCACTTCTAACATTAAAATCTCAGGCAAATGATTCTGAAGCAATTACAAGAAGTCAGCCTTTGGAAATTAGCTCAGGTTTGTGGAAAGCCTGCCCTAATCAAGGGTGCACTTTTACTGCATCTGTTGTATTTAAGAACACGACCATACACTCGGTTCATTGGTCTTTTCCACAGAAAGGTTGCCTGCCTTGCCACCTATGAATTGAAGACATTTATTGAGCTTTTAGCAAACTTTGGGCGTTAAAATGCCATAGCATATATGATATATCGTAAAATGTGTGATCAAAGGAGACTAGCTCCTACTAAATTTTCTTTTCTTCTAATCTTCCCTCCTCAGGCAAAAACCTGGATGAACAGATAAGTTAGTCCCATGAGGTGGATGAAACTTTGATAATAAAGCTTATGCTACTTACACTGATACTCATTCAGCTTCTCTGAAATCCATTTATACAACATGATTAAAGATACAAAGACTTGGCTTTCCTCAAACATTCAAATACGTTTTGTCCACAAAATAAATGCAAGATTATACCTCGTATGTTTTTTGAAAAGTAGGAAAAACATCAATACTATCTCCTGTAATTACAGGGGAGAAGATGTAGAGGTAGGAAAAAGTCTTATTCCAGACTGTGTAGAATTTAAACCAGTAAAATACAGCAAGGCAGTCCAGGATAGTAATTTTAATATATTTGAATTTGTAACTAAAAATCAATGAAAATTGTTCATAAAGAGCCTCTGATGCCTTTAAATAACACATCTCCCAAAGTGGCCTTGTTGCAGCTCCCCAAGTAACAGGAAAATTAACATTTTAGGTACTTCTTTGCATCCTTCTGATCTTAAAAAGACCTAAAAACCAGTCCAGAAACTGTAATGACACACTTTTGAGACAATTTAATTTAATGCTCTTTTAAAGTTGGAGGCACGAGGGACAGAATCTTTGGACTTAAAATCCCTGCCAACAGTTTTAATGAGTAAACAAACACGTGCTTTTTTGCTGTTACCATACCAACCTGAGCCAAGGTACCCTTTCATTCTACACAGATATGCAGAAAACACCCATTTAGTGAAAATAATTGAATTAGCTTTTTACTAACTATGTGAAAACACCCTCCAATTGCCTCCCAGTTTTACAGTTTTGGTTGAAGAGGAAAGCCATGAAGTGTTTTTGAATGAGTGGGAAGGTTGTGGTTTTTTGTTTGTTTGGAGGGTTTTTGTTTGCTTTTTGAGGAAATTGTCTAAAGAAGCAATCTGGATATGGTGAGGAAGATTTTTGATCAGCTTTTTTTTTTCTGGCACTGGAACCCTTGTGAGGCTCCTTCCTGCCCTCTCATGCTCTCACAGTGGCTCTCTGCTGGCTCATGCCCAGCCTCCAAACTGCAACCACCACCTAAAGCAAAATAAACAGCTAAACTAGAAAGGAAAATAATATATGACAGAACATCCAATTCCACTTTGGGAATAGGAATTCGATGTTCTTGGGACTGAAAGATTTCATCAGCCCATTTAAAACCCCAGGAGGATTCAAGTTAAAAAATTGCAGCTAAAAAAGAAATCTATAAGCATATACACATATAAAGTTATCTGCACACATATATACACACATGTATTTACATGAACTGCACTGCCCAAGCAGCTCCTTGGACAAAACAGCCTCTGTCTGCCTCCCTGCACACTGCAGGCTCCACAAGTGCACTGTGACTCCCCGGGACAGAGTAGATTTCTGCCAAAGTTTTCAGCACTTCTCTGGCTCAGCAGGTTTATTCTTTAAAGTCTCATCTATGTTATTTCTGTATTCTTTGCTGCACATCACCAGGCAGGTTAGAGAGGTTTTTCTTAGTGAAAGATTTGGCCTTAGACCAGATCCTACAAATTCGTGCTTTTCACAGTGGCAGACCTTTTTCCTGACACAAGCTTCAGAAAAGCCAGGTGTGGTCAAGTATCTCAAACCCTGTGCAGGTGATAAAGTAAAATAGTTCTTATGAAGAAGAAAAAAAAGGAAGAGAAAAGGAGCTCCTGGTGATGCACCCCAAGGGCTGTTTGTCATCAGCTTCAGTTGGACCCATCAAATTCCAACAATTTCTTTATCCGAGGAGAAACATTTTGAGAAACCAAAACCCAAACTGTTTTTTCCAGGCTCAGATTGTCTTGTTACAAGGAGAGCTGCCATTATAAGAGGATTTGCACTAATTACATAAAGTATGTTATAAAACAGTGTTCAGAAAATAATAGACTAGAAAGCCAGAAGGTTAATAAGCAAACTGATCCCAAACCTCTCCCTGTCCTGAATTCCCATGTAGAAAATGCAGTCAGGATGCCTGGTAAAGACACAAACCACAATTACTTTATGGAAATGATTTCTCGGCAGTGTAACACCCAAGAGCTCCCTTCCACACTCATTTAAATGACTGGTAAAGCAAATAGAAAAATCAATAGCCACGAAACTCGGTCTCATTTTTGCAATTAAAACCCCGAGACAGAATCCATCCATAACTTGCTCCTGGCAGTCACAGGGGTGATTGCAGCCTGCCTGCTTTATCTGCCTGAACACCTCATTCCCATGCAGCAGGTGTAAGGGAATATTTCCTGCACACATTCCATTTAACCTGCTGGAGTGGGTGCTCTGCAAATGCCTCACATTCATTTACACAGACCCCTGAATTCCTCAGCTCAGTGAGCACACATTAATTACCAGAGCTGGAAACAGGCTTGGTTTAAGCAAAGGCACTGGTTGAGTAGAAATTTGCCAGTCTCACATAAGTGCATCCCATGGTGGGAACACACGTTGCTCTGGTGGCAGAGCGTGGCCACGTGTGATTTTACAGCTCCGTGTAACAGCCATCCATGAGAAGAAACTGCATCCCTGCGGGAATGTGCAGGGTCAAGAAGAGACGTGATAAAAGCCTGCTCCTTTTACAAGAGGCTGAGAAAAGCCATTTTAGACACTGCAGCAAAGGAAAAAATGTTCCCTTTACCAGCAGGGGCTTGGGATGCAAGTGCACAGAGACAGGCTTGACTGCACCAGATCCACGGGTCTCCCTCTCAGTCCCAGCAGCAAAACAAGTGGAATTAGTTTAGTCCGTGCAAGGGAACCTCAGACTGGATGCATTTAAAAAAAATAAAAACCCAAACACTGAAATAGCAGTAATAAATTTAAATCTCCAATTTTCAGCACATTAAAATTATGTGTATAAAATTTTAACATCGTACAGATTTGCTGAGCTTATGCTCCCACACAACTTGAAAAATACTAGAAATTCATGTTTTGATAATGTCAAGTTAAAACATGCAATAAAAATGAGAAAATTCCTTCAAAAACTCCTGCTTTCACCAAGACTACATGTTTGGAAATTAGAAGATGCTCATCAGAAATTTTAAAAAAATTCGACATGTGCCACCTATACTATGTATATACACCACTTCTTTTACATGGGCAGGTTTTCCCTCCTTTCTCATTCTATGGAGAAGCAGGACCAATTACTGAAATACTGATCCTACTGAAACAAGGGGAGTTTTGCCATGTGACACTACTGCAGTCACTTTTTTCCCCCTTGCTTCAAAATTTACTAGGCTTACATGGAGCTGATTTTTCTAATGGGTCTTTCCCACAGGCAAGGTTTGTGGGATAACACTTATGCTGTTGCAGGGATCCACTCCCTTAACAATATTAAGGAAAAACAAGGTAACTCAAACATTTACATTATTCCACTGAGGCACAAATGAACACCTGTGTGGTTTGGGGAAGCATTGGGGAAGTTTTTCCACTTCTTCTCCTTTTTTACTTTGTCCCCAAGTCATACATGAGAAATTAAATATTGCCCACAGGCATAAAAGCGCCTTGGATAATGTTCATTAATGATTGGGAAAGCGGGAGCGGAAAACAGGTCCAAAAGGCTCAGCTGCTTCCCCCATCTGGCTGTTATTGGTGATTTATTGTTTAAAGTGTAAACAAAAGGTGCAGCAAAATACACATATTATGACAAAAGAAACTGCCTCCCAGCTTTGGTTCTGCACTGCCTCATGTTCCTTTGGGGCCACATTGTCTCAGCCTAAAGGGATCTCCTCCTGCTGGGCTGTATCCACGAGGCATTCTCATGCCCAGATCGGATCTAAAACCCAGGGCAGGGAACAAATCAGAGCAGAGCCTTTGTCCTTAAGGAACAGGAAAACAAGTATTTTTAGGATGGAGTCCAAATCGTACTGTCATTTTAATCTTGTTTTGAAACGTGTTCCATGTAATATTTTAAATTTAAACCAATCTGGAAAGGCAGCACACAACTATAAAACTAACCATGGAGAGAGAGGAGCAGGACTAACAAGGCAGATGCTTTGTGAGTTTGGCCAGCTTCTTGCTTGCAGATAAAAACCACCAGATGCCTCAGTGAAGAGAATTCCTTCCTGGGAATGCTGATTTCAGAGTTGCAAGGCGTAATATTGATTACACAGGAAGATCAGAAATGAAAGGCACATGGAAAACCCATAGCACAGCTTCTCCAAATCCCAAACAACTCTGCTTGCCATGGCCACTCTGCTGTGAGCATGGCACAATAAGTAGTTTGACAAACGTGTCCTTGCTACCATAAACTCCCATTTTGGAGCTATTAACACAGAACCTCCATACTTGAAAAAAAGCCCACTTCAGGAAGTATGTGGAAATATAAAATTAAAAAAAAAAAATGGAGAATGTGTTTCTTGGTGGAAGTTATCAGTGGACAACATATGCAATTGACTCTGCATGATTTACCCTTTAGTTTAAGAAAAATTGGGGTTTGAACAACTGGGTGTTCATAGGACAAGAGGACACAGCCTCAAGTTGCACCAGGGGAGGTTTAGATTGGATATTAGGAAACATTTCTTCTCTGAAAGTGAGGTCAAGCATTTCAACAGGCTGCCCAGGGCAGTGCTGGGGTCACCATTCCTGGACGGATTTAAAAAACAAGCAGATTTTGTGCTTAGGGACACAGGTTAGTGCTGGTCCTGGCAGTGTTAGGTTGATGGTTGGACTAGAGGATCTTAGAGATCTTTTCCAACCTAAACAATTCTATGGCTATGAGTGTAACGAGCAAGGAAATTGCCACAATTTATGTGAGGGAACTTTCCCTCAGTACCAGGAAAACCCCATGGGGAGAGCAGCAGCACCACAGGCAAACAATGAAAATCACACTTTGCTGACAGCTGCTAAAGGATATTATTTTATAGTGGCTATCTACAGTTTGGGGTTGAATCTCACAGCCAATAACAAAGCCAACCACGTCAAAAGGAAAGAGAATCTGCTGCATTGCAAAGAAAAACCCAGGACAGACAGAATGAAGGATAGATGCACAGAAGGGGTTAGCTTATTGATAACTTTGGAATAACAAGTAACCTGCCATGCTTGGCTGCAAGGAATAAAACCATTAGAATATAAATACCAAGTGCGAATAGGACTGCAAAATGGCATTTAAGAGTTATGGCCCAGCCTGCATGGACTTAAATCCACTGCACTTGATGAACACTTAAGTCACATTTTTCATTGATAGGACAGCTGTAGGGAAGCCTCTGCATGGAGAAAGAGACTGCTTGGGGGTCCCAGAAATGGTATTGAATGTAGAATCAGCAAAACATATTTATTAAAAAAAAAAAAAAGAGAGAGAGAAAGAAAAGAAAAGAGAAGACTCACTGTAGCAATGTACCCTTCCTAATGCCAGCCTGCCCAATTGGTAAATCGGTAGCAGCTGTGGCCCTTTAGGCTATTTTGCATAAAACAACAACAATAACAAAAAAAAAAAAAAAAAAAAAAAAAAAAAAAAAAAAAAGCACAAAAATACCCCTTACCAGTAGTGGAAAAGAAGCATTCTTCCAACAACAAATCCTATAACCATCCCTACTTATTTTTCTTGTTCTAACTGCAAAATATCTACAACGCTTTTCTGGAAAATGAATCTCAAAGATTGCTTTAAAACCTTGACTGTAAGAGCCCTGTTAACACCACAAAAGCAAGTTTCTCTCATGTTTTCTCTCTCCTAGCCACTGACAAGTCCCTGCACTTATAAAGGATGAGTGTTTTTGTTAAAGTATGCTATATTGATTAGCCACTTTATTCAAGAGCATCATCATAAACTCATCTACTTATTAATTTCAGCTTTATCTGAACAGTCTCCCCTAGACACTACTTCTTCCTCAGACATATCTGTCATTCCTGTCAAGAGTGCTTCCAATTAAGTGGCAAGAGAACCTGGGAAGCACTGGCTGTGGAAAAGTGACATTGGCACAGATTTGTGAATTGCAGTAGCGATCTAGAAAATAATGAACAGCCAAGCAGATGTAAACTGGTGCTCCTTGCACCAGGCTGTATCAGCACGGACACAAGTCTGCAAAACATCAGACGCAACAATGAGAGAAAACATTGAAAAGAAACATGGTGTTAACAGAATGCAAAATTAGGCTGGAAGACTCCTACACACACCCTGACAGCGAGGGCAGAGTGTTGCTATTAGGCAGTGTCAACTAAGTGGAGAAACAGCACCGGGATTTATCTGTTGTGGGAGCAGACAATATATTTTGTTTTATCTGTTTTATACAGTTGCAACAAACAGAATGAACAACTCATTAAACACTGTATTATAAAATACATGCAGGGCTACACAGATTTGTTCAAATACATTCCCAGCTGAACCACAGGCACTGATCTTGCAGCCAGGTCAATACTAATACACTCAGTTGTATTTACCGTAGTCCTTCAGACAGAAGTCAATTTTCAGGGCTGACCACAAGCCAAAGTCCAGTGCTTATCTCAGCATTCCAGCTCCTGTGGATGTCAGGCTAAGCCACAGAAGACTAAAAGGCTGGGTGGAGCCCCTGTGCACACTGGCATGAACATCATCACCTCAGAGAGCCAGGACAGGCTGGGACCAGCCTCCTGCTCTCCTCCTTTCTAGCCAAGGGTCCCAATAAACCCATGGTGGCAGAGATCCAGCACATCCCAGAAGAGCGTCAGCAGAACGGCTGGGAGTGCAGTGGCAATGGCATATAACTTGCATTACACACTTATTGTCAATCCAGCTCATGTTCCTGCTGCTAATTCATGTTTGAAAATGCCATCCAGACTCACGGTAACAGCTTCAAAATGCCAGAGCAGAGATCAGCCCTGCTCCTGCTGCCTCGGCTCTGCTCCATCGCTCTCCTCAGAAGGTGCAGAGAACAGCTCAGCACAAGGCAACATCCTGCTTTTAATACTCATTTTCATCTTAAAACATGAATCCGAGTCACCACTACTTCATGAATATTTGCTATCAAGGAAGTCAGTAAGTTCAATGAGCATTTGGCAGGCCTCAGTCAGATATTATGGCTGTTAGGCTTCACATATTAAATCATCCAACTACTTAAATACGGCTAAAAACACTCGCAAGAGTAATCAAAAACTGGCTTAGGACTTTATTCCCTGATTGCTATTGAAGCATTTGCAGGTTAACTGAACATCACAAGCTATGGGAGATAAAACAAGGTTTTTGAGTCTTTAGAGTGGGATCTTTCCAGACTTCTAGATATATGTTTAACTGCAAAAAGTATTATTTTAATGGAAGTAGATACATACTCTTAAAAGTATGCCTTCCAGAGGTAAGCTTTGAGAAAATAAAACATGAAGACTTTTTAATGACAGCAACAGTAGGAAAAATAAGAAAGCACATTTCATATGTCTGTGGTCTTACTCTTAACTGTGAATAATCTAATCCTGAATATTGGAATAGCTGGAAAAGAGGGAGCAAACAATCTCTCTGCAGAGCTATTGTTGCAAATGCACACAGGATTTATTGTAAGAACTGTGATAAAATCCATAAAAGCAAAAGAAAGGAGCAAAAACCAAGAAAAGAATGGTAGATATTTATTACTCAGGGGAACTCTTCAGCCAGGAAATACATTTCTATATGCATCTGTGTGGCTGGGATAGAGAGATCTATCGAATTTTCCAATTTTCAAGATCACACTAGGGAGATCAAGAGGGTTTTTTGGCATACAGATAATTCATATTTGCATAAAATGGACCTAGGACGTCACAGCTATGAGGCTTAAATTACAGCAGCGTAGGAAGGTGCCCCTTTAAAGCACTTGATGGATGAAAACATGTAAGACAGTTGACAGCTGGATAACAATCTTTTTCTTGTGCAGCATCATTGTCTCATCACCAGCTGCTTTGTGAAGTAGCTTTTAGAACCAGCTATGCATGGCAAATGCTGTAACACTTCTTAGGCTGTTAACCCTCTGATTTGCTTACTCATCTGAGCATCACTAATGAATGCTACAACATATTACTTTGAGGATTTAATAAATTAATCTATGATTATGAATAATCCCCACACTTACCCCAGAAAGTTAGTAAAAAAGAAAGCAAACAATGGCTTTTTTAACTCTCCTTTTACATGAGCCTGTCAGCATAGGCAAATATAGGAATACTGCTCTATTCAATTTTATCCCTATTTTAATGTATCTGGGAGCTTTCATTCCCCTGCACCTGGCAAAAAAAATGTGGGACCACAGGACTAAGTGGTACCTCCAAGGCCCTGGAGTCCAGGCCTCAGCAGCCAACCTGTGTTATCGCTTCTATAAATTAAACTTACACTAAATTCCTGCTGGAAAGCCGAACTCTAGAACCTCAGTCCCTCAAACTGATTTCTTCTTTCAAAAACCCCAAATTACCTTTAAGTGATAGACAAGCTGCTGTGAGGTCCATGGAAGACTCCTGCCATCACCCAGAGGGGAAGGCAGCATTCTCCTCGGCACTCCAGCCCTTTTCTTCAAGTCAAAGCTGGTGTGGATTTTGAGCCATCAAACCTCAGCTTGTTCAGCAGCAGCTTCAAAGTGCTCAAGCACAGAGGTGCAGCTGTACAGATGCCTTTGCTGCTGTGTTCTTCCCTGACACTCTTCTTTGTTTCTTTAAAGTTATGTTTTTAGTAAAGGCAACAGAATGAAAACCTAAAATTAAGCCATTGTCCAGTTTCTTCATTCGATCCCGTAAGAAACCCAAACATTCATACAGACTAAATATAATAAAATTTGATAAACCTCCTTTTAGATAACTAATCAGAGTTCCTTGTAATGGTTAAAAACATGTATCCACCTTGGAAACATGCATTAATTTGTTACAATTTTCAGCAATACTATCATTTCCGAACAACAGGAAAAGGAACAAAGCACCAACCAGCCAAAGTAAATTTTTCTTTGCATGAAAATTACTTTTGTTCTCCTGCTGGCACTTGCAATAATTCAGAAACATTACAGGTCTACAGTATACAGTACATAAACACCCAAGAGAACCTGCAGAACTAAGAATTTTGTATTTGGTTTGAAACTTCATCAAATTACAGGATCACATTACTTACTGTCCTCCCACAACATTTTAAGTCAAGTTTAGTAAGACATTTGTTTAAAAGCAACACTCACTCAATCACTGCCTCCTAACGGGAGCAGACCCCAGGCCAGCACTCTGCCTCTTGCAACAGCAGCTCCCTGCAAAGCTCAACATTTTCTCAGACTAAACCAAGCCTTTAGCAGAATATGAATCAGGATAATTCACTTCTTAAGTAGACGAAACTCAAGAGTGTCTAAATCAGAAGTAAAAGGGCTGCCAACCAGCTTCAGGCCGCTCACCTCATCCATGCAAGCAGGTCAGTGCCTCCAGGCTTCGTGCCATGCTGAGCATCCAAGGAAGTTCTGAGCCCAGCCCCATCCTGAACCACCTAATGCATCGTCACAGAGCTGCCAGCAACCAGAAAAAAAACCCCACAAGCCCTCCCCAGGGCACCTGCCTTGCCAGAATTAATCACAGGTGTTTCTCAACAGCTAAAGGACATTGTCTGACTTTTATTTTGTGGGGGTTTTTTTTCTGTTGTTTGTTTTGTGAGGTTGTTTTCCCTTTTAAAACTTCTGGTTCAGAATATTAAAAAGCATATTGCAATATTATGCTTTCTGCAATATATTTATATTGATTTTTGTTTTCTTCCTGTGGGTGACTGGTGTTTTGTAGATTGTTTCTTTCTAGATGAGCTTAATGGAAATCCTTAAAAGCTGTGCGTCCTTCTAAGTGTAATATGTTTAAGGAAATGTCGAAAGTTGTCTTGGGAATTGTTACTGAAAGAACACCTTGGCAGTACCCGTGCCGTGTACAGATGATATAGCTGTGCTTCTCAGTCTGCTCACGCTGAGGCTGCAGAAGGTTTGTCAAGCAGAAGGATAGGGCAGAGTGGTTATTTTGAAAAAGAAAAGTGCTCTTTCAAGGGAAAAAGGAACCCCCATGCTGTTGAATATTGAACAGTTTACTCCTCCCATTCCCTAGAACTGGAGCTGCAGCAGGGTTAAGGAACACAGGACTATCCATTGGTACTTTGAGAGCTGACTAAAACCCCATTAATCTGCAGAAGGGCTGGTGCTTTAAGGGGAACTTGGCAAACAAAAAACATTAGGGCATATAAATTTGTAATAAAAGTTGCACTGTTTAACTTTGACAACTCCATGGCACAATGTTTGCTATAGAAGAACCTCAATGTTGACAATGGTTACTCCAAAACCTGAAATTTTAGATGTTATTTCTACAGTTCCTTAAGGCTGATGAGGAAAATGTAAATCTAAAGGCAAGCCCCTGTAATTTCATGTTTATTAGTGGGAAGAGGGCCCTGGGGCAGGAAAAGCTATTTGAGAGCTGGCATGTGAGTCAGAGGCATTTTCCAAGCTGCAGCAGCTGCAGCTGGCAGGGAATCAAACCCTGATGTGCTTTAAGGAACCTGTGTAGCAGCTATTGGCTGGAGACTGCTCAGAAGGTTGTAGGGAAGAAAATGATAGCTGAAATTTGGTCTGGAAAGTGACATTCTGCTTTATGGCCCAATTGAACCGAGCATTTAAAGATACGTTTAACTCCCAATACTCAGTGTTTTAATTAAGCATGTGCTTAAGGATTCTGTTGTGTAATTTGGGCTGCCTGACTCTATTCCTCTGAAAACAGTGGTGTGATGTGAAGGATTTGTTATAGGTTTGGTGGTTGGCTTTTACTGGGGGTAGGAGAGGTTTGTTGGAGTCAGGAGGAGGACGAGAAGCTGCAATAAAAGCATATAAGTGAATAATTGCATTAACCTTTCCGTACCTCCTGGGAAATCATCAGAAAGGTTTTTCCCACTGAGTTTATGGCATGTTTAGAGTCTTTAATACTGACTTCCCTTTCCTTACTTATTGAAGCAAGGCAGGATATTCAGTTCTGGGCTTTTTCACAGTGTGTCCTTCCAGTATTGCCAAGGCAGTAAAGCTCAAATGGCACACAGAGCGCACAAAGCCCGAGCCCACTCTGTCCCCGACTGGCGCAGGGAACCTGTGGGGTCAGTATTTTCCTGATGTACTATTAGAGCCAGCAGGCTGGGAACAGATGGCTGTGCCATGGTAAATGTACTAGAATAAGATGTAAACAACTTCCATCCAAGCAAAGTTTTGCTTCTGTGTGCAGAAGCAAAAGGAAAAACTGGAACATTTCAAAATCGGGATAGTTTACAGGGTTTTCGAGAATTTTCTCATTGTGATTGCACCTAGGCTATCACCCTGAGGCAACTACAAGTAATCCACCCAGTCCTGTTTCTGGGCAGGGTAGTAATTCTTTCTCCTAAATTAAAAATAATTCAAAGCTGAGGCAGCAGTTAGTTTTGCTTTTCTCACATTGCCACTACGATGAACTCAACCAGATTTATGGTTTTAGTAACAAAACTGTCAAATTGTTACCAAGAAAGGTACAAGGTGTAGAAATGTGATTCTAATTTATTCTCTTAACCCAAATTCACTACGGAAATACATTTGTCTAACTTGTAATGGAGTATGAAGTACATTACAGCAACATTTATGCTTAAATACTATTCCCTGACTGATCAAAGAGGAGCTGCATCAAGAGAGAAAATGTATGAAATACCCCAGCACACAGAAATGTCATCAATCATGAACATTACTGTTTGCATTTTGAAAAGCTTTCAACTTGGTCAACTCCTGATGAGTGTTTCTTTAATTGCTTTAATTGAGCTCTTTCCTCTGGTGTGTACTGGTGTTTTTCCTGGCTACCAAGCAAAGTACAACTTGTCATCTCCCTGGGAACAAATGTTTATCTCGTGCTGCCCCAGAGCACTTTGGTTTGTCTAGTTATCATTCTCCTTTTATTTGATGATTAGTCTCCATGTACTTGGTTATTTTCTGATTTCCATTTCCACATGAGGTATGGTGGGTGGTAACAAGCCAGCATTTTAGGTCTTCATAAAAATACGGCAGAAAATCCACTTCAGTTGAACCAAAGATCCAAAATCCCCTTCAGAATAACATCAATTTTTTTATTTTTTATTTTTTTTAGTAAAGGCATGTCTTGAATATAAGAGGACACTTGCAAGGTAGTTTCTACAGCTAAGAAATTTTCAGATGAAATATTAAATACTAGTGGCTCTAAAATGCAGTCAGTGTGGTTTCAGCAACATGAAAATATATCCTTTCCAGTGTAAAGAAGATAAATTAATCTCTTCAAAACCTCCACTAGAGCAGAATGGTCACCACAGGCTTTGAAAAGGAATACTTGGAAAACAGTAATAGAACCTACTGCCCCAATGTGCTCTGTGTCCTGGTCCTGGCAGCTTCTTAAATCACCTCATCACAGGAGGGTTGGAGTTGGGAGGGACCTCTGGAGACCATCCAGCCCAACCCCGCTGCTAAAGCAGGTTCACCTACCACAGGGTGCCCAGGATCATCTCCACGTGGCTTTTGAACATCTCCAGGGAAGGAAACTCCACAATCCTTCTGCTCAGTCTGTTCCAGTACTGTCACCCTCATGGTAAACAAGTTTTTCCTCATATTCAGATGGAACTTCCTGTGTTGCAGCTCCCAGGTTCACTTGCTCTGTGGATGACAGTGAAGTGCAGGGGGCCCTGCCCAGAAAATGCAGATTTGAAGGTTTGAAAGGGAGTGGGGTGCCTCTAAGTCACAGATGTCGCCCATCCTTCTTTCTATGCTCTTTATAAAGATTTGAAATCAGAAGGCAATGTAATTTTTCCCTTGCTTAAGGTCTTGATTTAATATTCATTTACAGAAGCCATTTTTCTTTTCTCAATGGGATGGGCGGAGTATTAATGGTCTTTTCTACTCTGACCTATTCTATTTTGCTGAAGTCTGCCAGAGGCTTCCAATCCCTAGAAACTCTTTTCTGGGACATCTCCAAAATCTGTGAGCGTGTGGAGATAGTAATTAATGTAAAAGCTTTACTTAGAAAAACAGGAGTACTAAAAATCTGTACTGATACACATACATATATATAGATATATGTATGGGGGGTTTTTTGTTTGTTTGTTTTTAGATCTTTCAACAATATGCAGTTACAGAGCTGCTATTTTATTAGACACTGAGCTATTTGGCTCCATGTCAAGCAGAAGCAGAAAAAAAAGGTAATTTTCAAAAAAATAACTTTTACTAAGTAGGGTTTGTTCCTTAGCTGTGGTGTGTGAAAATGTGTTGGGAGTTACCAATGTTGCCGACTCCTTGGGAGCATGGAGCCTGAAAAAAAGCGAAAAATTCACAGTTTTCAAGGCGTCTCACTGTTGCAGCCAGGCCTGAAGATCTCTGCCCTGAGATCAGGTCTCACCCTCACCCCCACTTCAGCCTCACCCACTGCTCTTGGTCATGTCTCTGGTCCTCACGGATGCACTGCCAGAGGCAGTTCCTGCCCACCCTGCAACTCCAAAGGCTCCCGTTGCAGAGGCCAAATTCCATCAGCAGTTACAGACAAAACCAGGCAGCTGGAGACTCTACACCTTCCACTCATCCCTTACATCTACCGCAAATTTTTCATCAACCCAGGCACTTGATTTGCTGTCACCTCTTTGCAGGAAAGAGATGTTTTAAGTAGTCATTTCTTTTTCTACCCTCTCAAAATCAAACATTCCTTGTCAGAAATTCTCCTCCACAGACCTTCTTTTTTTGTATTTTCGTGTGTGTGTGACTTTGGGACCAATTTTCACGGTTTTCTTCAATTTCATCAACTCTGCTTGATCAGCTGTGCTAGGTTTGAAGCAGTCAGCTGTTACCCAACACTGGGCTTTTTCTCATTTTTAGAAGCTGTTAGAACATTATTTTAGTATAAATATTTATTGCGTTTATTGGTGACTTTAAAAGGATGTTCACTGAATATGCCTACTATTTTTTATTTCCTGCTCTCATCTGGCACTTGTCCAACCAAGCCTTTCACACAGCAGAGCCCTGGGAATCAGTCCCTGTGATGAACCGCTCTGCTGAAAACTCCTTCTATACCGTTAAATCAGGCTGATAATCCAGATTTCCTGATATGTGATTCTGTGCTTCAGATGAAAATAGGGGAAGCCAGTAAAGTTGTCCTGGTCCGACAACAAAGGTGATGGGTCCTGGAGCTGAAGCCTGACAATGTGCTCTTCCCTAGAATCACAGAATCATAGAATGGTTTACGTTAGAAGGAACCTTAAAAAATCATCCAGATCCAACCCCCTGCCAAAGGCAGGGACACTTTCCACCATCCCAGGTTGCTCCAAGCCCCATCCAACCCGGCCTTGGACACTTCCAGGGATGGAGCAGCCACAGCTTCTCTGGGCAGCCTGTGCCAGGGCCTCACCACCCTTGGGAAGAAGTTTTTCCTATTATCTAATCTAAATCTATACTCTTTCAATTGAAAGCCTTGTCCAATTACTTTCCTTGTAGAAAATACAATTTTTTTTTAAAAAGTAGAGAAATATTTTCAAAGTATAAATGAAAGTATAAAGAATGAATCTGATAAATTAGGAGTTACAGTAACATCAAATATAGATGTGGGGTGAAATTGCTCACACTTGTGTCTCTGAGTAGACATTTGGAGGATTTCTGATTTTTATCTTACAAGCTGTGTGAGTGTGCACAATACCTCGAGTGGCTGCTTTTAGTGTGGCAGTGCTCAGAGACACTTTGGTGTCTGGGTTTTTTCTTCTTGTGACTCAAATTGCAGAAGAACAAACAGCTTTGTTTGAGTTCAGTGATACTGGCATCCAGACAAATGGAATTACTGGTGAGAAAAAAGCAAACTCCTGCATGAAGGAGAAAATAAAATATGCATTTTTAAATAGAGCAGAGGCTCTTGAAGTTCACATGAAAATAATCGTTGAGCAGCAGTAGGCCAGGCAGCATATTGTGCAGAAATAAGAAATCAGTTGATTTCCAATTTTAGGTCTTCCAAAAAAACCAGCCTATATAGGAGTTTAGAGGAGGAAAATGCTTTTTCTCTAAGTAATTTATTTTTACTGCTACCTACAGTTCTCATACTTTCAAAGCAGAGTGTTTACTGGAGCCACGTGTATGTTTGTGTTTAAGAACTCTTTACTGTTTTGCTTGCAGATTTGAGGGCACACTGTGAAGAGTGGTCGAGAGATCTTCGGTATTGACCTGGAATCATTATCTGACATAAAATATTAATATTTTTCTAACTTAATTTTCTCAGGTTTCCTGAATGATAACTTAAAATGATAGGTTTACTCCTGTGAAAATCACAGGTGGGCATCATTTCCAGTGAGCGTGCAGGCACTTCTCTGCTCCTGGAAAGGTCACAGGCTATTTGAAAGGAGCAAGCAAGGTTTCCTCATGGGACTTGGAGAGGAGGAGAGAGCAATTAGTGACACAAAACGCTGTCCTGAAAAGCCCATCAGTCTGTGGTGGGAGCTGCTACTCAAAAGCAGAAGAGCGCTGGAGCACCTGGGGCCTCTTACGGCTTCTGAGGCTGTGCAAGCCAACTTTGGCTGGAAGTGTTCAAGGGTTGGATGGAACCTGGAGCAACCTGGTCTAGTGGAAAGTGTCCCTGCCCATGGCAGGGGGGTGGAACCAGATGATCTTCAAAGCTCCTCCCAACCCAAACCATTCTGTGATTCTCTGTTGCAGGGAAGCATTGTGTCTATTCCTTTCTGTTTGCATTAACTTAAAATTAGAGTTAAAAGTAGCTGGGATTTATTTTATATTAATTCTAAAATTAATCTCTGAGCTGGTCAGTTTTATTATTTCTTTTATGATTTATCTTCCAATGTCATTGTGCAAAGCACATCACTGCTGGAACTGCTGAGGGGATTGTTTTCAAGAATTAGAAAGAGGGGAAGGTAAAGGAATTAGCTACTAAAAGATGACTCCTGAAGAGGAATGTACTAATTAAAAATCTGAGGAATTATTTCAGCTGAAGCAGTTTTCTTTGCAGAGTATTCTCTTGGGAGAACTGATGATGAGCTGTTAAAAAGAAATACAGCTCATCTTGTTTTGTGATGTTTTTATTTGTAATATGGTCCCTTTCCAAGCAATTTTCAGAAGCTTTTACATTTTATAGGACAAAGATATAAATTGAAATGGGCAGAATGATAAGAAAGAAATGCTAAAAAGTCTAGAAGGGAGTTACTTTATGATTTTGATATACACATGAGATACAAACAGTAAATACTCCACGTTTCTGAGCAGGATGTGTTCTTCCAAAGAACATGCCATCCTCTTTATCCACCTTTGTCACAGACAGGAATTTCTGCTCACAAATGAACTAAAATAAACAACACCAAATCGATGGCATTTCCAGCTTTTTGCCCTTTAAACAACTGAATTTCCTTGCTTCACTTTATATACATGATGAAATGAATGGCAAAAAAAAGACCAGAGAAGGAAAGGAGTGATCCACAGCGGACAGAAACATCAGGAGCTGGTTGCCTTCATACCCACCCCACAGGTACTTGAGCCTCGTACTGAAATAGCACCTTCAGGCACTGGGGAATGACTGCAAGAGGGAGCATGTTGTGGGTCTTTGGAGATCCATTTCATTCCTCTCCCATTCCCACTCTGGCCCCCCAGTAAGCACTCTGGGGTGACATGGGCCTTCCTAAGACTCCCCTAAAATGGACAACTTTCTGCATCTAACAAAGAAAACTTGACCTGTAATTGACCACATCAGGACATCTTCCAACAATCATGTTAATAGTGCTCTGTGTTCCAGGAGAGAAGGTCCTTACCCAGGGAAGGAAAAGTCTTCTCAAGAAGCCAGTGCTGAATGTGAGAAATTTTTCGGGAAGAACATCCTTTATTGCACAAAAGACCAAACAGCTTGATCTGGAGAAGGAGGGAAAGGAGACGAAGGAAAAATATTTTCCTTTGCTCTCATCGTATTTCACCTACTTGTAGGGCCAGTCACTGCATTATGGCCTCTTTGGTCATCTGCCTTGGTAGTTTCCAACTACTAAGTAAAGGTTAAAATAAACCTGATGTAGAAAGACTTGATACTAATAAATTAATTAAGGCTTTGTCTTATCTGTGGCTGCTGAACCTAGGTGAGGTGTAACAAACTATTTAATATGGAACCACTGTAGATGAAATAATGTTTTTCCTTTCACACTGATTAGAGGGGATAGCATGAAAAATGTATCATCTGGCATACTTTTGTGGAAGCCTGAGACCAGTTGATTGACAAGACCGGGCACTGGAAACAGAAATTACATCCTGCAAATGAGGTTTTTGCCTGGTTCCACATATCACTGAGGCAGGTATTCATTGAATTAAACAAAATAGTCCTAGAGTCTGGGCACGGGGACCAAGAGAAAATAGAACAGAAAATCCTGTGAGCAGTGTGTGCAGAACAACAAATAACTTTGAAAACAGATGGGTAAAATCCATTGCAGCACTTTCCAGCTGAGCTCTGAAGATCTCCTTAGAGTGAGAATTGATAAACAGGCAACATATTCCAGCCAGATCAAACTGGATGAAACCAGATCAAACCAGTTCAACCCAGATCCAACTGCATCGAACCAAACAAAAGCAGTTCAAAGCAGTACAAATCAGATCTAAATGGATCAAACTGCACTGGGCACTGAAATCGCCTCTTCAACATGAGAACAAAGAGTGTTGCTGATAACCAAATGAACTGGAAATTATATTCCAGAGACATGCTAAAATAAGTTAGTGGCAAGGCACTTAGTTCCCTGCTCTGCAAAGAAATCCCATTCTCTGGCCATCTTTTATTTATAATGCGGATGTTAAATTGAGTAAACATGCTCACAGGTTCTTTTCAGGTATTCATGCATTTTAAATAAAAACATGACCTTTCAGCAGCTGAGGTCAAAGTGTCCAGGGTGTCCTGGCACTGCTGGGCTGACCCTGTGCTGGGTGAGGGTGCTCAGGGTGCCAGGGGGGCACAGGGTGCCAGGGCAGTGGGGGCTCAGAGCCCCTCACAGGCCACTGGGGGCCTCCTGGTCACATCGACTACAGCAGCCATTAACCACAATAACAGTGTTTGTCCATTGTACCTACGCTGAAGAAGAGGAGAGTTCGGAGAAAAACACAATAAAGCAGGATTGCAGATATAATCGTTTTTTCATGACTAAGTGGGGTGACAGGGAGAAAAAAAGCCACTATTTTCCTAAGAGATAAGGGCAGAGAAGGGACTTTAAAACCCTCTGCGACAGGGAATAGGAACTGAAGGTCTCATGCTGGTTCTGAGTCTCTGCTTGACACAGTGGGCACTCACAGGGGATTCCAGTGTTCCACAGAAAAGTTATTATTTCAGGAGAAAAAAAGAGAAAATTGTTAAAAATGAGGCATTACATAACCCTATTTCCAGATTAATTTACAGCCTCTTTAGTGGGTGAAAGTACTACTTGGTGAGAAAGATCAGTGATGAGCAATACTAGCCATGGATGGCTGTCCACAGATGTGCACATACAAAGCAACTTCTCATTTTTAAAATAAAATGATTCCAATGTTATTTCTTCTATTTCTAAAAAACTACAGCAGGAAATAATAACTAGTAGGAAACTAGTGGGAAAAATAAAAGCACATTTTACTTATTTTAATTATGTAACAATATTTTTGTTTACTGGCTTTCCTGTAGGACCACTGTACAACCTCTACAGGCAATAGGGGGGTTTTGTGTGCATGGATAGGTATGTTTTAATTCTTTTCTTGCTTTCTGTATTAGAATTACTCTCAAACTTGCTTTACCATATGCATGGTCTTTTTTTTTTTCTCTTCTCTAAGGTTTTTCCTTTGCTTTACTGAGAATTTTAGAAGCTATTAATGAATGGCTAAAGCATGTCCATGACAAGTGTTTGTCACTAGAGGTGAACTACTGCATGCTCTGGTTCTTAAACATGAAAAAAACGAGTGTCAGGTGATGCAAATCGGACTTAGGGTAACTGTCTTAGGGTTATTTTGAATCTTGAAAAATTCTTCCATGTTCTTTGTCAGGAATGGCTAAATTGATAGAAAAGGTTGCTGCTGGTAAGCTGCAAATGTATGTTCTCCAGCTGCAGCTATTGCAGTTCCTGTATGGTCTGTCTGAGGCAGGGTAATTCAGCCTGGGATGTTTTGGCAGGTACTGTGAGACGCTGATAGCAGCAGTGGGGAGATGCCAGCAGGCGCTCACTTGGGCAGATCTTTAATCTGAGAACTGCGATTTAGTGTTTGAGTGGCAGATTTAAGTGACTGAATGAGACTTGGGCTGTGGCTCTACTGACACTGATACACTGTGCACTCATCAGTTCAGTCAGGATAAAATATGTATTACAGTTTTGTTAGTGAGGTACTGCTCTGATCGTCTCTGTTATTTACCTGCATTAGGGAATCAGAGGCCCTTCGTGCTCATGCACTGAGTTTATGTGACTCTTGCTCACTTTTCACTGCCTTCCATTTATGTTATTCCTCTTTTCTGCTGTTCTCCTTGACCACCTACTTTCCATTCTCTCTGGAGATTTTGGCCAGTTTTCCCATTATGTTCCCTCCTTTTTTCCCCCCACAGTCCTTATCCATTGCATGGTGCTGACTGTACTTCATTAATAATTATTCCACACAATGTCCTCCTTTCCAGCCTCTTCCCACATAGAAAATTACTATTAATCAGTCTGTCTGTCATACTCATTATTCATGAACAGACACATGCCACAGCACTGAAAACAGACTATCTGTCTTACTTAAGAGCATACTAGATCTTAAATAAAAGAGACATAACATTGCAAAACACTCAGGCTTTGACAAACACGAGAAAGAGTGGAAAAATGGATCATCACATGAACTAGGGATTTTCCTTTCAGAAGCCTCACCCCAAGGCTGGCAGTCAAAAACAAGAAATGGTCAGAAAGGAGAAGAAAAATAATCCTATTTCTTTCTTATGAAATCACCTCATGTTCCAATATTCAAACCCATTCCACTTTGAAATTTACTTTCCATGCTGTCAGCTGTCTGAAAGCATAGTTAAGACAAAAACTCTCATATTATTGTGCAGAATGTGATAAAGTGGGAGTGGAAAGCAGGGAAAAACACAAACAGAGGATGCAGCTATTGTACCCATAGAAAATTAAAAGGAAATGAAGGCTGCTTGGAGGCTTTGTACAAATAGTTTATTTTCTCCATCTTTCACTTGTTTCTCAATCTCATTTTACTCCATCTCCAGTCAGGTAAATAAGTCTATAACTTATATAGACAAATTCTCTATGCTCATTGTATAAAAGATATGCTCAAGAATTGTTAATGCTTGAGTTCTACAGAAGAAACTGGAAAAGAGTTATTTACTCAGAAATGGACTTCCACAATCAGAAAAGGATAATTTCTTAAGGAGAACTTCAAATTAAAGGCTTTCAGGATCAGTTTTTGGAATGTGAATTTGTTTAATTTCATTTTAACAGAGAGGTTGTCCTGAGTTTTGCTCTATTTCTCATCAAGGAAAAAGACCCCTAAATTCTGGGTCAAGCTCTCCTATCTCCAGATTACAAGCAGACGTGTTTGAACCATAAAACCAATTCCTAATAAATGATCTTAAAATGCAAATCTGAATCACCCACCTCTGCAAGGAGTTATTGGCAGCCTTGGTGAAGGAAGCCTGGATGAGCTTTGATCTTCCAGGCTCTCCAAGTGGTGGGGATGGGGCTTAAGGATTTATCCATCCCTGTTTCTTGCAGTCTGGTTCTCTCTGGAGCCTCCGAGTGAGGAGCTGCTGTGTTGTGCAATAAACACCCTGTATGGTACAGGAGATTGTGCTCTCCCAGGTAATGAGTGATCTGACCTGCAAATATTTGCTGGTCAGTGGGTTCTGGGAGGATTTGGCCTGTGTCTGAAGGATGATAAGAGTACTGAAGGGCAATATGGATGGTTTCAAGTACAGGGTTGTTTGGTCTCATGTTGTTTATCACTAAATGTGAATGAAGACTGAGTTCCAGTAACTGAATTAACTTCCCTGTTTCAAATACATTTATTTTACTTAGAAGACGTGGGGTATGTGTGGATTCTTATTTTGCTAGAGTGATGGATGAAAAGAGGAAAATCTTACAGTAAAGTGGATTAGTCTGAAGTTCCAATCTTTGCATATGTGCGACATTAATTGAATAACTGGAACAAAATTATGTTTAACACAGTGAGTTGCATGATCTTTGTAGTGAGGGGAAAAAAGGGCTTGCTAATGATAATGCTGAATAATCAATGCTGAAAATCGGAAAAACCTTACGACTGAATTATCTACTTTATTACCTGTCTGTATTTGCTCAGCTATTGTAAAATACTTCATTAAGAATCCAGTTGACTGAAGTAACAACAAAGAAAGGCAAGATACTGATGGAAGATTCCAAAGGATTTAATATTATATGATTTTCAGCCTTTGTTATAAACCGTGACTTCAGGTGCCACACTTTATATATTTAAAGAATATTTAAAGAACTTTTACTTTTGCAGTGACCTTGCCACTCATCCTGTAAATTCATCTAGAAAAAAAAATATTCTTCATTCATTTGAACTCCATGTGTCACTGCGCTGCTAGACAACCTGATACGTAGATTAATTTGTGCTGGTTGTTGTTTAATTATTATGCCTCACAAGTGTTTAATGTTTTCAAATAAGGAAATATCCATTGCCATCCTTGAAGCAATTTGATAACTCAATGAGTTTTCAGAAATTATATTTGTAATGAGCCATTTCTTCTAAAAAAATCAGCTGTTTTCATCTCAATTCCCTTGTTCCTGGTCAATTTTCATGTGGATTTTCTCCACCTGAATCCATGCTACTGTAGCTATATTGCCTTCTCACATAAAAACTTCTCCACTGACTACAAGAAAATCTCTGGATCTGATGTAAGTTTCATCCATAGTGTGGTAACACATTTTTTTTAAAAAAGCTTTGAAAAATGAAAGTGCATTTTACTTTCCCTGAAAATATGGTATTTGGCCTTCTGGTATTTGGCTCAACTCTTCTTTGTGTTAAAAACCACACAATTACACAGGTTGTTTTGATGGGCAAAATTAGGGATCCTTTCCTCTTCTTTGTTCTCCACATTTTTCTGTTGAAATAAACTAATACAATATTTAACTTCCAATAATCTCTCCTCTCCAAAAGAAACTTGTTGGAATACATTTTCCAGGTATTAATCTATGTTTCTAGCCTTATTCTGCTACAAGTCTGTACATACCCATGAGATTAAAGACTTTTCTCTTGTAAAAATAACTGTTGTAGTTCCTTCTGTATCTAAAAATTGAAAGGAAAAAATAAGTTTTCAGGACTAAATTCAATCAATTCTCCCAGTCTCAGTTTTTGATAGTGGTTTGTTTCTACAACCATGGCTCTGTAGCAAGTCCCAGAACTGGCAATTGCACACTCATTTCTTATACCACTTCAACCAGTTTGCAAAGTGAAAAAAATGTACTAGCAACACCTTTGATCTGCAGGGACAGAAAAGGGACTCAATTAGATGGATTGAGAGAGGATTTTCCAGGGTTTTAACCAGTCTGCTGGCAACCAGGCTCTGGTTTGACATAGCATTAAGTACAGCATTAAATAAAATTAAGAAACATGTGGTTAGTTCATCCAGTTTAGGGCCTAATAACAGGAGGGAGTAAAGAAAGTGTAAATAGGAGCATTCCTCTGTATGAAGCTGAGGAATTACCTTGATTTCCTGCTCAAAGTGCATTTCCTCAGTAATTCTTGCACACAGATTACAAAGCACTGAATACACTGTATGTATATATTTTATATTTGAAGAAAAGCAAGTAGGCTCAGGCAAAATGTTGAATTATTTCTTTGAAATATTTTCCAAGCTGCCTTTGGGTCTGTACTGATTTCCTTACTGCTTTCCATGGAGTGTATTGATGGGGAATTGAAAGCAGCAGTCCCTGAGAGCTGCTGGAGCAGCAAGGAACGTTCTCCTTGTGCCATTCCAGAGCAAACCTGCTTAGCACAGAGAGATGAAAATGAGTTGTGAGCTGAGAGAATTTGATTGAAATGTCAAAGTACTCAGAGCCCTGTGGAGTTCCCACAGAAGAGACTTCTGCAGCAGAGGATTGTTTTGACAAAGGAGTCCTGCTGTGTGAAATTTGCAGCTACACCTTGTGATGAGTAACCACACACTCGATTGAGCAGAATTCCTGTCACTACTTGGATCATGAGATATTAGCAGGGAATATTGCTCTAAAGCCAAAGTGTTCTTCCTAAATACAAGCGTGCTCTTAAAATCAATATATTATGTGCAAGGATTGGCCTGTTTTGCGAGCTTTGAAGTCCATTCGGGGGAATGAGCACCACATTTCTGAACTTAAAATAAGAAATTCAAATGCAGAATGAAGCAGCACATACAGCAGAAACCACAGGCATTATATGCAGCAGAAAGAAAAACAGACCTGAGGTCTCTGTGGGACCTGTGGTGCAGCTAATAGAACTAAAGATCTGGTAATATACCGTGTCTGCTTTCTGAGAGGGTAACGAACACAGCTGCTACCCTGAATTTGCTGCAGTGACCGTGAAGGACGCAATCAATTGGGAGTTTGATCTTCTAACTGAATCTACGCTTGGCAGTGAATTTTTAAAATGTATTTTCTTAGTTTCTTTTGAAATTGAAGCAATCTTGACACCGATCAAACAAGAAATACTAACATGCATATGTATTTTCTTGGATGGTGGCTGGTTGAGATTTGGAGCCAGGAAATAGTTTGTTATATCTGCGCTGAGAAGCTGGAATTGCACTTAGCATTCAGCTTCTCTTTGATTTACAGAAAATGATGAACTCAGTACTTCACAGAGAGCAGGGTAAATTAATGCATTCCATTTTTCACTTGTTTGTAGCTTTTCCCCCTCTCTTTATTGAGGCACCAGCTACAGCAGGCAGCTCTGCTTCCACCAAGAACGTGCAGCAAGGTCTCTATTTGAAGCTGTGTGCTTTCTGTTCAGAGAGAAGGCATCTTCCCTGAGGAAAGGAAGCAGTTTTGGGGGTCTGAAAAGTAGGGCACACATCATATCGCGGGTCAGGTGTCGCTGTTCTCACCACGGACGAGTAGAGAAACGACACAAGAGTCCAGGCTCAGGGATAAATGGAAGTGATTTAATAATCTTTCCGAAGGCTTTCATATGTTAGTTCGCAAAAGTGTATTAAATGGCATAAGGTAATTGGTTTTTTGGCCATTCACCCCTTGAGGGGATTGGTCAAGTTCTAAGACACCCATCTCTGAATGTTTTTCTAGTTAGAACCATAACAATTCTGCAAAACAACCTGCAGCTGCAAGAAGTTTACAAAACTGTAACATTGTTTTGAGTTACTTGCACGGGAAAGACAGAGCTCTCACAAAAATGCTGCAGAGAGCTGAAGAAATTCTCTGCTGAAGCTTTTTCAGCACCCATAGTCAGGTGTTTTGGGGATGTGGGGAGGAGCTGAAGGCCACAGGTTCCTGCCAGCCCTTTGCGTGTCCCTGGCCAGGCATCAGTGAGAGCAGTGAGATAAAGCTGTGCGTAGCTCCTCTCCAGCAGAGCCCCTCTGACCTTTCTGACGGACCCGGGCTCTCAGAAGGTGCTGCTGAAGGAGGGCTGTGGGTGTCCGACCATGGCATGAAGGGAGGTATGAAAGGAGCAGGTTTCCCTCTTTTCCTCTGGCTGGCAGAGAAAGAGCCAGGGCTCTGAACTGCTTACAAAAAACGTGAAGGGCTTCACAATGACCAAAGACAGGCTGAACTTGTAGTTTTCTCTCAGCTCATTTCTCTGCTCAGGCCTTCCATATCATTCCAACTCCAGGAAAATCCATTACTTCCCTGACTGCTCAGGCTGCAAGCTCTCACCACAACAAATTTCTCTTAACTTGACACCTCGGCTACAAGTGTTCTGGAGGAATGAACTATTATTTTTGTATCGTTTCAATTTGGCATTCAAGGAAAACCTGATAACAAGCTAATATCCAGCTTGCTGAAGGAAAGGCTCTGTCCCTGGAATGAAAATGTGAATTACTGATACAAAGCCCAAGTGTAGATTTTCAACTTTGCTCTTGCTAGTGCACGGATGGAAAAGCCTTTTCTACTGCAAATGCTATTGGTATTGTGCCAGGGACTTGGAGTGCACCCTTTCCTTGGGTAAAATAGGGAAAACAGCAATTGTTCTTCTTTTGCATATAAGAACATATCCTGTCCAGAGTAGAGATCCCAGCACACAGTTCCCCCTCTTCAAACCCCACCCAAAATAATTTTGCCCACAACAATGTTTTTGTGTGGCCAGGGGTCTGGATTTTATTAATGTTTGAATGCTTGAACTGGAAAACAATTGGTGAATCTTATATTTCAGCATCTCTTTGTTTTTATTATCTCTGCTCTTCCTGCCTTTAAATGCTTCTAAGAAACCAGAGAAAATATTTGGCCATCCCTTTCTTTCTCAAATCACATCGTGTTGCAGTCAAATTTCTCCAGGGTTTGGTCTTAGCTTGGCTATGAGATATGCCTCAGTTTGGATGCTTTTCTGAAGTCATCAAAACATAGTGGATCAGCCAAAATTTGCTTGAGAACTCTTGAAAACAGGCTGTCTCATGAGCTTTCTAATGTTTTTGGCTTCCAATCAGACTGGAAATGCTATGGAAACAACACTTATGACAGTCCAACTCCCAGCTGCTCCCAGAACTCATCATTTGGGAAGCAAGGAAAAATCACAAATTAATTGAAAACAAACTGCTCGAAACTCAGCAAAGATTCAAGCGTGATTTTAGGTAAATTCCAGTAGTTCCACATTCAGTCAGATGGGGTTTACCTGCATCTTTTTACTTTAGGAAGTGGTGACCACATGGAGTTCTTCTACT
Organism: Lycocorax pyrrhopterus obiensis; assembly: GCA_014706295.1. Lineage (NCBI taxonomy): Eukaryota > Metazoa > Chordata > Aves > Passeriformes > Paradisaeidae > Lycocorax > Lycocorax pyrrhopterus. The sequence goes on from JACSVZ010000018.1 coordinate 16,231,813, forward strand.
TCAGGTTTGGATTTTCAAAGGTGTTCAGTTCTGGCCTAAATCTATTTTCTTTGAAGCTAGTGGGTAGAGTTTGGATTTCAGTGGGAGTTGAATATTTTGAAAATCCTTCTCTGACTGCATTTTTGATCAAAGGCACTTCCACCTCATGTTCCTAAAGCAATGTGCACGGATGGTAATCAAGTTTCACTGCACTGCCTGTGAGAAGGGCACATTAGTGGGGTATGCTCAGCAGAAATCAAGTACCTCTGGCTACTTAAACCCTTTTGCCTCCTATTGGCATCAAAGACAGAGGAAATCAAGGCACTAATAATCCATCAAACCTCTTGAAAATCTTCGAGTTGAGCTAAAATTCATCAAGCTGTAGGTTTCTTTCTCAGAACTTGAGAACGTAATCAGGACACATATAAATCTAGATTGTGGAAGTTTTAAAGGATCTGGGTGCTCAAGTAAAAGCAAAGTGATGAGCAATCTCTTTGATAAGTATAGTGAGACACATTCAATCAATATGGAAGTTGCTCATTTCTCCACGAGAGCTTTCTCCTTCCCACAGGCTTTGCATGGATCTTGGTAGGATGGAGCTGGCACAAACATTAAGCAGATCAGTGTATTTTGCACCTAGCTGAGAAATTTTTAATCTCTTCAGGCATGAGGATGGAGGGATTTAAAAAGGAACACTGTCTTTACAAAACAAAACCAAAACCAAACAAAAAAGCCACAAGCAAAACAAAAACAAGCAACAAAACCCCCACCAGGGAATACTCCGGCTGTGGGGCAGCAGTTAATTAGAAGCAGGGCAGGGCTTGGTGTGGGATTTTCCAGGTGCCTCAGCAGCAGTGAGGGGTGTGAGGTCACTCACCTCCCCTGGCTTCAGAGGCATTGCTCTGGTTTGCAACAGCTGTGACCCTGTTAGACTAAAGAATACTTTTTCTTCCATGGAGCATTTTGCTTTTTTACTGGAGGCTGTTTTGGTGGGGACACTGGGAAGCAGGCACTGGTGCTTTTTGTTGTATGGTACCAGCAGTGTTTGGGGAGGATCTGGGTGCTGCAAATGAGAGCCCCGAGTGGATTTGGTGGATGCCACACATGGAGTTCCCACAGCTCTGCTGCCCCAGGATAGCGTGTTTGCCTGGCTGACCCTTTGTCCTGGGGTGACTCTATGATGTGTATCCCCTATCGCTGCTCTATGCCCAGAAATTAACTTTGTGCCTTTTCTGTGCCTTTAAACTGAGCCTGAGAGGGGAGGGAGGAAAAAAAAAAACCAGTGAACTTTTCAAAGCAAGTGCTCAAGGACACAGATACACACTCCTCTGCTTCTGCTCTGGCAGCAAGGGGAGAGGAAAGCACCCTTGGTGCTTTTCAGCCAGCTTTTGGCTCCTTTTCTCTGGAGAGAGAGACGGAGAGTGGAACTTTGTTTTCCTGGGACTTCGGTTTTTCCCTTCTTCTCTTCTGGACTGTTTCAACATCAGAACACATCAGGAGAATTTCATCCCCGAGGCCCGGGGGTGGGCCCTCGCCGACCCAGCTCCGAGGAGGAGAGAGACCACACCTACAGAAGGACTCTGAAATCTTCCCAGGTTTCTCTCCACAGCGAGAGTTTTATTATTTAGCATCATTATCCTTTTCCTGTGTGTTGTTAAATAGTTTTTTTACCTCTTTCACTTTCCTTCGAGGAAAATTTCTTTTTTTCCCGAACCTGGAAGGGGAGGTGTAGTTGTAACCTGCCTTCTATCAGAGGATATTTTCCTCCAAATTTGGCCAAACCGGCACACCCTGGGAGCAGGAATCCCGGATCAGCCCAGGATGGTATCGCTGGCAGCTCTGCCCCACTCACTTTGCCGAGGTGCAGAGCAAAATGTTTGCTGTGCCCACCTGAGCATCCAGCTCTGCCGGCTCAGGGAGTCAGGTTAAACCGTTTGTAGCAGTAACAGAAAAGCTTTCCCACCCAACTGAGGCTTAAAAGGTTTAAACAGCTTAAATGTGACATAAACATGGCTTGAAAGGAAACCCAAACAGTTGAGGCAAAATGTTACGTAATATTAAATGGTATCTGACTTACCTAAAGCATTCAAGTTTTCTGAAAGACAGATAAAATTGGGGCTGGACAGCCTTTGCCCCCCTGCTTTCCCATCATTTCACTCTGAGATTTGCATAACATTTCCCTGCTCTGAGGACGTGTGGATTGGCTTCATTCAGAATTTAGGTACCTTAATGGAAACCTTTGCTGTACAGTGAATTTACATCTTTTTGTCTTGTTGCTTGTGTTACCTGTGTGCATGACATGTAAGACCTGACTTTCAGGTAGGGTAAATTACAGAAATGAAAATTGCATTCCAAATGTAATTTTGATTATATAATTTTAACAGTGGGGTTTTTTTTCCTTTCTTTGGGGTCATGTTTTCCAGAAAAGTTATATTTCCTGGCAAAATGTGAATTCATTTTCTCAATTGAATAAAAAAGTCTTGGAAACTTTTGTATGTAAATTTCAGTGGGAGAGGTCATGAGAGCTTGTCAAACTACACAACTCTCAGCTTGCATTTTTTTCTTCTTTCACTTTTTTTTTTTAACCAGATAGGTATCCTGTGGAGGGAGAAAGAAGAAAAATGAAGCATCCATGGCATGCAATTACAGATCATTAATTGATGATGTGGTGTTATCCTGAATTTTGGAACTGATCTTCTCTTAGACCAGTACATTTCAGTCTTCAAAAATAAAATATGCTGTACCAGGCAAAATTCTGCTTGGCAATGTTGCAGACATCATCTGTCTTGCAGATTTGTGCACATATGCTGCTGGAGAAGTAAAAAGTTCTTCAAATACAACAGCTGTCAATAATTCAGGAATTGAAATAAACATAGAAATTAATTTTAATTCAAGCAATTCTGAGGTGTCCGAGCTGTATAATGATATACTTTGTATGCTAGAAAGTTTAGGCTGACTTTTGTGCCATTCCAAATCTGAGAACTGCTAAAAAATTATGATCACTGCTTTATGCTTTTTTTTAACAATAACATGAGCTGGTACTGCTGAAGTGCATAACAATTTTGTAATCTCATTCCAATCCACCCCACTTCCTGAGCAACCTGTCTGGGGACAAGTGAGACTGAACTCTGTGACTGTTTATCTGCTGAACCCCGAGGCTATGAAATGCTGATTTATGGCCAACACGCTTAGCACCTCGAGGGACTGAGCCCTTCATCCCAGGGATATCTACAGCACAGAATTCCAAACATGCTCAACTGTGGGTTATTTTGGTTTGTTGCTTTTATTTTCAGACCAGCTTTGGTATTCACAAAATGTCTGGTTTGGAAGATTTTTCAATACTTTCAAGCTCTCTTCTGCAGTTTTTCGGGAAGGTGATTAATTATAGCAAGTGGAAAGGGCATGAAGATTTATTCAGTCATAGTTTTAAGAAGTGCAAATGTTGAAAAAAGAAGTTGAAGAAATTAAATGCAAGAACAATCTGAAAGAGAGCAGCCATGGTGACAAGTTTACAGTAAGATGTAAAGATATTTGTATTCTGCAAACACCATCCTGTGTGGTGGTACCTCCTGGAGTCTGGTGTGGATCCATAAGCTGCTTACTCTGTAGCTGTGTTGCAGATGAAATCTGTAATGCAGAATGTATTGAGGGAAAAGTCTTGACTCAGTTCGCATGATGGCTGATGAGTGAGATGGAATTTAATTTTACTTTTATTAATTAATTTTAATGAGTTCTTGAAGTTAAGTCTTTGGGAGATTTGCACCAAAGTGAATGGACAGAATTAAAAAGGCACAGATCCATGTTTGAAAGCTCACATTTCAGGTTGCTATCAACAGAAGAATGAGATTGTTCAGCATTGCTGAACAGCTTTTGAAAAGAATGTTAATTTGAGGAAGATATAAGAGAGACTGTGACATCAAGCTCTTTGCTGTTGAGTCTTAACCACAACTTTCTTATAATTGGTACTCACAAGACATAGGCCATGTTGTCTTCAAAAAATGGTACATGGCAAAAAATCACGCTGTTTAGTTCTGTAATTTTTTTTATTTAAGTAGAAACATTTTTTTCCTTAGAACATATTTAGCTATTTTACAGACAGATTGTCTGGTTAATTGTTGGCAAACTCAGTGTGGGATGGGTGGGTGGGTACTTCTGAAAAGAGAAATCTTGTCTTAAACATTAAATTCCAAGGCAGTTTTTACAGGAGGAAGGCAAATAGTGCATAAGGAGGCTAATCCACTGCCTCAGCAATCAGGCTCAGCTGAACTGTGGCCACAGGGAAGCTGAACTAATAACGTGTTTCTTAAGGACAAAGTTCCTTACCAGCAATGCTGAGCAGTGTCCTGCTGTGCATTTTGGAAACCCTGCTCTTGTGGACTTTCCTTAGTGTGACCGAGCACTGCATCTCCCTAACTCCTTCCTCTGATCCACACCAAAAGCTTCCCCTCTCACAGGGCTGCTCCTGGTGCATCTTCCATCTCATATTAATTGTAAAGTGTTTCTTTAAAATTATTTCAAAGTCCTTCTAAGCTAACCCTACTTATAATGTTTACTCCCGAGCTCGGCATAACTCTGTACTGAGAGCAGAAAGGGTTGGATGCCTTTTGGGGAAGAAACAGATTGATCCATGAGAAGAAAATCCAGCTAGTTGTGCCTCTTGCTTATTATTCCCACCACTATTCACAGCTGTACAGCACGACAACTTGGATAGCAAGCAGGAAGTGGGCATTTTCCAGCATCGATTTAACATGGAAAATTTCCTCTGTGTAATTTTTGCACCATTTTTGTGCTCCTCAGATTTCCAAGAATCTTCTCCTTGAATTATTAAGTCTTTAGACTTTACAGCTTGGAGAACATCAGGGAGAGTCCTGAAAAAACCCTTTAAATTTAGTTGAAAATAGGATTTCAGGCCGAAAACCAAAAATATTTCAAATTCACTGATAGATGCAGTTTGGGATTATTTTTTTCATGAACAAAGTGTCTTTGATGCCTTTATATAGCTGCTGAGAAAGTACAAGTTAAGCTCAAGTGACAAGAAGTAACTTTCAATCTTTTCAACATTCTTCTTCTTGCAGTAATGCTTGAGTTAGACAGGGAGGAGCAAATCCACAGTCCCTCTGCAGTCCCAGGATAGGAAGAATCTCAAAAAGTCATCCTGTCTTGTGTTCAGGATGGCAGTAAAAGATGAAATTACCAGATTCCAATTAATTATCATGGATTTCATCAAGTGTTGCACTGTCCTGTCGTGTTGATGTTTGGGTGTTGAGCAGTATTTGTAAATGAAGTTCTTGTGTTCGTGTCATCCCATTGTATTGGACACACCATTGAATCTGTGGTGGGTTTTACTGTATTTAAATATATTGGGAAGGAGGTTTGTGTCCAGCAAATTAAGGAGGAAAAATAGTTAGAGGAAGGGAGGAAAGGAAGAGGCCCTGCAGTGAAGAGAAGCAAAATCACACAAGTGTTTGAAGGAGTTGTAACTCATTAGTGTGCTCATGTTTTTGTTCCTCTAGGTTTGCAAAGGACTTGATGTCCATCTCCTGGCAGGTGGGTGTGTGTTTTCTGAAAGAAATTGCTGCCCAGGCTTGGTAAATGTATTTATTGCTTTATTTCTGCAAATAATTTCAATGCTAAGGGTCCTACTGCAGTTTGGAATAGGTCATGCCATTGTTGGAGACACCACTCCTCACAATTCCACTGCTTCTGAATTTCTCATCCTAAAAGGAGCAGAAAAAGCCTTAGGAAACTCATAGCATGAACTATTCTTTCTTAAGATTAAAAGCAAAGAGCAAGAGTTGAGGTCAGAGGGCCGCTTAGGATGGCTAATACAATTTATAACTTGTTCACTCTGCTTTGCCTCTTGCTAATTTGGTTTAAGATGTTTCCTGATCCTGTCACTGAGATTTAGCATGCAGATCCCCTTTCAGACAAAAAGGAATTTTCCACTGCTGCTGGAGCAGTGGGAGAGCAGATGTCTGAGCTCTGGGAAAGGCAGTGACTCCTTGGTGCAGCAAGGGAGAAGGTAGCGTGAGACACTGTCCCCAGAGCCAGAATCCCGTGGGGGTGACACACACTGGAGTTCTGCTTCACTAATGCTTAACAAACAGTTTCAATCACATTAGTAATGCCACTAAAAGGAAGGTAAGTATAGCTGCTTAGTGCTCATCTTGTAAAATATCTGATTCTGGGGCTCAGCACACGATCTCGGAAATGAAGTGCACTTCTGAAAGTACCTCCCGGTCTTCTGCATTGACAGAAAGCCCTTCATTATGTTTTCCCTCAAATAATGCATAAAATGAGCGACATGAGGATACTGTAATTTCACTCTACTTTAATGCTCGCGTTCCCTTGACCATCCCGAGTCCTGCAGTACAGGATGTCAGTGGCAGTGGATAAGGTTTTAAGAAGTATTTTAGAGCTAACAAGACAGACTGATTTATTACTGGATAGTTTTTTTTCCCTCTTGGCATCAGGTTGTGTCCCCGACAAAAGTGATGGGATTTCTTGGCTGTGTTGTGTCCTTCTGCTTCTCATCCATCCCCACCTTATACTCTCTCCCTTCTAGGGCTAGCCAGATGTGTCAGTTCAGATGCCAAAAGAAAAAGTGGGTGCAAGAGGGAAGTAAAAATGGAAGAACTGCTTGAGTGTGATAGACAACAATAACTTCTTGATAATCTATTTTTTTGGAATTGGGAAATCTGGTTATATTGAAATTACTTTTTACATTAAAATATACACCTCCAACACCATGACCAGCTGAGTTCTCCTCAGAAGGTATGAGAGCTCTCACTTCTACACACTGAATTTATCAGATAGTTCCTTCCAAAAGCCAGTATTGAAAGTGTTTCCCTGGGTATGAATTGAACTTTCTGGGTGTAAGTGTAGTGCACAAGAGCCTGGTAATGCCTTCTTTTTCCTAAGCAAACTGCAGCATTTATTTTTTTTTCTTTTCCCCTCTTTTTTTTTTTTTTTAATACAGCAGCACATGGTAGAACTGCAAATTCTGGCCTTTAGGGCTCTGCTGAAGGCCCTAGCTATGCAGTTCAGTATTCCTGCTTCATATTGTGTAATGCACTGTACTTCTGAGAGAACAAATACACATTTAAAACAAAGTAATTCATAGAAATTTTTTAATGTTTCTTTTATTGTAAATGAAACCATTCTCTTTGTATTTGCAATTTTGGTCTTAACACAGGAGTAATGACTTCAGCAAGAGCAACAAAAAAAATCTCTTTACTCCATACTAAAGGAAATACAAAGTTAAGAAGATGAAACAAAAGCTGTCTTGGCCAATCTCACACCAGAACAAATTCTAGAGCTGAAAGAAAATGAGTGAATTACAACTTATATTACGATTTCCCCTCAGGCTTTGCCCACATGATTAAAACCAAAACAGTCTTCTTGAGAAATGGCTTTTTCCAATAAATGGCAAGGATTCATGTGGTGAGAAGGGCAACTGGCCACGGAAGTAAGAGATTACTGTTGGTATTAGAAATAACGGTTTGTTCATATTCTTATTGCAAATTTACACTTGTTTGTGTTAGTTAAATAGTCATTTAGTAGCATTTGAAGCATCTATTTGTAGTTCTACCTGATGTACCCAATAAAACTCAGCTTTGTTCTGAAAACCACGATTATGCAGAAAAACTGTGCCATGTCCATCAGCTTTCACATCGCCCCTCTGAGATTAAACCCCATCCCCAAACCTCTTGTTTGCCTGTGCTTAAGGGATCAAATTTATTTCGTCAGATGAACAATGATCAGTTTAATTTTGTAACTGAATTTTCTCAAATGCATTATTTATGCTCATTACCTCGTGAAAATCAGTGGGAGTTCACATACAATACACTGAACAGATGAATATTCCAGTGTTTGAAATGCTCTGCAACACTCAATTTGGGCCCGCACTAAAAGCAAAAAAAAGAGCTGATATTTTCCTTTTTTTTGCAGTGCCCAGGGAAGCAGAGAGGAATTATTGGGATTTATTATTTGCATGCCATAAATCTGAAGTAAAAGTCATGCTTTGTAGAAAAGACTTTGGATTATAACACAGTACTTTAATAATATTGTACATAAAACATTTACATGTATATTTATTTTTTGGAAGGGCTTTCATAATTTACCCATATAGTAAAGCAGAGCATTCAGCTGCATCAAAAGATAAGGCAATATAGATGATCTGAGTGATAATCAAAGATGGGGATCAGCAGTTTATATCTTCAGCAGCAGTCCATGGGGAGGTACAGAAACCATCTGCATCCTAACCATGTAATACAACTCTACACATCAGTTATTTACTTCAAGCTCTTCTTTGATCCTGTGTGTGGTATTACCATTGATCAGAAACCCCAGCTCAGCTCAGCAACTATTGGATGTCTCACTTTCTTCAAAATCAGTCTGGAAACCTTCCCAGGGATGCATCTGCTCCTTTAATTTGCCACAGAGATGAAGAATTTATGAAGAAAATTAAAGCTGGAATAAACATTAAGCATCCTAAATCTTCATGCTGTTGTGGTAGAAAATGTGTGTAAAACAAATAGAAAAAGCTTCAACAGATGTTTTGCTTTTAACCCTAAACTGTAACAGATCCCATGCAAAGGGGACCAGTCCGTATGGCAGAAATAATCCCTTGTTTCAATGATTTGTTTGTGATAAAAATCTTCCATGAATGCTACTGGAAGATTATCAGTTACTTTAAATGGGAAAGTATTTACCCATCCAAAGGTAGGTTTCCTCACTTTACTGTTTTTATATATTCCTTTCTATTCTACATTGCATATATCCAGAGGCTCTGCTACTTAGCGTAGCCAGGGATCCTCAGCAGCACCCCCAGATAGTGTAGTACAAAAAAATTTGGGTATGGTCCAATATTGAAGGAATATTTTACTTGCCTGGGACTTTCTTAAATTCCTTTGCCACTGTTCCCTTTGTCCTGCGATCTTCCGTATTTTCTTTTGTAAACCATAACATACCTTTATTTAGGAAGAGTTCTGTTTAGGTTCCTCCAATCTGACCTCTGTAGGTCCGCTCTACATTCTTCTGAGGAAAAGTCAATCGTGCAACCGTAGAATAGCTTGGGTTGGAAGTGACATTTCAAGGTCATCCACACCAACCCTCCTCCAACTCGATCAGGTTGCTCAGGTCCATGTCCAGCCTGACCTTGAATGTTCCCAGGGATGGGCACCCACCACCTCACCTGACCTTGAATGTTTCCAGGGATGGGGACCCACCACCTCACCTGACCTTGAATGTTTCCAGGGATGGGGACCCACCACCTCTCCAGGTGCCAGTGTTTTGCCACCCTCACTATAAAAAAATTCTTCCTTCTATTTAATATAAGTTGATATAAGTTTAAAACAATTACGCCTTCTCTTCTTCCCTCCCGAGCTTTAGCAGCACAGTGCAAGAGAGATTTAAACGAGCTCTGCTTTTACTCCTGGTTCAGAGCTCACTCTCCTGCTCCTGCTGTGCCATCCGCCTTGTTTATCCCAAGTACCTCATGGCACTGACAGGCGGTGAGCTGGTGGCACGGAGCAGCTCTGTGACAGGACCATAAGTCGTAATCAGCTAACTTGAACGTTAAACCTGGCTGTGGCCTGGGCTGAAAACTTTCCATAAGAGGCAGGAGAAATGATCCAGTGGGAGCCTGCACAGAGTTTTTTAGGCTTTCTGCCAAGGTGTCATTTGAACCTGTGCTGCTCTCCTCCTCTGGAGTGACTCTCTCCAGGCTGTGGAGGGAGTTTGCGATCCAATTGAGGCCAGAAATTTATATGCCTTGAGGTCTTGTTGCTTCACTCTGACAAGGTCTTTTCCCACCGGCACACAGGAGACCACTTTGGCTGAAATTCTGTCTGTTCCCACTGAGGACACGTTCTGTTTTCCTCTTCTCACCTTTTAGTTTCTCTGTCTCCAAGTCCTCACCGCATTTCTCGTTTCCATTCCCTGGAAGGGCCTTGCTGCTGCTCACCTGTAAATCACCAGCCTCCAGAAACCATTTTCTCTGGTTCTCCTTTCAGCTTATCAGGTGCAATGTGCTGGCTTTGAGTACATGAAATACAGACTTCAGATAGCATTTTGGGTTGTTTGAGGTTTTTTGGGGAGAGGGTTTTTTTGGTGGTTAATGGCATGGAACCAGGATTATTCCAAATAAATCCTGCAACCTTGTTGCTTATTACTTGCCTATGGCTGCACCCAGTACAGAGTGAATGTTTCTTCACTTTTTTTTTCTGTGACATCACATATGAGATATTCACAAAAGATCAGGGTAAGAGTTAAGATGCTTTACTGAATTTAAATGGGAGGAAAAAAAGGTTGCTTATATAAGTTTTTTGTTGTTGTTGTTTTCCTTTCAACCAAAGAAGAGGAGCCTTAAAATCAGTTTACTAAAAATGTTCATGATGCTGAGCTGTAAGTCCATCGACTGTCTGGAGTGAATGTCCTGGGAAAGTGACAGTTTGTAAATGCAGCTGCTGTTGTCAGATTTAGTGAAATCTTGAAGGGAAATTAATGAAAACCCGACTTTTCTTTTTTTTTAATGCAAACCAGATTTTCTCATAGTATTATGCAGTTGTTTGAAATAGGAAGATTGAATCCCTTTTTCGTTACTCAGACTCTGTGTGTGGTGAAAGGAAACAGCACTGCAAATCAAGTGAGTGGCATGACTAGCTACAAACCTATAATAAAACTCAAGCAAATTGGGGTAGTCTATGCTTTTTCCACCTCAGTGACCGCAAGAACCAGTTCAGGTTGAACTTTTCTGGTGGTTTTTGACAGAAGAGATCCATTACAGCTGAACTTCCTGAGCAAATTTTAGAGCTACATTTAAGTGAATCAGAAAAAACCATAACATTTCTGTGTAACAGATTTTGGGAGTGGACTAAATATTTCTTGGAAGTCAACTATACCTGGGGCACTAGTGCTCCACATATCCCAGAGTCTGATTCTGCATTTTTAGGAATTTATCTAAAAATTATACCTTTTCTGCTCTTCATCCTGTGCAAGTGCTTTTTCTGGGAGCAGCTCTCGCAGCTGTACCCACAGCTGGAGCTCTGAATGAAAAGCAGATCAAACATGTCCTCTTTCTTGTTTCTGCAACAAAGAGGGAGGATGCACAGAAATGCTTTTATCCAAATTGTCGTGTTCAGAGAACTTTCTCTTTGTTATTTTCTTGACTTGAAGTGTTACTTCCATTTTCACTTTTCTGCTTGACTGAGAAGATGCCTGGTGTGAAGGTGAGCCGTGGTGGAACAAGGACTGACATCCTGGGAAAAGAACTGCTTCTTTGCCCATGCTACTGAAGAGAAAACTTGCAAACACAATATTATTATAGGAAAACAGTGGTATGAATACCAGAAAATATTTACATTGGTCTCTTCAATCTTGGATGTTGCCAATGGTTTGATAATATTGTGCTAGAGAATAAATGCTTTATTTAACAGGCATTTTTTCACTAAAATTTACTACGTTTAAGTCTGGTTCTTGTGGGGTGCAGTGTAGATTTCACAGAAAGTAAATAAGAAAAGAGTAAAGGCTGGCTCTAAACAAAACTTTCTTGCTGTAGAGCTTTGTTAAAGTCAGAGTTCCACAAATAAATTACTGACAATGAAATTTCTTGAAGAAAAAAAAAAAAGCATCTGAAAAATACGGGTGCAGAAAAATCATACAGATTTTTTTCTTTTATATAACAGCTATAAATCTAAAACCACCCTGCAAAGCTCCCTGTGCTTATTCTGGTTTTATATGTGCACAGGAGACACCATGTTCTTGCACTGAAATACAGAATACAGGGGCAAATGGTTTTAGTAGGGAGCCACATATCCTACAGAGGGCAGGGAAGATGTGTCCTCTCCTGGTTTACAGCCAGCTGGCCTGGCTTCACTAGTCAGGGCTCTCTGGTGTTAAATTCATATTTTCCTTGGTGCAATCCTGGTTCTTGTCTACAATTATTATGATCTTTTCTCCAGGTTGTGGTTAGTTTCTGATTTATGTCTAATGTCCTGTGATATCTGGAAAGTACAGAAGCTCTTCCGACTCCATCTCCTTCCCTTTTAAAAGTTTTAAAGGTTTAAGTTTCATTTTATGCCTGTGGATTGTTACACAGGAAACAACCATTGGAGGATCCTTAGAAATAACATTAATCTTACTCGCTGTCTTTCACTGCAGAACTCCACTTTTCAAGACATCCTGTCCATATTTTCCTTCCCTGTCCTGCTCTGTCTTATAGCTATTTAAATCCAGGTGTCCACTTTTCACTGGTTCATAAATTTCTCTTTTACTTTAATGCCATCATCTAAGAGTGGATAAACCAGAAGGATAATGAGTCTCTGTCACAGAAATGAAAGTCAGAAGGAAGAGCCAGCTTGATGCTAACTTGCTTTCTAGAGCCTATGGGAATACCTAAGAAGAGAGGAAATACATGGGTTTGGTTCAGTCCAAGCATTCAAAGCCTGCCTTGTACCAGCCTGCTGAAACCAGTCTGAGTTTGTGTGTCTTGTGCCCTGTGTGGATGTGGGGCTCTGTGGCCTGGGGAGCTCTGGGAGGGAGATTGCCTGGGTTTAAGGGCTCTCAGCTTCTTCTCTTAGCATATCCCTCCTGCTACTTGGCAAGGGAAGGGCTTTGCCTCTGGGGACCTTCTGCCCCTCCACTGCTGCAGCTCATCCCCTTCCCTTGAAAGGGCAAAGCCAACATAGCAAAACAGCAGAAGGCTGCAAACTCCCCCTAATCCCTGGCTCTGGGAGCAGTAAACCAAAATTTCACTCATGCTGCCTGGGTAATCCATGGGTGGATTATGATCTACTTCTGGCAAATCCATGCCATGGACATGTTTAGTCTCACTTAAATCTAAAATGTGTCATGAGGTGGTAAGAAAAACATTTTTCTGTTCTTTAGTTCCCTTACTTTCCTTTAGTTTCTGTAGTTTCTCCCTCTTACCTCATTAGGCTCAGCACCTCTACCATGAAAGATTATTTACATCCATGCTCCTACCTTTTCAAAAATAATGAATGGGCACACCAAGTTGGAAAAATACTACACAAAGCAGGACAGCCTTAATTAAACAAATTAGTGTTTGTCTAGTCAGTGTGATTAACTTTTGTCCCTGCAACACCCTGAAAGGATAGCACTAACAAATATTGCAAGGCATTTTAAAATTAAATTAAATGCTCCTTTGATTACATTAAAGATAATGCATTTTAGATCTAGTCCTTCAGGAACTGTTGCTCTCCAGTGACAGCGCTGATCAATTGGCCTTGACTTTCCCTGCAGAAGTAATCTTTGAGTCTCCTTGAGTCATCATTTGATCAAAGGGCATTTGCAACTGGGCTATTTGAGCAGTCTGAGTCGTCATCTTAATGTAAAGGTCCTAAGGGAAAGGAAAACAAGAGTGAATGTGCTTATGCATGGGGTAATAAATTGATCTGAGTACGTGGATAATTACATACAGGTAGGAAAAAGCGAAAGGTTTAGAGAAAAAATCTGCTCTTAACAGCCTTGATAAAGAGCTGTTCTAGTTGTTATTTTTCAAAGAAAACCAAATCACGACTACCAATTATTGCTACCTGCAGGTGTTTGCAGGGGAAAAACAATTCCTGGATTACACATGCAGGATAGAGAAATCTGGAGCCCTTATTTCTTCCACAAGAAGAAGGTGTGCACTGAGTATGTTCTTAGCAGGGAAATGAAGGCTGTAAGGAAAGGATATCCTCCAGATGAACTAATACATAGCATTTTAAAAAGTTGACATAAATATACATATATTTACTAATACATGTAAACCAGTTTCTACTTAGAAGGATTTTTGGCATTTCTAAAATAAATCATGGAGAGCATATTTTCAAAATTATTTATAAAACTTGAAATCTTGATATTCTGTCTCGGACTTGTCTTCTTTTCTTTCCCTGAAGATGCCAGGGGCACATGGTTATTTTTAAGGTGTTCAACTCAACTTGGGAATCTTTTTCTTTTAAGCAAGCAAACTGTGGTGACTTTTTCCAATGAAAAAAGTGCCATGATCAAAAGCTTATAAGTCAAAGAGCAATTTCCTGGATAATGGGATGTTTGAAAATGTATGCTGCAGTGGCTTCAAATATTGTGGTCATGCAGAGCAAGGCTGGGTTGCTGCAGATCTCTGGTTTTTTGCTTAGACTTCAGCCTTTTTGAAAATTCAATTACGTGGATGCAAAACTCTCATTCTAACAGCAAGTACAGATAACACATGTGGATAAATGTGTTTGTGGGTGGGTGTATTAGTGTACACACACACACACTGCCTTCTGCAAAGAATGCTAATAGATCCATGTTGTTGATGTAATCCCAGTGCTAGCTGCAGGGACAGGAATTTGCTGTCTCCAAACAAACCACGTACCCCACCTCCTCCATCCCCTGGCATGGGATCACAGTCCTGCAATTTGAAGCAGGTGATGCCTCCCCTGATAAATGACCCAACGCATGAATCAAAATCTCCTAACTGCCCTTTGCAGAAGGAAAATAATCTGGTCATCCCAATTCCTGACATGAAAGAAAACTATGAAATGTCAGCATTACTCTGCTGCAAAAAAAATTAAAAACATTTTGGGGAAAAGTAAGGCAGGTTGGTCTGATATGAGCTGCAATATTATTTCAAAGCACAAAGGAGTTCCCAGTAATCAAGTATATTGAACAGAACACCAGAATGGAATTTAAGATGCAAAATAAAAGCCTTTAACCATGCTTTATAGCTTCATTTTGAATTTGGAGAGTGTGTTAGGGACGAAGTTTAGTATTAAAGCTGTAGCTTGACAGATCCCAAGGATTTGAAGCCTAAAGCTTGAAGTTCTCATATATATTTCTATTAAGCTCTTTGACAACTTTCAGAAAACCAGGCAGTTGAATCTGCAGTTATTTGTGCTACCTCATAGTAGCTAATAAAGCTGTGCTACTTCCTCAGAGGTATGTTAAAATGTAAGTTGTCTTGAGACTTTGTTCATTTACTGATGTATATTTCCCTTTTGCATTTTTACGAAATGAGTATCATGGCCTGGAGGGAGGGGGAAAGTCCTGTAAAATCCTACACTGCTCTATATATCCAGATTTGCTTTCTGGATGCAATTCTACCTAATTACTCCTGCTTTCTAACGTTGTTCAGTGTAATACCCAAGAGTCTCAAGACTAGAAAAAAATTGCATATTGTGAACAAGTGAAATTTGCTCATTAAGTTTAGTTTCCTCGCGCTATGAGATATTTAAACAAATAACAAGCTTTAAACATCTGAGTAATTCTCTTGAAATCCTGATGCCTTGATAAATACTTAAGAAAAGCTTTTCATTGAAAGAGAAAACCGTGAGTTTTTTAAAACTATGCATTTTTCTTTATGTACATGTTATGGCTCATTAATTCGTAGCTTGACTTGCCAACTACAGCACAGATGACATTTTGATTATCAGATGCTGCCTTGTAACAAGAAATTGCAAATTCTCCCCAGACTCGTTGCTGTGGTGCGGGAAGGCTGAAAGAGCTGGGACTGAAGAGGAATTGCAGAAATTACTCAGCCTCCTTGAACATCGCAGGGTGGCATTGGAGTGATTATGATGGAGAGAGGGTTTATTAAAAAGTCCTGCAGGGAAAACAGCTTTAAAAAGAGTATTCTTTGTAAGTTACATCTCACGTATTCCCTTGGCCTCTTCCACACAGGACATGATTTCACCATTGCTACCTGGACATAAGGAACACAGAGATTGTTCCCACAGGAATTCACTGAATTTCAATTTTAATACTGAAATTTTCCAGTTACTCATGGGATTTTCCTGATGGGATTGAGTCATGTAGTTCCTGTTAAATTTTGAAGTCCCCAAAGCCAGACTTTCAAAATCACAGGCTTGATGCTGAAACGTCAATAATGATTTCACTCAATTGGGTACATCAGTTCCCCATAGAACACGTATTTTTATTACCTGGAAAAGTCATCCCAGGTTTACTTTCCTCCATGGGCTGAATTCTAGGAGGCAGATTTGTCTCACAAGATATGACAGGACACATTGGAAAAGGTTGAATATGGGAAAGAGTAAACAATAAACTGGACAGGCTGCTGGGTTTTGGTCTGGGGCTTGCATTCCCTATTCCTAAAGCAATCCCGACACATGAATCAGGAAGCAATTCCATGCTGCTAAGGTGACTACACGTTTACAGTAGCTGTTTCTAGGATTTTATTCCCCCCTGTGTTCTAGGCACACAAGACTCAGATGATCAGTTATTCATTCCTCTGTGCACGGGGATCCTCCTCTAGCAGGGCTCATGAGGGGAAGGCTTTTGACACGGCAGCACCCAGAACATTTGTTCCAGTAGCTCAGTCCAGTCACTCCGCTACTTTTCCCTCATTGCTGCACAAGGAGGCCGATGCTGTTCACAGAAACTCTAAGTATTTTATTAGGTTCATGCTCTGGGGTGAGGTGGATTTTGTTTACAGTCAGCTTTTACTATAAAAGACTAGAACATGCCTCCAACGTTGTAGCGTATTTTTCTTGGATAAACTAGAGTGAGGGTCTTTTTCAGAAAAAAATGTGCAGCTCAACTTTCAAAGACTAAAGATTGAAAGTACCCCATTGAAATGCATTTAAAAAAAATCTGGTTAAATTCAGAAAAAAGGAGAATTAGTATAAATAAATATATACTTATCTCCTTGTAGAGGGGGAGGTATTTTTAGTGTTCATGATCTATTTCAATGAGAGTTGCAAAATTCAGATTAACATTCTGGTTATATTCATATATTTATGCAGCTCAAGGCAGTTTGGAGTAGATGCTGTTTCCAGGTGGTTTTTGACTTCTGCTAGAGGGTTTAACACCAGTGCAGTGATGTGCTTTATTTCCTTCTCCTACCTGAATTGTTCCCATTCTTCTTACTGGATTTGCTCCTAAGTGTCATGGGACAAAAGAGGGTAATATTCCTGGCAATGCACACCCAATTCTGTGCATGCAAAAACAAGAGCTGATTGGGGAAAATTAATAAAAATTTAAAATATCAAGCATTTTCCTCTTTTACACAGTTCTGCTGAACACTGAAAACCCACTTTCAATCTGTATTTATAGATTTAATTCAAATAGTAAAAATCTCACAGATTATGGACAATATTATTGCATTTATCCAGCACCATGAATTTTTGGGTTGGATGCTTTATGATGAAAAGCAATTCATTCTTCGTTATTCATGAAGTAAATTTATACAAGCAATGCCTAAACTTGCTCTCATAGAAACTGGGGGAATATTCTCCTTGCCTTCAGTGCAGGAGGGGACAAGCAATTGCAATGTTAAGCATCTGGGGAGCATAGACATTTCTGGAGAGCCTTTTATTTCTCTGTACAATGGGGTAAATGAGGATCAGAAAGACTGTGTTCAAACTTAAATGAAAAACCAGTAGAGAAACATCAATTCAGTTGTCTAACAAGTGAGTAATATTTTTTGCAAAGGATCAGTAAGCAGAATAAATGGAATAAGAGCTGAATAAATAAGGTTTGTATAGAAAAGAACTCCATGAGGGTATCATACAGCATTGAAGATGTGCTCTGCCGAGCAGCTCTGTGGGGAAATACATTTATACTAAAGGAAGCCAATGAAAGATTGACTGAATACAAAATAATGTCTGTTTTGTGTCGTTACAAACTAAAAAAAGCATCCCAAAGCCCCTCCCTGTCCTTACTTCACATAAATCTATTGTGTCTTAAGAGTATTACAACTGGAGAGGTCGACTCACCTGGGCTGGAATGGCACAAGCCCCACTCAGGAGAAACTTCTGTCAGTGTTTCCTACCATAAAACGCTGCATAATTCCAGAGGAAATGCTTGTTTAAATGCCAGACCTGTCCATCATTGGTCAGTCTGTCTGGGCTGTGAATATGGCTTGTCTCCTTCCAGGGGTCACGTTATATTTTTCAAACTTTTAGGGCTTGGAGGCTTTAAATGGAACTTAACCAAATAACTCAAGAAGGTCTTTCCTTGGGTCAGTTATTGATCCAGTAACAGACCAAACCACTTTTACTACATCATTTCCTCGCTGCCTGAAGTTGGATAGGGAAAAAGTTGCTTTCCAGCACTGTGGAATTACAATAGCTTCATATATTCCCTCAGCAGAAAGTCATCTATTCTTTCATCCTGCAATTAATCTTGCAAAAGAGCAAACAATGACATAGAATTAATCAACCACTGTGACAAAAAAATTGTGATGGAAAGATGAACCCAGCTAAAATTAATTTTTTGAGAGACAGCTTGAAGCTCAAACAAGTGGAAAACATGGTGCAAATTGTACCTAGCTTCAAGAAAGGGATTTTAATGAGAAATGCAATGGCACAGCAATACTAATCAGTTATAAAAACATAATCCAGCCTGGACTGCTGAGTGAATATCCTCCCCTTTCCTGCATTTTCCCTCTCCTGTACAACACACTGGAGGGAACAAAAATTGCACTGCGTCTGTCACCCAGGCTGAGGGGAAGTGCTGGTGCATTTGAGAGAGCAGCTGAGTGGATTTGTGCTCACGTGCAAATGACTGAGGCCACGTCCTTTGGCAAATGCTGCATGAAAATATTGCTATTACTGAAAATAGAAGGTGATTGAACTTTCCATGTCTGCTCTGTTCCTTACTAGAAATAAGATAAATAGAAAATGTCCTGTGAGATAATGTATATCTGTCACACACTGACAGCTGCCAGGTAAGGACAGAAATGATGGGATCCTGGTGCAGGCATCATTCTGCAGCTGCAGACAGGACAATCATCAGGGAAGTGCCATGAACGTCAGCTCGTGTTCAGACCCTTGAGCCTTGGTTCCTGCCTGTCATACAGCAGACACCATCACCTTTTTATATTTAGGGATGTTCATCTATGTATGTTTTGTTTCTTTGGGTGTTTTGGGTTTTTTAGAGCTGAGAAGTCTTCTGTCTTCCTTATTGAACCTCCAGAGAAAATCAGGTAACGTGTCCCCCCCACAAAATACACGCTTTTCTGCATCGCCAGGGCTGGTGGAAGTCGAGGAGGAGCCTGGTTACTCCTCCCATGTGTTCCTGGCTCAAGGTAAATTAATTCTCCCCTGCTTTCATTGAACTTCACCTCAGTTAACAGAAGGGGTGTGTAGAACCCAGCTACTTCCCAGGTTCTGATTGACTATTATTTAGCTGCCTTTACCTGTGCTAGTATTTTCTAAGAAACTGAAAACTGCTGATTTTATAGCAATGAAATATTATCCTTACTTTTCTTTGCAAGTGTTTTGAAAATATCACTGTGGCCTTCTTTACTTCCAGATTTTAGGAGCTTGACTGACAAGTACAAGGATGCAGGTTTTATTCAAGATAACTTCCTAAATTTTCCATTTTGGAGCTAAGAAGACTGGTTCACTTACAGTTCCTTTGTTCCTTCATTTTTCTTACAAGTGAAAGTACAAAGCTACTAAATATTTCTGTAGTTGCAGTGATGATAATAACTCAGCCTCTCTTGGTTTTCAAATACCAATTTCAGGATTTGTTTTTAAACAGCAAAACCAAGCTCACAGATTCCCTAGCAGTAAGCTGTCTTCTTATTTAAGTTTTGATGTTAGATTTATTCATTGAAAGAATACTTGAGAAAAAGTACTGTGAAATACAATAGTTTTAAAACTTTGTAGGAATAACAAAGTACTTTACTGTGATAAAATATGATTGCTTGGCTTGAAGAAGGCTTGTATGTCTGTCTCAAATGGAAGGTGTATCTTCAGCTGATTAGTGATCATATATTTCTCTATGATTCCTTAGAATGGCAAACAATGTACTAAAAATGTACCTTTATATGGAGGTGAAGACACCTCAGGTGTGCATGAGATACAGATTAAATATATTGAATCTTAATCTCCTTTTTTTGCTTTCCTCTTCCAAGTCCTTTCTAAAAATGATGGCAATTCAGTAGACAACAAAAAACCAGTGACATGTAGAGTGATAGGGCTGGCTCCCCTGCAACACCCTCCTGGTGTTAGTGAGATTTTACTCACTCCTGAAGAGGCACAGTTGGTACTCAGTTCTAAAGAGGCACTAGAACAGGGCTCACAATAAGCTCTGGGCTTCTGCAGCTTATTCCCTTCACTTCTCAACATTCCATTGTTTCCATTGCATCTTTGCAGCCTTTTAGAGTGATGTTTCATACATACAATTAAGTGACAAGACCTATGCCTTCTCCACCTAAGGTGAGATGAGCCATTATGAAATAATTTCCAAAAAAATGTGCCACCACTGTGCTATAGGCAGCTTCTGATTCTTAAATCCAGGTATTTGGAGAGAATGAGATACAGTTAATCAATTTCCTCCCCTCTTTCCTTCCAAATGTTAGTTTTCTTATTTTAATAAAAGTCACTGTAATCATACAAAAAAAATGATTGCCAAAACAACACATATATTATGGCTGTGGAGCATGTCCTGGTGTATAATTTGCTTTCTTTATCTTAGAGCTATTATTGTTTTCCTTCAAGTCTCTTATATTCAAGGCTAGATGATTTCAATTACTTCAGATCTGCCGTAGGTCATGTTTTCTGCTCCCACCATCATCCGCCCTTTTCATTTTAATTTTAAAGAACTGAGAAAGATGAAACAATAATTTTCAAACAACTGCAACTTTAACTCCTGGTTAAAACTGGGTAAAATGGAATGGTTATTTCTTTTTTCTGCTAAGGAAAAGTGTTCTTATGTTTGTTGATTATTTCTGCAAACAGCTCTCAGAATTATATTTCAGGTTTACATTGAAGCTATGGTTTTTCAGAGTATCTAGAGTTCATCAATAATCATACAGGAGGATATGTGTAATGTCTGAGCTCACAGCTCAGGGCAGGCACTGGAAGTGTATCCAGTCCTTCTGAATACTCTGAGGGCTGCCAGCTGGCTCAGGAATGACCAGCACCTTCTAGACAATCCTGACAGTATGAGCACCCTTGGCAGAACACAGCTGGAGGAAAGGATGGTCAGAACAAGGTGACCAACAGCGTTTGGAGGAAAAAGTCAATCGATGTTGGTTGTCCAGCGCACAAACTACAGGACAACATGCAGCTGTAGATTCCTGTCACTCCAGCAGCGTCAGTATTTTGGAAGGAAGGAGAGAAAAAAGGACACGGAGATCCCAAAGGAGCATGAGAAACATCTGCTGCTCCTATCCCCTGTGACCCTGGCATATGGACCCCCCTGAGAACAGGAATTTCTGGTCTGCTTTTCAGCACGTATTTGAGACCTCTGGGGGTCTCCTTGCTCCAGCGTGCTGCAGACACCCAGCTGTTCTTGTCTTCTGCAACAGATGTGCTCTCCAGATGTCCCTGAGACTCAAAAGTACATGTGGAGCAGTGTCCAGCTTTGCTCAGCTCCAGGGGAAGAGGGCATTGATAAAAAGAAAAATATGCTCCAGGAGTTTGACCTGGTGCTGGCTTCAACTCCTTGTTCTCCTGCTGTCATTGGAACTCACTGGAAGGTTCTGCACTGTCAAAGGAGAGACTTTTCTCTGCAGTGTCCTTAAGACCCTAAACACATCCTATACACTGATCCCCACTAAGCTGTGCTGGTGCAAGCTGGAGGTCTCAGAACTGACAGATAGTTACATAGCTACTTATAGATTGATGGGCCAGTGATTGAGCACCACATAATTCTTCCGTCCTTGTTGATTTCCCCCCCAAAAGTATTTTTGAGGGACATTTTCTATGGGTTGATCATATATAGAACTATAAAAAAGGTAACTTTACCTCCTAAAATGAAGATATTCCTCGGCAAGCCTTTTGAAATCTGTTGTGAAGCCATCCAAACACTCATTTATTAGTAAAAAAGCAAACAGCTTCTGTGGAGTCAGTGCAAGGGTCAGCTCCTCAGGCAGCAGACTGCAGGCCCTTTCTCTGGTTTGTAATTCTGAGTCTGCTGCTGCTGCACTGCACCCAGATTCCTCTTGAAGAGACTTTTCCAGAACCTCTTGTCCCGCCTGTTGGTATTAACACCTCCTGGCCATGTCTTACTTCTTTGGTATATTTTTTCACCTATTTTCCATCTCTTTTACTCAGTACTCCTCCACCCACCATACTCTGGTGGGGTATGCATGTAGAATATAAATGTTTTGAGGACAGGAACAACTGAGTAGAGAAAGAACAATGATAATTAATGGGGGACTTCGGGTGACATTTATTGCCTCTTCTCCAATCAATATATTCATAGTTGGTGAACAATGCTGCAGAATAATTAAAAAACCAACTAGCATATGTCCTTTCTCTCAAGGCAAGGAACTTAATCATGCATTATTTTTCTACATCTGTCATGGGATTGTTGGTGCTGACACTTTTGAGTTGTCAGATACTTTGCTTTGTAATTTGTTGAGTATGAAAGGATCCTTTGGCAAAAAATAATATGAATCTAAAACATTGTTCTTGGACTTTTACCTACAAATTCTTATATACATATTCCTGCATGAATAAGGCAGCGTTCAAGAAATCATAAATGCTAATCCCAAGTATATCTTTATTCTTCTTGTCCTTTTTTCATTCCTCTAACTTCTTTTCTCATAAGAACAAGTAAACTTGATTGTATTAGCAGTAATAGATGGAAGATAAGAGAGGGGAAAACCACCACACAACCCACATAACTCACACACCACAGCTCAGAATGTCTGCACTACAAACACACAGAGGATGGGCGAAGCAAGGAGCTGGCTGACTTTTTTTCTTCTTAGGATGCAATTTCATATGAGATGACCTACATTCCTGCTGTGTCTAAATGCAGCAATAGTTAAAAGAAAAATACAAACAAAGAAAAGATGGTTCTAGCCCAGAAAGAGTTTAGTGGAGTAATTTTGATTTATGATTGCTACTTTATTTTCCATTGTTATAAGTTCCCATCAGCCAAGATGACCAATCCTTCTACCAGACCATTTTTCTTGTCAATCATCTGCTAAGAGTTTCAGACTCCAATTTTAAACAGTGGGTCTTTTGTTATAAGAAATCAGCTTTATGTTGAAAACAGTTATCTCTTAAATTACCATCATGGGAAGGATGAACTGGAGAAGGTTTATTTTCCAACTTTTCTCCAAGAGAGCTTGCCTTTCATACACAAAGCCTATGGAAGAAAAGGCATCATTAACACAGCATCAAAGAATCCAAAGAAAGGATAACCTTTTCTCAAAGCAGGGCTGACTATTTAATGAACAATTCATTTAATTTTTAGCCACCTTCTCCTTTCAAATGAAAAGCAATAGAAACACATGTCAAAGAAACCAATCATGGTAAAATCTCTGTGCAATAGGCAGGCTCTAATAGAAAGAGATGATGGCACAAAGGACTGAAAAAAGCAACTCTTCTTTCTTTTTCCCTCTTTTGTTGTGAACACAAAGATAAGTGCTTGCAATCAGATGATTTTAATGAACAATCCAGTTGTTTGGTCTGGATGGTATATTTCCAGATGCAATCTGTGGAAGTTGTTTGAATATGAACTGGTTCCTTCCTAAATGTTCCCTCACCTGGCAGGAGCAGTCAGGGCAGCCCCATTGCAGTGGATGTGCCTTCTCCAGAGAGTGCAAGCAAAGGTGTGGGAGAAAGCCCTTGCAGGAAAAATGGTTTTCAGTGCTTTTCCCCCACACCCACTCTGTGCAAGGGTTCAGTTTTGTAACATTGTGCAGGATCTGTCTGGTTTAAGTGAGAAGTTCCCTCTGCACTGAATAGAATGCCCGTGGTGATTATAAAATCCCTAAGATCTGGGGCTAAAAATTCTGCTGTGTGCAATCAAAATACACAATTATGAAGACACAATGTGATCTTCTTTGTTGCACTTGTTAGCTTGTTTTGGGAATGTCTGTGTGGGAGGCCTGATGTAGAAGTGGGAGACAGATAGAAGATCACTGGTAGGAGTAATCGAGCATCATGTTTCCAAGAGATTCAACTGGTAAGTACACAGAAAATCTTCAATATTCAGTGAAACTGTCTGGTAGCAAGATGCTTGGAGAAGTCATATGAGGAGTGTTTTACCAAACACATTAACAGGTCTCATAAAACTCCAGGCAAGTTGTGAGCAACTCAGATTTGTGGACAGCATTTGCTGCTACTCACGGGCCTCTCTCCCCACACATTTTGTTACCACAATCTTTCTGATGATATATTTAAAAAATCGGGCCTCAAGCTGTGCTTCTCCGCTGGAGTGACTGCCTTTCTCTTCTTTCCATCTCTTCAAAATCCAAACAAGTATTTGCAAAACCTGAACTTTTCATTTTATGTAATGGAGTCAATATTTTCTCAAAAGCAAAGTATAAAAAGTAGCTCTCTTTGAAGAGAAGTTGAGAGGACTCCAGTGTGTGAAGAACACACTGTTGTTACATGTATTGGTAACAACAATTACAATGTTCCTTTTCTCTCACTAATGGTTCTATTTACTTGTATTATTACTTCTTTTCTTATAAAATGAATTATGTCCCTGGAGCTTTGTGAGGCGATTCATATCTACTATCTAGGCCTGGGGAGGAGAAGAAAAATTCATATTCACTTAAAACATCTCATAGTGAAGTATGGAAATAATAACCAGTTGGAAATTAAAGTGATTTCCATGGTTAGTATTTTGTGCCTAGTTTTGACTGTAACTACTCTGGGCTTATGTTAGAACCTAAATTTATAGCTTTATAGCTTTATGCCTAAATGGAAAATATTAAATATAGGTATTAGAAGTCTCCTGGACAATTGTGCAGGTGTGCTTAGTTCTCATCTGCTGAGAAAGATGTATTTTCAGCACTCGGTTTCAGTACTTCAGTACTGAGTGTGCCTTTACCTGCTGGACCTCCACGAAGAGCACAAAAAAGCACTCTAAATTCCAGAAAGTGAGGGTTTCTCACAGCTGGCTGTATGGAGGGATTGCATTTGGAAAGAACTGGGATCTCACTGTGTTTTTGTACTACTTATAACTACAATGTGCAGGTTTAGTTCTGCAGCCTGAACCCAGTGGTGACCTCCTACGAGTTTACAGAGACAGAAAATCCTAGGATGTTTTAGGAAATGTGTCCTAGGAAATTGCTGCTAAAGGAAGCTCAGCTTTTTATTATTATTGGCATTCTGTTGGAAATACATATTTATCTGCCCCTTTACAATCAGGGTGCTTGTTTGATTGTTTTCCTTCACTGTGAATCTTGAACAGAGCATAGTACAGCAAATGTGGATTTCAGTTCTTTGCCTTTAGAGATACACCCTCAGATTTCTAGATGGAAGACTCTAGGGATTGATGTATGACATTTTCTTGAGATAGTAATCCAAAGTAATTAAAAACACAAGTCACGAATAAAAACATAACTTGAACAAAACCCAGAATTAAAATACGTATTTTATTCCTTTTATCAAGCCTACTTATCAAAATGGCAATGCTTTGTCTAACTTGAAATGTTAATTGCATGCTATAGGTGAAGGATCAAGGGAAACCGTGCACATGAAAGTGCAGCTTTGCAGATGGTGCCTGATCTGCATTTCCCTGCTGTGAGTGGCACTGGGCTGATATGAGAGTTCCTGGTACAAGAACAATCCTCGCCCCTCAGCTCTAAACTAGACCATGTTCCTCCAGCTTCCATGGAATCACAGAATGGTTTGGGTTGCAGCAGACTGAAAGCTCACCCAGTTCCACCCCCCTGCCATGGGCAGGGACACCTTCCTCTAGACCAGGTTGCTCCAAGCCCTGTCCCGCCTGGCCATCTCTTCTTTTTTCAACCTAAACAAAAGCATTTTGCATTCAGATGATAAAATAGATCCATATTGGATATAAATAGTTTTGCAATTTCTCTTACATTTTTCTTATCCCTGGTTCTGCAGTCCTCAGTTGAGAAAATCCTTCTCAATCCCTTTCTTAATGAAATTAAATTCAACTTATGTGACTTACTATGAACTCACCTGGTTCTTTTGGGAGGAGAACAACTAAAATTCACAGCTGTACTGGTCTCTTGAACAGAAAAAGGCAATACCTGCTGAAAAATATAATATTCCAAGCATATGAGTGCTGGCTATGATGGATGTTGACAGGTAGATGAGAGTAAACAAGGTAATAGGAAGAGATTTTTCGGTATGACAGGGGCTGATCTTCACATGCCTGAAAGCAGACTCCCATCAAGAGCAAAAAACCTTAAATCTCTCTGAGTGGTAAAAATGGGAGGGTTGAGAATAGACAATAAGGTGATCAAGCAAAGGTTTGGGGAGCTCAGTAAGGAAGAAGGATGGTAAGCAAGATGGTGATGTGTCCTTTGAAATCTGACATGCAGATGGAGGGAGGGCTTGTGGGTGGTTCAGAGCTGTGCCAACTGCTCTGTGCTGGAGGGGTGAGCTGGCCCGTGAAGGACCAGGAAAGGCTGGACACTCAGTTTGTGCCAGCAGAGATCATAGGGGGGAAGACAGTAAAACATCTGGCAATAGAGATGTCACACCAGCAGGCCATGCAAGGAAAATGATCTGTGCAGCAGAATTCAGCGTGAACGAAGGAAAAAAAATAATAAAGAGATGAAACTTGAAAAATGACTTTTTGCCTCAGGAAGTCTAGGAAAAGCTCTATTTTCTGCAAAACTTTTAGTTTTGGAGTTAAGGTGCATAAAAATCTCTGTGACCTAGAAGGGGAAATGAATGTATTACCTGGGAAGTAGGACTGGATGAATGTTGTCTCCAATGAGAGAAAAGAAGAGAAGATTTGGGGGTATTATGGAAATTCCTGGGTTTAGCTATACTGGGCTTTAAACAGTGGATAAAAGCCATCAAAGGAGGACTCCATAAAGGTCACCATGATGTTTTAGAGAAATAGCAATTAGTTAAATAGCTAAGTTCTCTCATTTTTGGGAACTGGTTCAACTTTCTGTCTACCAGTTCCTATTTCAAATGTACAGCGTGCTGCCTTGCTTGATGAATAGGAAAATACATTTCTGTTACTGAGTACCTAAAAGTTATCTCAAATTTCTGTTATTATTAAAAGCTATATTTTGTTTGTGTATATAAATGACAAGCCTATGGATAGCTTCTACTTTCTTGTTCTTTCCTGTTCCACTGCTCTCTCTTCTTTAATTCCGTGGTCCTCTCTCTCCCTACATTTACCTATGCAGAATAATTTACAAAACTATTCAAACTCTCTAGGATATTTAATGCTATTGCCTACAAGCCACCCCAATGAGTTTTCTCTCTCCATGTAAAACTAAGTGCGTGTGTCCCTGTCCCAAAACACCATCACCAGGCTTTGCAGCAGGGATCTCATGGTGTTAGAGAAGGGATGAGAAATGAATAATAACTTATTCACCCTAGTTTGGGGTTTTGTTGTTTTTTTTATTTTTTGCACCATGAACTCTTTGCCTCCAGCTTAGGAAGAGATTCTGTGTTTACCTTAGCGAGGTCTACAAGGACAGACCTCTGTAGTGAAGCAGCTCTTGCTGAGGACTCAAGCCATGCATTTCAAATTGTCCAGGAGCTGAAAGCTTAGGTGTCCTTGAGAAGGACCCGCTCAGTCAGCTACAGAAAACTCTGCTAAGGTGGGGATTATGTGTAAAGTGTGACTTTTATTTCTACCTCTGCCAGAGCTGGGTTGTAACATGGGGAGTGTCTCTTTGTCTTGTTAGTCAAATGTCAAAAATACTTCAAGTAACATGTTGTACTGATAAAAATATTAAAGAAAGAGAGACGTGTGTAACATCTTAAAGATTCAGAAATGCATTATAGGTGGGGACTGCACAATGGTGTGGTGTTCTCCCATGTGTGGTATGGAGCTGTTCTAAACTCAGTAGTTTGGATGAGTCAGTCTTACACTTGTCTCACAGGGACTGGAACCTTTGGTTTTGGATCTGGGCACTGTCATTCAGCAATGTTTATATAGTGAGGTTTTCTATTTTGATTCAGTTTCTATTTCCTTCCTGACTATATTTAAAGAATATTTATTGCTACAGTCCATTTCCCCAGAGTAACTGGATGAATATAGCTTTTTTACCATTCCATAAATTAGAAATATTTTCTTCTTCATTACTTAGTGTAGCTGTTCCATTTATTACCTTTTGTTGGGGAGAAAAAATGCTCTGGATCTTTCATTTGCAAGTAATTTACGGCAGGTTGTTTTGTTTTATTGTATTCAGTCTTAGCTTCCAACATGGCAAAGGAAAGAATTAAAAATTTAAGGAGACACATTTTGGCATTGCATAAAAGTACTGGGTTTTGCTTGGCTCCTAATTTCAGTTTCAGCTCTTGCTGTTGCTGCTGTCTGACAACTAGAACAGAACTGTAAGAATTTCTTCTGTATTAGAGGTCATGGAAGGGGTAAACAAATGCTGATGTATTTCTAAATTGTAAAGTTTGCCTAAAAAGGGCAATCATGCAGGCCTAATCAGATCAAAATACAAGCAGTGCCCTTTTAGCAGATCTCTGAGGTCATTTGAGACACCTTGGGAGAACTGAGAGACCCCCTGTGCCTTTTCTGCCTCTGATTTCCAGCATTAAGCAGAACAGAAATACGACGTAGCCCCATGATTTACGTTAGGTCAGCTCATTTTGCAAAGGGGCCAAGTCCTTCTGAAAACAACAGCAATAATGTTGGTATTTTAACTTATTCAAAGATCTCAAAATATTTGTCTGAGTGATCTTGGTTTCTGACTTCCAGCAGTGACAGAGGCAGCCAGCGGCAGCTCTTGACTTCCACCCCTCTCCCAGGTTTTCAATCCTGCCTTGTCTCTTCCATTGAAAACTGCTCCTTCTGTGCCCTTTGCAGGACATTTTACTGAGCCAAATATTAAGGACAGATACTTGGAACAGCATCTTCTGGATTACTGTGGTCTGGAGTCCCAAGTCCCAAATCATTGCTGCCACCTGCTCCTTCAACTCTCATGCAGTGATGGACCTTGATCTAAAGTCCAAAGTAAAGCCTGACTTTATTTAGACAAGAGTGGTCAGTTGCTGACTTGATAAGAGCTTGAACTTGATCTTTTCTTGTGGAGCCAACGGATAGCTGACTGGGCCACACATGCTAAGAAGTTTGAGCCTTTTTCTCTTTGGAAAAAAATGTGCAGGAATGCTTCACTTCCAGTGTGAGAACACTGGGTTGCAAAGTCAAGCAACAAGTTTAGCAAATGCCATAAGAGAAAGCCATATTCTGTGCAAGCCCAGGGACCAGTGAAGGATGTCACTGTCTTCTTTCATGTACAGGCTGAATAGTAATGAAGGCAGAAATTTTTAAAAAAGGAAAACAAAGCCTTGTCTCAGGATTCACTCACGGGGAGCAGAGCCCCAAAGGGTGTTTCTGTGCATCACTGTGGTGCTGCAAGGAGTGAGGCAATGTCTGAGCCTGGGGAGGCTGAAGTGAGATTGCAGGAACAGCTTCTTACAACTCTTTTGTGTGTCTGTCTTTATTTAAAGTTTTTCTGTATGCAATTTCCTATATTGGTTTATAATAAGGAACAGTTTTCATGTCTGCTGCACTACAAACTCCTCCATCTATCCGTGACTCATCTGGCAGCGCAGTACAAAGAAACAGCCCAGATTAAAAATGCTTTCATACATGGAGCTGATGGATATTTGTCAATGTCTGAAACTTTCCCGTCACGAGAGATTTTTTTTCTCTTTTCTTTGGCTGCCACTGGCTTACATTATCATTCCTAATCATTTAAGACTCAGAAAAAAACCCCTAAAGAAGATAATTAAAGAATTTTTAGTGTAAAAGGAATGAAGCAAAGTTACCATCACAATCTGTCCTTACATGGCTGCTGGGTTTTCCTGCTCTCTTTAAACACTATTAATTGAACCCATGCTTTGATTCATTTCCATAGACTCATTTGTGGCTCTTATCTGTTTCACAAGGAAAAGCCATCAATTCTGACACCATTTAATTTACTTTTATTGGAATACAATAGTAGAAACAGATGCTTATGTGTGGATTTGATTATACAGAAAATAAATCTTTTTTAGGCTTTCAATAAATATGAATGGTTGCCCAATACTTCTCATTTTATTGCTGCATTTTTCAAGCTCCCTTTGAAATTACTTGAATTTTGGTCTTTATCTCAAGGTGACAAGTAAGCCTGAAAATCCTCTGAGGTTTTTTTGTTCTTTTGCCTGAGGATGGCTACATGAGTCTCAGAGACGTAGCTAACACAGAAACCACAATCCTATGGATAATTTCTTAAAGAAGTACAATTCTATTGTGTACATCCAATTACCATGGAAATCAAACCCCTGCTGTTAGAACCTTTCATAGCTCATTTTTCAACTTAATACACTATGAACTCTTGTTCCTCAAGTGTTATTAAATTGTCTCTTTAAAACTTCTTTCCAATGATCGCCAGGTTAAGCCACACAAACACAGAATGACAGAATATCCTGAGCTGGAAGGGATCCTCAAGGATCACTGAAGCCCAGCTCCTGGACAGGAGCCTGCACAGGACCACCCCAAGAATCACAACCTGTGCCTGAGAGCCCATAATAGCAAAAGATCAGTAATATTATTAAAGTAGAAAGTAACTGGTCACTCTGCAAACCTCCTCAAGACACTTTCTACTATAGGACAGTAATTATAGCTCATTTCTTGCAGATTCTCAGTCACTACATACAAGCTATCAGAAACTGCCCTGTTACGGACATCAGGCAAGGC
This sequence comes from Lycocorax pyrrhopterus obiensis, assembly GCA_014706295.1. Lineage (NCBI taxonomy): Eukaryota > Metazoa > Chordata > Aves > Passeriformes > Paradisaeidae > Lycocorax > Lycocorax pyrrhopterus. Next base: position 16,262,356 of record JACSVZ010000018.1, read on the forward strand.
CATTTCTGTTTGCCAGGGGACAGCTGCCACTCACCTCTGTTCTAATAAAAGCACGGCCACAAAACCTAAATTGCAAAGGGTTAATGCATTTTAAAGACAAAAATATCATGCTTAGAGGCCATAGACATTTGCTCTTTTTATTCCATAGCTGCTCTGTAAAGGACAGTCAAGGTTACACAATGACTTTTTAGAAACTTTGTTCCAGCACAGGAAATGTGCTAGGAAAACCACTGGGTTTTACACTGTAACCTGTTTCAGTTATTAGGACAGCGTGAGGATCCTGTAGTCCCACTGGGTGGTACCGCACCTCCGGCAAGCACCAAAGGTCACCATCACAGGCTCTGAACCTACAGCCTGCTTTTCTGGGTGTATTTACCTCTGTGACTAGGCTGCCACACAGCAGACAGTGTGCCTGGGATATTCTGCTGTCACTGAATGGCAAAATGAACATTGCTCATGATCTGCAGAAATCATGTGGGTGGCAAGACCAGCATAAATGACACATCAAGTCTATTAAAGCAGTGGCTGACGTCAGTGGCAAACTGTAGTTAAATCCTGTCAGGGAGAAGCTTTATAAATTACAATGTCAGGTGCTGGTCTCTTTTGCCATGCTAAAAAGTCCTGTGGATCACGAATTTTGAGCTAGGATTCAGCAGGAGTCAGGCTCTTGTCTTTTTACATCCTCAGAGAGCCCCCCAGCAACCAGAAAAGCACCGTAATGTTCACGTAGCCTTGTGATAGGCAGGTGTCATCTTCTGTCTGTTATCCAGCCAGAGCCTGCAGGACCTCAGCTCACAGAGGAGGGATCAGCTGCGAGCAAACCTCCTTCTAAACCCCAAACTTCTTACGGAGATGCATCAATTTTGACAGGAATTCCCTCGGAAATGTTCTCAAAACAAGATTTGGCTAACAGTTGCCTACAATAATGCTCTGAAGGTGTAAGAGACTCAAACTCTTGGAGTTGGATTTGTGACCTGATGAGCTGCTGACCCTCATCCCTTTTCTCAGCAGCCCACCCAAGCCCCAATACAGCCTGGTATGGGTCCAACAGGAGATTCATCTCTCCTTTCTCGCCCCTCAGAAGCCCAAGCAGGCTGCTCTACGCATGCAGCAAGGAGCTGGGGAGAATAGGAAATCATCCCCAGTTGTCTGGGAAAAGCCAAGGAGATTAATGGTCTCCTTTCTATTATGTCATTCACTGAAAACTTCCCTTCTGCAAGAAGAGTTTTAATAAGGTAACTTTTTAAGTCCATGAGAGAAATTAAATAACACTAGAAATTATAGAGAGTTCAAACCTTCCTAAAGCTTTAGATGTGGTACTTGGTAATTACTGAATTAATCACTGCACACAAAAAACCACAGTAACAACAACAACAACAACAAAAAGACCACAAAATAAGCCTTAGTTCAGAAATTGCTTAGGTTTTTCTGTTTGGTTGGGGGTTTTTTAACAGCAAAAATCTGCAATGAAGCATTCTTTTGAATATTCCCATTGCACTGGTGGTGCTCAACATGATGGGGAAATTGTTTGATAGGAAATGAAATGCTAATTATACCTAAAAAAGGCAGCATCTCTTCCATCTGCATAACCTGACTTGTATGGCTGTCAATAACACATCAAACCTCTAAACAGACAAGCCTAGTGTTTATGAAAATAGTCTTGCCTTAAAATTGTGAATAGAGCAGAGCTTTTTTGGTTCTGAACAGAATTTTTACCTTGGAGCAGCTGATCCATTTGCTGGGAACCAGGACAGAAGTGGGGCTGCCATTGCTTAAATGAGACTGGGAAAAAAAAAACTTTGCTGGTCTCTAAGGAGTGTGTATTGCACTGGAGACTGTGCAAACTTCATCTTACATAAAGGGTATTGTCAATTACAGATAATCCTTGGTAATTAGGTATTGATCTCGTTTTCTTCTTACGTATGGCAGCAGGAACAAAGCCTGTCCCCATGTAGCTGCTCCAGCCCGATTTGGCGCTTTAAAAGGCACAGCCCATTTGAGTAGCACTCCCTCTGTGTTGGTAGGTTAGATGCAACTCCCTGTGGGTCAGCTCTACCTCTTCAGCTGTAAATGTAGGTCAGCTGCCTGCCGTGAGCCTGTTCCTTATCTGTAACAGCACAAGTCCTCACACGCAACTTCCCAGCGTGCTGCATTTGTCTGTCCTGTGAGAAAGCTCATTTTTCCGGAGCAGAGAGCTGATTTTGTGCCATTAGCAGTGCTCCCAGCCTCCTTCTATCCGTCCTGGCCCATCTCTGTTACCAACTCCCCTGTGACACAGCCACTGCCAACATTCTGCCTGCTGTGGCACGGCCAGCATATCCTCAAGGCTGGTGCCCATCATTTGTGCTGCATCACTCTGATGTGGATGTTTTCTTCCACCATTCAAAAGAGAAGAAACAATTAAGTTAAAATTAACCCCCAAAGAGTAACTCCTGAAAAAAGCAAAAAAAGCCAAAACATGTAAGTAAAATAAACTTCCACCAACCAGTAAAGATGGAGAAGCAAATTAAGTGACTGGGGCAGCAGTTTAAAGGAAAAACTTCACTGAAGGTTAAAAGAGAATTAAAAGCAGTAGGTCCTACCCATTACCCAATTTTAGAGCTGTGTGGAGGACTTTGCTGTTGAGATTTACAGATTTGAAGACTCACTTCTGGGAGAAAAATGCATGCTGAGCTGATTGGAGGTAATATTTCACACCATTGGAATTAAAGACATGTCCAGTGCCAAGCTATCTACAAGGGCTGGTAATGCACAAGGAAATGAATTTTTGCTGTGAAGGTGGCTGAGCACTGGCACAGGTTGCACAGAGAGGCCGGGGGCTCTGCACCCTTAGGGATACTGGAAAGCTGTCTGGACACAGTCCTGGGCACAGCTGGCTCTAGGTGGCCCTGCTTGAGTAGGAACTTGGACCATATGAGCTCCAGATGTCCCTTCTAACCTCAACCAGCCTTTTATTCTGTGAATTCAAAATGTGTGACCTACAATGAGCACAGCAGTCCTTGTTAAAATTTCTTTCATTAATCACATAGCTGTTGTGACCAGACTCTCTTGGGTTTGTGTCGTGCCTCATTTTTTGTTCAGCCAAGAAATTCCTTTACTTTCCATCCAGGCTGGTGCTGAACTATTTCTGTGAGTTTTCTGCCCTGGGCTACCTCGGGGTTTTCAAACCTGAAGCCAGCTTGGTTTTGTCCTCAGCATGACTCTGCCTGTCTCGTGCACTCCTGACCGCCTCCAGAGCAGACCATGGGAGAGCATGTCCTAGAAAAAACCCTCTTGTCACTGTAATCACAGTTTAAGAGGAATCTGATTTTCATATTTTTTCCAATCTCTGCAGGTTTTTAAATGGATTTTTTCTTTTTGTTTTGCTGTTGCTTTTTCTTCTCTTAGTTTCAAGCACCATTAAGAAGCCCCCTGCAGCTCAGCCTCATCTCCCTGTGTCTGCTGCTGTTGGTTTACAGGAATGACTGCGGCCTTCTATGATCCATGTATTTATCTACTGAAACATGTTTAGGAAGCTATTTTTTCTATTAAAGCACCTAATTTTTTCTCCTTAAGAAATCCATTGACTCATATGTATCAGTCTAAATCCCTCTTTAATAGGCATATTGCTTTCTCTTTCATTAAATAACTATTTCACCATCTCCAAAATACCTGTTTTAACATGAAAAAAGCCAGATTTCCTGCCCACAGCAAGGGGGTTGGAACTAGGTGATCTGTAAAGTCCCTTCCAACCCAAAACATTCTGATTCTATGAAATTAATTTCACATATTTTCTTGCTCCTGTATACAAACCCCTGTGTAGCTTCTCCTGCCCAGTTTCTCTGTTGCCATCATTTTGCCTCAATAGAAATCCACCAGCAGTACTTAAGTTCAAAACAAAAAATCTCTAAGAGGGAACAGTTTTCTTTTTCTTAGGCAACACATAATTATCCACTCCTCAGTTCATATGGAACTTGTTTTCCCATTAGGCTTACAAGGGGCTGCAGCTGTATCTTTCCCTTCAATCTCCCAAAAAACACTTGAGTTGGATTTGCTTTCTGGTCATTTTAGAAAATCAGTTCAAAGCAAAAAATCACCGAGTAGCCATATCTGGGAACTGCATTCCGATGGTTCTCTGCCTGCACAGGGTTGGCTCCAGCCCTGTGGCACGTACTCTGCTGGACTTGCTGTGGTGGAAGAGAGGGTTCTGTCCCCAGAACGGTGAGCACTGCAGTGCACTGATCTTGGCCCCAGGAAGTGATGAAGCTGTAGCAGCGATGTGCTGGACCCCCTGTTCTGTGTAACAAGGTGAAGTACACAGACAAGCTGCTAGGGATGTTCACTCAGGATTTCTGCTTAAAGACAGGAGCTGGCTTGGCAGCCACCTGAAAACTAACAGTCAGATTTGATGTAACAAGGATTTTGCCCTTGCTGCAAAAACATTTCTCTTTGAAACTTTTTTATTTTAGGTTTTAACAGACTAAAACAATCTTCTAGTCTCTGCATTTTTATAAGGAATAATTACTCTTCTGTTCTTTATTTCTGCAGCCTAAACAGTAATATTTGAAAGATTTATTGTGAACAAAGCAGGGAGATTTTCCTTATTTAATTCAGTATTCAAAGTGGGTAGGGGCAAAAGATTCTCACCATGCTCACAGTGAAGGCAGCAGACTGGAGAAGCAGGTGGTGTCCAGTTTCTCAAAACTGAAATAAATCTGAAAGCATAAAGTGGCCACAGTGACCTCTGTCTGGACAGATTACTCAGGTTGGTTTAGCTAAAAACACTCCCATTTCCTGAAAGAAAATCCTTGAGAAAAGGGTTTTGAAAAGGCATATTTCCTCAATGTGAGCCTGAGCAGGACCTTCAGTGCTACCTTCTGAATCTTTCCATGGAACCTCTCAGCAGAGGAAGCATTAGGCTCTGACTGGGATTAGCCTTTTTCAAAAGAAGCATGAAAAAACATTAAAAAAAATTCGCACTTGTCATAAATGCAACCAAAATACACAAATCTGTCTCCAGTTATCAACCCAGCATCTCTATTTATGAGAAAAAGATGGACAGGAAAGCTTCAGGAGGAGCATCATTCACACTGTCTCGAGGTGCTGTGGCAATCAGCCTCAGGGAAGCCCTGTAAACTCGGTGCTCTTTCTGCCTACTGGATTCAGTTTTATTTTAGACCTTTGGTCATTTACTGGTGCCACTGAGCCAGAGATTCTGCTAAACAGTGCCCCGGGTTCCTATGTATGTGTGCACTGCATAGATGGACAAACCCACCCCTCATCCCTTGAGTATTCTCTTAAAATTCTGATCTGGTGGAGGAAATAGTGCTAGGTTTCCATTAGAACCTTGAAAAAGAAAGATTTCTCTCTTCTTCCATTATCACCTTGATGAATCTCTGTAAGATGCACCTTCTCACCCTTCCAAGTTTCTCTGAAGAACAGCGTAAGGCAAATGGCTTTCATGAATCATCTCTTATTGACAAGACTCTCTACCTGTGTTTCAGGGAGATAAGAGGTTTTTATCTGGCTGTCAGAGTTGGTTGTGGACAGAATGCATATGGCAGAAGTTTACAGAACATTCTTTCTCCACTGCTTTAAGATGCACAGATGCTAGGAAATAAAACTGATCATAGAAAGATTATTTATTTAATACTACCCTTTATGAGTCTTGGCCACAGGCTTTGTCTTAATACAATAAAGCACCTCTTAAGATTGACGTGAGTTGAAAATCACACAGCTGATGAAATCAGCATTTTGCAGTGATGTTGCTGACATGGTTGACATTGTTTTCCAGTGATGGTTCAGTGCAGGTCTACAAAGGTGACTCCAAGAGTATGGATGCTGAAAAAACTCCAGCAGAGAATTTCTTCAGCTCTCTGCAGCATTTTTGTGAGAGCTCTGTCTTTCCCATGCAAGTGACTCAAAACAATGTTACAGTTTTGTAAACTTCTTGCAGCTGCAGGTTGTTTGGCAGAATTGTTATGGATCTAACTAGAAAAACATTCAGAGATGGGTGTCTTAGAACTTGAGCAATCCCCTTAAGGGGTGAATGGCAAAAACCCAATTACCTTATGCCATCTAATACACTTTGCGAACTAACATATAAAAGCTTCTGAGAGTTCATTAAAGCGCATCCATTATCCCTGAGCCTGGACTTTGTATCGTTTCTCTACTCGTCTGTGGGGAAAACAGCGACACAAGAGCAACACAGATTCATTTTGTTTCCTCCAGGAAGCATTGTCTCTTTTCTGTACGGTGGCATGTCAGGGTGTGCCAGGCTGAAAACTGTGTTACACCATCAGGTTATGTGTGCCACCCCAATAATGCTCAGCTGGTGTGTGATTATCAGAAGATAAAAAAAATTAATCTGGCTTCATCTGAAACTTTACTGAATCTCAGGGATTTTGTCACAAAACTCCTATTGATTCCAGACAAAGCACAAACAAGCCTTATAAAGATCAGGAAAATCTGATCTGCCTGTTTGTTTAAATAATCATTATAAAGAGGATTTTCATTTATTAATCTTTATTCCAATCACCACTGTGAAATCATGATAATAGATAAAGCATCAGCAACCGTGTGTTATTCATTAAGCCGTGCAAACTCAACTGCAAGTGCAGAATCCACAGTAATTACACTTGGGTAATTTTTTGGGGAAATATTTTTACACAGCAGACATCTACCCAGACAATTCTTTCAAAATACTGACTTGTTGCTGATTGGCATAAAAGGAGAGTTAGAACAATCAGGTCTCATGCTCACGCAGTTTGGTCTCACTTTTCTAGAGCTGAGACTGCAATTTTTTTGGCTGAGCTTGAAAGAAGAATTTAAAAGTGATGGGTCATTGGCTGCTGGCTTCAACAAGAAGGACTGAAGGCAAGTTTGAGGTTTAAAGTGCAGTATCAGGACAGAGAAAGATTTAGGGTGAAAGTATGAGTACCGTATTTCAGGGAAAGGCTTCTCAACAGATCTAGGGTTTTGGAAGAAAAGCCAAAGCAAAAAGGAGCTCTGAGGGTTGATTTAGGTCAAGAAGACAATAGGCTAGGGACTGTAAGTTATCTAGTCCCTTTTTTTGAAAGAAATTTAGAAATTATGCAAACCCCCTAAATACTGTGTTCTGAAGTTATGGAAGATGAAAGACGTCTACACCTGGTGAATAAATTTATTTCTAAAGTTAGTCAACTGTTAACTGTCCAGATTCAGGATCACTTTGCTGGATGGGTGCATGCAGGACAATCATCTTGTGGCAAGAGTTCAGTCTGAGCCTCACCCACTACAAGTTAGGTATTTTATAAATAGTAACTCGGTTCTTTAAAAGTGGGATTTGTCCTTTTTGACTCAGATGCCTGTAACTGTACCTCAAATCATTGTCTACATTAAGGTCTCATCAGGAGGAGAGGAGGCATGCTGGGAATAGATTTAAGGCATCTGAACAAAGCACATCTCACCCTGGGAGTGCTTAATTCTTTCCTCTGACAGCAAAGAGACTGTATGTCCAGTTCAGATTGCCATTGCATCCTCTCTCTGCAAACTCCTAACATCAGGTAAGACAAATCCCACCCCCAGGAGGTACAGAAAGGAGGCAGAGATTTGCTACAGCAACAAGCTTCTCATGCAGAAGGCAATCTGTGGAAAGGTAAAGCTCAGGCTGAGTTGTGAGGGATCAATGGAAGCTCCCTTCGCTGGGTGGAAACGACAGAAGAAAGGATGACCTTCTGCAGGTGAATAATTGCTGGGTAATTCCTGGGGGATCTCAGTTAATGGAGTTGCAGCTTAATTAAACCTCATCATTCATAGCTTCCCTTGATTGCTTCTCTTGAGCAGTAAATAGAGGAGGGAGGCAAATAGTACAAACTGACAGGTAAGTGGGCTGTTCACATTAATGAGTGAGAATTGTGCAGTAACTGCAGTGGCGTCAGGCTGGGGAAGAAAGGGGGATTCTTACCACAACTGTTCTCCCCAGCAATTAGCAAAGGGCTGTTCAGGAGAGCTTTTGTTTTTAAGCACAAAGTGAAGACAATGCCTAAAATGTGATCTGAAGGGTTTTAAAAAGAATAAACAGCATAAAAATGCTCCCAGGCTGGCATACTGAGGCAGGTTTGGGAAGAGCACTGTGAGTATGGAGTATGTGTGATGTTATTAATTCCACTCTTCGAGCTCTGCTTTAATCTGGGGAGAAATTAAATCCTGGGGTCTAATGAGAAGGCTCATATATAATCAAAACAAAACAGGTTACAGGAATATAAACCAAACTGGCTAAAAGCAATGACTGACATTTTTAAAAAAATATAATTTCAGAAGTTTTCACTGAAAAACTGGTGCATACTTTGTCAGACTGTCATCTGCCCAACCTGTGTTTGAGTAAAAGGAGTCTTCTTTCACTTTTTCCTGCTCTTACCACATATGGATCCGTCCTGTAACCTACTTGGGTAGTTGTGGCAGTGTTTGAAGAATAAATAGTTACCTGATCCCTGAGTCCAAGCTGAACAGCATAGGAAAGGAGAAAAGAGCAAACCTACTTTCCACCACTATATCAAAGATCATATTTTTTGTTCCCAAGTAAATTTATAATCAAAAAAAGAAGAGAATGTTCTCCTCCCAATGTCCTTTACCCAGCACCATCCCTTTCTGAAGGGCAGGGAAGGTTATGTGGAGCAGAGATATTAAATAACCACAGATGTGTTCCAGAAAGAAACTGGCATTCTGGGTTCAGTGCATGCTATTTCATACTGCCTTATATGCAGAATGCAATAGGCTTTAGTGATGATGTTTGAAAAAATTTTAGTGCGATAGTTGATCCTCTTTTGCTCAAATATTTGTATTTTTTTTCAACAATGGAGACCAAGTTACTCAAAACTCAGTCACCTCATGCAAAATTCTTAAATGCCACAGGTGATTATTACATAGATTAAAATCAGAATATAAACATGAGGTATTTATCATACCAGTTAGATTCACAAAGATTGACGTGAAATTCAGAATGTAAAAGGCAGGAGAGATTTCCAAGACTTTCAGCATTGTTTGAAAGGTATGTTAGGTTTTTACTGCTTTCTTGTGGTAATGTATCATGTATCTATTGTTCAGAAATCCTGTTTTCTTGCAACCTTCCTTGCAAAATAGGAGCATGTCAAGTGTAACTTTAAGTGACTTACAGGTGTACTCAACAAGGTGGAATGAAATACCTATTTCCCCGCCTTTCAAAGGTGACACTGTTGACATTTTGTTTTCATCATGAAACAAGTATGTGGTTTCAAGAATGCTCGAATGCTGCTGCCTTTAAAATGAAGTGCATATCAAATGCTCTGGGGGAGTCATTCAAAAAACTCATTTTCCAGTACAGTAAAGAGCAAGAAATACGTGCTCTAGGCACATGAAGAAAACAAAGCAGATCGGGGTAGTTTGATGCAATGGAATAGAAAGGTGCTTGAAGACTATTGGCACACCTTGATTTACTGCAAGAGTACTTGGGTTACATCTCTCCTCTTTTGCACTGATGTTGAAGGGATTTGCAGTGTTGAACCCCTCAATCACAAGGTTGCTAAATAGATGCTAAGAGGCTGCTGTGTCTTTGATTTGCTTGGGTATCAAGCAACAATCCCAGTGTGTAGCTGATCCTGGCTTTTTAGAGCTGTAAAATGTCACACCTAATATTCCTGACTAGAGAAGTTCCATACCGTTTCTGAACTGTTATGCTGTGGTGGAGTTATTTACCTCCCTGTGCTGAGTCTGACACTTCCCATCTCTGCCATTGTCCTGTGCCTTGCTGGGATTTGTGCTTCAAGTTCATCCTGCACGTTGCCTGTGCTGAATCCATCACTGTGCTGAATCCATCAGTGATGAGAAATAGAGACGGTCATATCCATTCTGCAGGGCATGGCATTGCTGGGTGCAGGCCTGGTTTGCAAAGGCTGGAGGAAAGATGTTCTGATTAAGATTGCAGCTTCTTAATCCAAATATCAAAACTCATGGTCAGCTCAAAACTCCTATCTCTGAGCTCACTCCATATGCCAGGGACTGCACTGAGAGTGATAAGAGAAATCTCATATAATTGAAGTATTGGTGTACAGTACAAAAGATGAGGTAAAGGAATAAAAGCTCTACATTTTTATCCAGTTTTTCTTATCCAAGAGGAAGCAAAGGCAGCGGCCAAACTGGAAATAGGCATTTAAGAAAGGCAAGTAATTGACTGCTGGCCTTCAAAAAGGATCTGATGTGGGTTTATTATCTGTGGTATTCTACTTACAGCATATAATAGAATTTAATGTTGGAAGCCAGGTATCACATATCTAATACTGATAACTATTTCAATTAGTCTCCAGATGAATGGTTATGTAATACCTTCATTCTGTGGGTATTTTCTGAACAGATATGAGGTTATCTTACTGAAGAAATAAACTTGTCCTCGGAAGCAAACCAGACTTTACTGAATTAGAGACTATGCCCAGAAAGATGCCTATCTATGTAGCGTGTTGCTCAGGCTGATTCTTTTATCACTGAAAGTAAGGACTTTGTTAGACACATCTGAAGCTCACAGTCTGGCCGGAATGACATGAATATTCTTTATTAAAGTATTTCTGAAGGTCTAGCAATTGTCTATTTTCTGCAAACAATTTCTGACCATTGGTTACTTAGAAGATACTCAGAGGACTTTACTGGGACTCATCCACAGGCAGGTTCCACTTTGGCATCTGTGTTTTCGACTATTATGTTCATTTTACACAAGTGTCAAATTGGGGCACTCTTTGAAATGCTGTTGAGATCTAGTTTTAGTTTCTTAGGTCTGGTTTGGTGTGTTTTAAATTCTACTATGCCAATCACATTTCATTGCAAAACACAGATGACATGAACACAGATTTTGCTAAAAGGCACTAAGTCACACACACACAAAAAGATATTTGGTTGTTTCAGATATTTTTTCTTCATCTTTTCTTCTGTGCTGAAAATGCAGAACAATATGAGGTACCCACAAATCTGAGCTGCATGATGAACACAGTCCAATGTCATACAGAATAGCCTTTGTCTTGTGGATTTTATTTTAAGGAAAGAAAAACTGTTAGGGATTAAAGTGTTTGGGATAGAAGATCAAAGACAGAAAGAACAAATTAAATAAATACAGTGTCTGGAGTCTGTTGATTTCATTCAATATCCTGTGGACAAGGAATTTACTAGCTGTTTTGTGAACTAAGATGTCATCTCCATTAATTTTCTCTTTTGTTCAATCAATGTGTATCTGTAATATTATGTCAAAAAAATTCATGGGATTTCTCCAGGCTAAATTTGGTGCAGTTAATAAACCTTTCATTCATCATCTTTTGATAGTTAATCTGGATTGTTTTATCTCCTCCTGTTGACTCTAGAGGCTGCTGAGAGGGACTTATGAAACTGTAACTTATTTCAGGACTTGTTTCCTTCAGATGGAGAGACTGATCTGTCCTTGAGCCAATCCTTCATCACTGTCACTGTCTCAAAGAAAAAAAAAAAGGCCATTGTGTGGCCTTACTCTCAAATACTGCTGATCACACTGTGCTATTTCCAAGAGCAATTGCTTGTGAATAGTTTCCAATAACATTCTTGGTTTTGAAATATGTTAAATGGCTAGTTCTGAATTTTTTTTTTGAGATTTAAAGTTTTTTAAGTACTGCTGGAAAGTTCACCTTCAGCCAGTTTGCTTTAGCTGATAACCCCAAGAGCACTGGCATCACATCAGCATCCCTAAGCAGATGGGCTTTAGACAAGCTTGGTCTGGTGATAACACTGTTTACAAAAATGCTTCAGAGAGGAAGGAAGGCCAAAACCAAGTCAGATTCAGAACAAGGTTTTGAGATGCTGACTTTCAGGGCCAGGACACATAGCAGGATGCTTTAGGACAGACAGGCTGCTAACCACAAAAATTCACAGCATTGGTGCTGACGCGTACCAATGTCACTGCCACCAGCATAGTCTGACCTCTCCGTGTTTGCCAGGACTCAAGTGCAAATCTAACGGAAACCCTGATTTCAAAGGCTAAGCTTTTCATTTTGTAGCTTGTACTTAAGGTTCTTCTGAATTAGAGTGAAATTGAATGAAGCAGATCATCGTCTGTGCCATGTTATGTATGGTTTCCAGAGCACAAACATTTAGGTGGAAAACCTTCTTTTAGACCAACATAGCTAATCTGGGTTCTGCTTCTTGGCTTCTTCAAATGCTTGAAGAAATTGAAAAGTTATCCTAAAGTGTTATCTAATTTCTGCTGTGAAAGAGAGGAATTTTCTGCTGTGGAGGAGAGGAATTGGGAAGCGTAGCTGGGCTCTTGGGACCTTGCTGCTGCTCAAGAGGTTCATCAGGACCGCACCGGCCAGAAGGCCTTGGTGAAAGTCCCCGTGGCAAATCAGAGCTACTCTTGAGTGTCCTGCAGCATTAAACTGCTCTAAATTATCCCTGATGAAAAGTGGGTGAGAGAAAACCAGCTTTGATATTATCACTTATAATATTATTAATCTGATTATTCTGGAAACCTATAGGATAAGCATGGCCCAGCTGAGGGTTTGGACAGTCACTGGTAGAGTTTGTGTTCACTACCTAAGAGGTATCACAAATCGAGTTTTGAAAGGGCCAGGAACAGTGCATATTTCTGAGGAGTGAAAAGTGAAAAAGGTTTTGGTGCTTACAATTTCTACTAAAACTGGGAACTTAGTGTTAACATAACATTTTCCATGAAGTGGCCATTTCTCTAATATGTGGTTGAACACTTGCTTTAAAAACATATTAAAACATCAATATTTTGCATTTTTTGACTTTAAAATGATGCCTTGTTTACAGATTATACTCTAGAATCAGATAGTGAAAAAAGGTATAAAATATCTTACTACAAAAAAGCAAAAATGTCTGTTTGACTTATAATTAATGTAATGTAAAAATCATTTGTGATTTTGTAATTTTCCAGGTTTGTTTTGCCCAAAAAAAAAAAAATCTGAAAAGCAAATTTCCCATTGTGTTCTGATTCTTACATGGAATATTTTGGTTTATTTTATGTCTTTCCCACATCCTCAAGTATTTATTACATAGAGATTCTTTCATTCCAAACAACACAAAACATATTAGTCTTTTTCAGGGCTCTTATTTCAGGTATTCCTGTACATTGATTCCCATGAAAATTAATTAGCAGGAGGTCTTATCTTGTTTTTCCTGTATGTACAAGATTTTAGTGAAGAGTTTTATCGATAGTTTTGTCCATGGGAATACTTAAAAAGAAAAGAAAATATTGAACAATCACAATTCTGTGAATTCTCTCTAGTAATCACATGATTGTGTGCAATTTTGTACCTTGCAAGTTTCTTTTCCCTTAAGTAGTTATTTCATTTCAGCATAAAGGAAGATTTGGCATTAACAGATGTAAATGTTCTCTACTATGCAATTAGAATAAAATTCTTTTTCCTTGAAATTCTTCCAATTTACAATATTGTGAAGAGAGGAACAAAAAAAAAAAATGAGCTGAACATTATAAAAAATCCCGAGAAGATCTGAGAGAGAAAAAAATTAACAAAACACATAATAAGCTCTACCTGTACACAGAATAATTTATTTTTTTTTAATACTGGTGAGAGATTTCATATTGCTCCCCAGTTTCTATATCTTCCTTCTTCCAGAAAAACTTCACTTGACTAAATCCCTCCAGATCTGTTCTGTTCTATGAAACTTCTGGAGGGAGTAATATTTAATTGAAATGTAAGTAACTCAGACTACATCAGTAGAAATGTTAAGACTGGATGGACAGCACCATGAGAGCAATACATATGCTCTGACACCTAAATGCAATTAGAGTGGGATTCAGAAAGTGAAAGTATCACCTGGGGAAATGGCCCTGGGGTCTGCAACCAAACATGTTTGGAAAGCATGCAGGAAGTGTTGCATAAAATCTGATTACAAAAGACAGCAGAGGGAAAGGACTCAGAAGGGAAATGGGAAGAGTTTAGGGCTAATTAATATAGCTCAAGTGTTAGATTGGCCATCTGGCAACTCATCCCTAACCTGTACCCTCAGGAGAAAGGAAACAATGGCTTAGATGCAGAAAAGATGAGCAAAAATAATTAAATACTTGAAAGAGAGAAATGGGATAAAGAAAATTATAAAAGCTCTAGAAAGCTTTGGCAAAGCTTGTGAAGAAGCATTAAAACTTGAGGAGAGCAGAAAGGCTACTTGAAGCTTTTTCTTTTTAAATAAATATCTGAGGTTGGCAACGGTTCATCATCTGACAGTTTGGTGGGAAACAGCAGCAAAACCTCAAATACCTGCACATGCATTTCTATAAACAGCAAAGAATACACAGCCAGTAAAGTCTCATACAGAGAACAAAGAATTGGCACTGCTGTTAGAATGAGCATCAAAAAATACATTTACAATGAGCTCTGCAGCAGAGATATGTACAGAAGACACAATTAGAAACATCTCTATCCTTGGCCTTGACAAAACCTACTCATAACTTTTAGAAGGAAAGCAGCTTTTAATATAAGGAAGGGAACCGTTATGTCCATTAAAAGAAAAGAACAGAATTTCTATCTTTCCAGTTTAAACTTCTCCAGCTTTTTAACTTGTAAATACTATTTTTTTCTGTTTTTGTAACTTTATAATGGCAATGGGGTTCTATAAGAAATTAAACATGTTTACTTGTATTCCAGAGTTTCTTCTGATTCAGGTGTTAAATGTCCAATTTATTAACAGAAGCCTTTTTTTTTTACATGTAAGGATCATGCCCTTATAATGAGAAAAAATTGCACCAGATCTGATTACCATATAAATTGTTCTTGAAATAAAGTGGATTGAAAGAAATAAGTTCTTGTCAGACCGATCATATCACTGTTAGTATCTTAAATGAACCCATCACTTTTATTCCCCTGCTGCTTCTTTTATCTGAGGGTTATCACTCTTTTATGATCAATTTTTTCTTTGTTGGGGGTAGACTGCTGCTAGTCTTAGTAAAGTTATCCTGAAGCAGTTAGGTCAGTAAAAGAAGTTTCAAGAGAAAAAAAAAGGCACTGAAGTGAATAAAACTGTCTTCAATATAAAGGTTCAGAGCTAGACAGAGAGTGAGTAATAAAAATGTATTCTGCTTATTATGTTTTCTAATGTGAGGAGACTTTGGCATTTATTTCACATTTTTATGTGGAAAGATATTAGATGAGATTGTACAGCCAACAGGGTTACTATTCATAGATACCCTTGTAAGCTGCCAGTCATCACAGCCAATAGCTCTGGAGAGTGGAAAATTCATGAGGTGGTGGAAGTCATATAAAGATGCAAAGCAATATTTTGCCCTTCATCCCTGGTTCAAAGCTGGTTCAGGTGGGTACCATTCCAGAAATAATTAGGAATACATACCATAGATGTTGGAATTTTCTTCTTGAATTTTCAAAGATTATGCAGGATGAGGCTATGTACTAACATCTAGAGGGACAGTAGTAGTAGGGTGCTGGTACAGCTGGTTCTGTGTGGGCTTGGTAGGAAATTCAATGTGCTTTTGGTTGCCCATGTCTCTAACGAGTTATAGGTACTGATGAGTTTGAGCCCTTCCTCCTTCCCCACCTTTCTTCATTGGCTTCTCCAAAAGCACAGCAGAACTCTGCTGCTTCTCTCCTGGTCCTTTGGTTGCTGTTTCAGGTCTGGGGAGCAGGGAGCAGTGCAAAAAACTGGGGAAAAAAGATGGAATCCTACCAATCTTATTTGTACTCTTAATGCTTTTTTCTTTATTGCTCATATTTTAGCTGAAGTGGTTCGAAATGTTGGTGCTTAACACATGTATATGTTTGAAGGAAGGACCAAATCAAGTTTATCAGTGACTAAACAATACAGTAGTGTCTGCACAAAATGGTTTATCAATGGTAATGACAAAATGTTTATCAATAGAAGCAAAAATTCTTCCAACAAATCATTGAACTTCCTTTTGTCTTCTTGTTTGATCTGGTTGTGACAGCAGTTAAGGGGTGGAAATGATTAAGAGACAGGAGAAACTACTGTGATGAGTAACTGGGCAATTAACTACTTCTAGATCAATAAAAAGTTTAATATCACGATTTATAACTTTTTTTTTCCATTTAATTTAAGCTTTCTCCCCGATAATCTTTCTTCAGTCGTTTTGTGGTGAAGCATGTGTAACTGTTTGAAACACCAGACATAAGCAAACGAAAGTAGACTTTTGTTTAACATGAATATGTTAAGAAGTTGCAATTCTCTTCCTTCAATATGTCTGGGAATACAATAATATTTGAGGATAAAGAATACTGAGCCCAAAAACAACTGAAAAACTTTCAAAGCGACAAACCTTGAGAGAAATTTTGAAGTCTCAATATTCATTCAATGTCATGACATAACTATACAATACCATGACTTCTAAAATTGCTTAATTGATTCCATGTTTGTCATTCTGCAGGGAAATATACACTCGCTTGGTTTTTGTAGGATGCAACAGTTACCATGTGTTTTCTTTGGTCAAAGGCACGGGTGAGATGAAGAAAGTAACAACTTTATTCTTTCATACAATAATTGTTCTTACCCCCAGTGAGGCAAGAACATTTTTGGTACACTCTACAAGAGTGCAAATATTTGATGATTTGCAGGAAAAAACCCACAAATTCTCTATAATTTTTTAGTCAATATGACTTTAGTCAGAAGAGTTTTGTATAATATTAGAAATAGATTTCTCAGCACACTCTTTTCATAGGAAACTGTTGCAATAGCAAAATGCAAAGTTAATCATGATGAAAGGCAACTTGCAGAAGTTCAGAACCTTCTGCTAAATGCCTTTTAAAAGAACCAAGTGTAAGATTTCTTGATTCTGAAGCTGTGGGTTTCCACTGATTCTGAGCTGTGCATACCAGAAACCTACAACAGTGCTTTGTACACTTTTAATGTGCCTCGATAATAACAAACTATGGACTTCTCAGTCCCTTTTTTCCCTCTCACTTTTTTTGCTTTGCATGTTAATCTGGCCTAATTAATTGCAATTGGGAGTGCTGTCAGTATTTTATCAGCTGCAGATTCATGGAGTGGGAAAGCTGTTGATTATTAAGATTATTAAGAAGGTCCTCCTGATAACTGAGTGCTAGACATTGCTGGGGCTTTAGGGGTTTCTGGTTGGTTTTTGTTGTTTTTGTTTTTTGGTTTTTTTTTTAATAAAGGGGGGAAAAATATGAGCACAAAAATAGAAATGGTGAATGTTTTCCAATGAAGCTACAACTCGAAAGGATCAGGACATGTAATTGCAACTGTACAGACACATGGAGCAGCGAAGCAGTACATGGATTCCATACCTTAATATTTTCCAGGATATATGCGGGAGGAAGTTTACATATATTTGGTCAAATCAATTCCATGCTCAATCCTAAAATTAATGTTTTTCAGATGACCTGGCAAAACTGTGTATGACTAAGATAAATGAAAAAAAGGCTGGTTTTGTCTAACCTCCATTTCCCATCTACCCAGTTAAAAACCCAAAGAAGTGAAAAAAATGACCTTTTGCAAGTATTCCCAAGCCTTAGAAATGAAATATGAATGAATAGTTTTAATGTAAGAGCCTATAAACACATTTGATTCTTAATTAGTTTGTTATGGTGACAGACAAGTCAATGGCAGAAAAAGGAACCCTGAAGAAGAAAGAGTTTCACTGCCATGGTTTAACCCTGGGTGACAACACAGCTGCTCAGTCACTCCCCTCCAGGGGGATGGGGGAGAGAATCAGGAGGGAAAAAGAGGGAAAACTCATGGGTGCAGACAAAGACAGTTTAATAGGTAAAGCAAGAACCACACATGCAAACAACCCCCAAAAAAGGGAATTTATTCACCACTTCCCATGGGCAGGTAGCTGCTCAGCCATGTCCAGGAAAGACGAGCTCCATCCCACATTACCGTGACTTGGGAAGACAAACTCCACTCCAAACATCTCCCCCTTCCTCCTTCTTCCCTCAGTTTTGTGTGCTGAGAATGACGTCACACGGTATGGAACGTCCCTTGGGTCAGCTGGGGTCACCTGTCCTGATTGTGCCCCTTCCCAGTTTCTTATGCAGCCCCAGCCCCCTCACTAGGGGTGCACAGTGGGAAGCTGGAAAGGGCTGGACTCTGTAAGCACTGCTCAGCAGTAACAAAACCATCTCCAAATTATTGACAGTTTCCAGCCCAAACACAAAACACAGCCTCATACTTCGTACTGTGAAGAAAATTAACTCTACCCCAGCCAAAACCAGCACCCAGACAAGTACCAAGGTACTACAAGGGCTATTTTTTTGCTTAGGGAAAGAATTGTCCCAAAAGCAAGAGAGGTATACATCTTACCCCAAGCTGTGTTTGCTACCTAAAGCAGAGATTTGTGTCTTTGCAGCATCATATCATTTCAAAATTCTCTGAACAGCATAAGTGAGTATGTTGCTGTGGAGTTTTTCTTTTGTTTTCTTTCATTTTATTTTCCAATCTACACAGGTTGTCTCTTCCCACACAATGCTGTTCTCCCCTGAGCCTGGTAACATCCACATCCTTCTCATATGTTGGCCAATACGGGCCCTCATTAATTTCTAAGAGAACTTCAAGAAGCCCTAAATAGGGCAAGACCAAAGCAATCGGTGCATTTTACAGAGCAGGAGGTACTGACAGTGTGAAAGCAGAGTGCAGTGAACCCTGCAGGTCTGGCTGCTGCCCATGATCACTAGACATTAATACTCTCGCCCCCTCACTCAAAACAAAACCTCTCAGTAGGAAAGGTACCCTCAGTACCCCCTCACAGTTGTGAGTGCAGCTCGGGCTGGTGAAACTAACTTCATTGCCCAAGGATGTGGGATGAAAATCCTGCATCAGCCACCTTTAAAGGTTTCTGAAAGGCATCACCTGGGATGCTTTTCTAGTGCCACTGCAGAAGCCACACCAAGCTCTCCGTGGCCCTTGGCAAAATGGTCAGTGCCCTCAGGTGCTTCAATCAAATAACATCCTCAGCTGATTACACAGATCTGAGACTGAAAGATGGTGAAAAATCTCCTCTTAATCAGTGCTCTCACTTCATGCAGTGCTGTGAGGGGGTGGCGGAAGGAGAACTTGGGGCAAATCATCATTGTGCCATCCTCCCATGTGTGCTGTTCAGAGAGCCCTGGGCTGTCTCCCACCATCATCTCTCCAGGCTTAGACTCCCAGAGGCACGGCAGGTGAGGCAGGGTGGCATTATTTGGTAACTGCAATGGGGTGCATGATGAGGTGGGGATCCCTGCACACAGGTAAGGCAAAGCAGGTGGGCAGGGAAGTTGCACCAGTGGGGAAGGACATGGAAGGTCACGGACTTGTAGAGCCCTGTGTGACTGGAGCTGTGTGGGAGGGAGTGGGAGCATCCTGGGGGGTGATCAGGAGAAGAACACCTGCTCTTACCACTTGGAATGGGGTGCAGAATGATGCCCCAGTGCTCCTGGATGCAGCTTGAAGTTGTTCTGGCAGCTCTCCTCTGCCATGCAAGGGAGGGGATTGATTGAATTGACTGATTATTTTGCATGCTGGTTTCACTCTCCCTTTCCCTCCACTCCTAGCACACACATACACACACGCCTTCTCTGCTACCTCCTAAAAGACAAAATCTCCTAGGTAAGGGACCAAACAATCTCAACCTGGGCACGGCAGATGGAGACAAGCGGCTCCAACCACTCCCAGCAGAGGGGCGGCACAGCCGGATGAGGCAGGAGTGTGGCATGTGAGGGGGGAAGCCCCCGACGGAGCCCCCCACCAGCTGGGCAGCCTGCAGGCAGCTCTGCCCTCTCCAGGAAGATTCTCTCGCCACGCCTGCTCCGGGGCAGCCCTTGGGAGGGCTCCAGGGTACTCGCCCACCTCCGGCTGAGAAGGGGGCGCGCCCAAAACAGCATCGAATCCACACCTACAGGAGGACAACGGCGTGGGAAGAGGGGGAGGGAAGACGGGGAGGACAACGCAACTCTCATGCCAACCTCGCAGCCGGCTCTTCCTCCAGGAAGCGAATCCCGGGCGCTCCCGGGGAGCTCTGCCCCAGCAGCGCCGAGGGGATAAGGATGAGACTCCTGCTCGCCCGCGCCGGCGGCGGCTGCAGCACCGCGGACAGCGCCCGGCCCGCCCGGCCGCGCTGAGCGGCTCAGCACCGCGGACAGCGCCCGGCCCGCCCGGCCGCGCTGAGCGGCTCAGCACCGCGGACAGCGGCCCCGCGGACATGGGCGGCCGCGCCCGCCCCGCGCCCCGGCACTGAAGCGGAGCCGGCCCCGACGCGCACATGTAAGATGCTGGCCGGGGGTGGTGCCCCTGCCCGAGCCGTTCTCCTCTCAGCTCCTCTGAGAAGCGCCCTGGCTCTAATGCCGCTCCTGCCTTAGGCACTGGGAAGTTTTGTGGGGGTTAGAGACGTCTCGGGGCGACTCGGTCTCCTGCAAGCCTGAGGATGGGCTGGTGAGAGTGAGGCGGGTTGGCTGCGGGTGACAGGGGTTTGGCTTTTTACCCTTGGAATTTGTGCTTGGTTTCAGTGTAACGCAAAGGGCTTGTTTTGTTACCAGCCACATGGTTCGGAGCCACACTGTTGTCTTCTTTTGTAGCTGGGTGAAATTTTCAAGGGTTTGTTTTTCGTGAAAGTAGTGTGGGCAAGGTGAAATAAATTTTAAAAAAAAAGTGAAAGGGGACACTGTATCATGCCTGTTGCAGCTTGCAGGGTCTAATGGTTGTCAGGAGTCCTTCTGTCCACGTTGTTTCCTGTCTTGAGATACCTATGAAGTGAGCGTTGAAAAGGGTGCATCAGTAGGGGAAAACGAAATACAGCCAGAACAGAGATTACTAGTTCTTTTCAAAGCTTTTCTTTCTCTTTTTAATGGAACTGCTCTGTTCTGCTTTTGAAGATCAGCATTACACTGCCCCCTGCTTGAACAATTACAGATTTTTCGTTGCTCTCATCACTAGTAAAAATTTATGAATGAACAGGTATTTCTCTGTCGTGTTCTCACTATGACCTGAGCCTGAGTTTCGGAGCGCTTCAGCAGTGAGGCTGAATTATTCCTAGTTCCCAAAGCCAGATTGAAAAAAAGGAAAAGTAGAACTCGTTCTTCTCATGACAGTTCATTTGGTGGTCCAACACATTAATGAATGAACAATGGGAGAGAATGTAAAAATAGCCTTATTTTTGGTACACCTATCTCATGTGTTCTGTGATAAATTTGCAATAATTAGCCAACTTCACAACCGTAGATTAGGGGGAAACAAGGAAGGAAGGAAAAAAAAGTAACCTAATATTTATTTTATAACACAAGAAGAACTTGAATAAAAGAACAAAGGTGACTATTTTTCAGCCTCTCCTGATGTAAAAGTCTTGTATTGGTGCATGACATTACTTTGGGATGGGAAAGAAAATGCTGATGATTAGTTTATAAGAAAGAGGAGGGCAAGACAGCTGAAAAGCAGTGGATGTTTTTTTCTGCAAGATCTCTGGTAGAAAGCCAAATTCCATTTTCTTTTTTTTTTTTTCAAACCACAAGACAGAGCCTCCTTTCTAACAGAGATCAGGGAGGATTTGAAAATGTAGATGCCGGTAAAGGTTTGGTGGTCTGTCCTAAATGTTTCTTGGCTGTTGTCCTCAGACCTTATGCTTCATGACATGAAGATGCTGAAAGTGTTCATGTGTGTCATTGATCAGCATTTTTTAATGGCATGAGAGGCCTGGTTTGTCTTCCTGAATATTCTCATGCTGCCATGCCCTAAAGGGATTTGAAAAGGTGTGGTTTTGCTGACTGCTCCTGTAATGCTACAAGGAGAGAGACCTGTTTCCAGATTTTTGTTTTATCTGTATGAGCAGTGGGAATGGCAGGGAGGGGATATTACTTCCTGCTGCTGGTTTGTAGGGCTACTCCGCAAATGAATGAATATCTACCTGAATAGGCTAAAAAATTCTATTAATTACATCTAAAAATCTATTAATAAAAAATATAATAATACATCCTAGACAGGTAGGCAACTTTTCATGTAGGAGAATGACCACATTGCTGACAGTATTGAATTGGGGTTTTCAATGTTGGCCACAACCCAAAAATAAATGAAGTGGCACTTCAGCTTTTCAAAGCATAGAAAACTTCAGAATAAGCTGCTGTCAATCAAGGCAGCCATCCCAAATTACACTGAGTCTGTTTACAAAGTAAATCAGCAATATGGGGAAAAGGATACTTAAAAGTCTTGTCTTACAGGAAAAGAAACTTGACTTAAGGTAAGATTTAGAAGGCTGATTAAGATATTGGAGAAAAAAGGGGTATCAGAGGACTCTGGTAACACAAGCCTGTGAGGCACCTGGAATGCCAGAGTAGCCTATTGCATACAGGATAATGAATGTATGCAGTTGTGTTCAGTCTGTGCTCCTTGCCTGAAGTCTGGAGTATACTTCAAAATAAGTTCCAATTTTTGATTAAAAGGTTAAACATCCTACTATTTTTACTCTGAACAATTTGAATTACTCTTTTAAATGGATTGAGTTCTATATCAATTTGTGTTTGCTTTTAGAACCCAACTTCCTTCATTTTTGTTCATGTTTATAGCATGTCTTGGCTGGCCAGGTTTTCTGTGTGGAACCAAGGGTTAACAGGGAAAAATGGTCCATTTGATGTATAAGAGCTGTGTCAATTCCAAAGAGGCCTCAGGGAGTCTGCAGCCTTTATGTGCCCTGATTCTTTTCCGAAGTATTGATGTAAGTAGAAAAAAAAATAATAAGTAAAGTGTCAATTTGACAGTTACTGAGGCTCTGCAGGAACCGAGGGCAGTGCTTTCAAAACGGCTTTCAGAAACTGAAATTTTCTTTTCAACAAGGCAGAGGCAATGTCTCATCAAAGCCTGCTCTGATGGGTGCTTATAGAGCTTATAGAGCATAGCAATGGTTACATATCTGAAGACTCTTCTGTAGTTTCTGGACAAAGAGGGCCATTGAAAGGGCACAGGGAGACTCCTGCCAACCTCCCTCCACTTAGTGAAAGCAAACCCAAAGTGTAGTCAGAGACCATAAGTTCCTAAAGCTGCCTTTGTAAATGTCCTGCTCAATTTTTAGGCTTAAAGACAAGTAAAGGTGGACATCACCTGAGAACTCCAGAATTGCTGCAGTTCCTAACACCTATTGATTTCAGTACCTTTTATAGACTTCAGGTGTTTTAAAAACTCAAGCAGGTATTATTCAGCCTCTCCTACACACTTTTAAAACTCTGGTTCAAAGCCATGTGTAAAAACTCCAATTCAGCCTTTTAAGGCACTCGGGTCTTTGAACATTTTCTCCAAGCCCCAGCTCCAGGTGGTAGCCCTGCCCTTCCATGGGTTTTTGTGTGGGATTAGAGAGGCAGCAGAAGGTCTTGAATGGCAGAATCTGGAGCACTGTGGAAAGGAAGGTCAGGGAGAGACCATTTGCTGGAATAAGCTCAAAATGAAGCAGCTCAACTTCTTTCCTATGTCCACCCCGTCCTACACGTCAGCACTCAGACCAGTTAAGAGAGTGTGACTGAGAAAAAAAAGGAGAGTTTCAGCTTCAGTGAGTTTGCAATGCCACCACATTAAGAACGGATCTCATGTTATGCCATGTTCCCCTCTCAGACACTGAGTGTCTCAGCACCAAGTACTGTCGGAGCCAATTGCAAGGACCTGCTCTTAGTCACTTTAATTAGAAACTGAAACACTCCCAGAGGAAGATTTGTTACGAGCTAAATCACCTTTCAGAAAGAGCTATTCTTCTCCACTCCCCCCAGGAGTCCAGACATCTTGTGGCTCCCTCAGCCGTGGAAAGCTGGATGTGCTTTGCTGCAAGCGGTACTCATTTCCCAGACCATTTTCTCTCCAGCAGCACTGCATGCCTTGGCATCCTTTCCTAGAAAAACACAGTACTTAACTGCAAACTGATGAGTTTGATCACTAGCTGTCTCAATAAAATATGCAAATACAGAGTCATTTCAATCCAAAGCACCTTTGAAGAAAAATGGTAAGATAAATGCAATCAAGTTACAATTCC
The DNA here is from genome assembly GCA_014706295.1 of Lycocorax pyrrhopterus obiensis. Taxonomy (NCBI): domain Eukaryota; kingdom Metazoa; phylum Chordata; class Aves; order Passeriformes; family Paradisaeidae; genus Lycocorax; species Lycocorax pyrrhopterus. Next base: position 16,286,309 of record JACSVZ010000018.1, read on the forward strand.
TTTTATTAAGAAAGCACATTACACACACTCAGTAAATATGAGTAGTTCTAAAGCTGCCTGCACATAACTGAAAAGCAAAATAGAACAAGGTGCTGAGTGCAGTTGTGACATTGCAGTAGGGTTCAGTTTCCAAGAGCTTCAGCTGCTGCATACATTGCTCTTTGCACTACTGCTTCACTTATCAGGATTCAGTGCTCAGGTCAAGCATAATTATAACTTTTTTTTCAGAACAGGGTTTGATAGCTGAGCATTTCTAATGAAATTATTCAAAGTTAAAGGTGTAAATTTTTATTCATCTCTACTTCTCTATAAAGATGATAAAGTATAATAGCTGAGATATTGATCTTCTCTGCTGATGAGCAAGATGGGGGGGGGGGTCATAATCCATCTGAGGTGAAGCTCTCTGAATGATGGTGCTCTTTCCCTTACCTGCAGGGAGTGCAGAGCAACTCCGTGCTGTAGGAACATCCCTGCAGAACATTCATTGCAAGATAAATATTGGGTAGTCGTTATCTCTTTGAAGAGCAGGTGTGCTTTCCTGTTTCCTCTTTTTCTAATGCAATTTCTGTTATTAGAAACTGTGTATGAAAGCACTGTTCTCTCTGAATTGAAGAAAGCGAAATGAAGGTCCTTTTTTTTTTGGCATGTTATTACATATACAACAAACAGGTGTGAATTACCTCTAGGCCAAACTCTAACCTCTTTTGCGGGCAAAAATCTTAGAACTAGGCCAACAGTAATATTTTATGTGGGTTTATGTTTACTTTGGGTGTGATTATAAGGTTATCTGTCCCATCTATCTGGGTTGTCCTTAATAACACACCTAAAGAGAAAAGTTTTTCTAACAAAAAAAAAGAATAAAGTATCAAGGACTGTACTTCTACATCAGGGAGAATATGTAATAGATTCCTCACTGTTGAAAATTAGAGATATTTCTGAGTTGCTTCCAGTACTGACACTTAAGTATAATAACAAATATAAGGTTGCCAAATATCTTACTATACATGGGTTTTGAATATCAAAAAAAGCCCAGTGGAATTCCTCCAGCTTGAAGCAGTTAATAAAATTAATTGTCCCAAAATATTCATGCATGTGCAATCCTCCTGCACTCATGGGTGATCACTGAGCACCTACCAGAGCTGGACTGGTTTCCACGTGATCCCAGCAATGATGGCTTAAGCCATCACCAGCTCATCCTTTCAAGTTGCTTAACATTTTAAAAGATTTAATTCAACATTCTGCAGCTCCCCAGGCTGTAAATGTGCAAAGTGCTTTCTGGTTCTATACTCCCCATTTAATGAAGCCACAGTTGAGAAGTGTTTATTTACATGTGTAATCCTTGCTTGAACTCAGACAGGTTTCACTACGTGTTTAAAACTTAAATGCTGTCCTGAATAGCTAAGGACAGGAGCTCCAGTTTAGAGAAGCACTTGTGCATATGGTTAAACACTTCATTTTAACCACATGTTGCTCCTTCTGGCCTCACTGGAACTGCTTCTGAGATGAAAGCTAATAGCTGAGGAAAATATATGTGTGTATGCATATATCTTTCCAAAATTTGGACTCCACTGAAATCAATGAAACTTAAAATTTTGACTTCAAAGGGCGCCCAATTTTACCCCAGGCATTTTTCTGCTTTAGAGAACTCTGTATCCCTGTCAGATATGTTAATTGTGTACTTTATTTATTTAGATGTTATTGTTTTCTCTTATAGTAAATTTCATGCAGTCTAGGGAATTAAATCACTTAACCATATCTCCTTCATTATTCTCGTATCCCTCATTTCTGTGTGCTTCTTCAACTTCAAACCACGCTGGAAGGAAGTAGTTTTAAGATTCATACAGTACTTTATCTCTCAGTGGAGCCTGAGATGATATGTTCAGTTCCTACTAGCTTTTATTAAGTTGTTACACTGATGCATCAAAGCTTAGGGGGAGAGATTCTCAATTATGAACCTGCTTTTCAACCCTGTGTGGTCACAAATTTGATTTCTTAGGATTTGTTTAAATTTTGTAAAATTTATTCGAAACTCTTCAATACCAGCTTTCTGTTCCAGATCAGTACAAAAGTGATGAATTAAAATGATAGATACCTGTGTATATGTTAGTGCCACAAGAACAGCTACCTTGAGAATTTCTGTGTCTCGGATCTTTAGGTATTTTGGGTTTCTGATAACCCTGTGTTTTACCAGGTTCTTGCTGCTTCCTTTACTCCTTTGTTACCTGTTCTTGAAGGCAATGTATCTACTCCGCTTTGTCTCCTGGCACAGTTCCCTCTTGTCACTCACTGCAGCACTTTCCAACTTCTGTAGTATTTTTTCAGAGCAACACATGAACTTTTCATTGACTGAAGGTCATAACCGACTTGGAGAACAGATGGAGTGTGGAAGGATGAACCCTTGCCACCCACTGAGCATTAACACCTGCTTATTTGTTACATCTGTCCACTGCTGCTCAGAGGCTCCTGAAGATTTTACCCAAGTGATTTAGGACTTGCTATTGGATGGAGTGCAAATGCTGTCTGTGAAAGAGGTGTTTTTACCTTTTTACTCAGGCTGCACATTCTGTGGGCTTTGGATGGCAATTAACTCCACATGCTTAGATTCTAAAAGGCACTATGAATTTGCTGAAATTCTGCTGCAGTAAAATTTTAAAGAAGAGCGACATTGAGACAGCACCGAATGCAAAGTGTGAATGCTTTAAAGGTACAAATACATTTAGGATCTCAGTTAATTTCATACAACAGTGTGTTTTCTCACCCATGAGCCCAATTGCACATAGCATAGCTTTCTTTGGGACTTCCGGAGAAGGTGCAATAAGAATAGTTTGTCTTCATCTCATCAGCTCCAAGTGAAGGGCATTTCAGCCACATAATCAGTGGGGAAATTAATGACCCTTTTTCTCCTGCCCTCTGTTTGTGGTGAGAGATCTGTATCTTGTCTTTCCACAGTAGCTCTCTAAAAGGTGCTTACTGGGGACTGATGTGACACTGCATCAAGAGTCATTCTTGTGTTTTTCTAGACTCTCCCCTGGATCTGGGTACTTGTATTTGGCGTAGCTGCCAACTGTATTTCCGTAAGAAATTAGACAGTTAAACTGCTCTAGATCAGGAAACAGAAACAAGGTATTATGTACCACGAAAAAAAGCAGGGAATGAATAAGTGGCTTGCTTGTACCAGCTGAATCTTAGCAGAATATGCAATATAATTGTCCTTGTTACCATGTGTTTAAAATTAGAAACATAGGTTTTAACTTTATGGAACATAGTTTATTGGCCTGATCCAAGGTCTATTGACAAGAGAGAGTCCTGCTAAGTTTCTTTAGGGCTTGTGCCCTCAAGGACAAAATTCAAGAAGACTAATTCAGAGAAATATTGTCCTGTGTATATGAATCCTAAATATGATGTAATGAAATTCTAAACAATACAAATGGAAAATTATGTGTTCAAGCATTTCTTTTTCTATTTATCAAGTCAAGAATATGCTGAGTATCCTTGTTGCAGTCGGGAAGGGTGAACAAGTCACAGGAGGGCTTGTCTTTTGTTCAGAAGCTAATCTTCATTCCACACGTGTCCTAAATGATTTTAAGTAACTGGCTCAGGCCAGGTCTGGTCATAATGACACATTTCCAACCTTATTTCAAGTTCTGTGAAATTATGACTCTGCTAGAGTATAACCAACATTCCTTTGTGGTTTTCTGCAGGCTGAGACACAGCAATTCTAAAGACATGCATCGGAGGCACGCGACCCTTCGGGAGAAGGGCCGGCGCCAGGCCATCCGCGGCCCTGCCTACATGTTCAACGAGAAAGGCACCAGCCTCACTGCAGAGGAGGAACATTTTCTCGATTCTGCAGAATATGGCAACATTCCTGTCGTGCGAAAAATGCTGGAGGAATCCAAAACCTTGAACTTCAATTGTGTCGATTACATGGGACAAAATGCCCTCCAGTTAGCAGTAGGGAATGAGCATCTGGAAGTGACAGAGCTGCTCCTCAAGAAGGAGAATCTCGCTCGAGTCGGGGATGCACTTTTGTTAGCCATCAGCAAAGGATACGTGCGCATTGTAGAAGCAATATTGAACCACCCAGCCTTCGCACAAGGACAGCGTCTCACACTCAGCCCTCTCGAGCAGGAACTGAGGGATGATGATTTTTATGCTTACGATGAAGATGGAACTCGGTTCTCCCATGACATTACCCCCATCATACTTGCTGCCCACTGCCAGGAGTATGAAATTGTTCACATCTTACTTCTAAAAGGCGCACGGATTGAAAGGCCACATGACTATTTTTGCAAGTGCAACGAATGTATGGAAAAGCAGAGGAAAGACTCCTTTAGTCACTCTCGCTCAAGAATGAATGCCTACAAAGGATTAGCCAGTGCTGCTTATTTGTCTCTGTCCAGTGAAGACCCTGTCCTTACTGCTCTAGAGCTTAGCAATGAATTGGCCAGACTAGCCAACATTGAAACTGAATTTAAGGTAACTCACCACTGTGCCTTTTTCCTTGGGCTGAGAGTGTTCAGGCTATTGTGTGGTTAACATGTTTGATCAAATTTTGGGTTGCTGTTTGAGGGGTGGGGGAGTAAGAGAGACTGGCAGAGACTGCCAGGTGTGTTAGCTATGCACAGATTCAGATCACTGTCATTCTCCAGTTAATAAATGCTTGGAACTGAACATTGCATATTACAGCAGAAGCTTAAGTTTCTGTGTTGCACACTGTGATTGCTGAGAATATCTAGTTGGCAGCAGGAATAAAAATTAGATTATTCCAAAAATGGAGACTCATTTTTTGTAAGAAAGGTAAGTCTTTTTAATTGAGCAATCTATTTTAGAGGCAGAGTTCTAGAGGCTGTTTTAAGAATCCGGTACATCTAGTTCTGCTACAATGATAAAAGATATAAATCAAGACATTTTGGTCCTCTGTAAAATAATTTAGACTGCATTGCCTCTTAACTTTTTGCTGCTGCAACTATACATGATGAGTTTCATGAAAAAAGGAAAAGAGAAACAATCAATAAATTGTCATGAAGTTTATCATCATGCCAAACACAGCAGTGGGGCTTGTGGAACTCTCTTACTAGTTATTTGAGATTTCCATTATCATAATGAGTTTGTAAATGTCCAATGCCATTTGCAGTATTTCTCTAAGTCACTTACATGACATAAAGGGCATTGTCTCCCTTTCTAAAATAAATTAGTCATTAAACCCCTCATTTTCAGTGGCTCAGCCATCAGCATAAGACTGTTTTCTGACTTATGGCTATTGTGCAGCTACAATCATGATCAGTGACTCTGGGGTAATGAAGTCCACGTTGTGAGTACACTGGGGTAGGATGCTCACCAGGAATCCATCATTTCTCATTTAGAAAACTCTTCATGTGTTAAAGCATCTATTTCAGGATTTGTGGCTCTGTACTACGAAGGCCTAGGGAGGAGATCATCCCCCTGCTCTGGGCACTGGGGAGGGTGCCTTGAATCCCGGGTTAGTTTTGGGCCCCTCACTCCAAGAAAGACATGGAGGTTCTACAGCAGGTCCAGAGAAGGGCAAGGGAGCTGGGGAAGAGTCTGGAACAGAAGTCTGATGAGGAGCAACTGAGGGGGCTGAGCCTTGAGAAAAGGAGGCTCAGGGGGCACCCTCTCACTCTCTACAGCTCCCCAAGGGTGGGGGCTGGTCTTTTCTCCCAGATAACAAGCAACAGGAGAAACAGCCTCAAGTTGTGCCAGGGGAGGTTAGATGGGATATTAGGAAAAATCTCTTCACAGAGAAGGGGGAGAACCCCTGTGAGAGGTTCCTCACAGAAGGGGCTGAGTCACCATTCCTGAAGGGATTTAAGAGACGCGTAGATGTGTCACCTGGGGACATGGTTTAGTGGTGCCCTTGGCAGTGCTGGCTTTACAGCTGGATCTTAGAGGGCTTTTCCAACCTAAATGGTTCTATGAATCTATGCTCTCCAATTTAAAAATAAGAAGAAAATGTATTCTTGGGCTTCGCAACCCTTTAGTAGCCCTCTAACAGGAAAAAATTCCCAAACCACTGAGATCTTTGGGCAGTAAAATCAGGGTAAAATTTTGCAAATTCTTTTTCCTCATTTGTATCAGAATGCAAGGATACAATAATTTGAAGGGAAGGTTTTATTTGGATTCAGTCTAAGTGAAGCAACCTCATTGGGCTCGGTGAATTCAACTCCTTGCTCCAGTGTGAAAGCATTAAGCTCATGCCCACACTTAACAACATTAATATCTCATTAATGCTCCAGCTTCTTCTCATAGAAAACTATATATTGAGTGGAGCATGAGCAGCCTCAGCACTGCATGCCTGTCAGTCCTGATAAGTGTCTTGCTGCAGAACAGCAAATGTTTCTACCAGAATCCTTCCTTTTGTTCCTGGAGCTGCCAGCAGGGTCTATGCTGGCACTGGCAGGTACACAAATCCCCCAGGAGCAAACCAGCAATCAAATGTTGAAGAGTCTCATGGTGGCTATATCTCTGCACTGGCAAATGGATGGGAATAAATCAATACCAGAAAAAAACCCAAAACCTTAGAAACCATTTACCAAATGATTGCATTCTCCGGTTTTCCAAGTTCATTGTCTTGTTGGAAGGTTCTGTGCAACACACATCCATACATGTTAGTGAAGTACCTACCCCTACCATTAGTTTCCTTCAAAGATTTCACATTCCTTTAGTGTATTAATTCTTCCAGAAATAAGAAATTTCTCAAGAGTCTAATGTATTCTCACTGTAGCAAAAAAACCCCCAGAGGTATGTATTTATGTAAAAATATTTATTCTTATTAACATAATCAGTGTGATGTGAAATAGGGTATTAATAAAACAGTGGGGGTTTTTTCACAGAACATGACAATTTAAGAATTTATTTTGAGGAAAGAACACAATTGCTGAAAGCGTATTCAAGAAGCCCACAAATGAAGAAAATTTATGAAATTAGACAAGTTGTAGAGGGCTTTTTTTGTGACTAAAATAGTACTTTCCCAGAATTTTAACTTCTTTGATTCCTAAATTTCTATAATTAAAATTGGCACTCAACAGATTTATAAAATTATCCCTTGGGATTATTTAAGAACATTATTTAAAAATGATATGCAATTGCAGCAATACAGTTTTCAGCAGATACAAAGAGTCCTTGAAACGGAAAGACACAAAATTTTAATAATGTAGGTGGACAAATAGTAATTTAGTAACCTCTAAAGAAACTCCTAGCATGAGCTAATTAAAATATAAATGCAGTGCCTCTCGCCTGCTGCTTGCTGTCCCAAATCTCTTATGCAATAGCACCTTCTAGCACATCAAAATGAGAAGCCAATACATGTGCTATGTTTTTAGAGAACATGAATTTTTTTAAGCAAGTTGCCTCTTTGTACAGAGAAATGTGAAACAAAACAGCCACATGAACCACTTTAAAGGAGAAAACTTGTGTTACCTGTGGTTGGCCAATTTATCCATTCTTTTGGTTTTTTACAGTGGCAGAAGCGGAATAGATTTTTTCTCACCCTAAATTGCTAAGATTCAGTAATATGCTGCAAATCTGACGAAACAGCTTTGCAAAACATTCTCCAAAAAAATTTTCTTATTAATTGAAGAAAAAAAAATTGCTGTGAAATATGTAGTCCATCAACCCAGAAATAAATAAGGCCCCTTCCCCAAAGTAAAATGAAAAATAAGGAACCAGTTGTTTCTATGAAAATACACGTAGGAACGGGGTGGGTGGGAAATCCCTAGGAGCTGGACTTCGGAAAAGAGAGAAGTGAACATCAGAGTCCCTGTGTATGTTTGCGGATCGTTATGCAATGATATTCTCCTGTAGTGGAGGCAGCCCAAATTGAAAAAATAATCTTAATGAAGCACTTTTTCATTTTTGTGTATCCCACTTGAAAGCTCAGAATCAAGAACCAGTTCATGACTGTCTCTCTCTCTCTAGTTTTCATTTTGTGTTTTAAAAAAACCAAACCAACATCCACTGGAGCAAAGGCAGTACAGATTGGGGGCCTCATTTAGTCCACAGGATGGGTCCCTTCACCTGTATTCCCCTTGGAAAGATACAGAACGAGAGGATCCTGTGTGGATTGAAGGGTTCCAAGTGACCATGCTTCTGCAGAGTGTAGGAACAACTGGGTAGGAAACTGAGGGACACATCAATTAAAAAACCAAAAGTACAATTAAGACAGAAATATAGAACAAAGTTAATGTGCTTTGCAGTTTTCCACAAAGGGTGAAAAACAAACATTAAGCTAGTGATTAATATGTGAATCTGTTTTGAGGGGGAAAGCATTTATTGTCAGCCTAGCAGAGCTAGGATCCCTCTAGTCCACACAGGAAGAATTCTTCTCTCTCATTCTCCCTTTTTTACTAAAAAAAACCCATCTCTGTACATTCCAATTTCTTTAAAAGCTTGCAGATCTTGGACCTCTGTCATAAAGCAAATAATCCTTCTGCCATCTACCAGAGGATTCTGTTTGCTCTGCTCATATAAATAAGCCTGATGTCACTTGTAATATGAATAACATGGCCAGGATTTGTCCATCTGAACCAGTCATCACCCCTGAGCCAGGCTGATGAGAACTGCTCTCCTCCTTGGTCCAGAAAAATCGATCTGCCTCATGTCAGCCTGGTGTGAAAGCATATGCAGATGTCTGCGCAGTTACCAGCTGTTCACAGCCAGGTGACTCATTTCTAAGACTGGAATATTAAAAGCAGAGTCAACAGAATCGTTTTTATATGTCCATCAAAAGCCTTAGGAGATTGAATTTCTAGCAAACAGCCTGCAGGAAATGCCCTTGCAACTGCCTCTAATAGCAGCATCAGGCTTAATATTACTGTCCAAGTTTAGGAAACTGAGTGAAACCCAGAATAATAGTTCTGTTTGTGTTACCTAAAGCAGTATACTCCTGGCTGTGTTCTCCTTTCTCTGGTGAGATCCCCCTCCACAGCCAGGACTGTTTTACAGCCTTGCATGCTCTCAAATTAGACCACATGCTTGTGTATGTCAGGAAACATCCTTGTGATGAAGTAAATCAGGCAAATCATTCCATTTAGCAATCCAGACAAATCAAATTAGAGACTTGCAAAAGAGGCTTAGGAACGATCTCACCAACCATAAGTGGCAAATCAGATCTCAGCTCCTCTTGATTAAAATGTTACTAAAAGCAAGATCAAAATCACCACCTGGAAGACATATGGTGTGTGGTCTTTGTTTACTGCTCCCACCAACACTGTCAGTGCATTTACTACAGCGGAATGTTTTGTTTCTCATTCCTATGCTTCTTGCTGTCGCTTTTCCTCTCACTGTTGTCTTTTCTCCAAAAGCTGTTGGGATCCAAAAGCAGGTCCTGGCAGTGAACCTGCTCTCACGTGCAGGTGAGCATCATGTCCAGGCTCAGCTGGGTGAGGGACTGCAAGTGGCCGTGGGGCGGGTGCCTGGCGGGGCAGCAAGTCAGGCGTGCGGATGCCCGCAGGGATGTGCCTGCTGGGAACTGCCTCCTGTTCCACTGGGGCTGCAGTGATGCAAAGCAGCTGAGGCTCAAATCTCCCTGCATTCTCATGGTGTTGAAAGAACAACAAAACAGCCCTTGCGACTCAATGGCTTGTAGCTGTTAGGGATGATCTGGCATTCCTCTTGCCTCAGTAAGTCAGCTCCAAATTTTCTTCTGCCTAACTACAAATTGTTAACTTCATAGGATATGCTTAACTTAAACTTCTTAAGGGAAATTACTTTGACAATTTTCTTGGTATTTCTGGCTCCATGCTGCATGGAGTTAAGAAAATCATTATTAGACTCTTGGTTTTTTGAAATCAGTGATAAAAAATAGAAAATGGCAGAAAACATTGAAGAGTAAAACAGTAGGAAGAGGAAATACTTTGTGAGAATGGAGGGTAGCAGTGAACTTGGAAAGAGAAAAATACTTGAAAACCATCAGACTGTAAACCAGAAAGGCTGCAATTACAAACTCTGCTTCCTACCCAGGCTGAACAGACTCTTGGGTTTGTTTGCTCTCAGGACTGACTGACGGGAGCAGGTGCCTGCAACTCATCCCCCACTGAAACCAGAAACTGGCGTGGGAACCTCGCTAATTAGCCTCATGAACTTTCTTGTAAATCTATCACTTAATATTTCCGCTCTGACCCATTCTTCCTTGAGTGATCCTTTAATCTTTTCTTAATTTCTAGCCTCAGCATATTCTCTGGCAGACATCTTGCTTCTGTTATGTTTGGGAATGCTTTGTATGACTCGTATTTAATGTTTCAGAAGGTGCTCTGAAAGTCTTTAGTGTGTTTACATGGCATTTGTTTAGGTTTTCATTTAATTTTTAAGAAATTCTGTTCTTTTCTATATTTTTCTTCCAGACAGAATTTACATATTTTAAACAGAGGCATTTTTACCCAAGCAGCTTTCATTTTTTTTCTCATGTTTTGCTTTGCTGAGTTTTAAGAAGAGAAGGCAGAAGAGAACTTAAGAAATTTGGTCTGGTATGCAGAATATATTCATTGCCTTTTACTTCTGTTTTTATTTTCTGCTGCACAGCTCTCAGTCTTACCTAGTGCCTGTTTTGAAAATCAAGCATCACCAATATAAACACTTATGAGTATATGAACAGCCACTACTCCCAAGTGGTATTTTTTTATATGAACTTTCCCAGGTCAGTCTTTAGTGAGAATTATTATTTTTTTTCTTAGAGATAGAGTCAGGAATGTGGTTTGGTGGTTTTTAACCTTTAAAAAGAACTGATTTTTTTTTCCCTTTAACCTATAAGCCAATTTTCCCCACTGCCATGAGAACATGCACATTTAGAACCTATGATTTTTTATTTCAATTTTCACTTGTGCAAAGCAAATGCATAAGCAGGTACAACCAATTACCCAACTCATAATACAGGAAAGAATCAAGTCCCAGTAAAGCAGGAAAACAAATTTCCTATTGTTAGAAGTTTGACTTCTTGTTGGAACAAATTAGGTATTAAAATAAGAGAGGAAATTAAAAGCGATAATGAAAATAGCCTGAGAGAAGGAGAATATACTTCAGCCTTGTAGCGAAATTAGTGTTTGGCTCTCTGAGTGGGACTTGCTCTGTGCAGAAGGAACTCATTCTCTATGCTGTTCTTTTTCAGAGACAAATTCACTAATAATAGATGCTACACCAGCTTTGTCTTGAGAGCTAAATTAATTAATTGCAGTTGCATTTTTCCATGGATACGTAGCAAAGACTGTGGGAAAAGGATATATATATAGTCTTTCTGCCCTTAAAACCCACCAGATTTGTGACTTGTGTTGCTCTCTTTAAATATTTATAAATTAGGAAATATCCTTTATATTTTGAGAGTTGTTACTGTAAGTGCTCTTTTTAGGTTCTGTGATTAAATCATTTTGTGCCTGGCACATTGCCCAAGAAAAACGGTTTTAAAATGTTGCATGAGAAGAAAATTCAAAGCTTTTCAGAGGGGTGTAGAACGGATGCCAAAGCTGTGATGTCTGGAGCTGTCCTGAGAAATCCAGATTTGTATCTGTGTGTGCGAAGGTGTGTTGGCATCTGTCTGTGTCTGTTCACAGTGAAGCAGAGTAGTGGATGCTGTGATTCACAGTGAAGGGTATAACTCTGTCATCTACAACCCACACCTGTACCTGGAAAAATTAAGACCATTATTCATGGAAGCTGTAACTCTGTTGGCAGCACAAGCCACTGAGCAGTCACATAAAATTGGATAATGTCCACTGCCCACGAGGTTATTCCACCTACTTTACGAGTGACATTCTTAAAATGTCCCAGCTAAAAGAAAACCTCTTTAAAAGTTGCCAAAATACTTTATGCAGGAAAATGTTTTCTTCACTTTCCTGGGGAACCAGCCCATTCTCTCTTTTGAAAGAGTGAAAAGGGAATAAAGACACTTTCTACACATCAAATCACAGACAATGAATCAGGGCACGAAAATGTAATACTTGAATTAATGCCTAAAGGGTTCTGCTCCCCTAGAAAAAAACCCAAAAATTGAAGGAAACTTTCAACATTTGAGGATGGCAAGACAGCTGGAACCCTGGAAATATTTGACTCTCCCAGAGAGCATAGCTGGTATACTTTTATTTCCTGTGATGCTACTGCAAGTGAGATTCTTGGCAACGCCAGTGTGCACACCGTCACTGCAATGTTTATTACCCTTTACAGCTCCCTGGGAAGTCATTTTTAGTCCTACTCAGTTAAGGATGAGCAACATTGCAACTGCAGCACTTACAGCTTACTGCTCCCAGCTTGACTGAACATGTCCCTGGAGGAGGATTCTAGTTTAGGTGAGCAACAGACATTATCATAAAAATATAAAATAACACGGAATCCTCTTACAGTCTTTAGTAGGAGACAACAGGTGGGTTCACCAGCTAGGTGGAAAGTAGAGAGCCACAGAAAAGTGTCACATAAGGAAGTAGCACAGCAGTTGTCTCACCACTGCAGAGCAATTTAGAAGCATTTTTACCCATAAAACTTTTAAGCCAATCACTGTGATGCTGTAGCCAGATAGAGAAATAAGTGTAAAATCTGGAACCAGTTGAAATTGCTTTAAGGTAATTTTCCTCCTGGGATTTCAGTGTTTTCTTACAAAGAGGCAGCCCATCCTCCAACAAGAGCCCATTTCTGTGGAGTTGGAATATTCCTATTAACGGATACATTTTTAAGGGACCTGAAAGGCCGCAGCTGCTAAGGGTGGTGAGCAGAGTGAACTCTCTGACACATAAATAATCCTGGGATGAAACTGTAACAAAAAAAAAAAAAAGGGGGAAATCCAGCATTACATTTTTTTTCTCCCCTGCCTGAAATATCTGATATTAAATTTCTGAATCTGAAGCTTCAACCTTCCAGTAAATGGGTTGGGCTGGGACTGTCAGTGTGCTTCTGTACACATGGCTGGTGGCTTTTACTTTTTCCTTTTGTAGCCTGCTGTAATGATTATATTAAGTCCAGATTTTCCACATAGTTCTTAAATTCTGGATGTGATGAGCGATTTGGAAATTCATTTTTGTTATGTGAGATGACTTTTGTAAACCATTCTGAGGTGCCACGGCCTTGTGGCAACTAATTTTACCAAACCATTATATTCAGGAAATATATTTGTGTATGTGCCACCTTATATACATAACATGGAGCATATTGAATATGTTTAGAAGGAGTTTAGAGCTGAAGGATCTCCTTTTCATCCTTCTTAAACCTAAACTTCTGTTAGTGAATACAAGAGTCATTTACCTTTGATACAGGCAGTTGCTGAATGTTTTGTAGTCAGGGTGAAGTACAATAAAGCTTGTAACATGTTAATCAGGAATGTAAAGTGTTTTGACTAAATAGAAGGAAAATAAAGACCTGACATTTTGAGATAATTTTTTGTGTTTAGGGGGGATTTGCAGGAAGGCAAGGTTAAATACAGTTATGTCAATTAGTGCTACTATGATACGAAGCAAATGAAATAAGGTCAAATTTAATGAATATAATGTCCATGTGTGTTGTGGAGTCATATACACCACACGTGGCTGAGCAAGGGAGAGTGAGGTAACTGCTGTGAAGATTAAAGTGGCATTTAACTGGCTAATGGGAGCTCTTGTAGCAGAAGTGATGCTGATACCTGCTCCTCAGCCTGTTTCTGATCCTCAGAGACAAGGAGTTAAGAAAGTTCTTTGGATTTAGGGATTATTTTGAGTTTAGGAATGAAGATGACCTGCCTGCACTGTGTCTTTTGTGTGCAAGCACTACTCTGTAACAACTTTTTGAGTACAGATGCTTAGAAGGTTGAATCTACCAGATACAATGACTGTCACAAACCCAGCAGAGGAGCAACAAATAGTTTAGAGATACTTTCAAAATTTAAATGTAAAAAGTTCATCTTACCACAATCTTATTATTGTCACATTTTGATCTTTATAACAGCTTTAACATGGGAGAAAAGGTCAGTAGCTGGCAAAATCGTGACCCATTTGACCATCGAATCATCTTTAGATTTGTTGAGGCCACGATTTCATCCTCATCCTTTGAAAGAATGATGTGCAGTGAAGCAGTGGGGTGACCAGTGGGTCTGATCCGAGGCTGCCCCCTGCTCATGGATTCCTCTCTTCATACAAATGAGGAATAGCATATCACATCTTGGATCAAGCGATCCATCACAGCAAGGTGTGATCGGCTGGTGTACCAGTAGCTGGGATTTACATCTACCACAACCTCTCCCAGTGATCTGGATTCTCCCATAGAATGGACCTTGGTCTCTCCAGTCTCTAAGCAATAAAGGTGAGACAAACTCCTCTGTGCCACCTCCCGCTGTGCCTTTGGCTGCCCAGCCCAAGTGCCAGGCCCTTTCTGTGGTGCTCGGCCGGAGCCCTCGCTGCCGCTCCGGAGCAGAGCATCCCGCATGTCCCTGCCAGGGCTGCTGCCAGCTGCTCGGAGAGCTCCGATCAGTAGGGAGAACAATTTGGCCCGCTGCCTGTGTTTAGTTAACACTGACAGAATGTTTTCCTTTCTTGCCCACTGAGCGTGGAAGACAAAATGAGTGCTGGTACTCAAACTGGTGCATGCACTTGATGGCAGTGCAGCAAGGAGGGTTCCTGCTGCCCAGAGCCGGCTGTTTGAAAGGAAAGACTTATTGGCTCTTTCCATGCCAGTCAGTGGATCCTCTGCAGTGAGAACAGAGCTTGCCTGACTTTGAGCTTGCCCTGACACACTCACCAGTCATCTAAGAGAATTTTCTCAGTGCGTTTAATATAAATTATTAAATTAAATTACCTGACAAATTGTGCTCTTTTGGAGCATGAGTCTTCCCTTCAGTCCTGGATAATCTCTAGCCATTGGCATCAGGGTGATCAAAACTAAAATGTGGCTTAATATTTAGTTAAGAGAAGCCCCTACCTTCACTATGATTCCATCCTGACCAGTTAAGAACTGTGTAATTGGACCAGTTGGTGTGTCCTGCTAGGAAAGCTATAATAGAGCATCCTCTATTCTGCCTGGTCAGTTAAGCAAACGCCACAGTCTTTTTGAAACTGCTCTGTAGAGGCAAGATGCAAACATATGTGATGGTGAAAATCAGATTTATGCTAAAAAACTTGAGCTGGAATGTGTTTAGTTTGAAGTAATTAACTAAAGGATGGGCAACATGCCCTTGTTGAAGTGAGTTGAGACAGACCAAGGAGTTGCTTTCTGTCCCAGTTGCTTTCTGTCTCCTTTTGATGTGAGCTTTGGTCACCCTGGGCTTGCTGAATGTCTCCAGAAAAGCAGCTCAGCCAGGCTGTCTTGGGTGAGCCTGATTTTTGTGCATTTTATCTGCAATAATGCACATGCCAAATGGGCTTTGTCTCAGTCAGAAAATAAATAGCTTTATTTTCTCAGCGCATACCGATATAAAATGACACAGCAACACAATTCCCCTTCCTCCTCCCATAGGCAATGAGTGGTACCAAGAGGGGTCCACCTTAGACCACCAAAGGTGGAGATATTTTTCAGAAAGCCAAAATCCAATTCTTGTTGAGGAAAACAGACAGAAAAGGCTGCAATCACTACTGTAATATCAGCCCAGTACAACAGTGGTAAGCTTTGCATTTAATCAGTAACACCAAGTGGCCAACCATTCAGCTGGGATCAGCACTGCGGGTTTGGGCAGAGTTAGGAGCCGGGAGGTTTATTATGAGCAAGATGACTGGTTTCCAAAGAGTGCTGCTCATTATTCACGTTGGGAAGGGATATCTACCGGAACTACAAATGAGCATAATTAGGACGATTGCTCCGAATAGAATAATGATGTTAGATCAGCAGATGGGAGAATGGAGCCAGGTACATTTATCCAAGGCACAGTAGGGAATCAATATCATATTAATGAATGTAAACGAAGTAACACATTCTGAGGATCTCAAGTCTGACATTGAATAGGATGCAGATGGGAAGTGATTTAGTTTATCCCTCATTACGTTGTTAATTGTTGTTATTGTAGATAATTATGATGAACTTACCCTCACTGAGTCCAGGCAGACTATTCAGAGAATTGTGGATAAACAGTAATGGTATACAAACAATTTTATATTGCTTTAAAATGGTGCTAGGTACTATAGTATCTATGAGTTTTTGGCATTTACATGATCAAAAATGGAATTTTTCTGGAATATGATTTGTTGCAAGGAAATTGTTACCAGTGCGGCATGGAAACAGCTCATTGCCCACTGAGTGTCATTTCATTCTCACTGTCCAAACCCCAGGATCTGAACTCATTTCAGAACAAAGAGATATAATTATGCACTTTTTATATTCATATTTCTGCTCAAGAAGGTTCTGCAGCATGACTTCTAAGTCTGCTCTTCTTAGGGAGAGAACCATTTCCATATGGTCAAGAGTGCTCTGTGCCAGGACTCTGCAGCTGGGATCACATTTTTCCAAAGTGCTTGGTTGCTGCTTACGTGCTGTGGGAACCAGAATTTCACCCACTCTGCTGCTTGTGACCAGTTTTATAAGGAGTTGTTCTTCCAAGACATTGAGAACTGTGGTAGTTGGCCGTTTGAGACCTGGAAGACATACGGTTATTTTAATTATTGAGATTATTTGCATCGTGGCTTGCAGTTAAGCCAACATTCACTTGCAGGATGCATTTAGGAGGAGTCTTTCTCCTGATATGCATGTGCTGCTTGTAGCCAAAATTCCCATGAGAGGAGGGACTCCTAGCACCTTTGAACATGTAAGTGTGTTCCTTAAGCAAGCTGAAGCTGCCACATTCACCTCAGCCTAAGGGATAAATGAAGCTGTGTTGAGCAAACAATTGCTTTGAATTTAAATCCATCATTTTCTCCTGGTTTTTTCCCATCTGATTTTCAGGAAACAGAGATTTCAAGCAGCTGAGCTGAAAAGCGCCACACAATTGAGGGAGAGCAGCTAATTCTTTTAGTGCAAGGAAACTATTTCCTCTCAAATTATATAGGAAATAGAAATCATCCCCAGTGAAGCTTGCCACAGAGAGATCAGGAGTGTAATAAACATGGGAAAATGTGAGAGAGAAAAAGTATGGCTGGCATGAGGAATGAGAAGCTTGGCCCAGAGGTAACTTTGTGCTTTGATTACCTCTCTCACATCAGAGATGCAGAATGACCTGAAAGGAGGTTGCGGTGAGGTGGGGGTTGGCCTTTTCTCCCAGCTAACCAGTGATTCTCAGTGTCATATCCCCACACAAGGAGGGAACAAATATTTGAACGTCATCGAGAGGGATTTGGAGCATTGCACTGCATCAGCATGAGCTTGATTTTACTGCTAATGTCAACAGATCCTAAACTCTTTTTCAACAAGAAAATTATCAGAGGATTATTTTGAAATGTACAGTTTGCATTTACAGAGAAGCTGTTGACAGGACACAGGAGACAGACCCTCTCCCTGGCTGAATTTGTGTATTCCCTACATTTGGCATGCCCATTTCGTTAATACCTCTGTATAGCCTGTCCTGTTTATGTGACATCCAGGGACTCGATAGTTTATCTTCAGAAAACAGGTGTTCCAGCATAAACATTTCAAATGAGCTTGGGAAAATCTGCAAGGAATAAACCACCTTTCACTTAGTTGAAGAATCAAAAGCATGTGGCTTATTTGTGATGTGTGTTTGAAAACGAGCTGTGGTGATATGAAACAGAAGTGCATCAAGCATCAAATGCCACCTTATGTTGAAAAGCTTCTATGCCAACCTTGAGACTTTAAATACTCTCATTTTAAAAAAACTATCAAGCAACATAATTTTTGTTCTAGGTTAATTAAATATTTTCAGAGACTTGGAATGGGGTGTTAGTTCTCTGCTGAATTACACTGATATTCCTGCACATGGATGCTCAGTAATGGTACCTGTCAGGCTGAAGGTGACTTTGGGAGAAAGGAGTAGAGGAGATGGAGGTGTTTTTCTGGCAACTTCTGAGGTATGAAAAGAAAGATTGTATTCTGTTCAGGGTGAGAACTTTGGATAAGTCAAGTCATCCATTAATTTCGGTGTGGAGGGAGTTCACATGTACAGGAAACTTATTTTAAGTTTCAAATAGTAAAGAAAATCAATAGAAGTAATAAAAAAGGTTGGGAGTGGACTGATTCTGAAATTTCTTATGCTAGGGAATCTAAAACTTTGGTTGAAGAGTCAGGAATTGTGCTCAGTCTCAGTCCTTAATTTTCTTCAAGGATTATGTTCAATTCCTGCCTTTGCTTCCCCAAATAATCCATCCATTAATTTTTAGATTAAAAAAAACCCCCAAACACCTTTTAAAGGAATTGTTCCAAGGGGAAGTCAAAGTAAAGTATTTTTCCTTTTCTAATGTTTTTATTGATGGAAAAACAGCTTCCAAAATTTATTCATTAGTTTGGTCACACAGAAGCTACATTTATCAAAAATATGAATAATTTCCCAGAAGAAATTACTGGTAGAGTTGGCAGATTCATAAGAGCTAGAGCAGAAAAGACCTAAGGAGCAAAAGAGTAGAAACAGAACAGGGAGGTGCAAACCTGTCCTTTCTGCTGCCTTTGGCAGTTCGCACTTTAAAGCTCTTGGAATGTTATTGCTGAAGATTAAACATATACCTGGACCTGCAAACGATGCTGCAAAACATGGTGACAAATTTTAAAGGCTTTTCAACTCCACAGCTGGAATCATTACCACCATCTTGTCGAGCTTCTTTAAGGATTTGATGTATCTACCAGACAATAGGTATAAGGTGAAATCCAAAGTCAGTGGTTTGATTGATTCCTTACCGCTCTATCCCCTTGGTGGAGGGATATGCTCTCTTAGAGATGAGTTTCTGCAGTGCATGTGAAGAGATGAATTGCAGCTAGAAAGCTGAGGAGAATAAAGACGCACATAAAAAAATAGTCTTATGGTAAATCAGTCAGTTCAACTGCCATTGAAATCCCTGTAGTGATGCAAGGGATGTTATTTCCATGGCTTGTTGGAAGTCAGAAAATTCTTAGTCCTCAATCAAATCATCCTGTTGTTTTCTGGGCTTCTTTGGAGAAGAATAATGTCAACACAGACAGCACTGTGGTTTGTCCTTGGGCTCTTATATTGGCCTCACCTCTTTGTGTCTCCTGACAGGATCTGATCCCCCTTTGCCTGGAGGCCCCTCTGCTCTGCCATGCTGCAGCCTGGCACTGTTCAGAGGACAAACCATGGCCATGTTTCTCTTGGATCCATTTAGAAGGGTCCAAATTGCTTGGAAAGCAACAGAGTCACACTTCTGAAATGTCAAACTCTTGCATATGAACAGCTTGCTGATTATATTATGCTCACTGGAGATTAAGAAGTCAAGGTCTGGATCATTTTAAAAATGAACTGGAGCATCTGTTCCTACCTCTAGAAATATTTAGCAACCTGCACCTGAGTAGTGAAATGTTTTAAAGGAGCACTGGGCTTTAAACTCAGAGACACGGCCACTGGGAATGGCACAGTATGCCCAGAGCTCCAATAATTCTCTGATGTGCTGCCACTTAAGAACATAAACCAAGTGGATGTGCTTTCTGGAAATTAACTGTACAGCCTTGGCACACAGAGACTGTGCATGTAGGCACTTAGTCTGGAAACAATAGGAATGCACTCAAGTGTACTCAAAAGTGTCAGCAGCTGGCAAAGCTCCTTGGGAGGGGTGCTCAGTGCGTTTCAGAGGAAAACGAGGTTACATGGTCAGGATCAGTGCAGGGCCCTTCCTTAGCATCTTCTCTCATTGCCTTCCCTCCCACAGGCCTAGTGCTTCTTTTCATTCCCAAATACATGGTCAGTCAACAACACTAAATACCCAGAAGGAAATCTGTCCCACAGCTTTTCTATACCGGCTTGTGCATATTTCATGTGATACCTAATCGGTAAATATTTATAAGCATTTTGAATATTTGATATGATGGCTTATTTAACAATTTGATTTCAAATATTGCATGAAATATTTCTGCTTGTTGTCCCCCTCCTTTCTCTCAGCTCTGTTTACTTTCAACAATAATTTTTACTTGGGGGAGTTTTCTGTTCATATTTACAGAATTACCTCTCCACATTTTTTTCTGCTGCCTCTTCTCAAAATGCTAATCTAAGCAATGCAATATTTCTCCCCTTGATATATGCGTACGTGTGATGTAGATTAAATACAAAGAGCCAAGAGCTCATGGGAACATAAAAAGAGGCTCTGTGCAATATGCCTACAGCTTTCATTTGCACAGCAAATTTAATGCTACCCAGTAATGCCAGATAGGTTCTTGGTCTTAGTTTTTCTCATTTCACTTAACGTTTTACTCAAACTCCATCCCTCTGACCTGAAACAGCTCCTTTCTGAAAAAATCTGGTTGGTTTTGAACAGATGTGGAGACATGACAGAGTTCATTTAGAACATAATCAACAGATAATAATAGGGTACTTGGAGAAATTGCAGTGAATGACAAGTACCATCAGCCTTTTCAAAACAGCAAAATTAGACATTTTTAACTCCACATGCACAACAGTGTTACAAGAAGCAGGAAATGACTAATTTGGAATCCTTTTATTACATTCTAGTTTTTAAAAAATTATATTGTAACATTCTCAGGCATTATCCTGACCCTTCTCTGCTCACTGCCTCCATTGGAAATAAAATTCTGTTCCATGTGTTATTTGAAACAGACTGGCTCTGTTGCCTACTTACTTGTATCCCTCATCTTCCTCCCTGAGGCTTGACAGCTCTCAGCCTGCCACAATGAGGCCCCAGCATCTCTCATGTGTGACTTGCAGTTTTCATTACTGTAAAAATCCATCTGGTGTATGAACCTCATAATCCTCAGACTTCTATAATATTGCACCTGATTGGGGTGCTTGGGAAGGTTTGGGTATTGTCATTGCCTGTGTCTGCTTCTGCTGCACTGCCAGGAGGACTGAGCTGGATTTTGTGTCCCCAGCCCTGAGTTTCTTGTTGTGGCACAAGTCTGACCCCACTTGCCACCCGCTGCCTGTCCAGGCTTGCAGCCAGGATGGTTCTCCACAAAACTTACTTAGACAGGAGGGCCATGAAGTGCCTGGTTTAGGGGTTGAACCTTGCTGGCAAGGCAGTGGTGAAGTGGGGACTGTCCCTTTGCACCCCAAGACACGGTGGCCATCTGTCGCTGTTTTCCCCACGGACGAGTAGAGAAACGACACGAAGTCCAGGCTCAGGGATCAATGGAAGGGATTTAATGAATTTTCAGAAGGCTTTTATATGTTAGTTCGCAAGGTGTATTAAGTGGCGTAAGATAATTGGCTTTCGCCATCCACCCCCTAAGGGGATTGATTAAGTTCTAAGACACACAGTTCTGAGTGTTTTTCCAGTTAGAACCATAACAATTCTACCAAAACAATCTGCAGCTGCAAGAAGTTTACAAAACGGTAACATTGTTTTGTCTTACTTGCATGGGAAAGACAGAGCTCTCACAAAATGCTGCAGAAAGCTGGAAAATCTCTCTGCTAAAGCTTTTCAGTGTCTACAGCCATCTGCCCCTCAGTGTTCTGGCAGAGTCATAGTGATGCCTTAGGTTTTAACTTTTATATTTTTCAAATCCTGTACTGCTTAGTGTGTAACCTGTAGCCTGTTAATTTCTGCTCTCTCGTGCTAGTTAGACATAAAAAAGCCTCTCCACGCCTGCTCTGCAAGGACACTCAGACAGTCCTAGGCCCAAAAAGTATAAACCAAAGATTCTAAAGGGGAGGGCAAGCTTGAGGAAATTACATCATTAAACTGAAGCTTTAATTGGAGAATTCACCCTGATATGCAAATGAACCAAACCTATAAAAGTGTGAAGAACTCGTGACCTGTTGTCCATCTCAGGGTCCATCTTGGCAGTGGCCTCTGGCTCCCCAGGGGGTACCTTTGAAGGCCCTTCAAATATATACCTACCTTTATTCCCTTATTCTGTCTAGTCTCTGTGTCTGGGAGGCCTCTTCAGGCATCAGTGGGAGTCCCCAGGGCTATGATCTTCTAAACCTTGGTGTACCACAGAGAATCACAGAATACTCTGAATTCGAAGGGAGCCCCAAGGATCACTGAAGTCCAGCTCCTGGCCCTGCACAGAGCAGCCCCAAGAATCCCATCATGCTCCTGAGAGCATTGTCCAAACACTCCTTTAGCTCTGTCAGATTGGTGCTGTGACCACTGCCCTGGGGAGCCTTTTCCAGTGCCCAGGTTCTTCTGGGTGAAGAACCTTTTTCTAATATGCAACCTGAACCTCTCCTGACACAACTTCAGGCCATTCCCTCAGGTCCTGTCACTGGTCACCAGTGTCTGGGAATATCTGGAAATGTGTGCTTGCTCTCCTTCACCTCTTCCTCCCACCCCTCGCTAAACTGTGCCCTGGGGTGTGGCCTTCCATCCGCTGTCCCACACTCCTTCCTGCAGGGAAAGCAGGATCTGAGATGCTTCCAAATGTGTGAAATACATGCAAATGTATGAAATACACAGTGCTGGCACAAACACCGATAGAGCTTGGATGCTGCTTGCAAATAAATCTTCTTGGCTTCCTTGGGATTTTTCCCGTGCGTCAGAACTCGCAGTTCAGGATTTTAGATGCAGGTACAGAATTTCTGCTTGCATCGCCAGAACTGTGCTTTGCAAGCCAGGATCAGGAGAAGCTCAGCTGTCAGACCTCTGTTAATCTCAGTTTTTAAGTAAAGAATAATGTGTGCTTGAGAGAAATACACTGACATGAGGAGAGTCATTGAGTGTGTTCTCACCATCAGGGTGATCAGGATTTTCTATGAAGACTGTGAGCATTAAGGAAGCCAGAACAAAGATGACAAATGGTTTTGTAAAAGGGATAATCAGAAGACACAGCAGGTTCACTGGTCTTTGAGACTTGTCTTAACAGATGAGCAGTCTCCTGAGAGATGTAATCTGCTCTCCTGCCTGGCTGCTGAACTGCTGGAGGGCAGTTTATTTTATTTTATTTTATTTTATTTTATTTTATTTTATTTTATTTTATTTTATTTATGTTATTTTATTCTTTATACAGCCTGTATCTTGGATACAGTGTATGGCTGATGTGTCTACTTAAAAATCAGAGTAAAAAACTTTAAATGGGGAAATCATCCACAGTCTCTACAAATGTACAGAACCAGTAAAAACATTATCTTGGAGATGTGAATAAAGTTGGGCCTTGATAGAGTTTTCCAGCTGGGAACCTGCCATTTGCAAATGTTTTGGAAGCACTTTTCTAGTTGCTAACTAAACGTCTTTCCTTAAAGATAAAAGAAGAGGGAAAATAACCGAATTTAATACAAGCTAGTTGTTCAGATGATGTGGAAGTGGTGATGAGAATTTCCTAAAATGTGCTGGTTAAGAGATAAGCTTGTGAACTTTGCAAACAGTACATAGAGAATGATACTAAGCTCAGCAGAGTTCTCACCTTTGTTATTTTAAAGCTGCTGAGCTAATTAAGTATCTCCATTACCTGTGGCAGCAAGGCATTGCATTCCCACCCTACATCTATTTTCAAATCTATCTATATTTGCTGTCCTTCACTGTTTCTGTAGTTATTTTGAGGCTGATATTTTTGTTTGGCCATCTATTCTCTCAGTGAAGAGGCAAGCTTTTTGTTTATTGAAATCAATCTTGGTGTGGGGAAGATTAAAGCATGGAACTGATTTGAGAGGAGCACTTTGAAGCCATAAAGAACAATCTGTCTTTCATTTGCATTTCAGACCTTACCTCACCCTGTATTTGAAAACACTTACTCCACAAATCCTATCTATCTCCACAAAACGCTCAGGTACGAGATTTAGATGTAAATGGACCATCATTTTCTGCCTGAGCCATAAGAACATCTTAATCTTCATGGTCCAGCTTGGCACATTTATGGAAGTCTTGGTGCCCCAGCTTGTGCAATGGGGCATTCACCCAGATAAAGATCTGCTTGTTGGACTCTTATGTCTCCTCTTAATGAAGATTTGAAGTTCTTGCTCCTTTCCATTAACAACACAATTAGAACATCTGGTCTGATTACAGCACTCAAGGACAAAAAGAGGAGCTCAGATTTAAACTTTTTTGATAGCTGAGAGGATGTAACCATACAAGTTTCACCTTGCAGAAGGTCTCAGCAGTAAAATCCCTGCTATTCTCCAGCTGTCTTCAGCCCTTTCTCCTAAACACGGATCAGAAACGGCTTCTTCCCTTTCCTGTGAGAATGCCCCACTTCCAGTCCTGAGGGGCTTTCTGGTTCCCTGGGATTCTTCAATTATTCTGTGCTCTTCCCAGCTCTTCCATGCATGGGAAGCAAAGCTGGGACACACACACACACGCACAGTAAAAGCAACCTCAAACCTATGACAAAGTCATTAAACTAACTGATGTAAAAAACTCATTATCATCTCAGTTCTGAAGGGGAAAAACTGACCAAAGAAGTTAAGCCACCTCTAATGACATCATATTTTAGACAGTGCTGTTCTACTTAATTAATGAATGTTTGCACAGTGCTTTGAGATCTTTGTCTAACAAGGAAGTCTAATATGTTGCTATGTGTAAATGATAGAATTGATAATTTAGAAAACACAGAAGCACAAAGTCAGGTTGCCCTTATCATTTCCACAAAGCCAGGTTTAACTATCTTCGTCTTTTGGCTGCTGGCTTAATTAGATAAGGCACTGAATTTAATTAACTCATCAAACCTAATTTGAAAAGATCTCTCAAGTCAGTAAGAGCTTGTCTTATGCTTATTATTCTGTTTGTTGCATTGAGCCTTTAATATCACCATTTTGTTATGATATTAATGGTAACCTTAATTGTGTTCTAATTTACAACATTTACTCAGGTGGTGGCACTTTCCTTGTTTTTTAAGCGTCAGCATGTGAAAATCAATCACAATTTAATTTAAGGCAGGGAAATCACTCTTCTACCCCTCTGTCATGTCAGCTATTGGCTATCTCTTTTCCCATAAGTGTACTTTGGGTTTGCAAACTGAAATTATTTCACAGGAAGTCATGTTGAGTTTCTGAAGTCCCATTTCTTGGAGAGGTGTTATGACAATGATTGTCTGGATGCTCTTTTGGGAAAGTTTAACTAAATTCTAAGGTTTGAGGCTGACATTGGTATTACAACTATATAATTCATTTGAACACATCTGTGTGTGATGCTCCAGCTTGTACCAGTCTGAAACTTCTTGAAAGTTATTAAAGAAAGAATTATTAGGAAAGAACCTAAACTGAAAAATTTGCTGTATATTTTAACCAGTTAGCAGGACCTTTTTTTTGGCCATATTTTACATTCCTAGAGATATGCCACACAGAGAGGAGAGAGCAACTAATTGCTTGAAATCAAAATTTCCCTAGAAATTATTTACTTGTTCTGTAAAATTTGTTCTATTGTCATGCAAACTATGCTGCTGATAGAGACATTGCTAATTAAGTCTGGAGGAGTTCCTGTACTTTCATGAAAAGCCATCAACATGCTGTGTGGAATCAAATGCTTTCTTACTCTTCCAGGCAGCAGTTTTGCAGAAGTAACCTTGCTCACAACTGCTGTCTCTTCTCTTTTCATTTGCCTGTTTGCAGCACATCTTTCCAGGTCACAATTGAATACCTTTTGTTCTGTTCTCCCCCAGAACGACTATCGGAAGTTATCTATGCAATGCAAGGACTTTGTCGTGGGGGTGCTGGACCTGTGCAGAGACACTGAAGAAGTGGAGGCTATTCTGAATGGAGATGTGAACATCCACTTGTGCCCCGAGCACCACCGGCCAAGTCTGAGCAGGATTAAACTTGCTATTAAATATGAGGTCAAAAAGGTAAGAATCGGTCCACTCTCAACATTTTTTATTACTTCTATTGATTTTAATTGCTATTGGAAACTTAAAATAAGTTTCCTCTACATGTGAACTGCCTTTGGGTCCCTGGTGAATATGCTGTCACTTTTAATTATGCTTCCTTGATGTCACCTGAAAAACAAACAAAAGATAGATTTCAGTGGGACCAGGACTATTCCTAGAACTTTAGCAACTTGATTTGCATTTTCTCACATCTTTTAATATGGAGAAGGCTGTTTGCAAAGTGAAAAATAAATTCTTCTATAAGTATTTAAAACAACGATTCAGCCTTACCGAAGTGTGTTGTGTGAATGGAAAATGTTATTCTGGCAAATTCTAGGCCTGGGTGGTCCCAATTAATTGCTCCTACAATATGCATTGATGGAAACTGGGCTCCTGCTACGGGACTCGAAGAGCGTTCCAAATTTTCAAGCTAACATCTGCTCTCTTTCCCCTCCCAAACCCACCACCTGCTTCCTTTTGCCTCTTGACTGTGCTGCTGTGCTGGCTGGAGAAAGTTCTTTCCTGTTATGAAAGCCATTAATTAAAGAGAATCTTAAAACATATTTGAAATTAAATGCTTTCATGCAGGAACACATAGTATGGAGCCAAATATTTTCTCCTAGGATGTTGCGTCTCTGCTTTGCTCCATCACCAAAACCAAGCTGGACATCTCAGTTCACTCTTGGTCAGATGTTCAACAAGCTGGGTCAAGTTTAGTTATTGAAGCTGTTGCTTTGGTACCAGGAGGCCAAACTTGCTCTGGAGCTCTTTCAGAAAATGAACTAATCTAAAAGACACAGATAGTGCCTCATCAAGGAGCAGTGCCCAGTGATCCATGGCCTGAGAATCGTCAGTCACAGAATCACGGAACATTCTGAGTTGCAAAGGACCTTGGTCAGAACCTTGACCCTTTCCAATGTGTGAATTCTCCTGTGCTACTTTGCTCACTTGTCCTTCTAAATATTTTTGTCCTCCTCTCAATACCAA
Source organism: Lycocorax pyrrhopterus obiensis (assembly GCA_014706295.1). Taxonomy (NCBI): domain Eukaryota; kingdom Metazoa; phylum Chordata; class Aves; order Passeriformes; family Paradisaeidae; genus Lycocorax; species Lycocorax pyrrhopterus. Next base: position 16,313,054 of record JACSVZ010000018.1, read on the forward strand.
GGCCATGAGCTTGAGCTGCCGTGCTGCTCTGAGCACTTCCACCCTGGCTTGCCTGGTTCCAGAGGGACATTCCCCCATTTCTCACCCTGTCTATATTGTACAACTTTTCACAGTGCATGAATGCTGACCTAAAGCACCCATGGGAGGTCATGTACACGTGATCTTTTCATGTATAAATATCTTCCTAAGCCCAGGAAAGCTGAGCATCCTCTCTGGATCACAGCAACTTGTTGCACACTGATAATAACTGTTAAACTAATTGCAGGATGTGACCGTGAGCATTCAGCAGTCTGGTGATGACTCTCAGGTCAGCACTTTTCAGCACACTTTTCAGCAGCCTGTGTGTGTCTATGTGTAAGATGAGTATTTAGCTGCTAACTCAAAAACCAGGTGGTTCAATCTGTGTGAGACAGAGACACATTCAGATAAATGGCTTTGGGCTTTGGCAGTGACATGGTAATAGACTGATATTGGTCACACTTGCTGAACAAAGCCATTGTGTTATGGTAACACAGTAATTATTTCCTTAAGAGGCAATGCATTTCAGGTGTAAGCTTTTTATTCAGTTGAGAGATATTTAGATTTATGTGTACAAACCCTGTGCTTTGAAATCCGTTTTCATTTTAAGGAAATCCTATAATAGAGAGAGGTGAGAGGGAGGGTGAAGTATTATGGATATTTAATAAACCGATTCTTGGACAGGTTCTGTAAATTTCAAGTCACTTTTTCAAAGCTAATGGCTCATCATGACTAGACCATGTCCAGTCCTGGGCTCCTCAGTACAAGAGAGATTTGCAGCTCCTGTAATGGGTCCAGCAGAGAACAAAGACAATTAGGGGATTGGAGCATCTCTCTTATGAGGAAAGGCTGAGGGAGCTGGGCATGCTCAGAGCTGAGAAGAGAGAACTGAGAGGGGACCTCATCAATGTCTGTCAGTGTTGGCAGGGAGGGTGTCGAGAGGATGGACCAGCCTCTGCTCAGTGCTCCAGGTAACAGGACAAGAGGCATCGGACAGAAACTGATGCCCAGGAAGTTCCAACTGGACATGGGAAGAATTTCTTTACTGTTCATGTGACCAAGCACTGGAACAGATTGCCCTGAGAGGGTGGAGTCTCCCTCACTGGGGATATTCAAGAACTGTCCAAACAGAATCCTGTGCCACGTGCTCTGGGATGACCCTGCTTGCACAGGAGTTTTATACAAGACAACTTTAGGGACTTCAGAGTGGTCTGAGAAAAAAAAAAAAACAACCAAAAAAAGGTGTTACAGGTTATGAGTTATTTTTTCATTAAGTTCATATGCAGACTAAATATTTGCACTCACATGTAAAATTTTAAGAAATATTTGATGTTTAAAAAATCTATTTCTACCATTAGCTTCTTAATTCACATTTCCATGTTAACACTCAGTGCCTACAATAGGGTTTCTTTGATGAAAAATTGCAGAGAACAACGAAACACATTGAAAATTATTATTTAATATCCATTATTTTACTTTTACAGCCACTGATGCAGTCTGTATTTCATCACACTTTTATTTCCAGAGTCTGGGAAAGATGTCAAGGACTCCCACCCTCAGACAGAAGAGCAGTTGTATCTGCAGAGTTTCATCAGGTCTTTGCATAATCTTTTAAAATCTTCCTTGTTCTTTTAAATTTCTTTGTTCCTTCACTGTCCTCATATAGTGCAGTCACTGCAGCCACAGTGCCTGAGGAGAATCTTGTGTTCACATCAGGGCTGAAGCCTTCGCACCTCCCCTGCTCAGTAAACCTGCACTTGGTACCTGCAGCAGGTTTTTGTCCATGCCCTAAACGATCTGTCTCTGCATTCTTCCTTCTTTGCTTCCCATTAAAGCCCCCTGTTACCTCGTTCGTTTTCAAATTCAGAAAAGCAATTGTCTGGTCAAGTGAAAGGACACAGCTTTATTGATCATTATCTTTTTTTCCTAATTTACAAAGTTCGAGATGAATCTTGTGAAGTCATTCAAGAAAGCATCAAAAATTACAGGCTTCACTTGTTGGTCTTTTTTTCCTTCTTTTTTCTTTTGCAAAGAATGCTACTAGCACATATGGGATGATGGTGAGAAGCTTAAGGCTCTAATTAAAGGACTTTCTATAAAAGATACTTGAAGAATTAGGAAATTCTGCTTTTACATATTTTGCCCCAAAGAGAAACCCAAAATTACAGTCAGTAGTTTACAAAGTTGTTTATAAAAATGCTGTATTGCTGTTAATCTTACCACTTTTTGAAAGAACTAAATAATCACTCTGTACCCCAGGATTTTTGGAAAAAATTCACTCAAATGTCCTCTGCTCAAGTTTTCCAGAGGCATTTTTCTGTTTAGATCAGCTGTCTTCATGTTTCCCTGAAAATTATTAAAATGGGAACATTTTGTCAAGAGCAAAACAAACAATTTCCCAACACTTAAGCATTTACTGAGTCCTGGATTCTTTCCAAGAACTAGACTTTTAGCCCATGTTATGGGATGGCTGCAAATTTACCATTGTCTCCCCTGGTTTCTTGAGTGATGCTTTGCACTTGCACACTTCAGCCAGTAAGAGATTTCTCGCTCTCCCAGCCGTGCAGGGTCTGGGGCACAGGGAGGGGGAGGGCTGGGTGCAGGAAGAGCAGCCAAGCACTCTGATGATGCTGCAGCCAGGCTGCTCAGGAGTCAACCTGGACACCGGAGCAGAGGCTGGGAACTCTCATGGTGAGAGCAAACAGTGGTGGAGTCCAGCAGCTGCTCAGAGAAGCGGCAAAATGAAAAGCAGCATTAAGGTGGAACAGGTGGTTCTGGTGGATTATAACCAGAAGTGGCTTCAGTTGCTAAGCAGAAGTTCTGATCCCAAGGACCATGAGCTCTGTGGGCCATGGATACCCTCAGCTGCTCCTCATGCAGGTTTACAACATCTGAAAGCTTACTGTGTTCTTGACTGAAATTTTTATAGTCATGTTGTTTTTTTTTTCTTTTCTTGAAACATTCAAACAGATTTGTTTTCACCCAGGTACTTGAAGTGTAAGAGTAGCACACATTTTCTCTGTGTGTGAACTCATTTCTAATTAAGCCAGAATATGATTTCTACTTTTGAGAAGCAGAGGCAGAGGTTGGAACTACCTTTGGACTACCTTAGCCAGTGATGAGAAAATTAAAGTTTTGATGTCTCACAACAAAACCATTTTGCTGCTGTATATCAGCTGCACAGATGCCTTCATATTTTATATTCTCATTTTAGTCTGCATCAATATGACCCTTTCTTGTCTCTCTTTAAGTTGGCAGGGCACTTGTGTCGACATTTACCTTTAGGTGTAAAGCTGTTGCTTCTCTGTAGGTATAAAGCTGTTGCTCCTCTGTAGGAGGTGATATTCATTTTCCTTCTTTCCCAACGGCAGAATTATCACTGCTCTATTCTTTTAATTGCAAATGTTGAGTGCTCACCTCTGTCTTCTCAGCAGCTCCGTTCATAACCACCACAAAGCCAGAGCACCTTCCTCTTTCATGAGTTTTAATTTAATTAACAGTAAGACACACAAATTGGGTTGGAAAAAAAAAGAATTAAACAGAACACCAGATGGCTGTGTAAATCCTATTTAAGAGAGAGCTGGAACAGGAACTTTTTTCATAACTATATTATTAATAATTAACATATGGAGGATGCTCTGAACAGAATACTCATGGCTGCATTAGATTATAACTTTTCACTGCGTTGGTCACGTGACTCCGATACTTGAGGGCATAAGAAGTCCCAGCCCTCATTAACTGCTGCAACAGCCTGAGTGGGAGCTGGAGAGGGTTAGTCCCTGAATGGGCAAAAGAACCAGCCCTGCCTGTGCTGAAGAGAGAGTTTTGACCCCAAAACATGCAGTAACAGACACAGCTCCTGTAGACCATCCTTAGGAAGGTTACCGGGGAAAGCTTGGCTTTTGCATGGGAAGCACAGGAAAAGAAGGTGGAGAACAGAGGGCAGGAGAAACCCAGAACTGACAAGAAGTTCTGACACTCCTCCCCTTGGACAGCAAGGAGTGTATCTGTGCCACGTGCCATGGTGGGTGACATCTGAGTGCTCTCAATGTGCAGTTATCCCGCAGAATCCTGCGGGGAGTGCCCTGGGGAGGGACTGCTGCAGGGGAAAGGGGAGAGGGCACACCGGGGCACTGCCCACAGCCTGCACACCACCCTCAACACCAACGGAAAACCACATTTTGGTACCACAAATGAAATGATTCAGATCCACAACTTTAGTTCAGGAATTTCTCATAGGATGAACATTGATCTTTCAGTGCCCCAGTGGCTGTAACACGCACAGATATGGCTTGGAACAGGACAGGGCTTTGTTTTACCACCTAATGAGAAGCTTCAAGGAGGAGAACTCTTCAATCAAAAGGGCTTCCAGGAAGTTGTATTTTTGTTTCTACAATCCCTCATTAAATTTTTTTTCCACTTTTTAGTTTCAGGAATATTTAACTGAGGTCTTGTGAAGTCATTGATGTCTTCGACAGTGGTGGTGGGAAGAAAAGTATATCTTGTTTCCATCAGGGGAGAGCCAGTGAATACTGTAAATTTAATATCCAAGTGAACAGTGGAAACACTGTGGTCATTCTGGACTCTAAAGCTTATCCATGTAATTTTTCTTTTTACACTTTTAATTGCATGTTGCAGATGTTTTGACAGAGATTGGAAAGGGAAGGAGTTACTTCCCTTCCCCACAGAATGCATTTCTATATCTGAGTATTTCATTAGCAAGGTTCCTTCCTCCCACTAAAATCTGTGACTCTGATTATTTCCTTTTTCCCAGATGTTTTAATTTCTTTTCTTTTCCTTGACGAATCTCATTTTGTTATTTCCTGCCCATACTTCCATCCTCTTAAGGTTTCAATGAATCGTTTCTCCATCCTGAATATTATTTGCAATATTCCCAATTTACTGTAATATGCAGACTTAATTATTTTCATTTGCAAAGTGTCAGGGTCTTAAATGTCCATCAAGATACTGACAAGTGAGCAGAGGAACACACCAAAATCACTGCATGGATGTACCTCACATATGAAAGGACTTAAATTACCTTTATTAATAATAAAATTTTCACAGGAAAGAGCAATTAATATGGTTTGCTACAAACCTGACCTTAGGTGACTTCAATTTTGACTTTGCCTATTTCCCCATAGGCAATACACCTGTAAAGGTGCATTTGGGATGAAAAGTGAGATATGGATGAATAGAACCCTTAAAATAAACATAAATAAATCAGCATTTCAAGTCATTGAGGGTCTTTTCCCAAGTGATATTTAAATGTGGATCTGCATGGATACTCTCCCAGGGTGAGGCTCTCCTGCGTGAGCTTCTTGTCACACACCTGCAGATGTCTGCATTTGAGCAAGTTTTTGGGACTCTATACCTGATGGAGAGAGGAGTCTCATCCTATGGGCGAGTCTGTCTCTCCACCAGCCCTGCTGGGAATAAATCCATCTACACCAGAGGCACCTGAGCTCGAGCACCAGCCCAGTTTCTCCACCACGTGGCCAAGGGAAAATAGTTCCTGGCTCTCCTGGGGGAGGAAGAGGCTATGGCATTTTAAATCTCTTCTTCAGTGCCCTCTGTGGCTGTTTTTTGAGATACTAAAGGGACATCTTTGTTTGGTACTTTTTTGCTGTGGCATGTTTGCGGATGAATAATTCAATAATTAGGACTTTCAAGTGGTTTTGATTTTGCACAGATATGAAAATCCTGGAATGTTAAAGGCTGGGACTTGCAATTCAGTTTCTTGTTTTCAGGTAAATAATTCAATGATAAGAATTATTCATATATGTAAAAAGAGGAGAACTCAGACAGCAACAATAAATCTCGTCAGCAAACATGCGGCCCACTAGAACAACAAACTGAAGCTTTCCAAAGAGCCAACCACCTTATTCCCTACCCTAGAGAAGAATGCTGAGCCCAAAAAAGCCCTGTCTTTGTCTCAGGAAAGTCAAATTATAAAGAAACTGAAGGCAAAACAAGGTTTAAACTGAAGCAAAGAATTTGTGTAAACTCTACATTTTCTAGTTACACACCCGAAATATATCAGACTTGCCTTTTCATTTCATATGGTATAAAATTAACAGGAGAACAACTAAAGTCCCTTCCACTATTATTATTAATTTTGCTTTTCCAGTCAGCACTGAAAAGCATTAGTGTCAATGGGCAAATTGCATTTGCAATGGTCTTGGCAGTTTTATTTACCCCATCATTTTTGTTTTCTATTAGACTAATTTGTTTTTATTGGGTTTAAGTTGTGCCTGGTCAAAGCCTGTTTCCACCCACGTTGCTCATCCTGCCAGGATCGTGCCACGGCCTTTATGGAGCTGAGCCACATGGGGGCTTTGGGACAATCACACAAGCACTGGGATGATCTTCACTGCCCTGGTTCTGTGCCTTGTCACCTTTGCAAAGTGAGATCCCAGTCCTGTTAATGGACTCACTGCTTTAGCAGGGAGCAGATCTGCCCCAAACACTCTCGTTTTTATAGAGCAGAATGAGTCACAGGAAGAGATGTGCTTGTAAACTGGAGCTGTGTGAAGGTTTTAACTGTTCAAAATTATAATTTTCTGCTGGATAACTCAGGTCAACCAGCAAGTGGATCCAGATATTGGATTTCAATAAAACTGGGGAATGTGTGAGTATCCTGGGATTTGATGTGAGTATTTGCCCTCTGCCAAATGGCTCTAATAAGAAAGATATTTTAGTTCAGAAGGAAACAATGTGAAAGGTTTTGTGAAAGGTGCAATTTATTACTAAAACTGTACCAAATACTTGTGGGCTTATGCCTTAAAAGTAACTCAGAGACTGAAGTTGCACAATAAGTTGGGACTTTTTTTCCTGATAATTCTGGCTCATCTGGGCCCTGCTTACAAATATAAACCTTTCCCCTTTGCTGCAGGTCTAAAAGCACTGAAGTTAGACTCCAGATAGCAGGTGTGACTATTCTCCAAGCCTGTCACAAAGTTCATCTGCAGGATGAGCAAGAACCTCATGAATATTTGTGTGCTGCCATTAGACAGTCAAATGAACCCCAGGGACAGAGGGAAAGCTGCAGCAATCCTCAGGGCAGGGACATTTCCTTGTTCTCTGGGGGTCTGCAGCAATATCTCAGAGGACCTTTTGTCAAGTACTGTTTCCTTTTGTGCCATGGTCAGATCCCACCGAAATGAGTCTTGATCAGTTGAATTTTCTTTCATCCATGAAAATCTTGCTTTTGCATCTGGACAAAGGAATTTGGACCTGCTTTTACTCTCTCTTATAAGGTTAGTCTGGTGCAAAGTGTTTTTAAAACTGGGCCTGTGGCCATGGACAGAATTTAACTATAATTCGAGCAAGTGTCTTTTGTGAAAAGGTCCTGGTGTCACAGCATGGGTCTTTGGAATGGAACTTTACTTGTTATTTTTAATTCATTAACAGTAGGGCATGTACTTTTCTATTTCTTTCTTAAACTTTCTGCAGTTTTGTTTGCCTCTCTTGCAGCCACAACAGCAAAGAGTGAACCAAGTTGCAGCCATATTTACCCTCTGAAAACTTCAGCTGTCAGAATTTAACAGCACAAGCATTTGCTAAAGGCAATTTTTTTCACACTCCAGAGCATGAAATAAATCCATAATATCATATAGAATATCCCACCTGCTTCTGCTAAGGTCTCAGAATAGTTTCTACAAAACAAAGGGCTCTTTGTTCCCTTGGAGGTTCACAGAGCAGAGTACAACGTGGAGATAAGAAAAGGCTTCTGCTTTAGCTGGTCTTTCCCTGCACTGTGTGTTTTCCAGCAAACTTCAGTAATTCCCGCTGAGCTCTGTCATCTTCTGCTCTGCATCAGATGAAACAACACTGCAATGGGTCTTTTACTGGATAAAAGAAATGTTTTCACACATTTTCCACCTTTTTTCCAGCACCCAAAAATGTATCTTTCAGTCCAAGAAAAGTATTTTATTCAGTATAAATGCAGACCCTTTATTTAGGCTTCAAGTCTTAAAAATACTTAAAAAAGCAAAAGCATCTTCAGAAGGGAAAAGTGCTATAAAAGCAAAGAAATTATGTTTTGTTTTAATACATTCATTGATTTTTTCCCTGTCATTTGCATGTGGGCATATGTATACCCCTTAATTCATCTGCTCCTTTTTGGTGAAATGGCAGTGTATGTTCCACCCTTCAGGGGAAGAGCAGTAATATCCTGCTTTGACCTTTCCCTGAGTTTTTTCCACCCCTGCCAATGTTTGCTGACACTCCCACAGCCTTCAGCAACCTGCTGAAAAAGGATGATTTCATTTCTCCTTTGGTGAAGACTTCACTGGGAGAAACACGGCCCTGCCCATGCAGCAAGCTCAGCTTTCCCTCCCTCCCTCTGGTTTTGCTCAAGCACAGCAAAGCTGCCAAGGAAACCCCAACTCACCTCCCAGACCAGCACTGGCTTTGGTCCTGCTGGGAACACGAGCACGGCAAGCTCAGCTCAGGCTGTGTCTGTCTGTGAGGTGCCAGGAAATCTTCACGGTAATTCTGATGTACTCTTAACTGTCCAGGGCACACAATGGGTGGGGTTCAGATCCCCCCTGGTTTTTCCAGTGTGTGGATCCCTGAAGGAGCACTGCTCCTCTGCTCCTGGCAACACAGAATCACGGAGTGGTTTGGGCTGGAAGGGACCTTAAAGATCACCCAGGTCCAACCCTCCTCCCATGGGCAGGGATGCTGGCAAAATGGGAAAAGCCATGTATGCAACACATTTGCTGCCCCCTTCTTTTTCACTTGTAATTCAGAGGCATGGGGTGACAACTGAAACCCTTTGGATGACTCATTTGAGTCAGCATTTTCCCTCAGATCTCTGGCATTTGAAGCCTTACACACCCAGCCCAGGGTTCCTGTGAGCAGGTGCTGCAGCCTAAAACGTGTTAATAAACGTAGGTTTGCAGAAGCAAAGAGCTACATCAAAAGATAAATGCTTAATAATGAACTCAGAAAGGTTGTTCCAAGGACACGAATGCAGCTACATGATGGAAAGAAAAATTGCTCATCCCTGCCCCTGCCAGTGTCTCTTGACATCCCCAGTGTTCTCCTGAAAGTCTATTTATGCAGCTCCTTTTTAGCTCACACTCAGTGATTAAACCCACTGAGGTTGGCCATAAGGCTGACAGGGAAGGGACAAGCTGAGAGGACACCACAGGAGCACCTCAGGACTCTACAGTCACAGGTTCATGTTGTTAGCTCTGATATGCAGGGTTTTAAACTGCTTTCACTGCTTCACTGATGAGTTCTTCCTTCCTACCACAGCCCCTGGCTATTCAGTGTAGGGTACATTAGAAAAGTGAGATGATCCTGTCAGGGTGGTTGATTCTTTTGCCTCAGTGGTAGATTTCTGTACTTTTAAGGGAAATAGAATTATTTCAGTAATAAAAGAGATACTGGTTTCTTTCTGCACGATTAGTTTCAATCATCTGAGGCTGACCTCTGTCTTTTAGCTGTCTTGCCATAAGTTTTCTTATTTCTGCTGACACTACTTTTCTGTCCAAGACAGAGGTTTTTTCCTCTCCTCTCCTCTCCTCTCCTCTCCTCTCCTCTCCTCTCCTCTCCTCTCCTCTCCTCTCCTCTCCTCTCCTCTCCTCTCCTCTCCTCTCCTCTCCTCTCCTCTCCTCTCCTCTCCTCTCCTCTCCTCTCCTCTCCTCTCCTCTCCTCTCCTCTCCTCTCCTCTCCTCTCCTCTCCTCTCCTCTCCTCTCCTCTCCTCTCCTCTCCTCTCCTCTCCTCTCCTCTCCCCTCCCCCTCCCCCTCCCCCTCCCCTCTCCCCTCTCCCCTCCCCCTCCCCTCCCCCTCCCCCTCCCCCTCCCCCTCCCCCTCCCCCTCCCCCTCCCCCTCCCTCATTACAGGCTCTTTCTCTGTTCAATATAGTAGAAAATAAAAAATAAAAGTCTTTCTATTACAGTGTTTTCTATCGGAAGTAACTTTCTATATGTTTACAGAAATATAAAGGTACTTTATCATCTGTGGAGTGAAACTCCTGCTTTTTTGAACGACTATGCTGAGGAAATGACTCTTATTCTGTCATAGGGGCTGGAAAGTGTTTCTCCACAATGCATATACCTGCTAAGCTACCAGAAAGAGCTGTCACACGTCGAATTAGATAGAAATGTGGAAAACTTATCACTCAATGTGGTATCCACAGTGGTCTCTGAAACACCCTCTTTATTCCTATATGTAAAACTGTTTCTTTCGGTCCTTTCAATTCCCACTGAAATCTTTGAGAAACTTTTTTCCATATTCCAGACAAATACTAATCTCTCTCATCCCCTGTAGCACAGGACAGGGGCTTTTGGAGCTGTCAATACTCTCCTGAGTCTTTCACTGCCTCTCAAAAATGCTGCTTTGGCAGCTTCATTATTTGAGCTGATTGATGTGTGATTTTATTATATTTTTTTTTAGCCTTGTTTTAACTTAAAAAGCTGTGTGAGTGATAGGCTGGAGGGAAGTACAGTTTCCTTCCTATATCAAAAGGTATGCACGGTACCAAGAAAAAGCACTGCCATCTACTGGGATCCCAGGGCCATGGGACCAGAAGAGCTCCCACCGTGGTTTCTGAATGCAGAAGCACTGGAAAACATTTGCTTGAGCTCGCAGGTCCTGATGCATTGCCTTACTGCCTCTGCCCAGGAGACAAAGCACTCAATGCTTTTAAGTGGCTGGTTTTGGAGCCAGGCAATCCCCTCCACTGCCAGTGCTTCCATTTCAATCAGAGATATCCTGCGCTTCTGCATGGCCCTGGTCACAGTGCTCTTTCTTGTCTGCAGCACAGGAGCATCCACAGTTTGTCCCTAAAAGCCTCCTCGCCTCATTTTCCGGCACTGAAGAAAGGAAAATAGCATTTAATGGGAACATTGAAAAAGCACTGCAGCATTCAGTCCTCTGAAATTCAATATCACACATCACCATTTGTCATTATGCTTTGAAGCATTCTGCCTTGAAGCTTTTGTCTCAACCTCTGTTCTTCTCCGTGCCTCAGTCACTAAGCAAAGCATTAGTGTAATCCTTAACTTGGTGTCAGTGCCCATTCCCAGGGGACAGAGAAAGTTAAATGGCTCTGTAACATCTCTGAGGAGATCCAAGATGAGTTTCTGAAATGTTGATAGAGAGAGGGCTGGCAGTGCCCAAGGGTCACTGTGTGTTTCATCAATGTCTGATAGAGAAAACAATGAAAACTGTACTGCTTGCTGTAAGCAAATAATAGATCAAAACTCATTCATGCTCTGATCTTTCTGATCCTTAACTTATTTTCCCCTCGATTTTGTAATAATCAGAGTAAGATGAACACCATCAAGGCTCTATGCCACTCTGCCTGTCTTTATTGCCTTGTACAAAGTAAATTGTTCCACTGAACTGGGTTTTATGGCAATTCCTCCTCAATTTCCCTATATTTGTATTTTCATTGTAGCTGTTCCCAGACAAAGTGAAAAAACGGACAGATTAAAATGTCTGATGAAGTCTCTGAAATGCCAACCAGAAGTCTTTGACTGTCTCATTGCCAAGGACAACTGAATTCCTTTGTTTGAGTCAATTCTCATAACGCAGTGAACAATTGCAAGAGGAGGACGAAGTCTGGATGTTGCTCGGGCCCTTCATCCCAGAAGTCTGCACATTCACCAGTATAATTTCCCTTTCCATGAGCCACTAAAATTGTTGTTGAATTCACAATATCTGAAAATAAAATTTGCAAAAGGGATCAATTCTCTACTGAGCTTCCTTCCACTTCATTTTTCTGTCGATTTGCCAGAAAAATAACAAGCCCAAGCAGCATTGCACGAACATAAACACTGGGCATTAGGAAATGCCTCCATGTAATACTGCTGTCATCACCTCAAACTTCAAATGCTCAGAAGGACTAGGACTCATGATTTATAATTATCTTTTTTGAAAGCTTTCTTTTTTTTTGAAAGCAGCTTAAAAGAAAGCATATTAAAATTCTAATATTTCCAGGAAAAAATTCTAAAGACAAAGGAGGTTAAAAGTACCTATCAATTTACTTTGTTCTGATTGATTTATTCAGTGGAAGGAGTAAAGTCTCATCTTTTTTTTTTATTTGAGAAATGCAGACCGAATTCATCTCAAAAGCACATTTTAAACAGCTGCTAATGTGCTATTAATGAAGGAAAAGCACTATTCCACAGCAATCCTAATTATGGTGCAACTGTATTTCCTTCTGAACAGTAACAGTTTTGTTATGCAAACATCTCCAAAAGAGTCCATTAAGTTCCTGATTCGATCACGGTTCACAGATAGTAAAGATGAAAGCACAGTTAGAATTTTCTCTGCTTTTCAGTCCCAAGAAAACTACAGACAACACCTGAAATCTTTCAGCTTAAAGGGCTGATCCAGGGCAAGGGGCGGCTGCCAGACCTGGTCCCTGTCCACATTGCCAGGCAGGGCAGCAGTGGCCACCAAGCCCCAGCAGCCTCTGCTTTCCTCCTCTCTTTTTTTCTTGACCCCCTTCATCCTCCCCTTCACCTCCAGAAAGTCCTGCTCGTTGAAGTAGTACAGCATTTTACATTTCCCTCCGAGGAACATTCATTCAGCCACTGAACTAATAAATGAAACCCTCGGTTCTGCTAATGCAATTAACTGCATCGGCAACATATTTATTTTTCATGTTTTCTTTCTGTTATTTTGCCTTTTAATTATCCTTCTTTGTGATTAAAGATAGCCACATTCTAAATTCAATCACCTCAAAGAACAATATGAAATAAAGAAGTTTAATCTTTTATTATAAAACTGTTATGTGGGATCTGGTGGTGCTGTAATTTTGCCATTAAGAAATTGCCCTTTTCAATTCCCTGCTGCTCACCTTTTCTTTTTTCTCTTTTTTTTTACCTCTGAACAGTAAACTGGAGAAGACTCTCAGTTACAGGGTACAAAACAGGTACTTTCTGTACCAGAGCACCACAGCTTTTCCTTCTGCTTTTGAATTTGTCTTTTTGTCCCATCAGTAAAGAATGAGCTGTCATATTTTGAAAGGTACTCTGAGATAAAGTAGCAAAATACCAGCCAGACCTCATAATTTGCAGGAGAGCCCTGCAGAATGGCTCCCTTTTGGCCTTTACACAGTGAATAGAACACTATAATATTAGTGCTGTGTTAAGCTGCTGTGTCAAGGGCCTCTGTCTCTAGCAAGGTCATCGTGGTGTTTTTCAGCTTGACTTCCAAGTACCTCTGTGTCTTTTCTGAATCTCAGGGTAGACTGTCTTACCCCAAGAGGTAACTTGCTCAGAGGCATTTTGTCAGTGCTGACCACATAGATTTTGGAGTTTGGCTCAGACATTCTGCTTTTTAATCATATAAAAATAGCTTTACTCTAGAGAAGACAAAGGAGCAGCAGTGATGCACATTCTGCCAGTACCTGGGGGTCTTGTGTGCCTGCTTTGCAGTCTTCTGTCTGTTTATTGGACAACAAAGGCATGACCTGTCACGTTCCATGGGCAAGTTCAGAAGGTTATTGTGGATGCTAGAAAGCTAGAAGCAGAGAAATTCTTCAGCTTTTTCTCAATATTCTGTGAGAGCATTGCTTCCACACATAGACTGGATGAAAACGGCGAAGACAGTTTTGTAAACTAATTCTTTATCTGTGCAACTGGGTCTGTTTTGCAGAGTTGTTATGGTACTTGAATATTGAAATATATTATTGATATTGAAAAAAATATTTTGAAGTGGGTGTTATGGGCTTTGGCCAATAGGCCAAGGGGTGGCTGGTCAAAGAACCAATGACCCCCTTTCACATTTGCGAACCAAGTTATATAAGCGGTCTTTAATTAATAAACGGAGCTCGCTCGCTCGATTCTCCCTGGACTTGGAATTTGTGTTATGATTTCTTTCTGTCCCCAGTACAACAGCAACAGGTTATTCCCTGAAATCCCATCCTCTTCAGACAATGCTACTGATGTCTCTGTTTCTGCTTTTCTCACAGTTTGTTGCTCACCCCAACTGCCAGCAGCAATTGCTCACCATGTGGTATGAAAACCTCTCAGGCTTAAGGCAGCAATCCATAGCTGTGAAGTTCTTGGCAGTCTTTGGAGTCTCCATCGGCCTGCCCTTCCTTGCCATAGCCTACTGGATCGCTCCCTGCAGCAAGGTACAAACTCCTGACGGTGCGTGGGGTCTACGGGCATTTCCACCCAGGGCCTGGAGTGACCCCAGATTTTTCCATAATGCCGTTGGGAAGTGATTAATGGCATCCTCTAAGATTGCCCCGGGGGAGAGCAAGCTTGAGGTGTTGCTTGACAGGCACAAATGCAACAAACTGGCATGGTTTGAGATTCATCTTTACAGGGAAAAAAGTGGGGTGGTGGGGAAAGAGGGAGAGGAGTGGGTGACAAGAAAACAAAAGGAACAAGAAATTTATAGGAGATAACAACATGGGAGTGGAGTGAAGCAAGAACAGAAGAGCCACCAAAACTGGAAATAACTGAAGGCAAGATTCTTGTTTTAGTTAACTCTGAAGTTTAAACTCTTTCTCCTTTTATGCACTTCTTATTGTGGGTTCCTCCCTTCTTTAGGGCTCCTTTGTTACCTCTCCTCCTTTCTGAGCTTGTGGTTTTAATTAGTGGAACATTATTGTGGTTTTAGTTAATAGAGCATTATTGTGGTTTTAGTTAATGGAGCATTATTATGACACGTGGGCCTGATACTCTGGCAAGCCCCAGGAAACTTCTTAGTGTTGCAGCAAAGACTAGACTTAATCATAAAGTCTTTGTGGTTTTGAGAGAAAAGATGACGAAACTTGGAATACTGCTGTATACCTAAATATAGATCAGATGGAGGAGGAGATTTTGTTGAGACCTAGAGGGCAAAGGACCAGAGCCAATCATTAGCCTGGATAAAATCTCGAGTCGTTTGTGGTATGAAATTGTAGAGGGTTCATCCTGAAAGAGTCTGCTCAAACAAGTGGAGATAAATATGTGTGTGGCTGAGTGATAAACAGCTTTGTCACTGCTCTTGCCACAGAAAAAGGGGTGGCAGGGGAAAAGATCATTTCACATTCAGCAACAGCCGGCAACATCATCCCTTCCAAGGCAGATGTCTTCTGCAGGAGGCTTATCACAGGTACTTAAATTTGATCAAAATCACCCTTGGTGATTCTGTACTGTATTCAGTCTTGAAAGTATCTTCTCCCATTTCCTCTAAAATCCAGTGGGGAATCCCTTCTAAATTTATCAAACCCAAGTACTTATAGATCCATCGATTAGTATTGAGGAGAGATTTTAATTTGAAACACATATTAATACAACCAGAAAAACAGTCCTTCAGTATGTCTGAGATAATAAAACACACTCAAGCCTTGGTCTCCTGCAAAATAGCTCCAAGAGGAGTACTTTGTGTTAGAGTATACGAGGATGTAACTTCATTTCCTCGAGGTCTGTATCGACACAGAGCCCCTCATCTTCCATGGGTACCAGACAGGACTCCAGAGGTGCTCACAGAGAAGTGCGTGTGAAAGCCAGGCTGTGCTGCAGGTGCTTTTGGCTGGATCACAGAGGGAATTACTGTGTGGAATTACCACCTTGATTCCCTCATGTCAGACCCCAGTCTAGCAGGGATATATGAAGCTGTTTAATTTCCTTCACCTCTGTTGAACGTGCTGGGAGTTGGCACACCATCCAACAGCAGCATTTGTGGTGCAGTCTCAGAATTACAGAGGCCACATTTGAATATACAAACAGGTAGGAAGAACAATTAGACTAGAAATAAGTGGACAATTTAAAAGAAAAGCATAAAAACTAAGAGGAAAGAAACTGAGGCAAACCCCCCCCCTAAAACAAAAACAGTTTTACAGCAGAAGTAAGAAATTATTGAGAAAGTTACTTGGTTTTAATTTCTTGAAGTCGATGTATTAAAATTTTAAAAAGGGGGAGGGGGAGGATACTTAACTTTTCATCAGCTTTGATTTCATTACACTAAACCTTTCATGCATTCTCATTTTTCAATGCTCCTTTCTTTTCACCCCACTTTAGACTCTGAAAAACCACATGCAACCCTCTAGCACAAAGTCCAATTGAAATTTCTTTCAGGCAGGTATTGTCTTTTAATGCACGGATTTGCCTTGATCAGAACAATGTAGTCTTGATTTTTGATTGGGGCCTGTGATTGAAATAACTGAGTAACAAATGCATTTTTCCCCCACGAATTTGTACCTCACCCAAAATCATCACTATTAATTTCAAGAGCTGATCCTAGAACCTTGTGTCCTCTCGCAGTGTTATTGCAGAAAATTCTACATAGGCAGCGTTTCCTCTCTGAGCAGTCCAGTTTTGTCCTGGTCAACTTTATAAATGTTTTCTTTGGTTTTTACTGATAGAAGCAATATTGATATTACACAACTGGGCAATGAAATATTTTTTCCATTGTAACAACCAGTTAAGATATTTAACTTAAATCAGGCCTGTCTTAAGAGATGCACAGGTGCCCAGGCATGAGTCAGGGACTCATTTCTTGACCAAGGCAGTGAGAAAAATGGAGGAAATCTCTAATGTGGAATACTGCAAAAGGAGCTGTCTAATCAACACTACTGTGTGTCACTTTCTTACCATGATCAAATTCTGCAGTTTCTCATAGGATAATAGAGGAATTCATATTCAAAATTCCTTCACTGATGTATCTTAGCTAGGAACATAGTTTGAAACCTATCCTCCCCAAGAGAAAATTTTCTTTGATAAAGCTCTGTTGGGTTAGAATGTACCATACCAAATACTACCCACAAAAATTTGGTACATCATATTGACTGGAGTTTGCACCTCAGCTTTATGCATTCTTTTTCATTCAGTTGCACAGAGCTGCCTTTATTAAAACCAGTTTTAGTGTCAGTCAGTCATTCATTCATTTCTGGGTGCACAGACCGTTGACACGACCCATGAAGTTTAAGGCTATCCTATCCCGAAATATCTGTGCTGGCTCATCCATCTCCTGGAGGCCGTGACTGCAATAAACTGTTGCTTTATATGTTGGTCTCCGAAATTTTTTTTCATTGGTGATCAAAAGAGAAAAGAGATTGGATAGAAAAATTGCACAGTCTGTTGCCCAAAAATGCAATGACGAGAGCAAGAGAGACTGTTTGGACTTTCTGCAGAGCTTCAAGATGTGCTCTCTTTCTTCTCGGGTTGGTTGAAGTGCACGTCCAAACATCGCAACGCTGAGAGACCATTCATACACAGCCCTCATTGGTTGTTCTCTCATTTTCCTGTAGCCATGCTGGGGATTGTGGACTGCAGCTGCCACTGCAACAGACTCTGCACTGTTTAAGCACTGGAACTTTAATAGCTCACTCTACCTAAGCTGTATCTGTACCTTTTTACCCCTAAAATACATGAAATCACTACAGGAGTTTCCTTCATGCTTCTGCTGTGAGCATAGTACAGAGCACAGTAATGGATTTTTTCTTTATGATGTTTCTATCCTTTTTTATTCCTGTCTCTTTGAGCATTTGGAAAATTTTGCAATGATACCACACTATATATTTTTGTTTTGACATGTCTGTATGCTTCATTATTTTCCTCTCATAGAGACAGGATACTAAAGTCATGCACTGATCTATTCTCTTCAAAATGAACCTTTGTATTCATCCACTGTTAGTGTTTCTATCTTAGCAGTAACAGCCAGACACTACCCTGCAATCCTGGTTTGATGAAAGTGGTATTTTTATTTTCAAAAAAATCAAGAAATCTATACACTCATGCAGTTACACACTTGGAGTTAACTGTATCATGTTGTTTGAAAAATCTTTTTGTCATAAAGCGTTAGACTGGCTGAAGGAATTGACACTTCATTAATTTTTTACAGAATATTTTAGTCAACACCTTCTGTAGCTCTTAGCCAAAAATCAGATTTCTGAGAAGACATAAAAAAGCATCAGCTCAAGAAAATAATTGTAAGCTTTCTGCAGTAATAAATGGGACAAAAAACTGATGTAACACTACCTAAATACAGATTTCTGTTTAATCATGAGAGAAGTAAGTGAAATTACCCATAGAATTCATTTCATTCTGTAAAACACGGGATTATTTCTCTGATAACTGAGACTATGCTACTTTAATCTAAGGTCTTTCTTTTTTCACATTTCTATAGACGGCAGAAAAAGTCTCATTATCTGCAGAGGATTCATGATTCAATAGGTAGATTCCATTTTTCTCTTTTAGTGAATTCAGGGTAGAAATGAGTCTCATACAGATTGCAAATGCACTTTCTGAAAAACTTCTTGTTAAGGATCCATGGCTGTTTTTCCACTTTACTCTTGCAGTCTGAACTCTCTCGGGTCACAGGAGGAAAACATCTGAGATTATTACTGTGTGGGACATTTTTCAGGCCTATCCCATCATCCCATCAGTACTGGAATTATAAATTCTACTACAAAGCATAAATCTACACAACACCAACCACAAAAAACTGTTGAGAACTAGCACTGCACCAAGGGTGACAGCACTGGGGGCGAACCAGAACTGCAAGTGTTGAGACTGGTTTGAACACTCCTACGTCTGCCATATTATTCCTAGCCAAGATTAAAGAAACTTGGCTTTCAAGTCAGTGCAATATCAATATTAATACCAATTAAACATGTCCTTATTGACCTCAAGGAATGCTAGTAAGGACCTAGGGAAAGAGCAGACATTTTCATTTTCTTTAATGGGAAGTCTCTCCAGTATTTAGAAACATGCAAATTTTCCAATAGGATTTCCTATTCTGTCAACTTCATAAAAGATTTAATTGACATTTAAAAAACTCTGATAAGAAAAAGAAATAAAACCCAGAATCCTAGGACTTCCTTTGAATTTCTGCTAGACCTAGAGACCTCCATTTTTGAAATGTTTCCTGTTCTGCCATGAGAAGAGACCAGGGCTCCTTGGAATTAATCTGCTATTGGAGATAAATAAGAAAACAAGGATTTTCTTTCTAATGTCTTTTTTCCTATGAAGTTTTATTATCAAATCAGTAGATAGTAAGAAAAAATGGATGATACCTTGGCATCAAGGGGAATGAATCAATGAGTAATACACTGAAAAAAAAAATCCCATTTGCTTTCAGGGGAGTTTGGAAAGGCCCCATCCAGGGCAGCTCTTCCACTGCTCCCTGTTGTGTCCGACACCACAGGTTTCAGCCCTAGTGGTCCTGAAAATGCTTCTACTCTTTCTATCTTTCTGCAGTAATGTTTTCTTGGTTCACAGAAAATGTAAAATTAAAAGAGTGATATTTAAATTCATTAACAAAGAGAGCTTTTCAAGAAGAGCAGAACAAATATTATCTGTAGTGAAGAGACCTGCTGCTCTAGTTCTTGGCTTAATGTCTTGAAATAAATCCTTGTGTTCTGGGAGTGATCCTCCAGCTTTTGTACTAATTATGAGAGAAGACTATCATAGCAAAGCATATGAAAAGCATTACTAAAGAATATTTAAACAGAAGGCTTTTTCTTACACATTGATAATGAACCAAGAATTCACCATTAGTAAAAGATTCTAACATATAACAATGATTTAAGGACAAGAATTGTGTCCATCATTAGGATTTATATTGACACAAGAGTGCATTCATATAACACATACACAAACATGTCTTTCATATAAATGTCCTGTCTCTTCATTTTCCACTCACCATATGGCTGGGACAATTAGACATTACATGTGGGTTTAAAGGGGCATTGTAAGACATTGGCGTGCATAGAAAATTACCCGATGCATAATGTCTAGTAATCGCAAAGAACAACTGGAACAAATCTAAACCCGATTTAGCTAATGATCCAGAATCAATTATTGAATCTTTTTCACCGTGGGCAAAAGGGTTCAAATTGTTATAGTGAAAAAACTTCTAGGAGGTGGGTAAACAAAAACCTTGTGACTGTGTATGTTCCTTTGCAGCTGGGACGTACCCTTCGAAGTCCTTTCATGAAGTTTGTGGCTCATGCAGTTTCCTTCACAATCTTCCTTGGACTGTTAGTAGTGAACGCTTCAGACCGCTTTGAAGGAGTCAAAAATCTCCCCAATGAGACCATCACGGATCATCCAAAACAAATATTCAGAGTCAAAACAACTCAGTTCTCATGGACAGAATTGCTGATCATGAAGTGGGTATTGGGTAAGTAAAACCAAAATATCCACAAGTCCTCTGTGGAAACTCAACCTCATTAGGAATAGCATGATAGACAGTGACAAGACAAAGGAAAAATTAAAAAGAAAAAAACAACCAACCAACTAACCAAAAAAACCCAAAACCAAGCTAAACAAACAAAAAACCCAAACCAAGAAAACTCCCCAAAACTGAAACAACTCACTATGAGTCTAGAGACTGATGTCAAGAGTTTTGATTAAAAGACGAGCAAAGAAGACTTTGATCTTGGTCACCCCTTTTGAAAACATTGAATGATGTTTAGCAAATTCTCACTTACCTGATTTTCCACTTTCCATGGTAAATGCTATAGATGTTGCCTATTTACTTCTGTTGGTTTAATTATTGCATCTTAAAGAAGGTAATATTATAATAGAAACTTGTGGCTTCACTCTAGGACAAAGTGAGCAGAAGTAAGTGTGGTGAGTCTGCCTGATTTATTATCCTGCCATAGGATCCTACTATAATTCACTGAACCTCAGTTTCTTTGCCTGCAAAATGAGTGTAATGTCATTTGCTTTTTTTGTAGTGCACCCTGAGATCTAGTGATGAAACCTGCTAGGCAAGTAAGCACTGGATTTTATGAAATTCGTAGTATGAAATTTTTACTGGTGAGAGGACAGTGCAGTGCTCAAATCTTTTAAAAGAAATTAAGTTATTCAACAATTACAAAGTAAGGATTCATGTGGGTGAACCCTTTGAGTGCAAAAGTGTCCGACGTGCACAAGTTAAATTTCTAAGGAGTTTTAGACAAACTTCAGATGTCTCGCTTTTCCTACAGGCATCATTTACTCCTGGAAGGTCACTTAGCTTGAACCACTAATCTAAACAAGCTTGGGAGGATTTATTGGGAAATTGAGCTTATCAACTCTGTAGAATCTTTGTCTACTTCTTATGTATCTATTTTTGCTCACCACCATGATTTTGATTCTTTTATTGCAGCAAATAATTCCACTGTTCCATAAGTACTGATGGCATTAAATTCCTCTGAAAAATAGGATATGGCTGCTCTACCTGATGACTTCCTGTGCAATGTTTCTTTGTTCCCTGTTCCTGCAATAATCAGAATCCCATACAGGATATTAGCCTAGAAAATACTGAATAGATGCCAGACTGGATAGAGTAAGACTGTAAGATATATTTTTAAAATTATATTAAAGCAGTTGGACAAGATGATTAGATTTTAAACTAGGCATTCTTTTCTTGTAGGCAGTAGGTATCTGTCTGCTTGTTGAGTTCCTGAGAGATGAAGACGAAAACATCTCATTTAAAGTGAAGGTTTTCACTTTTCTGAGAGAAGAAAGGTGATTCATTGTACAGACTCCTGAATATAATGAGATTTTCTAATGACTGCCTACATCTGCACTGACAATCTTCTCTGGCCATTTTACCTGCCTGCCTCCATAAAGGTTCAAATAATGTTTCAGCAATACTGAGGTGAAAGTTTGGGGCACATGGCCTGCAGACACCTGCACTTGTTGAGCCCCATGTGTGACCCTGAACTTTAAGGACTGTGAAAGCACCAAGGGTGGCAACTTTTGGTGCTAAAAATCTTATATGTATTATAAATATGTATCTTTAAGTAGAAATATAATTAAAGTGGCCAACACAGACCTACCTAGTGGCCTTCTCTGATGGAGTGACTGTGTAAGTGCACAAGGGACGGGCTGCAGATGTCACTTAACTGGACTTCTGTGAAGCCTTTGACATGGACTCCCACAACATCCTTCTCTCTAAATCACAGAGAGACACATTTGATGGGTGGACTGACAGATGGATAAGAAAGCTGTTGGAGGGTTGTGTGGTCAGTGGCTCAGAGTCCACTGATGGACATCAGTGACAAGTGGTGTCCCCCAGGGGTCTGTACTGGGACCAGTGTTATTTGACACCACCATTAGTGACATAGAGGCTCGAGTGCACCCTCAGCGAGCTGGCAGATGGGGAGTGCCGAGGCTGACACACCTGAAGGATGGGATGCACCATCCAGACAAGTTTAAGAAATGGAACCATGGGGATCTCACGAGGTTAAACAAGACCAACATCTCCTTGTACATGGGGCACAGCAATTTTGGCTCATGCATCCAGGGCCCATTGCATGCCTTGGCTGCCTGTTCCCTGTGGCCAGGTCTTCCCATCTCTTGCCTTCAAACGAGGAAGGCTGGGATTTTCCTTGTGAGCAGTATGGACAGAAGTGTGCACTGAAAGCAGGGGGGGTTTATTTCAAAATCCCCACTGCAAGAGCAGCCGGGGTAGCAGTTAAACTCTGGGTAGATGCAATCTGAGCAGTCTTAATCTCTTAATCCAAAAGCCTTTGGTGGACCCAGGAAGACTCAAAGGCTCAAAGGCAGCTCTGCAACATCAGCTGCTCCTGATTTATGTACCAGGCCAGAGGATATAAAAATCTGACAAACTGTTCCTTTTTGTGCACAGGTGGTGAACAGCACTTCTTTCACACTCCCATTTTTCTTCCAGATGGGCTGTGCCTGTATCTTGACCCTCCTTCCCCTGCTGAAACCAGAATTGCCCATCAAGGTGACATTTCTGATTATCCCTGCTGTGGGGATAAAAAGAGACATGCAGAAGCTGGAGCATAGGAGCTGCTCATATCCCACATCTCTGAGCATCAAACTCAGGGAAATACCCCCTGCCAGAGCCATTGGAGGCCTCAGAAACACCACACAGAAATGTGATCACATCCTGGCAGAGCTGCTTTGCCTATTTGCTTCTCCTTATT
This sequence comes from Lycocorax pyrrhopterus obiensis, assembly GCA_014706295.1. Taxonomy (NCBI): domain Eukaryota; kingdom Metazoa; phylum Chordata; class Aves; order Passeriformes; family Paradisaeidae; genus Lycocorax; species Lycocorax pyrrhopterus. The sequence continues at coordinate 16,335,925 of JACSVZ010000018.1, forward strand.
TCTTATACCTCCTCTTATGTCCCATCCCCTGAATTTTAGTTCATTTTTCTCTTCTCAATACTTTTACTAAGGAGAAGCTTTGAATTACTCTCTCACAGTGTATCTACAATTACCGAGCAGTACTGACCAAGTAATTACTGTAACTTTTCTACTTGTCCTGAACAGACATTTTTTAAAAATGATTGCCACAAAGTTGAGGAAAAGAACAGTGGAAATTATAGGCACGTTACTTTCACATAGTGATTCTAATTTTGGTCAGACTCTTCAGTTTTAGACACTTCTTTCTTCATTAATCTGTGACTTAGGTATATTAAGTGAGCAAGATTAGAAATAAATTTGGATGGGAGTCATTTCTGGTCATCAGTGAACAAGTGCTTTGTTGGGCAATGCTACCATGCGTGTGATATTTCCTTAAGTGCTTCAGCACCTTTATACAGCACACAGGTGCAATGCACAGGGCTAATGGTTCCTATCCATCATTTCTGGGATGCTTTTTTTTCAAGGCAGAAATGTTTCTTTAATATTTCATCCTTGCTCCAGGAAAATTCCTGAGAAACCAATTCTTCCACCTTCTCCCTTAGGCTACTTATTATTAAATCTCACTTATGGTGAGTGCCAGTGTGGGATGAAGTTCCTGCTTTCACTCAGCCAAGCACCTGCAGACTGGAGGAGGAGAGCTGGGAGGCTCCTCTCCTGCCCTCCCTCTGCCTCTGCTCAGCGTTCTGCAGATCTCAGGCTCTCTCCCAAGACAGATCTACACTGGGCATAACCTATACCAGGGTACCTCTCCAGGGAGATTCCAGGGCTGTGGAGGTCACGGGCTCACTGTGACCCTGGCCGGGGGTGCTATGGATAGCTCAGCTTTCCTTTTTCTCTTTAAATCCTTCCCCATGCACACGGACTGACAGCAGCAGCACTCCACTCTTCCACCCTCGGGCTACATTCCCGCTGACCTGCTTCCCTCCCTGTAACCCGGCTTCCGAGAGCAGCTCTGGGGACACCCTGTGCTTCCAGGAGTCTCAGAAGTAGCCAAGCAAATGCATTTACATGCCACACCACGAGAGCTTCCAGCAGAGAGAATGAAAGGAGTTCACAGAAAGGAGAAGATTGCAGGAGGTCACATGGAAATTGGCAGGCGCTGTTCCTTCTTGATTAAATGTGAATTTTGCTGCTGCTATGGAAACAGGACTGGGTAGAGTGCAGGAAATATTTATCAGTGGGTTAAGTATTCCAACACTTTAGCTATTCAGGACCAAGATTTCGGCCCTGGAGCCCTGCTGGGATTGAAAGTTGGGAAAATTAGTGAATCTGACCTGAGCTCTTTGTCCGCTGAATTCACTTGTCCACCCCAGTCCTTCCCAGTAGGACATGGATGTTAAATATTTGAATTCACTGGGTTTGGCATTAAGGTTTATTTATAAGTCTGCTGTCAGAAAGCCTAAATTTGGGCTAAACTCATTGTTTTCAAATCGGTAGATCAGACTTTAATATATGGAAATTCATTATTTAATACAGAAAGCTTTATGAAATTGAAAGGACGGAACTTCTATCTTACCCTGTTTTAATCATACTAAATTTACTCTCGAACAGCTCTGTTTGCATTCTCAAAATGGACACACCCACTATTTTAGGGAAGGAGGAAAAGAGCAGCAGAGCAAGCAGTGCCATTTTCAGTGGCACAGTGTAGGAAGGTCATTTTGGGGACAAGAGAGGAAATCTACATTTTTTCCAAACACATCAGCAGCAGGATTTTCTAGTGTCATCAGAATTTCTGAACTGTGCTTTTTGTATCATCATCAGAAATCAGCTTTGCCATTGACTTATACAGTGACGTTTTGAGATTTCTACTTTGTAAGCACAGAAGGACACACAAACTAAACGGTTGAATTAATTCTTAAGAAAAGATGAAATGACCCATTCCCAATAAATCAGTTTAATTAAAGAGTCTTTTGCTTCGGTCTTAGAAGCCACTGCAAACAGGAAACACATCTGCCTGGATACAAAAACACCTTCTGTGTCTGCCGGTTAAAGATGCTCTGGTCCCTCCACAGGTATGATATGGTCAGAGTGCAAGGAGATCTGGGAAGAGGGTCCACGTGAATACGTGGTGCATCTCTGGAACCTGCTGGACTTCGGGATGCTGTCCATCTTCGTGGCATCATTCACTGCCAGGTTCATGGCTTTTCTCAAAGCCTCTGAGGCACAACAGTACGTAGATCAGTACGTTCAAGATGATGACCTCAATAATGTCACCCTTCCCCCTGAAGTTGCTTACTTTACCTACGGTAAGATGCTTTTTGCTATCTAATACTTCCTGTTCTTTTAGGTTAATGTGTGGCAGTACTGAAAGCAACTTTCTTTTTGTGATATTTATATAGTTTTTTCCTAATTAAACCGAATTATTTTCCCTAGATCTACCCATTCCAGCCATCTTCCCAGCCAGTCAGAACGGATCCAAGCCTCATGCAGCCTCTGCTCTTGTGCCATTCAGGTCAATCACATCCTGAAAAAGTAGCTTGAGCAGCAGATAATCAGGAGCCGGGAGTGAGCACAGTATAATTTAAATTACAGATGAATTAATCTGCTTGGTTTTCCAGATGTGAGAGGAGGAAGATGTGTAAACTGAGGCTGCCCTAAGCCTGTAGTTCTGCTACATCCAGCACCTCTATAAAAATAAATAAAAATACCTGCTGCTCCTCAAAACCTATATTTTTGTAGAGCCTGTATCACCTATAAGTGCTGACACTGGGAAATGCAAGCAGCAGCAGCAGTGCCTTGAAAATGTTATTTTGGATGGCTGAAATGGTTTTCCTTTGCTTACGGAAATGAACAGAGCTTCACACCCGTGTGGGGACTGGATCCATTGCACACCTCCACAAGCTCTAGATGTCACCCTGGGCAAAATCCATGGGGATTTCTGCTCACAGAGGGGCTGCAGGAGCTCCAGAGCTGGGCACCAAGGAGCACCACTCACTCCCTAGAGCTGTAAGGTGGTTGTTGTAGTGCTGGGCTGGAGCGGAGAGCTGAGGCAGCACCTCCTCCACCGTAGACGTGCCCCACACAGCCCCAGAGCCACGAGCCTGACCCACAGCAGGGTACAGAGCCACAGGATCTAGGTGGCCCCACCAGCTCAGCTCTTGCATCCCTCTCTGCCCACACAAGCAAGAGGCCACAGTAAATGTGGCTTTTCCCTCTATGGCTTGCTGCTCACCCATTTAAAGTGAGTTCATGATACAAAGGTGCAAAGGGTCCAGAACAGAATATCCCAATGAGATCCTGTGAGTTCCTCCATCTGCTGCTTTTCCTTTGATTCAGATTACTGCAAATAATGCCTAAGTTTACTGCTGTGGCCCTGAAGATGTCACATGTGTTAGCTGTGAGTCACAATCTTTCCATCAAGAGCCTCAGTTGATGCAAGGACACTTACAAGCCATATTAATATAAATGTTTAAATTTTCAGCAGATTAGGTAAATGATGCATATCTGGAGCTTTCTAAAGTAAAAATATTACAGTTACTAGACTTCAGGAACTGGTTTTAATTTAGAGATAACATGAAAATGGTATACTTAATGTTTATACCTGCTTCATTTGAACAAATCCTAACTTTCTTATCTAATGGTGAGGACAGAGATCTTAGTCTCCATAATGTTTCCTTTCCAAATACTGACACAGTGCCATGTATCCAAATCTACAGCTATACTCCACTGTGTTGTGGTTTTGCTTCTCCGTCTTAAGAGCTTCAAATGGAAAAGGCACAACCCAGTTGATATTCAACTAGGAAACAGAAAATACCAAGTTTGTTTAAAGCCATGCTGGTTGTTTTCACTGTGTGCCTTCAGTAAATCCCAGTGACTTGGTCATTTCCCATCTTTACCATGTGAAAAATACAACTAATTCACCCCTGTTTGTACAGCATGCTGAGGTCCAGTGAACAATTGCCCCAAAGTTGGTTTTTTCCCTTTAACTCCTAGCCAAATGCAAGACTGAGTCTGGAAAAGGGTAATTTATCATAGTAGCTTCCATCTAACCCCTTCTGTTACTAACACCTAGTGTACATGTATTGTTTTAGCCAGGAACAAGTGGCTCCCCTCGGATCCTCAGATCATTTCAGAAGGCCTGTATGCCATAGCTGTGGTACTCAGCTTCTCCCGCATTGCTTACATTCTTCCAGCCAACGAAAGCTTCGGCCCCCTGCAGATCTCTCTGGGGAGGACTGTGAAGGATATCTTCAAGTTCATGGTCATCTTCATCATGGTGTTCCTAGCCTTCATGATTGGCATGTTCAACCTTTACTCTTACTACCTTGGTGCAAAGTACAACCCCGCGTTTACAACGTGAGTACCTAGGGGAAAGAGGCTGTTCTCGCAGGGCTCAGTCCCTCCTGGCCTGCTGCTGATGCAAGGTCTGCTCAGGCACTTTCTGCTGCAGCTGTGTGGGCAAATCACACCCAGGTTTTGACAGGGAAACCTGTACCACAGCCTGCAGCCCTGGCAGCCAGCTCTAGGCCTGAGTGTGGGGAGAGGAGCAGTTCAGAAATGGTTACCTCTGGAAATCGAAACAGCAGATCAGGGAAATGTTTTGTGAGATGTTCAGTTCAATGTGTCAAGAGAAGCAGTGGAGAATAAGTTAAACCTAAAATTATTGTTCTTAAACCTGTAAGATGAAATGTATGTAAAATAAGGAAGGATTTTGCTTCTCTGAGAGCCAGCGTTGGGGGTTCAATTCCCATAGGGTCCCTTCATTTAAGAGCTCGACTCAATGATCCTTGTGGGTTCCTTCCAACTCAGAATATTCTGTGATTGTGTGATCTGTTTTAGGACATCATCTGAGTGCAGCTGTGATTACTGGGTGTCCTTCTGCAGAGCCAGCTGCTGGTCATGGGGCTCAAAACAGAGCAAAACCAACCAGGTTGCCTGGGATGTGGGGTTTAAGTCCTGACTGGGAACTTCGCAGCAGAAGCCTGTGAAAGCTGCACAGAGCATCACACCAGGCTCCTCTCCACAGTGGGTCTGCCTGGGCCATGTCCACCTGCCAGCACCCACAGCCCTGCAGAGCTGTCTGTGCTGGATGTCCCTCCCTCACCTTGTCAGGGATGTTGGGAAGAGAAAGAGGTTGGAAAATGCCAGTGGAATGGGGTTCAGAGTGAGGCTGCTTTTGAACTTACAGCCCTTTGGTGGCAGGACAAAATGCAGTCTCAATTTTGCAGGACCCCCAGAACACAAGTCCCAGTCCTGTGAGAGACAGCTGAGGTCCTGAAGGAGTTTTCAGAGCAGGGGACAGTCCTGCTGACTATGAGGGATGTGTCCCATACATCCAGGGGAAAGCCTCCTCCCTTGCACTGCGATGAGGCACCAGCACAGCACTGGGACAGTCAGGTTTGAGTCTCACAAATCCACCTTGACTGCCTTAGGGACACAGGGGGGGCTTTCCTTCCCACACACCTGTGTATGGGAGAAGCTTGGCATGGTGTTTGCCCCTCGCTGTGAGCTGACTTCCAGAAAACCACTCCACAGCCACAGTGCCTGAGCCCACGGTGGTTACAGTGTGCACAGCAGACACTTGATGCTGAATTTGATGTGTCAATTCTGGAACGTGTTACACAGCGAGCCTGGGGCTTAGCTCATCACTCCTCTTGGAGAAATGACCTTTTCAGCATCATTTCTGTCCTGCAAGTGGCTGTTGCCTTCCAGTTTTACCACACACCCTCTTGTGCGACATGTAACCTGTAACATAATGTTTACTTTCCCTTGTTGAGCCAAATGTGCCTTCTAGACCTCTCCTGTAGCCTCAGGGCACATCTTAATGGAAGGATTTGTAAGACCAGATGCATTTACATCTATCTGTGCTCAGTAGTGAGGGAGAAGAGAACTGAGCGTGTGGGATGTGACTTTCTTCATATTTGAAAAGAAGAAGATGCCCTTGAAGCACAAGACATAATGAGAATCAAGTCAGTACCATCCCTGACTGCCTGGTGGCACAGCAGCCCTCACTTACAGCATCCTCCAGGCACATCCCTGGAGAGCGTCACTGACAAATTCCAGTTGCTGGTGCAATTCAGCGCAGTAACTCTCTCATTAGCACTCATTATCTAAGTGGATCTTCCAGCAGTTACCGTCCTTTGATCGAAATAATGATCAAACATTCACTAAAATGGTGACTGCTCACTGGAGTAAAGATTGTTTAAATGCCCAAGGGATATTTGGACTGGGGAGAGATCCTCCTTCAGCCTGCTGACTACTTATCCTTGAGGGACTTCATGTTGTTGTAAAGCAAATTTTCCAGGAGCATAAATTTTCCTTTTAAGAATTCAGAAAAGACTTTTAAAATACTTACTTTCTTCTGATTTAAACACACAGGAGTGGCAAATGATGATCAGTGAAAAAAAGCCCTTTCATCATGTGAAACAAAGAGAATAGATTTATATTGATTCCGAAAATCCTTCTTAGATATCCCTTTCAACAAACTAGAAGGCCTGAGGTACACAGTCTCAAACAATTCCAATAAGCTAATTACAAGGTTATTTTGGCAGACAGGCAGCCACCAGTTCTAGCAATGCTTCCTGCTCTATTTTTTGTGGCTGCTTGTTGGCCTTGCTGAAGGTGGTGGTCTCCTGCTTCCATTAACTTACTCATGGAAAGGAGGAAGATTTCTGTATTACAGCTGAATAAGGAACTCAGCTGTTCATTCACTGAAAAATCACTGGGCCAAATAGGGGTAATGCTTACTTTGGTGTCCTCATAACCCTTCTGTGACTTCAGCAACATCATAGAAGGCATTTCCTGGGAGGCATGTTTGTGAATTCTAATGAGGATGGGTGAAATTTTACAGTGAGTTTTGTAGTCAGAAATGTGACTATTTAACTGTGGGACCTGGTTCTCAGAGGTCACTTGGACAGTTGTGACAGAAAAAGAACCATTGGATTTGTGCACTTAATTGACTGTGGCCAGTTCCAAAGAGCATTGACAGCTCCCTGGATGCCTCAGTGGGAAACCTTAGACAAACAGCTGCTCACTAAAACAACTCCAAATTACACGTTTAAGAAAAGCACACCTTTCCAGGGCAGTATGTAAGCAGAAAAAAGAGTGTACACTGAGGGAATTGCTTGCTTCATTCTAATGATAACTGTTAGTGAATGTTTGGTTTAACTTTCACCCTCCCTTGCTACTGCACTTCTGAAATTGTGTGCTCAATTTCTCCTCTGTTGTCATCTACAAAGCAAGCATATAGCACCCCAGTGGCCTCTGATTTGAGTTATTATACAAAGTTTCTGTCATTTATTTCATTTTGATGTTCTGGAAGCAAAGGAAATAAAGATGCAGTTGTCTTTACTACACACAGTTAAATATAGAGATTATTTAACTAACCATGGGATACTTTCAACATTTTTTGGAAGTTCTTCAATGCTGAAGAACAGATCATTTCCTCAGCAGTTGCCACTACGCCAGCTATGTTTATCTGTTTATCATATGCTGTGTACAGCACACAGCTCTTGAAACAGCCTGTAATTAAGAACATGCTATGCAAACAAAATCGAAATGGAGGCAAGGCTGATTGTGTTCATCTTGCTTTCTGCATCAGAAATCAGGCTGAAGGCTACAAGGCAAGGTTTTCTGTCTCACTCTCCCAAAGGGAAATGTGACTCACTGTTCAGTGCCAAAGCTACTTTGAGGCTTGAAGGCTTTTTTCTACTTGTTTTGCCAAAATGTGATAGTTTTGTAGATTTTATTGACTGCATTGCTTTCTTGGCAGAGTTAGTTCTCAAACTCATTTAAGGAGATAAATCTGAAAGGATGCCTTAAGCTTTCTTAACAAGGGCACAAGACTGATATGAAATCATCGCCTTGCCATGATCCTTTTTGATGAACAGCACACTGCTGTTTACAAAAGCGATGAAAATCTGCAACTAGATGATTGGCTATGGTCTGTTAGGAAGCACCATCTTCCTTGATGCAAAATCTTTACATTTTACTGTAATATGTGTAATGAAACAAAAAGCCAAAAAATCTCTGAGGTCTCCCCACTGCAAGTCAGTTCTACCACAGTAATTCTGCCTACCCACCTCCTCAAGGAGCATCAGCCAATCTGTCACTGCCAGACCCTCCTGCTGCCAGGAGCTGTCGGTCTGCGCAGGACTCCTCATTTCCTCCATTCCTTTATTTGTTTGCCTTTGAGAAGGATAAAACACCTGCTGACCTTGCAGGAAGGGGGTAAATTGCTTAGCTGGCAACAAGGAGACACATTGGCATCTTGGAATATTTGAGAACTTGGCTCCCAACTTCCTCCTCTCACGTTTTAGTGAGATGTTCTTTTAAAAAAAAAAAAGCCCAACTGATGTTTCCTGCAACCTGTGCCAAATCTCGTGTGGTTTGGCAGTAATCTAAAAGGGAGAAGGAAAGGGTCATCCAGCCTTTTTGAAGGGTAGGGATGGACTAGTTCAAGGTCTCCTTAAACCATTTCCTCTGACAGAGGGAGAACTGTATCTGCCTGGGGGCACTGCTAAGCATCGCTTTGGTGCTACAGGTTAGGTCAACATCTCCTCCACCCTCCCAGTCCCACCACCACGGGCATTGGTCCTTTACCTGACACTGGAAATAAGGTTTATGGACAGTACAGAGAAGCCTGACACCCCCCACCCTTACCTCCGGGGCTCAGGGTGGTCAAGGCTGCTTGCAGCTCTCAATTAACTTTTCAGGGACAATCTGGCGCTGCTCAAGTGTAGAGGTTAATGTTTAAGCTGCAGAAAAGGAGCGGAGCTGACACATTGTATTAAAATCTGCCAGCAGGGTGGAAAATTAGGGAACCTTTCCAAATTAAAAGGAAGTTAATAGCAGGGTGCAGCTGGGCTCAAGGCTGGGGGTTATAGATTTTATTAGTTTGAGAAATCACTTAGGTGGTGGGTTTCAATGCCAGAGATCGTTGGTGTAATGTGTGTTCCTGAACTGGAAAGTACAACATTTATTGGAGAAGCAGTGGCCAGATTGCTACTGTACAGTGGAGGGAATCTGACACATTAATGCCAGGTCAGCTCGGCTGCAGATGAGGGCAGGGGAAAACAGCAGAGTGTTATAGGAGAGGAAATGTGCAGCAAGCGGAAAAGTGATGGTACCTGAGTGTAGCACAGTCAGAGATCATCCCACAAGGGTGTCTTTGCAGTCGTGCAGAGCAACAGGGGTCAGTGCGTGTGGCATCAGTGGCTCTTGATCAATAAAGTTGTGCAACATTTATTTGAAACATCAGTCAAGGTTACTTCCCACAAGACAATATAGGTTGTAAATATCCTATTTACTGCAGTTTTACCTCTACTTGTAAATGAAATATGGAGTAACACAAATTATGATGGGAATTAAAAGCAATTTGCTGCAGCAGAAAGGAACTGCCCAGCAATCTGCACCAGCATTTCAAAGGGTTGAAATTAATTTCTCTTGCTCTTATGAATGGTGTAATTGACACCAGACTTGATGTAAAGCTTATTTTTCTTGTAGAATATGCTGTGTTTTGTGTCTATAAGCTGTTTTTATAAACAGATTTAGCAGGATTAGTCTGCCACCCTAGTAAAAAAACATTTCATCAAAACAATTTTGTCTATGGCATTGTTTCATTTGAAGGTGTTTACCTCCTGGAAGGCAGGAGGAGAGAGGAGGAAATTAAGTGGTAACAAGCTAAGGATTGCTCAGCAAAGGCAAAATGCCTTCTAAATTAATTTTTAGGCAAAAGGCTTTCAAAATGTGCCAGCATCCCTCCTCCTCCTCCTCCTCCTCCTCCTCCTTCCATCCTTTTCAGCTGTGGCTTGTGGCTGCTCCCCTGCCGCCTGTTACAGCCCTGACTCCTTGGATCAGTATCTCCTTTTGACCTGTTAGTCCAGCCACATTCTTTCCAGCTCCACTTCTCTTTGTCATTGGCTTATTCCCCTTTTTCTCATCTTTCAACCTTTTAATTTTCCTCTTGTTTCTTTCTACTTTCAAGCAAGGATAACAATCAAATCAAAATGCCTCTCTGCAACATCTTCTACCACTCTTTAAGTCCAATTTTTTCCTGCAAATGCTTGGGTGTCTGACATGTTTGCAGTCCCAAAGCAGGATGGGAAGAAAATCAGACTATGGTGTGACTATATTTGCACTCTGTGTTCTTTATATTAATGCCACAAAGCAGAACTTTTCAATCCCTTCTCCTGGGTAAAAGGCTTCTCTTCTGCCCTGGAAACTGCATAGAATGAGGTCAGACTTGGTTCTGTCTTCTCGGGATGAAAAAGAGTGAGTGAGTAGAAGCAAAAAGCCCTGCATAAAAAGTTTCAAACTGCAAGTTGCCCATGGATTTGTCATCCCTATTAGGACACAAAATCCAAGTGACAAGTAATGCACCTGATAAGAACAGATGGAGCAAATCAGGGCACAGTGTAACTTTGTGGTATTAACCAGAAATCAAATTTCTTTATCAAATCAGGAAATATGATTTGGCACCTCCCTGGGTGATGGATAATGGGTTACAACAACTGTGCCAAGATATATTTATATTTGTGCGTTGCTGCTTTTATTATTAGCATGTGGCCTGGCTAACCTGGCATCAACTCTATAAAGTGATTGTTTGTTTTATTTTTAGGGTAGAAGAAAGTTTTAAAACCTTATTCTGGTCAATATTTGGCTTATCTGAAGTGATATCTGTGGTGCTGAAGTACGACCATAAATTCATTGAGAATATTGGATATGTACTCTATGGAGTATATAACGTGACTATGGTGGTTGTGCTGCTTAATATGCTAATAGCCATGATCAACAACTCCTATCAGGAAATTGAGGTAAGATAAGAAATCAGATTACAAACTCAATGCACTTAATTATTGCTGATAATGAAAATGGTAAAAACCCAAGGAGAGTGTAGCTTGTTCCACATCCAAGGTTAGAATGCTGAAAACAGCTCTTACACATTGTGAGTTAAGGCTGAGTCTGTTCCCAAATTATGACTGAATTAGTAATCAACAGTGAATCATTTCTAGAACAATTTTGTATTCCTTGTTTTTAATGACCTTCTGTGAGTAAACCCAATTTCCTTTACATGTATTCAATGAAAGTGGCTTGTGATGTTTTTTATTCCCTGTGTTGGTTATGATAATTTATCCATGTGTGTTGCCTTAGCTGCATTGTTTGCTTATGACAGAGTAATATTTCTTCTGACTTTTTGCCCTGTTCTCTACTCCTTAAACACTCCAGCCCATGTAGATCTGAAGCTCATGTGCATTCATGAAAATATTTAGAAATTCCATATTTTCCAATTACCAGGCATAAAATTTGATACTTTTTTTTTTTTTTGAGGAGTCTCTAGGGTGTGCAAAACATGACTTTGTGGACATTTACAAAAACCATCTTTTAAAGCATATAAACAGAGCCCTCGAGGAATAGGAATAGGTTTGTGCAGAAAGGCGTTTGCAGGGTTTACCCAGCCCTGCTCAGTAGTGTGGCTATTAGCAGAGTGGATTTGCTAAATGCTTTGGACATAAACAACTCCCTACTAATCTAAATAAAGGCAGAAAAAAATACATTATTTGGATAATGTTAATGTTGAGTCACCTCTTACTTCTAATTTGTTAAATGTCAAACTTCTGCAGTTGGGTTTGTATTAATTGCTTGTCCTAACCTCCCCTCAGAACCTGACATTGAAAATGGCCAGGGCTGAAAATATTTTCTCACTCTAATGTCTGATTCATCCATGTACTGTAGTACAAATATAACTCTATCCTGTGCGTGCTGTAACTGAGTCTAAATGTCAGAGGGACCTTACATATGCTCTCTGCCCCAGAATCTTCCAGGCTTGCAGAAAGCAGGGTCATTTCTCCAAAGGTTTCTAATCCCTTAAGATCAAGCAATTTCCTGAATCCTATTCACCTGAAACAAGCTCTACTTCAGAAGGGGTCTCAGCCTCTTACTGCATTTTCTAGTTTATTGTAGTAGACAGAGATGCTCTAGAAAGTTTTTGAGAAAAAAAAGATCTCTGAAAATATCTGAATAGGTGCCCTATATTAACTTTGCAGTCTAAACTTTCTGATGGCCATTTTCTTGGCAAAATGCTTTGTCATTCTTCCTGATTGTATGGAAATTTTCAAAATTTTGTTAAAGATTACTTTTAAGTATCAGCAAGCAAAACAAGTGAGAACTGTTTGGCCCAGATCCTCCTAATGGAGGAAAAACTAGTTCTTCTCATACTAATTCATTTCAGTCCTCACTAGCAGTGAGATTACAGAGAGTTGTAAAAACAGAGTTACGTAGGTTGGAAAAAACCTGTAGGATCATGGACTCCAACCATGCCTCCAGCACTGCCAAGGCCGTGCCAAACCATGTCCCCAAGTGCTGCATCTACTCTTCTTTCAGCATCCCCAGGGATGGTGACTGACTGCAGCCAAAGTCCCTACTGCCAAAGCATTTCTCTGATGAGAGCAATGTCAGTAATGTCCTAGGATTGACATTACTGAGGAATTAAATTCCGTTATGGTCAGTGGGCAGATGGTTTACTATTAGCTGGAGTGATAAGACCATATTCTCCTGCTTTCCATTTAATATCTCTCTTCATCTGCTTCTGGTTTTCTTCTGTTTATGCCTCAAGTATTGTTGTTTCCTGGCAAATTTGCATTTATGGAAAGAAATCCTCTTGCCAGCCATAAAACAGAACTACTGCCATCAGTAGTACTTTTAACTGCTTTAACAGAAAGGCATTAGAACAGTTCACTAGTGGTTTATTCTGTAATTCACCTTAAGGATTCTGTGAGGTGCAACCCCAAACCACAAGAGCAAATGGCAGAAGTGGATGCTGCTGCTCTGGTGAAGACACATTGCTGTAACTGTGGCAGAATTAATCTCCATTGTGTCATGCCAGTTCCTGACCAGGTTTCAGAGGTACAGGGTAATCAGAGGTTATGAATTCCAGCAGAACGCAGATGTACACAAGTACGGGGAGCTGGCAGATCCACACCTCTACTGCTGCTTCTGCCCTCCATGTAAACCACAATGAACACAGCTGTGCAGCAGCTGTATCTCATCCTTTCTTCTGCCTGATAAATGGTTCTGATACATGGCCCTGACCATCCTCCTGTATCAATGCCAAGTGAATGGTTTCCTCCATAAAATATTTGTTAACCTTGCCCTTGTTACTTGGAATTGATCCTGGCCCACCTTGACAATTTATAAAGGAGATCCACAGACACTGAATGATGGAGTTTTTCTCCACCTTCATCAGTGGCAGGAGGTGAATAGTAGGAGGATTAAGGTGTATGGGGATACATGGTGGTGAATGCAGACAGGATCCATGAGGAAATCAGCTGATGATAGAAGAATGCAGGGTCTCAGCCTCCCTATGGGGGATTCCTGGCCAGTGCATTGGTAACAGATGACACAGAGCATTGCAGTTCATCACAACAGTCTTTGCTGTTATGTTCATAAAAGTTTCTCCTGCTTTCCATGTCTCTATGTTCTGACACATTCATTTATCAGCATAGCAAAACCACCAGATTGTTACTGAGACAAGGCCTTTGATATACAGGGAAACAGTCTAATATTTGGAAGACACATATGTTATGTTTATGCATCACTTTGTTTAAATTTTCCTTGTTTTGAGATTACCACAGAGAAGCCTACGAATACACATTTTGTGCAGGGGACTTGTTCTGGCAGGCAGAATCTGGTTCTAGTTAACTCCTACCTGTATGTTTGTCCTGGTCATAGCTAAATTCCTTCCTATTTACTAATTTGGGTGTTGATTTGTTTTTCCTTCTTCCCTTCCCAAGGAGGATGCGGATGTGGAGTGGAAGTTTGCACGTGCCAAGCTCTGGCTATCCTACTTTGATGAAGGAAGGACTTTACCTGCTCCTTTTAATCTAGTGCCAAGCCCTAAATCATTTTATTATCTCATACTGAGAATAAAAATGTGCCTCATAAAACTCTGCAAATCTAAGGCCAAAAACTGTGAAAATGACCTTGAGATGGGGATGCTGAATTCCAAAAAACGGGTATGTTTTATCTTCACTTTTCAGCTTCTTTGTGGAAAGGATTCATGCCAGGGACCTTCTGGAGGGGCTTGCATGGTACACAGGGACATCAGGGACAGCACAGACCCTCACAGGACCTCATCACTGCATGTTGTTTGTATCACATTGCAAGCAGAGGGTCCTCCCAGAGGTGTGGCCTCACTGCCCTAGGCACCATCCTCACACCAGGGAAAGGGCAACCTTTATAAGAGCAGGCACTTTTATAACTTTTGTAAAAGCAGGCACTCCAAGGCCAAATTAACAAGGTCAAAGAGAAGAGCAGAAGAAGAGGCACAAACAGGCTCACAGCTTGTCTGGCTCAGGCCCATTGGTCCAGGCTCTCTCAGCTGAGCTCTATGACTCTGCCCAGGGAGGGGAGAACAGAGTGACACTGGGACTCTCCAGCTGAGATGTGTGCAGCCCGCCCTCAGCTGTAACCTTGAAAGAGAGACTGAGGAGAAGGAAAGGGAAGTTGGAGGAGGCTTTGCAGAATTTGCCTTTGGGGCATGTAGGCTGCTTTAAGTCTGCCTGGATCTCTTGGCTCTCCTTGGAGGAGCAAACAGCTGAGCCATCCAGCTCACGGTGAGCCAACCAACTCATGGTGAGCCATCCAGCTCATGTTGAGCCCTCCAGCCCATGGTGAGCCAACCAGCTCAGGGTGAGCCTTCCAGCCCATGGTGAGCCAACCAGCTCGTGGTGAGCCTTCCAGCCCATGGTGAGCCTTCCAGCCCAAGGTGAGCCATCCAGCCCATGGTGAGCCTTCCAGCCCATGGTGAGCCTTCCAGCCCATGGTGAGCCATGCAGCTTAGGGTGAGCCCTCCAGCCCATGGTGAGCCTTCCAGCTCAGGGTGAGCCATCCAGCCCATGGGGAACCATCAGCTCATGGTGAGCCTTCCAGCCCATGGTGAGCCATCCAGCCCATGGTGAGCCATCCAGCCCATGGTGAGCCCTCCAGCTCAGGGTGAGCCATCCAGCTCAGGGTGAGCCATCCAGCCCATGGTGAACCATCCAGCCCATGGTGAGCCCTCCAGCTCAGGGTGAGCCATCCAGCCCATGGTGAGCCATCCAGCTCAGGGTGAGCCATCCAGCCCATGGTGAGCCTTCCAGCCCATGGTGAGCCATCCAGCTCCAGGCAAAGCCCACGGCCTCCAAAGAGGATCATCCTTCCAGGAGTCTGAGAGAACTGCTCGGGTCTGGTGTTCACCCAGTCTCTGCCAGCACCTAAATTTGAAGGGGGAAGTCTGTCCATGGGGTTTACTCCATATTATCAAATAATCTAACTACCAACATGGTGAGCATTGCAAAGACAGACAAGCATGTCCACAAATTCATTTAACACTGCTGTTGATTACTGAAAGAACCACTAGAACAGTGGAGTATCAAAATGAAAGAAGTGTTTCTCCTTTAACTACCTCAAATAATGATTTAAAAATATGATGTTTTTAAACTGTTATTTGAATCAAACCCCACTAAGCTCGCTTTGTTTGAAATTTAATTTCTGCTTCAAAGCCCAAAATGAAGTAATAAAATTTTCTCTAAGCCTCTCCTTCCCAAAGCCACATGAGTCAAAGTGTCTGGCTTGCCCTTTTTCATGGAACTCATGCAAAATTCATATTTTCCATGGCTTTAGCATAAACAATTAAGAGTATCAGTCATTTCTTGCTTGCCTATTGATTTTGTTCACGTCATCTTCAAGAGTCTCTCTAAGCTCATGACACACCTAATGAATAAGAAAGAAATTTTTAAAAAATTACATTATTACTTCAGATTTTTAATCTAATCATTATAAGCATCCTGATTTGAGAAAAAAAAATAATAATCAGGATCTCTGGTTCAAGCAGGGAAGAAAAGCCCTTATCCAGGGCCTTCCCTCTACCTACAATTGCATATAGGTGCAGAAGTCTATGATATTTGTTCCTCTGAAAAAGTGATTTTTATTTTTTTTTGTTGGTACTTGGACCAAAAGCCTCAGAGGTGGATTACAGTCAAAGAAACCTCTAACAAATATTGTGTGTAGAGTCCAGAAAAGTCTCCTTGGAAGCTTCTAGAGCTGTGATGCCTCTGATAAAAATAAAATGGTCTATTTAAAAAATACATATTTTTCTTGAGCCAAAAGAAGTAGCAAAGGGTACTGCTGTTTTAAAAGGACCAGTGAAAATCAATTGTGTTTCAGAATTTGGTTTTTTACCACAGTCTTGTTCTTTCCAAATACAAGTAGTTATCCTTCTTAAGTTGTGTTCTAAATTGATAAGCATCAGCCTCATTAAGATAAAAGTATTTTGTGCCTCTTAACACCTTGTTGTCTAAAACTTGTGTGTGAATACCATTTCTGTCTAGATAATTTAGAATCCAGATTTTTCCATTAATTTGTGTATTTTTTTCTCTTTTCTGTCTTCCAAAAATTTACTTTTTCGCCCTGAATGTTCTGGCTTTTGCTCTGCTGTGCATAGAACAATTTCCTACTCTTTTTCTAAAGCTCTGCTTAGTTTGGGGCTGTCTGGGTATGAGAAGCTATCACTGATTTAATCATATCATGATGTTTTATAATTTCAGAAAGTTCGTTTTCACTCTAGCATTCAAAACACAGAGAGTTTTTCTGGGAAGAACGCTTATAACAAGCCCACGAGATACCAGGTAATCACAGCACGAAAGCAAGAGCCAGGGGAGAGGTCTGCCGGTGGACAGCTCTTACCTGCAAGGGTCACGTTTGCCTTCCCCCAGTCGATGCCATCCTGGGATGTGCCAGGCTGGGGCACTGGCACAGGGCTGGGCTGGGGTGTTTCGGAGACAAAGGCAGCCTGTCACCCATGGAAATACGCGTGGTGTTAGCGTTTGTCGTGCTGATCAATTCCACTCGAGGGTGTTTAACTTAATACACGAGATTTCATCCGACCTTTGCTCCTCCCATCTTGTACTGACGGCATTTCATCTCCCACGGCACAGAGTCATCTCTCCAGCTGCTGCATTAACATTTGCATGTGCTTCCTCTGGCAGTGGCTCATCCTGGCAAGCTAAACCCGCAATGTGCTATGGTTCAGAGACCCCCTTGTGGCTGCAGAGGTGGCACAGGGTACCACAGCTCTCTGTCCAGCAAGACTGTCGTGCCAGCAGAAGTGTTATTTCTTGTGCAAACATGTTCTAGGGCAATACAATAAACAGAATGTGCCCCACAGGATTTTTGCCTTCTTTTTTTAACATAAAGTGACAAGGAATCTGATGGCACGTGATATGTCTGAAGGGGCCAACGTTGAAGGCAGATGAGGAAAATAACAGTTAAATTGGCTAAAATGTGCAATGGCCACTCTAGAAGTGGTTTGTCTTGTGTTGGTACAGCATCCAGCGCAATGGGCACCAAGCTGTTCAGCTGACCAGTAAGAAATTTCTACTGGTTTTAAAAATTTCTCAGGCTTTTCTCCCACAATAGGAGGGGTATCTAAAAATCTAAGTCAGAAATGGGATACATTCACTCTGGCATCTGGAGTTAGTTGGCTTGATTCCATCAAAGGAAAAGGGATGGGAGATTGTGTCCTGCTCAAAGTGGCATTTCAGCACTTCTGACCCTTTCCCTCCCATTCGAACCCGCAGGTGATGTGTCAGCCTCTGCTGGACTGGTTCTCTTCCTGTAGCTATTATTTCTCAATGAGACCACCTAATATTTGTGGTAAATTAGACCCTTATTTCCAATATTGAAGAAGCCAGAGGTGACTGTGAAAAATAGATAGAAAAGGATAAGTACCTGTTGTTTTGTTTTAATAATGCTAGGTTTGTCATCAAATTATCTTAGAACATTTCAGTTGCTGCAGGAAGAAATTGCCCAAATAATAAAAGAGAGTGTAATAGTCTTCATTATCTAAAAATAAAGAAGGAGGAGCAGTGTGGTAATCTGGCTGGCAAGCTTTTCTTCTACAACTGGGAAAACCTTTGAAGCAGTTGCTTTTTGCTGAACTGTTTTCTTTAGCAGTGTTTATGGAGTGATGTATCTGCAGTCTGTGTACTTAAGACTACATATGGACAGTGCTCTGGAGGGATAACAAAAATACACAGAATTTAAACATGCAATAATTTGAAAAGCTTGAGGAACAAGTCAACACAGCTGCCATGATCTGGGAATAAACTAGTCTAGGAAAAACGATACCTTTATCAAAGAGGGTATGGGAACTGGAGTAGAGAGAGGGGACGTTATCTTTTTTTTTCCACGTAATAAGAGCCTGTGTTCTGACTCCTTGTTTTACTCTAAATTTCCTCTGACTTCTACTCTGGAAAAAAATACTTATTTTTGTATCCAGGTTTTCCCTACTTTCCCCAAACATTACTTCATTTATGTTTTCTCAGGTGACAGCCCTACCTCCCTCTGGATTCTTCTACCTTGGCCATCTCCAACACAGCGTACGTGCACTGTGCCTCATCTCTGTTGCCTTAGTGACTCACCTGCTTAGCCAGATGCCTCTGAGATACAAGGACAGTCTTAGACATCCCATATTCCATGGCTGCATGGCATATACAAATGACTGGATCCTTCTTTGATCTTCACAAGCCGTTTGCACTGCTATAAGCCTTATTTGGCTGCTCAGAAAAAAGAGCAGGTGTACTGTTTTCTTAATCCGTGTTTCACACCCTTTGCAGCATTTTTTAGTGATGGTCCAAGCAGAGATGTGATTGCTCTGTAAAGAAGTGAGTCCATGCTGGGAGAGGCTTCTCCCTTAACACTGGACATCTGGTCACTCAAAGACACTGAGCTCTCCTATGTTTGCAGAGGATGTACCTAAATCTCTGTCTCTGAGAGAGCAATTCTTTTTCTGTTTAGATGTTTTTATTCCTTTTTTCCTTTATAGGCTTTTATTGTGAGATTTTTTCCCCACTGGGTGTCTTTTCTGCAGTGAAGACGAGGCTATCACCTGTGCCCCAGTGTGCAGCCCAGGACTGCCAAAGTTACTTTCTTTCTAGATAAAAAGAACCTAGACATTTTTGGAACAATAGCACATTGCAAGCTCATATCCGTAACCATCATCTATTTCCATACATACCCTTCCTTACTAATCATTATCTTCCAGTTTGTAAGTCTACGTGGCTCTATATTTTTCCCTGTATATGTCTCTTAAAATCTGCCATTTCCCTAAGAAACTTTTCTCTCTTAAGGCAAGTTCCGCACCTCTGTTCAAGCTCTCTTTTCTCTGTCCTTCTCTAAATTTATTTTCTCTTAAAAACCCAATTACAAGGCTGACAGTCGTTCTGTGAACCTCAGGTCAGCTGCATTGTGAGTGAGTTTGCTAACATTATTAATTAACCACTTATTTTTTCCTGTAAATTACTATTAGACAGCGACATGCTAAAAGAAGGCTCTGGAACCCATTCCTTAGCGTTCTATTGGATCAGCTGTGTTTTCATTCTGTCTGTGGGACATGCTCTGCGTTCACATGCGTCCCTCAAAATACCCCAAAGTGCTTCATATGCAGGGTCATGATCAAATGGCTGTCAATCAACTACTGTAGTACAATGTTCACAATATGAAATATAAAATAAATGGGAAATAATAATAATAATAATAATAGTAATAATAATAATACCCCTAGTGAAACCAGATATTTGAATTGCTCATAAGTCTGGAATGAAGGCAATGTGGACAGTCTCCCACTAAAGGAGTGTTTCTGTTCTCCTTTCAGAGGATAATGAAGCGTCTGATTAAGCGCTATGTGCTGAAGGCTCAGGTTGACCGAGAAAATGACGAGGTCAATGAAGGCAAGTGGAATTTTATAATTAATACACCTAACGAGCATGTGCTGTTATTGCTGCTGACCTGGCCAGTACGAGGGTTGAGCTCAGTTAAGATCCTCTGTAGAGAGAGCTTGCCCATGCTCACATTCAGGTGAGGAGTGCTGACTCTGAGCCACCCTTGTGCCCTCGAAACTCCAGGTGCTTATTTTTCCTTAGCAGAGCACACATCTCACAGGATCTTCACACAGCCCTGCTCACCCCTGTAGCTCTAACTCTCCTTCCCTTACAACAGCCAGGGTATTGCCAACACCCAACCTTACCCTGGTGTCTAAGTAAAGCGTTTTCTGACTGCGCTGCCCAGGCCTGCCCCAAGGACACTGCTTTGAGTGGGATCCAGATTCACGTTGCACATGGGATTTGTGTGCAGATGGAAAAGAACCTCCAACACCTCTTAACTGCTACACTCCTGCAAATACCCTGTGCAGGTGGAGATCAATATGTGGAGAGAGAACAAATTTGAGAAAAAATCATGAACTCTCCACACGTATTTTCTGTTGCTGTTGGTACCACTACTGCAAGTACAGGTTATTCCTTATAACTACAGATATTAAGTGCATAATGCAGGGAGATCAAATGCAGTTCCACACACATTCCTGACCAAACACACTGAAATTAGTGCTCTCTCAGGTCTTGGAACCATACTGACTTGGTTCAGTACTGCTAACAAGAACATTTTCCTCTTTCAGGAGAGCTTAAAGAAATCAAACAAGACATTTCCAGTCTCCGCTATGAACTCCTAGAGGAAAAGTCCCAAGCTACTGGTGAGCTGGCAAAACTAATACAGCAGCTGAGTGACAAGTTTGGGAAGACCTTAAATAAGGACATTTGATGGTGAATACAGAGAAAGACAACTTGTTCTTGAGACATTGCTCATTCTCAACCAGCATCTTAGGAGGGCAAAAACCATGTGAAAGATGGGTACTGCACACTCAGCTTTTGCTGACAAGCAAGTGTTGGTAGGAGCACTTTGGTGAGTGACCAGTTAAATCTTTTCTGATACAAAAGTGACTTAATGGTAAAAATCTATGCCCCTTGACATCAGAAATAGATGCACCGTAGAGAAGGCACCTCCAATTAAAGGCAAAAAAAGCCAGATCTTCATTCATCTGACTCCAGAGAAGACAATGTAACTGTGCTCATTAACACCAACAGAGTCTGTACTGACCAGAATTGGGTGAAGTCTGAAGAAATAATGTACCAAGCATATTCCCTGCAAAATTTTTACAATTCCTATTCTTGGGTGTGTACCCTCCTTTTATGTTTACATTGGCAACCCTGAAGATAACTTTGAACAGCACTGTGGCTAATGAAAAACTAATAAGAAATCATCTGCTGAAGTGACCAAGGCAGCAAATAACAAGTAGACACTGACAGCGTTGGAAAAATGAAATCAAGCTTGTGGGGTAAATTATCCTTTAACCTGATGAAAGGATTTCCAGCCAAACACTCCTCTCCACCTTTTCCAGCTGTATTAGCTAGTCTGCTGATGGATATGGTCTCTTTGTATGCACTTAGCCTCTCTTTTATCCTTAGTCGATCCCATCTCCGACAACAGTGTACTGAAATATTCGTAATGATGTGAAACTCACTTCCCAGGAATACCCAGAGATAAAACACCTTGTGCTAATGTGTTCAGTTCAAAGAACAGCATTAATCCAGAGACAGTGATGCAACTGAGCTCAGCTTTCAGATTCCAGAGGTCAAACTGCAAGCCATAGGGAGAGATCAATCACAAAGAACATTGCCCAGTAGTTTCCAACCTTGAAATTAATACAAAAAGGCTTCAATCGAACATTCTGACCAAAAAAAAGAAAAGAAATAAAGGAAAAATCATTGTAGAAATTGTTGTCATGTTTTTGGCTCTTATAGAGGATGAGAAAGGGATTCAAACCATTCTAAGGCTGTGGTAGTACAAGGATCACACTTTTACAGCAGGAAAGTTGTGAGTCTGCGCAACACAACTGCAGAAGTGGATGGCTTGGGTTTTCATGGTTGGCTACATGATTTCAATTTCTTAAAGCACACCTTACTACTTGGGAACCATGGAACTGGACTGTTTGTTTACAAGAGACACCTATAAAATGAACATGACGTTTAGGTTTCAGCTGAGACAAGCAGAGCCAGAAGGTGATCAGTTCTTAAGTGCCAGATGAGAATACATATAGCCTAATAGAATAATAGTTATATTTGTACAAAAATAAAAGAAAACAAAATAAAAAAGTGTACTGTACGTAGATCTGTTTAGAGAAAAAAAATACTGTATTTTTACCTTTAATAAGATTATCTTGTATACTGTAATATTTTTACCTAAAAATGGAAAAAGAATAAAATTACCTCATAATATTTTGTTGTACACTGAGTGAAATATTTGCTTGATCTTTTGACTGCCTATTACATGGCCTTTTTTTTTTTTGCTTTTCTGTGTTATGTTAACAATGAAATCATTATCTGAAGTAATTTTGCCATAAGAATTCTGAAGCCTGAAAGAGCCAAAATGCAACACTTAAACTAGAATACATTTCAAATGAACAAGACTAGGGAATTGAAGGCTCCATGACCAGCTACAGTCCACAAAAATGACTCTTCATTTGTGCTTAATTTGAAATTATTCTATCATTTGTAAAGTTAACATCTAAAAAGAGAAATTCAGCTCTGCTGGCTTCAGCAAACATAGCGGTGGTACCTACTGAGCAAAGCAAATTCAAATGAGTAAGAAAAGCTTTATAGGCTTTAGCTGTTAGGATAAGTGAAGGGGCATCTGCCCTGATCACCCCATCTGGGTGAGGGGTGCTTTGCTCCCCCAAACCCCTTTTTGCAGCTGTGGGAAATCTGTCCTGTCGTGTGACAGTTCTTGCAATGTGGTGTTGGGATGAAACACTTAAACGCCAGCATTCAGCAGAGAGCACCCAGCATCAGTGTGAGAAATCAGACACTGCAGGTGACAGCATTCACTCATCACTTTGGGCTCTCTCCCACAGTAAATACTGCCGATATATGTTCAGTTTTCCCCATAAGAAGAGGGAATATATTTTATGGCAATACTGCTTTCCCCCTCCCCACCTTTTCAGCCACTGTGTAAAACTTTTTTTCCATTTTTGAAACCAGCCCTGTTGTCATGGCACGGTCTTAAAATGTAATCGGATTACAGCTCTACACCTGGCTCCTGATCAAAGTATTGCTTTACCCTTTCCATTTAGTGTCTTAGAGATTTAAGGAAAATTGGTCTTGGTAGAACTTACAACAAACACCATAATTTAAATTTCTCATGACATTGAATGCACGTCCTGCAAAAAGGTTTAGTGGAAATGCTATGATGCACTTATATTTTGTAAATTAAATGCAGCTCAGCAAAGTGCCTGATCTACAGAACAGCAACACCTACAGGAATCTTCTTCTACTGCTAAATATTGCACTCAATGCATGCTCTGGTCAGCACAAATAACACCGTACTGTGAATAACTTTGCTGAATTTTTGGGTCCCGGGTGGAGGTACAGCTGTGCCCATCAGCTCCTGTCCTTCCAGCATCTGTACAGGTGAAGCAGTGCAGTCCTGCCACAGGTAGTTGGCATGCTGCTCTCCCTCAGGAATCTGCCATGGAAGAGCACAATATTCTCTAGGACTTCAAAAGTGGACTAAAAGATGTATTAAAAATACTGTTAAAAAAAATCTGCTTCCTCCCCTTTAGCATTTACATTCTTGAAAGTATCAAAGTATGGAGACTTTATATAAATATTCATGACAAGCAAAACCCCACTTCATCAGAGCACTTTCCTCACCTGGTCCCAGTAACACACCCAGGGAAGCTGCTCTCTGTGTGTTGCTGGGCTGTCGGCAGAAGCAAAGTTTATTCTCCAAGGTCAGTTTAAAAGAAGTTAAAATTAAGAAGCTTCACTAAAGGATCCCTTGGAAAACTTAGAGAGTTTGAAGAGGAAAAATCAAGGTAGGTGAGTCCCAGATTGGATTAGACCTGAGACATGTGGGTTCCCTGTCCCATTTCCCATCACCAGGGGACCTCCCGGCAGTGCAGTGTCACATCAACTACCCTCTGAGTTGCTTTTGGTCCAGTCTGTAACACCTCTTACCTTTGGTTTTGTAATATAGGTTTTAATGTTCCTTGGACATATTCATGCTGTGAAGGGATGGAACTTTACCCAAATTATTTGTGGAAATAGAATTATATTTTTTTATGGGAAATAAGAGAGGTCATATAAAAATGAAACTAACCTCAAGTTGTCCACACAAAGGTGAATATTCTCCAAGAGATCATCGTAATTCTGCAAATCCCCCAGGCCCATCAAACTAGAACTTAAATAGACACCCTGAGGAAATCAGAACAAAGTCATTCACTAGCCAGTATTGATTTATTGACTGCCCGAGTCTCTAGACAGTTGTTTCACACCTTGCAAAGGCCAAACCAGTCAGCTGCTGCTAACAGAGAGGAAAAAACAGCAGTAAGCATTAGCAGGACTTGATATTTCATGGGGCTGAGCTGCCTGGTTTTAAGCCAGGGATCCCTGCTGCCCAGAGGTGCAAGTCCCAAACCAAAGGAGCTGTCCAAGGGCATCTGGCATCATGTCCCTGCTTTCAGCAGCAAGGGATGGGCTGTGCAGCCACAGGGCAGATGTGATGCTTCATGCACTTCTTTGCTCTCCACCTGGACTAATTCTGCCTGAAACTTTATGGAGAATGACTAACAAATACTGTCCTCTGTTCCCGAAAACATGGTTTAAAAGTAAATATGAAGAAGAATATGAATGGTGTAATGAATAATGGCTTAAAAGGCTGCCTGCATCCTGACCAGAGTTCATATTAAATTGTCAGAGCTAGGCTTTATTTTTAATTAATCTACATGAGGAAAGCATTTCCAGCAGGCCAAAAGAAATTGCCCTAATTAAAAGATGCAAGAAATGAATGATCACTCAGTAAGGACAAGCCAGGACACAGTCCATCACCACAAAGGCAGGAGACTTGAGCAGCGTGGACGGGGTTCCAAACACATCTCCAGCTGAGAGCAGATCTCTGCTGCACCACGGCCGGGTCTGGGCTGCAGCCCTGGGCTGCAGGTGGGGAGGGAGCAGACAGGACCAGTCCTGCATGGTGGGCAGCACCCTGCCACAGAACAGCTCTGCTGCCTCCCAGGCACAAGCAGGAGCCTGGCAAACAAGCACCTGACAAACAGGGTGTTTCATTCCTCAGATGGCTCGTGTTTGCTTCCCCAGCTAACCAACAGGCAGGGAAATGAAAGCCACGACTTCACAGCCAAGGCTGCCAGGCTGTGCTCAGGGTGGCTGTCAGATGGGAAGGGTAGGTGTTTCCTCTATCCAGACACTATAAATAGTTCCCTTGTGACCTGCAAAACAGCGCTGCCCTTGCTTTGGCCACAGACCCCTCTCCACTCCATGTTAGATGCTACAGGCAGCAGGTCCCATTACTCCCATTTCCCCTTGGCTGTGACTGGGCTGTAAACCCGGCAGGTACCACACCTGGTGCTGGACAGCAGCCTGCACAAACTACAGCCTTGAGAAACTTACATTTTTATTGAGAAAGGATAGAGATTTGTGCTGGTTTGGCCAAAATCTAGCAATATATCCTCTGAGAGGAAACCAGGTTACAACCACCCTTCCCCCCACAGGGTTCGGGGAAAAAAAAATTTTCCTCGAAGGAAAGTGAATGAGATAAGAACTATTTATTTAACAAACACACAGGAAAAGGATAATAATGCTAAATAGTGAAATGAAATCTCTCGCTATAGAGAGAAACCTGGGAAGATTTCAGAGTCCTTCTGTAGGTGTGGTCTCTCTCCTCCTCGAAGCTGGGTCGGCGAGGGCCCACCCCCGGGCCTCAGGGAAAAATTCTCCCGATGTGTTCTGATGTTGTTGAACAGTCCAGAAGAGAAGAAGGGAAAAACCAAAGTCCCAGGAAACAAAGTTCAGCTTTCCGTCTCACGCCGGGAAGAGAAGAAAAAAAACCGAAACCGCTGACTGAAGCAAGCAAGCAGGGTGCTCCCTCCTGCTCCTGCAGCCAGAGAACGCAGAGGAGTGTAATCTCCGTGTCCTTGGGAAACTGTTTTGAAAAGTTCGTTTGGTTTTTTTCTTTTCTCCAGCTCAGTTTAAAGGCACAGAAAAGGCACAATATTACTTTTTGGGCATAGAGCATGATAGGGGATACACATGATAGAGTCACCCCAAGACAAGATTGCACAGGGGAAATGAAATAGCCGTAGCTTCCAGTGAAGGAAGGCTGGTGCAGAGAAATTCAGTGATTTGCCTTAATGACCTGAAAGGAAGGAGCCAAAAATGGGACTGTGGTTCTGAATCTTAGTAGAATGAAAATATAATCATTAGCTTTGGCCTCTCTTAGTCCCTGTTCTGCATCTTTGTAGGGCATGTACTCCTCAGTGAGGGATAAGATTTGCCAATGCCTGATGCCAGCAGCACAAGAGCAATAGGAAAAAAAAAGAATGATTGCTTCAGTGATCCTATATAATTTTGAGAAGTCGTTCCCTTCAATCTCTGGGAGGTTTTAGTGGCTCTATATCAATGATATGTCTTCACTATAGTTGAATTTAAATAAAGTCAAATAGAAAGATTATAATGAAGGGAGCAAAATAACTAAAGTGCTTCTGGAATTTGTGATGCCTCTAACAGCAGCTGACAGGGCACTCGCTTCAGGTCATTTGAGACAGACGTTTAACACAAACCTGCAGTGTGACAAAGGGGATTTTCTTAAACAGTTAATGAATAGCTAACGATCCTGTTAATATACAACTAATGTTTACAATAATACAGACTAATATTTAATTCCCTTACTAATGATTAATTATTGTGCTGCAAGGTTTTAATTAGGCTTACGCAGCAGGAGCATGGGGGATCTGGTGAGGAGATGAATTTCTGTGCGGAGTCACTGCCCTGACTCCAGGCTCTTCTCCAGCAGCTGCCCCTGTGGTGGGCACAGCTTTGGC
This sequence comes from Lycocorax pyrrhopterus obiensis, assembly GCA_014706295.1. Classification (NCBI taxonomy): domain Eukaryota; kingdom Metazoa; phylum Chordata; class Aves; order Passeriformes; family Paradisaeidae; genus Lycocorax; species Lycocorax pyrrhopterus. Next base: position 16,362,668 of record JACSVZ010000018.1, read on the forward strand.
ACCACAGCACGTCCATGTGGCGAGGGAGCAGATTGGTGGCTGAGATCTTCCGTAGGATGAAGGTTGTTCCCTTGTACATCCAAGTGGGTGGCACACAGACTCCGTAGGAAGTTGCTTTTGCAAACAAGCTGATAGAAACCTGTCCCTGTGCCCGTCAGCTGAGAGCATCCTGCACTGCTGCCCTGCTCTCCCCTTGGAGCAGGGCTCCCAGTCTCATTGTTCTGGTACCCAGCATCGCTTCTGATGGCAAGGGCTCTGCAGCAGAGATTGCAATAACTCACTCCAAGGTTTTCATTTGGAGATGAAAGCTTCCATGAAATTAAAAAGCTGGTTTGATGCAAAAGTGTTCTCTGTACAGTAATATGCTTTGGGCCAAATCTTCCTCATGATTCCTGAACACAATTAAAAAATTGAGCTCATCCTAAAAAGAAGCTTGTTGGGCTCATGCGTTTAGAAGCAGCGCTGACTGGTTTTGCCAGTCCTTCCTGCAGCCAGCCAGGACAGACAGACAGGGCTTCAGCAAGGTACTCAGAAGACCACACTCCTCCTCCCAACAGTGCATTTGCAGCCAGCCAAGTGAGCCCACGGCTTAGGGACTTTTATTTTTGTCACAGATCTCAGGCAAGCCTTCAGGTGACGAGAGGCCAGCAGGCTTGTTCGAGGGGCAGCTTCTAAGCACACCTGAGAGCTCCCAGCTTTCAGGCAAAGCGTTAGCGAGATCGAAGTACAACAGGGAATGAGTAACAGACACCTCATCAGAAGCAGCATTCACTGCGGAGTGAAAAGACACGACTAGAGGGAGACTTTTGTGCTTATTAAACACTCTTAAGTGTATATTGTGTACCTGGTAACACCTGGCTCAGTCCCTGCTGCCATCTAGGCATCGCACCAGAGCCACGTTTGTTGTGATGCTCCCGAGTCAGCATTCCTGCTGTGACAGGAATCAGTGTGGGAATTTCGGCGGAGGGGTGTGATGGCAGAGGCAGCCCAGCACAGGCACAGGAGCTGCAGAGAGCAGCAGGGTCTGCAGGTGAAACTGCCTCTTTCCTCCAGGGCAGGGGGGAAGCAATGGTATTACAGACTTGAACCACAAACTTACAGCAGGTTTTGCTTTCAGAGCAGAACAGGGTGGCAGCAGGTGTCTGCAGGCAGGAGAGGCATGGGAATGAGGGAGGAAATTCACACTTGTGGCAGCTGAGCTGTAGCATGGAGACCGAGGTATGCATCACCTGCCTGTGCCTCATCACGCTTTGGGGTGAATTACAGTCCATGCTCTCTGAGTTTTACTGCTGGGTTTCTTTAAATATTTAGAAGAATATTGGGGAAGGTGGGGGCTCATGTTCTGCACCCAGCCTAAAGTGAAAATGATGAGGAGGGAAAGGTGCAACTAAAAATATAATTAAGTGAGAGGAAAAAGTGGGTGTCAGCAGGCATAAGAGAAAATAATAGCCCTTTCTCAACTGGAGTTACAGCCACCAGCACGAACTGCTGCCTGTGAACACCTTTACCCAAGCTGTGTGCGCTCAGAGCTAACCCCTGGGGATAAACAGAGCATGGATACACCTACAGAGTCTGCCAAAAGCCAATTCTGTGCCCCTCAATTTATGAAGGATGTTGAGATGCTCAAACATGCCCAGAGGAGGGCAACACGGCTGGTGAAGGGCCTGGAACACAAGCCCTATGAAGAACGGCTGAGGGAGCTGGGGTTGTTTAGCCTGGAGGAAAGGAGGCTCAGGGGAGACCTTATCACTCTCTACAACTCCCTGAAAGGAGATAGCCAGGTGGGGGTTGGTCTCTTCTCCCAGGCAACCACTGATAGAACGAGAGGGCACAGTCTTAAGCTGTGCCAGGGGAAGTTTAGGTTCGACGTCAGGAAAATATTCTTCCCTGAAAGAGTGATTGGGCCCTGGAATCGTCTGCCCAGGGAGGGGGTGGAGTCACCATCCCTGGACATGCTTAAAAAAAGACTGGACGTGGCACTCAGGGTCATGGTTTAGTTGATGAGGAGGTGTTAGGTTAGGTCATAGGTGGGACTTGATGATCTCAAAGGTCTCCTCCAGCCTAGCTCATTCTGTGATTCTGTGACACTGGCTACTGCTCAGGGAGAGCATCATAAGGCGGGAGGGATAATTGTACCTGGTAATGTCAGCTGATGCCACAGCCTGCAGTAAGCCCTCAGTCCCCAAGACCCCCAAGTACCTGGTGCTCTGAGAGGAGAAGAACTGTTTGTTGTTTGTTTGATTGTTTTATTCAGGAGTTTTTTCCTGGCTTTTTAGTATTTTCTCCATGCTTTAGAATAAGCTGTGGATGTCTCATAGAGATTTCAGTGGGCATTCACGAGGGGAAAACACAATCCAGAGCATTCCCAAACACAAACTGCTGTGGATGGGAGAGGAGGGAGAGGGACCCGTGCCTCTCGCTGCTGGTTGCGGTGGGAGCCAGCAGGCTGTGCTCATGAACCAGAAATCCACAGCTCTGCCTCTGGGATGCTCCGCAGTAAAAGCAAAGCTACAGGAAAAAAACATTCCTTTTTCTGCAAGGCTTTTTTCCAGCTCATTACAGCAGCCTGCCTGCATGTTTAAACAGCCCATAAAGCCACAAGGATCTGGCACTTATTAAACTCTGGTATTAAAAAAAAGAAATGTTGAGCTGATGCTTTCTTGTTAGAAAGTCAATATTTCTTCAGCTGACTCTGATGCACTCAAAGAAGTCTTCTGCTTTTTGCTGTCTTACTCTTTTTTTTTAAGTGTCTGCTGGCTCTCGGAGGACAACGCCTTTCAGTATCTCTCTCTCATTCATACCTACACAAAATATAGATACAGAGCTCCAGAAGAAAATTCCCTCTTCAGCTGAATTTTGTGTGTAGGACTCACTGTGGCCAGAACTGCTGCTTCCCTAAAGTAGAGATTCTGTTATTTAAACTTATTTAAAAATATAAAGGTTAGGTTCTCTTCCAATCTGTACCTGCATAAGCCAACACCAAACTGCTTTAAATTAGAAAATAAAATCATATTTCTGCTATCATCTCACATGCAGGGTTTCCTTAATCCATTCTTCCAATTTTAGGAGTATTTCTAACAAAATGTGGACAATTCTTACATCTGAGGTACCAAGATGTTTGTGATAGCAGAAATCCGAAATCTGATGGGGATTCCCTCCAGCATTCATCCTTCTTGGAGCCAGAATTGAGCCTTAAGCCTCTTTCTTGTTCCCCTTTCTAGGCACAAAGCCTGTCCTTGATTAAAGACAGCACTTCAGCCATAACCTAAAGCTCCATAAGTGCACTGGTTTATTTCTTGCTAGTCTTCTTGCAGCAGTGAGTCAGAAATCTTCGTGTTATAACAGCTTAAACCAACGACCTTGGTGCTCCCAGAAGCATAAGAGACAGGTGAAAGCTCAGGAGCCAAGTGCAGCTCTCCAGAGCCAGCATAAACTCATTCCTGGTGTTCAGGTCTCCAGCAGTACCTGAGATGCTCTGTCAGTAGCAGGGGACTCCTGTGGGGCTGGGGTGAAAGGCAGGAGTGATACGGAATTATGGGGATGGCACATCCACCACACCTCAATTTAAACTGGATATTCACAGTAAAAAAGCTGAGCTGGCCCAGATAAAGCAGTTCAGCTGTTTCTTGAAAAAAAGAATAAAGCAGACATAAAAGCGTGCTGTAACTGAATTAGTGAACATCAGAAAAATCAAACGAGTCTGTCAACAGCTCTGTGTGTCAGTGCCACTGCTCCCCGTGCTTCCCACAGCCCCGAACTGCGGGGACCTGGAGCCACCCCCACGCCACGGGCACCCCCCTGTACGTGACGTGCTCAGCCTGAACCACGGCCTGCATCTTGTTCAGGCAGAGGGCTGCGGTTCAGAAACGTATTGTTATCTAAGCCTATCCTCTCAGCCAACCAATTCCAGCAACTCGCTTTGAAAACACCACCCACGTTCTGTAAAAATTCAGATTTGAGATGCAGCCCACAGAGATTAATGAGGGTTTGAATTTATGCCTCAGGAGCTTCCAGTGGTTTGATTTTTCTGCTATACCATTGTAATCTTCCTGTACGTGAAGGCTGCTCACGTACTTCCAGAAAGGTCTTGATTTCACAGCTAATAAAAATCGCATTCAGGAAAATTAAATAAATAAAGCAGTTGCTATTACTCAGGCTGTATTTTAGCACAAAGTCTGGCGATACAAATCAGTGTGTGGTGGCCAAACTGAGTTTCAGGAGGTATTTTTCGCTGAAGCTCTGCCATGTGCAGGTCGGCCCCATGAAAGGGACCCAGTGGGGTGGGGGCTCTGCAGGGCCCCTCCACCTTGTCCTGGCACTGGGGGAGCACTTTCCAGCAGCCAGATGGGGGTGTTCCCTGTGGAGAGCTTTTCACTCAAGGTTTGAGGAATGGCAGAAGCCAACGAGACCCTTGCAGTATTCCTCAGGCTGGTGACAATTCCAGCAGACCTAGTGACAATTCCTCACCACTTATGCACGAATGCTGCTGGAAGCCATCCCGCTGAATGCCCCCATAAAAAGCAGTCGAGCACAGCTCTGCACGTACCAGGCACTGCAGTACAAGCACTAAACAAGGTGTTAGCTTGGGCTCAGCAGCTGGAAAACACCTCTGTGAATTTCTACTTCACTCTATTTTGCTGCAGCAGACACAGGCAGCCCTAGCAGAGCACCGCGGTTTTGCCTTTCTGTGGGAGCGTTGCTTTTCAGATTTCGTTTTTATCAAGTTTGAGTTGGACACTCTGGGGAAAGGAGGGGCAAGAATCCCAGCACTGACTGAAAAGCGAAATAACCTTGTTCACCCAGACTATCAGAAAATGTCTCTATCCTCTCCACCTCTCCCAAAAAGGAAAGAGAGCACATTTACCTTTTCTTAGCACTGAGTATCTCCTCAGATATATTTCTGAGTGATCCGAGAGCCAATAAAGCTGTGGGAAAGAAAAGACATTCCTCTCTGCACATTACATGTGAGACACTCTGAAACAGCCCTGAGGATTGTCCCACAGACCAAGCCCAGGATGACAGTGTGGACCACCACTGTCTGGCACTTGGGATATTCCTGCTTCTGCATCCATTTGAGCCTCATTGTGCACAATCCAGCAAAACTGTACACATTTCATGGTTAATGTACTCAAAATAAGCATTACTCAGACTGATGACTAGGTCTTCCCCTACAGCCATCTGGATGGTTTATTTTAGAAAGTGATTTGGAAAAACAGTGCTTTATTCATAATTATTCTGAGGGCTCTGTTAGAACACGGGGGCTGTCAGGATCCAGCTCCTGCCTTTCTCTCACTGGCCTCCAGCTTCACATTCCCCTCAGTAGTTCCCACAGGTTTTGAAGGAGGAAGATCCCATTTATCATTAACCACAACACCCTCTTATCATCAAACTTTGAACTGCAACACCGTGCAGGTCCCAGAGATGACTCACCATAAACTCAGGGACCCAGAGCCACCACACACCTCCAGCACATGTCACCTTGCACCGGGCTGCAGTCACATCACAGGGCTGCACTTCACACAAATGCAAATTAATGTTCAAATTACTCCCTCAGGCCTTTGCTGGAATTGCTGCCTTTCAGTGTGTGTCACTTGCTGCACTGGAGCCGCGATGGGCAGTGGCACTCTCAGGGTGCCACCAACACGGGTCCCGGAGGCTGATGCCATCCTGCCATGCAAAAAGGGAGAGGCACTTTAAATTTAGGAGGGGTTCTTGTGTATCTCATCCAAGCCTCATGGTACCTAAATTATTTATTGTGCATTTGCTGCATTATTTATTGAGTTCCTTTTGCCCATGCAAGGAACATGAGCCAGTGGCTCTGCCACAGACTTCACACACCATCCCAGCTCCAGCAGTTCCTTCCCGTTCTCCTCCAAAGGACAGATTACCAGGCTATTTTTGAGGTACATATGTTTTCCCCTGGGTGCAGAGTTCTCCTTGGGTGAAAAGATTCCAACCAACCTCTGGAGAGGCAGGATCTTGCCCGGGAACCATGGCAGAATGAGCTGAAATTATCACAAAAGGTCACGGAAAGAGTTTTTGTTATAAATGTGGTTCTGGCCACTGTGAATAAGGAGCCATCTTGCTGCCCCTGGGTATTCACACGCCCTGGAGGGCACTGCTGGACTCTGCTGCTGTGGCTTCCTCTCCAAAGAGGCCAAAACAACCATGGAGCATTTCCTGTGTTTGAACCACTGAAGCTCTCGTGGACTGGCATGAGGCTGTGTCAGGGAAGGTTTAGGTTGGGTATCTTCACCCAGAGGGTGGCTGGGCACTGGAACAGGCTCCTCAGGGCCGTGGTCACAGCACCAAGCCTGACAGAGCTCAGTGAGTGCTTGGACAACCCGCCCAGGCATAGGGTGACATCTTTAGGGTTATCCTGTGCAGGCCCAGGAGATGGACTCGATGATCCATGTGAGTCTCTCCCAGCTCAGGATATTCTGTGATTCCGTGACTGGCTTTGATTTCCCATGTCAGGGCAAAGCTTCTGTCTGCTGTTTCCCCTGAGCCGAGGCTGCCTTTTCAGAGAACATTTCCATCTGTAATTACTGCACAATGGGACAAAGTGAGGGTGCTTTGATCATGTATTCATGATATCTCCCCTGCTTTGAAGATAACTCTGCAGAGTGACAGCAGCTGTTTTAATCCCCAGGTGGTGCCAGTAAATACAGGAACCGGTAGTTTAACACAACACTGTCCGTGGTCTCATATTCCCCCAATACCTAATAATAGAACAAAACTGTGAAATACAGCAATGATCCCACAGCTGCAAATTGCCTATTAAACCAAGACAAGACATGTAAAGGATGGCTGTTAGCACCTTCCAAGCCAGCGAATCGTCGAATGCCCTCCCATCTGCAGAAAGGATTGCAGATTTCATCTTTTTCTCTAATACCTGTCAGAGCAGAAAAAAAAGGCAGGATATTTTAAAAGGGTATCAAAAATCATCACTGCCTGGACCAAGATGGAATCTCTTAAATTGCCAGATTTCACAGCAGAGTCTGCCTGACACTTCTGCAGGTCTTTCATAATCCTGCCCTGTCAGAAGGTTATAGGGCTGCTTGTGATTTGATCTCTAAAGTAATTGCTAGTTGGGAGAAATACGCAAGACCATTCATTATATTTCACAAAGAACAAAACAAAACACAACAATAACAAGATAGAGGATAGATTTGGCTTGTTGAAGCAGATGGATATTCCCTCAACTACATTTCAAGGGCAGGAAGGTGCACCAGTCTCTTTCCCACTGTGGATTTTTAATAAAAGAAGCAGAAGCAAACAAGGAGGGTTGATACCATGAGGCTGCAAAGGCAGTTGCAGTCTCAAGAGAGGCAATTTTGCCTACAGTTCGTGCTGTGTGGTCTCCAGGGATGTATTCTTCGCTGGCATTAATCGGCATGGAAAATCAATACAGCCATGTGGATAAGCTGCAGTTGTTGCCTGGATCTTTCTTTCCTTCCCCTCCACTCACAGAGAGTTGCTGTATATTGACAAATTGCTCCTCGGGATGATATGTGCTAACTCCACAGTTCCTCGAGTAAACTCATTTCTCGCTAATCCCCTCTGCTGCAGAGGCTTATGAAGGCAGTTGTGATTCCTGGATCTCTGCCTTTGGCTACACCTGTGATTAATGGCATTCCCCAAGTCTTGCAGATTTGGGATTTTGAGAATATGGTGGGAGAAAATTTGAATTTGTTGGGCCCCAGGAGTCTAAAGTGTTTTGAGTGTCAAATCTTCCCTGTGTGGCATTAGATTATCCCCATTTACACATTATTTTATCCAGACTTCACATTTCAAATAGCGATTCTTTAGGGGTCCCTTGAATCCATTTTTTGTTAAATATGAAGAAACACAATCAAGCTTTTTTTGCTTCTCTTTCCCTTGAGACTCCATCCATTTTTGACTGTACTTTCCTGCGTATTCTTCTCTTATTTAAACCTGAAGAGTTTACTCTTCTTTTTTATTTCTACTCAACTTTTCACTGTTTTATTATTGTTTTTTGCATTTCTCTGGTGCTGGTGTGACATCCCAGAGATGAGAGGATGGATGCCACGCAGTCCCAACAGAGCTGTCCCTTCTTGCAGAACCTCTGGGACTGAGTGCCATTCCTTGTTCTTTACTGGAGATCTATTAAGGTCTGAAATAACAATAAATGAATGAATAAATCCAAATTGAGACCATACTGTATGTGGTTAAGGAGGAGTTAAGCTGGCTGCTGGTTTTCCCTCTCAATGTTTTTACCTCCAGACCAGTGTCAAAGAGATTTGCTTGACAGCAGCCAAGCAGATAGGAACCTACAGTTCAGGTAAATGATATAAACAGGGAAACAATAAAATGATTACATGGATTGCACTTACACGGGAATGAGAGCGGCAACGGGTGTAGCCAGAATGGTGCAACTCCACAAGCAAGAGTTTGTAACTGTCTTGAGGAAGGGACTTTCTATTCAAAACCTTCTGTTTTCCCAGAATTATCAGGTGGGCCAGCAAAAGGCTCTGCCTTTCCCTAAGGATTTGGTGTCAGTCGTAGATGACATTTGATGCCAGGCTGAATGTTAGTCCTCAGCTCTCTCTGTGTGAAGAGGTGCCCCTGTTGGTGTCCCCACAGACATGGGCCAGAGGAGGAATATGTAGGGCTGAGGGAATTGGGATTGTTCAGTGTGGAGAGGGAAGGCTCTGGGGTGGCCTTTTTGTGGCCTTTGAGCATCTGAAGGGGCTACAAGAAATCTGGAGAGAGGCTGTTTACAAGGGCTTGCAGTGCTAGGACAAGGGGGAATGGCTTCAAACTGAAAAAGAGCAGGTTTAGACTGGATATTACGAAGAAATTCTTCTCTGTGAGGGTGGGGAGGCCCTGGCACAGGGTGCCCAGAGAAGCTGTGGCTGCCCCATCCCTGGAAGTGTCCAAGGCCAGGCTGGACAGGGCTTGGAGCAACCTGGGATAGTGGGAGGTGTCCCTGCCCATGGCAGGAGGTTGGAATGAGGTATCTTTAAGGTCCCTTCCAACCCAAACCACTCTGATTCTGTGTCCAGGACTGACTCTTTGACACTGCAGAACAAGGACAAAATGAATCCAACTTTGTGATGCTTTTCAAAAAGAAATTGCTCATATCTCTGAGGATTTAAATTATTCTGTCAGACATTGCTGCTGGCATGAACTGTTGGCATGGAGACTGATGCGAAATTTAATACAACATAAATAAAATATTAATGACATAGGAGAAACCAGTAGTGATTTAAAGAGATACTGAGCTGCCAACCAAGCTATGGTTTGGAGTTCATCATATGAACAAGGAAAACAGTGATTAAAGCTATAAAGGGCAGTGAGGAATAACCTCATTCTGCCAAAGTCTTCTGACCATCAAAAGCACTCAGAAAGGTTTGATTTGGCAGAGGGATGAAATTAAGAACTTCCTAAAAATGTGGGTTTTTTTTTTTTCTTTTTCCCCAACCAAAATTTATGGAAGGTCTCTGTGTCAGGAGCAACAGGGCCAGGCCAGCGGGCTGTGGGACATGGCTGAGAGTGCACCAGATACCTCACAGCACTCACTGAGGGCAGAAAAACTCTTGCCTCAGTCTTGGGTTGGCTTTGCAAGAAGACAAACACCCAGAGGAGAGGAGAAAGGATATTGCTGGAGTGAGGTGCCCAGGAAGCACTGCTGATTATATTAGCATGGGTGCAGTCTGAGAGATTAAAGCTAAAATCCCTGTTTCGATAAGAAAATTGTTCCAATAGGTTCAGTTGATTCAGATACCAACCCAGATGTGCAAAGGTCGAGTTAGAGCATTTACTGAAGGCAGCATGAGAAATAGATCCCATTCTCCAATACCCTGAGCAATCCCCTTTCCCAGTACAGTTGTTGGGTTTAGTGCTGCATTGCCAGTTTGAGAACTCTTTTTCTTCTGCAAAGGTATTTCATTGAAAAGTTCTCAACAATCCCTAATTCTGAATACTCACACTAAGTTATATTTGTAGTCACAGACTTCCAAAACATGCAAAGATAATGAGCACTGAGTATAACCTAGAGCATGATGGAAAAACACTAAATGAAATCAGATACTTATATGAGCTTTCCACAGGCTCAGATTATTGAAAAGCTGTTGGAAAACAAATCAAAGAGAGTCAGCAGAGGGGCAGGAATGATAAGAACAGGTCCTGAGCTGGTGCAACCAACATAGAGCTCAGAGCCAAACCAACTTTATTAAAACAGCTGGTCTTGGTGGACATGAAGGCAGAATTTCATCCCAAAACAGCACATTTATTATTTATTTATGTCTAAATGAATGGGAATTAAGTCCTCTCTGCTCACATCTCTTTTCTCTTTGCAAAGCTCTGTTATCCACATCTCTCGGTCCAGATCCTCTTACTGGTTGTATGTAAACAATATTAAAAAATAAATAAATTTTCTGAAGCCTGATAATTTTCCATTTACATAAATCATAAAAATTTCTCTTGTGTGCATTGGAAGAGAAAGGCTGAGTCGTTTGGGAGTAATGTAAGTATATCTGGGCTAAACATCTGAGAGAGAGCTGGAGATGAAAGATTCCCAGATACCATGTATTAGTCATAATTTAAAAGCCCTGTCTCCAGGAGATAAAATTGCCCCAACTAACTGCTATAAATGCTGACTTTCTAATACAGAACTTACAGCACTTCTTATTGAATGCTCTGTGCATCACGGAGCATCATCACAAAGAGCCACAGCAGGAGGACATTATGTTGGGTGACAATGGAGACCAGAGCATAATCACTGGGGATTTGTGCTCTATCATTAACTTTCTATTCAAAATGAACCAGAGAAAACAAGAGACACACATCCTCCAGAGCCACAGGGCAACAAACTCAAGGGCCCTTTTCTGTTTGCAGGTGCAGCTCAATCAACTGGGCATTTGTGCATGTGCAAAAATTGTCTCAGTGCCTCTTGCACAAATGGGTATAATTGTATCTGAAATATTTTAAGCCTAATCTCATTGTAGGAGGCTTACACAGGCACAGGGATTACTGGGAATAGTCACTGAGACAATACGCACGGCACAAAATCAGTTCACATCTCCATCAATTATTCAGTGAATGAGAGCTGATGTTGGGGCTGGTCTGTGGCTGCATCGGTTTATTGCACACTATCTAGAAAGCTGCATGAGGTGCTTATTGACTCATGGGGATGTGGGGAAACGCAGGAGAATGGTGTGGAAGTGCTCATTAAAGTGTTTAGCACATGCACCTATTGTGCTTGTTTTCCTTCTATTGTCTCTCGGGCAAGCCAGGAGGCTGGGCCATCTCCCAGAGAGGATGTCTGAAGTCAACATCAAAAATATTTTCCTGGGAAGTGGATACTGATTTATAAACAAAAGTATTCCTGGGCAGAGGCCAAGTGTCCTCATGGCCTGGGTTATGTCACCTCTGCACCTTCCGTGGTCCTTCTGGATCCGTCCCACAGAGCATAAGCCTCCAGTCCTACCTGCGGGGAAGGGGCGTTTGCAAAGGGCTGTGCCCTGCACCAGGGATGCTGAATACTCAGCACATACTCAGCACAGGTTCCTCTGTACCTTCTCCACAGAACTCCCCTCTGTGGGCTCTGTATTCTAGACTGAAACTGTCTTTATTCAGCAATAAAGACCACGCTGCAATTCTCACATCACTGTAGATGAAAAAGACAGTGAAAACCAGGATGCCATAATCAGAGCACCAGTCACTCAAAAAAAAAAAAAAAAACCAACCAAAAAACAACCAAAAACCCAAACCAAACCAAACCTTTCAACTGAAAAAAAATTTATTTCTTTCTGTCAGTGCCCGTGACCCCTATAGCCTGACAATGCTTCTAAAAAAGGGTCCTTGTCTCCTGGTGTCCTACATTATCCTCTTTTCGACATCCCTACCATCTCCCTTCTCCCCATGCCCCTTGCTTGTCCACACTTCAGAGCGGTTCCTTGCACTGAGAGCTCCCACCCCACCCACAGCTGGGATCTTGAGATGTTACTCCCACTCAGATCAGTCCTTTTGGTGGTGTCATCATGCTCTCATGTTGCATTACATTTTAATTTCTGTAACTTCAGATGTTACTTTAGTCCCAGTAAGCGCTAACAACAGCATTGGTGAAAGTACTCGCAATTAGGTAAATAATTATAAACACATTTATAGTAATTCACCTAGGAAGCCAATCATGAGCCTGCTCAGGAAAAGCTCATTTCCAGACAAATAGGTTTCAACATTAGTTCCTTCCTACTGCGGAAGGTGAGGGTGATTAGAGATGGATACCTGGGAAGAATGATCCCAGCTGTGCTCCCAGCCTGAACCCCTGTCTTCCAACCTCGGTGAAGGTTGTGGACAGCCAGCAGAGAGGGCAGCACCTCCACTGCTGACCCTGGGACCTCGTACAGCCCCAGCATGTGTTTTTCTGGAGCAGGGTCTCACAGGAGTGTGTTTTGCTGGCCACCATCTGCTGTACTGGGCAGAGCATCAACGGTATCCATCAGAGGGTTGATAAAAATCACGTACATGGCAGCAATAAGGCACAGGATTAGCACTGGAAGAGAAAACCAGCAAATATTCACTTTTAAACAGCAACGAGGCCAGAGTACATGAGAAGTGTGATGAGCAGTCTCAGCAGCATTTCCTATTTTTCTTTTTTTTTTTTAACATCATGCAAAAGCAAGATCTTTCAGCAGCCCTACCAGAAAGTATTCTCTAAACTGTCTGCTGAGCAAACCTCGGAGATCCAGGAAACCCACAGGAGTCAGCTGCCACCTGCTTCCCAAACAGCAGAGGTGCTGCTCTCTTCAGGCGTTCACCATTGTGCTGTTTTTAAAAGATGACTAAAACACCTTAAAAGCATCTGTGTTATGCCAGATTTCTCCCTAGGAGACATGCCTGGAGGCATTTAAGAAGTTGTATGCATGCCCTCCTTCCACCCCAGCCCTCGGGCTGTTTGTTGTTACCTGGAGATGCAGAGCTGCCTGCACACCTTCCCCCTCCCAGCCCCTCCAGCCTAGCTTAGCTCACAGGGGCTGGTCGCTAATTGCACCAATGAAGGTTGTTAAAATAAACCAGCTGGTTTTGTGCAGAAACAGCAGCCTTTATGCAATTTTTGTCAACTTTGGCTGTGACAGTGGTTATTATCAGCTGAGGAGTTGTGAGCATCAAGTGGAGATGTTTTCTGCAGCTGCTGCAGCAAGAACACAGCCGACCTGCTGGTGCCCTTTAAATGCTTCTCGCATTGAACATTCAAAAGCTGAAGGGCTCAGACACATTCTTTGCCCCTCGTTTCATCACAGCTGACCCAATAACACACAAAGGGAGCTGATTTGCCTTTGGAATGCCAGGTTTTGCAACCATGGCAATACGTAAATGTGTTTCCCTTCCCCCTTCTCAGGGAAACTAGCTGAAGTACAAAAGCCCAAGAAGAACAGAAAAGTTTGCCTGCTCAGTGAATCTGGAGTGAGCAGGCAGCGTCAGCCGGGAGGGACTCGCCAAGTGTCCAAAGTGATCAGTACAAATCCTGTGCACGGGATTGGCAGCTTGCAAGACTCGTACATGTTAATCTGCTTAGCTGAATTTACTATAAGCTTGGCTCAGCTTTTAAGGTTTGCAATAAGCTACCAAACAACCCTGTCTGATTAGTTTAGTCATTCCAGCACAACTTTTTGAGTCAGAAGAATTTAGTGTTTCCATGGCAGAAAACGGTAAGTTCCACTCGGACAAAGCTTGTACCAATGGAAGTCAGAGCCTGAGAGGAGCCTCAATGTAATTTTCACCTTGTGCACTCTCCGAGTTTCATGAGTTTGTTTTTTTCAATGCGGAAATACCGATACTTCAACAGATAGAAGCTTTAGCACAGCAGAACAAAATATTCACACCTTTAGTGAAACATGGTCGTGTAGCCTGTGGCTCACTTTGGATACTCGTCTCACTGGCGGTTCCTGCCCTAATCTTGTCACACGCCATTTCTCTGGGTGATTGCAGCCTATTTTCCAAAGGAAATGAAAAAGTCTCCTTCAGACGTGCAACAAAATCCCTGCAGCTAAATAGTAAAAAACTTTCACGGCTGCTTTGTGGCTGCTCTCCAGCCTTTCCTTTAGCTGGGCTGGTCGCACTGCGAACAAGAGCTGCTCTTTGCTGAAAGCTGCTCCTGCTTTGCAGCGTCCCACCCTCCCACATCCAGCCTCTCCGTAGCGTGTATTTATTTTCCTGCTGCGGATGCCGGCGGCAGACGTGCGGATACCGGGAAGGCACAGCAGATGCTGGGCTTCATCCCCCAGCCCACTGAGCCAACGAGCAGCTTGGCTTCGGTCCCATCCCATCCCACCCCGCCCGCCGATGCTGCACCCAGAACTTGTGACAGGGAAAGGTAAAGCGGACGGCTCTTCTCGTGCTGCTTTAGTCATCACGGCAGAAAGCATTTCCGTCTCCCTGGACCTACCGGGAATAGCTACAGGAACATGCTGGCAGCATCCTGTTGTTCTGAACGAGAACTGCCCCACAAGTGCTTTCCCGTGTTACCTCACCCCTTTGCAATCCGCAGTGTCCATCTGTCCTGGCTGGCCGGGAGGAGCAGGACACACAGCAGGGCCCTGGGCACGGGGCTCAGCCACGCTCACCTCTGCTCCTCTCTGGCCGTCAGGCACATCCCTGGCTGACAAAACATCCCGTTTTGGAGGAGGTTGTATAGCGGGTTTGGAGAGGATGCCTGGCTCTTGCGCAGGTGAATGTAGGAATCGTGCTCTCCCATCTCCCCCACTGACGGTAACGTGCTCTCCTATAGCAGCCCCTTCCTCACCGTGTAGCCCCCAAACTTCCCAAACAAACCCACAAACAAACTCAATTTAATAATGAGGTGTTTAAATGCACTAACACCCTCTTACACGCAGAAGCGGCTGTTGCTAATAGAAACAGATGCTCCATTTCTATGGAGGCAGTTTACTCAGGAATTGATGCCAACACGGCGCCTCATCCTGCATGGTGCTGTTGCTCAAGGGGAGCGGAGAACCACGTAGGAGGTGCTGAGCATCTTTCCATAAACACCTTCTTGAAAACAGGCAGTGTCTGTAGCTGTTTGGAAAGCAGGTTTTGATTTCGCTAAAGTGTGAAATAGTTACAGGAAGAAGGAAAACATTCCCCCATCAACAGGACGTCTGAGCAAATGCTCTGAAAGTAGCCACTAGTTTAGAGCACATAAGCAATGCCACATCTCTGATCTCACATTTGATATTGTGGCGACTCTTTGCTACTGTTGGCCATTAGCTTTAGCATTAAAGACTAAAAACCCCATGGGAGTTAAATTATATTAAGGAGTTTATCTAAGAATTTATCAAATGGCATGTGAGCCACACACCTCAGGCTGTTTCTGTGTCTATACTCACCCGGGAATGGGAATCTCAAGGCATCCCTGAGGGCTTTTCTGCAGCAGTGGAAAATGATGGAAACGTGCTCAGTTGTGGCATGGATATGTGCACAACACGGGATTCCCTGGGCATGAAAGTCCATGGGGGTTCAGGAATGAGAATGAGCAGATGGAAGTTGGAAGGCATGAAATACCCTGCCATTGTGGGGTTGTGAGTCCTTGAAATCTGCACCTGGCTACAGGATCTCCAGACTCCCAACCACCTGAGCATCCCAAGCCCTGCACTCTCTCAGGACACCTTGTACCCAGCTCCAGGGAGGAGGAAGCTGTCCAGGCTGCAGCCTGTGCCCACTGAGTCATGCAACGCACAATCCCATGCCCATCCCTTTAACTGGAATATCCCCCTCTGGGTTATCTCAACTGTCCAGGGGCGGCCGAGGTCGAGCCTGAATTTCCCATTTCTCATCCCAGCCAGCAGCAGGCACAGGAGCCTGAGACACCTTCAGAAAAGCACACAAGACACGGAGCCCTTGAGGAGGAGATGCTGCTCTCACTGCTCACCAGTACTACACCTGCTTCTTTCCCTCCCATCATAGTCTAAGGGACAGACATCCAGGTAAGCTCTTTACAACTGTTCTCCATTTCTATTTCATTTTGGAGGCTGCCATTCCTACTTACAAGCACTTGGATGGTGTAAAGCCCTCCTAACTTTCCAGTAACACCAGATCAATTAAAAAAAAATTCTCTCTGCCTACAGACATTGCAGTCCCTGCATATGGTCTACTCTTGATGACAGTCAACAGATTATTGGTCAGCATAAAATCCAAAATGACAATATCAGCATTTAATCTGGTTCCAGTGGTAGATTCTCCTCTGATTTCTCTAGGTGTAGCATCAAGCAATAAAAAAACCTCTGATTTTAGGGACTTGCTTTTATTTTTTTTGTCTGCAGGGATGGTGTGAAGCTCTATTACAATTTCCTCCTTCTGCCCTCAGATCTGCCTCACGCCTCCCATAAAAGAACAGCTCTTTATTCTGCTGGGAACTAAACAGAGAGCATAAACTGTGGCTAAGTGCAGGCTTGCCTCTCCTGTAGCCACAGAAGAGGACTCAAGGTCCCTGCAGGACGAGCAGCCACCACAAAAGCTCATCTGCTCAGTGAAGGAAGCCTCTGAGGGATGTGGGTTTGGGGTTGGAGCACTCCCCTGACACCCCCTGCAAACACAGATGTTTTCTGGACATGTTTTATGGAGGTACCAGGGATTTCTACTCCACTCCCAGAGGAAAGCTGTGCTTACCTGGTATCTGCTGCCAATTAACCACAGCAGGACAAGAGCAGCACATGCTGCAGCTGGCCCTGGGCTCTGTGTGTGTGCTCAGGATGGAGATGATGTTGGCCAGGCAGGAGTCTCCAAGCCTTTCCTGCATCTGGCTACCTCCTGTGTGGGCTAGCAAGAGACCTGGGAGAAGATCTGACCTGTAAAGCCTCCACCTGCAGTCCCTCTGGGTGAGGGGATGGGCAGGCACAGGGGGCCATGGGATGCCTCAGCACAACCAGAGCTGGAGGAGACCTCCAGGGTCCTCTCATCCACCTCCACCTCAGAGAGCAATGACCACACCAACATCATGCCTGGCAAATGCTTCCCCAGCCTGCCCTTAGAGACCCCAGGGACAACGTCTCCAGACCCACCTCCCCAGCTTCACATCTGTGCTGTCACCCCCACCAGTCACTCAGCCGTCGTTTGCCACCCTCCCTCCCAATCAATCACAGTTTGTCTGTCTTCTTTGGTTTTGTTCTGCTTCTTTTTCTGTTCCCTCCCTGCCTGTTCTTTCTCTAATTTCTGACATTGATTTCAACACCTTTTGTTCCTCCTCATCCTTGTCTTCCTTTCCCAGATCCTCTTCGTGCCTGTCTCAAGCATAGCCCAGGCTGTGCAAAGTAATCAGCTTTGAAAACCTCTCCAAACTGTATTTTCCTTCTTGGAAAGAATCTCAAAGCCAAATAATAGATGTTTATTTTAATTAATGATAGACCACAGCCTAGAATTAAAATCACCTTCTGCTGACAGAATGCACTTAACTGACTCCTGATTTGCTCAGTCAATGGGGCTGCTGGATTCTTTCATTAATTCCAGCCGAGAACAGTGTCCCAGAGCAGACTTGGCTCTGCACGTAAACAGCACTGTAATTACGGAGCACATCTGTAGTTAAGGTTAAGGCAGTCTGCTTCTGCAACCTGTGATTTTCCAGGCTTCTAACCTGGCAGTGATGGGACCTGCTGAACCAAAACTTCTGCACTTTGCTCCTCAGTGAGTCTCATTGCAGCAGTGCTCCAGAGAGGCAGGAATGAACTTTTAAGCTATATAAATTGATAATTGAGAACCCTTCCCACCTTTCACATTAGTCTTCCCATTAGATAACTGCAGTGAATCAGGGAGCTCAAGCCCTCAGTCCTGTGAGTCCTGTGCAGTCACGTCCCTGGGACTGAAAGAAGTCCTTCCCTGATGTCTGGGTAGACAGAATGTCTGTGTCCAGGTCTGTCTCAGACTTCTTCCATGGACAAAAATCAATTATGACTCAACTGAAGTTTCTCTGACTCTCTAGGGCAGGACAAGTCACTTGTTTAACCTTTGCAAGCATCTTCTCTTAGTTCCGTTATTGCACAGGATTGTAGAATCACAGAGAGGTTTGGGTTGGAAAGAACCTGAAAGATCATCTCATTCCAACCCCCCTGCCACAGGCAGGGGCACCTTCCACTATCCCAGGTTGCTCCAAGCCCCATCCAAACTGCCCTTGGACACTTCCAGGGACGGGGCAGCCACAGCTTCTATGGGCAACCTGTGCCAGGGCCTCACCATCTTCATAAGCAAGAATTTCTTCCTAATACCTAATCTAGACCTATTCCCTTTCTGTTTGAAGCCACTCCCCTTTGTCCTATCACTACCTGCCCTTATAAATTCCTTGGTTCCCCTATGATGGTTTTTAGATTGTTTGGAAGGGGACTTTTTGCGGTAATATGTAAATAATATTTTGCACTGAGAATTGAGTTACTGGCTGTAAATATCAGCACAGTGCTTCCCCCTCTGCCTGGATAAACACACCAATGCAAGTTCCCAGTGGTGGGTAGGTATCTGGGGTTCCTCACTTTTGCCATCCCCGTGTCACGTACCCACTGGTGACCTTTGTCATGCCATGTGCATCTCCGCACGCTCCGAGCAGTGGGTAGGCTTCTAGAGGAGGTGCTGAGCAATTGTTGCTGCCAGTTCCTGGCGTTCCTCAGGAAATCTCCATCCAGCCCTTCGTGCTTGTCTCTGAAGAGATGGGGAAACAGGATTCATTGACTGAATCTGATCCAAGAGGAGACACAGCCCTGAGCTGGGAAAAGCAGACAGACTTGCTTCCCTCCAAGGCACCATGTGCTGCAGCTGCCAAAATCCCCGAGGGGAGATGACCCCCGGAGATTTATCTTGCAGCCTGGCAGAGCCCGGACCTGGGGAGGTGCTGTGTGAGCGCTGGTAATGGGGCCAACCCCCCGGGCAGCGGGGGCTGGGCTGTTCCTTGCAGCCACGGCTGGGATGAGCCCAGGACGAGCCGGGTTGTGTCACTAAACCTGCCCGTGCTACCCCAGGTGTCATCCTGGCTGAAACAGCTCCAGTGACACCCCTCGAAACAGTTTTTCCAGACAGTGCTTGCAATACATCCACTCGTAAAACAGGCGATGCTGCTTTTGGCAGGATTGCTGCAGGCTCACATCGTGCTCCAGCAAACCTGCTCACAGGCAGAAAAGTTTCTAAACTGTCTGCTAAAGAGTTGAAGACAGACTTAACCAAATACCCGTTTGTTTCCCCTGAAGTTTGTTTAAATTACACACTTGTTACATCCCGGTTTTATGTTAATATTTCTCTTTTTTTTAAGACAAAAAGCCTGGACCTGAGACATCAGCCAGCCTTCTGCTGGCTGACACTTCCTAATACGGCTACAGAAGAACAAGGGTCTATAGTAGATAAATTATTTTAAAATATATGCAGGTTTTTTAGAGTGAGCTGTTCTCAAAATCAAGTGACAAATTTCTATTAAAAATTAAACCTTTAAACCTAACACTAGTCAGGTCCCAGCCGCTTGCTGGGGAAACCATCGCTCTCAAGCATCGACTGAGAAAAGTTTGCAGCCGCTCTGCCACGCGCCCCCAGGGAAGGAGGATTTCCAAGGCTGTGTTTGCAGCTTGCCTTTCCCCCAGCCAGGCACCAGGTAACGTTTGGGAGCCAGAAGGTGCCAAGCTGAGACCTCTGCTGCTGACAAGCTGCTGGGAAAAGGTCAGTTCCTTGTTAATGAAGCCATAGCCAGCACCGAGAGAACACAAATGACAGGCAGTGCTGGGAACAGCAGCCACTGTGCTGCACATGCCACTGCATCTGTCAGCAGCGGCCCCGGTTTTTAATTTGCCCCGTGCCCCAGTGAAGAGAATCGGAATAAATCGGGGAGTCAGGATGGGAAGACACCTGTCCGTGTTTCATCTGTTCCACATCAAACCAGAACCATATTTGAGGCTTTCTAGGAAAAGGTTCAGACAGGGATCACAGTGCCACTGAGCTTCCTCCCTGCCCTGGAAACTGGGACACACACCCAGGGCTGTGCCTCCTCTTCTGCACACTGGTGTCTCTGATGCCTGATTTGTGTCACTTCCTGTCCATGGCTTGTCAGGGAGAAAGCATGTCCTCATTTCTTGTGAGCCAGAGGAAATCCTCTTAGAAGCAGATGCTGTGATGACACGTTCCTGAAGATGGCACACGCTGTCCCACAGGGATGGTGCCATGTGTCACCTTGCAGCAGGCACAGCTGTGATGGCTGCCCATGGCTCTGATGGACCTGTGCAGATCTTAGCTGGATCAAGCATCACTCCATGAATTATCTTTCTCCTGATAAACATATCTATATACATATACATACACACATATGTGTATATATACATATATAAATACATGTACACATAGACTTACACATTATACAAAAATACAGACATATTGTAGAAAATATCTGATAGCATTGGACATGAGGATGGGTTACTGAATACCTGGAATAATCAAAGAAGGCAACATTTTTTTTTTTTCCCTACAGGAGAAGGGTATTTAACAAAATTACAATTTAAACATTATTTATAGGGTAGCCTCGTCACCAAAACCTCTTGCAGTGGAAATAAATTAGGGCTCATCCATCAAGAGCAGATGCTGCTGTTCCAGCCTGCTCTGGTGCAGTTTCAAACCAGACTAGGCAATTTCCCAGGATTTCACCAAGCACCTGGAGCTGATCCAATCGCTGCTGCCTTCGGCCACGCTCGGCTGTGTGGTTAATCACCCTTTCTGCACGAGCACTCCAGGTGAAGTCAGCACCACATTAAGGTAATCTGGAGCTGCCTGATCCAGATAATCAAAGTCACATCCCTGGGGCTTGCCTCCACTGAGAAACCAATGTGAAACAGCCAGGATGGGAATTACCAGGATGGGAATTATCAGTGCCACAAGCGTTTGCCCTAAGTCCTCCTTCTGCCCCCTAAAATTAATATCTCCCCGTTCATCCTAACCCGGTTCCCACAGTGAACTGGGCTCAGTGATCTGAAGGTAATTTCAGAGTGGAGGGAAGGTGTGGTGATGAAAATTAGTGTAAAAAGCTGCAACGTGGCAGTATCAGCTCTGCCTGCTCCTTCAGACATTCCAGATGGGTCTTTGGACATCTTTCCCTTTGGAGGTAGGAGAGTCGTCTTCCTTCACTTCCTACCCCTTCTCTTATTTTAAGTAAGGGATCATGTTTTACTTTTCCCTCTTTCTGTCTTATGAAGCTGGAAACACAGATCAAGTTTTTCAAATCCTTCAAAGTTTCTGACTTCTGCAATATCAGCAGCAAATAACCTCTGCTGCTATGAAATGTTATTTTATCATTGTTAAGTGTCATTTGTCACAGAAGAATGACACATCTGATTTCTTAATATATTCCCCATGTGAGAGACCTTGGTTTTCCCCTAATTAGCAAATTCCTTTCTGATATTCAGAAATAAAGGACATATTACACTCCGAAATTTCAGGATTAACTGGAGGTCACATCCAGCATGGCTGTGAACCTCCTGAACCATGGAAGAGGTAAGAAGACCGTGGACAGTATTGAATTATTTTTGTCAGAGAAGGATGATTTTATAGACTTTTATAATAGAACACAAGACCTTGGAAATTATTTCTGTGTGAGAAAATGACAGGGAAAAGCAAAGCAGCAAACCAAAGTGCCCCAGAGCTGATGGCTCATCCCCAGAGCAGTGTGCACGGTGTCCTTCAGCTGACAGCAGTTTCATCAGCAGCCAGGCACGCTGCATTTGCTCCAAGGTGCCTAAAACACACCAGACCGACAGCCCTTCACTGGCTTTATTGGGCCTGTTAGCGAGAGGAGCAGGGAATCAATTAGCAGACAGGCTAATTAAGCTGTATGCAACAGTGTGGGCAAACATCCCAAAGCGACTCCCAGCCCGCTGTGGATGCTGGACCAGCAGCCCATCACCCTGAGGCCACAGGAGCTGCAAGGGAGAAGTCAGAGACAAACAAGGACAAATTTGGCCAAATTGTGTGAGATGCTGCTCCATTGTGCAGATGGATCCATTAAATCCTGTCTGTCCCGTAGAGGAGGGATTTGCTGTGAGGCAGCTCTACCCACAGCCAGCTGCCACGACTCACATTCCCTCCCCACCCCATCTTCACGTTTTTTGTAAAGTTCTTCCCATCCTCACTTTTTTTAAGGTTCTTCCCTGGTGTGAAAAACCTATTTGGACTTGGGGGAGAGAGTTTTCTACTTGAATCCTATCAGTAAAGCGCCTTTAACAGGCAGCAAATTACTGTCCAGCATAAAAATGTGAAAACCCAGGAGGAAACAGAAGGTAGGAAATCCAGGAAAATAATTGCCCACATGGCCAGACTGAAGGCAGCAGATTGCTTTGCAAGCTTATCCAGACCATGTGCAATTATCCAAGATTTTTCCCTTTTAATTGTAAAGTAATCAATACCTACCCACTTGTGAACTTTAGTGAAAATAATGAACTGGCACATATTTATAGCAAAAGTCATGGCACATTAGGTATTCCAAAGGACTTATGTAAGCATCACTTTCTTTAATACAGCTTTAGAGAAAACGCTTTAAGAAGCTTTATCAGCATAAAACATATTTTGAATTTAATGGAAATTAGTAATTGGCATGGCAAAGTCAAAGCCGTCTAAGTGGGATGACTTAACCCTGTTGGACAGTATTTTTCACTAACTATAATGGTTACTCTGCCAGTTGAGAGAGGAAAATTTTCTTCTATTGTCAAATGCAGTGAAACAAAGGAGGAAATTTCTGCAGCTGATGGGGACTTGTGGAAATAAATGGGATATGGTAAGTTCTGTGGAATAAGGTGCATTCTTCAAAATAAATCCAATTAACCCTAAATTGAAGAAACTGAGTCAGAGCAACGTCCCTGTGGCTGAACTAAGCACTAGGGTTTAGTCTGGCCTCAGCCTCTGTCTCCTGAGCACGTTTTCTTCTGGCCAGGCCCAAGGGTGCTGATATGAATTTCCCATGGAAGTCCTTTGCTCTGAAATATTTGCACCTTTTTCACACCCATTCAGTGGCCGACTCCAGCATACATTTTAACATGCAAAGGGCAGAGCCTAAGGCTTGGATTTCCTTTCAGGAGTTTGTAGCAGAGTCCAAGGCAGCCTAGTCCTGTGCTGTTAGACATTCCTGAATTTGTTCAATTAAATGTATGAATTAAACATACATATGGAGAAGCCTGACAAGGCTTTATGGAGTTTGACTTATACCCTGAACTTTGTTGAACATTATCTCTTACCCTGCCATTCTTGCAAAGAACACCCAACCCCACTTTCCACAGTAAATGAATTTAGAAAAAAAGCTCCTTTCTCTTGGGTCTCAGGATAATTTTGTCATTTGGGGTAGTTAAGGACACCTCAGGTTTGGGATGCATCCTTCTGTAGCTACAAGCCATCTGCTGGCAGTCATTCCTTCACAAATTCACTTCCCAGCTATCACCAAATATATCCCTATTAACTGAAAATGATGCTCCCTGCCAAAAAAACCCCAAACAACTTCTGCTTAAAACCAACAACACACCTTCAAACTCCCTCCTACCAAGGGCAAGTCAAGTCTCTTATTTATCCTAAATTCAGCCAACCTGTGGGTACTGCTGGGCTGGGCTGACTACAGCCTCCTCCTGGCCAATCCTTCTCGCTCACTCCTGCTCCTCCCTTACTCTCAGGCTGCCGTGGTGCTGTAAAGACTTCCTGGAGCTGTTTAAAAACAGATCACTTCGGATTACAAGACTTTGCCTGTATTCTTCTCTTTTCTGTCACTTATCACTTGCTGAACTTTTGGGTGCTTTATTAGAAGCAGCAACCACATCAAAGCAAGAGTGGCTACCAAGGATTGTCGAGTCCCAGATGAAAGCCCAAATCCCACAGGAGTTAGAACAGTGAAGATTTGTAGCCTTCTAAGATTTAATGAAATCTCCAGCATCCTTATGCCACTAAAATGAATCATTTCCCTTCAACAAAATGAAACTGCCATACCTCCAAGGTTTTCTTGTAGTGCACTCAGCCAACTGTAATTTCTACTTAACATTTATGTAATTTGCTTTTGTTATGAAACTCTGAACTCTGAGAAACACACTGTCCACCAGTCACTGTCTTCCAGAACCTCCAGCACTGAACTGATAATGTAACCTTTCATAGAAATACTCCTTACTCTCCACCACAAACTCCTTGGGGCAAGAAATTATTTTTCCCCTCTTTTTGTGTGTTGTGCCTGGCACAGCAGGGGCCAGATTCACATTAAGCAGCACATAATAGGATCTACAGCATAATGAGTGATAACAAGCAGAGTGGTAAATGATGTCATTTAGTGGATACCCTCCCTGTGGTTCCCTCTTGGCAGTTTTTTTATTGAACTGACTTGTCTTCACAGTTTCCTACTGATCTAAAAGTTTGTCTCTATCATTATGCCTGTCTGAGTCTCTATTTAATGCTTTCCTGCTGCAGCTCCTCATTTCCTGTCCCTCTTTCTCAGCCTGCTTCAGGGAGCTGGAGACTGTTCCTGTCTAACCTTTTCTTATTCTTTTCCTTTCTTTTCCTATCTTTTCCTGTTTCACTTCCCAACTTGGTAAGCAATGTGGACAGTCAAGTGCTTTTGAAGGCTAAGATGGGACTGCTACCACAGAGAAGCAGATTTACCCCTAAAGCAGAGGTGATCCTCACAATCACACATCTCAGGAAATGATGTTTCACACATCTCACACAAACACGCAGCAGGAGCTAATACAAGGCTGCTTGGTGTATTTCTATTAATCATCTTGGCCTCATCCCATCTGCCACCTCTTTGCTTTGATCTGGCTCACCCCTCTCCCAATTTTATAGTACTTGATGCAGAAGAGCAAACTGAATCCAATCTCTCAGCACAACCTCCAGCATCTGCTGTTCCATACTGGGATCCCAGCACAGGGTGCTCAGTCCCAGCCTCTTCTCTCTTGTTTGTAACACAGCTCCCATTAGACCAAATGAAGAACGTATTAATTAATTTGTACCTGAACTTGGAGGATTCACATGCATTGTTAGAAATAATCGAAATAGCTCTGCTCTGTATGGAAACACCTTTTAACTATGTCTTCTCATTATTTGCAGGGCAGCAAAGCCAGGAGCCCCAGCTCACCCTGGGAGCTCATCTCTGCAGGTCAGAAGCAGGTGAGAGATGCAGGCGAATAAATGGAGGGATGGGAAAGCAAAACAGGGAACGATAGGCAAAAATCCATGTTTTATACCATGTGTTCCTCTGAATAACACTTACATGAGTGTGGTTTTCAGTAACATTTTTAAAAGCTATTGAAATTTAAACAGAAGTAAATAATCAGAGCAGTGTGTTTACCTCCATCCTCACCTGTTTTTTATAACAGAATTTCTCAGCAGTTAGTAAATTTTAAAGAAGATGCCTTTAAAATCATAACCACGATGTTTGTTTTATCACAGATACTGAGGCCAGGGTGTTTTCTGGCACAAGAGCTGGTGCAGGAGGCCAGAGCAGGAGGAGGCAGCGCTGGAGTCAGGCAGTTCCAAGCACTGGCTGATGAAGAAGGTGAAGTCCCACCAGCCCCAAACTGCCCTTTGATTGCACACCTGGGTTTTGTGCATGTGTTTCCCCCAGAGGAATACTTTGTTCTGCAGGGCCTCTGCATTAGCCATTCATGGATTTCAGCAGGTAGTGGTGCACAGCAGATCTCTAAATGAGACATGATTGTCCTTTTTGTAACAGAATCAACTCAGTGAAATGATGAGCCTGGGTAAACAAATGGAAAACCTATTACCCACCAGCACAATCCCACTTCTGCTTTCTTTTGGAGGATGGTACCTCAGGCATTCACTTATTTGACATTCATTACTTTTTCTGGAGCCCAGCTGCGTTGGCTCTACCCCTCATTTCATTTCTTCACAGCGCAAATCAGTCCAATGCCTGCATAGCTCTGAAACAAAGCAGCCATTTCTTCCTGCACTGCTCAGCCTGGTCCTTCTGCTGGAGATAATTCATGTGCCTACTGTTCTCATCCATCCCTGGAAAGGGGGAGGGCTGGGTTATGTTTAATAAAAAATACCTTATACTGTTTACTGACCAAGAGTTGTTCGACAGATGCTCCATTCTTAGCCATGCTTAAATTATTCCCTAAGCAAACAATGCAAACTGCACACTTCATCTTACCCAACACAAAAATAAACAGAACACGGAAAATGTATGGTTCTGGCTTAAGTTCCCATATAAAGAACACTGATTTCTTCTTTGCTTAAATATTTTCTGCCTAATGTTTGCTCGGTGATTTATTCTTTCACTGGCTACAACAAATTAAATGTCAAAACCTGTTTATTTTATGAATTTTTAAGACTAATAGTGAGTCTCGTATTTCAGCTTAAATAATGTTGTTGATGAGATGCCTCTTGATGGATTGTATAAATAAAGCCAGACACAGAGATTAAAAAAAACATGAGCTAGTTTTTTTCCCCATTTTTCTTAGTTTACCAAAGAGGCAAGTGAATAAAGAAAACAGCTCTATTTTCCCTAAAACTTCTCAGGTGTTTGGGTCTTTTGTAGAGGTAGGAAAGGACACTACGTGCAAGATCACTGCAGATCTGCTTTGCTGCTTTTGGGTCTCTCCTACCACATCCCGCTGTGTCCTGTCTTGCCAAGAGGCCAGAGGGGATGGGGTGAGGCTGGAGCTGGGGTGTCCCAGGGCACTGGGACGAGCCCCCTCCATCTCCCAGTATGGCCCAGGCTCTGAGGGCCCCTGGGAAACCAGACTGGTATCCACTGAGGCCAGTCCAAACCACAGAGCCCCCGTTCCTCCCAGCCAGGGCCATCCCTTGAGCGGCTCTGCCCATCCTTGGACCAGCCAACACAGGCAGTCTGGCCCTCAGCCCAGCCTCACAGGTCATTCCTGCAGAGCAGGACAGACACTGCCATAAAGATGGATAAAAATCACTTTCTACCTTGACCTTTGAAATATGGAGCTATGTCAGACATACCAGACACCAGGTCTTGTTTGGAGTGAAAATGTCCAAGGAAGGATCTGACCCATCACCCATCATGGCTCTTCATCCTCTACCAGCTCACTCTGGGCTCTCCAGGGCTGCCACATAGCTTGGAATAAGATCCTGGCTAAAGCCTTCACACGCACTTAGTATAAATATTTCCCACTAATTAAATAATTTTCTCACAAGGTGTAAACGGATTAAGCCTGGCAAAGACCTTTTGTATCTCTAAAGCCACCTTACGTTAATTCACAAACAAATCATACCAATTTATTTCACACGAGAAGGCAGAGGGAGTAAGAATCAATTTAGAAACACCCTGGCACCACCGGGAGCTTCCTACCATTCTCCCTGCAAAAGCAGATGTTGGGCTGTTCTCTTGCTTCCTTGCAGCTAAAAACCAGAGCAATGTGTAACACAGGTCTCCAAAGCCCCAGAGCTGCCGGCAGCAGCCCCGCCTGCTGCCAGCAGCTCCTGCCAATGGCCATGTGCTTGGAGCCCACCTGGGAGGAATTTTTGTATTAAGACTTTTGTAACAGGGTCAGGGACAAGCTCCTGCCTTGCTTTCACTACTGACAGTCTTAAAAATGTCAGCAGGGGTTAACAGGGCCCAGTGTGTGTGTAAGCCATATGCTGCAGCAGGGCTTCACATGGGGACATGTCAATACTGGCTTTTTGGATCTGTCTCACCATGTCACTTCCCACCAAATATATTTAAAGAGAAGTCAAACAAAAGAATAAAACATCAGGGAACTGATGGGTCTGATTCATGGGGGTGTTTCTCCAGATTTAGGCAGTTCCACTCAAAACTCTACTTCAGAAATGCAGAAAAACTGAACACAGAGACCAGCCATAGGAGCAGAGCAGTTTCTGTGAGCAGTGATGCAGGAAGAGGGACGCAGCCCTTGAGGGACAGGAAGGATGCAGGTGGAAAGAGAAGAAAGGAGATTGCCTCAGTTTATCAATTACTAATGCAATGAACAGATTAACAAGATGAGGAAGGCTCGGGGTAAAGAAATAATGCTCTGGCTGTTGGTGAGCTCTGCTGTTCCCGCTGGGATCAAGTGGCAGCCACAGGGGTCCGGCAGGGCTGCTGGGCTCTCAGCAAGGCACAGGTGGGTGCTGGGGAGGGATGGCTGGACAGGTGAAGAGATGCCCTCAAGGAGGGATCAAAAGTGCAGCTCTTCAAAAAACTGGGATATTTCTCTGGCTCTTGGTATATCCAAACCACTGGGGTGAGGGTGGAGCCGTGACAGACCCTCTTGTTTATGCTTTCAGTCTGGGGATGAAAGGGCATTTTTGGGCACTGAAGGGGCAGGAGGGATGGCACTGTCACCTTCGCAAGGAAGACAGACACAACACAAAACAACTGTTTCTCACATCAAGGAATTATTAGACTCCACAATCTTTTTGTACCAGTGTTTCCAAAGCAGGTGGAGAAATATGGTCTGATTTCTCTCCATAGCCAGGGGAGTACTTGTCTTGACTTGGCAGCAGGGAGGAGACAGCAGGGCACAGAGGTGTTTCTTCTGTTTGCCCAAGGCTGCTTGCCAAATCGCATCTCTGCCAAACTTGGAGGGCTGAGTGCTGACTCCCCCAACAACCTGCCCAAGTGGCCACTCTCCAAATGAGATGTGGGTCAGAGGAGTGTTAAAGAACACAGAATCATAGAATGGTTTGGGTTGGAAGGGATCTTAAAGATCATCCTGTTCCAACCCCCTGCCGTGGGCAGAGACACCTTCGACTTCCACTAGACCAGGCTGATCAGAAATGGTAACAAAGCTGACGGGATCCATGCAAAATGGTTCCTTCATTTAAATAACTCTTTTGCCAAAGTTTATTTCTTATGCAGCAGCAGTGCTAAGAGGGAGGGAACATCTCCTGGAGCTTCTTCTCACTAAGGAATTACAAACTCAAGAGAAAAGGCCTATAACTGAGACAAAGAGGATTTACTTCAGTTCTTTTTCTCAGTGAATTACAATAGATCACTCAGCTCGGGACCTCTTTACAGTCTTCTGGAATTAGTTGCAATAACAAGTGATGGAAATATTCCATTCAGGCAAAGGATTAGGAGAAGACACACACACTTGGTGTGAAAATTAGCAGCACATAGGAATGAAATTATGATCTCCTCTCCACCCTGCCACCAAAGCTGCAGCCAGCAGGGGGTTCAAACAGCTGAAATTAAGGGCTGTTTCACATTTTATGGGAGCTGAAGGAGACACATACTCTGTCCATCATCTGTGGGGGGTCAGACCAGATGCTGAGAAGACCTCAAGGCACATGTAGGGGCTGGGATCCCATTGGGAGGTGGGTACAGCCCTTGGGAAGGAGCTGGGCAGAGCTGGGGTCCAACCTCCCCTGTCAGAGCACAGTTCTGCCGGGCCTGCCCCAGCCCCACACACAGCTCATGGTCTAGGAAAACAGTGGGGTCCTGCAGTAATGGGTCTGTTGTACTTCTGTGCTGCTGTGAGGGGAGAGTCGAGCACACTTTCCTGTTCCTGTGAATTGGTCACACCATGGAGCACTGCCATGAACCCGCTCTCCACTGATGGACTGAGCTACGTGACATCAGCTCCCAAACACTGCCTGAGGGTTCAGAGTTTGTCGTCAAGGGAAGTGGCATATTCAGGGCTGGTTCACTGGGACTCGGAGATGGAAAATGCTTTCAAAATGCACTGAATAGAAACACAGATCAGGAGAAGAAATACATTGTAAAATGACTCTTCAAACATCACTGTCAGTGGACCCAGTGTCACAGATATTTTTATGGCCTGTTTGCTTGTGAAAGAGACTGTGAAAGGCATTATTCTGTGGATATTGGTATATTTTCTTCTGCAGGATGATAAAGCACAGACCTATCAATGCAGGCCCCAAGGTAGGAGCGACCCAGATTATCTCGAATATCAAAATGTACAATCATGCATTGCCTGCAAAGGCAAAGAGACTGCTTGGCATTGAGTAACTACAGCCTCATCATCATTGTGACTTAATTTTTATTTTTACTGTGAAGCTTTTCCCACTGTCAGCCCCACAGTCATCTTTAAGTGAGAGGTTTATACTCCCCTTGCTGTAAATCAAACTTGGAACAAATAAAACTTTGCAAAATTTTGCTGACCTCCTGCTGTTGCCTTTGCATCAGCCTGCCCCAGCCGAATCCCGTGTGTCCTCTCAGACAAACAGTTCAACTCCTTCCACCAAAATTACACACTGATTTTGCAGACCCCTTGTTTTCCACTATTCCATTAGAGAGTAGAAACAGTGTAAGATTTATATAAAGAGTGACCTCAAAACATGAGAAACTTGCAACCTCTGCACAGATCATCTCTGAACTTGAAAAAGGGCTCAGTTAGTTGGCTAACAGAAATATTTACCCAGCTCGAGGGAAAATACTCAGCCACAGATTTTTATCTAACAGTGTCTCTAGTGACA
Organism: Lycocorax pyrrhopterus obiensis; assembly: GCA_014706295.1. Lineage (NCBI taxonomy): Eukaryota > Metazoa > Chordata > Aves > Passeriformes > Paradisaeidae > Lycocorax > Lycocorax pyrrhopterus. The sequence goes on from JACSVZ010000018.1 coordinate 16,393,031, forward strand.
GTTTAACATGGAATTTTTACTCAAAGGGGTAATTTAACTTCAACAAGCTTTTCCTACAAAGAACACTGAAAATTGCACTTTCTCTGGTCGATGGGTGCTTTCATTGTTTCTGGTATAATGTTCTCTCAGTGTACAGAAGATTACTAATATTTTGTTACTCATATTATTTACAGACATAGGTCTCAACATATACACAGGTATTGTGTGTACCACTGAGATGCTGGAAAGAAAAACTGCTGAGATTTCCACCTCTCCGAGAGAGAGAGGTTTGAACCAGTTCCCAGATGTCACATGACAGTTAAAATAGGACTATACTCATGTTTTTATTCAAATAACTACTCTAAAATTACAAAAGATAAGTACTACCTTTCAGCATGAATAAACTTGAATACATGCTAAAAATAATCCCACATTAACTCCTGAAGTCGCTGCCTTCTGGAAGGTGTAAATGGATAGAGTTTGCTATTAGATGTTTTACATAACCATATGTCAAAAATTCAATAGAATGAAAATTGCACATCTGAAAGGTGAATCTGCAGCATTTTGAGAGGTAGTGTCACTTTTTTTTTTTAAACAGCAACTCAAATCTTTTATCTAAGATGAAGATTTTTGATGCAAATCATTTTTTTACTCTGGTGGCATAAACATTTTAGGGGGTAGACAAAGAGGTCTGAAACATAGTCTGGGAATTAGGGTACAGTTCTCTCACCCTCACTTAGGACTGTTTGTACTTAAGAGTGTGAGGAGCCCTGATGAAATCAGTGCACTCCACTGCAGAGTAAGGGACAACTCAAAATGAGGAGGGCAAGCAGTGTCTGAGCCACTTCTGATAAATGTCCTCCAGTGGCAGACTGTGGTTTCAGCTACAAGCCAGAGTCCTCCCCTTGTTTTATTTTTGCATATCACAGCAGATTTTTTACCTCAGCCAACTGGTAAGAACAGCACAGGACATCACCTTTTGGTTCTGCTGCCATGGAAGCTGCTGAGGCCCCTGCAAGCTCAGAGAGGAGTTATTTTCTATGCCACTTATTTCCTATAAAGTTCTCTCAACACAGTGTTGGCACGGGGTAGAGGGACAGCACAGCCACGCTTCAACAGCTCTTTGGGGCTTTCTTGAGGAAGGGCAGTGCTGGGCTGTGTGTGTTTCTCATAACTCAGAGGACAATTTTCATCCTTGATTCAGGCATTGCTTTCAGAAAGCACAGCTGCTGAGCTTCACCAGGAGAATGTCTGGAACTGTGAATAATAAAAGATGTATTAACCCAAGTACAGAGATTACAGCATTTATTCCTGCAAGATACAGCACAAACAACTTCTTTCTATATGCACGGGTGGGCTCTGTAAATCCAAGTAAAGCAATACCATAAGCAGGCAAAACACAATACAAGATGAATTTGTAAGTACTGAGGGAAGAATTTGAGAACTACTGCAGCTTCTGAGCATTTAAAGCATGGAAGGTGTTCCTTACTGGAACAGAATTTCCAGGACTCGTCATTTGGGCTGTAGTGTCAAACACAGGATCTCTAAATACCGTGGCCTTCACTCTGCCACTTGTGCACACATCTAAATTACAAAGACACATATTTTCAAAAGTAATGGTATATATTATTATTAAAAAGTTCTTCTTCCCAAGAGTATGGTGGTATCCAAATTTCAAGCTGATAAATGTGCAGTGAGACTCCTTAACGTTACTTGAAGTTCCAGTGTCAGGGAGGAAATTACATACTGGACCAGTTCCCAGAGAGAGTTTGCAAATTCATTCGGGGTCCCTAAACACTGTGCACGTGAGCTGGTTTTCCAATATGTTACTAGGCTCAACAACATTGAATAATCTGGGGGGAAAACAATTCCCTGTAGAAATCACAGGAGTGGATAGCCTTTCCAACACAGTCTTTCCCTGTAGTGTCCAACTCAACATCCATAATTGGCAGGACAGACTGACTTAATTTTTTGTTACTGAGATCTATTCAGCACATAACTTCACAGTTCTCCCTGCTGTAAGTTGGTTCTGCTCTGATGACTTCACCCTCTGGAAGTATAAATGCCTGCCTCATTTGGACATCAAATACCACGCACTGGGGGTGGAAGGGTTTTGAAAGTCCACAGCTTACCCTTCTGTCTTCTGACATGCATCAGAGACTTTCCCTACTCCAACTGGAGCAGAGAAATCCCAGCACAAGCTTTCTTTTACAGCCAGTCCCTGCAGGCATACATTTGTAAATCATTCTCAGCTGTGGATATTTATGATTCAAACATCTCTTCTTTTATCAATAAACATCCTTCAAAGCTGAGCCTTTGCTCTGTGACAAACTTGAATTCAACAAGCAAATTTTAGGCATTTTTTATAGATCCAAACAATATGAATGTGCAGTTAAGAATCTTTATCTTTGCAATCAGTCATTTGCCATCATTTTCCTTCTCTCTACTTTCAAGTTTTAGCAGAACTGCATGATTTTGTGTCTTACATAATACAGACTGGATAATTACCAAATGTCCCATGTGTTGTAGGTCATTCCCACAGCTGTTGATGCTTAAACTCTTGCCTCCTGTTTCTCCATGAGCAGGCATCCTACCAAGTTTTAATGCACACAATAGGCTGGGTAGAGAGAAAGGATTCCTTTCCAATAATGAAAGAGGAAAAGGAAAAGGGGAAAAAAAAAAAGGAAAGTTTGGAACTACCAGAGCAAAACATTTTAATCAGGCTGATAAATAAATCAGTCCAAAAAAGTATCAAAATCTTTCATGAGATGGCAAAATTTATCCAGCTGTGAATTTGAGGAGTGGATGCTGAGGGCAGCCTGGGATCTGGAGCAGAGACAGGAAATGATACAAACAGCAGGAGAAGAGGGGTTATTTTATTTACATGAGATAAGCAGCACGGCCCCTGACACACTGATTCACAAGGACATTCACCATTGCAGGACTGTTGGTGACTGACACTTCGGATCCCGAGGTGCAGAATTCCTGAGGCTCCTGCAGCCTCGTGCTTGGGGGAAGGTAATGAGAGCATTTTGTGAGCAAAGTAGGTCATGGCTCAGTGGGAGAGACACGTTGTCACATCAAACTACGAAGATGCACACCTTCCAAAGGGTTTCTTTTTTCCTGCAGTTGTTTTGTTTAGCCGAGTATAATCTGTATTTTAAGGCAAACAAGATGGTGGTAATTTATGGGTCAGCTCCTTCTCTCACAAGGGCTTTGTGAAAGAGGAAAGTGATTGCGCTGCCTCACCAGAAAAGATGGTAATTTGGGTAAGTAAGCTCAATTGTCTGAACAATATTCTGCAAACGAGTGAAAAAAACTGTATCAGAGAACAAAGGATGAGTCACACAGAATTACTCAATAAGAAACAGCAAGTCAACTTTCACAGGATTTGGGTAATGTGGATATCTCCTGAAGTTATGCTTCACTGCAGCATCAGTCATGATGGAAACGACACACACAGCAATGAAAATACCCTGTCGTTCCATAAGTGGAAAATTTCAGGTGACAAAAATCATAGCAAAGCTCTGTCACACCGTATTTCTGATAGCTCATGTAAACTCTGCAAAGTGAGCCCAGAAATCTCCCAAAGAAGCCTGAGGAGCAGTGATGTTTTACCCACTATCCCATCAGGAACAAGAGACTGATGACAGGAATGATTGAGGCTGGATTTTGACACTTGAGCATACATAGAGTAGGTGTAGAGAAGATTACAGTTATGCACACAGATGGAAGAAGTAGATCACTGGAGAACAGAAGTGTGACAGTATTAAGACAGATAAAGTAATTTATTTTATAGGAAACGATTATACAGTTGAGAATCGTGGGGTGCTTTCTTTTCCATCAGAGTGAAAAGGAAAGAATATCTGATTTTATTCCACATGATCCTCAAGATGTGTCATGTGCTCCTAATGGAGTCAGAGACATAAAATGGTTTAGAGAGTGGGTGAACATTTGGATTTCTACCTGATTGACAACATGCAAGTCAGGGAATTGGCCCAGCATCAATGAGTATCTCATTAATTTTGGCATTAAATACTGTCAACACTGAGGGAAGAAAGTCATGTAACAAGTTCAGAATCAAGACATTGCCCTGTATTTGAAGAATCAGCATTGAAATTAATATAATTTTGCTAATTCCCTGTCCCAGGCTTTGCCTTGTGGAAGCTGGAACAATTCCTATCTTTAGGAGTGGGGACTTTTAACCAATGTTTCTCAGTGTCCATTTAATCTAGTGACCAAACATAAAAACCCCCAAAACTGTGCTGGCAGTCACCCACTGGGAGTTACCTTGATGTCAGCAAGAACTTCCACCCAAATCTGGCAAAATATGGTATTCTGCTTTGAATTACAGGATTTTGTATTGCTTTGCAGCAGTGACACCATGCACAGCTCAGAAAATATTCTGCACTCAGGGGCTAATGCTTCTGTCTTCTGTAGCAGGTTAAGGTGTGCACAAAGCAGGGCTGATGTCTGGCAGCAGAATGGTTTGTATTCTTTGTGTTCTGGCATGCTGAGGCCAAATCCTCTCTTATAGACAACCCAGGAGTTCTACAGAAATTAAAATATGAAATCTGAAATTCTGCTTGAACAGGATGGAAGAAAATGAGTCTTTAAGGAGGAGAAGCAATTTGAGGTAGCCCAAAATTATTTCAGAAATTAATTGACTTTGAAGTAATTGGCAATGCTATCTAGGCACTGGGTAGGCAATTATTTATTCTATAAAGTAAGAGTTCTAAGGGATGCTGAAATTGGAGGGTAGAATACTTGTATAAAATATATGGTTTTTCCTGCTAGTTTTCCATAATGTTATCTGTACATACAGACAGTACAAAGGCATCAGAGCCTTTCAAAGCCTTTTGTGTATTCTTCCTCTGCACATTAGAGAGGGAAACATTAGGAGCTGAGCAAATCACCGAAAGAAATGTATGTGCCTAAATTCTCTTTGTTTGAGTAGCCTACATATTTTCTGAGGATCCAAGTCCAGAGACACCAGATGGTTGTTTTTCTCAGATATTTAGGCACCTACACATGCAAATAGATGCCCAGCAGTATTCTCAAGCATGTCCAAACACTTCATTCTCTAAATAACCATTAAAAATATTGATGCAACATTTTCATCCTATGGTTTTTTTCTAAAATATCAAAGGAGAAAAATACTTCTGTAGAAATTTGTCAGTAACTGAAGAGATGAGCACCTGCAGGCTGCAGAGTGGCATCCACACAGATCTGGGATATTTCTGCCAAATGCAGCACTAGACAGTGGAAAGTGATGGCAGCAGCTCTAGGAACAACCTGGCACTGGAGGAGTTAAAAATTGCAGTTAAAGAGAGATAAAAACTACAGCCAAATTTAGTTGTGTTGCCACCATGTATTAAACATCTCTGTCACTCCCTACCTTCCAGGATTCATCAAAACTGAATGGGGACACAAAAATACACTTGGGAGGGGTGATTTGAAGAAGTTCAGCTGACATTTACCCAACAAAAACTCAGCACAGAGTCCCGAACCCCAAATAGAGAAGACGGAAGCAGCTCAGAGAGGAGAAGATGAGAAGTATAAACACTAAACAAAAATACCAAATTTACTCCCCCTTCCCTAGGAACGTGGATCTTGTGTAGCTGAATGCCAGCAGAGCTCCCTGAAAACCAAACAGCCTGTGCTGGGTTCTGCTGAAGAGGAATAGGGTGTTACTTCTGTTCTTAAGAAGAATATATGTTAAGAAGAATATATGATGTTTTGTCCTAGAGATACTTTTTTTAGATTCCTGACACTTCGGCAAATTAGATTATAGCAAAATATAAAAGAAGATGGTCTTGGGGAACAATTAGGGAGTTTTAAAATGCAACAAAAAGTTACAGGGAACAATCTGTTTGCTATAATTGATAGTTTCATCTCAAAGGGAATTAACAGAATTTTATGACTTTGATCTTCTAAAGAATGAGGTTCTTAACTTCATTAGTCATTTTCTTCAGTTTCAGTGTGGATGCCACAAGAGAGAAACCCCCAGCCTTTTAAAAGGGGCAATCCTCCTACATTTGTCACAGCTGCCCTACTGAAGTTCCATTCAAGAGATCAGTTAAAGAGATGTTGCAGCAGAAAATCCATTGTAATTAATGAGCATTCATAATTAATGGCTGGCCTGATGTAGCCTTTGAGAACGATCACAGCTTTTCTCTTGATGATCTTAATGCAACAATTTTACTTTATGATCACAACCTTTCTCTCTACTTAAAAACTTAGCAATGGGTTAAATGATAGCAGGAGTTAGATAATTCCACTATTAACCAAAGTTAAAAGCTCTTTAGTTTGCTGTTCTCAGAGACTGTACTAACTGTTCTGATTATAAAGCATGAATTTTAATAACAATGCTGTACTGTACTCCTCACCTGCATAGGTTTAGAACTAATTAAAATACAACAGGAACGTATCTGCCTCTATCTAGGCAAGGAGCATGACTGAGTAACATCTTCTTCCATCACCTCAAAAGAACCTTCTCTTGCTAACACTGCTTTCCTCTGCGAAGTTAAAAATCAGGTGATATTTTTACTTTACTAATGGGGGAAATTAGTTGCAAATAATTCTGTTTGCTTTATATTTCATGCAGTTTTATTAGCACTGTTACAGGTGTGAAAAAGATAATATTGTTTTTCCAACTGATAGTGGGGTTTGAGTTTTTCAAATTTATTTCCATGAAATTATGGCAATGAAATGAAAACCAATTTGCTTGCTCCGTGAAAGAGCAGATGTTCCAGAAGCAGTAAGATTTTAGATTATTAAAATAACCCTTGTGGCACCCTGACAGATTTTATTTCCAGGTACATTCAATAAGCACAAGTTCCAGACCATCTTTGCCGAGGGCATCTTCCAGCTTTCCTGGGGGTGGCCAGCCAGCACCAGGACACGACGTGCTCGTGGCTGAGACATGGCCCTGCCGTGGAGCCCTTCTGCAAGGCTTCCCACAGCACAGGCTGCTGCAGCACGCTGCTCTGCCATCCACTCTGACAGCCGTGGGCAGGCTCCTCGCCTTGATCTCTGATAATTGCAGGCTCAGGCAATGAGAGCCAAAGGCACGGAGCTGTCAGAGCCGCGAAGGGGACGCAGAGGACGCAGAGGGCTCGCAAGGAGAAGCTGTGCCAACCACGGGGATGAGTAAGGGTGGATTCCCCTCCTGCAGACATTGGCAAGTGGGCTTCCCACTCACTGATCTCCTTTTCCATCCCTCCCTGGCAGCTGGGCTTTCTTTTCTTCTGGCTCTCCCCGAAGGTCTGACCAGTAACCTCCCACAGAAACAAGGAGAGGGTGCTCCAAGGTTTGCAGGGAGACTGAGAAATCTTGATCACCAGAAAAATTTCATCAGGTTCAAGGCTGGGTCTGCTCAGACAGGGACAATGCGTTGTCATTTCTACAATAAAATGTATCTGAAGTATAAGGTGCTGACAACATGCAAATCCTTCTCTGGGATTCAGACTCCCCAGAACAAGGAATAAACAGACACAGAAACCTGATGTACAGGTCTAAGAGCCTTTTGTCTCCCTTTTTGGGTGAATGTCTTCAGTGAACAGTACAAATCTTTCAGATCAGCTCCTCTGTAGGAATGGAAATGACGAAAGTACCCTTTCCTTGTACATCTGCAGGTGTTTTTAGAGAGCGGAAAAATAGGGAAGAGGTTGCTTTTCTCAATTAAGGATTTCATAAAAAGAAATCGAAACAAAGTTTTTTTTCTGCCATCCTACATGTAATTTACTTCAGTTTGGAACACAAACAAGATTTCAGCTAATGGAAACCTTGTGTCTGCTGAGGACAGACCATCCCCTGCTATGGGCAGGCCCTGTTTTCAGAAGTGCTCTGTGTGATCTAGAGAAGGTTTCTATCATAACACCAAAAAGACCCTGGAGTTAAAAACAAGCAATGTGATTTCTTCAGTCAGGCTGTTCTGAATGACAAATTAGAAATCACAAAACTGTTTTTCTTTATCAAGCAGCACACAAGTGATTAAACTCCCCAATCCCCTGGTCTGCTGGAGAACACCGTGTTCAATTTTCCTTTAATTTTTTCACTGTCATAAATGGAAATATGTCTTAAAGCAGTAACCAGCCACACTGAGGGACTGGTACTTCAGTGGGATGATGATTTAACTTTCCAGAGTGTCAATACCTTATTAAGATTTCAGCTTCATCAACCCCAGGGTTCAGCTCCATCTTCCACCCTGTTTTAGATGGTTCTTTAGTCTTTTTTTTTTAATTTTTTAACCACACCAGAGCACCTTGCCACCTTTACTGATTAATCCTCTGGATCCCTGCAGGGCAAGGAAGTATTACCAAGTCTGTTTTTCAAACTAAGGAGGAGTTTGAAAACAAAGACATTGCAAAATAGGCATCTTGTTGCACAGAACATGACCAGAGATATCCAGGCTTGGCATGCATGCAGGGAGGCAGGAACAGTCCTGGTCTGTAAAAAAACCTTCCATCTGTATGTCTAGGGCATCACCCAGCTTTAATAACTCCCCTTATTACTTGGTGTTGACTCCTCTCGGAATTTACGATTAATACCAACCATAAGAAAAACAGAGCAAAAATCAATAACCAGAGAAGAAAGAGGAAACTCATCTCCCCAGCCTATCACCTGCTGCCTGACAGCCACAGCTGCCCACCACCGGCAGACCCTGCCCAGGGGTCGGAAAGACAGGAGGAAAAATTTCTGACACCAGACAGGTGAGTTGCACCAGCAAGAAGCTATACATAGAGACAGATTCTGGTAATAAAAGAACCCTGTGATGATCTGTAGCTTCATGAACAATCCTTGGCTCATCCCAAATACCTGATGCTGGCAAAATTAATGTAGGAAGAAGGAGGGCAATTTCTACCTGATTTCTACCTGAGAGTTCAACACTTTTTCAAAAGATGATGGGGACCCCCAGCCACTCCTGATCTGAATTCCCTACAATGAAGTTAACATCACAGTTCAATAGGAAGTTCTGCAGCATACCAATGGAACAGGCAGGAAGAGGGTTATACACACAGGTGGGGAGAAAGCCTGGAGAAAGACTCCTTTTAATCCTTTTGAGAAGAGGCATGAATAGGAGAGAGATGAAAAGCACAATTTTCCACAGCCTCCCCAAATCCACTTCTGCTCCCCAGAGGATCTATTCAGGATGGGACTGATATTGCCTTTTGTTCATATTACAGGTTGGTAAGGGACTGCTAGCACCAGAAGCAAACTGAATTCCAAACTGAAACCTTGTAGTGAGTTGTAACACTTCATCCTTTCTTTTCTTAACTAAACTGCAACCCCCAATAATTGGGGTTAAACACCGGGAACACAGACCCTGTGAACAGCACACAGCCTTGTTACTGCACGTGCCTGTTCTGGGACGTGCCTCCCTGTCCGAGAGAGCAACAGGCTGGGCCAGAAACAGCCCCAGGGGGAGTCCTTGTGCTGCAGGGACAGGACTAACGTGGTCCTGAGCCAATATGTGCAGGCAGCCCTCAGAGCAGCACCCCTCTGTCCATCCAAGGACTGAGCTGACACCCCTGACCTGGGTGAAGCTTTTCTCCTGCCCAGAGCTGGGCTGCTGCAGAGCCCAGCACAGCATCCACGGCCCCTTTTGTTCCCAGCTCAGCTGACAAACCAGTGCTATTTGACTAGAGATCAGTTCAAGCGTAAAGGAGGTACCAAAGACAACCTTTCTCTACAATTAAACCTTTTGCTTTTGCTTCCAGAACCCCCTCCTGCTCATGTTCTACATGTGTGGATGTACGGAAACTGCATCCCCAGGAGCGTCACTGGAGGCCCACTCACATGCTCCTGGCTGTATGAAACTCTATCAAGCTGTGCTTTGCCTTCTGAACCCACCAAGAAGGCGACTGCACAGAGAAAATGACAATTGTTGTCAGGACATGGGGAATCCATGCATGACCACACCCAACCTTTCGCTGTGGGTGAAGCTCTTTGCCCTGCGAAACCCCCCGGGAGCCGTGTGGAGCTGCCCGCTGCGCTGGACCAGTGAAGGCAGGGCAGGGAGGCTGGGATGCTCCCCCCATTCAGGTAACAGCCAGAGTCTTTCCCCTACATCCACTGGAGCAGTGGCAAAGCTTACTGGGACAGCAGGAGGTGTGTGGTGCTTATTGCCCACCCGATGCCTTGAGGAATCACAACGCTCCTCCCAGCCTAGAGAAGAACAAAGGGTCTGGATGCAGCACTGACCAAATGCACACAAGCTCCCTTTTACAGAATCACAGAATGGTTTGGGTTGGAAGGGACCTTAAGATCATCCAGTTCCAGCCCCACTGCCTCAGACTTCTCTGGAAACTTCCTAAATGCTCCTCCTTTAGCTGGTGCAAACATGTCCTGAGAAACCTAATGGTAGAAGTTAGTTTTAAATAACACACACAAGCTCTTCTGAAGCAAAACATTTTCAAGACTTCTCTGCACTTGAGCCTATTTCTTCAGGCATCCTGCCCCGTGTTTAAGAACCAAGGGCAAGATCCCCACATTAGGCGTCTAGTGCTAAGTTTTATGGCCCTAAACTTGAAAATATGTTCCTAAATATCTGAATCTCAGGCACCTGGAAATAAGTATTTGCCTTTGGAGTGAACAAAAAGGGAAATAATCCCTGTATGTTATTTTTATTTTCTTTCCTTTATATGGTTTTAAGCTGCTTTTATGCGGCACTGGAAAGTTACAGCCCGTGATTTGTTGCATTCTGGTCTGGTAATAGAAACATCCCCCTGACTGCTGCTCACTCTGCAGAGCAGAAGGATCGTAACGCAGATTGTAAATGGTTGCATTACGGAGAAAGATAATGTTTCTTTCCACTTTCATTTCCCTCGGTTGGTATTTATCGTGGTAGGGGTTGCGTAAGCACATGAGAGAGAGATCATGCATAATTTACCAGGCTGGAACTGGGGAAAGGCTCCAGCCTTCACAGTGTGGATGAACGCCCAGCAATTCCCACCCGCTAAGATTTGTGCTGTGTTTGGTGGGAGCTTGGCTGAAGGATTGTTAAAGCAAATAGGATCGTCCTGCCAGCCTGGAGAGCGGCAGCGGAGGGGGCTGAGGGTCACAGGCTCTGTTCTCCCTCCTTTCAGTTCTGCACAGTTTATGTCATTATTTATTTCACATCTGGGCAAGACTGGACCAGAACTGCCACCGAGTCACCACAACCATCAACAAATTCCTTAAGGTCTGCTGGGGCTCCAACACATCTGAACCAAATTTCCTGCTCGTGAATGTAGCTGAGGGCAGACAAACCCAGAGATGGGGGTGACACAGGAGGAGGCAGAAGCCTTTCCAGCCCCAGTCCTGTCCCCATGATGCCACCGGGGCCAGTGATGCTGACCCAGTTTCTAAACTGGAAAGGAAGTTGCAACACTCTAAGGTTTATTATCATTAAACTCTAGCCAGTGTCAGAGGCTCCGTGTTTGTCCTTGCAGTGCTACTGCCAGTGCACATAAAAACTAACAAAATAAGCCACTAAATGCTGGCAGCCTTGGGAAAGAATTAAAAAAATCCCAAAAAACAAGAAACAAACCCATTGAAACTCCTAAATAAGGAATAAGTTAATGAGGAAAAATTACAAGGAACTGAAGACGTTAAATGCTCTTCCAGATTAAGGAGAACAAAGGGAAAGGATCAGCTCTTATTTTTGCAATTAAGGTGTTATTTATGGCAATTTAGCTGTTTTAAGATTAAGCCAGGATACAGTGCCGTAGAAAATACATGTGATTTGCTCCCAAGGCTTCTCATCAGTTTCTGTGTGAGCACCAGCCAGCCAAAAAGCAGAAGTTCTGAACTCCCTGCGTGCACACAAAGTGCCTGTAAAACACCCCGAGGATTTATCCCCGCGCTGGGCAGCTGGACTGTGACCATTGGAAACAATCCTCAAGCCACAGTGCTGGCACTGGAGCTGAACTATGGCACCTTCGGGGCAGGAATCTTCTGAGAATGAGAGAGAATATTTTGTAGGCGCAAAAGGGAAAAAATAAAGATTCTGGTTCTGTGCCTACTTGCGACCTGCACGTGAAGAGGGGTGGCAAGAGGATGCTCGGAGGGGCACCCCGTGTTTGCAGGGAAGGGATGCAGCCCCACGAGGCCGTTTGGAGGCACTGACCTGGCAGAGCAAAGAGCCCCTCTGCCCTGTCCCAGCAGTGAGGGAACCATCCCAGCCACGGGACTGTCCCATCCACCTCCAGGGACACATCCATTGGTGGGGGAGAATGCTCCCCACAGGCTCAAGGAAGGGAGGGGGGTGAAAGATGCCAAAGAGGCCCTGGCAGAGCCCTTTCTTCTGCACCACACTTCTGTGCAGGGAGAAAACACACAATGACCGTGACATCCCTGTGCAACTTTTGTAGTATTTTCTCCCTATTACAGAGTTTATTTGCAGAGAACCTGTATGTTAAACATTACCGCTGTGCACACTATTTGTAGGATTCAACCCCAGATGCATTCTTGTTTTTCCTACATATTAATAAAAGCAATAAAGGAAATAAATAAAAAAGGATGTAAAGCTTGGTTAAACTCAAACAGATCAGAGAGGAGAGAGGTGAGGATGGGATGGTGCTGGGAAGACGTTCAGCCTTGCCATGCTGCTGCTCACAGACTCCTCGCTTTGAAGGAGACATGAAAGGAGACATTGCACCATGACAGTTGCAAACTCTGTGGCTCTGTTGATTTTTCCAACCCCCACGGCTGCCTGCCTCGGCGTCCTGTTCTTTGAACCCACACAGAGTAAACAGGTGCCACTCCTGTGGCTCTGCGGGCAGGAGATGTGTTCCCAGGAGGAGCACTGGGGGCAGGCAGGAAAAGCCCCGCTGCCATCCTGGAGAGCAGCATGTGGCAGCCAGAGCACTTGGGCTGAAAAAGAGGGGAAAGAGAGGAACAAAAATCAAGAAAACCTTCCACAGAGGAAGATCTCCTTGTGAATGAAAGGGTCCCCAGGACTTGTAAGTAAATACACAGGTAATGGCTTTTCTGAGGATGGATGCAGGAGGATTTGAATGGGGATGTGACAGAGATGTGTCAGCTTTCTACCACCCCAGCAGAGCTGCTGGAGGACCAGGGAGTTTAACTGGAGCACCTGGAGCTTGGCAGGAGGTGAGGAACACACTGACCAGGGCCTCAGAAGGTGTTGCAGGGATTTGATTTTATTCAAATCTAACTGACCAGAAGATTTCTCTTCATTCACCCTCTCTCAGCAGAAACATTTATTATGCTAAGTGAAATGTTTAACCACTGGCACCGTTGGCTGCAACAGCTCATCATAAGCAGCTTTAGCATTTGCTGGGATCAGCACCCTGGGGCCGGAGATGGTGTTTTCCTCTGCCCAGTTACTCCTCTCTTTCCTGCTTCTCTCTCCTCCAGCTCTGTCCCCTGCCCCTTTTTCAAGTTGCAATGCGTTAAAATAAAAGTATTAACAGCGCTTATCTGATGCATGGGAGATTGTGAGAACAAGCTGGCAAGCATCCAGGAGCTAATAGCAGCATAAAGCAATTTGCGGGGAAAAAAAAGAATTAACATGCTAATTGTCAGGCTGGAGAGGGTGCTGGAGATCACAGAGGAGTAAAAAAAAAAAAAAAAAAAGACATTGATTATTCTAGATTTAAACAATAAAGGACTGAGGAACTGAGGAAGAAAGAAAGGTTTTGAGGCAATTTTCTTCTTTTTTGTCCCGTTCTCTGCTACCCTCCCCCCAGCTCAGAACCTCCAGCCAGAGCCTCAGGCACTCACGGGAATTTATCCGAAGATCTCTTCCTTTTTAGCACCGTGTCACTGCCAGCTGCACCACGGGCTGCGGAGCTGGTCGGCAGCACCACGCAGCTCTGCCCTTCCCACGGAGCGAGCGGCGCTGCCGTGGAGCGGCTGTCGAGGGGAAGGTCAGGTCTGACAGACCCCGCACAGTCCCAGCTCGCAGCTCGGCTGAGCCGAGCGCAGGGAGGAGGTTTCCAAACAACTGACCCTCTCCCATTCCCAGGGAGGCTTTTTTGATGTTTCTTTCTTGAACAAAGGGACACTGCTCTTTTTTTTTTAATTTCTCTTTTCAATTTATTTTTCCCAAAGCTATGAAAGGAGTGCCTGGAAAGCTCAAGCAGAAGGCTCAGCCTCTTAACACTGGCTCCACAGAGCGCCGTTAACTGGGATTAAGAAAGTCCACAAATGCTTCCCAGCACCAGAATTTCAGCAGCACGGAGCCTCCCGAGGCAGAGAACCGCGACGGCAAATCCAGCAGGATCTCAAGGCAGCAGCTGCCTCTCCATGCAGATGCCGTTTAACCCCGGATTTATGCGCATCCCACGTCTGAAAACCGGCTGGAAATCCATCGTGCCTCCCCGTCACGGACAGTGAGTGCTGCCAGCCCAAGCCGTGGCTGCTGTCTGCCCGGTGCCAGCACCGGCGCTGGAAGAGGCTCTTTCCAGCCCCATGCAGGTGGAGCGGTGGCACGGGGCTCCCAGCGCATCCCCAGAGCTCCCAGCGCATCCCCAGCGCTCCCAGCACGTCCCAGCTGACCAGCAGATGAGCCAGCGCATTTCCCCAAACGAGGTGTGCTGGGGGAACAAGGGCCAGGACACGAGGTACCTGTATCATTTTTGATTAATATTTGTGGATAAATGCTGTAAATATGAGCCAAGAAGATTTGAAAGAAAGTCACAGAGCCATGCAAGTGAATTGATTTGTTTTAGACAACATGCGGCTGGTTTGCAGCCTTTTACAAGCAGGAACATTATTTCTTTCCTATGCCAAAGACTGACTGCATTTGCCCTCCTGCTTCACTTCTGCTGTGGAGGAAATTTAAGCAAGAACATGTATAGTGAATTGCTCAATTCAACCAGTGCCACTGAAGCTCACCTAATCATTCAGACCAACACGCCCTACCTGAGCAGCACTCCGAGACCCGTGAGCTCCTCCGCTCTTTACATGTCGACAGCCAGGGTGTTAAAAGAAGGGGAGATAAATAAGCCAGACCTGGTGACTTACATCATTCTGTTTTTCTTTCTGTTCTTGACTGTGACATTCATTGTGTTCTTCATAAACTGCCAGCTGAAAAATTCTTTTTTTGCTACTCTTCCTTACGACAGATCGCTCAGGGAAGCGAGGAACCCGTGGAGGACACAAGCTGTCTGACACTTCTCATTCCAGCAGGAGCAGGCACCAGAAACCTGTGCAATAAGGAGTTAGTGCCATGTGCCAGTGCATGGATGTGACCCCCTTTAGAGTAATGGGCAGCAGGAGATGGCTGAAAATTATGCTGTATGCCAATCTGAGTAGCTGTAAATAAAAAGCTCTGCGAGGAACTGAAGAGAATGCTTTAGCAAATTCATACAGTTTTTGCAAAAAATTGCCCCGTGATTCCAGATTAAGCTCTGTGTGTATGCAAATGTCATCATCCACCCATTCAGTGTCCATACAAGGATAATTGTATTAACAACAATCTCTGATTTGGGCATCTGGTGGAGCTTGTTCCCCCATGTTTATGAAACCAAGCATCAAATGTAAAAAAACCAGTGTATTTACCTAACAGCTCCACACTGAGATGAGTTTACTTTCCAGACCCATTTCTCCCATCTGCTGCTGGAGCTGCATGGTGATGCCATGGGAGGCCTGCCAGACAGGAGGAGGAAATGAAAAATGTTTATTTAGGCTTTTGATTGTCATTCTGTTAAGGGTGTTTTTGATGTTTGAATGTGTCGTCGATCAAGTTTTAAGTTACTACTTATGTGAAACACTTATTACCCAAGGAATTTGTTTTCAGCTTTCATAAGCTACAAAGGAAATTATTTGCCACAGCATGAAACCAAAATAATCAGGATGGGGAGAAGTGGGGAAAGGAAATGAATATATTTATTATTATGTAAACTAATGAAAGGGGTGAGCAGAGTACTCCAAGTTTAGTACACAAAGTGGGTAAGTTCTGAAAGCCATAAAACACAGCTTTATAGGAATCATTGCTTTACTGCACAGTATCCCCACTCCTTGCTCTTCATCTAAACCTAGCCCAATTAGAAGCATGAATTATCAATGTGGCAACAGCTTGATTCAACATTGGTCACTGGCAACCCCCACCATTTTAAATTATTAACTATCTGATTTTGTTCTAAAAGCTTCTGCTGAACACTGGTAGCTGACAAGCTATTTTGTAGATGCTGATTTCTTGTACACTTGCAGTTACAGCACAATTCCAGATCAAGCTGCACGAACCCGGGAAGAGTGTCCATAATTCCCACAAGCAGTGGGCAAAGGGCTTTTTTTTTTTCTTTTTTTAAAAACCCAATGGCTCAACATACAGGAGAATTGCAGCTATCCAGAAACACCCAGTCACATATCCTCTTTTACTGCAGTTTTAGGTATTGGATCAAGTGGAGTCAGACACTGTACTCCTAACCCCGTTCTTGCCTGGCAGAGTATAACAGAGGAGCTGTGTGTATATATGTGTACATAACTTCTTTCATCCAAATGAGGAGATTTTACAATGCAATTACACACACATACAGGCTTGCACTTGAGCACACAGACAAAATGTGTATATATGGAAGTCTGTTTGCAAGCTTTTTCTTTTTTAACCCAAAAATTGCACAGTTGATAACACTTCCATGTCATTGTCTTTGTTACCATGTTTTATTTTACTCAAATAAGCTAAACTACTACTTAACAGATTTCAATATTTTATTCCTTGATATGTGGCCAATATTTCCTCTGAACCAAATTTAACTGGTGTAATTCCAAGTAGTTACTCTAATGTAGAAAGCAACAATAAATGCAAGTGTGTTTCTCTCAGCCCTTTTTGAATAAATCAAGTTTTATCAAATCAGGCATTTCTTATTTATTTTTAAGTAATGACAGCTTGTTTTCAGCTACCAGCCATAATGACTTGAGTCTAAGAATTTCTGCTGGCAAAAGCCTCAGAATCTGACAGAGCACATGTTGTGTTGCACTCTCTATTTAAACATTCAAGAATAGCTTTGGAATAATCCTATTTTTCTCCACAGACTGGTTGGAGTAATACTACAGAAGAACCTGTCATGCTGAGAGTGTTAACTGATTTTCTGGCAAAGCTTTTATGCATGCCCTGTGTTGCTCTCATCAATATCCAGGATCTTTTCTATTGCAGAAGAAAGTTCTATTAATGATATTCAGAATCACAAAATCCCAGAACAATTTGGGTTGGAAGGGACCTTAAAGATCATCCAGTACCAACCCCCCTGCCATAGGCAGGGTCATTTTCCAATGCCACGTTGCTCCAAGCCCCTTCCAGTCTGGCTTTGAGCACTTCCAGGGATGGGGCACCACCACAATTTTAGCCAATGTGTGAAATGTATGTGTAGAAAACATCCTGTTTCCCCAGGCTCAGAATTCAAGCTGACCAAAAAGTCCACTTTCCAACCCCGCATGCCAGGGAGGGACTGACCGGCATTTCTTCACTTGCTGGAACTGCTTTATTAGATGTACGACACCTGTGGGGTCCCACATAGATTCTCCATTCCTTCCCATCACCTTCTGCCAGTCACAGTCCTGCCCCTGACACAAACACACCATTCCCTGTGTCTTTTACCAAATCCCACTTTGGGAAGCCTTTTGTAAGAGTCTCTGAACACAGCCCTGCAGCAGCCTCCCCCCTCCTGACGGCTTCTCCTCAAGGCAGACTGGAGGTCAATACACTGCAACACGAAGGATGAGTGAAACACCAGGAATCTGGGACACGAGGCTGTGAGAAGCAGACTGGTCCCCATTCAGAGGAATTCTTAATTACAGGCTTTGCTTTCAAAAGATGAGCAGCTCCCGTAACACTCTGAGGAGCATCCGTACACTTCACATCCACGGCTAAGTGCTCCACTCAATCAGGAGCTGTGTGTTAAACAAGGTTCTAACTCTCCCTCTGGGCCAGGGAAACAACTCATCACTTCCACAGTGATGGAAGGAAGCAGTGAGACACTTTGAAGCCGATGGCATCCTTTCAATGGATTATTATTATTATTACTATTATTATTATTATTATTGTGATATTTCATTCTGTTGGCTTCAACCTCTTAGTCCATGGATGGTTTTGAATCCAGCTGCCCGAGCTCTTGGCACAGGTAGTGCCCACGGGGTGTTTGCCACAGCACTGCACTGAGTAACCAAAGAGAAACCACCAGCTCCGTGCTCCTCTGCGAGAGCATTCCATAACTGGGAGCTCACTCATCCCATTGCTCTGCCTGAACACTGGGTTCATTAACATTTTGGGGACCCAGCAGGACCCATCTTTCTTCTCCCATTTCCTGCTGTAGGTGGGCTTCCCCATGAGCATTTGTCCTCCTGCACTTCCCTTTCCCCGAACAAAAAGCAGGAGCTGAGGGTTTTCTACACCCCATGCCACGTGGCCATCACAACTTCTGCCTGGAAAGAGCTCACCCGTAGGACTCACAAGTCAGTCAAACTGCACGGCAAGACAAAAGGCTAAGAATAAATCCTAAGAGCTAAATATCCCATGTCTGTTTGGACTGTCTCAGCCTGCTAAATAACCCAGCGCTGCATGGCAAGGCTGCGTTTCATGATCACACTCCAAACCTGTATCAAACCACTGGAGCCACAGCAGTTTGTAACTCACTTTGAGATTTCCTCCAGCAGGTGCAAGCCCTGATTTCCTGGTGACAAGCGGCTGCCTCGCTCCCACACAGCAGAGTCTGGCTAGACCCAACCCCAGCAGATCAAAAGGTTCAGTTCAGCTCTGCCAAGGCAGTGTCCCCACTGAACCCCACTTTTTTTTTTTTTGCCCATTTTGAGAGCCAGGAGCTTTATCTACCTGATATTTGAAACATTTCAAACAATGGAAGATATGTCAGACTGAAAGGGTGAAAGGAAGAAAGACCTGGATTGTGTTCACAGCACATTTGTCTTTAGGAGGTTCTTTCTTCCAGAAACTACAGGTGTAAGTAGAGAAGTTTGCTTTCTATCCATTAATCCATACAGAAAGTCTCCCAGGCAACAAGGTACACAGTCACATCTTTTCAAGTTTTTTTTTTCCGTCCTCTTTGCCCTCCTGGTATCACCAAATTCCTCCCTGCAGGGCTGAGCATCTGCATAGAGTACCACTGGTGAATTCTATTCATGGACACAACCTGTTCACTCCTAAGTTTGCACTTCTAGGTTTAATATACTGTATTTACCTTAATTTCTTAGAGGAAACTTATGAATTCCTTCTACAAAAATCTTTTAGTGAGACTGCTCACCAGAAACCTGAAATCTCAGAAAAAATGGTCTGCATTTGGCTCTTACGGAACAGAGCCCATTTTGTCTGGTTTGTGTCTGAAGTCAAAGTCACACACACAGCACAAAGCTGTCTCAAGTGGCTCCTGAGTTTGCCGTCAGCAGTTTCTCTAAGAGACTCCAGAAAATCAGAATTTGCAGGAGTGACTGGGTTACACAGCACTTCTAATTTAGTCCTGGAAATAAATTCTGTTATTGCAAACAACAAAGTTATTTGTCGAAAAGAGAATAGAAAAAAAAGGTATTTATAAACAAATTAAAACTGGATTTAGAACAGAAAAGTTGCTAATTTAAAAGGTGTAGGGTTTTTCTTCCAATGTCTTATCACAGTGTAGGTTGGAGAGGGAGTGGAAGAGGGGTGTTTCACCCAAAGCTTTTTTTCCCTGCTACGAAAATCCCACGAATGAAGAATTTCAGAGGTTACTTTGGGTACCTACTCCCAGAGTTGGTACTGTACATCCAAATGTCCCAGAAAGACCAGTAAGATTAAAAAAACCCCTCTTCATTTCTACAAAATGATTTAAAACTTTTAATTATCAAGGTATTTTGGTTGCTTGCTTTTTACTTACAAAGCTGTTCATAAAAATCCATATAAAGCTTCTGGAAAGCCAATAAGCCACTGAAACTTCATCTGTGATCTTGCTCACAAAATAGACTGTATCAGCTGTGTAACACTATCCCAGTAAATCTGGGGATTTTCATGGCAATCATTGTTTTGGAAGCAAACCCATGAAAACAGCAGAGGAGACACTGATATAAAACAGTAACAAGACATTAATTAAAAAATAAATTTTTACCTGAGTGATTGGATTCTCACATTTAGAGGAAAAAAGCTCTTATGATTAAGGAAACGACAGAATTTCAGAGTATTACTGCAGGTGGCAGTCTGCTGGTAAAATTAAATCCCAAAGCAGGAAGCCCAGACAAGATAAAGTTGTATCAACATTTTCATCTCACTTTTATTAGTTAGAAATTTATTAGAAATTTTATTATTTTATTTTTTTAAAAGAAATCATTTGTCATTGCGGAATTGGGATTCAGTGTTTTTGTACTCACTCTGCCCAAAGAAGATTTAATATATGCACACCACTTTTCAACCTCTATTTCTGCAGTATCTTGGTAAACAAGGGAAAAGTTTTCTTCCCCTCAATCTTTAAAAATAAGCTAATATACACTTCACTGAACTTCTAAATTTACATTTTGTTGCAGCAGTACTGAGTTACAAGAGATATCTGAGCAGCCTTTAATTCATTGAAAGGCTGTTGGTCAGCAGTTCAAAGCTCGACACGTTCAGACATGATGAATTGTTTCAAAATGTTATGGGTGGCCACAATGGTAAAAAAAACCCCAACCACTCCCAACAATAATCAGATTGCTGAAGTCTTATAGATAAACAATTTTTTGTATTACCAACTTTAGTATTTCTATAAGTGCTATCAAAGTGATACCATTTTGGCTGGCTGCATTCTACAAGAAAAAAGAACTCTTTAAAATAACGAAATAATTTAAGTCCCTTCTTCTGAGAGCACAGCAGCTTCTATGTTACCAAAAAGCTACAGAAAAGTATTTTTAAAATGAGACAATCACCTTTGTACAAGGAAGAATATGGACATGGAGAGGCATCAGCAGCAAGTTACATGTGATAAATTAACCCTTGTAAACAAACACTTGAGACACAGAGCTACGAAGGAAATCAGAAGAATCCGTGTGGTTTTTGTTTTGTTTATTGAAATATGAGCAGCAGTATGCAAAAAATACCTTTAAAAACATAACATAGCAAAACCTAGTAATTTTAAAATTAACAAAATAAAAAGATGTTTAGAGTTAAATGAAAAAACCTCATTGCTAGAACTGTGTTTCCTACAATGTAAACAAAAGCATAAAGGTTATGCTTGCAACAAACACAGAAGCAGGTTTATGGAGCAGCACAAGAAAGCAACATTATGTTGTAATCTGACCATTTGGTCTATTGATTTGCATTCAGAATGGGAAACCTTCCTCAACAGAAACTTCACAACTACAGAAGAAAAGTTACGCACATGTTTGTCATTTGAAGCAAAACATTTAGAAAATGTTTTGGTTTCATTTTTGGTTTTTGTTTGTCTGTTTTTCCAGAAACCAACACTAGCAACACTTTGAGCAAGTAAAACAATATCCTGAAAAAGTTATTATTTCAGACTAGTGAGAAAGCCTGACACACTTTAATGTCCTCTAGAGTTATACTGCAAGAATCCTAAATTAATCTTACACCCAAGAATCGACAACTTTCACATTTTAATACTGTGCGGGGGGGAAAAAAAATCATTGCTCCAAGCAAAAACTAAAAGAATTCCAATATTTTAAACAATTCTATCCTGAATCGTAACACCTGGGCTGTTTCATCATTCTTTTGCCTGTTGGGCTGTTCTGTCAGATTTGTCTCTCATCGGTCAGTCATGCTAGAAGGTTTTATTTTGGTCCTGTAGATTCTATAACCCACTGTCAGCCCTTCATGGACAACTACTTCACGCCTAATGCAGTTAAATGAGTGTGATACACAAGGCACTGACTGACTGCCAGCAAGACCCAGGTGTCTAAGGAGCAACAGCCACGCTGCTGCCTTACCTCAGTGACTATAAAAGCAATCCCAGGAAAGGCTCAAGTACAAGCCTGCTCCAGGCTCTCTGCTGGTGTTGCCAAAGCTGTCAGTCAGTGCTGGGGTTGGTGCAAAGCAGAAAGATGCTCACAAAGAAGGAAATACACTACAAAAGCCAAATCAGTTTTTACTAAAGTAACATTCAGTCTAAGCTGGGCTACACTGGAAAGCCTCCATCTGCCACTACCACACCACTGGCTCAGTTAATTTCTCCATCCCTCCATCTAGGCCAAGAAGTGAATTCTGCACAATGTGCTGTACCAGGAGCAGCACTCCCTACAGCTCTCGCTACACTTCACACATCGTTGGCGTCTAACAACTTTCCATCCAATCCATCCGTGTGTCCATATCTGAATTTTGTATCAGCACCGATGAACAAAACGGGACTAGGAACACCATGAACCAGTAGCACCCAAAATCTGCTAACCAGAAAGCTCCCAAAAAGCCCTACTAAGAAGGAACAGAGAAGTAGAACGCAGACAAATCTTACTGGGTTTACTCCTGCAAGCCTGCCCTGCCAAAACCAGCAGCCACAAGGATATCCCAGCACTGCATCTATTACAGTTCCAGAACATATACACAAGCAGAAAAATGCCAGAGCACTTCAGTACTTAATGACAGCATCAGAAGTGGGTTAACTGGATATTATTGCAGAAATTATGGTTCAGTGCATGGGTAGCCAATCTAACCACAATACTAGCACTAAGCACCAGCTCTGGCTCACAACAGCCACTTCAGCACCCATTCTTGAGTCATTCAGTTGGCCACATATAAGCATACAAGTGAACAGAGATGAAGCCAGGTGAAAAACATTCTGGATAAAGTAAAATCTTGTACCTACAACTGCAATCTTTCCTTAATTCAATGTGCCATGTCATTTATTACATAAGCTAGTCAAGAAATATAATATTCTGTAGTGTCAAATATACATATTCAGCAACTTGACAAAAGTCAGGCCCCAAGAAGAAAATAGAAGCTGGATCCTGTGGCCAACTGACTTGGCGTCTTATTCAATCGAAAGAACTGTCTGTGGGTTGCAGCTCCAAAGAATGAAAGGGAAGAACCCAAAGCTAAGTGGCAAATAACGTTACTCCCCTTCTCCTGAAGATGCACTCATCTGTTTTCAAACATACTTGAGAAACTGTTTAAAAAAAAGACCAAAACAAAACACAAAAAACCAGAACAGTAATACAGAAAGTCCTGTACATTAAGGTTCTGCAGAAGTGTTACAGTTTATTCCTTTAAGGCAATTCATAAAAAACATTTTAATGACACGTAAACAATTTTAATCCTTTAAGATCATTTGTTACTAAGGTACCACATGATGCACAATTTCCACATTTGAGGAGAAACTGTCATTCAACAGAAGACACAAGAACTTGTTTAAAAAAATCATTGTCTCAGGACTGCAGTAATTAACTGCAACAGATCTTTTAATAAGTATTTGCATATTAGAGTTTTCAGCCTCTTCCCCAAACACTGAACCCTTTTCTGAAGAGGTGTTCAGGAAAGAGAAAAAGCAAGGTGATAAGTTAAAAAATATAATAGGGTCTGTCTGCATGCAAAATTTTGTATATAATTCATTTCTAACTATCTTAAAATGTTTCTTTCAGCCTCTTTTTTATTATATAAAGGACGGAAATATGCGTATGTTATGTAATTGATTTTAGTGTTTAGTACAGTGTTTAAATTCTCTACCAAAGTTTGCCAAATGCAAATGTCATGAAATTCAACAAAGCCAAGTGCAAGGTCTTACAGCTGGGTCACAGCAATCCCAGACACACTTACAGGCTGGGCAGTGAACTGACTGAGAGCAGCCCTGCAGAGAAAGACGTGGGGGTAGATGGCTGACAGAAAGCTCACCGTGAGCTGGCACTGAGCACCCACAGCCCAGAAAGGCCGACGGAATCCTGGGTTGCATCCAAAGGAACGTGGGCAGCAGGGTGAGAGAAGGGATGGTCCTCCTCTGCTCTGCTCTTGTGAGACCCCACCTGCACAGTTCTGGGGCCCTCAGAAATGGAACTGCTGGAGCAAGTCCAGAGGTCACAATGTTGCTAAGAGGGCTGGAGCACCTTCCCTGCACAGAGAGACTAAGAAAGTTGGGGCTGCTCAGCCTGAAGAAAGCAGGTTGTGTGGGGATCTCATAAGAACCTTCCAGTATCTGAAGGGGCTGCAGGGAAGCTGGAGAGGGACTCTTTGTCTGGAACTATAGTGACAGGACATGGACTAACAGGTCCAAATTGAAAGAGGGCAAATTTAGCTGAGCTATACAGAAGAAATTCTTTACCGTGAGGCTGGTAAGGCACTGGCACAGGTTGCCCAGAGAGGTTGTGGATGCCCCAACCCTGGTAGTGTTCAAAGCCGGGCTGGAGAAGGCCTTGAGCAACCTGGTCTGGTGGAGGTGTCCCTGCCCATGGAAGGGGGGTTGACACTGGGAGATCTTTAAGGTCCCTTCCAACCCTTAACATTCTGTGATTCTTTACATGTGAGATAGAAATTCCATCATCATATTAACACAGTCCTTCAATTCCATAAAGATGCCAACCACAGTTACAAGTCTTCTGATTGAACCCCTGCCATCAGGGACAGGATCATGAGCACTGTTTCATGCAGGCTACAAAGAAGTGATTACTTTTGGTCATTACCAACAGGTCTGTATTAAATTACATGATCTGGAAGTAAAAGCTTCTGCATTCAGTTACTCATTTGCTAAGCCACTCACAGTCTTCAAAGAGACTCAAACTCATACTTGAAAGTGAATTAAATACAGTGTAATCACTAATACTGCATAATGTCTACTGAGAGACTAAAAAGGCCTAACACAGATCAATTCCAGACAGGTAAAATAAAAAGCTAGAACACCAAAAAGAAAACAAAAAACTTATTCCTTCCAAAAAGTAGTAAGCACTGCCATTTACAAATAGTAGTGTTTATGTTAAAATAGAGAAAGGTACCTAAAAAGAAATAGCCTTGGCAACCAAATCCAAATGGCATGAGTGTAAATCAAAGCAAAACAAGAACCACTACTCCAGAAACGTGCAGGATGTTTACCCTGGATCAATTACTATTTTAAATGGTGGTTAAAAGAGATATTACAAAACCAAAGTGGGAAAAGGCTAAGAACTGCTATTCTGCATTAATATACAATGTGTTTATGATAGCATTTTCCAATAGAAAATACAAGTGTTTTTACACCACTCCAATATTTGTAAAAAGTATATTTCATGTGTACACTTACAAAAAAAAAATCACATTGTTCAATCTGAGGCAAATGAGCCATAATAAAGTCTAATTTTGCTTATGACAGATGTCAACCTTAAGATGTTAAAACACTATGCTAAAAATACAGCTTGCAAGCTGGAGCTGCACATGTTCAAACAATTTCATAAACATTAAAAAAAATCCCAAATTATGATATGTATTTATTTTCTGAAGTCAGTCTTCATTAATTCTTGTCCCTACAGGACAAAAAGGTTTTCCAGTTAAGACATTTGTCTGTTTAAGTTCTAGGGGAAGAAGGGGAAGTGTTCTGAATTTTTCAATAGACTGTTTTTTTCCTTAGGGCGCAACTGTCACTTAAGCATCACAAGAACAATTTGAAATGTAAAACTGATTAGCTATACACAATGGAATTGGTCACAAAGGGATCTAAAAAACAAAATGTTAAATCATAAGATCCATTCTCCATATAGCTCACAGTATCCACTGGAAGTTTCTCTAGAATTAGAATAAGTTCGCTAAAAATAAGGCTGAAGATGGAATTTCAGCACTATGAAACAGATGAGATGGGATTAAGAGGAGAACCCATTTGTGTAAGTACTTTATCCAGCCACTGGAGGGGCCCATGAAGATGAATTTCTATCCAGCACGGGGTGCTCGTGACATCCTGTCGGTGATATTCAGCTCCCCAGCCCTAGAAAATGAACAAAATGGTATCAATCAATTTGAGGAGATGCTTGTCTTTTAAAATAGCTGCTAACAAGAAGCTGGAAATCATGATACTCAAGATACTTATCTGAAGGTAATCCACAGTCTAGTAACACTGATCTAAAGGAACAAACCCGAGGCTGGGAAGGAGCAAGAGGGAAGCTGCACCTGGAAGCCTCAATTAAGTCTTGTGTGCTACAGCCTCCTGTGGAGTTCACCGCTGACTCGAGGATGACTCCTGGCCATGGCCACATCTCTTCTGCTTCAACCTCCTGCCCCCTCTCCTCCGCACTCTCAAACTAAGCAGTATTTGTCATAACTGACAAAACCAACATCTTTTGGACAAGATGCAAAAACACCTAGAAAGCCCAAGTTTAGACTCCACACTAAAACTGAGACAGACAACATCTTGATTAAACAATGCTCAGAAAACACTCCTGTGAGAGTAACAGCACAGCTTGACTTCATAAACTCCAATCATGTCTTTTTTCCATAACTAGGGTTTTTTTAAACTAATAATCAATTTGAAGAAGTTAAAAATTTTCTTCAATAATTATGCTCCTTTCTAATCACATTCTTTTAGTGGATTTGTTATTCACTTTGGTACTTCAAACTTAGAGCATGAATTCAAATCTCCTTTAACAAAATTACAGCAACCACAATGAATAAATTCCTGTCCTGAATACTGAAGTAACTGAATACACAGCCAACATTCAATCTGTGCTTTTCCTTTCTTGCACCGATTTCCCTCTCCCCCAATTAATCATTTTAAATATACTTATCATTGAAAAGAACCACATCAGGCCAGAACAGCTTTGCTACAGTGCTAATGGAATTACTGCTAAATACCCAAACCCACAACAAAATTTAATACCCTCAGAATAATTTACCTTTACAAAACTCATTCGAATGGTGCACATTTTGGTGAGCTCATACACCGCTTCAAATCCATGGTTGACAGACTGAGCTAAAAGCTGAGCGAACTCCTGATTGTTAAAAATTTTCAGACTGCATCCACTGGGAATCTTGCATACAGTTGTTGGATGAAAGCCATGGTGGTAGTTGCAGTTCCTGCTCTGTACAAATATGCTGCTATCACTTAAACATTCAGCATAGACTTCTCCACCAACATAGTAGAGATGAACTCCTTGAAAACAAAGATAAAAACATCTCAAATTATTTTGTTGTCTCTGATTTCAAGGTAGTTGTCATGAATTCTATTTTTTTTGAAAAAAAAAAAAGAGTAAATTTCTGCCTGAGGAGGTTTTCAGAAAAGCTTCTGCTCGCACTAGAATACACTTTCTCATTTCAACACAGCAGGCTCATGATACACCAGCCACTAGATGTCCTTCTCTGATCAATTAAAGAATAGAATGAAAAAATTACTGCCATATTTCAACCGTTATTTCCAGCTGTTTTTCTATAGAATTTATGTGGATTTTAAAACTCCAATTTTATACACCTGGCAGCTTCTGCCTGTGCCAAGTACAACAGAAATAGGTGTGACCTGGGAGAAGGGTCAGTGATGGACACGAATGAGAAAGTATATCCATAGTCTGCTCTGATTTTCAGTACATTTTATCAAGCCAAAGGACAGCTAAGTCCAATTAGTGGCTCAAATTAATTACCATCAGCCTTCACAAACCTTAACATCAACAAAGGCCCTAGATTTAGCACATCTGTCTGCGTTCAGCTATGCATGTTTTGAAGTGTATACAACATCATTACTGACTAAAAATTAACATACAGAAGCTGCCCATCCCTTCAGCACTCAAACACAGGCTCTCACTGCTCCTTCACTGAAACACCTGCCTTCCTTCCCCCGTCCCAGTTTTATGTGGTTGGGATATAGCTTAGTTTATGTTTTCCCTGCAATACCCTAAGAATCCACTATGGACTATCCCATAGTGTGCCAGAGGAGGCTGCAGCAAGTCAACAGATGCAAGTTAATCTTTCAGACAGCAGCAACTGTTGTGAACATTGCTAGACCCACTTGGGACTAAGGTAGGATGGAGGTTACAGAGGAACCATTGGCTTCAACAACTACAAGCAGCTGTCAGAGAATCTGGGGTGGGCCAGAATGCATTTTCACAACACAACCCTATTTATTTAAAAAGACAGTGACCACCACCTGCCAGCTACAGTAAAAAACCTTAGCAAATAGGATTGGGTAGTTCTAAGGAGGCAAAACCTCAAGACCTTTCAAACATAAGGCATAAATAAACAGTATTTTAT
Organism: Lycocorax pyrrhopterus obiensis; assembly: GCA_014706295.1. Classification (NCBI taxonomy): domain Eukaryota; kingdom Metazoa; phylum Chordata; class Aves; order Passeriformes; family Paradisaeidae; genus Lycocorax; species Lycocorax pyrrhopterus. The sequence goes on from JACSVZ010000018.1 coordinate 16,421,049, forward strand.
CTCTAAGCAATCTTACTTGTTGTCAGAACAGTTACCATAAAGCAAAGTTTAAGATTCAATAATTACTATTAGAGATGCAGACACTTTAAAGCTCATTACTATTCTACAACATGATGATGGTTCTGGTTACACTTCTGACCTTAGGCAGATGCGCAAGATTTCTCTGCCAATACCATCAAAAGGGGTGAGCCAAAACAAAAGAACCTGACAAACCACCCATGCCCGACAAATCATTTGTTCCCCTTTATAACATTATTTTATTAATAAATTTCTTTGGACAACTGCATTGCAGAGCCAAGTTTCCAACAGATACAAATAGAACTTCTGGTCTCCAGATTATCTGCAAAATTTTGTCATATTTATAGTAGTTTCTAATTAAAATAATGACAGGGTGGATTTTCATCAATCAAAACTCAAGACCAACTTTACCAAATGCTCTTAGGTAGTAAAAAGGCCTCTAAATATGTGCAAGAGAAACAGGGTTCTCTTCTCAGGACTGAGTTAATCACAAAAAAAAAGATATTCAGAAAAAGCGTTCTACAGTTTAAGAAAATCCAGGCACATTCCATCAAAGACGAAAGCTGTGCATCTCTATGCACTATCAGCCAAAACAGCACAGGAAAACTAGAAGATCTTGCAAAACCTGCTGTCTCCAGGAATCCCTCCCACACACATCCACACCCCATGGATTCACTCAGACAAATGAGCCCTTGCAGTTTTGCATTAGCACTTCAAAGTCCTGCTGCCAACTCACCAAGATATTTGAACATACTGTAGACAGCAGGTAATACCTTACAACAACAAAACAAAAAAAAAATCTTTGACATACTGTAAAGGTGTATGAAGAATTTGATTTAAGAAGTAGATATAATGTAGAGTATCATGGCATAGCCTGCAGTGTTTCTTGGTGATGAGACACAGAACTCGACACATCATTCACCCTAACAAGCAAGCACCAGTGACAACCTAGCTTGGTAAGGAAGGAGTAATATTTAGTCTTTTTAATTAGTGATAAAGAAAAAATGTATGCAATTCCTGACTAATTAGAATCAAACCATGTCTAACTAAGTTGTTTTCTGATACTGGAGAGGTAGATATTGTATCACATCTCAGACCACCTCTAGCATTCTCATCTGAGAATAATCACTGCTGCAGTACAGAGAAGCTGAAATAAAACTAAGGACTTGGTTTCTCACTCCTGAGTAAGACACCTCAGTTTTACCTTTGCCAATGTGCCGTCGAGTGTTCTCGATCGTCGAGTTGCGATTAACATTGGAGAGCAAACCTAAGCAGAACCTGTTTTTGTTATTGGAGGGATCTGTAAACCCATCTACTAAGACACTTGTGGAAGATGCATGGAAAGCCTCCCCAACACGATTATTTAATTCATAATACACAATGGAACACCAGTGTTTGGGTTCTTCATAGGCAACGGGCTGAACATCTGAAAAGCAAATGGAAGTAACAGTTTACGTAAGTGTTAAAATATTAAATCTAAAACTGTCAAGCAGACCTTCCAAAACACCATCAGCTAAGTAAAATCTTAGTAAACAGTTATGATGGGCAAGAAGTGTCCCAATTATAATCTTAATGATTTTGACCTTCGTGGATTTTAGCTGGCCTGCTGATTTTATTATTTTCCAATTTTAAGCCTGATATTAAACAAAAACAACCTCACACACACACAAGACTATTGTGATAGCCAGTAAAACGTAACTCTTCCATCCACTTTAAAAAATCTTTTATAATTGGTGTTTTGGGACTCAATTTTCAGAGTCTTTGTGCAAATGTTATTCCAGCAACAGGCAAAGGCAGCAGAAAAGAAATTTTAAAAAGTTCAATTCACTGTACGCCATTCTAGGCACCTGAGGCTTTAAAAGCAAAAGATGAAAATAAAAATAAGCAAGGCAAGTTTTATTTCTCAATTTTGTCTCTTACAGCCCGAGTTTGCCTAGGAGGACTGCTTCCACTTATCAGCAAGATGTACTGGCCCATTTGAAGTCATTCATTCAGTGTGGTCATGAGTTGCAAGAAGCCAAACTATGTCATTTTACACCAGACCATACAACTTACCTCTGGTAGATATATTTGGCATGATTTGAGGCATCATTGTATTGCTTGTGTCCATAGACTGTGAATTATCCTGCCCCATTTGTTCATCAGGGGGCATATATGCAGGAGGTGGAGTATCAGCTACAAACATGAAAAAGTAAGAATAAACCTCAACAATTTAGAGTATGTACTTATACATTCTACAGTTGTAAACACACAAAAATATTCCCCAACCAGAGATGCTAAAAAATTTGGACTCATTTTCAAAGAAATCTGAACACAGCCAGCTGTCTTTACAGTAAACTCCTTCAATAGCTGAACTTTTACCTATGGGACCAATAACAAGACTGGAAACTTGAAGAAAATATGAGATGCACTTCTTTTCTTTCTGCCTTTTTTTCTTTAATACCTGCACTCCTGCATTTGGGCAAGACAACTCTGCTTCCCTCTTTTTGTCACACGAACATAAGCTTTCTTGCCTACCCTCTTCTCCATGTTCAAAAATAAAGCAGTAGAAGAAATAACTATTTGCTTAGTATAACAAAGGCCTAGAACAGTTATTTTTTTTGCTGCTTCTGCAGGCTGAGTTCATTACAAAAGTGTGATCTGTTTTCTTCCATCAGCACAGCACTCAGTGTGTCAACACCTCACTATGCCCCATAAATGCATATACCCTAGAGATCCCAGTACTTGGCCAACAGGGATACTCACTGACTGGGACACTTCCTGGGGAACTGAGCAGTCAGAAAGAACAAAGATTAGGCCAGTGAGCTAGTGGAAAAATAAAATCCTTAATCTGTTAAATCCTTGGCTTTATAAACCACACCAATAATCAGACAGAATCAGTGAGACTTCTTTCCTTTGTCCGTATCAATTGTTTTTTCTGTATTTTCCAAGTCAGTTAAACAGAATCAGTTTAATCCCATCTGTTCCCAACAAAAATGGTACTTTTTTCCAGTTAAAAACCATATTTTAAGTGTTTTTATTCAGTGAAAGACATCAATAAACTTCCTGTTCAGCATCCTGCCTTTGCTTTCTTTTCAGTGCTAAATATTCTTCTAAATATGGATTAGTTATTCTATAGTGAAGCTGAGCAAAATAACTCACCACTATTACATCCATGACAAAAAACATTTGGAAAAATAAAACTGTAACAATTAACTCTGACCAGTGACAAAACTAGGAAGAAAATCCCATAAAATGCAAATAAAAAAACCATTTATTGCAAATATCACGAATTCCTGAGGTCATAGGTCACAACAACATGTGACATTTCGATTATTTTTGTTAAACCGACGTTCAGGCTGTGCTCACCTGGTAGCTGAAAGGGACTCGATGGCCCAGAGCTGGCTGGGGAGCTCGGGTAAGTGCTGCTGGCTGGAGAAGGGGGGTAGGGGCTGTTTGGTGAGATGGAGAAGGGAGTGCTGTTGGGCTGCTGGAAGGAGTCGGGAAATGTCGCGTTGTGTGGCATGTGGGGCTCGTTGTGGCTGAGGTTCCTGAACTGAACTAGCAGACTGTGCTGGGGGTTGAATTCACTATGTCTAGGCACTAACACTGGAGGTAGAACTGCAAAAAATAAACAAAAGCCAGATACATTTAGGTTAAAAACTGAGATATAAGGTAAGAGATACAAGTAATGCGCTATTATGCTCATCATGGTAATTTCAACAGTAGCTGGGGTGGAAAGCGGAGCAGGGGATGAATCCGGCATGCCTTTACCCCATCTTCTCTCCTTTATTTTTTTACATCATGCGCGATGGAAGATTCAAACTTTACCCTTGCAAAAAATCACAAAAACACACATATTTCAGGCAACTTGAAGATGGCCTTTTTTTAAAAAATAATAAACCAAACCAGTCTGGCACATACTCAAATACTGATGCAGAAAGTGCAAAACTCACTGTCTGCATATGTTAGCAAATCAGAGAAAATGGAAATAACAGTCTCCATTACTACAGTCAAACGATACAGTTACAGATTGTCCTTTCCATGAAGACAAACAAAATCTATACTGCCATATAAAGCTATAGCTAAGATGGAGTTTTAACTCCAGGACTTGTGGAGTCTGGAATTCCAGTGCTGCAGCAGTGCACTTGAGCACTACAGTTGATTGCAGCAGAGTTACAACCACTTTGGGGAGCAAGGAAAACAACTTCTCACCACTGTCCAGAGCAACTCTTCATCTCTCCCACCGCAATCCCAATCCTCCTCACCTTTTCCCATGGCAGCACACTTTAACAGCAGGCTCATTACCTGACACACATCTGACACATACCTTGCTCTAATTGATCGTGTCTCTTGGTTCCATTCATCTCTGCTGTCTCCTAACTGGAAGTCATGTGGGGAACTCTACCATCCTAGAATTTTATTAATTTTATTTTTTATCTCCTCAATTCATGTCACACATTGATTAAGTAGCAAGCCCCTGAAAGGCAGCCACCAACCTCCTTGCAAGGACTGAGATTTTGAAACAAGTTTCTCAAAGAAACTGAAACTGAAAGAACACATTACTGCTTTCTATTTTACGACAAATTAGACCTTTGCTACAAACTTTTAAGGGCAGCAGACTTAAGAGGTCTGTGGGAAAAAGGGGATTAATCCCAAAGAAAACAGCTAGTACCAAATGGACAACATGGACAACACACCTCCCCCAAACCCCACCAGTAATGTACATTTTGAACATTCCTCTCCCAAACTGCCTCATACACCACTTTTAATTGGTTGTACAGTACCAGAGGAGGAGGAGAATGGAGTGAATAGTAAGTGGTTACTAAAGATTCTGTTCCGTTTTTAGGACAGTAACTTTCAAACATACCTGGGCTCTCCACCCTCTTGTAGTGGTATGGATTGATGCAGACTTCCTTTTGTTTGGATCCAAAAGGAAATTCACAAATATCCAATGGCTTCAGCTCGTGATGGCTTTGTAGATCCGGCCAGCGCCACACACGACAGTAAATCACGTGGGGAAGGCCTTTTCTGTGAGAAACCTGGAGCCGTCCATCTAAAGAGCGGGGAATAGTAACACACTTGCTGGGCTGCCCTGGACTGCTCAAGGCTTTCTCCAGTTCTTCCATAGCACCCTTTTTCTTTTTCAGCTTTTTTACCAAAGCATCAACAGCTTTTTCTGCCCATTTTTCCTCTTCATCTCCTTGTTTCCAGCCCAACAGACGCTTTACAGCTGGGCTAGTAAAGGAGAACAAACTGGCCATTGACGTCATTTGACACAAGTCTTCAAAAAGTTTGATGGGTTTTGTCTGTCGGGGTTTTTTTGTTTATTTATTTGGTTTTTTCCAAATAAGTGTCAGTGTATACCCAAAGCAGTTATTGCAACTGATGAGTTGTATTACTTCCTGGAGGATGACAATTGAGATGGTCAGTGATGAAGTCTTCACATCAAAAATGATGATCGATGACTCCAATTTAGTTCTAGTAAAAAGGTAATTTAACAAGGAATTAGCAAACAAGCAAAGGCTGTGGTAAAACAAAAAGGCAGATATCAAAAGACTTACTGTTTCAACCCTAGCATTGCACCTGATTTTGTTTCAAAACAAAATCCCAGAAATACTATGACCTCGTGCCCCAAAAAAGCGATCAGTCCCTAAAGCTTGCACTACTGATTAGTGGGAAAAGGGACCATCAAGGGATGATAGGGACAGCACAGCTCCTGTTAATATTCCTTAAACTGATGACTTTCTCTCAGAAGACAGGCTTGAGGAATATGCTTTAAAACTAATAATACATCCCTGTCATGGTGCTGCATTAGCAGACTAAACTTGCCATGAAGAAACAAGGAAGAGGCAGGGTGGAACCAGCAGTTCCAATGCCAGTACTGCACAGAAATACACAGCTTCTCAAATGGATCCTTATTTCCAAAAATGAAAAAATCCTAAAGCATCTGCTTTTTCTTGAGCTCTAATTAGTTACCCCATGTTTTTGAAGGTATTAAAAAAAACTAGGAAGAAACTGTAGATAAAGAAAACAAAGCACAATCAAAAGAAAAACCCAATAAAAAGCACAAACTAAACCTTCTCCAGCCACTCAGAAAGACTGTCAACCTTTTTTTAGCTGTAGCTAATTTTATGCTGCACTTCCTTGTATCTTTTAAGAAGAATATTTGAAGTGCTGGATATTTTTAGCCTTGGCAAAAAAAAATTGTTTTCTTCTCCCCAGAAAAAAGAAGGGGGGAAAAGACATGGTGGAGTAAGCACTAGAAATGTGACCTTTACTACAAACTGTCTCAGAAAGGAGAGGAGCAGAACAACTCGCTCATGAATGGTGTTTTACCACTCACCAGCCCTAATGCAAATCCTCCCCCCAGCAATTTAAGGAGTACCGATGACAAGAGGAAATGATGTGCTGTGGCAACGAACTGATAAGAACTTGTAAAATCCCTTGTGAATACTAAATAAGCAAGTATAGACAATGAGCAGCTGGCAAAAAGCAAGAGCAGAGCTAAGAGAAAGGATGTCAAAAACAAAAGATGCTTCCTCTCTTGCTACAGAGACTGCCAAACAACATTGTCTCTCCACTTTTGATAAACCACGGTGAATTAGAACACCTATCCTAGCCCGAGACACCAAATCTGCACATAAGAGAAAAAAGGGGGGGTGGGGGGAGGAAGCAAGATGTTAAATATCTCTGTGCTGGTTCTCTTAGATTGCTACCTTTAATCAAGAAGATCTTTTATCCTCCCATCTTTGATAAACTAAAAGTCATCTGATAAGGCTTTTTAAGTGTCTGGGCACATTTACAGGCTCACTCAGGCACTTGGATAGATACTTTTATATAACAGAACCGTGTACTAAGCACCATCAACCAAAGCTACAGCAAACATCCCTAGGCAAGGTATTTATGTCCTGCATGTAACCATCCCACATTTTCTACTGTGGTGTTAAGAGGGTGAGGAAAGCAGGGAACAAACCCAAGGACACTTGGTGTTCCTTTACAGGAAAAAATCCATTTATTTCACACAGTAGCTTAATCCCATTGGTACCTCTTTGATTATTCAGCTTTGTTTCAGTAATATAAAAAAAAAAAAATCGGAAAAGCAAAACAAACAGAAAAACTGTTTGAAGGTCTTTCTTCCTAGAGCTCTCATAAAAAAAATGGAAAAAAAGAAATTAAGAGAATAGAAGTCTCCCACTGCTTCAGTAACTCCCTAGAAGAAGGTACTGAGAAAAAACTAAAGAAAAAAACTCAAATAATTACATATCACCTTTTTTCTTCAGAAATATCACCATGTCTGCACTTTAAGACTAATTTAGTTCCCTAGGACTATTACACATGAGAACCTTTGCACCCTTCAAAGTAACAGGAAATACATAAAGGGAGATAAACTTGGCCAGGAACTCAGACTGATTTTTTTCTTTTACTGAGGAGAAAAGTTTACTGTTTTAAAAAGTAAAAGCTGTTTATAGTCGCAGCTAACTTACTTTCAAGCCTTGCATACATTCAATAGCTGCAAGATCAGCAACTGCTCACACCCCTAGAAGAGGAAATGAACCCACCTAGAATCTCAGGCCAGAAGACAATTAAAACGTTCTATTTTTGTTTCTCAGCTGTGCTTTCAAAGAACCTTAAGCATCATCAAGGCAGAAGATGCCCTGGAAATTCCTCTAGTTAAGCTGAGCTCAAAGGAGATCTTAAGAACCATCCCCTGATCTACCCCATTACAGCAGCCCCATCCATATTAAGAAACAAAATTTAAAGATCCCCAATTCTATGCTATGCTCATGTAAAATTTTATTTTGTTTTTTAGTATTTTGAACATAATGCATCCATACTAGGAAAGAAATTTTATTGGTTTCATATAATTTCAACATCATTTACCCACAAGTATGCTCATGGAATAAACAAGCTCACCAAAAGAAAAGGAAGTTGGAACAGTTCTACTAAGAAGATATTTTGCAGTAACTAGTATTTGTAGGGAAAGCGTTGAGGGAATTATGATAAATTACTGTCCTATAAACTCTCATTTTAGAAATAATCTGCTTGGAGTAAGTAACACAACACTAAAAACTTCACATTTGTCTGAGGGCCCATCAACAAAAGCAAAGCTTGGTAAAACAAGTATTTCAGAAGCATCAGAACAGATCTGATCAAAACTGCTTCAACTTCTTCAAAAAAAGTTTCCACGTACACACTTGTAATTATAACCACTGAAAAATGAGACTGTTGAAGTTTAAAACCTTAACACCATTTACTGCAACTCCATTCTGGCCACCCATGAGGCTTTCAAGACTCTTCAGTAGAAATGTATTTTAACCTGTTCAAGAAAATCAAGGGCAAGAAAGAAACTACAACAAAATACTAACAGGCTTTGAGAAGTACAAATGACACTGAATTTATCTCATTACATACCTTCCAGAAGTTCATTTTGGAAGGCAAAACTCTGAAGGTTTACAGCTTTTGCCTTTTCTTAAGAAAACAAGGTAGAATTAAAAAGCTTCATGAATCATGAGCTCGCTTCGGGAGCTATTTAAGGCCACAAAGCAGTAGGTTCAGGTATTTATGTAGAAACCAGACATTTCCATGTAGAAACTGCAATTCATGTAGGGTTTTTAGATTTCTGAATGTGCGGCATAAACCGCATTTAGAACATTTACTTGCATTTGCTGTAATTTCAACATCTAATTTGCAAAAGGTTTCTAAGTAATCATGACATCTGCCAGGAACAGCTTCCCCAGATCATCTGTACTTACAATCAATTTCTTCTGAGGCTTAAAAGCACAAGTTATGAGCTGTGATTGCAGTATCACAGAGCATCACTGAGCTTTGAATACAGAAACAAATGCTTTAAAGAGTCACATTTTCATTCAGTGGTGCACAAATTACTTGTATTGCTGCACCTCTAGACACAGCTGGTAACAACTTTCATGGGGAAAAAAGCTTACTTAAATTTCCTTAAGAGGCAGACGGTCTATTATGCATTACCTTCTTTTATTAAATAACTTTTCAGCTGAGCTACAAGAGAAAACCAACTGAAAACCATGCTATTACATTAAAAAAACCAGTTACAAACACTCTTTAAGGAGTGAGTGTAATGAATTACATGGAGTAGCATGAGGGGGCTTTTAATGGGCAAGTATAAAAGGAAGTAATCACTGTATCAAAATTAGACTTTGGGGCATGCATTATTTATACTTTTAAAGTTCTTGTTAATGACTACAGCAAATGGAAGGAAACTAGTTGGGTGAACAGGTCCATTGTTTGAACCCCCTCCTTAATACTTCATCCAGCCAGACAGATATAAACAGAGTTGGCCAACAGCAGAACTTACATTTCATTTAAGCAGATGGAAGAAATCTACCACCTTCCATCTGCCGTCACAAATACTGAGCAACTTGACTTCCTTTTACCAGCTCTTGTGAAATTTTCTCAGCCTACTGCATTAAACTGGCAAGTTCAGTAGGTTCATTTGATGCCATACCAAGGAATCTCCTTCTGGCTAAAAGGGCCTGAGCAAGAGTCAATGCAGAACAGAAAATGTAACATTACATATGCTGTATCTATTTTCATGAGATGCATTTTGTATGTAAGGTGCTCTCCCATTGATTCCAAACTAATTTCCCACCTGCAAAATCTAGGTTTGAAGTACCATTAACCAAGCAAACCATCATCCCAAGCAGCAGGGCAATGAATGATGCTTTCACAAGCACAAGAATAAAGTGGGTAAAATAATTGTAAAACGGGTAAAACCAATGACCCTTATCCTTTCCTATTGCCAGTATTAAGCCTGTGTTCAAATGTACAAGGACTATTCTCTTCCCACTAATTTACTTCTTCACAAATTCAGGAAGCCTCCTGTAGCATCATACCCAATCTGAAACAAGAAACTTCACTGCTGATGATTAGAAGCTGTTTTGAGACTCAACTTCATACAATAAACAAAGCACCACTTATAACCAGCAGCACAACTGGGAGTTCATTAGAGCTGCTGCAGATCTGCAGTTAAAGCTGTTCTGCAGTCAGCTCTTGTGCTTAACTTTATTGCCCATCGGACTCAGAAATGCCCAGGTTTTTTGACTCCATACACACATGAACATACATATTCATACAGAAAGCTCAGAAACTCAACTGCAGTATATTACAGTGTGTTATGCTATATACACAGATCAATACTTTCTTTAAAACTACAACCTCACACATCAATTTCACCTGGTTTTATTAAAATCCTTCTTTCCTTATAAATTTCCTGACAGGAACTGTGCAGGATTGTGCTTGGGTTTTATTATCATTTTCCCAAGTCTATAGCTTACATTGCAGCCCAGCATTCAGTCCTATGCAATGGCACACTTCGGTCTTTTCTTGAGAATACAGGAGAAATGTTAGCTCCACAGTTTATTCACACACATGAAGCATAAAACAAATCCTAAGATGACACAGTGGTTAAAAAACTTGTTTAATAAATTTGAAGGGCCTGCATGCTGCAAACCACTGCCACAGCCTCTCCACAGAAAGGATTTTTCCTCAATTACCCTGTGCAACATCTAACACAAAGAATACCACCAATGAAAAAACTTCTTTTACCCTTTTTCCCTTAAGTAAAAGATGAAAGAGATTTTATAAAGGATATCAAAAAGGAACTTGTGGTATTTTCAACAGAACTGGGCTTGCAGTACAAATGTACATCCAGCTGACCAGAATCTATGGCAAGTGCTTTTACACTAGCACTAGATTTCTTGCTTCAAACATGCCTTGCAAGGCAATATAATCTAACCAATAATATATGTAAACAAGAACAGAAAAGAACTGTCTGGTATCTTCAAAACTTTTACTAACCGTGACTGTCCTCCAAACAGAAAAATCTACTGACAATTGCAGACAGGGCTTTCTCACACAATACTTTTGCTTTTAATTTCCACATCTGTACACCATCTAACACAGCTTAAAAAAAAATGCTGAAGCATTTAGCTCTGTCAGCTGAGAAGTATTTAACCAGCACTCTCTTACTAGAAACCGAACAAACTCTGAGGCCAAGCACAAGCAGCAAGAAATAAAACATACGTGGAAGATATAGCTCAGATAGCAAAGTGACGCTTTTGTTTCTTCTTAAAGTTTTCTCAAAATCTACTGTCAAAAAATAATACCAGCGATAATGATTTATATCACAAAAGAGGTCCAGACAAAGAGATCACTAAGATCACTAAGATCGCTCCACTGCACTTCCAAAGCACCCTCACTTCCATCTGATGCCAAAAAAAGTTCAGAAAAATTATAATCAAAGAACAGTTCTGAATTTGTTTTGCATCATGGCAAAACTTAAGTTTAAGTCTGATACAGGGGAAGGGAGAGGGAGGGAGAAAACACCAAAACTTGCCATGCCTAAAAAAGTCCTACCTATTTCTTAAAAGCATCCACATTTACAACAAAAAAACATCCAATGCTCCCATGGCCCTGGTCTCTGCAGCTGCTCTAATTACTGAGCAATCAGCTTTTGTAGAAATTCTCAAAACTATAAATTCCATCTTATAACCAAAGCCTGTCTCCCTTAAGTGTTTTGTCAGAAGTGTCCATTTTCTCACACTTCTATTTCAGCTAACTGGCACTTTCCAACAGAAGCATTATGCTGGAAAATGCCACCATCAACAGTAGTCAGCCCTGAAACTGCCTCCTGTTTTTAAGGTTATTTAAGATCTACTCTAACCAAAGCAGATAACTACAACTTAGAATCCATTTCTAATTAAAATTCCAGAGAAAGGCACTGCTGCATTTCACTAAACATGAAAACAAAGGACTATGCCTCCACTGGTAGGTTGGTGGATGTGGACAAGCAAGTGGGTGATTAGGAATGACCTCAGTACTACACTTGGGAGACAAAAATGGGAAAATAAAGGGCATCTCGTACTTTTCACAAACCCAAAAGTATGCTAAAAATTAACAAGCTGGACAAAGCCTTCTAGAAATGTAGATGTTCATGTGCAAGACCTTCATTAAAGATTCTAAATACTATGAGTTGGCAACAAAAAGTGTAACCTGGAAAACAGGACATTCAAAAAGCTTTAAAAGAAGAAGAAAAATAAAGATGTATGTGTGTGTGTGTGTATACACTTCCATTCCAACTGAACTGCATTAAGCCTGTGACAAGTTTACAAAAGCTACAGGATTGGAGGGAACACTGACAATAGTAATTCAGCAAGCTTTTTTTTCCCCTTGCACAGAATGAATGAATGGCAAAGCATTCTAAATTTGTCAGTTTGTGACATCCACTGACCCAGAATTCAGAGACACTACTTCATAGTTGGTGTATCAGTAGCAGGGATTCTGACAAAGATCCTCTGTCAAGGATGACAGTGCTGGCAGGCCCAACCTTGGTGGTAGGTCAGTAGGGATACAGACTTGGCAAGCAGTGTCCTGCACCTTGCCAACCCACGCTGGTCAAGCACGCTCAAGTGCCAGCCAAACTTTTCTACGTGGTCACAGGAACATGGCTAAAAAGGCTTCCAGAAAATAGTGCAGGAACTTGCACTGTGACTAATGATAACGGCCAAAGTGTTAAATTACTGTTCAACTTGCTTTTAATGAGCTGTTTATCGTTAGCCATGAAGATAACTCAAGTGCACTCAGCTCACACAAGAACAAACCTTCTCATTTTGAGCACGAGCTCCTTACCTGTTTTTTTTAAAAAAAATCATGTAAAGACCTTTAAAGAAACATTAACAGATTAAGATCCATTCCACCAAATCTAACACAGACATTTGAAGAAACTTGTACTTTTAATTTTAAAAAACCAAACATTAAAATAATCAACAAGGCCTTAACTGGAGGGAAAGGAAGACATAGGGACTTGCACAGAATTGCCACAGAAGTATTTCTGCAGGTATGTAATTCAGCCAAGAGCAATAAAAGAGTTCCTAGCATTTTCTTAAGACATCTATAAAGAAAATACAGAGGGCAGTTTTCTGCAATTTAAAGTGGCCTCTGAAGAATCAAAGATCGCAACATAATGTGCAAAAAACATTCAAATATATCCAAAAGGTTCCTTAACTGAGCATAAGCACTCCATCTTGGGAGACAATTTTTTCCAGCTCAAATAATATTCTGTGATAATAAAAACTCCGCACACATCACCCACTCCAGGTGCAAGATTAAAAATCTGACTTCCTAACAAGTATGAAATAGTATAGGGTTAACAATTACAGTTCCTTCAAGTTCCATCAGAGGTTAAAACTCCAAACCTCAAAAAAAAAAAACCCCACCCACCACAGCTGTACACAGCAGCACACCCTGTTGTGATCTTTTGTCATCGAGAGAAAGAAATGCAGAGGAAGCCTCTCTTCCTTCTTTTCCATTTCTCAGTCCCATCATGATTGTCCATCTGGGCTTCCACTAGAAAAGTCCTCCTCAGAAAAAGAGAAAATTCCTATCTATGTCCTCCACATTTGAAAGGAAAAGAAAGGTTTGAAAAAAGCAGGTATCCCAGTGAACACATGGTTTATTGGGGTTTTGTTTTGCAGAAAGAAGTGGCATTAGGCACTTAGCAGCAATTTCAAGGCCAAGTGAACAAAACTTTAATATCAGAGGTAAGAGTAAACCACTATCAAACGGTAGGGATTAAGACATTAAATCCAACACAGACAGGGCACTCTCAAAAGTTACAACACACTAATTATGAAACATCTTCAATTAAGTTATTTGCTGCTTCTATTAACTTCCACTACCACTAGCTGCCAACTTCATAAAGCATTACAGGTTTTGATGAGCACAGGCACATGACTGTAAGTGTTTGCACCTTTTTCTTTACTCCAATCAAACTGTGATTCCTCAGAATACCAGGATATTCTGTGCAGAACTTCTGTAACTGACACACGCAATGAACAATGCTCATTTCAGTTTTCGGTATTTTAAAGCCACCCATGGAAGGTTAATTATCTGAAATTAACAAAAGAATGAAAACCAGCAAGAGATTTCATCTAAAACCATCATATACTGACAATCTAATTTCCCATGACAGACAAAACTTTGCTGATGCAAATTTTGACAGTTATTCCTTGGAGGTTTTGTTAAAGCAGCGAGTTCAAGTGATTCACCACATGGAATTTCTAAATCCTTACCTATTCTACCAAAAGATTTAACAACTATTACTGAACCTTTTCAATAATATATTCAACACTACTAGTGAATCAGTTCTTCCCTATCTCATTTTCCTGTGAAATACCATTCAATTACCTTAAGGTCACATCAGAAACCCCACAACTGGAACAGAGCAGAGATCACTTGATTTCCAGTCTTGTGCTTTTAACCGCAAGAGCATATTTCCTCTATTAAATTTACAACCCGCAGAAGACAAAAATTTGCCGTTCTAAATCACCGAAGCTGTACATCTGTTGTCAGGCAGCTGTCAGGGCTGGGCGCACGCGAGAAAGGCCAGGGTGGACAAGTGTGTGTTTGTGAGAGTTGTGTGTGTGTGCGTGAGCCCTCACATCGCCTCCCGCCTCTTTACCCGCGGCTGCAAACGTGCGGGTTTGTTGCTCTCCCCTCGCTCGGCCAGGCCTGACTCCAGCTAAGAGAGTCCTCGTCTTTAAAAAAAACCCAAAAAACAACAACAAAAAAAAACCGAAAAACCCCAAACAACAAAAAATAAGAGACACTCCCTCGTGCCTCTGCTGAGCACTGCGATGTTCGCTCCTGTACCGGCACCACGCGTGTCCGAGCAGCCCCGCGGGCGGCCCCGCGCTCCCCTCTCCCTCCTGGGGCTGCTCCTTCCCCCACAGGCCGCTCCCCGTCCCCTCCCGCCCCGCCGGGACCACCGTGGCACTGCGGGCCGGCTCGAGGCCTCGGCCCCGCTTCCCAAAGGGCCCGTGCCGTCTCCCCCCCACACCCACCGCCGCCCGGAACCCGACTCGCAGCGCCGCGACCCCGCGGCCCGCAACCCCCGCCTCCCCACCCCACCGCCCCGACCCACCCGGCGCGGAGCAGGCGGCCTCCCCGGGGCGGGTGTCCGTGAGGCGCCGGCTGGGCCGCGGCCGCCGCTGCTGCTGCAGCGAAACTTTGCCGGGGGGAGGCGGCGGGACGGGAGCGGCGGCGGCGGGGCCGGCGGGGCCAGCGCCGGGACCCGGATGTGCGCGTGGGGCGGGGCCGCGCGCGCGCCGCGGCGGCGGCGGGAGGAAGCGGGAAAAGGGCCGGGCCGGGCCCCGGGTGCCGTGTGGGAAGGGGCCCTGTGAGGAGTCGGCTCCGCGCTGTGAAAGGGAGCGAAATAAATACAAATAATAAATCAACAAATAAGTGCGCGGGGTTCGGTGTCCAGAAAGTAACGTACCACATAACGGAGGAATGGAAGAGCCCCCGAAGGTCCCGCTGCGTTGGCAGGCACTGCTGGGGCCGAGGGCCGGTGCTCTCCCGCAGTACCGTGTGCTGCTGCCGTACTACCGGCTGACACCGGCCCTGGGCATGGGCACTGTTTTCACAGAATCATGGCATCAGTTAGGTTGGAGAAGACCTGGGAGATCACCGAGCCCAAGCTATGACCGAACACCACCGTGTCAACCAGACCACGGCACTGAGTGACACGTTCCGTCTTTCCTTAAACACCTCCAGGGGCGGTGACTCCGCCACCTCCCTGGGCAGCCCCTTCCAATGTCTGAGCACCGTTTCTGCGAAGAAATTCCTCCTGATGCCCAACCTGGACCTGCCCTGGTGCAGCTTAAGACTATCTCCTCTTGTCTTGTCACTTACTGCCCGGGAGCAGAGCCTGACTCCCACCTGGCTACAACCTCCTTTCAGGGAGTTGTAGAGAGCACGATGGCCCCCCCTGAGCTTCATCATCTCTTGTGGGACTGGGTGTTATCCACAATGTGTTGGGGCTGTTGAGGTCCTTCAAGGGGCTGCATCTCTGAGTAAGTTGCTAAAATACACAGTAAAGCTTCAAGAAAATGTGTCAGTGGTGTTAAGGATGGCTCTAGAAAGGACTGCAGAGATGAGGATTTTCCTGCTGTGTATAATGGGACATGATGGGACAGAACTCTTACTGTCCTCATCATGTGACATGGAAGTGAGCACTGTTTCCTCAAAGCTACTTTTGAACTGCACAGAAGAAAGTTTCAGAGAGGCACCAGGCCAAAAACACACCCAACGTGCCACAGCAGTGCCTGACCGTGGTTAAGCATACTGCAGGCACAAGTGTTTCTTGTCATTTTTAACTGAGTGAATTATTGGATATGAGGGTATACTAAAGAAGAACTGGATTCCACACTATGACGTGATGTCAGAAGGTTTTCATTTTTTAGATTGCTCTCAATACACAACTGACTTTTGGAACTCCAAACACCTCAATTTCCACTAAAGCTAAAGAATGTGCTTTCTTCCACTGAAATCAGTTATAAAAATCAGTTGTCCATGCAAAGTCCTCTCATGGTATGGAAGGACTGGCCAGGCCTTGTTTGCCTTACAAGAGATGAGGTGCCACAGAGCAACACATGCAAGGCTGATCCATGCTCAGCTCTGCTCTTCAGGACCAGGTGGAACCGCTCACCACAAACTATTGTTGAGGTCTGAACTCTGATACCATTGAAAAATTTAACTTTATATGGGCAACAGGAACATCCACAATTAGAGGAAAGTATTTCACACTTCAGCTCACAAAGTGATTTTAAGAGGAAACTTTTCCTACAGGACAATTACTTCATAACTCAAAGGCTGCTTTCCTCAGAGGAGGCTGTTCATGGCTGGCTTCAGACACACCGCTGAACTAAGCTAAATCCTACTCTGATAACTACAGAAATTCCTACAGGAAAGTTTCTTCCTCTGGCCAAAAAAAATTGTGTAGGAACAGATACGTGGGGAAAAACCATCATTTGTACATAAATTTGTATCTCTGTTGTAGAACATGTAACTACACCATCTTGCCGCAGTTAGAAATCTGGCATGCCAATTGTATCTGGCACGCCAACTGAATCTTGCTATCGGATTCCTTTTGGAAAAAAAATAGAAGCACGCAAATGTAATGAAAAGTGATTTTATGAATATATATATAAAAATATATATATATAATGTATTATACACATTAAGCTAAAAAGAAGCCACATGAAACCCTATGTTTTATTTGTGTAACTTAAAGGTAAAAAATCTACCAAAAAGAAAAAAAAAATCAAGAAAAAGCAATGTAAAATTGATAGAAATAGGGAAAAATATCAAATGAGCCAAGCTGAAATTTCAATTTCAAGTATATTTGAGCTTTGAAGAAATTTTCTTCTGGTTCAAAACTGCATGGCTCTTGATTATTTTGGATGTAAACAGAAGTTCTTAAGAAGTCAATTAATAGCCCAGCGGGATATCTCTACTAAAGTTCATGGCAGCAGTGAAGGAGCAAGGCTTTGGTGTAATTTAGTCCCAGAACTGAGGTAACCTTTGGGGACTCCTCTGTATCTCTGCACCAGCAATTGTTCTGCTTTGGCCCAGCAGTCCAAAATATGGGACAAAAAAACCCCACAATAACTGTTGGCCTTTTTCCAAATCTTTTGTGTAACTTAATTAATAAACCAAGTAACAAACAACAAATTGGCAGCAGGCATTTTAGGTGTTGTTCATGTGCCAACCATCCTGTCTCTAGAAAACAAAATGTTCTCCTCTGTTGAGGAGTTACAAAACAGTTGTATACTGCTGGGTGAATCTGTATCACAGAGCTCCGATGCACTTCCTGCTGCGGAGGTTTCAGAGTTCCAGTGATGAGGAAAGCTGAAGGTGTGCATGCACGAGCATGGGAAGACACGGAAAACTGTAAGATTTCCAAACCTAAGTTTTCCTAAGCATTCTCGATTTAAAACTACAGGCAACTGAGACATGTCTGCTTGCAGCACACCCTCCTCAGAAAACAGTAATTCTTAAGCACAATGCAGAGACTATTTTGGAGTGTGGTAGCAAGGGAGGTGATGATCCGTCTGAAAAACAGGTTTCTTTTTTTTCCATGCCATTTTGTCATAGACTAATGTTGAATGGGCAAACCCCAAATGTCTGAAGTCAAATTATCTCTTTGTAGTCAATGAACCGATAAAATACAAAATAAGTGACATTTGCTATCTGATGATTCAGGTCTGTGTGCCCTTAAGGTCACAGGAAAATTAACACCACTTTCACCACTGCCAATTCATACATGGTCTCTATCATTTGGATCTCTAGTGCCACATTCCAGTGGGTCCATTCTAGTAACATACCAAGTTCAATAAAAGGACAACAAAGAGACTCAAAGCACCTTGAACACATTTTCCAGAAATCATGTGAGTTCACAAATTCCTGAATTTCTCAACTCATGGAACCATCGATCTTATTTTATCATTGTCAAACTTAGATTTTCTAGCAGACATGCAGCTGTGTTAATCTAAGGAAAAAGGACTAGCCAACCTTCCCCTTTCCTGAATGTTTTAATTATTGAATTATGTTAGATTCTGCAGACACAACTGCACATGTTTAGACTTTGGGGCCTGCCTTGGAAAGTCAGCTGAAGTACAAGTGCTTGCCTGATACTCCTTTGTGCACAGGCTAATGGCAATGAGGGCAGAAAAACACCTTCCCAGAAAGCTGAGTTACTGTAGGTGTTTATGTCAGAGTGAACAATAACCTCAAAGTCTGATCAAAGTGCAAAACAACCAACAGAAGAACTACCTAAAGCTATCAGGCCTTGCATAGTTGAGAAGTGTGAAGTTCAAGAACTATCTTAAATTCCATTAGTTTTATTTTACTCCCCAGATTTTGAATACAATTCCCGTATTTCTTAATGAAATTTTTGTTTGGTTAGAAGTGAATTAGTATGAAAATCAAATAGATTGAATTATAAGGAAATAGTCTTGGAAAAAAGTTGCTTTATTATGAAACTTTGGCCTTCCTGTAACTTCTAAAATGGCTGTATTGTTCAATTTAATTCTCTATCAACTTTCTAAATTGCTGGGGGAAGAAGGGGGAATGTTGTTTAAAAAAGAAAAATAAATATACATAAACAGTTGCCATGTCTCTATCCACATTAAGCATTTGCAAAGCCACTTCATGTTAAAAAAATCCTGTCGTGTGAAAGATGGCTTGGATATTTAAACCAAATCTAGCTTAAAAACAGAATTGGGGGAAATGGATAGGATAGCTCAAGAAAGTTCCACTCTCACAGCTGTCAGCTGAGAAGAAATGGGGGAAGGGGGAAACGCTGAGAAAGGAATTTATGAGTTTTTTGGCAGTGAAGAGAGGAACATGCCATCCCTGTTTGAAAAGTTTCAGGGTGGGAAGGGCTAAGGAGGGGCTAACATACTATACATACCTTTATGTATATTTTTGAGGCAGGAAAACAGTGTTGTGTTTAAGCAGAGTTCAGCAAGTGGAGAGGGAGGTGACATTCGCTCTGGCCATTTGGTTCTCTTAAATAAGCCCACAATTTACAGCAGGCTGAGAACAGGCACAGGAGGTGGTAAGAGGCTGCCTCACAAGAAGACCATACAAATGTTGTGTACCTTGCATCTCATATGTAAGAAAATGGAAATAACGTTTAGTGTCTGGAGGAAAGATATTAAAAGTGTTTATCTCCAAGGCCCTCAGAGGTGCAGGCTCCTGCAAAGTTACACTCACTGGCTCACAGCCTTTGAATTCCCAGAGCTAATTCTCAAATTAAGTACCCTGTTATTGTTACAGCCACACTTCTGGGTACCTTGCATGACAACTCACACAGAGAAAGGGAGGGAAGAATTAGTCTTGTTTCCTGAAGCTACAGGTAGAAGACATTAACATGAAATTGTAGACCAGGGGAGAGAGGGAAGGCAAGCCAAAGGTATTCTTCCCAGCAAGTTTAAAGCTGCAAACTTTTTTTCCTAGACTGGAAGAAGAAATGGGATGAGACATGTAGCTGAATAATGCTACATCTATGGGGATGTTAGAAACAAAGACATAATTATGTAAAGGTTTTGTAAGTTCTGCTCCACTCCACAGAATAAAATTGTGAATATACTGGGGATGGTATATCCAGTTTGACAGATCTGAGAGTCACTAAGGATGCAAAACTGCACACACAATTCAAGAAAAAAAAAGGCTAAAAAACGTATAAAAAAGGCAACATCCTAAGAAAGGAAATAGGACACTGCAGGAAGAGTAAGATGTGTATGAGGTAATGAGTAACAGAAGCATTTGCTTGAGAACTGTCACAAAGTCCACCTCAGAGTAGGAACCACCATCCATTGACACCTGTGGATAGAGTCCGGTCAGGGCAGAGTCCTCCTATATCAGATCTTCTTCTTGGAATGGGGTGAAAACCTTCCCAGAGGAACGGAAAAAATGTCCCAGCTGATTAACACAAAGTATTATAGTGCCCTCAGAGAGGAAATGATAAAGAAGATATTTTTAACCAGCTCGATTCCTTTGAATATTCCTCTGCTGTTGTTATTTTTGTGGACCATCCCCAGCTTGCCCTCACCATTGCATCAGCAGTACAGAAACACGCAGTGCTCTCATTCTTCTAAATCAGTGATTTTCATCTATTTCCAGAATATGACCTCGCATTACAAGAACACTTTCTGGAGTCTGACACCTGCTCCTAAGCTCAGAAAAAAGTTAGCCCCTGCCTCCTAAAAGCTGTCTGCAACTACCAGACCAATTTCCTATGGACAACAGAGAAGCTGGACCATGGAACTGGGATAGAATATGTAGAACACAAAGAGAATGAATCCAACATCACAGTGAACTCCTTGCACATACCATAACCCTGTGTTCACTATGAGCTTTCTTCTTTGATGAAAGCTCAGCTCAAATTAGCAATGATCAAAATTGTGTCTTACTTTCCTAAGGTTTACTCCCTTCCCTCCACCTGTTTACATCCCATACCATTAGCCAAACACGGAGATTCTAGGTGAGTTCTTCAACATTATCTCCTGCATGGTCCCAGTTTTTCCTAGGGTTTTTCAGTGCCCAACCCAAGCACTGCCGTCCCAGCATGGTCCCTTTCGGCGGTCCCTGGCATTTGGGTGGGACGCATGATCACTTCAGGACAGTGAGGAGATCTGACATACAGCCTCACACTCAACATAATCATCTGCTGACACAGTCATGAGCTGGAAATCCATTTCTTGCAGCAATAGAAGGGACCAACATCCACAATAACTGTGCACTGAAAACTTGCATTTGTGGCTCCATGGCCAAAACCACAGGAAAACTATTTTTAGCACAACGGAGCTCTAAATAGTGGAAGCACTGAAAATTTAGCTCACATCATGGGCCAAATTCTTCTCCTGGTTACACCCACTCTATGGAGAAGCTTGAGTATAGTAAACAGAGACACTCTGAAACAGAAATTAATTTTTTTTTTAAAGTGAAGTTTTGCTTATGAGTAAAATAAGTATTTAAAACTTTGAATGAAGAAGGGTACGCATCCTCCAGCATTTCCTCTGGAAATAAATGAAAGGAGAAAGGAACGATTTGAAATAGAAGCTCTCTATTACATTAACTGTATCTGTTATGATAAAGGTAATTCTACCCACTGTATATGTGTGAACCATACCCAGAGCTGACATCTCTCCATTCATTACACAGCCACTTTTGGCTTAGACCAGTGAAAAGAACACTGAGTTTATCTGTATCTTGAGAGAAGGCGACGCAGATGAGTGTAACCTATGAGTAACAAATCAGGTTTTAATAGCTAGACCTACACTTAATTACTCACAAGCCAACTTTCTAACAGCCGTTTTATCACCTCAGGATTTCCCAACACAAAACAATTAGTGATGGCAGTGCAGAGCACTCAGGCTTTCTCATGTACGAACTGACAGGACCTGACTTTCTCCTTCTGGATGTAATTCCAACAGTCACCAAGTTACAGGGTGCTGGGCCTTTGTAACTTGCATTTAAATTTTGTGGCACACTTAGGGACACAATTTTTTTTTTCCAGCCCCATGACTAAATAGTTGGGTTTAATAATTTCCTCTTCCATATCAAGATCTGCATATACAAGCATCATAACGTCTATTGTAAATTAAAGTGCTTTTGGGCATAGTGTAGTACAGGTTTTGGACAGTGTGTTGCAAGCTATTTGCTTTCTCTTACCAAAATTTCCACAGAATTTTTTTTTTTTGTTAGGAGAAGAGGGAACTGGATCAGCTTCTAAAACAAAAAGTTTTTGGAAAAGCCATCAGATGAGAAAATCACAAAATAGTAATATAGTAATGATAATGTTATTTCTCATTCACTGTCTTATTGTTGATGAGTTTTCTGGCACTCTTTAAGCACTGCCCTATGACATATGTTTTAAAAGGAAGTACAGGAAGGAAAATCAAAAGGCAAACAACACATTTTCAACTTGGTTACATTTTTTCTAATCTGAAACAAATTAGGATTATAGTTACTGTCTAAATACCTTCATATGTAACATAGTAAAGGGCAAAAAATAAATTCATAAATGCTCCAGCTGCTTATCTGGGCCCCATGTAAGGCACTGCCACTAAAATAGTCCACAACCGTAATTACAATTCGCCACATCTTGGGAATGACATTTAGGATTCTCGAGGCACTTTTAGATAATTTTTAGACTCCGCGTAGAAGTTCAGCTGTCACAAAGTCAGTTTTATTTTGTAACAGATTTTATCCTTTGGAATGTTATGTTTGGAGTGAGCTGAAGATATGGAAAAATACATGCAATATCGTTTGCTTACCCGACTGAAATATAACTCCTAAAACAAAGCTGAACTTTTTTTTTTCCCTTAATGTTCATATTCCAGCCTGTGCTTGTCTACAGCTATTTAGATTTGGAAGTGGGGGCGACGGGGGGTGGGAGGGGCAGGAGAAAAAACTCTTGCCTACTGCACTATTCCGACTCCATTAGTGGAGTCAACGAGAGTTCCTGCTCTCTCTCCAGTAATTAAATAAATATTTAACATTGCGGGATTTAATTGGAATCCCAGAAGTTAACAATAGCCTCAGCTATCGGTGTCGCTATCTCAGGGGTTCTGTTTTCACAGGGGTATATTTAGATCTCGGCCGCATCGCCCACTTGCATTACGAATAGTACAACCCCCTCTCTTAAAAAAAAAAAATAAGGAAAAACGAAAAAAAAAAAAACCTCAAACGAACAAAACCCAAGAAGCTGGATAAAATCTGGAAACTTTCATAAAGTTACGCCATCTCCGCGGATCTCCTTCCCTGCTGCACAACGTACTTCAAAGCGTAACAAATGCAGTGGCCGGCAGGCTCGCAGGAAAAAAACAAACAAAAACCCAACAACAACAACAACAAAAAAAAAAGCAGTAAGGAATGAACACAGCATTACCTTCCAGCACTTACTGCAGCTCCATTTTCTCACCCTTTATTTTGTCACTAGGATCCCTATTCCCCCTGTCTCCCATGCCGGCGGCCGCGGCCGGGGAGGAGCCCTGCGGAGGGTCCCCAGCGCCGGGAGCAGGGACGGGGCGGTGACACCCCCCAGCTGCCGGCACAGAATCCACGTCCCCGCTTTAGAAACTTTCTGCAAAACTCGTGTGTCAGGTCTATTTCTGCTTCCTCCTTTCATCCTGTAATATCGCTCTTCGCTGCGATGCAACGCAGCCATCTTTTGTGCTGTGCCTTTCCTACAATCCCTGGATTTTGTGGTGTAAATCCTGGCTTTGCCAGAGCAGGCTGAGCCCTTTTGGTGATTAATTTATCTAGTTTGCAAAACGGGAACAGCTACAATCACGGGGTATTGAGTCTTTGCATTAAGTCTCTCTGCACAAAAAGAGTATGCACAATCTGAGTTTTTAATGGATATAAATGTGTGTATGCATGTATAATACATATAAACAGACATGTATACACATATTTAAGGCATTCACATGCTGTGTCTGTGCTGACATCAACACACACACCTCAAAATTGGGAAGTTTAATTAGGATAATGGTGCTTTTCATGTAAAAATTACAATTATAAAGTATGAATTATTTTTATACCAGGCCTATGTTTTCATTTTACTACTCCATGTGAATAATCAAGATGGCAGAAATAGAGAGTAACATTTGTAAACAAGAATACAAGTCTGCAAAAGACAGATTGTTCTCTGTGTATCTACTGAGCTAAACACAATAAAAGCTGATTAGTCTTGTTGACAACAGAGCTCACAGAGGTTCCAAAGTCCAGTTAACAGGAACAGTTTGACAGCTGCACCCCCTAGAAGAACCACTTAAAACTGAAAACAGAATTTATGCAATTAGATGCTTGCAGAATCAAAACATTTCTTATTAAAATAATGAAATTATTATGATTATGGCTAATCATTAGCCCTTGCTCTTCATGAAGACGACTAGAGCTGTGCATGAGTTACCAGCTCAGCCCTCTCAGACCCAGTTTGGGAGAAACCTTGTGTCTCCCTCATGCTGCAAGCTTGAATTCCCTTGCCAGAGCACCAATGTTCTGACAAGATTTGAGCCACCAGCAGAAAGGAAGGTTAAGACCCCATGTAAGGTGTTGGCTTGTCAAAGGAAAGTCAGACTTTGCCGATCACTGCTGGTTTTCTTGGAAGGATTCAGCCAGAGTGTGAGGAAGATAATACTCTTCTTGATGCATTCTACCTGGATTTCTAAAAGGCTCTTGGCAACATCTCCCACTTTTCTTAGGGAAGATCATCTGCCAGGGAAGAGGAGGTGATGGTCTCCTAAAAGGTATAACTGCTCAGCAGAAAGGCAGCAAAGAGTGGCAGTTTCTGGTTCCTTTTCACAGCAAAGGGAAGTGGAATTTTGCAGAGAAGAGTGTGCCCATTGGTGCTGCTGAGTGTGTCACTGGGTCAGCTGGAAAAGTCACTAAGATGAGGTGTGGATAACAAAGTCGTGTACGAAAGTGAAGATGAGGACTTGGTGGGAAGAACTGAAAGAGGAGTTTCCCTTACTGAGTGGAAAAAACAAGGTCGTTGAAATCCAGTCTAAATATAAATGCAAAGTAGCACATGTGGGGTGTGCAGTAACATCCAAGATTACATGGTCTAGTATATAATCACCCACTAGCTATATTTTGTAATAGTTCAGTGCAGTATTGAAGGAGTTTTTGATCACCAAGGAGTGCACTGAATATCAGGAATTGCTACAAAAGCAGTAGCAAACAAAGCCAAGATTGATTCCATATTGGGAATTCCTGGTGCACCTGCATCACAGGCCCCAAGCAGAGGACCAGTTCTCCGTCTCAAGAAAGAAATGCCACATCTGGTAGAGGTACAGACAAGGCCAAAAGGAGTGATCTGAAGATCACATGGGTCCCATGCAGACCATGCCTAAATAGTCTCTTCCATCTGGAAAAGAAAGAGCTCAAAAGGGATGTTAAAGACACCTGCACAAAGCCCAAATTGAAAAGGTGAAAGAAGCCTTTGTCTTCGAGTTGTGGAGGAAGAAAGTTTAGCTGCAGGCTTTTGAGAAGAAAAAGGTAATTCTTCACTCAAAGTGTAATCACCAGTTCAAATTTCTGCCACCAAACATTGTGGATACTAAAAGTTTACATTAATTCAAAAATCAAAACTGGTGACAGAGCAAATTCACAAAAGAAAAGCCCCTTAAAAGTCATTAAATGCAAGACACTGGTCTCTGGCTCCGGAAGTCCCGTGGTTGCAAATTGCTGGGTGACGATTCCATGCCATCACTGTTTTCCCAGCACTTGTATTCTTCCTCTGGGCATCCCTGTTGTGGCTGTTGGACAGGGCACTGAGCTAGACAGGCTTTTGATCCCATCTGCAAGGGTCATACTCATGTTCTTCACATGCTGTCAGGAGAACTGTTTTTCATCTTGGCGCTCATCTCTCACTCATATTTTATTGTCTATAATATCACAAATTCTGGTCTGCATTTTTTCTAAATTGTGTCATATCCCAGTTCTACCTCTCCACCATTCTACAAATATTTTACATCTATATAAATTACACATATAAACACATCCTGTTAATAGGAATAAAAGTCTTCTATTCAAAAACTGTGAAATTGTTTTTGTTTATGTACTGTGCTGGCTTTCTCAATAGGCTCAGAAGCAAAGATTCCAAAAAGTCAGTAATGAGTTTACTCTCTGAGTTTTGAGTTTACAACTCAAAAATGTGTCAATTATTCTAACCTACATTAAGAAACTATTATTAAGAATTCCACATTAAAGGTAATTTAAACAGAAACCTCAAATTAGTGATGCTTCAGTATGGTAGAGCACAACTATGAGAGCTCATAGCCCAGTGCAGACACCAAATGAACAAACCCTGTTGCATCTTTTCTTCCACATTTTTGTATCATTATGTACAACAATGAATGTTATGTTTTGAAACAGGCATCTGGTCTCTTCCAGTGATACCAGGGCTATGTAATAATGGGAAACTTCCCCTCATGCCAAACAAGAAAAAAAAAAGGCTTTTTTGCATTTTCTGTGAAGGGAAAATGGTAGCAGGCAGAGCAATCATTTAGCATTCGAAAAGTTTGGTTTGATAGAAAAAAAAATCCTTTTGAAACAGTAGTGCTAGAGAGGAACATCTAATGGAAAAGCAACTTCCAACACTTGAGTTTTGACAATGATGCAGTGGGATTGCAGCTGAATTTCTCCTTTTGTCCATTCTCTTCCTTCTCTAAACTAGCAGTAAAATGTAATGTATTTCATGAGGTATTTTAACAAATTTATGTAGGCCAATGGAACAGATTGAGGCCAGAGATTCTTTAGTCCAACTCAAAAGGACGGCAAAAAATTTGAGGAATATTTGATTATTACACTTTTTAAGAGAAAAGCATTTGTATTCCTATTAGAAATACAAAATAAGGTTCAGCTAGAAAATGCCACATGTCCAAAATCAGTCAGATATATCAGTGGCAACTTCAGAGATCAAGCTTTTAATTCAACCCCCAATTTTGATGCCAAAGACTACTCTGATGCAGAGGATCTTGGGTGTATAAACACAGAGCAGTTATAGTTGCTCTGCAGTTCCCACTGCCCCTAAATACTGACATTTTGGGGTTTTATAGAGCAAGGAGGTTTTTCCGTTCTAGATTGCCAAGGAGCTGTTTCTGCAAAAGCCACACCATTCAACTTGAAATAAGCTCTTTCCTGCCTTTCTTATCCGTAACTCATCACACCCAGATTTTAATATTTGTGTTCTTGTTTCCAACCTACTTTTCTAATTTTTTGTATGAGCAATGTCTTGATTTTCATTCTGTTGAAGAAATTTCTTGGAAAAATCCTGGTTTTAGTGCCAGGTATAATTAGTGGGATAGTTGGAACTGCTGATAGAAGGCTATAAACTTCGGTTTTAGGAAAATACTGATTAGTGCTTACATTTAAGCGTAAGAATAATCTCCCATTTATTCAGTGAAGTATTTATGGCTGTGCTTTACTTTAAGCACATGTTTAAATTCAATTAACTTCATTTTAATAATGGACTTAAGTGCTTTGCTCTCTCAGGATAATAAGACCATTGGCATTTCATTTAGCTGGCTGAGCTTGTTTTTAAGTAAATTTTGTACTCTCAAGCACAAACTGACAAACATGCAAATAAGAGTTACCTTTTTGCCTAAAGACAGAAAATGATAAACCAAGTAGTTTTCTAGTCCATGAGGGGAAACACCTAGGCATGGAATAGATTTTCATTTCCCTGATACTATCATATTAATTGTCTGGAAGTGAAACACTGCCTTGCAAGGAGGCTTTGTGCCATCTTTGATCTCCTTCTGTACTTGAGCAAGGAGAGACGTAAGTGTTGTTTTCCATTGAAATGAAGAATGTTTGTTTGCTTGTTTTCTAGACAAAAGCAAATGTCTTTGAGACATTGTGGGCCATAGCTCCACTTGATATAAATTGGCATGTCTCTTTCATTCCAGGGGAATTACACTAATTTTACACCTCAGAGTACATCTCGGAGACTTTCCACGTCATGTATAAACTTGAATAGAGAGATTCTGTATCATGAGGTGAGATCATAATATGCAAGTGTTTCACAGACATAAAACTATGAGGTCTGGGAATGCTTGACGGTAGCTAGTAAATACAGTATGGTCTAGTCATTAAGTGGGACCAATTGTTTATAAGCAGAATAAACCAGTTGGTAGGCAGAGCCAAAAAGCAGTTTTCTTTACCATGGCACTCCTAATTAACAGCTTTTCCCCACTGAAGCAATAAAATGAAAAATTATGGTTTTATTAAGTCTTACGTGGCTCAAAAATAATCCCTTTCAAATGTCATTAACACTTGATCTGTTCACCAGAGAAGTAACCATTTTAAAAAGAAGTAAAAGAATGATTGAAAAATTTGAGCATAAACCAGCTTACATCACTGGCAAGGTTATTTCTGATGCAGATTGTGAACTGGCCTAAAACAATGCCAATTTTACCACCATTCAATGTTAAAGGAAATAAATTGTGTTATGTTGTCATAGTTACTTCAATTAATGTGAAATAAAAGACTTTCAGTATTTTCTAACACTGTTCGTATTTATGGAACCAGACCAAAAGCAAGCCCAGCAAAATTGGAATTTCTGGTTTTCTAACAGTTATTTCTATGAATAATATTAGCAAATGCTCAGTATGAAAAGATACCTTGAACACATGTAGCACACTTCCATTTTTATATTGTGGATATTACATCCAGGAAAAAGTATTCCTAGCTGAAGAACAACAATACTGAATGGATATTGGGAGAACGTCAGACAGGAAACTTGGTACCTTCAAAACCAAGAGTTTTGAGTGATTCACAGCCAGTTTAGAGCAGCTCACCTCTGCAAGAACTGGCAGTGGCTGTGGGTACAACCAGCACCTGAGCTGCCACACACACTTGAGCGTATCCATCATGCACCCCAGGGAGATGGTCCAGCCCAGAGAGGTGGAAGGAGAGTGGCCTTTGCCTCCTCCAGGCCAGAATTGCTGCAGGAAGTTCATCTGAGTGAGAGTGAAATGAGACTTTGAGAAGTTTCTTGAGCACTTAGGGGATTTCTCTCCAATTACAACATATTGGTGCTGCTGGTGGCTCAAAAATTTACAGACAGCATAATGCTAAGTAGGATGGCTTCCCCATGTCCTACCCTTGACTGACAAACACCTTTTTCTAACTTGAAGAAATACTGGGTTTGGTTTGAAGAGGTCCCTCTGGCTGACTGCTCCCCATTGCCTGCCTTTTGCCCTTTCCACTTACTTCCACAGGCTTTGCATAATGCCGCGTATAAGCCCTAAAGATATTGTTTAGTCCTTTCTTCTAAAAGGTGAAACAAGTCTGAGGACAGAATGATTTCAGGCTGTTCAAATTCCCGACATGGAAAACCCTGTGGTTAGTCAAAAATAATCCTGTTATTTCCACCCGTTTTACAACACTATAACCATCACTTCCCGTTGGGTGGTTTTGAAGCTACATCAATGCGAAGGGAGAACAAAGTTAAACCAACCCATCTTCTGAGTACAGAAGGGCTTCGGAACCTCCATAAAAGTTCACTTCCTTGTTGTAAGTGATAATAATTCAGGACAATTCTTCATAGGTTCTTTGCATTTAAACATCAAATGACACACAAGGCTTCAGAAGCACTCACGATCTGGGCTGCGAATCAGAGGAAAAGAAAGCAGTAAGAGTTAATAACTTCTTGGGATCAAATAATCATTTACAGCTGGTTCACCATTAATATGTACCTGAGCAACCACTCTGAGTTCATAAAGTTCAGTGAATTCAGTAAATTTAAATGAATTATTATATATTACAGGCCAAGTCATATGTGGTTTTTAAGCAGGCAAAAGCTTCCCTGTTTCTTTCTGAATAGGGCCTGATTAACAACAGCAGAATTTAGATCTATGTTAATGCACCATTTAGTGCCCCAGTTTTGCACACTGCAATGCTGCGTCTGTGCCCATTTCATGTTCTCAGCTAAGTTAAAAGCCAAAAAGAGTAGATTGAAATGGTGCATTACAAGTATCTCACACATAGTCTTGGTTATAAGCTGAATGGCTTTTTTTGTAACCAAAAAAATGGCCTCCTTTCCCAGCTGAAGGCCTTTTCTAAATCTGAATCTGGCTTTTAAAATTCTTTATGGTAGCGGAGAGAAAAACCCCATCATCTACATTGATGCTGTGCTTACAGATTGTCCTCCTTGCACGGGGCACAAAGCACTGCCCTGGCCAGTGCGTGGTTGTGCGGGAATCACCCATTTTTATCACTTTCAGTTAGTGTTTCGTTCCCTTGCCACAAATATTTCCCACAGTGCCACTGTTTTCCCTTGGCCTCCTTACTCATCCAAGCTAATAGTTAGGGGCACACTGGGCATTTTGTTGTGCTTTTTTTTTTAATGTTCTGGTAAGCATGAAAACACTCAGTAGGGATTCCATTATGTTTTAGCACTTGTGTTGAAGGGTGAAATAACTTCACAGCCTGTCAGAGGAGTGATGCATTATGAATAGTTCCTTCTTTTATTCTACATATTTTTATTTAAACATTCCTAACCATGGTTTGTAACAAGCTCCTTTCACTGTACTAGACTGTCTGGAGGAGGAGGAGGATCTGTTTTAACTTTCAAATGACCATGAAAGATTGGAGGGAAGCAATAAACAAGAACATCTTTGTGTTATCAAACTTTTTGCAGGGATCTGAGGCTGAAGAGCCAAACATTAGCAAAGGATTCCTACCTTTGCTGAAGGTTTTGCTACCCTTGTTTTCAAAAAATTCCATTGTTTTCACGTGGGTATTGATTTCTTGTCAAACTGTGACAATTTTTTCTCTTTTGTAATTTCTTTGAAGGCTGAATGTGTCAGAATTTACATGGAGAGCACAGTGGACAAACCAATGACAAAACCCCATTTTTTTACTGATAATCTTTGAAGTTTTGTCACGAAATTCTGTTTCCAACACAAGAAAGTGTCAGCTTTGCCATTTTTACTCTGTTGCAAGAATTCACCTTATTACCGCATTCAGCTAAATAACTGCACCAAGCCTTTTATTAATGGACATCTCTGATGAGTGGAACACCCAAACCTCCTTTTACAATATCAAATGTGTGAAGGCTGTTTAGCCTTAGCAGGTGGCCCTGCCTGGAAGGGACTGTGACACAGTCAAGAATGGACCATCTGGGAGAAGAGGAAAGGGCATTTTCCTCCCCTCAAAGCTTTTCACAGTGCCTGAAGTTAATGAGTATTCCTGACTCTTCCTCACCTCTTTAAAACAAGTACGTCAACAATGGAAGCGTTTTGTCTATGCACAAGTTGAAGTCAAGTCACAAAAAGTTTGCAAAGTCTTCTCTGTCTGATAGTGTCCTTCTGGTTTACCCAGCTCCCTTTCGGGTTTGCTTTTGGAAATTCTCAGGGGTTGGCCAAAGCCACCAACTCTGATGGTACATCAAGCCAGGATGACACATGAACAGCACGACAGCCTTCATTATCTTGCCTTGTGCGCTGACCTCTGCTTGCCGTTAACATTTCTTGATCAAGCCACAACATTATATGTTCCTCCAGATGTTCACCTTTAAAAACACTCTAGATATAAATTCTTGAATGCTAAGTTGAAAACGTAAGAGCAATTTTTTCACAATACTTGAGTCTGGAACATCTGTTGTCGCTTTGCTCTAAACCCCATTCATGGTGAGCATGACACGTGCTGCCCAGAGGTAGGCTGAGACTTAGGTCATGACTCGTGCTGTTAATCTTCCTTCCTTCCTTCCTTGGGGTTTCCTTCCTCCCTGTGTCCAGGAAGTGGGTCCTACACCAGCTATCTGCCTGGAACGAAGCATGGCCCCATGGCGGCATCTTGAGCTAACGTCTGGCAAAGGAAAGGAGTTCACTGCGCACACAGCCCCATCAGTTCCTGTGACATCCAGGGGAGGGACAGAGCTGCCCTGCTGAGACTGCTCACTCTGATGCAACTCCTGGTAGTAGTATCAGGAGCATCAAGACCATGGAGCTTGTCCAGGGATGTGCTTAGCAAATCCTGGCCAGGTTTGAGCACTCTGTGCGAGTTTCTTCGTTTCACCAGCATCCACAGGCCCAGGATGCCAGTAGCCAGCAGCTGTGAAAAGCAAGGCCAGGGCATACAGAGATTGCAGACTGTGCTGGCTGTGCCTTGCCCAAAGTCACAGGGATGTTGTGACGGACCTCCAGAAATCGGTGGTCTCATATCCATCCCCACACTGAAACCAGAGCTCTGCTTCCCAGCTGATGCACTGCAGTCTGGCCTTGATAGTGGACACCAATGTACTTAAATGCAGTGACAAGCTTCCCATCTCATCTTCTGCTCCTGAAGTAAAAAACTGGGGTGGGATGGGGGACAGTCCATTACTCTTTGGAAAAGAGGCAGTGAACTGGACTTAGGCATCCTGCACAGAAACGGGAGACTGAGAAACCTCTTCCTAAATCTCTGTGGTTCTGTGCTGATTTACAAGTCCTAAAGACAAGGTTCATTAACAATATACTCCTTACAACCTGAACTGGGAAAATTCTTCTTCACCCTTGGCTAGGAATACAATGTAAGAATGGTAACACAATATTATCCCATTGACTGATTAAAATGGATGGCTGCGTGGATTCAGTGGCATAGATGTGCAAACTAAAGGGTAGCTCCAAAATAATACCAGAAAGCTTTAGAAAAGCAGTAAAACATTTTGGATCAAGCTGCATTCTCCTTGATTTACTGTAATGGGAAGAGTTGAAAGCAAACTTTAGCCTCGAAAACAGAAGGAAGCAATAACAAGGTCCCTAAAATATAATGGCAAATTGACATAAAATAAGGAGAAATTTTTGTGAAGTTCTTCACCATGTAACTAGGCTGCTTTTTTAAAGAATTCCACATAGTGGCTGAGGTTTGCAAAAGCTATTCAGTAAATTTAGCAGCATGAAGGTAAGAGTAACTTGGGGATTTTTTCAGTTCCACAATGTTGATAATGAATCCCTTTTCTTTTTTTCAGTTTTCTGAGAATTTTGAGAGAAACGCTTTTTCCATTTTTTCAAAATAAAATCAGCTTTTCTTTTCTGATCCATTTGTTATGGATGTAACTGTGAACCACAGGATAAAATTGCTGGCTGCATGCAGTGTGTGCTTAAAGGACACAGACCAGACTTCAGGCTCCCTCCTGCCTCACAGACATTTTATCAGTTGGAAGAAAATTAATAACAACCCAGAACTGATTTGCATTTGCAAGCTCAATAAAAGAGAGGGAATGCAGAAAAAGTAATCGCACGGGAATGTACAGAACATTAAAACCAGCAGCAAAAGGTAGTGTATAGTCAAAACACAGGTGCTTCATCACCATATTTTCACTCAAGCACCCCTATCCTCAAATAACCTGCACAAAATTCCCTGGAAGAGGTGGTGGGAAGACTCTGGAGCGTGAAGGAAACTGTGAGGAGAGCATGGAGCTGGCACCAAAGGACTACAGGCCACAAGAACTTTTTGGGTTAAACTTCTTCACATCAATACAGAACTGCCCAGCCACAGGCTGGGCTCTCTGCTGGGTGATCTGCTTTTATCTTCCCAGAAGAACAGATAAGACCTAATAATAAAAGTGGACCCTTTAGATTTTCTTGGTTGTGAATTTTACAGTTAATAAGTCAAAACCATCAGGTCGAGAAGCAGGCTCTAGCTGAAGAAGGGGAGAGGAGAGGGCAGGGCTGGACACACAGAGCTCAGCAGTGCCAGCTGCTGAAGCGAGTGGCATTTTTCATGCTGAGAGTGCTGAAACTGAATCACAATGAAGCAGATGCCGTAAGTGTAGAAGTGTCTGCATCGTGTTACTCTGGTCACACACTCCTCTTGTCAGGGGAAGAAATGTGCTTGGACAGCCAGAGCCATTGAAGAGATGTCTTGTACACACTTCTACCATCTCTGCTCGGAAGAAGGAAGGAGAGGAACCATGTACGCCCACAATTATGAACCAGGGGCCTGGTCCAGAGTCTATTGAAGTCCATTGAAAGGTTTCCATTGACGTCAGCAAGTGCTGGATGAGCCCCTAGAGCTTCACTGCATGCTCACAGCATCATGACTGATGTCAGCTGGAGCTTCACTGGGTGAGTTTCAGGACTGGCTCAGATGCCCAGTTTCCTCTCCTCTCATGATGGGTGAAAGGGCAGCCTGCAAGGACAGGGCTGCAGGTTTTTAGGCTGGTTCTAAACAAGGACCAAGCTTCTGCATATTGTGCAGCCTTGGGCTGTGCTAAATTAATGCCATCTGCTCCTGGCCTTCCTCCCCTGGCCTCCTCCCACCTCCTCCCTCAGGGGGCTTCTGACAGTAGAGAATAGCTGGAGTACAGTCACCAGCATCACGCCTCTTCCTGTCCCTAACACACCCTTTACACCCTTTGTTTCTCTCTAAGTGTCATGGGTGGAGTAGGATCCCAGTACGCTGGCTCCAAACCAGCTGGCAGCATCTGGCCAGGCTCAGCCCCATTTCTCCCAGACTTGGAGGACCTGAGGCAGGCAGAGCCTCGGCTCTGCAACCTCCAGGGGTTAATGAGGGGATTTTTTCACCCAGGAGTTTTTTTCAGTGACATCAGTCCCAGCTGAAAGCTTATGAACTTTCCAAATTCAAAGGAGACTTGCAAATACCGTGTGAAATCTTTTCTCACCCGAGGTTGGAACCTTTGCCAAGAGCCCTCTCAGGGCAAGGATCCCACCACTAGTCTGAAAGTTCGAAAGGTAGGAGCCATTTCTCACTATCAGTGTTTGTGAAACCCAATTGAAAGGAAAGATCCTAATTACATTTGGCATTTCTAATAGTCAGTCTCCCGCTAAACAAATGACATCATTTGTGGCACTGGCAGTAAAAGAGCCCACTGTAAGGGACTGTAAACAACAGTCCATCCAGCCTCATTCTACTCTAACAAAGGAAAGGGAAAGAGGGGGAATCTCGCTAAATGACCATGATGTCCACTTTTTTTTCAAGGATTAGACATGTCCTGATACCTCTGCAAAACGGTTTTGAAACAGTGGATGAAGCACACTCATAAACTGGGACTTTTGGCAGCCCTGAGGAAATCCGTGCACTCTGCAATGTGCAGCAGCTCAGGCTGGGGGCTTTCTGGATCTGAATTTTGTGGGTCTTAAAGATCTGTGAGGTTGGTTTGAACCTTCCCCTGATGATGGAATGCTGATATTTCCATGGGATGCATTTTCCAAAACAGTACTTATATTCACAATTCCTCTTGGAAAAATGCGTGCTCCTTCCTCTTCACCTGCAGGGGCCACAGCTCACCCCTCTGTTGAAGGGGGAAGGGATGGTTCTATGTAAGCCTAGAAGGAGCTCCCTCTAGAGAGGAGCAAATCAGCTCTTTCAGGGATGACCTCCGCAGGATTTTGGTGTAGCAATGAATCAGCCTGGCCTTACCAAGGAAATACCACGAGCAGGAGCTGTGTACCAAATCATAATCAAGGGAACAGACAAAAAAAAATATATATGTATATAATATCCATATATAATATCTAAGACTGCTGCATTTCAGTCTCAGGTTGTGTCTTTTCTAGTTTTTCTATGCAGCAGCCTGTCCCAGGGCTGTGCTGGGAATCAGGACAACACCAGCTCGGAGTGACCCGTGCTGCCAACACAGGAGGATTCTTCAGAGCTCTTCTTTCCTTGTAATGATCCTGCCTGGCTCTGCTTAGTTTGTGATATTTGAGGGCTTTGCAGCATGAGGTGGTACGAACACAGGCCATTAATTGTAACAGGATGCGGGTAGGGGTGGTTTGATATCTGCATGCCCGTAACTGTAACCTGCATCCAGCTATTTTCAGCCCTTCATGCAAATAAAAGCAACATTTGCATTCAGATTGCCCTTAGTGCATAGATGAGATGGATGATAAATTAAAAGTACAGTGCAAGGACAATATGCATCTGTTCCATGGCAAAGAGAGACTTTTCTCTTTCCTTGCCAGGTTCTGTAGATGGATGCCTTTTGCCAGATTTCTTTTTAGGCAATTGCACTCACCACTGAAAAACAACTGTTCATTTGGGCTGGGAGCTGGAGTATTATCTTAATACTTTCCCACTACTCAATTTTTGAAATCTTCTTCCTATCTGTGCTTCAGATAGCTTCCTTATCCTAAGGAAATGGCTTCACTTTGGTCTTTTTTTTCATTTGCAAAAGTATGGGGTACATTCTTGATCCAAGCCTATGGGAAAATCCCCTCGCTTATGAAAGGGGATGCGTTCATAATGTTCCTTTCTCTTATTAATTTAGTTACAAGGCGCTCTCTGAATCCTGTGCAGTATCACCATGCAAACCCTTTCACGCTAGTTAGGCTTCATTCATAGGAGCACTCGCCTTGCCGAGTGTGAAAGAGGCCATTTATGCTTAATAATGATAATAACCAGCAGTTGGAGACTGGGAAAAGAGAAGAAAATAAAACCCTGCAGAACTTTACAGGAAAGGACATTTAGTGTTGCCAGGAGGGTGAGGAGGTCAGACATCTGGTGGTTAGTCTCGCCCTGGATTACAGGCAGGAATGCTCAGCCGCGGAGGTGGGGCTGGGCCGGCCACCGTGGCAAAGGCGCTCGTGGCCGATGGGACATTGGGGCGCCCCAGTGTGCCCCACATTTGCACCAGACCTCTTTTGTTTGGGGTTGCAGAGCACATGGTGAGCTCATTCTGCATAGCCAAACTCCCAGGGAATTAACAGCAAGGAGAAGTTAATGCCCTGAAAAAATTTAGGAGATTAGGTTGGGGTAAAGACTCCCAAGGATATATTTAGGAAATCCCCCAGAAATCAAGTCATATTCATCCTTGTTAACCATGAAAATGCCCAACACACAGCATCACAGAGACCTGTGTGCCCTCACTGGGTGGTCCCAAGCTTTCTGGGCACAGAAGCCAGTGACAAACTGTCCTCCCACTTGTAGGTCCTTCCATAAGGAGCCCCAGGCATTGCTGCTTCATTCCACTCCTGTAAGGAAGAAACATTGCCAGAGTGCTGCACCTGAGAGTATCAGACCCCTGCAGAGTGCTCCTGAGGGAGCAGTGGGATGGAGAGCCCCTAGGGTCAGCTCTCATTTGGCCAAGGTCACTGAAAGATAGAGAGTAAAGCCTACAATAATGCTGAGCCCACAAGTTGTATCTTAGTATCAAAGTGTACGATCTTAATGATGCTTTTCCTTTGGTGCTGCAATTTCAACACCCCCAGCATTTTATTGTAAGTTATCTCAGACATTCAGTGTGTTCAGTCTATGTTCATCTCTGTCTATTTTTAACAAAAAATAAACTCAAATGTACATTGGAGCAATACAGTATTTCTCTGGAGTATCATGAGACTGCTTGATCACATCTTTTCCTGGCACTTAGTCCATCAGTTTATGAATTATTTTGTTACACTGAGTACATCGTTGATAGTTTAATGGCTGGGAGTGATTGTTCTCAAAATATGGATGGAGTTGTCATGAAAATACATATCTAGGGTTGCTAAGGCATGGTTAAATTAAGGCATGCATTGAATTCTCAGTTGTTTTAGCTGTTCTTTCCTTGCCATGTTTGGAGAACATCCTATCTAGTGCAATCCTCCAGGACATCTTGCTGGATTCCCCATCAGGCAGTGACTAACCCAACACTTTGAGTCACCAATTTGCCATCCCTGGGCTCCGGCCAGGCCCGTGCAGCAGTGGAGGGGCAGTGATTGGCCTCCAGCACTGCCTGTTTTGCAATACCAGGAATTCCTTCCAGTCCCTTTGAACTAAATTCTGACCAGACTTGCACTTCAACCAAGCACTTGGCTCCATGATACACAGGAAGGTTTTCAGAAGCATGGAAAAGTTCAGACAACAGTAAGAGCTGGTTTTCTAGTATTTGATTTTTAAGGGTTTTAAAAGCACTAATAGCAACAGATGGGGCACAAGGAGATTTTCAGAAACACGTATTGAAAGTGTCACCCTGGTTTTGCCTCCCACAGGCCCACGCAGCAATTTGTTCAGAGAAGGGCACCACAGCGATTCCAATTAGAAACTCTGATAAAGAAGATTTTCATTGGGTATCTCCATACTTCTGACAGACCACAGCATTTCTGACTTCTCCTGAGAGAGCTCAGCTGACACCAGTGACATCTGTGGTCATCTGTGACCTGTCACTGGGGTATTTTTCATGCAGCCTTACTGACAGAGATCACGTGCATGGGTGGGATGTGGGAAGTGTAATCACCATAAAGGGGGCTCCTCATAACCAGCCCACGTCAATATTCTCAGTAGATTTAGTCTGTCCCTCTCCATCTATGCACAGTGAAAAAGAATATGTACCAAATCCTTATTTCTGAGCAAATATCTATGGGAAAAGACCATTATTGAGAATTGCTTGCAAGGTCCCAAATGCATGCGGGTATTTGAAACATGAGTAAAAGGAAACCTTCAGACTGAAACTCAAGGAGGAAAAAAAAGGAACCAAAAACAACAAAAAACCCACAACCCAAAAGAAAATAAAAGGCCAGTCTATGAACATGTGGAAATACAATTTTCAGACTTGCTAAGTGAAACAGAAGCCCTATATTTATCTCAGAACATCCTATTGCTCTGTACAAAGGAAATCCACAGCAATAAGAGCTAGCAAAGAAAATAGTTTATCATCAAATCCAGTGACACAGATTAATAACTACTCATTGCAACTGCAGTCAACACCTTTCTTGTAAATCCAGCAAATTCACTGCCCTGTACGTGATCTGCAGCCTGCAGTGAAGATGACCCCAAGTACATCCCAAGCACATGGGAAAAGGATCAAAACAAAAAGCACATGATGGTTCTTAAGAGAAATGACATTTTCCATGGAAGGGATAAACACACATGGCCTTCAGATTCATGTGAAACAATACCAGGGCTGCAGCAGGGCTGGGACTGGGAAAAGCAGATGCTGCCCAAAGCGGGATCTGCTCGCGAAGTTTAACGTGCACAACACACATCAGGAAATCAGAGCCCTTTCATGTGAGTCAGAAGAGCTCATGGAAAGTGCTTTTCCAGCAAGCATCAATGAACCAAATGACAGAGTCAAGAGGCAGAATTCAGCCCAGGATCCCTAAGTTCACTCGGTCTGAGTTTGCCTGTGTGTTCAGCTTCTTGTGGAGAAAGGAGCCAGCTACAGAAACAAGGCCTGGCTTAAGGTCAGGAGCTACTGAAAAATGTAGGAACAATTCTGCAGCATTTCCTCTTAGAGATGCCGTTATCCACAGCAAGGAGCAGAACATTTCAGCTGGTGCTGGTTCATGTAAAATTAAAAACTCACACAAAGCACAAGGGTCCCTGAGACACATGGGGAGGGGGGAAATTCCCCCCAAGCCACATGTGTTTGACTCCTCCAAAGACGAATTCAGTTTAACCCTCAAATCTAGAGCTGTTTATGCAAATATAAGAAAACCATCTCTAGCTTTTAATATGTGCCAAATCCGTTGTTTTGGCTAGAGACTCAGATTAGCTTTGGGCCAGTGTAACAGACTAAGTGATTTATTGAAGTCACCTTCACAGTACCTGCCAAAATTTTATAAACCAAATATAAGATGCAAAGAGTTTTAGAAGCATCCAAAGGCAATGTTGGCCTCCTCGTACAGTACAAAGCTGTGCAGACCACATGGAAGTTACCAGCATTGTTTCTGACAACTAAAACATCTTAATTCTTTTAGCATTAAAGGCAGTTTGCAAAAACATCTTAATTCTTCTGCATTCAGAGTAACAGACGTGGAAAATTTAAGCCATGTTTACAACTGAGTTAGAGCTAAGACATGTCTCAACCATGAAAAAAATGACAGATAAATCTCATTAGACAGAATAGACAAATATTGGTGGTGTTTATGTTCGTGATGTTCATGAGTATCTCCAGAGGAATTATCTCCATGAATGGTCCCGGTGGAAGGCATGGAGCTTCCTCTGTGTGTGCAGTTGGGAATTCATTGTTTTCTGTGCACACAGCTTACAGATGGGGGAGAAAGAAACCTCCACACTCAGCTACAGCTGCCTGCAGGAATAGCAAAGGTCAGGTCACCACATTTCAGGTCCTCCATTCTTCTTCCACACCAAGGTATTTGCAGTGAAATCTTGGAGCTCTAAGAAGGCGGCAAAGACTAAAGCTTTTCCTCATCTGTCATTACCAGGCACAAAGACGTGATACTCAGAGTCCCAGCAAGGAGGTGCAGGCATCTGCATCCTCGGTCCTCACCACTGCGGCACTCCCAGCCTCCAGGGATCTCCTGTGGGATCTTGCAGAGCCTTGTGTGCCTTGTGAGCAGGGTCAGGTGAACGGCAAAGCTCAGGCCAGAAGTGACCTGGGAAACAGCTGGGTCCTGTGCAGGGAGGTGGCCACAGCACCGGTGTTGCTGTTGGCTGCCTGCCCTGCCTGGGGCATCCGAAGGGCTGGGGCATCCAAAGGGTGTGCAGGGAGTGCAGGGGCTGCAGCTGCCCAAGGTTTAGGATGTGAACGAGCCTGTCAGGGCAAAGGAAAAGCAGCTTGTGCCCTAAAGCTGTTCTTCTCCTTCCTTTCTAAACAAAAAACCAACTTACTCCAAGGCCCAAAAGATTATTAAGAGCACAGGCGTGTCACTTCTCTAAAAGGATTTTTAAAAGAATCCTGTACTTTTTCAGAGTGTTATCTTAGAGAGTGTTATCCCATGAGCATCACGTGAGGCTAAAACTCCCCTCTGCACCGGAGCGACAGCCCTCGCTCCCAGTGAACCCGGCCCTGGCACTGGCACACGAGCTGCCAGCCAGGGAAACATGCAAAGCAGCCACTTGAAAAACAAAATTCCCCACTTTCTCGTGCATGTGGAATGAGCATGATTTATCTGGGAAGGAATTTGCCCTCAGTGTTGATCTCCTTAAAAGAGACTGTAACTAAAATAGCTACAGGCTGCTCGAAAATTAACCAGTTGTCGTGTGCAGTGGCCTTCCCATTATTTCCCCTCATGCTAAACCCAACCTCTCATCCCAGTATCCATGTCAGTATGTCCTTAGCCCCTCTCCCCAGCAGACAGGGCAGAGATGGGTGTCCCTGCAGGGTGATTGCTAATTCCACAGAGGAGCTGGAGCACCACTGGCACTGGCAGCTGGAGCAGAAGAGCTGTTCCCAGCCTGCCTGGCAGAGGGCTTCCCAACAGTGGGAGAGTTATTTGGGAGGCAGGGAAGAAGCCAACTGACACAAATTGCTCACCCAGACAAACAATCAGGATTGCAAGTATCAGGAAGCAGGATTAGAATCACAATTTGTTGGCAGAGACATTATTGGCTTAATATTGTTTGTGAAACCTAAAATGAATTGATTGGGGGGAAGGAGGGGAATCAACCACCCACCGAAAAAACCTCGCAAACAAAACAGTCTGTCCTTTGTAGGTTCGTATACAAACTCTCCCACACAGCCTGGGACCAAGTTTTGGATCAAGGCCTCAGCTTGGCTTTCATTTACTGGCCAAAAACAACGGAGTGGATTTACAGGGTGGGCAGGGCTGGGCGACGCGAGGGAGGTTGTCGTCTCCTTGTGTTGGCTGGGCTGGTTCATGTTTCCCTGTCTGCATCCCAGCTGTAGCAGCCTTTGCAAGGAGGAGGAGGGAGAGGAATCCAACTCACTTTAAAAAGGTCCTCACTCCTGATGAGTGCCCAGACCTGGGTAGGGTTTAACCCCTAACACCTACAACTGTTTGTAACCAAGAAGTGATATCAAATCTGAAATGCCTGCGGTGATGGGGCACACCTTGGGCAGGAGAGCTGCTGAAGGCAGTGAGTGCCTGGGGAAGCTCCAGACAATTAGGTGCTGTCCCACACTGAGGCATGATCAGGATGTTTGTTCCAGCATCATGAGGATGATGAGGTACCACATGATGCAGCAGCAGGTTTACCAAGTCTTTTAACTCAGGTCATTATTCACAAAAATCTTTGGTTTAGTCTTTTGTTTAGAAAAATACAAGAGGTTTTAACAACACTTTAAAGACATCACTGCAAGGACTGCCAGATTAACTTGCCAAAACAGCGTTATTGAGCTCCTGGAAATTCGTGGCAAGGAAACATGGCTTTAATGTACCTCATTGTACTCCTCTTATTCAGAGGAGTCAGCAGGTGTATTTCTGTGAAGCACTCAAGATGCTAATGGAGACAGCATGCAGTCAACAGCCTGTGCCTTGCTAGAACTGGAGTAACATAGCTGGAAAGAAAAATACTCTTTTTCTCTTCTCCCCACAGGTCTCCAGAGGCAAAGGGATTTTTTCAGTCTCTCAAGGTCCAGCATTTTTATTCCTCTCCACTGCTTCAGCCAGCATTTATCCCCACCTCACTGTGCACTTCACACAGGTCAGATACCCCATTCCAGCAAACTTCCCTTGATGGACCAATGCCTAAATATAGAGGCACTTATTTATGTGCTACTCTTGCAGTGTCAAAGTAAATACTAAGTGATTTTCTGGAACACAGCTTGAATATCTGCCCTAAACAGCTGATTATTGCTCTTGGAGCAAAGCAGCACAGCCTGGCTCAGTTGAACCAATGTCCACAGGAACAAAATCAGGGCGATGTCACAGGCGAGACAGGACAGATCTGTGTTTGAGGCACGGAGCAGGAGACTTGGCTCCATCCCAAAACATGCCAGAGACATCCCTGAGCCCATCTAATGCAAACTCTGCTCTCATTTTGTGACCAGGCTGTGACCCTGAAAACCCTCACTGCCCTGCTCACTCACCTGGGGAACTGCTTTAACACGTCCCCTGAAACATCACTACGCACTGTCTTTACTCGCTCCTCGCTGTTGCAGTTCCCATAACCCAGCACGGCCTCTCCCATTTTCCTTTCCTTCAGATCCAGCTCTCCATGAGGTGCAGTCACTGCCAGCCCCACACTCACGCAGCACTGAGTGCTCCGGGCTGAATTCCTGTTTTTTTGCAAGAAGAAACTGAAAGCTGCCTCTTGCACTTCCCAAGAGAGTGACTACTCACAGTGACTTGTGAATCCACTGTTTTACCCCACAGATAAAGGCTCTCAGCTGAAGATTCACCAATCTGAAAGCGGGATACTATAGCACTGCTTATCCCGGCCTCAGGCAG
Organism: Lycocorax pyrrhopterus obiensis; assembly: GCA_014706295.1. Lineage (NCBI taxonomy): Eukaryota > Metazoa > Chordata > Aves > Passeriformes > Paradisaeidae > Lycocorax > Lycocorax pyrrhopterus. Next base: position 16,463,960 of record JACSVZ010000018.1, read on the forward strand.
AGTGGAAGTGGAACAATTCTGATCTTTGCTTCCAAAACTGCTCCATCTGATGGTGAATTGATGTAAAACATATCCATAACCCTAGAAATGCCCTTTGCTCTATCTTCCACCCCAAACACCAGCTCCTTTGGCAGCCTTGCAGCAGGGTGCCAATGCTCACACCCAGCAATTCAAACACCTCTTAGCACAGAGGCTCAAGTGCTTAGGAGGGAGATGTTATGAAACTGCCAAGCACAGCTACCTGTGGAAGGGACCCTCCAGACCACCAGCTCCAGTCCAGCATCCTGAGGGCAGCAGCCTGGCACCTGTGTGAAAGTGAGCTGATATCCACCCCCTCCTCCCCAAGCCTGGCAGCGCTCCCAGATGCAGCCTGGCCCCATCAGAGCTGCTGGTGGTGAGTGTGCAGGGAGCAGTGCCACCCCCAGATTTTGCCTAAGGGACATCCTCTACTCCTGGGAACATAACAGCAAGGGAAGAATGACAGGAGAGGAAGAGATAGATCTTTCTTTCTTGACTTTGTGCTCCCTAGGGAGAGCAATGCTGGGGACCTCTCCCAGCTGGCCAGTGCTCGCTCTCCCACTTGCTGCTGGTGCCAAGCGCATGGCAGCAACGATCAGGATTGCAAACAATTGCTACTGGGCTGGGTGCATCCTAATGTGAGACAGGAGACAGTTGGAGGAGATAAAAAGGGAATTATTCTGCTATTTCCCACAACACAACTCTAGATTGTGCTAATGAGAGACCAGGACACCTTCTGAGTAGTAGAGCAGTTCGAAGCAATGATGCTGTTTCCCTTGTTTCATTAGACCTTCCTGTGTGGCTCTGAAGAATACAGTCCTTCCTGATGTCCTGTATCTGCTTTGCTCCACATCCATGTCCCTTTTCCTCCACTTATTTTCCTTCCCATGCAGGTATTTGCAGAGCAGTGCAGCCAGCAGCTGATGGGCATGAACTCCCCAGCCCCTCTGCCCTCTTTCCCTCTGTGCAATGAGTTTCTGGAAACAATGTTGGATTGCTCCAGCTTACTAAATCAGTCCTGGTTTTTACAGCACCATTTAAACTACTTCCTCAGGAAATTTCACAGGCATACTGACAGGCATTGATTTCAAGCAGAAAATATCCCAGCAGGAAACTTAAAAAGGAAAGATGTGCTGTAATTATATCTGTTCTGGACTCACAAGACGGAGGAAGATGAGATACGAACTAACACATGCACTGCAGCTATAAGGTGCAGTAATGCTGTCATTAATACAATCAAAGCCCTCCAGAGCACAATTCAGAGCACTTTTCTTGCAAACAGAGTTTTTAAGCCAAAGTGCACAGCTTTCTGTTTGGTCACACGCATGATCCCAGCAGCATCAATGCTAAATGGCACAGACCATCTCCTCTTGTCACTCCACAATCCAGTTAGATGGGCACAAATAATTAAATACCCGTGATGACTTCTGGTTCACAAAAAGAGTGGACATGCAAGTCCAGGCTTTAAGTCAATTTATAGAAACAATAAATGTTTTAATAGAAGAAAGAAAACTGCACAATGAAAGGGGATAAAGGCTCTGAAAAATATGAAAGCACTTCACACTGTCACAACAACAGACATTAATTTTACACAGCTTCTCTAAAACTGCCTTTTTCTCAGCCAGTTTAAGATCTGCACATACAGTCTGCCCTTTACCTAGCTGAATTTATCTGTGGTTCCTTTTTCCTTCAATGCATACATGATTTACAAAGCATGGATGGGTTTTAGGGTGATACTCATTTTCAAGTGAAATTCTCAAAGGAAGAAATGAGGGCTGGGGTAGGGGATGACCAGATTTACAACTTTTGTTTCAATTAAACTGATTTCAGGTCTCTTCTCTGAAAGGAGAACCCTACTAATCAAAAGGGATATCCTGTTCTGCTAGTGTCCCAAAGCCAATCCCTCATGTTGGACAACAACATGGACAGTCCAGAGCCAGAGAGGGATTAACCCTAGTAGCCAAGATCAGTGGGGATAAGATTGGAACCACAGACCACATTGAACAGGCTGCAAGTGGGCACCAGGAGCCACTGAACAAGAATGTATTCACTTGTAATGTCCTTGAACCTGCACTGGTGAAGACGGCTGCCCTGCAGAGCCAGCCCTTCTCCAAAGTAGCAAAACCAGTAACTTCACCCAAGGGGTGAATACAGTGAGGATTTTGCTGAGGTTTAGCCATACTACTGAAAAAAAAAACCCAACCCAAACAAAAAACCACTATGTAATTCTTGTATCTGAAAATTTGTCAAATAGAAACTTGATTTTTTTTCCTGAATCTGATTTTGAAGTAACATTGTCATTTGTATTTGTGACATACAAATATCACATTTATTTATAACAGGGGAAAACACAAACATCTCTGCTCAGAGCAGATTTACCTCTAGCAGTTTGCAGGGGGAAAAATCTTATTATTGATACAAACAGGAAATTTGGGCACTTATTCGGGACTTTATAACCATGTTTTATAGATCTGCTTTGTGGACAGGGCATTCCTGGAGACGCTCCTTTCTCTCCTGGCGACTTGTTCCACTTTCCTCACTTCAGAGCTGAAGAATAAATGAAGTTTTCATTTGCAGGCTCGGTTTTGCGTTGTTACAGCACAGCTATTTATACTCCCTGGAACAATAGCTGACCTTGGCCCGGCGCGAGCACTTGCGCACCCCGTCCCTGCATTGTCCCGCAGCATTCCCACCCCGCTCCTGCGCTCCCTGCCCTCCCCAGGGCTGCCAAGCCCTTGGACGCAGGGTGGGGACATCACAGAAATCATAAACAAAGCGAGGCGAGCCACAGCGCTCAAGGCTCGACCTGCAGCGTGTCCAAAGCCAGGGAGAGGTGATTTCTCCCTCCCACGGCAAACGCGGGGATGAACTTCCCTGCTGACCTCTGTCATGGGATGGTTTCTGCTACCAGCAGCTGCTTCTTCCAGTGCAAGCAAACTTCTCCCTTCCTTTCTTCCTGGCAAACAAGCCAGGTGTCCTGGTTTTCCTCCTGGGTTGTTTTTGCACTAAGGAAACTGCAACTGGAGAGGCGCAGGGCATACCCCGCTGCCTTCACTCTGCCGAGTGCCCATGCCCTGCTCCTGGGGCAGCCCCTGTGCTGCAGGGAGAGGGATGCTGCCAGCCCCACCGGCCTCGGACAGAGCCGGGATCCCTGCCTGGGAGATCCCGGGACAGCCTGGCAGGGCTCTTGGGCAGATCCCCGGCGCGTTCGGGAAAGCGGAGCCGCGATGTGCCACCCAGCCAAGGCCAGCGAGCTGCTCAAGGACCCGGGAAGGAAAGGGTGTCAGGAATCCTTCCCGGAGAAGGGCTTCCCCTCTCTTGCCGTGGGGTCGGATGGACAAACCCGCTGGCGTCCAGCCGTGCCCGTGGGGAGCCCAGGGACGCAGCGGTGGCGGTGCTGCTCCGGGCTGGCTGCGGAGCGGGGCTCCCCACCAGAGGGACCTCTTGCTCAGAGCTGGGAGCGCCGGGCTCCGGCCATCCCGCCGAGCTCCGGCCATCCCGCCCGGCTCCGGCCATCCCGCCGGGCTCCGGCCATCCCGCCGAGCTCCGGCCATCCCGCCCGGCTCCGGCCATCCCGCCGGGCTCCGGCCATCCCGCCGGGCTCCGGCCATCCCGCCCGTGCCCAGCTCCCCGCTCCGGGGGCCCAGAGGCAGCTCGGTGTTGTCCTGCCTCTCCCTGGGGCAACGCCTGGGTTCAGCTCCTCCAGAGGAGAGCCCAGGATTTTCTGGGGAGGGTGGGCGGCTCATGCAGGCAGCATCCCATCTCCCGCAGCACGGCGGTCGGGGAAAGAGGGCAGTCACGCCTTGGCTGAGCCCCCTCAGCAAGAGGCCATCACAGCTCCCCTGAAATGTGGCTGTTGGCTGAAGTCAAATCCCTGCAGTGATGGCGAGGAGCAGCAGCCCTCACTTTGAGCCCAGGCTCGGATGAATATCTCTGGATACAGAGCAAAGCCCTGTTCTCGTTTTCAAAGGAAAGACGCATGGTCCCTGTTCCAGCATCGGCCGCCACCAGTGCAGGTGAGGAAGCAGGTGCAGGAGTGACGAGGTGCTTTTGGCCTCACAGCTTGGCAAAGCTGCTGAGGATCCACCATGTACCCACTGCCAGAGCACTGGGACTTAAACATGTCAGCCACTTCTACCCTCCCACGCCCGTTCCAAATCAAACCTTGGTGAACGAGTGCACATGCCCATCGGACAGACCAAGACCCAATAACCTTTCACTGGGAATCACATTCATTTTCTACCTTGTTTAGACCAGAATCTTGTATTTGCAGTTTAAACCCAAGGAGGGAAAGAACATTTCATTCCCCGCCATAACATTTATGTAGGGATTTCATTCTGGTTTTTGGATTTCCCAAGCAGAGTGGAATTGAATCAGTACATTTGCATACAAGGGTTTAGGTCAATGGATTCCTCATCTCCCATTAAAAATCACTTTCTTGTGAGATCTTCCCATCCACACCTTTGAGGAGAGATGGAACACCCATCAATGCCCAAGTCCAAGAAGCCACATACAATTAACCCCTCCATGGGTAGACTGGAGGCTGAATGGACCAAGGGGACATTATCAGTGTCTGTTTAAGGCTGAGCAATTTCCTCCTCGCTTTTCTAACAGGATGCTCAGCTGGCAGGGTGCCCAGGGGCAGCAGGAGCCTCCCATGGAAGCAGCCGTGAATCCCAGCCGCTCTGGTGGGGGATTTTTTTTCTCTCTAGCATGAATCTGAGTATAATTAAGCTCCCACAACAATTGGATTAGAGGTTAGATTGCCTGCCCAAATCCCCGGGAGAGCCGCAGGAACAAGGAAAGGATATGGAGCTGCAGTTTGTGCCAGCACACACCTGCAGCAAACCCCAACCAGCCTCACAAACAGCACCCAGCAGGTCACGTAACGGGGAACGTGTACCCCAGCAGTGCCCACAGCAGCACTGCCTCCCCTCTCCCCAAGCCTGGGTTAGCAGAGGCAGCCTCAGAGCAGTAATGCTGGGATGGGGTTTAATTGCTGGCAGTATTTGCAGAAGAGGTTCAGGGGTGAGCAAACACACACAAACATTTATGAGTAGAAGTCTGCGATTAAGCCCAGTTTCCAGATGGCTTCCTTGGAAAGGCTCTGGGATTGCTGCTCTATCGCAGCATGTGTGGTGCTGTCAGGAAGAACACTTTAAAACCTTTCTCTGCAAATGCTCAAAGCACAGAGGCTTCCTTCCAGACCCGCATTCCCAGCACCACCTGGTGCTTCCATCCAAGATGCATCTCCCAACCACATCATCAAATTTTACAGAATTTGGTTTAAAAAGCCCCTTCCACCTCACACCATCACCAAAGAGATGTTTGGCAGTTTCAAATTTTATTTCTGCTGTTAAAACATCCACCACTTGTTGGGAGTTTTTTGCTCAAATCTGATGGCAACACAATTCAAACATGCTCTGAACGCACCACAAATCAGATATAGATTTTTAAAAATAATTTTGCTATGGAACAAGTTTCAGTGGTGATAGAAATGGTTGTTCTAAATGGTACCTCAAAAAAGTGGTAGTCACCCACATGCATGACTCCACCTGTTTATTATTAAACTTTGTACTGTTTAACAGTGAGATGGCAAAACTCCAATCTCAAAATTGCCCCCAGCCTTTGCAAACATCTTGTGCTTTCTTGCCTGAATTATAAGGTCCCAAACAAGCAGCCTTTCCATGAGTGAGAAACAATGGCTGCAAGCAAGAATCACCAGGGCTCTGAATTATGTGCAAATTAATTCTTGTATTGATGTTAAGGGGGTTTCCTTTCCTGATATGATAATTTCCTTTAACTGCTGAACTTGGAAGGGAGCCATCCCTTTGCAGTTGGGCAGGGCTGCACTGTACTGCCCATGGAGACGGCATTTTTGGAGTGGGGGGCCTGCTCCCAGCTCTCTGCTCCCCAAGTTTCACAGTGTGGTGTCAGGGGGAATCATCTCACAAACTTCAGCAGTGAGATGCTCCAGCCATGCTCTGCTGCCTGGCAGAGGAGGAAATCCCCCAAGATCTCCCTTGGTTTGCTGCCCACACAGGAGGGTCACTGGGGGGCTGCTGCTCTGTGAACACAGCAGCCCCATGCCAACTCCTGAACGTTCCACTAAAAAGCTCAGGTGCTGTTTAGTCTTAGTTTTCCCTTTTTGGGCAAAGGGTGTTCCTCCCCAACAGTGCCTGGTGTCCTCGAACCACCCCATCCTTTCCCGGCCCTTTGACAGTTTAAAAACCATTACCGTTTGCCCTAAAAAAGGGTCCATTTAGGCTAGATGTAAGGAAGATTTTTACAATGAGGGTGGTAAACACTGGCACAGGTTCTCCAGACAGGTGGTGGATGCTCCATCCCTGGAAACATTCAAGGTGAAATTGGATGCGGCTCTGAGCAGTTTGGTCTAAAAGGTGTCCTGGGTCATTACAGGGTTGTTGGACAAGATGACTTTTACAAGGTCCCTTCCGAGCGATAGCCTTCTATGATCCTATGATCCATCACTTGTCTGTTCAGCCTTTTACCTTTCTTCCTCAGCACCCTCCAGGTCCCTCTGCAGCCCCACAGCTTTCACTCAATGGCACATGGGTGCAGATGCTGTTTTGATGGGTGATTGAGCAACATCTCCCTGCACCAATCTCCAGGCAGCACCAAACCAACATCTGCTTCAAACCCTGTTTCCTCAGTGCCCCAGATGTGATTTCAGCACAAAGTTGTGTTTCATCAGTAGCTGAAGCAGTGATGCTCTAAGGATTATGTGTCTGCCTCATCACACTGCTGTCCATTAGCACTCCACAGGCTTGAAAGAAACAATTCAACAAAAACCGAAGAGCTTCAAAGGGGAAAATGTTCCCTATGGCCAAGTTGAACTCCCACTGAAATCCCCGTAAGTGTTTCCACGGACTCCAGGGTGAATTCGCTCCAGGGCCAGTCACTATCTGGGAGACAACCTATAAATGGATGATATTTCTGTGTGAGTCATCTATATGTACAGCCAAATTTAGCTCCTTTCTCCACTAGGTCTTTTGTCTTGTCATTGCTGTTTATGTAAGGAGCTCTGTCCTTCTGTCACCTCAACACTTTAATGACCAGACACTTGGCATCACACACAGGGTGGTGACCGTAGGCTGCAGAACATGAAGCATCTCCTCCCCCTCCCAACTTTCTGCTTGAACATGAATTAGTTTCTTCCTTCATAGAATCATAGAATTATTTTGGTTGGAAAAGACATTTAAGTTAATCAAGTTCAACCCAACACTGCCAAGTTCACCACTAAACCACATCCCCAAGTGCTACATGTCCTTTAAATCCCTGCAGGGATGGTGGCTCCACCACTGTCCTGGACAGGCTGTTCCAATGCTTGACAACACTTTCAGTGAAGAATTTTTTTTCTAATATCCAATCTAATCCCCCTCTAGCACATCTTGAGACCATTTCCTCTCATCCTGTCACTTGTTACCTGGGAGAAGAGACCAACCCCCACCTGGCTATAACTTCCTTTCAGGGAATTGTAAAGAGCAATAAGGTTCCTCCTGATGTCATCATTTCCTTGTGAACATCACCTTCTACAATAAAAATGTGTTCCCTCTGCTTTGAAATAGCACATTGCCATGAAAAAGAAAGAGGATTTCAGAAGAACACACTGGTTTGAAAAGGGGTTTTGTTAGATGGCATCAAAACAAGTGCTTGCCCAGGCTCACGTCCCAGGGAGCACACCCAGGAGGAGTGGTGCTCCCTGGCATCTCCAGCAGTGCTGTGGTTGTACCCGTTGCAGTAGTTGCCAGCTAGCTATTGCATCCTCCCTCACTGATAACTTTGTCTAACCAACAACATAAGAGCATGGAGTCTGGCAAAAGATGTCTGGAAATCACGCTGGGAAATGGCTTTCAAAACCATAACTCAGCTGTTACCTGAAATCTGATGAGCAGCAAGGGAGCAGGGAAGGAGCTACATCCCCAGCTTTGTAGATCCAGACACCAGAAATTAACTAGTAAATTCTGTGGCTGGAGAGCTTCAAAATGTTTGAAAGAAATAAGCAGCCTTGTCTGTTAAAAGGGTTTAAGCAAAGTGAGACCAAGACAGCTCTTCAAGAACACCCGAAAAAACAATCAATCATAGGAAGTAAATCTTTGTCTGCTTCCCCAAACTACCACTCAAGTCAGTTTAAAGGGATTTAGAAGCACCTGATGTGTTTTGAGAGGGGATTGCTGAAGACACTGGTAGAGAGAAGTAATGTAGAGAGAGAAGCCCTTGAGAAGCAATGGAGCCTCCCTTAGACCATGTGTTTGAGAAAGAGGAAGAAAAGAAAGCTGTAATTACTCAAAGGAGTAATTTCCAGAGCCAAGAATTATCCAATTAAAATAAAGGCAGATAAATACAGGACGAGGCTGAGGACAAGCAGCAACTCCATATTCCCAGACTGGCTCTCTATAATAAACAACATTTTCTGCCAGAAGCTGGGCTTTCTGGAAAGACACAGCCAACCCCCACTTAGAGGGATTCTTCTGGGCAAACAATTTGTGCCCTGAAAATACCACCATCTCATTTGCCAGCCTGTACCACTGACCTGTACCTCAAGCACATCACATCAAAGCCAAGGCTTTTACCAGCTGCATCCCTCCCTCCAAGAGGGCCCGTGACCTCCAAGAGTCACGGATCCAATGCAGAATGACACGTTGTCAGGGGATGGCCAGTGATACCTCTAGACAGTGTAACAGGATCACATTCAGAAAACAGAAGAAATGAAAAAGCTTCGTCTCCTTAGCGGGTGTTTTTCCTGCAGGAGCCAGGAGAGATGGGCTCGGCTGGCTGCCTGCTGTGCCTGAAACACATCCCCTGCCCACTTGGACCTGCCCAAACGTCGCTGCCTGCTTTGCATTCCCGCATTGCTTGGCTTAGAATCCTGGAGTTGTTAAGGCTGGAAAAGACCTCCAAGATCATCAAGTCCAATCTTTGACCTAATTCCCCTCTGCTCACTAAACCATGTCACAGAGTGCCACGTCCATTTGTTTCTTGAACACTTCTAGGGATGGTGACCCTGCCATTCCACTTAGCGGCATGATTGACCAAGTGTAATCCTAGAAGGTGTTGAACTCCCACATTTTTCATAGGCTACAGCCAGAGGCTCAATAGTAATGTCGGAGATGGTCAAAGTAATTTTTTCAAGCTATGGAAACTGGGTGTGTAATGGCTGCTTCCTGTCACTTTCCTGGAGCAGCTTCCCTACATCTACAAAAGCATCTCAGTGCTTTTGTTCTACATCTCATTTCTTGGTGTTGGAAGTTAAATTGTCCTCACCTTGAAAGATGAGAGCCCAGAATTTCTCTGCAGGTAGAAGGAAAACATATTAAAATATAAATGTAATATTACCTCTAAAAGGATAGTTGAATGACAGTTCATTTTTCCAGCTTAAATGTAATTTTCAGCTTTGAAAAATTCCGTTTAATTAAATTAAATTAATTTATAGCAGCAAAATTAGAATCTAGATAGCTAGAGAGATTTCCTTTCACTTACAATTCTTCTGCTTTTTTAATTGCTTGGCTCAAAAGCAAGCAGAGCTTTTCTTATCAGTCTTTCATGCTTATTGTTAATTTTCTTCTATAAACGAAACTCCAGACTTCTTCCTTGTAAAAGCATGCCAAAATTTACAGTGGCACCAAACTAAAGCAATAATTCCTGCAGAAACTAAGCAGATTTCATTATTGTCAACATGTTTTTCGCATCACAGGAAAAGGTTGGACAATTCAAATGTTATATAAAAGGTGGGATCATTTTACTAGAAGAGAGGACTGGAGGATTCCAGTCCCTTGATATTTTAATAGTTCTAATTCCTACTACAAGGCAGAGAACAAAACTGCAGAAATACATAGAAACAAAATACTGAAATATTGTAAAATAATTTTAATTTCAGCAGAATTTGGACCAGCACAGGTATGCAGAAATAAGCTTATTTTGAATCTCTTTCAGCTCTTAGAGAAGGTTTCACCATCACTTTTAGCTGGAGAGACTATTGCTGCATGAAACAGGTCTGCAAGGAGGTTTGTTGAACTGAGGAAGAAGCCAGAAGACCTTCAAGAGAGAAATCCATCCTGGAGGCCAACATTTATCTTTAATTCTCTATTCACCTTGTGCAGCCCCCAGGAATTCCAAGAGTGCTGGGAGATTAGGCATTTATCTTTAAATCCTCTCAGCATCCCATTAATTTTATTTTTATTTCTAAGGAAGACTCATTTGTCTCTCTCTCTCCTCGCTTTCTCCTTCTGTAAACTCGTGTTTGAAAGTTTAGGGACAACAAGGCCAGGTCCTGCCAACAGACAGTTCCTCAGTCTGTGTGGAAGATTACAGCAAAGGAATAGCAGATGTCAAGAGCCCTTCTTTCTTTAACCCTGAAGCGCACTGGGATTTGGAGGATCTGCAGGGCAAAAACCCCAAGAGGTTGTGGGAGAAACTGAGTGCACAGAGGAGAACACAGAAATAAGAAGTCTTTTACCCTCACACGGGAACAGAGGCACTTTCAATCTGCAGTCACTAATGGCAGGACAGACAAGTTCAAGAACAGCCTTTAAAGCTAAAAGCCCATTGTTAAAATGTGAAAGGGTCCAGAGGAGAAGCAGAAGTCCAAAAAAAAACCCCAAAAAACTTGAGGAGCCTCATACCTATGGGCTGTTTTCCACAAGAAGAGACAGAGAGGGTGAGGCCCAGAGACCTACATCTGTCCACACCGAAGCTTGATTTCTCCCCCACAGCTTATGTACATGTGCTGCTGAACTGGTGGCAGAGGAGGGATTTAAAGGATTTAAGAGAATACTTTTTCCATTTACTAGCCCACACCCAGGTTTTCCACTTTTCAATGGAGTAACAGAAAGTCCACCAAGTCCTGATGCTGTTAAATAAATTGAAATAATCTTAATTACATGGCAACAGACACATATTTGTGCTGATGTTTAACAGATGATAAAGAAATTGAAACTTGAGATTCGTAGTTGATTTTTGAGACCATCAGTGCTGATTCCAGAAGAGGTTCAGTCCCAGAGAGACTAAGGCTCCAGTGTGCCTTAACATCACTACCAGTGATTACTAGAAATGTTAAATCAGGAGCCAGTTGGTGGTTGCATGGCCCATGCCTGGCTCTCCATCTGCATCAGCATTCCAGATTGCATAGTGGAATAACACAACCACACAGAGAGCCACGGTCTTTGAAAACCACAGGACCCAGCCAAAGACCTGAGCTTTTTGGTTGCAATAGAAACAAAATATTTTGTGAATAAAATCAGAGTTGAATGCTTTCTTCAAGACCTTAGGGTCACGCTGAGAATTTAACATGTTGACTACAACCAAGGAAAAAAAAATGGCACATGGTAGTGATGCCTTTTCCTGGTCTTAAAATCAAGAGTCAAACACTGTTAGAAGGGAAAAAGGCATCAGTTGCTGGCAACCACGAAGGGACCCCAAAGACCTTGAAACTCTCAATCTTGGGTTGAAACACATCTTGCTTTGCCCCTCTCTCTGCTGGTGAACTATAGAGGGGCCGGAGCGACAATCCAGGACTGTGACCAGGACTTTGGGACCCAGCCAGGAAAAGGCATCAGTAGAGCAATAGTCAGGAATCCTAATGGTTTTGGTGCCTAATGGTACTATACTGGCTTCGGTTTTGACCATGAATTACTATTCGAGTAGTGCGCCATCAATTTGTCTTTTTAATTAAAAGTTAGCTGCATCTGAAGGGAGGGGACTGACAGTTCTTGGGTTGAGGCTCAGTGAAATCAGTCCTGATTCTACAGGGCAAAGCAAAGGCACTTCTACTTATTATGAAACATTGGTTAATGAGCAAGTGGATCACAGTACAGTAGCATATCTAAAACAACTTTGTGGATGGTGAGTTGGCTGCAAAGGAAAACCCTGGACACACAATATTATAGACAGAATGAAAGCTTGAAATGGCAATAAATCTAAGGAAATGATCTCTGAAATCCCTAGGCTGTCTGTGTACAGTCTGAACATATTAAAACTGCTGTGCTCTTTCCACAACTGAAATACTTGACATGCTTGAAGGAACCCTATGTAAATAGGCAAACAACTTGCTTGTGTTTTCTTTAGCAAAACTGCCATTTTTCATGGCACTGTGCTGTGAGCATTGACACGGCAAGTTGTTTTCATTTTCAAAATGGAACAGAAAAGAGGAACAGGTAGTGTGAGAGACCATCCCAGGAAAACAACACAAAAACGTGCAAAACACCCTGACTGGCAACATTCTGTAACACCTACCTCCCCTGCCCTGCTTCTCTAGGAGAAACTTTAATGTCTAGAAAGAACAGCCAGCGCAAAGCAATAGGCATTTCCAATGAGGAATTCTAGTTTCTTTACCTGTCACTAAAATTTTCACTTTTGTGTGAAGCACCTTCCTGACCTCTTTTTCCAAGTCCTTCAAAAGAACCTTCTCTTTCCATTAGCTGCTTACCCTTTGCAAGAGATGGTTGCTCTGGAGAAACCAGCCCGAAGCTTATCCAAAAGGCTACAAAAGGACATGAATGCAAGAAGGGAATAGCTTTCAGTATTAAAAAGACATTTTCCATTAAAATTTAGATGTCAAGTGAGTAATTCAGCATGTGGAAGCTACTGCTGGGAAGAGATGTTCGTGTGGTAGTTAATGAGCAAAGGTCGTCCAGCCCTTACAGCCCCTGGAACTGCCTGGCTGTTGGAGACGAGACAAGAGGAGCTTGACTCAAAATCATATGGCCTCAGCCCAGCCTCTGCTAATGAGTCATTCTGATCTGGGAACATTTCTTCAGCACAGCTGCCCTCAGATCTGAGTGCTGACATGCATGGTTGAGGTCTTCAGAGACACAGGAGAGTCAGACACTGTTTCCAACATGCCCTGCAAGAACAAGGAGTTCAAACGCTCCAAGCTCCGCTTACGGAGCCTTCTTACTCAAGTGGTACAAGTGCTGAAAATGGACAAATTTTTCCACAGGTTTTTTCTCCTTAAAAACACCCACAGATGCAGAGCAGCAGATCAGCTTGAGGAAATCCACAGAATCCCAGAGCAGCCACCTGGGCAAGTCTGTTTGTGGGCTCTCTTGAGGGAGAGGAATCCCAGACACCTTTACTAGAGCCAGTTCTTTGCACCAGGAACAGAAGGGGGGCTGAGGACCTGCTCCTAAGCAGCAAGAGACACCTGGAGACCAGCATGACCTTTAAGAAAGTTTTGCAGCTACAGAGCAGTTCTCATCTGCCCTGTGGCAGACCAAGGCCTATTCTGCCAAGTGTGACTGAAATAGCTTTACCTTCGTTCCCATGATTTAATGAATTCAGGAGTAGCAGGAAAAACTCCAAGTAGCTCCTATATTCATCCCAACCTTCCATTTGCTTCGGACATTCCTTCTTTCCCTTCTCCCCTTGGCCTCCCAGGGCCAATAATATTTTCATGCCATGAGCTGGAAACAATTAAGGCAGAGACAACAGAAAAACATCCTTTACAGATTAGTTCATGTAAGTAATTGCATTAGCCTTTTCAGCAAACTGTGTTAAAGCCAAAAGGCTCCTGGCTTCAGTGGCTGCAGGAGGTTCCAATTATAGTCACCCTTGAACAAATAAAAACACAGGCTTGCTGCAAGTGACAGCAATTCTGCTCCTACAGTAATGGTGTGACACAGGACATATCTGACTGCCAGAGACAGATATCTATTCTCCAGAAACAAATTACTAGAACCAGAAGAATGTGGATGGAGTTGATAGTAAACATCATTACACTACAACCTTACACTGGTGGAAGGTTTTCTACATAAGGCTCATAAAATGCAAGGCATCTGTCTGTGCAAAATGTAGAGTGATGGAGAAAAAAATCCTCATTAAAATCCAACAGATGAAACACAGAACAAATTCCAGAGTCTTGGCCAGACTGAGCTAGCAGCAATTGCAGTCACTGGAGAACAAGTCTTTATAGATGTCTGCATCCCATCAGCACATGGCTACAGAAGGTTGGGTAATCACTCCCAAACAGATCTTGTGCCATGCTTTGAAGGGCCACACTAATGTGAACATGCACTTACTGCACAGATGGAGCTGCTGCTGCTGCAGGTAGCAGTGGTATTGCCGCACTGCGTTATATATTGGAGTACACAGATTGTGTGTCTATTCACTTAAAGTGTATTTGAGTGGAGAAGCAGATTACCCAGGGAAGCTGTGGGTGCCCCATCCCTGGAGGCAATTCAAGGGCAGGTTGGACAGGGCTGTGAGCAACCTGGTCTAGTGGAAGATGTCCAGGGGGGCTGCAACCAGGTGATCTTTGAGACCCCTTCCAACCCAAACCATTCTGTGATTTGCTGGTCTGACAGCAGCAGCCAAAGCACTTAGGGCTGAGCTGCAGCACCGTGGGGCTTGCACTAGGTGATCTTCAAAGGTCCCTTCCGACCCAAACTCTTCTGTGATCCTCCCAGAACAATGGAGGTAGGGAGGGGCTAAACCAGGAGCTGTCTCACACCCACATGAGGCAGGCAGGTGTCCAGGGCCATCACAGAAAGGGCTGTGAGCTGATGCTGCACCATCTCACATTTAAATTCTGGACATGGTTGAAAATAACATGGGAAACAGAAGGTTTCCAGAAAGGTGTGGGCTGAAGGAGATAACTCAAGGGTACATCTATGAATAGATCCCTGGTGGGTGAAGCTCTTTTAGAACACTAATGCAAGTCTTTGCTTTTGGATCAATGTGTGGCATGTACGAGTCACCAAAGGGTGGGACTATGAGGGATAAGTCAGCCCAGCAAGATATATGTGCTCCAATCCATAGGATGAACAAGCCCAGAATTACTCAGAGGTGGGTGCCCAGGCTGCTGGTCACTATGCTCTTGTCTCTTGAGCCTGACACTGTGCCACAGCCTGAGCTGTGTGTTCTTGCATGGATGTAAGTAGGTTCAACCACAGCTTCCAGTACAGCAGAGCCTCAGTCTGTCTGAAAGGCCCAGTTTTAAGGGTCTAATAGAAATTTTGAAGTAATAGTCATTGCTTTTGTGATGAAGTACCA
This sequence comes from Lycocorax pyrrhopterus obiensis, assembly GCA_014706295.1. NCBI lineage: Eukaryota > Metazoa > Chordata > Aves > Passeriformes > Paradisaeidae > Lycocorax > Lycocorax pyrrhopterus. The sequence goes on from JACSVZ010000018.1 coordinate 16,478,987, forward strand.
GAAGCAGGGTGTAAATAGGAGACGTAAATTTTAATGCATGGGAGGATTTAATCAAACTAATCCACTGTTGCAGCCTGAAAGAGTCAAATGCTTAAACCTGACAAGTTAATTCTCTACATTGCCGAGAACAGATGTGAGCTTTCTCCTAAATCCCCAGCAAGTTCTGTGTGCTCAAGGGATGCCTCATGGCTGACCCACAGAGCACTGGGTGGCTGCTTAGGGTACATCCTCTCCTCCAAACTCCAAAAACCACTTTTGAGCTTTGTGAGGAGCCAGCCAGCTCAAGAATTGCCCAACATTAGTTCACAGCACTGCCCAAATCCTCCCAGAGCCTTGTATGATCTCCTGGATCTCTCAGGTGGGGAAAAGCACCAAGCTGCACCTGAGGGATGGGAGAGTTTCCTCTTGCCTAAATCTAGCCCAAAATACCAACCTCAGTTTATCCAGCCCAAGTGTGAGCTATGCTGTGATTGTCTCTATCTCTTACCAAAAGTCCCCCCCAGGTTAGAACAAGAAAGCTTTCATAGTGCCCAAGTTTTACATTCAGTGAATCAACAATTCCCGGCAAAGAAGGATTTCATTGGAAAATTCCTAAACCAGACCTAATTTGTTCCTAAATGTAATAAAAATTCCAGACCAGATCCTCAAGTGCTGCAGCTCCAGTGCCCGAGGCAAGGAGGAATGATGCCACCTCAGCAGTGACCTGGCACACAGCACTTCGGCCAGCTGTTTTCCTTTTGCTCTTTAGGGACTTCCCAGTTTTCCTTTACCTTAAACAACCCAATTTGCAGTGGGCAGCTGCAGTTAGATCTGTAACTTGCTCCTTTTTTCCCTGTCTTGCTGTTCAAGCTGTTGTGGTGATCTCCTGCTCTGAACTATCTGTTGTCCTGTGTTTGGTTGTGGCTGGTGCAGACCAACGCATTCATGATTCAGTGTTTGCCTTGGTCTGCAGTGAGTCAGCTTTGCCTCGCAGGACATGGCATTCTACTCCTATGTGGTGTTCTCCACGAAACCCTGCAAAAGAGACTCTGTTCCTGCCATTCCTCATGAATCCCACGGAGGTTGGGAGAAGAATGTCAGAATAGCACCTTTGTACTTATTTATGTTAGGATAGAATTACAAAAAATGGGTAGGAATCAGGTAATGCCCATCAAAGCTAATGGGCACAGACTGAGAACTAACTACAGCCCGAAGCCACAGAGCACCCTGTTCTGGAAAGAGTAAAGTTCTTTTTTACCACCTTCTTATTTAGAACTTAATGGTAGGCAGCCAAAATTTTCTCATCAATTATGCAGAAAATGGATTTAATTGCTGACCTTTCCAAACTGGAATTGTAAATAGAGCTCCTTGTCACAGCCATGGCATCCGACCACAGCTCGGTTGCTTTGTCTTGCATCTGTGTGTTCAGGATGCTGCTGAATCCCTGTGGTCAGAGGAAGACATTGACCATGGAGACATCTGAATCTAAACAGGAGTCACAGGACACCAGACAGGGAAGAGCTGAGGCTGTTCCAACAGCGCTGATGCACCACAGCACAGAGCCAGCCTCAGGCCTGTGTTTCCTTGTTTTCATATGCAAGATCCACATCAAGGCTTTGACCAACCCTTGGGTAAAGCCACTGCTGAGGATTATGAAAAGCCATACCTGGAGAGAATGTAGTGTGGAAGAGCAGCCGGCTGAGCACCCCAGGCTGATGCTATTAGATCTGTATCTAGGAGTGCATCAAAGAGCTCAGAGACTCATAACTTACCCGAGGGCAGGGAAATGCCTTAATTGCTTTTTCAAGCCTCACTCGGTGACACTTGGGGCTCCTGGTTTCTTTGGGGGCTCCTACTGCTTAACTCCCAGTTAACTCCTGCTTAACTCCCAGTTAAGTTTTACCTAGGAATGAGATAAAACATTTCCCTTTGCTAAGAGATGCCCCTCCTGACTGCCTACACATCTGCAGAGGCTCAGAGCCATATTTCTTTTGCACCAAGTGTCTGGTTTAAATTAGACTCAGGAGCTTGTTCCAAATACCAAAGCATGGAGAACTCGTGACTCATGCTCCATCATGCCTGTCCTGGCCCTGGGGAGCCTGGTCCCTCCTGTCAAGCAGAGGAAGGAAAACCCAATGCTACTTTAAAGGGTATGGCAGGAGGGTGCTGCAGACACAGGGAGCTGCTAAGGAACCCGTACATCATGGGTGTACTCAGCCAGGACTTGAGAGCAGAAGTCAAGCCCCTGCTGCAGGTGATTTAAGGTCTAAGAGGGATTCATTCCACAACAGGACAAACACTCTTCTGAACAATTCCCAAGGGAAAAGTCACTCAAGCGTGACAGACTATAGCTTGGCAAACCTGTGCACTGAGAGAGATGCAGCATTCAAGGCAGCTTGAGGATTGACTCTGTGGTGACAAACAACTAGCGAGGTATCCTGTTAAAAAACCTTGTGATTGAGAACATTTATGGGGATACTATCCAAAGGACCCCACCTTTTCAGCTGATGAAAAATTCTGCTTTGTTTTCTGCACAGTATCTGCAGTGACAGTGTGAAAAAGAAAAGGCAGTGGCAATGGGAGGTTTTCTGTCATGCACGGAGAGGGCACAGGCAGGATTACTGCCGGTACCACCTGCCTGGAAGGATGGAGACTGAGCCCTTCCTTTGGCCCCGTGTGGATCCTTCCAGGGTGCTTGGGTACCGAGTGAGAAAGACCAGACCTGAAGGGTGATCAGGAGAAAGGAAAGTGGGATTTTAGAGATGAAACTCCTGCAGTTTTCCCATGTCCTGAATTTCTGGACAGTGAGCTGGCAATGTAGCACACCACGTTCCCAAGGAAGCTGGCAGGGACCTCTGAGCACCTTCAGTGTCTCTGACTGCTCAGTCAGCAATGCTCCACTTCACCCCACACCAGGCTGAGACCCTCCTTTATCGCAGTTTCATAATAAACCCAAGTACTCACAGGGCTGCCCACCTGGGTGCTTTATTTCCCACCCCGAATTAAACCAGATCCATTCAAGTGGAAAAGCTATGAATAAATTTGCTGCTGAGCTCCACACTTTAATGCAATAAAAGCTTCCTGAGATCTTACTACTGTTAGTCTCTAAAATTTACAAGAATTCTTAAAACTTCATTTCCTTGAACAATCTTTTTGCCTCTTAAGATGGATTCTGCTCATCAAAACCCACCCAGAGGGTGCAATGCAATTCAGCCTATGCACTCTACAGCTCACCATGGACCACTGACCCGCTTCAAAGAAAATTAACTCACAAAGAGAAAGTGGATAAGGATTTGCTACCAATGGCCAGAAGTTAAAACCAAACAAACAAATTCTCAGCATCAGAAAGCTCTTCTCTTTCCACTAAGGTACTATAGAGAACAGAATTTAATTGAAAAAAGAGATGAAAAATATCTGTATATGGAGGTAGCAACTGTATGGGGATGGTAGTAACTGAGTTATTTTAATAATTTATTCTTCAAAAGACTCAAGGTTTTTGATCTGCACTTCATTTTGAAGATGCTCGAACTGAAGAATTCATTTGCAGATTTTATATGCGCACTGAGGACATTTGCTTTATTCCACCTCTATTTCAATATCATTGACTAGGAAATGGCATGAATCAGTTTTTAAAAGCCTAATAATACTTTTTGCCTGAAGTTGTGTTTAATGAATTCATGAATGGCAGAAATTGTTTAAGACAGAAAATTCCACGAAGATTTAGTGTTACATTTTTTCTGTGTTTTAGTGCTCAAAAATATTGTCTCAACACCAAATCCTGAATAAGCAGGAATAAGAAAGTCCTAGAAAAGAACTTGAGGGGGGGATGGGGGGAAAGAGGGGAAAGCCCAAAACATGAAGTGCAAGATAAAACAGGGCTGCATTCTCTCAGGTGGCTGCTGCCCCCACCAGCTTCATCCCCGGCTCGTTGGTTTTCTTTTAAGTTGTGTATTTGTATTTTTTTCCCTTGAAATTACATTAACCATGTCTGTGTTGAGATATAACCTAATTTTCTTCTTTAAAGCCACCTCCTATACCACTGTGCAGACACACTGCTTATATGCAGATAGAAAATGGCCTGGCTGAAAGAACCAAGACTTCAAGAAATCATGAACTTCCCTCAGGATATGGAACACTGGAAGCCTGTTGCTATTTAGACTTTTTTTTTTTTTTAATACTGATCTTAGCTACAGTTTACTTTCCCCACTTAGAAACGTGGAAAAGTTTGTTCAGCTTAAAATTTCCTGTTTGGCATCAGCAGCTGCTGGCTATAATATTTATAAATATTTCAGCAGACATTTCTAGGGAAATCTGGTTACAATTACGGAGTGAGTGATGGGGCTGTGCAGTCCCTCACTCCCAGGCAGGATCGAGGTGACCCCTGGGAGGAGAGGGGCTGCTGCTGGGTGAGCTGTGTGTGCTGCAAGGAGGGTGTTAGCAGCCAGCAGCCCAGCCTCAGGGGGTCTGTTTTCAGACAGGAAAGTGAAATCACTTGCTTGTGGTATCCAAATATAGTAGCTCGGGAGGAACATTTGGTCAGCAGGCCTGGGACCACCTACTCTGAGCACTGCTCGTTGTGCTTCCCTCGCCCCCTGTGCCCTCAGGCGTCCCCAGGTTGTGCAGTGCAGAAACTCCTCCAAGCAAAGCAGCCCTCCCTGCCTGCCAGCTCCTTACGTCCCAGCGTGTCATCCTCTCCCTGGGTACACCAGCCTCAGTTTCCCCCTGGTTTTCATTAATATGAGCTAAAGATCAGCAAGTCAGAGTGAAGGGCAGAAGGAAGAGCCCAGGTGAAGACAAGCCTTTGATTTCGGAGGCAGTTCTGTCCACAGCTTTCTGAAACATTCACCTCTGCTGAACTACAGGCAGGTTACTGCCCCTCAGGCAGCCACCACCTCACTTCAGGGCTTTCCAGGGCAAATTTCTACTCATCTTTTTAAAATAGCCTCCAATACAATCTGAACTGATCTGGTCCTTAACAAAATAAAGCCTTCAAGCATCTCAACATCTCCTTGGACTCAGAAAGATTTTTGTGCAGTTGGTGCACATCACCCTGCATGGACACACTTTCAACCCTTGGTGCCGCACCACCCTGTGCTGGGCAGAGGAGAGGGGCAATGTGGCTTCCCAGTGAGCCAGCTCGCTCTGAGGAGTCAGGACACCCAGCAAACACTGAGGCAGTGGTGTTGCCTCGAAAACCACTAACCTGAAAGAGCAGCTGCCCTTTTTACTGCAAAGGTACTGAGCAAGGCAGAGATTACTCAGAGGAATGGCAGTGGAGAGGACACAGGTACCAGCGAGTTGCTTTCCCCTCTGCTCTGGTTTTTACCTCCCTGGTGCTACACCTACACTGTGTAAAGCCAGGGCAGCCCCAGAGCCCCACTGTGCCCCAGTGACACCAGTCACACAGCCAGGGGCAGCTGGGGCCTCATGGCAAGCAGAGTTTCCTGTGCCCAAGCCCAGGCAGTCAGGTGTGAATATCATTGCTGCCCTGTCAGCACACACATTCTCCCAAATCTGCACCAGGAGCTCTACAGCACAGGAAGTGGTCCAAGCCATCATACTGTGGCTCACAGTTCAGTGCTGATCCAGCTCAGTGTCCCATCTTCTGGGCCCTTAACTCAAAGCCTCTCCAGCTTCAGAAAACTTTGGAGCACAACTCATTTTATTACAGTTTACCTACATTTCAGAGTTAACACCAGCAGGAACGTAAGGTAGAGGCAGCCCAGAAGAAGAAAGTCCATAAAATCATTCTGCAGTAAAAAAATTTTATGGGAGAAGTGACTTCTAAGTTCCTCATTTGCTGATTTACGTAAAAGGAGGTGAAATATGCTGAGCAAATAAAAGGCAGAATGGCACAGCCTCACCCCCAGCCTGTTTCCGGTCCTACGCAGCAGCACCACCACCAACTCCTTAAGGAGCAGCATTTCCTGAGCCTCAAGTGCTCGCAGATGGTGCTGTCCTGGAGCACTTTCTGCTGATGCTTCTCAGTTCCCCTTGCCTTGCGTGACTGCTCTGCAGCTTGGCTTTGTTTATTCCACTTTTTCCTGCTCTTCAGAAAGGAACCAGCCACTTTTGCTCCATTAATCCCTCACTGGTGCCAGCGCACGTCCGCGGGGCGATGACGGGTGTGTCACTGCCATTCATGTGAGCCACGATTGCAAAATCAGGTCCCTTCAGCTTCGAGTGCAGGAATCAGAATCACAGAATGGTTTGGGTTGGTAAGGACCTTAAAGATCACATAGTTCCAAACTCCCTGCCATGGGCAGGGACACCTCCCACTAGGCCATGATGGATCTACCACTGTCAGGGATGAGCCTGTCAATATTTCTGTCTGAGAACTTTGTGTTCTGGGTGGTAAGAAGGGTGAGGATCTGTTGTCTGGCTATGAGTAGGACCAGGTGGAGCCAGGCTTGGTCCAGTCACACATCCTGAACTTTGAGATGCCGCCTCCAAGCTGGAAGCCACATCACCACATGAGCATGTGTGGTGCCCAAAGCACAAACACACTGGTAGGAGAACACACACTTGTGCTGAGCACGGGATTAGGATGCCTACAGTTCACAGCAGATGGATGTGTCTTCAGGTTACTGTTATAAAACCAGCCTTAATTATAAATTCATGGCTGCTGTCATGGTCATCATGATACTTGACCTTCCTTCAGAGCAATCCTCTGGCTCTTCCTTTGTGGAGATTGGTAACTTCCCAAGTGCTACATGTACAAAGGTAGTAAAAATACAAGTAAAACTTGGGGATTATCTGGAATTTCCACCTAAAGGTTGTTGAGAAAGATCATTTATCCCAATTGCAGACTTCAAAACAAAGGCAGAAAGCTAGAAAACTACACAGCAACACTGGGAGAAATCCTGAAATCCAGGAGTTTATCCTCCTGCCTCTGCAAAATTTAACAAATGCCCCAAGAAGGCCTCCAGCTTCTGCACAATTATTTTCCAAACAGGAGATCTTGATTCTTCTCCCAGAAGTAGCAAATAAAATAGAATGAGTTTTGCATTTGCCAGCTAATAGGCCTTGATGCACAAGCTGCATGTGAAAGAAATGTAAATGTGACTTCCGAAGTCAGATGAAGTCCCCTTGGAAAGACTGAACAGCGAAAGAAGAGACAGGTCAAAAGCCAGAGGCAGCCAAGCCCTCTGAAAAGCTGCAGAAAAGTCAAGGGTAAGTGTAGCAGGACAGATGTGCCCAGGCCAGCCCATGGCAATTCTGAAAAGAACTTTTCAGTATATCATGAATGGCATCATCCAGCAAACAAAGCTTTCCTGTCACCTTCTTTTCCGGGAGGTGAAAACAGATCCTTAGAAGAGTGATTCTCCCTTAGCAGGAGATGCCTTCACGTGGCAGTGCATGGCTCACCAGACATTGATGCCCCTCTGCTCCTGCACCAACTGACTTCTCCTAGGAAAAGTGCTGACCTTTTGCAAAGTGTTTGATCATAAAAATGTTACAAAACAGTAAAGGATCATTCATTGTTGGAAAGAAAGTCCCCCTAAATGTTTTTCTTTGGAGAATTTACAGGTTTCTGGAAAATCTCTCAAATGCATCTCCAAAAAGGACTCAAAAGAAAAACAAAATAATGCAGGAGTTGCCTGAGTCACAGCTGAATGCCTCTGATCCCAACTGCTCCTTTAAGCCTGTCTTTCACCAGCACTAATATTGCCATTAGTTTTTCTCTTTGCTCCTCCTGGGACACCAGCTAACAGTGCAACCACTTTCCAATGAATCATGTGTAGAAACAAGACTTCCCCTACAGCAGAAAAGCAGGAGTAGAGTTTTCCAGTGACGGCCCGTGGGTGGCTTCCCCCGTCTCCAGGTGACCCCTTCCAGGGGTCATCCTTCTGCAGCACATCTGGCTGCGGTGCCTCGGTTTCGCTCAAGCCTCTGCCTGGCCTTTGACACGGGCGAAGGCTTTTGCCGTTCCACCGCTCCCACACCGAGGCACAGGGAGCTGCCTTCGCCCACCCCACGGCCCTCCCAGCCTGGCTCCCCCACCAGCACTGGGGCAGGTCAGCTCCAAAGCTCCTTTCTTAGCCAAGCACACAGGGCTCCGAGATCCCCGTGACGCCGCGGGAGCGTGTGTTTTCCACTGCAGCCCTGCATGTGAGATCTCCCTGGGGACAAAGCTCAGCGCTGCTTTTCCTCTTGCCTTAAATATCTTTGCAGAAGGCTGCCAGAAAGTAAAAGAATTTTCTAGAAGAAAAGCACCTCTGGTTCATATCTCAGGATGTAAATGAGCAAAACCACAACATGAAGCTTCCCAAAACACAGCATTTTGCCATCAACATTTGCTTTTCCAGCCCTTCAGAGGCACCACTGTAGGAGGTTTCTCGGTTTGGACGGTCGGGACAGATGGAGATGAGAGATCTCTGAAGTCAGGTCTTAGAGCATGAGGTTTATTGCGAAGGGCGTGGGTACAGGGGGCCTGCTTGGAGCTGCCAGCCGCAGCCCGGAGCGGGCCAGAAAAGCAAAAGAGAGCAAGAGAGATTTAAAGCAAGAGCAGGATTAAGAGTGCAAGAGTGCTAGGTTCTCGTTTACAATACAATAAATCATCTTCTGTCTTGAATATTCTAATTTTCATCAACCAATCTAGTACAAACCACAAATCCTATAGCATTTACATACAGCCTATAAGAATCATTGCATTACCATACTGCGTTACATTTTAAACTCTAAAACTACTCTTTGGACCCCTTCTGCCAAGCTAGCAGGGTCTGCTCTGACCCTTGGACCTATTTTCAAGCAGAGGGTATTGTTCAATCAAGAGGGGATTACCTTCAGTGGCCACACCATTGTTTTCCAGTTGTTCAGTAACCAAGGCCTGGTATCTCAAAGTATGCTTTCATTTCTATCTGGTTCATAGTTTCCATATTCTTAGCATCTTTTGCTAGGCAATATGGCTTTCCTGTTTCATCTTCCCCAACACACCACTTTCTGTTCACTGCTCCAACCCCAGAGAGCACTGGGGCTCCGCTGGCACAGGAGTGACCCACGAGCAGCAGCCCAGCCACGATGGCATCATTTCAGAACTTACAGCACACACTTAAAAGCTGTATTTTTCCTAAGTGGATTTCTGCATACGTTTAATTATTTTGCTGAACTGGAGCTGCTGCAAATGAAGGAATCATTATTCTAAAAAAGTAAACAAGGGCAGCTGCACATCCCTGCAAATTTTCAACAGAAAAACACTCTTGACTCCTAAGGAGGAAAAAAGCAAGATTCTCCTCCAAAAGGCTCTTATCTGCTCTCAGCTTACTCTTTTTGCCCCAGTCCTGACAGGAGTTCCTGTGGAGCACAGACCTGGTTCAAGGTCACGGTGACATTCCACCACATGCTGTGTTTCATGTGGAAATACCCTGACAACATTGAGAAACCAAACCCCCCTGGTGCAATACCCCCTGGTGCTGAACACCCCAGTGCTGTTTGCCTCTGAAGGCTAATCCTAAATGCTGCTCATCCCAAGGCTGCCCCGACCCTCACTCGAGCACTTTCTGAACTGGGCTTTGCTTCTTCCCTTCCCCGAGTGTTGTTATCTGAAGACTCCAGGGATGGGATAGGTACACAGGAGGGTTCCAACTCCTCCATCCCACCACAGCCCTTGGCTGGGACATCCCTCAGGTTCCCACACCCAGCTGTGCCCATGGGAGCTCTCTGCCCCTTGGCCAGCACTTCCCCAGGGAAGTTATGTTTTGCCTCAGCACCAGCAACTTCCTTCTTCCTTTCACTTCCACCTTTTGTCACATTAAAAAAAATTAAAACTATTTCTTAGAAAATGACAGATAAGTTTTTATTCCCATCATCTCAGCACTCCTCATTTCCCCATCTTTCAGCTGCTCTCCTCTTGCTTCATCCCTGGGCACCTCTTGAGGGCTGAAGTATAAACATCTCGCTCCCCTTGGTGGAATGACTGGCAGCACCCACCCTCACATCATGGGATAAGGCAAAGTGACAAATCCATGGGGAAAAATATCCCCAAAGTGTCACTGAATCAAGGCAAGGGATACAGTCCCTACTGATCAACGGAGGCAGCTCAGCCACTGATCAAATCCATCTGTGTATCTCTCCCTGAACACAGAGGGGTGAGACATCAACTTGGAGCAGGGAAAGGGAGGGCATTAAGAACTCTCAAGAGTTTCCACCACCATGAGCTGTAATCTGGAGACACCAAAATCCTGGGGGGCTGCCAAGCAGCCAGCCTGTGGGAAGGCACCCTGTGCTGGCTTCCCAGGGTGTAGGATCCCAGGGAAATTACAGAGTCAACGCAACAGGGAGAGCAGCCCCCCATCCACAGCACTGGGGGGGGCTGCTGCTGGCATCCCACAGCAGCTCAGATGATGGAACAGGCAGCAGGAGTGAGGGAGGGAGCACTGCCAAGGGAGCAGGGAGAATAAGCAACGGGAGAGAGCAAAAAGGGAATTGGATTGAAAGGATAATGCACCTCTGTCTACTGGAAGCTGCCGGGACTCATAGACCTGGTGACCCCCTGAAAGCAAGCCTAGCAAAGCCAGGCCATATACAAAGCAGACCATCACCCTATCACCACACATCCTAATACCTCCCCAGAAACCATGGAGTGAAAAGCCAGGGCTGCATTCCCAGGAGATGGGAACTGCTGTCTCGGCAGATGGCACTGCTCATGGTTATTAAACTCATCTAAGCAGTTTCCCCTGCTCCTGTCTACTCCAGTGGCTTCATTTTGCAGTGAAACAATTAATTAGTCACCAGGCCAGATGCTGAGAAGCTACCAGCAAGGAGCACTCACCTAGATAAAGAGCAGACCTACTTTCCACTTTTCCAGGTTGTGAAGACTTTGTATCTCTTAATTATGAAGCAGCAAGGAAGAAAAAAAAAAAAACAGAGCAGATTTGAGGTGGCTTTCCCTCTCTCTCAGGCTTTTGAAGGAATACCAATTAATTAGCTAAACAGCAAGAACCTGAGCTTCCCCCAGGAGCCAATCCCCTGATACAACTATTCTGCCTTGGGCTGCGGGGAATAGGTGGCTGAAAGTGTTCCCCTTCACCTACTCAGCCTTAAATACCAGGACTGTACCATGCCAGAAAAATAATAAAGAAAAATGAGAGGGGGATGGTAAAGAAGAGAGATAAAAAGAGAGCTGGATATTTTTCACACATTTGAGTTATGCAGATGGCTCTGAGCCTGTGGGATTTCAGTTTGGGCTTTTAATAAAAGGAGGACTATCAGGGTATTTCTCAGCCAGGGCAACCAAGTCTGAGTCTTTTGTATCATGCACTTGACTCTTTCCTTTTTTTGCCTCACACTCCTGGGTTTCACCAAGGTAATAACTACCAGGGAATGCATATAAAGCCATGATGGTGAGTAAATGCTGTTGGCAGCTGTTGGCACTGAGCTGCAGCTGCCAGCAAAGGTGGCTGAGCAGCCAGAGGGAGGGATGTGCATGGCTGCCCTGTGCTCCTTGGGCTGTGTGACAGTGACTGCTCATGAAAGTACCAGCAAAAAATGATGCCAGGCCAGGATCAGAGAGGAGAAATGCTTTGCCATTCCCCTCAGGTAACTGTTAGACCTATTAAAGCTGATCCAGCCAAATCTGATTCCCCTCCTTCCCAGTGCTCAGGTCTGATCACCTGGTGCCATCAGGCAATTCAAACCAGACAAAAACCCAACCAAGCACTGTCATCACTTTTCATATTTATATTTTTGGTTTTATTTTTAATTTTTATTAAAAAACAACCATTATTAAAAATGAATCATTTACTGGAAGGCTTCAGCCAGGGAGAATTCTCATTTCAAACCTCGTGAACAAAATTCAGCACAGTTATAACCCATAGGCATAAAAAAACCCCAACCCAGTTAAAAAAAAAAGAGAATGCTTCAAACCATAGCTTATAACTACGCAATTTTCTCAATGTCAATAGAGAGAATTTTGTTAAAAGCCTTCAATTCAGAATTTCATGGAAGACTTCTAAAATCCAAGGGAAGAAGGAAGGACATGCTTGTTTAAAAAAAAAAAGGCACCTGCCCTTGGATGTACTTATCAAGCCCAAAACAGGGTATGTTTAAAATTGAAAATCAGTGAATAATTTTTATTAAAAAAAAGAAACAAAACAAACAAAAAAACCTCAAAACTTTTTCTCGGTCTGGGAACTTTAAAGTCAAAACCAAATAAAAATGGTCTTAAAATATATACATATATATATATATATATATGGCTTTTCATTTTTCCTATCCGTTTCATTGCAAACAAAAATAAATTTAAGGGTGATATTTGGTTTTTAAAAATGGTTCTGTCCTTCTCTTCAGCTGTGAGCCGGAGTGGATGGGATGGAGGCACTGACTTGTGGTTGCTCACGATGGGCTCAGAATCCACTCGAGTTCTCCTTCATCCTCGCCAGTATCCGGGAGTAGACGGGCGCTGCCAAGGAGAAGAGCAAGTGCGGTGGGACAGGCACAAACCATCCCCCTGCCCCCTCTCCTCCCAGCCGTGCTACATCTTGCTTAGAGCAAGAGAACAGGAGGAGCCCCTCTTTAAGGGATGGGGGACACGGAGGAAATTAGAAATGAGCTGGAGAAGTTGTTTTACCTAGTCGAGGATTCCTCTGAGAAACCTGCGTGGAAACAAAACACAGGGTTTGCATAAATGCAACAAATCTCCAACAGCCGTAAGAACAGTGTGCACGTCAATATATTTATCCTTAGTCTCCAAAAGCTATGGATGAGTGACTCTTCATTACTGGAAGCTGATATATAATAGTACCATGCCAAGGTTACATTCACAGGGTGCTTCAAACTGAGGCTTTGTGTTGCAAAATGTATTATTTCTTATATTATTAAATCATGCAAGATCATTCCATGAAACAAATACACTCACTTTCCTTGGAAGTCAGCATAAGGATGTGACATGATCTTCCAATCATTGTTACCAAAAATTTAATTTTGGCAGTTTTACAGTGAGAGATTTTTACCTTGGATAATGCAGATGCCTGTTTGAAGATTTCTAATGCAGGATCTGCAGGCTCGTCACCTCTTTCTTGTGGCCTTGACGCTAAGGGTGGGACATTGAGAGCATTGAAATACTTGTCAGAGCATGCAGGCTGCTTCCTTCCACTATTTTCTGTTGAAAATCCCACAACAGACTAATCCCTCCTCACCAAACTGAAGCAATTGCCCCGTGTCCCCAGTCCTTCCCAAAGCAGTTTTGCTATAACAAGGCTTGGCTCTGGACACTTCTCACCATGGACCTACCCTGTGGCTGTAAGACAGAGTTCACAGCATAAATGACACCATTTGTGGCCATGATATCGCTTTCAGCAACAGGCTCCTTGTTGATATGTATTACGTTGTTTTTCTGTTCAGTAAAAGAAAAATTAAAAAAGTAGAAGATGAGAACCTTCTGTCGTTTCCAATGTTATTAAAAAAGCCCTCACTTTGCATTCATTCATTCACTGGATGGCTGAAGGCATTTTCATTCCTCTTGCCAATTAAGGAGAATATAAAAACAAATTATAGCCTAAGCAGTGTGTCCTGGAATGGCTGCAGGCTTTGGACTTCCTCAGTGCACGGGCTGGGAATGCTGTCTCATGGCAGCAGAGCACATCCACCAGCAACCTGCCAGGGAGGTGGCTGTGGAGATGGGATCAGGAGAGGGCAGAGCAGGACTGGACATGGGAAGAGTCTACCATGCACGTTGGCCAATTCAATGCACCTGGAAACACTGTCCCTTCCATTTTTGTCCTGTGTTTTCTTATGTATAGAGTGGGCCATGATTACTTATTTTCTGAAATTATTTTTTTCCTCAGTAGAGGATGCTATATTCTCTTAATGTAGTGTAGAGTTTGTGAAATGAAATTATATATCTAAATAAATCCTGCTGTGCTAAGGGAGCCCATGCAGAGATCATTTTTGTTACACAAAAAGAGATATGTTAGCTGAACAAGCTATTCTTTTTATTTATTTATATTTCCCCCCCATGACTCAGGGTTAAATTTATAGCAGCTCCTGGAAATCATTTACAATTGGTCTTCTGGGGAGAAAGCTGAAGCAAACCACATTTAATTCTTCCAGCTTGTTAAAACATGGCAACAGTCCCTCCAGTACAGCCCAGAAAACACTGCTGGGACTGTGCACACATTCAGGAGATGTTCCCACACCATCCACATGAGCACAGACATGCTTCGGTCCTTGACGTGGACAAAAACTGGACAGCCCTGCTGACCACAGAACCTCATCTGAGGTGACTCACCATGCTGACTTCCAGTTTATCTCCCTGCATGGATTTCAGCCTCACCAGGGCAGTGACCGCGCCGCTCACCAGGATCTCGTCAGCCACGTGGAACTTGAGGATGTTGGCAAGCTCCTTGGCATTACCTGGAGAAAGAAAACATTTACATCTACAAACCAGCATCAGCACTTGCTTCCCATATTTCACTGGAAATGTGCTGGAATGGAATTACACAGAAAACACCATAATTTCCTGAAAGTGCAAAAAAACAATGTAAAATTGAAAAAACAAACCAAAACCGAAAACCAGGCAGAAGGACCTGGTTAGGGCATGGAGGCCGTTCCTGCCCAGGCAGCTCAGGATCCCAACAAGTCCAGAAGGACACTCCCAATGTGCCACCTTGGCACCTACCAAGCCTGCCCTACACATGAATTCCCTCAATCTTGGGTTTTCATCCCTCATTCTCTCACTGTGCACAGCATGAACCTGCTTCTCTTGCTGCTTTCACTTCCCAAGGAAGTCTGGGATGGGGTGGGGAAAGACCCATGTGAAATAAGGAAGCAGATAGGGCATTCTGGTATTTTCAAATGTTACCAAGGCCAGTGTCACTTGGCAACAATCCTCACAGCTGGGTAGGGAGGGGAAAAATGCAAGAGAAATGACGCTACTGTCTCATGGACTGATGCCTTGATACCCTCCCACTGAGCCTCTACTCAAACAGCTGTGCTTTGAAACAGATTTTAGGAAGATAAGGAGCTTTCCCTGCACCAGCTGTTTTCCAGAAGAGGCAGTGACGTGCACAGAGCAGGCCAGCAGTGCTTCTGCGTCTTCTCCTTCAGAGGATGCAGGGGCACTGACAAGCCCCACAGACAGACAGGGTCATTGACAAGGCCTACAGACAGCTAGTGCAAAGGTGGCCTCCATCTACAACACCAGAGTAGCTCCCTCAGCCAGGGGGACCTCTTCTTTCAATGCTTCCAAGGACTGTATGCAAGCTTTTTTCCATTACGGTTTTCCGAAGGTGGCCACAGTTCACTCTGCACACCCTCACCGGCATGAGACACTTCTTCATCAGAGGCATAAGCTAAACATTTGTGTGAGAAAAGAACATCCGAAGTGTCTGCATCTGGGAATCTTCATTCCTGCAGCCATTTACAACGGCTGCAAAACACTTCTGAAATATTTATATATTATGCGTAAGACTGGACTGATATTACTGGTTCCACATCCCTGCACTTAAAAGGATAACCAGCTACCATGGGCAGATGCTTCCCAAATTATGATGTCAATGTTTGGCTGGGTTTTAATGACAAGAAGACATTACATTCAAATACCTGACATTGTTTCCAACCACAACCAGTTTTCAACATGAACAAAATAAAAGATTGTGCTGCTTATCCAGAAGGGAGTTATTAAACATTCCCATGCTTTTTTCCACACCGAGCCTGCATGCCTTTGCTTTTCAGATACTGGTCTTCATCTGAGCTAGAATGGAACATTTGTTGGCTTCCCAGGATTAGACTGGACCTTCTGCTTTGTCCATGTATATGTAGAAGGAGAAACAGCCCCAGCCTTTTAGTAGTTAAATTTCATACAGTGTAACTTGAGGCTGTATGTGGATCATGTCTTCTCTTTGCAAAACTTTCTTTAGACACCCTGATCTGGTGTGGTCAAGAGTCACAGTCTCACTTCTTTCATCCCTGAAAAAGGCAGAGACCTCACTGGTTCCTTTAGAAGCATCTGTGAGTTCTCTCTCTTACACCACCAGCACAGCCAGATTAAAAGTCATAGTGAGTTTGTGACACACACTACAAACATGTTCCAAGAACAAAGGCACTATAAACCCCACCTGGGGAATGCAGTGCCACTCTGTGCATCCTCAGCTTATGCAAATCCTTTGGGTAGGAAGCTCATGCTTCCAACAGACAGAGCCAAAGAATGAGATACAGCAGAGGAACTTGGCCATTCCTCCAGGTATCACAGCAGTCACACACAGCAGCTTGTCACCTAAGTGTTCTAGAGATGCTCACCCATGAGTTTGTTGAGCTCCCCCTGGGGCATGGCTCGGAAAGCTTCGTTTGTCGGAGCGAACACTGTGAAGGTTCCCGGCCGGTTCAGGTTCTCTGTCAGACCTGCAGACTGGATTGCAGCCACCAACGTACTGCAAAGCAAACATGCATCAAATGCTTCACTGCAAACCACTGCGTCCGTCAGCTGTGTGCTGGGCTCAAGAGAGAGCTGGGAAGTTACAACTGTGAAATCCTGCTGCAGTCCAGCAAATCAAATAACCAAAATGGTCATTAGGGAGGAAATGAGCCTGTGAGGTCCAAACAGAACATCTGAGTACTGGCAAAGCAACCTGGGAGTGCTGACTCCATGGGGACCAAATGGTATGGGGAGACAGAGAGGTCTGGCCACAGTGGATCTGATGGGCAGAGATGGCTTCAGAGCCAGATTTTTATGGTATTAAGGGAACCACTTACTCTTGGCTCACAGTTGGTTGAGGGTTATTTGAAGTTTCACTCCCTATAATTTAGAGAGACCATGGTTTTGGATGATCTTTCTATGCTAAAAAACCGTACACATTGTCATGACTACAACCCATAATAAACAGAAACTGCTTTGGCAGCTCTTCTGCTCCTAACTGGTGCTTGGGAAACGCAGAAAGGTCACCTGAAGCGATGGTCTGCCTTGAGAACATCCATCACTGAGCCAGTCGGTGGAGTCAACATTTTGTCCATGGTAAACAGGGTCCCAAACCTTCCCCTCTTGTCATGGGCAGCAATGCAGGCATTTTCAATGCAAAGGTTCTGCAAACACAATCACAGAAAAAAAGACTTCATTAGAATATGCTTCAAAAGAGAGATTTTGACACTTTCCACAATGACCATTTACACTTTTTACACGACAGCTGTAACATTAGAACACTGAGCATCACTCAGCCACATGGAGCACAGCACACGGGAAGGACTCACATTGCGGTACACAAAAACTCTCAGTTCCTTGTCCCCCAGAGTCTGCAGTTTCTGTCCATGATATAGATACTTAGAGGAGAGCTGGTCTTTGACAATGTGGTTCAGAAGCAAGTTTCTCATGTTGCTGTCAATAACAGGGAGTCCATCTGCAACAAAAAGTATGGAAAGAACCAGTGATCCACTTAAAATTACTATTGAGACACTAAAAACCATTCAAATACAGAGTATTACCCACATCAGTTTTAAATTGTAAAGCTAGATGCCACTGCCTCGAGGCATTTGAGAGAGGATTTGCATATTTGTGCACTGAAATTTGGCTGAAGACTGCTTGAAGGAGACCTGTGGCCCAAGCTGATGGAAGAAAGGGATTTAATCTGTCGTTTACCTTTGAACACATTATTCACTGGGGCAAGGAGGGTCACTTGCTCACTGCCAGTTAGATGAGAACTGAGACCAGCTTGTCTGAAAAGGTCTGTAGACTTGGAAACTTCAGATTCTTGTGCCAACTCAAACACAGTCTTAGCTGAAAAGAAAAGCAACACATAGTAGCCTTGCATTAAAGGCTATCCACTCATCACTGTGCTCTCTAAATCCAGCATTTCCTTGGAAAAATACACAAAAGAAAGACAACAGAAAGAAAGATGCAGAGAGGCACCAGTACCTGAGTCTGGGATCAGCAGCTCATTAACAAAATGTACAACGCCATTGGTTGCCAGGACGTCCTTGTTGGCAATGATGGGCCTCCCGTTGAGGGTCAGCTCTTCCCCACTGCAGCCCACGTCCAAGGTGGTTCCTTCCAGAGTCTCCATGGTCAGGCCAGCGATGATGGCCTCAGCACACATGGCTGACTTCAGGATGTGATGGTTCAGCAGGTCTGTGAGAGAGGCGAGTGTCTTAGTGAGCTGCAAAAAGCAGCTATGAAAGTATTGCAGCTTTTAGGGATCCTGTTCAATGGCCAGGGTGTACTCCATAAAATGCAGTCATTTTACATTGTGCTGATTTTAATTCCACAGCCTGTGAAATAAAATGCCTAAAAAGAGCCACTTTTTATACACTTTTGACAACTTCAAAAGGCTTCATGTGGGTATTCGGCTCACTTGTCAGGGGAAGTTACACTGATTAGATACTACTTTTCTTGCATCTTGCTGAATCAAAAGAAATCACCACCACATAAAGTGCTGAAAGAAAACTCAGGAAAGGGACTGCTTCAGCTCCCTCATCCATATCTGGATGCCACTCCTTCTGCCATGTCTACACATCTACAACCAAAGGGCTCTGGGCTGTCCAGTTAAAAAAGATAGACTCTGTCACATCTGTTTACTGCAGCTGTTGTCAGAGCGTATCAAGGAGCTGTTGAGATGTCCTTGAGAAAAAATTTAGAAGAACTGAAAAATACTCTTCAGTCTCTCAATGGCCTCAGTAAACAAGCACTTACCCCTCAGGGCTTCTGGGTCTCCCAGGATCCTGTTCAGTGTTTCTCGTGGGATCTTCTCAAAGGCTTCATTGGTCGGAGCCAGGAGTGTGTACTGGCCTTCGCTTTCCAGCAAGCTGCTGAGGTCAGATGCAGCCACAGCAGTCTTCAGAGAAATAGAGAGAGGGTAAAACACATTCAGACAGAATAAAAAGGTCAGAAACTTTGTCCAGGCACACACTAAGGGCCAGACTTATTAAGGCTTTTATAATTTCAGAGGACTTACAAAAAATCCTGAATAGCTTCATTCAGTACTTTGGTCCCCTTATAAATTTGACCCAGCCCATGGTTCTCTGGTGTTCCAGAAATTTGAGCACAAGAGCCCTTTTTTTTTTGCAAGACTGAGAGCTAGTTCCAATACCCAGATATGCCTGGAAAGGGTCACAGTAGTTCCAGTGAATAATTCAGATCAGAACCCACAGCTGGCTAACTGTAAATCCCCTGTGCATTTTCAGCTATTCCTTAACTTGGCAAATATCAAGGCAAATAAATCAGGACACATCAAATTAAAACAGTTTATGTCTCCCAGGGCTAAGACTCCCTACAAGAGTGAGGAGACAGACTCAGTCTATCCCTTTTCTGAACAGCCATCGAAGGGTGACAATTATTGTCATAAAACCCTTCTTGCACTGATAGCAAACACTTCTCTTCCTAAAGCAAAAAGAGCTACATTGGTACAAGGATTTCATCAGCAGCTCCAGGGTCAGCCCAAGACAATGGCAAAGCTCTTCAGGACAATTCACTGGGAGTGGGATGACCTGGAGCACCCACGTGTTAACTCACCCGGAGGGTTTCCAGGCTGTCCTCAGTCTCAATGATCTGCTGGATGGTGTTGGTAGTGGTGGCGATGACTTTGTCGATGACATGAACCACTCCGTTGGTGGCGTGATGGTCGGCTTTCAACAGCCTGGCACAGTTCACAGTCACAATCTGCAGAGGGAAAGAGCCATGGGGTGTTACATGCACTAAAACCACAAGGTAAAGCACCCTCTACTGCGTTTCTATTTCTATTTCAAATGCAGTGAGCACTTTATTGAATCAGCAAGAGCAGAAATGTGATTTCCTTAAAAGAGACATCAAGAGTGAGAACGTTCTATCAAGAATGTTTGAAATATTTCACGTTTAAAGAGCTTTGAAAATCATCAGTGGTTTTGTCTACCCTCAAGACTAAGAAAATAAGCCACAACCAATA
This sequence comes from Lycocorax pyrrhopterus obiensis, assembly GCA_014706295.1. Lineage (NCBI taxonomy): Eukaryota > Metazoa > Chordata > Aves > Passeriformes > Paradisaeidae > Lycocorax > Lycocorax pyrrhopterus. The sequence goes on from JACSVZ010000018.1 coordinate 16,498,810, forward strand.
CTTGGGCAAGCACAGTTACACAGCAGCGTGGGCAACTGCCCTGCAACAGCATTGAGGAAACCATCTGCTTATAAATACTCTTTTCAAACTCCTCCGAAGTATGTATCTTAAATCATACTTTGTATGATTTAAGTATACAAAATATGTACTTAAATCAACCTAAGCATTACAGAGTCCTGGAGGTCCAAGGACAGTGTAGGAGCTGCAAGGCAGCCAAAAAACAAGCATGCTGTGGGTAAGTTTAAGATGAGGAAGAACTTCTTTACTTTGGGTGACCATGCACTGGAACAAGTTTCCCAGAGAGGGTGTGGGGTCTCCCTCACTGGAAATATCCAGAACCATGTGGACACAACCCTGTGCCGTGTGCTCTGGGATGACCCTGCTTGAGCAGGGAGGTTGGACCAGATGACCTACTGTGGTCCCTTCCAGCCTGAGCCACTCTGAGTGCCTTACCCCGTTGGGATAGTGGTGGATCTGGATAGGCAGGTTCTGGTACATGGAGTTCAGGGTGGTCCCGTGTTTCAGATCGTCCGTGAGGACCCGTCTGTCCACCATGTGGTAGCGGAGGGCATTGAGCAGCTCAATGTTAACATTACTGACTAAGGAATCCAGAGTTTCCTGAAAACCAGAAAAATCAATTTTTCAGTACTGAGTGCAATTAGGCAGCTGTTAGAGAGGACCAGGTCTGGCTGCACCCAGAGTACTTCCAGGGTGGGGGCAAGGGCACGAATATTAAGTGATTCATTCAGCCTCATGCCAGTTTGTGTAAATTAAGAGCTCAACTTTCTCAAACCTTTATCTTTTGCCTTAGAAAAGCAGCTGACAGCTCTGACACCCTCAGTCCTTGGCAGACAAAGGGATGATTGCAGCTCCAGAGTGGGATCATTGCATTGAAATGAGCAGTAAGGCAACAGGGCCACTGACAAATACACCAAAAGACCTTTCCCAACAGCATCATCCCTGCAAAGGGCTCTGCTGGGGCATTTGGGGCAGAGGCTTGGCAGTGGGGAGACCCAAAAATATCCCTCCTCCCTGCCCAAGTAGTTGTTCTTGTTCACAGGGATGCTCAGCTGCAATGGGAGCACCAGCAGGACAGCAGTGACCACTTCAGGAGTGGAAATATCACAAGACACAGAGTGAGAAAATCAAAATGAATGTAAAGGAAATGTGCATCTAATTGAGCATGGGACACACTCATGTGGGAATTACTGAGGCTCCAGTTGGGACTCGCTATTTGTACAAATTAAGAACAACCAGAATGGCAATGTAAGGGTCAACAAGAAAACTGGAAAGGGATGGGAAGTTTCTTGCTGCAGGTCTCAATGCAATCTCTAGTAGCAAGAGGCAGGGAAAACTGAATGAGGGGATTTCTCCATCCACATCTCTCTAGTGATGGGATCCTTCAGAAGCAAAGCTCTGGAGCTGATGGACCAGAACAGTGATAACCACCTTGGAAATCCACAGTCCTTCTTCTACCAATGCTATGTCTATCCTGCCAGACCCCTGCAGAGCTGGATCTCCACTAGGGAAAATCAGAGGAAGATGAGAAAGCAGAGGAATTATCTTACAGCAGATAAGGACGCCCAGGCCTCATTACTGGGAGCAAAAATTGTAAAACTTCCGGGTCCTTCAATTTCTGGCCTTAGGTTGGAGCGGTCGGAGTAGAGCTGTGTGGTGGCAGACCCAACCACTCCCAGGGTTTCATAGATGTTTGAAAGTGGCAGAGCTGGAAGAAGAGAAGGTTGAGTTCCCAGAAACATCATTCATCCTTCTGGCCAAATTAAAGCATAGCTGGTGAGAACGCTTGGGGAAATGAAGCACATCAGGGGACTGCTACCTGTTCATTAATTAGTTAATAAATAATCATACCCTGACTACTTCACCTTCAATTACAGCAGTGTAATCCAGGATCTACTGCATTTCTGCAAGTTTGAATATACTTATTCTGGATTTATACAGGTGGGATTTAGGCAAGCAAGGATATTGATTGCTTTCACACAATCCTGTTTGTATTCAGGCTTTTGGGATTTGCTGTTGGACACTGCTGGTCTCAGTCTCCACTGACCACCTGCACCAGCCCATGTGGTTAACTTGGAGGCATCAGACTTTTGTGGAAGGAAGTGTTCCAAAAGCAAAAGCAAAAGCAGAATATGGCTTTCTTCAATAAACCCAGTTAATTCCCCCCCAATATCAGCTGTATTATCTCCTAATGCAGTTTTGCTAACCCCATGCTTGCCAAAATGTTCAAGGCCAGGTTGGACGAAGCTTGGAGCAACCTGGTCTAGTGGAAGGTGTCCCTGCCCATGGCAGGGGGTTGGAACCAAATGATCTTTAAGATTCCTTCCAACCCAAACCATTCTATGAATCTGTGAAAATAAAAATGAGCAGAGCTTGGCAGAGCTGTCTGTTACTCTATCATTCCTTTGCATTGCATTGTCAATACAGATATATTACTTGCTGGAATAAGTAGTTCCCTATGGCCCTCCCATGCTCGATTAAGTTCAATTATATCCAAGGTTCTAAGTTGTCTGGAACATTTAGCATGCTTTGGAGCTGATCTGACCCTTGGCTGGTCCTCCACCGAGTCCATTTTGGACTTGTTCATGGCAATATTGTGCATAAATTGCAAAAATCAAATCCACTTTAAGCAATCTTCTAACATTTCCCTTTACTAGGCAGCTGTATAATTTTAAGAAGTCTAAAAAATGTCAAACATGTTTTTACCAGCTGGGCAGCCTTTTTCTCCAGGAACTTTTTCATATCCAGGACAGCACTCATAACTGATTACCCTGGAATAAGAGATGGATACGGCAGATTAACCAACAGTATCTCGCTGCTTTTTCTCTGTTTGCTACAGTTCTGGGTCCATCCATATTTGGGGATGTTTCCAAGCAGACGCTTCATTAGAAATACAGACTTCAACAAAAGACAAACCACACTTTTTATCTCCTTCAGGGCTGCATGTTGCCAGTTTCTCCACAGAACAAAAGCAGACACAATTTCTTTTCAAAACCACACTTTCCAGGAGACTTTGTACAAACAGTGGATAGAAACCGATTCCACAGTCCCAACACGACTGCCAGTGCTGCTTCATCTGGGCACATTTCCCGCAGGATTTGGGGATCTCCTCGGCTGACTGCTGCTGTCACATCTCATCACTGTTCAGGCAACACCCGCAATTCCACCGTGGCTCTTTGACCAAACCAGCCAAGCGTTTCCCTCATTTCACCCTGTTTTTGTCCACCACCAGAAATTATTTGCTTACTTATGGCAAAATCCACAAGACAGACCTGGAGGGAAAGGAGAACCCTGTTCTCGGATATGTGTGCTGGCACAAGGACTTGGGAAAAGCCCTGCAAGGAGAAACTTCACCAGCAGTGGGATGTGCATCCACAGGCAGCCAGGCAGTACCACAGCACAGCTGTGTCCATGTGAGCACCTTCAAAGCAGCACTTCCTTCTCACTGGCAGCACTTTCCCCCCACAAAACCAAAGGGGTCAGAGACACCATCCTGGGCTGTCCTGCCGATTTACAGACCCTAAGTAAGGAAGAGCTGCCTGAAAACTGCATCCATCATCTGCAGCTCAATGGGAAACAAATCACCTGATTCTCAAAGGTGGCCATTCGAGGGAATATGGCTTGGTATTAACAGGGAAAAGAAAAAAAAGCAAAAAGGAAAAGGGAAAAAAATCAATCCAGAAGTTGCCTGTTTATTTTTCCCAGGGGATTCTTTCACCTATTGCTCTATGCATGGTGTGAAAGGAGTAAGGACACCTGATTGATGGGCCGAGAGCCAGGGAATAGGTGTTCTTCCCAAAGACAAGCATTTCCTCTGTGCTCCCGGCTGGATTCAAGTAGGATGCTGTATCGCCGAGGCTCAGCACACTCACTCAAACAGAGAGGAAAATCCTCCAGCTTCAGATATTTGTCATCATTTTAAAACTGTTAACAAACAGTGGAAATGCCTGGGGTTTAATAGGGAATTCTTCAGGGTAATTAAGAGCCAGAAAGTGAAACAAATACCTGCTTTTCTGTGACAGAAGCAAATAAATTCTGTGTCACGGTTTCCTAAGAGAATTACAAAGCAAACCCAGACTGATTGTCTAGACATTATATATTCCATGTGGGAAAGAGTTTGCCTAAAGCAATCCCTTCCTTTGACTACTGGAGATCTTAACACCCTGCTGCTCCGCTTTCCCAGCCCCCCTGTCTCGTGTTCATTGGAAACACACACTTGCTTCCCCCACCACTTCCCTCCCCTACCTCCAATTTTTCTTTTTTTCACCCTAGAAACTAAATCCAGTCTAGACAGTTCCCTTGGTTCAGACCTGTAATCAAAGATGAAGAACTGATTAAAAAGAAATCATTCCAAAGTTCAGCACAAATAATTCCTGAGTGCTGACGAAGGCTTTAAAAGCCTTACTTACAGATCAATTGGAGATTAAGGAGCTGCTCCAAAGGGGCAGGACGTGGATGCACACATCCTGTGGCACACTGGCTCAGGGCTGCCCCAGCCCCCAGGTGCCTGCCAGGAGGGGAGGGCACTGGGAAGGGATGCAGGTACCTGGTCCAGTGTAAGGTGTCCCTGCCCATGGCAGGGGGTTGGAACTGGATGGTGCTTGAAGTCCCTTTCCAGCCAAACCATTCTGTGATTCCATGGCTGCATCTCCTGCTTTTCAGTGGGTTTGTGGGCATCTCCAGCAGGAAGATGCTTGCTCATGGCAAGAAGCACCAAGGCAGTAACGGGGCAAGCTCCGCTTGGGCAGGGACTCCCTCGAGTCCCCTGTCTCACTCTCCCACTGAAGGTGACCTTCAGCACCACCTGGTATGTGTCTGGCACATCACCATTCCAAGCACTGGCAAACTGCTGCCAAGGGCCAGGTGAACACAGAGGTGCTCAGCCAAGGGTTGGCACCTACAAGGAGCCAGAGATGATGGTTATAAAACACAGCTTCAGCTTCAGGCATTTGGCTTCCCATGGCCGGCGGAAGCACAAGACCAGCCCACCCAGCCCACCCAAAGGCACCATGCAAAGGACTGCTCAGGGGTGGGCCCAGGGCATGTTCCCAACTGGTCCCACGGCCACCTCCAGCCCTCGGAGAGGAGCAGCAGGGCCGTGGCTGAAGGATGCTCTGCACCTCAGTGCTGCCGTGCCCTACACACCCATGGGGGAGGGAGGCTGCTCTCGACATGTCCTGCTCCAGCTGGGTCAGAGCCACAGTCTGCTGCCCAGGGAGGAGCACTTCCCTTGAACACCTCCCGGCCACTGCTCCACACAGTGGGTTCTGCACAAAAGCCTCTGGAATTGCCCTGTCCATCCCTCTTTCTGCTGTCTGCTCAGTGGTCAGACCATCCACCGGGACACAGCGGATGCCAGCGATGGGGGTTGGATCAGCACTGCCCTCACACACAGAGCATTTGTCATCCACTCTGCAATGCCTTGACCACAATTTCCTGACCTCCTCAGTGAGTAATTGCAAGTCAAATCTATAGTTTTTTAGCCTCTGGTTTTGAAACACTATTTCTTAAATGTCTATCTGTGTCTGCCTGTAGAAGCAAGCTCCTTTAGTTTAGGCTTTTATTAGCCATTGTTCCACTGCTGTTGCATTCTTAGGAGCTGAAATTAAATTTTAAGTGCATTTTTCAAGGTAATAAAAATAAGCTTAGGCATATATTAGTGGAAAAAGATCCATTTGTAATAATTTCCTGTAATAAAGCCCATATGTTTTGTTTTTGTAAAATAAGTGCCAGTAATTTTTTTCTAAACTGAGGAAAGTGCATCAGACATAAAGAAAAGGAAAGTTAATTTAAAAGGGAAAAAAAAAAGGACTCTATTAATGGGTTATTCCTCAAAAAATAATCCAAACCAGAATTTATGAGTTGTCTTTTCATTCTCAAGACAAAACATTGTGTGGGGATGTGTTCCATTGCAACCCCAATTCTGGAAGAATGAGTCCAGTGCATAAGGGAGGTAGAAAAATATAAAATACACAGGCAAAATGATGAAAATATACTCTAAATAAACTATTTCTCTGGCTTTGAAATAACCAACAGTGGAAAATTACCTAATTACCAAAACAATTTTGTCTCAGTGCTCCTTGAAATCCAAGTGGTGTCAGAATTCTTGCCAACTGTCTTATCTCACTTCATCAGCAATGATAAAAACTGTACATAAATCCTCTACCTAATTTCTCTGTAACTGTGTGAGCCAACATTTCGGCGGAGAAAAACAAAGGAAAAACAAAAGCAGATAAAGAGGTAGGAGTCTTCTGATGCATGAATTAAAATTTCCACTGTGCACAAACAGCCCCAGTGGAGTTACTCCGCCCCTGTGGGCCAGAAGCATCAAGCCTACAAAGCCCCCAGAGTCTCCCCACCGAGGTGTAACCTCTGTTTGTGCCAACGGCCCCGGAGGAGCTCAGCACGGCACCTGCTGCTGCCCAGGGGTCTGAGCCCTCTCGGCCCGGAGCAGCAGCCCAAAGGTCAGGCACACAGAGCCAAGACTAAAGGCCAAGCACGTCTGTGTTTTTCAGGCTGGCTTCCCTTGCTGCTCCAGTCACCCTGAGCTGCCCGATGCAGGATGTGATCATTCCACAACGAGTGAAGTTATGCTGCAGGCTTGCAGCAACTTTTCTGCCTTCCTTGCTCGGGGATGAATTTCTCTGCTCTGAGCCAGCTCTGCAGGAGCTCAGCTTTGCTCCTCAGCAGTTCCTGCCAGTTCTCACTGACCTCCCTCCCCACTACCTGCTTGAAACGGTGCTCAGAGCAGGAAAAGGAAAGAAACCAAAGCAGTCAAAACTATCATCCTAGAGCCAGGCATTTTCACCTGCAACACACTTACAGCTTGTGGCACCACTGACCCTTTAAGGAAATAGGGAGGATAATAGTCAGGTCAAATGTGAAGTAGATGAGATGGGTCAAGTGTCTCCTCCCTGGGACTGCTGTTCTCAGGTGGGAAAAACCTTTTAGGAGGAGGAGAAAATGCCCATGCTGATGAAGGGGATCCCTCTGCCAACAAGAGGACCATGCACACAGCTTTAGGAGAGGACTGCTGAGTACAGATCCCAGGCAAAGGCTGGATCCACCCAGTTATGACGACAAACATGCCAAATCCTGACTTTTTCTGGGATTTAAGGGTATGTGGTATTCTCAAAACCTCTCACAGAGCAGCTCAGTCCAACAGAAGGGGCCAGTTTGGAGGTCCGTGCTGAGCACCATCAGCTGTGCCCACCTGCTCTCTGGGCTCTGGCACCTGAGCACGGTGCAGCATCAGACTCCTGACACTGCTGTAAGAACTTGACTGCTATAGCATAATGCATCATGTCCTTTATAGCCCAAATGACTCCTGATTGCTTCCATATGCCAGGCACACCACGTCCAGTGGGAGCCATCACAAGCAAACATTTGTAATCAGAGCTGTCCCAGGATCCTCCGGAAAATGTGAGTCAAGGCATGTGTCTTTTGTTCTGCACCAGCACTGCTAAAGGAGAAAGCAGGGCCCAGGCTCAAGAACGACTGGGAGGAGAGAAGACAATAACACCCATTGTGGAGATGATGTAAAACAAAGAATAGTGAGCAAATTCCGTGGATAATGGAAAGATTACCTCATAGGTTAACAGGCAGGTTAATGGTCTGTGTGCTTTTCTCTCAGTGGTGCATCATTGGGTGAGACACTTGGGTAAAAGCAGAGAAAATGAGGTAGAAGAGATCACCCCATCTCCTCAAATGAAATCATGAAATACTGCCAGATGCCAGTTATTCCACCTCCTCCTGGAGATAAGTGGATGGATGAGTTTGTTTGTGCCAAATACAGCTGCACACTTGGGTTACATAAGGTTAGTTTCTCATTTGCTTCAGAGCTAAAGAAATCCATGCCTGGACTGCTTTCCCTTTCAGTGACTACAGCAGCAAAACTCTCCCACATCCACAGCTGGGTCATGTTTTCTTTGGAGACATATGAAGCTACTCTGTTATCAGAAAAGGCAACAATGAGACCATATTGCTGTGCCATAAACTTGTCCATTTTATGTCAAGAAGGCCATTATTCAGCCAAGATGACAGCCTGAACTCTAATCACCCAAATTAAGCCTTCCCAAATTTTTGTGTTTGTAGAATTAAGGGGAGGGGGGCTGGTTGCTTGTTTTTACAATATTGCCTCTCCTTTTTATTTTTTTTCCTGTAAAGACAGTTGGACATAAGGAAAACAATGGTACATGCACACTACATGGTACATCCAGAAATACATCCTCCTGAAGTACAGAACTTTCCTTCTTCGGGCAAACTCATGTGAAGTACAATGAAAGGCACATGACTCCTGGTTTGCCTGCCTCCTCCCCACACCAACACCAGACATGAATCCCGATGGCCAGGTGTCACAGCTACACCAGTGATGGCAACCCAAATCTGCAGCAAAGAACAGCATGTTGCTATAGATCTAATTACAATTCACATTGAGCCGTAAGAGAAACACATGAGATGGTTTTCTTCTCTCTGTTCTTGACCCTGCAGATCCAGGACGAGACCTGGCCCACAGCTCTGATCCCACAGCCAGGACTGCTCAGGGAATCTTTGCACTGACCCTGGGTGTTGTGATGGTCCGTGCTGTGGGCCAGCATGTCCAAAAGCCCAGTGTGGACTACAGCAAGGGAAAAGATTCCCCGCTCCTTCTCTACAGCCTGGCAGATAGTCAAGCATGCATAGCCTTAATTATCTGCTGACTGCATCTTTCAAAAGAATGTCCCGAGGCTGCTCACACAGATTCTTCATGCAACAGCTACTTGAATATTATTGTTTGCAATTTTGGACGTGGAATTGGCCTGCAAGTCTGATTAACTTTCCTGGTGGAGTCATCAGAGTGTTGGCTAAAGCTGACACCTCTTTCCTTTTATTTGTTTTCCCTTCCAAAGCAAACTGATGGAGATGAATTTTACGTTCTCTCCAATATCCATCAGCTCTGGGCTGCCTTTTTTTCCCCTTTTTTATTTCTCAAATCTAGGCAGCATTGGGCCTATCATGGAGACAGACAGGGCTAAGTACTAGAAAACATCTGGTACACACTTCATTACAGCACTGAGAGCTGTATAAGTATATATAGAAATGCAATTAGAATAAACCATCAGGGTTTATATTTACATGGCACTTTTCCTTCTTAACATCAAAGTGTTTTAGAAAAACAAATATTTCTTAGGGGGTAAAAATCTAAAGCAATTCTTAACACATACACACGTGACACCCACACCATGGGCTCTGACATCCCACAGCTGCTGTCTGCTTCTCCCACCCAGCACCCACCTCCACAGGGTCTTTGGGGAGACCCTGTCTGGCACTCAGGGACTTACGTGGACTTCCCGCAGATCTTCCTCTGGTACCACTGCTTGCAGTTGGTGAAATATTTCCTGTTGGTGCCGATCAGCTTCTGCACCGCGCACACGTTGGGGCTGCAGGGAACGACAGAGCACAAGAGGGTCCTGTAAGCCTCCCTCCTTCAATGCTGACCCCCAGCAGGGAGCCAGACCCCACATGACACTGCCTGAAAAGACCTGCTGGGATTGCAAGGGAGGAAACCTTGAGAGCTGCAAGACAACTTGCTCAATTTAGGCCTATAATGACCGTCCATAAGTGGAGGAAGCAGTGAAAGAGATCTCTCTTGACTCTGCCAGAGCATCTCTTTCTTCACTGAGTGCAAATTCTTGACTTTTTTCCATGTTCCACCTCTCACCAAAACATAAAGAAATCATGTAAAAATACTTTGGTCAGAATTTCCGTGGTGAACAGCTACTTAAAATTTGGGATCACAGCTAAAACCTGAGAAAGTTATGCAATAATACAAATCCTTCCAAAAGAAACCATTATTTTATTGTCTAGGACATAAAACAGATAAGACAGATATTTATCAGCCTACAGGCTTGCACCAAACCCAGAACTTTTGCCCTATGATAGACTCAGCAAATTCTGGACATGGATGCTGAGCTGAATGAGGGGAAGAGGAGCAGTGGCACTGCCCTCCCCTGTTTCAGCACACCAGATATGACAGCACAGATCAAGAGTGGCTGTATCAGCCCACAAGGTACCAAGAGATCCTGCTCAGCCAAAAAACCTGGTGGTTGGTGTTCCATGTGTGAGTAACCCTGCTGAGAGCTGACTGCAGCTCTTCAGCTTTCTAAGAAGTGGCATCACCCTGCGCAGAGATGTGGTCAAGCTGGAGCTGGGAGTTTCCTTGCTGCTGGTTTGGCCAGCACAGCATTTCCCTGCTCTGCCTGGCTCACCATCTCTGTGGTTTGTGGCCAGCAGCCCTGGCCACGTGTGTAGGCAAAACATGGTCAGCACAAAAGATACGATTTATGGATCTGGGTTGCAAGGCCATCAACTGCCTCTGGGCTTGACCAGAGGTGTAGCAAATGCCCAAGCAAGCTGAGGATGCTTAGCCCAGCTGAGGCTGGATTCCCAACACCAACACCATGTCCCAGTTGCAGCAGCATCAAAAGTATGCACAGTATTGGCTGCCAAGCAGATGAAGGGAAAACAAATAATTAAGCAAAATCCATAAATCATCACTTCAGCCTGTCAGAAGTGCTCTGTCCTGTCCAAGGCAGAGTTTTCATTTGCACAAACTCCGAATGGGGTCTGGAGATGCTCTTGTGAAGGTCTTGTTGATCTGCTCAGGAGAACAGGCAGCAGCCTGTGTCCTGCTGCGTTTGACCGAGGCACTGCCCGCTTGCCCCCCAGAATGAACAAAAGCAGGGTTTGCAGCCCAACCACCAAGTCCTCCTGCGGCTGTGCTTGCTTTTCAGCAGCATCCCGAAACGGGCCAGCCTGCCCATCATTAGCATGAATTAACCTGAGGGTCTCCTATATGCTGGCTGACTCCAGTGCCAGCCTCCGCGGGAGCCTGGCTTGCCTTCAATGAGCCTTTGTTGGTGCGGCTGCCGGAGGCAGCATCCGACCCTGCGTGTCCCAGGCACCTTCATCCTGCCCCGAGGGGAAAGAGAGGACCTGTGGGGACTCAGCTCATCGTTTCCCTCATTACTGCCACATCCAGTAATGGTAGTTTGTTTCTTCATGAAAGGATTTCATTCAGTTTCTGTATATAAGGCAGGGAACAAGGAGCAAGAACCTACTGAAAAAAAAGTTAGAAATCACAAAACCAAACTTTCAGCTGGTGCAAACTGGCCCAGACTCAGCAACTTCCAAGCCAAATCATCACTTAGAGAGACGTCTGTGCTCTCTGACTCAGCCCACCTTGGCCACCCGGCCCCGCCGTGCCGAAATCTGGTTCCAATTACATCGAAATTCCAAACCTTGCCTCGATTTTAGCGTCTGGCTGACGGCAGTGGACAATCCCTCTAATATTCATCTTGACAAGCCTGGCTACTGAAGGACTTGTTTGATCACTTCCCCCGCATCCCCAGGAGCAGCCTGCCAAGAAAACCCTTGTGCCTCCAGGACAGTATTGAACTGCCTTGCTCCCTCCTCCCTGCCTGGGACTGCAGCTCTGTGGGGCTGCTCCTCCCCCCCTGACTTATGGGGGAAAACTTTTTTCCAGTTTTTCCTCAGTGTGGAAAAATCCCCTCTCAGGACTGTGTTATCAATGATTCCCGCAGGCACGCTGTAGTAGCGGCTCCCCGCATTGCATGTTCTGGTTCCTTGCCCAGTCTGGCTTAAAATGAATTTGTCAACACTCTTCCCTCTCCTCTTTGGAGTTCATCACCTCTGCCATGCCGTTCCCAGCCAGCCGCGCTGACTCCAGGATAAAACTGCCTATTGTTCCCCTTCGGCCAAGGCCTTTCGCTTGGCAGCGGCAGCTGGGAGCTGCTGGGCCAGGGGCTGCCCTCGGGAAGAGGCTGAGAAGAGCAGGACTTAATGTACAGCCCCAGATGCAAGGATGCAAGGACTGTGGCTGTGGAGCTCCCCAGCATCACTGTGTGCCCACAAAGCTGGGTGGGTTTGGGGAGAGCACTCCCACATTTTCATCTTCAAATGTTAATGTTCCTTACACACTTTTCAGCTCCTCTCACTGACGTGAGCTGGTTCATTTTAAAAAAAGTTAATTAAGACATACAAGTTTTGCTGTAGAGCCAAGCTCTGCTTCCCAACTCACTCTCGGCTCAATGGGGGCATTGACGGTGTGGGGGATGCTCACAGCAAAGGGTGGCAGTCCTGGTTGCACATCCCTCTGGAGCTGGCTCCTGCAAGCAACACAACATTCCCCACATCCAGGATGGTTTTGGCTGGTTTTGTGTTGCTGTATCTCTTTGGCACATCATTAATCAATGCTCAAAAGTCCCTGTATGTTCAAAAATTAGCTTGGTATAAATCTCTCTCTCCATCACAATGGGAGCAGGGAGCAAAGTGCTGTGGTCAGCCACACTGGGTTTATCTCAACTCAGATGGAAGTTCTGGCATTCCAGTTCCTTGTGTCTTCCAAAGATCTCAGGCACCAGAGTGGACCGCAGTCACATCTTACCCAGTGCCTCTGTTAATTGTGCAGGGAGTAACATAACAAGCTTCTCTCTGCAGAGACGAGTGCGCTGATTTACACCAGACTGCCCTAACTTATTCAGCCCGAGCAAACTTCAGTCTCAGGGCTATCAGCAGAACTATTTACTTAAGTTTCACATCACACAGAGATGGTGAACAAGATTCACTGTATTTCTATGTAAATCACTGCAGTTGTGGCATTATTGACCTATCACAAGTAGACATCAGCTCAGAATTTGCCTGTTGGATTGTGTACCTGATCAGACATACAAACAGCACATCCCTTGTCATAAATTCTGACCTGGATCCCTGCCAGAGAATGTATCAAATTGCAATATTTAAATCTTGGGAGATTTTTTTTTTACTTAAAGCATTTCATGACCCTGCTTCCAGCAGTGCACTTAAACAGAAGCTTCAACTCAATCACTGTCACCATCCTGAGAGATGGAAGCCAGCTGAAAGGTCTGTCATCCTTTCACCATTCCTAATTCTTAATAAATTTTAAAAACAGTGGAAACAACTTGGTTGTTAACATTAAGTTAGTTTTCTGCCTATTAATGAAGCCTCAAAGTACTCACTCTATAACATGCTGTGTATCAAGCAAGAGAGGTCTACATGCATTTTTCCATAGGCCTTATCTTGAAAGGTTTATGAGTAAATAAGTGATTATTTTTGTCAAGAAAACTTCCAAGACTGACTGGGATTTCCAGTGAAAGAGTAAGTAGGTGCTGACTCCACAGAGGCATTGAAGAGATTTTCCTTTTTTTTCCTACAAATTCACGAAAACGAGAATTCTTTCCACAAAATATTTAATGGTTCAAAATCTAGGGATTTTTATCCCCTTTTTCCTTAACAGCGATATACTGATAAAGAAGCATTGAGGGGTCTGAACAGACATCTGCAATACTAAGTTTCGTGATGGAAAAGCGGAAAAGTTATCGAAAGAAGAAAGTTACCCGAGGATGAAAGAGAAAGCAATGAAAGGAGCAGTGGTTACCGGGAGAGCTCCCCGCGGTGCCCGCACGGCCCCGGCTCGGCGCCGCCTCCGCGCCCGCACAAAGACCCCGCGGGGCTGCGCTGCACGGACGAGACGGCTCCGGGCGCATCCCCCGCGGGCCGCCCGCTCCCGGCGGCAGTCGGGCAAACGTAGAGCAAAAAAAGGGTTTAAAAGAGGTTTCCCCCCGTCCCTGCCCTCCCGGTCCCCGCGGCACGCCGCTTACCCGTGCTGCCGGCCGCGGAGCCGGCTGTGCTGCAGGACCTGCTGGTACGGGGACTTGGCGGCGGCGGCGAGGCCGAGCGCCAGCAGCAGCAGCGGCAGCGGCGGGCGCGCCATGGCCGGGAGCGGACGGGACGGGACGGGCCGGGCCGGCGGTGGCGAGCCCCGTTAAATGCGGCGGCGGAGCGGGGGCGGGCGCGGGAGCGGCCCCGCGGGGGGAGCGGAGCCGCCCGGCCCGGCCCGGCCCGGCGGGAGGGGAGGGAAGGAGGGGAGAGGGGCCGCCCCCCGCGAAGGGCATCCATCCGTCCCTCCGTCCGCCCGCCCGCCCTTCCATCCCTCCGTCTTTCCTCCCGTCGCTCCGTCCGTGCCTCGCAGACCCGCCGCGGCGGAAGGCGTTGGGGGGAAGCAGCCAGGGGTGTCCTGTATCCCCCTTCCCAGACTGGTGTTTCATCTTCACTTTCTTCTTCATCCGGACTTTTTCCCTCCATCCTCCCCCCAGTCGGGACTCAGGGCGGGTGGTTGCACTGCCACGCTCCGGGTGTCCCACCGGCTCCAGCCCCTTCGTGATCCCCCTGCCCGGGGGCTCTCCTGGCTTCAGCCCACGCCGCGGGAACGTCACCCGCGCTGCCTCTCCAGGTCCCCTCAGTGCCTCCTGGTGTCGACCCCCTCCCAGCCACTTCCAGCACTGGCAGGGGTCACCCTCGGTCACCCCTCTTACTGCTTTTATACCAAACCAAACGAAAGCAGGAGCTCTTAGGCTGAGAAAGTTGGAGGTGTTCAGTCTGGAGAAGAGAAGCTTCAGGGAGACCCTAACAGTACCTAAACGGGGCTTACAGAAAGGAAAGAGAGCAACTTTTTATATGGGCAGATAGTGTTAGGACACAGGAGAACGGTTTCAAACTAAAAGAGGAGAGATTTAGATTTGATATTAAGAAGAAATTCTTCCCAGTGAGGGTGGTGAGGCCCTGGCACAGGCTGCCCAGAGAAGCTGGGGCTGCCACATCCCTGGGAGTGTTCAACACCAATTTAGATGGGGCTTGGAGCAACCTGGGATAATGGAAGGCGTCCTTGCCCACAGCAGGGGGTTGGAACGAGATGAGCTTTAAAGTTCCTTCCAAACCAAACCTTTGTGTGATTCTATGATTCACTGCAGCATCCCAGTGTTTGTAAAGGATTTGCTCTGATTGGACTGACATCAAAGCCGAAGGGTTCTTTCCTCCCTAAATCTGCCTGGGAAGCAAAAGGGGTCCTTTGGGGCCTCTTGCCCTTAGGGACAGATCTCTGCAAAATCCTCCTGTGGCTTTCCAGACTGGGCAGTGGCCAGCAAGGGCAGCTGCTCAGCAAAGGATGGGAATTGAAATGTGTCCAGCAAGCAGCCACTGAGCCAAAGAGAAAAAATCTTTAGCGATATTAAGCACTTTAATTTTACGAAGATTTTTTTCCCCACAGTAAATAAATCTGATCTGCATAAAACCCATTAATGCTTATTGGATAAAATACATAAAACCATTCCTCAGTCAGGTTTCCTCTCCCCAGGGAGTGTTTCATTACTTCCTCCATCTAAGTAGGAAATCATGCAATCTTACCTGCAAAGGCTCATTACTCCAGCCTAAAAGATAAGAAACAGAGGTCTCAGGCCTTTCTGAGGAAAAGGTGATGTTTTAAACCCTCTCGAGTATTGCCTGAGAACCTCAGCTGCACCTCTATAAAATGGAGGCGATTTTATGAGCCTCCAGTGCTCTTTTTAAAAGAGAGGAGTGATCTACGCTCTGCTCAGAAAGGGGTGACTTGGTTCCCTGGCTCTGGGAAAAGGTTTTTGGCTGTGAAGCCTGATCTGATGATTGTGCATTTTTCCAGGCCAGAGTTAGACCCCTTGGTCTAACTCCTCCTCCACCAGCTATTGCAATTTTTTGCCAGGGGAAGGCTTAAAGCTCTTGAAAAATGGAATTAAAAGAGGAGGGAAATCTAGCAAAGGCATCGCCAATTGCTGAGTCCTCTGAAAACAGCAGCCAGTTGCAATTTCTCTGTGAAGAACAGCAAAGATCCCACATGGTGGCAGAGCCAAGCCCCTGGGTGTAGGCTCCTGCCTTGCCCCCACGTGCTAGACTGCTGTTTTGGGAACGGCAAGGGCCCTTTCACTCACAAAGCTGGTTTATAAATGTATGAGCTTCTCTCCCGGGCACCCCAAGGAGCAGGAACCCCAGATCCTCAGAAGAGCATCTTTCCCCAGGAGGACAAGGCTGCCTGTCCTGGGATGAGCTCACCAGGACCATGTTCCTATTTATAACCTTCCAGAAGGAGGGTTGATGTCCTTGAGACACCAAACCCTGCACTATATCCAGCAGAAGTTTGTTGAACCCAGAATGTTGGTAATTAACTTGACAAAGATTTTTCCCAGTGAAATGTTTCCCTGGAGATTAAGCAAACAGGGAGTGAGGAGGGACAACCAGCTGTGAGGGGTCAGGGTGAGTGTGGGGAAGGAAGGGGCAGCCCCACTGCCATGCTGTGCCCAGCACTGACACGTCCTGGGTCCCCCGAGTCACATGCAGGCAAATTCACTGCTTTTATCTACCACTGCTGGTTTACTTCCTCCCCATCCGTCCCTCCCGGTCCAGCTGCCTCCTCGTTCTTCTTCAGTGCATCTTTATTCATTATTCCTCTCCAACAGGACTTTCTGTACTGACTAAGCCTTCAATTAGCTTCTAGAATCTGTTTGAGAGCAGTTCAAGTGTTGCAAAGAAATATTTAAATACATTTGGCTATCAGACTGTGACAAACCTATTTGTGAATAACCAGTGCTTTGATTTGCACTTGTTTTAACCTCTGCTTCCAGACGGATGTTTAGTTTGAAACGAAATCCACGGGCAGTGGACTGTCCGCACACTCATACAAATACTCTAAAATCAATCACGTAGAAAATTGCACTTACACAAATAGACCCTTCTGTACACATTTCAGACATAACATCTGCTCCACCAAAAGGGAGGAACTGAAAGACATTCCCTAAGCCAAACGAAGAAATCTTCAGCAATAATAAACATCTATTATTTAAAAAGCTTTTCCTGTATAAACAAAACTGAAGGCTGAAATGACCGAATCATTAAGACCATAAATATTTTTCACTTTGTTCTGTGAGCTGCAAAGAAAGGCCAGAAGGAGAGCTTCTGGAGAAAAACCACCTTTCCACCTCTCTAGGAATAGTTTCAAGGCAAATAATCAACAACACAGATCTAAAAGTGGTTTCTTTGTATTTGTCTGCCATATTAAATTTCCACTATCCTCATAATAGTATGATCTCTAATTCCCAATAATAAAAAGTTATAGTGATGTTTGGTAACCCTCACATTCCTGCAACAGGCTGAATCTCCATTTCATTTGGAGCTCTACTTAATGGTGATTTCAGGTTGAATTTCTTTCCACCCAGAGAAGCCTCTGCTCTTGTTCTCACAGACACAGAGTAAAAGCACTGAAAATAGCTCTGAGCATCTTTGTTGTGCTTTTGTGTGAAACTCAGCAGAATTTATTCAGAACAATAAATAGGTGACCCTTCATTCAATTCACTCCTGGGTGTTTCTGAAATGCCAGGTGCTGAGATCGCTGCCACGGCTGGAAGCACAGTCCTGCATGGGACACAGCAATCAGAGCAGCTCCAGCACAAATGGGGCTGAAGCAAACAACAAGTGGTCCAGAGAGGCGGATTCAGAATATCACAGAGCAATATTCCCTGGCGACTGCAGTGCTGACAGCCAGTGGCTCGTGCCTGGCTTGGGCTGGGAGTGCAGAGGAGTCTGTTACTGGTGGGAAAGGACAGTGACCACAAGCCTGTCCATACACTGGTGTGAAATACATCCCATCTCATCCCACACTCTCACTTTGTTCCCTGTTTTCACTATCCATACTGACATCAGGGGAATATATTTCCCTTCTGTGTCTTTTTAGTTCTTTTGGAACAACTTCTTCACCCCAAATGCTCCCAACATTTGCCTTTTGGGTCTGCTTTCCATGTCCAATGTGTTAACGATGTGGCAGATGGTCCTTCACACCATGCTCTTGCTTTCACACATCAGTCTAGTAAAAAGATCCCGATAAAGATCACATAATCCTCTTCATTTCCCTTTGCAGACAGCTCCATTTGATGTGTCCAGAGCATGCTGGAAAAGGAAGAGAGCTAATCCCACTTGCCTCTACCACACACAGCAGGGAATTCATGGGATTTATGATCCAGCTCCACTCCAAACTGTGTCCAAAAGACCATCTATATGTTTAAAGTGTCACCATTATGTACAGTAACATACTAACAAGATAGTAAAATACATGTATGTGCAGTCACATGCAGTAACATACATAACAGGGCAGGGTGGAGGGGGCTCTGAGCAGCCTGGTCTAGTGGAAGGTGTCCCTGCAGGTTGGTCGGAACAAGATGATCCTAGACCAGGTGTTACAAACTGGTTTAAACACAGAAGAGCAAGGAAAACTAGGTCTCTGTAAATAAAATGGATCAAACACAGAAAGGTTTGAAATATACCCCAAAACTTGATTAGTACCAAACGAGGCTAGATGTTGGTGCCAAAATACTTGATATATTTTATTTAATAGTAAAGGAGGCAAAGAGAAAGAAAGAGAAAAGAAAAAAAGAAAGAAATAGAAAATGAGGTGTGTGGGGTGGGGGGACAGGGAGAGAGTGGCAGGGGTTAGGTAGAGGCAGATCATCCTTTCAAGGGTCCCAACGACGTCTCGTGGCTTCCCTCCATCTGTCTTCTTGGTGGTGTGGGTCCCCCACTGCCCGCCACCGAAAAGTATAGAACCCAATGGATTAATACGTTTGGGCCAGGTGGGAAAGCCCATGTGCCTCCCCTGGGGAGGGCGAGTTTGACACTGTCCCTTGCAACACTGTGGATCTGTTGCATCATGTTGCAGTGCTCTGGTGCAGGGTCTGGGGACCCCTTTGGGGGGCCTTTGATGGGCCATGTCACCTCCTCTGCTGTCCTTCACGTGGGTGCGGCTTTTCCCGGGGTGCAGGGGCCCACAGCTGAGCTGGTCTGCACAGCGGAGGATGGGCGTTCACTGCCTCTCACCAGAGGCTTTTTCACCACGCACCCAAAACCTCTCTCCCCGACACCCTTTGGTGCGAGGGTCTGTGCGAGCCTGGCAGCTGATAGTGATGCCTTAAGTTTTAATTTTATATTTTTCAAATCCTGCACTGCCTGGTGTGTAACTCTGAAGTTTCTTGTGGCCTGTTAGCTGCTGTTCTCTCAGGCTGGTTGGACATAACAAACCTCTCTAGGTTTGCTCTCCAAGGATACCAGGCCCCAAAATGTGTAAACTAAAAAGCCTCTGAAGGGGGGGCAAACTTGGGGTAATTACATCATTAACTGAGGTTATAATTGGAGAATTAACCCTGATATGCAACTGAACAAAACTTATAAAAGTGTGAAGAATTTGTGACTCCGGATCCATCTTGGGTGTAGCCTTTGGCCTGCCCAGGGTGTACCTTGGAGGCCCTTCAAATAAATACCTACCTTTGTTCCTTTTTTCTTGTCTAGTCCCTGTTTTTAGGTGGCCATCTCGGGCATCAATAGCCCCGGGGCTGTGGTCTCCACCCGAAGGTGCTAAGCTTGATCCCTCTGTGAATGTATTCTTCTTCCCCCAGCCCAGACCTGAGTCACTTTATATTATTCCATCAACGAGCAGTGCAGGGCCTTAGTCAGGGTGTGGTTGTCTTCTCTGCAGCTTTTATACAGTTTTGCTATAATAGGCAAAAGTCCTTCCTGAACATGTTTTAGCCATAAATTACAACATTTCAGTCTCTGACACCAGGTTGCTCAAAGCCCCATCCAACCTGGCCTTGGACACTTCCAGGGATGGGGCAGCCACAGCTTCTGTGGGCAACCTGTGCCAGGGCCTCACCACCCTCACAGGGAAGACTTTCTCCCTAATATCCCATCTAACCCTGTTCTCTGTCAGTTTAAGTCCACTCCCCTTTGTCCTGTCACTCCATGCCCGTGTACAGTTACTGTTTGTTTGATGTCTCCTCTCTGATTAAAGGTGAAGATACTATTGTGGGTCTTGTTAGGTCTGGCTCAATTAGTCTACACTGAGCAGTGCCTTCCCCAAGCATTTAAGCAGGGTTGTTGTCCTGAGTTAGATGGGGCAGGCATCCCTTGTCCTGTCCTCAGGGGCCTCAGGAGCGCTGGCCAAAAAGGCAATTACACACAATATTCTGCTTCCTTTTAATATATCATTGTGATGGAAGAAATATGTGCTTTATCTTCTCTTGTATAAACAAAACAATTCTCTTACTTCATCGTATATGCTTGCAATTATCTTTCCACATTAGATACTTTGAGTAAAGTCTTTTTAAGAACACCTCTCTGTTGCTGTTGCTCTCTCATTCGCTGACAGGCACACACACAAAACAAACCCACTGAATCTCAGGAGTAGAGCTAGCTGATATCTCCCCATCTGTTTTCTATTTTCCCCTCCTTCCCACTGCCCAATATTGTAGATATGTGATACAGTAGATTTACAGAGCAGGAAGTCACAAGAAGTAGCAATTCAACTTTCAGGGAATAATTCAGTGTCACTTATTCATATCGTCCATGTATATGAAAAATAAAAAAGAGAGATAGAAAACAGCTCCCACAAGCCATTTCTAGCTCTCACATGTTTTCATTTTATTCCTTATCCTGCAATTTATCTTCTTACTCTCAGCAAGCCAGCAGTGAAGTAGAAAGCCCCTAAGAAATCTTACTCTGACATATCTTTCTGGGGAGTATTCATTTCCATGCATAGCTGCGTAAGCCATGGAGAAGTCTGTGCCATCACTGGAGAGCAAACCACTTGACGAGCAGAGTCTGCAGACCTCAAAACAGATAAAAGCAAGTTTTTTCTGGCCTGCTCCATCTGATTTAAAGGTCTGATAGACGCCCAGCGTCAGCACAGTAATCTGCTGAGGTTGGCCCTAGGCCATGTTGTAATGCAGGAAGAGAGCAAACGTTGGAGCATCCTGAGCCAAATTACAACTGACTGTTATTTTGGGACACTAAGCTTTGAAATCTGAATTCATTTAGTTTATTATGATATATTGGAACTTCCTTAAAAAAAAAAAAGAAAGGAAAAAACCGAACAAAACCCAAGATACTCATTAATTCTGGTTAAATAGAACAGGCAGAAGAAGGCATTGCCTGCCAAAAAGATACACAAACCCCATTATGTCAATAGACCATCTCGTAACCGGAGGTGCATAGCCAGAAGGCTGCTCCTGTTGGTCTGCAGACTCTGGATGAAGTTCAGCTCCCTGAAAACATGACAAAACTCTGACTTCAAGGCCAGCCTCAAAAAGTCCCTATGTGGCTCAGAACAATAATGTCAGATTTTCACATTTTACTGTGCTGCACCCAATGTGGCAAGGTGGGCATTGCCCACAGATCAGGGGGCCTCTGCACAAAAATCTCTCAATGCATTTTATGTGTTATTGAAGCAAAGAAAAAGAGCCATTAAAGCATGAAAGTGCCAGCACATTCCCTACTGTACATTTTCCAGCATATTATCCATACTTCTGAAATAATCCCAAGGGTTTATCCAAGCCCTGTGGATTCTTGCAGTTAGGAGCATATTAAAAATATTTAGAATCATTAAGTTCCAGGAAGTCAAGAAACTGGAGAACAACAGACTGTTTCTCAGGGCTGCTTTGCCTTGTTTGAGTCACACCTTAAGAAGAGATGCTGCATCTAAGAGAAGAAATAGGGCTTGAAATAATAAAGAAAATTTTAAAATGATTGGTATCTGCTACATGTAGTATTTGCACATCACTGATATCCCAGTTCTGTAGAGTTATACAAGTGTTCAATAAATGTGTCGATGTGGCCCTGTGGCACTTATGGATGTGGTTTAGTGGTGGGCTTGGCAGTGCTGGGTTAATATTTGGAAATGATGATCTTAAAGGTCTTTTCCAACCTTAATGATTCTATTCTATATAGATCTGACACTGGAGAGGCTGTGCACAACTGGGAGGGAGAAAACCGAGAGATCTCCCCTCTTGGTTTCTGTAACAGCTTGGAAAGATGTCCCTGGCCACCTCCACACTGATCTCCACAGGGCTGGACTGTGTAGGTACAAGAGCAAAACAATGCCACTCAATGTGCTCTCCTGCCTGGCATCACACCATTGGCAGCAAAACACCTCCTCAGGCTTTCCTGCAGCTTTGACACTGCACTCTGAAGGTGATTCTACACCTCACCAGCTCCTTCATGTCTGGATGTCACCTTTTCCTTCTGCTTCCTCAGGCAGAGACATCCCATTCACCACTGTCTGCTTTGGAGCTGCATGCCAAGCAGAGCTTTCCCCCAGTCCACGATGCACGTGCACCTAGAAACCCCAAAACCATATGGACACACACCTCTCAGTTAGATATTGCAAGTCCATCATCACCATGAGGAATTTTGGGGGGCATATGCCTTAATTTAGTTGCAGTAGTTTTCTAGTTACAGCTGAATAGATAACACAACAAGGCTAGTGATTGTTTCTAGGAGGGAATGGTTTCATATTATAATCTGCAGTGCTCACAGAGGCTCCTTGATAAAGGGCCAGGCAGAGCTGGAGTGGTTTGGATCCGTTTCCTCACCACTGCTGAGAACGAATGTTGCAATATGTGTCAGGAGGGTTGAATGGAAAATAATTGCCTTCGTTGTGCAAATTCAATGTACAGACATATGTTCCTGGATAAAACACTTTTACAGCCAGCCAGGTCCCTGTCGCTTATTTTCCATAAAATATGAGGAGCAGCATTTTCTACAGGTTTCAGTCAAGTATTTGAAGCAGGCACGCGCTGATTTGTCCTGCAAAGCACACGCACGTTTCTGAGCTCACATGCACGTAGGTTTATGGCTTTTTACAAGAGGGGCAGGTGTGGGAATAGGTCTTGTAGAGGATGCCTGAACATGCACTAGGACTTTGGCATAGCCAAAGCAATGAGAAACTGGAGACATAGATTTTATAGGAGACATAGCACATTGTAAAGCAAGACATCTTGGGCTAAATCCAGTTCCTCTTCTTCAGGCAAACTGAGCTCTTGATTTCAGTGGGGCTTCTCACTCAGAAAGGGTCAACAAACTCAGCTTTGGGCATTGACGGGAAGAATCAGAGGAGTGATTTCTTTGGTGTGATGCAATAGGAGTTTGTATTCCCACTAGCCCCAAGTGCCTGGAAATCTGGAATTCAAGTGAAGCAAAGCCTCACTACAAATAAAGATTTTCTTAAAACCGAAGTAGTTTCCACCACTGCTTTTAAAAAGCAGAGTTGCCAGCTACTGAGAAAGTGAGTAAGTGATGCTCTGGCCTGGGAGGATTCCAGCAGGATTAGTCTGGCAGTTGTAACACAATCAAGACTGACTAATTTTTTCATTATTAGTTTTTGATTTTTCTAAGTCTGCTTTTCACAATGGTTTGGCACTGTCCACACTCATCACTCTCCAACTCCGAAGCTGGCAAGCAGACACATTTGCTTCTTTTATTATAGCACAGGGATGGGCTGATTTACACCAGGAGCCCAGCGTGCCGGCAGAGCTGGGAGAAGGGGGAAGACAACATTCCCTCCTCCAGCTGCTGCAGGAGAGATGCCTCATCCATGAGCAGGAACAAATATTTATCAGACGGGCTTTCCAGTCATATGGTCCTAATCCTCGCAGTAATGTGAAACTCCCTGGATGAGGTCATGCTTGTTGAATCCCAGACTCTCCTTTTTTTCTAGAGGCCAGGTCAGGTAGGTGGAAGATGGAGCACACTTATCCCTGCCTGGGGCTGGCCAGGAAAAAACCACAGGGGTTTAGGGACATGATGTGCAAATACACACCCATGGACACGCACAAAGTCTTGCTCCAGAGCACATCAGGGCTGCCAACGTTGAATTTCCAGCACCACCTCTGGGCACCTGTTGCTCTAACTTTTCAGAACTTGTCAAAATCCAATTGGCAAACTCCCTGAAAGGTCTTTTAAGCAAAAACCCTTCTCAAAAGTGAAGAAAAGAGTATGATAAAATATTTTTTGAAGGTCATTTAAAAGCTCTCTGAGCTGATTACTGCTGGGAATACTTGTCTAGGTGGCTAAGGTATCTTTGTTTTGCTCATTAGCTTTCACTGGCCTTCGGTGATTTACGCCTTAAACTGAAGAACCAGGGAATTCCCTGACCATTTTCCTCCAGTGACTGTTAGAATCCAAAATTGTCCAAATTAGGAATTGTATGTGAATCCTACTGAGGTCTGAGCTCATGGGTCCTGGACAGACCCTTATTATTTTAGCCCAGATGGTACTAAAAAAAGACCATCTCAAAACCATGAGACATCCAATGGTATATTTTAGGAATGCCATGCTTAAGATAATAGTCCAAATAATGTGTCATACTCAGCGGAACAACGTAAAATATGTTGCTCATCAGTACACAATGTATAGCAGCACCATGTCTAGGCATGAGGTTCTCTTGAGCAGGACTGAACCAAGGGAAAGAGCACAACCAACACATTGTGGGTGGCATTTGCAGCTGGAAGGTTTCCCAAACCTCAGATAAGATGAAATTTGAGTCACTCTTGGAAGAACCTGACAACCAAGTAGTCAAGGAGATTGTAAAGGCAGATCATGTCCTTTATTTTGAATCAGAATTTAGCTGTGCAATTTTCTGTAAGACTGAGTGACTTCTGAGCATGACTAACCCAGAGCAGCCCCTTTACCTGCAGCCAAGCTCAGGCCTCCCACAGACAAGGTGAGTTTCAACCACCAGCCACCAGATTTGGCTTTGGGAAATCTCTCTGCCAGTTTTTTCCATAACTCTTCTTTCTTATGCCACATGAAGATGAAACCAACAGTTAAAACCTCTGGGTCCTTGTGTCTCTCCCCCAGGCCTGTAGCAGTGGGAGGACTCCCACGTTTGTCTCAGGTCAGCAATGGGGTCTGCTGGGGTCATGCTGTGGAGCAGATGCACAAGGTCCAAAGGCAGGATCACAGGCTGAGCCTCAAAAGTACTCACAAAATCTGGGTGAGAGTCTGTAGCAGGAGGTGGTCTGGGGTGCAGTTCAAGCTCTGCTCACCGCCTCTTCAGGGAAACATCACTGAGCCCCAAACACTCCATCCAAGAGGGGAAGGTGGCTGGGGAGTTAGAGAGGGGAGAGTCCCTGAGCCCCCACTACCCTGCAGAAACCCACACCCTGTGGGTGTGAGCGTGTTTTGCTTTCAGCATATTGTAGTTAACTCCAATAAATAACCGGAGAAGGAAAAAGCAAGAGAAAGTGGTTGATGCTGCAGAATGGGGTTGTTCACCCTCTTCCCTGAGCAAGTCCTTTATTTATTTCACATGTGGGAAGAATCAGTCCTTGGATCTTCAGTTTTCTCATTCTACCTCATTCCCTTCGAATTCATCAGCCAGGGAGATTAGCAGTGCCACAGGAACCAGACCTTTCTGCTAAATCCCTTCCAGATGTCCAGAGCCACAAACATGTCAGTCACTGACAAGGGCCTAATGACAAGTGGCTCCCTGTTCATTAGTGATGGCTACTGTTTCCTGGCAGAAAAGCTTTTTCTGCCCTGCCTCCAAAAGCAGGTTGTGCAGGGAGGGTTTTTAATTCCTTCCCCAGAAACAGGGCTGCTGTCTGATGGCTCATGAGGGGATCCCCATCCCAGCTGGTGTTGAGAGCTGCCCTAGGCTCCCCCAGAGCTGCTGCTGGAACACTGGCACAGGGCACCACATCGCACTGGCATTTTAGGATCTCTAGAGAGGAAACAAGTAGCAGATCTGTCTCCTGCCAGTGGGTTTGACAACCCTAGGCTGTGAGGTTCTCCAGAAGTTTGGTGGCATTAGACAGGCATCTTCTCTGTTGGCATTGCCAGCCCCAGGGAGCCAGGTAGGAACTCGAGCAGGCACCGAAGTCAGGATGGCTTTGGAGAAAACGAGCAGGTGGGAGGGCTGGCTGGGAAGCAGTTCAGGTTAGAGCAGAGGGAAATCTTCTGACTGTTCCCTTCACCCAAGCAAGGAGAGCCGTGTGGTGGTGGTCTTGTCTTGCTAATGGAGAAGGCTGGGAGCTCTGTGACAAGGGGCTCTCTCAGGCACAGAATGCAACAGGATTTTGGTTCCAAGCCTGGCTGCCAGGTCCTTTCCTTTGCCCAAAGACATGTCATGGTTTTCTTGACCTGTTGCAATACATTAAATTTCATAACTTTCTTCAATTGCATTTTGGTCAGCTTGCGATTGCTGTGTTGGATTTGTCCTATACCCCCATCTCCACACAAGCTCAAGAGGTACCTTGTCAAGCTAAATTATCCTCAAAAAAATTAATACTGTCCATTGTGGAGATTCTTGGAGGTTATATTTTTCCCTCCTTTCATCACAGTTAATGGATAGAATTTTAAAAGTACAGCTGGACAGGAAAGACCGTTTCTTCCATGGAAAGTGCCAGTCTCCTCACTGGGATGGGCAGGCAGGGTGGACTGATGCAACATCCTTGCCATGCTCCCAACCACTCCACCACAAGGAAATCTTATTCAGCAGCTCATCCCACCTTGGCACAGAGACTGCAGAGAGATGCCAAGCCAGAACTTGTGCTGAAGTCTCTGAGAACTGCTCCTTTAGTGCAGCTGCTTATTAGCATGACCCTACTTGGGGAGATTTCTTCCTTTATCCTTTGAATTATGAAAACCATTCCAAAACTTGATCCCCATGAAGGCTGGGCATTGTGTCAGCTTTAAGAAGCTGAAAATAGTGATGGGTTCTTTGCTGTGAACAGAAAAACCCACTTGAAGCCTGTCATTTGGATTTATGAATATGAAGTCTGCTCTTTTGACATAATCTTCCTGATTTAAGCTTGTGGTTTCTGCACACAGTTTCCATTAAAATTAATGTAAGTCATCTGAGCAAATCTCTCCCAGGTTGACAGGATGAAATGTTCAGCTCCTGGAGATTTATTCCTTGTTTATGGGCTTCAGTGCTGACCTGTGCAGGAGCCAGCCCACAGCCTGTGTTGGAGCTCTACAGGACCCTCAGTGGCGGGGTACAAGGTGCCCAATCTGGACACCCAAAGCACCTGGGAATGTTGGGAAACACCCCTGGAAACTGCTCCTGAGTACAGCCTCAGAACAAGCACCAGACATTCGCTAGATAAACCAAAATGTCAGCCCTTGCTCACTTCTTTGTGCTGCAGAGATGCCATGGGTTGAGATGTTCTGCCTGGTGTAAAACCAGCTTCACCATCAGCATCACTTCCACAGCAATGTACCATAAATGGGTGAAGCAGAAAATAGAGCAACTCAGCAAAAATCCCAAACAACGAGGTTTGGTTGCAAAACTGGACAGCCATGTGCTGTAAAAGAACACAGATATCTCCTCAGAGACCTTAGTGCCTCATTTTAACTCAAATCCACTAGTTGTGCAGAGGACAGCTCACATCACATCCATTTGAAAAGCAGCTGGAGGCTGAACCCTTCCCAGATTAACGTCAGCCAGGCGAGCCCAACATGGCCAACACTGCTTGGAACCAGTTCTCCAAATTTCCTGAGATAAAACCACTAGAAGATGTGTCTGTGTGACAGTGAGCCCACAAGTGCTGACTCAGCTCATTGCCTCTCTCACAGTTCCCAGTGATGCTTTATTTCCTTTTTCCTCCACTGCTATCAGATCCTTGGCCCCAGCAGAGGACCGCTGGCTCTCTCCAAAACAAGATCTCAGACGCTGGGTGCTTCATGTTTTCCCTGAGGAAATTTGGGGAAACCTGTCTCCCAGAGCCCTCTCCCTCCTCTCCCCACCTGGAAGGTGGGTTTGCTTTCCATCCCTCCACCCCTTCCCATGCTCCCTGTTCCCTTCCCCAATGCCCTGGGGAGTTGCCTCAGAGAAGTTGTTCCTTAAAGCAAATGGATATAAAGGAAATCTCGCCAAAACCACAGAAATCTGCAAAATTGGGGTCCCCTGTGCTAATGTAACAGCATGTCTCCTTTTCCTTGAGCCCCATGCATCCCCAAGCCTGTAGCCACCAGACCTGCCACCTAATGCCTCCCAGTACCTCCCTCCTGTCCACCTCAGGCTGCCTCCACCTCCTCCTCTTCCTCCCATCGGAGACTTTGGACCCTGACTGGAACTCTCCTGAGGTGCAGAAAAGTATGGTGGGCAGCACAAGTGTCACCTTATTCCTCCCCCACGAAGGACAAAACCATGCAATTCTTTTCCAGTAACTGATGTGGTTGGTCCAGAACACATGGGACCCCCTGGCACCAGCTCCAGCCTGGGGAGCAAGGTGGGATGGAAACACAGAGGTGAAAAGGAGATAGGTTAAACTGGGGAGCAGAGAAAATGTCTAGTTTTGGGACTTGTAACAGTGGTTATTCATTTTCCAGTAAGTTTATACTGCTCTCAGCCAAAATAGTCACTGCAGAAAAATGGTGTTATGAGCCCTGGAGGATTTACATGAAGTGTTTATGTCAGAGCACTCATGTGTGGGAAGTCCTGTGGTGGCCGTGGTTGCTCCATGGCCTGGGGACAGCCTGCAAATGGGGACCACTGGCACCAGGAATGGCAGCCCTGGGGGGGTCCTGACCACAGCCCCCTGACTTGCACCACAACTCAGCATTGGAAACAGGGCTGGTAACCTCCCCCAGGCAAAGGTTTTGGATTGCTTGGTTGTACTAAGAAGAGCCTGATGTTCCTATATATCCTGATTAATGGATTAATGAATAACTGCATTAAATAATTGCCAATTACTATTTTTTAACAATGATTAATTAAATAATTTTTCTCCCTAAAGTTTGGAAGGGTCTAAGTAACCTAAAGGAGGAAAGGAGGATATGGGGCAATACTGATTTCAGTTGGAGGATAAGTCCAATGCTATTTAAGTACTGAATTTAAACCAAAAATGAGAGGAGGAAGCAGGGTCCATACTTGCCATGGCCTATTTATTTCTCGTTGCTCTGGTTTCCCTGCTATCCTTCACTCCCTTGCCTTTTACAGAGCACACACTGAACTATTGTCCCATAAAAGCCTTAGTTCAGCAAATGAGAAATATATTGCAGACTCTGACATAATCACAGGCCATGATTCATCCCATCCTGCTACCTACAGAAGGCTCCTCACCACCATCAGAGGCTCCTTTGCCAGCAGAGGAGTGGAGGGGACCCGGGGCTGCGGCTCTGGGCATTACCTGTGGGAGGATGAACTCATCAGCAAGAGCAATGAGAGGATCCAGGGGAAAACATCACAGCTGCTTACTGCTGTGCAACATCTGGAATTAACCTATTCCATCAAATTGTCACCTGCAAGTGCCGGCCAGGCCTGAGCTCTCCGTGTTCACCAGACTGTAAATCCCGGGGTAATCCCAGCACTAATGAGCCGGCAGCACCGTGAGCTGGGGATGCCTCACTGGTGCTCACAGATCCTCATGCACTAATGATAGCTGAGTACCTGCCCCATGCACTGCCTTAGGCCCCTGGGCATCTTCACCAAGGGTTTTTCATATTTTTCAAGTTAGAGTTTGACTTTCCTGCTTTGTCTGCCCGCTGGGAAAATCTGGCACTAACATTAGTCCCCAGTTCTATTGCCTCATGTTCTGCTCAGTCTGTAAAAAGCAGAAAAGAAGGAAGGAAGGGTCCTTCCCATTTAAAGAGAAAAAAAGGAAAGAAAGGCAGAGTGGGAAGAAGAAAACTCGAAAGAATTGAAATAGTGAAAGAAAGAAAGCCATCAAGAAAATTTCCTGCCAAGTCACAGCTCCAATTTCTCTTTATCTAGAAAAAAACCCTATTTCTCTTCCTTCCAAAAGCTATCACTTTTTTTTCCAAATAAAAAGCAAAGAAAAAGCCTAATGTGAGGAATTTGAGCTAATGTTATAAACCCTGTGAGCACTTAAATAATTAGAGACCTTCACTGGTATTACATGAAGATAAATGATTCCATACAGTCCAAAGCTGAAACATACTCCTGCTAAGTACCTTAGTCTTAACTCTAGGAATATAGGAATATCGTATATAAACCTCTCCCTCATCTTTTCATACAGAAAAATGAAGTGCAGTTGGTTTTGAAGATCAAGGGAGTTGCTGGTTTTGTCTTATTTTATTGTGCAAGCGTGCCATGCAGGAATTTGGGCAGCAAGTGATCCTTGAAGCCTAAAAAATACATTTGTTGGCATTAGAGTAGCAAGCAGGATTTTTGATCAGTGATAAGGTATTATTCGTTCATTTACATACACACACATATACATATCTATTTTCAACATGCTGCCATAAATCATGTGAAAACACAGAGCAGATGCCCTGTCTTAGTGGGGCTATCGTGCCTTCGTTGTGCTTCCCTGGGGGCCGACCCACAGCAGGCTCAGCAGAACATGCCTGATGGATAAAGTAATGGTGCTACTGCAAAAGAACATTTATACAAGGGGCTAACCTGGTTTTTTAAACACGAGAGGTGACTTGTCTGCTTCGTCAGCTCGTAGATGAGTCAGACTGTACGCAGATGGTTTCATTAGAAGAGTATTTTCCAGTAATTGGTCATTTGTAATGGTCTGCACATCCAGAGGACAGGTTTCCTCAGCCATTTCCTGGCCCATGCAGGGGGATGCAGCAAACCAGGGCTGTGTTTGAAGCGCTGCTGGACCCAAAAGATGAGCAGCCAGAACAGAACGAGTTAAAAATGACTGGTCAGAAAAACTGTTTACAAAAAGTCCTGAGGTTTCCATCTTTCTTTCTCATGGGGAACTGCACATTGAGTGGAAACTGGTCGTATTTATCCCCACTGTGCCCAAGCCAAAGGATTTGTGTATCTGCATCCCAAATACGCAGCCTGAGGCAAGATCTAAATAACTGGTTTTTTATGAATAAACTGTTTAAATTCTGCTTGGCTCACTGCCTGTATTTCTAAGGACAACACAGTGACTGCTGCAGAGATGTATTGCTTTGCCATCCGTGTTTCCCTACAGCAGAGGTTATAGGGATTAAAACAATAATTCTTTCTATAGGTACATAACAATTTATTAAAAACTGAGGATTAATGCAACAAAATCCTCAGCAGTAGGAAACAAAATATAGAAACAAATGCACCTTTAAGCAGCATCAGAAAGACTGCAACACAAAGCAATTCCAGAAATATTGATACCTTATAATACACATTTCTTAGATTTTTCCAGTCTAATCTGCCATTGCAGCTTCCATGTTTGAAAAAACTATCAAAAAACCACCGTAACTGGGCATTTGTGAGGAACTGGGCACAACAGGAGGCCAGCAGAGAGGTCCAATACAAAGATTTATGTATAGAAAAGAGAGTGATGGGCAAATGAGTGGGTCACACAGGGCCAGCCCCTCCGCTTGCCAGTTTGGCTCTTGGCAGCATTTCCAGCAACGTTTCCTACAGATTTGGGGACCTTCCCTCAGGACACGTGGATCTGGGGATGTCAAGAGCACATTCCTGTGAGGTGGAGGGGGCAGAGGGACACCTCACCACAGCAGCACTCACGGCACAGGGAGAGGCCAATCTGGCAAGGTGAGGCGGGACCGCAACAGAAACGTGGCAGAATTTGCAATGCCACTGCAAACATTTTCCACATCTCAGAGCAGAAAGTCAGCAGTGAATGAAAAATTAGAAATGTCACATGTCTACATGTTTTTTTAAAAAAAAAACAAACCTACCAGTTTCTGTGCTGTGCTTGCCAAGGGGCAGCTCTAATTCATCCCCTTGGCCATCTCTGTTGAATTTTCCTCTCTACAATTTGCTAAACAGCAGGATTTCTATGGTTACCACAGCTTGCTATGGATAGGGCTCAAACACACTGTGCATTTTTGCTGGGGGGACACAGACACAACCACCCAGAGCAGTGGGTGCAGCTGAGACCCTCAGTGAGCCCTGCTGAGGGCACAAAGGGGATGTCAGGCACTAACCCAGGCGAGAGGCGATGGGGAGATGGTGCTCTGTCCTTGCTTCTCCTTGTTCTGGGGTAGAGACATCATGTGGCCACCTCCTGTGGCTTTAAATATTTGGCAAGGCCACAGGGTTGAGCCCTAGGTCCCTGCTCTGGGATTACCTCTTGTACATGCACCAGCACCTCCAGCTAAGGCATCAGCACAGCTCAGGGTGGCCAACTGCCAGCGTCCAAATATTTTTCCTCATCCTTTTTTTTTTTGGCATATGAATACATAAACAAACACAGACATATTGCATCAGTGGAGGGTTCATAGGAGGGAATTGCTATGCTAAATTCAAACATTTTTAAAAAAACCAAACCAATGCAATAATTATTTTCCACCAAGAGATCATATATTTTCCTACTTTTGATGTCTAATAAGCTAATTTCAATCAAGAGGTGGTATAATTTCCTGCTTTTGAAGCCTAATGAGTAAATTGCATGGAAACCTCCATAAAGCAGAGAACTCATTAATAAATGTATAGTCTCTTTGTCCAAGACTTCCAACTTTAAATCAAACGCACAACAACCAGATGTTTTTCACATTACTGCATTTCAAGATTTTACTGGAAGTGATCTCATCATACATACTTAATGTAGGTATCCAACTGTGCATGTTATTCGTATCACGAATCAGACCTTGCAGCTTTAGGACACTGTGTGGCAAACACAGCTATTGTTTAAATGGATAAAATTTATGCTAAGCTTGCCACAGGGAGATGAAGGAGCCCAAACTGGATGCAATATGCTGATTTTGATGAGTGTCAGAAGTGAGGAAATTATATCACTCGAATATTTGAACTTATTGTTAGGAAACACTGAACCACTGTTTCTGGAAAAGATATTGAATTTAGCCAATCTAGTAAATCAAAGACTTTTCTGTTTTTCTTTGAAGTAGGAAATTAACTGCAAATGCAAAAAAATTGAGACCAGGACAAAGCTGAAACAAGATGTACTTTTTTCAAGGGGAATGAAAATGAAGGCTCACTTGGAGGGGGAGGGGAGGTGGAATAACTTTTAAGTAGGAAAATATTGCTTCATCATTTCTGAAGAACTTATATACAGCTAGGTTAGGATTTGAACTTTTTGCTAGGAAGCACGTTTTGCTGGGGGAACAGAGTTTCCTTCCCTGAAGGGATGCGGAGCACAGGATGCAGCTCAGCTTGTGCACCAAGGCTTCACCTTCTTCGGTCATCAGGGAAATACCCTAATGGAGTAATGGACTAAATACCCTATTGGAAACACCCACTAGGGCATCATATTAATTGGTCACCTCTTAATTGCCAGCAAGAGCTGGCTGAAAGTTTTCCAGGACTGTTTATCACCAGAGCAGAGCAGTGGGCAGCCGTTTGCCCGGGGCAAGCTCACAAGTCCTGTTCATTGCAGAACAGCCTGAGCAACTCCTCTTCTCTTCCCCCATGGCCAAGTAGGATTTTGACTACTCAAGATTTTAAAAATGCCACAGGAAGGTTTCTCAGGGTACTTCATACTCTTTTTGGTTCCTTTTTTTCCATTGGAAATTTGCTGAAACAGAATTGCTGAGTCCCCCACCCACCATGTCTCCACCCTGAACCAAGGGGCCGCTGGAGGCAAGCAAGAAGGAAGACAAGGAGGAATAGTTTTAACTGCCAGAGGGAAGGGTTAGATCAGATATTAGGAAGAAATTCTTCCCTGAGGGTGATGAGGCACTGGCACAGGTTGCCCAGAGAAGCTGTGGCTGCCCCATCCCTGGAAGTGTTCAAGATCAGGTTGGATGGGTTGGAGTGACCTGGTCTAGTGGAAGATGTCCCTGCCTTTGGGAGGGGTGTTGGAACGAGATGAGCTTTAAGGTCTCTTCTAACCCAAACCATTCCATGATTTAATTTGAGAAATATGTGAAAGGATCTCATCTTGCCCTCCATATCAATTCATCCCAACCTGCCCTGACACCACCCTCCTACAGAGATCTGTTCTGCTTGGCTACTGCATTCCAGGCCGTCCTCAACAGCAAATGGGGGGCTCTCTGCCCTTCCACAGAGAAATGACCTCCAGAAATGAAAACGCTGCCCCTTCACATGGGTCACTTTGACCCACAGCACAAGTAATGGGGAAACTGGAATACTGACCAGCATCTGGCTGGTTTCCTTGTTGAGAGATGTGAGAAGTTCACCCAATTTCTCAGACCATTAATGGGGAAGGGGTATTACTCATTTTCTACCAGGAGAACAGTGACAAGGAGCTGCTGAATTTGTGCCTCTTTACTTGCAGCCAAATTGTCTGACCCCACCACATCTGAGCAGGTTCAGTGGAAACCTTTCCAAGCCTGGTGTAAAAACAAGGATCATTTTGGCACATATAAACACAAAGAAATGTCACATTTAAGTGAGGGAATTTAGAGAAATAATAGGCTTTTCAAACACATTAGCAAGCCCTTTAGTGATGTCTAGAGACAGCTCAGAATAAATAGATCAATCAAAGAGCCATAAGCAGGAGAGCACGTGGTCCCAGGCTGCACCCAGACCTGAGCTGATGTCCTTGGCACTGCCCTAAGACATCAGTGCAAGCAGCAGGTCTGAGTATGGAAGCTGAATTGCTCAGTGTTGGCTCCTGCAGGAATTAGATCAGTCTTTGGCCCTCATTAGATCACTGCACAGGGCTGCTACAGCAGCCAGGCAGCGAAGGGGCTCTGCCTGGGTGCACCAGCACATGCAGCAGCCGGTGCACCCAGCTCGTTGTCAAGGTCTTGGCTCTCTCTTCCTTTGCAGGAAGAATAAATTTGGTGCATTGCTCACAACACACACACTGATATCCCATCAATAATCTTTGTAAGATCTGTAGCTCATTATGAAGAGAATATAGACTTGAATTAGGAGGCTGAATCCAATTAGGCTGCATTGAGTTGCCATGTTCCAAGTCCTAAAGAGACCACAAAAGCCCCACCCCACTGGAGATGTACAGTTTACATGCTGGGTGTTCAAAGAGCACATTTTGCAAACCCACTGATCATTTCTGCAGCAGTCCTCATTATCCCCATGCCAATTCCTGTCAATCATAACTGGCACTGTAAAATAAATAAGCCCCCAGACCGCTGCAAAGAGGTTGGGAACCTTCTGGAGCCTTGGCACTCACGTCACACTGCTCGCCAGCGAGGGAACTTGGCACAGAAGCTCCTCGCTGTGAGAATATCAAGGCTTCGATCAACACAGCCTGCAGCATCAAACCCTGCTCTGTAATCTAGGGAAATTATCCTCTGCCCCCTCTCACCGGGTGCTGCCACACAGAGGCCACAGCCTGCCTGGGCGAGCGTGTGGTGAGGCTGCCCGGTTCTCACCAGGGCTGCTCCTGCCTGGCCAGGGGCAAAAGGCCTGCAGGCTCTTTGCAGGACCTGTGTTTGGGGTTTTTTGTTCTTTTGTTCTTCTTCTTTCTTTTTTCCTAATTTAAAAAAGCATGAAACCAGACTTTTCTGGCCAAAACTTGACCCCTAGCAGTTCTCTGGTGCAGTTTGGCTGACCCTGGGTGGCAGAGGAATTATTCACAACTGGTTGATGCAAGTATCATAACCAAGCAACTTCTGAACCCAGTTCCACAAGGGAGGGCTTCATCACTGCGCTATCAGACTCCTTCTGCCCAACTGTGCATATTGCATGGACACTTTTGAAAACTTGTTACTCCGAGGGAAAAAGCTCACCTCAGTCTATAGAGGCACTGAAGGACCAACCTTTGAGCACTGGGAGAGGTTTCGTACTTGATGTAAAGGAGAGCTAATTTTGCACAGTATTTGCATTTTGAAGGCAAGAGTCTAAAGGTTCAGAGGGTCTGCTGGATAATGCTCTCCTGTGGCATGTGTGATGCTGAGAACTGATAACACGAGGAAAGAAATATCCTGCCCTCACTATAAACACTGGGAACAGCACACCCCAAAAAGTACTACAGAATTGTAACAGTTCCAACACAATTTGATAGACAAAGGCTTCATAAAAGCATGTAAGATTAAATAGAAGAGGACTCTTATAAAGCTCCCATCTGTTGCCTATTGGCAAAGGTTTCACACAGTTGGGTATCAGAGTGTTTGCTGTATGGACTATAACACTGCTATATTTTTCTCTAAGATTAAGTAGAGATTGTTTTTGTTATAGGCATTAAACAACTTCAGGTTTCAGGAAGCAAAAGGACCTTGCAATCAAACACAAAAGGATGAAGAGAAGCAAGACCTTTCCTAAAAGCTGGCTCTGCAGACACAAAAAGCCACTGCACCCTCTGCTGGAGCCTGGTGGGGGGACTCCTCGAGACTGACTTCAGGCAAGTTGCACACATTATGTGTTGTCCTGTAGAAAAGAAATCAATTTTTCCTGACTATGCCTTTCCAGTTGTACAGCACAAATGAAAGCACAACATGGCTCAAAGCAGCTCTCATCCCAGTTAGGGATGAACAGTGGTGCACATTGTGCTCTAGACAGCAGGAATCATAAATTCAGTGTCAGCCACAACTACAAGTTAATTGGGCAGCAGACAAGTTTGCTTCCAGCAATAATTAAAATTAAACATCTTTTTAGCCTAAGTATCCAAAGTGGCTCAGGGACCGACTTACAGCAGCATCCAGGAGCAAACAGGGGAGATCCAACACGACTGGTTTGGGAACATCTGGGTCAGAAATGCTGGAGAAGGGCCAGGCACCCCTTGCTGCTGAGGAGCACCTACCAATCAGCTGAAACAGCCCAGGGCATACTCCAGACTGGAGCAGGTCTTGGGGATCCTCAGCCTCATGTGAGCTGATCACATCCCACTGCTCTTGGTGCGACATGGCCAATTTCTGAGCGGAAACGGAGCAAAACAGAGGCACCATCCAGCTCCAGAGCAGGATAACCATGGCCTGAGATAGAGCACTCCTAGTTTCCCTAATAAACCATTATTCCATGAGGTTTTCTAGAGCCACAGGTCTTCCCCATTTCACAATATGATCAACTAATCCAAAGCTGTGTGTCCAAGAAGGACCTTGCAAACAAGTAGGAATGTCTTATGGGAGAAGCAGGAGCATGCAGACTACCTGCAGACAACTGATTATTTCTTAAAAGGGGAAAAAACCCCTGCCTTAGCCCTCATTGCATCAAAGCACCAAATCCTAGGGATGTTTTAATTAATCCTCACCCACCAGTGGAAGGAAGCTCTTCGCAGGAGAGACTGTTTTCAGCAAGAACTCATACAGGAAAGTTATCAGCACAAAACCACAGGGAATGATCA
The DNA here is from genome assembly GCA_014706295.1 of Lycocorax pyrrhopterus obiensis. Classification (NCBI taxonomy): domain Eukaryota; kingdom Metazoa; phylum Chordata; class Aves; order Passeriformes; family Paradisaeidae; genus Lycocorax; species Lycocorax pyrrhopterus. The sequence continues at coordinate 16,535,631 of JACSVZ010000018.1, forward strand.
GTGAATTTAATGGCACAAGAAGGAGTTATTTACAAACCCTCTCTTAATGGTGAAATGTAGTTATTAAACCTGGAGTACATGTTCAGCAGCAGGGTGCTGATACCACTGGAAGTGGCATTTAAGGTATCACAAAGCAGCTGTGACCCCTCAAATGTATCAAGGGGGACCCTGCTCATGTCCTCAACTCTGAGGGATTGTTGCCCACAAGAAAGTCTTGCTGCTGGATACTCATTGGCAGCTTAAAATTACACTGGGTGTTTTTCCTAGAATTAATTTTTAATTAAACTAGAATTTGGGTGACTTCAATAACACACTCTGGCCCCAGAGTTTGTGGCTCTACTGTAGAATGTCTCCTCACTCAGAGGAGCCTGGGCTCATTTTCTGGTTTGTCAGCATAACCACATCACTCCTCTCTCTCCATAGCTCCCCCCTGTAATGTCAGACATGTCGATTCATCTTCATCTCAAGGCTTCTCACAGCTCATCCCAAAACTGATCATCTCCCACGTGCTGTCAAACCATCAACACCCCCCTCCAATCTGCCAGCCCTGCTCACCTCCACTGCCAAAGGCAAACTCCAGCCAGTCCCCTGCTTGGCTGTCTGCAGGAAAGACTCTTTCCATCATCCAACTACCCTCCTTATGCAGAAGAGCTCTTCTCCACCACCCAGAAACCCTCCTCAGTTGTCCCCTGGAAGTTTGCTCCTCCATGACATGCAGGGAAAAGCCAGCTGAGCCCTTCTCCCTGGTGCTGGCCACTGTGGTGTCCCTGCTGCTCTCTCCCTCGTGTGGGTTCAGCCCTGTGAGTCCCCTCACTCAGTGTGGCTTTCACACATCCCTGCCCACAAGGGACCAGAGGGACATGATGGGGACAATCAGCCGTGGCCATGGAGCAGTGAATCACTGGACACACAAACGGGACAACAAATGCCACGCAAAATTCCAACTTCTGGCTCTTGTCTTTGCTGTGTGAGTGACAGCTTAACGATGCCTTCCCTCCATTATCTTACCAAGAGACTTCTGTGTAAAACAAACAAATCCAAGCTCTTGAGCCAGCTGTGCTGCACAGCTGGGTTCATGAGCCCCAGGCAGCCTCAGGCGAGGCACTGTGTATGGAGGCAGCTCCCTGCTGCTTGCCTCCGCTCTGGGAAAATCAGGCATGAGCAATGGAAGTAGGTAAGAGAAATGACATTTAGACAGATAGCTACGTTCTAGCAGTATCAGACTTTTCTACTCTGAATGCCAATGCAAGCTGGTCTTTTTAAATTCATGCCTGCAGTCCAGGCCTGGTCCTCTCCCATGGGAAATCTTGGGCAGAGGCAGGGAGAGAGGCTTCACTATAACAAACATTTAAACAAATGGTTAATCTTCCCTGAATCGGGACCGTAGACCTTGGGAGAGATTACTTGACCTGGAGTCAGCAACTTTCTCCACCAGCACTAAAAATACCCCTGAATGAGCCGTGGAAATGTGATAGCTTAAACATTTAGCAGTACTTTAGGCTAGACAGTGGTTTATAATTATATGGTTTCTGTTCAGAGACCTGCCAAGAGGCCGTTCCCACACAGTCTGTATTTTAGTGAGGACAGGGCTCTGCCAGCCCAAAGGTGAGGGGAGAGGTGGTATCTGCCTTTGCCTATCAGCAAAATCAGCCCTTCTGGAGCACCACATTTCTGTCTGCAGCTTTTCTAAATCCATCAACAGCTCCTCTTAAAGGGTAAAAGAAATCTGATGAACACAAAAGAGTAGCAGTTACCACAATAGCTGTATGACTTATTTTTATAGTCTTCTTTATGTGTTTTCATAACTAGATATCCAGTGTATTGCAGTTCTCCACCCTGCTAATGCCAAAGCACTGAGAAGTTGTTTGTGGACTGATCCCAGAAGCTGAGGCACCTGGACAGGGGAGATTTGGGATCCTGGGCAACATAAGACCTGTTTAAGGATTTTGATTTGAACTACTCGAGGTGAGATAAATATCTCTTCTTTCTTCCAAATGAAAGCAAAGGTGCTAGAGCACAACCTTGGATGGCAGGAGGCGCAGGGATAAACAGATGTTGAAATGAAGGGGGAAAAAAGCAACTTTTCCATTTTGCCGACAAACCTCTGCTATTAGCAGGCACCAGGTCATCACGTCAGATAAAGAGCAGAGGAGGCAAAGGACTTATTCTGCACGACACAGCCCTTCCTCAGCACACACAAAGCAGGAGGGGAAAGTAAAAAGGACCACATGGCCTCTGAGCAGCCAGTGGCTGCGCATCCCAGTGGGCAGATGCTGACAAGCATCCCCATAAACCCCAGCACTGGGGCTGAGCTCCCCTTAACCAGGGAAGGAGCAGTACAGGTGTCAAATACATATACATATACACACAGCAGAGACATTTTATCTCTACCTACACACAGACATGAGGATCCAGGGAGGTCGGGACAGGCTGCTCAGTGGAACTGCCTTCGCCTGCCTTCCATCAGAGGGCAGTGGCAGCCCTGCCACTTTCACTGTCCCCTGCTGCCCAGTTCATCTCACCAACCCCTTCCTGCTCTGGAGCACAAGTGCTGCCCATCCCTGGTTCTCCAGTGCCCAAAGCCAAGACCTGGCTGGGAGCAGGTTTCCATGGGCTTGTCCTGGATGAGCCTTGATGTGCCAAGATGAGCTCTTGCTCAACAAGTACTTCAGGAGAAAAAAGCATCCAAAATACTCCCAAACCCAGCAACAGGACAAGAGCAGAGACGAGAGCACTGTGGGGAACACAGAGAGTGACCAATTAACCTGGTGGGACATGAGGGACATCAGCTCATCCCTGCCACGCTGATGGGGACCCAGGACCCCAAAGAAATTACTTTCTGCAAGAACCAACAGCCCGTTCCGCACAAAACGCCGCAGGATTTTAAACTGGTGATGGGCTAAATTATCAGTGTGGTGCAGAGAGTCACAAATGGCCCCTTGCCTGGGCATCTCGTGGGACAGCCAGAGGCAGCTGTCCCTCGGCCAGGGCAGCACTGGAGGGACAAGTGCAATGTCAGGATTGCACACAGCAATTCCGTTGCTCACATTAACTAATAAAAAACCACTATGTGTTTCTGCAGAAAGGCTTTTTGAAGAACCACAAACCCCTTCTTTTCCACAGGCAGAATGTTTCTAAACTATTTCCTGTGAAAGTCTGCAGTAAAGTCTCTTTCTAAATTACACTCATTAGTTAAATTGGGTTTCATTACCATCCTTTCCCTCAGAGCCCATTACACAAGTTGGATGCTGCATTTCAGGAATCCATTACATGCTAACAACAATATTTCCTTTGAAAAATTATGTTAAAAAGACTTTTTGATGTTAAACTATGTCCTATTTTTTTGTAGGTCCAAGATCTTATCAGAGAAGGGGAGGCAAAAGCTTTGGACACCATAGTGCCCTCTAGAATGCCCCCTAGTTCATCCAAATCATTATTTTTATAAGCAGAATTAACAGAAACAGTAAGTTATTATCCCCATAGACAGCTTTTTTTTTTTTTTTACTAATTCAGGCCCTCTTTTATGCACTCTGCAGCCTCTAGGAAAGAGAAGCAACACAACTCAGAGGGAAAGTGTGCTGGCACATGGGATTACAGCTTGTCATCTCATATGGTTCATGTGGCATTTGTCACCATCAAGGAAAAAAAATAGAGGAAAAATAAGACATTGCTAATAGGCATCTGCAGTGCTGTGCCCCAGGGCTTATTTCCTGTCAGAAATTAAACTAGACTCTTGCAAAACCTGGATATTTCCAAAACCTGACATTCAGGAAGCCAAATCACCCTCTCTCCCTCACTGCAATCTACCCATACCCGTGGATTTCACTCTGGGGCTCTCATTAAGCACATTGAGGTCTATCAGGTTGTACTGACTCGTGAATAGAACAAGAAGGATCTTGTCTGTTGGGTCAAAGGCCAGAACAGGCTGTGAGTTTTCAGACACCTGTCTTACCAAAAGAGCATTTTTAGCATAAGCTGGGGATTCACAGCCCTTAGAGCATTGCCAGCCACTTTAGTCATGCCATGGTACTTGGTAAAACAGAAAGGAAACTATTATAGCTATTTGCATCCCTTCCATAACAGGGGAAAACAACTCTCTATTGCTAAGTGACAGACTGAATCAAGCACTTCCTCTTTAGTGAAAATTTTATTAGATCTCAGCATGGTTACGATTTTGGAAATTGCTTTTACAGTTTTATGAGTTTTAGAGCTAAAATTTAATGCCATTGTCTTTCAAATTTAATCTTGCTTGAATAACATTTAATTTGATTCCTCTGTGGTGCTTACTTGCACATGGGCAGTTCACCATTTTGCTATTCACCCCTTTGCAAGCACCCTCTCTGGTGTGACCCCCAAATACAGAGCAGTGGGCAATCCTGCACCACAGGGCATCCTGCAAAGCCTACAGAGCTGCAGTGTTTGGGGTTTTTTTGTGATTTTTTCCCCTTCAGACATACACACTATGTAGGCTCTGCAGCCACAGCTAAAGAGAATTGCCTGTGCCTCGCACACATCTTCCCCTTTTCTCAGGGTCTCCCAGCACTGTGTGAGATGAGGAAAAATCCATCCTGCCTCACTTACCTCCCACACAATTCCCCCATCTCCTTCCCAGCGAGAGACCTTTCACTGCCTGCACCACGCAGCCCTTGCTTTGCTTGTCTTGTCCTGCTTTACCTCTTCCACACTCCTGCCATCAATGCAAATTAAGTAATTGCCAATCACTGCCACCTGCCTGCCATCAGTTTTCCTGCAAATTTTTAAAAAAACCACCTTTGGATCCAGTTAGGAACAAGCAAAAGGTGAAGAAACTGATTGGTTATCTGCATTGTTCCAAGCCTTGGGATGTTGCTCAGACTCAGAATAAGGCTGTAACCCCCATGAAACGCAGCGTGGTGGGTGCAGAGAAGGTGAGCAAAGCATCCACTGCTCTTGCACAGCTCATACAAAACCTTCATGAATCACTCTTTACTCCCTGATCTGTATCTCAGGGTATAATGCAAAATGTCAGCAAGTAATTTGGTCTTTTCCATGTTTAATTCACTCAGTGTAAAAATCTCTCATCTCAGTTAGCAAAATCAAAGCGAAACCAACAATTGTCCAGCAGGGGTGCCAGGAGCCATGCCTTGCAGACCTTCACCATCTTCCCCTCGCCCACACTAGTGGCAGCCAGGCAGAAGTTTATTAAAAGACTCCAGAGAAACCCATCTGCAGCCTGGAAATGCAGATTTACAAAGAGCTCTTAACCTATATTTCCCAGTGTGGTGTTGCCTTTCCCTGGTCTTAAAATTAAGAACCAAACACGGTTTAAGGGAAAAGGGGCTTTTACTTCGGTATTTATTTAAGGACCCTTAGGTGCACGACTTCATCCACGTGGAATGTGCCAAAATGCACCCAAAATGCACCCGAAATGCACCCCCGAAATGCGCACACACGATAGATCGTGTATACAATTTATAGACCTTGCAAATTAGCATATCTATCAAAGATTCCCCAATGAGAGGCTTAAATGAATAGCATGATATCCCCCCATCCCGAGGAATTCCCCCCTTGAGGGGTCTATCTTAGTTTACAGGATGTGTTCTAGAGAGGACCTTGGTTTCTCAGGGTAGCATAGGACTTTCTGTTGATGCCTTTTCCTGGTCTTAAAATAAAGAGTCAAACACGGTTAGAAGGGAAAAAGGGATTTTACCTCTGTATTTATTTTAAGGATCCTTAGGTGCACCACGTCCAGGTCGGATGCACCTCCATGCACACCACAATGCACACCCCCAATAGATCTGGTATAACATTATAGGTGTTACTAACTGCATATCTATCATAAATTCCCCAATGAGAGGCTCGAGTGAGCCCCCCTCCCTAAGGAACCTTCCCCTGGATGGTTCTATCTCAGTTTACAAAATGTGTTCTGGAGAGGACCTTGGGGTCTGGGGCATTCTGATCCCTAACTACAAAACCTCTAAAAAGTTTAATCACCTAGCTGAACAAACAAGTCCAAGAATGTAGGCTAAAGCACTAAGAATACAGAAGTTGTAAAAAAGGTATAACAGGGGTATAAAAGAAAAGACAAAAATCATCATGGCATCACTGTGACGCCCAACTGTGAGGCCTCCAGAATGTTTGGTCTCCTGGCTTAACAGAATATTAGGACTATGCTAAGTTATTGAGTTTAAGGAATTACAAGTATGCATGCTAAAAGCACTGAAGATACATAAAAGCTATATAAAAGGGTATATAAGAGGTATATATAAAAAAAAATCGTCTTGGCATCAGTGGCACAAGAGCTGGAGCACATTTTCTGCAGTCCAGTATGTTGGTGGCCCCCCTCTCTGGGGGCAGGGGCAGAAGTCAGTGGTGGTGGCTGCTCTCCTGTGGGTCAGAGGAGTATCAGAGATGTCATGGGCTGGTGACCTCGCTGTTGTGTTTGAAGGGTGCCCTTGAAGCTGGTGGGTTTCCCTGTGGCACCTCACCATGGTGCATTCACCTCCACTGCTCTAAACTGAGTGTGCCACAAGAAACAGAGAGTATTTGGCCCTCAGGATGTTTATTAACAGAATTAGGAAAAAACCACTCATTTTCTGAGCTTCTGAGGAAATGTACAAAATTACTTCACTCATTCTTTTCTACTCTTTGGTCTCTCAAACAAAACTGGTAATTAACAAAATGAATTTAGGATGATGCAATGTTATCTGGCTTGCTTTAGCTGAGCCCTGGGCACCAGAAGCATTGCACAGAAGTAGCTACTGTGATTTTTTGCCTATATAGTCTGTCTAAACGTATTGTCTCAAAATTTTACTGTCAAATAGATTTTCCCCTCTCTATGTATGACATCCGACAAGCAGGAAAACAGTACACCAAGAGTGTTTCTTCTTGAGAAAAAAATCACACAGGGATCCAAATGGGAGAGCAGGATGAGGGAAGACAGCAGGGGCTTAAAACCCCTCATGTAACAGGACCAGCACGATGCCCCCCCTTGTCTTGCAGGGGTTCTCTGGAGCTGAAACACCTCATCTGGTCTCCACCAGGCCCTGAAGCCAACTCTAGCCCAGCATCAGCTGGTCAAGGCTTGTGGAAAAATTTTCCTGAAGAAATAATTTTGATTGAATAAGCAAGAATCAGCTGAGGCATATTGATTACTAACAGCATGCCTGATTTCTTAAAAGCCTTTTACTTGAAGATCAGTACAGAGCGTGTCCAGAGATGTTTCTGTCTTTAATGCAATCACCTTCGACTTCACAAAGAATACACAATTCATAAAATAAATGAAGACTACCTAGGACCCAGGCTCTTTTACTTAGGGAAAGCATTAGAGATTTCCTCCACCCATTTAGGTCAGACCTCTAGTGCCAGCATATAATTTTCCCTTCCTCTTCCCAGAGCCCAAAGGGGATGGTGCCTGCTTAGCTCTGCACATACACAAATGTCAACTCTTTGCTTCTTCTTAAAGAATTGCTGCCAAATCTCTTATTGTATTGTCATTTGTATTTTTCTACTGAATGTTATAACTTTGCCAGGCTTTGAAACCATTTCATAGGAGCAAGTTTCTGCCTCTCTCTCTCTCCCACGTTAACAGGATTCTACGTGAAGGTGTTTTACATCCAACCCATCAAGTACAGTGGCCCCATAAGAAGGGAGTGAAAATCAGCGTCCTGGTGCCCATGCAAAGGGTGACTGGGGAGTTAGATTCCATGTTCATATCCAGAACTGTGCCTTAAGAGATCCTGTCCCAACCTGTAAGCAGAAGGCTGCACATCAGGGTTGAAGCTCCAGCCCCCCACTTGTGGGGCATTGCCTGGGCATAGGTAGTCACTCCAGTAGAGTGGAAACCACTGAGCCTCAAGCAGTTGTTCCACCTCAGAAGTATCCCTGAACAAAATACTGGTGGTTCTCTGAGCAAGACCAGAGTCAGAGTAAAGTAACAACACCTGCTTTAAAGCTGTTACCATATCCACATCCAGTCTTCATCACTGTTCTCTTGGATGGGGGCTGATGCAGTGGGGATGGTGGGAGGAGATGGATCCTCAAAGCTCAGCAGCCTGAGCCCTGATGCAGCTCACTCCTCTTGGACTTCGCTACTTTCTTGCAGCCAAAAATGAAGATTTCTGTAATAAGCCAGAAATTTCACTTGTGCTTAAACATGGAAAATCACATTATTAAAGGGCTGCTTCACTACAAATTGCTTTGCATTTCTTTGGTGCCATCATAGAGTTTGGGCTGGGTTCTGCTTTTTTAAGGCAGCTGGGGTGAAAAAACCTATATAAAGCTGAAACCCAAATCTTCCCCAGGGCCCATCACCAAAGCCATAAAACAACATTGATGAAGTAACTCACTCCTTTTCCCCAGACTCCTGCCTCAGGAGTGCCTTGGCACACCCAGGTTTCTTTCTGTCCAAGTGAGGTATTTCTTTCCATTAGTAAATCAGCTGAAGACTTTCCCGGGACAAGCAGCTCTTGTGAACAGGACAGGGCTGCTCAGGGCAAGGCTGCCAATGTGCTACTGGGAGTGTCAGGGGCTAAAGTGCTCTGCAAGTGCTGCAGGCTCACGTCTTTCCTAGCACAACTCCTGCCCTGGAGAAGCAGGGAAGCTGCTTCTGTGGGGGCTGTGTATATCCTGGCAGCCTGTTTGTTTCTTCTAACTACAGAAGGACATTTGCTGCACCTGTGAGAGGTGCTTAACCTGCTGTCTTATTCACTCTCCCCAGGAACCACTTTAATTTTGCTATGAGTGAAAAATCAGCATGTCCACATAAACATTCAGCCCCACCTGCAGAGGCAGATAGTGACCGGACATCGAAGGCAAGTCAGTACAACTGAGTTGTGAAAATTTGTTGTAAAAAAACCCAGCACTTTTCCTTCTTTTGCTTATATTTCAGCTAAAGTCTCCAGTGTTCTCCAGGCTGACAAAGTTTTTTAAATTTTTATCATGAAGTTGGTTGCCCTCAGGAAAGAAAGACTCCCACCTACGATTCACTTGTCTAAAATTCCAGGTTCTAACACAGTTATCAACTTACATTTGAAAAGAGAAGCTCCCACTCAAGCCCCCACCTCTCCATGCAAACCCTAATGAGAACTGAGCTGACTTTTGCAACTGAGCAGGGCTCTGAGCTTCCAGCAACATCCCAGCTTTGCTCCTCCACAAGTACATTTTCACCTGTACGTTAATGACCACAGCTCAGCAGTTTTCCAGTGTGTCCCACAGATTGGTTTCACAAACATTTTCAGGGATCCATTATTTAATCAGAGTTTCTCCAGCAGCACAGGGATGCTCCTTCATAAAACCTTCCCATTTCAGCTGGGGCTGTCACCTGGTAGCAGAGGAGAACATTAAATATCACTTTCTATTTCATGTTACAGTTGGGGCAAACAGTATAAGTAAATCCAGTTTTATCTTCTCAGTCTATTAAAAATTAACTGGGTCTAGAGGAAGGGAAAATACAATGTGTAGCTGACTCTGAGAGGGAAATAAAGAGCTGGTAAAACACACAGTTCTACAAATATTTAAGGTGAGGGAAAGGGCTACTGGGGGAAGAATCAGGGACAGTTAGGCTTTTGAGTAGAGAGCTAGGAAACTCAGCCATGCAGAGCTGCTTTGTTTCTGTACCAGTTCTGCAGAGATTCATTTCCTTCTATCTCTTCTCTTTTACAAGTTTGCACCACAAGGTCCCAGACTAACTGTCTGAAGTTGCAACCCAAATCTATAGTATGCACTTCTATTTCCTCAAGCCTTAAAGGACTTTTTGAAGATTCAGCCAAAGCTTTGTCCTCTCCAGGAGATAGAACATAGCTAGCAAAAAGATATTTTGTGTTCTTTAATCCTCCCTACTGAAACCAGCCTACCTCAGGCTTAGGTATGTTTGTTAATAAGGGCAAAACAAATTTGAGATGGAGCCTTCAATCAGAATTGTGCAGTAGCACAACTTCAGCTTCGTCTTCAGTTCATACTTAGCAAAGACAGGCCGGACAGTCACATCTCCCACAGCCTGATATCTCCTCAACACGACAGGCCCAGCCCTGCCTTTTGCTGGTCAACGAGCGCAGCCTGCTGATATCCCACCAGAACTACAATCTCAGCCACGTACACAGGGATTAGTTAATCGCTGGGGCAAGATTCCTCTCATTTCAACGATCAGAAGCTGGAATTATTAGCCAGAGCAATTTGTTTTATGTCGTGCCCACTGGATTTTCACTACAAAAGCCTGCGCTGCAAGTGGCAGGAGTAAATTCTTCTACAGACATTCTTGACATATATTTCATTTTATGATTAGCACTTAGAATATGATCCATTTTTCAGAGAAACAGATTTAGGGATATTTAACAGCCTATTGTACACAGCTCAGCTGGGAGATGAGAGCTCAGCACTGACTTGTTCCCACATTAAACACTCTGGGCTAGCCAAGAAGGACCAAGCCAAAGGTAAGATGGTACAGATATAGATATAGATATAGATATATGTAGATGTACATATAGATTAGATACAGATATAGATATACATATAGATATAGATGTAGATGTAGATACAGATACAGATAGATATAGGAAGAGTATTTACCTTTTCAATCACCTGCCAACAAGCCCAGCAAGCCTACAGTTGTGATATTGTAAAACGACCAAGAAATAAAATGCTCAACACTCATTTATCCAGGTCACTGGGGAACAGCCCTTCAGAGGTGGCAAAGAGGAAGGGCTTTATCAGTTTTTGGACGTTGGTTGAATCCAACCATGTAAAGGAAACAATGGAGAAACCAACCCTCACTTGTGGGCAAGCAGAAGTGGGAGGCAGCACGGCCGACAGGAAACCACAGGGCTTGGTGTTGGGGGGAATTCGCTCTGGCTCAGGGTTTGGCCCTGGCTTTGCTGATGTTTCTGCTCAAAGGCCCCACTACCATTGCTCAGGCATATCTCAGCTTTCTGGGGTTTTTTCCTCCAAAAATCTTATTCCATTCTTCTACTATGCAACTTTATTTATTAAGACATAACGTTAAGATAATTAATAAGTTAAGGGTGACTGATCTAACATTTGCAAGGTTTATGGACACATGCACAGCAGGTACCATCCAAAAGCCCTGGTAACTGGCAGTTTACACTCCTGAAATATGACATCATTTACACAGCAGAATCAGGGTATCTTGGAAAAGCTGAATAGCAAAGGAAGGATTTCTCCAGGACAGCATCAGGCTTAACTCCTTCTCTGCCTGTTGGGGTTCTCAACATCAGAAGGATGTGGACCTGTTGAAGCAAGTCCAGAGGAGGCCATGGAGATGCTCTGAAGGCTGGAGCCCCTCTGCTCTGGAGCCAGGCTGGGAGAGCTGGGGGTGTTCACCTGCAGAAGAGAAGGCTCCAGGGAGACCTGAGAGCCCCTTCCAGTGCCTAAAGGGGCTCCAGGAGAGCTGGAGAGGGGCTTTGGACAAGGGCCTGGAGTGACAGGGTAAGGGGGAATGGCTTCAAACTGACAGAGGGCAGGGTCAGATGGGATATTAGAAAGAAATTCTTCCCTGTGAGGGTGGGGAGGCCCTGGCACAGGTTGCCCAGAGAAGCTGTGGCTGCCCCATCCCTGGAAGTGTTCAAGGCCTGGTTGGATGGGGCTTGGATCAACCTGGGATAGTGGAAGCTGTCCCTGTACATGGCAGGGGGGTTTTTGAGTTGCCTTCCAACCCAAACCAGTCTATTATTCTGTGACTCAGTGATATCAGCCCAAACACTCCCATTTGCCTGCTGAGCTATTGCTCAGTCCATCAGAAGACCTTGAAGGGTTTTCTTACACAGCCAAGTAAGTTACTACTGACATAAAAGGGAGAAAATGGGGACCTCCCACCCTGTGCAAGAGTAAGGAATGAGCATTTCCCAATTTAACCCACCTGGCTCCTCTCCATCTCCATGGCCGCTCCCCACCACAGAGAAGGAAATGGTGCAACTGCAGCTCCCGGGACTGTGCAATGCCCGGGGGTTGTTCCATATCCTTCTGTTACTGGGTGCTAAGTGGCCAATTCATGTCTTTCACAACTGCACCTACCAACTGTTGAATTAACATCTTGGGTGCCCAGCACAGGAATCCCTCCAACTTTGGTTCTGAGCTTCCTCATGCCTGAGGTGAGAGATCTGCACCTGCCAGCTCACCCAGGAAAGATGGGGAATGCACTGAGACATCCCAACTGCATCATCCTACACTTGAAAGCTGTTTTATTAAGAGTACTTTACCACAAGTGTATTAGATACATTGCAGTAACAATGGCATTTTGATGTGTTTTTGATAGACCAGAGCAAGATTCAGTGCTGTTAGGATCTCTTACAGAGAAGAAATAAAAATAAATGTACACAGTTATGAGCAATTTGGAGTCAGCCCTGCACACAGGGGAGATGGGAAAAAATTGCAAAGAACAGGCAGCTTAGAGCCATTTTACAAAGCACCAGGCTGCAAAACAAGACTCAAGGAAAAGCTTCTTCAGTGTCTGTGCACCCATAACACCTTCCCTTCTTGTGCCTACCAGCTTGGCTGGCTTTACACTAAGCCTTTCCTTCACAAGACTTTGTGGAGTGGATTGAAGTGCTGCAATCTTTCCTTGGTAAAATTTGGAGCATGTGAGTTCACAAGAGTCTATAAAAATCAGTAGCTTTTCAAGGCAGCTCTGCCCCAAGCTAAAGTTATCTAATGAGGTATTTAAAACTCTCCCACTGCAAACTGAAATAAATCAGAAATAAAATCTGGTTGAGAGAGATCATTACTGCGGAAATCCCACTGGACACCCCTCAACTGGGAATGGGCAGGCATCCCCTGAAAAAATGTTCATTTTTAAATGGTTTTGAGTGCAGTAGGAAAAAATCTTCCAGCAGCCAGTATGGAGCTAGCCAGGCTCAGAAACACTTTACTACCTCTCTGCTATGAAATCTTCATTGAAAATGCCACCCATACCACCTCCCCTGCTGACTCCTGCTGTTAAGGAGAGCTGAGGGGGTTTGCAGAGAGTTGGTGTCAAATGAAGGAGAATAAGCAATGAAGGTTGTTTCTGGCAAGGATCACACAAACCCACACACCCCATCTTTCAGTTCAGGGATAAGCAGCATTCCCAAACCCTGAATACCCACTGAGAACCCTTACCAGCAGATTGTATCATTTATCAGCCAGGACTCCATTATATTAAGCAAATTACAGCCAAAAGCCCCATCCAAACTGGACTGAAGGGACGTAACTTTTACATAAATATCTGTTTGCTGGTTGAGTGTGAAAACCAGCAGTTCTTCCTGGCAGGATGGAGAAGAAAGCAGCAGGGATAAAACCAGCCAAACCACTTGTCATAACCCCAGGGAGGGCTAAAAGATTGTTTGGGGATTAAATATTGGCTGTAAAGAAAAGCTTGGAAACACAAGTGTAAAATTTGTCTCCAACTGCTTGTTCCATGGAGGTTTTCAGAAAACACAATGTACAGATGCTTTTGCAAACTAGAAGTGGGGCAGAGACACATCTGTTTCTTCTCTGAATAAAATCTGCAGGACTTCCAGAGGTTTCTGTAACTTGAAATATCAGATATTTTATGTGAAAGTACCATGACTCATTTAAATTTCATATTATCCAGGACGTGTCTGTAAAGAAAATCTAATACTTTTCTGTAAGTAGTGCAGAAAAGACAAACTGAAGGATTACAAGAGGCACAAAGGAGTCTACTTTACAGTACAATAGCTGAAACCAAGAAGGCACTAAAGGCATCACTTTAAAACCCAGAATTATTGACCTCCAGGTCAGTTTTGCCCATGCAACTTGGGTTTGCAACTGTTGTTTCATAACTTGAAGATGTTTTAATAAGTATTACATTGTTAAAAACCAGGGTTTCAGTGAACAGACTTCATGGATTTAAGTGAAATAATTGACAATTTCAGCTGAACCAGAAAAAAGGAGATGTTTCAACGCAAAAGCATCTGTATTTCTTAGCCTAAGTGAATACTCATGAACGCCAAACACTCCCTGTGTTCTCAGTCACAAAGCTCTGGTGGGCACAAACACCCAGGGAGGAATGAGCAGCAAAGGACAAACTGGTGACATCCACTCTGGAGCTTCCCTCACCTTTTCTCTTCAGCCCAATCCTCAGAACCATATTCGTGGTTCCTACCATTTTTGTCCTAAATGTGCCCTTACTTCAGGATGGGGAAGAAAAGGTGTTAAGACACAGCTCAACCAGAGTTTCCTGAAATGTGGTGGTGTTCATTTCCATCTGTAACTGTGTGCTAAGAGCCCAATCAGTTTGTCCATCTTTCCCAACCAGCTCTAACAACTGTTAGAGCCTGTAGACATCCAGAGTGCCCAGTATGGCAACACCACCTGCCTGGAGCTGTAATACTTTGCTCAAGACTGATTGGCCAAGACACCAGACTTGGGCTTTCAAAAGCACATAAATAGCTCAGGTGGCAGCTGTTCAATGTCTTTGACTGGATCAAAGAACACGGGTGACACGGCCCCAAAATGCCAGCTCTCAGTCTGGTTGCTCTGGTCAGCTTGGTGTCCACTGGTGAGTTGAGATTACTGTAATGCAGCTGGGTTTGACTGGGCTTAGGCAGACAATGATGAATTCTTGAAATTCAGTTGAACATAAATAATGCTGGGGGTTTTTTGCTCTAGTTTTATGAAGAATGATGGTAATGTGGACAGTTATAACTATTATAAAATATGGAATTAGGTGCACATTAAGACACATGTACTGAAGTAGTTGGAGATTTCAGAAAGAATCATAAAATCATTAAGGTTTGAAAAGACCTCTAAGATCAAGTCCAACCATGAACCCAGCACCATTAGAAAGTAAAAATAGTTTATTTCACAAACTATTTTTTAAAATCTTTATCTATAGCTTTGCTTTCTTTTTAGTGCATATACCTTAAAGTAAGACATCAGGAAAAAATGAATCTATAAGTCTATACAGCAGGTTGTTAAAATGTCCTTTTACCTACAGTTTCTGAAATTGCAAACTCCTTTGAGCTCACGTCTTTCACTTTAAACACCCTATTTTGCACCTGAACACTTTCTGTTGCACTGGACTAAGAATGTGGTTGATTTTTTCCTCTTTTCCATGTGTAGTTTTCACCAAGCAGCTGGATGCACACCCGCCCCAACAACAGCACCGACACTGGGCACAGATCTGCAGCGGGAATCCCACCAACCAGATCCGCGGCTGCGACAGATACGGCTGCGGGAGTTTCGGTGCTGACAGGTAACGCAGCGGAGCCTGGGCACGGGGGGCCACTGTGCTTTCCTAAATTAAGTGTTCAGGCAAGCAGAAAGAGAACAGTTAAACAGGGCTGACACTCGGAATGGGAGAACACTGTTGTCTGCAGGACCTCTTACTCATTTTTGGGATATTGCTTGGCAATCTTACAGAAGCGCAGTGATACCACTGGTGATAACAGATGCAGGGGTGAAGGAGCAGGACTGTTACATGAATTACAGACAGAGTAAAGGAAATGGAAGTATTTAAAGGATTTTTGTCATTTATCCTTGTTGCTTAAACTCCAGAAATTTAACTAACACTCAGCAACAGCTTACAGGAAGCTGAGTAGATTCATTTACACAAACTAAAAGTCTGTCAGCATCATTAAGTAGGGACCTCATAAAACAACAGGTTATATTTCTCTGAAAAAATGCTTTTTTAATGTAGAATCACTCCTGCATTTTCCTGTCACCTCCTCTCCCCAGGCTGTATAAGTGTCCATCTTCATCATGCAACTTCCAAATTTCTAAGTGAGAAAATGCCAAACATAAGATTCTATTTCACATGGGCACAGATGTTTTTTGGGGTAAAAAAATGGTACTTTTCTATAATAGTTTGAAATACTCCATGAACTTGGGAAAAGAAAAAATAAGCTTAAATTTGAAATTTCATCCCACTCTAAAGAAGTTCAGAGTAACATGAACAATTTGCAACAACAACAACAAAAAGATGCTTCAAACCTGCTACTTCTGCCCAATTTCATTGCAGGTAAAAAATTTTGTTAGACGAGCTTCAGCTATCATCCTGCATTAAGTGACCAAGTGATACATAACATTAACCCTGAGAGATGTCTCTAGTTACGTATTTCTGCCTCCAGGCATGGTGGCAAAGAAAAGCACATGGGTGTGGACGTCATCTGTTCTGATGGAGCCATGGTGTACGCTCCTTTCAGCGGGCAGCTCTCGGGACCCATCCGATTCTTCCATAATGGAAATGCCATTGATGATGGAGTCCAAATCAGGGGATCAGGCAAGTAACTAACAGCAGGTGTGCTGTGAGGCGTGCACAAGTAATAACTTCATTTACTTGAGCAAGGTTTTTGTGGTTCTTCAATTCAAGCACAGTGTTGATTAAACTTACACCCTCTCTAGCACGCTGAAATATTGGAAGACAGCACCAGCAGGATGTAGTCCTTTCCTATGCTTTTCTTGGAAAGGAGGAAAGAAAGGAGTTGAAAAACAGGTAGCAGGAAAACAACAACCTCAAATCAAAAAATAGGAAACAGTAAAAATAAAGCACCGGAAATATGTCCTCAGTTTTGCTGAGAGGATGTTTTCCTGCCTCTATTTTCTAATTCCCTTTTTTCCTTTTTGCCCTGGCAAATACAGTAATTTTGATTTCACCATTGTTGGTACCCTGACTACATTTCTGCTTTATCCTAACAGTCTCCAGTAAGAGGCTGGCAGGGAATGCTTCTTGCTCACCCCAGGAGCAGATGCAGCTGATGTTTCCTGACCTTGCTTCCTCTCCTGTCTCTCCCAGGTTACTGTGTGAAGCTCGTCTGCATTCACCCCATCCGGTACCATGGCCAAATCCGCAGAGGGCAACAGCTTGGGAAAATGCTGCCAATGCAAAAAGTATATCCTGGCATTATTTCTCATATCCACGTTGAGAACTGCGACCACTCTGATCCTACTCATCTGCTTACGCCTGGTAAAAAAACCCTTAACAACAAAAAAAGCAACTCAGAACAAGAGTAGATCTGCACTCTAGGACCCGTGATAGTATTTTTGAATTTTTCTATTTAAAGCATGTTTCTTCTATGAAATAACCCTAATCTAGAAACATTACCATACAGCTTAGGTCTACATTCCATTTACATTTCCCAAAGGATGACAAATTTTATGGGGGAAAATCCAACTACAAGCATGGGATGTAATTTCAGTATGTTCTTACCTAACTGTAAATCAAACATAGTAGTTGCAAACATGCCAGTGTTAAAACTATCTAGAAGTTAACTTTGATGTGCTGTGTTCCTGTATTTCAAAGATGTTCCGCCATTGCCACAACAGGACAGACGCTGGGCCGCAGTGTGTGCTGGGAACCCTACCAACGAGATAAGAGGCTGTGATAAGTATGGCTGTGGATACTATGGAGCTCCAAGGTAATATAATAATTGGAACACGTGGGGTTTTGTTGTTCTTCCACTGAAATAAGAGTTGAGTTCTGTTTAGGTCATGTAAGAATTACAGCTTTGAAGGTTTAGATTGGACATGAGGAAACTTTTAGGCTGCCCACATTGTTCAAAACACCTCTCTGGATTAAGCCATGCCTGACCTAATGTTGCGAACACTTCTGACTCAAGTGGAAGGTTGGACTTGATGTGCTTCAGACAACCAAACTTTCTGTGACTCTATGGTTTTATTTAAAGACCTGGAAGAAAGGTGTTTTTCTCCAACTCTTACAGGTCATCCACCCTACGTGCCATTACATCACCTACACCTTTGCAGATCCTTCAGCCAGTTTACTGACACTATTTCTATGCTAACAGCGCATTTCCAGATCTCACCATGTGCTGCCTGACCCCTCTCTGTAGCACTGGGCCTGACCAGAGATGTCTGTAATGATGTGTTTGTTTTCAGACGCAATGGCAAAGGGAAGCACCGGGCAGTGGATGTCATCTGTGCCGACGGGGCGACCGTGTACGCTCCCTTCTCTGGCCAGCTCTCTGGGCCTGTTAAATTCTTCCACAATGGAAATGCCATTGATGATGGAGTCCAAATTAGCGGATCAGGTAAATAGCTATCTTTCATTTAACATTTCTTTGTCTTGAGCTCATACAGGATGCATTACCTTAGCATACTACTTAGCCAAGTAGTCTAGCCATGTGTTCTATCCACTTACATGCAGAACTTTTTGCTCCTGCTACAGTGCAGATAACTGAGTTCTGCAGAATGTCTTCAGGCTTTTCCCTTTCCTACAGCATGAATTGCCACCTTCTCCCTGCCTTGCATCTTCCCTCTTCTACCAAGTCAATGGCTCCAACCACTACCTAATTTTTATGACCACAGTGTCTTTGCTATTTTGGTATTTCCACTATTGCTATCTCAGTGGAAAGGACAGACAGAAATTGTTAATATTTCTGAAATAGAGTTAGCACAGAAGAACAAATGCTTCATCAGTCATCTGATGTTTTCCCTCCTCTTGTTTTTCACCAGGATTCTGTGTAAAACTACTCTGTATCCACCCTGTAAGATACAACGGTGCAATTTCTAAGGGACAAGTCCTTGGGAGAATGTTGCCAATGCAAAGAGTATTTCCTGGGATCACATCTCATATTCACATTGAGAATTGCGATCACTCGGATCCTACAAGCAATCTCGAAAGGGGGAAAGGGCAAAGAGATTGAAATGGAAATGCAGTAAATTCCAAATAAATCCATCTCAGCATCCAAAAGTTGTTTTTTCTTCCCATGCACAACACTTTATACTATCACCTTTGAGCCTTACACAAGCAGTGTCTGTTGGATGGCAACAGGGACTCCAAAAACAACAAAAAAAAAAATTCGAGTTTTTGTTGGAATTTGTATTTACCAGAGAATCACAAAATTAGCAATGACTAGCTTTCTCTAAGTCTGAAGAATCAGCTAAAACGCAAAGCGCTCACTCCCTCCTGTGGCAGAGAAGGTGCACTCCACTCCTGTCAGCTTCTCCAAGCACCAGCTGGCCTCACTTGTTCAGACCAGAGAGCAGAACAAATGCTTCAAAAAATCAGTGCACCAAAAATCCCAACATTCATCAATGCAAGCCCATTTAACAGGAAGCTTGGAGCTGGAGCAAGCTGACATTCCATAGCTGGACTTGATGACCTTTAAGGTCTTTCCCACCCATAGCAATTCTATGATTCACGGCTTCACAGAAACACTGCCTTAGTGACAGGGACAGAGAAAAGGACAATGTTCAAAGCAGCCTTTTAAGAGTTTCCCCCCTGAACTTTAACTCTGTCACCAGTGTTTGTAAATACACTAACACTGTTCTGTTGGCTGGAGAGACAGAGGACTCGAGGACTTCCCAAACACCCAGAAGCTTTGTCCACACTCCATTTTATGGTTTGCATGTCAGAAATCCTCAGGTTTCAGGCACAAACATGAAATGACAATGACTAATTTGCCATTCTCCAGTCTCTCCCAAGGTTTGTTACATACCTGGCTTCTAGCACGACAGAACCCTAACAGGACACAGTGCAATAGATGGATGAGCCTAGTATCAGTGCATGGATTAAACCACTTTATTACATTTCCATTTAAAGCAAACCACACATCTTAAACCAGATACTGTTTGGAAATATTTCAGTTTTGTGTTTAAATTATAATCTCCTGGATTATGGAAGTGCTCAGATCACAGGCTCTACTAACCAGAGTTGGATGCTTAGTAACTGTGCAACAGGCAATAAACCATTTCTGACTCAGGTCTGGGCGTTACCTGAAATCCGTGAGCTTCCAGCTGGGAACAAGTGTGTCCAAGCAAAGGGTGGTTTAACCCTTTAGCTGTTGTTTTGTGGAAGTGGGGAAGAAACTCACATTTTCTCTGCTGTGAACGCACTGGTTTCGGCTGGGGTAGTTCATTTGCTTCATAGGACCTAGAATGGAGCTGTGGATTTGTACTGGAAGCAGCACTGATGACACCGGGATGTTTTTGCTGTAGCTGAGCATTGCCTACACAGAGTCCAGGCCAGCTCTGTTTCTTGTACTGCCCCAGCAGGGAGGAGGCTGAGGGTGCACAATCTGGGAGGTGACACGGACAGGACAGCTGAGCCCAGCTGACCCAAGGGACATTCCATAGTGTATGACATCAGGCTCAGCATATAAAGCTGGGGGAAGGAGGAACAGGGATGTTTATGTGTGATGGAGCCCTGCTTTCCTGGAGATGGCTGATGGAAGTGGTGAACGAATTCCCTTTTCTGGGGTTGCCTGCATGTGTGGCTCTTGCTTTACTACTAAACTCTTTAGCTCCAGCCATGAGTTTTTTCTCTTTTACCCTCTGATTCTCTCCCCTATCCCTCTGGCTGCGAGGGGCTCAGCTGCCAGCCAGGGTTAAACCACGACAGTGACAAACACCAGCAGCAAATTCTTGTAGACTTCTCATTACCAATAGGAAGACAGAACAAGTGCGGCACCAAAATCATTACAGCAAAATTTATATACAATGCATTAGAGTTTACAGTGTGCAAAATGTTAACACAAAAATACATACTCTAATTTACATCAACTCACCATGCCCTTCCCCTTTTAAGAAAATAAATATAATACAATCTTTCTCAAAAAACAGGTAATAGCAAGAAGTATTAAACAGTCCTGAATTAAATATTTCAGGATTACCTCCAGCAAGCCTTTCTCTAGAAACCAGGGCTTACACAAAGCTCTGTAAAATACAGGTAAGATTACTACAGTCCATTTTGGCCTCTAAGTGACAAATGTTAGTGCTCTAAATCCTTGATTCCAAATAGAAATGGATCAAAGACAACTGTATTGCATTTGATCTTTCCTTCTTACTAGCCACATTTATGAAATCCTTCTTATTTCTTAGTAATGAAAGCATGGAACAGCATTTAGACATCAGCCTTTGATAACAAAGACTTAAGCCCAAATCCAAAGCTATTCCTTATTGTCCTGACAGTTTCCAAAGTGCTTTATTACTCACTCAAGCAATCTATCTAGAATCAAACTTTTAAAATCAGTAAGTTTAACAAAATCTCTTTCCCATCCTTTTAATGCATAAAACAAAACCAACATACTGTACAATGCATTCTCTAGTTTCCGTAATCTGACAAAATTACTTAAAGTGCAATTTAAAACTGGAAAGTTTTTTGTAAGCATAAGCTTATTAACATTTCATTATACTGCCATGAATTTAAGATAGATTGTATCTGATTAGCTCAGGCTAATGTATTTTAATATACAAGCTTTTACAATTAAAACATGGTTAATTAAAAAAAATATCTATATAAAAATACCTATAATATCATGACAAATAATACTGTACTCAAAGTTCTATTCAGCTTTCCACAGACAGATTTCCTAAAGGAACATTGTTTCTCTGTTCCTCTTCTGACTAGATCAGAAAGACTAAACAAAGACATAAACCCCAAAGAAACCCACTTTGAAGTAAATGGAACGTTTAAACTGAAGCTCAGAGAAGCCCATATTCACTCAAGTTTGAAGCACCTGTAAACCACAGACATAACTTTCAGAACTGTTAAGTACACTTATATCTATTTTCTATTTCAATATACAATTAATATTGTAGAGTGTTTTGCTGTTAGTCTGCTAGAGGTTTTCTCAAGGAAGAAAAACTCAAATCTGGAAGAAACTTTTCACATTTAATTTTTAAATTTTTTATTTGCATAGAAAGCGACACCCCGATTCTACCATTTTATCCACAAACACAGAGAATTTACCATGTTGGCATCATATCAGGAAACCACATTCTTCCAAGGTGTTTGGAGACTTCCAGATGAAGCCGATCTAAGCTGTAATCACTATCTGGAATCAGCACCTCCTCCATTATGGAAAGCTGAGTAAGCCTGCCCCCACACATCTTTACAAATTCAATAAAACCTCTGCAGGTGACTTCACACTCCCCCAGTCCCATGGCCGTTAAGTTCTTACAGCGCTCAGCAATCCGGATGAGTTCATCATCCAAAGGTTGAAGTCCATTGGCGCACACGACCAGCTCGATCAGCCGGGGGCAGTTCATGCCAATGCGACCCAACATTGCCTTGCTCACTGCACGACCGAAGTACAGGTGTGTAACAGGAGTTTCCTCTCTGAAGAAAGCATCGAATTCATCTTCATACAAGAAGAAATACATCACAATGTTGACTTTGGGGGAGTGTCTAACAAGTGCATCCCAGCTTTGCTTTTTAATGGTGTGAAATTGAACTTGTCCGGGATTTTCACTCACGACATCGATGCGAAGGTGCTCGAGATCAACGTGTTTTTCACTTGAAAGAGCCAGCAGCAGCTCATCACTTAATATGTAGTAGTTCAAAGCCAGCTCCTTAAGTCCATGACACTGATCAGCCACACAAAGAATGCCTGAGGAACAAAAAAATTTACTGTGTAAAATGAAAAGCGAATATAAGCACAGTTGTTCGCTGTAAAGTTCAGGCAAGTACTGATTCTGCTGGCTTGAGTTTTCACGCTTATATCCAAATCCCATGAAATACCTAAGTTCTAGGTATCCACAACCTTTTACAGGGTTTTGGCCATTAACACTTAACAGTAGAAGACACAAGCCACATTCATCTTGGATCTGCATATCCTCCTCTTTGCCCCTCCCTATGCAGAATTTCCTGAACTCTGAAGAAGCAACTGAAATCAGGTCAGATTCAGCTGAAGTTACCACCATTCCCTTCCCTAATACTCATTCCTTCAACTTTCAACTAAACTATTTAAATCACCATCAGGCACCCAGTTTAACAGTTAGAACCTTCCGTAAATTAAGACCTAAATAACGTAACTCCTCCTAATGTGCTGGGATATGAAGTACACAGATTAAGTCACCTTTTGTGGACTCCAGAAAAGAATACAGAAACAGATCAGACCCAGACTCCCTTTCCCTAGCATTAAGGTTTCAGGAGAAAGGCAAGTGAGAAGCTCTCTGAACTTTCAGCAAGGCTGTATTTTGAAGGGAGTGAGTCCTTCACCAACCAATGAGGAAGGCACCAGTCCCAGATCCGGACACACGAGGGCACTCTGGAAACACTCACAGTCTGACACTACAGGTCTTTGAAATTTGTACACACTCACAGCACCTTGCAAAACAATTACCGACAACTGTTTTAATCTCCTTTATCCCACCAAGCAGTAGCTGATTCATGGATCAGGGACTTCGTGGTGCTCCCACAAAACACCAGTTAGTTAAGTTTACAAATCTGCACACATTAAGGAGCACCCATTTGGTTACCCTTACACAGTAAAGCAATGAATATCACATCCTCTGAGCAAGTGTGAAAGGCTTACACTAATTTTGGAGGCTTCTCCTCCTCAAGGCCTATCATCAGAGGTAACAAAGCAGCTGGAGAGAATGAAAAAAAAATCCCCAGGATTCCAGAAGATGCAGTCAAGTGACTGCCCCCACCTTCATCAACCCAACTCATTCACTAACAACAACCACGTTCTTCTTCACCTTCCAACTGCCCAAACTCAAGACTAAGTCAATTATGATGCTTTACAGCTCCATTTTTCACACACAGTCACTACTCACCAGCAGGTGAAACATGAGGACAGCTGCTCATTTTTAGCAGTTTTAGAGTATCACTGTTGTTAGCAACAAGAACCTTCAAGGAAGGATCATCAAGTGGTGTGTCATCTATCTTGATTGATGATAATGACTTGGAGTTTACAAAAACTACTGTCAGTGCTGATGCAAAATGAGCCTATTTGGAGAAACAGAGGGGAAAAAAAAATCTTGTGAAAAGACGGGCAAAAACTTCAGTGCTTTAACCTCACGTTCTACACACACAGGAAGTTCAAAAATAAGCACTTCCCACGCATCCCCTTTCTTGTGTAACAAAGGAAGGCTTATTTAAACATGAACATAGCGCATCTTTGTTTAAAAACAGGCTGCTGCATGTGACAAAATTAACCTTACACTCATTATTTAACTCATCTACTCTGATTTATCATTTTGCTGTAATACAGTGACAACTACAAGGATAACTGCACACAGTGATGAGCCTGAAGTATCTAGAACTTTCCTGCAGAAAAAAAGAAATGGCCTTTATTTTCCAGTAAGTAATTCTTCTGTTACTACAAACTAACTAGAGACTGTTCCATAAAAGTTGTCGTCGACTGAAAAACAGAACATTAAGAAAGCTAAAATGGTTTAAGAGTGCATTAAAATATCCTAGTTACAGTTTGCAGAACCTTACCTTAGAGACATTCATGAAGCTTGGTTTTGCTGTAGAGATCAAACCCAGTGTCTTGATAGAACAGTTCACCAACTGAGAAAGGATGTCACAGGCTGCTTCTGCTGACTCAGTACTACTATCAACCTATAAAAGCAATACAAAAATAGTGAAGTCATTCTTCAGTATTATTTAGAAAACAGCACCATGGATATCCGAGACTGCAGGTTCCACATTTACTCAGCTGTACTGCTCCAAACTGCATGTATCAGAGGCACAAAGTGCAATATTGACTGGAAATTTCAAGACCAGAAAGAGTTCAGGGAAGTTACTATTAGAACATTTTCCTGAGTGTGACTGCTGGGTATTTCTAGCATGAACACATACCTCAAATCTAAGTCTTGTCTTCAAATAACTTCATGTTATTGCAACACTGTAACATTACTGGTGCTATGATAGACAGTGATATGTACGCATTTTTTTTAAATGCCAATTTTTAGAGCCCAAAATAGACTTGACGAAGTCTTTGCTCCAGCAAACTAATCCATTTTATCTGCATGGTAAACATCTTTGCATCTTAAATAATGAACTGATTCACAACTCGTAAGTCTGAAGAGTAACTTTCTCTTCTTTTGTCTCATCTTCCTCCTGTTTTGCATGACATTTGCTTTTTCTTTACTCTGCAGAGGTTAGAGTGTAGAAAAATTGGATGAAACTGCCTGCACATGTGGAAATAAATTGTTGCAGTAGTTGCATTTTTAAACATAAGACTTGCCAGGTACAAGCCTTAAGGGAGCTGACACAGAGCAGCTGCATCCCTCGTGCTCAATGACGTGACGCCAAGCCAGCGCTCATCCATGGCTTACCTTGAAGCTGACGTACTGCAGATGGTCAGCGTGCCTCTTGATAATCTGCTGAATGAGATCCGGATGTGTAGACTTTAAGTAAGAAGTGGCTGGCTGGCTAAGTTCAAATTCAAATCTCCTCCAGAGATCTGGGATGTGAAAAACTTCATTCCACCTTCGACAAACAGAAGATGCCCTGGCTCGATCCACTAAAGTCAGGAACTGAAAAACACGCAGAATCACGTGGTGCGGAAGGCTGCCCCAGTCCATCAAGGTGCACGGGTCAGATTCCCCAAACCCTGAGCCATGTAAACTAGTTTTCTGTTTTTTGCTTGTCTGTGATGTCCCAGGAACTTCAGTTCCAGCCACAACGTTCTGCCCAGCTCTCTTCATCGTGAGAGTTTCCGAATGTAACAATCCAATGTATTCCAACTGCACAAGTTCCTGAAAGGTCTCACGTACAATAGGTCTCTAGAAAAATACAGAAGATTAGGGAAGGAAGGGAGACAGGCGGTGGAAACACAGTGAGAGATAACAAGTTAATACAATTTAAATGTAGCATGTTACTTTGAAAAGAAGCATATCCATATGTCAATAGCCAGTGCACAGATGCTGGCAAGGACCTTCTCCCTCAGTACCTTTTGTACAACTTGGATTGAATCTGGACAACTAGGACTTGTTAATTTACCAGGTGTAGTTCCATGCATTAGTATTTCACAGTACACAAAGCATTTTGTAGGGAACAAGAAGTACTTAACAGCAATTTAATTCAGAACTAGAAAATTGATTCAGTTTAAATTTAAACTCAGTTGACAAACTATGGAATCTACTCATGATCTCTAAAAAAAGTTTATCAGCTACAAAACTTAATTCATAAACTCCCTTTTTAAACACAGACAAACCTGGAACAGATGTGTTCAGAAGAGTCAGATTGCGAAGTTTTGCCCACCTTCCCCTGGTTTTTTTTTCCAAATCATGCCAAGCAGAGGAAAAATGTTTGTACAACAATAAAAAACTTCAGAGGCCACTTACCAAAGCAGGGCAAAGTAAGTGAGGTTCACATGCTGTTTTTCAGCAGGGAAAGGACAGTGACCTTGGAAATCAACAAACTGCAGGGATCTGCTTCAGCAAGCGACATTTGCCACACGAGCCAGAGCTCAGAGAAGAGCAGCATAAAAAAAGCTCTGCTTTCACAGGCCGAAGCAGTGCAACCTAACCAAGTCCATTCTAGACTATTGTTCAGTCAATTTTCAACAACTTTTTCTGCCACTTTATTTTAGTACAGTTGAGGCCCCTTCTCAAATGTCCCACTAATCAGATGTTCATCCAGACCTTCTTTCCTCCCAACCTGTGTGAAGTTTGTATTTTCAAAGCAACTATGTATTTTTCAGGAATGAACAGAGCAAATTATCTATTTTTACTGAACAAACTTCCATGGCAACCCTCACAGCTTGCTTCTTCTGGACTGAAAATTTTCCGTAGTATCTTCATTATGGGGGGAGGGGGAAAGAAAGAAAGAAAGAAAAAAAACCCAACCAAAAATCCCTGTATTGCAAAAACAGCTGCCAAAATACAAACTATCCTACCAAAAATTTACCTGGCATTTTCCCCAACTCATAAGACCTCATCTGTTTGGCTCATTAGGTGCCTGACAAACTTCATTTTTATGAAAATAAGGCATGTGCATTCTTTGAGAAGCTGGAAAGCACAATGCAGTCAATTTATTAAGAGCTGTTCACATTACCAGCTTCACTACTGCTTGACTTCTTGACAAATTATCTCGATCACCAAGGAACTTATTTTAGCAGTTGTTATAAATATTCACCCAGTCTATTTAAATTTCCATTAATGACTGGAATCAGCAATGAATGCAGAAGGATAAGCCAGCAACACTCTTTAAATTATATTAAATAATAGTTTTTCTTCGCTGAATAGACACATGGCTTACATTTAATAGTGTTACAAATGTAATGAAAATGCAGTCTCAGCATGAATAAACATTTTGCTACTAGACCATCAAGTTATCATCCACACAACCATGTTTTATGACTTTATACTGCTTTAAGTCACACAACAAATGGGCATTCCAAACTATTAAGTGTGGATGTAGTAATTAACCATTACAAAACTCTCTCCTACAGTTGCTCATAGCCTTGCTAAATTTAGCAAAGGCTAAATACCTTTTGAGTTAAATACCCCTGTTGTCTGTTTTTCCTCCTCCCTACTTGAGAGGAATTACAAACTTGGCTGTCTCCTAAAACTAAAGTTCAGAACAATAAAAAATAAAATTAAACAAATGCTGTTGTTTGAGAAGCTTCTCCTTGCTGTTGCTATTCCTATGCAGATCTGCAACATCTTGGTTAAAGACAGGTTTCTGAGAAAAGCGGAAATTTTTCCTATCTTACTTGAAACTTATGTGAACTTCACGGGTGCTGATTTGGCTCTCACAAAGAAGTTCTGGCATGTGAGAACAACTAGAAAGGGCATTCCCCTAAACCACAGCTCAGGCTACAGACCAGATGCAGCACATCCACCCCAAATACAGGAAGAGATGCAGCAAGGTATTGCTGGCATACACAGTATCTATGCTCTGCCTGCTGGAACATGGCCAGAACTTGTTCTTGTTGCTACAGCCTTTAAAAACTGCTATCTCTAGAATTTCTATGTTTAGTATTCTATACTCCAGTCCTTTAAATCTAGCAAAGTGAATTCCTATTATTCACTGTGGGATGCAAAGCCAGAAAAAGGTTCCATTCGTTATGCATCACAACATTTTTACCAAAAATGAAGGCCCAACATTTACTGCAAAAATAAGAATCCTTGTTTCATTCTGAATACTTTTATAAACAGTATGTATTTTAAAGCACAACTGAAGTTAGCTAAATTACCGTCCCATGTGATATAATCCAGGTAGTATTCAAATGAGAGGCTTACACACACACACAAACATACACTCCTACCTCCAAAGAATGTGGAGGTTCCTGTCAAGTTACCAGCACCTTTCTGGTATCTGAACATCCATCCCACTGTTGAGTCATCCTGTGTGTGTGCATGGATTCCTTAACCAGAAGGCAGGGACGGGTCCCAGAAGATGAACCAACCTGTGAAGCCACCAACCAAAGAAAAACTGTTCTGCAGTGTCTGGGAAACCCATAGGAATGACTAACATCAATTCTGGAACAAAGACTGAGACAAATACTACCCACTGCTCTGCAGGGCAAATGTGGAAGCAGAGCAACAGAATGTAACAAGCAATTTAATTTTACCAAACGTTATCTGAAAAATATCATTTCACTAAGGGGAAGGTATAATTGTGGGCAAAAAAATAGCTTTTGCATTATCTACAATTTTAGTTAGATGAGCACTCTTATGCAACACAGATACACCTCTGAATTCTTGACTATTACCCAAAGAAAACTAAAAACCTAGGTAAGAAATGTTTTGGTTTTTTTCAGCTTACCCTATACCAAAAGCACGTGAATGAAAAGTTACACTTAAACACAGGAACTCTAATACTTTGACATTTAAAGACTCTTGGCTTTAAACTTTACTCACTTTTACTTCAAAAGTATGCTTACTGCACCACAATAATCTTGACAGTAAACAAACAATTTTGGCTAATTAAACTGTATCTGGAAAAAAGATACCAATAATGTACAAATATACCCCCACATACTAATGAAAAAACTACCCTGTATCTTAGTTTGACAGAGTACCTTGGTGCACTATGAGAAAATAGACCCAAAACCTCCAAATCCAGTTACCCATTTTACATTATCTGAAGATGCTTTAATGGAAAGCTACAAGAACAGCAATACCCATTCACTAAATCATGACAGATTTTAAAAGTAGGTTTAAAAGCAGAAGATGTTTACCAAGTATTGTGTTCAACCAGTAATAACATCTTTAGAAACCTTCCAATGCTGAACTTTTCTATTTTTCTTTAGAAATGGGACAAGGCTTTAGATTCTCCCATGTCATATCATCATCTTTTGAAAAACTACCCAGTTAATATTAGCTTTACAGATGCCAAGTTTAACAAAGGTATAGTACACTTTATTTATGAATATGTGAGAAGTAGCCTCCATCTTCCATACAAAATCAAACTCAAGTACTGCAATCTGTGCAAGTAATGCTGCTGCTCAGCTCACACACCAGAAAATTTAGAGCTGAGTAGTCATGCTTGTCGATAAAGAGAAAGTTGATATTCATTAGTAACTGTCTGTGGGTGGCACCTGAAGAAATCTGTCATTTATGGTGGCCTTGTATTGCACAGTCTACAAGTCTACATGTTCTCTCTCCTGTGAAGTGAGCACAGTCTGCACAGCACATAGAATTCATTTTCACAAGTACTGTCAGTGTCCAACAAATGAAAGGTTTATAATGCCACATACAAACAGCATACTTAAATCACATGGTAACTGAGAGCACAAACCACTGAGATGCAATTTAAAAATTCCACAGAGAAGTGTATTAAGTTTATAAACCACATATTTTGAAGCAACTTTCTTACCTAAAGAATGCTTCCAAGTTACAATAGGCAATAAATGAATGAACTGAGGCAGCTGCAGCCATGGAGCACTCACATGCATCTGTCTGCTTTCCCCTCCTGTCCAGATAAAATGCCATAAAGACCTGTGTTAGTTTTGAAAAAAAATCTTCACGTTACATCCAATGCAAAAATGATAGGGAAATATGCTGACATCAATTTATAAATTTTCTTGCTTTAGTGGAGGCGCTCGGGGGGGGGGGAATCATCTTAACACGAGGTAGCTTATCCCACAATGCAAATAATGTTACTGAGAGAAAAGTAAGGTCAGATTAAATATAAAAGTAATGGGAAACAAATGTTGCAACTGCATTTACATTTACTGGTCAACAGTACAACGTAAACAGCAAGTTATTCAGTATTGTCGCTGTTTTCCCCACGGACGAGTAGAGAAACGACACAAATCCAGGCTCAGGGGTTAATGGAAGCACTTTAATGAACTCTCAGAAGGCTTTTATATGTTAGTTCGCAAAGTGTATTAAATGGCATAAGGTAATTGGGTTTTTGCCATTCACCCCTTAAGGGGATTGGTCAAGTTCTAAGACACCCATCTCTGAATGTTTTTCTAGTTAGAACCATAACAATCCGGCAAAACAACCTGCAGCTGCAAGAAGTTTACAAAACTGTAACATTGTTTTGAGTCACTTGCACGGGAAAGACAGAGCTCTCACAAAAATGGTGCAGAGAGCTGAAGAAATTCTCTGCAGAAGCTTTTCCAGCATCCATACAGTATTTGCATTATCATTACCACTACTAGTCAACCTTGGTAAACAACACTGTAGCTACTAGCGTAATCTAAGAGCCAAGAAAAACAGAGAATAAAAACCCACCCAAAAGTTTTCTCCTGCCTTTTTCCCTTTTGTGGCAAGGCCGTCTAATGGCCTGGGGAACTGTGTGACAGATGATGAACACACAGAGGCCACATGGCTCAGCTTCCTACCACAAACGTGCACAGCCCTCGCCAGCACCTGCCCAGGCTGAAGTCACACGGCAGGAGCTGCTCCCCACAACGGAGCACCCAGCCCCAGCCACCTCCCTGTTTACGAGCTCCCACAGTCCAGGTGACAGCCTGTGCCACCTGGGAAGGTGGATCACGAGGCACTGCATCCAGGCGTTCAGATTAAAACTTCCCTGCCTCCCCCTACATTATTTTCTTTTAATATTACACTACAGGTAAGTTTGTGTTTCAGAGTCTACCATTACATGTAATCATTCAAAGCTTTACCCCCAGGATTATCACGAAGTTTTCTTTTATACAAACACAGGAAAAATCTGAAATCTTTGTTGTGATAAGCTTTACGATGCTTTTACATACCCCCATCACGGGGCTGGGGGAAGAGTACCCTTCCACCTGTTCTGAACTCAGAATTTCAGTATTCTTCCCAACACTTCTCACGTAGCCACAGGCAAAAGTAATTACTAACAGTAAACTGACACCTGAAAATTAAGAAAAGGACAGTAATATCCCTTTATAGTAAAAATTGTATCAAATATAGGTAGTCAATAAAGACTACCTACAGTGCTCAGCAGGCTTCTGAATTTCAGAGATGGGACTGGTTACCTGTAACAGCCAAATAACCAAGAGTACCCCTGAGGAAGAGAGCTTCTCTTGAACAGACCTGTCCCAAACCCCTCTGTAGAGAAGGAAGTTCATAGCTTTACACCGCAGACAAGAACTAGCAGAATTTTAGATAACACATTAAAAAAAAAAAGTTACTGAAAGTGACTGTTAACAATAAAAATATGACCAGGTGTACATCTAATGTACATCTGGGTGTCCAAGACCACAAAAACGATCCAAAGCAACATAAATCATGTTAGCTTACGTAAGCAGAAATGTATATAATAAAATATTATAGTTATCAGAGATGCAATCAAATACAAGCTCGTTATGCAAACAACACTAAATTGTTATCTAAGGTAGTTACCCAAATGATTATCAAAGACAAACAGCAGCCACACAGTCATTGAAATGAAACACTTTGATAACTGCTGAGGTTCATCAAATCTATTCATATCCTCATTTGTATAAAGCAAAGTGCCAAAAATTGGTGCACCCCCATACAGCTCTACCTGAGATTGAATATTTTGACAGCTGCACATTAGCCTGCTCAAACTACCTCAAATCCACTAAAACCAACAGGATTCAGAAAAAATCAAGTTAAATAACTGTTTCTGCAACTTATCCTGGCAACAGAGCTGTGGGCTTCTGCTAAAATTAAGACATTAAAACCTCTCCCAATGCATGGGGGCTTGGTGGGGGATTTGAGAAGCGGTCAGCAGTGGCTCCGTTAAGCAAGCAGCTGTTGACTACTTCCCAGGCTACAATGTCCGTTCAAAAAAAGGTTTTATTACTATAACCAAACATATCACAGATTCAAGCCACCAAGAAGTAACTGCTTCCTCCGACTTCTGGATTCCCCTTCCAGTTCTCAACACCGGGACTCAACAAGAATTAATAAAGCACCATAAAATCAGGTTTCTAGTACAGACAGTAGTAACCAAACACAAATGCAGCAGAAATTGAGTTCCTGAGAAACAAAAAATCTTAAAAATAACCAAGCTTGGAAATATTCTGGGATAAAGCAGGCATCTTGACAATTAAGCTTTAACTTTCTAACACTTGGAAATTAGTGTTTACAGAGCTGCCTTACACGGTCCCATTAATCACAGTGTCTTTAAAGAAATCGCAGTTCAGTGACAGCACCGAGGCCACCCCCTCACCACGTTAAGGAACTTGGAATTCGGAGTCTGTCTGGGGAACAGGAGCAGCACAAGGCAGGCAGCCCTGGAAAACTGCTGCCACCACAAATTCAACCACTGAGTATGGTGCAAAACATAGTTAAAAATCCACATCTTAAGCCCAAGTCTCAGAAGATCTAGTCCTTCAGGATAATAAGCTCAGAGATTAAGTTTTTTCTTCATCTAGAGCACATCAGACTTTTAATGGGTGAAATTTTTACTTCTGAAGAGGATTATTTATTTTTTACAATCAGTACTCATTTTTCTCAAAACTGAGCCTCTGACTCAAGGGATTTACCACATTTTTAGTGCATTTATGACAAATCCTCAGAGTTCTAAAAATAATCGCATTCAGCTGAACATCTTAATGCTTGCATTAATTTTAACTGAAGAAATATAAACGCACTGCCACTTTTAGTACTATTTCGGTGGTGAAATTTAGATATTTGACTTCCACTGATGCACTATTTTTAGAAGGAAGCCACTCCCCTGTGCACAACGCCCAAGACCCCTCGTTTCACTCAGTGACACATCTGAAGCTGCACAGCTCTTCAGAAAAGCTCTTTTCAGGGTTTACGTACACACCTGTGGCAGGAATAAAAAAACAATTGTAACTTCTACAGGTTTTCCTGAAACCTTCCTACCAGACTATAACAAGCCATTTAAGCTCTTTACATGGGAAAACGAGCTCCCAGGCACCGCGCTCCTGCAGCCCGGTGAGAGCTCCCGGGATGGCACAAACCCGGGGTACCGCACACCGAGCCCCTCACGAGGTGTGGCCCTCAGGGAGAATTAAAGTCTCCAGGCGCGGAGGGCGTCCGTCTGTCTGTCCGACCGTCCGTCTGCCCGTCCGCCTGCCTGTCCGCCCGTCTGTCTCCGCAACCCGGGCCGCCCCCGCGGCCTGTCCCCCCCCGGCCGCCGCGCAAGGGCCGGTCCCCGCGGCCGCCCCGCGCTCACCGCCGCCGGTGCGCGGCTCCCTCGCAGCGTGAGGCCGGGCCGAGGTGCGGAGCAGGGGCAGAGCAGGGCCAGCACCGCGCTCAGCCCGCAGCGCCCGGGACACGCCGAGGGCGGAGCCGCGGCCCCGCCGCCCCAGCGCAGGCGCCGGGCGAGGCCGCGGGCGGCGGGCACGTGATGGCGGCGCCATTTCGCGCGCGGCCGGGGCTGGGCCTGCGGGTAAAATGGGGGGGTGAGGTGTGGGCTGCGGAGCCGGCAGTGACCCCCGGCATCAGGGACGGCTCCGGTCCCTGGCCCTCGCCGGTCCTCCACAGAGCAGCAAGGGCCGTTGCTCGTCCCTCACCAGGCCTCCGTCTCAGAATCACAGAATCACTTAGGTTGGAAAAGACCTCTCCGATCATCGAGTCCAACCGGTGACCGAACACCAACTTGTCAAACAGACCGTGGCACTGACAGGAAAGAGGCGTGCTCATGTCTTTCCAAGCAATTCCGTAGGTGAGGGTATGGGTGTTAACCTCTTTGAAATGGGTCTTAATGTCTATACCCACTTCCAGCCGCAGGTTTGTTACAGAACCCAGACAGTTTGACTCCTGAAACAGACAAATGGGTTCACACAAGCCCGAGTTCCTGAACTTTGGGGTAAAATGCCAGGTTCAAGGGGGGATATGTGGTAGGCGGTTCAGGAAGGCTGTACCTTCCTAGTACCTCAGGCAGCAGTGAAAGGAAGAGGGCAACACGCAGCTGGGAGTTTAGGATAAAAGGAGGCTGCCCTTCTCTGGACCCCCTCCCACCCTTCAGTGTCCATGAAGTGAGGGCACCAGAACTGGACACAGCACTGGAGGTGTGGCCTCACCAGGGCCCAGTGCAGCGGACAATCCCTTCTCTGGTCCCAATGGCTAAACGGTTGCTGATACACGCCAGATGCCATTGTCCTTCTTGGCCGCCTGGGCACATGCTGGCTCACATTCATTTCCTGCTGCATGTA
Organism: Lycocorax pyrrhopterus obiensis; assembly: GCA_014706295.1. Classification (NCBI taxonomy): domain Eukaryota; kingdom Metazoa; phylum Chordata; class Aves; order Passeriformes; family Paradisaeidae; genus Lycocorax; species Lycocorax pyrrhopterus. The sequence goes on from JACSVZ010000018.1 coordinate 16,569,800, forward strand.
TTTTCCATCATTTCCTGACATGAAGGGCCTGTAAGCTCTCATTGTCCTTGGGCTAGGGCAGCCCTGGCCTTGGAAACTGCCCCACGAGCCTCTTCCAGAGGCTGTTCCCTCCAGGCAGAGCCAGCCCCTGCCCTTCCCATGGGAGCTAGGCATAGAGACATAGGGTCAAAGGAGGATGGGGTACAAGCAGCTGTTACTGATTTCTAGCAATCTGTTGGCCAAAAAGGGCCCCATACTGACCAGCAAGACTTTCCCTGCTTGCTGTGTGTATCCTCTCTGGGGCCTCTCCAAAGCACCCCACCAAGGAGAGAGAGCTGAGCACTGCATCACGTCCAAACTGCAGATGCCCGAAGTATACCTTTTATTTTACTATCTAAAGCGTATTTTTTAAAAACCTTGCAGATTTAATCTATGCAGACACACTGCGTAACAGTTCATCACTAATCAGTGCTGCTTTATTATTCTGGTTTTATCTAGCTGTATATGAACAATGGAGTTTTTATTACTAACTGCAAAACACTTGCAGCCACAGATTTCCTGGCTCTTGCATACAGCAATTATTTACCAATAATAAGCCTTTATATCATCTTTTTATGAAGAGGTAATGCTAAACATGTGCAGCATTTCCATGGTAGATTATATCTGCCCTACATGAAACCAAAGCTGACAAAAGTTAACCGACTATCTGTGTGACATCAAAATACAGTTTATTCACACACATCTAAAAGCCTAGAAAATTAGCACATTGACAGGCTAATGAAACAAACAGAAAGGAATATTTGTCATATAGTCACCATGATGTCTTCAAATTCTTCACTTCTTTAATTCATCTTCAATTTCCTCAAACAGAGAGACAAAATGCCCTGCACACTTAAAATCAATGTAGTTTAGAAAATCTACCAAAATGACTCTTAACCTATCTGGTTCTTGACTGCTTTATTCAGAGCTTACAGGAAGCAAGAGATTAGGTTCCAGGTAAAATTTTCAAGTATTTTGTCTCTAGTAGATGGTTTAAAACTGATTTTTTCAGTAAATACTGCTACGAAAACCATCTTTAGCTTAGTCGTTACTCTCTGTAGACAGTAGCAGAGGATAGATTGTAAACAGAGATTAATGCAGATTTGCAGGTACTATCTAAATCCACCAGTCATGGGTTTCTCTGGTGCGTTGCCAATAACCTTTGGGCTGCTGTGCAGGAACAGGTTCAAATGTACTTTAGAAAGACTCATATAGGCTAATCTCTGAGGCTTTCTGTATAGAAGAGTTTCCTGTTTTGATCTAGTCTAGCAGAAATGCTTTTTATACCTAACTTAAAATTGACAAGTATAAAATAGTATAGAAGAATTTTATGCACTTTATGGCTGTAGTCATTATTGCTCAAATGCTTATGAGTATATATGAATAAAAAAAAAATCAGCTGTAGACTGGACAGTACCAGAAGGAAATGGGCACAAACATGGGCACACGCAGGAGACTCTGTCTTCTACTCATACCCCAGGTGCCTGGCAGAGCTTTTGCTGGTGTCTCCAAATCCTTCGTCTCATACACAAGATGCAAAGATGAAGGGAGACTGCACCACTGGATCATAGAACCACAGAGTGGTTTGGGCTGTAAAGGACCTTAAAGGTGAAGTTGCTCCGATGCCCTGCCATGGGCAGGGACACGTTCTCCTAGATGAGGTTGCTCAGATCCCCATCCAGCCTGGCCCCGATACAGACTGGGATACTGGATACAGGCCCTGCTTCTCTAAGCTGCTACTGCCCGCGTCATCCAGCCACGCAAAGTCCAGCTTAGCCTTCCTCCTGTGGTTGTCTCTCCTGGAACCAGATTTACAGAAAGATACAGTCTACTCACTTCTCACGTTTATGGTGATTACAGGAATGTTTTGCATAGTAATTCACTGAGGTTTCATAATACTTACTTTTTCTGTACTTTGATCAAAAATGATATTCGAATTTTTTATCACTGGGCTTTGAAATAGAAATCAAGAAAAACAATTTGAATAAAGCCATGAGTTAATTAGTATAAGAAAGCATTCAGGGAATCAAAATTTCCCTGAGACCGAAGAATGAACATGTGTCAATTCCGAATTAGTATGCCATGAACTTGAAAGCTTTACAAGGGCTGTGTGAAAAGTCTAGAAATTATTGGCCATTTCTTAACTAGTTTTTAACAGGGGGAACTGCAAAAGTGAGAGGAGAGAGTTCAGAAAAAAAATTAAGGAAATAAATTATGTATGTTTATTGTAATATCAAGTAGGAAGCCATACAGGATATTGTGCTGTACAAAGCCAGTTCATACAGAGTTCTCAGAAAGAACTCACTGCCAGCTTTTTTGACACCCTTAGTTTGGCATAGCTGAATTTCATAGCAGGACTTGCACATTTTAATGCAAGCTGTGCTTCATTTTCATCATGATCATGATTCTGATGAATCCACATAACCAAAGGACACAACTCTTGCTGTCTTGAGCTCTTGGAAGATCACAGAGGAGGCCCTGGTGCAGGGCTTTGGCTAGAATTTCACATAGGCCCCATCATTTCCATGCTGAAGGGTATTCAGGGTCAGTCTTCTCTCTGAAAGCAGTTGCATTTGTATCAGTGTGCTAAGCCAAATGAGTCCTATATAGTAGCCATTCCTTTTAAAAGTTTAATTATAATTCTTAATTTAATACTCAAACTTTGTGATCAAACTCTGTGACTTTAATAATTCAAACCGAACTGTGCAGGCTGGAGAAGTGAATGAGGCTCATGCCCAGAAAGTGGGTTAGTATGTCGTGTTTGCTGGAGGCTCGGGAGCTGCTCTGCTAGACACCAGCTGCTGCACCGGCAGGCAGCAAGAAACAGCCTGTCTTGGGAATAGAAATCACCCAAGTTATTTTGTAAAAGTTTGTAGTATACACACTGAACCTGAAATATAATTAGGAAAACAAAGGCTTGTTTATATGCCTCTTTGCAAATGCCTTCCTTCATAATAATGAGGTAAAGCATGGGTTTATGTGAGCAAATCTTTGTGAGATGAGTTTTTAGAAATGCAGCAGTGGTCTAATATTGTCTCTCCAGAAATAAGCATGAATCACTGAAGGGAGTAACTCTAAGTGTGTTGCAGTCCAATCTCTTTGTTTAATTCTGTGATTCTGTAAGATGGTGTATTACAGTTGCTATATAAATATATGCTAGACATGTTTTAGACAAAATTCTTAATAGTTACAGTTAACAGTGCCCATCAAACTGCAAAACAAGATAAGAAAATTATTGATACAGGTGCTATTTGTCCTTTCTGTGGAAAGAGCCACCACAAATGTGTATTAATAGTTTATAACTTGTCTGAAAATAAACTATGTGGAGTTCTTGTATTCTTGTGGTGTGTTGTAGGCATGCTATTCAAACCCCATTGGGCCAATGTGTTTTAATCTTTAATTTAAATATATATATATATATATATAATTTCTATCTAGGAAAACCCCCAGTTTTTCAATCATTAACTTTTTGAATAAGGTTCCAGCATGATGAAGGCTGGCTGGGAGCCAGGGGTCTGGCAGCTGGCTGGGCAGGGGTCACCACCCAGCTCAGCAAGGCAGGTCCACAGGTGACAGCCAGGTTCAGCCACATCATGGAGCAGGTCCCTGGGAGTGAGGCAGGTCCATGGTCAAGCCGAGTCAGGATTCCTGGCCAGGCTCAGGGGTGGCAGTGGCTGCAGCCCGGCACAAGCTCCTGCTTTGCTCAGGGAGGGATTGACAGGCCAGGGCTGAGCTTAAGTGGGCACTTGGGGCCCTGGGGCAAGGCTCGGGGTGAGGCCTGGGCTGCTCAAGGCTGTTAGTGCCTATTAGGTTATTAATGTATTAGTGCTGTGACACTTTCGATGGGTGACTCTGCCCACTAATCAGTAAAGCACAGGTTATTTGATCCTCTGACTCAATATTAGCTAAACAGAGTTAAAAATAACCTGCCAGCTAATTCAGCTTCTGTTTATTGGTGTTGGTATAGAGACACAGTGTGTCTGACCTGAGTAATGAAATCCTCTGAAATGGCTATATCCACTGAGCTTCTGATAAATGTGTTTGAGTTGAGCACACGACAAATTGTCTTTAAGATGCCATCTGTAATACTTCTGGTTCTGATTACCCTCTTTAAAAAGTAGATGCCCTTCACACTGAGAAAACACAGGCCTTAGAGAGCTAAGGCTGTCCGTAGCAGGCAGCTGAAGATTTGATTTGATCAGAAAAATAGCTGATAAAAGAAATACCTGGTAAGTCAGCACCTGATGTAGTGGCAAACATTTTGAGCTTTAATACCAGAAAAAGCTTTGTAGTTTTATAGCTGAGTTATAGCTTGGCAAAGCTGCCTATGGAGCCTCCAGAACCCTCTTTGGAAGATCTCAGAGCAGGGTAAGAAAATATTGGGTGAGGATGGTCTAGACATGCAAAACCCTGCTTCAGATCAGAGGAAGGGATTCAACAACTGTGTAAGTTACCATTCAATCCTGCATTGCAATCATTCATGCTCTCTTTATGTCCATGTCTCCTTTTTCTGCCATTGCCAGGTACTGGGGTTTTTTTACAGATTTGAGAAAATCTGTTCACCCAGTTGGCAGCAGGAGGAAGTGGGTTTGTTGCAGTTCCTCTGCCAGGAAGGGAAATTCTAACAACAATGAAGCTTATAGAAGGGATACCAAGCCTTTTCTTCCACCTTATTTGGGTTTTATCTGTGGGGCCTAGGATTCATGCATAGATAAAACAATATTTTAGCTTTAGCAACCTCATCTTCCTTTTTAATTAATTTTTCTAACAGTCTTCTTCACAGACGAATTCCTGTTCATTCTTTTCTGTACTATGCACAGATGGTGTAATTTTTATTTCTTTTTAATGTTAGGCCAATGGCTGGTGAACAAAAAAATGCAGAACTGACAGATTCTCTGCAGTTCTCATTGTTTTGTTTCTCTCTGAATGTCTGTTTTGTTAAACACGTATTTTATGTGTACTTTCAGGTATTGCTATAACATCACTTGGTCACAAGAGGGAACTCATATATCAGTCTCTGGGATTTATTTTTGTATTAGAACTTGGAGGACTCTGCAGATTAATAAAGAGATACTGGGATATGCATGTGTGCCAGGGGTGTAAGTGTGCATATATACATCTATATTTATTTATATCCCCCTGCCTTTTAGTTACCGAAGAAGGGAAACCACTCATAGAAATAAGGAACAATAACCCTGGCAGGCATGGCAGTAGAAAAGAGCCTTAGAATGGCCCAAAAATAGCTGGTTTATGCTCATGGGTATATATTTACGCTCATAGATATACGCTCATGGGTTGTGGCTTATCTCTGTTCCCACTCTGCAGTTCTGTAAATCTCAAAACCAGTACTAATGGTATCAGGATGTGGATGGAGCAGAACATGCTCCCTCCATCTGAGCCTGACCAGCAGGGATTATTCTCACCAAAACTTTATTTGAACTGTCTGCCCTTCACCTCTTCAGAGAGTCCTTTGCTAGCCTGAACTTGACAGTACTTGGTATCTGTTCCAGAATTTATGGTATTTAATGTACATGAATATCATTTGATTGTTGAATACATTTGCAAAAGGAGAAGACTAAAATACTAATTAATTTCCAATTTCTGCTAGATGCCAGTGACAAAATCATGGATTGTATCCAATCTGCCCAAGGTTCATGTTTCTAAAATAAATAAAGTTATAAATCCAGACCTTTCTAACCTGACAACTAATGTTGTCCTCAGAACTTGGTATCCGCATCTTCCTACACTGATGTTCCCACTGGTCAAGCAATTGCCCAGTAATCCTGCTATTGTATTTGCAGGTTCCTCCAAAGAAGCACATGTTAAATGTCCCTAATAAATTGAGCACAGCATGGGAACTTTTCTTTGGAACCTTGCTGCTGTTTCTGTCCAGCTCCTAGAGAGGACAGCCCATGCACAGCTTGCAGTTGAGGATCCGGGCTTGTTGATATCTGAGCTGTAGATGCTCAAGGTGGTTGGTTTCCTAGGAAATAGGAGTCACCTTCCTCTGTGAACATGGACTACCTTGTCTCACCCCTGGGGGGTATCTGGTCCCTCACACATATTTGTTAAGCACTGCTGTCGAATTGTAGTGGCCCTTTGGCTTATCCCATGGCAGTGAAGCACTGCAGTCTCACTGGAGCAGGGGTTACATCATCAGGTGACGCTTGCAGCACTCAGTCCTGCTTGGTTTGTCTTTCAGGTGTATCATGACCTTTTTGCACATTTTTCATTTTGTCCTCTGGCTGCGTGAGTTCCTTATCTCCCTTCAAGTTTTATTTCTTTTCTATTACAAGTGCTGGCCTTCAACTACAGCCTCCTGGAGAGCCTCTTCACCGTGGCTGGTGACACTGCTGCAGATGCAGGGGATGTGCAGGGGCTGCACGTCACGGATGAGTTGCAATGGATTTGGGGCCCTTTGAGAAAAGAGGTGTCCTGCACCAAAGGGTGATTCCTCAAAGAACTATTACATATTTTGTTTGGGATCTGGGAGGAGATGTTTGGATTCAAGAAGCCCAGAGTTGATTTTGTTAAACCAATTCATGTTTATGCGCTGAAAGCCACTAAGGACAGAAGTCAGCTTTCCTAACCTGAACTTGCTTACTGAACTATGAATCACAGTTGATACCTGTCAGTTTTGATAGACAATACACCTCCTGGTCCTGAAACTTCTAAGAGAAGATGATGCCTAACTAATCATTATCTATAATCTCTACATCTGATTTATTAAACAGTCTAATTATTTATTTAACTGCACCACACCTGCATATCATTATCCTGTTTGTTTGACTTTGTGGCATAACAAAGTTTGCGCAATCTAATTTTGAAAATCTTGAAAGGCTGAGATTAGTCCCAGAAAACTATCAATAATGAGGTTAGACCTCAAGCCAGGTGTAACAGCTAAGAACATGTCTCATGCTGTTAGAACTTACCACATCCTTTATCCTGGAGAGGAGGAGGCTCAGGGGTGACCTTATCACTCTCTACAACTACTGGAAGGAGGGTGTAGCCAGGTGGGGGTCGGCCTCTCTTCCCAGGCAACCAGCGAATGAAAGGACATAGTCTTAAGTTGCCTCAGGGGAGGACATCAGGAAGAATTTCTTCCCAGAAAGTGTGATTAGACATTGGAAGGGGCTGCCCAGGGAGACAGTGGAGTCACCGTCCCTGGAGGTATTTAAGGAAAGATGGAACATGTCACTCAGTGCTGTGGTCTGGTGACATGGTGGTGTTCGGTCATAGGTTGGACTCAGAGGTCTTTTCCAACCTAAGTGATTCTGTGATTCTGTGTGTGGTACTACAGCCTGGATGTGGGCACAAACACACTGCTAGAAAAGGGACAAAAGACCCTCTCAAGGCTGTATCTTTTAACTGCTATATTTTTGTGTGCTACTGATTCTGGAGTTGGTTTGTGTCTTGATATACTTTTAGATGCCCTTCACTGGTGTGTATTTTTGTAATATATACAGCCAAATGACAGGCCTGGATGGTCCTCCTTGGAAAAGAGTATGTGTTATTCTTGAGTCTGGGCTCTAGTTAATCTAATCCACGTGGATTAATCTGCAATAACTGGTTTTCCAGCTTGATCAGGAATTTTGGTAGGGATGACTGCAAATTTGTAGTGACCAAAGTGTGAAGTATAACCAAAGCACAGCAATAACTGAGCTTCGTTTCAAAATGGAGCCAGAGGAATGCCAGCTGTAGAACCACATGACAGGTTTGCTTGATTCCAAGAAACTTGGAGGAAAAATTGAATGGGAACAAAAAGCATGTACTCTTCATTATTAATTCTCCTAAGAGAATTAATCACTCACTCATTTTCTCAGAACACCTCATTGAAAAATAGGAGTTTTCCTTAGTTTTCAGTTGCTGAAAATGAACATAATTTCTGAAGGTTTTCCAGTAAGAATATAGTTTTCCAGTGAGAATGGATAGGTGTTGCTTGAAAATAGTTTTGTTTTGAGACACGGACATTTAGAATGAAAAGGTTCATCATAGATCCATCCATTATGTTTACTGTGTCAGACAAGACTTGTCAGGAGTGATAATTCTGCCAGGTTTCCTTTCATTACTGATAAATATGAATGGATAAAACTTGCTGCCACAAGTACTTACCTGGGTATTGACTGAAAAGATACCTTTTGTGAATATACTTGGAGTTGGCCTTTGTGAAAAACTGACAACTTGTCCAAGTATAATTTAATGATAAGCCTAATCTAATTTCAAAATACACTAACTTGACTGAGGGCGCTCAGTGCAGGTGCAGTCTCATTCTTTTTTGCCCTCTCCCTCCTGTGTGAAGAGTTGGATGGAAAATGAATGATTATTTTTAGGTAGGACAGTTTTTTCCATCCCGCACAGCCACATTTCCTGCATACGAAACTGTTTAGGTACAGCCGTCTTGTTCCAAAGTCCCAGGCATTCTCTAGTCATCCCGTCAGCCCCTGGGGTCAGTAGTAGCAAAGGATTCAGTATCTTCTAATCACTGCTTCCCTGGAGAATTTTTGGAGCTTCTGTTTTGCTGTTATAGTCTGCCTACTTGCTAATAACTTCAGTTACTTTGTTTATAGCAGGAATTCTGTCTGTATTTTGACTGAGTACATTCTAAATTACTTCATAAGGTATTTGTATTCAAGAGCATGACCATTCCTAGGACATGTCACTTGATAAATATCTCTAGTATCAAACCAGTACCAGACTGGGCTTCTGTATGCCTCCACTGGCTACTCCCTGATGCATCTCTCATCTGTACACCCAGACAGAGGTTTTCCTCATTAATTTTGTAATACTCCTTCTTCCTTATGCTAAATAAGTATAAAGTGAGAGTAATATAGCATTCTTTGTTCATTTCTGGAGCTGGTATTGCCTTGCTGTCGGCAGTTGTGGGGTTGGCAGCAGAGCATTCCTGCACCTCTTGCTTCTGCTTCACCCACACTGCTCCACTTCCCTCATGGTTTCCCTTCATGCGAGGGGAATTCTCAGAGCCTGGGAATCTCTGGATCCCTGTAATCAATTTGTTCCAGTGCCCAAGCTTTTTCTACCTACTGGACATCTGTAGGAGGTAATTAGCAAGGAACAAAGTTTTCAGCAGTCATTGGGATGTTCTGACCTTCTGGTCTGTCCCAGTGTTTGACACAGCTAGGCTGGAGCAGAGTGGCAAGAACAGTTCCAACAGCAGCATTGAATGGCAGCTCTCAGTTAACTCAAGAAGTCCGTTTGATTCATCCCTGGAGGTGTTCAGGGCCAGGCTGGACAGGGACCTGAGCAACTTGGACTCATGGAAGATGTCCCTGCCCATGGCAGGGGATTGGAATGAGATGAGCTCTAGGTCCCTACCAACCCAAACAGTTCTGTGATTCTCTGATTCTTGCCACTCCTTTCTTTTTCTCATCTCTCTGCTCTGTGTTAATGAGGGCATTATATTGAAATATGCAGAATATGTGCTATACTCAGACCTTTTCTTAATTCCACGAAGATCAGTAAGGAGGTTATTGGAATAGTGAAAGTTGAATTAAATTATCCTGCACATCTTGCCCTCAGTGTATAGAGGAGCATGCGAGGAGCATGTACTTTGGAACTCTTACATTTCTCTTCCCTGTTCCTCAAAACTTGTACAACTTCTGCTGCCTCAGTCAGCCATCAGTGAAGGATTCATTGGGCCCTAAATGCCTGTTCTCTTAAACCCTTGTGAGATGTGCTAAAGCAAATGGTCTTTAGGGGGCTTGCTTCTGAGTAGGTGATAACAATTAAATGCATGTTTGCACTTTCCCTTCTCTTTGAACGTCACAGCCTCTATTTCTAAGTGCACTATACTGCTGAAAATCCCTTGTGGTCATAGGGATCTTCGGTCTTCATGCTTTCCTTTCTATTCCATTCTACTTAATTGCATGATGTCAGGCATATGGAATTATGGCAAAATGAGAGTGAGAAACTTTGTGCCACTGTGGAACAATCTTGTGTCTCAATGGCTGATTTATATCCTGCCTGAAGTCAATGCCAGACAGAATATGTCTCTTCTCTCCCACAGGCGGCTTGCAAAGTCAGAACTAGGCTGATCATTATCTTCATCTCTTAAGTCATGATTTCCCTCTTCTTTTGCTCTTTTACAATTCCAGTTTATGGGGAGTTACGGGGAACTCCCCTCACTCCTGGGCTTTTTGTTGACTTATTGGGAAATATTTATTTAGTCTGAAAGTTATCAAATTAAAAATTAGCAATATGAACACAATGAAAAAATCAAGGGCATCTGTTTTCTTGTGAAGTCTCTTGATGATGCTGTTTCTGACATGAGTAAAAAGGAATATCACTGGTATTATGCATGGAAAATTATCTTCAAGGTAGTTTTGTACTTATTGATATTTTTTCTAGATTATAACCTGATAAAAGCTTAGGATTGTATCATGTGTTACTGCACTACTATATTTAAGATAGCAGAAGCAATTCAGACACATTGCTCATTTGTAATAAGCATCTTTGATTTTTTGTATGTGATTCACAAAAAAAAAATAAATTATTGCAATCATGGCATTGTGTTACTGAAGCTTTTTGCCTTCACATTCCAGCTCTTTCACTCCCTTGTTGCCTGATCTTTAACCCACTCTGTATCCCAATAGGAAAAAGACAGCATGTATCTTGTAGCTTATAATAGTGGTGCAAAAATACAGGATTATTTACAGAAGTTCATGAAAGATGACAAAAGATTTACTCTTTGAACATGTGCAACTCGTGCTATGGAGTGTGTCCATGAAGATGCTGTAATTTATAGATCACCATGGTTGCTTCCATGAGAGATGCGTGTAGAGGTCCTGAAGAATCTTTAGTTCTGACTTTTGGAGATTTTTAAATTGCTGGAATCAAAAGTGGGAGACCAATAGAGAAGATGGGAAGGGAGCTGCAACCACTTATGGGCAGATAGAGGCTTTTCTGGACTGGGAACTGTAGTTCCTTTGGCTTTAGTCATCCTGGTAGCACCACCTGATATCATTAATAGGATATAATTTATGTGATATTATTGAGTCTTGGCGATGTTAAACCCTGGTATGTGTTGAGCTTTACAAGCAAGCACTACCAGTCTTCAGACAATTGTAAAATGCAGAGGTTTTTGAAGAAATGAGTTCGTCATTTTGACAAATGCATTTCCTTGCTTTTCTGTAAAACTAGAAGAGTGAGGCTTGTCCGTGTGCCTCAGGAGGGTGTTGTGAGGATAACCCAGATAAGATCACCTTTCTTTTACGAGTACACAAAGCTGCTTTTATATATCAAGTGTGATTTATGGCTTGGAAACATTTGAACAGCCTGTGCCTCTCCTTCTCATAGCATGGCATATCCCAGACTTGTTTTTACAGGGGTGCAAGAGATTAAGGGAAAAACAACAACAACATGCCGGATGCACTACAGCAATTCTGCTGCCTCCAAAAATATATTCAAAACCAGTTTTCATTTATTTGTCATTGGAGACAGATTCTTATTAGACCATTGTCACTGCTTAGGGCATGGGCTTGTCCTGCAGCAGGTCATGAAGTTAGGTAAAATCAGGGATAACAGACTGGAGCACAAGAGCTTTGGCTCTGCTGCTGTACTTCTGCCCTAGTAAGCGTCCTAGCAGAGACTCCAGCACTTAAAGCTGGCCTAGCCAGCTTTCTGAAGACAACACTACAAGTTTTGCAATATCCGTGCTTTTACGTGGATGCCTGAACTAAGAAAATTCTACTGTGGAACTGCAGATTTTGTGAATGGGTTTCTGGCTGACTGTTGACAGCAACAAATCCCTTCAAAGAAAGAGTTGTGTGCTGGCTGCTGTAGCAGGATTGGGAGAATTCCTCTTTGCTGAAGAGCAAAGTAGCTTCTCAGGTGCCTTTGGGTCACTCATAGCGTGCAGTTTTGCATTACTTCATGATAGTGAGAAAAATACTATGGTTGTGGTGGTACGTGATATGGAACTGGTCTGTGTATGTCCAACACTGAGCTCTCCTGAACAGGCATTCCTGAAGAAAGAGGTGCTTTGTACACAGACAATGGTATTACTTTCCAGTTTGCAGAAAGTACCCTGCCTCCTCGGTTACCAAGGGTTTCTGTCTCTGAAATCATAAAGCAGATAGTCTCCAGGTTTGTATCTGATATGAGGTGTAGAAGCAAGGCAGGTATGGAACTGTGCATACTTGCAAACAAGCACGCACCCTGCCATGGGCTCCTGGACAGGTTTGAAAGGCTGGAAGAAGGGCTCTTTCCCAAAGGCACTGTTGATTATCAATTCATAATTGTCAATCTATTCCACAATATAATTGACTTGTGCAGACAAGTTATCTTGCATATGGAATGTCTGACCTTCTTCACCTCTCCTGTCGTCCCTGCCGTAGTCAACATCCTCTCTATCAGAGCGTGATATGACACATCCTGCTAGAGAGCTGCACGAGAAAGAGAACTGAGATAACAGAATAAGGTACTTGTTCTTGTAATTAAGTAACTCAATGGATTAGTTGCCTTTTGTTTGATCTGACAGTTTCCAATCCTATTGAGAGCCGAACACCAGAGAGAGAAGAGACCCATGAGCATCCGCTGTGTGTCACATCTGCTCAGAGGCCAGCCCAGGGTGGGCTGAAGGGATGTTCAGGCCTGCCAAGAGACATCCAGCTCTTCCCACAGCCTGCCCTGGGGCTTTCAAAGCCTTGCAGGGTGTAAGAATCCCACAGAGAAGATCTGAATATGCCTGTGGGGAGGCAGAGGGTGAAAATACTTGAGGATGAAGGAGTTGCCCATTCCTGGACTCGAGCTCACAGGGGCTTGGGGAGGTCACCAGTGCAAGCGAACACTTTGCATCAGCTCACAGGGGTTCAGTGACAGTCGGCAGTGGAGCTCTTATTTCAGGTTGCACAGTCCTGCACTCAATGGTTTAAGCACACAGTGATCATTTCTCTCACACAGATGCAAACTGAGGCATCTGATAATAGATATTTTGCAGATGTATCTTCTGCAGTTTATAAGTTGGGGTTTTTTTTCAAATTCTGTGCAAGAGTTTCGTTTTATTGTCTCTTGACTGGAAGTTGACTGACTATATTCCACACTTGCCAGCTTATGTTGCACAATGCTGAATTTATTGTGCATCTTTTGCTTGCGTCACAATTTCACCATTGTTATATTTCATAAATTTAATGAAGTAATTTTGGGAATAAAAAGTATTAGACAAAGAATTTTATTTTTCCTTGCTGTCTGCGGTCCTATGACCTGGGAAGTCGTTTTTGCTCATCTATAAAAATAAATCAGCTTCTTTCAGATTTTACTCTTGCTACATAGTATGTCTAGACACAGTGTGGTGAGCTGCACACACAAAGCAAAACATTACAGGAAGACTGAAATAGCTTGGATTTGCACTTGGAAAATATTAACAAGACTGAATATCAATTTTGTAGAGATGATACTTAGAATTTTGAGATCTGGCATCGTAGATTCAATAAGATAGATGGATGTTAATGAACTTTTTTCTTCTGCTTAGGGCCAGGAACACTTATAAGCATTCTGCTGATTCATCAGAGATGTGGATGGTTTTTCTTTGCACTAGAATGCAAAAAAACAAATGGTTGTTTAGGAGAGAACTGTCTGAGCTGAATGGTATAGAAAATGTAGGAAGATATGAAAATGTGAGAAAGGTGAAATAGTTGTTTTATTTCTTGGTTTCATCTTTGTAGGTGTTACCAGAGAATAGTCTTTTCTGTTTTAATATTTATTATTTCCTTATCATATTTTACACAGGTGGCAGAAACACATGAGAAAATGCTTTTGGTATGTTGCATAAGTTTAACTCCTTTTATATAGTTGTACTGATGCATTTTCTATAACCCAGCTCTGTCTCTTCCCCAAGCCCATAAAAATGGGAAATTTAAGAACAACAGTTTAGTTGAGCATTTCCATCATGCTTTTGATCCCAGAAACATGTCCATCCCATCAATGAAATACAAAAAGGAAATTATATGCTTTGTGTCTCTTTCTTGAGGTCTGAAAAATCCACCCCACTCCATTGGAGGTGGTGAACATATGAGTCCTTGGAGATATTGAAGATATTCCATCTCAAAGGCCATGTTACAGTGCTTTTGTTCCTCTCTGAGCCACAACAGAGATGCAATCTGACCTCTCACCTGTTTGGGATTTTCCCTACTGTGAAGAGATCTAAGTAAGGTGCTGGTAAGGCTGGAATAGGTGGCTGAGATAAACATTTCCCCTTACACATTGGTTGGTTTCTTTTTCCGGCAAAGCTCCATTTTTGGCTCTTCTGTTGAGCTGAGTGGAGAGGTGATAGAGAAGCATTTCTGAGCTCATGGCACTACAGAAAAGAAGTCAGCATTAAATGCGTCCTGAGAAATAAACAGTTGTCCACAACACATTTCAAATGCACAACCCCATTAAGACCTTGTAATTAACGCTGGGTTTGGTCTTGTTTTTGTAAGTTAAGATGTTCATGAGTTGTCTACTACTGAATATTTAGAAGAAAAAAAGTGGCTATAGGCAGGAAAACCTGCAGCCTTGCAAGAAAGAAGCTAAGTGACTTGTTCCTTGTGTGTAGGTATTGTCAAAAAATAAGTGATGCAGAAAGAAAACACAGATTTTTTGTTTCCATCTCAAGTCCAGAAATATTTCATGTGCTATACAGTGGGAAGAGTGTGAATTTTGCTGGAGCATCTCATATTAGTGAACCTGTTGGACTGGAGCTTTGCAGAAGCATTTTGACACCCACTGGTATGATAACAGGATGTTCAAACCTTTCACCAAGTATAGAACAGAAAATGAAGACTCAAATACTTTTCCTGCTCAGGTAAATTATAATTTTATTGGTTTATTAATTATTATTTCTACCTTTTATATTCCAGGTGAACAATAAATACAATAAATAACTCTTCTGTTCCCTGTTCTTTTCAAAGACTTTGGAGTTTTAAAAATCTTTTTAAAAAAACCAAAACATTAAGCATCGGATTTATTAATTTCTTGATAGGTTGTCAGGATTGTTTCCAGAAATTCTGTCACATTTCCCTTGGTCTTGTACTGGCATTGCTCGCCATGTGCCATTCTCTGTGAAAGAAAGAGCAAAGATTGGGTTAGCAAAGGTTTTGTAATAAAATAAAGAATTCAGATGAATCAGTGAAAATATACATTATTTGGAGCTACACGAGGGTCTCAAAAACATTTCCTAGAGAATTGTTCCTTGAGGAGTGAGTGTAAGAGTGGCTTTTCATGGTGGCTAAGAAGGTGGCAAGTGGATTGTCATATAATTCTGTATATTCAGTTCATATATTCAGTTATAGCTGAAGTCATTTAAACTAGGCTTTTTCAACCCAGAAAACAGTGCAGATACCATGAGGAGCTGGGTAGGACTGGGGCGAGGGGTCTGCTCAGTGTCCCGAGGCCACCCTAACTATTCCTCCTTGCAAGTTTGAAGGCAGCTTAAAGGAGCTGGAGACACTGCATTGTCAGCATCTTCTGTGTCTCATTGAATCACACAAGAGCTTTGCTCAGCAAATAAATAAAGGATGTTTCACTGCCTCAGAAAAGGCACCTGGGGGAGGACCCACGAGCCTTCCTGAGCGTCATCACAAGTTGGAAAATGCTGCAGGTCACAGCAGTATTCATGGCCAAGAATCAGTGAAGAAACTGCTGCTTAGCTAGAATTAAAGCTGCAGAGGAGAAGGATGCTCTGCCCACCCAGCTCCAGCCATGCAACTCCTGCACATCCATTCCCCAGTGTTAGATCATTATTTGTTCGTGTCAAAACACATTTTGAGAAAGGAGAATAAAAAAGCAATTTAAATAAAGCTCCTGTCCCAGAGATCTATGTTCAAAGGGTTTGGAGAAGAGAAAGGGCACAGTGGGGCAGAGCCCATCTCCCTTCTTCCTCTGCCAACTTAAAAAGCTTTTCACTGCCTCACACCTGTTGCAGTTTTATCTGGCTCCTGTACAATATGAGTATTTAAAACACATCTGAAATTAATAAAACACTTAATCTACAAATGTTTAAATTATAAAAAAATTCCTTTTTTTGTAACAGATAGAAAAAGATCTGTAGAAAATTAAGAAAGTCTTACTTTACAGAGTTTTCTATCCAGTAGAGCCTGGAAGGTCCAGTAAAGCCTTGTAATCACTGGATTGGAAGGTTCACTGTTTTCCAGCAGGTGTTTGGTTCCATTCACAAAGCATGCCAGTTCATGGCCACGCTGTTCAACAAAGCGGACATTAGAAAAACCTAGAATACATTTTGTGTTTATCCACAGAAAGAAGAAATTTGTATTCCTAAATGTGGCAGCATGTCACAGTCAAATGCAACCTATTTTGCCATATATTGAAAACTGGTAAAAGAATTTTGGGGCTCCTGGAATCAGTAAAACACTGAATTCTCATGTATGCCATAAGAAACACCTATCCCATCTCTCAGAAAGCCTCAAACTGTAAAAGTTACCTCATTGAAGCATAGTTTCAGCTAACACTGGGGCTTCACCACATCTGAGGAGTCTTAAAACAATGAAATAGTGCTGGATACACTTAGAGCTAAGTCTGAGGCCTGACATCTCTAGCCCAGGTTCACTTAGTATTTAGGCACCCAGCCATAAAACAAAGTCTTGCAGAGATTTTCAAAGCAAGAGTCTGTATCTCTTGATATGCAAGTCAAGCCCGCAGAGGACTTTTGCCTGAATCCGGGCTTGGTTCTGATTGCTCTGTAGTGGGAGGGCTTCTGCTTCCCTCCCCACCACTATTCATCAAGCTCAGTTTTGCTGCTATTGGTGTGTTAAAATCTTCCTTATAACTGAAAGCAAAAGTTACATAAGGAGCAAAGTGAACAAACTTAAACTCAGTTAATACCAAACTTCTTTAACATCTACAATAGCTTAAAAAGAAATATACTTACTTCAGGGATGGGGAGACATGAACATGACTGAAAAAAAAAAAGAGTGAGTGTTAAAATCCAGCATTCAATGTACAAGTACAGATTTGTTTAGTCTCATTATATTCTCAAAAGCCATGTACTCACACTGACAGCAGCCTGCCTACATGGGCAACTCACAGAACTATTGCCCTGGAAGAAGAGCAATTGAGAAATCAGTATTTACTATCATCTCCTGCACAAGCATGCATTATTTCAGAATTGAGGTTCTGAACAGCCACTTACAAGCAGGTGCTGTGTATAGCGGATAATTTCCCGGACACCGCAATACTCTGCTTGCACAGAGAGCAGCAGACAAGAGAGGAGTATGTATGACAGCATGCTGGCATTCATGTCAGCTCAGTCTGATGGGTGGCAGAAGAGCAGGAGGACACTCCTTTTAATTGAGTCTTCGCAAAATTCCCGTTCTAATATGGAAAAACCCAATTATAAACTGATACCAGGTGCCCACTATTTTTTCCCATAGCTTGGACAGCATTTTAAAGAAATCAAATGTGGAATTGAGTCACCTACTTCAGTGACTTTAGTACTCTGGAAATTCACAAATGCTCCTCAGAAGAGATTAATTTGAACATTATGATATCACACCCCAGCAGGAAACAATGGTTAAAAATCTACGAAAGCATTTTTTTTCAGATGTGGGGTTTGCCTCCTGTACTTATGTAAATTACAGTTACATGAAAGCAAAGAGATGATAATGTTTCAGCATTGCCAAAGTTCCTGAGAAAGCAAACTGATGTGCTGTGGGGTGCCTTCCCCCTAGAGTCAGAGCAAGACCTTGCTCAAAGAAAGCTGGTGACACTGCCGGGGTCTGTGGAGCAGACAGACAGATGGACGAAGTTGTGGAGTAGTGCCTGGACAAGTTGTCACACTGAATTACAGCTGCTGCATCCAGAGAGCAATCCCATAGTCCTCGACCGTGATCGCACCTCTGTGGAGTGCACGTGCACCAGTGTGCAGCTGAGCATGGGGCCCTCGGAGTGCAAACAGGGTTGCATCCTACCCATTGCCTTTTGAGCAGAAAGGACTGGATGCAAAAGTAGTCCTAGGTAACCCAAATGGTATTAACTTGGCAATTCTCTCAGGTGGCCTGTCCGAATAAGGCTGGGTGTTGGTGAGAGCCCTCCCTGGCTACAGATGTTTCCTTTTTGCAAGTTGCACACCTTGGCAGAGCAAGTGGTAGCCCTTCAGATTTCTTTTAAATCCCCAGGGTTGACTCCTCTGCTTCCCTTCTGTTTGCCGTAAGTCTCATTATGCCTTAAAGGTCTCCTCCAAAACCTTGAGACTTGCTTCTGGTCAGTCTGGCTGAAGGATAGTTGTGATTCCTCTGGAAACTGTCCTGGAAAGAGAAAACGCTGAGCTGTAATTAGCTGTTTTTACTCTGGCATTTTCTAACGAGCAACGGGTTCACCTGGCTGAGCGTGGCTCCGCTGCCAGCAAGGGGAGCAGAGGAGGACCTGCCTGCTGCTCCTGCCCCTGTCTCCCTGCCTGCACACCAGCATCACCTCTGGGCTGGGCTGGATGCTTCCTGCCTTTTTGCTGAAATCTGTCCTTAGGTGATTCAGTGTGGAAAGTGTACAGAGCCCTTTAGGCAGGTACAGCTTGCACACAGGCCCCAGGGAACACCTAGAGAAAGCCAGAGACCCTCCCTTGGCAAGCTAAAGCTGACAGCAGGCTGTGTTATGACCAACAGATGCACAAATATACCGTGGGGATGGCTGGCATCCATGAGCCAGGCAGTGGCATCTTTCAAGGCACCAGACAGTTAGAGAAGGAATAAAATCATTGATTTCTGACTGAGAGCCTGTGAGTCCCTAAAAAGCAATAAAGAGACTTCTGTTACAGGTACATCACCTTTGAGGAAACTGCTCTTTGCCCAAGCAAAGCAGTGGGCATGCTGCTCTCTGTTTGTTCAGCCAGTAATGCCCCAATTAGTTTAAAGCATGAATCCCCTGAGGGAAATAAATTATGTGTAACATTTGTGAGAGACTTGGTTTCTCAGATGGTTGAAAAAATGATTTTACATTCTTTAAAGGAAAGAAAAGTGTCTTTGATTTAGCCAAGGTTGTGCAATGAAAATGGTAACAAGTCATGGAAGAGAGGGGCAAGGGGCTCTTTGTGACAACAAGGAAGTTCTACTATGTCTGTTTTAAAGGCAAATATGTTCATTAGAAATCCCATTTTTCCCAGTAACTGCTACACTGTCTTTGCAAGGATTTTACAAAATCTGATGTACTTAGCAGGGTCTCTTGGGCCTCGTCACCTGAGGAATGACATCTCGGCGCACCTGCCATGCTCTGTAAATAAAAGCAGTGTCGGCATAAATTGTATGCAAGATGCATAATTAGGACCTTTCCATACACAAGATGTAATTATGGACACTGGGCAGTGAGTACATCAGGTGACTTCTTCCCAGGCCTATAGCCCAAAAGGCAAGGTCTGTATTTTTGTTGCTAATTGCAAATCAGAATGGCAGAGCTTCCAGGGCTGCTTCTGAGCTGCTCCCAAGCTCATGGTTCCTCCTTGCCCACAGTCATTCTCTGCCAGCAGTTCAGCGCTATCTCTACATCTTTGCGTTTCTATTTGATTGCTTAGTGAGATCTCTCTCACACTGTTGTTGCTCCAGGCTAAATGAGTCGTTAGAGAAGCTGCATTCAATTTACAGTGATAGAGAAATCACCAGAAGTCAAACTGGCAGTGAAAGATCTTTCCATGTATTGGTTAGAGCCGAGGTGGATGAGGCACAGGAGCGAGTGGCACCAGCTGCAGCTTCTCTTTAGAGAGTTTACATGCTTTTCTGGCGCTTAGAGGCTGATCCAAGGCTGTAGAAATTAATATTTGATGCCATCCCAGCAGAAAGACTAACTTTTTAATAGAATCTTCAAACACTTAGCTTTGATATTTTAAAAATCCTCATTATGATGACAAACTGCAGGAATATATTTTCACAAATAGGTTGTCATTTGTCAGTTAATTTTCTGTCCTCATGTCTAAGTAGCTGATCATCCACTCTTCTCCCTTCTTTCAGCAACACAGACCAAAATGAGGAGAGGAAATAGAGATTTTTCATCCATCGCTCAGAAAAATGAAATAAAGATCACCAGCCTTAAAGGTACTGGGAACAGTAGCCCATAGAAACGTCCCCTATGTTGCCACTGGGACACTTGAATGGGGAGACTCGCTGTGGTCAGCCTGGGGCAGAGCCACACAGCAGCAGATGGCATATCCCCATGTGCTACCACTTCCCTGCCTGCTGAGGGATGCAGGGGAGGAGCAGAGTAAGGAGGGGGTAGAGAGCTCCATCACCACAGGTACTGCCAGCACCAGGCAGCCCATCAACTTTCAAGTGATGGGATATTAAGATTCCAACCCAGAAAAGATCATTTAGAAAAGGTGAATATACAAAACTCTCCAATGTATTTCTGTGGTCTCTTACAGGCATTTTGTTCTGGCTCCTTTGGACACTCTAATGTCCTGCACATTTTTGGTGTATGTGTAAATACTTTGGGATATATATTTTCTTTTAATGCCTTTACTTTGATGCTAGGTTGAATGACCAAAAATGCTGCACGAAACATCCAATTTCCAGACCAATATTTTAACCTGGTTTGTGTCGCTGTTTTCCCCACGGACGAGTAGAGAAATGACACGAAGTCCAGGCTCAGGGATCAATGGAAGGGATTTAATGAATTCTCAGAAGGCTTTTATATGTTAGTTCGCAAAGTGTATTAAATGGCATAAGGTAATTGGGTTTTTGCCATCCACCCCCTAAGGGGATTGGTCAAGTTCTAAGACACCCATCTCTGAGTGTTTTTCTAGTTAGAACCATAACAATTCTTCCAAAACAATCCGCAGCTGCAAGAAGTTTACAAAACTGTAACATTGTTTTGTCTTACTTGCATGGGAAAGACAGAGCTCTCACAAAATGCTGCAGAAAGCCAGAAAATCTCTCTGCTAAAGCTTTTCAGTGTCCACAGGTTTGCATAAACCTCCAGATCTTCTGAGTTCTCATGAGAGAATTTGCATCCCAGTGTAGAGTTTCTAAGAATATCTATACATTTTGGGTTTTCTAATGTAGAAAAAAACAATTCCCTGCAGAGGAAAAACACCCAGATAACAAACCAGCTTGTTTTACGTTTGCTGTGTGCGCTGATCAAGATAGAAGAGATGCAAAGACCGCAAATGAAGAGATGCTATCCATAGTTTCATTTTCCGGTGATAAGGTGGCTTGGAGTATTTTTTTCCCTTTCTCGTAGATAAAGATGACATAAGCTACTGTGGAAATAAAGGAAAATAGGGGCATTCTAATAGCTTTGTGAAAGGGTAAACCATAGCATAGTAATAGCAATATTGCTTATAACAGAAAGGCATCGAATCCTGATGAACTCAGGGAACATTTCAGATTCAATCCAATCCAAGAGGGTAGTGGCACCCCCTGAGAGCCACATGCTGTGCTCTGCCCTAGCAGATGGACCACAGGATGTCCTCACGGCTCACATTAGCTTCTGTAGGTAATGGAGCTCTCATTACTTTCAGAAGAGTTTTAATTCATTTGAAACCATTTAAGCTCATTAACAAACACTAGTGGCACTCAGGAGCTGTGAGAGGGGAGAGCACAAGAGAAACCTTCAGAGCTGCAAGTCCTCCTTGTTTCATGCAATAGTACAATCACCAGACCTGTCCTGGGGTGAGCCAAGCTTTCCATGTTGCAATGGTATTTAGCAAGACCTGAGGCATCTAAAAGAAAAAAGCCCTGACAGCAGCATGCCAGCCATGCTGTGTGTTGTGCATATTGCAAATGCTTCCCACAACCAGCCATCTCTAAAAGCAGGCAGAAGGCAGCAGGAATTGAGCACAAAGGTCACCAGTTCTCTTGTATTTTAAGGTTTTTTTCTGATATGTTCTTCCAGTGTCTTCTTTTGTAGCCTGACCGCTTTCATACCAGGAAAGAGAAACATTGAGCGCTCTCACATTGGAAGTCCACTCACCCTTCCTTGCTTGTCCCACTGTGTGATGACCCTTTGTGCTGGATTTCCCACTCAGCACGGCATGCAGAGGGAGGCTGAACATGCAGGACAGACAGACAGCACGAGGCGTTCACTCCATGGCTGTGTTAGAGCTCTTCCCCAGCCAGCCCCACATCGCAGCTCACTTTTCATGCTGGAAGCGTTGAAAATCCACCTTCAGGCTGCTTGATGGAAACACAGCGATAGTAATTTAACAACGAAGTAGGCACGGATATTGGTTCCCACCTAGTTGCATAAGTAAGAGCAAGCTGGCCCTTATCCATGGGAATTGGCAGGATTTTCTATACCATGTGTTTTTATGCTGTGTGTGAAGTAGGCCACATTAGTGCTAAAATATTTTGAAACATGGGAGAATAGACCAGTCCATGAAGATGAGCTAAGTCCTGGTGCTTTCACAGAGGTGAGGCCATGCAGGTGCCAGTTTGATGCAGCAGATGTTGGTGGCAGGGCAGTCTCAGCGTGTTCTTTCCCACTTGCAAGGTTCTGGTTTCTCCAAATCTTTCTCCCCGTGACCCAAGGTTATCCATTGCTTTCTCCATCACTCAAACAGGACCTTTGTATTCTCTTCAGAGACTGGGTGTTGTACAGCCCAGCGGCCTTAGAATTTCACCCTTACAAAGCAAGGATTTCTTGATGTATCCAGCACTTTATATCTTACAGTGAAACTGCATATGGGACCTCTGAGATCCCCTTAAAGAAATATGCTTCTTCTGCTGCACAAGTGGCTCCTAACAGGTTGGTTGTTCCACTTGTGTCTGATTCTGGAGCTGTCACAGGATCTACAGTTTAGGAAAACTGCCTTGAAAATCAGTGTGACTGCTTAAATTTCCCCTCACTTCATGGCTTCATTCCTTTTGGAGCCTGTTTCTGGAAGGATACTCTACAGGCTGCTTATCTAAGCTGGCAGTGATCAGTCTGTGCATTACTGAAGGAGTATATATAGGAAGAAGATGGCTTTAGAGAGAGGAAGCTGTTCTTGCGCAGTTTACGTTCAATTTAGCACTTGAACTTCTTCCCACTTGTCTCCTTGGATCTCATAATTTTTCTGGCTCTACATTTTGCTTTTTTCTTCACAAGTACAAGACAGGCATTGGCCTTCTTGGCTGACATGAATGCCATGCCTACGGGAGGAATCTCTACTATAACAACCTCTATGACCAAACAAAGAACTTCAGATAAACCAAAGAGATATATCTTAATGCCTGCAAAAACGTCACCTACTCCTCTGTCTCAGAAAAACAGAACCTGAGATGTGGACTGTGATCTTGCCTTCCCCTGTGATGGGGACACACCAGGCAGGGACTCCCAAGGTGTGAGAAAATCTCAGCCTGGGTTAGAGCCATCATAAAGTCATTTAGGTTGAAAAAGACCTTTATAGGCAGGGTTTCAGTAGGTGTTAAAACTGCTGGGCAGCACCAGCCTCTTCCCACCCTATGCACCACAGACATCACGAAGCTTCTCCCAGCCCCAAAGACCTTCATCCAAGTCAGAGCTGTTTGCTAGAAAAACAGATTTTCACTGGGAAATTGGTTCCTGTTTGATTGGTTTTTTTCAATTAAGGAAATAAGCTGCTGTTACCTTTTCTTCCTTCCATAGCACTAAATAGCTTATAAAGTGTGAAAAACAGACGGCATCTCATTAAGTAATACAGGCTGTTGTAAGAGCTGGAATGCCACCAGAGACATGAAAGTTGGGCAATTACAATCTTATTTGAGGGATGGCAGGTCTAAATACGCTTTTATAATCCAGGCAACAAATACATAGAAGTAGGTATCCCTGGTTCTTCTGGTCTCCCTTCTCATTTTTTGATAATTTCAGGATTTACTGCATTTATTTTAAAAATGAGGGGCTCTGTAAACACCTTGAACAACCTACCAAGCTGGTAGAAGCCATCCACTCCAGCATGTGTGTGGAACATGCCACTGATGGCAGGTCCATACAGACAGAGCACTGACAAAGGAGCTGGTCCATATTCTGAATTCTGTTGACACAGGGGTTTTCTTTTTTGTAATTCAGAGACAAAATCACCAATATATGTAATCAGTACCCCACTGAATCAGCTGTATGTCTGTCTGTCTGCCTGCCAGGCAAGGCTGTTGTAAACTCCATCACCAGGTCCCTGAAAAATTCTTTAGAGATCCTAATTTCTATCCATGGATAATGATACTGATATTATTTCCAAGAATGAATGCATTTGATATATCATATGGAAGATTATTCACAAGACACAGACTTGTCAAGTCTCTGTGTGTATAAATAGTGGTTTCCATCCCTCATCTTTGGGACATGGGGCTGACCCCTGTGGTGTCACTCAGCCCCAGCACCACTGGACCTCTTTCACTGGTGACACAGCCACATGCTCACTACTGCAAAAGCAAGACTAAACTGTCAGTCTCCATGGGCAGGAATCATAGAACCATAGAAGGGTTTGGGCTGGAAAGGACCTTACAGCTCATCTCCTTCCAACCCACTTACCATGGGCAGGGACACCTTCCACTAAACCAGGGCCCTGTCCAACATGGCCTAGAGCACTTCCCAGGGGTGTGATCACTCACAGCGAGGGGTATCACAGAGGGCTGTGCCTCAAAAGCTGCTTGTCCTAGCCCTAAGGTGTCCTTGGTCACCAGCAGTGGCCCAGAGGCAGCCTAATCTCCTTCACAGTGTCCTGTGCTGCCATCACCTTTGAAACCCTCGTGCTCTAGCCCAGAGTTGCTTTGCCTCTTTTGTGGTTTGTCTGTGAATGCTGATGGGGTGGCACACTGATTAACCAGTGTGTCCAGGGCTTGCCTCCAGTGCTGCCAGACCAGGGCAGCCTTTGGCTGGGCAGGGTCACCCCAAAATCATCTAGAGGCTGTCCAGTGTGGGGCTGCCCATGGGGAAGGGAATGTGTGCTGGTCTGGCAGCAGACTTGGGCTTGGGGTTGAATGAACAAGACACAGAGAGGTTGCCTGGCAGCTCCAGCACATGCCCTGCCAGGGATGAGGATGCCATCAAGTGGCCAAAGCTTTATATTCACTTCCCACTTACTCTTCATTATTTTATATTTATATTATATATATTTATATTATATAGAGTAGCTTTCTGCCCTCTGCTCCCTTTCCACACCAAGGTGCCCATGGCTCTCCCTGACAGCTCCTTCTGACAGGTGTGTGCTACACAAGAGTTTTGTCTGGGCAAATCCTGAACTCCCATCTCAAAACTGGTTTAATTGGATGAATAATATAATGAAATATCACCATGCAACTCCAACGTGGGTCTCAGGGCTTTACACCCAGAGAGCACTGAATGGATTGAACTTGGGCACCATGAGGGCAGGATCATGCAGATGCACAAGCTTGTTGTGAACTCATCAGTTTAATTAATTCATGGTCCATTTTTCATTATGCAGGCAGATAAACACAACATTTATTTGCATTAAAAAAATAGTCTTCCCAAGTGTTATCCCTGGAGAGACATTATATTATCCATCTAAAAAACGTTTTACATACATGCATTAAAATAGGCAACATGGAAAGGATGAATCCTTAAATGCAGCCAGCAACAAATACTTGTGCGAAGGCTCATCAATTTTATCCATATTGTTTATCAAAAACAGTTCCATATGTTCTCAAGAAGGTCAAAGGCACTGTGAGCCTTCTCACCTGCAAGTCCTGAGATGAAGCAACACCAGCTGTTTATTCACCATTTTAAGGCCAGTTCTGGGAGCACCCACACTTCTGTTTTTAATCTGGGCCCCAGTGATGAGGAGCCCAAGGAAGGTGACTCCGTTTCCAAGTACTGCTGCAGAACCAAAGTTTTAGGCACTTTCTGCTGAGATCTTCAAGTGTTGTGACCGATTCCTCCATTCATTCAGGGAAGAGGACATGGGAGTTTCTCTTTTCTTCTCCTCCTTTTATGGAGGAAAGCTGGACAGCTGCTCCACATTGTCTTCAAAAACCTTTTTTTGAAGGCATCTGCTGAAACTGCAATCACTGGGCCTTTCCCCCAGAGCTCTTCTCCAGAGGAAGAGCTGTTCCTCTAGAACATTTCCCAGATGAAGTGTTGTCCTAGATTATTCCTGCATGCCATGTGTCCCTCTGCATGTGAGCCAGTTACCCCTTGGCCTCTCCCGCCAGTGCCGCCAAAATCCTCTTGTCGCAGCAAAGCTGTTTCTTCTTGGGCTTTGGCATCAAAAGCTCCATGCTTAGAAAATAAATGATAAGGATATTTAACAGCATAAACAGAAATAATCATGATGTAAAAGATCTTGGAATAATTGAGAGGCTGAGGTAGACCAAAGAGAGACTGGGCCTGCCCCAGTGGTCTCAGTGGGATTCCAGCAAAGAGCTGGAGGTCTGAAATGTACTGTCCTAAAGAGAGTTCCTTTGGTGATGGTCTGCTCAAGGCTACAAAGTGATGTCTGCAGGTTTTGGCAGCTGGCAGGTCATGTCAGAGAGCTCAGAAGGTCTAACAAGATACCTCGAGCTGGTCCCTGGCAGGCTGCACCAGGCAAGCTGTGTAAATTAATAGGCAGCCTTCTTTATGAAATGCAGACTTGTTTTATTGTTTTCTGTATAAAAAAAAAGCAGCTTAGTCTCTGAATTTAACATCCTCCTGTTTCTCAATTTAATTTATACCTTGGATAACAGACTGAATTTGTTGAAACCCTTCACATTTTTCATGATAATGTGTTAAATTGTGCCAAACTGTGTTGTAGAACATGAGTGTTTGTATGCTAGGAGTCACCCACTTCTTTGAACCTGAAAGCAAACTAGGATTTGGTGAGAATTCAGACCTTCCTACAGAAAAAGCACCTCTGTACCCACCGCATTTCCTCCTTTCCTTGTTCACAGAAAAGAATTAGTGTTAGAATGCCGTGTTGTACGAAAGACGCTGCCTTGGTGATGTGAGGTGGGCCGGGTTTGGGTCCATCCATTGGGAAAGGGAAGTAAGTTGTCTTCCTGGTTCAATAGGAAAAATGTCATTGGTGAAGAAGCCCACCACCACCACCAGACTTATTAAGGTGTTCTTAGTCAACAGTGAAAGATTTGATAATAAAATAGTCTTTGGATTTGATTGAGCTGGTGCGATTTTCGGAGTCCTCCACGGACTACATGTCCACAGCAGTTGCTGTAGGTGCAGGATGAGAGTCTTCGGGCAGAGCAGCTGAGCCCTCACCAACACCACACTGCTGATTTGGCTCACGAAAGTAGGAGACTTTCTGGTCTTCTCGGCAACACTTTTGAAATAAGAAAGAAGGAGATTTACGAAGTACACAGAAAACAGCAAAGACTGCCAAGAATAATCTTGAGTATCTAGCTGCTAAAAAAGTTTCTTTAATCAGGTATTTTTAATCTTGCTCCTTTATGCAACTCTAAGTTAATGAGGGGAAGAGTGAAACAGTGAGTTGGTAGTGAAGGCACTTTGAAAGAGCTTAATTTCATATCTTTGTGGATGGAACAAGGGAAGAAAACACTGTGCAGGGACTATAGTAAAAATAATATTTCAAAATTTATAAAATACTAGAGAATAATCTCATTTCAAATTTTTATTTCTGATTGGTGTTAATTAAAATAATCACAACAATCAGAACAAGTTACAGTGAAGTTTCAGGAGATGTGGACTGAAACTAAAATCCATTGGCACATTAGCTGTCTGCTCTGAATCCCACAGATCCATATTGTGTTTGGCTATTCAGGTGTAGGTACCCACGTAAGTAATAGGACTTTCAGAGGATCTATGTAATTGCTACTCTATTGGATTCAAAGATTAATTCTGTAATTTTAATAAAGCTAGAGGGTGTTTATGTGCTGACCTGGGAGTTAGGGATTGGTCTCAGTTTGGCATCTTTTCATTGCTTTGAGAGAAAGTTCATAGCCAAGAAACATGGCTGCACTCGATGGGAATCCTCGCACTGTATTGACCATGAGGCCCCTAAAAAAGACCTGTTGGGGATGGAGAAAGGTTAGAGCATAGGAATATACTGACAGCTTTAAGAAGAGGAAGAAAACATTGAATGAAGTCATGGTGGGATTCTGAAGAACCAAATCTTTTTGGTTTGCTTGGAAGATACGCTCCCACTGCAGGTCTTAGCTGAGGTCGGCACTGGGGAACGGGAACGCAATGGCAGAAGTCACTGGTTTGGTATCATTGTGCCCTGTGCTCCCTATGGACCCCCATCTGTACACACCAGCCAGACCTGCAAGAGGTAAAAGCTGGTCTCGTGGAACTGGTGTGAAACAGAAAACAAGAAATCTAAAATGTCTTCCAGTGTTGTCCTACCTAGCTACAGTCATAGGGTGACAGAACCACGGAGTGCTCTGGGTTGGAAGGGACCTTCAAGCTCACCTTGTTCTAACCCCCTGCCATGGACAGGGACACCTCTCCTAGGTCACATTGCTCCAAGCCTCGTCCAACCTGTCCTTCCTTCCCTTTGCATACATAAACATGTAAACCCCATGCAAACCCCAGGGTACAAGAAGGCTCTGTTTCCATGCAGGAAATGCTCTGACCCCTGGGGCTGGGTCTGTGGGCACAGAAGACGTTTGGAAAGCGGAGAGGGAGCGGTGTGGCTGCGAGCCAGCCCAGGCATGCGGGCACTGTGCCACGGGGACTATTTTTCAGGTTTCACCTTTGAGCATAGAAGGAATTTCTCAATCAACTGAAAACCAGACTTCCTCTGTACCTTGCTGAGAACTCTCTCAATACTGCCTTTGGCAAAAATATTTGATAGAAGCTGATATTTTCACATGAGTCTTCCTAGGGTCAAACTTTGGTACCCATACATAACCTAGTGCTTTCTTTAATTAAGGTAATAAATACCAGCTTCCAGATTTCCTTTTTCTGCTCAATGTATTTCTTTCTAAAAGATGCTGGCATGTACAAGAGTGAAAGATTACGTGGCTTTTAAGTGCTTGAGCAGTAAAGTGCTTTTGAAAAAGTCTTGTCACTCCTGACTCCTGGCCTTGACTAGTCTCCCTTTGAACCCCCCTCGCTACAAACACCACACCCTGGTGTGTGTGAGGATGTGCACAAACTGCTCACTTCGGGGTGAGTCTGCTCACAACAGGATGGTTGCAGGGAGTATCTCTGCTGGAATGTTTCTTACAAAATCACTCCATTAACCACCAAGGCTCATCACCACAAGTCACTAATCTAAACACCACAAGTTCAGAATAGACATGAAAAGGAACATCAGCAATCAAACCCCTTTCCAGGCTTTATAATGGCAAAGTTCCCCCAGCTACTGTAAAAAACCGTGAAAAATCTTGGCCCCAAGACCAGAAGCCCTTAGACTTCAGTGTATAACCAGTTTTTCCCCTGAAATTACTGAACTCTACTAAACATCATCATATCTTATGTCCAGTGAATCCTAAGCATAGTGCTGACTTGTTTGAGATAGAATCAAAACATGTTCACATAGTTTAGATAAAACTTGCAATGTGAAATTGCAGTGTTGGGACATTTTGGATACTATTTGATTTATTGGGATGTTTTGTTTTTTTAGTAAAGAGAAGTTTCTGGGAGGAAATTCAATGTTTTTGCATTATCCATAAAGTAACACAAGAGAGCCAAGTTAAATAATAATGAAGATTTAGGATGAAAAGTCCAGAGGCATAAATTTTTCTTATCAGAATGAACACACCTGGCTATGGAAAAAGACAAGGGTTATAGTTGCATTTCTTTGTGTACATCAAACAGTTATTTCCAGCACTGAGAATGCTGTTCTTTTGTCCCAGAATGAAAACATCCAGCCCTGGGTTTGCCATTTGTCAGTCGTGAGTCTCCCAACATTTAAAAAGATTTTCCTTACGAGAGCAGGATCCAGTCTTGCTATCAACTATTACTCAGTCCTGCTGACAGCTTTGGGGCAGGTGCCGGATGTGACAGCAGAAAAAGTACAAGAAGTACAGAACTCCAACAGAAAACCCTTATAGCTGTTAATTCAGGCAGGACAAGGAGGGCATAGGGTGAGGATGAGGATGGAGAGAGAAGGGAAAACCCATGGAAGTTCCCATTTCAGCCACCCGTCTGTGAAAGTGCACACCAAGGGGAATGCACAAGGCAGGTACTGTAGAGCCTGGGCACCCTGTTTCCCCTCTGACTGTCCAAACACTGTCCTCAGCAGCTCTCCAGGTGCTTGTGCTTCACAGCAATGTGACTTTCTTCACTCAGTGGCAAAAACTGAACCACACCACAGGCTCCTGTGACAGCTGGCATAATGTAGTGGCATGTTGGCAAATATTGAAATCACACAGACTTGTGATTTTGCAGGTTATTTTCCTTTTAGTAACTTATTACATTTCTCTCAGAATGGGAAAATTAACACTTTGGAGCTAAGAGCTAACATGCTGTTCTGATGATAAATCCAGATTTATTTCAATATCAGAAGACATTACTTCCACAACCATGCCTTGGCAACGCAATAAAGCTGCAAACCCTTGTTCTCTGCCATGCACATTTAACTGAGGCAAAGTTTGCAGGTAGAACAAATATCTTTTATTACACTAACAGACAAAGTCAGAAAAGGGAGATAAGTTTTTTGGCCCCCAGCCCTTCTTCATGTTTGAAACTAAAGCAATCCTGATTTAAGAACGCTGACAATCAACTCTACCTGGGTGCAGAATGAGGGCGTGCAGTGCAAATGCAGCATTGGTTCCACCAAAGCATTGCCCGAGGTGACCAGACACACCCAGAGTGCCGGGACAGTCCCACCAGAATCGGTTCATTGACACCAAAGTCAGTGGGAAACATTTGACCTCTGCATTTTGTAGAAGCAAGCACAGAGGTAAGCCTTTCTACTTCTGATTTGTGATAAGTCAAATTATATCCATGATTAAGTGCACTAACATGAAATGTTGTTTGAAGTTAATTACACAGGCAGTGTGTGACCCCCAGTCATTAATTTCTTTATTGTGTAACATGCATTATTACTCTCACTATTTTGATTTAGAAGGAATCTACTTTATAATTACCTACTGCCATTATAATAATTTAGTACTAACTGACTTTAGCTGTCTCTCAACCCTGCAGACAGGTTTTTAACAGCGACCGTATTTTCCAATTGACAATTAAATACTTAATAACCAGATTTTACTTCAAATGTCACTTACTTTTATGCCCTCATTCTGGTAGCTCTGCAACATGCAGTCAAGGGTCCCTTTGTACTGGTTTAAATAAACTCCATCTGCCTGAAGTCGACTTTTCACAACATCCATTGGAGTACATACTGCCCAGGAAACGGCTCCTGGAAAAATGCAGAAGTATTTGAATAATTCCTTCTCTATACTTCCTTGGCCGCAGGTCAGTGAACTCAGAAATTGACCTCTCATCTATCACATCATATTCATGAGATTTTCATGTCAGGGCATTCACCCTGCTCAGGCACGGAAACAGTATTTCTGGGAGAAAGTTCCTGGTTTCTGGAAGAAGCATTCAGATTTTGGAGGTTATGTTGCTGATCAGATGCAGGCAACCCAAGAGGGGCTTCTCCAGGTGCAAATACATCTTCTGCTGCTTCTGGTGGAACATGGACATGCCATGGGAAGAGTCCGAGCTGCCGCTTGGGACGATTTCAGAAAAAATGGATACTTCTGATAATTCCATTGTAAAGCAAAGTTTGAGCTGAGGATATGAATAAGAGGTATGTGCATCTCAGGCTGCCAGGATTAGGCTCCACGCAGTGACATACCCTGTCATTCCTCTAAAGAAACACCTGTTTCCATTGATCAGCCTGCAGCTGAGTGGGATGTGTTGCCTCTGGAAAGATCAGCACACAACTGCAATCCGTGGCCCAGCTGGACAGGCAAGAATTTGTCTGAACCTACATGAGTGTTGGGGGACACTAGAAAAGCTGTCCAGAGGCACCAGGGGCCTCTTTATTTGAGGAGAAATGGAGAAGGCATTTTATTATTATTATTACCTGAGCTAAGGATTGACTTGCCTTTATGGATCTGCAATTTAGAAATGGCCAAGAAGTGGGGAGTGGGTGTAGGGGTGACCTTTCACATGGTGAGGGACGCACATGCCAGTCTTACTGGCGAGCGTACACATGGAAAAAAGAAGAAGATCAGTAACAGTCAACTTGGCTTCTGCTAGGTGTGGGTAGGTGCACGCCCTCCTGGTTGCCAGCCAACAGGTTGAAGTCCTCTTCTGGGGGCATCTTGGCTGCCATGTATCCCTGGCAATGTGATTGGCAGGCTGCCCTGAGGCATCCAGGGAGATGAAGGCACTGACTGTTCTCCTCTTCACTGACACTGAGCCCAATGAAGGTCTGATAACACAGCTTCCATAAAGTTTGTCAAGTCATAAAGTGCAGCTGTGGTGCCAGAAAACCTGGCCCTGGGGGAGGAAGGTCGTTCAGTCCCGTGTCCTCTCCTGGTGTTCAGGATGATGCGCAGGCCCTTGAGTCACCCTCGTAATCTGCCCTGAGAACCTTCCTGTCCTTGTTTTGCCAGTGCTGTGAGGAAGTAAAGGTGCTTACCTGCTACACCCCCTGCCACCCAGATAGAGGAGGGATTAGGAGAAATGCTTCCGTCAGGAGTTATCCAGTCACAGAACATTGCGTAAGGGATGAAATAGGCGTAGTACCCAGGAACATCCCTCAGGAGCATTGCTACATTGCCTCGGTATACTCCTGCTATCCCCTCTTTCTGTAGGATTGTCCTAAAGCAGTGAATTGGGCCTCGGTACACGGGAGATCCAGGAACTGTGGATTTTAGTTTAACGCTTTCTACAAAAAAAAAAAAAAAAAAAAAAAAGGATACAACTGTTAAAATAGATGTATTGCCACAGAACTCCTCTCCAAAGCCCACTGCCATTGATTAGAAGTCACTGCCATCCATTTTCTTCTTCTGGGATCAACAGATAGCATGGGAAAAAAGTTCTAAGAGAAAGTACTTAGGTCCATTTTCAGAAGACATTTAGACACTTCAAGACAGATTTTTCTTACATGTGTGGCATACCTCCCAATAGGTATGTGCCCAGTGAGATTTCCAAATAAGTTTGAGGCTATATGCCCAATTTTCATGAATTTTAACTTCAACTTATGCCAAGTCACATCTTTGAAAGCCTTAACATCTTCAGAGTCTGGCCCTTCCCATGCAGACCAAGTTGTTTTTGTAAAAGGCATTAGGTTGCTAAGCCGCATAGAGGCTTTAAAATGGACATAATGTTGTTTTATCAAAGCAACAGAAAAATGCCAGCATTTCACAGTAAACACCATGGCTGTAATCGTGAGAAAGGTGAAATGCGGAAATCCAAGCTGTTCAGCTCTGAAGCTGCTCCATGTCTTCATTCGGCTGTGCATGTGCTCTGGTGGGGTTTGCTCCGTGCTGGCAGCCTGCAATAGAATTCAGCTGCTGTCTAGAGCTGAAGCAGCTCCTTCTGCCTGCAGCTTGTGGACAGGGAACAGCCACCCACTGCCATCCTGCTGGTGTCCCCTCCTGACCCATCCTGCCCGCACCTGGGCTACCTGGCACCCTGTGTGAAGTAAGTCAGTGGTTTTTAAATGTAAATGGAAAAGTTCTGCTTTTGAACAGAGAAGGGTGGAATAACAGAGGGAGGTTTATGGGAAAATATATGTGGGACTGACAGCGTGCAGAGGGAGATGGGGAGCTGGCATTGCTGCTGGCAGCCATGGTGCTGCTGCTGGTATCTCCAGGGGCCCCCACACACCAGGGACTCACAGTTCCTGCAGCTTCTGGTCTTGAGCAGACCTGCCTCATGTTCCTTATAGATCCCAACTGGCTGGAAATGCCATTGATAAAAACCCTTCCCTTGAGCTGAGCAGGATGGGGTCCATCCTCAGGCAAAAGGGGGAATTTTTAGCCCAACGGCAACAGCACAAGGCAGCAGAGAGCCCAGCCTTGAAAAACGCTGTTGTAAAGCTCTGTGTATGCACCAAGGACTGGCAGAGACAGGCAGAAGCAACTCTTGCTTCCTACCTTTGGTGTATGGCTGTGTTTGCATCTGTAGCCTTATCTTGACCAGTTCCACGGGAGTGCCAATGCCCACAGAGAGCACCCCTGCCACGAGGCTGGCCACAGTCATGTCGGTGAGCGACGGCCCGGCGGCCGGGTCCCCGTGGCGGAGCTGGCTGAGGAACCGCAGCGTGTTGCTGTAGACACCGAACACCATGGAGCTGTAGATGCCGATGCTGGCCAGTGGGAAGGACATGCCCTTGAAGAAGCCAGCCACCTATCCAGGGAAGGGAGCAGGGCTTAGGAGACTGAGCAGGACTGAGCAGTGTAAACCCCTACTTGTCTGTCGGGTTAGAAATCACAGAATGGTTTGGGTTGAAAAGGACTTTGAAAGTCATCTCGTTCCAATCCCGTGCCATAGTCAAGGATGAAATGCAAATCCAAGTAGCAGATGTCTCCTGGAACCAACTGTTTGCACATGCTGAGGGAAGGAAATTGGTTCATGCTGCTAAAGGCTTATAAAGATTGTGCAGAATACAGGATATGGTTGAAAGCACAGGAACCCACATAGAAGTTCCTTGTATAGACAGTGTTTGTTCTGTGTTCATCAAAGTCAGCAAAATCCCTCTGGGAGACCTTTTCCAGTGGGATCGGGCAAAAGAATCACGGTGGCTGCAACACCCTAGCCCATGTGGAGACACTGATCATTCCATGCCAGGGATCTCTCTTTTCCCTATAGGATCACCAAGAGGGTTACCTTAGAGTTAAGCAAAAGAAGGCTGTAGGGATTTGCAGGCTCAATTGCATCAACTTTATTGGTCTTTATATCTGCTGGTGTCAACAATATTTTGTACAAATGCTTTATGCTTTTATCTATTTATTGACTTGCACTTTCTACCAGCACATTTAAAGTACAATGAAGTACTTACAGATTCATTTCTGTACACAGTGAGAACACACTTGAGTGTATTTCCATATCCTTGTCCAGCTTGCAAACGAGTCTGCAAAAGACATTTGTAAAACGTGATTAAAATCCTATGCTTCCAGCCCAATGAAAGCTCATGCTACATAAACAATGTGTACTTTGCTTTGAGAGCAAGTCCTTCCTTAGTCGTAAAGAGAACTGAGCAATAAAATAAGATATATGTGCGTCCACCCTCTTGAACTTTGCCAGAAGCAAGGCTAAGCGGGATCTCACAGCCTGAAGCTCTCTGCAGCATCTGGAATCGATGACTATCAAATTGCTCTCCAGTCTGGACCAGCCACCCTGACCCGGCACAGCAGGCTGCTGGTGTGCAGTGCTGTCATTGGCAAGGGCCTGATTTATGTGGAAATTGAAGAGTAACGTGGTCCTCTCCATTTGGAGACTCTCAGAGAAGGCTGGATGTGTTGCGAAGAGAGGAGAGGTGAGCTCCCCTGGGAGACTTCTGGGACCCTTCTGCTGCAAGGTGGATTTTAAGACATAGAGATACTAATTGGAGTTAAAATAATTCAGTGCCATCTGAGAAATTCTCCATGCTTCACTCAAAAACACGTTTTCACATAATTTCAAAAAAAGACATTTTATTTCTGGAAAGCAATTTGGTTATACACTTTCCAACAGATGTAAGAAACAACAAAGCCTATAGGATTCAGCATACTTTCACCTTCTCGTATGTATATATCTAGATCATCTTTCATTCAAGCTGCTCACAAGGTTGCTCTAGAAACATCCTAACAAGAGATGCATTTTTTGGGCTTAGAGGTGTGCAAGGAAATGGAAACACTGTTCACTCCACAGCACCTGAGCATTCATCCTGGCTCAGGTCAGAGCTCATTTTTTATAGGAAGACACTCACACATCCTCTATCAGGAATATATTTAGGGAATGGGGACAGCATTTCTGACCATATTTATCAGCACTGCTGCCAGCAATGAAGTCTGAAGCGACAGTGCCAACCTGCACTGGAGGGACAGTGTCCAATCCCCTCCACTGGTTCTGCCCTGATTTACACCAGGGTGAAACAGGAAATTATTTGGGAATTTAAAGCCCAAAGGAATATGTGTCCACCAGGGTTCATGACTGGTGGGAGCTTTTGGATGGCAAACAGCATCTGGCACAATCGTTTGGCCCAGAGCCCTGCAAGAGGCTGTCAGTGCCACAGTGGGACCCTGGCAGGAGCAGGAGGGACCAAGGTCTGCGTTCACCCCTCAGCCCAGGCTCGCCCCTCACCCTGGGGTGGCTCCAGGCAGCTGTTTGCACACATGGAGCATCCCTGCTCTGCTCCAGGCCTGGCCAGAGGCCACAGAGAAGCAGCAGTGAAAGCAGAATATTTACTGAGCCCTCAGAACAAGCTGGTACATGAAGATGCTGCCGTGGCTCACGCAGCACAAGTTGTGCAACACAGGCAGGCCCGGGCCATGGGTGCAGACCAGGCACACTGACTCACACTGGGTATAACGGGGCTGAGGGGTACCAGGGGAAGGTGGCTGCACTGACCCAGGGCAAGCTGACCACTGTGCTCAGCCCTGAGTTCCCTCCTGGCTTCATCTTAGCCCGGACATTTCCACTTTGCCTCCATGGGCTTGGTTTTTTTTCTTTTACCCAGTAACCAGGTGTTTAGAGGTTCAAGTTAATATATTTTTTGAGTAACTGAGGGCAACTGAGTGTTCTCACAATCTGGTTCTCGCACACATGTCCCTTAGCTAATCTGTTAACACCTGGCACTGAAATCCCTGCTGGCATCTCTGACAGCTGGCATCTCTGACCTCTGGCATCTACCAGTATGGATATTCCTCTGTAAAGTTCTCCTTTTCATTATGTTTTGATTAGATAGGGCTCTTGGGTGACACCCAGAAGCTGAAGAAAGTTCTGGGGAAATGAATGCAATGGGGAGGATGAAAAGTGAGTAAAGGCACAACTTTTAAAGTTTTGCAAGGACGTAGGAAAAAACAGCTTCTGGGGTTTGATGGAAGCTGCAACGATGGGAAGAGGTGGCTGAAGGGGGAAGAGGTGTCTTGATGGGAACTGTGGTGTAGATGCCACTTACCCCACAGAGCCTTATACTCAGTCGTGCCTCCTCCCCCAGATGGGGAAAGACCCTTGATTCCCCTGGAAGCTGCAGATGCTGCTGAGCAGCCCCTTTGCTGGCCTAGTGCTGTGTAAAAACTCTCTTTTCCACTTTCCTGCTCCTGAATTTGGAAAGATAACCAGTCTGCCTACTTGGTATTCCCAAGGCAAAGCCTTGCCCAAAGCCAAGAGCAACAGAGGGGGCAGCCTGACAGCTGTCTTTGTAAGCACTGAAGGATGGGCTTGCTCTTTCTCGCATCCAGAAACTCGATGTCACCCAGCAGGATTCTCATTGCCAGCCCCCCCCCAAACCAGGCAATGATGCCATGACCACCAGCCTGAGATGGGGATTGCCTTGGCAGCGCTGGGCAGAGCCTGCCTTTGCTGCCTGTGCCCTGCCCATGGCTGGGTGGTGTGGGCAGCCTTGTAGCTGCTCCCGTGGGGGGTCTGCACCCACCTTTGCACAGGGATGCCCTTGGGGCTGGTATCACTTTAGCAGCTCAGAAAGGATAGGACTGGCTGGGCATCTCCTGATCCCAGGAGAGCCTGCTGTGTGCAAGGGGATGGCTGTGATGGCTGGGGCAGGGATGTGATGTGGGCCGTGCTGGGCCCTGCCTCCTCGGCATCACCCTCCAAAGGTGCAAACAGGACCAATGGCTTCTGGGTTTGCCACAACTGGCAGCCCTGCCTGGTGCCAGAGCCAGGCTTGAACCAGAGCAGGGAACACAGAGTCTCAGAACTGTAGAATAGCT
Organism: Lycocorax pyrrhopterus obiensis; assembly: GCA_014706295.1. Lineage (NCBI taxonomy): Eukaryota > Metazoa > Chordata > Aves > Passeriformes > Paradisaeidae > Lycocorax > Lycocorax pyrrhopterus. The sequence goes on from JACSVZ010000018.1 coordinate 16,607,464, forward strand.
TGACTTGAAAGGGATCTTTTAAGGTCATCTCGTCCAACTTCCCTGCAGTGAGCAAGGCCATCTCCAACTAGACCAGGTTGCTCAGAGCCCCATCCATCCTGCTTTGAAGGTTTCCAGGGATGGGGCATCCCCCCACCTCTCTGGGCAGCCTGTACCAGTGTTTTACCACCTTTTTTGTATAAGACTTCCTTATATATAATCTAAACCTATTCTCTTTCCATTTAAAACCACTACCCCTTGTCCTGTCGCAATGGGCCCTGCTAAAAAATTCTGTCTTTATTTTAGGCGCCCTTCAAGTACAGGAAGGCTACAATAAGATTTCTTTGGAGCCTTCTATTCTTCAGGCTGAACAACCCCAACAAGGGCAGAGAAGCTAAAGTGATGAAAACTGCCCAGAAATGCCTGTACAAAAAAAGAAAGGAACAGGATCCTCCTCTCTATCTCTGCATCAGTAGGGATGGTCAGCTTGGTTGAGTCAGGATGCATTGGTGTGTGCATGGACTTGTCTGCATCATGCTGACAAATACCTTCTTACTTCTCTAAATCCTCCCGTTGGAGGAATAATTATCTTGCAGGAATCATAAATACTGTGTGTCACAGCCCTGGGATAACAATTTCAGCACTCTGCCCTTCTAGCATTGCCAGCACTAGGAAAACACATAAAAATGTGCCTGCAGCAAAACAAGTACAGTTCCCTCATTGCCCTTTGAATACTAGTCTGTGGCAAAGTTCAGTAAAACATTGGCAGAACTGTTCAGTGAACCACACATTAGGGAAGGCCAGGTTAATTTTCAGCATTAATTCTCCACAGAGGAACTTGCACGTATCAGTCAGTTCTTTTAGTTTCTCATTCAAAATGAGCATTGGAGAGGAAGAAAGCCTGTGAAAACATTCCAAATTCCCCTTTGGGATAAGTGAAGGTTCTTTGTGGCATCACCTAGAGAGAAGGTCTGAATTGGTGGGGGTTTGGGTGGTGACATGTGAACACAGTTCAAAGTGTTTTACCTTGACCGTGTCCAGGGGATGGCCCGCAACCACACTGGCAATTCCTGGGGATGAAAGCAAAGTATTATGCAAAACATTGAAGCTTTTGTGACAGAACAGGATGTAAAGGGTTTAGAGGAGAGAAGAGATTTCCATAGGAACAGTTGTAAGGGTCCTAGCCAGAGCAATGACCAGCTTGGTGCCCTGTCCCTGACAACAGCTAAAAGCTGAGCTTAAATACTTTTTGTGTACACTCTCTTGGACTCCTTCAGCTTTACATCTCAAAGGTCCTGGAGAAGGAGAAGTCATAATGTATGTCCTGTCCAGGACCAACCCCTTTTGTGCTCCTGTAAGCTCACACAAATGTTTAGCCTCAGAACGGTGAGATTCCTGTTAGACACAAAGCAATACTTTCTCCTGGCTCAGAGTGATGTCCTAGCTGACTGCTAATGGGACCAATGAACTCCTCATCCTTTGTTGTTTTAAGAGCAGTTTGTAGAGATACCTGTCAGAGAGGATTCAGATACAGAGAATCCTGCTCTCTATAGATCCTTACAGTGCCATCCCACCTTACTCCCCATGGTTCTCTGGGGAGAAACTGGCCCATATTCTCTTACCATCCACCCACCTACTCACACCGCTCACTGCCAGGAGCTCTCGTGGCAGGACAGAGCACAGTTTGGTTTCCTTCTTCTCCAGGAGAATGGAACACCTGTGTGCCAGGATATGGTTTTGTGTGTTTGTTGCAAACAACACTGGCAGGTTTTAGGGTTTGTGGAGAGTAGGTAATCTGTGATGCGTCCTCACCAGCAAGTCTGTGCAAACCAGTGCCCACAGGTGCTTTGGGGACAACGTGGTTTCTCACTCGTAGTGGGTTAGTACTGAAGAGAGCATCATGTCCTTGGTCGAACACATTATGACTTTTAGAAGAGGTGTTAGAAAAAGTCCCCTCTCCTCCTGAACCTGCGACCACCCATGGTCTAGTGCTATGCATGAAAACTCTCAGCTGCCACTGCTGCTGAGCACTGGTGGCTGTTCACCTCCCGGGACATCCTCTCCCGTTTCCGGGGGTGTGCAGCAATAGCACAGGGCAGTGGGGCAGAGAGAGCAACCACAGGCTACAGAGAACAAAAATCAGCTGCTCACGCAAACTTTTGGCAGAGATTTTGGGTTTTCTATTCAGCTAACTTATTAACCACTTCTGGCAGGACACCTGTGAACCACCTCACACCCTGCTCCTGTGTGGGGTCTGAAGAATCACCTGGGCAGAGGTTTGCTCTGCAGTGGCTGGTGCCACAGTGGATCCTCTGTCCTGCTGCAGCCCTGGGGGCAGCAGGGCTGGTCACCCCCTCAGCTGGCAAACCCAGTGAACATCTCTCAGTTCCGTGAACCTTGTCCCATTACTGACGCCTCTTGAGGTTTGGCTTCCTTTTGTTTCTGGTATCTGTTTGCCGGTGTTTGCCATCGGAATTCCCAGCAGACAGGATCAATCCCTGCCCTGGCCATTGGCCCAGTGGCCGCGGTGGAACGGCGGAGTCAGAGCCCGGCAGTGCCTCTCCCGGGGATGGGGACACGGGGAACCCCGGGCTGAGGGCTGCCAGCCCCCTCCGAGCCCGGCGGCGCTTCCAGCCACGGGGGCAAGGACGGGAGAGCCGGCGGGAGCTGGGGGCATGCGGGGCCTCTGGAAGTCGGCCCCGCACAGCAGCATCACACATTCTAAACTTGAATTTTAAGTATCCCGCCCGTGGAAGTGGGATTAAACCGCATTTATGAGCCACAGCAAAGCAAACCGTGGGAGACGCCGGGCGGAGGCACAGACCGCGGGTGACCGGAGGATTTTATCTCCGGGCACCTCCGCCGTGCCCCCTTCGCTGCCTCCCCACCCGCGCTCACGGCATCACTCACCGCCCACCAAGCCCGCCACGAAGTCCTGCAGCTGGACGCTTCCCATGCTGCGCCGCCGAGCCCGTCCCGCGGGGCTGGGGGTCCCCGCCGGGCAGGGGGTCCCCGCGGGCAGCGGTGCGGGTCCCTGCGCTCCGCGCTCCGCGTTCCGCGCCAGCGGCTTCCAGGCGCTGTGACATCACGCACCGCCGCTTAAAGGCGGCGCAGGGGCCGCGGAGACACCGCCCGGCCGGGGCGGGGAGGGTCGCGGTCCAGGCGGGCGTGACGGCGGCGGCAGCGCCGGGGTTCGTCCGTCGGGGATGGGGGGCAGAGAGAGCTGCGCATCACCCCGGGGCTGGTGGCACCGGGGAGCGGCAGGAGCAGCATCGCTCCCTGGGCGGGCAACGGGCGACGAGGCACAGCGTGAAGGGGGGAAAAGGTAGGGGAAGATCACGTACACTCGCAAGTTGAAGGTGTAAATACAGAGATAAAGAGTATTACACCCTTAATCAATTGAAAAACATCTCTGTTCCCTTCATTGAAATCTCTGCCTCATCGTTTCAGGAGATATCCCCAATTTCTGTGTAATCCTTCCAGGAGATAACCCCAATTTCTGTATTTTGGCAAGCAGTGAACAATTGCTCCCCCTACACCAGTCCTTCTACGTAGTATTCACAATTTTCTTATACATCTATTACATGCTTCTCCATCTGTCCAGTCTTTCCCAGAGTCAAGATTCCAGATCTGGTGTATTCCCCTTTGATGCAAGACACTCCTTTTCACCCTCCTCAATCATTTTTGTTTACCGTCTTTGAACTGTGCAGCTAGAACCACAAGCGATAGGAAAGAACCACTTAGCAGAATAAAGATATTTTCTGTTTTGATCTCAAACCCTTTTCTGGGAATTCCTAGCATGCCTTTCTGATTGGGGCTGAAGGCTGGGCTGCCTTTCTTGAATCGTGAATACCTGATCTTGAGCCCAACCTGGCTGTGGTGCATCCTCTGTGGCACTTCCAAATAGTAAATCTAATGTCTTATACCTGAACAGCACTTGGCCACTCAATGCAGGACATCCTCATGATCTTCAACCAGCTCTCCTTGTGCTCACCAACTCCATCAGAAATGTCCTCTTGGACTTCAGGGGCATGACTGCTCTGAAAAAGATGCCTTGGCCCTTGGCCCATACATCTGGCTGAGGTTTATACTACAGCCCAAAGCAAATTTTATTCTGTCTAGGCTAGATTTCTGCAGATGGCAGCTCCTTGGGTCAGTTTTGGAGGCTTTCTGACAAGATTGGTGTCAGGTTTGCTACCTTGCCTTCCTGAAATGCAAGACTGGATTTTCTTGAAATGTATTTTGTCTACATGTTCTGGTAAAAAAAAATAGAAAATTAGAAAATAATTCCTGAGCAAGAAATCCTGAATGCCAAAATACTGGCTGAAATTATAAATATTTAATTTTTTTTTCTTAAAAAATTGGTATTTTAATTTCCACTGATAAATTAATGTATTCCACAAAAAGACCTTAAAACAATGTTCCCTTATGTGCATGCACATATACACAGGAAACCTTATCACCGAGTTGGCTGAAGGGGGCTTTTGTCTAGAAATTGCTTATAGAAATTTAATATTGTGTGCATGGTTATCAGCTCAGATAATCTACACCTGAAACTTTATATTTTTCAATGCATATAACAATGCTCATTCTTCATGAGGAAGGTTTTCCTCAAGCACCTTTAGGTCTCTAATGGATTTTGCGGGGGATTGTCGGCCTGGATAAATGTTGGAGAGAACATGTGTGCACAAGCACTGTGGAAACTTGTCAGTTATTTGTTTTCTCAAACACGCTTTCTTCTTTTCCGAAGAAATGTTATTCCACATACACACTAACACAGAAAAAGGGTTTTATCCTCATTTTTCATGCATGTTTTCTTGCAAAGCCAGAAGAAAAGCTGGCTGAATGAGGTAATTATTCAGATAGCAGCATTAATCATTAATCATAAGAATTCTCTTTAACTGAGAGTGACACATTTCCATGCCAAATTCAGAACATCTGCTAACTCAGGGAGAATACTGGACATGGTCTTTGTGCAACACTGAACCTGGAGCTGAATCCATGCGTTACGGAGAGTTTACTATGAGCAGCTCCTGGCCTAGAGGAGGGAGGCAGGGAGGCTGGGACGGACTGAACGGAGATGCCCTTGCAGCTGTACCTGTGGACTCACAGGGGTGCAGGACACTCGTGGCTCTTGCTGATGGCAGTGCCCACAAACCCACAGGTGATCCCTGCATGGGCAGGGACCTGTATGAGGGCTTGGACAGTCAATGTTTGCTCAGCCCCTCAGTGCCCTGCTCCCCTGTGGGTTGTGAGGGGGTGTTTGCCCCTAAGGTGTAGTGGCTGCCACTGAAAAAGAGTTTATCCTTAGTGCCAGCTGTGGATTGGGAGCAGGTGAGTCACTCCCAGCCAGGCTGAGGCACCTCTCTGGTTATGCACAGGTGAAGCTGTGCTGCTGCTGCGGCTCCTTCTGATGCTTTGAGCAGCCTGGCCTTGTGAAAGGTGTCCCTGCCCATGCCAGGCAGGTTGGAACCAGCTGAGTTTTAATGTCCCATCCAACCCAAACTGTCCTAGGATTCTATGATTCTGTGATATTTACCAAACTGGACTGAGCTGGGACCACTATAGCAAAGCTGCTTTTGGGGAGTGGCACTGGCAGGGGCATCTTTGCACTCAGAAGTACTTTCCAGCGTGCTGCCACGTCCTGCCCGCGGGCTGAGAGGCTCGGGGCTCTTGTCTCCACCTGACGCTGTCAAATACAGTGCTGTTCGTTGAGACCTGTGCACACACCTCCATCCCCCAGCTGGCAGGGCACCTCCTTTTACTGCTAACAGGCAGCAGTGACATATGGAAAACTGGGAAGGGGTCCATCCTTTCTGCTGCTCTGAGCCCCAGCCTGGGCTTGTAGCTACTTACAAATGCTGGTCAGAGGGAGATACGTGTGGTTTCGATTAAGGATGAGGAATTCTCTTCCTCCTGCCAAGAGGGGGAACAGGGAGATTGTGTCATCCTGAACACTCTGGATGCTCTCCTCCTCAACCACAAACCCATTTTTTTTTTACAGTACCACACTCTTTTAACCAGTTTACATCCTTTCCACAGTAGGTTTATAATGCTACCGATAAAAGGGAAGAAATTTCCCACTGTCTTACCTGGAGCTGTGTATTTTCTCTGGGAGAGCATTGCAGTGAAGGAACTGGGACAGGCTCAGGAACTTGTGGTAGATTCACATTTAACTGCTCTTGGAGTTAAAGAATCAACTCAGCAGGGACAGAGTATGTTAGATAGAAAGGAGTTATTAATTTCTTATCCATCTGTAAACAATTTCTGGGCTAGGATGCATTTCACTGTAAATTCACTTTCAAATTCCCTTTAAATACTCTCTTTAAATTCCTTTAAAATATTAACCTGTAAGTTACAAATAATGGCTTAAGCTGCTGGACAAGATACAAGTAAAATGACATTAAACCTCACTGCTGCAGCCAGAGTCACTGATACCAGATTCTAATGCTTGGTGTCTCTTTGAGGGGCTGAGTCGCATGAGCAGAGCCCAGTAAATTAAAAAGCAGTGTACAAATAGCCTGAAGCAATGTGTAAGTGGTGATAGGAGGACAACCTCATGGCTATAGCAACCAGACAGATCCAGGCTGTGGGAAGACATGTCAGGGGGCACATAGCAGAAATAGTTTTCCCTTCCAGGAGCTACCAAACGAGCCTGTTTCTGTAGGCAGCAAAACATGAGTGCTTGCTCTGCAGGAATGTGCATGGCAGATGAATTAGAGGCTACAAACACACAAGAAACAGGCATGGAGGGCCCCACTGTGAGCAGCTGCAAAGCTCTTCTCTGCCCTTCCTTGCCCAGGACTTGGGTAGGGTTTACTGCAGGAGAAGCATTCCAGGAAGAATTAGGCAGTGAAGGGAATCCTCTGGTCTTTTCATCGCCTGTATCTATATCATCTATATCTATATCATATTCTATCTATCTATCTATCTATCTATCTATCTATCTATTTTTATATTGGGAACTCTTCTGACAAATGCCTGAAGTAGCTGATATCCCCTGAGAAGATCTGTCTCCAGACCTACAGGCAAGACCCAGCTGATGCAGTTCCATGGTGCTGCACAGGCCTCCTGGGACTGACTGCCCTCAGCCTTCAGCACCAGCCATCTAACATATCTAACACATCCCCCCAGATCCCAGCCTGGCTGAGCACCAGCCAGCAGTCAGGGCAGACATTCCATGGGCAGCTCTCAAACACCATCCAGCATCTTTTCTTGAGAGCGATGAGCAGCCCTGTCCACTGTACCGAGCTCTTCCTCTGCCACAATTTCTGGAAAGCAGGAGAAGCAGCAGTATCTGGAGCCTGGTGAGCTGCATCCAGACTCCCACCCAGGCAAGGCTGACTGTCCCACAAGCTCAGGAGGTTTTGGCTGAGATGAGCCAGCTCAGCAGGACATGCCTGAAGCTGAGAGCAGAGCAATGCTGTAAAAGCCAGCTACAGTATGGCAGCAAAGGTGTTCTTCTCTGTCCTGGCAGGAGGAGACAGCCAGCTGTGACCCATACTCCCTGCTCCCATTGCCCAGGTTCATTTTCCACACAGCAGCTATTGATAAGACCTGGAAAGAGCAGAAAGTTTCCCTGGCAGAGGCAGCTGGGCAGGCAGTGTGTGGTTGTACTGCTAATGAGCCTGAGTGGAGCACTTTGCCCAAAGCCATGAACAGGTCTCCAAGCTTTGACTGTTCCATCAACAGCTTGTGGTGCTCAGCTCAGCCCCACCATATCTCATGGTCGTGTCATAGAACCACAGAACGGTTTGGGTTGGAAGGGACCTTAAAGATCCTCTCATTCCACCCTCCTGCCATGGGCAGGACACCTTTCCCTAGACCAGATTGCTCAGGGTTCCATCCAGCCTGGCCTTGAACCCTCCCAAGGATGGGGCATCCACAGCTTCTGTGGGCAACCTGTTGCAGTCTCACAGTGAAGAATGAGAAGGTCTCGGGAAAAGGGCTGGTGGCCAGGAGGAATCTTCTCAACACTTGGGACAGGATTTACTCCTTTGAGCTTTATGTTTCCCTTCCCAGTTCTCTGCCTGAGCTGGTCGTGGCAGCCCCCTTGGGCATCTAAGATGAGCTGTGGCTCGTGATTCAGTGGGAAGTGAAGGTCAGGTGTACGCATTCCCACTGCAGACATCCACATTTAGGTAAAATAATCCCCACTCTTGTTTTTCAGGTCTTGTGTCAAGTCAGACACCAGGCAGGGACTCTTCAGGTGAGATGAGTTCAGTTTGAGCTCCAGCTTCATGTGATCAAACCCCTTCTGCTGACATGCATTTGCTAAATACCACAGCTGGAATACCAGCAGGTGAATGCACAGTATCTCACACAAACCCCACTGGCAACTGTAAATTAGAATATACCCTTCTTTTCAGCTTGTGGAAGATGGATGTCTAACTCTTTAGAAAAATAAATGGCGAATTGGACCTTGGCTTTTGTAAATCACCTTGAAAATCTCTGTAATTGTGAGTAATTAAAATAGTCAGTTCTAAAATTAAATTTAAATGTTGTGAGGGGTGTGTGTGTGTGTTTATGATTGTCTTCAGTGAAAAAGTTTCCTCCGTGTTTACCCCTCCAAACATTCTTCCACCTTTTTTACTATTATTCCATGGCAGGAAAGGGATTTTGTGTAGGTTGCCAGGTCCAGCTGGGCTGGGGTAGAAACTCGACATGGGGGGAAGAGGAGCAGGCTAATTTTACAGGGTGAACACCCTATTTGCATGGAAACATGTCTGCAATCAATAACACCAGGAAGAGGAATGGCAAACAACACAGGAGATTTCAAAGTTGCAAATACCAATCACGGTGGTTGAAAGCTGCAGGAAAATTTACATGAGAGAAGCAAACACCACTGCTTTGTGGGCAACGCTTTGATTGAACAGGCACAGTGAGACAGTTTCTCATTTGTGTTAATGGAGAAGCATCCTTTGTTTGTGTTCAGTCTCACTGATTCCCTGCTCACAATGTCCTGTTTAAGCTCCATTAATTCCCTGTGGAGTCTCTAGGAAGAATTTGTGTTCATCCTTCCTGGATGGTCTTGTAGCATCACTGTAGTGAAAGGAAAAATCAAGACAGCATCAAGATGAGAAGGGCTTGGGCAGGAAAAATCAGCAGAGTGAAGACAGGAAAATGGGGAGCAGAGCCTTGAGTCTGCTGGAGAAATCCTGTTCACCCTTTGCAAATCTCTGCATGGCAATTATCTGACATTATAAACAGGACTCCGGGAAGGTCCCTCTGGAGGTTCCTCAAAGTCCAGTAAGGAAGGGAAGAGTGCTGCACCTTCAGCTGGGGCTGGATGTGTCCTTGTGCATTTTGGCTCCAGGAGCTGCTGAAGGTGAGGAATGCCTCAAGAGTATGCTCTTGCCAATGCCTGCTTGTGGCTTCTTTCTCTTGGACCTGTGTGTGACCTGCCCTGGAACTCTCTGAGTTATGTGGGTAAGAGCTGCCCATCTCGTGGACAAACAGGGAAAGCAAATACCCTGGAGCAAAGAGCCAGGCCTCCTGCTGGGCTGTGGCAGAGGGAGGCTGTGACAGAGTATTGCAAAGGAAAAAACCCAGTCAGTGAAATGCTGGCAAAAGCAGCTGCTCCTCACACGTGGTCCCATTCCCATCCAGGCAGCTGGGTCTCACAGTCTGGGTGCTGTGCAGGGTCACCTCCCTGCATGACATCTCCCAGGGGTTTGGTGTTGCCGTGGGACACGGGGATGTCTCAGCACCCATGTCCCCACGCTGGGCTCCACATAGCTCAGGCTGCTGGGCTTTACAGCAGGAGCTGGGTCCTTGTGTGCAAATTCCAGAGCTTTTCACTAGAAGTCTGTGGATCAGAGCCCACATCTGGTCTGAGTGGTGCTCTTGTGGTGTCTGTCCAAAGCTCAAGGAAATGTTTATTCTTCAAAATGTATTATTTTTGCCAGTGGCTCATTCCTGTGCCTCCTTGCTGTCATTCCAGAGACACCGTCAGTGTGTGTATCACTACCAAAAGGAAGTTATGCACAAAAACTTCAGGTCCAGCCTGGGTATTTGCCACAGATGCAATGCTGAGTAATTACCTCGTTGCATATATTAACACTTTTTCTCCAAAACCTATGAAAGCAACAGAAACAATTTGTTGCAATGTATTTCCCACAGCACCAAGAGCCAGATTTTGGTACCTGGAGAACGCCAAGACCCCCAAGGACCTGGACCAGATGATTGAGAATATTTGGGCCGATAGTGCCACCAAAAGGAAACGGGATAAACTACCCATCCTGGAAATGCCTCCTGACGGTGTTTTTGGAGCAGTTTCCCCAACTGCCCTCCCTCTAGATCTCTGCTTTACCCCTTCTCCCTTCTCATATATTTGTCTCTATAAGAAACACACGTAGCCCTCCTGAGGCACCGGGGAAGAGAAATTATTGATTTAGTCGGGAGAGTCTCTTTTAGCAGCTAAAGATATTTCTGGCTCTATACAATCACATCAAATTGCTTGAATGCTAAATTGCAGCACATGGAGAAATTTAATTCTTTGTTTTGGAAAACATGTTCCCCGTATCCTGCAAAATAACACTTGATTTGCTTGTGGTTAACTGGAATACTTTTATCATTTTCTTTCCAAGCAGGCTTTATGACAAGAAATTAAACGTACTAGAGCTTGCCCTGATCTTTAAAGCATCCATTGCCGCAGCTGACTTTGCTAAAGTAAGCCTATCTGATGGGCTTTACATTAAGCTGGTATCAAAACTGCAAGTTTATCTTAGTTTAACGAGAATTCACGGTCTCGATTTACAGGGGAAGATGGATTAAAAGGCTTCTCCGCGGCTGTGTTTTCCCAGCTTTGGCAGCCGGGGTGGCTGCAGAGGGTGCTGTTAACCTGCGCACACCAGCGCCGAGATGGACTGCACAGCAGGAGAGACCCCTCTCATTCAGGGGGATGTTAAAGAATTTTCCTGCTAGGATGTCAATTCAGGCTCTGCACAGACCTGAATTCTACAGCTTCATCTGAAGACTTTAATTGAATATGACAGAGAAAAGCTGGGTCCTGTTGGCACATCCCACCCAGGTGCCTTGATTTGGTGCCTTGGAAGAAACACTGTCAGTTTGGATATGTAGCATAGCAGGGTCTTGCAGCTCTTGCCGGGTCTCAGCACACCCTGGGTGTCCCCAGACTGGTGTGTTTGAGGGGGAAAAAGCCAGAGAAGGGGGTTCAGTGAGACCAGGCTAGTCGCTTGGAGCAGAGCAGGAAGGATCAATAAGCTTTGCACAAGCTGTTTTCCTTGCTGTGGGGGCAGGATGTGTATCCCTATTTCTTTTGAATCTGATGATGAGGAAACCATGACTTGGCCTCCCTGCACTGATGAAGTATGGAAATAGTCTTTTATCACTGTCTTAAGGGTCTTTGCCTCTTCCTAGCATTTGACAACACGAGCTGTTATTTGTTCTACTGACCTGAAAATGCCATTTGTTCCTGAGGAATGGTCCAGGCACAGTTAGGCTGTGTCAGTCCTACCCTTGGGGCTGAGAGCTGGAGCTCTCCTGCAGCATCACATCTCAGGAGTCAGTACTTCACTCCTTTGGTATGATTCAAAACTTCATCTTCTGTTTTCAAAGGCAGCTTCTTGCCCTAAATAATGATAAAACCAGGCTGTGCTCTTACTACCAAATGCTGCTTTCTGCCTTTCCCTTGATTTTCTCTAATTCAGAGCAGCATGACACAGGTTTCACTGTGGTGCTTGCAGGGGACACCAGGACGGGGCAGGGATGAGGACACGGATACAGGTGGCAGGTGTTGGTGGGGACCACGAGCCCTCTCCAGCCATGGGATGTCCTGAGGAGCTTTTACAGAACTCAGCAGCTGAGATCATTTTTTCACAATGGCTTTTAAATCCATTTCATTTCAGCATTAAATGCATTTGCCTTCCTCGTCATCAACTGCACAATAGTTTAAAAAGCTGTTTTCTTCCCTTAAAATTCCTGCCATGGTTTTGCTCCTGGTTGCTCTTGGGTTTCCTCTAATCCTGCCTCTCTAGTGAAGGCGGCTGCAGCTCTCCCACTCTTCCAGACCACCTTGAGGACTGTGATTTTCAGCATTTGGCTCATCACCTATGCAATTATTTTCCATTCAGTGGGTACACACAGGTGCCAGCTAACAGATGCAGCCAACAGACTGGTCTGAATGGGCCAAAGGTAATGGTGACCTTTCGAGTTGTGACTGTGACATTTTTACAGATGGAATATTTTTACCTGCTCAGGTTTTCTGGGTTTGTTTTTATTTGTGATTTTTTTTTTTTAAATAATAATTTCAGCATAATTTTTCCAGCTTTCTGCCTATCCCTGTCAGGAGGAGTAACGTCAGAGGAGTCAGTCCAAAGCTGATTGAATTTTTGTTGCTACTGCTGCTGCGTGAGCATGTGGTGAGGAATAGGCACTGGAGAGTGAGGGTCCTCCCAAGGGCAGGCTGGGACTGTGCAGGGAGGAGGCAGAAAGCTCCCGTTTCCAGCCTCAGCATTCCCCTCAACAGGGCATGTGGTATCTGTGAGCCCTGCCTCTCAAACCACAACATTTTGCTTGTAAAAAGGCAGAAAAAAAAAGACAGGAGAGAGAAAAATGTTCTCAGTGAGGGGCTTAGAAGAAGCGTTGGAAGACTCATTCTCAAATTATCCCAAGATCATTTCATTCCATCCATTGCTGCTGCTGCTCAGTGGAAAAATCACATAAATAAAACTAGTCCAGGCCTGCTGTGCATGAAGGCAAGCAGAAACTTTCAGCTTCTTTTATTACCCCACAGCTGCTTGCTGCAAGTTTCTTTAAGTTTTCTTTAGTTGGTGTGACCCAAATCTCAGAGCTGTAGCACTGTGCCTGGATGTGCTGTGACTTCGTCCCTGCCCCTTCTCAGGTGTCCCGGCTTCATCAGCACATCCCGGGGAGCCCGGAGGGAAATAGCTGCAGCAGGTAGTGCTGTGGCTGCTTGCTGCTATCCCCAAAATCTCACAGTTAGTGCAATTAATGCAATTAGCAGCACTGGGGCCAGGATTGAGCTACCCAAGCTGCTGCTCTCACTGCAGCGCACCCCAGCACAGACCCACAGCCTCTGTTGTCTTCTTTTCTTTTCCTTCTGTGAGTTTTTATGTTTTATTAACTTTCAGAGTTCCAATTGTCCTTGTCTCTGTCCCATCTTTCCCTCATGAGACAGCAGCAATGACTGGTGAAAAAACAAAAAAGATTGGTTGTGCTTTTTTCTCCCTAACATTGCTGGTGATTCACGAGTGCCGCGATTTCCCTTCGTTTCCTCTGAAGTTTTCAGTAGTTCCTTCCCCTGCCCATTTTGTGTGATAACTCAGTCTGAGAAACATCTGCACCCCATTAGGAACAGCTTTGGGTACATAAAGCTGAATGCAAAGGGTAAAAAAATGTTTGATGGCCGAGTTACGCTCTCATCCAGGAAGCAATCTGGCAATCGGCACGGGGTCCCTGGGGCACCCGAGCTGAAAAACAGGCTCGGCCCTTATTTCTAGCACGTCACTGAAGCTACTTACCCTGCTAAAATACTGAAACTGCTATGGATCGTACCTAGAGCATGAAGAAGCTGATGTGTCACCTAGCAATAACAGCTTCCTTTTAAATAAAGATTACTCGGTGAATGCTATCATGGGGTCACCACCCAGAGTCACCACCATGCCCAGTTTCTGACCGCTACAGGAATCAGCTTCACTCCATAGTTTCTCAAAAGCTGGAACAAACTGAGACTAGAAATCTGACTTGTTGTTAAGGGGCTTCAGGTAGATCTGATTTTGGTTACTCAGGCACTATTTGGCACATGGCCCATCAGACAGCAGGGGGGTTTGTGGTTAGTCTTGGCTGTACATCTGAAATCAGCACTGTGCTTTGCAGGGGCTGCCAGCTCAGCGTGCGACCCGCAGGATACATCTCCATTGCTCTCGAGTCATGAGATCCAGCCACCTCCCATGGGTGGTTTTACTCCCCATCTGCCTGCCCTGCTTGTCTAAGCATATCCTTTGAAATCTTTCCTCAGGAAATTCTGAACAACCTTCAGTTTTGGTGAGTTTCAGGATTTTTGTGCTCCCTGCTGATGCATGGTCTCTTTTCTCCTCCAGATGACCAGCACGTTCCCTGAGAGCTCACCTCCCCTTTCTGCCAGTGTACTTTCTCTTAAAGCATTTCAGATTTTCCTTCTCTTTCTGAGAACAAGCAAAGATAAAAGTGTTTATCAGCCACTTGAAGATTTATTTTTCTATTTTTGTAATCTTCTAGGACAAGAGAAAACAGCCTCAGGTTGCACAGGGGAGGTTTAGGTTGGCTGTTAAGGAAAATTTCTTCACCAGAAGGGTTGTCAAGTATTGGAACAGGCTTCCTAGGGAAGTGATGGAGTCATCATCCCTGCAGGGATTTAAAGGACCTGTGGATGTGGCACTTAGAGACATGGGTTAGTGGTGGATTTGGCAGTGCTGCGTTAATGGTTGCACTTGATGACCTCAGAGGGCTTTTCCATAAATTACTCTATGGTTCTATTTTGAGGCTGTTTTGACTGTGAAGCTCCTTCCATGCCCATTGCTGTCCCCAGACCCCTCTGGTGGGTGAGCTCAGGTGTCCCTCCCTGGGCTGGACATGGTGAGCCACATTTCCCAAAGGCTAGGGCATTCCATCAGTTCCTGAAGAAACCTCACAACTGTGCAAGCAGATTTGGTTTTTTCATACAACCTGTTCGTGCTTTCCCTGTGCCCACACGGTTTAACAACTCATTTTGTAAACCTTAAGGTGGAAGCCCCGGGGGCTGAGGAGTGTTTCAGACACAAAGGCTGTCTCACATCCTCATCTGCTCATTTTCTTAGTCTTTACATGAACATAATTGCAAGATGCTCCTTCCTACTTTCAAGTGAGAGCACCGTCAAAGAAGCAATATCCAGCCAGCCACAGTTCAGGCATGTCTGGGGTGGGCAATAAAATGTTAAAAGAACGGGAAATGTTTTTGATGCTGCCTGTTGCTACAGCTGACAATGCATTGCTGAGAGCTGGGAGGAGATTCCTCCAGATTTCATAGCCAGGATGTAGATGGATAAATAGAAATAAATCAAGACAGTCACAGACCAGAGCCAAATGGTTTGCAATGGTGCAGAGAGAGGATCTTGATTTGGCAAACACAGTGATTAATTTGTTTTCATAGAGTAGTCACCAATTAATCATTTGGCTAATTATGCTGTGTCATTAATTAGTTATAAACAGACTTCAGTCCAATTATGAGGACTCAACTAGATAATTTAATTGAATGTTTATGCTTCCAAAAGTGCTTCACAAGGCTTTTTTTAGCAGCTGAATACATACATCTAACTGGAAAATGGCACACTTTAGATCACTGATGGCTAAAGATGCCTGAAATTACACCCTGTTGTAATTAGGAGGCTTAGTGGTGTATCCATTGCTGAGCTTGACCTCTGTGATAATGCCAGTTGTTTAAGTGTGTCATAATTCCTTTACATCAGATCCCTTTTTTCATGAAAATGTTGGTATCTAAGTGAGTTTTTTTACTTCATCAGATGAGGACGCCTAAAATAAACATTCTTCTCTATGCTGACATGTGGCAGCATTAACAATTGAAAATAAAATTGCACATAATATGCTCTTGCAAAGAATGTCCTCAAAGTTTCTGGAGAAAATACCAGCTGTACATAGCAGACTAATACTTAGCAGCTCAAGTTATCCCTTGGGGTTACATCTGCCAGATATAAATATTAATGAAAGGGAATTGTGACAGGAAGATTAAGATTCATTAATCATTATTATTAGCCATCATCAGGTGCTAACGGGGCAGATGCTTGGAGTGAGATGCCCTCACGTTCATCCAGAGCACCCATTCATGAGGGTGCCATAAGAGAAAGAGCTCTTCAAAGGAAGGGATCAGCACTCTGCTGCCACAGGAAATGTATTTAGGGAGTAAATACAAAGCTTGGTGGCTGTGGGTGTGAGTTGGGTCCCTGAAAGGATGTGGTGGGATCAGGGGCACAGTCTCTGGTTTAAGGGAAAATACAGCCAGAGAAACCAGGAAAAGCTGCAGCTCCCATGCTCTGGTGGGATGTGGAGGATTTCACAAGCTTCCCCATCTGAGGCGTTGTTCAAACACACTGCAGCTGTCAGACCCTATTGTTAGGTTTATGTTGTGTTGGGGTTTTGATGTCTCAGCCATTGCAGAGCTTTGGAGTGGGAAAGAGTTCACTGCCTCCTCCCAGGCAGGTTGGTGTCTATTTTCACAGCTCTGGTCGGCCAGGCAAGCTTAACTCTTTGCTCTCCACCACACCCCCTTTGCACTGCTTGTGTTGCTGCCAGTTTCCTTCAGGTCTTGCTCCTGCAAGAGTTTCCAGTTTATCTGTTTGCCTTTGATAATTTTGCTCAGTACAAGCCACCAGTGTGGAGTGTGCTTACTCCTTGGTGTAATTGCAACAGCAGCAGCTCTGTGCCACCTCTAGGTTTTGGCATTATCTTTTCTCAGCTCAAAACATGAGAAGGTGGCCCAGTTTCCCCCCAGACCGCAGGCAGTGGCCAGGCAGGTGGCTGTGTCCCATGCAGTTACTGATGCACAGGAGTCAGGGAATGGTTCACATTGGAAGAGATCACTGGAACTCATCTAGTCCAACCTCCTGCTCAAGCAGGATCCCCTAGACTGCATTACTCAGGATTGTGTCCAGGTGGCTTTTGACATCTCCAGGGAAGGAGACTCCAGAGCCTCTCTGTGCCAGTGCTCAGTCACCCTCCCAGTACAGAAGTTCTTCCTCATGCACAGAGGTAGGTGCTCAGAAAAGCAGAGCACAGTCATTCCCCTGCACAGTGGATGTATTTCAGACACGAGTTTGGAGGAGTCCACAGCTCAGGTGATCCTGATGTTCAGCTGTCCCTGGGGATGCATTTCTGCATTTACATTTACCAGTAGCAGAAATTAGCCCAAGGACACCAGCCTTGACAAAAGGCTGCAAACTAAAATACATAGCACATACATTTTTCCACATGTGAAACTCTAATGATTGCTGCAGAAGTCAAGGACTACATAATTTGGATCAGGTGCTGGCATTTCTGCCTTGCCCACACCTGCAAATCCCATCAACTTGCGTTCCTGGGAAAGGAAAAAGTGCCCCCAGGAGCCTGGGAGGAGTTAATGGGAACTGGTAGCACTGGGGTAGGGACAAATAGATTTATGGGGGATTATGTAGGTCAGCAGGCTGTTTGCTTTCTCATCATCCCTTTCCCCCTGCGTCATTAGCTGAGAAAGGGTTGCAGACAGGGCCAGCCTGTGCCTTCACCCCAGCCCACCTTTTCATATTTTGGGGAACAGCTGCTCTGGGCAAGTACCTCGCTTGGGTCCAAACACGTTCGTTCTGGTGAGATTTGGGATATAGCTCTAGGTAGACACAGAAACACGTCTGTGTGTCAGGACAGACTAATGGAATCCATTCCAGGGTCCAGATGTGACAGAAGCACAGCTGCTTCCCCTCCTGTTGCATCAGCTTCCCTGTGGATAATCAGACCTTGCATCCCTTGCTTCTTCACTCCTTCCTATTTCCATGTGTTCCTGCTGATGATCAGCATTCAGCACAGCCCTCAGGCACCACCTTTCACCTGTCCCTGCTCTGCAGAATGCGGTTCCTCATCTCTGATGTGGTTCCTAAATTGCATTGGCAAAACACCGGATCCTGGATTAGGCTGTCCCAGCAGGAGAGCTGTGTTGTTCCCCCATCCCTGGGCTTACCCAGTGATGTGCATGTCCTGGTATTTGCATGGAGGTGTGTCTTGAAGGTATTCTCTAGTCACTCACCATAAATACAGTTCTGAAAGGAAGCCAAGTTGTTTCCTATTAATGACTCACTTCCATTCCTTCCCATCATGTTGCTGGGCAGGGACCTGTTTAAGCTTCTTTGTTTCATGCTGAGTTCTGGTCTTCTGTGATAAATGCTACTTGCCAAAAGCTTCCTTTCTAGCAGAGCTCAAAATAAAGTTATTAAGTCATATACATTGACACAGCCCAGATTTGGTAGAGGAAGGAGAGCCCAGCTAACCCCAATCCTTGGGTCAGGGTGCACACCAATACATTTAAATGTTGGGGAGCTAATTTTCTCCATAAAACAGTATTTAGTGGGGTTCAGGTTTATATAAGGAATGTGCTGTTCTGTTCCACATGGGGAAACTGGAGGCCCAAGCTTCTCCTTGCTGAGGCTAATGGAGTTCTCTAATTGATTTTAGGAATCTTTGGGTCTAGTAAGGCCTGCAGTGTTTTACTAAAAAAAGTCTCTTGTACCTGACTTCAGAGACAAATTCCTTGCCCTACCGTGTCTCTGTGGGTCTTTGTATTGACTTTGAAGTAGGTTTTTCCCAACGGGTACACAGATTTACAAATATTGTGGCTAGAGTCCTTTCCCCCCTTTCCAAATGAAATCTGACATCAACTGCTGAGAAAGAAGAATCTGTGTTATCAGAAATCCCCAAAGACATCTATGATCATCACCAGTTTTGTTATTAAAGGGCATATTTTGCTATGGTTTGTTTGGTTTGTTTTGTGAATTAACTTTGTGAATTCATGAGATTAAAAGCTTAAACAGGATCAATGAAGACTACACAGCATGCATCAAAGTAATTGGGGATTGTTTTTCAAACTCCAGAGGACTGCGAGTGTTGAAGTACTGAAGGTTTAGGGCAGTAATTATGAATTTTTCAAATAGGGAGATGAAAGGAAATACATTATCAGTACACAAGGATGAACCAAACTGTGTGACTGAGACCACTCTTGGGGTGAAGGCACATGATGTCCTCACTAAGGCAGGAATCTGATCCATGGAGCAGTTTGAGAAAAATCATTTGCTGCCTGTGTACAGGATGTTAACTATGTGGAAAAGTAATAAAGTAGCATAAACCTTAGAGAGAAACACAGAAGCTTCCAGCACTGCCCTCCATCCTTTCCTTTTTACCTCTGAGCAAGACTGTATGGAAAATACATTAGAATCATGAGTTTTGCTCAACTCCAGTTTCAAGATGGCAACATATGATATGATATTTGCCAGCTTTTGATTAAAATTAGGCTTCTCTGATCCATAAGCATAAAGCTTGTAATATTCTCATCTCCCAAATCCGTGATTTCTGATGTTCACTGTTCCCATAAATTATCAAGTACAGCCAATAGAAAGTTGGCTTTCTATCCAGTAAAAATCAGGCAGATTTGTGGATTTGATACTACATAGTTCAAAGTATTTTAATATGCCAAATTTATGGAAATGCTGAATTTAATATTCTCAGAACAATCCACACCTGCTTTTCAGACAGAATTCCTTCCCTCCTCTGCCTGATCCCTTGAGTTTGGATAATCTCACTCTATTTTGCATGGCTTTCTTTCAACGTACCCAAGATGTCAGCCTTCTTTGTGCTTAAAACCAGGGGCTGTTTCATACAGTCTTAGTTCATCTGGAATCTGATTTACCTTGTTTTTCAGTGGGAAGGTGGCAGGATGGTACTGAGGTGCCCCTGGGGATGCAGGGATGCAGAAGGCATGCTGGTTGCTCTACTTGCATTCCTGACTCCACCTGGGGCAGCTCTGTGAGGACACTGGGATGAATTTTCACCAGTCTGGCTGACTCCAGGTTTTTAAACATTTTTTAAAAACCTGGGGGTGAGGCACCACTTCATCCTCAGCAGTGCCTATAAGACAGACTGGGATCAAAGCTCCTGTATGGGAGCTCTGCTGGTTTCCAACATCCAACCAAAATCCCTTCCCAAATGGTCAAAAACCACCGAAGTGCGGTGTAAGCAGAAATCATTATTAAAACCATCATGTACCTTGCACAGCTGTAGCATTCCTGGTCTCAGTGTCACACTTACCACAGGGAAAACTGGTCTACCTATGGAGATGTGAAACAGTGAAATGTGATGTGTTTTTCTTCTTCAATCCTTAAAATAGGTGACACTGGTACATTTAGACACAGCTTGTCAATACACTGTCATACCAGTGTGTAATCATTACAGAAACACTTGAAGATTTACTAAATGGTTGGAGTAAACTCATCTATTCTGAGCAGAAATGGTCTGTGCACAGTGCAGGGATGGGAAAGAGCCGTGTTTCATCGAGTCGTGTGGTGTCTCGAGGAGGTGACATAGTTGGCAGTAAGGAGAGGATGTTGCAAGATTTCACAACTGCAAAGAAAATACTGAGCTGACCCTTTTTGGTTAGATTCTCATCTGGTGTAAATCAGTCAAGATTCACTAATGCCAAAATATTTCTGGATGCTGTTTCCCAGTTTTCCAGCATCAAAACTAATGTTTGTAGGAGCTCCTAGATGCACATATTAAAGTAATCAAGAGTATTTTCATTACTGACTGTGCGAGTGAAATGAAGACAGACATAATGGAAATGTGTTCAAAAAATCATATTGACAAAGAATTTAAATAAAAATGGTTTTTTTTCCTCCTGTGTATGGCTGTTGTGCACAGTAACCAGGTCTAACAGATGCCAGTAATACAATGGAAGGATTGTAGTGAGGGGGAAAGGAAATGTATTTCCCAATCCCAACTGGAAATTCTGTCTCTGTTTAATTCCTCCAAGCATCTTAGATTTAAATAATTCTCTTTTTTTTTCTATTGGCCATTTCCCATAACTGCACCTCCCTCGAGTGAGCATCTTGCCTTTGGTATTAGCTACAGAGAAGCACAGTTCTCTTCCTCACCTCTAGAGAAAGTTTTTTGGATTTCCCCAGTTCCTGCTCTACTTCTTTCTGCTGTCATTATGCAGTCTGGGATTTCACTTGTTTTGTTTGAGAGAATGAATATTTTTATTTTATTCAAATTCATGCAAATTTTCATGTTGTCATAGGCTTCAAGAGTTTCTCCTTCATGTCTGCATTCACAAACCCCCTGCTTTCTTCTCAGGACACCAAGCAGCTGCCACGGAGATTCCAAACATTCGATCCTCCCCTTTGTCCTCCCTCTTTGGTCTCCAGACCTTCTGTCCTGGCGAAGGACCCTTTTCTTGGAGCTGGGCCAGTGCAAATCCCTGCCTCTGTCCTGTAGTAAGGGAAATACCCACTGGAGGGAAGGGGCTGGTTCAGGTGTGGGATCTCGCTGGGGAAGGAGGCCAGGGGCAGGCAGAGTGCAGAGCTGCTGGCTCCCAGGAGCTGCTGGGCTGGGGGCTCTTCCTTGCTTGTAGAAGAAATTGTCCTCTTGCTCAGCTCCAGACTTGGCAGGATGCTCTGAAAAAAACATGCGCAGAACCAAGAGCTGAGGTGTCAAATGAGGGGATGTTGGGAGCAACGCAGCCTCTGGGAACACAGCAGGCCCCTGCAGCTGTGGGACAGGTCCCACCCAGAGCCAACAGTGCCCCGCACAGCAGGAGCCTGCGGTCTGCAGGTTGTTTCAAGGGAGAGGGACCTTGCAAGGGCTGCCTCAGGTACCTCTTCCTTAGAGGTACCTTAGAGGTACAGCTCTGCTCCTGCATTGTGTTTTCAGAGCACAAGTCATCATTTCGTTCCTGAAGGCCTAATTTTGAGTAACAGCTTGGTGTAAGATATGCCTGCCTCTCTTCTTGCCTTCCTACCCCTTTTAGAAACATTAAAGGTGAGTTCACCTGAACCTAATTTGCAGGTATTTAACCCAATTTAACCATATATGGAGTCCATACATGAGTGGTTGGCCAAGAAGCTCTTCAGATGTCCCGCAGTGTGGAAAATATCCTGTGGAGGTGGCTGAATAACTCACTTTCTCATCCTGCTTAGTGCTAGCCTTGCCTTCATTGGAGCTTTTTTCTCTTTCTGTGCGGCTGTGAGATGCTGGGCAGAGACAGATGTGGGATGTTCTGTAGTAGGGCAGGTACTCAAGGTCCAACACGTGGGAATCTGGGCCAGGCTGCTCATTGCAAAGCAGGAGGTTGGGATTCGAGTCTTCAGGGCTGTCTCTGGTCAGCGGGATGTTTTCCAGGACTCCTGGGCGGGATGACGGGGCTGCATTTTTGTTCTGTCTCCACATCCTGAAATAAATTTGTAATTGATCAAACACGATAAAATTATGCAATCAATGGGCAAGAGCTACAAGCAAAGTCAGTCCCCAGTGTTGATCTGTCCTGCTGTACACCCAGGCCATGGCATTTCTGCCGCAGCTGAGAGAGAATCAGGCCAGGTAAAGACTGAGGATTGTAAGGATTTCACATTGTCTTTCAGCTCTTTGGGTCTTGAAATGTTTTCTCATGTAGTGTTTTCAATTAAGTTTAAATACCAGGTTAGTTCCTATCCTCTCAAGCAGTCTTTAGTAGTTCACACAGGACAAACATGCAATTTGATGTTTTCTCCTTGTTGATTAAGAAGAGCAACAACGAAGCTCAAAAAACAAACCCCCAGTCTCACTACCTGATTTTTCACAGGCTACCATTCACCACTGTGTGAAACCATGGCACAGAGAGTGTTTTTACCTCATTTGAGGTTAAACTTACATCAGATTTCATGAGCTGCCTTGGAAGATTCCAAGCCAAAGAAAAGGACTCCCACAGGCTTGGGCTACTTAGGGTGATTTATGGTCTCCTGAAAATCTTTGTAGATCAGCAGTGCTTATGAGCATTCTGGAAATAGAAGAACATTAGAATTTGGGTAGTGCCTGAAAAAAATATTGTAGAATTCTCCTCTCCTCCAGATACTCTTTTTGAGTTTTCCGTACAACCAAAATGGGCATTGCAATTCAGGTGCAATTCAGGTCTTTAAAAGAGTCTGAACTTGAAGTTTCAAAGCAATTCTTGTCCTATCTCTGTCTTTATTTGAAAAGCTAATTTAACAGATCATTGCTATGATAAGATACTATTTCACTGGGAAAAAAAGGTCATCTTGCTGCTACAGGTAAACACAAATATTTTTGCACTAGAAAATTTGGCTGCTTCTTGGCTATTTGCTACTCAGGTGCTGTTATTTCCCCATCCACATTGACTTTCTCCTGCTTTTTCTTATCTAAAGCCCTATCTCAAAGGTTTTTTGCATTTTAAGGATAAGTATCTCATTCAAATGGGCCTGAACCTACACATTGGGTAACGTAACTGCCACCCACCTGTTCACCAGGGTGAGACAAAGGATATTTTTATAGTTACCACATACTCCAGAAGAATCCAAGAAGGGGAAAGCCAGCAGGGAGAGCATCATCCTCCTGCATCTCTGGCTGCCATGGTGATGGGGTTCCGGGGGAGCATCACAAAGGGAGAACACCCCACCCACCTCAGCTCCCTGCTGGCAGAGCTGTCCCTTTCCTCCTCCCCAGTACAGTCCTGTGGGCATCCTGGCTTTGCTGGGATATTTGCAGATGGCCTGGCCACTTACTAAGGAAGCATCAGCAGCTTTTGTCCCTGCCAGTGAGGTAATGAGCTGCTGAGACAAGCCCTGATAAACCAGAGATCACCTTCCTCCACCTCCTTCTCTGGTGTGGGAGAGAATGTTTAATGGACTTCCAACCATGTGACCAGCAGCCAAAATAGCTTGTTCAAAATGATAAATTTTAATAGAAATAGCATCAGATTAATGCATTTTTTTTTCATTTTCATGCTAATTGTTGCAAAGACAGTGATAAGTAACGTTCAATTTTATTGCAACAAAATCACAGAATCACAGAGTGGTTTGGGTTGGAAGGAACCTTAAAGCTCATCTCGTTCCAACCCTCTGCCATGGGCAGGGACACCTTTCACTATCCCAGGTTGTCAAAGCCCCGTCCAACCTGGCCTTGAACACTCCCAGGAATGTGGCAGCCACAGCTGCTCTGGGCAACCTGTGCCAGGGCCTCACCACCCTCTGAGTAAAAACTTCTTCCTAACTTTACATCTAAACCTCTCCCTTTTTAGTTTAAAACCTTTCCCCCTTGTCCTATCACTGTGCACGAAGCTGCTCTCTCAGTATCTGCCCTTATAATAATGCATTTCTGATTTATAAACATAGAAGAAAGCATGAGAATGCCTCAGTTGTGCCTTTTAAGGTATTTCTAAGTCATTTATTTCCATACTTTAAAAAAAGAATATATCCTGTAAATATATAGAAACAGACAGACTTAACAATATTTCACACTGAAATAGTTATCATGTATTTTCCTCCATTTAAACTTAAAATACATTTTGCTACATTATAGATGATTTTTCTTATTACTGCATCAACACGTATGTATTTCAGAGTTTAGCTGGCAAGCGTAATAGAGTGGAGCAACTCCTCTGACAGTACATTAAAAAATGCTCATAAATACTTGGGTAATGGAGAAATTCTGCTTGAGATTCATTCCTGCATGGTATTTGATCTATTTACTGAAATTCCAGAGCTCTAAAGCACAGGAACGATTTTGAATGGACTATTATTATTCATCCCATATATTATCCTGGTTGCTGCCTGCAGTAAAAAGTGGTTTATTATAATGTGATTTCTCAGCTGCATCAGTATGATATACCAGCAGCTAATGAAGTGTTCAGGCACCCAAAACCCCAGCATCATTGAAATTCATTGCCACGAAGATTCTGCCAGAACTAATTGCTGTCAAGGCTGCTTATGCACGTCTTAGTTTCATTTCACAGAATGACAGAGCTAATGCTGGTACAAACCAAGAGGAGCAAACCCCTCCAGCCTGCAGCGCACCCCAGCACAGTGCTGGAGGTTCCTCCAGTGAGTTGACACTCTGGCAGGGCCAAGAATAGGCTGAGGATTTGGATGTGCTTTTTTCCCTTTAAATTGAAATATGGAATTTGTGTGCAGAAGAAGTAATGACTGAATATGGAAGGGATTTGGGGAAAAAATGGAGAGGTCTCTGCTGCCTCCAGTGCACTCTGAATCACTGGGCTTTGGGCAGGGCATGGGCTTTGGGACAGAGAACAACTCAAAGACTCAGACTTGGGATTTGGAGGTGAGTGGGCAGGGGTGAGCACCAGCCCATGGCTGCTGTGGTGTTCCAGGCCCTCCTGCACCCCTGAATGCTGAGCTCCCACCTCCAGCTCCCACTGCCCTTGCAGCCTCCCCTGGCCAAAGCACAGATCCTCCTGTGCCCCCAAATCTATACCCACAGGCTGACATCTACACACGTCCTGAGCTGCAAAGGTTCTTTGGCAAAATGAGTGCATCTTTAAAGGTTCTTTTATGGCAAAAAGCAGTAGAATTGTTGAATCATTAAGGTTGGAAAAGACCTTCAAGATCATCAAGTCCAACCTTTGACTGAATAACCACAAAACCAAACTGTGAAGTGCCATGTTTACTCATTTTTCAACACTTCCGGGGATGGTGACTCCACCATTTCCCTGGGCAGCCTCTTCCAATGTTTAACCACTCTTCCAGTGAAGAAATTTTTCATAATATCCAATGTGAACCTCCCCTGGTGCAACTTGAGACTATTTCCCCTTGTCTTATCTCTAGTTCCCCAGGAGAAGAGGCCAACCTTCACCTTACCACAACCTCCCTTCAGGTATCTGTAGAGAGCAGTGAATGCAATTTTCGGGAAAGGAAGGGAGAAGAAGTTTTGAGCTCAGCAGAAATTTCTGAACCCTGGGACTGCCTGAACAGATTTGTTGAACAACTCCATTTACATGCTATTTGCACATTCCTGTTTCAAAAGTCAGCCTACGCGGATTGCTCCTGATACGCCTTGCCAAAATACTTGGGAGTGATCCAAGGGAACGATCTTGACTGTTGCAGGTGGGTTGTGGACCCTTGAGAGGTGCTGGAGGTGTCGGGGAGCTCACTAATTATGGCTCATTACAGCATGGAGGGAAGGATGTTCTCAGCATGGTGAGTTTTGGTGCTTTAACAGGACACCTTTCCAAACACCTCCTGATATGGGCAAGGTGAACGGCCATGGGGGTTCTCAGCCTCCTGCAGTTTACATTTTGCTGCTGAGATCAGTGGGAGCAAAGCTGCGCTTTTGTGGAGCCTTTCAGTGTTTTCTGCAATGATTTCCCTGTGACTTCAGACCTCTGTGACTTGGCCAGTTTGTTTCAACAAAGACAGTTTTTATTATCTCAGTGAAAAGTCTGGATGTGCTCGTATGTTGTACTTGCTACATACACATTTTCAGGCATTAGTCATAACATCTGCTTTTTATTGGTAATTACACTATCCCCATTTTAATAAGAGGTAATTCTTAAATTTCTCATAAAATATACATGACTCCAGGGAAAGAAGGTGAAAGGTTTTGCAAGCCTCTCACAGCCACAAGACCAAAATGAGTTGAAATAAATCCTTCCTGAGCAAAACTTGTCCAGCCACTCATGACAGCACAACCAGGGATGCCTGTGTGACTCGCCATCCCGTTTTCTCCTAATTGTTCATGCTCTGCAGAACAGACCTGCGTAGTCTGTGCACCACAGCCCTGCTGGGTGCTGTTAATGTGCTCAAAAATGAGGACCTGGTCCTAAAATGGCACGTATGTGGATACCTCCTGGGTGTAACTCGACTGGAATTAGCATGAAGGGGGTTCTGAGACATCAGGTCTGAACTGGAGAACAGTAAAAGTTTGTGGGTTGTTTCCAAGTGTTTTAGGCACTTTGGAATTGCAAATAGGTGTCCGGATTAATGGACCATAGCTTGTTTGCATTCATATTTATGGTAGACTTGATATAATAGTGTGCCTGAAAAATGAGTAACATCTGAAGTAGAAGACCAATATGCAGATAAAGAATCATGAAAAAGAATCTTTCGGGGCTCCATTAAAAGCTTCCAGTTTCTTATTTCCCACTGTTTCTCCATAGGCAAGTGCTGCTGTGCTGCTTTGACCTGTGAGAACTGGGCTCTGCAATTCCATAGCCTGTTTCCAGGGATTTTCCTGGTGATTCTGGACAAGGAAGGCAGTGACAAATGACACTTTTACAAGGTCATCCCTAAATCTTTGAAAACCAGGGAGCTTTTTCAGTGGCTCCTGCCATTCACTGAATGCCAGCAGCCAAGCCCATATGGAGCATTGTGTGCTGAGCTCATTGTCGATGCAAATGCACACAACTAGTTTTGATTAAGAACAAAATGAAGAATTGACTCAATCTGCTTCTTCTTTGTTTGAAACGCTTCAAGCCTCTCATTATCATCAGGGTTTCTTTCAGCGCAGGAAATCGGAATTTCCATAAAATAATGCTGAAAGGCACAGGGTGAAGTCAAAGAACACTTACGTTCCTAACGAATGGAAGGATAAACATGCAAAACAAATTTGGGGACACTCAACTAAACATTTG
This sequence comes from Lycocorax pyrrhopterus obiensis, assembly GCA_014706295.1. Classification (NCBI taxonomy): domain Eukaryota; kingdom Metazoa; phylum Chordata; class Aves; order Passeriformes; family Paradisaeidae; genus Lycocorax; species Lycocorax pyrrhopterus. The sequence continues at coordinate 16,634,609 of JACSVZ010000018.1, forward strand.
GGGGCATGTTATGGCATGTGGATTGTTTAAATTATTCAATATATATTAAGCAGCCACATACACAAATGGTAAACGGCCAAAGCAGGGGGTTTGAGAGAGGCCTTTTCCCCTTGCACAGTAACTCACAGCTATCCAGAGTGTGATTATTGCATTCAACAGCCAAGGAGAGTTTGCATGGTCGAGTGCCCAAATTGCAATGTTTCCATTTGGGGTTGGATTAGATGACATTTAAAGGTCCCTTCCAACCCAAACTATTCTATGATTCTATGATTTATGGGAACAAGGAGCTCCTTCCTGTGCAAGGAAGGTCCCATGGCAGCATTTGTAACCTTGGGGTCACTGAGGTGGGATCAAAAAGACTTTGTGTAACCTCAGGGCTGTGTTTGGAAATGCTGATGCTTGGAGGGATGTGCCGGCCGCTGAGCACAGCCAGCACGCAGGTGGTCCAGCACCAGTTCCCATCCTCAGGATGTGCTGGATGATTGGAAAATCCTTGTGCCAAGGGAAACTGGAAAGTGGCAATCACATTCTTCTCTCTTTCAACATCCAGATGGATCTGGCCAGAGAGTCCCTTCATTTTTTATGGGGTTTAATCACAGCCAGGGCTGGCAGTGTTCCTTGCAGATCCGGGTGTTTGGTATTTCCAGTGCAAGATCTGGCGATCCCGTGTGTGATACTGTAGGGCAGTTTTTCTGGGAAGACGGAAATAAAGGGAAGGACATTTTTACCAAGGATGACATTAAACAGCTATATTGCAAAGACAAGCTCTCCAAAATAAGAAAACGGGGGAATTGAAGGTGCTTTTTCCCTATTTCTCTGCATGCCTCATCATCATGAAAATATCAACAACAAAACCAGCTCCTGATTCCTCGTGTTGCCTGCCTGCCTCCCCCGGGTGGCATGCAGAGATCAGGTTCCTTCCATGTGGCTGGAGAGAAGGAGAGTTGTGTTCAAGGCACAGCTTTGCAGAGGATAAACTACCTGAGGGGCTGGCAGATGGGTGGCCATTGCTTCACTCTGTTCCCAGGGGATGTTACTGGGAAAGAAATTGTCTTTGAGACACTTACAAACATGGCTGTCATTTCCAGGAATATCTTATAAATAAGGAACAACAACAAAAAAATCTTAAAATCTATTAAAAGCCTAAAAGTAATAAATATGAGGGAGATTAACCATCCAACTGTCTTTTGGCAAAGTTGGTGATTACTATGTGCTGTCTTGACAGCAAAGGTTCCCGGTGTAATGTTTGCTTGCATCACCTGGAACACCCCAGTTGAACCATTGTCCTAAACGACACACAAAATACCCCTTTCCTTTGGTCTGATGACTCGAACAACAGCTCCCAGCTTCTCGTGTTGTGGACACAGAAGAGGTCAGAGAGCATGGGATAATCCTGGAGAGAGGAGAATATTCCCCACAGGAATACTCCCCACCATTTAGGAGCTGGGGATATGGTGTTGGGAGACCCAAAAGGCAGATTACAGGGTGAGTCTGGGAAAACCTGGATTGAAAAAAAAAAAGAAAATTAAAATATATTTTCTTGTGGTTGGTGTACATCAATGAAATATCTCTTTAACTGTGCAGGACAACCCCAAATACAGGAAAAAATTACAGCTGGCAACATCTGGGAACCAGAAGAAGCCTAAAGCAGAAAGCAGAGAGGGAGGATGTGTCAGAGATGATTGATACCATTAGGTTTTCTGAAAGCAAATCTGTCTCTACCTTCATAGTGGTAGGTGGCAGTGGAAAGAAAACTCATTGTGTGTTTAAAAAACAGGTCATCTTCAAGAAATGTCACAGAAACCTTGAGTAGACACGAGCAAACAGCCCTGGGGGAGTCATTTGTCTTTGCTGTCAAGAGGAAAATTAAAACTCCAGGGGACACAGAGGCTGGGTTTGATGGATGCTTAAAGCAGAAGGCAAGCGGGTCATCATTTCTGTCCACCAGGGAAACAGGTTCTTCCCCCGGAGAAAAGTGACTGTATCAGGTGTGCACCTGTGGGGAGGAGAGAGGCAATGAGAAGATAAATGGTGGAAAGTCCCTAAAATCTCGTTTGGTATTGACAGCAATAACCTCACTCATGAGCTGGGGGATGGTTGTTGCTGCCTGACACATTTGTGGGCAGAGCGGGGTTGGTGGCCACATCAGCATTGCTCTTACCCGTGCCCATGCTGGGTGTTTTGGGGGATTAGTCCCAGTTCTGAGGGGTTTTTAGTGACCCATGCAGTTCGTGTGCTGCATCTCCACACCATGGCACAAACCGAATTGCCCTGAGGGGAGATGGTTGGGGAATTTGCTTCCAAATTCTGATCCTAATGACAAACCTTAGGTAGGTATAGCTGGGTACAGCACTACCTGTTAGGAGGACATTCCTGTGACGGATGATGCTATGCAGCTCTGCAGCCCCCAAACCATACTGTGGGAGACCCAGCTCTGAGAAGGAAGAGAAAATGAAATTTCTGTTTTAACCAATATCCAAGAAAATATTACCTCTTGTACATCCTTGGAGCTCTTCTATATCAAGCATCTTGACATCTTCTTAACATACACATATTCAGAGAAGATAACTGCTGATTAATAGCCTCCATTTTAGGAGCCATTTTAGTTGATCCCTGGTCAGCTGTGCAATATGTATTTCTACTCAAAACCAAAATTTGACTTCTATAAGCAACCTATTTCCGTCAGTGGATTTCCATCATGGTGAATCATGCCACTAGTTTTACTAGGAGTTTTTTTCTGTTTTCTAATCAGATTTATTTCTGCCATAAAACAGAATCTTGTGATTAATATCCAACAGATTTCATCTGAGCAATCTTTGGTCTTGGATTATTAATACAAAGAAATAAGGAAAAAATAATCTGATAATATTTCAGTATTGTTACCTGCCCATGCTGGGAAAAAAAGCTGCAGACATGCTCCAAGTCTTGAGGTCATCTTAAATAATATTAAAGGTTTTCAACTTTCTAATTAAGTTAGTTTTCTTAACTACTTTTTCAGTTTAGGCATTGAGGATGTACTGAAGTCTTTAAAGGTACTTTTCCCGCAGTTCTCACATAATCATGGGCTGCAGGAGGGGGGGAGCACCACAAATAATGAGACATCCTACTAAGCTGCACAGTTTGGCAGGCAGAGAGTTCTCTAAAGAGACTCAAGGTGTTTATAGACATTTCAACTACGTTAGATCTTAAGGGCTACACAATTCTCAGCATCTGCAGCTGTTTCTGAGCAGGTAGAGAAGAAAAGGTACCAGTGACACAGAGAGAGGACTGGAAAAAATTGTCCAGACCTGAATAGCAGTCCCTGATCATGGCAGTCACCTCTATCAGTTAGTCCTCAGGAAGGGACAAGCTCCTGCTTGGCAGAAAAACTCCTCATTATAGTGTCCTCTTAGAAACATTAAACTTACACTGCATCCTGTGACATCCAGCCCTGGAAGGGGAGTAAGAAAGGAAATTGCTCTTTGGGTTGCCAGCTCCATCACCACCTCTGTGTACACATGGCAGTGACCAGTGGTTCATACTTGATGGTTCTGTTTACCATTCAATTTATTTTAGGAACGTATTCTTCACTGAGCAAGCTGGCCTCGTGGAAGGTGTCCATGTCCATGGCAGGGGGTTAGAACAAGGTGAGCTTTAAACTTCCTTCCAACCCAAATCCTTCCGGGATTCTGTGATTTGGCATCTGCGACTGTTTCCTCTCAGGGAACAATCCATGGGTGCAGCAGCAATCTGGTTTCACTCAAGCTTCACTCCTTTGCCTCTGGCAAAGTTTGGATGGTGCAGCTGGGAACTGGGTCCACTCCTGCCCTCGGGGCAGTCTCAGATCAGTCAGGCTGGGGGGTTTTGACTTGGGCGACCCATCCATACTCACTATTGACCACAGCAGTAGCTGCAGGCAGCTGTGCTCCTCCGAGAAACAAGTCCTGGTCCTTCTGCAATTCCCCCATCCCCAGCACGAGGTGTCCCTTCGGAGCAGGCTCAGCCAGCAGAGCAAGGGAGGATGGTCCCAGCAGGACCAGGACGGAGAGCTGAGGGAGATGGATGCAGCATGTCCAGGAAACACATTCCCGGGACATGACGGCACATCCCAGGGGCCCAGGGGCTGCACTTGTGCTGGGAGGGAAGGACTGGGCTTGCATTCTGGCTCCACTTCTCACTCGGGAGCAGGGTTTGAACACATTTTCTAAAGCTCCTTCTGTGTTTTTCCCAAACTCCCGCCTCAATACTTACACTGTGATTCTGAAGGGAAAATAATCCATCATCAAGGGTCAGCCTGCAAACTGCTGAGTGCCTGTGTCACGGCCAGGATCCCACCTGCCTCACTTGTGTGTGTGTGCCCACATCTCCCCATGTCAGGGGAAAACCTCTATGGAAAAGGGGCGTTTTGTCCCACAGCAGCTAACATGGGGTCCCCAGTGAGCCACAGCATTCCCAAACACCAGGCTAGCACATTAAATAGAGCTCCAGGGACTTGCAAGGAGGATGCTCCCAGGTCCCAGCCCCCACAAGGCAAAGGAGCCGATGTGGATTGGCCAGACACCGCTGGCTGTGTCCTCTCCTTCTCAGCAGCTTCATGGTCACATTCCTCATGTGATGAGGACAGGTGGAACAGGACCAGCATATCCAGCCTCATTTTAACTGGATATACTTTGCCTGCAGTTGTGGTCACTTTTGCCCAAAAAGGTGCTTTCAGGGAAGGAATCGAGCTCACCCGCACAATGCTCAGGTGAAATTTGGATTCACCTGTCATGGTCTTCTTGCTCCAGAAACCTGATTTCAGTGTTCACACTCGTACAACCCAAGACTGACAAAATCTGCCATTTGTTCTTCTCTGCTGAGCTATACGGGGCAGCACAACCAAACTCTTTAAAAGCATGAAAATGAGACCAATTATTTTTAAGTCATGGGTATATCTGAGCATATATTAAAAGCAAATGGCAAATGTGGGACGGAGCCAAGGCAGAGCATGATTACACCCCAAACGAGATTTGGAAACAAACCATCAAAATGGACACAGGCTCCCCCTTGATGATGGGCTTGCAAGATTGCAGAGGAACTCTGGGCCTGGAATTTGCTGTGAGGGAGCTGTGGTTGAATTTCTTATTGTCACTGTTGTTTTGCAATGCCATAATAAATGTTGGTGAATTTGTAAATCATAAAAGAAGGGACCATGGGTGGGTGCTTTCATCCAAGGACTAGAACAAATATTTTTGGTGTCAGCCCATGCCAGAGAGATTTTCAGTGTTATAAATTAAAAACAAGGGGGAAAAAATTAAAAAGCTAAACCAGCAACAGCTGTTTGGAATGGAGCCCTAAACCCGAAGTATATAAATGATGTTCAGACACATGCCGAGAGACAGTGACAAGAAAATGCTCAGCACAAGAACTGCAGGGTCATTTATAGCTATTCTGCTCACAGGATACTGTTTTTGTCCAGACACAAGAAATAAGTCATTTTCAGTGTTTCAAGAGGCTTTGGTGACCCAGCCACTTCCACATCTCCCTGGGCCGCACTGGTCAGATCCCCCTGTGACAGCTTTGGGAGGTATCCCTGGGGACTGTACAGGGATGTGGCACAGCCTTGCACAGCAGAATAGGAAACATTAAAAACAGCTGAATTAGGAAGGTGTCCATAGAAATTTTAACATTGGGGATAGCAAACCAGAGGTAATAAGAGAATATATATCAAAAGAAAACAGCAACTGCCATTGAAGGCCCTTTATAAGGAGGTTGTAGACATGTACACTCTCCGAGATGAATTATGAGTATTAGTTTGTTTGGAAAGGTATTTGCCCTTTGGACAGCCATATTTTTGTTTTGAGCTTCAGAAACATAAATTACAGTAATTTAAACCCCAGGCTTACATTTTACTTCAATGACGTAAATGAGTTCCCAACTTTCAAAGGCCAGCTGTCCCTTACAGCAAGAGGTAGCAATTATATAAAATTCTTTTATTGCATGGAGGTATTTTCAGTCCTTTAAGTTTATGTGCCCCAGGTGAAGCAATATAAACAAACTATAGCTGTCACAATTGTATTAATAATGGAAACTGCATTTGGGAAGTTTTAGGGATAAAACCTATAACTTTATACTGCTGAGGTGTCAAACCTTTCCAATGTAAAACAGAAGTGCAGCTGTGTAAGGCGCCGAGGAAGGTTTCTGCAAAGCCAACATTCACAGACTCTTTAGGTGTATAAAGGTGGTGGCTTCCAAGCCACAGTCATTAATCAGAATTGCTGAGAAAAATAAGGTTAAAAATACATTTAAATGTCTCTGGGTTTTTGGTAAACTTCAGATACACAAAGTTAAATCCACCCCTAATCCAGTCGCACTGAAGTCCATATTTTACAGATGTGCTTGTGTTCATGGCTGATGGCAGCAACGAAATGCTGAGGCACAGCCTGAGTGTGGACACGTCAGACAGTCTGGCTCTTGGCTCAGGGAATTGCTCCTTCAGCCTCAGTGCTGGAGTTTTCTATTGTGGATGCCTAAACTTCAAAAACACACCAGGCAAAGCAATTTATTGCAACACTGCAGGTATTTGGGTTTGGGGTTTTTTTTCCTTAACCCCAGTAGATGAATAGAGAAATGCTACAACCTTAGAGGAACTGTCTGAAGGTTCAGAGCAGACAAAAAACACACCAAAAAGTGCCAGTGTACCTATAGATGGCTCCAGTTTGCTGCCCTGTCCACCCTGAGAGCAGAGCACAGTGCAGCTTCCAAAGGCACACGGTGTTCCCAGGTGTGCATGCACCTGGAGCTGAGCTGATTCTGATCTCCAGCTCGTTGGCTTTGTACAACAGTGATGTCCTGAGCTACATGGAAGACAATAATTCTGCTCCACAGCAACTTTTAGAACCAGCTTCCATTCTGTAGTCAGAAATACTGATTTCCTTTCATAGAATCACAGAATGGTTTGGGTGGAAAGGCATCTTAATAATCATTTTGTTCCAACCTCCCCACCATGGGCAGGGACACCTCCCACTATCCCAGGTTGCTCCAAGCCCCGTCCAGCCTGGCCTGGAACACTTGCAGGGATGGGACAGTCACAGCTTCTCTGGACAGCCTGTGCCAGGGCCTCACCACCCTGACAGGGAAGAATTTCTTCCTAATATCCCATCTAACCCTGCCCTCTGTCAGTGTGAAGCCATTCTCCCTTGTCCTGTCATTCCAGGCCCTTGTCCCAAGTCCCTCTCCAGCATTCTTGGAGCCCCTTTAGGCACTAGAAGGGGCTCTCAGGTCTCCCTGGAGCCTTCTGTTCTCCAGGCTGAACACCCCCAGCTCTCCCAGCCTGGCTCCAGAGCAGAGGAGCTCCAGACCAAACCCATTTATATCCACAGTAGTGAGTTCACATTCACCCATGACAAAGTCAGAGCATTTGCTGTCAGTCAGTCTCCCAGCAAGGCAAGGCAAAGGTTTGGAGGCAGAGAGGGAAGGTTTGGATGCAGTTCACGTCTGTTGCTTGGTGAACTGACAATGAAGAGAATTGAACTTCAAAGACTTCCATTACACAGTCGATGACATTTAGGAAGAAAAGGAAAATTACCGCCTTTTTAGGAGATTTAGAAATGCCATCCTTGTCCATGGGTGTAATTTTCCACTGAGGAAAAAGAATTTCAGAAGCAACATATGGACCATGCAGTAAAGAAGTTTCCATAGCAACCAGCCTCCTAAAAATCCCTATATGTGTATACAGAAACCAAATGCATGTAATAATTATGGCCACATATCTAAAGTAATTTATGAGTTCCATCTTCCTAGCTGTTTTTGTCTATTAAAAGTCTAATTCATGCGTTGAATATCTGCTTACTCTGCTTCCTCTTGAACCTCCACACATTTTGCAACTGAAAGTCAAAAGCATCACAATTGACAGCCACTGACAACAGAGTGAAATCTAATTTAGCTAATTCAAAATATATGCTATAAGCATAAAAGAATGGTTATAGGACCAGAATGATTTAAGCTGTGGGAATACAACTGAGATGACATTTAAATTCAGAAAATGTTAGCTGTTGAAAACAAACAGATGAAAGGGCTTGAATGTCAGAAGACTATTTCGAAAACAGGGTGTTTTACCGGGGAGAAGGGAATTTGGGGGGTTACAGCTCTCCCTTCCCTCTGTGATCCCTGTGTCATGGATTATGCTCTCCCCAGAGCCCTGGTGCTCCCATCACAGTGAGCTCATGGACATTCACTTCTGCTGTATTTTGAAATCTCTGGGAGGGTCTTAACAGATTCCATGGCTTGGCACAGCATGGTCCCATATTTCTCTGTGCTCTGGGATTAGGAACCAGAAATATTCCTTGTTCTCTGCTGGATACTCTGGAAACTTAGCAAGGATGGATTTCCTAGATGGGAATCTGGGAATGCAAAACCTCTGCTGTTGAGAGTAGATGGGGACATGGAGTCAGTGCCACGAGAAGATCTCCTGACTGTGGGACAGGAGGCATCAGGTGCATTGACATTTTCTTCCAGATCCTGCTTCCAAAGATGCTGCGAGGAAACATTTCACCCTTGCTCGTGGGGCACCAACTTGTCCTTTTGGCTGGCCGGAGTGGGGAGAGTTAAACTGAATTAAACGTAAATTTTACAGACTGATGTCACAGTTTACAAGCGGACAGTCCCGAATGTTGAGGTTAGTCCCAGCACCCAGGAGCCCCAAGTGAGGTTCAGGTCCCATTTTGTTCTATCTTCAGCCTGGAAACGAATCAATTAACTGCAGAATAAATGAACAGACTCTCTACTAGTGTTCAGGCTCCCAGTGAGCTTTGACACATGCTCTAACTCAGCAGTGTTAAGCTTAGCCTGTTAAAAGCATTTTTTCATCACACCTGACTCTTGTCCCTGCAGGTGGGAGCCACCTCTGCCTGTGCTGTGCCAAAGCCTGCACTCCTGTTTGTGAGATGCTGTGTGCAAACAAGGCTCCTGCTTCCTTCTCAGAACAAGCAGTTGGAACTGCCAAGTGAGTACCTGCTTGCCACTGGGACTTCTCACAGCCCCTCCTTGCCCTGACTGCTGCTCCCCTTCCTGCTCCGAGCGTCAGCTGCTGGAGACTTGGTGCCAAAGGAGCTGAAATGCAGCCTTGGACAGGTTTGGTGCAGGTTGCCTCTGCTTCCATCCTTTCCCAGCCCTTCCAACTGCTTGTTCTTTCACCCTTCCAAAGCAAGTCGAGCAGCTGGTGAGACGTTTGGGAAGAGCGAGGTCCTGTGAATGTCTCTTCTGAGGGAATGCATTGCTCATGCTCTTAAGTGGATGTTTATCCTGCACTGAAAACTGACAGAAAGTTAATAAAATCACATTTCTAGGCCCTCAAGCATTTGTTCCTGATGAGAGTCATTTCTATCACAAGTTTTAGCTCCCTCCCTCTAGCTAATTTGTGGCAAAGTCGCTCAAGAAAAGACCAAGATACTCTTATTGTTACATGAGCAAAGATGTATTTGTTCTCCCTGAGTGGAAATCAGCACTGTTAGAGAGCCAGAAGAAGACCTTGGCTGAACTTAAATCCTTTCTTTAGCATGAGTGGATATAAAACTAGCTTTTGCTCAAATGCCATTTTGCTCTGGTTGCAGAGACATGTTATTCTGTCTTGCTCCACCAGAAAATAAAAGGCATCTTTGGACCTTTTATTTATTTACCGGTTTTCTGCAATGTCTCATGGGTCTGTGACACTTCCCTTCTTCCTGCAGTGGGGACTGGGCTTTTTTATGGTTTTGCTTCATTTTGTTCTTCTGTTTAGGCAAGAAGGGAGGTCCTCCTAAGCCAGGAGGCTTCAAAGTCCGCATCACACCCGGACTGAATCACCCTGGACCTCATCTGCTGGGGAGGAGATTTCCATATGTTACCCCAGTGTGACGTGCTGAGATTACAGCTGCTGCCTGGCAGGTAAATGAGAAAGAATCCCTAAACTTGAGGGTTATGGGAAGATATTCCACCTTGCTGCTTTGCTTGGTGGCCATCTCTGGGAGCTGTGATGCCACCCCCCTGGCTCCCAGCCTGACAGGGGTCACCCTCCCTAACCACATGGTAGGAGCAAGGCGTTGTCCCCAGAGATGACAACAGCTTGTTGCAACAGTTTTTCTAGCTCACACTAAGTCATAAATGGCAAAACAGATGACTTTTAGGAAAGCTGGACCCATGTTTGCTGGCTAAGGGAAGGCCACACTTGTCAGTCCCGGAGGATTACAGTTCCAGCCTCATCCCATGGAGAATGCGTGCGTTTATAGATGATACAAAGTTTGGTAATTATTTCTTTGAAACGTCCCTTTTTTTTCCTTCTGGACATAGACTATTCTTTCTGGTGGCTGGACACATAATAATTCTTCTTAATACTTGCCCCATAAAAATTCACTTTACAGAGGGAACTTCCCATGCCTTTAGGACTCTGAGGGACACCAATCCTGAACAGGGTAGAAACACAGCAGCATTTTAAATTCTGGCAGCAATAACAAAGAGCCAGCCACAAGCAGGGTGCAATGAGCAGTGTCTTAGGGCTGGGTATTTTGTTTCTCACACTGCAACACTTGATCTTGCATGAAACACAGCACTCTTGGGTCCTTAGCTTAGCACCCATAAGAAGTAAAGATAAAAATGTGTCTGCACACTGCGTTTATTGTGAGAGAAAAAAAATTTAGAGGCTCCAAGATGCGAAATCTGCACAGGTTCCTCTGACACAGAGCACATAGACCAAAACAGGAGGGACTTTATTGTCAGAGAAATTATTGTACACACAGAGATGCTGGGTTTTTTAAACTCAGGCACCTGAAGATGAGCTCCATGATTTGCAGGTAGCATGCCAAATGTGAGCTTTGAACGTCTTTGTTGTTGTTGGTCCTGCATATCCCATTTTTTGCTGGTGAAGGGGAATGTGCCAAGGCTGATGCTGTGACCTGTGGGTTGTGTGCTAAGAAGGCAGCGTGCAGAACCTGCTGCCTCCTCCTGACCTGCTGGGCAGAGTCTGTCCATCCTCAGGGCACAGGAGCCCATGGGCCCAGACTTGCTGGCAGTATCAGGCATCCTGGCACTCACGGGGTGCTCCTGTCTCTGCCCAAGGCAGCACAACAACTTATGTCATCGCTGCTGGCTGCTGTTCAGGAACGATCTCTAGGAAAGAACTTACATTCCTTTGAAGTGAGACTTAAACACACGCTCCTGGAGCAAAGGTATCTATGCACATGATAAAGGTGAGGAGGTGGCACAACTCCCCTGGCAAAGAGCAGGCAGCATTCTCACAATCTGCCATCTCGTCCTTGCCAGGCCAACATCACGGTGCCCCAGATCCACAGATTTACCCCCCCAGGCTTGAAGAGAGGCCGTTCATGGGACAAATTCTTGTGACCTTTCCAAAGCTTTCCCCAGGCAAGAGATGCCAGGCTTGAAAAAAGTCATTTGCAGAATGATTTCTTAATGTTTGTGTCTTCAGGGGAAATTTCTCATGCTTTTAATTTTTTGCAGAAGAAAAGTGGAAACAGGGAAAGCTTTATGATTTTTAAATGTTCTAACATTTATTTTGGTGTTTCAGTTTTTATTACAATTATGCTTGTGACAAAGGAATTTCTCAAGACCAAGAGCTAATGTTTGCTCTCAGCCACTAATGCGTTTTCAATTAATGTCAGAATATGCTAAAACTATTCTTTTACTGCCTCAGAAGGGAAGAAAAGCCTCTGGCACGAGTGTGCAACATTGTCGGTCCCATTACTTGTGAACGCTGCTCAAACACACTTTCCTTTTACTATCCCTTTGCCTTTACTGGGTCATGATTTTCCTCTGTGGAATTTGTCTTGAGCTGGATTTCTCTCTGCAGACTTCTTGGTAAGCATTGTGCAAAAGACACTTAGCTCTCTTCAGGCTGGTGTGTGAGAGGAAATCTGTTCTTTTCACTCTGTTCTGATCAGAAATGCTGAATATGCATCTCTTGCAACACTTATTTTCCTTTCCTGCAGCCATACCTGTAAGTGCCACATTCCCTGTTAGAGCAATCGGAGTGGTTCCAGTGATGTGCAAACTGGTGTCTACACAGAATCATAGAATCACAGAATGGTTTGGGTTGGAAGGGACCCTAATGATGGAACCCCCTGCCACGGGCAGGGATGACACCCACTAGATCGGATTGCCCACAGCTCCATCCAACCTGGCCTCATCCAGGCCACCAGCTGGTTTGGATCTCATTTCAAGGCTCTGTGTTCTTCCATGAGACATCTGAATCTCAAATAAAATGTTTAATATAGTCACCTAAATCCTGATCCCTGGATTTCCTACCTCAGCATGGTTAATAGCTTACATCCACTTCTGGCATTATGTGATATTTGTTATAGCTGTGGAAGTCACGTCAGCCAGTGAATTAGATCACGTTATGACACTTCCTTGACCTCTGCGTCAGCACAAGCAAAGCAAACAAAATGATTGTTTAGGTGCTGTTCTTTTACCTTTTTGTGTTTCAAGTAGAAAACCTGGCAGGAATTTCAGCTCTCAAAAGGTAAGTACCAACAGAGGAAAGGTGATTCTCTGTGTTCTGAAGTTTTGCTTGTATAATGCTTCCCCAGTCAACACCTGTTACTTAAATCCTTTATTTTTCATCCCAAGAATAGCTTCCTGATGCCTGCGAGGTGCAGCTGGGTTGTGGTTACCTTCTGTGGTGGCGGAGGGCAGGCAGCCCCCGGTGCCTGGCGGAGGAGGGATGAGCTGCTCGCCCCGCAGATGTGCACAGGGCTTTGATCCGGCCGATGCCGGGACCCGGCAGCCCTGCCCGCCCCCGCCATCTGTGGATCCGGGGCTCTGGGGGCTGCGGATGTCAGACCTGGCCACACAACAGACACTGCTCCGCAGAGGGAACAGAAACCCGGGAGTAAACAGCTTCCTCGTGCTGCTCCAGGATCACCTAAAATATTTTGACCCTTAATATTATAAGTTAAGATGTGATTGTATTAAATACAACGAACACATGTGGTGTTCTCAGAGGTGCAGGATGCAGGCACCACATCTTGACCGAGTTACGTAGAGCTCGGTGTCTGTACATGGTGCATTAATTCACAAGCAGCAGGTTGGGAGGGAGCCCTGGACTGGGATGTGCGCTTTGATCTGATCCTCTCTGGTGCTGCAGAGCCATTTGCTGCAATACACGTCCAGACACATTGGACTTGCAGAGGGTTTTCCCAGGCATGTGGCCTGGGGTAAATAGTAGGAGGCAATAACACTAAAAGCCTTGCATGAGTCTCATCATGTAGGTAAAGAACATAAGGACTAAGAGGGGGATTAAAACAGTCTGAGGGTGGAACAGCCAGGATGAGGAAAATGTATTTCATCTTGGCAGTAAGACAAATAGATTAATGTAAAAATGCAAGAAAGGCTGCAGTGGGGCACTGAGTGTTTAACTACCCTGGGAGCCTGTGGTCAGCTGCAGCCGACACCACATCTGAGGGCCACAGACCTGACTGCAGGAGCAAGGCGAGTGTGTGCCCCCAGTTTACTTTCCTAGATCATAGGAAGGGTTTTTAAAAACTGTTTTATTTAAAAACCCTACATCCTTTAATCTGTTGTGTTCTTCTGCTTCCTAAAAATATGTTGGGTCATTTCATTCACCAACACTCTCAAAGGGGAGACATGCAGGTGGGATGAGCAGCCCAGCTGGCACCTACCCCCATGCGGGATAGCGAGGCATGTCCAGACTTTGTTCCCTGTGCCTGGTGGCAGAGGGAGGGAGCTGTGAGGCTCAGGGACAGCAGCATTAGTCACCTCCATACCAAGGCCCTTGGAGCTGTTTGCTGTTTGTGAAATGTTGCGATGAGTGTTTGGTTTCTATTGGTGACATAAATCAATCTCACTGCTTTGGCACTACTTCTCCAGAACAAAGAATTCCCAGAAAAAGGGAACCCCACTGCTGGGTTGTATAATACGAATGTGTGATCCTGTTGGCTAAATGGTATTTCCAATACTGATTTTTTTTTCTGCCGGACGCAACCAGGATTCTAATGAAAACAGCACAGGGAAGACCTCAGGATAAGCCCCGGTGTCTGCTGTAGAGTACATAGCTCTGGTCTGAGTCCTAAAGCAAACACAGATGCATCTAAAACAACCATCAAAGGAAAAAAATGTGGCAAGAAGGAAAGTCTGTAAGTGCCTGCAGATTAATAGCTCTCTTGTCCAGGTTGTGGGATTAAATTCCAAGCTTTGCATATGAAGAAGCAACATCTAGCAATAGGAATGGGAGTGTGTCCAGAGAAGGGCAATGGAGCTGGGAAAGGGGCTGGAGCACAAGTCTGGTGAGGAGCAGCTGAGGGAGCTGGGGGGGCTCAGCCTGGAGAAAAGGAGATTCAAATGGGAACTTGCTGCTCTCCACAACTCCCTGACAGCAGGATGCAGCCAGGTGGGAATCGGGCTCTTCTCCCAGGTAATGAGAAATAGGACAAGATAAAATAGACTCAAATTGCACCAGGGGACATTTAGACTGGATATTAGGGAAAATTTCTTAGTGGAAAGAGTGGTCAAGCACTGGAACGCGCTGATCAGGGAAGTGGTGGAATCACTGTCCATGGAAGCGTTCAAAAAATATGTAAATGTGGCACTTGGGGACATGGTTTAGTGGTGGCCTTGGCAGTGCTGGGTTAATGGCTGGACTCGATGATCTCAGAGGGCTTTTCCAACCTTTATGATTCTGTGATTCTGTAAGCTGAGCGTACAAGTGGCCATGGAGGGAGTGTTGGGTGTTGCTTTTCCAGCTGAGAACAGAGAGGAGCTGCTGTTCCTGTGGCTGGGGAGAGCTTCTCCCCATCCCCTTTTTGTTGGCTGATGAACCACAGAGAATTGCATGAACCTTCAAAAAGCCAATCCCAGAGCCCTCCTGCATCTTGGTGCATTGAACGGCTCCCAGCAGAGAGGTGAATTCTGAGCATGACAACTGAAATGAGAAAAAACCAAAGCCTCCGTTCCTCAAACCAGAGCTCTCTGTCCGGAGGTATGTAAGGAGCAGCCTGTTTCTCCTACTGTGAAGGCTGAGGCAGCCCTGGGATAAGGTTTCCACTAATACCATTAAAATATTTTGACAGACTTTAAAGCAAAATTTCTGAAAGGAAAATTTCTTTCTTTCAGGTTAGATCACACAGGTGACAAATATTTTTTCTCAATTATAAAGCTGAATATTTCCCATAGTTTTTTGACAGGCAAATTCTATACTGATCACGATAGAATACAAATAGAATAGGTGATAGAATACAAATGTCCAGAAACATGTCCAGGCAGACAGATTAGAAAAAAACATGATTTTGAGGGGGGTAATGTACTCGATGGAGAAACCAATGACTGAGCAGAAGAATACTTCAAGAAGAAAGTTTAAAAGCAAGTCCTTAATGCGGCAGAAACCTTCCAGCTCAGTTTCACACTGGTCAGTGTGCTGGTGGAACATCTACTCCTTCCCTGCTCCAGCAACATCCTCCCAGATTGCTAATATGGGATTAATTATATCTTTTTGGGTCTGATTCCTGCAATTTTTTCAGAGGGAAGTGCTAAAGAACTATAAGTGGACAGGAAATCATTGGTTTGGGAGGTTTGGGTTGGTTTTTGTTTCTGCCTGAAAATATCTCTGGCAATGCATGAAGTACATTTCCATTGAAATTAGCCATTCAGTACATTCTTATGAGATTTCATCTTGCCTTGTGCTGTTTGCCAGTTTGCTCCATGGAAAACTGTATTTTTGGGCACATTGTAGTAATACCCAAGAATTCAGAACATGGATTACAACATCCCCCAGTTCGAAGAATCTTGGAGGGACAGCAGAGCTGTTTTCCAGTCCACACAGTAAGCAGCACTGCTGTCCTCCAGGCAACACCTCCCTGCATCCAGCCTTGCTCTGAGTCAATGTGCAGAGCAGAGCAGACTTTCATGAATTCTGATTTCTCTGAGTGTATTTTCAACTTTTTCCTGTTTCCCATGAAACACGAAATAAAATAAAAGTACCCAAAAGAAAATAAAAGTGCAAGTGATTTTACTATGAATCCCTGAGGAACCAACCTTTGGAGACACACCTGAGAAGGGATGAAGAAGCCGTGCAAGGACCAGGAGTCAATGCCATGAAATTCAATATTTCTTGGGAACAAGTCTGAAAAAACCACAGAGCTGAGTACTGAGTTTAGCACACTGGGATTTATCAGGGTACAGTCACTGGGGCAGATCCTGGTATGGATATGCCAGGGCAGGACCAGGGCTCTGTGGGCTTAGGAATGAGGTGCAGGTGGGCAGCACCCTCCATGTCACCAACACGACCAGAAAGTGACAAAAAGTTGTACCTTTTTCAAATCTCTCAGAAGAGACATTTGCTCCTCTGATATCTAAATCTATGAGAGTCAGGCATTCAAATCCTGAGGATTTTCTAATGCCCCACTGTGTACGTGTGTACTTTCTGACCAGACTTTTAATATCTAAAATAACTAAATATTAAGAGCAGGAAAGTAGATTGAATAGAGACATCCTAGCCTCATCAAAATCCCTCCTGTGCCTCTTGTACCCATGAGCTTTTAGCACCATATAGCTGCTCTTTTCTTTAAAAAAAAAAATCAGTTCCCATATTTAGGTTCCTCTCTTCCTGTGAATCATACTCAGATGATTTTCGAGGACCTTTCATTCTCTCTCTGCCTTACATGTTAATCCAAATCTCCTTTCCTAATTAAAGTTTTATTCTACAAGAGTCTTTAACATTCGTTTCTAAGTGGCAAAATCAAATCCAGCTCCTCTTGATAAGGAAAACTCCTTCCTGGTTGATTGACAAGTTAAATTAAATACCAATATTTTCTTTTAATTGCTAGATTATTACCAAGACAGCAGCTTCAGGGATTATTAGGAATGCACCGGGAAATGGCACCTAAAAGCTGAGCTGCACAACTATTTCAGGTTTGCTGCTTTCCCTTTCCCAGAAGGGACTTTATCTGCTTAATGTTACCTGGAGGAGCAGGGTATGGGCAGGCTCTCAGCTCTGATCACACGTGATAGGGGCCACTGACCTTTCTGTGCTTAACTATGGTTGGAAAAGACCTTAAAGATCATCAAGTCCAACTGTTCCCCCCAGCACTGCCAAATCCACCACTGACCCATGTCCCCAAGCACCACCTCCACACACGGACATCTCTATGGTTAGGATTCCCCTTTCCACTCCCTTCAGCTGCAGCCCCACTGAGCTGGCCGGGCCTTGGAGCGTTTTCAATTTGCTGAGATACAAGATGTGAGCAGCCAAGCTGTGCCAAGCCTTGGTCTAGATATATCTCTGTTTGCACTGAAAATTGCAATTAATAACCAAGAGATGGCAGGATGGAAACTGCATTATGAGAAACATCCCATCCATGTTCCTGGGGCTTCTTTGTATTACAATGCCCTGCATGGTTGCAACACAGTGTTCATCTCTGGGGAAAGCGGAAAAACCTGGTTATGGGTCTATTGCACCACTGTGTGTGCCAATAACCATCATCTTCCCAAAACCATCGAATGTTCAGAGAAAACAGGGTGGCTGTCACAGGCCAGGGATTCTCTAATTAATTCCAACTTCATTTGCCATGAATCACTGCTTATTTCAGTTGCAGTCTGCAGCTGAAACATGTACATAAGTGAAGCCTTATTTTCAAGGATTTATTCTTGCCACTGGTTTTAACGAATTATTGGTGAATAGTAGGCAACTACAACTGTCTTTTTTTTCTTGCAGGTAGTAGCATTTACTTTGGTAAACTGTTATTACAGAAAATAACCTAACCATAATAAAAGAGGCTAATAGTTTTTTCTTTCAACAATCAACGAAGCCCTTCCTCTGTTGTACCAATCTCATTTGTGGAATATGAGTCAGCCACTGTTTTTTTAAGAAAAATAGAGGAACAGAGCTGATTCACATGAAAGGTATCATGGTAATGATCTTGGTGACAGGATAAAGCCCCGAGAGCCAAGTCAGATAAACTTCCCCAGCAAGACTTCCACTGTCCTCCATAAACCAGATAATCTGTGCTCAGATAGGAAAGCTACTAAATAACTCTTTCAAAGAGCAATTTCATCCCAAGGCTCCTTATCTTGACAGAGATGTTGTCGTGATGCCAAATTACTCATCACAGCCTATTAAGATGTCAAAGCTGGAAGTTCTCTTTAATTTGTTTATGCATCTTAGGAAACTGTTTATGGTTTCCCATCTGTTAAAGAAACACTCTTTAACATGTATTAACAAGGCTGTAACTTTCATATGGTCTCTCCAATGGCTTTGGTGATATGGATGGATGAGATACGTTGAGGTGATTCTGATCACTGATCAAAGAGATGGACGGCCCTTGATACCTTGCCCAGGCTTCTTTATGACCAGTCAATTAAAACATTGAGTTTTGATGTTCAGTGTTCACGAGTTCACTGGAGCAGGACCATTACTGATCACTAAAAGCAAAAAACAGCTTGACTGTGTGCCTGGTTCAACCCAATATGGACTGGAAGAGGAAATGTCCAAAAATACCATTCCCTTAAACACACCTTTGAGATCTGCTTCATTTTTTACACACTTATTTGAAGGACCACTTAACCAGACATTTTCAGTTATGATTCTCACTAGGCACCTTCATCAAATTTGCATCAACATTAGTATGTAACTGTGATTAGGTAATTATTTTATCTTTTCTTGACTTTACAAATGAATTCAATGCTGGCAAACAATTCAGATACTCAAATATTGCAAAACCAAGTGGTCTCCTACCCTTCTTCTGAAATCCTAATATGGCCATAACTCAGTCATTTCAGCTCAGTCCATTCTTTGCCAAGCAAACACCACAGGTCAGAAGTGCTCATGAGAGCATTAAGCAACAATAGCATAAGATAAAATCAAAATCACTGGCCATCAATACTTTCTACCAAGGGCAGCCTTGACACATGCAGTGCAATGTGAGAGATTCCATCTATAACACTCCCATTAAATTGAACAAAAGACGTGAGACTGACTCTCCACGTACATCACAGGCTTTATGTTGGTCCAGAGGCTCAAAATTCAGCTTTCAATTTAGGTGATTTATTTTTTGATTTATATTCCCCATCCCATAATTCCATTCATATGCCTCTGTTTTTCTGTTTCATACACACTCTGGGTTGAGCTGTTGAGTATTTTGGAGTATGAGCATATGTGACATGCTAATGGGGATGATCTTCATACAACCAAGCTGCTCTTCCTTTTTTCAACAGATTTGATTACTCCTTCTCCAGTATTTCAAACTTCCTTTTCATTGCCAAGAAGAGATTGGCTTCAGCATCTCAAGATCCTTTTTTTCACCTAACTTTCCCTGTTTCACTGGTTCCTCAGCTGGCACCTGGGGTGGTGGGTCCCAGAGGATCACTCTGGCTCATGGGCAACTGCGTCCCCCTCCGTCACCACGGAGCCAAACCCACCTTGCAACCTCCAGGCAAAGGAATGTGCACATGTGGATGGGAAGAGGGTTATCCCCACTAAGTGGAATTGAACCCTGAGCTCTGGCTCAGTGCTGCGAGCAGCGAGTGTGTGGGAGTGGTATCTGATCCGCTAATTAGCGCCAATTGTTTCATTTCCAGCATCCTGTTATTTTACCCGCGTGCTGATTTACTGATGTTAAAAATTTGGGTTGGCAGGTGGAGTCTTCCTTGTTGCTGGTAACTGCCAGAAAAGCAGGTGCCTTGTTTCTGGTTTTAAGAGGCTTTTTGTTTTTCTTTCCATGGATACTCTTTTCTTTTTGAATATACTTTCCCCTCCTTGTGGCTTTTTTCTTTGCAATTCCTATTATTTTCTTTTTTTTTCCCCTAATCTCTGACTTTGGAATGTTTCCATATTTGACTGTCACTGGTATTTAAACAATTTCCTAATCTCTAGAATTCTCTTTCTTCTGTAAATCACCTTTAAAAACCCAGCAATCCCTTGTTATTTCCCCTTTCATTTTCATTGTTTCATCTATGACAAGCAACATTCAATCCAGAGAGCATGTAAGAGCAATTTCAATTCCTGCATGGAAGAAATCCCAACATTTTTCAAGGCTGAAGCAGGATTTTTGCCAGAGGGAATATTTGTTCTCTCTATTAACAAGGTGACATGGTGCCAGTTCGGTCTAATTTCATGTGGGGCCAGGAAGGATTCATTGAAATGGCTGCAATATTCATTCAGCATTTCTTTCAGAGAGTGTCCTAAATAAACCGAGAGCTGCGTGATGTCCACAGAGCTGTTTCGTTCCTCCCAGGGAAATAGGAGGACTGTTCTTATTCTCACAGGTAGCAACAAAAGAGACCATCTGCTTGGCTATTTTATAATCAGCTTATTTATCTGCATGTGGGCACTGCAGGAGGTTTCAAACCTGCCCCCTGACGCCCATGGCTGGAGGGAAGCCGCGATGGCTGCACGTTTTTTGGGGCAGGGACCAGACACCTGGTGGGCTCTTGGGGTCTCCTGTGCAGGGTCAGGAGTCAGAATTCAGTGATCCCTGGGGGTCCCTCCCAATTCTATTTTTCTATGATTCTGTGGTCTGCCCCTGAGCGTGCGTCCATGAGCAGCCCCTTTGGCTGTACTCCAAGCTGATGTTATTTACACGCATCATTATGTGCAAAAATCCGGCTGAAAGCCAAAAGGGCAACAGGTGGGGCAAGAAATCAGCCAAGTGGGCATTGCACAGGGGAGAGATGGGGGCAATGGGTTCTCTTGGCAATTTGCTGCCTTCAGCCTTCAGAGGTGGAAGGAGCCCAGCAGTGACAGTAATTGCAGTAATCAAAGTAAATCACATTTTGCCACTTGCCCATATGACATTTTTCTCCCTGTACATGGGAACAGAAATGAATTTTCTGGTTGTGTTTGAAGACAACGATTTCAAAGATTTTACAGGAGGATTAGTTACACATTTCAGCTTTCAGTGCTGGAAAAGGGAATTCAGGCTTTTTTGTTAGGTTTTGAAGAAGGCTGTGGAGAGCATAAGTCAGAGCAAAAATGGACCCCATGTACATTGGATTGGTGATATCCTTAAATGAGCAATTGCGCTTTGAAGTGCAGTAAGAAAATAGAGATTTTTATCTCAATGAAGTAGGAAGATAATTGCACTCAGAAGCTTTAATCAGCATGCTTCGGATTTAAGCGGATAGATACACAGGGCAAATCTGTGAAGGATGAATTATTTATTTTGGGCACACTAAAACTTTGTCTCTTAAAGGTCATCGAACTTTCAACAGAGTTGACAAAGTCTGCTGCATATGTGAATGAGATTAATCTTCTCATTAGTGAGAGGCAACATTTTCTTTTGAACTTGATATGCCTGGTAGGGGAACAAAAAAAACCACAGAACAAAATAATTTATGGAAAAGTACAGCTGAAGAGCATCTGTTCATCTTACAGCAGTAGTTCTGCCCAATTGCTCAAAAAAATTAAACTGGAAACCTTAGAGCAGAATAATGTGTTCTGTCCAGCAGGCACAAATATTTGACATATCTATCATTCTTAACAGGATTAAACAATTAAAAGCCACCCCAATCAAGCAGCATTTATCAATTAGCGTGATGTCCCTGTAGTGGATAAGGGATTTTGGTGTCAAAGGCAATAAAAGAGTCATTTACACCCTGCACCAGAAAGTAGTGAATAAAGAAGAAAGAAATGCCATCGTTCATAATTGACTTCAATGAGACTGCTCGCATGGGTGAGCCTGAACGCACGCAGGAACGGCTTAAAATGATTTACCATACTTTGCATTTAAATCACACATGGGTCAAAACCGGGCTCCCAGCTTGAATTTATCCATCTGGATCCTGATCAGTGGGGCCAAATTTTTATTTCTCAGGTTATGTTGCATTTCAGACAACACAAGGTGGTTGTCTGCAGAGGCCTGGGACCACGGTTACACTGCCAGTCCTCCTGGCTGGAATTTCCGGGGGAATTCCACACGAGTGAACTCGATGCATGCCCACATGCCAAAGGGGCTTATAGGCAAAGGCAACTTAGACTCTTCCAGGCTACCACAGGAAATCAATGGAAAAGCTAAAGACACAAACTGCATTATTAATGGAGATAAATGGTAAGGTGAAGGGTCATGCACAGTTAAAATACTGGGTTGTTCCGTGAAGGAGGTCTCCAGTGGGCACACTGTAATATGGGACCACACACAGGAAAATTGGGCAGTTGAATGTATATGAATATTAAAATTCAGAGGTTCTTGTAGGATAGGAAAAAAGCAGCTGAGATCCCAGCAGTCACTCATATGCCACACTGAGTTAATGACACAGACCTGAGTTGATTTTTACTCTTGGAGCGGGGCCAGGATAAAATTAGTGGTTATTTTTGTGACTTTAATAAGAGCAGAGTCTTCATTGTGCTCAGCAAACACAAACATTTTAACAAACAATACCTTTTTTTAAATTTAATCAGCCTTACTACCTTGGAGCACGGCATACACGTTTCAGTGTAAGCTCCTCTCTACACAGGAAAGTATTTCAAGATGCACAAAAGTCCCTTTTTTAGTCAAGGAGTGAAATAAAAAGCCTCAACCATGAGCCAGCTTGTCTTTCATAAATAGCTACTTTGTAACAGTTTCTTGAATATAATTGCACAAAAAATGCTGCAGCAATTTCAAAAACCTGTATCCAACCTAAGTGCTGCCATACAGACAGCTTTGTCTGAAATCCGACCTTCTAAGAGGAATAGGTCACAGAAGTTTTTGGATTTTGACTTAAATGAAAAGCCCTTGGGCACTTCATTTGCAACAATGTGGTTTGGTCGGAGAAAAACCTCCTCAAAAACAGCAACAGCCTGAGCACCCCAGAGCCGGGTCAAGTCAGGCTGGTGTCAGCGTGTGATGGTGTGATGCAGTTTGGGGACTTACACACGTTCTGATGACTTAAACCAGCCTCAAAACGACAAAGCTGGGAGAGCTGAAGCATCGTTTCCAATGGAAAACTGGTCTGAAAGTTGGATACTGAGCACTCTCCAACCTGGAAATCCCCCAGCTCCATGGCAGGGCATCAGGCAGGGATCTCCCTCACCTCTTACCTGTCCCATGACTATCCAGGTTTATTTTCAGCACAAACCTAGCTAGGAAATCCTCCAATTCAACTCTGGGATGCTGTGCACCTACCAGGACCACAGCAGTAATTAAAAAAGGGAAAGGTCTGCTGCCTACTATCCCAGCGTGGTGGCTTTTGCATGGTGAGGGCTGAGCAAAGTGAGGCTGTGTTCTGTGCAGGGATTTTCTTTCTCAAGAGACGATCACAGCCAAACTACCCTGGGAAGAAAAGGGCCTTTGAACAACGTGCTTAATAAAATTCTAAATTTAAGTTTTAACACACTCACAAATCATTTCTGGATGTTTATTTCATTTCACATTGGGAAAATCCCCCTTCCTTTGGTTAGAATTATTACCTTTTAATGGATACCAGAAGATTTACTCACTGACATAATTTCTCCCAGAATTTTTCTTCCTTTGTGTATCCACAGTGTTTCCCTGTTTTGCTCTTCCCAGGAACATGCCCTGTTTTCAGTGGAACAAACAACTTGGTGATTTCTGCAGTTCCCGAAATTTCCAGCCAGGTTGGAGTAGGCAGGGATTTTAGACTGGAGATTAGAACTAAAATAGAGTGACAAACAAAGGAGTAAGAGCTAAATGGTTGTTATTATTAGCAATTTCTTTGCTATAAGGCACTGCACATAACAGAGTGACTTTATGATTTCTTGGCCATTTGGAGGTGCCACATTTGGGATGTCTGATGTTCCTCTCTTAAAAAGAAAAGACAAACTGGTGTGAAAATCAGTGGACTGGGGTGACATACAACTCATGATTTCTGGTTGTGTTTTTAGCAGAGGGAAATGCGGCACGTTCCTGGTGTGGGCACGCAGATCCCCCACGTTGGAGAAGACGTTCAGCCCTGGGTAGGGGCTGGGAGCAGGATGCAGTAACACAGTCCCTACGCCAACAAGGGGCTGAGCTGGGAAGCCACACTGACTTAATTTATTGCATGGAGGAGGGTCTGGAAAGCGGAAAATTACCCAAGACTGAACAAAGAGGTTCATCTGTAGCCATGGGGACACACAGAGGGGCCGAGCACCACCCAGGACGACTCAGCCAGGAGGAAGGACACACAGAGGAGCTGCTGTAGAGGGGGAGTTGACTCTGCTGTTGCTGGGGACCCAGCATGGTTAAAGCATGCTGAGCTGGGCAGGGACAGAAACTTCCAGCTGTTCTACAGAGAAGTAAGATGCAGAATAAATGTCTTGGACAATCCTAGGTGGGTTTGACCCCTATGACTACAATGTGTGCCTCTGCAGTGCCATATTTAGGCACCATAAGGTTGCCCAAATTTACCTCAGCCTCACAAATGAGAGCTGTGGGGAGCAAAAGCAACCAAGAGAAGCAGAGGCAGATATGGGAAACCTAGTGTAGCAGCCAGGACCTCTTGTTTCCTTTCATTTAAATGAAGTAAGTAACTCTCCTAAATCCCATCCTCACCTGTCTCATGGAACAGAAAGGACAATCCCATTTACTCTTTAAAAAATAGTCTAATACCTTAACCCTTATCTTGGTGCCCTGGTCCACCCCAACATTAGGATCATAGGATTTCATTGGATTGCTGGAACTATTTTATTTGTTACTGGTAAATCAGACTTTGGTTTACCAAATACTTAGTAAACTCCACTTACTACCTGTTTATTATCTGTCTGACACAACATTTTTTTCATCAAGAAATTATTTTTAAATCACTTTTTGCTCGAGGCTGTCATTGCTTAAGAGAGGCAGTTTACAAATACATTGCAGTTACAAACACTTGAAAAGCTGGCAACAGGAGATTAACACTCTATAAAGATGAGTAAATGTTTGGGAACCTGTTAAAATGATAGGAAATGAGGAATTGTGAAGACATGCCCCAGTGGAATCCAGAAATTTGTTCATAGTCTGCTTTGATCCATTTCAGTGAAGCCTCACTGTGTCATGAACCCTTCTGCACTTGCACAGAGCCCCACTGTGGAGGGAGAAATTAATTTATATGGAATAGGAACCAGTTCCCAGCCCTGCTTTGAAGTCAGCCGCTCTCAGTACATCCACAGAAGCAGCTTCCATGGCCAGCATCCCTGCAAGCCATTAGAGCACTTGGGATCTGGAGATAATCTTCACTGCCCAGACCCACTCCCGGCTTCAGGAAGACTGTGCAAACATCATCTGTTTGATTTTATCTGCTCATTTTCACTTAAGGGGTGCAAGAAAAGAGGACACCAAAAAAAAGCCTTTCAAAACCTTTCTCTTTTTTGGTGTGGCTACTATCACAGGCTTACATAAAATTGCATCAGCCTACACAGAAATCTCAGGCATATATTATATTATGCAGATACGTTATGGAGAACAGCAGCCAAATTTCTACTCTCTGCCAAGCTGATGTAAATCTGATTTTCTGTAACTAAACTGTAGGAGAAAGAAAAATTCTTCGCATGAATGAGCTTTATTTACACAGGCAAATAGTGATAGGACAAGGGAGAACAGTTTTAAACTAAAAGAGGGGAGATTTAGATTAGACGTTAGGAGGAAATTCTTCCCTTTGAGGGTGGAGAGGCTGTGGCCCAGGTTACTCAGAGAAGCTGTGGCTGCCCCATCCCTGAAACTGTCCGAGGCCAGGTTGGATGGGGCTTGGGGCAGTGTGGTTCAGTGGAAGGTGTCCCTGCAGTGCTGGGTGCAGGGGAGAGGCAGTGCTGCTCCTGCAGCTGTTTCGAGGAGATGCATCCCAAAAGCAGACAAGGAAAGGGAAGGGAGGACACTGCAGCCTGCTCATATCAAAGCGATCTATGAAACGTGTGGAGACCAACACAAGAACCCCTGCCAGGGCTGTGACATCTCCAAAATGACCAGAGTTAGCTGGTTTAGGCCATAACTCACAACACAGCTCCTTGTCCCGTCTACAAGGCACCAGGATCTCCCCATGGCTTCAGAGAGCCGGCAGCCCAGCTGTCAGAGGAGACTCATTGGCGGAAGGACCACATTTGAAACATATTTCCTGGAAAATGATGATTCCCAAATGGTCTCAAAAGCCTGGAGAAGCTCCCACTCCCACCTCTCGTGTTCTGACAGTGCTCTCTGGCTTCAGCATGGGCAGCACGCGATACTGAGCTCCAGGACCTCTTTGCAGGAGCAGGATGATCCCGGGGAGGAACCGGGCTGAGGGCAGATCCAAGTGGGGACGTGGGACAGAGCAGTGGGACCACACAGCAGAGAAGCCCATGTTTGTAGCACAGCTGCTGAGACGCGTCCTCGCTGCGAAGGTGACAGGGAGGAATCCACAGCTGACACATCCATCTTTCTGCTGGAGCATTCCATGTCTTTTCTCAAGCACTGTGACTAATTATGAGAATTTAAAAAGCAAAAAAAAAAAAAAAATCACAGATTTTGCCAGAAGATGTTAGACCTAAAACAAAAAAAAAGGCAACCTACCAGGGGACAATTCACATGACTGACCAGTAAAAAATGGTAAACAGCTGTGCCTTAGCATCTGTGGAGTCAGACTCTGAAAAGAGGAGTAAATGACCAGGATAGAAACTGCCAATAGCTCCTCTAGTCAAGCCTAGGCCATGCTCCAGGGAAGGAGGAAGCCAAGGGTCGGGCAGGCTCCTCTCCTCTCAAAGGACAGAGAGTGGCTCAGGTTGGGATTGGTTAAAAGTGAAATTTCTACCACATCTGTCTAGAAAGGTGTTGAGTACAAATGCAGAGCTTCAAGCTCTCTTTGTTCCATCCCCCCTCTGCTGATACCTCCTAGATGGACCATCCTGGTGGGGACGTGGTGTTTTGACCTGCCACCAAAGCCATAGCAAGTGCTTAAATTACAGAAACGAATACTGGCATCGGTTTGCTTCTCGCATCTGCCCCGTAGGCAAGATGGAAGAGTCCAACGATGAGCACTTTAAGCAATTCCAGAAGATGCTCCTTACTTGTAGGAAGCTTCATTGCTTCACTGGATCCTGGTCCAATTGCAAACAGTTACAGTTGTTTTTAATTTCTCAGTCTGGAGTAATGAGATTACACTAGATCCTGTGTTCTCAAACCCTTTTGGATGTACAGTGGAAACCTAGACTTCCTTAGCCTGATGGCTCAAAATCAAAAGACAACCAACTTCTTCAGTCACTTTCACAGTTATTAAACCCATCTTATGACAGTTAAGGCAAGACCCCTCAATTTCTAATATTTATGCATTGTTTTGCTACCAGGACAATAGAGAAGAGAAGCCCATGGATCACTGGCTCCTATTCCTTTATTTATAGAAAAAGGCAAATACATATTTGCTGAACACACTGATGTGACTAAAAATGATCCACTGGGCTATCTTTCCCTCAAAGGGTTTCTTAATGCTGCCATGAATGCCTGGATTTTTAGAAAACCAATTGCAATTCCCACATGCTGAGGCTGCATCCTGGGTGATGCCATGTGTGGGGCAGCAGCATCGCTCCTGCGCAGTCGGGATCCCAGGGATGCAGGGACCTCCTCAGTCACATCCCTCACAGCTCTGAGCTTTGCCAACACCTCTTAAAAGAAGGTATTTTTAAGCATCCAAAAGAGGTGAAGGCGTATTTACTCCCCACACACTTCTTTCTCTAATTACAAAAGTAATTAATGCCCTGTCTGTTGCGACACAATGAAAAGACTGCTGAAAACTGCACTTCAGGCCTATTTGAGGTGAGATGAATTAATTTAAACACTGAGTAAATCCAAACAACAAACATATACAGAATTCAACCCAAAGTGATCTGAAACAGCCAGTAAATAGCTTCTCATTAGCAGTGGGGAGGTTTTTTCTCAGACTTTTCTAAAATGGTTCTCAAAACTAGATTAATATGTTTAAATAACATATTAATGTTCACTTGGCAGTATTTCTAAAAAGAAGTATGAGTATTTCCAAAATTGCCTATGTATTTTTTTCAGCATTTCCTAGAAGAAATAGTTTAAGGGTTTAAGTGAAATAAATAAATACTTCTTTTTCTTTCCTTTTGCAAAGGGGGGGAAAAAAAGGCCTAATCATTTGAAATGCCTGAAAACAATCTTTTCAGCAATGTTTTAGATCTTTCAGCTAAAAGGAAAAGTTGCTATATCTTCACTCTGTCTGTCTAGAGAATGTACTTTGATATTGTAGTTTTAAAAAGTGGCTGAAGAACACGCTACTGAGTTTGCCTCAAAATCTCAAGTTGCATAAATCAGAGGAGACCCATAAAAAGGGACTCGGTGGTTTGCACAAGCTGTGAATCTGTCCCATTTTTGCTATAAATACGTGCACCGGAATGTCACATACACTTCCACATGCTAATGGCAGTGTCATATTAATGCTGTGAAATCACACTTGTGAGACACAGATTTAAATGTTATTTGGTTAAAAGGATTTTAGAGCAGAGCACATAAGTTTTGAAGGCTTTTTTTGGCTGAAGGATAAGGAAAATGGACAGCCCTTTACACTTTCATTTGTGGCTCCTCTGTCAATAGTGACTGGCCGTGGCTTATCACATAATACAGCTGGCAACTTCCCAAACCTCAGTGAAACCAACAGAGAAAATCACCATGAACATTTTGGGGCTGGAATTATGAGTTTTGGTAATGAGTATTTTAAGCTCCTTTTGTAGCACTCATTCTCAGGGCAGAAATGGATTTAAAAGACAAGCTGGGGATCCTGACGGGCTCTGACATCACTTGAGCTGTCGTGCTCAGCAAAACCATCTAATTACATGAGTTCTAAAGTCCTGAAAAACCTGCTGTTTCCATGGGTTGAGCTTAGGAATTGATGCAAGTCTCTTCTTTAGATCATCTCTCGCTTTGCATTTTGTCTGAAGTGCTTTTTGTTGTTCCACATTTTGATGTATTTAATTAATTAATCCACTTAAGTGCTGTCAGCCTCATGTCAGATGGAGTTCTGTTGCTGTGAGATGTGACTCAGTTGTGCTGCTCTGTCCATGAGCAGTGGACGAGCCTGTCTGGCTGTCTGAATTTTAACTGCTTTTCATTATTCCTCTGATCCATTGATACATCTAGAGGTAGGAGAGCCTTGTGTGGATCTTGGAGTTGGCCTCTCCCACAGCGTTGCTGACTGCCTTGGTAAACGTGCATTGTCCCCAAAGGAGAGACTCTATCTGGTATCTCACAGGCTTTGGCTTTAATCTCTAATTTTACCAACTGTTATGCCATTTTACATCATCATAATTAAGTTCTTTCTCTTTTTTTCCCCACTTTGTGGGTTTGAAATTAGGCACCTAAATTAATACATGGGATTTTAAAGGCATGGCCTGATTTTCAGAGACCTAAGTACTGCAATCTCCATTAGTTTTCACTTTAGCACTCTGAAAATGAGTGGCCAAGGCTCCTTACTCTGTATTTCTCTCTTGTCTTATTTAAGAGTGAAAGCAATTGAGAAAGGAACTATCTGTCTACTTGCATAACAAAAACTAGTGCAAGTAACTTCACCATATCTGCACTGATCCTTCTGTATTGCACACATAACTCACATTTACCACATTTGCATGGATTTTTCCATGCCTAATGCTCTGCACAGCTCCCAGGCCCAGAGCCTGCTTGCTGCAGGTAGGAAAGAGTAGGAAAGAGCATTCAGGCTCATGAACCTGCATGCCCCAGTCCCCCTGATAACCCAGAACTATTGCTGTGTCACAGCGTGTCACCATAAAATAGCAACGGAACGACTGGGAGTGGGCGAGGTGTTTATGTCTTCTGAGCCTCACACAACACCAAAAAAAGGAAATTCACTCAAAATAGAGCTTGAGATGCTCCTCCCACAGAGATGGGAGATGTTCCTCCCTGCAATGTCGGAGTCATCCAAATGTGAGGAAGAGACCCTGCACAAATCTTTAAGGTTGGAACTAATCTCATGTTTCAACTCTGTAAGCTAGGATTGTTAAATATTTATACTGTTGGAATAAACACAAAGAAAATTAATACCTGTTCCAATGAAAAGGATCAAGCTAGGATGGAGGCTAAAAGCAAAAGAGAACGAAATAATCAAGACGGATTTGCTTTTTCTTTTTATTCTCAGCTCTCCTTCTGCTAATGTGTTATTTCACCCTCAATACCTCTGACAGTACCAGCTGCTTTGATCCCTAAGGCTGATTTGCTCCCTAAGTCAGCAAGTTTGCAATAGCTTAAATAAACTCGGAAAGGTTCAAAGCCCAACAGGAGAGAGAAAACATACTTTTAAAAGACATAAAGTCAGGAAGGCATGTGTTCCTTAATGACTTTCCTGGAGGCATTATCTCTTCTTCCCCCACACTACTCCTCCTCATCTACCTTCCTTCTGTTTTCTGGCTTAAATTAGACTGTAAGATCTTCTGGAAGTGAATGCATCCTTCCTGTGCAATGGGCCATGATCCTCACTGGAGCCCCTGGTAATACTGGGACTCATTTTCCATCTGTTGTCAAGGGTACTTTTTTGGTCCATTAACAAATAGCAAAACAAAGAAAGCAAAAAGGACCAGTTTACACATGATGAATTAATTCCCATCTCCACACTGCTCATTTCTCATCCCCAGACACTCCTTTCAAAACACAACAGGTATTTTCCGTGCATGCCAATGTAGCGGGGAGGCTGTGGACAATCAGAACAAGTTATGGAAACTGCAAGAACCGCTTCTATACGCAGTGGAATTTATTGCCTGTTGCATTCTGCTGGTGGCAGGACTATGTCTGTCACAGGCTGAAAGGAGGACTGAGGAGGTGCCACACGAGGAGGATATCACACACGTTACAGTGTCCTAAAGCTGCAGCTGTAAAAAGCCAGTGTAGGCGTGGGGAAGGAGGAACAAATGCACTAGAGATGAATTGGTTTTCTTTGAACGTAATGAGGGTTTTTGTCTGTGACAGCAGTGAGATTAAGGTCATGTTCTATCTTGAGTTATGGCCCCTTTTCACCCTCTTTTTGGATAGTGATGCAAATACTGCACTTCCATATATTGCAGACTTCTGCCCTCCTCCAGGCTTTCTCAGAAGTCAAATGCTGAGGACATAACCAGACAGCTTTGCCAGGCTCCTGGGACTTCAAACGCCTCAAGCGAGGCTGCACAATCTTAAAACACAAATTCTCCAGCATTGCCAAACTTTGCCATCCCGCAAAATGCCCGGGGAGGGTTAATGCTGTGAGAAAGTCAGGACTGTAACTTTCCCACTAAATGAACAGAAAAAAAGAGTTGAACATTATGTTTGCTGCCAGTACTCAAGCCTGGCTTAAGCTGCTGTCCACTTTATCTCCTACTTTGCACACAGTGGCAGAGGGATGGGCCAGCCTGGACTGGTGGCACCAAAATTCATACACAGTGTCACCAGTCAGGCAGTGAGATGCCAACATGCCATCATCTCCCCAAGCCCCTCACCAGCCTCTGCACAACAGGCTCCACTCTCTGCTTCCAGAATTTGGGAAATCTGTTAGAGATTAAAATAAATTCTACTCATTTTCTCACTAGTAAATCCAGGAAAATTCTTTGTTTCGTTTCCTGGCAGAAGATGGTTTGTCAAATTATAATTGTTTGCATTTCAAGTAAACTGGTTTTATGGAGAGAGGTTGCTCATATTCCTGAAGGCTGATGGCGTCTTCCCGTCTCCTTGTTGCTTGAGGAGAGTGGGGAGTCTGTGTCACCTCATCTGGCATCCAGCATTTTGCCATGCAGCCCACACACATTGCTGGCTACTGCTGATTCATTCTTCTGCTCATCCAGTTTGCATGAAGGAAAAACACTGATGCACAAAGATTTGGCAGGCAGGGCAGGGAGAGAGACTGGGAGACACAAGCCTTTTCAAAATCTACAGAAAATTTGGTGTATTTATATCTAGCCCTGCTACACCCACTAAGGGAACAGTCACAAGTCAATCTGAAATCATTACAGTCATGTCCCCATGTGCAACCTGTCAGGGGGTTGGAACTAGATGATCTTTAAGGTCCTTTCCAACCCAAGCCATTCTATGATTCTGCTCACAAGCATCTTTATCAAAACAGCCTCTGATTAACAAACTTCTGCACATAAAAGTCCATCCAATTCTCTTCTTCTAGAAGCAATTCCTGGAGTTAATCTTAATCCAAGGCCTTCCAGCAGTAGAAAGTTACTGTATATTAGAACCACATGTAAATCTTCGGTAGATCATGTCTAAAAATGCTGGGAGCAGCAAACATTCACATTCAACCAGTAGCCACCAACTTTGTTATAAATATTTATATAGGAAAACAGGCACAAAAGCTTTGTTTACTGCACAGCAAAGCACTCAAAATTAAGGATTTTTTTTAAGTGCATATGTAGCATTTGTTAGCTGAAAATTTGTTCTTGAAGTGACGAATCCTGGGTTTAGTTCCAGTCAGACAGTTTGATTCTCCTGAAGTGAACTCAAGGACTGCACATCTTTGCTAGCAGCAAAAACAAGCTCTCATGGTCCACTCCCAGTGGTGGCCAAGTAAATGCACTAAAGGCTCCCAGTACATATATTAAGTCAAAATGTGACTGCACAGCTCCAGCTTCACCCAGTCTCATTCTTTGGTTTACACTACGTTCACATCACAGTTCTTCAGAGCAGACCAAAAGATCTTAATTGGCTGGACCGTAGCCCTTCTGATATTTTCATGAGGTGCTTATGCAGAAAATAATGGTCCAGAACATAAAAGGAGCCAGAGCCAGCAGACACTTCCCAGCTTGCATATTTTCCATGTGCACTGCACAGCCTGGCTGCTGGAGCCAACTTCTGGGGTAAACACAGCTCCTCAGGATCCTGTTCCCTCTGGTTTGTGCCACAAGTTCTCCCTCAGGCCAGGGCATTTTGAGTGAAGCTGCCTCCCTTCCTTTGCTGCAGGGGAGGAGGAAAAAGCCTGAGGACCCAGCTTCTGATTCCAGATTTGTAACAGAGCTGGAGATCAGTCAGTGGGATGGCAGGAAATGGGCACCACCCCAATGACAGAGTCAAGAATAAGTTCTTCCTGACGTCTGTGGCCTCTGTTGGTTTCTCTCCCTTTTTCTTGGTCTGTTGGTGAGACAGAGAGCTTTGTAAATTTGTGTTGGGATTTTTTTTCCAGGATCCTCAAGGAGAAGAGATTGGGCAGCAGATATAATCTGCCTGCCATCCATCAACCAGCTGAGGAAGACTAAGGATTAGTGATCAACCCACAGATGGACAATTGTTCCTTGAACCATCAACATTTTTCATCTTTTGTGCAGCAAGATACTTTGGCAGATCCCAGCTTTACCTCCCCAAGCAAAGGGCATGGGTGCATGCTAAAGCAAGGGGTTGAAGCAGCCTGTTCTGGGTGGACAGGGATGTGCCTACAGTCACAGCCAGGGTGACCTGGACAATGCCCTGGAGAATGAGGTGAATCAAGAAATTAGACTTTAGTACAAACAAAATTAATGGAGAGGGGAATATTTTTTAACCCTTCATTCATGACAACACAGTGCTTTTTAATGGATGGGTCTCCCCTGAACACAGTTCCCAGGAAACAGCCAAACGAACTCAGTCCTTGGAAAGAGAGGGGAGAACACTGATGAACATCTGATCTCACACAGGGACTGGCTAAAAAAATTAAACTTTTTTCCAATGGAGAAAACAATGAACTGTAGAGAATATAAAATAAGCTGCAGATGATCAAATCTGGAATATTTCACATTATATGTAAGGAGACAAGGTTTGCTAAAGGATTTAACCTTTTCTCAGTACCCTGCTCTACCTACTTACTTTCTCTGTTTCCTTCGGATTTCATAACCTTGATAATTTCCTATTTTGGATGCAAAGAAAGAAGTAATAGTCACTTAGGGAAAACTGTATCAAACATAGGAGAGGATTTTTTTTCACTTCTGCTGCTTAATAACTTTAGGAATGTGGGTAAAACTGTTTCTTTCTCTACTTCCGTTACATTGGTGACACGTGTAGATTGCAGAGCTCCATTCGCCCCATTCCCCAGCATCTTTTTAAACTGCATGAACTTAAGGCAAGCTTTATTTTGAGACACCCCCAAAACAGTGTTGTATACTGACTGGCATGGAATTAGGTCATGCTTTGAAATGCTCTTGAGACCCTCAAGCCAGAATAATACCACAAATCTGTGGCATCACCAGTCAGTTACCCTTCCTAATCCTGCTGCCAGTGTGGGATTTGGAAGACTTGTTCAGAGAAAACCTTTGAGCGTCCAAAAGCAGCATGTGGGAAGGAAGGGAAGAGCAGGAACCCACACAAAGGTAGCTAAAGAGAAAAAGAAGCTGATATTTCTTAAAGACAACCAAAAATCATTTCTTCAGAGGGTATCCCAGAGAAAGGCACCCAAGGAGGCACTGAACAGGATAGGAGCAAGCCACAGACTGCCTCCTTTCTGTCAGAGGCAGCAGGGCCTGGAAGGAAAGGGAGTCCCTCATAGCATGCTTGAAGTTAAACCCATAGGATGAATTCCCACCCATGTAAGAAACAGCTCCCTCTCTCTCCTTGCATAACTCTGCAGGGAGTTTTTCTATCAGAAATACATATTAATCCTCAATAGTCAAAGGATGGCCTTAGAGTAAGGAAAGAGCTCAAATTAAACTCAGCTCCCAGCCTAAGCCAAACCTTGGTGCAGAGGGACTGCGTCCACTGGATGCCACTGCTCAGCCTAACTCCTGGGGACCACCCCAGCCCCCCGTAATCCCCTCAGAGCAAACTCAGAGCTTTATCCGTGCCCCACCTGGCTGTGGCCCACCAGCACCCATTGACCAACTCAAATGCTCCTTACAGATAAAAAGGGAAGGGCTCTTGCATTCCCCTCCCCACAGATCTTTAGTGGCAGTGGCAGAATGGGAGCCACAGGGAAACATTCAGTGTGTGCCTTCAAAGCAAAATGTACAGTTGCTGGGTAATTCAGTAACTCTTGGCCTCATTCCTGACAAATGAGATCTGGCCAAGTCCTTCCATGGTGGCAACAAGATGTTAATGAAAGAATTATATCAACAGCTCTCAGGTTGTCTCCTTTATTTATAGTAGAATCTGGTAATAGACACAATTACAGTAGATGAACTTTGGCATAGCTTTAGCATGAAAACAACATACCAAGGCCAAATTTTACTCCAAGTATAATGTATCTATTGCCCTGCCTGTGTTTCTATTTATTTTGCTTGGACTGACAAACTTTAATTCAAAGAACATAATTACAGCATAACTTGCTGCTAGGTTTTTTCAAGACTATATTATTCATTTGAAGGGAAAGTAAGTTTACTTCTCATTGAGTTTAACTATGAAGGTTAATTTTCTTTGAGTTAAAGGAGTTTGGTTTTTGACTTGATTTCTATGCATTTGGGGCAACCAGCACAGCTGTGAAAACATAATTGTTCTTAAAAATTTCGGGATGCTCATCCTCATTTTCAAAATTGCTCGCTCTTTTGTGTGCTTTCCTAATTTCAGCTTGCTGAAGCGGCCGCTGATTAGCAACCACAGGTGCAATCCTTCTGGACTGTTCGCTACCTCCAGCTCGAGCACTTCCAACCACATTCTGCATTGCAGAAAATAGCCTAATTAGAGGCAAAAAGCTGATCTGTTAAAATAGCAGAGGGACCAGCTAGAGAAGCAGGGAGAGTTATTTGCCCCATCAGAGTCAAGGGGAAATTTACCCTTACATCAGCAGGGAGAGGAAGCAGGGAGATGCAGAGGATGTGCAGCTCTGTGGACCCACGGTGTCAGGAGTGAAAGATTGGCAGTAATCTGTTATTTATGAGCCATTAATGTAACTAATAATTGTACAGCAGCAGCATCCCCAGGACCTCACCCCTCTGCAGCCACGGGACAGGACAGAGGCTTTTCTCTATGAATACACAGGGGAGAATTGATGCCCCTGTGCGGGTGCTGAGGCTTTGGGGGACACACCAGTGAGGCACAGGGCAGTGTCCAGAGCTGTGGCTGTAATGAGCACATAAATCATCCCTAACGACCCCTGAGCCAGCCAGCCTGTGTGGGGGACAGCGAGCTGGCCCATGCTGCTGTGGCTGCTGGAGAAAGGCTTCGGGTTGCAGTGAGCACAAACGGCTCTTTCACACGTCTCAGCAGATGTTACTCATTTTCTCCTCATCTGACTTTAAGATTTGGCTCCATTCTTTCCCTGTTCCCAAAGCCCATCAGTTGTCCTAGAAACCTTTCCCGGCTCGTCCATGGGCAGTGGGCTATCCCGGCGTTCGGCAGGGGCCGGCCCATCTGCAGGCATCCCACTCCTCCCAGCTCTCATCCGGATTGCTTCTGTCTTCCCCACTGGTCCTCGCCTCATCCACTGGCCGTTTCCGCTGCTCCACTGCGCATGGTGTTATTCATCAAGGTGCTTGTCCTCCTGCACAGCCACGAGCTCTCCAACATACTTAAGGACATTTGCAAAATTTGGATGGAGGATAGGAATAGCAAGTGGGACCAGATGTTCACTGGGAAAGACTAACACTGCACCTCTGTAGCACAGTGTCCAAGGCTCACCCCTGGAGCACAGGAGGATGAAGAGCAGCCAGCAGGGACAGTGCAGCTGGTCCTGCAATGGAGATGCATAAGGGCATCACCTGCACAGCCCTGACAGCCACACAGTTTTGGCTGAACAGTCATCCAGGTGAGTAGGAGTCTGTAATTCACAATTCACTTTCCCATAAACTATCTTTTAATTTCTTCTAAGGATCCCAGAAAAAAAACCAAAAAAGCCTCAATAGATGCTTCAAATTTTTGCCATGTTGATAGCTTAAGCTGTATGGCACTTTGTAAAGGAAAAGGATAATATTAGCAAATTCTTAGAAATGGATTGCTGACAATACATTTGTGTGTGGTTTAGCTCAAATCTATATACCAGTTGTGCACCACATGACATAGGAGTCACTAACCAATCTATAACTCATGAAAAATAACATTCCCTATGGATTCTGCTTGTTATATTAAGCACACAGATCACCCAAAGTCACCTGCCACCACCAGCAGGAATTGACTTAAAATAAATCATCGGTGAGAGCTGCAGTGCTCAGACTGGGAGTGCAGGGTGGGTGGAAGAAGATCTGACTCCTCTTGGTTCAGGGAGCAAATGTTTGCCTGCCTTGGTGCTTGGACCCCCCATGCTCCTCATCAGCAAAGCAAGGGGACTTTATCCAGCCTGCAGCATCCCAAGCACATTCTCAGCAATCCACAATTTCACAAGTCTTGAGATGAAAATAAACTCCACAGTAGGGTGTGTGCATGGGAAATACAATTAAATGTTAACACGGAAGGAGGAAACCATCCACACAAAGTACGTGTTTTACTTCAGCTCTAAGTTCTCCAGAGGCAAACTGAGAAAAGCCCTGGGATCCAAAGTAGTAAAATAAAATCAACCAGAACCACAGTTAATCAATATGTAACTCAAGTTGGAGGCAGAACTTTCACATGGAGGAAGACGCTTACGAAGTCTCTTTATTATTGCTACACACTTGCATGAATGAGAAAAATACAGCTCAAGAATAGCTTCAGGTAGTCAAACCCCAGCTGTCAGAACTAAAAACTGTGTCCAACCAGTGATTTGTTTTTCTCTGGGAAGAGATTTGTGGTGATCCTCAACACCAGAAATGTGCCCACCAATTACTGGATTTATGAGCAAGCCTCCACGCCATCAGAAACCCCGCAGCCGCCAGTGAGGGACAGCACATCCCGCTTTCACCCGCGCCGTATTTTAACACTCAGCAATACCTTGTGGCTGTCATTTAAAGAAAAGTTGTGAATATTTCACAAGCAGGGTAGTAGATGTTGGCCATACTCCAACCCAGAAATTAGGAATGCATGGAGGGTGAGCAGAGCCACATACAAGTTCAGAAAATTACCATGTGCAAATATAATCTCCAGGTTTTGATGACAACCCTCAGCTCTGCTGTTGCCTACAGAAACTCAAAGAATCATAGAATCATTAAGGTTGGAAAAGACCTCCAAGGTCATTAAATCCAACCTTTGACTGAATAACCCCATGCCCACTAAACCATACTGCAAAGTGCCACATTTACTCATTTTTTTAACACTTTCAGGGATGTTGATTTCACCACTTCCCTGGGCAGCCTCTTCCAGTGTTTAAACATTCTTTCAGTGAAGAAATTTTTGCTAATATCCAACCTGAACCTCCCCTGGTGCAACTTGAGGCCATTTCCCCTTGTCCTGTCTCTGGTTGCCTGGGAGAAGAGACCAATTCCCACCTGGCCACAACCTCCTTTCCGGCAGTTCTGGAGCGCGATTGGGTCCCCCATGAGCCTTCCTTTTCTCAAGACTAAACAACCCCATCTCCCTCAGCCGCTTCCCGCGGCGCTTGTGCCCCAGGCCCTTCATCACTGGATCATATCCCACCACGTTACCGCACCAAGGCACATTTTTCTGCGGAAGCGCTTCCTGCCATCCCTGCGGACGCGGCACAGGCAGCTGCAGCCCCGGCGCAGCGAAACGCTGCCGGCGCCCTCGGTCTCCAAACGAAATGAATTAAAAGGGAATGATTTCCCCAAAAAGAGGCTGGGGGGAACCATCAGAAAACAATTAAAATCAAAACAACTTTTCAGCAGGAAACAATGGAACAGATGGAATAATATTTATTACTGGAAACTGCTAAACGTGCCAATTAATTTTGAAGGGGCTTAAGTGGATTAAGCACTTTTTTTACTGGAAAAAATGAAGAAGAAGTCATGAATCACAGCAATACCTTCAGCATTGTCAATGTATTTTTCTGGAAGCCTGTTCAGAAATCAAAGGAAAAAACAAATACGAGAAGTCTCAAATTGGACGATAATGTTCCTGTTGCATAAATAGTATCAACGTCCCCATTACCATGCCTAGAAATATTACGGGGAGGAAAACTCAAACCACTGTTTCCACACGTGAAGTTGGTCATTTTTGCCTGAACCAGAAAAGCATTTGACTGGGGCCAAAATTAGCCATGTAATCATTCTGTGATGCTCTAAGCACAGAAAGATTTTTGAGTTCATTTGTATGTTGAAAGTTGTACAGATGATTAAATGCTTAGACAGACCAGTGTGTAATCCAACCCTGTTACCACACAGAGGTAGTATTATTAAAAGTAGGAAATCAGTGTGCACCTTTATTTGTTTATTTTGACACAAGAACATGGAAGTCCTTTCCCACAAAAATGTGTAATGTTTTAAAAATATTCATCCTACGCTAGGACATGGAGTAAAACACGAATAAAAAATATGTAATAATCCAATTCAATTTTAGGAGCAGTTAGGGTGAGGGTTTTTTAGTATTTTTACATGCTTGCTTAGAAGACTTTTATCCACATTGCTTCCTGCCAGAAAGAGAATTGAGAAGTGCCTTTCCGGTAAGGCTAGGAAATCAATTTAATTTTTCCAAAAGGAAATTAAAAATGCTTCACAGCACTGAAATTTGCCCATTGCAAATATTGATTTTGCAAAGGGACATTCTCCTACACAAAACTATCCAGAAACATTCTGCTCAGCTCCACTTATCATCATTGCCTTCCCTTCCTTTCACATTTTATATAACACTTCATGTTTTCTTACGCAAAATTGTCATGTTCCTCCCAAAATAGTGTTATGTTTAGAGAGGTTATAAGGAGTTACTAATAAAATTGTGGTTATTTAAAGAGTACAAGATAAATATGACACACAGGCTTTCACAAATAGAAAGCAGCTGGAAGAAAACTAACAGTGTCAGGGTTATGTGCAAACTCCATTTCCCTATCAAAAATTATGGAAACAGAAAAAAAACTGAGAAAAAGTCACTGTTTGCTTAAACTTAGACTTATTGCTGCTGATTCTGGATATGGCTCATACAAGAGACAAATTGCTTCATGTTTCCAGGCTTTGCTACTCTGATCTCAGCAAGAAAGTTTCTGATTTCTTCCTTAGTGGCTTGAATGTGTTTTCTTTGGCAGATCCATTGCAATTGTTAAAGTATTTTGTCCCTAAATGTGAGAAGGTTTTCTTTTCCCCCAAGTGGCCCAAACCCCTGAGATTTTGACCTGTTTATACATACTGAATAGTTGCTCAGTGGGAACTTTACCTCTGTGAGGAACCTAAGATAACACTTTTCACACAAAAGCATGGTGGTAGTTGAGCTATCTCTGCACAGTCCTTAAACAGGAAGTGAGGGGGGACACCTCCAAAAACTGATCCATCCAAAATGAGTTATTTGGGAGGGAGGCAGGGAGGGAAACAGGACATAAGTTCAGTTTTATCTGGTTCATTCCCACCCGAGGACAGCCCTAAGTTCCAAACATTGCCATCATGCATCAGCCACAGGAGCCATCCCTGTGGAAAGGGTTAAAAAAAGCCCTCAAGTAATGAGACATGAGCTGCCTCAGGGCACTTCAGCTGTCGAAGTGCAGGTGTCACTTATGGAAACCTCACAAAACACAATCTTTTTCCTACCACCAATACTAAAGCCCACAAGGAATTACTCTCACACTTACAACCAGATGCTGCAATCAACCGCACTCGGAGAATAGGGGGAAGGATCCAACTCATCTCACAGTGTGGCTTTCCTCAGGCCGAGGACACTGGAGCCGCTTTGCACTCTGGGTGACACTGGCTGTGCAGGAGCAGCACCAAGGATGCCAGAGAAGGAGCTGCCCACCTGTCTCCTACAGAAAGAGGGAGCCCACTGAGCCAGTTTGCTCTTACTTATGGACTCCACCAGCAGCCAAACCCACTTAGTCCTCTCCCTTCCTTGCTTATTAAATATTTAACTATTAACTCTAAATGCCTCAACTATAAGACTTTTTTTTTAAATTTAAACACAGCTCAGGTTCAGGCAACTCTGGCAGCATGGGACATTGCTCATCACCTGCTTTCTCTGGGTGTTGCCAAGTTTCCCCTGCCCTCCTTCAAGCGGTGGGTGAGGCTACAACACGTATTTAAACCCCGGGGGCTTAAGTACTGCTCAGGGGCTGCATCACTGCGTATGACCCCACTGAGCAATCCAATTTTACCCCCTCCCTGGGCATCAGACACAGCAGGGCACGGTGCTGACCTGGGAAGGGAGAGGAGTGGCAGGTAGAACACAGTTCAACAGTGTCCCAGCCTCTAGACATCCCTCACTGAGCACTTTCTGGATCTTTAATTGGGACAAACGATGCCATGATGATTTTTTGCCTTTTCTTTTATACCCCTTTTATATATCTTCTATAGCTTTTGTATTCTTAGTGGTTTTAGCCTACATTCTTAGACTTCTTTGTCAAGCTAGGAGACTAAACATCTTAGAAGCTTCGTAGTTAGGGATCAGAAAGCCCCAGACCCCAAGGTCCTCTCCAGAACACATTTTGTAAACTGAGATAGAACCATCCAGGGGAAGGTTCCTTGGGGAGGGGGGCTCACTCGAGCCTCTCGTTGGGGAATCTTTGATAGATATGCTAATTAGTAACACCTATAATGTGATACCAGATCTATTGGGGGTGTGCATTGTGGTGTGCATTTTGGTGCATTCCACCTGGACATAGCGCACCTAAGGATCCTTAAAATAAATACAGAGGTAAAATCCCTTTCTCCCTTCTAACTGTGTTTGATTCTTGATTTTAAGACCAGGAAAAGGCATCACTAACATCACTGATAACCAATAACCCCATTTTCACAGGTCAGTACACCTCCATTTCCAGCCCATTTATACCCCTGTGCCCGTGACATCTCTCAGTTATGTATGCACCAGGTACAAAGCTGAAACAAATCCTTTCATTTAAAGCAAGCTTGATATTGTGTGCCCCGTGCCCCTGTATTACAAAAGGCAATTCTGTACTCCTCCTGTACTGCTCCTGGCTCAGCCCTCTTCCTCCCAGGTGATTTGGGAAGGGTGCAGCCTCTCAGGCCCAGGAGCCCTACCATGAAACCTTTGGACCTGCTCACAGATGTCCAGAGGAGCAACCCTGTGTGTAATGCTCAAACACTCCAGAAAAACATCTTTTCCCATGTCAGTATCTCCTCACTGGATAAAGTATAAGACAGCAGATTTCACAGGAATGAAGGAATTACTCTGGTTGAAAAGGGCAATAATATGCATCACCATAAGCTAAGATTCAAGCTGACACTGTTGCAAAGGCAATAAGACATGAGCTGTTTCCAGCCCACATTTCTTAACGCAAACACACAGCAAGGAGCACGGTGAGGAGGAGGGGGAGAGGCTGACGATGCCCTTCACCCTCTTCTGCCATGTGGTGCCCACAAGATCCTTCAGTTCACAGTCCTTTGCTCACATCAGTCCCTGTTTTAAAGAAGGACAAATCCCCCACAGAAGCCATGAGTACACGGAGAGAAACAAAGCAACATGATACTCGTTTGGCTCAGTCCCTGGAGAGGCCGTGTTTTACTAAATTAATAATCTAGTTAGATCTGTTCAGCTTCAGCTTCTTAAGAAACTAATCCAGACAAGCCCAGAAGTACTAATAACATTTCAGTCTAGGCTTGAAGAGAGATTAGAGAACATTTATTTTGCTTCCAGTATTTTCTGATTGCTCCTAACCTTTCCTTGCACAAGCATCTAAATGAAGAAATATGAACAAAATGACTAAGTAGTAGGGCTTATGTTGAATTAAACTCCACTGAGAAAAAAAAATCAAGGCAACCGCAGTAAAACTGAACCACTTAACATTCAACAGAATAAATATACAGGAACACGCTTGGCAGTGCATGTAGAAAATTGGAGATTTATAGGTCCATATTTCAAAACTACTGCAATGAACTCCTTCATCTGCCACTTAAATCTTAGCTCCCGGCTCACCTACAACTCAGAGAAAACTGTCAGACTTGAATTTTCCTGCTTTGATTGTTTTGGAGGGGGTTTTTTGATGCCTCAGCATGAGCATGTTGACCCAGGTCATGGAAATCCCCCCATAACCTGGATTTTTTAACCATAAAAAAACCTCAACTTTCTCATAAAATCCTACTTTTTTCCTGAAATCCAGCAAAAATAAATCAAGGCAAAGGCAAATGGGAAGGCTCAGAAGTGCAGACCTGTAATTCAGGTCTCTCTGACTGCTCTGCCCACGGCCAGGCTCAGGGAGAGGGCAGAGTGGTTTGTTACCCACGGGACAGGATGTGAATGAGGGTGGTAGCACAGGAGACGTCTCAAGGTGAGAACAACAAGTGGTACTGGCTGGAGAATAAACCTTACCCAGGCTCATGGCAGGGAGAACTGGGGCGAGGTGTGTTTGCTTCAAGCACCACTGCAAAAATAGGTTGTTTAGAAACTTCCTGAGTGCCACAGCCCAAGCCCAGGAAATCAATACCAGGAACCAGCGAATCCACCGTTATCCACTGTTTGGTCTTGCTCAGATTTATGGGCTGATAAGTGGCTCATGCAAGCAGGTATAAAGCTGTAACGAGATTATATGTGAATGATAAGGAGGGTTCAGTCTCTAAGGAAGCACAGGGCAGCCCAGGGAAAGGCTCTGGTGATTAATGGCAGGGAGGCACG
The DNA here is from genome assembly GCA_014706295.1 of Lycocorax pyrrhopterus obiensis. Classification (NCBI taxonomy): domain Eukaryota; kingdom Metazoa; phylum Chordata; class Aves; order Passeriformes; family Paradisaeidae; genus Lycocorax; species Lycocorax pyrrhopterus. The sequence continues at coordinate 16,677,958 of JACSVZ010000018.1, forward strand.
GCAGGGGCTCGCACAGCGCTTGGCAGTGGGACAAAATGCAAAAGCTGGATGAGGTTGTGTTAGAGACATGAAAACAGAGGTGTGGGGCCAGTTTCACTCACCCTACAATAGAGTGAGATAAATCATGGATGTCAGCACCCACTGAGCCCTGGGGCTCTCATCTCTCTGCTGACCCTCGAGAGGCTTTTCCTTGGCTGGTGCCTCCTCACAGACCTGCAAAGAGGAGCTGTAGCTACTGCATTTCATGGGGACAAACCCACAGTGCGTGTAACTCCTGCATGCCAAAGGATCAAAAGGTTTACTGAGGCTATTACACTGATTACGCAAATTTCACCCTGTTTAAACAATTTCAAAACCTTAAAAATCCACAATGGGATTTTTTTAAAGGAACCAATTGTGTGATTTTTGTCCCCACAAACTCAGAGTACAGGATTCAGGAGCACTTCCCAGCCCTGATATAAACATTTCACCTTTGCTTCCTTGTCCCCACATACCTTGTTTTTCACTGGGAAAGAAATCCAGACATGTGCCTTGGAACGGAACTGCAATATCTACATATATGTATATGTATATATATGTATGTGTGTAGGTAGGTAGGTTTAATCATGCATTCATTGAATCATGTAGATTAGAAAAGCCCTCCAAGACTACTGGGTCCAACCCTTAACCCAGCACTGCCAACCCCCCACTAAGCCATGTCCCCAAGTGCTACATCTGCATGTCTCAAATCCCTCAGGAGACGACGACTCCGCCACTGCCCTGGGCATCCTGTTCCAACCCTTTTGGTGACGAAATTTTTCCTAATAGTCAATCTAAGTGTTTTTACTATAACCCAAATAATCTAACAATATTAATATTAGAATATTGTGAGCCTATGTCTTGGAAAACAAATGCTTACTTTTACAAGGAAGGTTCATGTTAATTCTGATTGAATTATATTGAATATTTATATATAATAGGTTACAACCTTTGAAGTCCTTAACACTGCACCTATTTTTGTAAGTTAATTGGCACTACTACTTTGCAGGCAGAGAGGGCGAGACACATGAGCAGCACACATTTTTCACATTGAGCTACAACCTGGGAATGGAAAGCTGCAGCCCCAGGCAATGCTCCAGGCTGGGTGTTTCCCCAGGCTCTGTGATGCCAGCCCAGCAATTGTGTGGGCTGGAAACAGCCCCAGGAGCTTCAAGAACCTGGCAGTGACATGGTGGAGACAAGCAAAGAGAGGTACGGTGGACAACACCCTGGGAATAGAAGAAGAAAATTCTTCTGTAGGGGCAGGAAAGCACAAATACATGCAGGAAAATCCCTTAGGGCTGTTCCTAGTGCCTGCATCCCGCATCTCTCTAAAGGAAAGCTCCAGGCAGGGCCACAAGCTCTGCTTCAAACTCCTGTGGAGGTGAATGGCCATATGCACAACACAGCCAATATCAGACCTTCACATCTCCAACATGTCACAGAAAAAATCAGTCAGATACAGGTGCCTAGTGCTGTCACCTGCAACCCATCAGGTATAAGCCCTCTGTTAAGTTAAGCTGGAAATATCTATAAAGTTGAAATATTTATTGTGGGAGAAGAGAGAGACAGTGCAATCCCATAACCTCATTTCTGTAAGCACATGGCAAGAGCTGCTCACGTTATCAGGTTACTAAAATGTTGCCTCAATGCAGGATGCCTTCATCGCGCCTCAAATAATTGCACATTTGATCTGCTCCAGAGAGGCAAAATTTATGGAGGTATTTAACATTGCTGACATCTGTCTTACTATATTATATGGTGTTTTTTTAATAAATCAGGTTCTTCACCATAAGAGACAAGTCTTAACATGAGAAACAAAGAGCTGAGGAAAGACATCCACATGGATGCCAGCTGAGCATTCATCCAGCCCACAGGGTCCTGGGCAACAATAGCCAGAGCTATCAGTAACCTACCCATTGTCATAAACAATGTTTTGACAAAAATGAATACAGAAAGGGATTTGTCAAGTTAGTTTTCCTTCATGGGTCAAAGTCAAGGGTGATTTATAGTGTGTGTCTTGAATGAATTAGGGAAAGACACAAGATTTGGCCAGTGAGTTTGTTAAAAGTATGCACAGTAAAGAAGCAGAATATTCTACAGCAGAGTTTCAGCTGGAGTTACACTGACTTACATGTCCTGAAGATCTGATATGTGGTTTATACTGTTCAATACATTCCCCAAACAACGCGCAATGCCCTGTCAATCTCATCAACCTCACATCCAGCAAATTCCACCATGAAACTCAGGGAGGGGAAATTGCTATTTCTACTTCTTTTTTTTTTTTTGCTTAGTTGGCTTCTGTCAGCTTTCAAGCAAGCTGGATGAATCATGGTGACATGAGAGAGGTGAATATTGATATGTAAACAAGAAATTGGTTTTATTGCATCTCTTTTTTTAGCCCTGGTAAGGAGCAGTACCAAGAGACCTTTGCAGGTCCAGAGAAGGGCAACAGAGGTGGGGCAGGGTCTGGAGCACAAGCCTGATGAGGAGCAGCTGAGGGAGCTGGGGTTTCTCAGTCTGGAGAAAAGGGAGACTCAGGAAGGACTTTCTCACTCTCTACAACTCCCTGAAAGGAGGTTGTAGCCAGCAGGGGATCAGTCTCTTCTCCCAGGCAACAAATGACAGAACAAGAGGAAACAGCCACAAGTTGTGCCGGGGGAGGTTTAGCTTGGATGCTAGGAAAAGTTTCTTCACCAAAATGGCCATCAAGCCCTGGCACAGGGTGCCTAGGGAAATGGTGCAGTGACCATCCCTGAAGTGATTTAAAAGCTTTGTAGATGCATCAGCTGGGGACATGGTTTAGTGGTGGCTTTGGCAGTCCTGGGGGAATGGTAGGACTCGATCTTAGAGGGCTTTTCCAACATAAATGATTTTATGGTTCCATGATTCTAACAATTCAAAGCAAGAGCTGGGCCTGTCAGGAGGCCAGGAAACAACCTGAGGATCCTTTTGAAGAACAAACACACTAAAACACGTGTCTGCCCTGTCCTGCCCTGTGTGGACTTGTGGGGTTGGGCTCCCTGGGCTGGTGCAGGGGTAGGATCTCCCCACTGTGGTCTGGGCATGCAGGAGCAGACCCAACTGCTGCCTCAGTCGTTAGGATTATTATAATTTGCACCATAGTTGTCATTTTGCTTCTCTTTCCACTCCAACTTTTCTCCGTAAGTGTAAATCCAGCTGCCTCACCCTGGAAGTTGTCTCCTAGCAGCAATGAACAGAAGCTAAAGAATGTTAAAGAGTAACTTGTTTTATCATGCTTTAGCTCTTGATGGATTTGTGCAGACAGAAGCACAAATTACACCTTAAAACAGTGGTGGCTGGCATCGAGAAAGAAATTACTGCACCTTTTTCCCCATCTGTTCTCATCAGCCAGATTCTCTGCAGCTCCAAGTGTTACATCCAACCAAATTACGCATGAGGCCAGGGATGAAGTACAGGGCTGTAATGGAAATCCCTGGTGTGTGTTATACCCAGTGGACAGAGATCAGCCCAGAGGGGATAAAAGTTAATATAGCAGGCTTTAAAACTGACATGGGTGTGCTACATCCGTGAATGGCTGGTGCTTCTGCATCCAGAGTTTACAAAAGAAACAAAAGAAAAAATTCTGAGAAACACCCTGAAACTTCAAACACCCTTGGACATAATTACGGGCTTGAACAGAAGGGGAAGGAGATGGTCCCTTAGCTTGAACTGGATCATTTTAAGGGCTTTTTTTAAGAAAAACAAGGCCACCCTGTCCTACACATACAAGTCAAATTAATAACAACATTCTTATCTGATATAACCCTCCTGACCAACTAGCGCAATCATGGACAAAAGATCAAGCCGGTGTTGTGGGAAAGGCAAACGTGTCCTGGATTTTTCCTTCCTGCATCCAGCCTTACCCAATAGCTTATTTGGAGCAATTTACGTGCTAAACAAATTAATACATTGGGTACAACGTGGGTTTGTTTGGGTACAAACACGTCTAAAGGCTGCGTGGGCTGCTTCTCATACTTAGAAATTTTATTTGCTCTTCAAGAGCATTAAAGAATTCAATTTTCACTTCCGGACAGCATTTCCCAGGCGACTTTCTTCCGCTGCCCCGTTCCGGTGAGGAACATCAAGAACCACTGCAGACCTTTGAAGAACTGGCCAATAATTTCAACATCTCCTTGGCAAAAACAGACCCTGCAAGGCAGCCGTCCCACCTGACAGCTCTGGAGCGGAGGGGTGGGCTGTGCAGGGAGCAGGGGCACAGCTGCATTCACAGCAGAACAGCCTTTCCCAAGCCAGGCACTAAATGCAATTAGAGAGAACAGAAAATCTCAAGTATACAATATCAAAACAAAACACGTTCAAAGTCTGGAAGCCGAGCGTGGGGCAAGGCTGGGGCTGTTTGGAGCTGGCCTCCTTTCTGCTGGCACCCACTGCTTGCAGACACAGAGAGCAGTGCAGTTTGAAAGCTGTTTTGGTGTTGTTCTCTGTATCTGTGGGGAGTTTCAGTTTTGGAGTTTAACTGCCTGTTGTTAAAGCCAAGGTATTCTTACTGCTAAAATGTGGCTTCTTTGTCATCAAAGTGCCGTATCTATGGGAAGTTTACTGTGCCAAGGGGAAGAGACACTGCCTGGCATAGCCAAAGTCATTGCTGGGGGAAAGAAAAACCCATTCAGACACCTGGAAGGGAAACCATGCCTAATCTCGCTGATATCACCAACAAACATCTGCAAAGTACCAGAGACACAAATGCTAATGAAGAATTTATGAAGGTAAAGATGTCAATTAGAGAGACATTAGTTTCAAGAAACTCTGAGAGTAGCACAAGGACAAATCATTCATCTTGGCCTCTGGCAGCACTTGCCTGCTACCAGCCAGCTGGTCGGGACATCAGACCAAAGGCTTGTACATCAGGGAAGGAGCAAAACTGGAGTGTTTGTGCACTCCCAAAGAGAAGGTGGCTTTGGCAGCAGTGTGGGGTTGCAAAAACCTTGAATCTTTGCTCATCAAACGCCAGTGCTGGCTGGAGTTGATCACCAACCACTGACTGCTGGTGCCCAAAGGACCTGTTCACCCAAGAACACAGAAAGTACCTTTTCAGCTCCCAGTGCAAGAGGTTTCCCACTCATTTCCAGCTGGGCAGAGGCTTGGTGGTTGCAGAAGAAGACAGGGAGTATACGACCCATACACAGCTCAGTAATGACCTGGAGCTATGGAGTGGGCACAGCAAAATGCTTTAAAAGAAAAAGAAACAAAATCACAGCCCTAGGGAAATATGGGAACCAGAGCTACTGCTGGGATGACAACTCATAGAAAGCACTTCTTTCTCTGAGGGCAAGTCACTTGGGACACGAAGTGCCAAAGCCCACAGCTAACCTGAAGTCCCAGAAAGGGTCTGCTTTAAGGCATGAGGACCGTGACTCCAGAAGCACCACTGAAATGCTGGAAGGGAGAGATCCTTTCCTCTGTCCTGGTTCTGAGCATCTGCCACAGTGCTCCATGAACAGCCTGGAGAGGGAGGTGTGTGCAGCTCAGCCTCCCTGAGACGCTGAGAGCAATCCCCTGGTGTAGCTGCTCTGATGTCTCTGGACTTACAGCTCCAATAACCCAGCCCTCGAGCCCTGCAGGAAGCCACGCTCTGGCAGATGCCACAGCTCTGTGTGACTTCTGAGAGCACCAGGGGAGGGCACATCCAGCAGTGTCCCACCACTTGTACCTGAAATGGATTGTTTCCTTTTGAATCCCTGCAGGGGACCAGCCTCTATCACGGGTTTCATCTTTCCAGTCATGAGTTATCCAAATCTGTTAAAAAAATAAGAGAATATTTGATCCCCTGAAGGGCAAATTTCTCAATTCATCATACGAAATAAGCTGTAAAGCAGCAATTCCTTTGATTTCTCATTTCCTTTTATTTTTTCCATTGATCTCATCACATTCTCTCATTGTCTCATCTTATAGAGCAAGGCAAGAGGACAGCTAATCTGTTTTCCCTCTGCTCTTCTTAATGTCTTCTTGATTGAAATTCACTTTAACTCTTAGGCACCCCTATCTCTGAGAGTATCCATAAAGCCACATCCAATTCTAGAAAATTCTGCTGCTCTGAGACTTCTCTTTCAAGCTACTGAGCTCTGGGGAGCTCTCAGGAACAGGACAGATACTTGCATAATCTTTAGCAGGCATCAAAAGAAATGCTGGCTGCTGAGTTTCTCCAAAATTTTCCTGGGGACAGAGCATTGCTCTCACACAGGGAATGAAGAAGGACAGAGTGGGACTACACACCCATCTTCTCCTTCCAAAGATGAGCTGCTAGCACAAAGCCAGCCCTATCCACAATGGGAACAACCTTGGGTGCTGATCCTCTCCTACAGCACTAGGGCTCCAGAGCACCACTTCTGCCTCCAAATCACTTTAGCAACAACTGCCTGCCTTTTCAGAAACAGCCAACTGCCAGGAGAGGCTGCCAAAGGCCTTTGGAAGGAATCACAAGCCGGACATATTTTTGTCCTCAAGAGTGAAAGCGGCAAAGCCCTGGATTTGGGGAAGACACCTAAGGCAGCCTGCAAAGAGCAGGGGCTGCACCACCAGTTTGGCAGCCCCCTGTCCCAGCCCCATGCCATCATTGTCCTTGGCATTTATAGACTTTATCAGCCCTGTCTTGCTCTCTAGCTGGTTGCTTCTTCACCACATCAGTTCTGCAACGTGCCATCTTTGTGTGATTCTTTTTGGATTGTTAACAAAAAAACCAAAAAAGTTCACTTCTACCTACTCAGGAATATGGCAGTGCAGCAAAGCACAGCATGAATTTTCTGTGCTTTAGCTATTCTTGATGCAGGCACCGTCAGCATGGCCAAGCAGGGAGGTGTTACCAGCATGTAATGAGGAGGGGGATGCTGCACAGTGGTCCCTGCTGCTCCCTTGCTGGTCTGTCCCTGTGATGATCTGCAAGCCTGGCCAAACCACCCTGCTCCTAGGGAGTGATGAACTCCAGAATATTTGCTGGCAAAGTGGGCTGTGAAGTGCTTGGCCCAGCTCTTTTGCAGCCCACCCAGACCACACATGAAGAAGAGATGTGTGGCAAACAAGTGTCACACTTGAGCACGTAACCAGGTGGAAAACTTGAGAAAAGTGGACAAATCTAGCCTGAGGGGGGTTCAGAGCAATGAACCAAGTCCTTACTGGTTATACCATTGCCAGGAGAAGTGCACAGCTTGGCTGTAGCAGTAGGATGTCTGTTGGTTTGCTTGCAGAAATGCTGGTTGGTTTATTTGCAGAATGAACTGATTTTCTTAGGAACACTATGCATAACAACTACCTCCCTCTTCCCACTCCCCAAGTGCTATGGTAATTAAGCTTTTATCTGAGTAGATAAAATAATTAACATATTTATTACTCAGAAGAAAAAGATCTTTTTTTGATTGATTGCAGCCTACTAATGTTCCATCAAATATTCAAAGTCTGCATTGTTAAGCCATTCATTTTATTTATTTTTAAAGACACTACATATGTTTTCTATCCCAAGGGGAGGAAAAAAATCAGTGTATGAAAAATTCCCATCATTACTAACACACAGCTCAGCAGAAAATGAACAGAGATAGGGAGCACCCTTCCTGTCTGCAGGAGAGTGGGCTTCGTTAAGCTTGCAAGGGATTTTTGCACATTACAGAAAACACTGAGGGGGTGGGAGAAGCCCTGCAGAGCCTCATGGGCACCTACAAATGCTGTGGCTTCGTGCCCAAGCCAGGCTCAGTGTGTTGCAGTGCTTGGTCCTGGCACTCCCGTCCTTGCAGGCATCCACCTCCGATGGCACCCCAGGCACTCTTGCACATCACCACAGGAGATGCTGTGAGATGATTTCCCTCCATACCTAATCACTGTATGATGACCATTTTTATCTAATGGCTTTAATTCTTGGTGCTGGGCAGTTTTGTTGCTGTGGTTACTCTGTGGGCAAATGTAAACGGCTCCCAGTCACCGGGAACAAACACAAAAACAAACCTCCCAAAGGCTGCTGAGAAGACTTTCTGTCAAATGCTGTATCCACACACCCACAGACTTTTGAGTGTTGGGTTTTTTTGGAAATATGAAGCCACAAGTCCAAAAAAAAGATGCCAGGAGCCACCAGAGAGAATAACCATAGCATACATCAAGGCAGTCATGGTGTCTTCTGGGGGACAGCCACCCCTTCCCACTCATTTCCTCGTGTGGGGGATCCCCGGGGCAGCTCCATGCCTGGATGCCACCCCCTGGGTCATGGAGCAGGACGTGAGGTGCAGCAGAGAGGTGGATCCGACACCCTGCATGGCTCTGCCTCTGTGATTTTGTATGTATCAATCATTTTATGTCTTCATCTTTTTGCTTCAAAAGCTCTCCTAAAAGAAAACAGAAAAGACCCTCACTCCAGGGCTTTGCAAAAGGCCTTGAAGAGCTGCAAATACATCCCTGCCACCAGATCTGCTGTCACTACTGCAGTGGCCATCAGCCTCCAGGCACTACAGCTCCCACCCAGAGTGCCAGCAGGGCACACAGGCTCTGATCCTGCTGCTGCAATTCATGGTAAATAGCCCCATACACACCAAGCATTGCTGCCCTTTCCCCCACAGTCTCAGTTTCCTTGTATTAAGGCCCATAAAACCATTGCGATGTGGACATTTCAGCAGGTTCCTGCTCACCAGCTCTCCTAAGAGACTCTCATCCCATGGAACCAGCGCTGGAAGCAGATGTTCCTGGCATTCCTGGAAATGTTTGAAATTATGCCCAGTTCTAACAAGCTGCAGAAAGGAGAAGTGTTGGGAATGGGTTTTCTCATGCCTGAACATTTGTGGATCTTGCTGTCACAGATCCCCACCTCAGCAAGCACTCACCTGGGACTGGATTAGAAACTTTTCAGGTGCTGATCTCGTTTGGTCCTACTGTCTTGCAAAAATACAACACCTTGCGGTTCAGTTTTCCACATTCCCTGTGCTTTTGAATATGGATGGCTTGGCAGCAGAGCCACTCCTTTTGAGAGCAGTGGCATTAATAGCACAGAGAGAGGCTGCCTGTAATTCATTACATACAGTAACACCCTATTCTACTCCTAAAGCCTTTCACTGGAAAAGCTGGCACCCACAGATGACCCAAAACTACCCCGACACAAACACCAACATGATCAGCAAATCAGGATAGCACACTGTGTTTCCAATCCTGGGGCAAAAAGGAGGGTTTTCCATCCAATGGCTGTTGTGTTGTCCAGTGCTGTGATGTTCTAACTGCACACCTGGGCACTAACACCATATCCTCACCCCAGTTCTCTCAGCCTGACATCAAGAATTAAAAATCAATTGGGAAAGAACACACAAACAAGGACAAGACTCATGCCGTCCCCATCCTTGTCCCAACCATGTATCATCCCATACAACACCATGGAGACTTCCCCAGGCTTTGGCCAGCACCGTCAGGAATGTGAGTCAGACCAAACAAATTGCCTTTCTTACCTTCACATTATTACCCCTACACTATAGCAAGCATTGGGGTGGATGGTAAAGAAAGCCACCCAACTCGCTGTGTGATTAAGCACAAAATAAATACCTACAGCCATTCACAGTTGAAATGCCTATTAACAGAACTGTATAAAGTGTAAAATGTGCTTGCACATAAAAACCAATGGTAAGTTCTAACACGCAAGGCAATGAGTCAGTAGGAGATTAAACACAACTTATCATTTTCTCAATGTAAAAAGTCACAGTTGGGATTAATGCTTTTGTGCATATCTAGAGGTGACTCTCAAATGACTTACACAAAGAGCCAGTTCTCCCTTTTGACATCTTATTGCAGCCCTTTTTAATGATTCATGACAAAGAGCTTCAAAGAGCTCCAAGCCATGACAACAGTCCCAGATCCGACCTCCTCGTTCTCATCTCAGCAAAAAATCCTCCTCAGTGAATAATTTAGGTTTAGGAAGAGAGCTGCCTTAAAACTACTCCCAAGGGAAGAAGCAGTGTCTAGAATTTAATCTCATTATGGAAATAAAAAGAAAATATCAAAAGAACACAGTGACTGCAACAACAATACAAGCCTTATTTTGCAGAATTCATCTGTTGTGAAACTCCACAGAAGGGAACACAGCTATTTTCCCTGAAATATGTTTCATGTTTCCAGAGACCAAAGATGAAATCCAACGCTTTGCCTTTCAACTTACGATAGACAAATACATGCAAGGATGACACAACTACTGTTCAGGGCTATTGAGGAAAGAAAAAGGTCATTTAGAGCTAGGGGTGAAAACATAGGCTTGACCACAGGCTGCAGCACATCCTCCACTAAGTTCAGCACGGCGGGAGCAGGCTTGCGACAGCCTCCCAAAATCTGAGGCAATTCACCCCTGACTTCAAGCTTGGAATCAAGTTTTATATTTCCTCTGTTGCAAGGGCTGAGGGCCCATACAGAATGGTTACAACATCGAAAAGGCGTACAAAAGAAAGTGCAGCACCCAGAAAAAAAAACCAAAAACACATACAACATGCATCACATCTGTGCACCTCCACCTTAACGCTGAAAATTCTAGTGAGCATTTAAGTCTAATTCCTCCCCCAAATTCCTGACATGATATGCAGGGATTTTGTCACGTCACTTCAAATGTTTAATCTTCTCCTTGACGGGCTGATAGGGATATTCTTAGACGTGAAACTCAGATGAGCCATTCACAGTTTGCCTCAACAGCAATAAGTAGCTTCAGTTTCATGGCCATTTTGCAAAGATTTCTCACCACGACGAGCATCTTCATCCTCCCTCTGTGAAACACTATGATATTTGGAAGGACAGTTAATCCAAATCATAGATTGCCCTGTGCTTGAAATAACCAGCATATCCAAAGTTTGCTGAATACTGAAATATTTCTAATAATGGGGATGACTGTAATAGTGTATATCCTGATCCCTGGGATGCAGATGAACACCTAAGGGATGCTGTGTGCTGCCTTAGGAATTTGTGTATATTCACAGCAGGAGGAAAAGCCTCGCCTGAGGTGAGGTCAGGGCATGGACCTCACCAATCTTGTTTGAGCACAAAGACACAAATGGCCTTGCCCTGGCAGATTCAGCAGCTCTTCTGGAGCCCTCCCATTTTCCCACCACGACTATTTATTTTGAGAGTGTACTGCCCCATTCCAGTAGCTCCCCCTTCAAAGGGCAACATGCATTTGGAGGTTGTCCCCAGGTCTACAAGCTCAAATATTTTGCTCCAGCTCAGCTACATGTTGTGCTCAACAATGTATGATTTCAGCTTCCAGGTGGCCAAAAGTGGTGAGGATTTCACTTCAAATGGTAGCCCCTTTGCTAAAACTCTTCTTTCTCGCTTATTTAGGAGGACACAACCACTCATCCATGCCCTCCATGTTGCAAATCACCCTCACAAGGTGGCAAATCACCTCTGGTCCTACTGGGTCTCACCTTCAGAGGCAAAGCCAGGCTTCAGCCTTTGTTTTCTAGAGAGCCCGATGCTGGGGCAGAGACCTGAAAAGATCAGAGGATGAGATGAAATGAGATCCCTTTCAGCAGCAACAATGCCCCTCTAATTAGCCAGACAGAGCAGGTGACACGCTCTGTGCACAGGTACAGCGATGCTCCCCCGGGGACGCACGGCTCTCTGAGCATGTCCCATCTGCAGAGCCAAGGACAACAGCAGGGCCCTGCTGACTGTGTCTGCTCTGAAACACTCCTTTTGTGTGGGGCAAAACCCAAGCCCTGATCAGTTACTCTGCAACTGGGTGGCTTTATGAGGGCTGAAAGGGATGCTTCAACCGCTTGCCCTGTGCTCACCTGGCCAGCCCTCCACAGCCTGTGGAGCACCAGGTGCTCGCCAGAACACATTTGCAGGGCTTAGCAGATCTGCTGGAGATACCCCAGGCATACCACTGTATGCTGAGCAACTCAGCATATGACTGCACAAAGAAAATATATCTGAATTATCGGGGTTTCTTTTGGGGCAGACCATGGTGAATTCCATATATGTTTCTTTTTCCTCAAATCATTTGCTAAAACTTCTTCTGTGATTGTCATTTTAAGACAGAGCAGGTGTCAGAGACAGCTGTACATGGCCACCAAAATCTGTCACACCAGGCAAGAGGCACCTTTGAGCTCTCAGAAATAATTACTGTCAAAGACAGTGCCTGGCATAAAGACACTGAACCACTCAGGCGCACAGTGAGAGTCACCATATGTGTACACACACCTCAAATACATTCATTTCTACATGAAAATTGGAACTAAAGCAGCAGTTTGCTTACTCCATACTTAATAAACTTGGCTCTTTCAACATGAGAAGGGTCACGGAAGAAGATGGGATTCACTTTTGGAAAGCACGAGAATTTCCTTTAATTTTTCTCCAGCCTGTACGTGAGTTCCCTGGTTTGGGGAAAGTTCAAATTGCCGTCAGCTAAAGCTGCACCCAAATTCTCATCAGCAGAGGGGGAGGGAAAAAGATTCTTCCTTACCACAACTCTCCCTGAGGCTGTTCCTGCACACAGTGCAGAGAAAGCTGCAAGGAGGGAATTACCCTAAGATGCAGCAGGGAAGGATTACAGCTCTGGACATGGATGCTTTTCAGCCAATTCTCCTCTGTGCCCAATGAGCATTTTCACCACCGGCTGACAGTAATTCTGAAAAAAGCCTTTTGTACTCTTCTTGGGTTTTTTTCCTTTTTTGTATAAGAAACTGGGAATTTATTTGAAAGGTTTGAACGGAGACCTGCCACACCTCAGCTGCCTGTTTGTATCCCAGGTTCTGGAACAAACCTCTCTTTTGAGTCCTGTTGGCATTTAATAACAGCCCACAAACCATTCCTAGCATGGTGCAATGAGAGCCACTGGAGCTGGTTTAGAGCTGTGCAACAAAAATACCCAAAGCACAACAAAAACTATATCATACCTTCCCCCTCCGCCCCATTACATCAGCAGCAGCCTCACAACCCCAAAACAAGTCTTTCACCCCAAAAGCTCTGTGTCACGTCAGCCAGTGCCTGCAGCTTTGTTCCCGACGCGCAGCTCCCCCAGCGCTCCCCCATGGCAGGCAGGGCAGTGAGGCAGGGCAGAGAGGCAGGGCAGTGAGGCAGGGCAGCGAGGCAGGGCAGTGCAGGCAGTGCAGGCAGGGCAGGGCAGGCAGGGCAGTGCAGGCAGGGCAGAGAGGCAGGGCAGTGCAGGCAGGGCAGGCAGGGCAGGGCAGGCAGGGCAGGGCAGGGCAGTGCGGGCAGTGCAGGCAGGGCAGCGAGGCAGGGCAGTGCAGGCAGGGCAGTGAGACAGGGCACTGCAGGCAGTGCAGGCAAGGCAGCGAGGCAGGGCAGTGCAGGCAGGGCAGTGCAGGCAGGGCAGTGCAGGCAGGGCAGCGAGGCAGGGCAGTGCAGGCAGGGCAGTGTGGGCAGTGCAGGCAGGGCAGGGCAGGCAGGGCAGTGAGGCAGGGCAGTGCAGGCAGGGCAGTGCAGGCAGGGCAGTGCGGGCAGTGCAGGCAGGGCACTGCTGGCAGGGCAGGCAGGGCAGTGAGGCAGGGCGGTGCAGGCAGGGCAGTGCAGGCAGTGCAGGCAGGGCAGTGCAGGCAGGGCACGGCAGGCAGGGCAGTGCAGGCAGGGCAGTGTGGGCAGTGCAGGCTGGGCAGTGCAGGCAGGACAGGCAGGCAGGGCAGTGCGGGCAGGGCAGTGCGGGCAGTGCAGGCAGGGCAGGCAGGTCAGGCAGGCAGGGCAGTGAGGCAGGGCAGTGCAGGCAGGGCAGGCAGGGCAGTGAGGCAGGGCAGTGAGGCAGGGCAGTGAGGCAGGGCAGGCAGGCAGGGCAGTGCGGCAGGGCAGTGCAGGCAGGACAGGCAGGACAGTGAGGCAGGGCAGTGAGGCAGGGCAGCGAGGCAGGGCACTGCAGGCAGGCTGTTCGCGGCGTGTCGGCACGTCCCGCATGGGAGCCGGGGCCAGGAACACGGCAGCTGCCTGCGCGCAACGTGCAGCCTGTGTGTGGTAGGGCTGTACTCGCAGCCTGCCAACACCCGGGCCGGGAACGCAGCGGGATGGCCGCTGCCAATGGGAGCCGGCAGGAACGAAGCCATGTGGGAAACTTAAAATGCAAGTGGAACTGGGAGTGCGTGGCGAGCCCTTCCCAAGCGCTGCCTGAGCTGGGGGGTGGCTGCTTTCGGTCGGTTCCAGTAACGGGGACGGGTGTGTGAGCGGGGAGCGCGGGCAGCGTGCGCTGGGAGAGGGGCTGGGATGAAGCGGGGACCCGCAGAGGCGTTTGGCTGCGGCGTGTTTGGTATACACTGCTGTGAAGGCGATTAGACCCCCGCTCTGATCTCCATCCGTTTCATTTAGACAAAAATCTGGAATCTGGATTTAAAGATGCTTCTTTAGCTGTTTCTGAAATCAGAAACAGACTCTGCAAGGGAGGGGAAACATGTATTTGCATCCATGAAGTTCCTGCGTGTTGCTACCTTGCTTCGTGGAGCAGAATATTGTTCGAGTGTTCATTAAAGCAACGCTAAACCGATCTTACTTCCTGAAGCATTCCACATGCTAAACCCACCTAACAAGGCATTTAGGAATATTTTCTCCCATTCACTAGATTTCCTTTAGATTTAGAAGCCCGCTAAAGCTAGAAAAAATAATATTTAAGGCAGTCTGTGACATAAGGTGACACCCCTTCCTCCGTGAGACTTCTCCAAATCTTATTTCCAAGGTGCATGGGAATTTCCGCGGAGCGCGGGCATCCCTGGAGCGCTACAAGCGGATGGTTTTCCATCTCACAGCCCCATTCACAGAAATACACGCATCGCCCTCCCCGGCAAACCTCCTCTGACGGGGAAGGTCCCAGCTGGGCAGGGGCAGAAGCAGCTGCCCCATCGCCTGCGCTCCCTCCGGGATGTTCGGGGCGGGGATGGGGGATGTTCCCCCCCCGGGGTGCCGGCCCCCCCCCCCCGCAGGGGCTGAGGAAGCGGAGGGAGCCGTGGAGTTGCTCTGCATATTAATGAGCCGGGAGCGAGGGCAGCGGGAGCCGCTTTAAAGGAGGAGAAGGGAAGGCAGCGGCAGAGCGCAGGCAGCGCCGGGCAGCCGCTCCGCCGGGAGCCGCTCCGCTGTCCCCTCCCTGGTGACCCAGCCCCGGGACAGCGGGATCGGGGGGACGAACCCCAAGCGAACAAACACATCAATCCCCCGGCGTCTCCTTGGGTACCTGCTCTCTCACAATGAAGCTCCTGACAGCAGCTCTGCTTCTGCTCTTCATCGCGATGTGCTTAGCCAGCGCGGAAGGTAAAGCGGTTTATTCTGCTTATTCCCACGTAAATCTCTTTTCCAGTAATTTGTGCTTGTGTCTTGATAGCCCTGGCTTGGGTTGAGCTGTCCCCTGCACGGTGGAAAGGTGCGATGTACGGAATCTGTGAGTAAGGGAGCTGCAAGTTGTTTAAAGGTGAAGTAGGGCTAAAACACACGGGATAGTTGTGTCTTCGTTCGTGTCTTCACTGCAAGGCAAGGAGCTCACGGTGGGGCAGGTCACACCATGCTCTTCGTTATTCAGGAATAGAGCTCAAACCTCTCCTTCGAAACTGAGGGTGGTTTTCAGGGAAAATAGAGCAGAGCTGGATGTCAGGTGGTGGCACAGTCTGCGTTTTCTGCTGTGCACAAAAATGATGGTTAAAAATGCTCAGCTTTTGTCTGGCTACGACTGCACCACAGCACCCATGAAAGGAGGAATGGCTCAAAGTCCTACAAAGTCCAAGTGAGACGCGAGTGAATGAGAAAGTAGCCCAGACATGCACTTGCTTGCTCAGTTTAAAGCAAGTTCTGACTTTTTCATTTCCTTTTGTTAAATACAATTATACTTAATCACAACAGGTGCACTTTAAAAAAATCTGCTATTTACAAAGTCCCAGAACATATGTAGTGCTCTAAAATATACTTCCCAGAGAGTCACTACCTTTTTCTGGGATATACCAAAGGAAAAAAAAAATCTCTTTTTAAGCTCAACAGCATTACGAAATTCATCTTTTCCCACCAAGGCTTGAAAGAGCAAACTGAAGTTTTCCTGGATGCACACAGGCTGAAGGGGAAGGGACGCTTGGTATGCAGGAGGCTTTGCAGGCGCATGAGAAAATGCTTTCTCTTGTAGGCGTGAAGTGCAAATGTTCAAGAAAAGGTCCTAAAATAAGATTCTCTAACGTACGGAAGCTGGAAATAAAACCGAGGTACCCATTTTGCGTGGAAGAGATGATTATGTAAGTTTTCCTTCATTTATTGCTTTCTGTTTCCCTGTCAGCTGAACTGCTTCACCTTATCTGCAAGTTCCTTCTTTGTTCTTTGTTTTCCTCATGCCCTGGCGTGCTGATTCCTGGGAATAGTCATTTGCTGCATCAGATGAAAAAAACCTGTGCAAATCTGACCAAAACCCCAGGCATCATTTTTTGACACAATGGTTTTATTTTTTATCAAATAAGTATTTCCTGAGCAGGTAGCAGTAAAAAGATTATCATTAGCTCAAGTGAAAATAGGGACATATTCTACTCCAAGCTGCCTGATATAAAACTCAGAACTATTTACTCAAATTATTCTGATCATGCAGAATAAACACGAGCAGAGTTTGGTCCGTGGTGGTTTGTGCAAGGAAGAGTTACCCCATCCTGCATTGTAGCAGAGCAATCCCCTTCACCTGACGGGGTTAGTCAGCATGTAAGAAAATGCTTTCCTCCCAGTCTCCCTGCAAGTCGGGACCAATGCTGCTGTGAAATCTCAAACTGATGTAGTGGTTAACCAAGCTGAGGCAGGTACAGGGATTTTTGACGTGACTGGCTAAAAAAAGGAGGGGTTTTTTAGATTTTAAATATGGGTGGGTTTGGCTTTTTTCCCATCCTATTTGGATATCTTAAGATTCCCCCAACAAAGCGCCATCCAACCAGCACGTGCAGCTGCATAAGAACCAGAAGGGCAGATTATCCAAAAAGACTGCACCGAGCCCCCCTGCCACCTAAGAGGGGGGAAAAGGGTCCCAGGATCAGCCACAGCCCCAGGACACCAAGGACTGATTTGATCCAGCATTGTGCTCCCCCATGGAACATCTGCCAGTCGCTTAACAGCAGGATCTGTGCAGGCTGCACACCACCTCCAGCACCTTGCAATGCCCACGGGGCCGAATCTTGCCCATCCACCTGGCACAAACGAGGAGATACCACAGACTTCCCACATGGAACTGGCTCGCCAGGCTCAGTGGAGGGCTTGTGGGGAAGGAATGGAGATTCAAGCTTCCTTAGGCTTCCTCCAGAGCTAGAGCAGCACCACTGTGAGCAATCAGACCCACTTCTTTGAAGCGCAAACCAGCTGAAGGATGACCTGAACAGAAAAATTATTGCAGAGCAACCCTGCCTGAATCAGCTCCTCACAGCTTTACTGTTTGCTTTGACCCTTCAATAGTAAAATGATGTCATAGAGGGACATTAACTCTTCACATCCCACTCCAGTTATTTGCCCAAAAGCAGATGGTGACCAGGGGGTATGAAATAAATCTCATTAATGCAACGTTTTACTTCCAATCAAAAATCTGGGAAAGCTGGAATGCCGGGTAGGAGCAGTTGCTTTGCCAGCCTGCCAGGGCAGATGTTGAGCAAAACTATTCAAGGCTGAGGGTTGTCCAGGGTTTGCAGCAGCTGCTGGGACAGAACTGTCCCATCGCTGTCTCATTGCTGCGGGTGTCGGTGGGGCAGGCAGGGCAAACCCGCTGCCATCACTGCCTTTCCAGCTACCCTAATGCAGCCTGAACTCAGCACTGAAAGCATTGAAATTAATATTCTGGGAACCAATTGATCCAGGAGTCTCTGGACACGGCACAGAGGAGCTAAATTCCTGCAACTGAGTTTTTGTTGCTGCAGTGATCATCTAAAATGAGTTGTCAAAGCTGCGTCCTCTTCTGCCCCCCTTAAAAGCTCTCATACCGCAGAAACATGACATAAATTATGTTGGACAGAGAAACAGTAGGTATGGGGGGTGCAGTTAAGGGAGGTTTTGGCCATAACCCCCCAGCAGAACTGTGCCACAGGGTAAGAGACAGTTAAACTGAGTCCTCAGTCTAGTCAAAACCTATCAAGATTCATGGTACATCTAGCAGTAATTGTGAGTGTATCTGTCTCCTGGAATGAGGGAAAGCAGCAGAAAATAGGAGGGAAGTTTAACTCTTTCTACCTGAAATGTTCTGAAACACCCCCACCCATGCTTTGCCCCATCCCAGAGGGTGGGGATATATCAGAGTGAGAAGAGCTGACGGGAAATAGGCTCACACTAGTGCCTTTCTCAAGAGGCTGTAAAGGCAGATGGCCGTTCCCACACCAGTTTGGGATGGAAGGACCAGAGCCAGGATCCTTGTGGTTGTGGAGACAGGGTGTTTGTAGGCAGAGGTGCAGCCCCTCCATCCCTGCAGATGAGATGTGTGGGGGCACAGGGTGCTGGGGTCACAGATTGACTCGGGGGGCTCATCACAGCCCTGGAGGCATGGACATACTGGGGAGAATTTTGGCACAGGGACACTCAGACACCAGGGTGAAAGCTCCAGCCACCAAGCCCTGGGCAGCTAAGGGACAAATCCCACTGGGGGAATCTTTCTGGAGGTGTAAGTTCCGGTGCTTCATCCCTTCTCCATCTCTCTCAACCTCTTCTTGCAGCCCATCCAGGCAACTCCTTGCTCAGGTAGAAGCTCCCACAGCACCTCTTAGGCACATTCCCTTATGTGTCAGACCAGCATCCCCAAAAGCAGGTCCAGGTCATCTCAGGGTGCCCAGACATGCTGCCACCCAACCCTGCACCCATCAGGGACTGTCTGAGAACTGCAGAGGACCATGGGGCTGCCTTGGGAACATTCCTGCTGTCCATCCTCCAGAACCAAAGCAGAAAACCTACATGTGATGTCAAAGCAATGCATCTCAGCCTGAGGAAAGAGCCAGTTCACCTGAGAGGCAAACCATGGATCTCTTCCTGCCCACACTGCAGGCTCTGGTAAATCCAGAGTGTCCTTCACTGCTTCTGGTGCAAATGTAGGGCTTGCTGCTTTTCAGAGGTGTTCCTGCTCCTCTCCTCCTGCAACTCAGCTTGTCCATCACTTTCTGGAAATATCCTCTATGGTCTGTCAGAAGAGAAACCCAAGCCAAGGTCTGGGTCAGCCAGTGCAGACGGCACAGCTGGGGAGGTGGCTGCTGCATGGGAAACCTTGCTCCTCTCTCAAATCCTTAAAACTCGTATCACTCCTGTTCAAAGCTACAGGAAAATTCCCCTTCTCAAGCCCATACTTCTCTCAGAGGAGTTGGCTGAGAACAGCCTTAGAACTGAGGTAGTCCATAGTTTTTAGCACTGATCCTTCCCTTTCTGATGCCTGCAGCCATTCAAGGCTCCTGGAGGCTTCCACTGCTTTCCCATGTGTTGGTGAAAAGTCCACATCCTCCCAGAAAACAACCTGGAAATTACACCATAACTTTTTGTGACGTTAGCTGGAGATGGAGCAGAAAAGGGGAGCGGGGGAGGAAGGTTAATTGAACAGAAAGACCTATTTGAAACACCCTGTAAAATCTTGGAATTGGAATCATGGTGAGACCCTTAGTTCAGTTCATGAAGGCAGCATGTTTTAATTTGTGAGGCACCAGGAGGGTGAGCTGGGAAAGTCTGCAAGGCATTTTGTCTTCCTTTCTGAACCAAACCATAAAAGAAGCCCTTCAGTATACACAGGTATTTCTGGGTTTCTGCCATCATTATACTCATGTCTCCAGCAGCATTTAATTAATTCCATTATAGGGTTTTAGTTAAAGCAGTGACTGTTAAGTTAAACCATCCCTGTTATGGATGGTATTTCCAGAAAATTAATAATTCTAATACAAATTTTCATTGTGGGTTGGTTTTTGGATGTTGTCTGAGGTTTTTTTAATCACAAAATTAATAAGAAAACCAGAAAACTGCTCAATTTTGAGCCCCCAAAAGTGGGGCAGTCTTGATGTTTCTGGAAAGCCATCCTGTTGGGACCCAGATCCCTTACATCACCTCAGCTGAGGTGACCAACTGAGGCAGCCTCACTGAGCCCTCCAGGAGGGAACCTCAAATGATGAAAAGACTTTTGCCATGTTTTGTCTCCCAGCATGCTTGGTCCTGACAATAAGGGGACACCAAAGCAGCAAGGAGAGCAGGATCGAGTGGGGATCAGAGGAGGCTGAAGCCCCCAGGGCTGGTGCTGAGGCTCAGAGTTTGGCTGTTGAGCACACAAGCACTCTGCCACGTGCAAGTATTTAAAATATTACAGAATTAAGAAAAAAAAAATCAATGAAGCAGTACTGACCGTTTCTCTTGGATGAAGTATTGTTGAGGGTATCAGAACGGTCTCTTCATGCAAAGTCCTTGTGGTTGCCTGAATGAGCCCTAATTAAATTATGTATTAGGCTCCAGAGACGATATCTAACAGATAGGCAGAGCAAACGCACTGATAAAACCAGCGGGTATGTCTTCATCTGCTACAACCTCAGTGCCCTGCGCTGACAGAGAACAGCTACTCTGACCTTATCCCAGTAAACTCAACATATCTGCTGATGCGATGATGATTTTTACAGTTTCTTTTATACCTCTTTTATATACTTTTTTATAACTTCTATATTCTTAGTGGTTTTAGCCTACATTCTTAGACTTGTTTGTCAAGCTAGGAGACTAAACATCTTAGAAGCTTTGTAGTTAGGGATCAGAATGCCCCAGACCCCAAGGTCCTCTCCAGAACACATTTTGTAAACTGAGATAGAACCATCCAGGGGAAGGTTCCTTGGGGAGGGGGGCTCACTCGAGCCTCTCATTGGGGAATTTTTGATAGATATGCAGTTAGTAACACCTATAATGTTATACCAGATCTATTGGGGGTGTGCATTGTGGTGTGCATTTGGGTGCATTCCACATGGACGTAGTGCACCTAAGGATCCTTAAAATAAATACAAGGTAAAATCCCTTTTTCCCTTCTAACCGTGTTTGATTCTTGATTTTAAGACCAGGAAAAGGCATCACTGCCATAAAGCACAGAGCTGGAAAACCCTTACCCTGCCCCAGGGTGAGAGCCCCGTGGCCCATTCTGGCACAGAGCGGGAGCAGGGGGTGTTCCCGTGCCCCCGTGACCTGTCCCCTTGCCTTGCAGTGTGACGCTGTGGACACGGGTGAGGGGGGAGCAGCAGCACTGCCTCAACCCCAAGCGCCAGAACACCGTGAGGCTGCTCAAGTGGTACCGAGTATGGAAGGAGAAAGGCAGGTAAGCCCCAGTGTGCTGAACGGGTGAGGATCTTGGAAGGCAAGTCAGGCAACCAGCAGCATTCAGACATAGAAAAAGCAGGAAAATGCACACACTAGCAAATGCTCCAACCAGCACAGAGGATGTATTTCATTACCCACATTATGATTTTAAATGGATGTTCTTGATATTAATTCTTTCCTGCCACATGCAATTCTCGCTTCTATTTTGGCATTAGGCTGTTCTGACTATAAATAGTAATTATTTTTGGTTAAAATATTCATCAGCTGACGTTCTCAGTTATTTACATACACTCACCTCCCTTCTACGGGTAAAAATACAAGATGAAAAGCTAAACTACTTTCACACAGTCACAAGAAAAGCAGTCAGGAGAGATGGGAAGAGGGAGCCCTGTCCCACACTTCAATCACACCACCTCAATATCATCAATACTTGATGACACAGATGTTTGCCAATTTTAACTAGTGTATCATTCCCAGAAAAATGGTAATTTTCTGATAAATATCTCTGACAGCTTCTTTCTTGTAAAGAGGGTTGGGTTTTTTTCTAAGTCACAGACAGAAGACAGAGAGTGAGACGTGAATTCCTGATGGCCAGTGGTGATGTCCCGATCTGTAATTAAGGGGAGCTGCCCAGCTCCTGCCACGGCTCCAGCCATGGCCAAGAAAGAGCCTCCACACGCAGTACAGGTTCATCAAACCCTCATCCTCCTCATCCGGTGGGGAATTTGCTCCCCAAAAGTGAGCTCAAGTAAGGCTAGGGAGCAGCAGGCTCCTCTCTCTGCAGGCCCAAGGGTGCCAGCGATCCCCAGCACAGTCCTGGTGGTGCCTCAGGCAATGCCAGGGCACAGCAAGCCCCTGGCCATCTCCCCGAATTCCTGCCAGCTCGCTGCATCTGCTTCACAAACACAGCACGTGGGGAAGCACTGGCTATTGCATAACCACATATTTACACTCTTCCCCTGGTTTTTGGGGTTTTTTTTTACATAAGGCCATCATTAAGATGACAAAGGTTGCTCAGCCCCAGGCTTGTGCCCTCAGGAAACACACAGACAGACAAGCCCATCAAGTTGTGCTGTCAGGAAATAACCTAGAAAAATGAAATCGAGTCATATAATTGCAAACAACAGATACTGTGAACTTATTGTCTATACACAGCTCATGATAAGCTTCAACATTTGTATATGAGATAGGGATTTTCCAGCATTTAAAGTGAATTAGCAGATTTGGATTTCTTCATGTTATTTATCCAGATAATTGTGGCAGAGTGTGTTACTCCCGACATGCCTCCAAGATACAATAGTGTCAAAGTCCAACACTCGTCCCAGATGCTTTACGGATATAGGTAGCTATCTGGTGACTGCTGAAGTCAATAACTTACTTTCCAAATTATTTAGGCACAGGCTAAAAATCTGATTTTTGGGGTTTTATTATTTTTGGGTTATTATGTATTATTATTATTATTATTTATTATTGTTACTCGAAATGGAGTTTTTCAATTCCTAGTTTAAACACCCTGCTCTTGGCTCTTCTTTTGTTTAGGGTCTATGAAGAATAAGAGAAAGTGGTACGAGGAATGGAGTGGATTCCCTTGGCTGGCATAGGACTGGGCTCAACAGAAGATTATTTCTCTCTCGCAGACATAAGACACAAATTCTATATTATTATAAAGCACTTTTTACCAAGGGTCAGTTTTTACATTTTATAGCCGTGAGCAAAAGGCTTCCAGATTTCACAAGCATCTGTTGCACTTCTGATTTCATACCCGTCTGCTCTGTACTGAAATTAGGAAAACACATGCTTTTCGTTTTAAAGAAGTTCTTTTGGGATTTTTTTTGTTTTTAATTATTATTCATTCATACTTCACTATGATTCCAATCGAGCTTTATAAGCTCATTAGGCAAACAGAACTGTTTGTGACGGTGTTGTACAGCCATGGCCCTCGCCTCTGGCAGTGGCAAAGCTTCGGGGCTGGGGCTGTTGCTCGTGTTTGCAGCCTCCACCTCAGTCAGGCAGAGCAGGGACCAAAGACGAGTTTGCTGGGGAAGATGCCACTAAAATGTTGTGGCTGTATCTGCAGAAGTGAAGACCCTCAGCATCTCGTCAAATGAGCACGAGCATCACCTGTGTACCTCTTCTTTAATGGACTTGAGGTCTTGCTGCAAGGCAAAGCGTCCTGTATCTCCCAGTTAACCTCTCATGCATTAGAAAGCATTCCTAGGTCATTTTTATTACTAAGAAAATGTTTATTTTTTTTCCACCTGAAGCACTTACAGAAAGTTTGTGGCTTCAGTACTGAGACATCCTAAGCTTCAAGACTATTGTGTATGTTTTCCTAGATTTGTAGCAACAACAACAAAAAAAGCCTTTAAAAGGTACCTTTTTACGAAAAATACGATAGGGCAAACATATAAATACCTATGTATGTTTTAGTCACAATACAACATATTCATTATTTTGAATGTAATACTTCAATGTTAAGCAGTGCATTCCTCTTTTTAATATAACAAAACTACCTTTTCATTTGTAAATATACTATAGGAAGTCTCCCTATATTATCTCGCTGTATAATGTACTGTACTGCTAAATTATCATATGCTATTTAAATGTTTGAAATATTTAGAAGGTTGCATGCAGATTTCATATTTCTTTCTAAGACAAATGAAAAAAAGTAATAAAAAAAATATTTAAAAAATTTTGAAAATTGCTTGTAAATTTCCTTAAGCCATCACGGAACTCCTGCCACTTTCAATCACGTGGTAGCTGAATTGGTTTGGGGGGAAAACAGTAGGTCAGAGAAGCTGATCAGAGATCGGACACCTTGACGATACTGGAATTAGAAAACAATATTCCAGTAAAATTTACCTTCCTTTCTCATTTTAGGATTTGGACTTCAGCCAAACACTGAGGAATGCTGTGACATAAAGAAGGGTGATCCATTCGCCTGTGACCACTGGTCTAGTGCTGTGTTAAGTAAACATAAATCAACAACTTCAACTCATATAAAACCATGTAAAAAGTAGTTTGGACAAGATCTGGGTTAGATTAGGGACAGTTGTACAACAAAAGTCAGGCAACAAAAACCTGTGAGCCACCACCTCCTCTCCCTGCCCAGTTTCTGCCCTCGCCCACAGGGAGAGACTTTGCACCCAGCAAGGCTCCTACATCACTCCCCAGATAAAAGGAAAGCAACAGCTTGGAACGGTAAGGCCAGCAAGAGTTGAAAGGCATTAAAAGCTCCTGGTGTTCCCTGAACAGCACTGCTGGCCTTCCTGCCTGCTCCCAGCGGTGCAAGGGCAGCTGCACACGGGGCTGCTCCCGGGATCGGCACCAACTCGGCAACAGCAATCTTATCTTGCAGAACCAGGGCAATGCCTGGCCTCAGCTCAAGGGCTTCCTTTAGTTCAGACAGAAAAATAGGAAAATAAAATATAACCATTATATGTATATACATATATATATATATAGCCTAAATTACTGGGATAACCACCTGGCAGAGCTTGAGGAGAAAGAGGATTTCAAACAAGTTTCCTATTCTGCACAAGGGTGAAGCTCAAGCTTCAGACTCCTATGAGTAAAAATCTTGAGAAATATCCCAGGGTATTTAAGAAATTAATTCTCTGGGGATATCAAGCACAGGGGGCTGTTTCTGGCTGAACATCTGAACACAATCTCTGGGCAAACCCAGACCTGTGATTGAGCCAAGCTGCCCCTATCCTTTCTTGAGTCACATTTTAACAAAACCAATAGTTTTTCCATGAGAAGATTTGATTTCAACAGGCCGGCAGACTTCAAAAAAGGTTTCAGCTTATTTAGTGACTACTGGGCAATGTATTTCCTAGAAAAATATTGATATGGTTGCATAAGAGGAATGGTGTGCACAGCTCTGACTGCCCAAGCACAGGACTCACTGACTCATACCTCGCAGGGCAGAGCATGTACAAATGTCTTAGCTCTGGGTTCATCTGCCAGACCAAAACCACCAGCACCAACAAAAACTAACTAAGCACAGAGGAAACCAATTGCAATTCTTTTCCACTTGCTGGAATGGGAGGCGAAAAAAAACCCCCACCCAAAACAACAAACAAAATCACAAACCCATTTAAAAAACAAACAAACAAACAAAAAAAACCCCAACAACCAAAAATTGCTTGGTTCAATACTTTTATTTCCTTTAACCTAAAATCCTTTGAATAAAACAATTCTCAGAAACAGGAGTTGAAAACCCAAAGAGAAAAAACTGACTCTGAGCTGGTTTTCCCAAGTTCCTAAGCCTGCATCTCCAGGCAGGGTTGTTAATTTTCCAGGAACAAGAGGAGAATCCCTTGCTGTCCCTGATATGCAGTTGTAAAGGGAAATACTGCATCAGAGAGTAACAGCCACACACAAAGCATCAGCCACTTTCTTTCAGACTGGAACATCTCTGCTAAAACATATAATAAATATAATATATATATGTATATGTAGGTATCTCCTCCACCAAGACTTGGCAGCAATCTTAAGGTTTGGTTTTGTTTTCCCCAGCAGATTTCAGGTTGTGAAGCCGCAGGAGACCCTTCAATCCCGCCTCCCTCATATGCAGGCCATACATTTGTGCTCTGAGATCAAAAATGAAGCCACTGAAGTACGGTCTGAGCACACACCAGCCAGCTCTGACTGCTCCCCAGTTACCAATTTCCCTTCCCAAGACCCTGAACATTTGCAGGGTAAGCAGGAGCCTCGCTTCATCCTGGGGTACAGGAGCAGGACACGCAGACCCCACAGTTCCTTTACCTGAGCACCAGAGCTGCACCACAAGTGCGTGAACCCATCCCAGAGCCTCCAAGGAGGGCAGTAGGCAACTGCTTTCCCCATCCAGCCTGCAAATCTGCTCCCTGGCACTCTGCAGGAACACCAAGCCCTGCACAGGAGACCTGCCTACACACCCCATCCTTCCCCTGGGCATTGGGTACCCACAGGCTGCACCCATTCCCAAACAGTGCTATTAGATTTTATTTTAATGAAGGCACAGGGCTCACCCAAGCAGCTGCAGTGAGAGGACAAAATAGCAGGGAGACCTGCCTGGCCTTTTCAGCAAGAGTGCTATGTGGGATTAGTAATGTTACACAGAGCCTTTCACCACTTGCTTTTCACTTGTTCATATATGGTCTAGGTCAGCATGGCCAAAAACGTTTATTAAGAAATGATGGTTGCTTGGTGGTCTGTGTGAGAGGGCTCTCAGCAGGTCCTGCTGTGCCCCATCTCCCTCAGGCTCCCTAAATCAAGGCACAAGGCCACGCCAGATTGTTACACACGTGGGGACCTTTCCTGACCACATCCATGTGCTGGAAGTGCCGGTTCCACACCAACAAAGTTTTATCAGGGCTGTGGGAGCAAACCTGGGGATCGATGGTAAAGTCATTGTTGGGGCTGGGGGTTTGCACTGGTCACCCCTGAGACCTGAGTGGGAAGTCAAAGGCAGAGTTACAGCAACACGAATGCTCTCTGAGCTAATTAAACAGCAGAGCTGGGTCCTTTCTGGGCCCATATTTGTAGAGAATAGGAACAAATGTGAATAAAAAAGCCATCATCTCCAGGATTCACCATCCCACTGGGAGCCAGAGCCAGGGAGCTGTGCCTGTCCAAGGGTACAGGGCCTCTGTGCAACCTGACATCATTTAACAGGTTTTATATAAGCCCAGGCAGAGCTTGCACTCTCCAAAACACACTTCCCCTTAAGTCAAATGAAGCTCCAGTCACATTTGGGGTATTTTTCCTCCAAAAGAAGTTTTCAAAATTGAAGAACTGAAATCCAGATGTGCCCAGTATCTGAAGACCTCACTTATTCCTGGTTGTGCAGCACCTTTGGGAAAAGATAAGATGGTTTGGGCTTGAGATCCAGGAGGACGGACAGCCCGTCTTGAAAGCCCTGTCTGCACCAAGTTCATGCCAGGGCAGCCTGTAGATCTTCCATGCCTGGCACTCATGCTGGGATTTGTTGTTCAGTTTGTTCCCTTCAGTGGGTTGGGGTGTGCATGGCCACAACTGGAAATACAGGTATTTTTGAGGACTGCTGTTTGCAGCGCTCACTAACTCTGCTCTATCAGAAACTCTGTGTCTGTTAGTCATTGATTTCCCTCTGATCCTAAACCACAAAGAGCCAAGTGTTTCCTGGAAGTTCTTTGGTTTGCCTAGTAAGGCTGCACCACATGACCCTCCAGATATCCTTGTAACCAGCACGTATTTCTGGCAAAGATTTCCTCTAATTCCTTTACCCGGAATAGCAACAGGCATTGCCACTGCTTGAGAGACAGTGGATGCAGCTGCATCTGCAAGCAGCTCCAGCTGCTTAGAGTGACCACCAGTGCTCATAGATATCGATACACACCTTACAGAAATATTAATTGTTTGCAAAATCCTGGGCATCCAGGCAACTTGGAAAATCTCACTGAACTGTTGGCTGTGCTTTCTGACAACACATACCTGCACCTCTATGGAATATGCCTGCAAAGGTATTTGAGCTACCATTTCATAGAG
Organism: Lycocorax pyrrhopterus obiensis; assembly: GCA_014706295.1. NCBI lineage: Eukaryota > Metazoa > Chordata > Aves > Passeriformes > Paradisaeidae > Lycocorax > Lycocorax pyrrhopterus. The sequence goes on from JACSVZ010000018.1 coordinate 16,705,711, forward strand.
AGAAAGCTGAACACCTGCACAAAATGGGGTCACCATCCTTTTCACCTTCCAAGGCTTTCCCTTGGGCCACCACCTCTGCTGACCACCAGCGCTACAGTAACAGTCCCTGAGTCATGCTAGAGGTATTGAAGTATTTAATATCCAGTATAGATCCAGAAGTTGGGTTTTGAGCATTTCTGTGAGCCAGCACTACTTGAGATAAAGCCTTGTGAGATCAAAAGGATGGTTGGGAGGCCCCAGCAGCCCGGGATTCAGGCCCCTTCCTTTCTCACACCAGCACTTTGGTGTCCAGCAGCTCCTCGGCCATGGCCATCAGGCCACAGCCCAGATGACTGTTCTGAAGGAGCAGTGGGGAAAGCAGGGCTGAAAGGACATCTAGTGGCGACCAAAAACCTTCTCAGTCAGCCGGGGGACACCTCTATAGCCGTCTGCATTACAAATCCGTTTGGAGCCTGCTCGTTGTGCTTCTGTCGCTGGGAATGCTCTTCCCCAGCTATGCAGGAAAAGCTTCAACTGTTGCATTTGGTTCAGGAAACATTTCCAAAGAAAATTTTTTTTAGAAAGAAAACAAAGCCAAAAAATAATAAAAAAATAGCAAAGCAGCTGTGTTTTGGGAAGCCTGCTCAGAGATTCACACAGTCGTATTATCCTGTCAATTTGGAACATGTACACGAAGGGAAAAGAGAACACCTGGCTGCTCTGTGTCTACAGGAGCCATGTCCGTCACACCAGCATGGGAAACTGGATTGCAGCACAACTCAGGGCAGACTCATTCCCAAAACACCTGTCCCAAATCCTTTAAAAACATCAAGCGTTTCTGATCAATATGGTTTTCTTGCCCAGAGGTTCTCCCTCCTGCCACCCGCTCTCCAGCAAGCTCAGGGCCCCATGTGGTTGCCATTCCTCTGGTGTTGCATTGGGGTCCTGTCCTCAGATAGGTCCCTTTGACCTCCCAGCAGCAAAATCCACACACACACAGAGTATCACCCCCAGTGCCTGAAGTGGAGAACTTGTCCCTTTTGCTGGGTACCAGCAGAGCTACATCCGACCACCCAAACAAAGCCAAGACCCCTGGAAGAAATGCCTGCAGGGATGTAACACGCATGAGAGTTTATTCTCTGAACACCCAGTGACAGGTAGCATTTCTGGTCCTTTCGCCAACATCTGAAGTCCTCAAATCCCCTTTGATTTTTCTCTCATCTTTTGCCTGCTTGTGTTATCAGCTCTTTGGATAGTGACTGCTCTGACGACACACATGGAGGGCATCCAGCCCAACAGGAGCACTCCCTGCGAGCGGGCACGCGGGACCTGGGAGGGAGGAATGACATGACATGAAGTGACAGGAAAGGAGGCAGGCAGCCAAGGCCTGGAAAATCACCACGCCTGTGTTTTTGGTTTTCCTTCTGCACAATAAAAGAGGTTAGTGAATTCCTCTTGAATGGGTTTCAGAATCTCCTCCAAGGGAAAAAAAAGAATCCTGTTCATGTTCACTTAAGACTGATAATTGCAGGAATAATTATGATTTATTCCTGTCATAAATCTTGGAGGAAGAAAAGGGTTTTGAGGTTTGCAAGATTTGCTGGATGACAAAAGGAAAACACAGCTCTAATTGCCCTTCTTTGTTGTGTTTAATTAAGGATTCTGAAGCAACTGATCTCAGGGTTTTTTTCATGGTTTAAAACCTGCAAGGAAAAGAAAATCTTTCTGCAGAGGCACAAATCAAAGCTTTGTTGGGTTACTAGGCACTAAGTGTGCTACATCTGAACACTCAGGACACCCAGAAAAAGAAGCTTATTAAAGGAAAAGAAATGCTACAACAGGCTTCTTTCCACCACCACCCCCCCACTTCCAGTAGGCCTTGGCAATTTTGAGCTCACTTCTAATCCCGGAAGAAATGTCTTTTGTCTTTACCCCTCAGCATTTTTACCTCATTACTGCCCATTCAATTGTGTTGCATAAAAACACTTCTCCATTTCTATTACCTTCATAATTCCACCATTTACACTTTCCCTTGTGGTTTGCTTCAACTTCCTTTTTTATCTCTCCAGACTTATCACTTCTGCAACCACATCAGGAAAATCAAACCAGCCCAGAGCTCCTCAGCTCCTTCCCTGGGCCAGCAATTCCCAGTCAAGCACCACTTCTCCCCAGCAAGAACCAGTTTGCCAAGTGCTGCCTCTCCAATTCAAAGTGTAAGTGACTGGCAGGGTGTTCCCTCTCCATTTCTGTGCAACAACTGAAACAGTTCTGCCAGGAAAATCCAGTTCCTCCTCATTATAGCAACCAGTGTCAAATCATCACGTCTGGCTCTGAGCGATGCCACCAGCCCACGAGTTACATTATGCTCAGCCAAGGCTGCAGGAAGTTAAGGAATAGAAATGGCAAGAAATCCTTGGGATCGCTTTCAGTCTGAAGGCACTTGTGACAGGGCTTTTACAGAAAGCAGTGGCACTTGAGAAGCGTGGAACTCGCAGGCTGAAAACAGGACCAGCACACGCTGCATCCCCAGAGGGAACACAGAAACACAGAACAGTCTGAGTTGGAAGGGACCCACAAGAATCATCAAGTCCAACACTGAAGTGAATGGTCTTGTGAGGAAACAGAGGTTTGGGTTGAACAGAAGGTAAAATCCCAACAATTCAACTGCACAGAACATCCTAGATAATGATGCCTTGAAATGCTGCTCTACAGAGGGAAAATGTCAGCTTTAAAGGAAAAAGAAAACACTTCTTGGGTTTGTCATGATGTTTAGGGAATGTTTCTTTAGGGTCAGGAGAAAAGGATGAAGGGAGACACTGAATTTGGCTAAAGCTTGTTGTGGAAAATTTAAAAAAAAAATAAAATAGAAATGAAGAATAGCCATAAAGAAAAGAATGGAAGGAAAACAAACATTTTGCCGTGTTATAGGAGATATTTCCCCACTTACTTGAAGCAGGTGCCTGGGTTTTCCAGCAGAGCCTCTGCACAGGGTTATCCACCCTGGCCACAGCCGAGAGAGCAGGACCGGCTCCGAGCTGCAGCTTGGTGGAGGTTGACACCTTGTGGCAATTCCCATCACTTACAAGTCAGGAAAGCTGGGGTTTTTCCTTTTTTTTTTTTTTTTTTTTTTTTTTTTTTTCCCCCTGGCGAAGACGGTGGGTGGAGTTTATAGCCGAAGAGCTAAATTCCCAGCACCTGGCACGTCATCTGTGGGGTAGAGGTCTGGGGTCATTAACAGTTTAATGAAGCTAAAGAACACCAAACACTAAAAACGATATAAAAAGAAATCCAAGTCAAATCCTATTTGTTTCTGAGGGAAAAATAAAGAAAAGGAAAAAAGGATTCCTTGGGATAGCACCAGCTGTATATACACAAGGCCCACAAGACAAGTAATAAAAAGTGATCTAGCGAAAGATATTTCTCGGCAATTTCTCAGTCTCATTGGAACCCCTTCTCTTTGCACAGTGGGGTAAGAGGTGCAGACCCCTGACTAACTCCAACAGCTGCTTTGGAGGAGTGAAGCTGCACCAGCTCCAGAGAAATTATCTCTAATTCCCACTGGAGTAAACGGAAACAGGCTCAAGAGCTGCCATGCATTAAACCTGAGGTGAAGGAAAAAATACCTCGGGTTTTATGCCTTGGGTTTAAGAAGATGAAAAACATGAGATGTCTGTGGTCTGAAGAAGTGCATTCCCGTCTTCATTTATAATTAGCTATTTTGCTGCAATTTACTACATGCTTAAATTGGAAAAGAAAGCGGCATCCCCTCACCAGAAGCCCAGCAGAAATATGTCAGCCAAACTTGTCTCCCCTCATTAGCCAAATACTTGTTTCAGAGGAGCTTCTTATTGTGGAAGTGCATCCAGCCCCAAGGGGAAAAAAACCTCACCTAGGACAACATTTACTTTCCCTTAATCATGCTGCTCCATTGTCTAATTTCCTGAATACTGAATTCCTGAATACTAGAAGTAGTACTTTGTATTTACTTAGCATTTTACCCCTTCAAGCCATTCCAAAAAATGTATTAGCAGGCCTAAAACTTAGAGCTACACCAGCAGAAAAATGTTCAGGGATTATAAGAGCTGATACATACCTCGAAAACTATTCTTGCCACTTAACTGTGGGTCAGCCTTAGCTGCGTCCCCTGATCCTCCACAGTCCCACTCCAGGCATAAAGCACAGCACCTGAAGTGTCTTCCTGAAGAGCTTTTCCTTCTCACTCTCTGCCCAGTTCAGCTGCACCATTTTGTACTGGTATGGATACTAAAAAAGCTTCAGCAGGGAATTTCTTCAGCTCTCTGCAGCATTTTGTGAGAGCTCTGTCTTTCCCATGCAAGTAACTCAAAACAATGTTACAGTTTTGTAAACTTCTTGCACCTGCAGGTTGTTTTTGCAGGATTGTTATGGTTCTAACTAGAAAAGTATTTAGAAATAGATGTCTTAGAACTTGACCAATCCCCTCAAGGGGTGGATGGCCAAAGGACCAATTACCTTATGCCATTTAACACACTTTTGCGAACTAACGTATAAAAGCCCTTGGAAAAATTATTAAATCGCTTCCATTTATCCCTGAGCCTGGACTCTGTGTCGTTTCTCTACTCGTCCTCAGTGCGACAGCAACAGTACTGGTGCCAGCAAACCCAGCAGTTTGGACCCACATGCTGCCTGAGAGTTTTCAAGGGCTGTTGCACCAACACTGTACTTTTATTTTTCTCTTTATACCTGGAGGCATTATCCTAAAGAGCTACTGAGAGAGATGGTACCTGGCTGTGAGCATAATGGAGAGTGAGATGGACTCCCTCACCTTCACAGCTGCTTTCACCAACAAGGGGTTGAATTTGGGCTAGAATTTAAGGTGCTCATACCTGTGGGTTTGTCCCTGAAAAATGGGAACTGTAAAGGATATATTGCACATATAATACTAAGGTAAATGGTAAGTTAAATGGATAACCAGAGGCCATTTAAGTCAGTGCAAAGGGTTCCTTTAAATTCCAGAAAGCAGAGCAAATCTACACATTATGCATCATGTGCTGAGATGCAAACCCTTGTCTTTGTATGGCCGAATTTGCAGCACTGAGCCTTGGGGTGTCACCCTCGTCCCTCTCATGGCCAGGGTGGCAGGACCTGCACCCCAAAGGGTCATCCCTGGGGTCAGGGTGCAGGACCCTGATCCCGGGACTGTTGGCTGAAGCTGTCTCCTCTCCTTTCTCACCTGCCCCACTTTGCCCAGGCTCTGGGGCTCCTGCAAGCGCTGTCAGGTCCCTGCCCAGCCCTCACATCTCTTCAGGGGTGAATTCACCTGGTTTTTTGGGTTTTTTTAATTGAGAAATTGTCAGCATCTTCCTCACTGATACAATCTTTTACTATAGGTTGCCTCTATTTATGTATATAATACATCCAGTTTCCTTTGATGTGAAAGGCATCTGGATGGTTTCATACTGATGTCCCGTTAGAGAAAAACCTTTCCTACCTGCCCCAACAGCCTGGAAGTGGATGCACCTCAAAATGGCTCCCCACTTAAAAATACGTGAAGCATCTCAATTTTCTTTTATGTGCATGTGCTCTATGCCAGGGCAGAGCAGCGACTGAGGTGTGACAGGGAATTTTGATCAAGGCTCCCTGGGAATGCGAGTGACCCAGCCTTCCTCTCCTATTCTGTGTGCAGAAGTACAAACACTTACAGATGTAGAAGTCGGTATCATCACAGGAGCTGCGCGTGCGTGTGTGTGTGTGATGCCTGTCTCTGCACACGTCGGAGTGCGTGGGGGATGCGGGTCCGTGGCTGGGTGCACATGTGGGACACGTGTCTGTGTGGCACATCCATGGGGGGGCTGCTCCCCAGCCTTGCCCTCCCGCCCCGAATCCTGGGGAAGGAAGCAGGCAATTCCCTTCGGGTGCAACCCTTGTCCCTACAATGCCAGAGAAGGGATTATACCAGGGATTAACATTTTAAACTCCCCTTCCAGACCTACTCAATCAAAGATCCTCAGGCCAGTAATCGTATTTCTGTCCTGAGATTACTGCATTCCTAAGTCCAAACCTCAGTTTCAGGAGAAGTTGAGGAGAGGTCCCCCCCAATGCCTGTTCACCCCAAACTCCCTGGGGTAGGGCAGAACCTCTGCATTTGAGTTTTCTTCCCTTTTTTAGCCATTCTCTCCAATCCTCCTGCCATGGTCGGGAGAAGACTCCATGAATGCTTTTCTTGTCGCCTGCCTCCTCCTAATTCCCAGTAATTTATCCTGTATTAAAACTCCCTTAAGGAAGAATGGCCCGGGACCCAACACCTGCTATGCAAATGGCAGCAAATCCCCCGGCCCCCGCAGCGGGGCAGTGGGGACCCGCAGGCTGACGGTGGTCCTGGAACATCCTCCCCCGGCTGCAAGGCTCCACCCTCAGAGCCAAGGGGGATCCCCAGGGCTGGGGGGCACCCCCAAACCCCCCCCCTCCAAGAGTTCGGGCTCATTTTGACCCCCACATTATAGTGCTTAATTCTTTCAGGTTATCTTTGCCCCTCCTAAGCAGAATTATTGATATGGAAGGTATAAAAGAAAACCTGAGTGTCTCAGCATGTAGTTAAGCTTTCTGTTTTGGACGTTGTTGGGGGATTTCTTCTGCAGGGCAGTCAGTGAATTTGGTCCCTTTCTTTTAGGATAAGTATTCTAGCTTCAATTAGAAAAACACAAATCAATGAAAGAGGGAGAATTGTGGGAGGGAGAAGGTGAAGGGAGAAAAAGAAGAGAAGAAAAAGCTCTCGCACAATAAAGGTGATGGGGAAAAGGGCCCATTTCTCGGACATGACATCCTAATCTCATTTTTCCCAGTTAATGTGGTAGCCAGGAGGCTGGGGAAGCTCCAGGCAGGGAGCGTGGCCCAGCAACATGACCACACCAGGGGGGTTTGGCCCTTTTCCTTGGACAGCTCGGATTAGGGATGTCGAAACCTCGGGCAGCCAGCCGCACCCCCGGGCACCTGCACTGCACACTGGCTCCAGCCCATCTCCCCGGGGGTGCCCATGCTGGGGAGCCCCACAGGGATCCCACAAGCCCCTCCATCTCCACGCTTTCTTCCCGTGGCCCTTTACCATGATCACACATTTCCCAGCCCTGAGCACTTGAGTGACATTTGGGCTATTATTCGAGGAGATAGATTGTTTGGCCTGAAGATGCATTGTTTGGGCTCCTCATAAAAGAAACAAGTTAAATGCCACAGCTACCACACACAAAAATGACTCCTTCTGGCCATAAAACCAGTGGGACAAGGAAGTGGTTGTAGGAGTCAAACATAATTGATGCTAAGAAAGATGTTATAAATAATCTGTGCCGAGTCCTCTCTCATGTGTCTCAAAACCACAGAAAGTGGCGCTTTTTTTTTTCTCTTTATCTCCCCTTGAATTCAGAAGCATAATACACCGTGAGCACCAATAATTGATGTATGTTATAATTCTTCATTACCCTATCAGTAGTCTGGGAAAATTGGAAGAAAAGAAAATGCCAGAAAGTTATGGTAAAACTTAAGATGCGACAGAAGTAGCTTTCTTTGCTCATGCTGTGAGTGTTTGAATAAGAAGAATGTCCCTGCACTGTAACAAGCTAAAAGAATGAGGAAGACAAAGGATTTCACGAAAAAGGTTTAGATAGAAGACAAGGCAAGTGAAACTGAAAGGAAGGGAAAAAAACCATTTACAATGGAACAATGCGTGTACTAATCGCTTTGATATATTATACAAACCCAAAGACCCAAAACATTGTGTAATTATTTATAAATGACTTCTCCACTCCTGTGTATAATACCACAGAAAGAATAAAACTGCAGGCTACTCTCTAAACTATTTCTAAATAGACCTAGCTCAAAAGGAAGCAGAAGTGTTTGAAAAAAAATAATTAATGGTTGATTTTATGGTTGTCTCATTAAAACATTTTAATTACAACAAACAAAATACATTTGTGCTTGCAGGGAACAATCGTTTACCTACGCAACCCCCCCCCCCCCTTCTAAAGAGAAGCAAAATGTTACATCATATGTTTAAAACCTGAAAATAAAACATTCCCACTATTTCTGCAGATCCCCAGGAGGGGTTGAGCCCTGTCTGCAACTCCAGGCACTTGTGCAGGATTTCAGAGCGGATTTGGCTCGCTGGGCCAGGACCCCACTGCTGCATGGGGACACTCCTTGTGATGCCCCCCATGCTCCCCACCCCAGGCAGCCCCTGGCACACGGCCCGAGGCCTCACACTGGCCACAGGCAGGTAGGAGACGAGGCCAAATCCTTTAAAGACAAAGCTCTTGAGCTGCTCCCAAGGTGTTTCCCTGGCAGGAGAACTGGCTCCTGCTCCAAGAGGGGTTAATGCTGCCTCCCTGCAGGCTGAGATCCCTTTCAGACACTGGGCTAGCAGGGCTGTCCATTAGCCAGCAGCCGCAGCACCAACCCCTGAGCCCCCTGTGAGCCTCGGGCCGGGGGCTGTAAGGTGACTCCAGCGGGGTGAAGGGTCCCAGGGGCACAGCCCCGTATGTCCACCCCTACCCTTGCAGCCCTCACTGCACGTCCGTCCCCAGACCAGGCTGGGCAGAAGCCACTGTGCTCTGCACCATGTCCAGACAAGTTGCCCCACTGAACCTTCTCCTGGTTTCTACCTGCTTCTAAAATTCCTGCTGCATCCACCCGGGCATCTCCAGGGCTGAGCGAGCAAGATTCTTCCTTTACTCCTGCAAGGCACTGGGTCTAACTTTCTGCTCCGGGTGATGGCTTTGCCATCAGCCATGTCACCTCTCCGAATTTAGTTCAAGCATTCTCCACAGGCAGCTCTGCCTTCTCTTTCTGGCCATGCTTTCAAACAATGAGGGAGCAAAAAAGCAGTATTCTCCCAGTTGATTTGTTATTTTGACACTCATCCCACGAACTCATCGTTAGTTCAAGCCCTCTTGTAATAATGTAACAAAAGACAGAGTTTGCTGAGTTGATATAATGATGTGCATCTTAAGACCTGAAAAAAAATTATTACCTCTGACTTCTCCGAAGCACTCCAACTGTAGGAGCAGTTTTACTGTGAACTGCTCATTTCCATGCTTGAAGAGTAATGCTAACACTGCTCTAACAACCATAATTCTGGTTGGGTTTGAAAGGTGAGGTCGATTTCTGACATGGAGTTTTATTTACCTTTATAAGGTACAACAGTTACCAGGGAATGGCATCTTCTCACGGACTGGCTTTTCCCTTGGAGGAAACAGTGCATCCAGAGAGCTGCAGGGAGCCTTGTGGCACATTTTCTCCAAAAGCCCTTCCTCCACCTTTATTCATCAACTCCTACTTTTTCTGGAGTCCAGCCATGAGTGAGACCCCACGCACGATGTCTCAACATGAGGGCAGGGGAACGAGCTTCATGCTCAGGGCCTTACCAGTGATAAATGTGCTGCATGGAAATGCACGCACAACAATGCACATTTTGGATGAGCAGTTTGCCATCACTTGTAAGGAAGGATGGGCCGATCCAGCTGTGCTTTTTCATAGTAATAAATGCCACTTGAATCTTTTTCCCTTTCACTTTTTTTAAGTGCTGTCTCTCAAAGCAAATGATGAAGTATTTCTGAAAACTTCCTTAGAGTTCAAAATATGAAATTAATAGCATCCATGAGTCCAGCTGAGCCCAGCTGCACTTACATTAAGGTGGAAAAATTAGAATCAAAGGCTAAAACTCAGGATAAGGCCATCAGTGAGATGCTAGCAACATGCTGTGTGTTTCTTGAAATCAATGGTCCTGTTTCATTTTGGAATTTTTTTTTTCCAATCCCAGAAAACTTCACAAAACTTCAGCAGCCGACTTCCATAGGAGCAGGCCCATAAGGTGTAAGAGCTATTATCTGTGTTGGCTGAATAATTTATCTGCAAAATTAGTAGACTGCCTGTGATAGAACTGGTTGAATTATTCATCGGGAATAAATTATCCAAGATATTTAGCACTTCTTTCTGTTTGCGAAGGCTTCCTGAAACAATTCTGGTTCTCTGAATGCATTCGTTATTCATAAGTACGCAGTGAATAGATTATGCAAACAAATTTCAGCCTATGGGTTGTTTGTGAAACATTCACTTCAGCCCTAGCTATTCATGGCTGTGACTGATCACAGAGACACATGGTGCTCTCTCCCCTCCTTGATTGGAGCACAAACTTTTAAAACAAGAGAATAACAAATGACAAACTGCAAATGATGGATAAGGACTAATGAATAATGCGCTTTCACTGCAAACTTTCAGACAAGTGATCGGTTGTGCCAAAGTCTGTGAAACTCTAGGGAATCATAAACATTTTAATGAATAAACTATTGACTGCTCAAAGACACCTAAACAAAAGACAATAAAAGTGTTGCAGACAACACTGGAGTTTATATCACTATATATAAAATGCACAGTAACAAAAGTTGAACACTTTTTGCCATATGCTTCCATAACCTTTAAATTTTGGTCCCTTCTGGCTTTCTGGTTAGTGCTAGAAACTCCACTGTCGGTCTCTGCTGACAGAGGCCTCTAATTGTGCCGTCACTTAAGGACATGAGTAACTCAGTGAAGTGGAACTGCTTAGTGCAGAAAGTCACTTATGTATGCAGAGGCCCTAAAAACATCAGCCTGATTGCAGGTCCGGTGATTGAGAGAGCCCAGTCCCTCCCGGGAACAGCCAGGCCCCCGTCGCCTGCCCTACGTGGGTATATTGCACAGCCCTGGTCTGCAAGAGTATAAAGATGTAAAAAAGCAGAAAGAGAGCTGATCCTGCAAGCTCGGCCGCTGCCAAACTACTTCTAGTTTGAGACTCGTTAATATTCATCACCCAGGGCTTTTTGGATTGCTCACTTCTGTTCGTGATCTTCTTGGCACAAAGAAGGCTGTTTGTGGCAGTTTGCTGGTGTCGTGGGTCATCTCAAAGCAAGGAGGGTGGAAAGTAGGAATAACTGATAGCAAACTCCTCGTGCAGGTTCAAGTAAAGAATGGTTGCTGTGAACTTAAAATGCAGAGATAGACAATAATTTAGGCTGTCAGTATTCCCCGTTTATCAAAGATCAAAGGCATAGGAGAAAATCAAAGGAGGGGGAATCAATCTACATCTTGGTTAAAGGGGAAATCAGGTAAATACATGTGAGTTTAAGCATAGGCACCTGAAAATGGCTATTGATGGGTGGTGAAACTGAAAACCTTCCAGGGGCACAAGTACCTGAGTGCTGACAATGGAGCTTCTTCGAAGCAGGGAGAGCAGGATGCAAAGAGCCAGATGTCAGAATGAGGAAATTTTTTAGCCAGTTACAAAACTGTGGCTTCCCAAAATGTTAGATAGCGATACCCTGGCACTGAATGGGGATTAGCAGAGGCAGCAAAAACTTTACAATCAAAACAGCACAATTCTTTGTTTTTATCCAGACAAAGAAGAATTGTATCTGCACATTGTATATGCAGTGCGTATGTATCTATACACAGTGTATATATATTGTGATCACAACCACCGAAATTTATAAAATAAATGTCCTTTGGAACTTTTAACTTTCTGAACACCTGCAAAACCCTTCTCAAAGCGAAGCACATGAAAGCCAAAGTGCGTGTTGATATTGACCTCAGAAACGCAGGAGGGAAATACCTGCTTTGAGTTTTACCATTTTAGAGTATTTTCACTTTGACGGGTGGATGTAGAAAAAACGCAAGGTGCAACGAAAACCTGACAAAATCTTCCACCCGCATCTGGCTGGGGAATAATCCACGGCTCATCCCCTGGAAGTCCAGATTAACCTTTTTCTTTCCCCGAACCCCCTGCTCGCAGCGGTTTAAACTCACACTGGAGCCCCTCCGGCCGGAGCGGGACGGTGACCCCTCCACCCCCGCGCTGAGCCGCGACCCCCCTGCCCCGCTTTGTCCTGCCGCCTCCCTCCCCGCACACGGGGGGGACAAAGCGGAGGGACCCCCCCTCTCTCCCCCGTCCCCCGGGGGCGCGGCAGATGCGCGGCCGCCCGCGGTAATTGCGGGCACGCTCCGGAGGGCGCGGCGCACGGGGCCGACCTGCCGCCTCGGCGCGGCCCCGCGGGGCGGCCACGGGGCCATTGTCCGCCCGCCGCTATAAGAACGGGCGGCCGCGCCGTCGTGTGCCAAAGCCGCCGCTCACACGAGCGGATCGCAGCCCGCAGCACTTCAAAGCCACGCGCGGTCGCGTGTCCCCCCGCCCCGCCTTTCCCCGGGCTTTGGCTCTTTTTTTTTCGCCTTTTTTTTTTTTTTTTTTTTTCGGCGCTGGGTCCCCTGCCTTCCCCTATAGCGGCCGGCTCGGCTTTTTCCTCTCTGTATTTTTATACCGTTATTGCTTAACCGCATCCCCGGGAGTGCTTTTCCATGTGAGTACGGGAGCGCCGGCACCTGCCAAGCACCCGCACCGCCACCCCCTTCGTTATATTTATTTTTTTCCTTCCCCCCCCCACCCCTTCCCCGGCCGCTTCGCACCTTCCCCTTCGCTCCCCCCTCCATCCTCCCCAGCCCCGCGTGGCAGTGACGGGGCTCCGGCTTCTCTCCCGCAGGATGCCCGCCGAGGCGCCCAGCAGCGGCGACGGCGCGGAGCCCGGCGCTCCGCGGGAGCGGCGGAGACGGCGCGGCCGTGCGCGGGCGCGGACCGAGGCGCTGCTGCACACGCTGAAGCGCAGCCGGCGGGTCAAGGCCAACGACCGGGAGCGGAACCGCATGCACCACCTCAACGCCGCCCTGGACGAGCTCCGCAGCGTCCTGCCCACCTTCCCCGACGACACCAAGCTCACCAAGATCGAGACCCTGCGCTTCGCCTACAACTATATCTGGGCCCTCTCCGAGACCCTCCGCCTGGCCGAGCAGTGCCTCCCGCCGCCCCCCGCCTTCCGCGGGGTCGCCGCGCCCCCCAGCCCCGGCAGCGACGCGGGGTCCTGGCTGTCCAGCGCCTCCCCGTCCGCCCCTTCGCTCTGCGCCTCCGCCTCCGGCCCCAGCAGCCCCGCCACCTCCGAGGACTGCGCTTACGCGCCCGCCGACAGCCTAAGGGGCTTCCGCGGGCTGCCCGCCGGCCCGGGCGCGCCCCTCCGCTAGCGCGCACCGCCCCGCGCCCCCCGCGCACCGCCCGGCGCTCCCGGCCCAGGGCCGGCGGAGGCAGGGGTTTGGGAAGAGGGGGGAGCCTTGTCCCGTTGCACTTTTCATCACTCTCCTTCCCCCCGGCCCCTTCCCCCCGACTCCCGCCTCGCCTCCCGCGCCACTCCGAAAAACTGGGAAGAAGAAAAGCGACAGATTTGCTGCCGCAGACGAGGTGAAAAGTCAATTTTACAATTTGTAGCTCTCCAGCGAAGAAAAACGAGCATGAAAATTTGGTTTGAACGCCCTGACAATGCCATGAAAAGGCTTAAGGGGCCGATGCGGCCCGGGGCGCAGCGCGGGGCTCAGCGCGTCTCCGCGGCCCTGCCCCGGGGCGGCTCAGCCCCTCCCGGGGGTCCCAGCACCAGCCCCGATGGGACCCCGCACCCGGCGGACAGCGGAGAGGCTCATGCATTATAGATGCTGACCCCCAGCGCGGCCGGCCTGCTTTAGAGTGGGAGCAGACACGGGGTATTCAGCGACTGGACCAGAGAGCGGTTTAATTTATTCAAGATGTTCATTCATATGAAAATTGTATTTTTGTACATAAAGAGCTTTATTCTATTATTATACCTCTTATCAAAGTGGGGGTATTGTTTTGGTTTGGGGTTTTTTAAGAAATCGTACTTTACCCTGTAAATAAAATTTTTAACGTTTGTACTGAATTTCGGCAGTGCCTCTGGAGTTTTGTTTCTTGAACTCGAGGGGTTCGCTCCTCAGAAGGAGGCTGGGGTGGAAGGGAAGGGATCATCCCACGGCAGCAGCCAGCACTTCTGACACCCCACTGGCCACAGACACATGTGGCTACCTGGCCCCCAAGTCTCCTAAAGAAGGGATTAGAGCCCTGTTCAGGAGATGCAGGCAGAGAACAGGAGCAGAGTGGTGATGCCAGCAGTGCTGGTGTTTCAGGCTGTCCTTGCCATGGTTCACAGCAGGAGCTGCAAGGTGTCAGGAGCTTTGGAGCAAGGAGAAGGTGCTGCACCCCTGAACAGGGTACAGAGCTTGTAACTTTCCCTGAACCTGCAACACTGGCAGAGCTTGACTGGCATGAGCTGCCTCTTTTCCTCAAGTCACAAGGGGGGATGGAGGCTCCCCCAGTTCACTCACAGGCAGGGAGAGGAAAAAGAGTGGCCAAATGTGCCATCTCATGACCTCCGCACCAGCTCTGGCACAGCTCTGGCTCTCATCTAGAGACTGAGGGTGTCAAGAGCACCCTCATCTCCAGGAAATCTGCTCCACTGTTGCAAAATCCCAAACTTTCCTTTCTCCTGCAGTGGTGTGTAATGGGGGAGCCCTCTGACCCCCAAAATCCTACCTTGCTGAAGGGCTTCTACTCTTCCTGACTTCATCCTCCCTTCTCTTTAGCATTGCTCAATGCTCCCATATTACACTGGGCACACAGACCCTTAAAAACAAGTTTTATCCTCTTTGTCTTATTTTATGGGGGAAATGAGGCAGCTCAGACATGCCTCTACAGCCTTCTCCAAAACATGGGTGAATTGAAGCTGCGTGTGCAGTTAGCAGGGAGCGTGTGAGGAAAGATGGATAGATGGTATGGTACAAGCCCAAATAAACCAGTTCCTACAGATCTCTGATGGGACAGCCAAGAATTATGGAATGAATTGACTTTCATTTTTCTGTGCCTCAGTTTCCCATCTATAAAATTTGGGGTACCACCATCTCACATCATCAGTGAATTTAAAGATTTAATTATGCAGGGCTTTCAGTGTACTCATATGCTCAGGGCTGCAGTAAAAGCCCAGGAAGGAATGCTTTAGGACAAGATCATACACTGTGTGGGGAAAAAGGCAGAGGGCAAACACTGGAAGCATCAGACAGAACCCTGAGAAGCTGTTCATCACACAAGCAAAAACTCTGCCTGAAAGTTAACCCTCCTGTGGGAAGAAGGTGGAGATACTACCAAAAAAGTAATTTGGGATCATATAATTGTCACAAAAATTAGAAGGAGAAGAGTTGAATTGTTTACACAGACACTTCAGTGTCAGCATTTCCTCCTGTTTGAGTGCCTGAGCCTGCAATATAGATAAATATTTCTTCAACACAGTTTTCATATGCATGTCTATACAGACACACACCCACCTCTGCTTCTCAGTAACTAAAAATGCTGAAAAGTGTTATTTTTTGGAAATCCTAATAGCAGCATAATACTTATATTAATTAAAGACACCATCAACCAGTATAGGGCAGTTCCTTAATGATGTCCTGTTAAATAAAAGAGATTTGTGAAATCTAATTCTGGCAGTAACAGGTCTTGATCTGTGACGCAGTGAAGCTTTGCTTGCACCTGCCCTTGAAAGCCAGGAGGTTTTGTATGCAGGAGCCTCCAGGGGCTGAAATTTAGTACAGTCCATGGAGGCGGAAGGTCATCTAAAGTCACTGGGTCCCAAGACACTGGACTTCAATCTCAAAGAAGAAAAAAAAAACTCCATGAAACTTCAAAATATCCTCTATTCTTTTGTGTTTTCTTAGCTGCCAGCAGAGATCCGTGGACATTATGCAGTATATAAAGACCATACATCTACCAGGACTCAGTGTATGATGTTAATGTTCCTAATGGGCAATGAAAGCTGCAAAGTGCGTGAGGACACAATTAGATTCATACATTAACATGAGTCAGAGAACAGTTTTTCCCCGGAGCGGTGATAGGTTCAGACATAGTTGAACAAATCTGCCGCCGGGACAGATGGAATGCCCATATTCAGAGGCTGCAGCACCAACCTGCACCCTCGTTTACAACAAGGGGGTTTGTATTTATTTTTATCAAAAGAATAGTTTGGTGAATTGGAGCAGGCTTCCCCGGCTGGAAGCAGGCGGCTATTTTTAATTGCACTAAAATCATCTCCTTGCATTACTACAGGGGGGAAACAATACGTGAATTAAATACCAGGGCTGATGAAAGCATTAGCAATTTTTTTGGAAAGACCAGATTTTTCTGTGTTAAAAAATATCCATAAACAGGCAACAATCTCTGTCCCACTGAAACCAGTGGCAAGATCCTTATAGACTTCAGAAATAACTGAAATAGAATCTTGATTTTTAATCTTGGCACCACATTGCGTGTGCATTTTTTCATATGTCTGCTGATAGGTGTTGGTAACACTTTACCCCTGTTGGAACCATTCAACCACCTCCAGGGCATGCAAGCATTAGGGACCCTCTGCCAGGAGGTTCTGCAAGTCCTTAGGTCTGTCTTAATTCCCCTTTAGTTAGGAGAGAAAGTCTGAGATGGCTCCATTGATAGGGAATCCCTGCTGGCTGGGAGACATCCAGCACAGACTTTCTCGGAACACAGCTGGGATTATCCCACTTTCTCTCTGGTGGGATTTACTGTGGGGAAACAGTCCCTACCAACTTGCTTGTGTGCTCTGATTGGAAGGGCCCACAGCAGCTGGAACTACTCTGTTTCAGCCTTTTCCAACTGTTTTGAAGCTCTGGAGATTCTCTGTAAATTACCTGTGCTCAACAAGTGAGCAAATAACTGCAAATCCAAAATTCTGTACAGGTTTTAGATAACAAGTGTTTTCTGTAGTTTCAATGCCATGTGGTGCCCTATTTAATGTCATCCCTGCTGTGGTGAGGCTCAAATGATGCTAAGGGTTTAGTTATGAACAAGAGCATCCTCAGAAGGATTTGCATTATTGGGCCTCAATCTGTCATAGATTTTGATTTTACTCTGTACATGATCTGTAAAATACAGTCTGCGCTACCACCTCTGAGCACATGAAACTTAATATTATAATTACAGATCTCTGGGGCTCAAATGCTCCATTAAGACTGATTTGTATAGTAGGTAGAGATTATCAGAGCAGAAGCAGGTGAGAACTAATTTTCAGGAGCTTTTTTTGTTGGTGGCATATGCAATTAAAAGAAATCCTCTGGAGGAGCGGAGCTGCTAAGGACCAAGCAGATTTACTGTCTGCACTGTATGTGAGCAAAACAGAGATGCAAAAATGCTGCATAAATACTTTAAGCTGATACTTTGCCTCTTATTTTTATAGTCTTCAAATAATACTGCTAGAAGTGTTTTAAGCCTAGATTAACAAATTAAATGCCTTGTTAAAACCGGGTTTATGCCCAGTAGCCCGGTAGCAGTGCCTACGAACAACTAATGCCTGTTCTCTCTTCCTCCTCAACCGAAAGGCCTAATGGTCAATGTGAAAAACTACTGAAGATCCCACAGATGTCACAGAGCCATGGTGAAGCAACAGATCCCTTTAAAAGCCCTGTGGGACCCAGCCCTGTTATTAATCCCCAGGGTGATGAGGAGTGCAAGGCTGAGATGAAGGGGTGAAATAGCCATGCCCCTGGAAGCAGGGGTTTCCCCCATGCTGAGGTTACTGTTCTCTCAGGAGAGATGGGAAAGGGTTCACGTGAGGCACTGCTGGTGCAGACCAAGGCTCCACACGCCGAGCAATGCTCCTCCATTATCATCACTCTTATTTTTCAGTTGTCAGTCTTCCAGTTTAAGATCCACTAGACAAGAGTGAAAAGACTCTTCCCAATGGATAATGCTCTTCTCTGCCAGCGTGGAAATGCTGATAGCACAGCACTTGTTGTTACTCAGGTCTCCCACTTTTGCCTCTATTTGGCTGTGCAAAGCATCTTACTGCTTATGAAAGAAAATCTTATGAAACTCTGGTTGTTTGAAAAGGACAATGAAGTATCACATTAGAGAGGCTGGGACAGAGATGCCACCCTTCTCCATGCCAAGTGGACAATTCCACAAGTACAAGAAACTCTTCTCACTCAGCTCTTACCCCATTCGTTTTACTCATTGACTGCCAGTAGGACTTCAAGCAAAGGTCAGTGGGACTTTGGCAAAGGTCAGTAGGACAGAGCACACAGCATAGCTCTGCAGAGAGTGAAAACTTGTGGAAGCAAGACTTTCAGAGAAGAGATTAACTTTATTCTTTGAGTAATCATGAATAAGTGTCCACAGGCGCAGTCTTGTATGCACTCTGCCAAATGGAAGTGTTGGAATCAAGTCCAGAAATTTGGCGTCCTAACACTTTAATCGGAAAGAAAATGCTTCGAGTGTCTCACATACATCCCTGCTCTGTTTTCATTCATTTTGTTGCATTATTCAGCCCCCTGATCCTTTGCTTTCAATCCAAGAGATTCATTGTGCTTCAGGGAAGGACCAGCCTGTGTCAGTGCATGGTCTCCCTTCCACTCTTCCTTCATGCTTGTGGGATGTACTTAATTACAAATTGAAGCATGCAAGGGGACTGATGCCTCTATTTCCCAAACAGGGATTTGGCAGAGTCCTCAGGACTTCACTGTCTCTTTCTTGGATTATTACATTCTGCACATTCCAGGATAATCTTTTTCTTTAACCTGAAGATTTCACCAAATTGCCTTCTAGGAAAGCATTTAAAGCTGTCTAATGGCAGTCCAAGGTGATTACAGACCTTAATGGTTTGTTGCACAAATAATGGATTAAGTTCCATCTGTAGGAGTTAATTTGACTTATTTTTACAAACAAACCACTTGTTCTGCTCCTCTCTGTATGGCAGGTGTCAGCAATCTTTATAAAATCATACCCAGGAGCACCTCCAGCAGGACTGTCTAGGGCAGCACCTGGCATCGATAGCCCAGCACAAACCTGGCAGAAGATCGTGCTTTTCCACCTTGCAGTTTCCATTGAGATGACAAGCCTGAAGAAAGACAACATTTGCAAACATGAAAATACAAAATCCCAAACCTAAGATGGCGTTAGTCCACTTATTGGAGGTGGCAGGAGAAGAGACACATAGCCAAGGGACATTGTGGACTTAGAAGTTTGTCCCTGTCTCTGTTGTAGGGACCAAGAGATCTGGGGGCCCTGGATGAACACTTCAGTTTAGGTAAATGAGGCCAAACAGAGAAGGCACATGTTACAAATCAAATGGAGGAAGACAAATTCCCAACGTGGTCATTTTCCTGTTGGATTCCCCACGTTGACCTTCAGGATAATGTACAGAAAAGAGAGTCTCAAAGGCAGGGTCAGAAATAATGAAAATCACTAGTCACAGGTAAAAGTTGATCAAACTACCCTAAACACCTTTCCCACCTGGACTTCTCCTTGAAAATATTCACTTTTGAGGAAGCAATGTCCTCCTAGGCAAGGCTGCAATCTGTGTGGAAGAATGGGGCATGGCCTTCAGATGTAAATCTAACATGGACCAGAAAAAGCATCTCTTCTCCTGTAGATTTCTAGTTTGGTCTCTGGGACTCACAGAAAACAGGCAATATTTATCTATACATTATTGTGCTCAGACCCTAGAAAAGCTAGAGACCTTGCCAGTAAAGACCAGCAACTACAAGCAGCTGAGTCAATCCCTCCCTTCAAAGCCTAAGACCTTGATTTACTTTTTTTACTTTTTCACTTGACAATCCCTAGATATAGATGCAGGAGTTTCTCTACTTCACTGGTAGTAGTATTCAAACCGAAGGGATTTAACTCCTGAGATAAAAGAATATGGCATTTTTTTCCTTCCTATTTGAGTACCATCTCTCCTGCAACAAGTCTTTTGTAAGCTGAAAGGAAAACCCTTCCTGTCACAACACCAGTAATGGATATTGCTCTCTCAATTACCCCTTGCTCCGCCAGGAGAGCAACTGATGCGCATCGTGTTTATCCAGCTCACTGAAGTGCTTTCATTATCTAAGAAAAGAGGTTAATTAGTATTTAATCAATCTTTTCACAGGGTACAGTTTCCTCCTCTCCTATTTGCAGTCCAAAAAGATGTCAGCTTCCAAAGCCATAATGCCCTCTTGATAAATCAAGTGGCAGCTAATGAGGTCTTTGGTCTCAGGGAAGGAAGGTCTGGGCTACCTGTCACCAGCAAGGCTGTCACCTGCGCTGCTCTCCCGGGAAGCACTTGTTGGGATGCTGGGAGATGCAGGGAGCCATATGGGATGCAGAGAAGGGAATTGTCAGCTGAGGGAAGGTGGTGGTGGCTGTGTACACCCCGGACTGGAGCACGAGTGTGTTTGTCCAGTGCATGCCTCACTCTAATCAACCTTGGAGGATTCACAAGATAAATCTCACAGAAACTCTACCCTCGAGAAGGAAACAGATGGCAATTCTTTCTCTCTCTTTCTTTTTCTTTCTTTCTTTCTTTGTTTCTTTCTTCCTTCCTTCCTTCCTTCCTTCCTCTCTCTCCCTCTCTCTCTCCTCTTCTTTCCTTCTTTCTTAAGATAACCCAGGAGCCATCCCTGCACCTGTATGGGGTTGAACTTCAGAGGTAAAAGCCACTGATGATGTTTGTTGCCAAAAAGTTATGGATAATAAAAGCATTATCCCATTTCAAAGAAACATGTGTAGAATGATGGAGTTTCCTTCATTAGGCAGTAAGCAAGTGTTTGCTCTTCCCTGAAAAATGCCGGGAGCAAAACCATTTCCACCGTGTTAGTCCTGTGGCTGTGTCAAACACCTGTCAAAGCAAAAAACCTTAATTTTGGCCAGTCTTAGACAGGATCTTCAGTAATCTGGTCCAAAAGAGCTGTTCCAACTGCCCAACCTTCGCATGTTTGAAAAGACCCGGCAGCACTTGCAGATATTTTTACTGAGATATCTAAGCAGAGAAAGTGGCCCATGCATCCATATGCTCAAGCCCCTTTGGCTACTGAGCTATTCTCCCCATAGCCACTGCTGCTGACAATGAGGGACTGAGCCACATGCCCTGTGGTAGCCATGCTCTGGATTTCTTTCCCTGACTTTGGGAAATTCATTGTCTTTAGCGTGGTCTGTAGGTTCAAAGTCCGCTTTCACTCCGCGGGGCGCCCTTTCTGGGTTCATAAAGCTACGTTCAGAAATCTTTGGGCAGACCCAAAGCTGACAAAAGTGTCATTAAATAATGCTGCCAATGAATGAAGCTACCAAAGAAGACATAGTCCAGTTTGCATCTCAGTTACAAGAAGAAAGTGCAATGACAGAGTGAGTAATTGGCTAATTGTCTATACGAGCTCTATTTTAACAGTGCAGTCGTGCGATCGCACCATCTGGGGGGAGCTTGGGGAGGGAGCCCCAGCGCACACAAAGCCAGCACGGCTCCCGGCACACAGGCCAGGCAACTGCCTCCGTCCCAGGCGAGAGGTGGGAGCTGCAGCCCCCCGAGTCCCCCCAAATACAGGCTGAGATGCTGAACCTCTGCTGATGGTGAAAGTTGGGGCGGGTTGCCAAGCAGTATCTGCATTTTTTTGGAGTGCACGCTGAAGCCCACCTGAGTTGCACAGTGCAGTAACCGAGTGCTAGTGCACAGCGATATCTGCCTGATTGCAGGGCTGCTAATGAGCACAATTAGACGAGTGGTTGGTGTCATGAGCCGGCATGCCTGGCCCAGACGTGCGAGGGTGCTGCCGGCGGCGGCCAGGGAGCTCGGAGCACTGCTGTGATTTCTGGGACATTCAGAAATGATGGCATTTCCCCCTCCTTGTCTTGAAAAAGCTGAATTACTGCCTTTCAGATCCCAACTATTTTCCTCCAAAGTTACCATGAAGAAAAAAGTATAAATCACACTTCTAAGTGGGGCTGGCACTCGGCTCACAAGAAGAAGGAAAAAAAAAAAAAAGAGGTAATGCCATAATGTAAAATAGTTAAAAGCTTATTAGAGCCGTTCAGGGCAGTATGATTTCCACTTTGTTTCAGAACACCCCAAGCCCATCCTTTCATGCTATTGTGAAGGCAGCAATTCAAATCTCCCTTTGTCAGTATGAATGGCCCCTCTTAAAGCTCTTTTATGCCAACATATTCCCTACAGGCATATGCCCTTTAGCTCTATTACTGATTTACCCAAGTATTCAGCCCATACCTTCTGCTTTTCTTTTTCACTTACTGAAGTTCCACATGACACGAGCTGCAGGCTCTGCTTTGGTGCCTGCCCCACACCCGGCCCCAGCCAGGATGCTGCGTGCTCTGCCACTATCTATCTCACCAGGAAAAGCCACCAAAAAAACTAACAGAGGAGACTTTTCAAATGATTGATTTTTCTCCCCCCCCCCTTTCCTACCTCTCCCCCTTCTTTTCATCTCTACATTTGTTAGCGCAAACAAATGGGAGAGGGTATATACCACCACCACCCCCCAGCCACAGGGGAAAAAGAGCCTTGCAGGCTTTGAGGGAGGAAAAATTCGAGTGTAAAAAACGCAAGTGGGCCTATTACCTCTACTTACCCTAATTAGACTTGCTTTGAAGGGCTATTCAGAGATTTTGAAAGGCTGTCCTCTCCCTGCATCTCATTGTGCAATGTTTGCAGAGACATTTGCATCTGTTTGTGCTTCTGAAAATAGCAATGGATGCTTTCAAGAAAGCAAAGCCACCTCCGAGCCCCTCGAACCAAGCCAAGGGCCGCAGCAGTCGAGGTATGTGTGGCCGGCGCTGGGCGGGGGGACACCCCGGTTTCAAGGGTTTCAGGGTTCTCCACCGGTCCCCATTTAAACAATTCCCTTTAACAATGCAATTTTAGGCATAAAATCTGCTAACTAGATTAAATCCAGATGACACAGGACGTAGAAGTGGAATAAAAAATCAACGCTAAAGTAAATGGTAGGCATCCTAACAGGATAGAAAGTGTGAAATCCATGCAGAGCTAGAGAGAATAGCTGGCAGCACAGCCCGGGCTTTCATACGCATATGGCCTTGACCATTTGACTCTAGTCCCATTGAGGTGATCAGCTGGAGATGTGAAGGGGCATCTCTGGCAACACACACTCCCGCTCGCTCCTTGAAGAAAGCCCACGAAATAAAGCTGCATAAAGGTGATTGATAGTAAACATTTTGTAATTTGGAGGGATTAAACTTGTGGGATGATCTTGATCAGGTTCTCAAGGCATTGCCAGAATGCAATTACATTAGAATAGCCGCTGCTGGATCGCTGCTGGCAAAGCCACAATATCCGCCAAAGAAAGGGGGTGTGAATGGGACAAAAGGGTTAATTTGAATACGTGCTGAAAAGACGGGAGGTGGACAAGGAGCTCTGCAAGGACTTCATCAGGAGCCATGGGCAGAAGGAGACGATTTTGCAAATACAGAGGGCGAGCGGAGAGGATGTTTGTAAAGCACACTTGGAAAGGGGGGAGAAAAGGAGAAGAAAAAAGCCCCACAAAGCTCAAACTGCATCTTTCTTACACTGCCCTTGGCTACGCTCAGAGGAGCACTTTAGATGGATTAATCACAGGGAAAAACAATGGGATAAAAGTCGTCTTCTCCTCCGTCTGTGCCCAGCCGCGCTGATCTTTCCCCACCGGCGCATGGTGAGCGCTGGCTTCTGGCCTGGGATGGACCCAGCCCGGTCACGGCAGGCGACCACATCTCCTGGTCTGTGCGTTTGGGAGCTGGAAGTCCCACTGCCTTTTTCTGAGGGACACCCGATTAAATTTGTGCTATCAGCAGGTTGAAGATTTTATCAGATTACTCCTCCAAAAATGCTTCGTGGGAATTAAGCATGCAAATCCACTTGGCCAGCTCTGGGGACAATACACTCCCTCATGACAGTGAAATTCTCCTTCTAGCTCAGGCACCCATGACACGGGCTTTTCCGCTCATCTTTTTAAACTTTAAACGCACACTGGCATCTGGAAAATGCTCTCATGCATGGCCCAGGCTCGGATGCGCTGGGTGGGCTGGGAAGGGGCATGTCCCCCCTCTCTGAGGTGATGAAAAGGTGTCGCACTGTCACCTCCTCCCCATCCCTGTCCCTGTCGGTGCCACAGAGGCAGTACATGGAGCACATCCTGCTTCCCTCAGAGATGCTGCAAAGTGCAGAAGCTGAGCAGGGGCTGAAGCCAGTGGGGATGGAGGACACAGGTGGAGGAAGCCCAGATTTCAAGAGAGGAGATGGGAGCACGATGCCATCACTGCTGGCTTCTGATTTATGGCAGATCTGACACTCTCTGTGCAGTAGCCCGAGGCTGTATGAGGATGTCGCTGTCTCACTGAGGCAGAAAGCAGCAGCTGGGCATGGGTTTGGGGCCAGGCGGGATGGTGACCCTCAACACCCCAAACCGGCACAAAGGTCCCAGGGGGATGTGGCTGTTTGCACAAGCATCCCTCCCTGCAGGGAGCCACTGCTTGGGGCTGGGTGGCCTCTCTTGGGCATTAAGAAGTGAAGCATTGGCTGTGCATAACAGTTTGCAACCCCTGAGCCATCCTACCTACCCTGACCACCATCCCCTGCCCCTGGGACAGTGCCAGACCCAGTGACTGTGCCAGACCCAGTGACTGTGCCAGCCTGGCCATCTGATCCACCTATTGGTGATTGCACCCTCTAGGAGGTCAGGTCAGGGCTTGGCATCCTCCACAGCGTGGGGGCTTGGGCTGCTCCAGCCCCTTTTTGACATTTGAAACTCCAAATGAAGTTTCAGCGTGTTCTGCAGACACAAGCAGGGCTGAGCTCTGCTCTTTTCCTTTGGGACATCTGGATACAGCACATAATTTCCACACTGAATCTCTGTCACCAAAGCACTCCTCAAATGCAAATCCAGCCTATTTTCTTTTTATATTTGGAAATGCAGAACTCACAGGGAAACCCATTTTCCATTACCCCACTTCAGCTTGCCCAGCCACTCCTAAATCCAGCAGAGACCCCACAACAGAAGGACCCAGCTTAGCTGCAGAACCCCCCAGCAGTGAGGTTTCTGGGGTGGCTTTGCCCAGACCGCATGTGCCTGCGCTCTCTCCCTGGCTGCCCCTCACTGCCAGTTTGGGGAGGGTTTTTTTCCACTGGGTTTTTGTTTCCTTTGAGAACACCCCGTGTTTGTGTTGCTCTTTCTCCGCGGCACAATGCACCTCTCCATTTCCTCGGCCGGGGGCTCGCGCGAGCGTCAGATCTCGGCAGAGCGAAGTCGCAGGGGTCGCGGGTCACCCGAGGGCATCGGGGACAGACAAAGTCTCTTCAGCCGCTAATGTAAGCCGGGGTAACGGCACGCTGAAAGCGCATCCACTTGAGACTATCTACAAGGCACTCAGCCCTCTCTAAGGGCTTATAATGTTGACTCTCCTGTCATTGGATCCAACCTTACTATAAGCCCTGGAGGTATGAGGGGCTTAGAGACATTCATTCAGAAAAATAAATCCCCCTGCTACCATTCTCTTCATGAAGATAAATATACCACAAACAGAACAAGGAAAGAGGCTGAACTCCTGATCTCTGCTCCAGCCGCTTAAAAAATTGCCATTAAAAACCCAACACTTTATTAGACTCCTTTATTATTTGCCATTAAAAAACACAACACAGTTTATGAGTCTCCAAAGCAGTTTATTAGTATATTTTACTAGCAAAACTTGCCTTCAGTTCAATGCCATTTCTAGTCCACTCAAAAGAGAAAATTTTGTGAAGAAAATGGGGTTTGTTTGTATTTGAACTCACTGTTTCTTGAGGCGTTGCAACCTGAGCTGCTCCAGCCTGGGGAGAGTTTGTATTCCCTGCTGGAGGGGTTATTGCTCAGCTCCAAACTGTTGTGCTTTGCATTGCTATTAAACCTAGGACGGCTCCTTGGCCATCAGGACTGCGGCTTGTCCGGGTCTCCACAGACACTGGGGAGCACAGAGCACCAGTTCTCAGGTCTCCACAGACACTGGGGAGCACAGAGCACCAGTTCCCAGCCCAGAAAAACTTTCTAGGCACCATGGCACGTGACGTAAGACTGTCACCCCTTCTCATGGCCCGTTTAGCCTCCATATTTCTGTCCAAAGCTGTGTCAAACTGGAATGAGGGTCTGGTGTAAAAAGGGTCTGGTATAAAACCTGCACGGGAGGGATATATTCAGATCACACTCAGTCACAAGGGAAAACAGCTGCCATGGGGATGTGCTTCCATATCCTAACTGGAGGTCAGCCTCCGTCCCCACCCCTTCTCTTGCATCAAATCTTGCTGAAACACCCCACAGCCCTGGTTGTACTGGAAGAGCTTTTGGTGGAGGTGAATCTTTGCATGTTTACATATTTTTCCTGAGGAAGGTGCCTTAGCATCCCCCAGGAGTTCAAAGAGCAGCAGGTTGCCTCTAAGTCCTTAAGTGCTTCCAACCTGGCATGTTCCCAGTAGATACAAGTCCCAGTGAGGTGCCTCCTCCAGAGCATCAGCTGCGAGGGTGGAGGAGCCATGTGGCCAGAGCTCCCTGCCTCATCCTGGTGAGCACAGGTTGGAGCTGCCCATGAGCTGCTCTAAATCTCAGTCAGCCTGGGAAGGGGATGTGTGGAAGGTCTCCAGGAGATGCAAAGCACTGACAGGTCTCTGCTCAACAGATCTGGGCTGGTGTCAGCATTTCTTCTTCCATTCCTCCATAGCTGGCTCCCTTAAAAAATCACCCAAACCACTGATTTTTAGCAGAATTTTACCTTCCACTGTAAGCAGACTGGGCTCTGGATGAAGATGTGAGTTTTAGACCATCAGGTTTTTAGCACCAAACATCAGATGTTAAAGCAAAGTCTGAGAGCATTTCACTTTTAAATGTATGAGATTCCTTCTACTTTTAAGATAACTATCCTGGTGAATGTGAGTGATCTTCTAGACAGATTTCCCTCCTCTACCTCCACCTGTTCATTTCCTGGCATGATGGGGACAACAAGGCTCTGGGCATGGTGTGTGTACATGGTGAGGTGCTCAAATTCTGAGGGGAAAACATGCACAAAGGGGGAAAGTTGTTGCCTTGGGGAGGGAAAAGGCTGAACTGATCAAACTGCTGATATAAAAGAGGAATAATGGGATTTTGTGGGATTCACATTGATGTTCAGATGAGAGGAGACTCTGGTTGCCTTTTTTCTTTCAAGCCACTGAACAAGAACTTTAAAGCCCCTTTAAAATCTGCTTTGGCTGAGCTAATTATTATCACAGGAGTTATTAGACAAAAGCTCAATGGCTTTTCCAGTGCCTCTTCAACAGTTTCTGGGCTGCCTCAACAACAAGAACCAGAGCTCCCTTTTATCATTGCCATATACCTTCTGAGAGTTTTCAACTGCTGATCCTTATGTTAAGCCTTACAGGAAACACAGACAGAAAGAGGGGTGCCCATCAGCCTGGCTCTCTCTCCTCTCACCCCACAGCCTGCAGCATTGCTGCTCCCCATTGACACAGCTGGCCTGCACACAGCTGTTTTATTCTCTGCCATGCATCAGAGGAAAAGCAAATGTCACAACAGAGTATCTGGTTTTTGAGTAGTGAGACAGCGACCTGCGGGAAGCAGCAGCCAGCCCGAGACTGGCCAAGGCTATCCAGTGACTTATTCAAGGAAGCCATTCACACCTTCTCCCCAAGGAGAGGGCTGCCCTGGGAAGTGATCAGCCCCAGCACAGAGACGTGCTTGTGGGTTTTCCATCTGAGGTTCCTCTCCGGGGACACAGCCTGGGCTCTGAAGCCCCAGTACTTCAGCCTTTGTTCTCCACCAATGTTTCAAGACCTTCCCAGTTTGATAAACTGACTTTTTTTTTTCCTTAGGAGAAGAAATAATCACATGGTTTTTAAACAGGGGTGTCAAAGGAAAAGCAAAAAGCAATAAACAAAGCAACAAGGAAAAGAAGCGAAGACAGCAATAAAGGCTGCTTGTGGTGGGTATTTCTCCAAAAACCCCTCAGCACTGAAGGGGACCTGGCACCTCATTCACTGCACTGAGACAGATAAACCTTCAGTATTCCCCAGGGGGGAGAAATTCCTTACTCCCAAGCAGAATGGCAGTGCATGGAACACGGAAACCAGCTATGGTTTCCCATTCTCATTCTCCATCTCTGCCCAGCCCAGGGGCTGCAGGGTTCCTTGTGGATCCCACTATCCAGCAGTGAAAGCACCTTTTCCCATGCCTTCACCTCACAGGTGCAAGTTTAGCACTGTTCTCCCTTCTTTTTAGGAAACTTCTGCTAAGAAGAAGCTGCTGATGGTGTAAGCAAACTGGGAACAGATGGTGGCACTGGCTGGCAGCTATCCTACAGCAGAATGGGAGTTGCTGGCTCCATCCCACAGGTCCCAAGGCCACAGGCTGCTCCTTGCAGGACTCCCAGCAGTAGTACCAAACTTCTGTGGTGATTTCTTTCGCATTGCTTTCAAAGGGTCCTTCAAGATAAATGGATATTTTTTTTCTTCCCTAACTGGACATCTGAAAAAACCTTTCCAAGGACTCAGGGGGAGATGCCTGATGAGCAGACAGGAAATGGGAATGATTGATCAAGTGCCGATGGCCACAGCACTGGCACCCGGGCTCAGGTTTCAGCACAGAGCCCAGTAAGGAAGCACCTCTCACCTGCACAGCTGCCACACACTGGGCTGCCTGCACAGGCAGCTCCCTGCCTTCCTCTGCAGTGGGTGACCAAAATGCTTCCTGCCCCTGCAGCAGCCATCCCTGGCAAAGCAGGTGCTGGGGCAGCTGACACAGGCACTGGGTGGTGGAAGGAGGAGGTGTGGGGCTTTCTGCAGCACTGGAGGACTTCTCTTTTAGCATAAAGGAGAGCTAACAACCAGCCTGTCACATTCCCTTAGACTTACTTCACCAAAAAGTTATTTTAAGGCAAGAGAAGGAAGTAGACAAAAATCGTCAGTGCTAAATGGTCTAGTGTTTGCCCATGGGAGGGGTGTTGGGACTAGATGATCTTTAATGCCCCTTCCAGCCCAAACCATTCTGTGGTTCAATGATTCTGTGAAATAAATCACAGGTGAGCTGAAATGGGCTGTTCCTTCAAGCCCAGGCAGTTGTTTTCAGGTGTCCCTGTGGCTATGCTATTGGGCTGGGACTAGGAGATTTAAATTCCCACCTGACTCATGTCACTGATGGGGTAACATTTACTCTCTCCCAGACAGGCTGTGAGCACATCCACTGCTTTTTGCAGGGGCAGAGACCAAGCACACACCAGGTCAGGGCTGGCTGGTGACTTCACCATGTCCCCTCAGAGCACCAGCTCCAAATTTGCCAGAAGGAAGCACCATTTCTACTTGCATCAAGCAGTGTGGGGGTTTATGACACTCTCATAAGCTGTGTGTCCTGAGCTGGCCAAGACGGGAATTTTGAAGAAAGATGAGGCGTATTTTCCCCCACAACCTTTCCAATTAATATTTTACATGGTTTTATAGGCTTGTCCTCTCTTTCTGACCAGAGTTGAGTTTGAGATGAAACACTGACCAAGCAAGAAGAAAGCAACACCCTCTTCTGATTTCCTGGGTATGGGTAGGTGCAGAGCAGCATCCTCAGTCCACAGCCTATTAATGGTCCCAGACAACTCCAGGCCAAGACAACTTTCTGTCTCTGCAACAGGGCAAAGGCACACCACTCCTCTTCCCCCTTCCCTTCTCCTGACCCTTCTCCATCTCCCTCTGTTCCTGGAGGTGTGCACTGGGAAAGTCACGGACTGCAGGGCACTGACCGCTCCCCCACTCCAGCGACACCAGGATGTGCAGATCCCCCGGCCGGCCCCCGGCTCCTCTCCCTTCCCATCTCTAGAAGTCATCTATTTTGTTGTGTGTACACACAGAAAACAAGGGGCTGCCCCTTGTTCTCCTCCAGCCATGACACATCAAATTATCCAGCCTCCAAATATCCCATCTGGCTGTTAGTTTTTAGCTTTTTTTTTTTTCTCCTTCTAGGTTGTTTCTGCTTTCCTCCTCCTCCTTTCTCTGCTCCCCAACCCATGTGTAAAAGTAGCAGGGGGGCCTTTATTAAAGGCAAAGCCCCACGGCAGCAGCTTCCCAGCCAAACTGCTCTTGTATTACTTTTTGATGAGTTTTCAATTTAGGCCTTTGCAGACAGGGGGAAGAAGGCGACTTGAGAGACAGAGGGGGGAAAAAAATGCAACAGATGGGGCCGATTGTGCTCTCTAGGCAAATTAAGGAAGACATCTGTAGCTCCCAAATACTGGTGGTCTAAAGCAATTAGTCCCCTGTGAAAAGGGGCCTCTCTGAGCCTCCTCCAGCCAATCCGCGCCCCGGCAGCACTCACGTTACAATGGCCTTGACCACAATTCACTGAGCCAAAAAAAAGAAAGATTAATCCAGGAGGAGCTGTGCGGCCAGGCTGGAGTTGCTAGGCTTAAAAGGGAAGGTTACGTCCGTTTCTGCCTGAGTTTGGAGCAGAAAAGCAGGGCGGGGGGATTTTTTTATCCTTCTTTCTGATGGTCACCCACAGCGTACCTGGTCTCCGTCGGATGTGTGGAGCGGGTGTGTGTGTGTGCACACATGTCCCTGTACCAGGAGAGAGCTGTAATCTGTAAATTGCTCAGGGACTTCAATTTTCCACTGGCTTGTTTGGAAAGTGATGAATGAAGACGCAAACCCCTGTGGTTGGAATTATCTCCCCCAGCCCCCTTCGGTCCCACTCCATCCCGAATAAAAAGAAGCTGTTATATGATAAGACCCCTCTGCAAGTGATAATTATAATGATTGTTATGATGCCAGGGTTCTGCTTTTACAATTGGAAATAGGAACTCCGGCTGAGCTAATCCGGCGGTGTGGTCCCTTATTTCATTCGATGTCAGGAAGCCGAGAGTGGAAAATTTAGAAAAGGACTTTATCCAAGCTGGTTATGAGCCCCCTTCCCCCTCCCCTCCTCTCCCCTGGCTCTTTTATTCATGCATATTTATGATCAGGAGATCTCAGTGGAGAAAAAAAACACATACAGAAAACAAAACCAGCCTCACAATGGGGAGAGCTGCTCATGGGAGGTCACAGCACCTTTAAATTACACCTCTTGGCTTTGTTCACCCGCGTACAATGGCGCTAAGAGATAGGAAGAATAGCACTCTACGCCCTGGCGCATCACAATTCTCCCAGTGATTTCAAAAAGGACAGAGAGCCCCAACTAATTTGATATCTTATTGCATTTCTGCTAACCTAAGGCCATGCCTCATCCCAGCCACCGAGGCTTGGCAGGGGCAGGCTCGTACAAAGAGCATGGCTGTGGCTCCGCAGAGAGCTGGGGTTTGCCAGTCAAAGCAGATCTGTCTTGGTCAGCTTTGAATTTGAGCTGAGTTAACTGGTTTGGAAATACAAAAGCACCACCCGCCCACTGAACCTTTGCCCCTTTAAATTAATTAATTTAATTAACATGTTTATTGTCATGGCGCCCGTCAGAATGGGATCTTCCCGGGGCCACACCAAACTCCAGCCTGCCCTCACACACAAAGGAGATGGGCTCATGGTTTTGGAGACAAGTTGGAACCAAATGACTTCTCAAGGCACTGAAATTTGAGCCTATAATTTATTTCTCACCCAAATATTTCCTAGGATAGGAAAAACGGATGACCTCCAAAGCTGTGGTTCACAATGGAGGACATGAAGGGAGCAAAGTTAAAGTGGAAAACTGCTGGAAATAAGCTCATGTCCTGAGGCTGATACTGTGCAACAAGCTGGTAAATGCACCAACCTGAATATTTGGTAATAACTGCCTCTGAAGGCAAACTAGGAGGGAAAAAGTGAAGCTGGTATTGATAAAGAGCAAAATAATGACCTTCAAGGGAGAGCAAGGCTCTTTAGGGGAGGACCTGCCAATTCTCCAAGAATACCAGGTAGTCTGTGACTGCCGGCCCATAAAACCCAGTCTTTTCCCTCTCTCTTGTCCATCGTTGACACAGTTTGCAGATTAAAAGCAGGACAGGGGAGCAAAACAATCCCACAGCATTTCCAGATCCTGCATGTTGAAAACATTTAAATGTTGCAACTGCTGCCTATGTTAAATATAAAATATATTGCATGGCCAAAGGGTTGCTGGGAATTTAGAAAGCTATTTAAATTTATTAAATGCTTAATGGAGTCATTACCATCCCATGATGAGCTGGAAGAGCATAACCTTCAATCTCTGTACCCATAGGACATACAAACCTTTTTGGAGTCCAACCACATCCCATTGGGCTGGGTTACATTGCCACACCTAAGAGACACTAAAAACTCTTTGCTATAATCAAACTCAGATTTCTAAGTCCTGAAAAGACATATAAAAAAGCAGTATTCGTACTTTATCACCTCATTTTATTATTCATCATGAGAAAAATTAATGTTTAAATTCATTTGCATTTTAAGAGCAACAAAGTTATGTCCCTCCAAGACTAAGAAACTCCCAAATCTGCCTAGGAATGCCATTAGAAGAAGAAGGAAGATCTTCTATCCCTGAGGAAGGAAAGAGATAGAGAGGCTTTCAAAGTGCCTTCCAGCAGCAAGAGAATGCTGCTCAGCAGTATAATCGTATCTGCTGCTAGCATCCTGCAGAAAGCCACTCACCCTCGCCTGCACAGGGGGCTGGCTCGACAAGGTATGGATTTCTCTGCCCGGGAGCCGGGGTATGGCTTGACTGACATCACCATGGGGACTAATGACAGAAGATTTCCCCAAAGACGCTGGGGGCTTTGAAGAATGGTCTTTCATTCTGTGTTGAACATACAGATAAAATGTCCACGGCAGAAAACTAATCAGATCATCTGTGGTTTGCTTTGCTGTTTGCTCAGGTCACTATCCCGTGGTTACAATTATCTCAGTCAAAAACCATACAGATGTCCAAATTGGCTTCCTGGCTTTTTCCTTAAAGAGTTCTGCTTCAGAGAATAGCGATTTCTACCAGGAAGTTCTTGGCCAAGTCTCTCACGTTTATACCTATCTCCAAGGAGAGTCCCTCTCCTGCCTCCGGGCAAAGCTGGAACATCCCACCACCACACATTGCCAAAATAAGCATTTAAAAATCATAACTCACACACCAAAAGCACAGATTTATATGTGGAGAGGCAAGGAAGTAGGGAAAGGAGGTGAAACTCACAAGATGCCTGCGGGATTAGATATCCTCAGCCTTTTGAAACATTTGGGAATTCATTGTGCACATTTTTGGTGTATCTCTGGGAATTTCAGAATTAAATTCTGCAGCTTTTCCAGTGAGCATAAGTGCTCATGTTCTTCACTCTCTTTTGGTGGCTCAGGATCGATGTCTAGTTAAAGCAACAGCAGTGTAGCTATAGAAGTCTTTTGCTGCTTGCTCAGGGCATCAATCTTTTCACTGTAAGGATTGCTTTTTAAATAGGATAACCATTAATAATCTACTTAATTACACTGATGGGTATAATGAGGATGCATGACCATGAGGAAGCTTTTGCCTGTGATGGAACGTGATGGGGATGTCCTTGGAGGCACCAAAATGCTGCTGATAAGGGAAATAAAGGGCTGCTGGCCCCAAAAGTCAGACCCTCTGCCCATCTTTCTCTCTGCAGAAATTTGGAAAATTGTTCTGCCTTTGAACTTATTCTGGTTTGCTCAAGATTTTGATCCTGCAGAAGCAGGATGGGGCTTTGAGCAACCTGGTCTAGTGACAGGTGTCCCTGCCTATGGCAGGGGGATTGGAATGAGGTGAGCTTTAAGTTCCAACACAAACCATTCTGTTATTTATTTTTTAACCACATAAGAGTTTACAAACCTGAAATAATAATCCTAAACATATTGAATACCTAATATATCCTTAAATTTGATTAGTGTGAGGCAGAAGATCATGACAAGTAAACTGTAGAAAGTTAAGTAAAAACTTTAGAAATATTTTACGGACCAAACCCAGAGATCTCCGTTCAGGGTGAGTTTAGGAGCAATATTCCCCAAATGGCTCATCCCGGGCAGCTGTTTGTGCTGCCAAAGGTGGAACGGGCGCATCCCCGCGGAGCCACCTCGGTCCCTCCGCCCCGCAGCTAGGTCCAGCCCGGGATCTCCGCGGCAGCGGGAAGGAGGGAGGCAGCGCTTGTATCGAGCACCACCCTCTGGCACAACGCTAAACTGGAGCCGAGGGGAGAAAGGGCTTCTATCCGTGAAGATAAGTTCAGAATACGGCATCCAGGCCTGGGGTCCTCCGCACGAGAAGGACAGGGGCAGGTCCAGAGGAGGCCATGGAGATGCTCCGAGGGCTGGAGCAGCTCTGCTCTGGACACAGACTGAGAGAGCTGGGGCTGCTCGACCTGGAGAAGAGAAAGTTCCAGGGAGACTTAGAGCCTTCCAGTGCCTAAAGGGAACTTAACAAAATGATGGAGAGTGACTTTTTACACGGGCAGATAGTGTAAGTGGGAATAGATAGGACAAGGGGGAATGGCTTTAAACTGAGAGTAGGTTTAGATTGGACATTAGAAGGAAATTCTTCCCTGTGAGGGTCATGAGGCCCTGGCACAGGTTGCCCAGAGAAATTGTGGCTGCCCCATCCCTGGAAGTGTTCAAGGCCAGGTTGGATGGGGCTTGGAGAAACCTGGGATAGTGGAAGGTGTCCCTGCCCTTGGCAGGGGGCTTGGAACATGATAATCTTTAAGGTCCCTTCCAACCCAAAGCATTCTGTGATTCTACAAAAACTCCTTTTTGCTGAGGCAGGCTGTGTAAGGCACTGCAGCTCTGAGAGGGACAAAGATGCTCTTGTGCAATTACAGTAGTTACAGTAAATTAAATAGTACCTCTAAGAGAATCTGCAGGGCTTAGAGTTTGCAGGAAAAATGCATCCCCAGAAAAAAAGAGCAACATGAAACTTTTAAACCTGTGCTCCTGGTTGTGCTTGACTGCCCTCTGTGTACAGCAGACCTGCAGCATGCCAGGCAAGTGTCTGCCAGGCACAACCACAGCAGCAGCACCCATGGCCAAAGGGAGCCCAAGCACAGAAACCTAAATTTGGCAGCATAAACCAAAATTCGACCAGTGGAAGGAGAGTCTGTTTGGCAGACACTGAGCATAAAGCTGTGGAAAATCTACTGCAACTTAAATGGGAGCATTCTGTATCCCTCAGGCAGCATCCTGACACTGGGTGGGGGAATGTCACCACAAACCCTGGGCTGATGATTTGTGCACTTGGCATGCCCCCTCCTGTGCATGCTGAGGCCACTCAGCCAAGCTCTGAAATAATCTCTCAGCTATTTCTCTTCTTTTTTTTTCTAACTGAAAGGCCACTGAGTGACCACAGTGCTTTTATGCTTTGCATCTCCCATCATCCCATACCAATTGGAGAATGACTTAAAAAGGATACAGAAAATGCTGTTTCTTTGTTGGCTTTGTTGTCAGATCAATCAAAAAAATATAGTCACCCTACATGGTTTAGCCCTGAAGTTCTTCATCTCCTGCTCCTTACCTGCAGCTTGGCTTTCACTTAAACACTGCCATGTCCTCTTTTCATATTTTCCTTTTCTTGCAGAGGCATTTTACAGACATTAATTACAAGTTTCATACATTATGAAAGGGATTTATTTGTGCCAGACATATTGCAGGGCCCACATTGCAGGGTGTTGTCATAAACTCGTTATACAAGCTCAGGCTTTGAGAAATCTCTACTTTGTCTCACTTCCAGAAGATGGAGCCAGAAAGCTGGGAGTAGTTACTGCGGTGTGGGAAAGCCACCTTATCCTCCTGCTCGGGCACAAATCCTGTTCCTTCTCAAGAGCCACCCTAAGGTGATGCAAGTGGCTCACAGTGGGGAGAGGAGATGCTGTGGGGTACCAGTGGGTTGCTGGAAGGAGACTGATTTTCCTCTTCTCTGCTGTACAGCCCTCTGCACCATGCCAGAGGAAGAACAGGCAGCTAGTTAGCAGGATGGGATCAGGAGACACGAGTTTTATTTGCAGTCCTGCTGCTGATTTTGTCCAAACAAGAACAAGACCCTGAACCAGTCAGTGTCCCTGTGTTTGCTGGAGGGGACAGGTTCAGGAGCAAGGGATGCTAAACCTGCCTGAGATGGAAAGCAGAGGTACTGCACACAGCATGCTGCTGTCACTCACAAATCATAACTCAGTGCCAGGTTTTATCGTCTTTTCCAGCTGACAGCATGTCCTGGATCAGAGTGTAGTTTCTGGGAAAGTATTCCTTATCCTGATGGATATTTTCAAGGCATTTTTGGTTTTAATGATTCATAGTACAACTTGAAAATTTGGGGCAGGAAGTGTATGATTTGAATGATGTTTTCATAACCATTGTCACCTATTTTTTCTGTCTGCAGAGCTATCCAGAGACAGTTTGTCATTTTCAGATGTTCCAATTACAAAGATAACATTAAAAAAATAGTGAAATCTTAGTGAAAGACTTCTTACTGGTTTACTTCTTTTGGGTTTACTAGTTTTATTCTGGCAAGAGGACAGGTTAGCCCAGATCAGTGCTAGGAGGATCTTGCAGGAAAACTTCAGTGCTGTCACCTTGATGAGTCTGAAGAAGGGTCCTGCTGGCTGCTCTGTCCCCTTGTCCTTGGTGCCAGGGTTCAGAGAGAATCCGGCAGCAGCAGGCAGACCGAGTACCTTGTGTGCCCTTTGCAGCTGCTAACAGGGGGCTTGCCCCTGCTTTATCCCACGGGATGCTGCCAGTGCACCAGCATGTCTGGAAATCCACCCTGGGCTGAGTGCTGCTGATTTGGGTAAGCACCAGTTTGGACATCATCCAAGTTAGAAAAGCACCGGAATGTTCCAGCTTTCCTTCCTTATGCCAGGTAGATGCCTGCAATGGGCTGCACCCCTTTTTTGGCTACCATCCCTTCTAGCATGTGTAACTTCTCCAGCTAAATATAGCCTGACTGACAATTTGAAGGCATTTTTTTTGGCTGCAGTACTTTCCTCTTTCCAGTAGCAAGAAACAAGTTGTGTTTTGTTTTGTATATTCAGGTAACAACATTGTTTGAGCGCTGCTGATGATTTATGTCCCTTTCAGCAGCAGGACTCTGGAAAACTACTTGGAAGGTATGAACACCAAGCATTTTTTCATTTTCTCATCAGATTTCAATTGTTATGATATATGCCCTCAAGAGACTGTGAGGAGGGGAGGGGGGGGCAGGGGAAAACCTTTTATGGCATATTGTGATCCATATGGAAAAAATATATATTTCTCACACATCTGATTCAATACAGTGTGCACATTTGTAAGGCACATGTGAATGAATGCCAAGAGAAGGGAATTTTTATGAAAGCAGACTGATTACATGGCAAAAAATCTATCGGTTGAAGTTAGATTTATTTACAGCATAGTAAATTGGGTGCTCAGAAGGGCTGGCACTGTATTGGCAATCAAGATGTCAGGGGAAATGTTGAGTTATGTTTGATAAAAGCCACCCGGGACAGCATTCCCCGAGCCAAAGTATCCATGTGTCATGCTCTTCTTGTGTCACAAGAAACCCAAGTGCTGAATGTATTTGTACCAGTCTCCTGCAGATAAAGTCGGAGAAGGGAAGGAAGAATGGTGTGCGATTAAAATGTCCACTAATGCATTAAATGAGGCTCCAGAGATGTCGGGCCCTGGCCAAGCTATTTTACTGCTTTCACATCAGCTGGAAGTAAAGAAGTAAAGTGCCTCCTCCATTGGGATTGCGAGAACTGCAAGGGAAGGGGAGGAAGAGGAAGGTGGGATCCTCCATCCTGGGTTTGTGTGCAACCGCCTTGGCACCACCCTTCCAGGCCAGAGATGCTGCCCACTGCACAGCTGAACCATGGATGGTGGAGATGGAGCTGGTGGAGGATATTACTAAGAAAATGGGTTTCCAGAAAAAAGGGGAAAAACCCTGTCTCCTCTCAGTGGGCACACAACCACTCCTGCCAGTCTTCCTCCTCTACAGAGAGAAAAAACGTCTGAAGGAATAGGACTTTATCCCTTTCCCTTTAGCAACTTCAGGCTAGGAGTTTTCTGCAATTCAGAGTTGTTCTTTGCTTAGTTTTTTCCTGTGTTTCTCCTTCCTGTTGTCATCTTCATCTGTGTCCCATTTCCAAGGTGTAAAAAGAGACTCATCTTTTATCTCCCCAAGATCAGGGATTATTTTAAAATCCAGTCCTGTAATTAGGGGATCCCCTTCTAACTGGAGATGAACTGGAGGAAAAGGGATAATGGCAAACCTGAAGAAAATGTGCTGAACTACTGAGCACCTCTGGAGATGCTCAATAGATGGTATAGCTCTTACTCTCTCACAAAAGTATATTGTTCCACTGGATTTCCTTCCACTGAAATGATAGGGCAGGTGGAATCGTTCTTGGAATAAGGCTAATTTGGGAACGAGCTAATGAGCTTTGAAATATTTATTTGCATTGCAAAACAGTGAAAAGAGTTTGAAAGAAGACACCAGAATCTGGATTAAACACTCTCAACTGAACCCTAACCCTAGGCCTAATGGCAGCTTGACGTTGGGGCTCAGGTCCCCATCACCACAGCTGGTCCAGATCAGAAAGATGTAGGAGCAGCAATGATGGGGCCCTGCTGTGATCACCCTGGCATGCCTTTTCCAGCCCCAGTGCTCCTGGAGCTGTAGGCTCTTTGACTCTCTCAACCCTAACCCTAACCCTAACCTTCATGGCATCTTGTGTTATTGCTGAGACCCCCGTCTCCAGAGGTGGCCCACGTTTACACAGGGTAGTGTCAGCAATGCTGAGGCCCTGCCATGATGCCCTGGCAATGTCTTTTCCAGTTCCATTGCCCCTGAAGCTCTAGGCTCTGTGGCTCCCTGAAACCCCAACACCAACCTTTCAGCAAGCTTGGGGCTGCCCATCCCCATGCATGGCCCTAATCTGAAAGGTGTGGAGGCAGCAACGTTGTGGGCACACCAGTGAGTACGAACACACACACACACACACACGGGTTTTTCCTTAAGCAAAAGCAAACCAGATTGCATTACCCCATAAGATTAGTACTTTATTGAACCTCATTATAGGTTCACGTCCTCCCATAGTCATATCCCACTGTGTTATTTTTGGCACATGTAGCCATCATGATTTAGTATCCTGTGTGAGAAAAATGAAGTCTCTTTCTAAAATATGTTGACTATTATTCCAGATGTGGTAGTTGCTGGAGTTTCTTTTCAAGCAGGTTTTTATGGCTGAGGTTGTTTGAATCGAGCATTATTTATTTATATGTTCAAACTAAAGAAGGGGCGGGAGCAGTTTTTAATGAAAGCTAAAGGAAAAGGGATAATAAAGTGAGCTTGTTGGAGAAAGAAATATTTACACATAACTTTTGTATGTTGCCCAAGAAAAATAAAACAGGGGGATGTTGAAAAGCATAGTTATTATTTGGCATTCTCCTGCAACAGCAAAATCCCAGGAAAGGACTGAATTTTAAGTAATTAGACTTTCCAGTTAATTAACTGGTTATAACTAACTGTGTTATTGACAGTAGATCCAGGAGAGGCAATGAGTCATTACGGATTTTTTCAAGGCAAGATCACAAATTTGGAGATATAAATGAGGCAGACACTGAGAGAGGGAGAAAGGACCTGAATTTCCTGCTGCCATACAAAGCTTCCGTGTCCTCACCTGGAGGTTTGATTTACTGTGGACCTGCTATAAACAGAAGAGTCATTTGCACAACCAGATCAGGGGCACAAATGCATAAAACAAACATACTGAGGGGCAGAAGAGAAGTGGGAATAAAGAAGATTAATAAATTAATGGATTGGATGAGAAACAGCAAGAAATGAAAATGGGGATGAAATACACCCAGGGGATGAGGATTTTGCCATGATGTCAGTAGGGCCAGACATGACCCTGGTGTGTGGGACAGGATAGGGCCCATCATCGGCATTGCAAGGGAAAGTGCCCATGGTTGCACTTCTGGGCATTAATTGAGTGCTAACTATTACAGGCAGAGAGAACGTTTTCTGTGAGTAAACTCCTTCTAAATGCTCGTGGAGAAGCAGCCCGTGGGTGGCCCACGGAAAGGAGATGTAATGCAGAGCAGCAGCTCCCCTGGACTGCAAAGTGTGAGCCTCTTCACAGAGCAGTGGGCTTGGATTTGGATTTCAGGTTACAAAGAATCCTCCTCAAAACAGGCCAAAAATATAAGAAAAACTAAAAAAAAAGGAAAAAAAAAGGCTGCAAATGCCAAAGAAAACTCAACCAGAAGACAAGCTTACATCAGAGTGGGAAACAAGGATTCAAGTCCAAATTTCCGCTGAAACATCCAACTGAACCAGCCTCAGGTCTGTTACCACAGTGATTTTGTCATGTACCTTCCCTCCTGTGTGTCTTAAACAGATCTGGAAATGGAAGCAGAAAAACACCAGGTGAAAACCTATTTCATGGTCTTTACTGGTGGGAAGAACAAAGCCCTGGGATCCACTTTGCATTTCTGGCCCTTTTTGGCAGATGGAGCGGGGTGAGCCGGCACAGCCAGAGCTGAGCACAAAGGTGGGTTTGAATTTTCATCCAAATGAGCTTCCTTACTGCTTCTTGGTTTCTCTGGATTCCCCAAAAGGAACGAGTTTGTGTATTTGATGATTTTAATTTGAGCACAAATTACTACAGGACACATTCTCCTGTGTGGACCTGGCACATGAGATTCCCATTGCTGCCAGTTAATCAGAGACTTCTAAGCAAACTAGCAAATCTGTCACCTCTCCAGCAGGAGCAGCACCGAGGGGAGAGTGTGCAGCTGTACGAGGCCCCTTTTCACCAGCTGGGTGGGATGAGTGGAGCTGCAGCCCCTCACCTGCCCATCCACAGCAGGACAGGTCCCCAGTGGGAGCCACCTGTGACCACAGGGATGATGTTGGGATGCAGCCCAGCAGCCAGCTCTGCTTCATGCTCCTCCGAGTTTCCGTGACAGCTTGTGTGCTGGGACATCTCCTCAACACAAATAAAATCAGGAGCAAGTCTCTCGTCAGTTTCCCCCTTGAGATCACAAATGCTTCAAACAAAAAGAAAAAAAGAATTAAATTCCACATCTGTGCTCACACCCAGGGCTCACTCCAGTTATTCTGGCTCTACACTCAGTGGGGCTGTCTGCTCCACAGCTCTCCAGACAAGAGGTGTAAATCCATGTCTTTGCACACACAGGAGCAGCCTGGCCTCGCTGACATCCCTCGTTCCACCGGTGGAGCGGAGCAGCGCAGCACACGGAGCACACTTTGTAGGCAAAGGAGAACAAACCCTGTGCCTGAAGCTCCGTGTTCATCTTCCCCTTGCACCCATTCCACCCTCTCAGAACCCCACGCTCAGCAGTGGGGTCACACTGGGCCTTGTCCTGCCTCAGCCCACCCAGCACCTCACTGAAGGAGTGAGCACGGAGGGGGGAAAATCTTGAGGAGGTGGAAATCCAATGCTAAATATTGGGTTTTATTATCTCTGGCCTTTCTTTTTGTATTTCAGCTAAACCCCCTAAGGCTGTCCATACAACTGAGCTGGGAAATTTTAGACACTGAACCCTGAACATCCACATTTCACCTGGTTCTTGTGACTTTCAATTGCTGCTCCGTCACTAAGCCTTAGGGCTGGGAGGTTGTAACTGAGCTGAGAAGTAGGCAGCAAAAACATACAAAATCAAAACAAATTCATTCATCTGCTGCTAAAAGACTTTTCTACTTTTAATAAATGACACCAGGTCCTAAATTATTCCTGAATTCAGTGGCAAGACCTGGTTTATTATTCAAGCATCTCAGGGCTGGCAATACACTAGATGTAGAATTTGCTCTTGTAAACGAAATTAATTCCTCACCCACTTAATCGTCTGCATCAATAATGGTCCATGTGACTTTAGTTCAGTCTGCACTGGAATGGATGAAGAGCACTCAAACAGTCATCACAACATCTCAGGACAGTGGGAACAGGGACTTCTCAGGCTGTTGTTACTGCTTCACCCTCCATGATTGTCTCAAATCCAGAGCAAAACAACCTCCAGGGGAAAAAAAAAAAGCTTTCTGGGGTCTGGCTTTCAAACAAAATAAAATTCAGCCCAGGCTCAATGCAATTCTGATTTATTAGCAGCTCTGTGCGAATGCAACAAGAAAAATGGAACTCTCAGCACCACAGTGGGTCCTATGGCAGCAAGGGAGGCCTGTGGGCAGTGAGTGGGGTGCTGCAAATCTGCAGGGGGTTTGTGGGGCTGCTTTTGCTGCCTCCCAGCTCCAGGCTCCTGCCCCGAGTGCCCATGTGCCTCCAGATGGTTGTACCCGAGCACCAGCCCAGCCCACTGACACATAAGACACATGTGCATGGATAAAAGGGCTGTGACCTGCTTTAGAAACGTAATGCTGAGGAGAAAACCAATGACATGTGTGGCCATAAGAGAGTAGGCTGGATTACGATAATTTTGTTCCCCCTTGAGCAGCACCTGATGGCACAAGCAGCATCCCCAGGCTGAGTCTAAAAACACCAGGATGCCAGGGAGTCTCCCAAGTGGCTCTGGGTGACCTCGGGAGCCTGCGCCTAATTTTGCTTTTATTTATGCCAGACTGACACCACCAGCAATCTGCAACTGGCCTGCACAAGTGAGAAGAGAAATTAGGCTTTTTTTTTTGGCAAGCTTTTCAAAAGAGTGATCAGCAGCTCCTCAGGTTCTCACTATTGGCAAAAAAATAAAGGGGATAGATCTAGAAAATTAAATCTATATCTGCTGCTCTAAATCTATTTGCTGATAGCCAGATGTTAGCTTTAGTCTGGGTATTTCTGCTAGGAGGCACAGAAAGGCCAGCTGCAGATTAGCTCCAGGGAGGTTAGCTTTTATCCCAGGTTGTCAGGAAACTGAGGAAAAAACAGATATTATCCACTTGATAGTGTGATAAGGCGGAGTAGACTGAGCTGAGGTAAGGGCACAGCATGAAGGATGGTTTTCCAAGGAACAGACCCTCACACTGTTACACCCTCCATTTTTGGCAGCTTTTCATTGCCTCTTCACAACACCCAATGAGCTTTTTTATGCTGACGACTCTTTTGGGGGTAAAGAAGGGAGAATTTCACACTCTGGCCATTCCATAGGCACACTGAGGTACTAGTATGAGGTTTAACATTTTTCCAACATTACTCAGCACTCAGGGAAAAAAAAAAGTCAGATGACAGATTTACATCCCTGAATTTCAGTGGATGTGAAGGGTCTAAAATCTCCCTCATGTTTCTTTTTATTGATTGCTCCCAAGATGAAACAATTGCGAGTCTGAACGAATTTATAACTAGCTTGTGAAATAAACCTCACATCTAGCAAAGATATTACACTGAACAGGAAACAAGCCCACAGAAATTCATTATGTTCCCAGAATTAAATGAAAACAATATAGTTTATGGACCACAGAAGGTAGTTACAGTAAAAAATGAAACGAAAATCCCTGGGCTGTGCAGGAAGACAGCGCAGAGGTCCCGGATCCTCCGGAGTGAGGACGTTTCAGCCGCCAGCTTTGTGTCATCACTTCAGCTCTCCTGATCCCGGGGCCTGCGGCGCAGCACAAAGCACAGGCACACGCTCCCGCGGCTCCGTTCGCCCAAGGAGCCCGCAGCAGCACCGGGGGTGCCGTTTACATCCATCCCCCACGCCAGGGACCACCGGCGGGCAGAGGGAGGGCAGGGCATGGCACCGCCGCAGCACGGGAAGCAGCGACCTGAGCCGGAGGGCAGCATCCCTCAGCTGCCAGCACCTGGGGGGAAAGGATCGTGTGAGCTGGAGCCTTTTAAGCTGGCAATGAAAGGCAGAAAAAGGTCTTGATAGCCAGCCTTGCTGTGTTTATTTTTAGCAAGAAGCACTCCTCTCCCAGCTCCGCTGTGACCGGCGCTGGATTGCTGCAGTGGGGAATGCGTGAGCCGAATTTCCAGCAGTGGAAATCTCCTTGCTCCTGGGTAAACACTGAGGAATATAAATATACACACCTATATATACATACATACACATATATTTCTTTTAGGAAAACCAGACGGCGGCAGCCCCAGCAGCACCACCACAGATCTGCCTGCTGGCATCGCCCCACGGCTGCTGTGGGGTGACAGTCATGGCCATGTCACACCTG
The DNA here is from genome assembly GCA_014706295.1 of Lycocorax pyrrhopterus obiensis. Classification (NCBI taxonomy): domain Eukaryota; kingdom Metazoa; phylum Chordata; class Aves; order Passeriformes; family Paradisaeidae; genus Lycocorax; species Lycocorax pyrrhopterus. The sequence goes on from JACSVZ010000018.1 coordinate 16,749,427, forward strand.
GGGGGAGCAGCAGCTTCGACCCCACAGTTTGCCTCTGGGAATAATTAACTTCTCATTACTGGGGTCAGCCTGAGGAGGTGAGACAAAAGCCAGGACAACAAAGCTGTCTGTCCACACCCAGAGAAAGGCATGGGTATCACTGAGGGGACACAGCACGGTGTCCCCAAAGAAGATGCTTATGGCAGCAGATATTTTATTTGGTTATGAAAACAAGCTGCAACATGAAAAGAGAACTAGAGTAAAATGCAATCATCTCACCCATTCACAGTGCAGTAGCAAGGAAGATTTTTAAAGGCTGAGTCAGAGGAGGAATGCAAATGGAATAAAACCCTAGTGTTGGAGAGCTGGAGACACGAAGAGCTGGAGCTGCCCCAGGAGCCATCTCAGCCCCAGGGACAGCCTGGACTGGGTGACCTGTTCCTCAGAAAAAGGCTCAGCTGAGGTGCTGGGGGTTTATGCAGAACCGGAGCACTGTGGAAGTGATAAACAATGTTCCCGTATCACAGACAGATGCTGGGATATAAAAGGGTAACTGTAGGTTTGAATATGGCTTGAAATGAGGGCTTAAAAATCCTGACTTAACCCCATGAGAGGAACATGCAGCTGTGTGGCTGTATCAGTCCTTCCCTGGGTCAGTGAGCAGCACAACCTGGGCTCAGGCTGTGCCTTAATAGTCCTGCAGGTGCAAAGACCAAGGATTTTGGCTGTATTTTGCTGCCTTTGCCCAGCCTCCCACCACCATTCCCAGCCTGTGCCAGTCCTGTGTGTCCCCGTCACTGCAGTCTTGGATGGGGCACCTGCTCCTGCTGAAAGCAAAGCCTTATTTCTGGCTGATAACCCAGGTCCTGTTAAACCTTGTTAATCAAGAATTGACCCAAAACATGAGAAACCCCTGCTTGGTGGCCCATAAAGAATGACTGACAGACAGCATTTAAAAAGTGTCTGAGGATTTCAGTGAGCAGCAAGCCCTGGGTGAATCGAGCCAGCCTTGCCAGCTCCATGTCCCCACACAGAGGAGGCTTGTGAATTCCAGCAGGGAACATTCACACACTCCATGCAGCGTGGCTTGAGAGATGTTTGCCATCAGCATGCAGGAGACCGTGCTTCTCTTCCCAGGTCAGCCTCTGCCTAGAATCACAAAATTGTTCAGGTTGGAAGGTTCTGAGATCACTGAGTCCAGCCTTTAACCAGCACTCCCAAGCCCACCAATAAACCTTGTCCCCAGGTGCCACATCTCCATGTTTTCTGAAACAAACCTGTTTTACTGTGCCTCAGGTTCCCTACTGAGAACCAGAGCAGTGATGTCCATCCTTTTTGCAAAGCACGTGGAGATCTGCTGGTGAAGGCAACTGCACAAGAATTGGCCTTTAAGGATTGTTACACACCTGTGAGGCACCCAGCACATACAATAATTCCAACAAAATCAAAGGAAATGGCTGCAGCTCCCAGCTTACTGAAACAGGAGAAGAAAAAGCTGTTCTGGGAGCCAGACTGGCTGGGCAAGCCCAAAAAGCTGATGGAAAGTGTGAACAGACCTGATGGGCTTGAGGTCTCCTCCCAGTTTACATCTCTCGCTCCTTCAGTCCTCCAAACACCCAACCCCAGAAAAAGGGAGTGACGGGGAAGGAATGGTGTTATGGCAGCTGGGATGGAGCCGCAGCAGAACTCACACCTCGGCTACCTTTGGAAAGCCACATGAGCAGCACTGGCTGAAACTCAGCTTAGGAAAATGAAAAGCCACAAACTGGTTTCATAGTCCCAGGAGTGAGGCAAGGAGGAGTGAAATTCCAAAAGCAAGAAAGACAGCTTAAAGAAGGGACACTTCTTTGGGAATTACTGCATGGAAAAACCAGAGTCAGAAGTGAATTATGATCCCTTCTGCTCTGAGGACTGGTAAGCAGAGCTGGGTGGGGAAGGGCTTCCCTCCAATACCACATTTCCAACAGTATCCTTTTACCTTTTAGGTTTCACGTCTACTGAAATAAGAGTCGATGTAACAAATAGCATAATGGAAAAGCTGGCAAGGCTGGTTCCCACTACAGAGCTCCAGAAGTTCAGCCCTTGGTTTTCCTTGTCCTCACAGTAAGTTTCCAGCAGGAGCCATGGGCGTGAAGAGAGCTCTGAGGCAGGCAGGGGCTCACCAGGAGCTGCATGCCTTGTGTGGGGAGTTGCTGTTACTGCAAAGGATGCATCCAAAAGCATCAGCTTCCTAGGCTGGCATAGGAAAAGGTTCTGGCATTACAGACCAGGAATCTGTGATCTTAGAAGAAACCAGATTCCCACTACTGTACACCTGCAGAAAGCTAGAACTGAGAATATTAACTTCTTCATGAGCTTTAACACAGTGATTTAGTCTGTGAACAGCAAAACTAATAAAGCCTGGATCTCTCTGCTTTTTTCCTGGTGATTGATTTTAAAGGTGAAACAGGAGCAGTCTTTTCTGGGGTTGATCACACGTGGGGACTCCCGAGTATCATCTGCGTAAGCTGGTGCTGCAATGTTTCTCAGCCGGTATAAACAGACCTCATAAACATTTAACATTTCAATATCTCAGAGCTTTCTTATCATTTGCTCAATTTGTATAAAATTGATCAATAGATTCACAAGTTACAGGAGGGCAAGAGAAGTAGGAGAGGGCAGGCACAGGGAGGGACACAAGCATTAGGAAACTCATTTCCATGGGAAATCAGGGGCTAATTGGGGCTGTTCTATCTTAATTTCCAAATGGCAAAAAGTTTCCACAGCATTCTCCTTTCCAAAATCATGAGGAATATGGTCTCAGCTGTGAGCAGTGCTCCTGGCCAGGTTCAGCTCTGAAGTCATTGGGACTCGCGGTGAGTTTGAACTGGCCTCATCCTTAAATATGTCCCTCCCTAGGCAGGCACAGAACAGCTCCCATCACATGCCGTGACCCAATTGCCACAGGAGACTGCTGGGTTTTCCAGGCTGAAACTCTGTTCACACTGAAATCAACAGCAAAATTTCCATCTGCTTCAGTGAGGGAAAAAGATGTGCCAAAGCAAAACACTTTGGAAAAGTCCCACTCCATCTAAGTGTTGGGGTTATGCCACATAGCAATGAAAATTACAGACATGCAGAGAAGGTGTCAGACATAAGTGGCTTTCTTAGATGAGATATCATTCATCCACTTGCAGACAAAAGTTAAATAAATAGTCACAAAATTATCTCATTCCCTAACAGCCTCTTTTCCAGGTCACCAAACCCCTGGCACTCTGTGCAGCTACTGAGGGTCAGATGCCTGCACCACTTGAGCTGAATGAGGCCATTGGCATCAAAACACTTGTCTGCTCCAAGCCAGGGACACACCACAGCTCCAGCCCATCCCAGGGCACAGCACAAGACAAAAGTCCACAAGCCCAACCTCATGTGTCCAGAAAAACCACAAAAGCAACCCAAACCTGGGTTTTCTGATGCTGCTGGATGTTTTGGAAATAGCGTGGACAGCAGAAAGCCCGGCCTACCAGGCTTCACTTTTAATATTCAAACAGAGGGGGGAGGTTATCCCAGATAGAAACGTTCATCCCAATTTACAGCTGTTTCCTTTTATTATTCAACCGTCTTATGTAAGTAGCTCAGATGAATCCAAACTGAATCTTTAGCACATCACCAATTACTGTGACGTCCCTACCAAGCCTGCCTCCTTCTTGCCCTCAGCCTGCTGAGGTTCAGCAGGACACTCACTCCATGGCAGAGCTTTCTCAGGCTCGTGCACATCCACAGACTGTACTCAAACAGCAATTATTCCCGGGGTGACTTATGTGGCTGAGCTGCCGAGGCCAGCACTGGCAGGAAACACATGTTAGAAATTAGTGTATGTCTGGTACTGTCTCCTTTCTCTGTTTCTCCAGGTGGCTGAGCAAAAGCAAGAGCAAGAGCATTTTCTGATGCTGACCCTGGTTAATGTGAGCATAAATACAAGGTTAATTCCCAAAGGATGGTTGACGAAGGAAAAAGTGAAGAAAAGTAATCAGGATGAGGAAAGTAATTCAAACAATTCCTTGAAAAATATGCACCTTTGGCTTGTATTCTGACAACAAAGAGTGAGGATTACCATGAAAAAGGAGACTAGCATGTGTTATGTTACTTACTCCTCAGGAACTAAATCAGCAATGTACAGAAAATGTTAAATCTCTTAGCAAAACTAACTCAGTCCCTATTTTTAATCGAACAGTGTGCCCCAGCTCCAAGCAGAGCGTACAGGCCCCTCTGTGGCTTTCCTGTGTGGATAGATAATGTTTTCTTGCAGTCTTACAGCTCAGCTTAACCTTAGAGATTTCAAAACTCACCCCACAGAAATGGAGATCCTGCTGCCTGCACCATTTGTGGAGCCAAGTGCATCCCGGTGCGGCACCTGTGGGTGCTGCAGGCTGACACCCCACACCTCCTCATGCAGGAGCCTCCAGGCATGACAGAGAACACAGTTATTTAACACACTGCTTTGGAGAAAGGCATTATTGTCCCCAGGGTGTTTCCACTGGGAGCAGGGAACGAGGAGGGCAGAGCTGCTGTGATTTTACTGTCAGGACATTGGTATAGCCAAAGAGCAGTCAAAAGGTCAGGCAGCATCAGAGGAATTATTTGTCATCTCCATCACTTCCTTGTCTTTTTTTGTTCCCCAATACTATGCTTAAGTACCTTAAGGGAGGGAAATTCCTGCTCCCTCCCTTCCACATATTCAAGAAAAGCACAATCTGTCTCAAAGCCTTAATAAATTTTCATAAATACTTCAGGCCAGTTTTGGCTCTCAAATTCATCAAGGTAAATTTGGAATGAGCAGACCTCAGAGGAGCTGCTCCAGTTTCCTTGAGAGCAGATTTGCCCTCTCTCTGCCCAGTGCAATCAAATAAAAACAACGAGAACCACATCTTTGATGTTCCCTTTGCAGGCTGGATCTCCTCCTCTCAGCTGAGCCACAGTCTGCTTCATTAGCTGTGATCTTCCTCAATCAGCTGGTCAGCCACATTACATGTCCCAGACACAGGAGGTGCTGCAGGAAATGAAGAACAAGCAGCACAAGCACAAGGCTGGGCTGCAGAGGAGACTCCAGGCCCTACTGAGAGCTTCTCCCCACACTCCAGCAGGATGCCAGGAGGGCTGCAAGGCCCTCCAAGAGCAGGGCCCAGCTGCTCCCCAGCCCTCAGCACCACATGGAGGATGCAGGGTGTCTGCAGGGAGCCCTCTGACGTGGCCACAGCCTGTTTGTGGCAGGGATGTTTCTGTCTGCACAATTCACTGCATGGTTCAGGATTCCTGCTTCTGCCTAGGACCACTGCTCACTCTGGAAACATGCCACAGCATCTGCTCCACCCTGCAGATCTTTCCACCTAGGGACCAAAGCAGATCTATTCCAGTTGATGGAGGGATCAAGATAGGAGAAGTAGCTCTTTCCCATAAAAATAAACATTCCCAGACCATGATGGCCAGCACAGGAGAGGATGCATGTGTGCTCATCCCAGCTCCTGATTTACAGTGCTGTGGGGTGAGCATTAGGAAGTGCAATTCTTTTTCCAGGACAGAGGCTTTCAGCACAAACAACAGGCATATACATAAATATGCATACTTCTGACACTGCCTATAAATTCTTGCTGAATGTGTAGCAGTAATAGTTAAGAATGATCTTGGTTGGTTACAGAAACATGTTTCAAGTTGCTTCAGACAAAATGCAATGAAAATTAATGCAATATATGTTTTCAACCTTCTGTAAGTCAATAGTCTCATCAAACAGAGATTCTGCTCCTCTGTCATCTTTGGAGGCAACAGACTACATAGAAAAAAGTAAACCTCTGAAGTCATAATTGCTTTGGGGTTTAGGTTCCCTCTGTCCATTACAGCCCCTCCCATTCAGCACTGCATCACCTTTTCTGCTTTTAGACTGTTTTTGCTCTACTTCCTTCTAACCATGTCAGCCTGGGAGCATGGAACGGAGGGAATCTAAGTCAGAAAAAATCCTGTCTAAGGCAAAAGTCCGACTCAAGGCAAGTTCCCTGGTGCCCAGGCAAGCCTCGTGCTGTTCTCCTGGCTATTCTCTCCCTCCTTGTTTCTGACAGACCTGCGTTGCAGCTGCAGCAGCAGCAGCACATCTTTGCATGGTCTGTGAAATGAGCCTCGTCAGGTCTTACCAAGTCATCCAACCACCCCACAATGAATTAAAATATATCACATCACTTATAATCTGTAGCTGTAGACAAAGAGCCTGCCTAAAAACCACTCTTCCCTCAAAGAAAACCAGACGCGCTTGCAAGACCTTCAATTACCCCTTAAGCCACCTCCTCCTCCCTGCTCCACTCGTCCCTGAAGTCCCTGGAAAACAGATGGTCCTTGCAGCTTGCCTGCGAGTTTTATAAACCTGATGGAGCAAATGAGAGGAAGCACGTTTCAGAAAGCAGGGCTGTGATCAGGATGCCCTCTCACCGACTCCCCCAGTCACCACGGATTTTGGCCTGAGCCCCTCCAATGCCCTCTGCTGCTACAGGTCCCTGCAGGGAGGAGCTCCCTCTTCCCCTCCATCTCTTTATTACCCAGGTCATGAAACGGTTAAAGCTTTGCAAGCTCTGCTCCAGACCTGGAATTTCAGCCAGAAACCTAATGGCAGCTGTGCTGATCGAAGAGCTCTGCATGAAATTCAGCTTAAGGAGAGGGCAGCTGCAGGCTGTGAGGGCTCCCCGAGCTGTTCATTCCCCAGGAACTGCAGCATGGACACCTTGGAGAAAAAGGACCACACTCACATCCCTGAGCATTGGCAACTGGGAGCTGTGTCCAAGATGTACCTGCCGCATCCCAGATAATTCACACTCCTGAGGAGGAACAAGGCTGAATTCCTCTCCTGCAGATGCCCCAGGGAAGGATGTTCACTGGCTTTATTTGACTCACTGGACGCATACACTGTCCTGACATATTTCTTCATGGAATAGCTGGATTTTCCTCTTAGGTTTTGTCTCCAGGAACTCATCACGAGTATTACACAAAGCTCCTCTAAAACCACCATCTGCCTGTTGCTCATAGCCAGTGACAGGGAAAAGCCATTGCATGCACAAATGTGGGATCACTGATAGGAGCAATGGAGCAGCTCAGGAGCAAGCACCCCAGACATCGGCATCTAACTCTCATCTGTAAAGATTATTGGATTAAACATATGCCACAAACATGAACATCTTCAGCTCAGAGTAATGACAAAACTTATAATCAGCTCATAAAGTGGACTTTCATCAGCTCTTCATGTGGCTTTGCTGGATGTGAGACTGATGTGAAAAGCCTTGTTCAGGAGCAGTGCCTCGGGTGCAGCAATGCTGGGGCAGAAGGAAGAAAAAGGATGGATTTTTCTAGTTTTAATGTAAATCTCAGTTTGCTACAGAATATCAAGTATCTCTTCCAGATTTATCTTCCTAGTGCAGCTCCCAGAAGAAAGTCCATTTCCAGTTTAACCCAATGGGCTCTGAGGTTCCTCTGTTGGGTAATGAACCCTTGATTGCTTTTTTACAGGACAGGGATGTCTGTGCAAGTGCCTCAACTCTGAGGTCACCACATTCTGCACAAGGACATAAAATATCAGCCGAGCTCTATTTCCTTCCTGGTTCTGTGGTAACAGAAGGGAGAAACAGCAGTGATCTCCAAACCCTCTTTGAACACAGGGCTCAGATACTGTGCTTTAATGAGCTGCTATCACCCTGCCTGGAGAGCTGAAGTATTTCAAGACATCTCTCAGCAGCTGCATTGCAAAAGTTAATGATCTGTTCATTGCAAGAGCACATACAGATTCAGGCTGAATGATATGGAATCAGCCTTCTTGCCTTGTATCTTTTGATATTAACCTTTTCCTGGTATTTGACCTCAGAAATGTGACCAAGGAAAGTCACCAGCATAAAGAGAGAGACTGGGATTGCAGTGAGGTGGTGAACTGCACATTTATGGAGTCCAAGTAGGATGGAGGTAGTTATGGATGTTTTCACAAGAGTCTTCTTGCTTCAAAGCTGGAACTGATTTGCCTCAATCCTGGGCTGATAGATGAATGCAGCTAAAGAAAGGTGACTGATGTAAAAAACCAAAAATTGTGTGTGATAATAAAAGCTAGACTAGCAAGACCTGAACTATCTTTGTTTCCATGAGTGGACAATGCTGCAAGCCAAAGCAATATAAAAAACTCACAATGCCTGAGATGGGAGTTCATAAGAAAACAATTGTTTTAAAACACTTGAGTGCTAACAGAGAAAACAGGACTGTGCTCGTATCTCCAAATTTGCCCAAAAGAAAACTTGAATTTGCAGTCAGGAAGTTATTAAGAGACAAAAGTTTGTTATATAAAAGAACACCATCTGAGTCAAAGGTACTTGGATGCACAGAACACAAGATAATCATCATCAAAAGCTGTTTTGCTGATGTACAAGTATTTCAGTTTGCTGAAGTAATTCTGAAGTGTTTACATAAGGAGAAGAATCACAGTGAACTGCTTTGAAATCACCTCTAAGCACTGAGAACTGAGCACTTGAGCATCTGAGTTGGCAAACGAGGAAACTTCAGGAAACAGAAGCTCGGAGTAGCCAAGGACATTTCTCTGTAGAGGGAAAATTAAGTAGCTAGTATGAGAAATGGGAAAGGTTCTTGGGCACATCTATGAAAACAGCCTCTTCATAGATCTGTGCCCTTGAAGACAAATAACTTTTAAGTACTCTTGGAAGGACCTGAGCAGAGGAATACAGGAAAACTAGAATTTGCTATTAAAATGGTTATGACAAACTGGAGAACTCCATGGCACAAACCCAGCTCTTCTCAGCAAAGTCTGAAGCACTCCTTTGTTGAGTGGATGAGTTTTTGCAGGAGGTGAAGCTCCAAGTCTATCTAGAAAGATAGATAGGTAGATGCCATTGGTATCCCAGTAGATGATCTTGCAGACCCTGATCTGAGGCCTGTTAAAGCCATGAAGAAAACCTTCAGGAGACACTAAATCTGACATTTGATGCTTAAATGACTTGCATTTTCACTGATATTCTGTGGAAGTTTAAGAATAATGAAATTGTTTAAGGGAGACTTTTATTTTATTGCATGAGGCAAAATGAATGCATGGTGCAATATTTTAAAATTCGTATTTTTTAAATGTCACATTTTAGTTCTTGAGGAAGGCTTGCTTTTCCAGAACCTCACACGTCATGGAATTCGTTGTGAAACACGATTCATTTTTAGACAGAAAACCCTTTCACTGCCAGATTCACATGGGAAGAAAATTTTGTTTCCCTGGGTGCAGAGACTCCAGACAGAAGCATCAACAACCAGAACCCAGAGCACTGAGAGAGCTTTTCTGTTGGGTGCTTTGGTGAACACTCAACTTTCCAAACCATTCACAGTGACTGAAATCCACCATTCAAAAAAATACATACAAAACACATTTTCCTGAGGTTTGTACCTTGCTGAATAGCCTGGCACAATGATAAGGACATGGCTGCATGCCCACATGCAGAACCAAAAATGTGTCACCTTCCCTGCAGTAACCAGCCATCTCTCATCCCCAGGTCCTGCATCTATCGTGTCCCCAGTGATGTGAAGATTTTGAGTGAGCCACAGCTGTCACAGAATCATAGACTGATAAAATAGTTTGGGTTTGAAGGGACCTTTAAAGGTCATCTAGTCCAAGTGTCCTGCAATGAGCCTTCAACTACATCAGGTTGCTCAGAGCCCCATCCAAACTGACCTCGAATGTTCCCAGGTATGTGGCATCTGTCACCTCCCTGGGCAACCTGTTCCATTTTGACTTGCACCAAACACTGCTGCCAGTATTGGAGATGCTCCAAGAGTTCATCTCAGATGTGGAAGAAAAGGAAAAAAAGGAACATTAAAGAAGCATTTCTGGCTTCAAGCTGAATCTCCTTCCAGGTGCATGCGGCCAGGGGCTGAGGTTTGCACAGTGTCTCTGAACAAGACCTGCCAAAAGGATAAGCAAGGGCTTAGTGCACCTGATCCCGAAAAGTGGCCAGAGCTCAGGTCCCAGTTCTGCAAGGCAGTGAAATGAAGACTTAACTGTAAGCACATGAATAGTCTCTCCCACTTAGTTGAAGCTCTTTTCCAGAACACATTTAAAATGAGATTGGACAGAAAACCAGAAATCAAAAAAAGCCCAAACCCAATTCCCACAGTAAGTGGGAAACAGAGAAGGAAGACTAATAAATGTTTATCATTTCTAAAAGCAGCATTTGCAGTGGTGACTGGCTTGGAGAAAGGCCTCATCTGGGTCTGAGCTGAGAACGTGCGATGCTTCCGCCAAGGCCCCCAGTGCCTGAGGAACTACAGCTGCTTTTTTCTGGGGCAGAGAGGAAAAAGGGAAAGCTTTTTTTTTTTTTTTTGAGGGGGGGGAAGGGGGCAGGCATTTACAGCTCAGCAAAAAGAAGTGTTTCCCAAGTGTTGCAAGATTTTTCTCAATGTACTTGGTCCCTTTAATTTCATCTCTTGTTGTCCTTGGTGCACCCTTTGAGCCACTTCCCAGTTGGTTTTGCCCTCAGGAGCAGGAGTACCCTGGAAGCCTTCACGCACAAGCAGAGCCAGGGCTTCTTCCAAAAGGAGACGTAGAATTTAATTAACTCTACTCCATGTTTGCAGTCCTGTGATTTCTCTTACCTTTAACGTGAACTCACATATGGATTAAAGTGAAATAAACCCTACAATTTGAGTTCAGTTCAAAGCTGATTGGAAACATGTATTACCTTTCCTTGACCCAGCAGTGAGAAGGGAAGTTATTACAGTTCTTTAGTGAGTTTGTAAACTCTTTACTGCTGTGGCAGTTTTAATCCTGCTGAGAGAAAATTTGATCTGAACAATAAATTGCCCCCATTTTATTCTAATATTTTACAATCACAGGTTTGGATAGCAAACAAGCATCAAGTTCTTTTGGAATCAACAAGTGAGAGTATTACCAGAATCCTCATGGCATTTTTAGGTTAAACAATAAACAGCCATAAATAATAAGAAATGAATGCTTCAGATCATGCAGGTTTTTATATGCTGTCATGACACAGAAAAATTTTGAAATTTTAATGATTTTGTTACACCATGACTAAGAAAAAAGGTACATATCTGAATTAAAGTAACTGATCCTGCATTCCCAGATAAAACAGCAGATCTTCACCATTCTTTGGAAGTTTGTAAACATTTTAGGGTCATACAGAGAAAAGTCACAAATGATAGATGCAAAAATACTGGCAGTGCTCTCATGAAAATGTGAGTCTAGTCCAAAGGAGTCCAGAGCAGACTCCCAGCAGTTCTAATGCTCTAACAAGCCCTAATGGCTGTTTGCATGTCAGCTAAATGGAACCCGAGCCCCAGCACCGGCGCTGAGTGATGGGGGCGATTAACACATTATAAAAGCAGAATTGGATTTTCTATCTCTTGAGGTCTTCAGATGAAGGCAGGATGTCTTTCTGGAAGATTTGCTTTGGCAAAGCAGAAATTATGAGGTTGCAAACAGAAATGAGCTGGGCAACATTTATTGGCCAGTGATAGACGAGTTGTACCTCATCTAATGTGCTCCCAGCTTCCAGTGCCATGAATCTCCCAACAAAAATCCATGAAGAGTTGCACCCAGGAAGTCTAAATCAAACCTCTGAGGTCTTTGCTTAAATTAAGCAAATCAAATACTTTTTGCAGGACTGATGTCCCTTAAGTGTTTGCTTTTATGCATTTGCATGATGATAAGGCACAAATCTCCCACACAGTGTAAGGTTCCCAACCTTTCCTTTTAATTTAATGGGATGAGCTGGTTCTGTGTATTCTGACAGGGAACAGACCTCAGGCAGCTCAGCATGTCACTGTCCACAGGAAAGGAGCTGACACTGTTGGGGTGGAAGAACTGGATGTATTTTAGCAAGAGTGAAATGCCACCTGCAAAGCATTTTTCCATAATTCCTTAAAAAGAATCTAACAAAGAAGGTACAGGAAGGGGGAAAAGACATTTTTCCTCTACTCTTAATTTGCCTGCCAAGCTGGATGCTGTGTAAGCCACCTGGGCACTCAGGCTCTTGGAAAGGCACAGTCCACTAGCAGGATTTTCTATCGCACCTGGGCGCCAAATATCCACAGTTTCTAGATCCATTTGCCACACTATTAAAACTGAAATATTAAACACTCCAGGGTATTCAGTTGAAAAGTGGGGTTTATTATTCTAAATGAGCTTTAGACTTGCCAGGCAAAAATGCTCAATAATATTTCTTTTTAACTCAAATAAATTATTTGTTCTACACAGCAGAGTCAACATAATATTATTTACAGGAACATAATCATGCCATCCCTTTTACTATCTCTGTTTTTTTGCACGGCACAAGGGTAAAAAAGGAAAAATATTGATGCTGAAATCAAATCAGACAGAAGATGATCCAGTGTAAACAGAGCATAAGGGAAGAACTTTTTAGATTTGTTTTCACTGCTGGCATCTGTTACTTCTGACACATAAAATTAAAGAGAATGATAATCTGTTTTCATGGGTGAACAAAGAACAGCAAAATAGAAATGAAATCAGAAGTATGCAAGAATGTCTGTAATGGGTCACACAAAGAGGAACCACCTCAGTGGCTGGTGGAAAAAGAAGTGAGGAAGAGGATGAATACAGTGTGATGATTCTCCTGGTTCTTCCACGCTGGCATGTAGGGACTCCCAAACCTGAGGTTCCAGGTCAGGGCACCATGTTTGCCACCAACCAGCTAAGCTCCAGGACTGCTTCCAGGACTTCATTGCACTTTTATTTATCCAGGAGTGTTTGCCCTGTCATTTCCCTGAGCACTCCCTCCTTTTCTCTGAGACAGAAAGGACAAACTATTCCTTACTCAACGTGCCCACATACAGCTTTACCAATCCCTGTGTTTCTGTTTAGCCTCTCTTTTTATGGCAGTGATTATATATCCCCTATTCTCTGGATCACTTCCAGACTATTCCCAGTCTGAAATCTCTCCTTTGAGAGGGGTTACTAGCCTCCATCCCTGAGTACTGCTTAAGCAGGAGGGGTGCAATAGCCCCTCCTCACCCATTCCCCTCAGTTTCCCATGCAAGAGGTGATGTGTCTTCATAAATCCTTTTTTACAAACTTCAGAGGACTTCCAGACTGAAGGAGAAATTATTTTCCCTATCGAGAGATGATGTGAGGGTGAAGAGGGTCAATTTCCCCACAAGCATCCCTGAAGCTCCCAGCACCCTGAGCCATGCCAGAGGCTGTCCTTACCCCTTGGCTGTTGTCCTCTCTCCCCAGTCCTACTCCAGCCCAGTTCCCCTCTGGCATTGCTCCTGCTGAGGCAGGCTGAGCATAGGGTTTGCATGTACTTTCTCCAAGATCACTGTAACCAGCTGACTACCCTCCCCTCAGCCCCAATTTAATTTTATATCTTTAAACAACAAGGTACAGTCCAGAATATCTAAAGCCTTTGAGTGGTCACTGTAACCTACAGCAGCCAAAAGCTCCTGATCCCCAGCCAAAGCTAACTCATTAGGCACCAGAGAAACAGCCGTGGCAACACTGTTTTCCTTTCAGTGCTGACTGCAGTGGGGATATTATATGAGGAATGTTCAAATGGAATATAATTTTTACTTGGCTGGTAATAATTCTGTGAGGTTTACAATCGCTCAGGTCTTACAGGTCAGGAGTTATTAAAATGAAGTTATGAATTTTGCATACCTACCAACACAGGAAATGGGCAGTGACCTCCTACACCACTTAGACACACTCAGGTCTGTGGGGCCCGATGGGATCCACCCAAGGGTACCGAGCCACTTTCCATCATTTACCATCAGTCCTGGCTAACTGGGGAGGCCCCAGCTGACTGTAAGTGAGCAGATGTGACACCCATCCCCAATGCCTGGCTCCAAGGGTGCTGGGCAGTGGGACAGCAGGGTGGGCTGAGGATGGAGATGGGGATGGGAGCACATCCTTCCCTGCACTGCTCCCTCCCTGCTCCTGGCCTCCCCACTTACAACCAAACATTTCAGCCAGCCTTTCAGGGTTGCTTTTGTTCTCTTTCTGCATCTAAAAACCTTCCAGGGAAATGCTGTGCTAACACGCTGGCCGGTGCTGTGCTCGGCACACAGAGGGAGCAGGGGGGAACACACAGACACCGAACCCCAGAGGTCACTGCACGGATGGGAAGCACAGAACAGGCTTTGTGCGGATTTGCCCTGCCAGCTCCCTTCATTCTTGACTTGAAACACTTGCTGATAATCCACTCCTTGACCTCTCCTACACAGGATGCAGTGTCACTATATGGAAGCCATATGGAACAAAGGGATCACTCTCAATACACGCTGAGCATAAAAAATAAAAGTTTACAATGGCACTGTCACCACAGCAGCTGGGTCGGCTGTTTGCCAGCGTGCCCTCATGTTGGCAGCTGGAAGCTCGTGTGCCTGGTATGACAAAGCACAGACTATTGGGCTTCAATAAGAGGAATTTCAGCCAGGGGATGTGTTTGTACCTCTAACTGAGCTAGCTCCCGAATTTATTGTCCAGATTTTTTTTTTGTCCCCCTTTGAGTAATCATTAAACCTGAGAAATGTTTTCTAGAACATGAAAAACAGATACGATCCTTGATGGTCCTGTTCCTTTGAAGGAGCATACCTGGTTCCCATTAATAATCTCTACATTATGGGAAGGAGCTATGGACAATTTGCTTTCTAGTGATTACAGATTGGAGTACAAAGCTCAGGAATAATCAGAAAATGCATTGAGTTTCTGCTCCAAATGCTTTAAATGTGCATACATATCTCATGTCTAAAATTCAGAACTACTCCATGATTTGTTGATAGGATTTAATAAACGTTAAACAACTCCCACCAGTATAAATGACCTTCTTGTGTTTTGAGGAGAAGAAGGGAAAAATCAACCAAAAAGTTGCATTACTTTGCAAAGAAACAGTAAGACTCTAACTTTGCACCTTCAGTACAGAAACAAGTACAAGGCTACAAATAAGCCTTAGAGGGATGGAGCTACAGGTAAGGTTTTGACCTTCTTGTTCCGTATTTCTTCCCTAATCTGTCTCTAATAGCAGAAAAGATGTTCTGGCAGATGCAAAAGCCACCTGATGACCAAATTTGAGCTGAAGTTTCCATGTCACTTTTATCGACAAGGTGCTACTCATCCCCTGCCCTACACTCCCAGCGCTCCTGGAGCAGATGGCTAGAGCCGGATTACAACCAGCCTCTTGTCTCTACCCTCCTTTGCCTTTCAGGAAGGTTTTATTGGAAATCTCATCTGCTCCCATTGGTTTGGTCTCGTGCCAGCTCTAAATGAGAAATGGCCCATTTCCCGCTTCATTTCCCCTTCAAAATTCATGGGGAGTGCTTGGCAGCTTTGAAACCAAGCCCTGACCAAAAAGCCCAGCACAGGCTAAATCCACAACCCAAAGGAAACCCAGTTACTCAGCCCTGTGCTGCTGCACTGGCACCACTGCAGGGAAAGCAAGTTTTTCTTATTTTCAGTATCTCTTGCAGAAACTCTTCTGTCCACACCAGAGAGGAACACATATAATTTTTGCTGATCATCTAGATTCCTGATAATGAGAAATTTCTCATCATATGGCAGAGCACAAGCACTGCTTTCTTCAGCATGACAAGCTAAAGCCTTTTCCAATTTTCAGCCAGGAAGAGAGGGGAGTTAGTTTGGAGTCAATTATTTAATTATTAGGCTTGAGAGTTCAGTATCCCTTACAAAAATGATAGAGAAAAATGTGATGGGTTTTAAGATAGAGACTGAGTGACCTTCCTTGCACACAGATCCCAGCTTGCTACTCCATACTTTTGGGTGGCAAAAAAAAGAGGGGCAAAATGTGTCTTTTCTTGTAAGCTAGCAGCTGACCTCAGAGTAGCCTGAGGGCATTTTAAACCTACCTCTGCCTTTATTATGTGTGTCATATGCCCCTATTCATCCTTTGTAGTTTAAAGCAAAAACGACCTTTTATAGCTATCTAAAGCGTAATTTTGCTTATGTTCTCCACTCTCAGCATTTGTTTCGAGTTAAATATCAAACATATGTGCACCCATTTTTAACAAAAAAAATGTTTAATATTAGAGAGCATGCCCTCATATAAGACTGGGAAAGCCTTTCAGGGAAATAAGCCTTTCAAATAAAAAGGCATATTAGTAAATTTTAAAGTGATTTTAACTGTATATTTTCAAGCATTAAAGGAAACAGCTCCAGCAAGCCATAAAGTGACAAGTGGGAGGTGGGGAAAGATATACGGTACTAGTTTGAAAGAGAAATTAGACCTGGAACAGGGTGGAAAAATCCACCTACCCTGGAACTATTTGAATTCACAGGTTTGGAGGTAGGGAAGTTGGAGGGAGGGAGGGAGGGAGGGCTGAAGACTAGTAGGGGGCATCAGCCCCATGCCTCACCCCCTGGCAGACACAGGTTGCTGACTGTCAGAATCACACTGTGGAGAAGGTGGCAACATCCAGGCTCATTTTATATCTCATGACTAAGAGACAAACAGCAAAGCTCACGTTTTTCAAAGCCAGCTCCCAGCTGGAATATTGTGCTGTGGCTCCACGAAGGCATCAATCAGCTCAGTACGAGCTTTGCTCTTGTTCCCCTCATGACTGCAGCACTGATGGTGCAGGGCTGCATTAAACATTCCACATCTCCTAATATTTCTTGGCGCTGCACGTATTCAAAGTACAGAACTAAATTACCTGGCTTCCATGATCTGCATCAGCCATCTCCTCTGATGGTTAATGCTGAAATAAAGTATTTCCATGTGGCTGCTTGAATTTCTTCTGCTGTAGGAAAGGACTTTCTCTGCTGAGACATGCCTGCAAATTACATTTCCATTTGGCACCAAAGACGGTTTGCACAGATTTACTCTATTCTGGGGCTATTCCATTTGCAGTTTAGAGGAGAACTGATATCTTTGGTGTTTTACAAACTCAGGTTGTATCTGCTGGTACAGTCCAGGAAGATGTAACCGGTTATCACCCCATTAGGCTGCTGCAGCAGTACCTGAAACCCTGAATAATCTGAAGTCATTTTCCTTAATGACTGCTGAAGGGAAATGGTTCTGTTTCCATCCACTTAGCTTTGACAATGCAACCGAGCCCAGGGGTCTGCAGGAATTAAAGCTTTGGAGGCTTGGGGAAATAATTCTCTTGCTCTCTTGCTCTGTTTCTTTTCCAAGCCTGGCTGCCAGCTTGCACATCACAGCAGCTCCCAGAGTCGGCTGCTGGCTTCCCTGCAGTACATGAAATACAGGTTCCTCAGCTCTGGGCAAAGGAAAGAACATTGCTGTCTCTTTTAATACCTTTGTTTCTCATGAGTAGCTGAAGTGGGAATGGAGCATTATTACATTTTGAGAAGCGTATCAAGGCAGTAGAAGACTTATTCCTGGATATTCCACACTTGCTGAGGGATCTCTTGACCAAGGTCCCATAGTTCGGAGGCTTCTGAGCCCAGGACAGACAGCAAATTTTCTGTTTGGGGAACCTTTACACACCCCTGGAATGGGCCACGTCAAGCACAGAGGTCACAGCTGCCGCAGGATTGGCTAAAGGAACAGCTCCATCACATCACCACAGCACCGGGGAAGTGCATTCCTAAAGCTGGGTGAGGTAGGGAAGTCAGTGTGTGTTTTCCATGCCAATCAAACTGGCCTGCCACTGCATGGTATGTCCATTGCATCATGAATTTTAAGGTCAGAAAGCACTACTTTCTTCAAGGTGTATTTTTTTCTCTATTCACCTACTTAGTTGAATTGCAAAGCCTATCACCAGCACCACAGTCCAGTAAAGGGCCATCAGTTCCTCAATTAAGACTTGTTTTGATTGCGTTCACTCACAAAAGAGCAGCTCAGCCATTTGGAGGTCTTCCAGCCTGATCCATCTTCCAGAAAGTCACTGGAACTGAGGTTGGGCCCTTCCTGCTTTCATCTGGAAGGAAAATAACACAAAGCCAAGCTGGAGAACAGGAGCAGTAGAGTAGGCCACTGCATTATTAAGGAAACTAAAATAATGACCCAACAGAATTCAATATTGATTTTTAAATTCAGTGCATTAAATCAGGACAACCTAATAAAACCAGTTTTCCGTCCTTAGTATTGAAAAAGAACAATGGAATTATCACTGCTTGCTGGACCTGTTGCCCAGCTCAGTAGGATTTCCCATCCTTCGCCGAGAACAAATACAGGGCTGACATGTCAATGTGTGGTACCAGGCAATGAGAATCATTTAGATTCCAAACCATCCCATTCTAATCCTCGCCTCCCCACCAGCCGAGTTATTCATCGGATAACCAGAAACACCTGGGTACAAGGAATTTCCTGCTGCAATTCAGCCTTAATTTCCTCAGATAGTAAAAACCTAAGGCTCGCAAAGGTGAAAGAAACCAGCAGTCAATCAAGTAAATCACCACCACCACCACTGCAGCAGTGATAGTACATTCTAAATTAAATTTTAATTCCCACCTGATGGTTCACCGGGAGTTACTTATATACAAACCATTCATCTGACCCACCTTTGTATTTCAGGCGATTTGTTGGGGTCCCATTGGTTATTAACACCCACCTAAGTTCCAGAGTGGGTTTTTTTTTTCTGTGATTGTGATCAGAATCAAAATCAGAAGCAAAGAAAGCAACGTCTGCAGGTATTTGCTGGACAGATACATTAAGGTACACAGACAATCTTACTCTGGAAAGCAATGAACAACAAAGCCAAGAAAACTCCCAAGTTCAAGCACAAAGTATAAACAAGACAGGTTTGGGATCTTTAATTTTTATTCATTTTGGGGTTAGAAAGAGCTTATGGTGCTTACTGGGATCATGACTAAGTGACAAAGGTCACCTCTCCCTGTGGTCAACAGTCTTAGCAGCAAAAATATCTGCGAGTTTGGTACAAACACACAGACAAGCTGTGGCTGCCCCATCCCTTGAAATGTTCAAGGCCAGGCTGGATGGGGCTCTGAGCAACCAGGTCCAGTGGAAGGTGTCCCTGTCCATGGCGGAGGGGTTGAAAAGAGATGGCCTTTAAGGTCCCTTCCAGCCCAAACCACTTGTGATGCTACGATTCCTCAAAGGCCAGACGTGAATTAGAAAAGCTGATCAGGGCTGAGGCACGTGGGCAGAGCTGAGTGGAGAAAGGCAAGAGAGGGTATTTCAAACCAGCACTTTCAGTCTCTCACCACCTGGATTAATTAATAAAATAAATAAAAGTAAACCAAGTCCTTAAAGCCAGATTTTTAAGAGTGATAGTTGAGGAATTTCCATTTTTACATGCTCAGCACGGCATCTGCAGTCATTTCTGTTTGCAATTCTGCCAGATCTGTCAAAGTAACGCACACAATTAAAGTATGTTTTTGGCAAAATTTATAGCAAAAAAAAAGCTGAAAAGGAAAAAAAAAGTGAATTCAGTATAAGAGTCATCCAAAATTGCTGACATTCCTTTTTCCTTCTCAGTGAATTTAAATATGAATAGTCACAAATGTCTACGAAAACAGGATTCTTTATCCTAGGAAGATGCTTTGCTAGGCGGCTTCTGACACTCTTGAAGGCTATTGAGACCTGGGAGCTTGCTGTGCTCTCCAGGCAGGGGCTGTGTTAACAGACAGCTGCCAATACCAAAGGAGTGAGACCTTCCCAGAGAAGGTGGTGTTAGGTTTTATTGATGGGACCCAAGAGACAGGTGTTTCAACAACATCTACTGCTGCTCCAGCATCCCAAGAACCAGGAAATGTCACATCACACTTCAGTGGGAGGAGGCTTTTTGCCTTCTGGGAGAGGTGAGAAATAAGCCTTTCTCCATCAGCTTTAAAATTATTTAGAGCTGAAAATGCTGTGGTGACCAATGTGAATGCAGCAGCATCTTTAGGAAGATATTTGCTCTGACATGTTGCAATGCGGGCTTTTAAAGGAAACACTATTTTAAAACAGTCATATTATTCGTGTCTGAAGAGCAACAGCATGGCAGCTGGAATGTGTATTTTTAGTGGCTCAGTAACAGACTTTACACACCAGTTGCCTCTCACATCAAGATCAGTGCAAGGCAACAAATCTTTCCCAACTCTCAGACGAAGCAGCAAAGTACGTGTCAGTGACAGTCAGTGTCAAGCCAAAAAGAAAAAAAATAGAAAAAATAAAAACCTGCAACAAAGCTGTATGAAATTCTGCCATTGCAGACTAGGATACAGAATGGGATGTTACAGCAACAACTGAATGATGCTCTGCCAGTGTGAAATTCATGTCGAAAAACAAGAACCCTGCACTGACAAGGAGAAAACAAAGCAGACACTATGTTCAGGCCTATATCCTTTCTGGTTTCTGTCATGCTAAAAAGCTGACCACAGCCAGGAAAGGTTCCCAGAGCCCACATCACCATTTTATCTCAAAGGGACTGCTGGGACCTTCTCAAGGAGGAGGAAGATGAGCAGATGTCTGTAGAGCCCAGCTCCTTATAGGTCAATGAACTCATTGGGACCCTGTTGAAGTGAAGCTAAAGGAAGACTTTTCAAGCTACACAGGAAGTATTTCAAATCCACTTCGTCCCTATTTCTCATGAAATAAGGTCAAGATAAGCCCTGGTCTGGAAGGCGAGAAATTCTGCGGTCAAGAATATTTTCCACAGACAAATTCCAGCCTCTGATGCACCAATTTCCCAGCAGAGTGTGATTCCTTTCCTGCTATAATGACACACGCACACATGGATGACCATGTCCAGCAAACAGTCTCTGAGAAGGGAAGGGTAATGGATGGACTGAACTAGGACTGCATCAGGAATAACACAGTCATATGGAAACAATTAGAGCTGTTTCTCAGGGGAGGAGATCTCTCTCTGCTTCTTCAAGCTTTTCTTTATATTCCTCCCTTGGAGTTAGCCTGAGCAATTTTTTAATTCATAAACTATATTATGTAGGTGGGATTTTCCAGCCTCCTGCCTGTTTATAGCAATCAGGATTGCCTCTGTCAGGATATCATGTCTTTTTAAAAATGTTAGTCACTCACTACTTCAACCAAATTTCAAAGCATATCTATGTTGCCCAGAAACAGAAAAAGCTCCTCCTGTTTCCTGTACAGAAAATTAGGAGTTTAATTACCTAATGTCATCCTGTTCACTGCTAATTAGGCAAATTATGTTCAAGGAAATGCCTTATATTAAACTTACAGCAATGAAATTTACTTCCACATGTAGGATCAGATCACGGCTTCTCCTCTGTGGTTTGTGGGAGAACTTAAAAACTTAATGTGTGATGAAAAGTGTTTCTCCTAAGTCCTATTCACTCAGGACAGTCTCAGAGCTTAATTCCAACCAGGTCATGAGAGAGAAGGAGGAAACACACTCAAATATCTAGAAATTCATCTCAACACGCTGACCACAATGTGAGCCCATCAGAACTGTGTGCAGATATTTTCTCTGCTTCCCATGGCCAGGGGATCTGCCTGACTCCACAGTCCTGCTTATGCCCACAGCTCAATGGCACACCAGTAATGCTCCTTGAGGTCTGCCCTTCCAGGTGGTCGTCTTGGCCTTAATTCAGGATTGATCCCTATATGTCACTGGATGAGACAGTTATTCACTGTCTTGGGTGGCACTGATAATCCCAATGAAGCCTGGTCCCATTGTGCAAAGGACGATGAGAAATGGCTCCTCCAGTGCTTTTCTCAATGCCTTTCTCAGGGAGAGGAAGCCATGGGCATCCTGAACAGTTTAGAGTCTTCATAAAATGAGAGCAATTAATTTTAATCCCCACTAGATGGTGCAGGAAGTCAATAAATGTCAATCGTCCTCTAACACTGGACTTGTCTTTCAAGTGCTTCCATATTCTCCTGAAATACCTCATCAGATGGTTTCTTTCATGAAGTTCTAAGCAGGGTTTGAACCAGAATCTGAGCAGCACCTGAACTCCCTGCTGTGCACCAGAAAGAGTGTTTAAACACCTTTTGGGCATAGTTCTGGATTTGTACAGCACATTATTATTTTGAAAAAAAATAAAAACAGTATTATCATTATTATTAATAATAATACCCATATAGAAATTGCTTGAAATGCTTAACAGAAATCTAGTTCTGCTGACATTTAGAAATTCTCTATGAGATTTAATAGGCAATTGCATCCTTTTTCTATATTAAGGTGCTTTAATGCATCAAAAGACAAGATCTGTTATCTTAGAATTAGATTGTAAATGATTTGAAAATACAGACTGTACAGCTTCTCGTACAAATGCTCTAATTCATAGTTAAAGATCTCCAAGATGCTGGAATAACATAAAAATATACATAAAGATAATGAAATCCTGATGGATTTTATAATTATTTCTGTCTTGCAAGATTATAATAGCTTCATACCTCCAGTTCAGTTTTCAGAATTTCAGGCCATAAACCAGAGGGGTCTTGCAGGATCAATATGCAAGTTATTTAGAAGACTGTTTGATGCACATATGATTTTCTGTAACACTGACACATGGCAGCACGTAGATCTAAACCCAACAACCAAACATGCACACGTTGGGGTAAGGATGAAAGAGAGAATGAGCATGGCAGATGTCAGCTGGATCACATAATGCTTAGCTGGAAGGCACTCAGATACTCTCTGGTGATGAAGGTGGAATAACATCCTGTATAGACGAGAAAGCAATTTACCCAAGGAACTTGCAAGCGAATAAAAAAATACAGTACCATACTCATGAAATGAGCCCTCTCTCTTCAGTCCTAAATTTTGCTATGAGGCAGTGCTCTGAAACATGTCAATCTATATGGATCAGATGAATTTCCAGCTCTGAACACAAATCAAATCCAAAGAGATAATGAGCCAAACAGAGACATTATTTTTTATGCTGTCATTTATTTTGCGGCATTTAATTAATGTCATAAAAATACATAATATACATTTTCAATAAAGAATTTAAAGTACCACAATCAAAGATCACATGACCCTAGTTTCATTACGAAAAGTACCTGGATTCAATAAAAGGAGGACATAGATTTATCCAACACATAAATTTGATTCAGGCAGCAATATTGAGAAAGGTTAAATGGTAAAGAAAACTAATCCCTTAAAGCAATATGAATCATAGAAAAAGAGGTGGTGGTAAGGTGATAATAAAAGTCAGAGCTGTAATTTTCTTCTTACACAAGTAATGCCTCCTAGGGAATGTACAGCACTGCTGGTGCCTCCCCACCACAGCAAGGCTTCACCTGCAGGGCTGAGCAGGGACCAAACATGCAGCGATAGGAGTCACACCTGGCAAAGGATGATGGGGGGAGATGCAATCTGCACCATCTCAAGCACAGAACATGTCCTTAACAGGGCTGCTTTGCAACCTTCAAAGTGCCACTGGGGTCCAATACGGGGGGCACAGTGTCTCCTGGTGTCAAAGGGTGCAGAACTATCATTTTCGCGGAGCTGTGCCAGTTTACCCCAAACGGACAACTCGGTGCCATATATTTCCAATTAGTATATTTGCTTATTCATATTTTTGAAGCCAGTTTAATCAAAGACAATTTTAAACTTCTTTACTCTTCACTGTACATTCTCTTTGCTGTCAGCCTGAAAATGCAACCACACCAAAGTAAGTTGTTTTCATTGCCATTTGTCCTAGAGCTTTAGACTTTGATGAGTTCAGAATTTGGAGTCCAGCTGAGGAGAGCCACCTCTCGGAGAGCACATCTGGCCAGCCACTAAGATTTGTTAGCATCCATTTAGAGACATATAGAACCTTCATGTTGTTCTGTTTTGCTTCTCACTTGCTTCCAATATTTAATATAAACCTTGCCATGTTTTGGGTTCAAGTTTTCTAATTGTCTCTTTGGAGGGATCAATTTGGTCTGACTTATTTTGGTTTACTTTAGTCTTCCTGAGTCCAAACTGGAAAAACACAATGATGTGCAGCAAGGCTGCCAAGCCACAGTGATTAAAAAGGCTGTGTCTCGAAACCATTGCTTCCGGAAAGGTGGAACTGCAACGTTTTCCCAGATTCACTCTCTGCCTAGGAAAACGCAGTCTGGTTTCCCTCCTGCCATCAGAGAAAGACTCTGATTCTGAGAGCCAGTGCTCCTGAAAGTATGAAGAGCAGACTTGGACTAATTCTGCTTCTTTAACAAATCAGTTTGTCCCTGTATTTTCCTGACACCTATCTGAAAATCTTTGCTGCACATTCATTATCTTGCTATCAGCTGCCTGAAACCATAACAAGTGTCTCTGGCACCAGCTCTGTCTCGTATCCTAACCTCTTTGATGAAAACTTTAGGCTGGAATTGAGTTGGCTCATGAGGAAAGGCTGATACTTCCCAGAAATAAAAATCCCAGCTCTGTTACTCACCAGCTGGATGTGGACAGCATCAGCTCATATTCCTAATAATTTCATATATGGGCATCAACCAAACCATGAAACAGATGAAACTTGAAACCTCCTGCAGTGAAGGCTCTCTGGATTGGAAAACAGAAAGAGCTGAGTGGGTCTCAAGTATTTTAAGCTCTTGATCAAACCAGGGACCTCCTGGCATGCTGGCTATGCATGGGACATGACCTTCTGTCCTGCCACTCTCCCCCTCCTGCACCCGTAAACTTGCAGTAAAATATTGGACATATTCATAACTTCTCCAACCTTCTTACTATTTATTGCCAGACCCTGCGGAAACTGTTCCAGCATCTCTTCATTTCCATTTCCCTGGCAGCTCTGTAGCTACATTCAGGATTTATTTCTTCTTGAAAGCACAGACTAAGTCCTAGACACAATCACACTACATCACTGCCCTGTGCAGAGCTTGTCTTCACATTCTGCTACATTCCCTGCAAGTTTCTCTATTATCTTAACACTGAATTTTTGTTTAATTACATTAATTTTTCTTTTATAGCTGAAAGCTTCTCTGATAACCAAAATACAGGTATTGAGGTTGTACATTTAAATGTTTTAATATAGTTCCATGTCTCCTGTATGCCTTCTGGAGAAATAGATTTAGCCCAGCTAATACTGTCAGGATAATGGAGTCCAGGAGCCAGGGAGAATGTGCTCCTTCAGCATGTTTTACACAATCCAGAGCACTGACAAATAGCATTTTAAGGCAAAATAATAAATACCTCATGTGATACACCGCAAGTACTGCCTAATGAGAAAATACACATCTTCAGGATGTGTATCTGACAAAGGCCTTTATTTGATAAAATCACCAAACTCTCTTCTGATGAACCCTCTTGCAGCCTCAACAGCTCAAACCTGCTTGTTCCAGCTGCAGTGCCCTACCCCTTTGCTTCCCATGCTATAATCCCCTCCTTGAAACAGTCAATGGCAATTCTTACACACTGCAAACTAACCATAACCTCCTCATTTTAATTCAGTAATTACCCCAGTCAGAGAGCAAAACTGGGGGTGCCCTTTCCCTTCTGAACAACTGTGGAGCTGTTTCGTGGCTGTGGAGCTGTTTCCCAGATTTAAAGAAAGGAATGTGGCAAAGCAGAGCTGTGTTGCGTGTGTATCACAGCAACCTCCAGCAGAGCCATCTGCAGGGGAGCTGCACAGGGGAATGGCACAGCCACAGGAACCACGCCGCTCTTTGCAGCAAGAAGGGAACGTTTCACTCCAGGGAGAATAACCTTAAAAAAGCAATAGACCTTGGTGATGAGCTACTATAGGCCTCCTCAACGCTTAAACCTACCTGCTACAAGAGCATGAGCTCCTGCACAGGAACAATGGTCCTTTAACAAAAAACGATGAGTTTCCTAGAAACCAAAGTGATGATCTCCTATAATCCTCTTCTACGGCGATTTCCCCACCTTGTATTCCTCCCTCCTTATTCCCTCTGACTGCTAGAAGTCGGCAAAGACATGGTAATAATAAAACCCCCACTGTCTGCTTTGTCTTCGGATTGAGGTGATGGCAAGGATCTCTGCAGAAAACAAAGCCTCACTGCTGATGAAGTCATTTTAAAACCATCTGTCGTAATTTACTGACTAATGAAGTGAAGGCTTGCTCTCCCCAGCCTCACTGCAATTTGCCATTTTTTTGGCACATATATAAAACAACACTTGCCTCCTCTAGCAGTCTCCGTGACAGTCTCGAGGTGACTGTCCAAACATTCCTCAACCCTGGCAAATGTAAAATCACCAAACTTTGCTTGACCCTTACAGAAAGACATTACAATAGAGTTAGTTTTGCAATACTCTAACAGCAATTTTTCTCCCAGCGGCTGTGTGTTGGCAGTGAAGGACAAGATCACACAGAATACACAGCACATTCAAGTAAAACTGGAGTTCATTGCAGAACTGATAGACTGAGGTTCAGATGCAACTCAAAAGGTGAAATCATGTGTTACCTCACCATCACCTCTTTTATCTTGTACAGCAATTCATCGTCCTTGACTTTGAATCCTTTCCTTCTTCTCTTTTTTTTTGTTTTTTTAATGCTTGTTCATTTCTTTTGATGTCTGAAATAAAAATCATTGTGCTGGAAATACTGCAGTTAACATGTGGGAATCCAAACAGCATATTACTTGTGGAATCCATCTGATTTCAGGTGCATCCCATTGACCTCCTACTCCATACATTGGCAGCTATATTTTGTTTAGAAACTGAAGAAAGAAGAATAATACAGAATCATAGAATGGTTTAGGTTGGAAAAGACCATTAAGATCATTGCGTCCAACAGAAATATGAGAACAGTTTATTTAATTAAAGAAGAAATAGCCTGATCTTGCCAGAATTTTCCACTTATAGTTTTTGGGAGGTTTATAGCTTGCCAGTAGCTCAGTCTTCATCCTTTGCACATTTTCTTCCCGTATGTCTGCAGCTTCCTTCCATCCTGGTAGGTATAATGATGTTGGGACTGTAAGCACCAAAGTACACAAGTATGCTGACATCAGGCATGAAGCATTGCACCAGGAGGCTGGAAAGCCTGTTTATAGTGTATCATTTCAAGAGTGGAATGCCATATATTTTCTTTGCTTTTTGTAGCTTTCTTTAAAAAGTGAGTGAGCTGCTGATTCAGCATTGCCTCCTGGTGAGCCATGAGAGGGTGATGATGTGAAACTGAAACATGAGACCCAGCACTGGAACAGATCCTTAGATCAGCAGTCAGCCTTCTGCTATGGCAGAAAGCACATCATCCAGGCCTTTGGATTGCTGATGTTTTCTAAGGTGGCAAGCAATATGCTGGTAATTTTTGCAGTTGGCGAGACAGCAGGAATAAGCCGGGGCTGGCTGGCTGAGCCCACCCAGGCAGGGATGACCTGCCCCCTGGAACGCTTCCCGGTGTTATTTATGACAGCCTCCGTGGCCACAGCCGCTCTCCTTCTCCAGCATTGGTTGCCAACTTTCCTTTTTTTGGCACTTAGTATGGAGAAAATTCTTCTTTTTGCCAGGTGAAATGTATTCACTGAACTGAGGGTATTTGGTAGTAAATTCTCGCTCTGGCTTTGTTTAATGTTACTTTGGTCTAGTGCAGTTTGTCCATCTGCTCCCTAGTGCTGCACCCCTTATGGGTGCTGAGATGCTCATTTTATAGTTCCTGTTACTCCCTTCTCTCTCCTAAGGTGTTCTGCTGACTGATTTGAGAATACAAGCACGTTTTCAGATGCAAGGATCTGAAAAACATTTCAATGCTTCCAAACGTCTGGACATTTTCTAGAAGTTTTTTCCAGCCTGCGTCATCTGCTTTGAACATGATTTCTGTGGTGCTTTGCACCTCTCCTTTGAGTCCTTTGTCACAATATTAGTGTCACTAGTTCAGGACAGACCTGGTTTAGATGAAAGCAGCAGTTTTTCCGTAGCCTCTACAACTGAAATTTTAGTCTGTATAATTTGCTTCAGTGTTTTGCCTGTAATTCACATTGTCTCTGCAGCAATTGAGTTGTGTCATCATGTGCTTTCAATGGCTGCCAATTCCCTTTCTTCTCCGGCATAGCTCAGAGGAAGTCAAGGTAACCTGGCAGTCCTTGGTCTGCCCATCTGGTTTGCTTTCCCTTTCCTCTTTGCATGTTCCTGCCTGATTTGTGTCCAGTAGGACTCTAGATTTTATAGACTTCGTTTACGTGAGGTTCTGCAAACCATTTCTGGCCAAAAGGATGCAAAATTTCACCTTTAAATCACCACAGCACTGTGTAGCAGTTTTTTTTTTCCTGAAAATTGTGACATAAGGTCTTCCCTGGATGCCAGTACTGCTTACAACTCTATTAACCAAAGCAAATCCCGTCATTGTTTTTCTTCAGTGTGTAACAGTCACAGTCTTACACATGTCTTATACTGATTTCTGGATAACAGCAAAAGCTGCCTCCAGAACACAGTAGCTTATCATAGCAGCATTTACTAAGGAGTTCCTGTCTTTAACCTCAAACCAGAACTCACAATGCAAGATAAAGTGATGGCAGACCGCACAGTTCATCTCTAAGATTGAGGTATAAGCCTTGGAGCCTGGCTTCATTCCCAGGCAGATGCCAGCCATAGCCATATCCTGCTCAGAAGGGTTGGCCGGCTCCAGTCTCTCTTGCTTTGGCTGTTGTTCAGCATTAGGTTCATAATAAAGCTCAGTGACAGATGCAATAAACCTTGCTCTCATCTACCTCCCATTGCTACCAGCGCAGTGTTATAATTTTTGTCAGATACTTCTTGACCCTTTCATCTCTTTCAGTGCTTAATGCAGCTTCCAGTGAAGCACTGACATCAAATCCTACGCTGATCTTATCCTAATCCTATTTTTTGCCATTAAGGCAAAAAATAAAACAGTTTAAATTGGGAATTCAGTTCATCCGAGTGTTCTTTCTCCCTTCATGTCTGTTCAGGTATACATAAAAATGACAGATGACTTTTTTTTAATTTACACATAATGACAATTATTTAGGACTCCTCCACATTACCCCAAAGTTGAGGCAAACAAGTTAATAAACTGCCCATGCCATTTTGCAGCAGCAATGTGGTCTACATATAAACAGTCTGATGGGTGACAAAACTTTACCGACCCAACGCTTTTCCAGAAGTGCCCTTAAGAGGCATTTCCAGTAGCACAGTTTCAGATAAACCTTAATCAAAGTCTAAAACTGCTGTTTAAATGCAATTTAAACTCCACCTGCTGGCTGAGCTCCTTAATGGCATCACGTCTGCACACAGAGATGGCAAAGGGGCTTAAGGACACTCCCAGCGCTAAGGGGCTTAAGAAAGATCTACGATACAGCCCATTAAGAAAAATACCAGGCAAGATTTTCTGAAGTGATTAATGAACTCTACAGTTCTGTTTAATAGAAACATGTCTAAAAGATCTGATTTGCAAAGTCACTAATCACATTTGAACATGTTGGCAACAACAACCCTGAAATACTCTGAAACGCAAATGGGTCTAAGGAGAAGCAACAAGTGTCCTCTCAGTTAAAAAAAAGGGAATGTATGTCACGAAGAAGGCTTGAAATAGGGGTTTGAGTGACCAGATGTTGTTTTGTTTCCCGTTTCCAGAGATACCTTTCAAGTAACTGTAGAACACTAACTGTACATACATACACACAGAGAACACGATGCACACACGTGACAATAAGGGATTTGTGCAGAGTTCACATTTAATTCCATTGGGACTCCTACATGCCTGTGTTTATACAAAACCATACATTGAAAGAAAATTAGGATTTTCTTTTCCTTTTCTATTTTAGTACCTAAAAAGCAACTTCAGTGGAAAAACAATCTGTAGAGCAGTTTAAAAATATGAGGTGTATTCAGAAAAAATGTTGGGCATTACTAAATTTTTCCACGTGTGATAAGGGTAATTTAGCATAAAACTACATATCTTCTATTTTCTTAAAACTAGCCAGACTTTAGAAAAATGTTATGATACTAATGAGACGGAAATCTCTGAGAATTCAGTGCATGGCATACAGGGAAATCAAAAATTAATTTAAGAGGCATATTTCCAAGCTATGAGGGTTATTGACAATAATCAGTACAATCAGGAAGTCATCAAACACTGACTATTTTCTTTTCAAAACAGTGCATAAAAAGATATTAATTTTGTTTCATATTCATATTTCATATTCATTTATTATCCCATAAACAGTTTATGTGACTGTATTTATATTGCATGAATTGTTTGGAAAGTATTCACCACAACTATCACCCAGAGAATGCTTTACTTTCTGTGGCTCAATTTGTGGGGCAGGTCATCTGACACTTGAGACTAATTCTGCTTGCCTGGTTAATCCACAAGCTTCAGAATGACCCTCTAAGCACTTCCAAACAAATACCCTCACCCATTTCTCACTGATATTCACCCCAGTGCTTTCCATGCGCCATTTTTATGGACAAAAATGTCATCAGATGAATTAGCAAGACGCAAGTAGAAAAGAATAACATATCCTGACATGAACTGTAGGGCTTTTCGTAAACACACACACACAAAAGAATATGTATGTTACAGGCACCTGCTTATTCTTATTGTGCCTAGTGACAGAATCTGAACATTACGGAAGGATGGACCTGTTCAGCCAGTAATACCCTGTTAGCTTCATGCTGCTTACCCCTTCAAAAGTAGCACATGTGAGGACAATCATAGTGCAAAGCCTGTAAAGGAAAAAAAAGAAAAGCAAAGCAAAACCCAGCAATAATCATAGGGTTTCTCATTAACATGTGCAAACTCTCTAAAAGCACAGGTTCTGAGTAGCTGTCAAGAAACCAAGACTTCAGTTAAAAATAATTAGTTACGGTTCATACCCTCAGCATCTGCTCCCCATCAGCCCATCCTGGATTTAGCCTGTCTGGAATTAGCAGGAGCAGCGGAGGCTTGGCTGGACAGGTAAGGCAGCACTGCAGGAGATTTCAGCTGCCCAGAGCCTGGGGCTGCAGTACAGGTGATTCCCATAGAGGGAGATGTTGCTTTGTTTCTTCCTTATTTTAAACTTTTTCTGTCCATGTCATGGGAAAAACTTCATATGCTCCAGTCACGGCACAGACACTTCCCAATATGTAGATTTTTAAGATGAGCAAAGCATTCACCAGAACCTGTCAGTCATGTCTATTATTGAATTAAATTTTTCCATTGTCCTGTCATATGGCTTTTTTGAGCCAGCATTACTGAATTTGCAATTCCTGACTGTTTTCTTAACCTGTCCAAAAGAGCCCATGAGGATGCTCAGAGTGCTGGAGCATCTCTGTTACAGGAGACAGGCTGAAAGAGATGGTGGTGTTTAACCTGGAGAAGAGAAGGCTCCAAGGAGATCACATTGTGGACTCTCGGTACTTAAAGGGAGCTCATAAAAAATTGATAGAAACTTATTACAAGGGCAGATGTCCTATCCCTAGTGATAGGACAAGGGAGAATGGTTTTAAACTAAAAGAAAGGACACTTAGATTGGCTGTTAGGAAGAAATTTTTTTCCCTGTTAGGGTGGTGGTGAGGCCATGGCACAGGTTGCCCAGAGAAGCTGCGATTGCCCCGTCCATGATGGTGTTCATCCAGGCTGGACAGGATTTTGAGCAACCTGGTCTAGTGGAAGGTGTCCCTGCCCATGGCAGAGGGTTGGAATGAGATTTAAGGTTCCTTCCAACCCAAACCCCTCTGTGATTCTGTGATTCTATGATTCCTAAAGTGGGATAGAGATGGAAACTGTTCTTACAAAGCAATCGAGCAGCTACTGCATTCCCAGTGCTCTTTGGATCCTTCAGCAAAAGCCAGGATGACCACGTCACTCGGCACTTTTGACATGAACATACTTCTGTGTCCTTCACAAATATCTGGCACCATCACTTCCTCATTCTGTACCTCCATACAGAGAACATACTTCAAAATAAACTGAAGGAATGATGGGCTGTCTCTGATATAATGAATTTACGAAGCTCAGGTTAAACTGAGTACATCACCCTCTGGTCAGCCTTCATTTGCTATGACAGCCAATGAACTTCATATCTGCAAGAGAAGTTTTGTTTAACTTAAGGAGTAGGGTTTGTCTCATGAGATGGATGTGAAAGTGCCTGATTTCATTGCTGCCTGGTATTATGGTGGACTCTAATTCTCTTGCCTCCTTCATGAACCATATTCTATAAAATTTCTGCTGTCCAGCACAAGAGCTTTTTTAATTAATATTCCTCAGAGAGGTGATCTGATTTTGCTTTTGCAGGCAAAGAAATGGGTCTGCTTTAAAAATAACCTCTTATATGAAATGATGCATCATAGCAATCCCATGCAGAACAGCAGCTAGGAAAGTATTCCATAGCAATGGCCACATCTTAATAGAAGATCATGTCCTGGACATCTCCCTCTGCATTTCTGCAATTACCAACTATGTCTCCTACTATGTGCAATTATATAAAATCCCTCTGGCAACTACAGCTATTGCTTACATGGAAAATTAATGTAGTGGAGCAATGGGACCTAATAACTAAATATAAGAAATGTGAGTTATTACTACATTACTATCTGCCAAGCTTTACACCAGCTACCAGGAACCATTGAGCTGATCATCATGTGAAGTAATTTTGAATTATTTGACTTAATAATACAAATCATAGATCTCAGATTAATATTTTCTTTGCACAATAACGCAGAACTTTCCCCTGCCACTTGACATTAAAAACGCAGCAATGCAAGGGCTGTTTTGAATATCAGAAAGGAACGAACTGATTTGCTTAAAAGACAACCAGAGTTATGGTGGGAGCAGCTGTATGGGAGTCAGGTGATGTCGGGAGCAGCTGTGACCACAGGAGAGACAGACAAGCGCGCTTGTTTCCTGGGTGCTCCAGGGTGCATCAGGCTTGTCTGAAAGCACACTTCTTCCATAGTGCTGGGAAAGAGGCACTTATGTTTCCTGATGCCCCTGTGTCATACTGCTGTTGGGCTATTGGTTTTATAAATCAAAAAGCACTTAGATTCTATCTAGAAGAGGCAGGTTTTGAAATGCATTATACCACAGGTTAATATTAACCCTAATCTACAGATTAATAATGATTTTACAAACTTTGGCTTTTCCTTCTGTCCCAGCATTCATTAATTGTATGAATGACTTCACAACCTGGGTCAAAAAGGTGCAGTTATCATAGTGGCTCTCATTTTCCAGTTTAAAAATTTAAGAAGTTTGCCTTTTTTTAAAAAGCGCCATTTTATTTAAAATATTTTCAAAGGAATTAAACATTGTCTGATAGGGGGTACAAACATTGATAAAAAATTTCCATAACTGACATTTTTCTAGAAGAAAGCAATGGCTAACGGCATACATGTTTGTAAAAGTTGCACAAATACCATGTTGGGGAAAACAATAAGAGGTGGCCTGCTTAGAAAGATTTGGAACAAAGTAAATTATTGGTACTAACTTATCTGTGTCTACTAGCCTGGGAAAGAAATCCCAGACATCCACTTTTTGTGCCCTGGAGGTATTAATCTCACCATAACATATCAGCACCAGTCGGCACTTCTGCCACAGAACAACGCTCCTGCTAATTAATACAGAGTCACCAGTGCCTTGACATTGTCAAGGCAGGAGAAAATGTTCTGAAGAGGGAGGATATCCCAGCTGTCATGACTTGATGTCAAAGCAAAGATTGACTGCTTGAAAATAGAATTAATCCCGTTCACCTGTGGCAGATAAAGAAAGGCTGAGTATAAAACAGCAGCTCAGTTCAACAGTCAGCTGTCAGGTTTTGAACTGTGCTGAAACCAAACTGCAATTCTCTGGTGGTCTAGATAACGGAGCTAAAAAGGGATCATTAAGATCAATGGCTCTGACCCTGAACAGGGTCAAATACACCAAACAGGTATCAAACACACCATGCTTCCAGCACCAGTTTGTGGGCAATCTTAGTTGCAGAACTTCCTGATCTTGATGGGCTAATTTTGAATAACAGGGAAGCTGAGTATCTTCAGAGTGGCTGGAAAATAGAGCGAAGTGAAAGCAAAGGCCTGGCTCACACACATTCAAGTCCTGCAGCGCGTCATTCCTCTGGATGGTAACAACACTGGTGGATTACAGCAATCTGCTGCAAGGCCACAGTCAGCCCTCTGGAAATCACAGCTAATACTCCCCTGGGACAGGCAGTAGGTCTGTGGGTCGCATTAGGAGCATGATGAGCACTGAGTGGATTTGTTACGAGGTCACTGTGCCCATCTGATGGTGAAGGCAAGAATATCGCTAGCATGACACACGGTACAGGTATATTTATCTGTGTGATTGTAACCTGAAGTTAAGAAGCGTGGATTAGTCATATGGTCTGCAGAGAGAGAAGGCTGGGCAGCTGAACGAGGTTCAGATAACCCCTTCAGAGAAGTAGGTCATGTCTGAGGAATCTGTACTTTCTTTTGACCATGTGAAGGTGGAAGGAGAACAGCGGGGATCTGCTGGCTAGGCACACAACATCCTGAAGGAATATTTCAGCAACCTGCAGTAACCTAAGACATGCATTCTCAGCAGCCAACACACAACAACAAATACCAGTGACAAAAGAGGTGACGCATTTAGAATTAGGATAGCTATCCCAAAGTGAAAACGCTTATCTAAGTTTAAGAGGATTACCCCCAGCCACAGCCCTTCCCACACTGCTCTGTCCCCTCCCAGGTGATATTTCCTTCTCCACCACCTCTGCTGCATAAACAAGTTAAGTGTTTGTATTCTCAATCACTCAGAATTTCTTCTGCAAATAGTCCCTTGAGGTTGCTAGAATTGATTATAGGATCAGAGCGTCAAAATAAAGTAAGAGTAAAAAAATGTAAGAATATAAACTGTTTGTATTAGCAATAAAGACAGTGGAACTCTGGAAAGGTGCTTTTTATCATTCTATATATAAAGAAATACATCACAACTGGCAAAGACAACAAAACTTAAGCCAAGGTTTTAGTGAGGTTGTTCATGTTGCGTTTCACAGGCTTTTGTAGCAACTTCTAGACAGTCACGACACATTGTGCGCTTTCAAAATGGGCACTCTTTGTAGACCCAGCAGATGTTCAATATGATAAATCTGTGTTTTGGTGGGAGGTGAGGCAGTCAATGCTAACATTACAAATTATCAACAGCAGTCTTCATGCTAGCATCCTATTTCATGGACAAATTGTTCAGGCCCTCTGCAAATTCAGGCAGCTTCCGCTCCAGAAATTCTCACCAATTGTGTTTTGAAGGCTTTCTTCAAAAGCAGAAAATCCATAGACTCCCCTTCA
This sequence comes from Lycocorax pyrrhopterus obiensis, assembly GCA_014706295.1. Classification (NCBI taxonomy): domain Eukaryota; kingdom Metazoa; phylum Chordata; class Aves; order Passeriformes; family Paradisaeidae; genus Lycocorax; species Lycocorax pyrrhopterus. The sequence goes on from JACSVZ010000018.1 coordinate 16,784,485, forward strand.
AACCAGACAAAATGAAAAATGATAGTAGAAGAGCATAGAAAGCGACCTTTGGGTTGTAAGGGAACTTACAGATCATCTGGTTACAACCCTTGCAGCCTTCCATCAATCCCATTAGACAATGTTGTGGGTTCTTTAATTTCACATGGGCCTTTGCAGCTCATATCAACAAGATATTTGGCAGAGGGTTGGTTTTGTGGTTTGGGTTTGTTTTTTTGTTTTGTTGGGGTTTTTTTATTTAAATAAAACTTGTGTGGGTGACAGGAAAACAGAGTGTGAAGTTCCAAGCATTGGAGGACCAGTTCTGTTGGGTGCTCTGCACAGCATACGGAAAAGGTTACTGCGTGGGCAGCACTACCAGCAAAGAAAAAGGGAGTGGGGCAACGCAGAGGAGGAAGAGGAGGAGGAGGGGGAGGTGGGAAGAAGATGATGTGTGTGGAGAAGAACACAGGGAAAGCAGAGTTTGTCCTCGGCTGTGGCAGATGGCCTAGTAAGGACTGTATCCATATCCTTGGGTTAAGGGCAATCAGGGACTATAGGGTACTTACCCAGCAGGGAGCCTTTGTTAGGCAAAACTGCCCCACTGGATGGCATGCAGGGTACAATTAGCACTCAGGGAGTGCAGTGAGGACTAGGTTGCATTTGACTGTGTGGTGCACTGAGATGTCTCGGGAGACACTGAGTTTATCTGTGTTAAACACCAGACCAGGTCTGGCCATTTAGATGGATGAGAGCACCACAATTATAATGCCTGAAACACTCTTTGAAGGGATATTTCTCAGACCAGCCACACATTTTACATAGGCTGTCCCCACTCCCCTGTTTTTTCTATTTCTTTTAAACCCCCTTCTTCCTTTCTTCTTTCTATTTTGTATGACAAAGGCACTGTGATGATATGCTGATACTCAGCAAAATAAGGAGAGCTGGAGCTCAGAGTGGTTGAAGAGAAGAGCAGGAGAAAAACTCCTTGTCATCTAGTAGTAATACTATTATGCCACTTGGTACAGTTCTACCCATGAAAGAACAGCAAGGGACACTGGGGAGGAGGCTATGGGCTGGCATTCTGCTTTGGGTACTGAAGAAAGAAGATGCTCCATTCAAATGGCAGTGGCACAAAAGTCTGGGAGCATTAACAAGCCAGGAATCTTCCACGACATTCAAAACTCCAGCTGCTTCTAGTCCCACCATTGTAAACAGAGTGGCAGTCTATTGTGACTTGTCTATCATGACTTGTCTGTCCTGCAGCCAAGATCCGCTGTGGCAGCTCCTCTTTTCCACTGGCAGCCAGTGGGCGAGGCAACTGGAAGAGGCAGGAGAGGAGAGGTGGAAAAGGGACTGAACCCTCAGTCTGTCACAGGGCGTGTGGGCAGGGGACAGCGGCAACCCAGCGCTCCCAAGCAGGCAAGGTGAGCTCAAGGACATCCGTGTGGCCCATGCACAAACGCGTCCAAACGCTCCATCTGGGGCCTTGGTAAAATGGCACTGAGCCATTTTTGTATAGCACGAGGAAGAAAGTGCGTGCGCCTCACGGAACAATCCAGCTGCTCATTCTCTTCCCTCCATGAACTTCATTCTTGTGACAAACACAGCGCCAACCCCCCGCCTTGACCTCCCCGTCCTGAAATTTTGGGAGTGAACACGTTTGTACACAATGGCTCGGTCGGGAGCAGCTGCGGAGGCCGCGGTGCCAAAGCCCAGCCCCACGCAGGGACCGGGCTTTTCAATAGCCCGGCCGGCCCAGCTACCGCCTGAGGCCCGTGCGGGCGGGAGGAGAGGAAGGAGGGCCCCTGGGAAGCTCCGCGATCGCTGCACCGGTGGCCCAGCCGTGAGGGATCGCGAGGGGATCCGCGAGGGGATCCGTGAGGGGATCGTGGGGAGACCGTGCGGGGAGCGTGCGGGACCGTGATGGATCGTGCGGGATCGCGAGGCGGCCCCGCCGTAAGGGGCGGGCGGTGGATGTGACGCGCGGGCGCGCGGGGCATTGTGGGAGCTCCGCCAGCCCGTCCAGCCGATCCCGGTGGCCCCGCGGGCGGAGCGGAGCAGCGGGAGCGGCAGCGGGGACGGGAGCGGGGCCGCCGCCGGCCGACCGGAGACATCTTGCCCGCGCCGTAAGTCGCCGCCATGGTCTGCCCGCCGTGCGGGGAGGAGGGGGCGCCGGAGGCTCTGTCGCGGCGCGGTGACACCCGGCGGCGATGGGGGGGCCCCGAGCCGGCCGGGCGCGCCGTGAGAAGGAGGGGTGCCGGTCCCGTCCCCTGAGGGAAACCGGGAGTCGGTTCAGCTGCTTTTTGCTGTGCTTCGGGTGAAGCCGGGAGATCCACCCGCGCCCCGCGAAATGGTGGCAGCGGGGCTGTATTTCCATGGAATCCGCTACGGAATGACGGTGTGGGGCTGGAAGGAGCCCGGCGGGGGTGCAGGAGCGGCCGGGGGTGTGGAGCCGCCGTCCCCCACGTCCCTCTTGTTCCACGCACGGACGGGCTCCGTCCTCGTCGTTCCCACCGCGGGTCGCCGGGCAGGGGAGCATAATCGAGGGAGACTGCGAAAAGCACAAGGCAGAAAACAGCAGGACGTGTTTTCTGTGTGTTTCACTTTGGGATGAAGAGCCCGTGGCATAAAAGTTACCTGCCTCGTGTGAATGACTTAATTAAAAAAAGCCGAATGACTTATTTTAAACCGTAAGCAAAGGCTTCCGAGAGCGGTAAAAATAAATGTTTGTCTGGAAACGGGGCTCCTTATTCTTTTAGGACTGTCACTTCTTGTAGAGGCTGCAATATGTCTGCCTGCAGGATTCGAGCAGCCCATACGGACTGTCTGGGTGTGGGTGTTCCTCCAAGGGGACTGCGAGCACTGCAGGGCGCAGGTGAATGCAGGTTCCTGAGGCTCCGCACCGGCTCCAGTGCAGGAGCGCTGGGATTGAGACTCGAGGCTGACGTGTTTGTGCGTGTAAGAGACAGTGAGGGCAACAGACTATTTCTGTGTCTTGCATCTCCCTGTAATCCTTTTGTTTCTTCTGTAATCTTTAAAAGTAAGTTGTAGAAGGCCCGTGAAATTGTGTCTGAAGCCAGCAGTTGGAACTGGCTCCTATGTAAGCAGGGTGGTGTAAAGCTGAGGTTGCTTCATTTGTAGAGACAGAAAGAGACTTGAAATATACTTGGATGAGACTTATTATTTATCTCTTGACCATGCAAGTGAACAACCATTTTTTCCCCAGGAGTGTGTGTGGCTGTCACTTAGCAACAGGTCTATAGGGAACTTTGCAGATCCACTGCCTCCCCCATTCTAAAGATTAGTAGAAATAAATGAGAGAAGGAGCAAGAGTGCAATTAATGAAAATAGTACCTGGGTTCTTAGGGACAGCCCAGAGCTGAAAGACTTATGTGGGAACAGGATAATTACAGTTGCTTTGAAAATTATGTTTTAATGCAGTGGGGTATGAAAGATTTTGTATCAAATAGTCCCTAGAAAACTACCCGGTGCCTTTGAGGGTTTGGGGCTTTTTTTTAAAGTGCTGTGAAAGAAAGGAATTACATTGTTTACTTAGTAATGGTTGCAGGTTATTTTGTTGCGTTATGTTTCGTAACCTTTCACACTGAAATCTAGGCCTTCTGGGTTTCTAAAGAGTAACTTTGCTTTGCTGTGTGTACTGTATAGCCTTCTGATTGCCAGTAAAGCCATATGTTGACAGTGTAGATTAAGCCATAACTGATCTAAAAACTAGTGGCAAGACTAGAATTTGGCTTAATGACAGTAATGTCAGTAAAGTGCTTAAGCAGTGCTTATTTTGTAGATCAGCATGAGCAAAAAGAGAAGTCTACCACTGCAAGCTTAATCTTAAAAGAAACTGCTGTGTTTACATTTGTTCTTAGGAGTTGCCTGGTTCTGCCAATACATAGCAATGAGCTTTGATAAAAAATATTCTCTTGATAAGATAGGTGATATAATCACACTCTGGAAGAATAGTCATGAACCTTTGCTCTCAGAGAAATGCAGAAATATTTTTGTGCAACTCTGTCAATTAGGATCAAGGCCTGCTGTCTGTTCCACAGGAAAGGTAGTCCTACCCCAGCAAGGTTATGAAGGTATAAAGGTGCAGGGATCTGGAACTGATGCTACAAGAGGAGAAAAGAGCCTCCAGACAGATCCTCCATTGGGAGAGGAAATGTTGGCCCTGTGGGCAGTGCTGTGAGCATTAGGTTTTGTCATCTCGAGGTAAAATTGGAAAAGAAAAATGCAGTGCTTGTGGAAAGACTGCCGGGCTGGCTAGCTTGCTTGGTAGGGAAAGATGCTATGAACGCATAAAGAAGCTATAGTTCCTTACCCAGACCCGTTCTAAAGACAGGATTGGCAGGATTCAGCTCATGGTCCGTGTTCCAGGAGTGATGCAAGAATCACACCATTCATGACCGCCTTGATGGGTCAAGTTCTTGCAATCCCTTCCCTCAGCAGTATAATGTCTATTTTGAATTTTGTTCTGCATTTAGATTTTGCCTTGGAAGCATCCACATGAATTCTTTATTATGTTTTTATTTTCTTACAAATATGTCAAGGGACAAAGTTGTTTTCAACATGTTATTTAGAACAGTTTTTCTGAACATTAAATTCACGAATGGTCCAATGACTTAAAGCCCTGTATAAATTTTTATGCTTTCTGTCTAGGATACAAAAACCCATAATGTATAAATGGTTATTTCAGGCCAGTTCTCCCAGCAGTGGTCAGTGAAGACAATTGTATTTACGTTTTCCTGACTTTTGGTGGCAGGATGCCCAGCAGAAACTCTTGTCACACTCCCAGCACTGTTCTTAGTGGACGTTTGCACATTAAGGGGTATTTGTTTTGGTGTTTCAGACCCACTGTGGGAGGGAGGGACTTCTGCCAGTTGAATACCATTGTGCAACAGTATTTTGTTTAGCACACAGATTTTGTGAAAACATTATTTGTCTTTTTCCCATCCTTTCTGTTATTGCTATAGGAATTGTAATTGTCTTGGTCTTCAACAGAAAGTACACCTATTGTACATTCCTAGATGAGGAGTGTTCTCTTGGTTTTCCAAATGAAAATAAATGTATGGTGCCACCTTTTCAGATGAGAAGTTAATGGAGTTTTGGAACAGCTGTTTTACAACTAGTTTCACTCCTCTGTCTGTTTCAGGCCTCAAAGAGTTACTGCTTTGATAAAGAACTTGAGCTAAAGTTTGAAATCACATCAGATCAAATGATAACTGAGTGATTAGCTCTTTTTAGTACTGTTGTACCTTGAAACCACAGTCCCAGGCAGAGACACTGTTGTGCCAGGCAAGTGTTGTTAGAGACCATTCTATACCATTTTATAAATATGCCAGAGTAGCTTCTGATTAGCTAAGAACAGAGCAAGTTCATTGTCACAGCAAGTTCAAATGCACTTTTTCAGCAAGAGTTCAGCGAGTGGCTATTATTGTAGGACATAAATAGATTTAAGAGAGAACGGCAGCACTTACATTGTTAATCTTTTGAAACAATGGAAAGAAAATAGCATTGCAGTTCATGTCTTGTGATACAAAAATGAACTTTCCAGCTTAGTCTTTGTACTGAAAGAAAAGAAAAATAATTACTACATCTTAGTATTTTTCCTATTGTAGTAATGATATCCCGGATTCCACTACACTTACTGATATGATGATTTAGATCTAAATTGAATCATCTCTTTGCTGAGTGCAGTTAATACACCAGTGTAAGCCCACGATCAGAACAGTCTCTGTCTGACAGCAGTAACATTCATAGTAATTTGTTTAGTCATTAAGAACCAGTACCTGAAAACTATTAATAACAGACTGGGTTTATTACTGCTGTTTGATCAGTGTCATATCGACTGAGCTAATGAAGTACTGGTATTTGGAATTTGGGTATCGCTTTACCAGGATGTTCAGGCTGTACTTTAAGAACTATGTGATGTTAAACCTTTCAGAAAAATAGATGCCTATGTGCCTTTGAGGAAGATGGTATTTGAAAGTGTGGTTTAGCAGAATATCTGTCTTTACACAGAAAAATACGGCCAACCAGAATTACTCCAGCCGATTTCAAGGAGAGAAATGTTAATTATGCTGATTTCATCGCTACACCTTAAGGTTGTTTCTTAGGAAATGTATTTCTGGCTCGCAAGGACGTGACAGCAGAGGAGCCTTGTAGCTTGAATCTTTGCTGTGACCCAATTAATACATCATCAAATCTTGTTTATGCATTTGGAGATCTTAGAAAGCAGTGTGAATCTTGCCATAGTCTTTAAGGGGTTTCAAAAGGCTGTGAATCAAGTGATAAATTCTGTATCTAGGGCAATCTGTGTCCAAGCACAACAGAGCCACTGAAGAACATAGTGTTAAATTTGAAGTCAAAGGTGAACTTAGATACTTGACTCCTCAGTGATATCCCCTGATTATCACAGTGATAATTTTGTGAACTCTTACATTGAAACAAAATCATTTTATTGTCAAATCTTTGGAGACTTTGCAATGTATTTGGTGAAGTTCTCAATAATTACATTGCAAGGACAGGAGAGAAGAAAGAAAGGAAAGTACTGGTCCATTGACTGTCATTGTCTGTGATTTATTTAAAAATATATTTACTTACTTTTATTATACTGCTCAAATCTTGTCTGAACTATGGTGCATGTGATAAGGTTCCCTTTGGTTGCTTCTCTGATCTGCGGGCTCCCGGTGACTCAGCAAACAGCTCTGGTTCATTAGTGTTGGCAGCATTCCAGAGTTTCTGGTGTTAGAAAGATAAACCATTTTGGAACATGTAAGGCACACGGCTTTCTTTGGTTTTTGATCTGTTGCCATGCTCTTTACATTTCACCTTAATACATTTTCTTGTAGCTTTTGCAAGTGAAATCTCTTTCCCTTCTCTTTTTCGGTGGAGAACTAGAAGTAGGGAAGATACATTTGAGAGTTGGTTGGGCCATGCTGCAGCTCAGAGGCAGGACAAACAGGTTCTGGAATACACAGTGAAGCTCTGAAAAAGGTTTCCATGCCAGGCTCTCACTTTCACCTTCCAGATTACATGTTTGGTAACAGTAAAAGTGGTACTTGAAACCTAATTGAAGTTTTCCTCCCTCCACCCCCAACATCTAAACAATCTGAACATCCAGTGATTCACTACATGTAGGAATGGGATCCTTGAAATGGGAAGGCTGGAAACTCATCTGTATCACATTTCATTATTAATACTAAAAGTTTCAGAAGTTCTTGGTTTTTTCATGATGCAGCCCTGCTCACCAGCACCTTTTGGATTCAGGCAAAGTTTCTCCTCACAAATAAACTTACAGCTAGAAAGGTCTTTAGTGTTAATATAAGGGCATCAGGTTAATTGTCAAGATAGATCCAGGGTATCCTAAATATTAATGTGAGTTATGTGACCAAGTGCATAAAATAAAGAGAGAAATTACCTGTAGAATTCACAGAGGTGATAAAATAAGCTTGTGAAAGAAAAAAAGAAGACAATTTTATATATGGGTTGGTGTTATTCTGTATTACTTCCTACTTTACTAATGCTTTGATCCAAATGTTACAGTAGCTGATAGCTAAGATGACACTCGCCCAAAGAAAAAAACCAGTAGGAAATCAGGATTTCCATATTCTCTTCCAGCTATTCTGACTATCCCATAAACTCACTAAATGATTAATAGAAGTTTACTGCTTAAGGCTTGCAGGCTTTCTCTGGAAAAATTATGGTTTTCGTCATTGACCTCTCAGTTACAAACCAAACATATTGCAGGGCAGCACAGATACTTCTTATGCCCGTTTCTGTGGTGTTTGATTCAATGAACTTCTTAACATTTGAGATTAAACGTCCCTAGTACTGTTGATGAAAATGGATTATGAAACATGAAAATAATTTCTGGCAGAAGGTCTATAGCCAAGTCAAAGCCCCACCCAGCCTTCCTGCTAACAAAGACAGAGCTAACTAGATGAGAAAATGCAATTAAATGGATGTTTTTAAATTCATTTGTGAGCTGCAGTTAGGCCATTTCTCAAGGCAAGAAAATTGGCTTTTGTCCTCTTCTTCACAGAATAATGGTTGTTACAGAGCCGAGTCCACAGCAGATAAAAGGAGAAGGAGCCCTTTTGATGGCTTCCCCTTCCCAAAGATTCCGATCTGGTTTTGGACATGAGTTTCCTAAATGTAGTGTGACTTTCATCTGAGCTATGAAGATGGGATTATTTTGTTTAGCTTTAGCAAACAGTAAACCCATAGCATTTAATTTACTTAATGTGTTGTGCAGGTGTAGATTCTGATGAATGGAATGTGGAAGTGGAAAGGAAAAGAAACCTTTGACACTCATGTTTCTTTAGTTATCTTGACTGGTCTTTGTTCGGCAGTTATGTAGCCTGAATCTTAGTGACTCATTGAGGTTTGAAGGACTGCGGGATGTGTCAGCACAGAACAGAAATTGCAAAACCTGAAAGTGAGGTTGATGAACCTGTTTTGCCTAATTCTGAGCTCACTCCATTGTGGATTCAGGCATGTGGGAAATACAGTTAGGTTCATAAGGGCAAGGAGAGAATTCAGAATAAACAAGCAAAAAATAGAGGAAGCAGCGGAATGGTGTCTTGGGAAAGCAGGCTTAAAGGGGGTTTCATTGTGGAGTGTATAAACACATCAGTGAATTTGCATGTGTATTAGGTAGGATTTGTGCAGCAAGGGAAGAAGTTGGATACACAGAGGTGTGTGTCTATCACTGATGCATTCTGCTGGTTTCCGTAGAGTTCAGATGTGAGGGAGGGGAGAGATGGGGAGATGGGCACTGTCTCCTTTCCTCTGAGGTAATTTCAAAACCCGGTGAGTTGCCTAAACCTTCAAAGACACCTTGAGAGCCTGTGAACCCTCCACCCCTTTGGATTTGTCAGCTTCTATTTACAGCCTGAGCAGAAATCAAAGAGAGAACAGAATATGTTTGACAGCTGTATCAGCAGTAGGTTCCCTCAGCGAGATAAACTGAGATACAGTTGTCAGATACGTGCTGGATGTTCAGATCACTGTGCTGTTAGGGAAAGGTGGCAGATAGAAGATCGTCAGATTCCTGGAGGGAATTCTGAAGCAATGTGGTTTTCCATGTGGAGATGGCTGAGTTTTGGTAGGTTCAAATCTCAAGGGGGTCATTTCAGATCTTTCTAAAAATAGTACATTTACTGTACAGGAGATGTGTTTTGCCATCTATAGGCCTTAGTTCTGTCAATTCTCACACGTCTTGAAAATCGAGTTTTTTAAAGAAGGTGAGTACACTTTATGAAAGCTTTAGTGGATACAGTTTCTCCTAGTTCAGAATGTAATTATTCATGAACATAACTGCCCTACCACAGCTGTTCAAATGTCCTATCAAAAGGTTTTCATGGAGATCAGGGGGTTGTGTCAGTCTCCTCGCAGAAAGCATCCTCTGCTTCAATGCAGAAGTTCTATTTTAAATCCGGTAGTTATCACTCTGCTCCATTAGTGGTATTGGAGTTAATCTGTTAGGAATTTTGGAAGAGTAGATTTATAGGAAATAACTTGTTTTACATTTTTTCTGTATAAAATTATGCCAAGTTACAATGGGAAGTAAACATTCTGTGGGAAATTATTTTAGGTTCTTGTTGTGTATACTCTAAAAAGGCATCTTGTCTGTATGTTTTAGATACTCTAATGCACTGCCTACCCCAAAATGCTGATTTGCCTTGGAATTCAGTGTGTGGTCTTAGAGCATCAGTCCTTATTAATAACCTTTTATCTTTTGTTCCTTTTTTTTTCTTCATAAATATAGAGTGCTGTTTCAGACCTGATACAGACAAGATGTCCAGCAGGGGTGGAAAGAAGAAGTCAACTAAGACTTCTCGCTCCGCGAAGGCTGGGGTCATATTCCCTGTTGGAAGAATGCTCCGGTACATTAAGAAAGGCCACCCCAAGTACAGAATTGGTGTTGGTGCTCCTGTGTACATGGCTGCTGTACTGGAATATCTAACTGGTAGGTTTTGCTAAATTATGTGAAATACTTGCAGTAAAAGTTAAACACAAACTGAATTTGCACAGGAAAAATTCCAAATAAACTAAAAAGACCATCTGATTTATAAATGACTGAAAAAGTTACAGCTTAAGTGCACGTTATGTTGATCACACTTCTAAGCCAAAATAAAGGTACCTTCACCCCTGCCTCACAGCCCTGATGGCTTTTGTTCATTCCAGTTTTGGATTTGCTTTCACCAGTTATAAACACACTGCTTCCACATAGGCAGTCAGGGTTCCTACTGCCATCAGTGTGTGTGGACTACATTGTTGCAGTCCTTCTTGCTTTGATTTTGTGCCTGATGACTTTGTTTGGGTTATAATTGTCTGTTAAGCATATACATTATTTTTGAATAGAGAGAGAGCTTCTCAGTGTTTACATGGGGCTGAGATTGCTTACAGCCTTGTTTAAACATTTTTGTTCAATTTACAGATTTCTTTTCAGACTACACATGCTGTTTGCAATTTATTTGACTGAGTCTATATATACATGCACACTGTTCCTCTTCCCTCGATCTATGTATCTTATTTGCTTACGTTTGTAGTTCTTGCTCTGTTCCTCTCCTCAGATCAGAATGAGAATACCTTAAACAATTATCTCATTCTCACAGTACCTTCTCAGAGGACAAAAGTATTATTTTTCCTCCATTTAGAAAGAAGCTTCAAAGGAAGAAAATGCTTTGCCTGATGACATAAACAACCAGACATGCAAGTAAAGATCTTTACACACCTGTTTTGTTCTCAAACAAGACTTAAGACGTTGCAAGTTTACCCCACCAAACAATATTACAAAAGCAGTCTTCTGACAGACAACCCACACTGTAATAGCATCAACATATGGGCTTTTTGCAATAATGGTTTACTTAAAAAAAAATAGATAGGGGTTCAGTCACCTTCACGTGGCCAGGCTGACTTCTAAGTATATACCTGTGGTGTAGAGATCTAGCAAAAAGCACAAGTGCCGCATGGAGGAGTGTTTGGAGCCAGATTCTATTAGCATGACTAAGGAAAAGCTTGAATTGGATCTTATTTCTCAAAGCAGTGTTTCTTTTTCCAGTGCATTTGCTTGTGTCAGTGTTCTTCTTGCTGCAGGTTCAAGTGTTTCAAGGGACAGGAGACTTTTAAGCTGTATTGGTGTGCTGAGCCTCTAAAAGATACAAGTTTTTCTTTGACTCAAGCACAGAGTTATAAAGCATTGACTTTTCTGGAGTATTTAAAATTGAAACAACGTGGCCTTACCACAATTTTAGTTACATTTTATAATGGCTATTGACATTGAAGAACAGGAGATTTCTTCCTATAGTTTCTTCTTCCCCTAAAGATGAAGATTGGTAATATTACCGAATAATTAATAGAGTGCTTGTTTTCTGTAGGGTATTCATATCATCAAATATATTTTTTCCCTTTCACTTGTTGACATTCAGTTTTCTTTACTTGGGCTTTTTCTCTAAAAGAATGCTTTTAAACTTCATAGATGGCCTTAAAAAATAACATTTCCTTTAGCTAGGTTCCTGCTTACAGCAATAACAACTCAAATAAAAGGCTTCTTAGGGTGAAGGGTACTTTGAATGTTGCCCTTTTAAAGAAACAGAGCAATACAGGTGAGCTTAAGGCTCTGCTAATGAGCAGCACATGTTACTGGTTAACTGTTTGATTTAAAGTGTTGACTGCGGCAGTGATAGTTTAGGCAGTTAAGAATGGGCTGGGGAAAGAAAGGTGTTTCTTTAGCTACTGTGCATCTTGGGAACTTATCTGAGGACATTACCAACAGCAAGAAAGAAAACAAGGAAAAGTAACGTAAATCACTTCAGGAAAAATAAAAAAGGCAGGAGGAAAGGATAGATAAAGGAAAAAGTACTTTACTTCTTTATCCCTTTAACTATTTTTAAGCAGTTTTGTTTTGGTTTTTCTGTTTCCTCTGAAGGTTAGGTAAATAATCCTAGTAACCTGTATCTCAGAGTTTTCTTTCATTCCTGTGCGTAGATGCATCTCAAAAGCGCCGATGCTCTTTTTTTTTCCAGAGTTAGTACTAGTTTTATCATAGAATGGTTTGTGTTGGAAGGGACCTTGAAGTTCATTTTATTCCAGCCTCCCTTCCATGGACAGGGACACCTCCCGCTAGATGAGGTTGCTCCGAACCACATCCAATCTGGTGGCCTTGAACACTTCCAGAGATGGGACAGCCACAGCTTCTCTGGGCAACTGTGCCAGTGCCGCAGCACACTCACAGGGAAGAATTTCTTCCTAATATCTAAATCTATCCTGTTTCAGTTGGAAGCGATTCCCCCTTGTAGTCCCGTCACTACAAGTCCTTCCCTCTCCAGCTTTCTTGTAGACCCCTTACTGTTTCAATCTGGTGGGGTTTTTTTTCCTTTCTGTAAGTTTTTCACACTCTGTATAGTATAATTTTTTAGACTTTAGTGCTCAGTATGCTTTCTGAACTTGAGGTCATTCATCTTTTTCAGTGTAATTCAGAAACAGCCCCCTGAAATGGAATGCTTGGAGCTTTTTGGTTTGTGTTCTTTTTGCCTCTTGGCAGTTATTACTTCACAAAACCAGAGAAATCCTGACTTCTCTCCAGGAGAATTTTTAAAGATCCTCATGTTAGCACATGGTCTGAGACCAAATCAAAGCATTTCAACCATTTCAAAGTAAAAGCAGGAACGTGACATAATAGGGAGGAGACCATGTGAACTGGCATGCTAATAAATTGGCTAAATCAAAAAAGCAATCCTGTGCATCCAGGAAGGAGAAGTATAAAATATCAAAAGCAGTCGTAGGAAAGAGAAACTTCAGAAACAAAAATGGGAGGGGGAATGACAGAGACATGACCTAATAGAAAGGAACCTACTAAGGTTTAAAAACTGGTTCATCAGTGTGCAGAATATGGAACCAACTTTAATCCTTTAGAAGGTGAGGTGCTAAATTTTGCTGGCCTTTGCTGAGGTTTAGCTTTGATGTAAATCTGTAATTAGCCCATAGTGTGCTCAGATCTGGGATTTTTTGTTCAATTTGAGATTTGAACTTCTGAAATGCTTCCAGCTGTTCAGACTTGGAGTTCTGTTCTGGATTCATCTGGAGTTATGGCTTTGTCCACTTTGTACTTGAAAGTAGCTTATTTTTATCATGTGTGTACAACTACTCATCAGAAAGTAAGAGTACATGTTCTGTGATTTCTCATGTCCTTAGATTTCAATATACTTCACATACAAAGAAGTTGTACAGTGGGCATCCTCCTTTTCTTACTTATTTACTAAAGATTCTTGTTACCTAGAAGTAACTTTAGAAAATAACTGTCTCATCAGCACAACCAGTATATCCAGTTTGGTTTCTTAAGCCAAGCTGATTATTGTTTCCTGTTTTTTATCTAAGGAAATAATGTGTTATGTCCACTGTAAATAGGATGTAAGTGTCTTTTGTGAGTAAATGTGCAGAAAGTACCTTTGAGTGTTACCAATATTGAAGCAGGTGGATATACTTCCTTTCTTTACTCTGGAGGAATAGTGTCGATGCCAAAGAACTATAAATGCGCAGTTCTTGTTTCTTTTCCTTCTTTGCAGCAGCCCTTCATGCAGTGCTTCCTGTCTTGCAGGGAATAGTCAGAATAGTGGATCAGTTCTGCAGCATAAGCAGAAATTAATTTTAAGCATTATCAACAGTTTTCAGTTGGCATGTGCAGTGTTGGTAATTCCTTTTGTCTTCTTTCCTTACTGCGCTTATTTTCCAATGGTTCCTTGCCTATTTATCTTCCCTAACATGAACTTCAGAAAACTGCAATCCCCTCCTTAATTTCTCTGCAAAGTAGTGCATCAGTATCAGTTTATGTCAAAAAAAACCAGTAGGTCAGTCAAGAGAATGGCCACAGACTTCATCTGGGGCATTGCAGCCACTCACATGAATTTCAGTGGTTTGTATTTGTCAGAATTGGTCCTGCCATACATCTAATCAGGTATGGTCTTTTCAGATGTAGAGCTTGCACAAGTTACAATATATAGTCCAACCTTTCTTGCTAACTGAAAAAAATACTCCTTTGCCCTTGAAAAACAGAAATCTCTTGAGCATATTTAAAGGCAGCAAGAGCCAGGCCTGCAAGTGATTTCTGCTCTCCCCTCCCTCATCATCTGTTCTACACTGTAAATAATTTTCAATTGCCAAAATGTCATAGCAAATGAGGAGAAGGAGAAGTTTATAAAACAGCAGGAGCACAGGAATACAGAAGAAATGAGGCTCTGATTTATGTTTGTTATGTACATATGAAGGTAGGAGAAAATGTTAAATACCTGTTTTCTCCATTAGATCTTTTTCTCAGCTGAGTTTTTGGGGTTTTTTTTGCACAGGGGTACTGTTAATCATATATTTTGTTGGAATGTAAAATAAGCACTTCTTGAACCCCACAGCTAGAATTGCATCTGAGGCATTCCCACGTTTACCTGAGTTTTTGTTTTCAGGCTTTCTGATGTCACTAGAATCAAATAATGGGGGTTCATGTGCTGGAGCTCAGTTCATTGCATTTTCATCTTGACTAATTTTCAATGTGGGAAATGTTCTTGGTCCAGCTGCTGATTTGCTGCAAAAGGAAAGTCCTTCCTGTGAGCATTAGGTTTAACTGCTCACTTCAGATGCTCATTTTGCAATGTGCAAGCTGAGCAACTTGAACTGCTGTTCACCTCTTGTGTTCTGCTCACTGCCCAAAATCTTCACAGGGTCACAGAGGAAAACAATGATTCGCCCTCTCTGTCAAAGCAGATGTTCTACTGAACTCCTGGTTGGAAGCAGAGGGGAGCTCAGGGGTCCGCAGTAAAAAAGCGTTAGGTTAAAAGCAGATTCAAGTTCCAGGCATTCTGAGACTCCCATAAATAACTGTCCTTGGAGAGTAATGAAATTTAAGAAGATAATTGATTGACAATATCTTTTTGATACCGTTGAAATGTGCATTCACTACCAAGATACATTTCTTCTCTTTAACCAGGCAACTTTAGAAACACTGCTTCCTTTTGTGGTGGTGTACCACAAACTCTGTCCCAAAGATGCGTGAAGTAAATGAGGGGCTTGTAGAATCTGTGCCTTCCCTGAGCAAGCATGAAGCTACCTCTTCGTATGTAGTGTGCTTTTAATATGGATTAATACTGGACCTAAGATACAGCAGGGTTGTTTATGGCAGTAACATCACAACCTTTTGACTATATCAGCATAGGAAAGCTCTTTTGTAACATTCCTTTTATGTAAGACTTATGTCATGCTCTCAAGTGAAGTGTCATTATCTCAATTTAAAATTGCTCTACTTGTAAGAAGTGCCTCTTTAGATATAAAACTTTGCACCGTTACCAGCTGAATGACGAACTTTCTGAATTATAAATGCATGAATCAGTGTATTTCAAATGTATATAAATAAAGAGTTTTCTTTCACTGCTAAGCCCTTCCTTGGCTCCAGCCCTGTAAGCACTTACATACGTGTCTGTTGTATTGTGTAGTCCCATAAACTTCCATGCATCTTCAAGTTACAAAAGCTCACTCAATACAAAATTACTGACCTGCTTATAGTCCTAATGTATTCTCCAAGCTGCACGGGTCAGGTTTGATGAAAAACTGTAAGAGCCAACGAGAGTGTTTTCTTGTAATAAAAGCTCTAACAGTGCATATTGCTATGTCAGCATAGTTCAGAGAAGTAAATACACAACATTGTGACGTGTCGTATTGCAGTAATGTACAAAATGCTGGATGGGGCTGGTTTAGTTTTTATGTCATGGTCAGTGAGTATTTCCTCCCTTGAAAATGTTAATTTTTTTGCTATATTTCAGTTATATTTTAATATCCTTAGATCTAGCATGAAATACTTTTTATTCTAGTAAGTAATTTCATCTGTTTATTTGGCTAAGTTGCAACAGAGTAATGACTTCTTCTGTATATTGCTGCTCAATTTATTACTGGTATCAGCCTTTATTTGGAAGAATGGAGTGTAAGAGAAGTGTAAAACAAAAATGTGGCTGATTTCGCTACACAGTTTTTTCCTACCCATACCTTTATCTTAACATGAATTCCTTCTTGAGAAGAAAAAAAGAATCTATAAAGCTTAAGTCTTTTCTTCTTCAGCCCTTTATTCTTGGAATGGCAGCTGGCTAGAAAGCAGGAAGACATCCTGACTCCACAGTGTATTTATCAAGCAGTTTCTTTCTTCAGATATTCACAAATTTTAGAAGTTCTGGAATCAAGTATTGTAAGCATGATTTTTTCTCCCTTTTTTCCATGAGGATTATTTAGAATGCCTGAGTTCAGATAATGTTCTTTGGTCTTCAGTATTTTTCCAAAGTTTATTTTTCCCTGAATTACCTTTAGAAATTAAATTCCATTTGGATTCTTCGGTGCCATCAGATGAAGTGCTCCATTCTCAATTTTAACTTCACTGCGGAAAAATAAATTTAGGGGATATATAGTGAAATACAATATTTCTAAACCAAACAGGAGGTACTTTTCTCCCAAATGCAAAAATGTCTGTGGTGTAGCAAGCCTTGTTAGTGAAAGATGTTATGGATACTAAAAAGGATGCTGAACCTTTCTGAATGGGTTCAGAAAACAATTAGACACATCCATAGAAATAAAATCCATTGGGGAACTAAACAAAAAGACAGCATTTCTAACTTGGGGAACCACTCAGCTGCACATGGCTGAAATCAGAGGGAATGTTCTGGAAAAATAGCATTTTAAGTTTGCCTGTTCCTTTAATACTTCAGCCCACCTGCCCTTGGGCACTGGCTGAGGACAGGAGGTCAGACTGGATGTGGGCTTTACTCCAATGAAGTTACAGAGTCCTGTTGATTTCTTTAAAGTTTGGAAATGCAGTGTTAAAGACTAAGCTAGGACCAAATCTCAGGATGTGAGTAGTCTCCTGTATTATTTAAGAGCCAGACCAAAGCGTACATGGAATCATTTAGGTTGGAAAAGCCCTCCACGATCATCAAGTCCAACTGTTAACCTGGCGCTGCCAAGTCCACCACTAAAGCCTGTCCCCAAGTGCCACGTGCTGCACTCGATCAAGTAACGTCTGGCAGCAGTTACATTAATCATGTTCGAGTGCATTTCTAAAACATATGTAAGCTGTTACGAGGAACAGCAAAGTGTACTGCCAGGTAGAGGAAGCTCCACTGAAAAAGAATAAAGGCTGATTTGAGTTAGATCAGGATTCGTGTAGTGAACAGCTGGGCTAGCTCTTTCAATTAATACGTAGGGTGTGGCTGGTGTAATAAATAACGTCTGAGTTGAAATTCAGGTTTCCCTGAAAATTGAACTCTCGTATCTTTTACCAATCAATAGTAAACAAGAAATTAAAATGAAAAAATAAAAAAGGAAGGAAGTTAAATAATCCTGGATCTCTTACCAAAAAAATAATGGATGGTATTAAAGTGTAGAAAAAAGATGAAAAGACATGGAAGTCAGATCAGAAGGCTCTAAGTGGAAGTGGCTTTTGTGGCCTGAATTTGTGTTTTATGTAAACAGCAATCTGTCATCTGCCTCATGGAAATGCAAAACTTACAATAACTTGGCAAAGTTAACAGGTTTTCCTTTAAGAGGCCTAGTTTTGGTACAGCTCAGATTCTCAAGGTTTGGGTTTTTTATCACATCCTAAGAGAACGATTGCCCTGCTGAGAGTTAAGGTTTCATCAAGGCTTGTTCAAAGCAGTAAAGTTTCTTGAACTGATTTTCACTGCATCAGATTTCCATGACTTTGAACCAAGGCTGAAAACTGTTTTATTGGAATGCATAAGAGGGAAAGTGTTGTTAAATTATTTTACCTTCACTCTTGCAACTGCAGATTTCAGGGGGATTTGGTGGAATACATGGAGAGAAGAATGCAGGAAACTCTTAACAGTCTTTGTTGATTGGGGTTGATTGAGTTAAAACCTTCCAGAATCATGTAAAATGAATCTCAAGTCAATAAAATGCTGATGGGAAAGATGATTAATTTAAAGTACAATAAGCAGACTCCTTGTCATGTAGTTGGCTTTGTAGCAAATACATCTTTTTCTCAGTGGAATTATATCAACATTCATTTTTCTTTGATTTCTGGATATTGTTTTCAATTTTCTTTTGAGGCGTGGCTTCACAATTTTTTTAGAAACCCCAGACTTGTTCCTGTTGGAATTTGTGTGTTCAGAAATTGGCCTTGTGTCAACACATCACCTGTTAGTTGTTAAGAGTTTAATTTTCAAAGATATGATTTCATCTCCCTGAAGACGGGGGGGACAAAGAGATTTGATGCAACAGCCATGATTTAGCTTGAGATGTAAACCAAAAAAAAAAAAAAAGAGAAAAAAAAACATTTTGGGGATGAAGTCAGACCAATTGAATTGACTATTTACATTGAGAACGTATTACAGCCTTGAATCCATGATAAGCTAAAGGCTTTGTCATTTAGGCTTGAGAGGAGTTTTAGTCAGTAATGACCAGTAATATTTTGTTTGAAAATTAGGATAAATGAACTAGAGCACTCTCCAGGAGGGGGAGGAGAATGCATTTGCTTTTGTAGCATCCAGGTTTGCAATTCCTCCTGTGCCTGCTTTGTTCTGGTCTAATAATAATTAGTTTCATTTTAACCACGTGTTGCGCTCTGGTTCCAGAATTTGCAAGTGTTGTGAAATACCAATTTAAGAGTACTCGGGGCCGAGAGCAGCCCCCTGTGAAAAGGGAAATGCAGGTGGTGAAATTGGGAACTTAGTAGGATGTCTAAGAGATAACCTGAGTCTCTGAAAGTAAAGGATGAGGAACTCGCCCTGAAAACTTGATTCAGGATGAGGTTTCTGTGGAGACTTCTGACACTTTTTGGTTGTGTTTGAGTAGGAAATGTCTTGAGAACAGCTTTTCCTGTGGTCTTATCTCAAGCTTAAATATGAAGATACACAACCAGTTTGCTTTTCTCCCTTAAAAATATTTAACTGAACTTTTAAAAACCTCAGCTGAAGAAAAGTAGTTTTGGTCCAAATGCTGAGAACAGGCTTAGACTGGTTTTCACTACCCATATCCTAGTTCTAACTATTACAAAGGAGTTTTTCAAGTGATCTAAATGAAAATTGCCTTGGAGATAAATTTTACGGAAAATTTCTTAACTTTCAGGGTTTCCCACTTTATGCTTCTACTTTAATAATGACTGAAAAAAAGAAAAATATTAATCATAACTATGTCTTTTAAATCAAATTGATATGTTCATGATATAGTCTGATTTCTGAGACATCCACGCCTTTTTTGCTACTTAACAGCTGTCCATACATGAATATATCACATGCTGACATAGCATTCCTAATTAATTTTTTTCCCTAATTATACAGTTCTCACACCTTTTTCATTGGTTTACTTTATATCTGCTCTTAAAGCAGTACATGTTGGTTTGCATTTTTGTTTGAAATTATTCAAAAGCACAGAAAAAGTAATTTGTGCAGATGGAGTTTCTCTTCATATTAAGCTGATTTCAGTATGTAGTAGTTGAAGGATACCTTCCAAACCATATAATATTGAAAAACTTGGGTCTTTCCTTCACTTCTAAAAAAATAGAGCTCTTCATGTTCTTTAGTTCTGTAAAGTGAGTCTTGTAGTTGCCTGTTGCCTGAGTGGTGGTGATGTAATTATTCTCTAGGGGGGAAATGCCTTGAGTAAATATATGAAACGAATGGAATAGACATTATGCAACTTCCATCCTTTTTGTGAGGCCTCATTTTTGTAAAACATTCTTGTTTTGGTCTTCTGGCTGGATAAATACAAGCTGAGTGAAACCTGATGTCATGGAAGCTCTTAAAACTTTCTTTTGCTTTCACAATTCTGAGCAAAGCTTTCTCTCTTGACCCTGCTCAATTGCAGGAGTTGATTTTTGAATGTCTGTTTTTTCCTACTGTGGGAAGATTACTTTTAATGAAACAGAACTCTTCAATGACTCAAACCTTTGAACCTGGTAGAACAACACTTCCAAAGATTTGTTTACCTCAGAGTTCAAGTCCAGTTTCAATTTTAAATACTTTTTCCCACCTACTCCTTTTTCCAGAGTTACTCTTCTGAAAATTTGAATCAGCTCCCTTACAGAGAGATCTAGATTATCATCTAATTTAAAATTGGTTTAAAGCATGAGCAAAACACCATTTAAATCTTTAGAATTAAAGCAGTGTAAAACATATGTGAAAGTAAAGCTGTCTGCAAGAAAAATCCAGGCAAGTAGTCTGAATCCTGTCTGCATCCAGACAGTCTTCATTTCCAGCATTTCTAAGTGCTCTATCTGTTGGGTTTGGATTAGGTTTGTCTCTTGTCAGTGCTAAATCAAAAGACTGTTGCCTATGTTGGCTTCAGCTCGAATACCTCCTAATCTTCTGTTTCTAAATAGGAGAGTCCCCCTCTGACCAGACTTGTGTACATAGCTGAGTTTGGCCGTTCTCGGTGCTGTGGGTCTCTCTGCATGTACTAGCAATACTTGATTATTGTTGGAGAGCTGAGGAGAAGGCCAGAAGAGAAATTCCACCCTCCGTGGCCTCCTCCTCTCTCCCGCTCCCCAAGCTCCTCTTTTGTGGTCCTCAGCACCAGTGCAAAGCATTCTGTGCCTGAAGAGGAAGTGGAGTACCTCAACTTCCCTAAAGGACCATTAGAAAACTGTAATTTCAAAATGAGTTTCCTGTCCAAGGAAGAGGGCTTAGCACTTACAAGAACAGTTCTCCACTGTACGAGGCAGACATTTTCATTTTATGAGGAACAAATAAAACATTCCTCTGTGCTTTACAGGCATAACACTTTCTTAGAGTCTTTAGTTCCAAAATGACCTGTCTGCATAGCTGTGCTGATCAGTCGCAGAGAATAACACGGCCTGACTGTTCAGCGGGGCCTGATGCCGGAAAGCAGCGGAGGTGGGGGAGTAGAGGCAAACCGAAAAGCAGCAAAGCCTTCCCTTGCTTCTCAGCTGGGATTAAGTCTGAGGTACAAACAGTTCCATTCCTGATGTGGAGAGGTGGAGGTGGTGGTGTTACTCAGTGATAGGGCCTCGCTGAGGTCAGTGGGGATGCCTGGGGTGTATCCAGGATTTCACCGTGTCCACTGGGAGGTGATGCAGGGCTTTGCCACCACAGGCTGCAGGCAGCTAAACCTCATGTGTCTGAGCTGGGCCTTGGGAGAAGTATGTGAAAAGGATTATGCCAGCTTAATTCAGTTCTTTGGAGGTGTGGAAAGCATGGGCAGGTTGACCTTACCCAGCTAATCCTGCTTTAAAAATAAATTAAAGCAGTTGTTGTCAGCATGAAATGTTGAGTTACTTTCAGGGTTTAAACTTAATATTCTGCCTCATGCTGTAATAAAGTTAATTGAGTGCTTTGAAGAATGCAAAAATAGTGAAAACACACAAAAATCCTCCACGAAGTTTTAAGTGTAGAACATCCAGAAGCAGCTGAAAGTTTTCCAGGAAGCATCATAACTTACTTGTTATGGGACTTAGGATGAAAAATAATTGGTGAATCATGTTAAATTCAGTCTAATGAGATGCCGTAGTCTGTGCTGTATAGTATTACTTAAGATTTACTGTGTCCTACAGTAAAGGCATGTGGTCACATGGACTTTGATTTTAGTCTTTTTTGTTTCCAGGTTAATGCCTTAATTCACTTCTGTTTGCCTCTAAAGCAAGCTTGTGGGAGAGCTCTCATGGTATAGTCAGTTCTTAAATGTGAAATCAAGCTCATATATTATTGTAATGTTGCATTTTAATATTATTGTGTAGTAGATGTAAAAAAAGACATTTCCTTTTTTTTTCCTCTTTTTCTCCAAATGTTGCCAGATATGCAAAAGGAAACCTACCAAATGCCATAGTGAAACACAGATTGTAAAGAGGGAGATGAAAGGTTACGTGTAATGGAGACAGCAGTAGCACATAATTGCAAAGTCTGATAAATGTTATGTCATTTTTTTTTAATTGTTCCCCAGACTTTCTTGTAATTAATTGCATCCTTGCCCAAGGCTTGTTGAGCTGCAGATAGATCAGTTATCACGTAACGCTCTTTCTCTGCAAAGATGCTTGCAAGAGGAGCAAGTTCATCTTTCCTGATTCAGTAAAAGCCATTATATGCATAGCTGTTAAACCTTATTTTGTCAGCACTGGAAATATCTTCTAAGGAAATAATTTATGAGGTGCAAACAAACATGATTCATCAATTACTTTTTCTGGTTAAAAACTTCTCAGATAGGGAAAAAATCTTCAAGTGAGTGTAGCAGCAGAATTTGTATTTTTAGTGTCCTAATTTGGATGTGTGCTTACATGGTTCCGTAATGCTAAAAATGAGTCATTGAGCATAGTGTCTTCCAGTAATAAAAAAGTAGAAGTGATGGAAGCCAGAACTCACATTTGACAGGTTTGAGAAAAAGACCTATAGAATTTGTGTATCTACTGTACTCTGTCCTCTGATAGGAGAGGGATCCTAAGAGATGAGCACACAGTAGCCTTGAGAAGAACATTGAAAAGTGAAGAATCTAGGGAAACGACTTCAAAAGAATAAAAAAATAATTCTAGTTTAAAGCACAGGACTTAAGTGTGCATTTGTTCTTCAGTGATTAGACATATAAAAACAAAATGATAATTTTAGAGTTAGATGTCTGTCTACAGCAGTTAGGAGTAACATGATGTAATTCCCATATCTTTTTGCATGGATGCTAAATAACACATTGACTTTTCTTAATGATCGCACTGTAATTAAAAGGAGCTTACTTTTTCCCCAGCGGAAATTCTGGAATTGGCTGGAAATGCAGCAAGGGACAACAAGAAGGGTCGAGTCACTCCTAGACACATCCTGTTGGCTGTAGCAAATGATGAAGAATTAAATCAGGTAAGAAAAATCTCTGCCATGTGAAGGCCAGGATTTCCTTTAGGGCTTCTTAAATTGTCTTTCCATATAGCTGACTTGTAACTCAAGACCTCTGCTTATTGAGTAGCACACCAGGAAAACTCGCTAACATGCTGGCTGTGTAACTAACTACAGCACTCAGCTTAATTATGTATTTCAGCACTCCTAAAATGTGTAAAAATGCAGTGGAGATGTAAAATGGTATTTGCTAACACTATTACAACCACTTCTGCTGGATTGAGGCATCATAAATTCAAGGACACAGAAAATCCTGCAGATGCTGTTTGTTTGTTTGTTTTTAGTTTACCCCTTAGATAGCTGAGGACTCAGTGGGACCTATCCTGTTCCCACTGAAGTCTATTATTGTGACCACGGAAGAGCTCTAAACTCTTGCAAGTGTGTGTCCTTTGCAGATTTAAAGATGCCTTTAACTTAGCCACAAAAAAAATGGGCATTATTATTGCAGTGCCGTGGTGTCAGCCAGAGGCAGTGGCTGGGATTAACATACCTTCGTGTGAGGTGCTGTAAAAACCCATCTGAAAAGATGCTTTTTCCAAACCTATGTATCATGATGGAGCAGGAAAAAAACAACATCCCCCAACCACCCTCCCTCTGGCTTTGTCTGAAATTTGGTAATACTTTCCATTCATTATCCCTCTGTAAGTTTGGGGCTCACTGAGTTGAGACTGAGGAGCAGTAACACGAATCAGAAAGTGAGAGTACCTGGGGGACTTGGATGTCACTGTCTGTATCCTCCTGAATAGTGAATTAGTCCCAGTTAGATGTATAAAAATCGGTTAAAGTGGTTTTAAATACAGAACATGATATATTTCACCTCTGCTTTTGAAGGCTTGAATGAACTGCACACTTTTGAATATTGATCTTCAACTGCATTTTTTTTTTGAAGAAGGACTTACAGGTATAGAGATTTGTATAAATGTTGCCCTCCATTTTGAAGTTTGTTTTTCTCAGAAAAAAAATGTTTTTAAAAACACAATTTCAGGAAAATTCAGCACGTGGGACATT
The DNA here is from genome assembly GCA_014706295.1 of Lycocorax pyrrhopterus obiensis. NCBI lineage: Eukaryota > Metazoa > Chordata > Aves > Passeriformes > Paradisaeidae > Lycocorax > Lycocorax pyrrhopterus. Next base: position 16,808,361 of record JACSVZ010000018.1, read on the forward strand.
TATTGGGTTCTCCACAATGTGGCACCCGCTGCAGTCTCACACCCTGGACTTTAGGGTCCCATCTCCCTCTCAAAGGCTGCCCTCTCAGGCCCTCAGGTATGTGCCTGGAGCTGTGTTGTTTTTCCTCATTGGGTAACAGCCTTCATGGCATGGATTCAGAGAAACAGATCTTGGGTGAGCCCTAGAGATGCTGGCAGTGACAGGCACGTGTGCAAGAAGAACACATGCTCTCTTTATAGTTAAAATCTAGTATTTTAATGGTCAGCTCCATTTCATGCATTTCCCATCTCTCTTCTTCAAGGACAGTGGTGGAGAAACTCAAGGCAGTGTGTAAAATTTGCAGTAAATCTTATTTTCTATTTATCAGTGAGTAAATGCTGAAACTTGTCATGTACCATTTTTTTTTTACTTTTGATTAGCTGTTGAAAGGGGTCACCATAGCCAGTGGTGGAGTGTTACCCAATATTCACCCAGAGCTCTTGGCAAAGAAGCGGGGATCAAAAGGAAAACTGGAAGCCATCATCACTCCACCCCCAGCAAAGAAGGCAAAGTCTCCATCACAGAAAAAAACTGTATCAAAGAAAACAGGCGGCAAGAAAGGAGCAAGGAAATCCAAGGTAGAATAATGTGTTTATTTTAAACCCAAACAAGCTTGCCAGCAGTAGCTGCAGGGAGCTTCACACAGGGTCAGCTCTCTGTTGCGTGTGTTGTTAACAATGGTGATTTCAGTCACAGTGTGAGCAGGGAAGGAGGAGCGCTGCCCTCTCCCTGGCGCAGCTGGAGTCTGAACACTCTCAGAAGTGGCCCAGGTCTGCAGCACAGGCAGATGGGCCATAAATACTCTGTAAGAAACATTCTGAGGTGGGCAGAGGGTGGAGGTACCAGGAGACAGAAGAGGAAAGTGTCTGGGAGCCGTACTAGTCGTGCCTTACAGGGTTCAGTTTGTAGGAGTAGGGAATCTTTCTAATGTGTGCATGTGTTGCTGAGGATGTTTTTTCTTTTGCAAAGCATCTACTGTTAAGCAATAAGTTTTGCAAGTCGGAAGAAAAGTACAGGAATTTCATATGAAATGGACAAGGAATGTGAAAGTTGCCTCCGGGTCAAGCAAAGCTTCTTTATTTATCCTGTTACTGTTTACTTGGTCACTCTTCTGATTGTTTCACTCTTTAGTTTTTTGAGGTGTTGAATTTAGTTTTCTCCCTCAGAGCACCTATTAGTTGACATTTCAAATGCAGTGCTTCCAATAACCATGCACTAATAATTTCCCTAAATCGGGAATTTTTTTGCCCTACTTGATTACAAAAGCAGGAAGTCTGTTGTGGGGTTCTGTTTTTCTTCACACAATAAACTGGATTGTCTGCGTACTATATTGGTATTTGGCTAACAGTAAACTCCTGGGGAATTGAAATAGGACCCATGAAAATCTAATTTTCAAAACATTTGTGTAAAGTAAAACATGGTTACAGCATCTAAAAGCACAATATACCCTTGCATCAAAGTCATTTTAGTTGTTCAGCCTCAGACTTAGTTTATATACTTTGGAAAAGGACAATAGGAGAACAGTGGTTTGCTCAATATTCCAGGTGTTCTTTTTTTGCTTCAACATAGATATTGCTGAGGCACCAAATATTTGTATTAAATTGTAAGTAGTAATTTTATTGAAAATGTGAAATTATTTTTGGCACCAGTTGAGTTTATAACCACAGCCTTCGTGAATTGACTTCTTTTTCAAAATGTTCCTAATTTTCATTTTTGTTCAGTAATTCAATTCATTCCTGAAACCTGTTATTTCACTGCAGTAATAGAGTTGAAAAAAGAAACGGTGGTTGAAGGGAACTCCTTCTCTCTCCTCCAGCAGTTTTACTGAAGATGAAAGTAGGTGATGGTGTTAAGTAAGACAGAAAATTGTTCAGCCCGTTTCCTGCAACCAGGCAGATAGAAAGTAGATGTATTCTTTTGACACTGCCTCTAAGGACAGCCACATTACAAATGAGCATTTCTAAAAATAAGTCTGTGAAATCTGGGGGCACGTCCCATCACAGAAAAAATTTATTCTCTGACAAGTCAGTTTTTAGCTTAGAATGAATGTCTGCCCACACATAGAGATATGTAATCTTTGTCCACGCAAGCCATTAGAAAGCTGTTAAAAGTTTAGGGCTGTTTATACGTTTTCCTGCAACATTTAAGACAATTGTCATCTCTATGGTGCACTTGTGGGCAAGAGAAGGCACCTGTAGATCTGCAGACGTTGAGGACGTTTTTCCTATCGATCCCTTCAGCTGTTATCAGCTACTTTGGTTGGACTACAGGATAAAATCCAACGCCACTGTTTGTGCAGGCATTTTATTGCCTGCTAAGCATTTAGTGCATGTCATATATCTTAGTGTCATTAAACTGTTTTTCTCAGAGCCTTGAGTTAACTAATTAACTATATTTTTGGAAGAAGAAGCAGGGAGAAGTGAGCAAATCAGCCAGTGCTGACAGTACAACAGAGGGAACTCCTGCAGATGGTTTCACAGTCCTGTCCACCAAAAGCCTGTTTCTTGGCCAGAAGGTATGATCCTGCGTTTTTATAAATTAATACCTATTTTTCTGTGCTGCTTAGGGAGTAGCCCCCTCCTACCACCCCCCCTTTCCACAAAACATCTAGGTACAATGGACATTTCCCCACTGAGCAATCGAGGAGATGTATGATATCAGTTTTTCTAATTTCAAAGAAATTCTCCGAAATGACTTCCAGAACATTTTTAAAAGTACATCAATAAGTCTTCACGTGACTACATAATTAAATACTTAATTAGAAGGAAAGCTTGTGTGCTTGTAATCTGTCTCATTCATAAACAGCATAATTGTTACAGAAAGGCATCTGCCAAAGAGATTATTCTAAGAATAAAATGTATTTTTTCCAACAGTCAGCCCACTTCATTGCTCATGTAAATGATTTACAGGTTTTTATCAAAACCCATTTTAGACATTTGTTCTTAATAATGGTTTTATGCTATGTTCTGCTTTGTGATTTACAGAAGTTAATGCTGTGTAATAATGAATGATGCTTTTATGAAAAGCTAGAGATGAACAATTCTTTTTTTCCCTGTGAATATGCTGTGGGATGTGGGTTGGTTTAATACAAATACATATCTGCTTAAAGAGGATCCATTTAAAGAGACAATTCATTACATTAATTTGGTCTTTTTTCCTGAAACCTGCCTTTAATTTGTGATGCAAAATTTTCTTAAGTAAAACAGCATCTTTCTGCTATCATTCAATAATCGGATCATTGTGTTGTAAGCCATAAAAGATGAGCCATTGTCCATTGTGGAATGTAACGCCTCTGACTCATTTTTATTTCATACTGAGGTTGTTCTCCATTTATCCTTCAGTTTGTTTGCCAAGTTTAACATGCATGAGAGTAACATTTTTTGTAAGACTTCTGATTTTCCACAGCTACAGCTAGATGGCTGGTTTGGTAGGGTTTTTTTTATTTTACTCCTGTTAGGGGGGTGGTTTTTTAAAAAAGTTTTGATGACTGAATTAGAGCCCAAAATTTATAGTCTACATTACTGTTTCAAGAAAGCAAATAACATCAGACTTCTGGAGCTGATTCTGAGCTCATTTTAGTTACCATAGGAAACCTGTAATCAGACCAAGTGTTGTGTTCCAGCAAGACTGACCCAGCAAATCCGTGGAGCTTTGCTGTTGGGTTCAGTGGAAGAAAATCATGAACTCCAGGACTGCTTTAAGCTGTGGTGGGCAAAGCCAGTGTCTGTTGTAGAGCTTCCCAGTGAGTCCTAGTACTGGGGAATGGACTTTCTTCTGGCTTTCTCATTCACTTGGGGTGCAGCCCCCTGAGAAAATTACTGGTGTAATCCATCCCTGCACCGGGTCCTTGTCAGTTAGCCCTGCACATGAGAGGGACCAGGTGTTAGCCTTTTGTTGTAACACATAATGAAAAGAGAAATCAAAAGAAAATGAAAACCTGTTTGTCTCCTGTGAGGGAACACTCCAAATCAAACAGATCATGTTCTGAGGGTTAGAGAAAGCATTTGAAGAATTGCTGCTGAGATCAATCAATCAGGATCTTTTAAACCTCCTGTGACATTCTTGAACACCTTTTCCAGCATGTCTGTTTGGTTTGCAAAACCATTATCTGCCAGATCAGAATATCATTTGCTAAATGCAGAGAAGGAAAAAAAATAATCTTGGTTTTGATATCACGTCATTCATAAGTGTTTAATGGGAAAAATCTTTTTCTTGGCTCCATGTTTGCAGAAGGGAGGGGAAGGGTTTTGTTTGCAAGAGCAGCTCTTCATCCTTCTAATAACCCCAGATTTAATTTGATGCAAAAAACACAAATGAGAATGTTGCAAACCTGGGTATTGTTCAGTTTTTAAAATTACAGTTATTGCATTAAGTCTTTGGGTAACCACTGACATTCAGCTGGAAGTTCTTAGAGGTCATGAAATGGCAAAGAACCCTTCAGTTATACCTGTAGAAGTTTATTAGTGCTACATTAATTATTAAAATCTAGTTAATATGTAAATGATTGCACATCCTACAAGTACATCCCAGTGGAAATGTGGCATTGTGCACATTACCTAGTTTGTTTTTCCTGAGAGGATTACAAAGTAGAGGCAGATTTGCAGGACCTCAAGCCTAAGCTTTAAGGTTTGGACTTTCCGAGAGACCTCAGCTTGTGGTCTGCAATAGGCATCTTCAGTTTTCAGTATGAAACTCATACCAGAAAAAGCTTCAAGACTCTTAAGGTAATTTTGTCTGAAACTAGAAATGCCAGGCTTGGCTTAGAAAATACTCATGGATGTGCCAAGTGCAATCCGCATTTTATCTAATTAACATTTAATTGAAATGTTACCTAAAGTTACGTCCATTCTTTGTTGCACACGTATATGCAAGTTGTATCTGTTTCTTTTTTTAAAGTGGCCCTTTAGGGTATCACTTCTGCCTAATTCATGCTTCATAGTATTGGGTAGTGAAATTGAGCAATTACTCATTGGAGGATTTAATTCCACGGGAAAAATTCTGATTAATTTTTTTATTTGTTTTTGGCAATTGGATAGCTAACAGGGCATTAAGCAGTAAATGCAGAATTTAGTAAAATAATACTTAGCTGCCAACACATGCTATCAGTCACGGGCAGCTTTTTAAGCATTTTCTTGTTGCTGTTAAATTGAAACTTTAATTACCAGCTGTCTGTTATGTAAATCCTATATATGAGTAAGCTCAGGGATAGATTTAAGGTCCAAAACAAAAACAGTCTGCAGCTGAGAAAGATCTGGGGCAAAAACTTGTAGAGCACAGAATTAGGAATCAAAGAGAGCACTTAGAGAATGAGCAAAATAGGCTTAGGAACATACTAAAATTTCCACAAAACAGTCTTGGTGTGTGCATGTGTTTTGCAGTTGTTGGTTTTGGTTTTTTTTTTAATTTTAAAATTCATGAAGTTTTTTTAACGGTTTGGTTTGATTTGACTTTTTTTTAAACAGCAGTTGCTTGTAGTCAAACTCAAGACTCAAACTCCAGAATGAATAACTCACCACGTGTGAAGTATTAAAGGATTCCAAGCTATTTGGAAAGGAAGCTTTCTTAGGTTTTATTACGAATTCCCAAACAGACGCATACTTAAAACATGGCTGAATTACACTCATTTTTAGTCAAAATCACCGTATTTTGAGGTAACATGGTTTACTCAAGGAAAATATGCAAATTATATGAAATTGCAGGCTTTTAAAAAGAGAAAGAAGGTCAATTCATAGAATCACATGAATGAAATGGAAATATGTTTTTCATAAAATTTAAATATAGGGATGGTGGCCTCCTTAAATGTCCCATTCACTTGTATGAGTTCCATGGACTGGCTCATATTCCCTGTTAATAAATTAACATACACAAAGAAATTATTTGAAGAGTTAACTTTACAGAACGTGGACTACAAACAAGAGGTAAAATTCTGTTATTGATGAGATAAAGTGCCATGCCTGAAGGTGTATGTTATGCTTTGTAGGCTGAGGGCATTGGATTAAAAGGAAAGCTTGGCTTAACTGCAGCTGGTTTCAGGAATTGCATCAATGAATGAGAGCTTTCTCTTTTATGGTTGCTTTCCATATCACCTAAACAGCTACTGAAAAAAGCATTTTAAATGCATATTGTAAACACGGGTGTAGGTCATGCTGTAGCTAATGTATTTCCCCAAATGAAAAGGTCTGGAAAATCTTTTGCACTTCTAAAGTATTTAAAGTTTTGACAGTAGTAAACTTGGTGCCTGTGAAATCAGACTTTGAACAGAAGTTACGAAGCAGCGTCACAACCTGCTCAAACCCTGGTTATAAACTTCCCATACCTGCAGTTCTGACCTTTGCCAAGTTTGGCATTCCCATCAGGTTGCCTCAAATTGTAGAGTGGGTTCTGTGGTGTGGGTCACATCCTATGAGGAGACACCCAAACTGTCTTTTAAGAACATGTAGTGCAGATGTGAGGCCAGTCTCTAGATCTGTGTGCTGCCTTCCTCAGTTTCCTGTGTGCCCAGGAGAAATCCTCCTGATTCATAACAAGAAAGAAATTGAAAGACTTGCTTGAAATATATGGGGGTACTTAGAGGAGTAAATGGGCATTAATGGGTGAGGTTAAAAATCTTTGCTTTCATAAGGGACAAGAGGAAGTAAAGCAACTAAACTAAAAACTGGAAGCAACACGCACGTAGTATCATGTGCCTGCTTACGGTACCTCACCAGACATTCCCAAAGGCTGCAGAACTGTAATGAGGACTGAAGTGCTGTAGTACAAAACATGCTGACCACTGATAAGGAGAGAAAAAAAGCCACATCCCCTTGTTGGATGGGGGAATTGCTGGAGACAAGTGTGTGCTTTCTCAGAGATAGGCTTGTGTTTGCTGGCTTAAAGGAGGAGGAAGCAGCAGCTTTGATCCCGTTTCAGTGCAGAATGGTCCCAGCACATCCCTGTAATTGATGCTTAAGGGTTGCTTAGGGTGTCCTTCATCTATACTCAGGGAAGAAACAAATACACTCTTTTAATGGCAAAATAAGAATCACAGAATGGTTTGGAAGGAATCTTAGAGCTCCTCTCTTTCCGACCTCCTGCCATGGGCAGGGACACCTTCCACTGGATCAGGTTGCTCCAAGCCCCGTCCAACCTGGCCTTGGACACTTCCAGGGATGGGGCAGCCACAGCTTCTCTGGGCAACCTGTGCCAGGGCCTCCCCACCCTCACAGGGAAGAATTTCTTCCTAGTATCTAATCTTAACCTACCCTCCTTCAGTTTAAGGCCATTCCCTCTTGTCCTGTCACTCCATGCCCTCATGAAAAGTCCCTATCCAGACTTCTTGTAAGCCCCCTTTAGGTACTGGATAATAATAAGAATCCCAAATAGTGATCAGTGTAAAACCAAAATAGAGCTGACTAGTACGTACATTCATGTTCTCCCAGTGTGAACAATGTTTGAGTCTTGTGTTTGAATTTTTTGAGATAATAACCCTTTATGACCTGCCTTTTATTTTGCATATTTGTTTGCAGTGATGCTATCTCCATCTGTGTTGCAAAGCTCACTTTTCTGCAGCTTCTCTGTGATTTCCCAGCTGTCCTGTTATTTCCCACCTCATGCTTTTCTTTTCAGCTGAACCTTATTCACAGTGAAATCAGTAATTTAGCCGGCTTCGAGGTGGAGGCCATTATCAATCCTACCAATGCTGACATTGACCTTAAAGATGACCTAGGTAAATGGGGCATGGGTTGACACAACTAACGGTCACATGGAAATTATGGAACCCAGAATTTACTGTCTAGGGCTTCATACCTTTAATCAGAGCAGAAATTCAAATCTTGTAAGTCCTGCTTTGTTGAAGAACTATATTCAAAATACTTTTTGACCAATTCTGAATACTTGCAGCTATTGCTAGTCTTCAAGCTGATTTCAGTTCAAAAACTTTAAATTCTTTTCCATAATGATCATATGTGACTGTTAGCTATTTTGGGGGGTTTCTTATTTGGATACTTTGAGGACTAAAATACTTTTTTGTCAGGTTTTTCTCAAAATAAGCAGTTTCTCCTTTCTACCTGCAATCTCAGGGTTTTTATTTTGATACTTAGAATAGGCTTAAAATTTTTTGAAAGGGATTATTAAATAATTAGCTATCCCCAAATCTTTCCTACCTTGATTTGATGTTTAATTCAGTCAGTGATTTGTTTCCATTATGTTTCAATTCTTCCCTGTCACTTTTGCATTCAGCTGAAAACAAATACTGATGCTCTACCAAGAGTGAACTGTCATAGGTGGAGAATCGCTTTTAAAGCTTCTCTCTTATTTCAGATTAATAAGAAATCAAAAAATCCTTATTTAACAGAAACTTGTTCTTCAGCAAAACAAAAATTGCCTTTCATGCATTATATACTGCATTCCCTTCTTATTTGATTACACCTACTGCTGTCTTTTTTTTAAACTTCCTTAATGGAATACAACCTATAATTCTTCTACTGCTGCATTTCCTATGGGAATGTAGAGAAGTAACTTAACAAGAAAAAAGGTTTAAGAAGGCTAATTTTTAAATCAGCCTTTCTTAGAAATACATATATTTCTGTAAGTGGCTTGGCCATTCCAGCACATAATTAAAAAATACGCCTTACTTTTAAGGTATAAGAACAATTATTTGTATTTTTAAAGGAAATTCTGTAAAACCTTGGCTGCAAATGCATGGTTTCCTCCATGTGAAGGAGACTGGCATTTTTAGGAACAAAATTATGAATGGCTTTACATATGAAGATCAGTGCCTGTCAGCTTATTGGTGCTGACAGAATGGAGAAACTAATTATTTTGTTTGGCTCAATGATCCTGAATTTCTCTTTTTTAAACAGATTCCATATTTTAATGTCATGCTCTGTGGGGAACTGGTTGTTCTAGGTTTCTGCAAAGTGAAATGGGGCATTAGCTGATTTTAAAACTTTGGAAATGATCTCATGTGATTGCTCTGACTTGTCATTTTAACATTTATTTGATCATGTCATACTCAATATTCCTCCTCCTGCTGCCTACACCCCTTTCTCTACACACACCTGCACACACAACTCAGCATACTCCTTTGGCGCAAGGTTTGGAGATGTAAAGGTAGGAAAATATGGACGTTGGTACATGTGTAAATGTAGAGCCTGTGCTGGGTCTCTGTCCAACGTGGTTGATATACATCTGTTTACCTGTTGTAGTTGCAAGTTGTACAGGCTGACATTGCCACGATCGACAGTGATGCTGTCGTTCACCCGACAAACTCTGACTTCTACACCGGTGGTGAAGTAGGTAATGGCAAGTTCAGTGCTGCGGAGTTCGTATGTGTGTGCATGGTCGATCAGCAGCCACCAGCTTGTTGTAGCTATGCAGATTTGCATTCATTTCTCACTTCCAGCAGTCCTGACTGATCGTAACAAGAAATTAACAATTACAAACCTAGTGGGCATTTTTGGTTTTTATCGCCAAATCGGCCTTTCGGAAGTAACAATGGAGTGCACCACCAAAATTGAAGTGCAGGAACAGTGCATTAAATGCAGGCACATGACCAAGGAAAATGAATTACAACATTGTTAGTTTGACAAGTTAAGTGCCTGGTTTGAATGTGGTTTGAGTCTCGATCTTTAGGTTTCTAACCAGTTCCAGTGCACCATGCCAAGTTTCAGATGTTCGCATCTGGATTCACGTGCCAGATCTAACCTGTCTGTATTTTCCAAACTCTTTAAGATTATCTTATGGGCCAATGACCTTCCTAGCCCTGCTCCACGGTCCTCACGCCCACAAGCCCAGGCTAGTGCTGCACACACATCAGTCATCTGAGCTACACAGAGAGAAGGCATGACAGGAAACAGGACAGACCTCTTAATTCAGCCATCTTAACTGTCTCCTGAGTAACTCTTCTCCTAGCCCTTCTCTTACATCTCTCTGCATACAGAATTTTGAAGGATTTTATAAAAGGGTAGGAGTACTTTGACTGAACTGCCTTGGTAATTTGAGAAGGCAAATCAGAATTTGGACTGAATGCAGAAATTGCTGGCAATGCTTAAAAACAAGTCAGCTGATCCCAGCCTCTGTTCTGCGTCTCACCTGGCCTCACCATCACTGTGAGAATGGGCTCCCCCCACACCTGATGCCTTGTTTCAGTTCTGACTTGGAGGGACACGTGTCCTGCACCACTGGCTTTTTCTGAAAGGGCTGCTTTCTGAGTAACATGCAGAGAAATGTAGCTCTGGTCGGCCTGTTGGGCAGAAGCACTGTGACTTGGCTGGCTAAATAATATGCAGTGTCATAGTAGCCTGTACCTGAAGAATATGCTTCCAAAGTCTGTCAGACCCATTTAGCCAATGTGCCTGTCTCCTACCCTGTGACAAAGAAATGCTTTGCTGCCCTACAAAGAAAATTGTCTTTTGAAGCTGGACTGCTCATTCCTTAGCATAGGTTCCTCTTGCCTCTGACTGCTGTAAGAAAGAATAGAAGTGCACAAATGCTTAGCTTCCAATGATTAACTTTTACCCATCTAAATTTTTTTTTAATTTTTTGTTGGTTTTTTCCCTAACAATTTAAATGTACTGGGGGCTTATCCTGAGAATTTTAGAGCCTAAACTTCTGCTAACGCTGTTTTCAACACTGATACCAATGCCTGCTTGGAAAGCATGAGATAATGATCTTATTCTCATGGGAGTGACACATATTTATGCCTGTGAGGAAATAAGCTACTAACCTTGAAGCTGTGAAGCAAGACTTCCATCAAGAAACTTGCTAGTGTAGTGGAAAATGGTTAAATGCAGTCTGTCCTTTGCCAGATTAAGCTAATTTACAACATAGATGTCAAGTATGATTTCAATATAAACCCTCACTATTAATCAGAAGAAGAGCATAATTGAGGAGTAAATGCAGAATGTTGCACTCATTCATACCAAATAATACTTTTTCTCTTCTTTGTACCAGATCTGCAAGAAGAGAGCTCAGTGAAATAAACTGACGTGGTTGTTCATTGCTTTTAATTATAAATTAATTCCCAGTAGAAGGGAGAAAGCTGATCCTTCTGGATTGAATTAAACCAAACTAGGCTAAATTCCATTAAATGTACAATGGCTTTGCAATGGTGAAGAAATGACCTACTTAATAGAACTTTGCTGTTCCTAGATTCTGCACAAGGCTTAATTATGTTTCCCCTTGAAACAAGAGAAATTAAGGATTATGAATGTCATGAGTTTTAGGACTGATCAGAGTTCATGGACTCATGGGGAATATAACTGGAATATATATAAATATAAATAGGAATGGTATGGAAATATAGGCAAGAATATAACTAGAATGGAAGGCTGTTTCATTCCCTCCCCATCCCTCTCTGTCAGGGTGATTTTATAAGACCCTGGAGTCAGCCACATCTGCTGGATGGGCCCAGCAAAGGGCACAGGGTGTTGTGCTTTCTGGTAATTCACTGCCTTTGAAGGGCAGAGTGCTTCCAAGCACCTCAATGCTGCTCTGCATCTCCTTTCCCAGCACTCTCCTAAGACACCTTGCTGCTACAAATAAAGCCATTACTGTCTTTTCTAAGAGATTTGTAAGGTGATCCTTCTACTCAGTTGCACTGGGATAGGTAATTTTAAGTTTCAGAAAATTCTTAGGAGTTTGGCTGAAGTATTTATATTTAAAAGCTTAAATGAGCACAAAGAGCAAATTACACTCTAACCTACACAGTCTGACCTTGCAATCCAGTTTTTGGCAAACCCTGTTGTGAACTGGTTATGAAAAAGCCAAAGAAAAGGCATATATTTTGTAATTGTCCTCAGCTTTTGTACCCCAAAGGCAATAAACTGCCACTAACAAAATAGACTTAGGGTCACAGAGTCGGTTTTTGAATGGAAAACAAATGCATTGTTTTCAACTTTTCAGTTCGGAAGAAATTTAGCAAAACAAAACAAAAGCATCTTGCAGTCTTCTTAGCTCCTAGAGCTATAACCTGATTTAGTAACCAGAATCTTGGAGGAGGGACTCTGCTTCCTGGAGCATATAGTATGTGCACTTCCATCAGAAATTGCATTTTTTTCTTTCTTCATCAGTGAAAGTAAGGGGTGTCACCAAATAAATGTCTAGATCCTTAGAGATCCTAGTTCTGAATTTCTAGAAATCAGTTTTCGAAGCAATATCTCAAATCAGAGCCTTTATGATGTCACTGCTTTTTACTTATCTACCTTTATAATTAATATGCACAGTGCAAAATTATGTGGGATGCTTATGTAGTTAGGAAAATGCTTTCTTGGGCTGTTTTTTCTTATATTAATGTTTAAAACTAGAGCTGCAAAATAAGATCTAAACCATTTAGTGATGGACTGCCTTTGTAAACAGCATACCTTTTGGTTGCCCTGACACACTGCACAGCTCTTCTCCTCTCAGAATGATTTTGTCCAGCTCCTTAGTTGTAGTTAGAGAAGTTCATTGGAGGAATATGTTCCTTAGAGATTCTCCTTATTTCTGAGGCTCTTCCTCTTGGTTAAAGGTGGCTCAACAAGCTGGGCAGTTACCAAGTAAAGCAGCCCGCTGCACTCACGAGACTGTTTCATTCCTGGGGCCACCTGTTGGGGTCAGGGACCAAGATCAGGTGAGTTTCAAATTCTTATTGTGGCAAATGGCTCTTTAAAACAATTTGTAAGAGAAGAGGGGAAATGAATCGTAGGGGAAGGAATTACAAACCTTCAACCACTGTTGAGCTAGCACATTCTTCTGGAACATTTCACACTAAGAGATGCTCATGAGAAGGAAGGAGGTAGGGATGTCATGTCAGATGGTTCTTGACAGTAAATTCGAGTCTGAGAATGTTAGCGAGGGATACCAGTGTGAGGTTTTTGGGTTGTTAGGGTTGTCTTTTTGTTCTTTCTGTTGTTGTTGTTGTTGTTTTTAATGACTAGATAATTCTCAAGTCCCAAAAGGTTTAGATCTTACTTTGCAGTCCCCAAAAAATGTTTGGGCAGAAAACTCTAGAGTGATGTAACAAAAGTGAATGATGAGTCACGTGTCTGCTGAGATCGGAGGAGTAAACTAACAATTCTCTGTTCAGGGAGCACTTTGGAAAAGAAAGGCGGCAAGGAGTTTGTGGAAGCTGTCATTGAGCTCCGCAAAAAGAACGGGCCGTTGGACATAGCCGGAGGTGAGGCTGCGCTTCGGGCCCCCAGACCAGAGCTCCGCGGGCGTTTGGGCTTGGCTCACACAGCCCAGCTCCTCCTGCAACGGCGCTGGGCTCTGCTGTGTGCAGGCAGCTCCGAAGGGTTGTATGTTTGTGTTCTCCACAGTTAAACTGCACACATTGCATCTTAAGTAACCTTTACCAAAGCACCTGGGAAATGGGCAGTGCTGTAGTGTTACAGCAAAACCAGGCTGTTCACAGGTACGTGCATACACACTCAGTGTTGATCATTAAGGGCACAGTTCAGAAAAGCAATTAATGAGATGCTTATTTTTGAGTCCAATTCTGTTAAACATCTGCTTTGCCGAAATGCCACTGACTTTCACTGAACTTAAGCATGTGCTTAAAGTTCAGCATCTGCTTGGGTACTTAGTTTAATCAGTGCCAAAATCATCACTATAAAAGCTTATGACTTTTTGATGCCTAGTTATCAAAATTTATGTAATATCGGAGAAAAATCTACTATATGAGTAATAAAGTTTGATAATGGCAATATATAATTTTACACCATCTGTGAAATTGCTGATCCATGTTGTTCATATAGAAGGCTGATTCTGCCATCTGTGTTTATACTATAAAAATAAATACAGTGTGCACAGTTTTGTAAACGAATCCTAACTACAGCCGAAGGGGAGATGTAAGAATTCAGCTCTGACAGGAAAAATTACAACTGTTTACTTCTGGAGCTTAATACTTCGGGGGTTTCTCCCTTGCTTTTTAAAAATTTTAATAAGTTTTTCTTGGAATTTTTTTCTGCGAAAATATGCAGAATCAGTTACTCACTTTTTTCTTTTTACTAACTTCTGTACAAGATTGCTTTCTAGCCCAGACCAAACTGCTTCAAATAGGTGGCAAGTTGAAAAGAAAAGTGTCTTTTTCTCAGCTGTCAGTGCATCCCTCAGATCTGGGGGTTGCATCCCTCAGATCTGGGGGTTGCTTAGCAGTCTTACCCTAGGGCAGCTCTGCATTGCGCTGGGAGAAACTGGCTATTAGGGACTTATTGGAGGACTCTAGAGCAGAACTGATACATCCATTTTTCAGTCCTACAGATACCTAGTTTTCAGATTTCTCAATTCTATGGGCATCCCTTTAATCTACCCATAACCATGATGCTTACCTGGAATGTGACTAGCACAGAGTAAGTCCCTAGTTGGTTTTCTCTTTCTTACTTCCCATTTCAGTGCATTTGCATCTGAAGTAAGGGACAGCTGCTCTTGGTAATGAACAGTTGTCCTCATCAGAATCCTAATGAGTTAATTAATGACTACCCTAGAAAACACTCCCTGAGAAATATTAAAGTTGGTCATGTGTATCAATACAGTATTTTATTCTTTCAGGGTGAAGATGATATCCACATTTCACATCTGACTAGAGATATGTCAGCTGGTTTTAATAGATTTTTCTTGGATTTATGATGTATTCTGAATCTGCCAACATTTTAGTTGCACATTATGACAAATTAACATTGCCTAACACTGAGGCTATTCAACATGTTGGGACTCTGCAAACCCATAAGAACATAAATGCTTGTGCTGCCATTGTCCTTCAAAATGTTCTGGTTAACCCCTGGTCAAGATCCATATGACAAAGTCTATTTTCTCTTTCCTGCAGCAGCCACAGGATAGTATCCATATGTGATGATCATGTGCCAAGAGTTATTTCTACTATACTTAAATAGCAAAATGCCTCATAAACATTCCAGAATGGAATAGAGGATTTCAGACCTCCAAGCACCTTTTAAACCTGATTTTTTAATTTTTTAAAAAACTTACTGGTATTTTTAATATGGTTTTGTGAAGACATGAGCTGCCATTTTATACCTACACTTTTGTTGGGGTATTTTAGGGGCTGACTCTTCGTGAAGGTTCACATGCTTTTGTGAGATTTCAGATAGATGTTTTTCTTCTCTCAGCTTCTGATTAGGATGGTTTGCTTCCTCCCACCTTTTTTTTTTTTTTAACAAACCAAAGTTGCAACTTTTTGTTTGCAACCATAGCCCAGTGAGTTCGGAAATGACAGAGATCCTCTTACCCTGGCTTCTGGCAGGCAGAGCACAGTCTGTTGTTGCTCTGTGATGAGAAGTGGTGAACCCAGAATGTGTTCTCCTGCAGAGAAGGAGGCCTCTCATCTGGAGAATCCCTGCCTGTCAGCAGTTTGTAGGCAGGGTCTGCTGCATCTTCTTAGTCCCCAGATGTCCATGGTAGTATTGTGGTGATAAGATCTGATTAAAAATTCTTAATTTCTTTGTACATACAAGGCCTGGCCTGTTGTTGCACAAACACTGTGAATCAAACATTGTAAATCTGTAAATGCATCTTTTCCACCCCTTGTCAAGAATGTGATGAAAGAGAGGAACTAAGCCAGCATTGTTCAAGTGATCTTGGATGACCCATACACAAAAAAAGCTAAAACAAGGCCAGGCCCAAAGTCTTGAAATCGTACAAAATATCTTCATTATAGTTATTCAGAGACAAAGCTCGAAATAAAGCCAGAATCTTAATTCACCTCTTTTCCATCCTTCCTTAGGGGTTTGCAGAGTACTAGTAGCTCTGAACTGCTCCAGTTTGGGCTGGGGTATGATCAGAAGCCAGCTGAACACTGTACATTTAGCAGGAGTAGCTGAAGGTCACTGGAGTCATAACTCCTTGTGCCTGTCCAGCATCCTGGTATTTACTGTAGCTGTGCAGTAAACCCAACCAAAGCAAGACCATCCCTTGTCTGGGTTATCTGGGTGGATACTGCCCTTCTCCTTACCCAGTCCTCAGTATAAATGTGCTTCCTTTGATGTCAGCCATGAATTCTTGCTCTCTCCCAAATAAGCTCAATCTTCGCTATGATTTATAAATTATCACAGCAAAATGCAGCTGGAAATGGAAAATACAAAGTCTCTGTAATCATGTTATATTTTAAGGCTGTGTGATTTGTAATCTAAAACATTCACAGGGGCTAAAGGAATGTCTGTTGATTGTTTGCTATTTTAATCGCATGTACACTCCTTTAATCCTAAAGAGAGGAGAGTAATTATGTTTCATTTTCAATTCTTCCTAGCTGTTGTCAGTGCTGGCCATGGACTGCCTGCGAAATTTGTGATCCACTGTAATAGCCCAGGTTGGGGCTCAGACAAATGCGAGGAGCTGCTGGAAAAGACAGTGAAGAACTGCTTGGCTCTGGCTGATGAAAAGAAGCTGAAATCAATCGCGTTTCCTTCCATTGGCAGCGGCAGGTAAGGCTGTCAGGCAAACCTGATGCCAAATAGGTCACATTCTCTAAGTGCCATCTGTTGTTCCAGTCCCTTCCCATGTATAAAACACATTGCTACAATGCTGGCTTTTTTCTTCTTTGTTCAAATCAGTTCCCTAAAAGAAGTGTTTCTTCTAGGTTTGTTCAGGCAGTGCATGAAGCCTGCAGTGTTTTCCTGAATACTAGTTCAGTTTTGGCAGATCTCATAGTGCCCTGCAAATCTTAAAGCATGCTAATGGGATAAAGAGCATAAAATGAATTTTCAAGAGAATATTAAAAGACTTCTTTCAGACTATCAATTCATTTGTATAAATTGGAGATGTGGAAAAGAACATGAAGAAAAGGGATCTCTTTTGCCTGATTTTAGTGTGTAATGAAACTTATCTGTCTTAGGATGGCCAGAAGACGTGGCTTAGTGTTTGTTTAAGCAGAAAGCCTAAAGTGCCTTGATTCTCAGGATTTGCAGAGTCACTTCAAGCTTTCATCCAAAATCCATAAGCTGAATTCCATGCAGTTTACATCATGGGACTATTTCATTAAAAAAAAAAAAAAAAGACCTTAAAAACCCTTGCCAAGGTCTTTGAAAGCCTAAGTCTAAAGTTCAGGTCCTCTGGCTCCGTACAGTGTGCTCAGTGCCTTTGAAAGTTGGATTGTGTTCTTAAGAGTCTCAATCCAGACTGACTGCACCTTTAGTCTGAGGCTCCTGGGTTTGGGTGCAGAGGGAGGTTGGGAACACCTGGCCCTCATTGATGGCTCAGTATGAAGACCAAAGGCCAAATCTAGGCTGAATTACACAGTTGTGTCTCTTAACCCTGAACAACTGACCCTCTTGACTTTGCCTTGAAAGAAGTTGGCTGGTGTACAGCAAGAATATTCTTCCCATTGTGCTGTGTTGCAACACTAGATTAATTCTTGCATATTCTGTGGGCTAGGGCAGAAAACAGTATTTGAGGTTTTGGGAGAATGACAAGAAATAAAAGTTTCATTAAGATGATAAATTTAAGCAACTTGCATCATACAGATCTCCAGCTAAAGTTAATTTGCATGGGTGTAATTTTAAGGAGGTAACTCGAGCAAACTTTGCAGAACAGTAGAGAAATAGAGCAGAGGGTTCATAGTAACCTGTTGAATTCGCAGTCAGGGTCACAGGCTGGTCAGTACAAAGAGAAGCTCTGAATCACTCTCTGGGAGAAACTCTATTCCTCCACGGAATAATGCAGAGAGTGCAGAGTGACTCTTGAATTGGTTATGTAAAAGTGAGACCATGTAAAGTATCTTCCACACAGCCCTGGCTTTTCTGGATAGTTCCCAGCCCTTGTTGTGAAGTAGGTGATTGGTATTGGAAGATGATGAAGCCCTGAACAATCATCAGGATTCGCATTCTGTTCTGAAAACTGGTTACTGACAGGCAGGATCTGGGGCAAGTTCTCCACTTGGCATAAAACGTCATTCTTACTTGAGCCAGTTGAAGTGGTGCTTTTAAAAGGCGGAGAGGAATCAAAAAGCCTTGAGTAATATATGAGGTTATGTATTTTTCCTTTTTTTTCCCTTAATTAGAGATACTCAAGCATAAGTTAATTTTGGAGGGAACATAATATATTCTGACAGTACTCTCTACTTGTTTTTATGAAGTCAAAAGCATTAAAAAAAGAAAAAAGTGAAGCTTTAAAAGATAGCAAATGCCAAAGACACCACATGTATGCAGCTGTTCTAGTACAGGCATCTGTCAAGCAGACATCACCCAATAAACCCATATAAACAGTTTCATTCTCTTTTATAGTTGAGGAATGGGATTACATGAGGGCAGTTCAAATAAATCACGAGGGGAAATAAAATAGCATACTTGTAGCATTCATTGGGCCAGATGCTCAGCTACAGCCAACTTATGGAAAGCACAACTTGGGTGCTGTTCAGAGGTAGCCTGGAGTTCATTCTGGTAGGGCCAGCAGAGGAAAAGGGAAAGGAGAGTTAGGGATTGAACATGAAATCATCCTCAGAGAAGGGATTTCATTCTGAGGCTCTGACTTTGATCTGAATTGACACTGGTTTGGCTAAAGTCCCAAATTGCCTTTTCACAAAAAATGAACTCAGACCCATAGATCAATGCATAAAGCTTCTGTTTCTTGCAGCCCACACATGGCCATCAGGCCAGCACCTTTCTGTTGATTTTTCTGCTCTTTTTCATTTCTTTTGGGAGAGGTGTCCTGAGCAATGGATTGTTATCAGCTTTCCTGGCACCATGCCTTCCTTTCACCAGGCCACTCTTCTTTCATGTGCCTTGGTGTGACCACCCTGCCAGAACACTCAGAAGTTGTGTGACTTCAGAGGCCCCTGAGAACAATTCAGAAACAGTGTATGTCCCCATTTGGATGCTGCCCTGCATGACAGGTCAGGAGCAAAATTCCTTAAAGATCTCTTCAATGTATGCCAGGATGCAGCATTCATAAGTAACCTGCAAGTGCTCAGGTGTGGAGGCTGCTGACTCCTAAGTACCTCGTGTGTCAAAACTGCTCTCAGTTGATTAACTTCTCACAAAACTGGTTATCCATGACCAGCTCATTTGGCTTTAGAAGAGTACAAGCTTTTCTCACAATGCTTTTTCCTTTTTTTGTTTTACCTTCTTCAATAGAAGAAAAAAATCAGGCATATTCAGAAAAGAAAAAACAGTGTAAGCTGTTTCATGCCATCATTTTTGAAATACCACAAACATTATCTTCAAGACAGCATGTATAATATTGCATTACAGGCAGGACTGACACAGAATTGCTCTGTGAGAGTGTTTGTTGGTAAGGCAATGTGCAGCAAGTGGACCATGACACAGGCAGTTGCCCTTCACATTGGTGTGTTGCTTCACAGAAGAAGAGGGAGATTACAACAGCATTTTACTACCTGTGTGGTGCTTCAGTAAGCAAGTGCTGAGAAATGTTCACCTGTTAGAGCCAGAGGTGGATTTAGCCCAGCTTCTTTGAACTGCTCAGGAAATGCTGAGAAACTCATCCATCTGTGTAATCTGTAGATTATCTGTAGTATTAACAGTACACACTTTATAATGGGGACTCTTAGCTATCAGATATCTGTAAGTGCATGTCAAGGAACCAGCTGATGTTAAACAGGCTCTTTCAGATTCTTTTTGGGTGCTACTCCTAGCAGAGTGGTCATGTCCCATCACCTTCAGACTGATCACGGAGTGCCCATCACTGAGGCTGGGGGAGGGCTCAGACTTTGTCAGGGCAAACCCATGGTCTGGGTGAGTAGCAGTACTTCAGGAGTAACAGAGCAACAAAATTCAGGCCACGTTCCAGGCAGTTACCAGGTGTAATTCCAGGAGTTTGCCATGACCTATAAAATTCACAGTTCAGGTCATTGCTTTGTTCAGACCATTCTACTTGTGCTTGACTTGTTTTAAGACTAGCTTAACCTTTCAGACAAGGATTCCTAGATAAAAATGTGAAGAAGTTTGCAAGAAAGGTTGTCAGGTTAGGTCCTGTAAAATCCTGTGCTTAGTTACCATTAGTAGTGGTGAGACTATTTTGTACTTTGGGTCATTTCATGTTTCATATTCTAGATCAAGTTCTCTGTCCCTTTTTACTTTTCTTTAACAGTTGCTTTGCTTTCAGGACACGTTTAACGTCACAGCTCCAGCACCCACACACTGCTTTCCAGAACACAGCAGGCTCTTGGTTTACTTACCTGTTAAATGAGAATAATTGACCCATCAGGTATCATAAGCTTCAACCCATCAATGTGTGTAGATTCTGTATTCATATTTTGAGAATGCTTTTCTTCTGTTTGAGCATTTTAAGTCTTGCCTAAATCAACAAGTTTGTAGCTTGTAATTCAGACTGTAAACACTGTCTTTGCAGCTTTATTTACCATGGGGTGTTGGAAAAAAGCCGGAGCCTTCCCTGGGAGGTTAAACCTTCAAAAGTTGGTTCAGCAAGTCTTGATTTTCTTTCTGTACTTTCTCTCTCCTTCTAGAAATGGCTTCCCAAAGCAAACAGCTGCTCAGCTGATCCTGAAAGCCATCTCCAGCTATTTTGTGTCAACAATGTCCTCTTCAATCAAGACGGTGTACTTCGTGCTCTTTGACAGTGAGAGTATAGGGATATACGTGCAGGAAATGGCCAAACTAGATGCCAACTAAGCCTAGAAAGCAACAGTACCAGCCCCCTCTTCCACCCATCAGCATCCCCAAATCCTTAACTCAGTGTGAGGCAGAGCATCTCATATTTTAAATTTTGCTCATCTAGGGGAATAAAGGTGGGGTTTTTGTCATTTTATTTTGGAATTTTTTGTTTGTTTTGTTTTTCCTCTCTAAACTGTTTTATGTTGGCACTGATAGTTGGCATTACTGCTGTTAATGCACTGTTATACCAGGCATTGTCTGAAGTTAGTGTAATCTAGAAGATTTTATAGTTTTATTTTAATGAAGTATGAATTGAAGCAGGAAGCTGTTAGGAGTATGTAGTCTTTTACTTGTGAAAGAAACAGGCCAACCCTATTTTGTAACTGTGTTGTGGTGCTTTATCAATACATCGAGTGGCGTTCCTTTCATTTTTTAAAAGAACAGATGCTATAAACCTAATTTGTGTTTGTTTATTGTCTTAATGATTCTGGAAGAAAAAAATACAGAAACCCTGTTGTCCTTAATTATATTTACAATTTTGAAACTGTGTGAATTGATTTAGTAAAATGTTTGAACTGTTGCTCTTGGTGTACTTGGATTGATTTTTCCTTTAAGCCTTTCTTTTCTAAATTCTGAAAAGTTAGCGCTGAGCAGCATGAGAGCAGATCAGAACTGGTGAGCTGGAAGCTTGTTTGGACATGCTGGGCATCTTTGCTGCGCTGGCTGGATGTGAGTGTGCTCAGTGACACTCACAGCTGGGATTTTTCCAGACTTCTCAGTTGTTGCTTCAGGTCCTCCTGTTCAGAATCTGCCCTAATTGCCTATTCCATTTGGGAGGTTGAAGCCTTTTAGCTCAAGCAAGGCCTAACATTTTTTGAACTCTTTCCAGTCATCTAATATTGGCCTGTTTGAAGCTACTTTGTATTTTTTCCAAATATTTATGAGCCCTGTTTGTAGTGGTCGCCCTGTCCTTTGCACAGCTGAAATCCATACCAACATAGACCTTTATGGAAGCCACGGGGGTTTGTACTTTGAGAAAAAAGAAGTTACACTTCTAAAAGCTGTTGCATGTGGATGGTGCTCTGAGGGAGGCAGCTCTTCCTTTGAAGTTTAGCTGATTTCTAGTAGGAGGCATACGTTCTTCATCTCTGTTGAAAACTTCATTTGCTGATGAAAGAGTATTTCATATCCACTCTGGATTGGTCCAGAGCACCAAGGAGACCAAATCTGATTTTTCAGGAATAAGTAAGTTCAGGAATACCAAATATTGAAAAGGTGTAGCTTGAACTCCTGCAAAAGTTTGGGGTGTTTTGTGTAGAAGTTGAAATACTTGGAGCCTTCAAGTGTAGAGGAACAACAGCACGAATAATAGAAGGCCAAATTTAAAACATAAAGGTTATTCTAAATATATACCCAAAGTTAAAAGGAGCAAAGAGTAAATTATTTTTGTGCTTCAAATACATAAAGGGTTTGACCAGAATATCAGCTCAAACTTTAAAAATTTTAATGGCCAAAATGCATTTGGTGCATTATTTAAAGACAGCAGCTTAAGGGACAGTAAATGAAATAAGGTGCAGTACTTCAGGCATTTAATTGTGAAGCATCTGCTACTGCAGTTGGTTTGATCCTTGGAGTTCAACTGAACTTGCACTTTCCCCAAATTTCACTAGATGTCGCTAAAAGAATTGAAAGATATCAAAAAACTCATATGAGCAGTTAACTTGGAGTGAAATGGGCCTTGATTTTTTCCAGCACAGGGAGGGGATTTTTGACACAGGAGTGTGCATCACACTGAGCGTTCAGATCACAGAATCGTGATCTGTTTGCAGTGGAGAATTTACTATACTGTATTAAATCTCACTTTATTTTAAACTCTTAAAGTTTTAATGTCAACAGAAGCGTTTATCCACAGCTATTTTCTAGGTAGTTGAAAGTACAACCTCCAATGGCATTTAATAGATCTCTCTTACACTGCACCAGGCTTGGAAGGCCAACTTCTGTCTTTCAACTAGAAAATCCTAAAGCAAACTGAATTGTAATTCAAATCACATGGACTTGGCTTCTTCTGGCCTCACATCTCATCTCTTTATTTAGCTGTGGGCTCCATAAATAGCTCGGCTGATTTCATTGGGATCACCTGTGATGCACCATTTTATTTGCTGGGATTATGGTGCTTTTGTAAGGAAAAAACAAAACCAAAATCATTTGCGGTGTTGGAGCTGGTCTCATGTGGGGCATCACCATATTCTCCTTCCAAACAAACACCAGAGCATCCTCTTCCTCATCCAACAGCCCAGAGCCATCCGTGTTCACCCACGTCACCCACAGCCCAAGGAATGCTGCTCCCAGGTCCCAAAATCCAGCAGGCTGTGTCAGGAGAGCCAGAGATCCCAGAACAAGCTTGACCTCGGGCAGCCCAAGTAGATTATGGCACCTATTCAAGAACCTAAAAAGTAACATATCAGGTTACATTCATAACAAGGAAAACAAGAGGAGAAATTCCTGCAAACATGTGCACTGGGGCCAGGACATTACTTTGGGAATCTCTGTGGCATTTTGCGTGTTGGAGTTAAACATGCAAGCTCCACTTGCAAAAGAAAAAAAAAAAAAAAAAAAAATCACACTTTGGGAAGACCACACATGGAAAAATCTCAGAAATCTCAGAAATCGCAGTGAGGTACCTTTACAGCTGCTGCTTCTTCTTCTACTGGTAAGTTCATTCTGGATTTTACCTGAACGCAGCAGTTAAAATAGACATTCTCCAACTTTTTCAATACTTTCAAAGCTTAAAGCATTTTGTGGCCAATAGCGTTTTCAATTCATATCAGTAGAAGTCAGGTGGCTGAGCAAGGACTACCCTGACAGGAGGTACAAACATATGGCAGAGGCTTTGCCTGTCCTGATCCCTGTTGCAGCCTGGAGACCCCACTGCTCCTTATTTTCAGACAACTAGGCAAAAAACAGGTGGGACTGCACTGCTTCCGTGTGCTTGACTCAAGAGATTACAGGTCTGACACTACATTTTATCATCAGCATTTAAACTCACAGCATAGTTGAGAACAAATAATTGTTCTAATTGTTTAATGAATGATGGATTTTTTAAAAAAAATTAATTTTAGATTAATAACTCAAACCATCTTAACCATAATATTGCAGAAACACAGCGTGCAGCAGGGTAACGAATGCACCAATGGGACATCAGGACATCTCCAGAGATTTGTCACCAAAAATGCTTCCATGTACAAGATTTTATCACAATTGGCAAATGCAATTCAAGGGTCCATTGGGAGCAGTATCAACGTAATCATAAGGATAACATGAAAATACAAAGAGATACGTGTAAATAGCTAGATAGGAGACCGTGTAATCCTTCAGCCACCAAGTGTACTAAGGAAGAGTCACTGAAACGGCTGTGGTTTTGTGAAAATGTGAGGAAGGCTGGAACTGGAGTCATTAGGTCTGAGCAAAGTACCTTTAGAAATGCTTTTTTCAGTAAGAAGGGGATTCAGGAACCTTCCTATTTGTATAAACTCCCCAAAAACCGGAGTAGAAGCAGAGTCCTAGAATGGTCTGGGTCAGAGGGACCTTAAAGATCATCTCTTTCTAACTCCCTGCCCTGGGCAGGGACACCTTGCACTAGACCATGTTGCTCAGAGCCCAGCCCATCCTGGCCTTAAACACCTCCAGAGAATTCAGAAAAAGCACCCCAAAAGGGAAAATAATAACACACAGACAAGACATGAGAACCACAGTCAGACTGAAACTACCAGAGAGGCAAAAGTTTACAGAAAAACAAGGCTCCGATTTTCCAGCATTCATTAGCACCAAGTTTTTGTGAGCTCCCTTCCCCTTGATCCTAGCTAAAATTGGGGTTTCTAGCCCGAGAAACAGCACTGACAGGAGCTGCAGGTGCTGGCTACTCAAAGATGAGGTCTGTAGGCTGTGATAACCCGTCACATACTCTGCTCTGTGCTGGTTTTACAGAGGACGGTAATACCTAAAGTTGTAACAGCAACTCGGAGGGAGCAGCATAATTGATAGGCCTGAAGAGTGCAGGTAAGTAGGAGGATTGTATTTATATCCCTGGCATGAAACCCAAAGGGAACCAGGCTATTGCACACTGGCTAAAGTGCTTGAAAATTGCCACCGATTCCTTTTTGTGTCAAGTTCTTCAGAGATTTAGTTCACTCCTCCATAGAATCCCACTTAATGCCTGCACAACTCATGTTTAACCATTATCACTAGCAACCTGCTCGTAAATGCTTCTTCCTTGTTAGCTTCCACGACCAGGAATCAAGGGGAGATGATACTGCTGTTTCCTAATAGAAAGGAAGGAGCGACGACGTTTCACAGCACAGCCCATAAAATCCCAACTCTTCCCCACTTTTTCACCAGCCTGGTTAACGGAAGAAATTTGATATTTTTGTACCTTGAAATGACTAACCTTCTTAGGCTTAGGAGAATAAATTAAAGTTGAGCCAAAGTATGCCTCAGCTGCAGCAATGGGCAGATTGATTTGCTTTCCATCTGGGAGATTAAATTCCACTGCCAAAAAAATGGCACCAGCATAATTAGCTGTCAGTCAAGTTGCAAAGAGACAGACTATGTGGGATAATTGAAAGCCCTGCAGCTTCTCATTACATACTACAGTAGCCCTATTTGCAAATTTCCACCTTGAGGAGGTTCTCCCAACATGGTCAGGATTGTACTCGTTCCTCCTGGCACATTCTTCTGAAGTGAAACAGGAGTATTGTGAAGTGACGGATTAATTTTAACTAACTCGCTTAACCTAAGTTGGTTATAATATATTTGTCAACAGCCCCTGACAGCTCCACTAGGCTTTAATTGCAAACAAATCCAAACAGCTGGAAGGAAATGGTACATCTTCCACTCTGATTATGCCCCAGAGACACCTTTATAGGCATAAAAATCACCTCCCTCCCTTTGCCTTTCCTTTTTCTCCATGCACTGTCCCTCCCACAGGAATCCTCCTATTCAACAAATTGTAATTCATAATGAACCCATCAGTATGCGACATTACAAACATGTACCTTTCATAAAATAACGAACTCTTTTTTCCCTCCCCTGTTTCCTGAGGCTTGAGAATGCTTCAGGGATTGCTGAGTGTACAGGAAAGTTTAGAATCATAGAAGAGAATCACAGAATGGTTTGGGTTGGAAGGGACCGGAAAGATCACCTGGTTCCAACCCCCTGCCATGGGCAGGGACACCTTCCACTAGACCAGGTTGTTCAGAGCCCCATCCATCCTGGCCTTGAGAAACAAGTAGCTCTGATGATCAGTCCAAGCCTTACTGAAGAGTGTGGGGTAATCCTGGTGATGAGGCAAGAGACAAAAAGGGTTCTAAGAGTAAAGTATGTTACAGCTTTCATCCTAAAATTATAGGGAATATGTAAACCAGATTTTTCCTCTTACTATAATGGGAGTCAACACTGCCTGCACTCCCCTTTTAGGGTGAGATGTAATTTCTGTCACTCTTCCCCAATAAACTAAGGAGAGTTGGGTCCATCACACTCACCAACCCCTCAGTTTTAAACAAGACACAATTACCACCAGCTCTGGCTGAATACCCTGGCCATCCTTCCCTCCCCAGAGGAGGAGGCAGCCTTGCCCCTGCCTCTCAGCTGGGCGTTATCTGAGCACATCTACAACAACGTGATTTATACCAATGTCCTGAGGTGGGAGGGATGGGGGAGGTTTTGTGAGCTTCATCTGCTTTTGGCAGCTTCAAAGTTCTCCAGCCCAGAAAAGTTACGGGTTCCCACAGAAGAGGGAGCCAGTGTCACACCTCCCACATGGCTCTGAAACCTCCGAGCCAATAAAGCCCGGACTAATACACTAATAACTCTTCTTAAACCAGAGCTTTCATTATAAATGTAATTTATGTTCACCTTTAAGAGCTCCACAAACCTGAGCCCTCTCACAGGCACAGATTTGCCTCTTGCCTCCCTGCAGCACTTCCTCAACACTGGGAGTGTTTCCAGACTTGCTGGGACTCACTGGTGTGAACTGGGAGCCAAACTGGGAACAGAGCAGGTGGTTCATAAAGTGAGTAAAGCCAAAGTAACGAGTTTGCTGCTGTGATGTGGGAGAAGACTGGGTTGGCACAACAGAGCAAGACAGAAACTGCAGAAAACGGTGTGAAACTATTCCTGATTATTCAGGCTCCATCAGAAATATAAACAGGCCAATCTACTCCTATGTCTAGAGGGAGCAAGTCAGGATTTAGCACACAGACAGGTCTCACGCTGGCTTATCCTCATGTATGTTAGGAATGGGAAAATTGCCCCTCTTGTCTGTGCACAATGCCCCTTTATGATTTATTAGACAGTCCTCTTTTTTTGCCTCAATTACTCACTTCAAAAGAGGGTGGAAATGGGACATTCCTAGCCCTAATACTAAATGCATGTAGTCAATAAAAAAGAAAAAACACTGAAAAATGTTTAAAGGGAGGGTGCTTAAGTTATTGCAGCCCTTGGGAGCATTAATGTATGTGCCAACAAGTTACTGTATGTGGCTTTAACATGCTTATTTATTCTGCTGTGCAATAAAACTCTCTCTTAAATAGTGCCAAAACCTGTTTGCCATGGCAACCCCTCATCACACATATGTTGCAGTAGTACTTACAAGCACCTTCTTAAAGAGAAATACACAGCAGAATGAATGTCTTGTGACCTTCAGGGCATTTTACAAAGTTTTAAGCACCCAAGTAAATATTACATTGGACTGAAATATTTATTCCAGGTATTTTTTTTTTCCTTTTGAGCAACATTAAGCGGTGAAGCAAAGCTTGTTCCTTGCTCACTTCTCTCCAAGTGGAGCTCTAATGACTTGGACAAAGCACAGAGCCTGGTTTTTACCTGGCAGGGCTCAGGTGTTGCCTGTTGGCTGGGCAAGCACGGTAGGGATCAGCTGGTCTTCTATAGTTTCAAGTGCACTGCAGCTGTTCCTGGTGTAATTAGTCATCCTTTGTACTGGCACAAGAAAATAGATGTTTTCCCTCCTCCCATCACATTAAATGTTTGCTCAGTGTAGCCCCTGGCCTGGAATCCAAGCGTGCACGTGTCCATAATAAAGCCACTAACACTGGTGTTACACTTCCAGTCCTGCAAGTGCCCAGGAAAGGGGTCAATCCTGCATTCTTTTACCACCACTTAATTTACTGCTGTGCCTTAACAAAACTGGCAAGACCAGCTCATTTCCCACATCACTGGGAGATACATCCATGGACCACTGCAGGAAACTGCATGGAGTGGGTCTGGGTTTTCCTGCTGAGCCATCCTCCCACTACAGGACGCTGCAGTGTGGGAATCCCTGTAGGAAACCAGGGAGGGCTGCCCTGTTCCCTGTCCAACCATCGTCTCCCAGCTGGAGACAGCACTAAAGGGAGGAGGTTCCTCAGCCTTTCCAGATACAAATTTCCAGTGACTCAACAAGCAAATCCTGATTGATAGTGGCCTTTTTTTATTATCATTGGCTGTTTGTCCTGTTGTGCACAAGCAGGACCAGTGGAAGGAGCAGCCAGGCAGGTTCTGCCCAGGGAGAGGGGCTGCCCCCAGGAAGGCATAACTGCCAGGAGTTACCCCATCTGCCCTTCCCTCCTGCCTTCCTTCTCACCTGCTTCCCTTTGTGGGGTTCCCCCTCCTTTCCTTCCCTTTTCTTTTCAAAGAACTTTATCTAATATTTCCCAAACTCATCACAGGACTGTACAGGATGATGAAGCACATTTATTCCCCAGGTCCAGAGAGAGCAGGGCTGGCTCAGCAAGCTCAGGTGGCTGGCCCATCAGAACTGGCTGGTGGAGCCTCCCGAGAAGCCACTCCCCAACAGCTACAGTGACCCTGCATAATAGCACACCCTGAAAAGCCCCCACGGCCCCCAAGAAGGATTCCCAGTGCCCTCCATCTGGAGGTACTGCCCAGATGTGAGTTCATGCTTGGGGCATCCCTGAGGGCACATTCACTTCACTGAATTCGGCTAATAAGATTGCCACGGGGACAATAAGAGATATTTTAGTCCTCTGGCAACATAGAACCACAGAACATTTTAGGTTTGAAATAAAATGCAAGATAGTCAAGTCCAACAACTAACCTAACACTGCCAAGCCCACCACTAAACATCATGACTTTTTGCATAATGAAGTTCAGTTTAATCTTTACAGAAGAAAATCTATGGACATTATCAGCCCCTCCTGGGCCATGCACTTTCCTCAGAGCTGACAAACCTTGCCCACCTAAATTCCCTGTCCCAGGCCCTGCTGCAGACTGGGGAGGGAAAGGGCTGGTCACGGTAAGGCACAGGGAATATTACCAGATATGGCTGTACAGACATTCCTTCTTGTAGCCAGCTCCAGGGAAACGCTCTCTCCAGCACCCGGGAAAGAAATCCTAGAACACACCAGAAAACAGTTGTTTTAAAAATAAATAGATGTATATAAAGCAAGAAAAGAAAACATGTAAGTGTATTCTTAATGCTCCATTATTAACGGTGCTCAGGAAGGGATTTTCTGCTTTGCTGGAGCATGTAACAGGCTTAAATAAGAATCCCTATCAGAATATGACTTTGTAATTATGCAGATAACATTTTGTTCTTGTAATGACAACATAAACACTCACAAGCTGCATTGCTTACACATTTCTGTAAATAGCAGAGATGTCTCTCAGGCTGCATTTCCATGAACACCACAAGCGTGTCACCTTGACAAACCACAAATCACTTAAGACTCCAGGCATTTAATAGTGGTGCCCTGTTGGTTTTAGTGAGGCTTTCAGCTACTGGCTCCTGGCAGGATTCCTGAAGCACTTGTGCCAGGCAGAAAGCTGATTTCCCAGGCCTATGTTATTAATTAACCATTTCAGCGCCAACTCAGGTGCATCCTTTGATGCTCAGTGAAGCTTGTAGAGAGCCAACCATCCTGAAGGCTGTTTTAAAATGCCTCCATTTTACTCTTTATCTCCCAAAACAACAATACCATGCCTAGAAAGACATAAAATTGTAGAATGGTTTAGGTTGGAAGGAACCTTAAAGACATCCCATTCCACACCCTGCCATGGGCAGGGACACCTTCCACTATCCCAAGTTGCTCCGAGACCCATCCAACCTGGCCTTGGACACTTCCAGGGATGGGGCAGCCACAGCTTCTCTGGGCACCCTGTGCCAGGGCCTCCTCACCCTCATGCTGAGGAAATACCCTCTTTTTTTCTTCTTTATTTTCTCAGTGACTAACACAGAATATAAACACAGCACTTGCACGCCTGCAGCTGTGACAGGACATAACTCAAAAATTCCAAATGTACAGAAATAAAGTCTAACAGCTCTGTACAGTAAGTGATTCCTTCTGGTAAACTGTGGCCCACTTCTATGCTATCACAGCAAATATGTGTTTTACTGCTCTGGCAGTGGGATCGATCCCTTCCACAGTAAGTGTTTAAACAGATGCATGCTTTGCTGGAGCACTGTTTTTGGATCAACTCCATGAGAATTCAAATTTGTGCTGAAATGTCTAATTATGAACACTTCTGTCATGTCTTACAGCTTCCTAGTCCCAACTGGAAAATATCTTTATTTTATACTGGTGTCATCAGTTTAGATGAACATATAAAGTTCCATTTATTGAGCTGCAATTTTGCAGTGCATTTGCAAAATTCAGAAAATATGTTAATGTGTGATTCCTCCTAAAAGCAGGCACTGAAAACACACACTGATCTACTTGTGCATGTGTTTATAATTATTTCTGTACATTACTGTGTCCAAATAGCTGTTAGAAAAAATTCCAGGCTAGTGTGGATATGTTTAGTTTTACCTCAATGTCCATAAATGCATAAGAAATCTGTGCTGCCTGGAGACTTCTGAAAGTCTCGTTCTAGCTGGAATCAAATATCACGAGTGATACCTATTACTGCATCTTGCCTATCCCATTATAGCTTGGAGGCATCACAATATTTTGTGTCATTACATAGTGCTGGAGGCATGAAAATTCTCCAGGCTGATTAGCATCGTAGAATTTCTCACACAAGCACCTAATCCATCGGAAAGGACTGTTGGGTCTCAGCTGATCATTCATTTGTCTCATTGAAACACTATGACTCCGTTTTAAGAGCTTTTTTATAGACTCGTATAAAGGAGAAAGTGAACTTTTTAACATGTTTGCACTTCACTAAGTCAATACACATAAAAAGAAGTACAACTGGGGTTCCTACATGAATATACAGCCCAGAAGTGCTAAGCTGGTAAAGAGATACGGCTACTAGGTAGGCAAGAGATTAACTTTATTTATTTCCTTTTCTTCAATTTGCTAGCTTCTTCCTAGAGATGCAAGAGACATCCAGGAATGTGGCAGTAGGATGAGTCAGATCCCAGACTCCCCAGACAGATGTTTTACCCAGTACATTCATATGTGAATTTTTTTTTCCCCCTAAATTATTTTCTTGGAATAGTCTGTGTTACTCCGTGGGTTGTTTTGCTGTTGCTTTTCTGTCCTTTGAATGCCAAATCCAAAAGCAGAGCAGGATTCCCAGAGAACTGTCATTCCTGTCTCTATAGAACTGTACATGCAGCTTAACACATGTATCCTCTGTCCCAACAAGTTTTTCAGGGAGCACTTTGCCCAGTTATCTGATAGGGGGGTCCCAGAGCAGCAGTGAGGATTAAGCATCTATTTCTCCTACATGAAAGTCTGGTGCACTTGTCCATCCTGCTGCCTAACAATAGTTTATAAAGCAGGGTAGGGGGGTTGACCCTCCCAATTTACTGAGAGCATCTCCTTCTCCCCAGCATCCCTGGTTGTTGCCCACATCATTCCCACACCAATACAAAGATCTGAGTCATACGAGAGAGAAGAAAATCAAGTTCTCTGCAATGGTAGTGTTGGAGGCACTTGCCCCCCCCCTCTGATGCTTGTGAGATGGCAGGGGAAAGACTTAGAGGAAGCAAGACAAAGAATCTCAGCAGCTGCGAGACACAGCAAACAAAAGAGACATGTTTTTTAAATAGAAACCATCAGTACCAATAGAGATGTCTACTGCGCTTTGTCCAAGTGAATTTTTATTAAGCGCTGTAAAAGCTTCCAAATCTGAAAATTTAAAAACATTTTTTTCTGCTTAAAATGAAATTTAAAGTGGCAAGTTTTATTAAAAATTAATGTTAAAGCAAGAGCATTGCCAAGAAAATCACTGAGATGAGTAATGTTATCAATTGTCATTTAAACATCTACATCTTCAATAGTCATCCAAAACCTGTCAGGAGGAGGACAATCAGGATCTCCCAGCCAGATGGCAGATGAAACAGCACCAACCAGCCTTTGCCATGGACAATTCCCTCCTTCATAGTCTAACTTCCAAAATGTTCACATCACTGACAAAGTTTAAAGAAAAATGTTTGATCCAAAATGAATGACATTGGTGCAGTACCATTGATTGCTCAGCTTGCAAGAACCTGAGTGGCACTCGGGAAAGCACCAGAGGAAAGTATGAAAAAAGAAGAAAAGAAACTAAGCAATCAGAAATTCAGAAAGTCCAGTTATATTCAGAAAAGAAGAACCCTCACATCAGCAACACAATCAAAGGAAAAGTTGCAAGTTGTCTTGGATGGTGTTTCAGTTAAAGCCTTCCCAGGTTGGGGGTGTTCTTTTTGTTTTCTTGAAAAGTACACACATTAGCCCAAACCCTCTGAAGGGTGGTGAAAGCCACAGAATTCCCAGCCATTGCCAAGCATCATCTTTTCCTAAAAATACTGTTCTAGGCTGTTATTTGACCAAAAAGTTGAGAACATTTAAACCAGAGCGAACCACAGGCTAGAGACAATGTTTATTAGAAACAGCCTCAAGTGATATGTATAGTTGGATACTGTGATCTTAAAGTTATATAATTCTTCTTGGAGGATAATCTTCCT
The DNA here is from genome assembly GCA_014706295.1 of Lycocorax pyrrhopterus obiensis. Taxonomy (NCBI): domain Eukaryota; kingdom Metazoa; phylum Chordata; class Aves; order Passeriformes; family Paradisaeidae; genus Lycocorax; species Lycocorax pyrrhopterus. The sequence continues at coordinate 16,840,845 of JACSVZ010000018.1, forward strand.
GGAAATGAGGGCAGAAATTTATGCTGCCCTCTCCTTTCTGACACTACATTGAGAAATACCCTGGAAATACATGGTTTATCACCATGAAATGAAAGTTTAAGGGAGGAGATCTGTCAGGGCAAGCAGACCTGTAGCTGCTGGATCAAGATAAATACATACACAGAGAAAAACTTTTCATTGCTAATTCTAAAACCTGAGGGAACCCACATGGCTGCTTTGCCCTGCTCCACAGGTTTAATGCAAGTAACCTATTGTAACAGCCATAACTGTACCAAGAGCGTAACTGCTGCTTAAAATAACCCAGAGAACTAGGCACTCATACTTGGATATATCCGGGGCTTCATGACGGCAGCATTTCCATTTATAAAACAGGGATGTAAACCAGCCGGGACCCACGGTGGTGCTCTGCCAACAACAGACAAGATTTCCGGTCCCAGGTCAATGTGCTGGGGAGGATTAGGGACGAGCAGGGCTGGGCCCCAGGAGCTGCATGACAGACATAGTGAGAGCAGCCCTAACACAGCCCCCGGTGCCCCCAGAGCGTGTTCAAACACACCAATATCAGCTGTCAGATACAAAAGGGGGTTGGGACCACTGGCATGCAGAGTATTTTCTCCAAGTCTACACCAAGCTAAAGTCTTGCAGGGAAATCTTGATTTATGTCTCTATATAGTCCATAATCAACCTCATGACCCAGGAATTAAGGGAATCTTGAAATAATTGCAAACTTCTTACATAACTAGGGAATTTGTTTTTCATTCCTCCCTCCAAAAAAAAAAAGGTTTTGACTCTTCTGCTTCTACGTGATCCCACACCCTTCCCAACAACAGGCTAATTAACTTTTGATCCCAAAAGGATGCAAAGAACAAAAGGACATCAAGGTCTTCGGGTGCATGAATGCAGGATAGCAAGCCATATGCAAGAAGTGTTTGAGTGTTTCTACTGTTCCCCTGACTCCCAAAATTCTCTGAAAGACCTGGTGGAGCTCATGTTATGATGGGCAATTTGACAACAATCTGAAATATGTCCTATCCAAAATACAGCCAGTGACACAAGTGGTCTAGGCAGCAAATACAATGTTTGCCCATGTGTTATGATTCTATGAACATGTGGAGTAGCATAAAATAAGATTTTTAAATGCTTTAGAGTTTAACTTCATTACCTCACTCAGTGCCTCGTTAACTAGGTCTAATTTTAATCAGCCAATAATCCTAATAGAGCAGAGTTGTCTTCCAAGGGATGGTGGGAACGACATCACTGCCCATCACATTTATTCAAGGCACAGCATTCCTGGAGTGCTTGTCATTCTAAAGGCTTTGTTTCAGAAACCACGGGCAGTATAATTTTATCCAGCCCTGGCAAGTATGGAGGTCCATTTCATCATACTGCTCACAACAGGACTGTTGGAGATCCAAGTTTCTAAGCAAGATCACCATGACTGCTCCCATCTCACAAAAAGGTGGGAAGAGAAAGCCATCCCAAAGACAGATTTTGGGGCAAAATACTCAGGCCTTTCAGTATTAGGACAGTTGATCAAAAGATCTCTAATTGCCATTAGCTCTAAAAGGTAAATTTTTCAAGCAGCTCCTCATTTTTTTACTACTTTATTAAGACAACCTATTTCCTTTTAATTAAGGAGCCACTGCCCTTTTGAGAGATAAACAAAAGGGAGGGAGACCCCCAGCCAAGTGAACAGGATCCACTCTCTGATATGCAGTTTGTGCATGGTTAATGGATGTTGGGCATTAATATTTCTTACCCTTTTGTCTGTGTTCACTGTAATAGAAACCCCTGTCTAGACTGAGTGGCTACTACAAGTAATCCCAGTAATATCCAATAAAATCACTCTGAAATGTGATAGCTATAGTTATCAAGGAGCACCAGGATTAACTTGATTGATTGAACAATGGACTTCTGGTTTTTAACATGATCTATATGTGTCCCAAAAAAAATTCAAAAATACACATAAGGTTGTAAAACCTTCAATGCTGGGCAACTTATCGTAGTCTGTAAGTGTACTGACACACCCTGAAAGGAGAGGGATTAGTGCTGCTCCAAAATTAAAGGATAAATGGCAATGGTCATAAAGAAATACTTTCACTTAACCAACTTCTGCAAGGACAGGACACATCACCCTCCCACTGACAGCCAGCAAACAAAAACATAGATATTCAATTCAATCTTTGCTTTAAAGCCCTCTGCTGAAAATACTGCAAAAGTCTTCATTTATGATTTAAGTCCAATCATGAGAGCCACTTGATTTTCCTAAAGTGGCCTCTGAAGTGTCTCGATAAATACATATTTCATTGAACAAGGACAATTAGGTTCTTCCAAGAGGTATGAGATCACATGGAATGCATTCACTGCATTTAAATAAGTAGCAAAACATCTAGGCCCAAGTGTAGAGCATCATCCACTTCTATTATGAGCCCACAATGTCTTTCTTGCTGACCTAGGTCTGCAAATGGGCATGCAGTACCTTTGCTTTGAGCTTAGTTAGTTCATGGTGAGTATGTCTGATCTTTCTGAAGACTGAATCACATCAGTGGATAATTAATTAGTCAGAGGTACCTGGAACCAAAACCCCTGCACTCATTTCCAGCTCTGCTCATAGTCCTCTTTCTGAAGTTGTTCAAAACCTTGAGTTCTTTGCATGGGCTGGTATGAGTCTAGAAATGAGAAAAAAAGCTCCTGTCTAGTACAAAAGAGAGAAAATTCAATAACTAAACGCATGCTTAAGTTGAAGATTAATTACTTCTCAAACTAGAAAAGTATCAACCTTTAGGAAAGTTACCCAATGAATCAGTTTAATCTAAGGAATCACCACCTAAAGAACTGCATTCTATTTCCAGAGTCCATAATAAGTTCTCAGGAAACTGAAAGGGAACTATCTTGAGTTTGCAGCAGTACCCAGCTATAGAACGGCAACAGTATGGATACCAACAGGTTTAATAGAGGCACAACCTCTTAGGAACAGGTTTTGAGTGACTTGGCAGCAAGATGGGGTTTTTTGCTCATCTGTGGTATACCAAAAAACAACACATCTCCAAAGGAATAGAAAACTACTGACCTTAACAAATTCTCCTGATGTTCAGGCTATTTCTGCACCAGGTGTGCAATGACACAAGACATTCAGACACTGTCTCACACTGCAGCAAAAAGGACAACCTCCTTCCCAGTACTTCTGCCTTCCCTTTTATAATGCACCTGTGGATCACATTTCCGTTGGTTCCTGCATTAAAATAGCAGAACAGGTGGGTCAGGTTTGTTTGGAAAAAAAAATTAAAGGAGCTCTCCCTATACTGCCTCTTGTTAAGTAGCTCAGCCTTACTCACCTGGGACTGGTCTGCTGCAACAGGGCTGCTTGTTCCCTTTGTTCCTGCAAGTAATCCAATTTGAGCAGGGCAGGAAAGAAAAGGGAATTCCAACCAAAAGTTGCTCATTCACTATTAATTTTTGTTTTTCTGGTGGAAACATTCTTGTTGCTGCAAGCTGGGGCTGTAACCACTGCCCAGTTTTCCTTAAATACCAACCAAATCCAACATTTAAAATGAGCAAGAGGTGAATATTTTCAATCACTTCCATTGACCAGCCACTATGGAGCTCTGAGAGTTTCTTAAAGGAAGATATGGTCCATGTCTAGCAAAACATGGTTAAAGAGCTCCCTTTGCTGACCTGACATTGAACCTTTCCCTGAGCTTTCTCAGTGCAGGAAAATATTTATTTTATTACAGCCCTGCAGAACTCATCCCAGTCCAGGCACTCAGATTAAGACCAAATGTGTTGAGCTTGCATTAGGTGAAGTTATGAGACGTGTATTTGGGATTTTATCTTTTCTGGTGATGCTGAAAGAGCACAGAATGAAAGAACAGCAATAATAACAGTGCTCATGGCAGTGGGTGGGTTCTGTTGGGGACTTCATAAAGGGGATAGCCCTATCCTGTGTCAAATGTTGTTTTCAAAGCCTTGTGTAACACAAGTCTCCCTGAATTGTAAGAAATTCCTTTTACAAGGAAACTCAGGAGGCTCTTCTGGCTGGCTGAGCAATATCAACCCTTCGAGTCTCGGCTTACGTCAGCTCCCTGTACATCACAGACATCTCCAGACCTGGCTTAGCAACACCACCAACCACCCCAACACCAGGAGGGAGATGGAGGAGGGAACCTCTCCCCAGCCAAAACAGAAAGGTGTCAAGGTGGGGAGAGTTCACAGTGCACACATGTCTCTAGGCATAACCCAAATCTGATCCTGGGAATCCTGCAATATGAGAGAAGGGACCATGTGACCTGCACTGAGACCTAACTCAGAGGTGTACATGCAGACACCAATGCACCACGCTCATTTATTTCTGATTTTCACTGCATTAATAGCTATTTCGATAGCAGTGAGAGAACTGAGATCTCGTGGGGTTAGACATTGATGAAACCATTAAGGAGTTTTCTCACCAAAATTTCTAAGTAATCCGTGTTCTCATAGTAACAGCAAAATCCTTGTTTAAAATATAGTTGCAAATATCCTGTTTCTTTTTATTGCTGAGTTGATATATCAGACCTGGGATATGAGATATATGATATTTCCATTACAACCATAATGTCTCCTTGGGACCTATATGGTGTCACTGTGTATTACCAGACTTCAAGAGTGAACCTGAATACAAGGATTTTATTTACTAAAATATCACATATACCAGTTCCTGATCCATCTATTGTAATACAAAGAAAATGAAAACTAATGAGAAATAAATACTAATTCCAGTATTTAAAGCCCAAGTGTAAATTTCCAACTTTAGAAAACATGGTAGGGAAAAAGAGAGGGGAGGAAAAGTGTGAAATCATAAGTTCTTTTATCTGATCACAAGAGAAATGCCAAATTAATAGCATGAGGGTTTATTAGTGTCTCTGGGCTTGTTTCTGAGACTGTGTGAAAGGAGCCTTTATAAAGGAGACTTTATTCGAAGACGCCCCCCAGTTCTCACACAGTTTTCCAAAAGTGTAACAATAGATCACTAATACAGAAACCGAGATCTGCCACAGCACTATCTGTCCATCGATTTGAAAGCAGCTTGAGAAGCGAGGAAGGGTGGCGAGGTGCAGATGTTATCAATTAGCCAAAGAAGTTAACAAAACAACTTCAAACCGCAACAGTTGTTCCAGCTGAGAAGGCTGAGGTTTGAAGTGGGTATTGAGCTGTTGCTGTGTGCTCACTCCTTGTGTATGTGCTGATAGGAAACCAGTCAGACCACAGCTGCGAAATCCCAGCTTTGGGAACCAGATCCTCACTTTCAAGTCCGAGGGGCAGCAGACAAGGCTTGTATTGCAAAAGATGCACAGTCCTGAGGTAAAAATCACAGCTGAAACAAAACAGGGCTTGTAAAATGGTTATTGATGAACAAAGTGAGAGATACACAAAACCCACTTCTGTCATGGCAAAACCAGCAGTGATGTGAAGGTGATGTGAATTGCTATTAAAAACAGTTCCTTCAAATTACGACATGTAGACAAATGTGTGGGTAAGGATGACCAAGTCTAGAAATAAAGAGAAAATGTGCTTGTTCTATGCCCTGAAATGCCACCACCTGAGTGGGGGGCAATTGCAAAAAAGTACACAGGTTTTTTGCAAACACTGATTCATCTTTAGACCATGCTGAACCCTCAGCACCATCCACTGATCACCTGCTAGAACATCCAAACTCTGGCAGAAGGAAAATCAGGGATTTGTATTTTCTACTGACAAAAAATAACAGATGTCCAGAGCATGGGAGAGCCTAAGAAACTTCCTTCCCTAGTGCAGGACTCCCAGTCTGTGCCTCTCTGTGGCTTATTTAGTGCAGCTTGTGGCCATCCCAGCAGGCCCACTGCCTCCAAGCAAACGTGGCACTGAAATCCAGCCTGCAATGCTCCCAGGTGCACTGAAGTGACTGCACCGGCAGCAACCAAAGGCACTGCAGGCTCCAGAGCAGCCTGAGGATGCTGCAGGCTAGAAGGGCAGTGTTCAAAGCCTGTTGGAACAGGCAGTGGTGCTTTCTGTGGAGCCTCCATGGGCTGAGCAGAAGCTGCTCATCACCTCTGCAAGTAACATTCCTCCAGACTGCGTGTCTGACCTACTTCTGCAAAAGTCAAAGCAGAGTCGAACAAACAAAGTAAGTTCAAGATAAATACAGCTTGCCTGCAAAGTCATGATGTCTTGATTGTGACAAGCCTCCTGGTGATGTCCTTGGCCCTAAGTCTTGGGTGGGAGACAAACACATGGCGGTGTTCAGCCAACAAGGCTCCTTGGTGACAAGACCACAATGCAGAGCAAACAAGGGAGAGAGAATGGGTTACATGGTTGGAAGCAATAGGAGGCCAGAGCAACCAAGGGCAGCTGAGTACTTGATCTTATAAGAGTTAATTAAAAAATCAGTGTGATTCAGAAGAGTGCAGCCAGAGGTTTATAAGGCAGTGTGCTGTGGAGGGCGTGTGTTGGCATGGTTTAAAAGAAATAACAGCAAGAAATACAACAGTCTCTGATCCTGAAGTGGCAAGAGAGAAACAATAAAAAGTTGCTGTACCTGCAGTTTGTCAGTGAGCTCTACAAATAGGAGTGAAGACTTTGTTTCATTGCCTTGGAGCACAGAGCTGTCCCTTTGTTTCCATGAGTCCTGCATGACATGGCCACTAGCCCAGAGCTGCAGCCATCCCTGGGGTGTCGCTGGGGTTGCATCTGCCTTGTCTGAGTCAAGCACTGCCATCGTTGAGTTAGCTGGCAAGTTGAATGAGGTCTGAGTCATGCAGCCGTGGCATCTGGTGCACCAGTCCTCGTGGATAAAAGGGCTGAGAGAAGCCTCCTGGGTTGCCCAGCCTTGTCTCCTGCTATCACAGGCACCATGTTGGATAATCCCCTTCATAAACAGCAGCAGCTGTGGGAGAAAAGCCTGGAATGGTTGAGGATGCTGAAAGTGAGGTGTTACAGCGTCCTGAGTCAGGGGGATTGGGAGTATGCAAGGAATGCGGCTATGTGCTGTTCAGAAGAGCAACATAATATTTTATTAATGAAGCTGGAAAGTCATATATCCAGGGAAACACCCAAGACCTTAATTATGCCAGAGAGGCATCAGGGTAATGCAGTGCTTACTTTCTACTTCTGGCCTTGAGTTCAGAGAATTATTTTCTTCTGTTTCAACATTTGGTTGAGCACGACATGCCAGCAGGAGAGAAAAAAAAAACTGGTTTCCATTCCTGCGAGTACTGTGTCTGGTTTAAATCATGAGAGAAGGAGACTTCTAATGAGGCTGATTCATATAATGATGTATTTTACAAGCTATTCTTAGCAGATTCACTGCAATATGTCATTCTTTATGTACCATGAGAGATATATGAGCACACGAGCTTACGAAGGGTGGGGAAGTCTCTGAATAACTGGCCAGTTTTGCACCTCATGTGCTGGAGAAGGGGAAGTTCACACAGACTATTGCTTCCAAACCCTCCAGACCTCAGGTCAGCTGTGAACTCCACTCCAATAAATCCCAACATTACAAGACTCGTGTCTTAAAACTTATTTCCAAGGAAGTGTCTCATTTTATTGCGACACGAATAAGAGACTCTAAGGTAATATTTACTTTGGTTTACATTTCATAAAAAAAGAAGACTGTAATTTCATGGAGGCTCTAACAGAAATTCCTCTTTCCATCCAAGCGGAAGAAATCATGTTCAGGATCTTTCCCTGAGGGCTCAAGGAAAGCACATTAACATGGCAACTCCCACTTTGCTTTATTTGTGAGTTACCCTTGCAGGAGGATGAGGCTGGAATCGAGACAAGCTATAAGTGGACTAACAGGCCAAAGGCTGTGACATTAAGGGGTAGGCAAAGATGCTGAGAGGATAATCCCAAAGATGCAGCTCTCTAGCTGATGAAAATCAGAAGAGCCAGATAATCACTGAGAGAGATTGTCACCTAGGCAGAAGGTAACTGCAGGAGCTGTAAGCACAAGGGTGCAGTGGTTACTCCAGTTCTGCCTGTCACCCCTGCCACTGCTGACTTTCCCAGCACTGTGTTTTAAGATGCTGGAGGAGGGGCTGAGGCCCTTTTAATGAACTGAAAGGATGAGCAGGAGGCCTGTCCAGACGAGCAGTGGGAAGAGAAAAGCCATGTGCAGCAAGCCCTGTGCACGGGGGAAGCAGAGCTGCAGCCTGTTCCAGACGCAGGAGCCACTGGAGCACAGGTGTCCCCAGGAACTCTCCACACTGAGCCCGAAGGGCTCTGGCCAGCTGGGACAGTGTCACTGCCACGGCCACGCCGCTGCCCGGCTCTGCCCCACGCCAGCCTCGGGACCCAAGGACACTCGGACAGGTGAGTGGCTCCTGGCCTGGGCCTCCCCAGCTTTCGGGTGTCTCCTGGCAAGCCCCGTGTCTGCTGCTCCGAGGGGCCCTGCTCCAGCGCCGATGGAGCAACCTGAGTTCTGGCAGGGGGAGCTGGCTGCGTCCCCTCGCTGGGCTGCCAATGTACCTCCTCTTGCTGGCCCGAGGGGCCACCAGAGAGTGATCCAGGCTGCTGCCAACTGCGTCTGCCTGGGAACAAGGGACCCGGCATGGAGCCCAAGCCCGGATCATAGCTCTTCTCTGCTGTTCGCCTACAGACCAGCCCTCCTGGATTTCTCAAGGGCAGGCTGCCCTTACTTACTAATTTTCTTAATTTTTTGTGGCCTCATCGATGACTTAGTCATAACACCAGAGTCAGCCACCAGCTGCTGCCTATTCCCACGGTATAACCTGCCCTTTCACTGTCTTTCCTTAAATGTAATACGTGGTACATTTGTGTCTGGTACTTTCTCTTGTTTCTGCAATTGAAATTTTATCCGTTCATGGAGTGCCCGAAATTCTGCAGAGACACTTGGCCTGAATAGTCATTTCATTGCTGAAAGCCAATACTGCTCTAACAGATGCAGTAAAATTGTGAGAATCTAAAGTTCACTTTTCTGCTTTAACTGCCCCAGATGAAAGAAGTCCACTCCACACAGCTGAATGCCTCTCTTGCGTGCTGGCACATGAGCTTTAAAGGTGTTCTGGTAGTTTTCAGTCCTCTGTGTTGCCGAAGTGCTTTTGTCTAGATCCTCAGCTGGAGGAGATGGATGCAGCTATGCTGCAGACAGCAGAGCTATGCTGATTTATACCCCCAGGCATACTTTTTTATATGTAGATATCCTTAGAAAGTAATCACCAGGCTCCCTCAAGCTGATTCCTCATGACTTGCAACTGCAGTTTCAAAGCAGTGCTATTCCTGAAGCCTGCGTACCCCTCCCACACTGTGTAGGAATCTGTCCAAGGCATGAAGGAATCTGGACCCACAACAGTGGCAAATTCCCAGCCTCTACTCAAAGTATCCTTCATCCTTAGACGTGCTTGACTGTATAATTATTGTATTGCCTTGCACAGTTTCAAACAACATTTCACGACACAAAAACCTCCAGACCAAGCTGTCAAATTATTTGCAGTGCAATAATTTAAAAAATACAAAATCTGTCATTTCTTCACCTCAGGGAAATGAAACCAGAACGAGCCAAAGCTTTAGCACTGCACACCATGTCTATACCCCACGTCTTTAGATTCTCTTTCAACATCATTTCTGCCATGTGAGTTAGACCAGTGCAGACCAGTTCCCTTCTGCGTTTGCAGCAGTCAAACACCCTGTGGAGATGTTAGGCTCTGTTTAGTGTACAGAACTCACAGCCCTGAGTTACAGGGCTATCTCCATCCAGCGGTACAGCCCCTCTGTTCTCTGTCGACCTTGCAGGTTTGTCACCATTTGAAAACAATTATTTTCCCCCGACTTGGCATTTTTGGCTCCTACCCAACTCCTGGCGGGCACTTTGGGATTTATAGTTAGAGCTCCTCAAAGGAACAGTTATCTTGAAAGTTGAAATTATATCCAAAAGGTGAAAACATATCTTTCAGCTGAGTGTGGTTTTCCCTGCCAGAATTGCTTCATATGGATCTGTGATATTCATTTTCCTGCAATGAAGGGGTTGCAGGAATACCTAAGGGCTGGGCCAGAGGGAAGATTGGGCTGATTGTCTCTTACCACCAGGGACTTGAAAATAGCAGTACAATTTACTTCCCTTCTGAGACGCTTTACACAGCGGACAAATGCAAATCAGATCTTCTAACTGAATAATTTTGTATGGAGATATAATGTAGAATAAAGTAATTTAGCTGATAAGTAAAGGTCATAAAGGTTTTTAATGCTCGCAAGAGAAGGAGAGAGGAAGATCCGAGAATTATGACCAGACCCAGGTACCACTGAAGCGGTTAGCTCCCAAAGAGGGAGACAGTGAAACACAAAGATCCCAGCCCTGGCAGCCTGTCTTCCACCGTGCACCATGAGGCTGCATTGCCAATGGGAACACGGGGAGTGGGAGCTCAGCATAAAATTACCTCAGCTGTACCTGTCCTCCAGGCTGTAACCAGGATCTTGACATTCTTGCATGCTGTACAGTGTTAAAAATGGTTGTGTGTAATCCAATGGACATCTGTATCCCAACTTTCCTGGCTAGTGTTTAGCTGTAGGGAAGCCCAAGCAAGCCTCTGATTTTGAATATGGGGAACTGTGTGTATAGCAGAGGTGAGATTCCACACTTGGAATTGGTGCCATTTCCCTAGCCAAAACTTTCCAGGCCTTGGTTTCAAAGGTGAATATTTGATAGATAAAAATAGAAATAAAATTTTATCAGTGTTTATCTTGCAGTCAGCTCTTACTTAATGTAGTCAGGACATCTTTGAATCACTCCTCACAAACACACTAGCAACAACAAAAAATAGAAAATATTACCCAAAAAAAAAATCCATGTTTCTGGTGTACAGAACATCTTTCCTGGGGTAAGGCCTCTAGCACCTCATGCTGTTCTCAGTTTTTATAGCTGTGGAAGGAAAGATGTTAAGCAAGATTTGGAATTTGTGCTTTGATCACTAGTTATGTCATACAGTAGGACGTGCCAAGTGGAACTTTCTACAGTCTTCTTAGAAACACCCTTCCACAGATCCCAGAAAGACCTGGACCTCAGCCTGGCACATTTCAGACTTGCTGATTTCTGAAGTTAAAACATAAAAAGGAGCGATGCCATTAGCAGCACTTTTGGATGTGTTTGATGCCCAGCCTTGTCACGTAGCTTGTTCATGGTGCAGTCAGCTGGATGGCCTTGGTCAGGCTCCAAGTAAGGCTCCTCCTCACATTTCTGCCCCCTGCTATGACCCACTCATTTAACAGGAGACAAATATTTCAGTCATCTTCCAAGTCTGGTATCTGCAGCTGCAATATCTTCCCGAAGTGTTGGCTTTCACCTGCTTGTTAATAAAACATGCAAGTGACTGTGGTAAAAGGAAGTGAACCCACGCACCTTTTTACTGCCAGTGAAATGTCAGCAATTTTTGGTAATAACTTTAGCACAAAACAGATGAACTGAATGGTCAGTGTGATTTGGGTTGTTGTGGCAGTGACGGCCATGCATGGTCTGGAATGGAAATGACACTTGACCGAAGAGGGTAACAGGAAACAGAATAAATGAAATAAATTAGTATCCACATTGGGTTTAAAAAGGATTTTCAAGGCTCTGCCACTGGATGAGTCTATTCATTTGCAAATGAGCCTTGTTTCTTTCCATTTACAAAAATACAACATCCTTGTAGCTGTTACAGAAAAAAAAGAAAATTAAGCTCACCTTTAAATAGGTATTTAACAGTCTATATTACATTATAACAGGTGGCCATGAGGAGGAAAGCTGGGATGACTGAACAATAAGCTTCATGCTGTTCTACAGCTGTCAGGGGAATGTGATCTGGGAAAATACTCACTTAGGAAAATTGATCAGAGACAGGGAATGATATAAGTCGACACCTCTGCCTTCTGCAGGGCACTCAGACTTACCCCAAGCAGGTACATCAAATGGAGCCGAGCCTGCCTGTTTTACAAAAAAAAAGCATCCTACTCATATTTGGCCATACTCCATCCTGGGGAATAATTCCTATCATTCCTTCTGGTTATTTCTCAACACATCAATGCCTGAATGATCTCCCTGGAAAGCATTCCTCACAGGGTGTGCTATCGTGTCAGGACCCTGCTTTGACTTATGCCAGTGCTACCTGCATGCACTGATCCTTTGGAAGTATCTGCAGTCCCTTGGGATTCCTTTCCCATCTGAGAGACCGTCATGAAAAACTGTTAGTAAATTGTGTTTATAAGTGGTTAGATCTGTTTCCTTAAAGAAAAGTGAAACGACAAGCAGGATAAGAGGGTCAGAGGAAAATTCCTAACCCTGGAATCCAATGCACTTTAGAATAAAATACGATAAATTTGCTTAGTGAGTGACAGCAGCACTTGGTAGGAATGCAGATGTAGCCCATCATTTATCAGAGCTGTGCTTTGCCTCACATCTTTATCAGACAGATTTCTTTGCAGAGCTTGGCTACATCATCATTTGAAAAGCTCCCATAAAAATGCAAAATTTGTTCTTACCTGCCTTTGCCCTCCATGCAGTCCCTTGTTTTGCTCTGGATTCTCGACACTCTCGCCCCTTGCAGACCAGAGCTCCATTAGCACAAGTTTTAGGTGATACTCAGATTGCTTTCGACACCCAAAGTGCTTAATTCTTCAGGCTGTCTGGAATATATTGGCATCAGTGGTGAATAATCCCTCCCAAGTCATCACATCAGGCCTGTTTTAGTAAATCTTTCCACTTATTAAGAACAAATTTAAACCATCTCAATATGCTTATGTAAGGAGTCCTTTAAAAATAGTTCGTAAATTTAGGAGCCAGCATACACTGAAAAAATACAACAAAAAAGAAAAAAGTCAGTGACATACTCTAGCCCAGTTTAAACTCAGCTGAATCCTCCCATCTTTTACAAAGCAAACAGGAGGTTTTGCATAAAAGCAGCCAGCAAAGTCCTGCTGGTGTTAAGACATTCTTTCTGAAACGCAAGGCAGCACTTCATTTGCTTTACGAGCCCAGGGCCGAGCTGGTATCCACATTCCTGACCAGGCAGCCAGGATTTAGAGAGGTCCATGTGCAGGCCAGTGACCCCCAGCTCTGGAGGAGTAGAGAGGGTGTCCTCTGGACCAAGCTGAGCACTCAAGCCTCTTGCATGAATCTTTGGGAGAAAGAAGTCAGGGGAGCAGTTGCTTGGAATAACCTGCAGGCTGTTCATGGCCCTGGGGAGCAGAGCTCTGTGTGCCCAGCTCTTAGCCAAGCACTGGGGCCAGGATGCTGTAATATTGGCTAGGAGATATCAGCAACACTCAGGAGAGTTACTGTCAAATCTTAGTACTTGGAGCTGTATCTCACTGAAAGCCAGACTTCCTGCAGAAGCATCCCTGGCTGCACCCTGCAGGGCCCTGCAAACACGGCAGCCACTGCCTGGCGAGGGGACCTTATCGTACAGCCATAGGGTGCTTTGTGCAGGAAGAGACCCTAAAGCTCATCTCATCCCAACCCCCTGCCATGGGCAGGGACACCTCCCACTATCCCAGGTTGCTCCAAGCCCCCTCCAACCTGGCCTTGAACCCTTCCAGGGGTGGGGCATCCACAGCTTCTCTGGGCAACCTGTTCCTTGCCCTCCCTTCTGACACAGGGCACTGCCCTTTGACTGCTGCTGAGATCTACCCTCACCTGTGGGTGCGCAAGAGGAGGTGCAGGTCCAGCCCCAGGTATTATCATTCTCTGCCCTGAGCATGTGCATGAAAATGGCAGTGGTTTGGTCAGTGTGCTCTTAAATCGATGATCCTATTAAAGAACTGGACTGCCAATGGATGGAGAATTCATTGGTATTGCAGGATTGTCTTTTAAAGATGCTCCCCAGGGCTGACTTGAAGCTTCTGCTTGACAGGTGTATGTAATGTACCAGGATCCAGGGAGAAATCCTGTCTTGGCAATTCAGCTGAAATGAGGCAACAAAGAGAAAGGACAGAGTTGGCAGGTTCATGTGTGGGTTAATTTACAGCATCTCTAAGTGTCTGCCAGTTCAGTACTTGGAAATCCTGTCACATTCTCTGAGATTGTATGAATTATAAATTCCCACTAATGGCCTCACACATATGGATGTTTCAATCGTAGTTCCTTATTTTTCCTTTTCTGTGTAACAAAAGAGACAAAAGGAGTTGCAGCACATTCCAGAGTGATGCAGTGCCTGATTGTGACAGTACTTCCCTATGCCAGTGAGAGTTGTATTTATCATTCAGGAAGGCAATCTCCTACACTTCCAATATAAGTAAATATAAAGCATTTTGCTCTGATTTTTATTCAGGCAGATTTATGCCTTGGATAAACCCCACTTCCAAAAGTATAACCAATATGCGGGCAAGTCAAAACAAAATCTTATTTGACAGTGACAAATCTTATTTAAGTGACAGAGGGCAGGTTTAGGTTAGATATTAGGAAGATATTCTTCCCTGTGAGGTGGTGAAACGGTGACACAGGTTGCCCAGAGAAGCTGTGGATGCCCCATCCCTGGAACTGTTCAAGGCCAGGTTGGATGGGGCTTGGAGCAATTTCAAAGACCTATGGATGTGGGACTAGGGAGGTTAATATTTTAATCAGTAGCTTCCTTGGAAAATATCCTCCACGACTCTTTGACTACATGTTAAATTATTCCCCAACTTTTCTATGTTAACATAACCCTAGATGCTCTGTGTTAATTACATTTGAAAAGCTGTCTGCACACAAGCTTCTGTGATACCGTGGCTGGTCTGGAGCCCAGCCACAAGCCCCAGCAATGTGAGTCAAGCGCAACACATTTATTACTGCTGCATGTGATCTCCCAGTGCTGCAGTGCAGGGGACAGACGTGACACAATAAAGCCAGTTTCTATTTCATTTCTGGAAGTATGTCCCTCTGCTTGATTTGCTCCTGCCAGCCCCAGTCTCCACAAGGCTGTCATAAGGGAGCACAACTTAGGAAATCTTTCCCATGCTGAACTGTCCAACTTCAGGATCTGTTTCTTTGTAACAGCCCCTCTTGCTGTGACTGCATCAGTAAGCTGTGATAACAGCTCTGCTCTCCAGGGCCACATTAAGCTGCTTCAGGGCAGACTTTTTAATGTCCTCTTTCTCATGCCATTACGCACAGGCTTCATGTCCAAGAAAATCATCTGTCACTTCCAGTTCCTGCAGCATTATTCTGACAAAAATCAGTCACTACGAAAGTCCTTGATGTCAGAGGTTTCATGAAAGCAAAGTAATAAATACTGCGGCAGTCGGCTTGTCTTCGGAGTCCTGGTGGTTTTGCCAGAAATCTCACTAACTCCTTCAACACTGATTTGTCAAAAGAATTTTGTTTGTTGGAGTTTCTGTGTTCTTCCACTGCTTTTATTTTTTTTTCCCCTTTCTCCCTTTTCCTTTTCTTTTCTTCCCAAGGAAATGGGGGCAAACACAAGTGAGCTATTGTACCATCTTTATCACTCCACCATCTGCAATCGGTTTCATTCTTCTGACAATTTCACATGCAACCTTATAAAAAGACCTGGCTCACTTAAGCTGCGAACTTCAAAGATGTACAAGGCTTTGTTGGACCAGCCTGTGCTGGTGGAGCAGTTAATAAGAGGCTGTGTTTGATTTCTGTGAGAATCTCTCTCTGTATCAAATGGCTAACGGGTGAGAAAACATTTCTTCCAGTCGTAGAGCTCAATCCTTCTTCAAAATGATGGCAGAGAACAAATTAGTGGCTAAGGGAGGCTAAGCAGCCCTACAAGTGAGGAACCTCTGAATTTCCCCCTCCATTCTGCAGAGAAGGCCATGAAAGGTTGGACTAGATGATCTTGGAGACATTTTCCAGCCTCAAAGATTCTATGAAAGCTTCTGGCATCCCTGCAAATGTTTCAATTGGACTTAATATTGTCCTTTTCTCCTGTTAATGATTTCTCTGTGCCAGAAGTTTTGTCAAGTGCATAGTGCCCATCTTTGCCCAAACGCTTTTTTCCTTTGGGTGGGGCAGTGGGCAGCACTGGGTGAAGCAGCAATGTCTGGCTGGCCCTGCCTGTCCTTCCACAGCTCCATCCTGTTGATTCTAACTAGCTCTGCCATGCACTCGCCCCTCCCAGCTCCCATTAAAAAATTCCTAGGCTGTGGGGACATTCAGACCTTGCAGCCCCGTGCTTGGTCTGTCCTGCCTCCCTGGAGTCCATGGTTCAACACGAAACCTTTGTACCTGACAGAGGGTAAATGAAAACGAGTATTTTTTGCCTCCTAAAGGCACCTTCCTGAATGTTCCAGTGGCTGTTTCCTTCACAGGAACATTTTTCTATTTTCCATCTGTTAGACAAGGTCATGACATTGCATTTTGCCCTGTGGAAATTTTAAACAAAAATAAAGCTATTTTTATTTTGATTTCCAGCTTCTCTGAATATCAAGGGAAAGTGCATTAGCCCCATTTCTTTCAAAATGACTTTTTAATAAAAACATTCATGTTTTTCCTAGTACTGAAAACATGGCTTTCTGTTCTCTTGAACATTTCTTGTTTTTCTCTCAAGTAGTTCCGATGAAAATTACTTTGGTTCTCTTTTACTAGAAAGCTTCCATGTAACAAGGCAGAACATTGCCTTGAAATGAAGAAAACATATCTCTGATTTTAATCTTTTCATTAAAAGCCTGACTTTTCTCCCCATCTCATTGCTCGTATTTTAAAAAATTATTATCAAATAGCAGAAAATCTTGAGTATTACTCTTTGGCTCTGTGTTCAAATTGAAGGTTTTTTAAATTCTTCTTGGCTGTTCACAAGCCCAGAGGATTTCTTTTGATTTTTTAAGCCTCTCTAGAAAGTGCAGCCTTTTCTCTGGGGACAAGTTATAAAAGAAACAAATCAGAGACGAGGAATTTTGTAGTCAGTTCACTCTCTGGCTCATTCCTTTGTCTCTCTCCTGTCAAGCCACTGATTCTGCATCCCCCACATATCTCAGCCTTTTGAGGCATTTATAAATTATAGAAGTATTTATTATTGTGGGGAAAATATGATCATTCACTGAACTCGTGGTGAACTTTGCACACATGCTCACTCCTTTGGTCCTGAGATTTTTTTTCATAGCAAGCAACCCCCTTTGCTTTAGGTCTGCAGGCTGAGAGCTTGGCAGGTGAGCTGAGGCTCATTCTGCAGAACCCAGAGCAACAGCAGAATGCAAAAATGCCCACTGTATCCTACTCTTTTCTAAATTAAATCTGCAACTTTCCTTCATGTTTGTCCAGTTTGCCATATAAATACAGCAAGCGCCACGCTGGTGTGTAAATCTCTGGGAAAAATTTACCCATAGTCCACATAGCTTTATGGAAAAATTTTTGTGAGATTTCCAGTTCCTTTGTTGCTAAAACATAAATGTGTGTGAGGGTGGGATGAGAAAAACTTGTGAATAAAATGAAGTTTTCACTTTCTCTGGTAGATATTGAAAGAGTAAGTTGGTGTGTAATCGAACAGGGATCTTGTCATTCCTCCGCTCTTCCGACTCTGTTAAACAGGACAGTTCAATGTCGAAGAGGATTTGGGATATTTGGGTTCACACATGGATATCCCACCTGGGATATCACCTGGGATATCGATAATTCCTAATCAGTGGGATCTGTTCCACGGCTGATTGTGCAGATACGTGACCATGCCATGTTTCCTTTCATACCCTTCCTTGATACCACAAAGTTCTCAGCGTGTGCTGTTCCATTGCAGCAAAGACACTTCTCAGTACAGACACTCTGGATTTGAGCTCAACCCCCGGAGAAGGCCACTTAATCCCCAAAAACACCTTCAGTAGCCCCCTTAAAGACTCCTCACTTACTGTGTCTTCCGTGATATCTTCCATTAGCGCTGCCAGGGACCCAAACTCTGCCTGATCACCGAGTGATCTGTTCTCCACCAGGCCAGAAAATGAATGCATTTAATAAGGATTAACCCCAGCTGGCACTAGGGAGCAATAAATATCATAGCGCCAGCATTCGTAACGCTGCAGTTATCATTGTGTCAGCATTTCTGTTATAAACCAGGGGTTGCAGTGGATTAGAACTCAGCCATAAAATTTTCTCCAGGCTGAAACTTGGCATAAAAAAGAAATATCAGTCTATGATATTTTTTCTTAACCTTGAAAAAAAAAAAATTGTTTCAGTCTATTTTAAGTTGTAAAAGGAAAGAATATGAGACTCTTCCCAAATTCTTTGAATCTTCATCCAGGCCTCTAGGGAATGAAGAAAGACTCTGGCTGTGGCTGCATTTATGGGTGAGTTTTCAATGGGGTATCAGAAGTTCAGGGATTAAAGAAGTTTTTTGGTATTTGTTGAAAGTCAGAAGCTTTGTCACATTATATTAAAGAGCTCAATTCTTTAGCAATGGGGCTTTAAACTATTTCTTGCTCCCCTTTTTGTTCAGAGAAGTGGATAACCTGAAACTACCAGGACCTCCAAACCACACACAGTACCCGGGCCAAGCCCCATGTTAGGGGTCCCACTGTGCTCCCTCCTTGTGCCAGGCTGGGGGGGCTCCGGGGACAGACTGGGGAGGGTGAAATCAGGGTTGTTGGAGATTTTATTCTGAGCTGAAACTCGAGGTTTTTGCCAGAATTAGTTTCCTCTCAGAAACCAGCTGTATGGCCGAGGGCACTGACGTGAAAGGAAGGCAGCCCAGCGCCGGTGGTGTTGGGAGGAGGAGCAGGCACAGAGCTGTGCAGTGGGATGCCACCCGGGACTCTTCCCAGTGCAGGCATCCATCCCCCTGCTCCTCACTCCCCACTGTCGGCGGCACAGCGTGGGTTTCCTGTTTCTGGAGAAGCTGCTGTTTGGAGAAAAGCATGGTTTACCCTGCAGTGCACAAGCACACACTGCCAGAAAGGTCACCACTGTTTTGTGTAGACCTCAAGAGAGGAACATGAATTAATTTGTTCCCCCCAAATAACATTTTATTTTAGAAAGAGGAGAGCTCTTTTTTTTTTCTTGTGCAGTCTGAGGTATAATATTGAGTTCCAGTTTCCCTTAAGAGCTGAACTTCATCCTCCTACTAGGATGGTTTTATTTTAGTTACCAAATATTTGAGGTTAAAGTGAATAGTTCATCTTTAATGGGATTATCTCTTTCAATGTTTGCTTTCATTACAGTTTGAATTGCTCTGAGCATGAGAATCTAACCTCACCAAAAGCATATTTTTGTAATTTGATACAAACTAAATTTAACCTTTGACTCTCATCTATAAAGACGTTACTTTTTTCCACTGAAAAGGAGAATGTTAGATTAAAGATCTGCCAGTTTCAATTTCCAGGTTGCTAACCTTCCTGTGATTGGGTCCTGCACTGTGAAAAGCTGTGTATTTAGTAAAGGTATTTAATGTGAGCAGTAACGGTGGCGATGGTCTCATATCTGCTACTTTTAATAGCTAGGTGGAAGTTCTCTACTGACTTTTTACAGAGACAATCATTTCCTTGACCTACACTGTACAATACAGTAGAACTCTTTGGACAGAGACATTTAAAATAAAATCTTCCCTTTGAGTCACTTTACCATGTCATCATAGTTCTTTCGTTAAACAAATACATTTTATCCAAATGCTTTGGAATATTAAGGCTGTGCTTAGGAAAAATACAGACTTGTTCCAACTCCTGAGGGCTCATTTTAAATGGGATACAGAAAGGGAAGCAGTGTCTCTGTATTATTCTATATATTTCCTCCAGTAAATCATCAGGGAAAGTGGAGAGGACTGGCTTCTTTTTAGAAAAAAACTATATTCTTGTTCTCTGCTGAGAGAAACCTTCTAAATATGTGGAGTTTTTCACTTCTGCTTTGATAAGATGAAGTGTTGAAACTTTCACTGACAAAGATTTTCAGATATTTGTCAGGAATTTAAGGGTGGGTTCTTTAGAAAGAGCAATTAAGTGTGAGTGAAAAATTATGATGTCTCCAGTCCTGGAGGAGAGATCCAAAGTGGATCAGCTGTCAGACTTCTGGGGAAGGAATGGGGCTTCCCTGCCTTCCTACAGTCACGAAGTAAAGGGGGAATGGCTCAGTGCATACATCAGGACACGGAGAGGAATGTGGGTGCATATATTTATTTTTTTAGGAAAATTCACTACGAATTCTACAAAATCCTTCCTCTTGATATGTTTCCTGTGTCTCTGGTGTTCACACTTCAAACAGAAGTCTTTGTGTTCATATACTTACTCAAATTCCATAGGGAAGATTGATATAGATACAAAATGTATACTGTTAAATCTGTCCATTGTGTAGAGGAAAGCAAACGAGGAAAAAAACAAAACAGAACAAAATTTTAAAAAAAGAAACCCACCTGTATTTCAGCTCTGCAGCCATCAGAAAAGAAAACTGCAGCTAAAATTCAAATTTCAGTTTGAACACATACTGCACTAATAAATGGTCAGCTTAGAAGCATTTCCTGTTTATACACTGTGTTAATAAGCATCCATCACCCATGTCACATATACGGGATACCAAATTCAAATGTCAAACAAAATGTAAGAGGTCACACATTTTCCTTTGCTAACTAAAAGTGTAATTCATAAATATTATTGCTACCAAACTCTCCATCTACAGCACTTGTTTAGAAATATGCACATGTAATATAAATTGTGATTAAGTTAAATGGGTATATTATTTCCTGTTTTAAGGGTGAGCAGCAGCATGAATTATGTTTTACTCAATAGGCATTTCAATAAAAACCTACAGCCTAACAAGCTGCTATCATACAGTTCAGCTGCACAGACTAACATGAGAAGGAGCTTATGATCCACCACTGATATTTCAGCTGTTTCTCTGTCTGTTATTTCTGCTGACGCAGAGAAAACACATTTTCTTAGCTCAAAACCTCTCTCATTTTTTGCTATAAAAATAAAACTTATTTGGTTGTAGGAGGTTTCTACACGCAGAATAAATAAGATAAATGTAATCAACTAATGGCAGGTTTTTTTATTTTTACTGACTTAAGAAATGTGGGACTGGAGGAAATTGCTCTGTGAAAATAATCAGCAACTCCCATGTTTTGAAATTATTTGTTTTCCTTTGTAGAAATCAAACACTCGAGGAACAAAATAATGGAAACGTTTTAAAAATTACTTAAACAGATTTTTTGAAAATGGAAAGTGTACTTTCAATGTCATGTAGTCACTAGATATTGTAGAATTTTTGGCTAGCTCGTGATGTCTCTTTTTTCTTGATACTGAATTTTCAGTTAATTTGAAGCATTTTAGATTCAGAATTCTCTGAGGTCATTTTAAAGACTTGCAAAGCTGTAAGTAGAACAGACTTAAATGAATTTGAAGAAAAAACCTGAAAATCTGATATTATGAGTAATATTGTTCCTGTGACAAAACATTCTCCCTTCAGGCCCAAAGAAAAATCTTACTCACAAAGACACCAAACAAAGATATTATAATTGAATTTAAAATATACCATTCCCCCATATTTACATAAAACCTGCCAGAATTCCTTAGCTTTCTGTGTGCAATTAAAGAATAGGAGCAAAGGTACATTTTGCTTGGATTTTATGTAAAGAGAGTCATTCCCACCAAGGAGCTGCAGAGCCCCAGATAAGCAGACCCAGTTACTGCTTGTCTCGAACCACTGCGTACAAAATGTGGTTGCAAATACTGTCAAATCAAAGGCTTTTGAGGCAAATAAGAATGCCACACATTCCCAAGTTATCTACTCCTTTTTTTTTAAGCTTTGGTTAAAAAACGGAGGTTTACCAAGTCACTGGAGTCTGGTGTTCTTTTAAAAGCTTGTAAAATGGGAGTCTGAATATTTTGTTTTATTAGGAGGACCATAGTGCACAGCAAACACAAAGAAGATTACTAAAAAGGAAGGGGTGCTAAGACCTTTAAGATACTCAGAAATGAAAATAAGTTCCATATTCTGAAAATCCTAGGAAAACAGGCATATAAGAGCACTGAATTTTATTTCAGAGTTTTTTACAGTAGTGTAAAATCTTTGATGTGTCCCTGTTTATGAAGTGAAGGAGACACCAAGGCAGATACTATCAAAAAGGAAAAATGCCATTACATTTAAGTATTCCAGTAATGGAGAGAGTCTTATTCATTAAAATTTCAGCACTAATAAATAACTAATTGTATAAATCTTACCATCCATGGTTTGTCCACTGAATTTCAGTAGTTAAAAACATAATAGAGTGAAGTTATTGTCATTGATATATATTATTGAGTGATTTCCTTGAAAGCAGCCAACAGATACAAAAGAATTCCAAAATCAGTTTATAAACTGCTGTGTTGAGTTTGTTTTGCTGTGGGGTTATATTCTTTAGCTTTTTCATATTCCTGAAAAATTCCCAGAAGGAATTCCCAAGAGAAGTGTCTGGTTTTTACCACACCACATGTGAGCCTGTATTGTCTTTCCATCTTGGAGTGGGAAGAGAAACCCCCAGGTGGTCCACGGAGCAGCTTCTGCATCAGCTCCAAAGGGCGAGCCTGGGCAGCAGCAACACGGAAGCTCTAGGGAGGATCTGGAGAAAAAGGTCTATCCAGGAAGCAGCCAGACCTCCTGGATCCCAGGGGGTCCCTGGAGCTTGTGAACCACGCTTCAGTCCACGAGGGAATTCACGATGACGGAGCTGGGGGAAAAGGAGGGGAGCAACCACTGCCCTCTTGACTGGATGATGTATGGGAAAGTCCCCAGGGAAAAGCTCTCTCAGGGTTTAACAGGGGAGGAGTGGGGGTGCAATCCAGGCCCACGTTAGGAGCCCCTGCCTGTTCAAAGGAGAGGTTTTATGAGTAAAGGCAATGTCCTTCCCTGAGTGAAGATCAAACCCTTCCTAATCTTCTGTTGCAAGAGACAAATGACTTAATAACTGTCTGCATATTCTCCACATAAGCTTTTTAAAAATAACTGCAAGGGTTTGGAGAATTGGTGTCCCTAACTGCTGAAAAACAGGGACTGAAGTAAAAACATATTTTCTTTTTTCTTCAAGAGGCCAAAACGTTGTCTTTTTCCCTTATTCACACAAGTAGTACCACATTCTTGGAGATACAAATTTTCCTGAAGACAGAAATGCAGCAGAGTGTCCTTCTGGTCCAAAAGTGCCCTGGGCATGTTCCAGCTGATCCCAGGTAGCTGGCAGATCTACAAAATTTGTCCTTTTGTTCTGGGCTTATTGCTAAAATCCCTATTCATGCTCATATGAGGTTTTTGCACAATTCAAGAAATCTGTTCATCTTCTAGACATTTTAGGAATGTGCACTGATATGAATAATAATAATAATTGTAATAATAAGTAAACTTTGTGGAAAATTAGCCAGTGTTGCCACCACAGATATTACCAGTACAGTGGTGTTTTAATGATGCTCATTTCCCATCCTCCACAAGATCTGTTTCAATTAAAATTAAACACCAGTAATGTTAATAGGTTGTAAAAGAGCTTTCTGTTGTTTTCATTTCATACACAGAATTGTCTAAAGCGCCACTTCTCCTGGCAGAGACAATAGTGCTCAACTGTCAGGTTTCCAAGTTGTTTTTTTTATTCCCACCTATGAAATTTTACAACTAAAAAGAGATAATACAACATCTAGCCACTGATACAGAAACAGGGATTTTTAAAGGGCCTGAGGCAAGGATTTGGGAAGGTACCAGCAATGAGTTCAGGAAAAAAGGAAATTCACTTAAGAACCAAACAAAAGTTAAGGCAGCAGTGATTTCTAATACCTACTTACGATGCACAAATTATTTCACCAAAAATTACATTAAAAACTGTGCATTAACCACAAATATACCACACACCATTTCCTCCAATATAATTTGGTTATTTGTATAGGTGTGACTGGCAGAGACCTCTGTATCATTGGCCATCTCCCACAAGGAAGGCAGTCAGTAGCCCCTCAATAAAAACCTGATTTGTGCACTAAAGACCCCACATGTGCCGAAAGGTTCAAGGTCCAGGGATTAGAGGTATGCAATGGACAAAGACTATCTGGAAAGAGCTGTCCTCTTTGCACCCCTACTACTCTGTTTTGACTGGAAAACTTTAAAAAGCCCACAAAGTTATAGGTCTTCCTTCAGAGCCTAATACACACCAAAATGTAAATCATGAAGCGACTCTGTTTATCACAGTCACTGGCTGCTTAAAAAAATGTGTTTGAAAACAGCCTTCAAAAAGACAGAGCAGATCAGAACAGTCATGGTGACCCTGTGGCCTCACAGGAAAATGTCACTCTGATGTCCTATGCATTTTACCTTGAAAAAAATTTCACTTAGTCAGTGCATTTTCTTATAGTTACAGGTTGCTTAACTTTGAGCATTCTGCCTTTGTGTGCACCATGAAGAGCAGGACATGGGGAATCTGTTTTAATTCACAATTAGTGGCTTCTTTCAGGACCCAAAGCAAAGGGGCAGAAGACGTTGAGCACAGCAAGGCTCCAGCAATAAGCAGATAGAATGGAAAAAATGATTTGCCCTCTGTGAATGAAGGTTTGGCTGCATTATTTCTCACCAGGGCTCCAGTACTGCCCTGTATACTGCTCAGACAAGCTTCTCCAAAATCATTTATGTTCATAAATTTTTGTCTTGCACAAGATTGTCTACAGAGTGTGTGCCACCTTCACTTGCAGACCACAGTGGGAAAAGGTGTGCCACATGGGACAAACTACTCCAGGGTTAAAGATGGTTCCTATTTTACTGCTGGGTACATTTGTGGGAAAGCTGATCAATCAGCTGGAAATTCGACTTCTGTAATTACCACTGGAGTTCAGTAGCCCGCTGGCCCAGGGCACAAAGGCTGAGCTGGAGCAAAGCTGGAGACAGGCCATCTCCAAAATGGAGCAACTTCTCTCCTTTTCCCAGTAATGTTGCGGTTCCTCCTCTGTGTCAGAGACAAATGATGAATTCTGACTGGAAGAAGGCTGTGGGACACAAATTTTACATTAAAAGCCAAATGATATTTCTTCCTGTTTATAACTGCAGAACTCTGGCTCAGCAGAGCACCAACTCCTCCCAGGCACTGAACATGTGCACAGCAGAGAGCTAAAGCTGCACTAAGC
Organism: Lycocorax pyrrhopterus obiensis; assembly: GCA_014706295.1. Classification (NCBI taxonomy): domain Eukaryota; kingdom Metazoa; phylum Chordata; class Aves; order Passeriformes; family Paradisaeidae; genus Lycocorax; species Lycocorax pyrrhopterus. The sequence continues at coordinate 16,865,820 of JACSVZ010000018.1, forward strand.
CCTTCAATGGCAAATGAAACACAATGGGCAGGTAATGAGAGAAATTTTATCCATCTATGGTCAATTAAGCTAATTTAATTCCCCAGCAACTCAGTGTATAATGTTTAGCCCTTCCCATCACTTGTTTTGTTCCACTGACATTCAATCACTTATTTATCTGTGTTGCCAAAGAGCCACACCTGAGCTCTGATTTATAGAGCACAGTTGCAAGGGAAGAGCAGCCGGTTTCACTGGTGATTATTACATTTCTGCTTAGCAAGTAACAGGTTCAACCTGCACAGGTAACTTGGAGGGAAATTGGCACAGAACCTTCTGTTCTTCCACCTGTCCAGCTGTATCCCCTGCTTTTGTTCGAAGTCACAAGTTTTTCTTGTCACCTGCGTGGACTTTTCATGCACTTCTGAGTTACCTTGCAATATTTCTTTCCAGAAACCAATTGAGGTTTTCACCTTTTGGCATGTTTAATGAGCCTGACATTTCTGGGAAGCCTCAGTCCTTGTGTGCATGCATGGGCACAGTAAGCCCACTGTATCTTGAACATATCATGTTTATCACTGGTGCAGGCTGCGCCTGCAGCTCCTGAGCTGAAGGTCTGACCATCCCCAAAGCACTTATCTCACTGCACATTCAGGATTGCTTTGATCTACTCGCAGACAATGGACAGAACTGAAATTTCAGGGTGGTCAGCAGCCTAACTGGCACAATAACCCAGATGGATTACTAAACATCTGGATATCCCCTCCTAAATTAAAAAAAAAATTGCCAAATTGAACTCAGGCAAAATTTCCAAGAGAAGAGGGAAAATGTGTCCAGAGAAAACGCAGATGTTGAACATCTAGGTTGGATGTGGTTTACATCGGTGGTGCAGAGGTGAGGGCAATTATTATTTTTTAATAGGAAAACAAGATCGTGAACCAACTTGAACCAGCAGTGAGCTTCATGAGTAAATGTAGTTTTCTGGTTTCCAGCCCTGTTTGCCGAGGTTCTGAGCACTTATAATTCATATTTAAGGCAAACAGAGCTTCAGATGTTCAGCAATGTTAGTCATTGAAGCCTATTGTGTCCCTTGAACCCCAAGACACAGCAGCCTTTTAACTGCAACTTCCCGTGGCTCATTTCCAGTAAAGAAACATAAACATGTGAGGTCTGCTGACTCTCTCTCCATTTAGACTCTGGGAACTTGATAAATGCAAAACATTTGCTTACCTTATGAAGAGGAAGTCATGCTCTCTATTGCAAAATTTTGATGGCAGAATGAGGGACTCGCTGCTGTAAAGCAAGAAAAATAATGCGAGAAAACTGTGTTTTCAGACAGATTGTGTGGATTATTTTTTATGATTTCTGAGTGTTTTGACTTGGCAAAGCAGGAGTCTAACAAAACAAGTGATGAAGGCTCCTGGCATGTGACTTCTCAAATATTCAGCAAGTATTTGTAAGTTTTATTAAGTCAAGATGACTCATCCATCTTGACCTGCTTACATGCATGTTTCGTGTTCTATGCTATGTAGACCAATAGAAAGTGTTAGTCATTTGTTTTATTACTGCACGGTTTTATTTCAGCAAAACTATCTAGTTCTGATGCTGTTTATTTTCAGAACAGCTCGGGGTGAATTTTGTAGGTCTGCAAAGCCACTGCCCTTTCTAACTTTTTTTCTCAGCAGTGGAGACCTAGAAATGTGAAGTAGAATCCCAGTTTTCAGTTAAAAATCAAAATAATAAGTTGCTCTCCCTTTTATTTAGGGGCTGTGTTCTTGGAAATATAACTCTGGTAAAGACAGAGGAGTTATTTTTGCCGAAATTCTTCCACTGCTTTTTGCTCAAGGCCAGGTCTTCTGCAGCCAGGAAAAAAGAAACCCATTACCATAGGTGTTTTGACTTTGGGAAAGCTTCCATGGGAGGTAAAGTTTAGAGAAGGAAGTGACATTGGCACAGATACTTACCACAGGGGATGTGGACATTTTAATCCTTTTTTTAACTTCAGTTTGTCCCACTTAAATGAATTTAGTCTCCAGATCTGTAGCAGCCCCTGGCTGCCTAAAAAACCCAACTGCTGGGTTTGCACGAGTCACCTTGAGGTATGAACTTGGTAAAATCTGTTTCAGGATGCAAACAAGTGTTTTCACAGCTAAAATCATATAATAACTGTGTCGTGCTGTTGTGCAACCTTTGGAGTAGGGGCTATGTCCTTCCGCACTGTGGCTGCACAAATTTGGTACTTCCATAACCAGTTATTGAGTCCTCTGCTTATCACAAGTGAGGTGAGCATTATTTTGACCAGAAAAAGGGGCCAGCCCACTCTGAAGATGGCAGCATGATCTAATGAGCTGTTTATCAGTCTGACAAAGGGTTCAGATTATGCTGGTGAAATATTGTGAAGTCATACAGGCCACGAGGCAAAGATTTGGGACATGAGTGTTTAACATATGGCCTAACTCTAACTTAGGTTTTTTCATCTAGACAGATATTAGTCTAAGCCAGTTCTGAAATTTCTGTCTGAAGCCAGAAACCCACACACCTAGACCTCATTAAAAACAAACAAACAAAATAAAACAAAACAAACAGGGTTTTTTTTCTCTGTGGAAAATTGTTATTCCAACTAAAATAAATCCATGGACAGTGCTTTTCTTCTGCTAAAAACTTGGTGTTTTCACTGGAAAAAGGAAAATCTGGGCACCAAAATACATGTCCTGAAAAGTGCAAATTTTATGTATTAGTTCCTGCCAACAAATTGATCTTAATGGATATTCTGCTTTAATCACATATTTTGCAGAAAAATTTTGCCTAAGGTTTTATCAGCTCCACACATCACTATTTTCTCTTTGCAAAGTCTGTGCTACATTCATGTCTTGTTGTGTAAACACTTTTACTATGTTTCCTCCTGCAGACCAACAGCACATCTTCAGGAAAGAGAATAAGGGAAAAATAACTTATCACTAAACATGTCATTTCCATCAGTAAAAGGGAACAGATGGAATGACATGTGAGAGGTTCTTGAACTGAAAAATATGTGGTAGATACATAATATACATGTGTTTAAACTCATATATAGGAACACACAGGCACATGTGCATGCACAGATGACACACCAACATCATGTACAGTCCACAAGCCAAATAAATGCAGATGGAAACAGATTTATGTTCCATAGCCAAACACATTTAGCAGCATCCAAAAGAACCCCAAGAAGGACACTGTAGACGTATATTGTATCTGCAATAGCAATCTACCTCATCTATTCTGGGTTTTGGCTGGTGTCTCAGGGTTCTCTAACGTTGCCAATGGCACAGTAAATCTTCTAGGTTACATTACCAGACATATCAATACCATTCACAGCACAAAAGAGCCACCAGCAAACTGTGAACACCAATTCAGGTCATTTCCAAAAAAAAAAAGGACAACAATTAGTAGGAGTGTCCTATCCCCTTAAAGCCCTGGGAGTGAAAAATGAGTTATAATGCAGAACACCTGTGCCACATAACGAAAATCCTAGAAAGCAGCTGTGGCTCAGAAAAGCTGGCTTGGGAGCGTAACATATCCCTGCATCCACCATCCAGGAGCATAAAGGAGCATAAAGCCCAACAACCAAACCCAAAACAGCTCTGACACTGCTTTTGCCCAGGTGTTTTTCTGATGAAGAAGAAGCAGGAACACAGTTCAGTGCTTGGGAGGTTTTGGGGCAAACCCTAACAAAAAGCCTTTCCCAGCTCAGTCTGGAGATGAGTACTAACATAGGGTGAAGAGTTGCCCATTTGGAAGGTCCTGGAGATCACACAAAGAACAGGGGCTTCCCTTCTCTCACTCAAGTCAATTGTTCCTGCACAAAGCTCTACAGCACATGATAGAGCCCCTTTATGGATTTTTCCAAATAAAGGATTTGGAGAGGCAGAATCTGTGAGAAGAGTTGCTTATTCATTAGACCAAATATTCCTGGAAAACAATGGAGAAGCTTCGAGGCACAAAAGCCCTTGTAGAAACAGTCAATGTCAAAACCAACACAGGCTTAGAAAACCATCTCTGTGGTGTGTAATTATGTTAGTCATCCTGTTAGGCTGAGCAAAAAGGGTGATTGGAGCTGAGGAGATGAGGAAGGTGGTCAGATTTAGCCCTGTGGGACAGAGAACTGGACTTTTGGAGAGTTAGCTGGAGAAAGGGGTCTTGTGATGAAAATCCTAATGGACAATAAGACAGAGTTCAAGTGATGGAGACTCTATCATGTCCCTTGGGAAACTGTTTTATTAATAACTTACACTGTGTTTAAAAGTTCACCTCTTATTTCCAGGTTTGATTTTTCCTCCTTTGACTTGAAGCCAGAGGACTTTGCCTGCCAGCCCTAAAGAGATTTTTATTTGTGATATTTAAGGATTGGTAAAGTAACCCAGAATTTAATTTCCACTTATGGATATTCCTTTCCACTTAAGGGTCTTTCCACTCCTTTTTTTTAACCCAGTTTTTTCTTTTGTATCAGAAGGAGTCCCTAACTTCACTCTTCAGGGATCACACATAATACAGCACAGATTGTGAAGGAAGGTGCTTAGAAAATGCATATGGAAGGTCTAGAGATCCTGAGAAAGCTATAAAGCTCTGCAATGAACACAAACCAGAACCAGTTCCTGGAAGCTTCTAAAATAAAACTGCTGCTTTATTAAAAATTAAAATTTTAAACTTAAATATCACTTTGACTGGCAAATACAGAATAAACCCAGAAAAACTGAGAAGTAAATTGGATTCCAAGAGGGCTAGTCCTGCATGGTCAACACGCTGCCGAAGTATCTGGGGGTTTATGCTGTTGTAAATAGCAGAATTGTCCCCCTTATCAGGAGATTTCACTATTTTGTGGTTCGCACTCCTGTTGTTCTTTGGAAGGTTTTTATGTAACATTACTGGTTGTCCTGCAAAAATTGGGATTAACTTGGAAGACATATATTGCAGATTGGATTAGACTTCAAAGAGGTGTTGCCAAAGAGAACTTTTAAAAGGCTTTAAAAAATGAATCGCACCGATACAGGCCCTTTTCCTTTGAACATGGAGAAAAAAAGGCAGAGTTTAATATTACTTAAATGCGTCCAACAATTAAGTTGCTTGATACTCAGGCAAACCACATGGGCAGGTTTTCAAAGGAAAGAGGATATTTTAGTGACTTTTCAATGATTCCCTTTCTCCACATTTCTTCAGTGCCCCTGAGACCGCTGACGCCCATCTCGGTGCCTGTGTCTGAATCTGCCCTCCATACAGAGCACCACAGCCCTGTCAGCCACCCAAAGGGGGAATGGCTCCAAACTGACAGAGGGCAGGGTCAGGTTGGATTTTAGGAAGAAATTCTTCCCTGTGAGGGTGAGGAGGCCCTGGCACAGGTTGCCCAGAGAAGATGCAGATGCTTCATTCCTGTAAGTGTTCAGGATGATGGGGCTTGGAGCCACCTGGTCTAGTGGAAGGTGTCCCTGCCCAAGGCAAGGGGTTATAACAAGAAGATCTTTAAGGTCCCTTCCAACCCAAACCATTCTATGGTTGGCCCAGGATTCCCCTTTCCTGTTTGGGTATAAAATGGCCCCCTTGGTCTTATATTTTCCTCTCAGGTTGTGCTGCCTATCTCAGGCTCTGTGAAATGCACTGGGCAATGAGGGACACACCTGCCTGTACCAGCACCTGTGTCTCTGCAACACCACACAGGGCTTAAACCGGGGATATCAGAAAAGCAACGGGCTAATTCTGGACAGTGTCTGCCCCGAAACCTCTGTGTGTGCCTTGGCTCAAAGGAGATGAGGCAAAGAGAGAGGAGGGATTGCTTCACTCTGCCTCACATTCCCCAGCCCTGGTGCTGCTTTCCCTTGACCCTCCCCATGCCATTGCTGGAGAGGACAGCTCAGCATGTTTCATCCAGGCAGCATTGCACAAGGGATGCTGCTGGAGTTTCCAAAGGAACATTTATGAGTTGTTGTTGAGCTTTCAGTGTTTTTGGCCAGGCCCTGCCCTCCTATAATGGTCAGCTTGGAAGCAGCAGGTATGAGGAAGGCATGCCCAGGCTTCACCAGCTGCTGGGCACCAAGTGGTCCCGCCCTGCCTGCCTGCTCCAAATCCCCTGGGGGATGGCCCAAAATGTGGCTCCAGCAGCTCCTGGGTTTCACATGCACATCTTTGAATTGTTTTCTATTCTTCTCCATCTATTTTTTATTTCTTCAGGGTAAGAGGGTTTATCTGTCAGTAAGACTTTGGGGTAACTTGTTTTACCACAGGGAAGGTGAAGCCCTGACTGGTGAATGAAGTCAAGTGCTTTTCCGAGTGGATTTGGGTGTTTGTAAGGGCATGTGGAATGCAGGGCGGGAGAGCTGCTGTGATAGGGACCTTGGCTGACTGCAGATTTTCTATTGGAAGAGTAAATACAGAGGGTAAAATGTCATTGTTTTTGTAGAACATAATAGATCTCTTTCTTTTTCTCTCAAGAAGCCTGGGAACTCCAAACAAATTTGGGGGCAGTTTTATTAAATGAAAATACTCGTGCATTGAGCTAATTTATATCTTTCCAGCCCAGCCCAACAAAAGGTCAGTTGAACAAACCACTCTCTCAGGAGCTGGGGAGGAGTTAGGGGCTCACAGTAATCCTCCTAATTGCACTCTACCTCAGTTTTCCATTTTGTTAATCAGCGGCCAACAAATCCCGGCTTTCAGAACTCATTATCAACCTGCTCCGTGCTCTTACCCCTGCCCTCACCCTTTGATTACACACTCTGCACAACCCTCTGCCTTAGGCATCCTCCACGTTTCCTTCTGCATCTTTCTGGTGCACAATCATAACCAACTTTTGAATATAAGTCAGCTATAAATAACTGGGGTGCTGCTGCACGTATGGATTAGTGCCGATGGAGCAGCAGAACAGAATGAGCACCGGTGGCCAGCTTTGCTCCTGCTGGGAGCTTTAAAATCCAGCCTGGGTTCCAGAAGATCTCTGCCAGTGGAAACTGCCCAGGCCCAACACTTCATCACTGTATCTCCTGGCTGGATCCACCCCACCCAACATAAATGTTTGACAAAATTTTACAATTGGAAGCTCAGGTCAATTTCTCACAATCTGGAAATTAAAAAAAAAAAAAGAAAGAAAAAAAGCAGTTTGAATTTTCTCCAAACTTTACATGACCCTTCTCTCTTCCCTTCGGAGCAGATCTGGCAATTTTCAGGCCTAATGAATTTTCCAAGTTCCAGTAAAAGGGGAAGCTGCCTGCAACCCTGCCTACAAACTTTCAAGCCTGCCAGCTCCTCAAAACTCAGCAGTGCTTTCCACTGTGCTGCCTCGTCGTGGTATGTGCGGTAAAGATCTACGATTCCCCCTGACTTCCTTCTCCCTCCTTTTTTTTTTGTTACAGTCTGTCTCAAACACATTAAAAAAAAAGAGGATTAGAAGTGGGGTTTGGTTGAAGAACAGTGACATCTGTTCTTGTGCCAGGTGACTTCCATTTTTTCAGAGTTTTGTGACAAGAACATTACTTAAGAGTATGACTACATGAGAACCATGTCCCACCTCCATCCTGTGTCCATATGTTTGAGTTTGTCCTACAATGGCCATGAAATATCAATCTTTGCTGCTCTTTTGGCGTCTGGACATTACAGCATACACAAGAGTTAACCTAGAATGAGGTCAAAACACCATGACGGCAAGATTCAGGGGGATTTTCTGCCCCCTTATCTGCATGGGCTTGTGGCACAGCTGCATTGTCATACTCGAGAATGGAGATAGTTCAATTCCTTACACTGGGATCTGTGGCCAGCGTTGTCCAGCTTCGTGCTGGCTTTGGTGGGCAACAAGACTTGGGCCCTGCAGAGTTAGACATATAGGGAGAACCTGCTCCAGTTCATCCTTGGAATGAAGGTGATGGGAATTCCTCAGGAGCTGAGCATCTACAGACTCACACAGGTTCATTGACAAGGGGGAAATACAAAGAAGTATTTAGAAGCAGATGTCTCTCCACCACTGCTAAGCAGCCACAGACACTGCACGGTCATATGGATCCCTCTGCTACAATCCAGATTTATGTCCATGGAATCTCATAACAACATAATACACAGATCTCCTCACTAGACCTGGCTGTAGTTCTTCCCAGAGACTGTTCAGCCCAGGCTTCCTCCACCTACAAATCTTCCCTTGCTTCCTGCCCATGGAGACTGAAATAAACAGCCACCTCCAGAGGATTCAGTGAGCATCTCCCAGAAGAACCTGTAACGTTACATGCTGCACATTTGGAAACACTCCTGCAAATCCAAACACACCAGTGTTCCCTTTCTGTGTGTGACAGACAGACCATATTGCCAGATGTTCAAAAGCAAAGCAAATCCTCCTCCACCTTGCATGCAGGACAGACTTCACTCATCTCACTTTTCCTCCATTTTGATTCAGATTTTTACCATTTTCTCAAGATGCAGGCAGAACTCCGGGCTGTTCCAAAGCATCTGTGTACCTCCTTCTATAACTGAAATACCTTCCCCAAATCTTCCCTTTGCCCATCTGCTGTTGAAGAGTTGCCTCTATCAGAGAACTGCCTTTGTCCGTCACTTCTCATTGGAGGCTGGTGCCATGGAGTCTATGTCACTTGTCACCTCATTTCTTCACCAACATCTGTTGCACCACCAGCCCTCAGCCCCCACCATATCACATGAACTGCAGACTCTGCACCAGAGGAATTACGTGGAGCTTGAGGCAGCCCTGATTTATGTTGCAATACAAATTGCACTGTAAGTTATGCTGCCCTCAAAGGCGAGGGATTCTGACAGAGCACCTGTTGTCCAGATTCCTCCCTTCTCCCCAGATCAGTCTCTTGCAAGGTCGAGTCATGGCCAGCATGGATTAGGATTCAGGACTCTGAAAGCTGAAGGCATTGGGATGGTTGTTTACCCAAATTTTAAATGAGATATTTCAAAGATGCTTCATTTAAAGAAACAGACGAATGATAAAAATAATAATGGCTTAAAGTACCCTGGCTGTTTAGTCTGAGTGTCCTTGAAAAGAACAGAAATTATAATAACTACCCAGCAAGCAAAATATGAGATTACCTATGCACATTAATGACTTACTGTTTCTCAACTGTTCTTTTTCTTAGTTGCCAGCACTTGCTGATGTACACAGCAAAGTTGACAAGGCAGACTTAGCAAAGGTTTTTCCAAGTTTGCATAATTTTCTCTCACAGTAACCTTTTCTGCCTGTTAAGCTTTTTGTGCCAATACTGGTGACCAGTTCAGATCAATAAATCACAGATGAGCAATGGTCAGCTATACCAGGAGAGGTAAATATTCTGTTTTAATGCATCCTCTCCCCTTTTCTCCATCACCTTATAGGAAGGTTTAGTTCCCACCAGACTGTCAAAGAAGACAATTTCTCTTTCATTTGACTGGCAAATCTCACCTACATCACCTGGAAATGAAAGAGAAGAGAGATGACCTGCTGCATTGTTCCAGTCCTCACATGGCCCTGAAAACCAAGACCTCCCATTCAGGCCAGAATAGCAAAGGAAGGGCAAGACCACTGCTGGGGTTTTTTTCCACATTATGGTCTCTTTTGCCCCCGGAACTTTCTGCTTGGGCAGAATCTGAGGATCTTTTTTTTCTTTTCAATTTCTCTGACATACACAGTTGATTGAAGTGACCCTGCTCCCATAATGACCTGTTGTGGTTATTAATGTGCCCAAAGCAGATATCTGAGTTGTTCAGTGCCGCTGGTCCAGTCTGTCCTGAATGTACTGAGCTTTGCAGTAAACACACACACTTTTTTGTCTGATCTATGGCACCCAGAAGGACACAAGAGCACAGCAGAGGTGAGACACAGCACTAACAACTGCACTGAGACAGGATGGATCTTAGACTTTGGCCCACACCAGCGTCCTTTGGACTCCCCTGTTCATGACATGCCTTTGCGATGTGCAAAGACTCATACCTTGGAGGGGAACCATAGGAAAAGGTGTGCTGTATTTGTTCAAAAATTAATTATTGATGTCAGTCAAACTCCTTAGCCTTGAAGCTGTGAAGGGGAAACATTAAACCCGTGCAAAGGTCAGCTTTACCAGGACCTGCCCATTCAACAAAAGGAGCTAAGGCAGAATGATGAATTGCCAATGAGTTCCTGTGTGTTCAAGCAAATGACAAACTATTAACCTGTTAAACTGAACATTGCAATACAGGAATTCAGCTTTGGGATGGAGTCATCACTGAAGTAGGTAAGCAGAAGGTTTTGTGAGTTGTAGATCAATAACTGAGCATCAAATATGGAGAAAAAAGATCATGCAAAAGCAGAGGGCACTTTTGCAGGCTAACTCTGCTTTTGGTTAACATAAATACCTAAATTCCTGTGGATGAACAAGAAAATGCTGGTAGTATATGGAAAGAAGAAGTAAATGATTCTTCTATTGCTCAGTACTGGAGTCTATCAATATAGAACCATTTGCTGAACCAGGGCAGTGAAGTACTCCTTTGTTTATTATGCTCTTGTTTCAAAAACAGGCCACTTGTAAAACAGGAAATCTCTTGAGGTCAAGTCTTTTGCTGAGTTATGCTTATATATTAAGTGCAACTAAGCCCAGTTAATTACACAACCACTTATTGGTGTGGATGGAAGAGCAACTTAACAAAAAATGGGAGTTTTGACAATTATGTGCTTCAAAGCCCTGAAACTAGCACTCTTCCCAGTCTCCCCTAGTTATTGGGATGAAGATTCTTTCATGAATCTGTTTTTGCTGCTATAAAGTTGGAGCATTTGTTAAAAGAAGACTCAGAGGCTGAAGTAATCCACAGCCAGCTGCCACATTTCCATGGGATCTACAGTCCCAGCTCATGGAGAGTTTTTAATGCAATGACTTTACAGCCCCAGGGCTGCCACACTTCTTTGGATATGAACAGACACTCACCCACTTGGCAAGTTAGGAACCTAAAACGGACCAGACATTTTTTGTTAAAGTCCTTGAAAGTTGTTCCCTGTATTTGCTTTCCTTTGTAATCCATGAGCGTTGAACATCTGGGACTCATCATCTGTTTTGTGATGACTACGAGGTATCTCATATTTTGAGCAAGCCCAGTAAACCTCAGTAGGTTTATGTCAGAAAAAGTCAGTGCACAGTCCCATGAGCCTCTGGTCATCCACCTTCATATGGGCAAGATCTACCTGCTTTGGATGGGAAGTCGCATCTGTTTCAATCTCTACATGGTTTTGGTATGCAACTGCTGACACTAACTTGATCTAGGACATAAGCATACACCAAGAGACTCATGAAAAGCCAAGAAACATTCCATTTCCACGATAAAAATAAATTTTCAAGATGCTTCTTGGAAATATGCATACATTTTTAAAATAAACCACACCAAAGAAAGCAAACAAAGCAAAAGGCTCTGCTACTTTATGATACCAATTTCAGTTCAAAGTGAATTCAGACCTATGACTTGGGCTATGTCTGCTCTAAAGCTCAAGGTCTGTCAACAGGCCAGTGTTAGGCAAAATTTCCTGCGTGTCCAGAGTGAGAATTTGCAAGCACAGCTTCTGCAGGCTCTGGAGTAACTCTGTGTCCTCTCCCAGAGTATGCAGAGATCTGAGTCCTCTGCCACTGTGTGTGCAGGGGCCAGCTGTGTGCACAGGGGTGGCTGTGCAGTCACCTCACACAGCACCCTCACTGAGGGGGCTCTCTGCATCCGTGACTGTCCCAGGCAGCCTGGGAAGCAGATTCTGATGCAAAGCCAGGCCTGCAGGACTTGAAGGGGAGATGTGGGTACTCACCACCTTGTTTAACATGATCCAAAACTATAAAAAGCATGAAGAAAAATATTTCCTATTCTCATTAGGGTCTGCAGGCTTGGCCTGCCTGAGAACTGAAGTAACTTACTGTATTGTGGCTAGAATTGGGTTGCACACAAGGCGGAATACTCGGACCCATACTTTTATTTCACGTGTTTTGCAGGCCCTGAAGATTATGAAGATCGGCTTAGTTTGGCTGTAGTAGTAAACAGCAGACCCAGTCTGACAGATGCAAACACACCTGGGTAATGCCACTTCAATGTACAGTTCAGCACAGAAAAGTCACCTGAGTCAAATTTATCCACGTGTTTTTAAAGAGCAGTTCTCAACTGAAGGCTCAGGACTGAAGTGCTGACACCCTTAGTGGAAAGACAATTCAGCTGGCTACAAACATCAGTGACTGCATTTGCATCTGTCATCACAAATACATATTTAGGTTTTAGACTGGGGGAGAAGAGAAAGCAAACACAACATTTTCTGGTTAAAAAGAAACAGAGTATGGAATCACTGAGACCTTCTAAAGGAGAGTTTATTTAATTTATTCTTCCATACACACAGCTAGTTTGCTAGGATATTATAACTCAACTCATTTCTCTGGTGACCCATGGCAACCTCTGGATCAAAAGGATTACTTGTGACTCATAACTTACCTTGGCTAAATATAAATATAGGGCTTTAGGTTAAGTAATCTAGGCCTTAATCAATAAAACATTTAAAGTGACAGTACAAGGAGGGATTTCAAAAGTCGTGCTATTATAATGTTAACTCCTAATACCTGAGTTTCTGGGGCTCTCCTTTTCTGGTTTAACACAGATGCCCCACATCAAGGATTTTCCATGCATTTTGTGCATACAAGTACAGCTGCATACAGTTTAAATGTTCTCCTGTTCCACAGCAAACTCATGCTCATTTTTCCCCACAGGAAATCCAAGCAATTGCCCCTGTGTGCAATACCACAATTAGGTGACCATAATTGCATACTTAATGAGCTTGTATATGTTTGAATGCCAGTTTCTCAGATGTGGCCACCTAAATGGATATCTGAATCTCACTTTTGAGTGGTGAGGTTGAGAAAAAAAATGTATGAAAGTCTTATTTCATATACCTAAATTGGACCCAATTTAAATCCCCAATTCTTGTTTAAGTGCCTGTATTTCAATATCAGATCTTACGTGCAAATCAGCCACCCTGTGGGCTAGTGTTGGCAACCAGAGACGGGAAAATACAAGTTGAGTAAAATATGACTCCTTTAAAAGCAGTCTGGAAGCTTTCCAAATAGCTGCAGGAATGTAAAGATTACAAAATTATTTCTCCCCAGCCCGGGGAATCTGCAGGGTCATTCCTGGTTATAGCTGTGATGGCCGCTTGAGGGAAGTGGTTGCCAATCCATGGTACCAATCCAAACCCTGTGCATCCAGTGAGCAGAGTGGACGTAGGGCAGGACTCCCCACTCCCAAGGTAATACCGCTCCTATACCCCAGAGATGGATGGCACAAGGGGCAGTTCCTATCAAATTGTCCAACAGTAATTTTCAAGTGTACAGGCACTGATAGATTAGATTTGATATGAAAATTTAGTGGGTAAGAAGTTGAAAAATTGGAAAGAATCTGTGTTTATCTGCAATTATTTTAGTATTATTGACAAGCTGGGACTTCAGAAACAATATAAATTATGCTGTCTGCTGTCCATAGTTCCACTGATGTCAGTGGAGGGAGTTTTGGCTAACGCACCTTCCTCAGAGCTAGTACAGTCCAAATTATGAACATAGAGAAACTACAAGTTTCAGGTATTAAATAACTACATTTTTTCCTTTCTGAAAGAAAGAGCCAAATTTGTATCTGGCTTTTATTCTTGCCCAGGGTAATGGAAAACTGAAGATGAATTGCAGCCTTAAAAACCCTTCCATGAGTTCTTCAGTATGAAATATTTTATATAATTCACGGAGAAGGTGACATGATTTACATCAATATATACAGTTAAATTGTTCTATATTGTAAACCATTAGCAAAGAGGGATGAAGGGCTTATGAAGAAGAGTGGAGAGACTACACTGTTATGACAGAATGAAAAATTTCTGGACATGCAAGAAGACATCACACTGTTTCCATTGGAAGATGCTTGTGTATGTTTCCTCCAGCAAATACAAGATCTCTGGCCTGTGCGCTGGAGACTGTTCTTTGTTTATTTTTGTTATATACCAGAAAGGTTTGTACGGAAGAGCAGGCAGATCGCACTTCAACTCCCAAAGTACAAGGTGGGGTCGGTTGTGGAGGTATGTGTCAGAGGGATGTAACTCACAGCTGATGGCTCTTATCCAGTCTACATTGTTCATGAAGTGGTGTCAGGGGAGGTTTAGGTTGGATTCTTCCCCCGGAGGGTGGTTGGGCACTGAACAGGGTCCCCATGGCAGTGGTCACAGCTCCAAACCTGCCAGAGCTCACGGAGTGTCTGGACAACAATTTTAAGACTCATGGTGGGATCTGGGGAGTTGGCCTGTGCAGGGCCAGCAGCTGGACTCGATGATCCGTGTGGGTCCCTCCCAATTCAGGGTATCCTGAGATTCTGTGATCCAAGGCCTCACCAACGCAAGAAGGATATTTTTTACAGCACAGCCTGGTGCTTGCCAAGTTTTGAGGCACAGCTGCCCCGTGTGTCTCCATCCTCAAACGAAGGAGATACGTCAGCAAGTTGGTCCTCAAAGCCAGCACTGCCGGGATATGAATGCCCTGAGTTCAGGGATTAAGAGAGAGCAAATCCCTCTTCCTCCTTTTACACGAGATCTTGCAAGCAGGATGCTGCACGGTGCAGGCTGAACAAACCAGACACTGAGGTGGAATCCCAGGAATGGTTTTGCTGTAGGAGGTTCTCACAGGAGATTGTGGTTGGGTGAAAGGTGCAACAAACCCATGAAATGGTTTCTTTTGAGAAAGAGAACTCACCCTGCAGAAAAAGGGTGAGGAATGCTGTGGCACTGGGAAGGGAACTGCAGAGCGACTCTCTTGCTGACACAATTTCATCCTTTTCATCATCTAGATTTGTCATCTGCTACAACTCTAGGGAAAGGACCAGTTGCCAATCCAATACAGGGTCTGATACTTCTCATCTTGGAAGTAGCTTCAGCCTTGCTTATTTGTTGTTGTTTTCTGTCTGGTGCTGAAGATTCCTGAGGAAAAATAGTCAGTTTATCTCTTAACCATTCCTGCATCTGTTTCGAGAAAAATTCTTGTTTTCTAAAAGGTGTTTAATTTCTTCCACTATGGACCCATTTAACTTTCCTTTCTAATCTCTTAACAATCTGGAATGAGGTCTTTAGTAGTTCTGATTGTTGTGAAACAGCTTTGGGAGATAACTCCTAGTCCATGTTAACTACACTGCAAATAATCTTTGTGTAACTGTGATGCAAACCCATAATCTCCCAAGGCCCGTTTATAACCATTTTAATGACTGAGACTTAAGGATGTTATTGCAGGATGGGCAGGGAGAGAGGGGTGAAGAACTGACCAAGGAAGCACAGTTCAGTTTGTCTTCCAAACAGCTCCGTATCGTCCACAGCTTTACAAGGATGAAGTGACTGGTGAACAAACAAGGAGGCCTAATCTCAGATAAAGAAAGGGGGTCCCATTCTGACCAGCAGCCTTCTTCTGGAAGGTCATATAAGCCCGTACTTGCTTCTTTGCAGTGAGACAGAGGTTGAGTTTCATAGGACTCAACAGCTCCAAACATAAATGAAACGTACCCTCAGGATAATGAATATACCAAGCTCTGACGTCTGAATGCACACACAGGGCAGCTGTGTGCTGTCCTTGGGGACATCAGCAGTGAGGGAAGAGTGTTAGGAACTGTATTGAACACTGGAGAATGTATTGCACTAAATTGTTCTTTAGACAAAGTCCATCTCTCACTACCCTCTTTTGGGCTGCCTTTTGGCAAAAGAAAATCTGCACATATCAAGGACAGAAAACAGACTGGGATTTAAAAATGAGATGGTTTCAACATCCCTTCAAATAAGTCTCCCAAAAACACAGCAAAACACACAGTAACACAGAGGGGCAGAACTCCTTCTAGAGGAAGATAAAAGCCTCTAAATACCATTTCTGGCTACTTTTTGTTTGCTCAATTGCTTTTAATTAAGCTGCACTTGGTTTGGGGAGCCAGCCAAACGTGGAGAACAAAAAGGAAAGCAAGAAATCCAACCCCTCAAACCTTTGCTCGGTGGCTGAATTTCCCCAGCTTTAAGGCACAGTCTTTCTCCATGAAGGCTCAATGCTTCTCTCTAAACCTGTTTGGGAGAATTTATTATCCCTGTGCGCAAGTCTTTGAAACCATGATTTTAACGGTAATAATTTCTAAGCAGTGAAATTCATGAGAGGCTGTAATATAATGCCAAGTCAATCCTATTATGGTTCTAATTGGAATATACATTTTATGTGTTATTAGAGAAATGTTACTGTCCTTCTTATGCTTAATACTATATGAATAGCTAAAGCCCTCTAATGACCATGTAATTTATTGTCCCTATAGTTATGGCATTAAGCTACAAGGCACCTAATACTTGCAAACATTGTAAACTCCAATTACAGCTACACCAGTGATCCTTCTGTCAACTGAGCTAAAAATGACTGAATGATAAGGTTAAGCACTGAGCCTCGTAATGCAGTTATCTGGAGCTCAGCACCTGTACTACAGAGAAATGTCCAATAAACCGTGCTTAAACAGTTTTATGTTGTTACCAGATATAAGTATAGCAAATACATCCAGCTTCCAGAACGATGCTGCTTGCTCTGATTCCACCAATCTTTTATGTATTTGTCAGCTTTAGCCTAATTTAGAGGTAGCAGTAAATCAGTGATTCCCAAGAACTTGAGAGATTTCACAGCCACTAGAGTGGATTCTGCCCAACCCTTCAAAAATCTTGGAATTTCATGAAAAATTGCCAGCAGTTTCTGTGCAAGGTGAGGTCTTCTTTTCAAACATCCACAGCTACTTGAGAAAGTACCAAACTATCTGACAACAGAATTCAGAGAATTTGGAAACAGGTTAGACCGCTTTTGACTTCTGAGTGACCGGAACTCAGTACCTTTGAGGGTAATCTTTACCTCAGAAAAAGCCAGCCTTTAACAACAGTGGTAAATTGCCAGAGTCAAAAGCAGACCTCTCACATTAATGCCTTTGTCTGGCAAAGGAGTCAAGAAAAGTCAGTGCAAAAAGATACTGTAAAGACCAACCAGAACAAGCTCTCCAAAGTGAAAAACCTCAAATATGATAACTGGAGATATGTCAGAAGACATGTATAATATTGATTCTTCATTGGCTTTTTCTAAACAGGAAGGATATAAACCTAATCCACAGACCAGAACAACAGCAAGATCCATGCGTGAACTAAATTACCTCCATGCAAGGTTTGTTATCAGCACAAATGGCTCTTCAGGTTTATTAATAATTCTAGTTTTCTTTTCTCATGAAAAAAAAGGTTGGTGGAAATAAAACAGGCTACCTAGACTGATCCCCTCTCTGAGCTGTTCTGTGCCCCATAATTTTTAAGAAGTTTCCAGAATCCTAACCCTCGTTTTAGTTTTTCACACTTCTGTATTCCAAAAGGACAGCTGACATTCAACTTCAGAAGTAACCTAGGTGTCCAGCTGGTGTCTCAGAAAGAGAAAGCAACCTTAAAATTCCCTGCATTCAGGTACTCAGCACTGTACTATCCAGGTGCCACACCTGGGTCATGGTCACTGTCATTTCTGGTGAGACTGTAAATGAAACAGAAACACACACTCTACCCTGGGTGCATTCTGTTTCTATGCAGAAAAGCCTTTCCCAAACAGTCTATTTTAAATATTCCTGAGATATGCCGTAAGGCTGAGGGGGACTCTCTCCACAGTATTGAGTTTTATTTCCTTTTGAAAGGTGGAGATGTGTGGGAATTATCACCTATGTCATTGACAATGTCGTGCTCACCTGCAGAGGCATTCATGCTGCCCAATTTGCTACTTATCACATGCTTTACAACGCCATGGTGCACAAAAGTACTGTAAAACCTCATTTTATTTCCTATAAAAATACATAATTATATGTGTGTATACATATTCCCACAAACTGTAATTTGTATGTGTTTTGGAGAGCTTTACACCACACAAGAGGTGATAGTTAAATAGAATCCCAGCACCAGTTCCGCTAAGAATATTACAAACATTTGCGGTAATTCTCTCCTGGATGATCCATTATGTCTGTGTAATTCCTCTCACTAAGCACTCCTCTCAAAAGAATACATGGAGCAAATCAAGTGCATGAAAAGGATAAATCACTTTTCCTCACCTGGGATTTGTGATTGCTCACTTAAGCCACCTAACATTTCTGCAGCCCAAAGAGGTGGACTAAAGCCTGCTAAAAGAGGAAAACAGCAAATCACGCATTTCAACGACGTTTCAAACTGCGTTTTGAAAAGGAATGAGCACTCAAGCTGCATTTTGTGACACATTTGAGATTTGTGTTGCTTCATACATTTCCCATGACCATCCAAATATTCATGAAGAATTAATAACATGGTCCTGCTTTTAGCAAGTTCCATCCATTCTTATTTGTATCTGGCTATAATCAGCACTGAGACCCCAAATAGTGGATGACTGCATTTGATTCTTGAGTCCTTTTCTTTTTGTTTATGTCAAAGAAAATTAGCTGGAAGGAGACTGATGAGGAAATCGAGCAAACTGTGGAAGGTCAAGAGGGCATTTCACTGAAATGCAATATAATAAGTACAATTTAAATAATGACAAGTCCCATTCACCTCTTTTGTTTTCTTGAAATGTTTAGAATTATTTTTAACCATCTTTTTAATAAATAAAATTGTTCTATTAGTTTGTCATACATTTGGATTTCATTAATTTTAGATTTTTTTCCAAGCATCTAAAATTAAACAGATGTCATTGGGCTCATTTAGACCTCAAATAACCCTTGCAACAAAACCAATTATTCAAGGGTCAGTTGGAAGTTGGAATTTTATAATAAAGAAAGTTTAAAAGTTAAAAAATGAAATGAAGAAGAAGAAAAAGAAGAAGAAACAATGCCAATTTTATGTCAATTCAGTTGTTAGCACAATAACTGAAGATCTGTTTTATTGTTGGGGGAAAGGGTGGAGCCAGAGAGTGAAAGTTCAGGAAAGCTGGTTTATTCCCCAAATGCCACAATTATTCCCTTTCCCGTGACGATTAGTCACGAAATACCTCTCCCAGCTTTCTAGCTCTACCGTGGGGATGGATAAGAGGACAAAGGTTTGGTTTTGTTCTGGAAGTTGTTCCTGTTGCTCAAAGAAATTTCAAAAACATCATGATCATGTGTGGCAAAGCGCAATCCAAGGACACACGGCAGAATGGACAAAGGCAAAACCTGGGATCCTGACTACAATGCCACACTCTAAACAACATTTCCACCTAATGTAAGAGTGAAGGGGTTTGATTTTGCCTTGTCAGCACAAACTGTAATTTGTTGGGAGGATTTTTGGCTGTGGAAAAGGTTTTCAAGGACAGTTGGGAAACAGGTTGGATAATGCACTGCAGGAGTGTTCCCCAGCAGGTATCTCAGGGGGCAATGCTGAGCCAGTCCAAGGCACTTAGGAGGAATAAATGACTTCTGTCAGCCCTGTAGAAAAGGAAGCTTAAAAACATGGTGTAAAGGCAACTGCTTTCCCCTTCCTCACACCTTGCCAAAGAGGGAACTGGGCTCCCAGCTCTGTAAACATCTCCAGATTTATAGGGGTGTGTCTGAGAACTGACACGAAAAATCCAACCATAGTGATTCCTTGGTTGAAAATTAGGAGCTGGGGTTTACTTTACTGAGCAGGAGGGAAAATGAAAATTGCTTTCCCTGTAACCTGAGAGACTTAGCAGAGCTCTCCTGCCAGACTGCAAAGATATGCAGTGGTCCCTGCCCTAAACTCTACCATCCTACTTAGCTGCCAGGACTGCTAAATGGAGACATAGAAAAATGAATAATGGATTGTATGAAAGCTATATTACCATAACTTTAAAATCCTGCTGCTAGAGGCTGAAGATCTCTCTGAAATATTATCAAGCACGGTGGAAAGGGAGTAGAGGGCTAACATCCAAAAAGAAATTTAATAACCTACCTCTGAAAATCATGGTTTAGCTTTTTCTTTTTCTCTTTTTTTTAAGAGACAGTAGCTGTAACTCTCCTTCTGACCCAACATTAACCTTCTACACATTATAACAGATGATTTGTAAAAACACCCCTTTATTGCCTTGACCTGTTTTAGGGCTGCTCTATCCTCCAACACAGCTGTATCCTGTGGTCTCAGTTAGCTGAGTAGTCATGCAGGATTGTTGCTTTGGACTGAATTTGATAGCTCAAGTCATGCAGGTTATTCCCAGAGAGGCACCACAGCCCGGCAGAACATCTGTCCCATGGTGGGGGGTTTATCCCTAAAATGAAAAGATAAAAGAATATGGCAGATTCAGTGGAAAATTCACCTTGCTGAGCAATGGGTAGAAGTCGCTTGAAAGACCTGGGCTGTTCCGTGCACAACTTGCGAGGAAGAGAGTGTTCCACTTGGAAGATCCTTCCAGACCACCGGCAGGGCTCTGGCATCCAGCCAGCCCAGCTATCCTGAGGATCAGTGTCCTTAACAGCAAAGAGGAACTTGCAGCACAGACGGATGCCAAGTAGAGAGCTCCCTAAAACAGGCACATTCCTGCAGAAGCTCTTAGGCACAGTGAGGAACCTGAGCATCCTGCCTCTTAGAGCTCCTCCCCAGCAACTCAGGTGGTACAGGGTCTGCCCTGCCTGCTGGCTTCTGCCTACCCTAGGGTTGGTACCAGCATTTAGGGCTGGGCTCTGCTTTGCAAAGCCCAGCTGCCCAAAGTGATGGCATCAACAGTGGCCTAATCTAACCTGCCAGGTCTTTGCTGCAGACAGTGGGTTTGCTGGGGGGAGACAAAGACATAGCCAGGACATAAATGGAACAGAGTGAATATGATAGCAATATGGCAAACACTGTCCTAGTGCAAGCAGCATCTTGGTTCCTTGTGCCCAGCTGCTGCCATGCTCCAGGGCATGAGGGACTCATGGTCCTAAGGAGGACAAGTGAGTTCAGGCAGTCCTCAGCTTCCTCCACAGAGTAGATGGCAACCAGCACCATGCTGGACTTCAGATGACTCAGATCTGCTCAGCTGCCCAGTTACAAAGGAAAAGCCAAACATCTACAGCAGTAGTAGCTTCCTTCTCCAGGCTACTCTTTCCACTGAGAGTCCAAAAAGCAGGAGAGGTTTAAGGAAGGTTTCATGGAGGGGAGTCATGAGTGTCTTTGCTGGCCTGTGCCAGGCTGCAGAGCTGCACAAGAGCCCTTCTTCCTGCAGCTGGGACAAGCACAGCAGATCACCAGCCCTGGCTGCTACACCCAACACCAGAGTCGGAGGAGACTTTGCTTAGCATGGCTCTGATCAAGTTATCAACCCATTGCTTGTAAATAATCTCCAATAACAGATGGCAACAAAACAAAGACTATTGGGAACTTGTACTGAGTTTATCTAGCAGTAAGATCACCAGATCCACCAGCAGTTTGTTTCACTCAATGCAGGAATTGCTGCAGCAGAGGGAAATGCATTGCACTAACACCAACCTCCACAGAAACCAAACATACCCCTTCAGATTTCAGGTTTTCAGCAGGGTTATTTTTTTGGTTTGTTTTTCACATTTTCCTGCCCCTTCTGCTTAGTGCTTTCAGGTTTAAAAAACAAAGGCTGCTCGTAGTGGAGGAGCAATAGTGGCTTTCATATTTAATAACTCTTAAATCTTGCTCAACATGTGGCAATTGTTAGGTAGATTTGGGCTGCAATTAAAGAGGCACCCTTCTTTCTCCTCAGCAACAATATAGGCTCTTAATCCGACTAAAACCATCATATTTTAAGAGCTGAGATCATCCTGAGGCAAATGGTATCAAACTTAACATGGATCTGTTTTTCATAGGGAAGTTTAAAAGTTAAAGTTCACTTTCCTAAAAGTTTTCCATTAAAGAGACGGCATCTCTGAGCGCTCTTTTCAAGTACCCACAGGTACCTGTATCATGCATCAACATCTGGGGATGGAGGGGAGAGGATAATTACTGAAATTCCTTTGTGAACTCCCTTTTTCTGTAAGAGCCTGAGTTGGGACTCTAAATAGAAGCGAGGTGAGGGGGGTTTGTTGCCTGACTATAGATTTGACTGCAGATAAAAGCCTTATTTGTGTGACTCAGCCTTCGAAGTGCTCCCAGGTCTGATGGGGATAACTGATAAAGGCTGTGAAAGACAGGAATAAACACTGATAAAACAGCCGAGCGCACTTTGGCTTCAGACCAAAACACATACTTAATAAAACCTGCACAGCTGATGGGGAGATATTTTTGTTTCCTTTTGTGGTTCCGAGGTGGCTGCAAATGTCCACAAGGAATCTGGGCTCGAAGCTGGTTTGTGCTGTCACTGCAGGCTGGTGGCTGAGCTGGTGGGCTGAGCTGTGCTGGCTCCATGGTAGCGCTGGGCTGGGGTCAGGACACCGGGCTCAGTGCTCCAGTTGGTTTTGCAGCTTTGAGGTTTACAATTCTTCTTTTTATTTCAACTACAGCATGAGAAAATACCTGCCAGGAGACCACAGGTAGGTAGTGGAGCTAAAAGCAAGGGTGATGTACATACCAGGGTCACATAAACCTATTGGTAGAGGGACAATGTTTCCTTTCCTTGGCCACATTAGACATTCAAGTTCCCTCTGCTCCTCAGAGCATTACTTCAAGTACCCCCAAATTCTTGTTTTCCCATAACAACTTCCACTCCCTACTCAGCTGCTGTTCCTGATGCTTCACTGCCTTCCTCTTTTCCTTTCTCCATTTTTCACAGACCTTACATTCCAGAGCAATTTTAGCAAAGCCTGACTTGCAGCCTTCATCTGTGCAAAGGTAAGAAAGCCTCAGTGACTGCAGCAGTGTCTTTCAGAGGATCTGCAGCAAGAGGTGTCTATTAATATCCACTAGTCCTGCTGCTAAACCTCTACGTCCTCCTTTGAAAAGGTAATCCTGTGTTGTAAAGGCTCAACAAATGAGAACACCAAGGGACTTGCCTCATTTATAATACTTGCAAATGACTCGAATGAAAATACATCCACAACTATCAAAGTTTGTGGAGGGCACAAAATTGGAGAGGGAACAAATAATGAGGAACAAGGGATTTCAATCCACTGGTTGCCAGGGCCAGTGAATGGAAAATGCAGTTTAATGTACAGAAACAAAATAATAAGTCTGGGGCCAGCAAACCAGACAGAAGGATATTATACTGAATGGTGATGCATCATATTGACCACTGAAGGGATTTAAAGGTCAGTGCAGAAAAATCCTTGAAACCTTCAACTTGGCATACAGCTAAAATGAAAATAACTCCAGGAAAGCAGCACAGCAGTGGAGGCAAAGGGAAGGGACAGAGCCTTCCTACGCAGTCTGTGCAGCAAAATACCACCAGAGCTTTCTTCTAAGTGGCATGATATCATCTCCCAAGGGGTGTAACACGTAGGCACTCAAGTCCCCCATTCCCCACGTAGCCCAGCTCCTGTCTCAGCACAGGATGCCATCCCAACAGCTGCCCTCCCTCAGACACAGAGGAAAAGGCAGCTCAAGGTGTTCCCTTTACTAGGTATTACTAGTAAAGCACAGGGGATGCTGCTCAAGTTCACTCCAAGGCTTAGTGATGCTTGTCGGCAGGAATGCAGGATCCCAAACCCCCCAGCTCATTTGCTCTTCTGCTTGATCTTTGCTTTTGGCACCGACAAGCAAGAAAAGACAAAGCAGCAGAGCCTGAGGCCCCCGTGGGCACAGCACATTCACCTGTCTGAGCACAGAGCAGCTGCCTGAACCCTGCAGCCACCCGGGACTGGGAACCCTCGTGTCAGTGTCCATGCGACTGCACTGACACACCTGTGTGACCTGTCAGAGATGCAGTGCAATAGCAACGGGTGGGAGGGAAGATGCAAAAGTGACAAGGCAATTCATTCCCTCCCCCGTGCCCCTAATGAGCAGTCTCATTTAGTCATTTTCCTTCTGCTTGCTCAGCCAGAGTGCTTCATGCCTCTTCCCTCACAGCTTTCCTGCAAAAACATCAACGGAAAGAAATTTTAAAACCTTCTCTCCTCCTAGCTCGTTGCCTGTCTGAACCAACACCTTCCCCCATTCCTTCTTCTATCACTGTAAATACAAATAAACAACCTTTGAGATTTCATGTAAATACAAAGAAACAACCTTCAAGCTTTGCTGAGCTGGATGATGCTGAGCTGCAGGTAAAGGATTCCATAAGATCATTAACAATATCTGTGGAGTATCCTAAACCCTGTGAGTGATGACCTGGGGCATGGAAGGGAACATACAGTTATACATAGTGGAAAATGGTGAGCAAATTTAGCATCAGTCTGAATCAGCAGTTTACACACACACACACACACACACACATACAAGCACCCTCTAAGATGGATTTTTCAGAAGGACCTGATGGGGAAGTATTTTCTCAGTTCTTGCCTGCTGGGCAAGTGCCTTCCTTACCTCTGCCTGCTGCTCCTGAGTTAATTCTGGCTTTTCCCACCTGGGGGAGCAGCAGCGATTCAAAGCCAGACTGCCAGACTGCCAGCACAGGTCCTTCCTCCCTCAGAAGCCCAGACAGGGAGCCGCGGATAAATACCCCTGGCGTTACGATGAGCATCCGGAGGATGCAAGTACCAGGAGAAGTCCCCATTCCTCACCTTCCTCTCCTGTCCCTCTTCAATTCATTCCCTCTTTCTTCTCCATCCCTCCCCACCACTTCTGTTCCCCAAAACCTGCAGAGGACGTGGCCATGAGGGAGAGTGGGGAGCAGGCAGGTCCTGCAGCTGTGTCTGGCAGAGGTGCCTGCTCCAACCAGGCAGGACAAGGCTCTTAGCCAAGTGAGGATCTCACAAGATCTGTGTCATCTGGCAGTCACCAGCACTGCCTGTTCCTCAGCTACTCTGCCTTTGGCTGTGTTCTTGTATAAATGAACAGATAATCTGGACATATTCCAGCTGAATTAGCGTACACATGATGCTCAGAATGAACCTGAGGATAGAAATACATTACTGTCCTATTATGCCCCCTAAAATACAGGACCTGGAATTGCTTCCACATCCCGGGCCAGATGCCTCTCCTGGCTCTCACCCAGCTCCCATGGCAGGTGAGACAGATGTCAGACCCGGTTTCTTGCTCTCCCCCTATGCTTCCATGGGGTAAAAAAAAAGGGTCACAGGCCCAAAACCACAGTAAAGCCCTAAAGAACTAACACGGCCAAAGTCTCAGTGCAGAGACTTGCCCACAGCCAAGGTAGAGCCCTGGAATGGTCCCTGGAAGGATTATACCACGCACATTGCATGGAAGTTTTAATACATAGCAGTTGATAACCTGTCAGTTCGAGCTATAACAATTTCTTATTGAATAGATTAGATTTTCATGCTGTCAGTACATTTTGTTTTCAGAGGCAGAATGACTTGTATCCTGCATGAGCATCAAGGAAAAGAAAACGTTTGGTGCCAAAATATCCCATCTCTGCCAACTGCCTCGCTTGATACCCTATATCTGCTATCACCACGTTTTAACCCTATGGATAGCAGCTAAATTCATTTTTTCTTGTTCTTTTTGCCTTCTTTCTGTTGCCCCTTCAGCACAGACTTATATCTCCAGTCCTTTGCTACAGAGCACTGTTTCCCAGAACAGTCTTTAAAACAGAAATCAAGCAACACAGAAAGATGAGATTAAATGCAATCTTCTGTACTCAACTTTCAGAGGTTTTCTAAAAAAACAGTCAGAAAAGACTTTAGAGCATGCAGCTATTTTCTGTGCCTACTACTGATCCCATCAGGATCTTAAAACCAGCCCTTAAGGTGCTTTACTGTCTTAAGAAACTCATTGCAATGGTACAGCAGAGATGAGCAGCTTCAGCTCCTGCTCTTCCATTAGTGTACAAACTGTTAAAAGACAAGAAAAACTACAATAATAAACATGAGCGAGCTTGCTGCAGCTGTGCTTGTCAGCTCCAGACATTAGTGTGGCTAATTCCAATTGGGAACAGTTCCTGGGCTTGGTGATAAATTAATCCCAACTCTGATAGTACGGAAAGATTTCTGTATGCATAAGCCAAAAGAAAACTTCCCAAACTGCTTACAAAATCCTCTTTACAGTTATTTTGGTGACTACACACCAAAATATTTAGTCTGTATATCTTTCTTGGATACAGTGCAATGTATTTTTTATTTTGATTAAATGATATTAGAATAGGATATGCTTCATCCAAAAGACAAAAGAATTTATGCACAGGCTTGCACTGAAATTGCAGAATGATGAAGTACAACCGATGTGGGGTTATGTCTGTTTTCCTGGAGATACGCTGCAACTGCTTGGTAGGAAAAAAGCTGTGCCATTGAACACTTCTGAGAGCAGCCTGAATTGTATTTCAGATCACCGTTTTTGGAAAAATCCACAGTCTGACTGCTAAAATGAGAAAACATAATACCATTCACTGATCTTTTGTTCCATCCATGCTGTGTCAGTGTTGGTCTGTTGGCAGAAGAACGCAACCCAGAGGACAAGGAAAAGATCCATTGGCTGTATAAAAATCCCCAGATTCGGCATGACCAGTGCCTGGGAGAGACACGACGACAGGGATGCTGGAGTGGCAGAGTCCTGGGCAACTGCATCCTGCCCACCACCATCTCCAGTTCCTGTGCCTTCTCCCCGACATTCAGGCTCACACACCACATTCATCATGCAGTTGATTTTGGGTGCACTCCTGCAGGAGCACTGGGTTTCAGGAAGTTATTCACCTGGGCAGTTTCATCTCAGCCCCGATGAATAGCTTCATTCTGGAATAACAAATATATACAGAGGGAAAGCTGCTTGCCACAAGGATTCCTTTATGCTGTGCCATGAATTGTTGGCCAGTGGCCATTTAACATTGAAAGGCAAGAGCCACCTGTGTCAGGTGTGTTTAAAGTTCATATTGACTCCTGCCCACCAGTATTTGCATGATGGACAACATCAGAGAAAGGTGCATTTAGTCATTAATTTTTTGCCTGACACGGGGAAGGGAAATGAAAAGGAGCCCTTTTCTTCCAGGTACAGCTTTTGTTTCCCAGTGTGATCAGTCAACTACCAGCCCTGTGACACCCAGCATGGGGCAAACCCAGCTCTAGAGTGTTGGGGATATTTTGGGGTTCCCTCCTGCCCTGGCAGCCCACACCCAGTGGGACCACACGGACGTGTGGTCCCCCGCACCCTCCTCTCTGCCCCTCTCTGCCTCCGACCTTGCGGGATGTTAAGATCCACTCAGCCTCACACAATGCAGCTTCCTGGGAATGGATTAGAAAGCGAGCTGTGTGGGATATTTGTTATGGCCATGCCTTTCATGGGGAAAACTGTGACTTCTAGCAGTTTTTGTAGATTTTGTAACCCCAGCCAGCCTGCTACTGATTCCTTCATGAATTTTTACAGCTTTGGCTCCATTCGTGAGCAGTAGAGTAGAGATCACAGTTTTTAATGGGTTTAAGTTATTAGTTACGTATTACCAAAGGGTGTAACATTCTTTATGTTGTAAAATAAAGTCCATTTGTCTTCTCTCCATTTCCCACAGCACACAGTGTTAAATACAGTGCACCATTGTTGGGCTTCTCTCTGAAGCTGGCTCTGGGCAGTTTTGGGTTGTGCCAGTGCATCAGCCACGGTGGCAATGATTGCTGTGGATGCCAGAGGACACTCATCCCATGTGGAAACTTCCTTCCCATGAAAAAGGGGGGACCATAGGTGGGAAAATGCATGGCATGACTCAGTCAGGAAGGCTGGAAGGATTTGCAGAGGGTTTTGGAGCTGAGGGCTGAGCGATGGTATGTGCCGCTGGAGGGTTTATAAGGTTTCCTTTCTGTTCCCTAACGGGAAACTTCAGCGGGGGGAAACATTAGGCTCTCAACCCATACTGGTGTACATCTCCACTGACCAAAACCTCCATCGTCCACACACTTCTCAAGTGGGAAAATTTGCACTGTCTGGCTGCAAACTTGGCCGTGGCCTTTGTGCAGATGTCGTGGAGGGCAGAATTTGCTGGATTAGTACAAATACCATCTGTAGGCTTGGTTCAGATGAGTGCAGTGTTTGAGAAACAACCCATTTTGCTTATATAAGGACTAGCGGCATAGCCAAAATCTGCAGAACATATCTGGTTTTCTCAAACAATTATTGGTGGGTAGCCAATATTTGTTACTTTTCTCCAGAACAATGCATAAACTACGGCACAGAGACAACTGGCCACACTCATGTCAGACCAGAAACCTTGTGCTCTAAATTACTTACACCAATTTATCTTCCATTTAAATATAAAGACAAGGAAGAAAGAGACATTTAAATTATGTTTGACCCCACCTAGATTACTTTCTAGTGTTGATATACATTGGAGCTGGGAGATAAATCCAGCCCTCTTTCATAAACCTAGATTTCTTTTATAACTGATACAACTTTAGGATTTTTATTTTGTTGCAGTCTTCCTGACCTAAAATGTCCTTTTCTGTCTTATAATAGTCTATCAACTAAGCCACAATTCCAAAACCTTTTTTTTTTACACAGTAATGTTAAAGGAAAGGCTCTTTCAGCCCTCCTGCAACTTCTCCCCAACCATCATAAACACAAAATCAGGCCTTGCAGAAAAAGCAAACCTCTGGAGGGAAGGGACAATTTTACGGTTGTTGTCTGTCTGTAACACATGGGATCTTCAGGGACTGATTTTTACATGTCATCTATCATTTGGAGACTGAAAAGAAACAAAAGAAACCAGGGAAACTTTCTCCCAAATCATTCCAGGCTGATCCTGGAAACATTTATTACGGGGCTTTGGTGGGATTATTCCCCTAGGCAGTCAGACATCAGTCCCGCCGACACCTCGGTGTGCACTGAGCACTGCACAGCCTGGCATTTGCATGGATTGTGTGAAGTCTGGGGGGAAGCTCACCTACCCGGGGCTTCCATGTGTGCTAAAGCATGTCCTGGCTCAAGACACCGTGTGTTTCCAGAGCTGCCCCTTGCACTTGGAATGGATCCACCCAAATATTTACATGTATTTTGCTCCTATAGTAACAAGAATATTGCAACGGTATGCTGACATAAACGTGCTGGTATATTCGATGTTGATTTAAATAGCACGGGAGGCATATGTGCAGTTCCTTCTTCACAAGGAAGGATGGGCTCGCAGGAAGCATCCCATCGGCTTCCGACACTTGGGAAAAAAACGTGGGGAGGGGGGAAAAAAAAAAAACCACGGGAAGCGAAAAAATAATTTTAAAAGGGGGTTTTCGAGGCTGCGCGGGTGGAAGACCAGCCCCAACCCTGCAGCTCCCGGGGCCGCGGCCGGCAGGCGGCAGAGCGGCCGGGACGGACCGGGAGCCGGCGGGGAACGGGAGCGGGAGCGCGCCGGGAAAGGTGCGGGCGGCGAGTCCCGGAGCGGCGGGTCCCGCTCCGCTCCGCCACCGGAGCAAGTACCAGCGGAGAGGGAAAATTTCAAAAAATTAACATTGATCCCGTTAGTTCCTTTAAGTGGAATTTTCAGGAAAGCCGGGCTTTGCCTGAGGAGGTCAGGAATTCCCCTATTCCCTCTGAATCCTGCCCTGATTTAAGTTAATTTGGAGTTTTACCCTGGATTATTAACTGCCCTTTTCGTTATGGATTTGAAAAAAAAAAAAAAAAGCCTGTTATCCTCAATATTTCCAGGTTTACTCGGGTAAATCCTGTATCTCTGCTAAGGGCAGTTTTGCCTGGATACGGTGGTAAAATCTGAGCTTTTCTTAAACTATGGCACAAAACAGAGTGAGAAGAGGGGAGAGGTATTTGAAGAAATGCCTCATTTCCCTGTGCAGAGTCTGAGGGCTAAGCTGGATGTTTGTTATAAAGTTGAGCAAACTCCACAAAAACATCCCAAGTTTACAACAAGGTAATTTGTAAACTTATCTCTGCTGTACTCAGTCCCCTCACTGACTGACACAGCCATGGAATTGGATGCAAACACTGTGGGGGTGGGGGGGCAGGGGGAGGAAAGGCAAAGAAAATTTCTGAAATCATATTTGCACGAAGAAACCAAACCAGCTTGAATTTCCAACAGTAAATGCTAAGAATAAGTCCTGCAAAGGAAGACTGGCATAGAAAAAAAAGGAAATATAACAAAATTATTCGAGAAAATGTTTTATGCTTACCAAAGACAAAGCTTCAGAAAGAACTGATATTGTATTACTTGCTGAGTTCTGATCCCTAATACAAGCCCTAATACAAGATCTGTCCTGCAGTAGCAGTACAGAATGGAGTCCATCATTCTCTGAATACTAAAACTCCTTACTTTTAAATAGGTGGTTATAGATCTTGTTACTACATAAAATTTCATGCTTTTATAAAAGTAAATTCCAAAGCAAATGTAACTCTTCAGAGCCATCATTACCCAGGGTTTTATTGCCAGGCTTGTTAACTCTCTTGATAAACATCAGGTCCAGCCTCTCTGCTCCGTGACTCCTCTTCAGAGGCTGGTAAGATTCATTTTACAAATAATGCTAAGAACACACTGCTCACTTAGTTGCTCTCTCAGTGAAACTCCAGAAAAATAAGTCCTCTGTTTTGGTGGCCTTACCTGGCACTTTACAGGTGTAAGGGACAGTACCAAGAGCTCCACAGTTTCTTAACAAGGGAGATTTCTGGCTTTGCCAGAAGATAATTGCTCCAGTAGTGAGCTGCCGTTAATCCCAGGCTGTGTTCTTGGTGCTGACCTGCAGCCCTGCTGTTTACATCAGTGGGATTTTTAGGGCCAAATTTTGCAGTTAATTGCAGCAGTATAAATCTGGACTCCTGAATCTCCCTTCCCAGGCGTGGAGCTCCTTCGGATTTGACAGCGAAACTCAGGGCTGATCCTGCAGCCGCTGAAATCGGTGGCCTTGTCTTGCAGCGAAACACAGGAAAGGCTTGGGCTAGGCCCTCTCCCAAACTTCCTAATGGCAATAAATGTGAGCAATTAGGGGCTCTGCTTGCTCTGAGGAGCAAGGGCTGCCTCATCTCTGCCTGCTGCAAGCCTTGGACCCGCCGAGCCTGGGTGGTACGAGGAGGTGTCACTATTAGAGCGGCTCTAGAGGGGATTAATACTGCTGTGAGCTATAGTATGTCTCGTCAGGAATCTCTGCAAAAAAAAGCAGAAGCTGGAAATGCAAGCTTTCAGCTTTAAGCCCTGAACTTGGGGCTATACAGCAAGATTAAAGCATCGGTCTTTTAATGTTTTCCCATCGAGAAGTGAGAAATCTCCATGCATTTAAAGACATTCCCTGTTTTTTAAAAAACCAGTTGAGTCAAGGGACTGATTTGATGTCAGTGCTCACTGCATTCCCCTGTTACGTTCTGCACCACACTGGCAGCTGCTGAGTGAGAGGCTAAAAACCTCAGGAAAAAGGGGTATGGACTGACCCAGGGATCCCAGCCCGAGCTCGACTCCTTCCCCAAGTCTTGTTGCAGATATTGCAGGCTATGGCTTCTGCAGAGGGAACTGATTTATAAAAAGACATTGCAGGAACACCAAACACCAAGGTCTCTGCTGGAGGAAAGTGTGGATTAAACTGCTTGGTTGCTGAGAAATGCAAAGAGAAACTGGTAGACAGTGAGGTGATGAAATAATTCATTAGAAAGAGGGGGTTAACAGCTGTGTGGAATTTCCTCATTTGTTGATAAATCTACTTTAGTGTCCTCAGCTTTGCTGTCACTCACGGCAAACAGGGTGGACATGGGAGTGTTTTAGTTGCAAGAGATTTATTCAACAAAATGCTAATTCTGTTCTGAATCTTGAATTCACGATCACAAATTTGACCCCCACGCAGAAAGCAGCACAGAGAATACAGGTTAGCCTTGTCTTCAGCAAATTTTTCCCCTAAATCAGACACATTTACCCTTACCTGTGAGGGATGAAATAAGAAAATACGGAGGGAGAGTTTCAGCCCTTTATACCTCGAAGCACGGTGTGCTTCTCCCCAGCCTGACATTTGGGTGCACATCAGCACAGCACAAAACTGTTTCAGTGATGTACTTTGGATCAGTTCTGTGTTTATTTAATGTCCAGAAAATGCAGCATTCAGAAAAAAATAGCCATGATCTTAGAGGGCTCGGATCAGGTTCTTTTTCCTATGGGTAGTTGCTATCCTCTGTAATATATTCAGTATTAAATCTGCTGCTATAGAATTAAAGAAAGTGCAATTACCAGCCACGCTGAAAGTACATGGTAACTCTGGCAGGATGAGATTTAATTTTTGTCATTAAACAGATGAAAACAGTTTCAGTCAGAGTGAAGCATAGAGATTAAAGTCAGAACATTGTATTGTAATTCTCAATGCAAGAATTTGTGGCAACAAAGGACAGAAGTGAAGGCAATGATTTCCCCTTCTTAATGCTTGTGAAAACAGCCTCATATTCTTTTCTTTCCAATACGTGCATGCAGAATATATGCATGTTTTTATTTTGTACTTAAAAGTTAAAACACCTCCAGGAGTCTGGTTTATAAGAGGGCAGAGAGGAATAATGAATCAAAAAATATAAAGCAAAACTTTCTTTTACCAAAAAAAAAGAGGAAGAAGAAAAAATATTGTTTTTCTAAAGGGAAACTAGATTTGTTAGTGGATGTTGCATTTTAAGTGTGTGTGTTGAGCAGTTAAAAGTGATGGAGACTGCTAATAATAAAATGTGCCCAAGATCAAAATAATGGTCTATTATTTTAACTCCCCCTGAGAAGCAGACAGGATGACTTCAATGAAATTACCTGTGGAGGTAAAATACACAGATAGGGCTGAGTATCAAAGCACAGAGAATTTTCTTTGAGTACCTGATATCATTTCAGAAATTGTGATATATACAGCAGGTTTTAACTTAAAGCTCATGTGCACACATTTACATGTGTGTATATCTACATATATATTTATATGTACAAACACACAGGGTATTTTGCTTAATTACGGTGTAAAAATAGCTCAGAAATGCTGGAAAACTGATTGCCTTGAATTTTTCCATCACATCTGTATCAGGAAGGGCTTGGTCTTGCTCCCATCGAGGTTCGTGCCCCATTGACTTCAATGACAGCAGGACCAGCCAAAAACACACAAATATTTGTCTTGTGTTACAGACTACAAAAGTCCCTGGGAAAGGTTACCTGTATTATTCTGCTGTTACTGTATGCAAGAGGTGCTGTTTGCTCTGTAGGAAAATATAGGTCTGTAATTAAAACCAACAAACATACGTTCTAACTTTAACCAGTATTTTTTTCACCAAAAATATATCAAAAATTAATAAATTAATATTTAGTTGAGAGGTTTAATTAAACAAGCAATTAAAGATGTCCACGCTCCCAAGCCCTTTTGTTTTACTACTATTTATTTTTCTCTAAGAGAAACCTTTATTTCCCAAAGGTTTATCTTGTGGAAAATCACGGCCTTAAATTAATTTTCTTTTCATCAGGTGTAACTTATACTGTTGTGCAACAATGTCCTGTGTGTTATTTCAGAAATAAATAGCTGCTTCCTTGGGTTTGGGGTTTTTTTAAGTACCAGTTTCAAGAGAGAAGGGAGATTTATTTAAGGAGAAATTTTCCTCCTTGGAGAAAACTGTTTGAAAAGCCACACACACACAGGGTCTTTGTCTATTGCAGCATCTCAGAGTTGCTGAGGGAGTTTAACAGTCTGGAAGGAGAAGGGCATAAAACCTAAAGATGCTTTAAATGTGTGCCCTGGTCAGGTTTTTCAAAAGCTGGTTTGAACCTAAATGAGAAATTTGGGATAATTATTTATTTTTTTAAACATGTTGGGAAAAAATACTGAGCTTTTTTCTCTCTTTTTTTTTTTAATGATAGCAGTAGTGGATTTTTCAGCTTGATTTTTGCCATAAGGGGCACCTGGTGAGTCCGAGAAACTCTACAGTGGTTTGAGCTCCTGATTCTTTGCAGGATCAGGAGCTTTAATGAGCTCTCAGTGGCCCGATCCTGTCAGCACTCTCTCAAGTAAGTAACTGACTTTGGTGATATTGCTTATATGTCTGAAAATACTAGTCAAATTAAAAATTAATTTCAGCCTTTTGGAATGATCTTGGATACGAAACTGAACTCCCCAGAATTTTCTTTAAAGAAGCAACAATAACAGGGAATTAGAGATTGCTGGGGGAGTGCAACCCTTTAAAAGCAAATAGAGGAGAAATCAGCACATCTGAGCACAAATTATATGAAGAACTTATAAAAATTTCACAGGGAGTGGTGTCCTTTCTGGAAGTATTTAAGCTGTTCCATAGATGCTTAACAGGTTATATCCCTGCAATGTAATTTTTAAATCAACTGCAGGATTTTATAGAAAACTGACTTCAACTCTCTTGGAAAGGGAGACTTCCCTGGGCATTCTAAAGGACCTTCCAGAGGGAAGATTTTGGTTGCAGACAGGGTTTATTTTTTGGACCGGACAAACCCTTGGTTACCCATGAATTCCTTTCTGGAGTAATCCCATCAGATTGTTCTGCGAAGGGTCAGTCCTGCATGCACAGCCCTGAAATGTGCCCAGGGTCAGCAACTTGCACCCATAATGCTCCTTATCCAGATCTGCAATTTATGATTGGGCTGTTTATTAACACTTACTTTTAAAACTGCCCCAGAAGGGCTGTACATAAAACTGAAGAAACCCATTTAAGGAACCAACTTGCTTCCTTCGGAAACAAATGAGAGCTGGAGCACGTGGAGTCAGGAAACTACAGCTGGCCATCAAAACTGGGTGCACAAAAGATGTGCCAGTGTGGCATTTCCTACCTCATGAAGCCACTTTTCCCCTCAGTGCAGCTCTACAAATACAATAGTGCATTGATTGAATCTCAAATTCACCAGACTTCAATAAATTCTGAAAGTGTATGAAATTCAAATTGAAGCAAGGGACATGCAGAGTGTTAGTCCTTCTCAAAATAATAATTTAATAACTCTCCAAAATGTATAGTGGTTTAGGAAAGGCAACCCAGATGGAAACATATAAAATAAAGCTATAAAATTTCCTTCAAATGTATTTTAATCATTGTTAAATATTTACATTTAATAAGCACAAGGTTTTATTGCAAGAGAGATGTAATTACACTTATCATTCATGGAAAAAATGGAGTTTTAATAGCCTGTACATTGATTTCCTAAGATGAAACAGTGTCCTAAAAATATGTCGCTTGCTCTCCCCTGGGAATATGTTCCATATGTGAATGCAAAACAGATGAGAATTTTTTTTGTCAGTGCACAAATGATGTCAGTTTGAGTTCTCATTGTCCCTGTTACATTTAACATAAATCTTTGCCTCTGATGTTTTGCTTATTAGAAGCACCTTATCAGGGTTTTACAATCCTTACTAAGAAGGTTATTTATTTAATAAACAACAACAGGAAGAGTAGCAACACCTT
Organism: Lycocorax pyrrhopterus obiensis; assembly: GCA_014706295.1. NCBI lineage: Eukaryota > Metazoa > Chordata > Aves > Passeriformes > Paradisaeidae > Lycocorax > Lycocorax pyrrhopterus. Next base: position 16,901,062 of record JACSVZ010000018.1, read on the forward strand.
GGCACTGACTCCAGGGAAGCTGATGGTGGAGGCTATGGCCTCACACAATTTTATCAGTAATTTATGGCCACATTTGAGGCATCAAAGACAAACAAAGGTCAAAGGGTTGACATATCTCCAAAAATTATCCTTTTTTTATATATTATCATTATTTGTCTGCCTTTTTTTTCCCCCACACCTTTCTTTTCTTCTTTTTTCCCTGGTTTCCCTGCTCACAGGGGTCCTGACTGTCAGGAAGTTTTATGTCATCTGCCCTCAGCCAAAACAGCCAGGACAGCCATAGCTGCAGCTGCAGCAAGGACTAGACTGGAACCATCCATCACCTGTAATTCTTCATCAGTTTTCATATCTTGAAACCTGTAGTCATTAAAAAAAGACCTAATAGAGGGACTAACATAAGAAATATCTGGATTTTAGGAACTGATGACACTGTGGGCATCATCAGTGCAGGGAACTGCTTGACCTGGCACCTTTTGAGATACTGACTGTGGCAGCACCTGGAAGCTTTCTGTCTTGAAAAGATGTTCAGTGTTTGTACTCTGTAGGCAACCAGGAAAGTCTCTATTAACATTATTTTTTAGGACTGAAAAATTATGACTTTTTTTAATAAATTATGGTTTTTCAGGAGAACTGCATAAATTAGGAGGAATAAGCTTAACATTTGGTGTATGTTTTGTTTTGTTATGGCATTTGTGAGCTCCACATTTTCCAGCAGATACACCAGAAAAAAGGCTGATAAATGTGGAGGAAAAAAATATATGGTATTAAAAATTAACCATATAAAATGGTCCCTTGGACTTCGCACAGCAGTACAAGGCCACCTGGTCAGTAAATAGATAGGTGATGCATGGAGTGGACTCAGGTTAGCAATGGTTTTATGCACACCCTCTACATGGGTGGCCATGGTTTTAGTCCTCATAAGTCAAATTTTTCAGGCAGGGAACAACTTTCTTGAGAATTAAATTAACTAAAACAAGCATACCCAAAAAGGATCTATTTTTCTAGTGCAAATGTGTACCCTCTGCCACTGCATGGTCCCAAGCTCTTGTGTAAGCCAAAATCCTCATCCTTTGCTCCAACTTCACAAGAATCAAGTTGAGGGGCAGAAAGTCAATGCATTTGAGCATATTAATTACATTAATATCAGGAATACCCACAGTTTATTGCTAAGCTCAGACTTCCAAAGAAACTATCTGCTGTTGCACAATTCCATGCACCTGGAGGATCCTGTATCCAGCATTTTTGGATAGCTACAGAGCGTTTCTTTGCTGGAGCTGGTCATAACTTCTGACATAAGGTAATGATATACCTGAGCATAACACTAGACAGGTAAATACTGGAGCCTGGCATGCAGTGTTACTTCTGCTGGTTGTAAGGTACCATCATTTGGAAATATTAAACAAAACAGACTCGTGCTCACTCCCAAACGAAGGTCAATTGTCCCTGCAGCCATCGTCCACATGTGCAAGCTATTACAGCCTTGTTCTGTCCATATTCCAAGAGTGGCTGTTGCAGTGAATTGAGGAACTGCTGCCAGGAAATGTCCTTCTCTAAATGACATAATTAGAGTCTGGGGGAGCCCAGTGAAAGCAGATTAGGGGCATCACTGCTGTTCTTGATGCAAGCAACAATTCAAAGCACATAAGCAAATACTTAGACTGTGAGGATGATTTAATATTGATTAAACTCTGATACCTGAGACTCCATGGAAGGTAGGTACAGCACTCTGGAAGGAAAACAAAGCACCAAGTTCACGTTTTGCATTAGCTAAAAAAATAAAGTGTTTTCATTGACCTCACTGACCAGAAATCAAAAAATCAAACCATTATCCAAATGAAAGCTATTGGCTTGACTAATTAAAATTACTGGACTGTCTGAGAAAATTAAAAGATGGATAGTTAAATAAACCCAAAACTGCACTTTCTGTTTTATTTAGGTGCTCTTGGTTTCTCTTGAAGTTGCCCAACAATGTTGGTTATAATCATAGATAAGGTGAATCACAGATGTGCCAGTTGAGCCCAGCCAATGCCTCCAGCCTCGTTTCCACTCCTTTCCTCGCCATTCTTCAGTTCTGCAAGTGATTTTGGTGATGGAAACACATGGCAGGTGTCCAAGAGGGGAGTTTAGTCGTGGCAACACACTCTCCTCTTCCCTGTTCACATGGAGGCACGTTGATTTTACCAAATTGTGATTTTGGACGTTTATCATTAAGGTAAGAAATACTCATCTTCTCCATGAAATAAGCAGGCTTCAATTCACTGCTCCATAGAAACCAACAGACCCGCAGCCATCAGGCACTTTATTAACTCTACTTTCAGTTGCAGAATCATTGGCTCCCATGGGAATGACCATGGGGTAACTTGTTTTAGGGTTTAGAGCCCCAGAACCTACAACAGTGGAACTTCTAAACTGTCCCTCTTGGCTTCTGTGCTGTTGTTCCTGCTCAGGACTTTACAGCTTATTATTCAGGCACTTTACTTAATGCCTTGTGCATTTCCCTTTTTATTTTTTTTACTAAATGTGACAATATAGGAAACCAATATGAGCAGGTAAGGCAGGATTCTCCACCCTTTCTATCTATGTTCCAGCATGAACACCAAGTGAACCGAAGTTCTGACTTGGTTCTTGGATGCCCTGCTGATATAGAAGCCTTTTAAAATATTATTTATTCTTGTTTTAAATGCATTAGTGCACAGTGAAAGATCAATCTAAATAAAAGTGGGTCACAACAATGCTAAGAAAGTCTTCAGCAGAATTTAAGACGTGGGATAGTTTTGCAGGCTTATTTGTCTGGCTTTTCTGGTTAGATTAGGGGCAGCTGAGTTCAGATGTGCATTTGTCTCTGCACATCCCTATTTCTCTCCTTTGCTCTCAGATCCTGTGCGCAGCCCCATCCCAAGCCTTTCACCAGCCTTCCCGATGCTGCTGCAGAGGGTCACCACCTTCGTCAGGAAGAGCCTAAAGTGCTCAGCACCAGCACTTGGCCACTGAAGTCGGAGCTGTCTGTACTGCCCCGTGCTGCTGTCTGGCCCATCCCCGACAGCCCCATGGCACAGCAGAGCACAAGCTGTGGGTGCCACTGCTCCAGAAGGAGGTCAAATGTTGCAGCAAGGGGTGGATGGTGAGGTGCCGCAACCTTCCAGAGGCGCCTCCAACAAGGGGAGTCGCCCGGCAGGCCGCTTCCCACACACACACCACACACACACACACGCACACACACACACGCCAGACAGCTGTTGCTCCAAGAATAGGCCGACGGCAAGGAGCAGGGAAGGGTCTCCGTTTGGGGTTACACAAGGTAGGTTGATCCCAAGCACACACCAAAGGTCCAGGGATGAGGACAGGGAACATGGGAGGGTCCAGGTTTATATGGGGGAGGTGGATGGAGCGCCAGGGCCCAATGATCTGAGGGCGCAGGGGCGGTACACAGGCGGGGCTGGGTATGGGACCCAGTGGGGAAACTGAGGGAGTGGCGAGGGGCAAGGGCCAATGGGCGAACCTGGAGCGGAGAACCTTCTAGAACAGGGACGTAAGGGGTAAGAAGAGGCAGGGAGGCCAACAGGCCAGCCAGGGAGACAGAACTGGTGTACATTAACACAAGAGAACCAAGGAACCCTGGGAGAGGCATTTTTGGTCTCCCTCTCTTCCACCTGGGGGAACATTGTGGTTCATTGTCCCCAGGCTCACTGGCTTCCACAGTCAAACGCCTTGGCTGGTTTGGAAGCAGACAGCTGCACAGCTGTGCCATGGAGTTTGATGTCCAAAGACTCCGGTTTCTAGTTTCTTGTACATTTTGCTTTTGTAGCCACTCACCACCCTAATTGCAGCACTTGCTTGGTGCATACTTTGCCAATTATATTTCTTCCCTTCTGCTGCGGGGAAAGAGCAATGCGTGAATCCATGAGGACAGCAGAGCTGACTGTTCTCCCACCTTTCACATGCCTTCTTCTCTTTTCCCAAAAACTGAGAGCAGCTTCCACACTCTGCCCCAAACTGTTGCTTGTTGTAGACAGAAATGGAGCAGCCTCTCAGGACAGCAGAGAAGCTCTTTGTCCTGCAAGCTGCACCACCAGCTCCCACTGCTCTGGCCTCCAAGGCACAAAGACAGGTTCCTTCCCCTGAGGAAGGTGCTCAAATACTGACCAAAATTCCCCAATAACCAGAAGCATATTTCCTTATCTACAAACCACTGCTCTGCTTGAACAGAGTGTCTCTAAGCAATAACCTACTCCTATAGATCCATGGGAAGAGCATCTTCTACAACCATGCAGAGCAGGTGCAGCAGCAGCTTTGATCTGGGCAGGCAGAGCTACAGCAAAGTGGCCAAAGAGGTTCATCATTGCTTTTCTTTGCGTCTTTATCACATTCCTGGATGCAAACCATGTTCCTGCAGCTTCTTCGCTCTTGATTTTACAAGAGGAGGGAAGTGGAAAAGCAGCTGCAATATCCTTGGCAGAAGCTGCTTTACAGTAGCTCTGAAATTAAAGTATCTCTGTGAGATGGCTGAACCGATTTGCTGTTGCTCTGGCAGCACGCAAATGAAATTCTCACAGGGTTTAGCTGATGTTTCCTCCTGAAATTGTCAGCCGAGTGGATGTGGGACTGGAGGAGCACTAATGGGGCTTCCTAGGAATCCTTTGACCAGCACAGGGAAGCAAACAGCAGGTCTCACATCTTGAGAGAGCCAGTGTCTACACCACTTGGCTTGTAACCAATGCCACCAAGTGCTGACAAGGTCTGAGTTGAAAAATCCCAGTTGTGTTCAGCGAAGGAGTCTCAGTGACCTCAGTCTCTGTTTTGCTCCAACTCTGCTCCCTGGGTTTTCAGGTTTCTGCCAGGCTGCAGCAATGAGCTGCATCTGTGTTTTGTATGCACTAAAATTACTTAAGTGATTTCAGTGAAGCGGGATAGAATCAGCAGAGCTAAAAACAGAGCAATAAGGCACAAATAATACCCAGTGCATCCTTGAAAATACCCCAATTCCTTCTCATTTTCTACAGCTGCCATAGTACAACCCTTCCTTCCAGTACTCTTCTGTCTCTCTTGATCTCCAAGACTGAAAGCACTGGTTCATTTCCATCTATACCATGTGCCACCTCTCTTAATTGAGTACAGCAGGGTATCAATGGCTTATCTGACAGAGCTATTTGACACTGAAAGGCCTGGAACAGATTTGTTGTGCAGGAATATTTTCATTCCTCATCTCCTTGCTCAGGCTCGGGATGTTGGAAGGATGGAAGCAGGAATGAAGATGTGCAGGGAAAAAAAAAGCAGCGTTCTTTTGAGGAGGAAACTCTACATATAACAACTGTAAGGGATTATTCATTAAGTAGAATAATATTTACTGCTGCAATCAATGCAGTCCTGGTCAGAAAAGGTCAGAAACCTGTCAGAGTTTCTGAGAAGAGTTTGTGTAAGATACAAGCTACTTTATTTCAGTTTGGTAGTTAGACTCAGCTGGTAGCCTCAGCAGGTGCTATTTTATGTTTCACTTCAGATGATCCCCAATTCACTTTGCGTGTCAGTGTGATTTCTTTGCCCTTAGACACAGTTAGATAATTCTGAAGGATGCTCTGCAAGCAGAGTCCTTCAGGTGACGGCTTTGGGAGCTGAACCAGCACCTGTTTGCTCAGGCAGCCAAAGATGGTGTTGGCTCGAGCACTTCAGTGCAGGACTTCACACGAAATAAACACTCAGAATTAACTCAACTTCTCTGTAATGATGATTGCTGCATTCGAGTCAAACCTTCACTAAAACAGGGAGCTGTGGTGCAGACACCAGCAGAAGCTGCAGAAAGAGCAGTGCTGTGTCTGCTCTACTCTGTATCTGCAATTTTTACTGAGGGTTTTTTTTATTTTCAATTTCTGTGATATTTATTGGTTTTATGAGACGTTTTCAAAGCAGCGAATCAAAATATCCTTTTCTGGGGAAGAAAATCTCCCAGAGCTTAATTCATCATTTTGAAGTAATACAAAGCTTAAATTTGTCTTTGCTGGAGCTGCATACTAAGTATTCAAGCATAAATAAAGAAAATATAAATAAAGCAGTCCTGAATCTATTTCACTGTGTTATTAAAATTCCATTGTTTGTTCTGCGGGAAAAGACCTCCCAAAATGACAGTGGTAATCTGGGCAAAAAGCAGATTGTTGCCAAAGGGTTCAGCTCTTAAAGGGGGGAAGCATTTTAAAAACTGCCAAGGAAAATATTTTCATTCATGAGTTCACCCAGCCTAAACATGCATCTAATCCTCCCAAACTGACAGTTCAAAAAGGCAACCATGGCAGAGACAGGCAAAGTGTTCAGTTCAAAGGCAAAAATAAAGGACCTGGGGATTATTAGTATTATCACTTTATCACGAAATGACCATCGGCTCTGGAAGTGCAGAGCTCCACCTCCCCTTCCCAAACCCAGGGTCTTAGTGCCCATCACATTCTTAAAACGGCAGCAAAGCCTTCCTTGGTGATTCACCACAGCAAGGAGCTCTCTTCAGAGTCTTCAGAGGGGTCAGGACTTGCTCCCATTTGCAAATTTAAAGATTGACACAAATGGGAGCAAAGTGCCCTGAACCTTCAGAATAGGGGTAAGTCGGGAATCTCAAATAGTGCCCCTGCTCGAGGATCCCATTTTCCTGAAATGCTCATTGCACAGACTGAAAAAGAAAGAATTTCCACACTTACTAGATGTGTAAATCTTAGCATATTTGAAAAAAAAACCCCTTTCTCTATTCTACAACTATTAGTTTGAGAATAATAAATGTCCTGACCAAGGCTGCAAAAACAGCTGTAGCAGAGCTGGGAAGCGAATAACCAAACCTCTAAAAAAAAGCTGCAGCAACTTTAAAGTGGGAGTCTCTTGGAAACACGAACCTTTCAGGAAATTGAGAAGATACGTCTCTTTGTTTGGCTGGTGGTTTTTTAGGGTTGGGTTTGGTTTTATCTTTCTTCCCCCAATGTTCAGCCTTGCCAGCCCAGTGTGAAACCATCAACCTTCCCACCAACCAACCCATTTGTCATTCATTTTGCAGATATTAAACCTGAAGTCCAAGTCAGCCCAAGTAACACAGCTGAAGAGGTCTCACAGATGCTGAGTTCCCACAAACTCTGCGAAAATGGGCGTAAAAGAGTTTGGAACATGAGGAAAGACAGAAGTGTGAGTCTAGTTATATTCTAAGATACCAAAATATCTGCATGAGGACTTACTGAATGACCCAACAGGTGGGGAAAAAATAAGAATATTTTGAGTTAGATAGAGATCAATCCAACCAAGAGAGGCAAAAGCTGACTTCAAAAGCTGACTTCAAAAGTCTCATTGTCCCCTGAACTATTTGGTGTTGACATCCACAACCACTTGCCCTCGCAGCAGAGACTCAAGGGATGGGAGACCCAAGGGAAGCGAGAAGTGATTTTCAGTCAGGGGTTACCCTTGTCCCTCCTCCACCCCGTGCCAACAGCCACTTCTCATGGCACAGGGGACAAAAGCAGCCAAGGACATGCAATGGAGCTGAGCTGCTCCAGCTCGTTCTCCTGGTTGTGGTCCCACCACACCTCCCCAGTGCTCCACCCAAAGACCCCACATGCTCAGCAGCCAGCAGAGGGGACAGAAGAGCTGGACCCATGGTGGTTATCAGTGAAATATTGCCATTTCTGACTTGTAAAATTGATTATAGCAGCAGAAACGTTGCCCTGTCCAGCTGAGAGAGGATCGACTCGCTCAAAATTGCTCTATGCCATGAAGGTGCCCTCCAGCTCCCACACCTGGGATGTGCACCATGAAATGCTGCTGTAAAGCAAACAGCCCACGCAAGAGCAACTGCAGCAATACGTGAGTGGCCAGCTGTAGGCTGCTTTTCTTGGCATTTATCCTCAGCTGAAGATTTCTTTTAAAATCCTTCCCAAGTTTAAACCACAACAATGCATGCTTTAAATACTGGCAAACATTTTAAATGGCTGACGAACCCACAAAGCTGCCAGTCAAGCCACGGCTGTGGCTCTGGTCTGCAATGGGCTGCTGGACTGCGGGATCACCCTCAGGGCTCAGCACTCTCATCTGCTTCTAGAAATAAAGAAGGAAAAGGTGAGTGAACGTTTTCAGCAGGCTCTTTGCTGCAGTGTCTCCATCACTCCCTGCTTTCCCCAGCACAGCTTGGACTCAGGTTTTCCTTCAGCCCCTCTGTGGGATCCCTGTGGGGACACCCTGATGGCAGCAGGAGCCACCTGCAATGAGAATCACCAGGACAAATGAGGTGACCATTGGACACCGCATTGTTCTGCACCCTTAATTTGGCCAAATACTGCACATCAATCCTTTTGAAAGACAGCAGTAGCTCACCTGAAACCTGAGTCCTGTGAAAAAAGCTCTTTCCTCCAGGAGAGGATGGTGATGCTCAGGGTTTGTTTGAATGCCAGTGTCTCTCCTTTGTCTCCTATGAACTCAAGCACTGAGCCAAGAGCTCTGCTCATGTATGGCTGAGCACAACACTTATAGGACTCAAGGAGAAGATTCCCATTGACAGTGACAACCAAACAGATCCCAACACAAACAAAAGCACATTAATGAACATGATTCCATCTTACCCCAGTGAACATCCATCTTTAGTGCTGAATTCCAAACCATTTCTCTGGTTTATGTCTTGAAAAAAAGTCCAGACTTCAAGGAGCAAACATTAACCAAGATTGACTCGCCCAGCTTCAAGCTTTTTCAAGTGCTGTGTTACAAAGTGAGTTTAGCAGAGGCAAGTATCTTCCTCCCTTGTGAGCCTTGGTGTTATTTTCCTTGGTTTATTTGCATATATTAAATGGTTGCATAAATTAAATGTTTATGGAAAACTATCTCCAAAAAACTGTAACCACAACACCATGGGTGAGAGCCACATGGACATGAGCAGCTGGTTGTATGATACCTGAGCAACCTGGTACCCAACTGCTCATCCCTTCTGCTGGACAGGACCACTGGAGCTTTAAAAGAGCCAGGTGACTAACTGCGTGTGCTGAATGTTTATTTTGTTTAAAAACATACTGAAATATCCTGCTGAGCATGCCAAATGCTATCAGGCAGCTCCAGCCTGTAAAGAGTTCAATGCAGGTAGACCTCTGTCGAGGTTTTCTTTGGGAAGCACCAGCTCCCAGAAGTAGAAGCATCAACCACTGCCTTGGCAAGATCATTCCCTGGGGTATCTATCACTGGCCAGTGTTTCTGGCATCCTTAATTGCCGTTGTCATCTCTCAGCAGGCACACACACACTCTCAGATTTGGCTGCAGCAAGCTGAAGAGCATCACCCCGCTTGCCCGGGAAAACAATCCTCTTAACAGCAAAATGACATTCAAGGTGCTACTGCTACACAGGCATGCACAAAATACACACATTGCTCCCCAGCTCGAGACCTTAAGCCTCTTATTATGCAACTGCTTAGGGGTTTTACCCTATTTGAAAGTTAATTCAGATGACAACAGGATTAGCCACTGTAGAGCTCCTTAACCTCACGATGGGCAACTGCTTGGCAGGATTCCTGTTCTCACCAGTCACACTTGATACAGATGAATGCTATTTCAACTGCCTTTATGCTTTAACAGTATATTATGATTGTATCACATTATCTGTTGCCCAAGACGAGTTGTAACAAGGCAATATTTAGATGAGTAACCCACAGAGCACCACCAAAGTGTCGTGTGATTTGGCTTATGGTGAAGAGCTATCACAGGATAAACAGATGGGAATGCAGCATCATCCGCTAGATCTTGAGGCTTGATTAGAGTCACATCAGTACAGAACTTCTAAACTGAGCTCAGTGTTAACTTTCCTGTATTAATTTTATCTTTCTTCATACGTGGTTATTAGCTTGTGGTTATTATCATTTGGCAAATCAAATATTAATAAACAATATTTTTAAACAATATAGACAACCAGGTTTCCTGTGTTTTAGGAAAAAAATGGAACAGTAAATGGGAAACTTAGCTTCTTTCCTGTTCTTTGAATAGTTCTATAGCATTGTACAGAAGGCCAGAGCTGTCTATTCACAGCTGCAAGGAGGTTCAGGTGAAGAGCAGCCTAATGATAAACAGGAGCTCCATAGGTCTGGCTTGGGTTCCCAAGATTTCCTATTGATTTCCTATTAGTTTGGGTCAGTTGCTCTGAGCCTCAGATTCCCACTGTAGCTTTTTTCATTTAAGTTACCAACTGTAGAGCAAAACCAACTTTTCCTGTTATATTTAGGCAATGCACAAACAGCAGGATTTCACCTGGGCCCCTCAATGTTGCTGTAATACAACTCACGGTAATTGCAATATGACAGAATCAAATAATCTGTGAATACGTATTCTGTCAAACCTGTTTTTATTGCCTATTAAATTCCACAAGACTTTAGAGCAACCCCATACTGTGTGACTTTCTCTCCGTTCCATACACCGCTGCTCCTGCCAGGAAGCAGGATACCATGGACATCCTTTGTAGGGGCTGTCCAGAGCATTCAGGGATTGGCTGTAGTGCAACAGACCTTGGAGGGATCACAGATTTGAGCACAAGTGCCAGGTCCTTCTCAGATCCTTGGCAAGCCTGGCACTCACACCCACACACGGGAACCCAATTCATTTCAAAGGAATGGCAGTAATTCTTTCCTTCCCTTTCCATGTCTCCAGCTTCCTGACCTGGCAAGACATTTTGGCAAGAACAGAGATAACCAGAGAGAGCCCAGAAATATTGAGATGGGCATTGTTATGATCACAGGCTCTCACCAGTGCCACCAACACTCTAAAAAAAGGATCGTGCCTCCCAAAGTAAAAAAGAACTTTTAGCATCCGAATATTCTTAGTGTGTCTCTGTAATTTCTATGACTTCAAGTCCCTTCAAGGACTCTTTTTTTGCACAGACTCTGCAGTAGTCATTAATGTTTAGAGTTGAGATGGGAATTGAGTACTGGCAATAGAGTAGAAGATAATTGTGAGAGCTGCTGCTGAAAGCACGTCTAGCTCATAATTCTGACTGGCCACCATTTCTACCTCATCACAAAGGTATGCTGAAATCTAGGAACCTCTCAGAGCAACAGGTTTCATGGAATCAGTAACATTTTTCCACATGTGACTGGTGAGGTCATTTACCACCTGCAGGTTAAAACCTGCTGCAGTGACTGCAGGGCTTCTCAGACTCACCTTCAGACAGACACCCTGAGCTTGTCCCAAGCAGTCTCCTCTCAAAATCCAGCTCATCAGCTGTGGATGTCCAGCACTGTTTTGGCTCTCGTTTCAGCCAATGCATGGCTCAGCCACCCTGTTGGATCTGTTACTGCCATGATTAAAGGCGATGCCCAATGCAGATGTCATTTCCATAAGTCAGGTCACACTGGGGCTGCTGTGGTTGGCATCAGCTGTGAAGCACCAGCACCCCTGGGTGCAGGGGCAGCGGTGCTCAGCTGGGGATGGGCCAGGATCAGCCATCCCCACACAGCACACTGAGGGCAGAAACACTTGGGACCACTAATGCTCCTGGGTGTCTCCCAGGACTTAGGGATGACAACAGGACAGCAATTTTTGGATATATTTATACAAAATTCCTATCTCAAAAGCAGCTCCTTGGTCTCCTGTCATGGCATGCATGGCAGTGAGGGATCTGAAGGTCATTTTCCAGGAAGTGGAGAAAGCAATATGTTGTGATTTTTACGGTGGTGATTTATTTCAATTCATAGACAGAAACTGCTCCCATAACTCAAAAGAAATTGCAAAGAGGGAAAAAATGAGGTGTGTTTTTTTATGCTCACAAAATGGAAAGAAATAAAAACCACTGTTTTCTGAGATGTGATCCAAAAGAGTGAGTTGATTATTTTCAAGTTTTTTATGGGGTTTAGGTTTTGGATTCTATTCACTAAAAGTATACAAATGCTTCTGAGTATGACATTATTTTCCCCATCCAAAAAAAAATTTAAATTAAAAATTTAGATGAGTTGCAGATGCAAGAAAGTAACTGGATGGAAGATGACAGCAGGCCAAAGTCAGAATGGCTCATTTCCCTCTCCAGCCTGGGCATGTCCTCTTGCTCCACAACAACTACAGACCTCAAACCGAAGTGAAAAATTTCCCTCACAAAACTGCCACCGTCTTCACTTGTACTACAGAGAAAACATGGATATCACTGCTGGGGCTTGTCAGGACATTGAGGCTGGACTGCAGAGTTGGACATAACCCAGACAGGGTCCCTCAGACCTCTTCTGAGGGTGCTTGCAGAAGATGGTTGGTCTTTCTCCTGCGTGGAGGTACAAATAAGTCTGGTTAACTTTCCCCTGCTTTTTAAGGGATCATATATAGTAATGAACACAATGCTCAGCAGCCCACCAGACCTCCTGCTAAGCAGGAGTCTGTAGGCTGGGCTATTAAAATAAATGAGAAATCACCATTGGTCACAGCATGAGCAGGATTTGCCCAGGTCTGAATGACATGAAGAAAAATGGAGATAAAATACAGTCATGTATATTAAAGTGAGGCTGTTTAAACAGTGGTTTTCGCAGTGATGCCTATTCAGTCCTTTACCCTCTAACATACTGGTTTTCTTTTCTCACAGGATGAGTACAGGTTGAGGCAATTTACATCAAACTCCTTCCCCAAACCTGACACTGGTAATTATTCCAAATTACAAGATTTGACAGGAGCCTGAAGAAGTGGCACTTAACTCCACTATAGCATTATGTCTTTTTTTTCTCTTTCTTAATCCCCTTCCTAAAAGCAGAAAAACGATATGGCACTCTAGGTAGAAAAGACTGACTGAAAATATAATGCTAGATATAAAAACATAGCTGCCATTATCGTTTGACTCTGCTTGCAGACAGGACTACAATTATGCACACTTGGACTTCACTAATGGTCCCTCAGTCCTCTGCACTCGGGTCCTTGATTTCTCTGCTCAGCCTCTGCATGGGGACTGCACAGAGTACGGAGATGTTGAGTCCCGCAGGCAGCCCAAGCTTCCTGGGAAATCTGAAGATTAAGCTGAGTCGCTCATCCTTATTCCTACAGTACCAGATTTGCAGCTCAGAAACAAGGTTTTGTTTTCATTCTGGTCGCGCCCATGTGCCGAAAGATGAGCCAGCAGGGAAGAATACCAGCCTGGCTGAACGGAGAGGTGGAACTCAGTGGAAGAAAAAAGGAGAGTTTATGACCTTTGGAAGAAGGGGAAGACAAAATCAGGAGGGCTACAAGGACGTCATGAAGTTATGCAGGGAAAAAATTAGAAAGGCCAAAGCACAACAAAAACTTAATCTGGCTACTGCAGTAAAAGACAATTAAAAATGTTTCTGTAAATACATTAGCAACAAAAGGAGAATCCAGGTGGGGCAGTCCCAACACAGCTGCTAGAATTCCCCCCTTTCCTCTTGGGAACTTCTATGGACAGCAAACCCGGCATCAAGTGGATGCACTTCCGCTTGAATGCAAGCCTGGGATCTGATGAGACCCCCCAGCTGGCAGCAAGTCTCCATCCATCCCTTGGGAGGGTGTCCTGGGAGGGGCTGGGATTGCTCAGCCATTTCCAGGGCCTTCAAGGCAATGGCTCATTCCAGCACCACTGGCTTTTCTGCCGGAGCACCACAATACTGGGGTACTATTACAGCAGCAAATTGGCCCATTAAGCCTCAGGAATAATGACTGCTGTTGGTAATTACACCTAATCCACTAATGAGCTATTGTTTGCTCCCAGCATTAAGGTAAGCTTAATGATGTGAAAAAAAAGCAAAATAGACTTGCCCCAAAACTGCTAAACCAACTTAATTGAACAGATGCTTGCTTAGCACCTGCATTGTCATGCTGATTCATAGAGAATTGTTTTAATTGCAAGATGATCCTCAGTGGATCGTGTTTCCTTCACCTTAGGGTAGGTTCAGAAGTCAGAGAGTAGGAATTGATTCATTTGGTGGCATTAGTATGAAGGTTTAGCACATGCAATGTGGCTTTTCATCTAAGCTGGCCAACACATGGATGATAAGGCCCAATAGCAGAGAAAAAGCTCTGCAGCAATAATAAGAGAACATTAAAATCCCCTAATAGGAACTGCAAAATTGAAACCAAGTGTTGTACAACTTAATTTCTGTTCTGTATGAATTATATACTTATTAAGTAAAAGAAATGCTAAATGAAATTTATAAATTATTGCAACAGCACTTGTGTAAAACAAAGTTGTGCTTTGTAAACTTTTGAATGCCAAGATTGATGGTTTTCATGACTTTCCCAAGATCTTGCAAATTTGGCCAGGCTGCTATTTTTGCAAAACTTAGTCAGTGAATTTATTACTTACACAGCAAAGTCAGTGCAGTTCATAACCAACATAAGATCTGCAAACATGTTATGAATTAGGTGAAAACAGCTTTTCCTAGAAAGATGAGACATTTACACTGTTTAAACATAACCTTTTCTTGTGGAAAACCACAACAAATTCAAGGTCAAACGTCCTTTTTCTGCCCCAAACTGCTAAAAATTATTCTATCAACACAGGCAAGAGGACACTTTGCTTCTCATTCCCTTAATTTATATACATCAAAACTAAATGCTGCAATTTTCCTTCAAATACTGTGCTGTTGAGGATATTGCTCCTGAATAAAATGTTCATGTTTTTATCTGCAGCAATTCTTCAACTGCTGGCTTTGAAATGTCATGGCAAAATGTAAAGAGGAAGGAAAAACCTGGATAAAATACCCAGGACTTACCTTTAGGGAGTGTGAAAAAAACCCTTGAAATAGTCTTTGCACCCTCTTTGTCACCAGATTTCTTGTTTTTCTTCTTATTGGTTGAAGTATATGTTTTTTTCTTCTTAGCATTACAAAAATAAGCAAATTTTATGTGCAAGATAACTCAGAAGACTGCTGTGGTTGAGATTAAAATACTTTTGGGGGATGCTGCATGCCCATTTCCCAACTTGATATCGCACTAGGTTTCTTATAAAGCATATTTCATTAAATAAGCTGCATGAACATGCTTTCCTCTTCACCTTGGGTTTAGAAACTTCAAATAACCATTGCAGTCTTCTTGAGCTTCCTAGAGAAAAATACTTATGTTACACACCCAAATAATAATCCATATTCTTCAGAGCCGGTGTGGCAGGCACATGGTTTGAATACTTGTCCCAGAAATGTCCTAGGTTCTTTCCATCTCTCCCCTCAGTTTCTGGCCACTAAACACCTAAACACTTGCAATTCCCAGCTTTCTGTCTGACACTGTTTTCTCTTTATGGGCACTGGAGGAGTGGGAAGGGTTCCTCTGGGAAAGACAGCTGGGGAAAACTACTGAGAGCAGAAGGAGGACCAGCACTCTGCTGTTTACCCCATGGGCTCTGCCAGAAGCAGCATCCCATCGATTTGAGTATGATTTCTCTTGGGATGATGCAATCAAGAATATTTTTCTTTGAACAAAAGACCGTGTCCTCGTTGGGTGCTGAGGACGTCACACCAGCAAAGTCAGCTGATAACTGGGACAGAGACCCCAGCACTGATCTGGGAGAGGAAGGGCAGGAACTCTTCTGGGACCTTCAGGCAGAAGTGGCCGTACCTGTGGAAATCAGCACCGTGCTTCTGCCATACTTGCGGAAAAGGAGGTGGGAAGGGAGGCTCAGATCTTGAAAATGTGGTTTCTGATCTGAAATACTCAGCCATCATTCCCAGCCAAAGGCTCTCCCCCATGCCAGTGCTCAGTATCCCCCTCTGTGGTTGTGCTTGGTGTGAAAACCAGCGCAAGACCATAAATCCATAGCTCGTGTCTACGAAACACTCATTGTCACAACTGTTAAAATCTGCATTGTTGAAATCCAAATTCAAATCCCTTGACATTCTGTTATGTTTATAATTTCTCAGTGAATGGCCAATCAGAACAACATAATACAATTATAATTCTTTCCATTTTCCCCCTCCATTTCCTATACAGGTGCTTTTCACAGACCAGGAGGAAGAGTTTTGGGGGTTGCTGTTGTCATCTTTCAAGAACAAGGTAGCAAGAAAAAAAAAGAAGTTGCTCCTGGCAGAAGTGCAGGCTAGAAATAAAATATTCTCAGGTAAGTACCCAGCTCATGACTTGATATTTTCTTACAGAGGATGTTAAGCTCACTGCTAATAGCCATAGGAAATAGGAAAAATCCTACTGTTTGCCCTTTTTGAATCACTTGATGCCAACTCTCTCTGACCTCACCGCCCAGTCTGATTATCAGCTTTAACTGGGACTGATCTATCAGCTTCACTCGGGGATCCTGCAGTAGATTCCTGTACCAAGAATTGATAATAACCAGGACAGTTTAGAAGTATATGAAATACCGGACTTTGGGGTAGCAGGGGGATGAAAGAGAAACAGTATTTCAGAAATTGTAGTCCTGTCGTCTCTCTTTTCCCCTGAAGCAGGCTTAGAAAGCGCTTTGCATGAAGGAGGCAGAGAGGGAGAGCCGCTCTCCACAATCACTTCTGTGAGCCTTTCAGACTCAGGTCTCAGCCCTCCCCTGCCCCGCGGCAACATCCCACCGCAGCTCCTGTGCGTAAGCCTGACGTCAGACTTCAGAGCACTCAGGATTTCACTGAAAAACCAATTTACACATCCCTCTCCTTAAATTCCTTCCAAATCCCCAGTTAAGTGCTAAATGTCGCAAGGTTGAAAATTTTGCCCAAATGTTATTTATATGTCAAACATTGTGATGCAAAATGTATCCTATGGTTGTGGGACCTCCTCTTCTCATTAAAACATTCCATGCCATAATAAATCTGTCTTGTAGAAGCTAATTTATGTCTGAGCAAATGATTTCCCTTTTTTTTCAATAGTATAAATGTTTAGATTGCAACATTTTCCCCTCGCTGGAGGTTCTGAATCTACATTTAGGGGCACAGCAATCTCACTAACACATTTTCAGGTTTACTGCTTTCACTGTACCTTGCTGGCCAGGCCAGTGGGCTCCTCAGCCCTTGGTGAACACTTTTTGGGTCATACATCTATCCCCTTGCAGACAGACATGACTACAACAGAAAGAAAGGTTACATTTATGGAGTTGGCAAAGCAGAGGAACACATTTTCATGCAGCTGCCTAGAAAGGCAATTCTGTTCTTTCATAGAAGCTGGGAGAAGGACAGCAAAAAGGAAGGAGTGGCCAAGGCTTTTTCAAGGAAAAAGCAGCATTTTCTGCATCAAGCTCATTGAATTTTGCATGTAAGGGCTGAAGGCTATTAACTCTGGTTGTAACAGAATGCCCTGGATGGATTTTAGATGTGGACTAGTATGGCAACACTCTTTGGATCCCAAGGCAGAGCTAACATCATGGAAGATATGCTTTGTGGGATGATGCGAAGCCTTTTAATAAGACTGTTCCTGCACTTAATGGCAGTTTTTCTCATGCGTGTTCACTTCCACACTCTCTTTGCTCGGGTCCCATGTGCCCCAAAGTGTAGGTCTCCTCTGGACCCCATTTTATACAGTTCTTGCTATACTGGACCTTCATTCCCTATAAGAAGACAGCAGTTGGGCTTTTCCATGACTCTGGCCAGTCATCCCAGCACACGACTCTTTTATACTAACAAAGAGGTTATTTTCTCAGACAACAGATCACAACCTCATTTTCCCTTTCTGAGGAGATTTCCCAACTAATAATACTTTACTATGAACAGAAAATTGTATGGGATTATCAAGGATTTTTAATTCATTAATTTGGATACATTTTATGTGCAGAATCACCATGTGTTCAAGCCAAGGCTGAGCTAGAACCACACAAATATTACACATCGCCTTGTTAATGCCAGCAAAGCCCTTTTTATTGCATAATTCTGCAGCCTGTCTGTAGTTTTTATTTCATTAATTTTCATCCTGATAATTGGAAGCAGCTTCTCTCCTTGCTTTTTTAAGGTTTAATGAGCTACATAACTTCATGCCTCCCACTGAGGGGCTGTAGGTCACTTTGCACTCTGGAGAGCTGCTACACCTTTCCTTACTTCTCTTTTACTCTCCAGCAACACAAGATAATGTTTATTGTCTTCCAGCAGAGATGTTTGTGCACTCATGATGTGTCTGGCATGTAGGTATGATCTTCTCTGCAGAGAAACACAAATTTCTGAGATGGGGAAGATTCTTGCAGCAGTGATAGTGGGACACGATCCTGGAAGAGCCCTGGAAGACCTGGATTCCTCTGCTTGCTGTGCCCCTCAGCTATGAACTGGCAGTGGCACCTTGGGTCTCTCAAAAAGCCTCACCAAGTGGCATCAATACCTGGCTTGTTCACTGGACAGTGGTTTTTGCAAAGCAGTGATTTCAGCATCTGCTAGAGAAATACTAGAGAAAGAAGTCAACAGCGATGGAAGTGAAAGTGTCTATCAATGATGGAAAGTAAATTCTTCTGGCCTAGGGTACAAAAGCTTGTCCATGTATATGGAAAACCGCAACACTGCATCTTTTTTAGCTTCTCAAAACAATGACCATCCAGGATTCTACTCAATGGACTCAAAATACCCTGGATAATTTGCCAGCTGAGGTAGGACACTGTCTTGCCACAATCCCTCGAGACTCGAAAGAGAAAGATGGCTTCATCCAACAGGAAAGTCAGCAGGAATTGGACTGAAACGTCTTTCTGAGCTATAAAACCAGTGGATTAAATGCTCATAAGCTTGAAATATCCACAATGGCTATCAATTCACTTCACCTCGTGTTTCTTTATTTTTCCTGATTTCTTCCTTACAATTTGAGAGCGGTTCAGAAATCCTTGAGCACCATCCCAGTGGGGTGTTCATTTAAAAAATACTTATATTAAATTCTGAGAACTCTGAGTGTTTTAAGAGAAAAAACATTAAACTTTTTTTTCCATGTTGTTGACGATTGCTCTTGGAGTTTGCTCTGTTTAGTTTCTAAGGGATTTTTAAGTACACATTTTCAACTGAATTAAATGTGCCAAAAATGGCTTCAAAGACCCCAGAAAAATACTGTCCTAAAACAAAAATGGGCTCTGTCCCCCTCTACCAGTTTGACTGACACAAACCAGAGCTATGAAAAAGCTGTGTACACATGTCAGGTTCAGCAACTGCACCATCTGAAATGCAATTATCTTGAGACCCTTTTTCCAAGACTTTTTTTAACAGTCCCAAAACTCAAGAGATAAATGGATACTAAAAAAATAAACCACACAAGCCTCATATTCAGGTATGTAAAAAGGCATCCTGAGTTGTCCTGGTTTGTTCAGCTCATCTTTAATGTGTTTACAATGCAAATTAAAAAGCAATCATAGCTTTGCTAGTTTTTAAGGGTGAATTACTCTGCACAAGGGAAAGACCATGCACACCAGGAGTCTCACTCCTAAAAAGCACGTTTTTGAAGCAAAGTGCTAAGTGACCTAGAAAAGCACACAACAAACAGGGGTCTTGTCTATACAGGAGCTTTGCATTGTACTGTGGCCCATAGCTGTATATGGATCACATTGAATAGGAAGCTATTTACTTATTTCGGTACATAATTCCACCTAAGATAGTCAACAGCCAGTGTAAATAGGAGCTTTATTACCATTTGTCACCTGAAAGAATGGCCTCAAAAGCTGTCAGTTGAATTTGGAAGGCAAGTGGTGCCCTGCACATGGAAATGAAAGCCCCTGTGTTTTCTGCCTACACAGCTCATATTTAGTTGTCATCTTTTTACATCAAGTTTAACATTGATCTGCCCTGGGGGCACACTCTGCTCTGCATTGTGGGGGGTCCCAGTGCACAAACCTGTTGGTGCAGCAAGCACTGAGCCCCGCGTGCTGGTGGCTGGTTAGAGACACCCACCCCCAACGTGCCTGGCTTGGGAAGGTTTTCAAAGCATGTCTTCCCCCTTCTCTTCCTCCTCCTCTTCCACAGAACTCCCTCCTACAAGCCATTTCTGGAGATAGGATGGGGATGATCTTTGCTTCGGTTGGAGCTACAAGCCCTTCTTTAACCAGTTAATGGGCTGCTCCCTGCAATAGGGTTTGTCCAGGTAGCAAAGACTCTGGGGGTCTATGCTGGTCTTCTGAGTATATCCCAAAACATCTTGGAACTCTATAAGGTGGAGTCTTGTCAAAAACACATTGAAAGGAACCCATTGGGTGATGCGTAAAATCCGTGCTGGGTCACATGGATGCTGTGCTTGGAGGTTCTCAGCAGCTGCCACCACCCTGTTGTCACCACCTGGTCCTCGGGAGCGGCATGAAGGAGCACGATGTGTACAAGGAAGAGCTGCCACAGGTTTATCGCCTGTATTTGTTCTTAAATTCCAATTCATTGAGGGAAATGATCATCAGAAGAGGACACCCAGTAAAGCTTGTGTGATTTCTGCAGGAAGATAAATGTGCTAAAGTAGTAGAATGCCCTAAATAATTCCCTGAAATTGGAGGAGCTGCACATTTTCAACTGCATCACGGAAGGAACAGTAGCTACATTTGAGGAATATCCACACCCTTGTTTAATTTAGTTTTTCTATTTCTTAAAAAAAAAAAGTCCCAACCCACAAGCTCAGTGCTTTTGGATTAATAACATATACTTGTCAGCAAACAGTACATTAGCTGGCTCTTGGCAGCTCATCAAAACACATCATGGAATGGAGCTGCTTGTGTTTACAAAGCAAGGGAAGGGCAGGACATGCTGTATAACGGGTAGCAACTCATTCTCTAGTCCATACAAATGGGCTAAAAGGCTCAGAGGATCTATGGCGTGAACAAGACAGAGGAAATATTTTTTCAGTTAGTCAAAATGGTTTATGGGCTGTGATTAATGAAACATCCACCGCCTGTTTGTGTTAACAATAGCCGCATCCATCAAGCAGAGTGCAGGTTTCTAATTCAGGCTACTGGCGCAGGCGCTGCTTGGAAGCCACCTCCTCCCCCAGAACAGAGCAGTGTCGCAAGAGAGGGACCCGGCCCATGCTGGCAAATGAGAAAATAAGCTGAAAACTCTTTCACAAATGGATGAACAGGCTCTTACTAAAGGCAGTGAGTGCACAGACTTCCTACCAGCTTTATCATTTGCCCACAGATTCGCACAAGCAGGATCTGCCCTGTGACCATCATCCCACCAATCCTCAGCCTGGGCGCTGAAGTTACATCACTGGTGTAAGGGTACCTCAGAAATAAGGAACCACAGCACCATCATGCTCAGGGTGTTCCCAAGCCTGGACAGAGAGAGTGGGTGTATTTGATTGGATGACAGCATTCAATTCCAGTGTCTAAATTTCTCATACATCTGCTTGGAATGTAGACCTGCATGACTCGTCCATGTTGGTTATGCAGCTTTTAGAGCCAACAGCTCTTCAGCTGTTCGGGTCCAGGAGACCAAGCCAGGACCCCAGCCCTGACACCAGCTCCTTGTCTGGCCTTGGGCAAGCTCTGCAGCCCTTCCTCATTCATTCTCCATCTTAATAGTATTTGCTTACCCACCTTATAAGTACAGAGAGAGTTTGTTTATATTGTAGAGCCCTTTGAAGTTGTAAATCCCTGTGAAAATGTCAAGTGTCACTATTATTTTATACTTGGTTGGTATTTCAGATTGAATGAGAGCCTTAGTACACGTAAATTGAACGCATATTAGGAGGTTTCAATTTAAAACATCAGCCAGTTATTGTAGCCTGAAACATCTTGCTCAACTTAAGATAACTATATAGTTAAAGCAGAAAAGACTGCCAAAAGCCAAAGATGAAAGAGGTTAGAATAACACCATACAATGCAAAGGTGAGGAGGCAAAGGCGGGTAACCCTGAGGATCAGGCGTGTAGTGGGATGGGAAAGCTTCCTCACAGTGACTCAAATGTTTTATTAGCTTTATCCAGCAATAACATCCCAGCGCACGGGGCTGTGCCATTCATCTGTGCACACAATAACCACTGAGCAGGGCAGGAGCAGAGGTGCTGGAGGTGTTGCCCTGAGGCGGGGAGGGCAATTTTGCAGGAAACCTGCATTCCTGGAAAGGCAGGTTGGGCTGGGACATGCCTGCGCCGCTGCTGTCCCCACTTCATTGGACGTCAAACATTTGTTAAACGTCTTTTCTTTGGTAAGTGCTGGGGGATTTTTGCTTTTTAAATGTTCACTCACTACCATGCATGCATAGTGGTGGTGGGGAATGCAAATACTGCTGGAAAACTGGATGTGGCCAAAATTCTACTGCCAAAACAAGAGGAAGGTGTGGAATGGTTTGCAGCAGTCAAATTTTTTTTTATATATAAATAGGTTGTAGATAATACTCCTCCCAACAGGTCTCTGAACATTATTGTTACTTGTCCTTTCCTGAGGCAATATCCCTTGTTGGTTTCTTAATTTATGTTGTATTTAAGAATGAGTTATATATATGTTGTCCAGGAAGGTACAATGGCATTGGGAGGGGCAGAAGAGCTGCATCTGCTGTTGCATGACATCTAGGGAAAGCCTTCTGCCAGTAGGAGGCTTGATGGCCACAATAAAGATAGGCAGGGAAAAAAAAAGAAAACAAAAAAAATCTATGGCAATGATGATACAGAAAGTATTCTTTAAAAAATAACAGAAAAGGGTTCAAAAGGGCTCCAGAGAACAAGCTTATTGAGAGTGGTCAAGAGTTGGCAACTGGATATAAACACCTCTCTAGGAAGTTTGGTCACTGGGGACAAGTGTTTGCCAGGCATCTATGGGCCCATCATACCCACAGTTTCCAAATTATTTCTTTATTGCTATTTTTCATTTTCCTAACTGGGCAGCTGCCATGCATGCAATGGCTTGCAAATTATTACATCTTCATATAAACTACATGCAGCACACCTGAAATGGAGTTCAGAGCACCATGAAATGTCCATCTCGTTCTATTCAAATATTTTGGCAGGATCTTCTCCTCACAAGAGCAAGTTTGCTCTTGCCCTGTTTCATCCTACAGCAACTCCAAAAAGTCCCTCTGCTCCTCAGAAGAGAAACACAGACATTCAAACAGCAACAGCAAAGGATTCAGCAGAGGCTCGGAATGTAGAGTGATGGTCATATGGAGTGTTACAATTTTATATAATAATTTTTCTCCCTTTGAGCTCCAAAGAGAAAAATCCCTCATGAAAACATTTTTCCTCAGGAGCAAGTAGGAGATCTGAACCACTCTAAAGCCAATGAGCTCAGCAGCAACCTCTGCCCATGCAGGACCAGCACTGCCTCTCCTTTCCTGTTGTGACCTGGAAGAGCCAATAAATTACCTGGTGCTACTTTTTCCCTGTAGAATGCAGGAAAACCAGGAGCCAGCCTGACTTGAGGTAGTAGCCATTGCTTCCCTCGCTCCCTGTTGTTGCACTGAAGCATGCAATTTATTTCTGCTGCTCTCCAAAACTGTCTCTCCTGCACCTCTCCTGCATCTCTCCTGCACATGGTGACTTCAAAACTCAGGTCCTGGGTGGTATGAAGGGCTGACCAGCCTTTTGGGTATGGGACAGCTTCTCTGCAGGGCAGCCCTGTTTTTTTCGAAAAGACAAAAATGTTGGAGGACCGAATCAATGCATGAGCTCTGTTGCAGAAAGTTCTCCTTCACCTTTGACTCTCATCTTCTGGGATGGATTTTCACACAGTAGCTTTTATTCCACTCCCTCCCAGCTCTGACTTGTGTCTTAATGAATTTTCTCCTTTGGCCTCCTTTCTGTTTGCAAGCGTGCAGGCTTTGGATGCACAGCAACTGTTTTGATCTAAAATTCCAACACAGGGTACTTTGCTGGGAGGCATTCTTGCTGGGAAGAGCAAAGGGTAGAACTAAACCTTCCTTATTTTGAACCATATGATCTGGCATAAAACTTTAATCCCTGTTTTTCAACGCACCTCTCCAAACTGGAATGGCTGCAAAGGAATTACGTTTCTTGATATAAATCAAGGATTTGCCTTTGGTTCCAGCCCAAAGTGATGCCAATTTTGGTTGTCTCTTTCCAAAGGAAAAATAAGGACAGACTAAAATTCTGAAACCTGAGTCCCCTTATCTCTAGGAAATGAGGCTGGTGGGTGGCTTGGATGGGCTGCAGTAGAGAAGGAATGCCAATCCTTGCTTCTTCTAGCCTTGGCAGGAAACTGCATCCTGCATTTGAAAAAACTCCCCAGCAAAGTTTTTTTCCTTTAAGGCAAAGTTCATGCAAAAGCAATCACAATTTGATGAAACAGAGTTTTCCAGCCCATCCCCTCCAAACCCCATTTTATTGGATAGTTTCCACCTGTGCTTTGCATTGAGGATTAAGGAAGGTTTCTCCTCTCTGCCTCTGTCTTTGTAATCCTAGAAGTCCATCAACAGCCAAAGACAAATTTGCACATAAATTCCCAGCTGATCTGCAAGCAGTTTTCATTTCAAATTCCACCAACTCCTTGACATGTTCCTCTGCCTAGCAAGAAAAACCAAGACATTTTGAACCAGCAGTTCAGCAGGTAGGCAGCAGCATGGCTGCAAAGGAACAATTCCCAGTTTTCTTTAACAGAAGATTTGGGTTCAACTCTCCTGAAATGAGGTGGAGGGGGGCACAATTACAGCTGCTTAGGAACATTGGCATTTAGAGGATAAATTGATGTTGTCAGCAAAGAAAGAATCACCATAAACAGATGTATTGGCTTTATCCAACAGCTGCAAAAATTGAGAGTTACAAACCACGTCCTTTATTGGATTTTTAGTCTATTGGGGCGTTTAGCACTTGGCTCTACTAACGAGATTGTGACAAGTGTTTCCAAATTATCTACAAGGCAAGACTTTTCTAAAATATGCAGAAAAGGAGGGGTAGGGGGCAAAAAGAGAAAGTTTTTGCTCTTATTCTGATCATCTGGAAAATAAAAACTTCTTGTTGGACTAGAATTAGGAATTTTAATCCTTTGAAGTCAGTAATGCTCAAGAGGAAGCTAGATGCAAATGAAAATGTCTGATTAAACTGGTAAATATATTGCCTTCTGTTTGCAGGAGTGGAAAAATAGGTCTATAATAAGGTACATTTTTTCTGAGAACTAAAGATGGAGGAAAAAAAGCTTTACTGATTTTTTAAATAATAATTAATAATCCATAGCTAAGACATCCAAGGGGATATTCTTTAGCCAGACCACTTAAAATAATATTCACTAAGCCCGTCTCTCCCACCAGTGCAATTTGTTGTAGCCTCACTCAAGTGTTAATAAAAGTTCTGATCTAAGCCGTTTATCTGATGATAAAAATATTACTTTTGTAGTCTTGAAATCAATTTCTGTATATTCTTTTCACCCAGACATTCCATCTTTTCTCTCAGTTACGTAGCAGTTCACATTGCCTCTGAAGACAGCAATGAGACGGGATGCCCACACTTCAGGCATCAATAATATGAACAGAACAGTCGCTTTTGCTTGTTTTCATAAAAATAGGAATTGACCCTTTTGCTGCTCATTCAGTGTTCTATATTTAAGGAAGTATTCTCAATTACAGAATTTGGCTGTCAGCCCTTTTCTGTATAAAAGACAAATATGTTTTTATCACTCTTGAAGTGTTAAGTTGTTAAGTTCCTTAATATTTCCTCTGAAAAGTAGACTTGCTCGATGAGATTTCATCTGAAATGTCACGGTATTTGCATTTCAAAGATAAGTGCGTTCCAAAAGCAGTCCTGGAGCAGGACTACCAGAGCTAAGAGGGGTCTGGCTCAATGTTTTGGGCGAAATAACAGAATTAACAGCTTCTCATGAGCAGTAGGTCTGGATCTGACCTCAGTTCCTTTGACAATAAATCACTTCAGCTCTGCCTCCCTTTTGTAGTCTGTAAAACCCAGATTATATTTGCTTGTACCAATGTCAAAACATAAGTGGTGGAAAGAAGAAATAAAGTTAGGAAGGAATAAAACTACCTCAAAGATTTTCATGGAAACTGCCACTGAAGAGGAGGACACCACAAAAGTTTGATGGAGGAGCCAGAGTGAAGTCACATATAAATTTATGATTTGGCTGCAGTTTTCATTGAAATCAGGACATGATCCATGACAACGTATTCCCACAGGAGCTGCTGCAGTGGTTGTTGATCTCAAGAGGTTTTTCATCTCACAGACACACAAATGCAGGCTCTGCTGTCTTTCTCCTGAAAAACCTCATCACCAGATGGTGCAGAAAAGAATTCACAGTTCATAAACGAGGAAGTTGTTGTTTAGCAATGCACGATAGCAGTCACTTGGCCATGCTTGTGCCTTGGCCAAGGCTCACCAAGGAAGGATCAGGAACATCCATGAAAGTGAGCAGATCAAAAATCTCCCACCCTCAACAACCTCATGAAATTAGATACACTCATGGTTTAATTTTTCCCGGCACCTGGAAATTCAGATTTACTAGGTGCTTCCATATCCATAGAACAAATAATATGTTTCCCAAAAATGTTTTAATGTGAAATACTATATGGAAGTTGGGAATTGTCCTGTCAAATCCAAGTGTCCTGGGTTATGATGCAATGGGGGGAAGGTATGAGGTTCTTAAATATGGTTGCAAAATGACATTATAGTAATTTCCAAGCTCATAACTGCTTTTGCTTTTTGCATTTCCTGTGACCATCATCTCCACCAATTTTTTTCTCCGCTTCCCTAGAGCCATGCTTCTCAGAGACCCTTCATTTTGCCTCTTACACAGTTTTGTTCAGCCGTGTAATAAAATGGCATCTTTTATTTCACATAGCTGGGATATTTTGTGGGAGGGGAAGATTTGGAACAAGCGCTTCGTTATCATTTTAGCAGAACATGGCAATGACAACAAAGCAGGACAGCTGATACAAATCATCCATTTTATAAGTTCTAATACAGATAATGCAAGGAAAAGAAACACATAACAGAAACCAGATATCTCAGTAGGGCTGCTACACGCCATCCGTGGCCTGGCCATTTCAGCTCCTTCAAATGTTCTTCATATTCCTTGTTAGGGTTTTAGGAAGAGTCTGGGCAGAGGCAGGGCTTCATATCCGGCATTTGAAAGGCAGTTGGTTTCAGACTGTGGAGGTTTTGCTAGCAGGTCAATTTGGGGGAAAGAAATAGATATGTGCTGGTGAGGAGCCGAAAGGGATTTGGTGTTTGTGGGGAATTGAGTCCCAGGATTCAGGGTGGTGAAAATCAGCCACTGCCCCCTGTGCCATGGCCGCATGTGATTGTGGCATTCCCATGAGATGGCAAGCTGATCTCAAACTGTGGGACTAAACTTGTTTGGGATTTCAACTTGTGTTACAGGCTCTCTGCAGCTGCTGCATTCATTTGGGGAGAGAATAATAGGGGAGAGCCACAGCCGCCTCTTTGTCAGCGTGTGCTCCTGGGCCGTCCCAGGGAAGGCTGGAGCAGTTTTGCCCGGTGCTGCTGTGCTGGGCTGGAGGCATCGGGGGCTCACAGGAGCCAGCAGTGCCCTGTGTAGGCAGGTGGGGCATCTACCCCGGCCAGGGCCACAAGCGTGTCGTGTCACCACAGGCTCCGAGCACAAAAGAGTTCCCACACACGGAGGAATAATGTCCTTACACACCCTCAGTTAAACGGAGCTGGTTTGAAACACCACTGTGAAACATTTGTTTTCTTTTAAACTTGTTTTTCTTCCTTCCAAAGGTCACCTTAAGTGGATCCCAGGTACATTTTTTCTCCAGGTTGTTTTTGAGCCAGTATTGACTGATTGCCAAATCTCAGCCCTGCTGATTGCCGGTTTATAACACGCTGATAAAGCCGGCTTAAGCCGCTTGTGCTCTCCCACACCAAAAATGTCCCCTGTCATTCCTGACCCTCTCCCTCCAGTGCCTCCCGCATCCCACCCCAGCTCACTGCCTGTATCCCCTCCATCCCTGGCTCCCCAGGCAGCGCTGTCTCTGGGCAGGCACACCAGGCTGAGAATGTCCAAGGATGAGAGTGGCTTTTGTCCCCAGCACAGGCACTGTCACTGCTGCCGCCGTGCACACCAGGGCCAGGGGAGCTGGCCGGGCACCCGCTGCCTCCCCACAGAGCAGCTGCTGCCTCGGAGCTGAGTCGTCTGACAGCTCTTGGAGCAAGCATTTTACCAAAAAAAATTTCCACTGGGGTAAAAATGAATTAATGAGGGTGAAGGAAGCTGACAGTCTTTGTTTCTTCTTCATTTTTCAGCTGAAATATTTTCATGTTTTGTCTTTTTATTATTTTTGATTGGCCAGGTTTTTTTTTTTTAAATTGCTGCAGACAGTTTTTAAAAATCTAAGATAAACTAAAATATTTCATCTAATCTCAGTCAAGGCAAGTTTTTCTGAGTTGGTGAAAATTGAATCTTTGAGAAGAAAGGAGGTTGTTTCTTTAGAAAATGAAAATCTTTCTGTTTCTGGATAATATAAGTTATATGGATTTTGCCACCGAAGAAAATGAAAACAATTAATTTCTTTTCCAAGTAAAACATAAATTTTTTTCTCAATATGAAGCCAAAATATTTTAAATTTGTGCTCATTTTTGCCTTTGTTTCAGAAAAACAAAGCCAGGGCTTTGGGTGGCTGAGTTGAATGTCCTGGGGAAGACATATTACTGCCCCGAAAGCTTCTGTGGGATGTTATGGAGACATCGTCTTTCAAGTGAGATATAAAATCACAGCCCAAGCTAATCGTAGGCAGAGGGATTTTGTGGTAGTCGTTTTGCAGCGATCTGGGTATCAGTTAGAGGGTTATAGCCAAATTTCAGCTTCACTCTGCCTGCAGAGGTTTCAGGCTATGTACACAAAGAAATTCTTCATTTCTGTAGTGTGGCTTCACGCTGCCCCATGTTATCCCCGGCATTAGCTACCAACAGCTGCCAGACAGGGTTTTTGTCCATGATGTATATTTTTGTATCGTCATTTTGTTGAGTTTATGAAAAGATTTAGGACAAAATCCTGGCCCAAGTCAAATCACTGCTAAAATTTCCGTGGACCTCACTAAAGGCAGGGTTTCTCTCAGAGGATTAAAGCAGAGGGGTGTTGAACTGTTAATAGTGGGAGAAAACTCTGAGCAATGAATTTCTTTCCCATCTATCAGCATCTTGTGCTATTCTGAAAAGTGCTCTGAGCACGTTGGAGTTTTCTCCCTATTTAATCATGATTTGAAGCTTTTTCACAGCTCAGTTTGGACACTTTTTGCAGGGATTTGAGAGCAAAAGCCATTTTGGTTCATTTCATTAAGCACCTCAATTCAGGGATTTACTTCTAATCCTCGAACAAAAATATCTCTCGGAACCGAGTCTCCTTTGCAATGTTTGTCTTCATAAATTGAAAAAAAGAAACACTTGCCAGGAATATTCACTGTTATTTACTTAATTTTTCTATTTCCACGGGCTTTTTACCAGTGCTTCCGTCCCTCGCAGCCTGCCTGGGACTGGCCACAGGAGGGATTCAAACTGCACATTTGTTAAAAAATCAGAAAGCTGTTGCTCAAGCCTAAATAAAAGCATGGATTCATTGGCAGCACAGGAAGAAAAAAAGTTATTTACTTGTCAAAGTCATTGTAGAAATTGAGTTTTACTGAACAGCTGTAATTATAACTAAAACAAATTATTACGCGTTAACATTAGCACGGGTAAGAAATAGATGCTTGGTTACTGCTGGGGTGGTTTGGGGCTTACCCTGGGATGTCACAGGATTGTGTTTCTCATCACAAAAAATTTTAATTGGGTGATGCTCAACCAAATTCCTCAAAGAAAAATTAATTTGCCCAGGTGCTCCATCTTCTGTGAAATAAAAGGTTGGAAAATGTCCTCTTTGTCCACCAGGTGGCACGAAGGGAAGCACCACTGGAAACCGGCTGGAATATTAACTCCTTGCTGGAGGGGATGGTGAGCGACAGAAGATCCCACCAGCGCCCATACCAGTGTTCCCCAGGGGAAGCCACCTGTCCTGGGAGAGGTGGCATTGGCAGTGTGGGTTTGGGACATTTGTGCCTGTCCCCTCCAGTCAGTGGCTGGACAGAAGGGCTTGCAGGAAGGGTTTGCTTCGGCTGGGTGGTGAGAGAGGCTTTGGAAATCCCCACTGCTCTTCGGGGCACAGAATGGGTGTTGGGGTCAAGGAGGAGACACTTGGGCCAGGGCACCCATGGAAGAGGGGGTGCAGAGATGGGGGCAGTGAGGGGGTGCAGACATGGGGGCAGTGAGGGGGTGCAGAGATGGACAACGGTGGCTGATTCACTGCTTGGCCACGCGGAAATGGAGCGACCTGAGAAATAAGGAGGGTTTGATACAGAGTATTTGTGCCCAAAGGAGAGGGAGTTGTGAAATCTTCCTGGGGTCATAGGGCAGTGCTGTTGTTAAACATGGATGGAGGGGGCAGCTAATAAAGGGGAGAAGGTTTCTGGGAAGAGCGGGAGCCTGCTGCAGGTAGCAAAATACAAATGAACCATCATAGGCAGAGAGGGAGGGGAGGAGTGTGTGGACTTTCCTGAACAGAGGGGTGAGGACAGGGGTGAAAACAAGCGTGTCCCAAGCTCGGTGGTGAAGGCTGCACAGTGTGGATCCAGCTGCAGCCAGCTGCTGCACTGCCCAGCCCCAGCCTGGCTCAGCTAAGCTCAGCTGGGCTCGGCTCCACAGTCCCTGGCCGTTGCCTCAGGCCGTGCGGGAGGTTTTAGCAGAGACACCAGAAGGTTTCTATACCTTTGGTTATCTCAGATAGAGAAGGTCAAGAATGAGAGAACAGTGCAGATGTAGCAGGAGCACAGCAGTGAGATGCAAAAGAGGCAGAAGGGCAGCAGGGAGGTTTTAGCCTGGTCTCAGCCTCCAGCCTCAGCACAGGCATGAAGTGTGATACTGGGGACATCCATGAGGAGCATGACCAGACTGGACCTGGTGGCCTTAAACCCCTACAGCAACTGGCTTTTGACCAGACTGAGGAGAATTAAATATTTGTATAAAAAGGAACTTTTACTATTATCTACCATAGAGGTGACCGGTACGTTCAGAGCCCAAAACTAAGCCTGGAGTTAGGAACCCGTCAGTGCTGAGCTACTGACTGTGGCCCTTTGTTCTTCCCTGATGTGTCTTTGCTACCTGCCTGCTCTTCCCTTCAGCCTCAGAGCAGTTTTTAGGCACTGGGACCAGGGCTGCTCACAGCCATCCCTTCTCACCCCACCCACCAGAGCCTGGCACTGCACAGGGTGACCACAGCAATGCTTCAGCAAGGAGAGCTCAAGGATGGCATTTTGGCAACGTGTGGTATCCCCTGGAGAAATCCCAAGACAGGCAGGAGATGCTGGAGCATGGAGGGGAGAGCTATGGGGTGAGCAGGAGCAGAGGGGTAGTGCGAGGGCAGCAGGCAGCCCTGGGACAGGCAGCTGGAGCATGGAAGGGAAAATGCATTTTGGGATAAAAATCAGCCTGGTGTGCACAGAAGAAGCTGACCTGACACATCTCTTGGGAAAATATCAATCCTGTATTTGCTGACCCCAGGGATGCTGTTGAGTTTCATGTCAGTGTCCCTCCATGCTGCACATGGGATGTAGGAGAGAAACATCAGGGAGGTGGATGGAGTAAATCAGTAGGAACTTGTCGATTTCAAAGCCTATTGTATTAAAATATGTTTATATCTTGGTTCTTTATTAAATATAAGCAGTTTTCTTCTTGTATACATTTCTACATCTTCAGTGCAATCTGCTTTGCATCAGGCATTGATATATTGGTATAGTATCTGAAATGTTAGCTCTCAGGGAATATAAATAGCATATTGATATTAAATCTGCTTTCAAAAATAGTTACAGGACAATAAATTTGAAGGACTTGAAGGTTTTTAATCACCTCTACTTAGTTATTCAGGGACGGGCCAAAAAAGCAATCATTTAAATGAAAGAGCCAGAAGAGACACAACAGAAAATTCTTATGCACAATAATTGCTTTCTCTACAAATATTTACACTGAGGCTAAGAAAATATTTTGGAATTTTACAAATATCTTTCTCTCTTAATTTTTCCAACACTTTAAATATTGATCCAAAAGAAATCTTATTGAGGCTGGTGGGGTGTTTTTCCTTTTTCTTTTCATTTTTGTCCATTTCAAGAAATCCTAAATAATGGATCTGTGGGGGAGGTCGCCACCGGGAATTAAGCAAGGACAGCTCATGGTACTTTGCTGGACCCCAGCCACTGGCAGCAGCTCCCTCTATTGCTTTTGCCAGTAATGCAATTTTATTAAACCCAGAGATACTTTGGCTGTCGAGATACAGCCGAATGGAAGCTGCTCCTCTGATGTTATTTTTGTTTATGCCTATTAAAGTTCTGAAAAATGAAATTCAGGGGAATGCAGGTGGGTTGGAGAGATGCAAAGGGCTGAGGAAGAGGGTCTGTGTTAGGGCAGGGAGGGAGTGACAGAGAGAGGCAGGATGCTCATATGAGGTGCCATGTCTGCAAGAGAAATGGGGCAAAATAATGCACAAGCCACAAAATTAGGAATGGGGAAGCGGCAGGGTCTGACAAGGTTGGTTTTGTGGCTGCAGGAAAAGGCTAGGGCAGACTTTTTAAATAACCTCCTGCAAGTTGCCTTAGGCCCTGCAAAGATTTAGTATATTATTGAACTTAAGTCACTTAATAGCCCTGTAGGACTCAATGGAGCTATTCATGTGAGTAAAGCGTTGGTCTTAGCAGATCTGCTTCCTAATCTGCAAGGCAGGGAGAGCACTACCTCGGGAGAGGGCTGCAGCAGCAATTAATGCTGAGGCAAAGCTGGGCCCTGGCATCAGTCACATACCTCTATCAGTGCCCATTAACCACGTACCCCACATACCCCAGCATCCTGACCAGAGTCAGCCCTCAGCTCTAACCCAAAATGTTCTTGTCTCAGCCATTAAATTATCTGGTTTCTTTTTGAAACAAAAAAAGTGTGCTTTAAGTATGCGGTATGGTTAAGGAACAGAAATGTAAAATACAGTTGCACGCTGTCATAAATTCTGTCAATGTTATTGTTCAACTCTCTAAATTTAAAATAATGCAAAAGCAGGTGAAAAGGGTTGTAGAGAAGGCAAAAAGCTCATTCTGAAATAAATTCTAAGTGTCACTCTTTTTTCAAGAATGTGAAACCCCTAATAAAATATAAGTGAGGCAGACAAAAGTAATCTGTAAACACAGATCCCAGGTTCCCATTTATGGCAATCAGTTTTATTGAAAGTCAATTAATAAAAAGCTTTGGTTTAAATGAAATTAAGTATGAGTCCATCTCTATTTCCCAACAAGATGAAGTCCTTGAAAATTACCAAACATAGCTGCACACAAATTGCCTTTTCCCAAAGAGAGCTTCAGCATCTCAAAATATGTCCTGGATGAGAGCAGTCATATCCAGACTGGGCACAGCTAATTGGTACCCTGGAGGGTTTTTCCTCTTGGCATTTGAGGAATAATGAGAATCAAAACCATTAGTAGGCAGAGAAAAAAGGGTGATAGAAATGCTAGCCTGCTTTTTTTCTGTCATCTTCATATTATGTTATCTCTGGGCAAATATTCCCACTAATTTTCCTTCCGAAGTTCAGTAACTCTTTTAAATCACTGTGTAACAAATGCAGCTCTTCATTGAACAAAGTTTCTAAGAATTGCTCAGGCAGGTGATTAGTAGAGATGATAAAAGAAGGAGTGGGAGATACTCTGTTATAGATCACATCCTTTTTACTAGAATAGGTCACACAGACATCACCCTAAACTAAGCAGTGAGAAATGTGAGGGGTTTTTGGGTTGGGGTTTTTTTTTTTGGGGGGGGGAGGGTGTTTTTGTGAGTTTTTTTTGGTGGTAGTAAGTATATTACACTCTTTCTACCTTCATAAAAAGGAAAAAATCAAATGCACATGTAAACTTCTTCAGCCTTGGAGATGGGTGGCTGCTTAGTGTCACACTGGAAAGCAATCTGGAAGTCAGAATTGTACTACTGTGGTTATCATCAAAACTAATCAAATGCTGGTATCCAAAAGTGTGAAACCCTTTCAGCAGGCAAATCAAAAAATGCACCATTTCTCAGAACCAACGCAGACCAAACAAGAAATTACAAACACATGTCTAGAAGCAGCTCCAGCTCCATGTATCCCGGCAAGGAAACGCCCCTGAGGTGTGGGACCCCCATCCTTCCTTCCCTGTGTACAGAGACATCCCTCAGACTCACCCAGTCCTTCCTCTGAGACCACTGAGGGGGTCACGCTAATCCCAATAGGAACAGAACAACATCAAGGAAAGGTCTTGGAGAGAAGCACCAGGAGAGAGATGCAGAGAGGGAAGCAGGCTGGCTTCCCTGCTGACCAGAGGGCTTTAGCTGCTGCCCCCTTTTTTATTCTACTTAGAGATTACTTCAGATTTTCAGAAGGATTTTAGGGTTTGGTATTTTTCTGGAAATACGTCTTTTAACTGACATTGAAATAAAAATTTCTCCTGGACCTAGAAAGATGTAGTGCTGATAATAGGTAGAAAAATATTGCATGGTTGTGATTTTTCTGAGGGAGGAGTACACTGCATTGCCTTACTTGGGTAGTTCTCACTGATTGAAGCTTTACATCCCATTCTGAGAACAGTCAAAATGTGTACACAACCCAGGAGGTGAAAAATTTCCGGGACTTATCATCAACTTTCTTTAAAAATTCGTTAATTCTATATCATTAATTCTAATTCATTAATTTCGTTGGTAAGACCTAGTGATGCTGCTAACCCTGTATTCCTCACTGTCACCACACAGAAGAACAACCTTACATATGCTTTCTGCCTGGATAGTGGATAACTTCAGCAAGACAACCAAAAAAAATGTCTCAAATTACTGCATCTTCACCGCACACCCTGAGGTCGTGAACATAAACCAGTAAGATTCCACTCTTTACCAGTCTCGTGCAGAATACCTTCATGAGTTTTTCAAACCTATGAATGAAAAGCACTGAGTGACCCAGACCCAGGATGAGCTGAGCAAGGGGAATCCTCTCTGCCAAACACATCTTGCCCTCTGTAAGTTATTTTGATACCTAAAGGCCAACTCAGGACTAGGTCCTGGATGTTTGGCACTATCATTTGCAAACCACTGAGAGATACAGAGAGCAAATGAATAGACCTGCAGAAAGTTGTGGAGTCAGAGGAAACTGTGGGAAAGCCTGATGTCTTCAAGGAAATCAGACTCTGAAGTGTTATGCAGGAAAACACCATCACCACCCACCAGTCACCTGCCTGCAGTCATTCCTGAGGCTGAGCAAACAGCAGCTGTGGCACTGTAGGTGCTGAAGTTTAAAGCAATTTCCCTGGGATGAGCAACAGCCAGGATGGCACCGACTTTGGGATCCAAACAGGAGAACTGGCAACTCTGAGCTATGAGGGAGAGGATGTGATCCAGGGTGCAAGCACCACCACAGACCCCAGCACAGCAGGGCAGGCACAGTGTCACATGAAACAGCCACATCTGCTTGCATTTCATCACTGAAATGCTAAAGTTTGACTTTGGCTTGACCTTGCAATTCACAAGCTCTGGGGAAAAAGAAAAAAAAAAGAAAAAAGGAAAGAAGAAAAAAGTAACAGAAAGCAGCTAAAAAGCAAGCAGCAACTAAAACAGGCTGGAACCTCATGGTACAGGATGAATCAAAACCAAATGAGCTACTTTGCAATATAAGCAGCGTCTGGTGGGATTTTGCTGAGGATGCTGCAATATTTGAACTCCTTCTCTCCATAATACAAAATCCCCAAATCAATCTGTTTACACCAATGTTGCCTGAACATTTCAGGATTCATACCTGGAAGCCCTTTGAGAAAAAAACATTAAAAATCCTCTCTGTTGGCAAGATGTGGCTTTTCAAACCCAAGATTGAGACATACTTGTTTTTCAATCATCCCCCCAGGAAGCAGTCATCTAATTCTAATTAATAGTTACTCCCCACGACCCGTGACTCAGACCCTTGCTGGAACGGCCCGTGGGTTTGTTCCAGGGAATCTGGCCCACTGGGTGTCTCACATGACTTGGGCAAGCAGCTCCTGGGACAGTACTTAATCAATGTCTAATTGCTGCTGGTGATGCTGGTCCCCAGGAGGCTGTGCTGCAGGCCCCTGTCCTTCACTGGAGTTGCCCCAACTTGTCCTGCTGCCCCCCCAGTTTTGGGACATGGTGCAACCAAGAGCTCTGCAGACACCAGGCTGCGCTGAGGGGTTTGGATTTACCAAATACACTGTGACGAGTAACACATTCACTTCCACACCACCCTCCTGGGTATTCAAGTCTTTTTTTGACCGCATCACTATTTAGACAAGAGATCATTAAGTGTCACCAAGTGTGTCAGTGGGGGTGAAAGAGGAGAAGCTGTTTGCTCTGCTCTAGTCCCACTGATAAATGCATTTCTCTCCAGGTATGAGCTACAGTTCGGCCCCGGAAAATGCATTGGAGATTCAAAACTTGTACAAAAAATGAGGCAATGTTTTCACTTCTGTCAGAAAAAGCTCATCAGCTGGTGGGCAACCACTGGGTATGTGTATTTACAATACCAAAACAAAATAGTGGTGTCTGATGGTCCCTCTCCCTTGTTTTCCACAGTATTCTGAGGAAACAGGCAGGGTAATATCTCCTATGGAAAGTCTATTAATGACTTCAAACTATCCAGTCCTTTTCTAAAGGCAGAGTCAGTGCTACAGATATGCTTTGAGGATCTTCTTCTCCTCAACCCTACATATATCCTGCAATCACACAGGTCAGTGTCTTCATAAGCCATGTGCCAACAAAATGTCCCCTAAAGCCATTCTCAGCTCAGCCCATGGCAGCAACACCAGACCACCAGAGCTTCCTCCTTCCACGGTGCCAATATTTAACATTTGTGTGAGCTTCTGGCCCTGAAAAGGGTCATGAGAAAACTCCGCAGGATTTCAGCAGGACCAGGATGCCACCTACTGCTCTTGATCTTCACTCGGGTGCTCCCACATTAAAAGACAGGATAAGGAATCACTTTTTCACACCACTGAGAAGAGGAGCCCAAGGCTAGTTGTGAGGACACAGGGAGCAGGAAGAGGGCAGAAGTTCAGACCAAGGGGAAATACCAGATCATTGCTGCCCAGCCTTTTGCGCAGTGATTCCAGTGCTCCTTTTCTTCTCTACACAAATATTTGTATGACCCTTTAGAGACATTTTCTTTGGGTGATCTGACTTTTATTAGAGATGCCAAAGCCCGTGGTGGCCTCTCACCACAGGTCACCGGTTAGAGGCACACGGCAGGCACGATGGTCTGGCACAGCGACCAGATCAGCCCAAGCTGTGACCTCGGTCCAGACATGGTTAATTCTCTCACCTCTTGCCCTGACTTGCGCTGCCTGAACTTTTGTTCATTCAGCTGATGATCTGTGTCATCCTTTATGCAAACAAGCATAAATTGACTAATTAATCTCTGGGGTAACCCTCCTGATTTCAGTGGAGCTGCAGTCAAAGTGGAACAGATCTTTAATCTACTCTTCCTGTAGCACAGCCTTTGCCTTGTCCACTAGTCAACATAGACCTCTAATTATATGGATTTGACTCTTAATCTTTTCTGGTCTCAGGAGATTCCAGTTGCTGAAAATTATGAATTTCACTTGGAAACTGATGAGGGTCTGTACAACATCACTAAAGCGTCTGCTGGAAAGCTGAGGATGTTTTGGACCTGTGCACCAAAACCAGTGCTGGGGACTGAGTGGCTCAGGGTTAACCAGCGTGCCACGGGGAAGCCTGAATTCCTGCAGTTTGGCTCTCATTCCCAGCCCTCAGCCATAGCAAAGCTTGCTTGTGAAAAATGCCACATTTGAACTTTTCTGCATTATTTCAAATTTGAAACCAAAGCATTCATCCAGGGCAAGACAGAGTCCTTTCTGAAGCACAGAAGCAGACAGGTGAGAATGGGAAGTGTCATCGTGTGTTCAAGTGGCTTCACCTGAAAATACATGCCTTTCAAATCACAGTCAGAACCTTCTCCATCACAGGCTTTACTGTTTTTCCCATCCTCTATCCCATAATTTTCTTCTCAGTATGTGCAGCTGAAGGTTTTGTGAGAGTTATTGTCAAAGACCAAACAATAGATCTGAGCCTTGGCCAGGAATCTGAAGGTTTCCCTTTTTTTTCGAAATGAAAAAGACGAGTCGCAGTTGACAGCTGTCCATAAAAATTGTAACATACAAATCGTATAATATAAACTAAAGAGAGACCAAAAGTACCACAGAAAAAAAAGAAAAATGAGCTTGTTAGAACAGTCTGTATTACAGCTGTTTCCCTTGACAGTTTTCTGTACCCTAATACGCTCAACAAATTGGCAACCTGTCCTTATATATTTGCATCAGGATTCCCTTAAGGGAAATGTCTATATTATTCTGTTTTGGATAAAGGAAGCAGTTTGATATGACAGGTAGGTCAAGTGTTTCTTTAATAAAGCATATGGGTAGGAAGAAAGAAATAGGCTATTGTCAATGACTTGACAAATAGGTAGATATGCCCCCCTTGAGTATAGCCATGGAAAGCTACTAGATAAATAGCCCTTGTTATTTTGATTTAACCACTTGGCTGCTGAATACATCTTTCCTCAGAGAACAGCGTCCTCAATAAAGGTCATACCAGAGATTATTTTATAGTCTGTAGTGAGGTGTTAACTCAGTTTGGATTTTAGTTACACAGAACAAGCCTGGACAAAAGTTGGAAATTAGTTGGAAATTAACTTCTGTGTGATCTGGATATGTGTTATATTTATATGTGATACAGGTGGACATTCAGCATCACTTCACCAAAGTTTGTCGTCTCAGTTCAGCATCTTCCCTAGTGGCCCATGATGCTGCCCACACTTTTCCACTCCAAGGGACCATGAACAGAAACTTGTCTCTCTGTGACCAAGAAGCTGGATTTGCCCCTAACCTCAGACATATGCACCCTTTGCACTCACACAAACAGGCTGAAAATCCCCATACTGCTGATTTGATGGCTTCTGTCCAAATCCAACCATCAAGGCTTACTTGGGACACTTCTGAGAGAAAACCAGCCCCAGAACAGGAAATTACTCAAGTTCTTGAAGATGCTGGGATTTACCAAAGAAAGCCACTTCTGAAGGTTGAGGAAAGATTTTTCCCAAGGTGAACCTATAAATCCTTCAGGAGCCATCTCTAGTGAGGTTAGATGTGGAAATGGGAAAAAGTCTCCGAGCCTGTTTGGCTGGTGAAGCCACCCACTGGTGACACTGCAGGGATTTGGGAGCTGCAGTAGCCAGGTCCAGCACAGCCATAGGATTAGAATCATAAAATCACAAAATGATTTGGATTTGGAGGCCCTTTAAATGTCATCTCATTTCAAACCCGCTGTCATGGGCAGGGACACCTTCCACTAGACCAGGTGCTCCTGGGGACATCAGGAGGGGAGGGACCCACTGTCAGACACACCGCGGTGCCTGAAGCCCCAGAGCTGCTACAGCTGGTCACAGGAAAACACCTGAGTGGTGCTCAAAGCCTGAATTAGGTAAACACATATTTAGGGAGCTTTTACAGCAGAAAGCACACTCCTGATCACCTCTCGAGTCCCCCTTGGAGCTGTTAGGGGCTGTTGTGTAAACACAAGGGAATGGATACTTTTTAAGGTCTTTACCCCAAGGAAGAAGGTTTCTATTGTGGTAGCTTCGTACAAAACCCCTCCCCTTGGGTGCAGCTTGGCAGGTAGATTTATATACTAGGATTTTTTTTTGTGCTGAAATTCGGATAAAAATTCAGATCAAGCTATTTAAACTACTAAAATAAAATTCCAAGAAGATCATAACTGTGAAGATACGTGATTTTGTCATTCTTAAGAAAATACCTCAGCTTTTTATAATATTGCATTTCTTGGCCCCTTAAGCAGTGTTTGTGGACCTGCAGCTGCCCCTGCCAGGCTGGGAGCTCATTGTCCCCACCCTTGGTCAGGGCATCACTGAGGAAGGGAAGAATTCTCTTTCCTTTTCAGCTTTTTCTTGTAACCAGGACCTCAAAAAAGAGGACAGGACATTTCAAAATTCAAAAGCAAACTGGGAAATAGCAGCAGCAGGTTGACCCATCCACACCGATACATCCATCTGAATGAGCCATCCGGGGTCCCCATCCACCTTGGGTCCCTCTCCCTAGGATTGAGGAAGGGTGCACGTAGAAATCCAACCATGATCAGTCTTCCCACTCTCAGCTATTCCCAACATGCTGATTTAATATGTATGCCCTGGTCATGACGCGTTGATAAAAAGAGCTTAGAAAAACCAATTTGTGCTAATTCTGAATTATCTTCCAACATTATTATCTTTTTTTGCCAGCATTATCTTTTTCCAGCAGCATCAGCATGTCTATTATTAATTAGCTATAGGTTGATAATATATAGTCATACATTAACATGTAATATGTTGTTATTACAAACCACATACTATAGGCAAGTAATTACTCTATGTTATATACATATGCCATATATTAGATTACATTGTATTGTATTATACTTTGGCTATTATATTTTGACTATTGTATTAACAACAATAAAATACAAAAGCTTATCTGGAATTTCTATTTTTAGATAAATGTGTAGATAGATAGATGCATTAGAAAAAAATTTTAGAGACCTAAAAGAAATCACCTTCTTTTTCATTCTTTTATTCTTGCCTTTCTGATACAGTCAATGTGATTTTCCAGCTGCAGAGTCTTCTGCCTGGAAAAAGCTGCTCTTCCCCATAATCAGTGTAAACTGCTGTTCTCCTTATCTGCCAAAAAGCACATATTCTCCTATTTATACCTGGGCATTCCTATACTGTTGACCCAAACAAGGAGAGGACAGAGCTTCGTATTATCATTTTATTCTTCACAGAAGCAGAAAGCAGAATTTATGCCTCTGCTTTGGGGAAGTCCTTTTCCCCATAGATGGTAGCACACACAGCTTGGCAGCCCCTGTTGTGTTTTCCATATTAAGCCATATACAAGGGCAGCAAACAGGGAGGTGTTGACTGCACCCGTTACAAAAATCAGAGGCAGAGGAAAAGTAGTGGTTGGGCTGGATGATCACATCTTGCCTTTCTGCTTTTCGCAGTAGTCCAGAAGGAAGACCTGACTGCTGTTGAAGCCAACAGAAAAACAGTGGCATTATGCAGAGTGGAGCTACACTGCACATTTTTGTTGATTATTATATTAGTTGTTGCTAGACTCAAAGGAAAACTCATGCAAAGGGCAACACAAAGGCACATCACAGTTTTCAAGGAGGCTTTGCCTTTCAGAGGGCACAGGCTCATTATCCCTGGAAGTATTCAAGTCCAGGGAGCTTGGACAAACCTGGTCTGCAGAAGGTGTCCCTGCTCATGGCAAGGGGCTGGAGCTGGGTAGTCTTTAAGGTCCCTTCCAACTCAAACCAGTCCGTGATTCTATGATTATGCTGCAAGGCTTCTAAATGTCTTCTTGGAGATTTTGTGCCATTATTAATGTCATTAGCGTTGTCACTTCTTCTGTCATGACTACCCATTACAACAAGGAGCCATGGAAAATACATGGCCTTTCACACAATGAGTGTGAAATAATACATGGCCTTTCCTTTCTGTCAGAGGAGAGATCAGTGGTGAAGCACCTGGTGGGAGCGCAACCCCAGACACAACTCCCTGAGACATCACACTGTCCCAAGAGTCTCCCAGACATACCCAGGTCTCCCACAGCTCACGTACCTCCTTCTCCTAAGCAATGCACGCAAGATTCTTCGGAGAAAAAAAAAAGGCAGGAAAAGGAGCAGAGCCTTGTTTTAGTAATCTTTTTGCAGAGCAAGAACTGAGAATTTGGGCTTTTCAGTAATGGTCCTGGAGGTTGAAAATTAC
Source organism: Lycocorax pyrrhopterus obiensis (assembly GCA_014706295.1). Lineage (NCBI taxonomy): Eukaryota > Metazoa > Chordata > Aves > Passeriformes > Paradisaeidae > Lycocorax > Lycocorax pyrrhopterus. The sequence continues at coordinate 16,942,675 of JACSVZ010000018.1, forward strand.
AGGCTGGAGTTTGGGAAGAGCTGTTCCTTTAAATGATGGAAATAACAAAATAAAAGGAAAATTTCCTACATTCTCTTCCAGGGAAACAATCTGTGTTTCAGCTATATGTTTCTGTTTAAACTTGCAGATGCTTCTGGTGCTATTTAACATATTTTTGCATTTGGTGTTCCTGTTTCATTTTGTTTCCCAAAACCAAGGAGTTTTGTTTCACATCCCCTGGAGAAGTTTGGGTTCTGGTCACTTAATTTTCCTCATTCACAAAGACAAAAATCATGTGTTTGAGTTGCCCACTTTATAGGAAAAGAAAAAAAAAAAGAGAGAAAAGAAATTATTTTGGAATAATATATCTTCTTTTCTTTTTCCTTCAATGAAAAACACTCCCACTTCATTTGTATTTCGTGAAACTTTCTTTTTACTGATTTTCTTTTCCAAATGTAAGTTTCAGCCTAAACCAAGCTGACATATTTCTTTTAATGTGTTTTTAAAATATGCTTAATGGTGCTGAAAGCTAAGAAAGCTCAAATATAATTCCAAAAGCCTGAGCCCACCAGAAGCCTAATGCAAACATTATTACAAAAACTCTGCAATGGTTAGAGGTTTCAGGGAAACCTGGGTGTTCATTAACGGCATCAGAAACGTTATCTGCACGAGGAAAATGTGTTCTGTTGTTTGGCATCTTGATGGCTGTTCAATTTTTCTTTTTTCTGCACCCAGAAAATCTGTTTCCAATGTTTCTGCCACAGAGAATATGGAACAGCAGGAGCAGGAGCAGAAGTGGATGCAAGGGGGGGATTTAGTGTTTGTTATTCAGCTCACATCTCTGGAAGGCACACTCCCTCTCCCCAGATTTCTCCCGAGAAATCTGCTGAATAAAGAGTGGCTCCAATATGAAGGGCAGGAGAGAAGAAGAATATTTCTCCTATCCACATGGGACAGGCATGAGAGTTGTCCAGCAAACATTAATCAGTAGTCCTTACCTTTCCCCAGCATTTAACTTTTGGCAAGTGGAGGAGGATGGTCAGCGTTTGGGCAGACTGGGAAACAGCAGAGGGTACGGGAGCCCTGGGGCAGCCAGAGCCGAGCGCTTGTGCCCCTCGTGCCAGCTGCCGTCATCTCTGGCACTTCCAGGGGGTTTTTCACTTGGCCAGATTGTCCCCAAAGGATGTGCCCCCAACACACACTGCAAACACTCGTCTGGCCTGGCCCAGGAGGACCAGCATTCCCCTGGGCTGAGCATCCAGGAGAGCACTGATACTTCAGTCCTCAGTGAAAGCCCATCTGTGAAGATCCACGTCCGTGGGGTTTTCAGGAGAAGAGCTCCCTTACTCACCCTGGCACCAGCCCCTGCTATGCAGAGGCAAAATTCCAGCTGGGACTCTTTGGTGGTGTCTGGAATTCTGCTCCAGGCGAGCACACAGCTCAAGCATCGCCCTGAAATATTTGCTGGGAAGCTACTGCTGTAACTTCCAAAAGAGGCAAAAGCAGAGGTTTCTCTAGATGTTTTTCCCTTCCCACCTCAGCAGGGCAGGACCGTGCTTCATTTCCTCTCCAATCAAAGCCTTTCTGGTCACGCATGGACCCTGGGTTTTCACACAGTGACATTCCTTTAAAGGAAGGGGGCACACAACCCAAATAATCTTCCTGTGGCTATGCCATCAGCAGAGAAATAGCACAGGGCTTCTCTCCCTGCCAGCCACAAAGGAAGGACTTCATTCAACACCAGCGCCTCCCACCTGCACTCGTTGTGCCAAGAAGTACATGGAAAACCGGACTGCAGTGCCTCTGCCTGTTCCCATTAGGGAAACCCTTCCTTCCCATGTCACTTGTCACTGCAGACACTGACTGCCATACACAGCAACGGCTCATTTTTGGCTGTGTCACCTCAGCACTCCTTCAGGTGACCCTGAGCAGAAGACTGTCTGTCAGGCTGTCCTGCACTGACGGGTTTTCCCAGGGAGGAATGGTGTTAAACCACTTGTGTTGTCCCTCCATGTGTGGCAGCTGTAGAATGCCCTCGCCCTGACATTAATCCTTCCTATGGGTCCCCTATTCCCCAAAGAAATGGGTCTTGAGTTGTGACAGGAGCAGCACCTTCCACAGCAGAGCTGATTACAGGATGGAGACCTTTTTTTTTGTTATCTGAAGTATCCTGTGGATGAAAAGCAGAAACAGCCTGTCCTGCACCCATCCGAATCCTCCATCAGCCTCCCTGGCTGCTTCATGTGCTGGCTTTGAATTCCAGCTTTGTCATCGAGCCGCATCCAATCTGGCACAAACCCCCAAATTCTGTTATTTGGAATTTCACATCCAGCTGTTTCAGGCCAACTTCTTTTTTCACTTGTTTTTTTTAAAAAAGTCAGAACTAACAATTACATAAACACAACTTTTTTCTTTGGGATTTTTTTTCCCTGCACTTCAGATAGGAAATTATCTTTGTTAGAAAAGATATCCTTCTCTTCAAAAATGTGCTTAGCTGCATGAATTCATTCACAAGAATATTCACTGTTACTGAATTAGCAGCAAAAAAAAAGAAAGAAAACCTGAACTCAGTGAACCATGATCAAGTAATCCAAGGAAATCAGCTTGTTTCTCTCTAGACAGTTCAGAATACCAAATGCTAAGACACAAGAATCCCACTAAATATACCTCTTCTCCTAATCTCTGTGAATGTCTAACAGTATTTTCAATTCTCATCATTTTATCATGAGTCATCTGCATTTACTGGTGATTTAGAGCCTGGATCAATTTTTAACCCAACAATTTAAGCTTTTTTTTTTTCTTTAGCACATATCCAGCCTTTCTGAAAGGCACATGAGTGCAAAATGTTCAGTCTTCAGTTAGCGAACAAAAGAACCTGATATGAAACATTTTCAGCTCTGGTTTTAAGCCGAGCTCATGATTTCTGAAAGCTTGGATTAAGCAATATGGCTGCTTGAAAACAAAGAGACTTGAAACAATGTGGAGTGGAGTAAGCAGTGTATTTGGCACACAAGGCCTTGATTTTATTTCTATTCATTATTTTTTTTCCATTTCTGTTTGCCCACAGAACTCTTTTAAAAGCATTATTCCAGGTTTCAAAGCTCAGCACCAGGCTGAGCATCATCCAATTAGTCCTCATCTTTCCACCTCTGACTATGAATTCACACTGGGTAGATTTGGGAGGACTATGATGATTATTATTATTATTATTATTATTATTATTATTATTATTTCTATTGGGAAGAAATTCTTCCCTGTGAGGGTGGTGGGACTCTAGCACAGGTTGCCCAGAGAAGCTGTGGCTGCCACATCCCTGGGAGTGTTCAAGGCCAGGTTGGATGGGGCTTGGAGCAACCTGGGATAGTGGAAGGTGTCCCTGTCTGTGGGAGCTGGAATGAGATAAGTGTTAAGGTCCCTCCCAACACATACCATTTGATGATATGATATGATATGATATGATATGATATGATATGATATATGACAGGACTAAAGGGAAGGCAAGGTCCCATGTTGAAGCTCATCTTCAGCCACCTCCCTCAGGCACGAAGGGGGATAATCCAACAGCTCAATGGGATGGAGATGCCCCTTGGTGCTCCCTCCAAGAGCCTTTCCCAAAGCTGTGGGAGGCTGTACACTGCAGCCCAAACAGTTATGAAAGCCTGATATATATATTGATATATAGATATATAGATATACAGATATATAGATATATAGATATATAGATATTTGCTTTATTCCTTTATTATATAAACACAATAAGAAGGGAGCAGAGGAATTCAGCCAGCAGCCAATGCAAGCATCGCCCACAAGCGCTGTCAGGGCAAGCCCTGGCCGTGCCGTGAAGGAGCCTGACACAGAGAGCAGCACAGAACACACAGCCCTGTTCAGTCATGCCTCGGGGGTGGGGCAGGTGCTGCCAACTGCCCTACACAAGCCCCATGGGGACCCTGCTCTCAGCTGAGCCCTGGGCTGGGCAAACACCCCAGGGAGGGCTGGAGGATGGACAGCCACCTCCAGAGCCACGAGAGCAGCCCCAGCAGTGCTCCCGCCAGCTCTCGGTGTGCCAGTGCCCACGGCCACCGGCAAGGCGGATGGTCAGAAGTGGTTCCCATTTGGGGAAACAGGCAAAACACCATAAATCATATTTAGTCTGCTGAAACATCCAAGTGATAAAACAATTGAAAAGACTACTTTATTTATAAAACACATATGGAGGCCTTAATCAAGCTAGGAGTTAGGTAATTTCTGCCAATTAAGTCTCCCTCATTCCGCAGTTGGAAGCAATCCAAACAAAGGCAGAATTATCAGCATGTCTATGTGCTGCAGCCCCAGAAAATACCTCTTATGTTGGGACTACAGCAAATCCCTCTCACCGTGTGCAGGGAAGCTGGTGCTCTCAGCTCCCCTGGACCCGGGAGCAAAAGAGAGCTTAGAAGATTTACCTAACTAATGGGTAGTATTTTGAACGTATCCTGTCTAAGTCTCTTTTCAAAGCAAAAGGCAGTATTGCAACTAAGTGGCAAAGGGATAGCATGAACTCCAAGTTCCCATTTGGAAACAGTTTACATCTTCCCTACTCTTGTTCTCCTGCTACTCACTGGAACTGTTGGAGGAGTTTTTTGCTCAGTGTAATTTATCCAGGTCAAGGAAGTTGCGCACATTGCCTCTTGATGGAATATCCCCATTATTATTTTATTTGTCCTACTGGTGATCAAATGGTGAGAATGCCCTTGTACAAAATAGTAAGAGACGTACTGTGGCTATAATTATTCAATATTAGACATAGAATACCTGCCACTCAACATTAAAAAAGAACATTAATTAATTATATTATTGTAATGAGTGATAAACTGACAGTAACAGTACTTTGAACGCCTATGCAACTTCACACAAAAGTCTGAGACTTTGGCCACACATTAATGATCCTTCCAACACTCCAATAATTATTAATACATTAATTTTAATTAAGACAAAAGTGAGACAGATTTATTTCATGTGGAGGTAGCAAGCTTGCACGTTGCTCTAATTCAAATCATTCCTCTGCCGTTGCAGAAATGAACAGTGGAGCCAAGAAATCTGACTTAGATGCCCAAGCACGAAATTATGATCTTCAAACCTTCATGACTTTGCAGGAAACATCTATAAACATCTGTGTTTTCTACATTAAAGTTGTCCAGATGTCTAAAATTCCCAGAAGTTCTCTGCTGCTCTCTGTGCATTTGCAGCTCAGGGCTTATCTCAGACGTAAACTGTGTCGGCATCTGCAGAGAAGATTCCTCCACGTGTTGCCCCTGCAGCACCCAGCCTGACAGGCTCTCACATGAGAGAGGAGCACCCTGAGGTCCAGCCCAAAACCCAGATGAAGTTTAGGAGCTGTACACAGAGACTCCCTCTTCCAAATGCAGAGGACCCCCTCCTTCTTGTGCACCAGGTTAGTGCACCATCACAGCCATGGTATCTCATCAGTGGAGCACCAGGGAAGGTTGGACAGCAGGGCAGCTCTCGCAGGACCCAGGAGGAGCAGGGGAGCACCGATGGAGGGCACAGCCTGTGCACCCTCCTCCAGCAGCACAAACAACCAGCGTGGGGGTGAGGAGCCCTTGCCTGTGCCATGCCCTGTGGAATACTGCAATGGCAAGGGGTGTGGGTGTCTCCACCCCAACCCTGGTCTTTCCTTCACCTCTGGAGGCTGCAGACGTGTCCCAGCAGGTCAATGTTCTTAACTCTTGGGGAAACACTGGGGCCGGGTGATGAAAGCTGTTCCTGCAAGGCGGAACAGTGACCTGAGGATGATGCATGTTTCCTGCTCCTGATGTGCAGGTGAATGGCTGCAATTAAAGCGTGTCCTTCCTTCTCCACTCACATGGGCTTTGCTCCTGCCCAGCCTCAGCATGCCCTTGTCAGGCTCAGGATAACACCTCATCCCAGGCATTTCCCGGGCATAGTTCAGCATCTCACCGTGTCTCATGCAAGCACAAGATGCTGGAAGTTACTGCACTGCTCCACAGCTCCAGCAGCAGCAGAAATTGCACTTCATAGTGCTCACACCAGTAAAAATACGGACAAGAGCCTAGGACATGCAGTGTCAGTAACAGGGACTTTGTTAGAGATATATCAGATGTGCTCCTTCAATTACACATCACAGATACTGGGAATGAACATGGATACTGCAAAGTGAGAGTGACACAAAAGAATGAGCACCTGAATCTGTCCACTGGGAGACCACACCAAGGAAATATATAAAGTTCTGGTATCACTCTTTGAATATTACTCTTAAATGCTCATCTGCATGGAGAGGCAATTAGCTCAAACTCCCTTTCTCCAAAAGCATAGTGAGCTGCAGAAAAAGCCATGCTGATTCTAAGCTGAAGACTCAGGAATGAAGAGACAAGGTATAAACACCTTCTTGCTACTACTGAAGGAGGATCTCAAGACCTTTGAGCCAAATCCTATTTTTTGAGGCCCGACTTAAATGATTTTATTATTTCTAGAGTTATTTTAATGATCCATTTGAATAAACAGAGAGAGTGATTCGTTTCAGTCTCTTAAACAGTGGATGCTTGCATCCTCAAGAAGTGACTCTTGGTTTATCCCAGAGCACAGCTAGTTATCATGACACCAAAATAACATCAAACCAGTTCAGCAGGTGACTCAGGGATTGTTTTCACTAAGCAGATGTCTCACTGCAAGGAGAGTGGTAGTAGAATTGTACACCTGCTTTTCAGAAATGCTCACAACTCCAAAGGTGGAGAACCTGGGTATCATTGGAGCAGAACTGTATTTTTAAAAAAATAAACAATTATGGGAATTAACTAAAAACAAACTGTTCTCCTGAACGGTATCATATTGGTCAAAATGTCTTTCAGAGGAGTGGATAGGTCCAAGGTGGAAGCTGGTGCCCAGTCAGAGCCATTCCCAGTCCAGACAGGGACATGTCTCTGCCCAGCCTCATAAAATAATGAAAGGAAATACAGAAAGATTTGCTGAAGCACTAACTCCATTTTCATTAAATGCTTTATGTTAACATCAATTTCACTTACAATAGGCAATTCCCTATTTCCAGGTACATTTTAATGCTTGCCTAAGCTTCACTGGTGAGGTGTTTTTATTGGGGGTACTTAATAGTGGATTTAGATTGCTTTTTGTTCCACTGTAATCCCAAATCCAGATTGAAGAGATACTCTTACGTGGATGCTGAGCAGGGAATCAATGAAACTGTGCTTGTGTTTAACTCAAGTGTTGTGTTGCATTGGGGAACTTGTACCGGAAAGGTTTATTCTCTCTTCTAAATTTCTCCTTTTTCTGAATTAGTGTTGAAATTGTGAATTTGAGGTCACATTAGGGCTTGCTGTAAGGAGTTTCAGCATCACTCAGTGTCAACAGGATCTCAAAGAACCACAAAGAACAATACCAGCACAAAATCAAGGGGGAAATGGAAATATTAAAAATGGGAGGGGTAGTGCTCAGCAGCAATCTTTGAATGCTGTGTTTACAGGAGATCTCAGAAAAACTTTTCCTTCTGCCTACCTGGCATAACCTCCTGCTGCCTGCTCATACTGTCCCAGAACTGACTGATAGAAATTGTGCTGCTAGGCAAAGGTGAGGAGAGTTGGAAAGTCACTCCCATTTATCTTAAATATTTGAACCAGGTGCACCTACACACAAAAGAAAAAAACCCAAAAGGTTGCTATTCATTACTGTATTGCTGCAATTGTTTGTTTTGTAATTAGTGATGATAGGTAAGCAAGCTGGAAGGAAAGCAAATAAGGAGTTAGTAAAGGGAGCAGCATTCCAAGTGGGCAGAAAAGCAACAAAATGGGACCTGAAAATGACACTGGAAGGGTACGCTAATCTCTGTTCACTTACTACTTCATTAGCACCTGACTTTCAGATTCAGGGTTTTGTGCCTGAGCATACTGAGGGGATGGAGCTCCTGGATCAGCTCCAGGCTCAGGTGTGCAGCAAACTGTGCCAGGCCGGTTGTAGGACATCAATCAGCAGGTTCTCGTTGATGAATTAAACCAGCAGAGAGGCTTTTACCCCAAGTCACACAGCCAACGGAAAGCAGAGGGGTTTCCACTGACTGTCATGCCCAGAGATAGAGCCGGTATAGCTGAAGCTCAGTTTTGCTGTTTAAAGAGGGGGAAGGGCTTCCCAGGGGCGGTTTTTGCTGAGATTGAAGGTTTTCAAGCAAACAGATTGTTTTAAAAGCCCATTTCCATCACAGATTGCATAATGTTTGAAAGCTTGGAACTTCAGATATGCAGAGTGTTGTGTGACATTCCATGGGGCAAAAGAGTAACAAAAGGGGGAAATACAGCTTGGCTGCATTTAGGAAAATACTATCTAGCAGGGACCCATGGTCGAAGCCTGTGCTCCTGCTTTCGGCTGACTGATGGCTCTTTCTGTGATGGCTGTGACTGCCACCTGTCACCCTGCTCGTGACAGTCCAGCTCTCACCCCCTCAGTGGACCAGCAGCAAGAATGGAGATGAGGGTTAGAAGAATATTCTTCTGGAAAAAAAAAAAAAAAAAAGAAGACAAAAACAAAAACCAAAACACAAACCAAAACATGTTTTGGGGTTTTGAAAGCCCCATGTTGCACATGCTGCCATGCCACCATGCAATCACACCACCACACCACACCACACCAGAGCCTGTCTTTGTGTCATTGCACTTGTGTTTCAAGTCGTTCTCAATCTTATTGCACATTTTTGGGGGAGGAGATGCAGGTTAGTTGTCAAAATTATTTGGGTACTGAAAAACAAAAAGAGGAGCTTGAGTGATTTGAAGACAGTCTAGAGGAGGGACTTTTACAACACTGTTTTCCTGTCAATTTTAGCTCCATCCTGAACACACATACCCATTACCTAGAATGCACTTCAATAGATGGCAGGTTTCTAGTAGAATTTTTTTTAATTCCCATATCTTATCTTCATCTTGAAGTACTCAAACAACTTCACACCTAGTCAGCTCAGGCCCTGGGGCTTCTCAAGGGTGAGGGCTGCACCCTGAAACCTCATCACCCCCGGAGCTGAACAATGGAGAGGTTCAACCCATGGAAAATTCTGTATTGGGCAACAGTCCCGCCCCACAGAGGTCACAGCAGCTGCACACCTCCACCGCCCACGGACGGCAAAAGAAGGTGCAGTGCTTTGAACAGCACAGAACACAGGAAAACTCACTGGGGATGGCAATTTTCACAGGATCTAGCTTTCTTCCTACTTTATTCTTGCCCCAAGCAGAGTACGGTCCCCAGTGGGCTCCAGCCCTTAGCTTGATGGCATCAGATGCTCTGGGGTTCAACCACTTTGTTGGGGCTTGAAGAGGAGTTCCTTCTCGGTAATTACACATAGCAAAAACAATCTGCAGAGTCAGCTTTGTCAGTGACAGTCCTGAAGGGTTGTCAGCCCCTCCTAGGTCACCTGGTGCACAAAGCACCATAACACATGATATAATAAAAAAAATTTAGAAACATTTTTTAAAAAACCACTCCATCCATTGCCCTGGCTCTATTGTGGGGACCTTGTAATTAAATAACTTCAAATGAGCGGCCTAGAAATATCACACAAAGACCTGAAAAAAGCCCAACAAAGTGATAAGATCACCTATTAGTGCCAAACTTCTGATTTAATTATATATTCCTGGAGCCCTGTTCTCAAGGGAACTGCTTACACAACCACATAGTGAAACAAAAGAAGGGATTAGAACCTGTGGGAGAGAAGCTGGAGAATTTGCTCCCAATTCACAAAGAAAAGTCTCCACACATCTGACCGAGGAGGACTCTGAGATTAAAGTACTGAGGAGGCTGAATAAAGGATTTTCTCCCTTTTTTTTAATGATAGGGGAGGTAATAAAATACCTGTTATCAATGTGAAATGGACAGTCTGACACAGTGCCCCTCATTAAGGGAGTTAATATTCCCACCAGGGACAGGGTGTACCGGAAGGGCAGTGTGCCCTTGAGTCACCATCTCTCAACTATTTTTAGGTAAGGTCCTTCAGACTTTATCTGTCTCCACACTTTGCTTTATCCCAAATGCCAGGTTCAAGCTGACTGGACAGGGAAGGCTGGACTAGAACCAGTTCAGCTCACAGGAGGGTGATACAAGGGAGAAGGGCTTTACTCCACGTCTTGTGGCCAGACATTTGGACTGTTGGCAATGTCTAAGGAGAGGAGTTCCCACCTTGCTGTCACTTTTGCAGACAAGCCACCTGATCTATCTGTCCATGACAAAACTTGTAATTGAGCAGTTAGCTGTGATAACCATCTCACTCTTGCCCACACACTGAGCCTGTTTTGAAACCTTTTTGTTTTGCCCTTGTAACATTTCTTCCATTCTTTCCTTTTCCTCCTCTGTTATCATCTTCAATATCCTGTTCAGGCCATATCTTTTTCCATCTTCCCTCTCACAAACCCATTTTATTTGGCCTTTCTCACACCTGCTTCTTTGTGACTGACTTAACCAGCACCAGCTCCCAGTGGTGACATTGCCATTGCCCCTTATGGGAGCACCCTCACTGCTGAATGTTGTTTTCACACCTTCATCTTCATAAGACTGGTTCCTCATGAACCCCACAGAGAAGTCTTAAATTGAACCCTTAAAAGTCACCATCTCCAAATTCACATCCTACAAAGATTCAGCAAAACCTTCCACACCCTCTTCCAATGAACACCACCAGGCTCCCACTCTGCCATGTTGTTGGAACCTGCAGACAAAATGGAGACTGACACAAAGAAGTTTTTCTTTTTCTTTGCCCTCCACTTCTGCCCAATTCCAGCATGACAGCAGAACAAATTTGCTTCCCTCATTGTGCCAACTACCTTGTAAAAACTGCCAGCTCCAAGCACTTCCAGAAAAATACAGTAACGCCCTGTAGGGGTGCCAGCCACAAGCTGAGATATCTCCAGTAGGGGGGCCAGCCACCACAGAGGGTGCATGACAGGAGTGCCCCAAGTGCTCAGCAAGTCACCCCTTGGCCCCATCAGAAGTGGATGAACAGTAACAGGGATGCAGCAGCTTTGTGCTTGTCAGAGCCCATCTGGTTTTCCCTTCCCTGAGCAGCCTGGGATGCTGCAGCTCCTATTTTGTAGAGGTTTGGCTCAGATGTGTCTGCTGCCCCCGGGAGCTGATCCACAACACGACTGCAGGCACCCCGTGGCTCTCCATGACTGCAGCTGATGGGACCCAGCAGTCAGGTTTCACACAAGCGAAGCTGCAATCCTGCGATACACAGAGATGTTGTGCACTTAAAAGCTGAGCACTTAATTACGTCCAGGCTCCTGAGTCACCAAACAGAAAAACACACAGCGGGTTTTCTCCCAAACTTTGGAAGGTTCTAAAGGTAAAGAAGATCATTACAAGGAGGTTTAACCAGTAATCAATCATTCTTAAGAACCAAGGACTCAATAGCTGTTAAAGATGGGATCACAGGTCCAGAGCCTGAGTACTCTCGGGAGGAGGCACTTGCCAGCAAGAGCATGAGCATCTCAGAGCTCTGTCTGGTTGCTCCCCCTCCCAGGGCGAAGGCAGCCCCAGCACTGCAGAGATGATTCTCTGCCTGTCCAAGATAATCCTATTCAAAGCAATCAACTGTTAAACAACTGGAGAGAGGCCAGCCCACACACTGCAGATCCAAACCTGAATGTTCCCACAACCTGAGGAAGAAGCTCAGGATCGGGAAATGTTTTGAAAAAAAGGCATATCACATGAGAATTGAGAAGAGCACTGACTGCTCTCCAAAGGCAGTGGCCAAGCTACTGTTTATTCAAGAGATGCATAGAAGCTTTACAAAAAAATGCCATTTGCATGCGAGGCAGACCCTCCTCCCCAAGCAGCAGCCAAGGGCGGTCCATGGAGCCGAGCACAATGTGGTACCTGGGCATTGTGCTCCCATCCCTCCACGGTCAGGGTGGAGGCAATGTGTGCTGGTCTGTCTGGGTACCACAAGACCAGGGAAGCTTTCATGCTCCATCACCGGTCCCAAAAGGAAGTCAGCACAGCTTTTTACCGCACCCTGAGACCTCCACCCTTCTGTGCAGGGATTTGGGCCAAAGGCTCCCAGAAGGGACCCCAGTGCAGATTGACCCTGGAAATATCCCCCAACACACCCATCTATGAAGAACATTTTGGGTGGGTTTTTGGTTATTTAAAGGAAAAATTCTGTGTTATGACAAACAGACAGTTTTCCCCATTTATTAAATGCTTATAATTTGTTTTAATGGTTTCTCTAAACAAGTAGAATTTTTTCTCAGCTCTTTGAGCTTTTAAATGACACAACTGTTATGTTAAAAGGGAAAAGGGTGATGATTTACATTTGGAGTGGGGCGGGGGTGGCCGGGAAGGCAGAGGGACAGCTGCAACCCATCGGACGTGGCTCTCCTCCACACAGATATTTTGTTTGCACCATTGCGGTGTTGTGGATCTGTCAGTGCCCTCAACACCAGCTGTGGCCTTGGTCAGCAGCACACGGGTGGTGGCTACTCCTTTGAGTTCAGCAGAGACACATCCTGGCATCCACAGGGTTAGGGTTAGGGTTAGGGTTAGGGTTAGGGTTAGGGTTAGGGTTAGGGTTAGGGTTGGGTTAGGCATCCACAGTGCTGCAGCCAGACTGAGTCATCCTTTCCTCTGCATGAAGCCCATGGAAGATGGGAAGTGTCCCCTAAAACCTCAGTGAGCTTCTCTGGACCATAACCAAGCCAGCATCCTTGGCAAATACCAACCTCTACTTGCAGTTGGGGTGAACCAATGTGAAAATCTGACACTTTTTGTATTTTCAACTTACAGTTAATATCAGCAGTTGGCACGCTTGGTTCCCTGCATAGGACGTATGGCCAACAGAGATTGTATGGAAATCAATGAATTATACAAAATAGCATTAATTGTGCTTATGATGAACGTTGCAAATACTGCTACATCAGCCACAAGTGGCAAACAAGATGAACAAGCCGCACTTGCTTTTCCTTTATGTAAAAAATTCATCTCCTCATAAGAAAGCTTCCAGCCATTGGTGCCAGCTGGGGGAATCTTTTCGCTCCCCAATTGCCCTCAACCTCTTCTCCTTGTGTGTCTGCAGATCCCTCACCTCCCTGCAGCAAAAACTAGATGAGAAGATAAAACAGTGTTATGTGCACAAACCCCAGAAATTATTTTTTTCAGGAAACTTCTTTGGATAGCAAACACCTGACTCAGGATTTTCAAAAGCTGTAGAGCGGGTTGGGTTATCTGATCACCCACAGGTGTTTGGGTGGCATCTGCTGTGATTATTTCCTTCACATGTACATAATCTTCAGGAAGTATGGAGCTATACAGCCAGGGAATGAATTCCAAAGAATATACATTAAAGAAACAGCATGTCACACTCATTTACAGAGCAGAAAACAGGAGGTTCTTTGTATCCCAAACTTTGTAAAAATCAATGCCAGCTTGAAGCTCCAGATGATAAAGCAAAGGATGCACAGACCCACTTGAGAGCTGATCGCCCTGCTCCTTGTTTTCCTTTTTTCTTCTTTTGCCTCTGGTTGTTGTTTTTCAAAACTCTAAAATGTTTGTACAAACTTCCATCTTGGAAGCCCGGCAGAATAAACAAGAATATACATGAGGCGCAAGAAAAGCCAGCAGACGGGAAAGAGATTTCTTTTTTTCAGTTTATGGGCGTAACCATTGTAGCTGTTGAAAATATGCACAAAAATAGCTATAAACCACATACAGGAGTCATTAAAATTTTCCACCTATCCAAACCAGCAACTCAGGTACCCATTCAACATAGTCCCAAGAAAAATTTACAGTGAGTCCTTATAAAATACTTAGGAAGCCAATAAGCCTAGATTCAGAGGGGTAAGCATTTTTCACAGCAAAAGTTGTCCTTCAAAATCTATCAGGGATTGGAACAAATCGGCGAGCTACCCCAAAAAGTCCCCTGAACTCACTATCTGCCTTGGAGTACAAGGGACAAGGTGTTCCCTCAGAGAAGAGCACCCAGATGCTACAAGGTAGATCCTGCATGAAAATGAAGTCCAGGAGCTGCCTGGGGGTTGCCGTAGGCTTGAGAGAGCGAAGACTGGCTGAACAACAAGAACTCAGTTTTGAAAAAAAAAGAAAAGTCAAAACTCAAGCTTCAGTGATGAGTCCTGTTCCAAATTGATGCAAAACTAAAATCTTTCTCTGATCAGAGGAAAATCTGATGTGCTGGGGGAAACTCTGCCTCATACAGAGGATCTTCAGCCCACAGCTACAACACCAGGGAATACTTGTGTTTCCTAGTAGGCCACACTGTGCAAGTCTATGAACGAGGAGGTTTGGCAGACAAGTGTAGCCCCTGTCATGGTGTTCAGCTTTCTGGCCTTTGTATGCTTTAGAAGAGATGCTACTCTATCCCAAGAGACCTTTCCCAGTGCAAGCTGCATTAAAAAAAATACATTTCTTAAAAAAAACCCCAAACAAATAAAAAAGAAAACTTCCTGATTCAACTCAGTGCTGTGTTTCAAATTTTAAAACATCCTTATGAAACCCCACTCGCAACCAGCTGCAGAGGTTTTACAGACCATATACAGAAATGCAACCTCTGCAAGCTCCTTCCACAGATGGACCTCTGGCCGCAGTGGAGATCTGCTGAGCCTCCATAGTGTTTCTCTGCTTACCACCATCCTTGAATGTACCTGCAGGAGTAGTTTCCCTGGCTTGTCTTGTCCTTCAGTCTTTGAGAGGAGCTGCCTGGATGGCTGGAGTGCAGTCATACACCCTGGGGTAACCACAGACCTGCACCATGGGGATCTCCGTGCTCAACCTCATTCTTTGGGGCAGTGGCCAGACCTTCCCATGAAAAAGAAATAAGACATTTTTGCCAAGAGAATTTCCAGTCTGCAATCCAAACAGGTCTTCTCGTGTCCACAGACGCTTACAATTATAGAAGCATCCTATTTGTAGACGTGGTGCATGAGGACATGGTTTCGTGGTGGACTTGGCAGCTTTAGATTTACATTTGGACTCAATGATCTTAATCATTTCCAAACTAAATGATTCTATGATTTCCAGCATGTAACTCAGGAGCACTAACTGTGCAGAAGACCATATGCCTGTGAATTTTACCCACTTTCAACATGAGCGAACACCACCAGACTTCTGATCTTACACCTTCCTACCCACACAACATGGAGAGCGCTCACATGACTGAGAGACACAAGCAAAAACAGTAATTACCTCCCTTGCCAGCATCTATTTGGACAATTCAAATGCCATTAGCCCAAACCAAAATATCGTGGGTAATCTTGGCTCTACTGAAGCCAGTGGAAATGTTACCCTTAGTTTCGACAAGGCCAGGTTTTTACCCATCTACTACACAACCCAGTTGTTTCATACCCAGTCTTTCACCCACTCACAGAATCCAGATGGTCCTGAATGAAAGAAAATTCACCTCTTTCCCTGGCATCCCAATGTCTGGCATATTTACAGCAGGCAGGCTGCAGTACATGCAGAGTGAGAATTAGAGTCATTGGTGCTCTGAGTGCACCACTCTTCAGCTCCATTAAATCAAATTTATAATAGTCCTGTTTGGAGAAAAACTCTGCTTTGGTTTGTTTATAAGCAACTGAAAGCTGGTCTATCAAAGGTGCTCAGCACTCCTCAGAAGAGAAGGAGTCCTTTGCAACACTACAGGCACCTATCAGTAGTTAAACTGGAATCAAAGCTAATCCCTGGATTTCTAGCCTCACATGGTTATTAGAGTAGACATTAAAGTTTAATAGAGTAGGCTGCATGTGATACAGCCGGAGTGACAGGCCAAGGATTAGCATTTCAAATTATGAGTTGTGATTGCATCCAATTCTAAATTTCCTGTAAATTACGAGATAGCAAAAGCGAAAACAGCAGTGCAATGGGAAAGCCAAGATCACTGTGTGGACAAGAAAATGGTATTTTAGCCAGCAGCCAATGTAGAGACATATATGTTACCAGAATAATCAAGTTAAATCAAGTGTATTTTGCAAGACAGTGGTTTATAGGGCCATATTCACAGAATATCCATTTTTTGCAGAAACAAGAGATATTACTTCAAGAGAACTAGCTCGAGATGTGAGATGCTATTAGGCCCAGCTCTGCTGTTGTCTCACATGGCCTTAGTGCATGTTATTTTAGGACAAGGGACTGCCAGGAATTCTGTGTCCTGATCACATGGGCTTTCATGGGCCATGAGTGTACCTCCCCAAGATCGCCTGAAAACCTGAAACTTCAAGAAGGCACCCATGAAAATGAGAAAAATATTTCCATGTTTCCTATATGCAATGTATAGCTTTATGCTACGACTGATACCTGGCCTCATTATTTCTGAATTGAGAACATTTCCCTTCTAAAGCAAATAACTGTGTGTAATAATAAACTAGTGATTGCACAAACAAATAAAGATTAATCAATACTGCAGACTTTGGAGTCAAGGATTGTTCCTTCCTCTGTGTTTGGACAATGCCCGGCACAATGGGATTCCAGACCTAATTGTGGCCTTGGGGCACAATAGCGAGGGCAGTAAAACCAGCCATGTTTTCTTGCAGCGATCATCCCATTCTGAGCCCCACATTTCTTTCCAACATTTCAGAAAGAAAAAGAAAAGGCAAGGATCTAAATTTATTCCCTGCTAAGAAAATGTCCTGTGACTTTTGGCTGGCTCGTGCCTCCCCTTGAAGTAGCCTCGCAGAGAAACTCAGTTCTGGTCACAGACACACACGAAAAAACCAGCAGTGGAACATCCAGGTTGAAAGCCCAAATTAATCTGTGGTGTAATTGCACTGTCTTCCTGAGCTTTCTGCCCGCACCTGCCAGATGGGATGCAAATACTTTGGTGTTTTTGCCTGTCATCACTCCGTTCTTGAACTGGATTTCAAAAATGGCATTGAGCCGGTGATGCCATTATTGGTCCTTGTGGTGATGAAACCCTTCTGGTGCTTGCGAGATAACGCCCTCCTAATGCTGGCCACAGGTCGGCTCAGTCAGCAGGCAGGGGAAAAGGCAGAGGCTCTTTCTAGGAGAAATCACTTTCCTCCTCATTCTCTCTCTCCAAGTACAGGGTTAGTTTTTTGACATGCAAAAAAATTGGGACCAAAACCCTGCATGAGCAAAAATCATTGTTCATGCAGAATTATGAGAGCAACTTTTACATTCCATCTGAAAAAAAGAAATATTTACAGCATTTGCACATGCCAGAGCCTAAAAACCAGGAATCATAAATTGGCTTTCCAGCAAGGAGGTCCACAGGCTGCTGCAACTGACGCTTCCAGCTTCTTTTAGGTCAAGCATCTCTATGTTCATTCCACACTTCTGACAACCACTCCTTTTTCAAAGCTGACTCAGTATTTATTGGGATAACCCGAGTGAGACAGACAAATCTATCATTTTTGGACCAATTTGTCTGCTCTGTGATCAAAGATGTTTAGATGTCATTATGACTTCGGAACATTATTATTTTTGATACAAGATAAATGTCACAGATAGCAAGTTGCTGGATGATTTAATGGTTAAATTCAATTTTTTTTTTGTCTCCACCCATTCCACAAGATTTTTGGATTGCCTCCAAGCTGAGTTCATTCCAAAGTGTTCCCTCATTTTAGTTCTGTCCTTCTGCAGAGGACTGCACATCCCAAACCTAACAGAGGATTTGGCAAAAATCACTCTCCTTGTTTAACATACTTGCAGAAACTATAGGCTCTGACTACATACAGCGTGTTTATGCAAACGTATTTTATAGAGGAACTTGAAAACATTAATGTCTTTTCTCTTTGTCACTCCCATTCCGGTGCTTTTCTTGATACATTTCATGTTGTTTCTTAAACAATAATATGAATTATCTGGTTTTCTCTCTTTTCCACAGGAAAGAAAGAAAAGAGTTATATTTGGCCTAATGTGTTCTCATCAAAGTCAGTGACTGAGAGTTACCCATTACCTGACAAATTAATTGTCTGGAAAGTAATCCTGATCCCCATCTTGTCCCCTTACACTGCACCAGAATGGAGGGGCTTCTCTCATCCCATCAGCAATCAGCAGGTTCGAGATGATACCACACAGTATTTTGCAAAAGAAAAAAAATCACACTATATAAAGCTATTTTTGCTTTGGAGCTTTTATTGGCCTGTAAAATATTTTTACATTTATTACACTTTTAATGAGAACTCCTAGAACCAAGACTGGTGTAAATAATGAAAACAACACTAGTAAATGTCCCCATAAACCTTGCACCAAGCCTTTGATGCTAATTTGCAGGCCTGGCGTCCCTTCCCTCCTCCCACCACCTTCTGCAGCAGGGCAATGGCCCGACTCAAAACACAAGACATCCAACAGGAGAGGGATCCCGCAGGTTTGCTGCTCCCTGCATGGAGCTGCCGTAGATCTGGGAGAGAAGAAAAACCCAGGCTCAGCAGGGACCAGCGCTGCCATCTCTGCACCCCTCAGTCACATCAGCGGCAGCATCACTCCGTGCCAAGCAGCCCTGGAGGCATGGACCACTGGTCCCTGTGGTGTTGGACAAAGGGCTCTCCTTGTTCTAGGAAGTTGTGTGTCACTTGCTGAGTCATTTAATTAAGATTCTTAGACAAGTCAGAAAATCTTGGAAGCACCTTTACAATTCCCAGATGCCTGGCAGCAGCCTTTACGAATCCCAGAAATAAGCATTTCTGGCTTAGATGACATCACCCAATGCCCAGGGGAATGTGATGAAACTGGTCCCTGATTCTCTCTCCCTCTGACACACTGATTATGTAGGTGGGACCTGGAGACAGCACCATAAAATGGTTCAAGGGTCCATTTTGGCAGCAAAATTCAAGCTCACAGCTAGTGCACACACAAAATGCAAGAGATGATTGTCCTGCACCACCTTTCATCTCGGGCTACAGGTGCTTCTCCAAACACCTGTAAATTAACTGAGTCCCATCAGACTCCAAGATCATTATGCACGGGACAGCAACAGAGCACAGCCAGGTTGTGGATTGAGCCCAGAAAACACCTTGAATTACCAGGACACAGGGCTGGACCTTGAACTGACTTCCAGTTCTGTGCTCAAACCCCCTCACCTCCTTTATTCTCTCCTGCAAGCCTGACCACAGCATTGTTGCATTTTGGGTTCAATCCAATAGGAAAAAGCACAAGGCCTGCTGATGGAACACAGATCAGCGCTCCATGGCAGCACATGATGCACAGAGTGTCACTGCACGCCGGCGGCAGCGTGGGCTGCAGTGCTGCACAGAGATTTTGGTGATTTGTTTCCTGTCTCGGGCACTTTCCAGCTGGGTTTGACACTGCACTCTGGACCTTCCCTTCGGCACCTCCAACTCAGCACACATGGATTAATTCTGACACATGGACTGATGGCTTCAAAAACAAAAAAATCATACCTCAGGGGGCTGTGTCCCCTTTTCCCACCATGGGACATCCCTCCTGAAGCCATGAAGAAATCCAAGACTGCTGCAGCTTTTTTCTCCAGCCCTGACTCCCAGGCTGATGCATCTGTTCACAGATGGTTAGAAATGGCTGGCTACAGGCAACTGGGACTCGAATTCCAGTTCCTACCAGAACTATCATTTCTGCGCACTATCAGTTACAAACAGCACGTTGGTTTTTCCTTTGCTATTTAATCCTCTCAATTCCAGGGCCAGAACCCATAAAAATTCCTTCCAGTATCTGCATCACAGAAACACACCCAAACCTTAACAAATCACTTTTTGCAGGGCTTACCAGCCCTGCCTGCTCCAGAGGGCTGTGCTTGCTCCAGGTTGGGTCAGTATATCTTTTTTCTTCCCAAGTTTCTTATGACGTTTCAATTGGAGTTTCAATTGGAGTTTCAATTGACATTTCAATTTCTCTTCTCAGTTCCCATCCCAAAACACTTTGTGGCAGTACAATGCTCTCTCACTTTAAATTGATGCATCCCACCCACAGCTGGATTTCACTAGGAAACGAAGATAAAACAGCTTAGAGTTAGACTAAATTCATATTTCAGTTTTTCTTTGGGATCTTCCTAGGCAGGAACAATCCCTTCAAAAATCAGGTTTCTTAGCTGGAAGTAACGATTATTCATTCATGAACTTTGCAAAATGTTGTATAATAAAGGAAGTAGTAAAAAGTTATGATAATGCACCATGATAAGTCATATTATCTGAAAGAAACCAAACACACAGAAGAGTTTTGAGTACACTACCATTGAATATGGTGCTTCACAGCCTCTGTGAAATGACGGAAAAGGAGAAAAAACATCAGTGTCCATGAGGATGACTCAGGACATAAGATGAGCAACATGTGGCATTGTGACTTTCCCCACATGCAAACTGAAGATGCCACTGAGCCCTGAGGAGCCCTGCCCTTACAAAACATTTCATTGAGGCTTCTCATCACACAGACACCCCACCTGATGGTCCTCCCACCTTCATAACAGGAGAAAAAAAACCTCTTTATACCAAGTTAAAAACCCTTGCGTTAGATTTTTTTGTAGTGCAAAAATACCCTTTAGTATCGTTTTCCCAAACTTCGACAGGGAAGGCGGCATTCCCACAAACCAAGACATGAGGCATAAAAATGCAAAGGGGTTTCACGTTGCCTGGCCCAAACCCAGCCGGAGTGGGCAAGGATAGAGCCTTTCCCTCACCAGATGTGTCCAATAAGGGGCAACCTAAAACTCAGCCCTGGTGGGATCCAACTTCACCCTTAAGCAGTGGCAATGTTAACCATCATGCTCGGCTTCTCCAATGGGAATGCTGCTGCTCTTGCCACATAAATCAAACCCGGCTGAGAGATCAAAACCTTCAGCAGAACCAGATGGCTGCATATGGGGCAGACAGTGCACGTGCTCACCGTGCAGGCAGCCCTTGTGCAGCTCCTGCAGCAGTGGAGATGCAAGAATAATTATTTATTCCTGCAGCCTCCCTGAGTTTGTGCTGTCTGTAGGGACAGGAAGGCTGCCACAGGGAAAAAATTGCATGTGCCAGTCAACAAGGTAAAAGCATGCAGTGCAAGAACAGAGGGATGCACAGGACCTGTGAATGTCTGCAGTAACAGCCCAGAAATATCCTTTCCTTTCATGCTTCCAGCAGGAAAAATCCTCAAGGAGAGCATTGGCACTGGATCCCACAGCACCCCTCTTCTCATGGCACTTTTAAGAAGTGATTGAACCCAAATTAGCACTGGCTAATTCTCCAAGTTATGTGGGACTGGGAAAAAGCTGGTATCTTCAAGGACATTCATATTCCTAATTCCCAGGGTTGTTGCCTATGTCATACAGCCTGGAAATCTGTCCCACACTTGTCTAAGAAAAGAGCTGTGACATCGTGGAATGTGGAAAACTAATTAATATAAAAGCAATAAATGCGACAGGTAACCTAAGCATACAAACCAGCAGGTAATTTCTAGATGACAGATTCAATGTATGGCATTTCCTCGACCTGGCAAGGGCCAGTGGCACCCAGGGAAGGTACAATATGCTGGAGAGACCTGTCTGGGCACTGTGCCTGGTGCTGTGCCACCCCTGCCCCCTCACAGTGTGTGTGGGGTTGGTCCTCACCAGGGGTCATGCACCCTGAAAAAAGCACCTTTGAGAGAATCACACCAAGACACGTAACCTGTTCCTCCCTTCCCTGGATGTCTCTTTCTTTTGACTGTGATCCACAGAAAGGAACAAGTGAGGGCTTGCTGCTGACACGGTGATAGATGGCTCCGGGCAGAGGCTGCTGCGAGGGATGAGTGACAACCTCCCAGGACAGAGAGCTCGTGGCAAACAGCCCAGTCCGCCAAACTCCACTGCTAAAGAGGTGGAGCTGCCCTGCGCAGTGGGGACCACTCACAGGCAGTTTGATTTCAGCAGTCTGAGGCCACTGGAAAAGCACTTTCTGGGAAATGTAAGATGTATGGAGAGCTTCAGCTGTGCCTGTGCTCAGAGCAGCCATCAGCAGGGACACGGGCGCATCCCACAGCGTGATCTTGTCAAGGAAGGTGACAAGCAGGCTCACATAATCCATGGTTGTTCTCCAAAGATGGGTGGCAGGGGCTCACAATCCTTTGTGATTGCTTTAAAGCACCATCAGTGTCTAGTTCACTGTGTGCCAAACACACAGCAGCCTTTTATAAAATAAATATAAACATGATCTTTAAGGAATAGGCAAGTATTCACAGAGAGCATGGGGATGGCATTGATTTACTAACAGTTGAAATTTCAATTCAGATTGATTTCCATCAAACATGCCAAAGGATATGGGGGTTTTATGGTTTTTTCCTGAAAATAAGATCTCCATGTCATGTGAGATCTAAGAATTCACCAAGAAAAAGGAATAACTATGCTTCAAAGTTATTTACTTCACATTTCATTTCAAAGCTGTTTAACCTGTTATACACAGGAACTGCTTCAAACATTATTTCTTTTTTACCACTTTCTTCAGAAGGCTGTTTTAGCAAAGCAAAGAACACTTTAAGAATGAGGGATCTTTTCTAACTCCTAGATGATACTAAAAAGAAAACAGAATACATTGACCCATATTCTTTTTCTCACCCCACATGTGAGCAAAGAACTTGTACAGGAGCCCCCAGAATCCAGCCCACATCTCTCTGCTGGAAGAGCATCTCACTTATTTACCCAGTTTCTATACTTCAGCCACAGCAAAACAAAACCAGAATTTCCATACAAAGCACTCCACAGTCCTGGAGAGCTGATGCCTGCTCAGGAGAAAAATAAGCAAATTAATAAATAAAGCTTTTTTTTTTAAAACACATCCTGAATCTGCCATTTCCAGATGTCTTTGGACTTGATGAGTCATTCTTACATTGCAATGCCAGGGTGACAGGCTGCTATGTTTGGGACAGGGCTTGGAGAGATGAAAACCAGTAGCAGTTTCACCAAATACAGTGGGGTACCGAGACTGAGGGATAATTTTTTGCCAAAGGAATGTTGCCTCACCTGCAAAATGCCATTCCTGTCCTCACCAGCAAGCCAGGAAATGACATCTGGAGGAGGGCAGCAGCACCACCCTCCTCTGCTTCCCAGCAGAGCTGCAGAGGAGGGAACCTGGTCCTTGGGGCCACTGCAGTCTGTTTCTGGGTGCTGGTGGCTTTTTTCTGTCTGGGAAAGAGCAGATTTGTTCTTGTACTTGATTCTGGAGCAAAGAGTACGTGCAATTTCCCACCCGCCACCAGAGCCTAAGCCTTGAACATGGAACACCCATGGTTCAACAGCTCTGGAAAACATTCATTTAGAGGGAGAAGAAGGTTGTTTCTGGAACAGAAATCCTTTCCTATGTCTTACCTCATTATTCAAAAAAGATTTCTGATTCATGCTTAATTCAACTCTGCCAGCACTCCCCCAAAGCCCCATTATCTCCAGGTCCCACTCCTTAGTGCAGCTATTGCAGGCTGAAAACCCAAGCCCTGCGCCAGCAGCTTTTTTCTCAGCTGCTTTGCAAACACTTGCCATACATCATTCATTACACTTACAACAACCATGTGTGCTCGTTTCTTAAACCACTGCCAAAGTCATCTGCAGGGGAACTCCAGGCACGCAGGTATGGGAATACAGAGCTTCCTGCTTGTCTAGAATTCTACTGTGACTTTTCACTCTGAATTCCCATCCATTGCACCTTGTCCTCAATTTTCAGGAACAGTCTTTGCTCCATATGGTACAAATATACTTAGTGGAAAACCATAACACATCTTAATTATCAACACCATCACTTCAGAAGGACACAGCCAACTTTATGGTAAGATCCCATTACAGCATTAAACACAGATAGCTCCTGTACAGCAGGAAAGGAAGAGAAAATGGGTAGAAACCAAGTCATTTAATTGAAAATGCATTATCTGATTGAAAAAATCTGTTTCTGCAGCAGCTCTTTGGGCACAGGTTAAGTTAATGAAAAGAAGGTTCCCAGAGTACATGTGTGACTCTTTAGACAACAGTAATCAAGCCGGGGTGCATTTCCTGGGGATTGGGAGCCAGCTGAGAGGAGCTGTCGTGCCTCGGGTCATTAAGTGCAGCCAGCCAGTTATGGACTGCACCGGTGCCATTACTGCCAATATCCCTCAGCAGAAAAAAGAACCCTGTCCAGCTCAAAGGGGGAGAAGCCTGGGGATTTTGCCCCTTCTGTACCATTTATGGAGCTCAGGGGATGTCAAGAACCTGTGTGCAAACCCAGGTGACAGAGCAAACCACCCCACTCATGTTTCCTGCAGTGTGTGGTGACAACACAGTTTGCAAAGCTGGGGTTTTCACCAAAATAAGCAGTTTGCCACACTGAGGAATCCGTAGACATCCTTTTATTTCCCTGTAGCCACTGGAAAAGGGCGTTTGCTTTCACTGTCTTACAGCCAGAATGACGTGGTTTGTTCATCCTTGAGTTTGTTCCCTTAAAGTGCTGTAAGAGCCTTCAGAAATGGTTTAGGAGAGGCAGCAACTGCTAATTTAACTATGCTTTTTTAGTAAATACCAGAGTAAATAGACATAAATGTACAGTGTTTAAATAGCAACAGCCCTAAGGCATAAGTAAATCATCTTTATCCTCTTTTAACTAAATGGTTTCTGAGGGGTAGGGAGGGTTTTGCACATAAATATGTATCTTAAATATTCAGCAGAACCCTTTGAATTTATGTCTTGCTTATGCAAAGAGAAAAAGGAGTCTTCCAATTCCCAAGGCCTTCAGAGACAAGAGGAGGGATGAGCACAAGGTTGCACAGTAGGAAAGCTGCACTTGGCACAGAAAATAAATGTGCCCTCTGGTCCCAGCATGGGGCCCACCGAGACCAGGGACCTGCCAGGGACACAGCATAGTGGGATGGCTCCTCGCCACGGTGCGTGAACTGTGCCCAATCTGCCGGTGGTATCAGCACTTGTACTCCTGTCTATCAGTGTGAAATCTAACATGATTCACAGCCCAAACATCACTCTTCAGGCTATAATTAAGCAGAAGTCTTGTTGCTGGTTTGCAATCTGATTTTAGGAAGGGGAGTGATGAGATTGGGGTTGGAGTCTCCAAGTGGCTTTGATGGGAGCATATTCGCACCACATAATTGCATCCCAAAACTGCAGGAGCAGCTTCTTAAACATCCGAGGCCATTTACACTGAGCCTTATTCATCTTTCACCGTGTTCGTATTTATCTTTAGAAAGTAAAATGATGCTTCACAAACAAAATTATAATGACTAGTACTTAAGCAACCCATTTGATCCTGCAACCTCCCCAAGCGTTTTCCTCACTCCCACCACTCCCAGCCCAGACTCCCGAGGCATGAAGATGTGCAGCACCTACTGCTGTGCAGAGGGGTGCTGGTGCCACCCCGTGATCTAGCCCCAGCTTTGGACATCTCTAACAGAAATATTTCTGCACCTCTACAGGTTTTCACCACCTCTTCAAAGTGTGCCTCTGCATTTCCTGCCCCCTCCCCTCCCCTGCACTTGCCTGGAGAAGATTGTTGAGGAGATGGTGAGATTTTGAAGGAGAAATTTTTTGAAGGAAAAACATCATGGGGATGTTAGGAAGAGGGCAAAGGTGATCTAACACCGAGCCTTATTTCTGTCCTGCAAAGAAATAGTTACCACATCTCTGCAGTTTCCTAGAGGGTGCACCATGTCTCACTTCTGCCAAAGGAAGGCCACTCTCACATGCACCCTAAGAACACTGGTTTCTCTCTACTCAAATTATCAAGCAGCACTAATGGCCAGGATCAGAGCAAGGCGATGTTAAACAGATGCTGAGCCCCCAATGAACCCTGGTGTAGAGTGAAGCCCTCAAACGCACATGGTGCCAAGAATGAATGAATGAAGAAAACATCTCAACAGGAGTGATATGGTCTGTAGCCCTATCAAGTCTAAAAGTCATCACAAACATGAAGGGCAGATGGAGATTTAAAAATGCAGGTACAAGCAAAAGGGAAGAGAGGTGAAAGGGATCTTTGTCTTGGGCAATCCCTGGTTCCAGAGCACTGTGTGTTTACCAGCCCTGTTGGATGCAGTCTCTAGCCTTGTCCCACAAAATCTGAGTGCAGCCCAGTGGCCCCTCAAAACTCCTGGCGTGAATTATCTGTCCTCCAGGAAAGCCTGCTGATAAATCAGTCACTGGAACCCATTTTCTTTCTGGAGCTCAGTAATTGTTACAGTCTCTCCCTGCGCCAGTGAGGGCTGGGTTTCTCATTAGCATCTCAGTGAGCTGAAAGATGTGTAAACAGGTGTAGCTACAGAATTTCCTACTGGGTACACATCTGAGGAGGCTCCAAAGCATAAATTACTCTTTCTAAAGTCAGTTTTAAATCATGCTCACTAACAGTCATCTCCTGCCCTTGATCATTGCTCCTAGGATGGCAGTAGGAGTTTCACATATGGTTTGAGTGAAGCATGAGTCCTTCAATGGCTCCACATCCACCTGTTTCAGATTGTGTCATAGGTATGTGCTTAAGCATTTCATTAACATTTGCCTTTTTTAATGTTAACCCAAGCCATGCTAACTCTACACATGCATCTGGAAGTTTGCAGCAGAAATGCAACTTGCACCCAAACCTGACGCATTCCAGAGGCAGCAGAGTGTGAAGCCGGTGGGTGAGCAAGGCAGCACTGAAATATTCCTCCTGAGAACAGGATGTTTTCTCCTATTTAAATGAAATGAGAACTCTGTGAATGCATGATGTGCAGTTTTAAAGATCCAGCCCTAAATGTAGAGATTTGGAGCATCGTCATTCCATGTGAAACACACACTCTGTTCAAGGATCTCAGCTGCATTCCAACTTCAGTTCTCCAAGGCCATATCCATGTTACTGCTTTTTCCTCATCAGAGCAGAACTGCACCCCATCTCCTTTATTTTGTGAGCTGGGAGGGTCCTTGCTATTTCACAATTGCTTTAGGAAAACCAGTACAGTACCTGTGACAGAAAAAGCCACCCATTGCTGTGCCTTTGTTCCATGAGCAGCAATGTTATCCAGCAGCACAGCTCCAAAGCCTGGCTGGGAGCTGAACAGGTTTTAGCATGTTTTTTCATCTCATTTTTTCTGTCTCCTTTCAGTTGGAAGCTTGACTGTCAAGATTAAACCATCCACCTGTGTGGCATACCCCAGCATGGCTGAACTTGATAGATCTGCACAGTTGGATTCTGCAGCAAAGATCACAGATCTGAGACGTATACATTGAGAACAGTCTACTAATCTTTCCTCTCTCCACTCCTCCCCCCACAAAAGAAAAAACCCAAACCCAAACATGTGTTTTCCCTCGTGGTGCTTTCTTTTTAAGGTATCTCCTGTCAACAGTGTCATGATGGGAATTCTCAGGGAATTCTCAAAGGGAAGCCTTTGAAAAACTACATTGCTCTTGGTATCTCATGTCTTACACACAGAATATTGCAGCAATTGAGGACAGAAATGTGTAAAAAATTATTTGGAATGGGGGAAAAAAGGGAAAAGGCAGCTATGCAAGACACAGGTAGGGTGTTTCAAGTCCGAAACCTCCAAGCACAGTTTGGAAATAGTGAAGAACTCGGCAGAAAAAGGAACAGAAATGCAGGACTGGTGCAGGGTGAAGTGGGCACAAGCATGGGGTTGTGCTGCAGGGAAACCCAGAGGTGAAGGAGATGAAGGCCTCTGCACAGATGATTTGGTGCTTATGAATTTTAGAGAAAGATATCCACCTGCACACTGCTGCCCTCCTTCATGGGAAAACATGACAGAAAGGACACAAACTGCTCAAGGACCTTAAACCCCTCCAGAGAGAAACCTTAACATTCAGCCTTCTCAGCTCTGGACTTGGAGTAACATGTATTTCTCAGCATTTCCTCCACGAGGTGTTTTCTCCCAGTTGTTCTCAGTGTTGCTACCACACCACCTGCTATTTAGTTTTAGTTGTAAAATCTGGTGCATTCAAGTCCACCTTCAAACCTGTGTTATAATGCTCATGGCATCAAGTTCTGTATCCGATCTCCTTTCCTTTCCTCAAACCAGGCTGCTGCCCCTTTATCTTTTATTCTTACCTCATCTGTTGAACAAATGTCACAGCCACAGTTATTAGAAATATTTGAACCTGACAGCTGCAAATACTCAGAGGCAACTATACATGCAGAGAACTATAATTAGTTGGAGCATTTAATTTTGTTTTTAAATCACTGAGATCCAGTATTAGAATCTCTGCAGACGCAGACAACCAATACAGACAGTGTGACTTAGCGAGGTTTACGGTCATTTATTTTCCATGTATGAAAGGATAACTAATTCACCCTGCCTACAATGACATCTATTGTATTGCACAAGAAGGGATTTTGCTTCACTAAAACTGAGACCTGGATACATCCACT
This sequence comes from Lycocorax pyrrhopterus obiensis, assembly GCA_014706295.1. Taxonomy (NCBI): domain Eukaryota; kingdom Metazoa; phylum Chordata; class Aves; order Passeriformes; family Paradisaeidae; genus Lycocorax; species Lycocorax pyrrhopterus. Next base: position 16,970,931 of record JACSVZ010000018.1, read on the forward strand.
CATACCAACTTTAGCAGTGATAGCACACTGAGTGCAGTAGTCAAAAACTACCCATGAGTGAGCAGAAACTACAGGCTTGGGCTGAAAAAAAATTAGTGCATAATAATTACTTAGTGATTGCTGCAGGGTGCACTAAACACATCAGCTGGAATCTCTAATGTTGCCTAAAGTAGGTATCTCTCATCACTCCTGTCTTATGGAAGGTCTAGGCACAGAAATACCCCTCTTGCTGAAGGCAAAGAGATGAAGCTCGAGTCTACAAGCCCCAGCCTCACATCTCATTATTCAAAGCAGTTCAGAGTTCCTTGGTATAACAGTAAATAAAAATTTCTGATTTGTTGCACTTTCTGCAGTTTGATTTCTCGGACTGGATGCTTCTCCAGAGCTTCAGACCACCACCCCACCACCCTGTCCATACACGATAAATCCAGGGAATTTATTATCTTCCCTTCTCCTACAGCCAAAGAAGCAGCAGACATGCTCAGATCAGAACTTCTCCAAATAGCCCATCTTCAAATCATTCCAATCCACTTTAGGAGTAGATCCCAGTTTCCTGTCCCAATTAAACACATTCTTCTTTTTGCAGTTTTCCAAGGAATCCTTTCAGAGCTAGGATATCACAAGTAAATATCTGGTCATCTCTGCTTCTGCATTCATGACTGATGTAGCTGTGTGGGTTGCATAATGTTGCTTTGCGTTTCTAATTGTGAGATTAATTCATTTATTTGAAGAGAATACAGCTGAGGTAATAAAAGGAAGAAGACAAAGAAGCAGCAGCCTATAAAATCATTAAGCCCTAGTAGTTTCATTGATAAGGATTAGGAGAAATAGCAGGAAGACAGAGAAGGAATAATATTTAGTTCAGATAATAAAATTATATGAGAGGCCATATTCATAATGTTAAACAAGACCTGAGGGAAGCTTAACTTGAAAGATTACACAGGTGGATTCTTTTCCTTTGGAGAACATGAAAGATTATTGTAAATGTCTTTTTACGCAGCTGCCTCTTCAAACACAGTCACAAGAAATTAGCTAAACTCCCATTTTTCACCACACGGTCTGACACACACAGCAGTGTGGGGATGGAGCCCTTATTGCTGCCTCTGCTTGGAGCAGGGCTCGGGGGTGCTATTTTAGCACATCAAAAGTTTGTGTTGTACCATCTCCTTGTCCCTGTCCTGAATCCCATGGCTCAGGCACCACACTTTGGCTCATGGGGCACTGCAGGCATCCCCAGCTGTGGGCATCAAGTACTGATGGACAGGGTCAGGGCATGAATATGTAATGATGTATTAAGATAAATCTTGTACCCACTGCTCTTGGAACAGGCACCTGGGTTCTACAGGCAACTAGGTAATACCCACAGGCAGGGGTCTTTCTTTTCCCAAAAAAAGGAGCACCTATGAATAAGGCACAAATGAGGAGAGGGAGAAAACAGGTCCCATGCCCTCACAAAGATGCTGCTGTTGCTGGCTACCAGTGAGTTTAATTCATTTAACAATCTAATCCTGGTTGAAATCAGCACCTTGCCCCCAGAGACTTGCTGCTCAGTAACCCACTTGTCTGGGATCATATTCTGTTAAAATGCTCCAGCTGAGCTTTCTTTAGGTATTCTGCTCCTTGGTTTAAAAGAAGTTCAGTGATGTACCAAGCTTGGCAAGCAAGTCTCACTTAATCTGAGAGATGATGCTTACAATTTAAAAAATAAGGTGGAGAAAAATAGCAACTTTTCTGTCCCAGGAACAGGAGGCATTCCCAAATAGTCCTTGTCCCGGGCTTGGGAATTTGTTTTGCTTTTTACCTTGATGTTCACTCACTTTAAGCACGAAGATCCAAAGCCTATATGAGAGCAATAACCATTCCAAGACATTTACAAATTACCCTCTTAACTGTTTATGAGACATTATCTGAGGTAAAGCAGAGTAGGAGAAATAAACTTGAAGTAGGAAGAGCTGGCTCGCCTCCCAGATGGAGCATGATAAAGCACCAGTGTCAGTGTTTCTTCTCAGTTTTATGGCAGCCTTTAACTGCTTGGTGTTTAGGATTTTTTATCAGAAAACGGAAAGAAGAAGGAATGGATCCAAAGCAAAGAGGTTTTCACAAACAATATTCTCCAAATGACTTTATGTGAGCAGATACTGTGTTATCTGGCTATCAAGATAACACCATTTATTTTTTTACTTGCCACAACAGCCTGCTGCTCAGATTCCCAGTCCTGGGATGTACGAGGAATTCCTGAGCACAGCAATAAATTTTCAAAGGGATCTGGATGACCCCACTGCTTCTTTCCTATTAGAAAATGCCCTGAACAAAGTTAATCTCTGGTCAGATTTACCTCATTAAATAGATTTCTATTGTCACTCTTAAACAGTGTGTTAGTTTTTGGTTCCCATATTTAGCAAATCTCTCTGGATTTTTTTCATCTCCCACGGAAGTTTAATGAATGGTCCTTCATGGAGCCATGGGAATGGAATACATTTTTTACACAGAAAGCTCTTCTGGAAGTTGAAATTGCATGAAAACTGCCTCACTTCTACTTTTTCTTAGCCCAGTGCAGAAATAAATTTAAATCACAATTTTTTACTGCCCCTTCAAAACATTTTCAGCACTACTTTGAGGAAAAAAGAAAGGGTAAACCTCAGTTGTTCCAGTTTGTTCAAATTTTGAAAGGTAAGATCAGAGTGCCCGTGCTGGATTTGGAGGAAAGGTAAACAGAAATGGAGGGCTCTCAATAGGGATTTCTGCTTTTAACCACCTGCTTTAGGCAGCTCCTCAGCAAGGAAGAGCCTAAAATATGCAACAGGGCTCCAAACAAAAAGTGATATCAATGAACCAGTGGCATTTGGTTCTGAAAGCACATCCTAGTTTGCTATTAAAAGAAAAGACAGTAAGACATCACATTTACAAAGCTGCTGGTTGGATCTTGACTCTTTTCTACTGCTTACTCCTTGGTTATGAGTTAGCAAAGCCATCCATTTACACCATCCTCCACAGAACAGACAATCAGTCAGGTCTAGGGGAAAGAAAAAGTAAATACTCTTTATTATGCAAGAGAACACCCTGTAAAGAAAATATGCTCATTGTATTGGATATTTTGGATTAAAAGCTTCCCAGTTTTATGAAAACTTTATTGAAATGGTCGTCAAATTCACAGAATGAACAGAATTTTGACAAAAATGTCTAAATCCATTTAAATAACATTTTCCTCATGCTTCTGCAAAGAACTTGAAAATGTGTCAAAAAAAATTGATTAAAAAATTCAGATCATACTTTACACAAACAGAAGGTTTGGCTTTTCCAGGACACCAGTGCTCACACCACCTCTATCATGTGCCATGAAATGCCAGCAGGACTCTGGGATGGACACTGGGAGGAGCAGAACTGAGGGAGGTACTGGAAAGCTCTCTCATCTTCTCAGGCTGAAGCTGAAATCAGTTCATGAGTTCACGAGGACAGAGCCAAAGAGCCGAGGAAACTCCATGTCTCGGCACCCATGGAGCCAATTTTTGGTTGGACTCAGTATCATAGGCTTCTGCCAAGTCCAATGAAAATTTATCATCAGCTTTCTAAAAACTGGTGTTCTTCTTATCCCTAATTGATTGATTTGGTTTAACTCCCTCAGACCGAGCTACTGTTCAGAGGCAAAAGAGGAAACTATTTCTCTTTGAGAATTTACCTGAAGATAAAGCAATTCCTGGACTGTTCGAACACACAATGAGTTAGAGAATGAAAGACCCAACCATTCCCATGTCATTAACTCTCTGTTGCTCTGCTGTGTGACACAGCCCACGGCTGATGTTCATCTTTCCCTTGGGTAAACTACACCCCTCAGAGCAGCATCCCTCCTGACTTCCACCAGGGCAGCTGAGCTCAGGCTGTGATCCAACAGCAGCTTGTTTGAGCTCTGTGGGGCTGCCTGAAGTGAGCTGTGTGCTTTGTAGCACAAGCTCCTGGCAGGCTTTGGGTGAGGCACAGGCTGCTGTGGTGGACATACACACACAGCCCACACAGCGATGGGACTGAGATGCCCTGGGGGTCCCTGTCCATGACAGGCAGGCAGAGCTACAGCTCCAGCCAGGCACCAGATGCTGGAAATCCTGGATAAATATGTAAAATCCCCTGATTCCACTGGTATAAAATTTCCAGGCAAAAAAAAGAAGACGTGTCCAGGGAAACCATGCAATAGCCTGAACTTCAAGCTTTCAGTTCCAGGGATTTCAGAAAGCCCTGAATCAAAATTTCCACTAACACCATTTAAAAATATACCCTCCCCAGCCAGCAGGAACCCAAGTGAAGAGCTAAGAATTACTTGAGTCCACAGCAAGGAAAAAAACCTTACAGCTAGGTCCTGAAGGATCAGAATGGTTTTGGGGATCAAAGAGAGAAAAGTGATGCCACCTCTGCAGAAGTGGGATTTCCCTGTAGAGATAGGATCCTGCAGGATTTCTCATTTCCCCCCAAGCACAACCTCACCACCACACCACACATTTTAACTCGCTCCAGTTTCTCTCACATTCAGCCAGAGCTGGTCTAAGTCTTATTACAGCACTACTCAGGTTCATACTTGCAGCATGTTTGACCATGGTTTTCTTTTTTGTTTTCACCTTCCAGTTGCATTTTTCTCCAGATGAGAATAAAGTTCATGGGAATGCTCATGTGAGCCACCTCTTCAAGCTGAAATGACTAGAAGAGTTCATTTATTGAACACCTTTCACCTATAAGGGAATAAGTTGTTTTTTCCGAGTCCAGCCATCCAGGAAGAGGTTAAGAACCAAATTTATCTAAGAATTTAAATTGCAATTCTGCTGCCCTCATTATTTACTGGTAGAATAAGACATAGCATCCAAGTGTGAGGCAGGCAATAAATCCTTACACTTAGCACAATTCCATTCCAAGCAAACCCCAAGATCTGCACTACTTGTGAGTACAGCCTAATGGCTGCAAACATTATTTTAAGCATGTTAGAATGTCTCCACTGAAAAAAAAATGAAGCACTTTGTCTGAGATCTCTGAGTCTGCTCTGAGCAGGCTGATGCCTCTATAAAACCTGTCACACTGCCCAGAGCCCATTGCTTGGGCACCCAAAGAAGAATGGCTCTGTTAATGCAGCCCTGAGCCTGGGATAACTCATTTGGAGCAGCAACACACTGTCCATTTTGCTGCCTTTGACTTGCTGTTAGCTTGTGTAGGTCTGGTTTGAGGGTATCTGCACCACAAACCTTTGCCCAGATTAGATGTCTTTCCCAGACTAGACATCTTTCCCAATACAGGAAAGTTAACCTCAGCAAAAAGGAAAAACTATTGGAAAATCTATTTCACAACATGGTGCAACTTTACAATTTTTGATTAACATTATCCAACACAAGGACTTTCGGACATGGAAGTGCTATTTCCCATTTGCCTCTTAGGGCAAAAGGAAAGGAGAGCCCATGATGCTCAGTGTGCTGCTCATGGATTAATGCTGAGAAGAGCAACTTGTAAAATAAAAATGGAGACTTAAAAAATAAAATAGCTTGACAAGGAAATACTTGCACTGTCTGAAACAGATTTATTTATACTTTTTGGCAAAGATCACATTTTAATTGGGGTTATTACTCACATGAGCCTGGAACTATATAATATTATCCAATAATATAGAGAATCTGACACCAAAACATGTCACAGCACACATTATATTTGCATTTGCCAGACATGGAATCCCATAAATTGTTGTCTGATAAAGGTCGGCAGTTCAATGGACAAGACTTTAAACAATTTGCAGGGGATTATGGATTTCGACATACAACATTCAGTCACGGTTATTCGTAATCAGATGGTCTAGTGGGAAAGGGAGTTAAGCCTCCTAAGCAGAGCCTGGCCTGAGGCTCTGTTGGGCTTGAGAGCAGCCCCTTCCAAACCTGGGCCATCCTCCACAAGAGCCTGACAGCCTCAGCTATTCAAACCTCCCAGGGAAGGTGAAGCTGATCTAGATGTCTGTGAAGATAAGGTACAAATCATCTTACAGCATCAAAGATCCAAAACCTGGGATGTGCAATTTACTGCATCCATTATGCTACTCAGGGACTAAGGAGATAGAGATTTTATGGCAGCTGCTCATGTTTCTCATAAAATTCAAAGCTCACACGGGGAGGCTCAGGAGGAAACAAGGAGTAATTGCAACTTATTTCCCAGGGCAACAGGGACCTGAACTGGAAAAGGATAAAGCAGAGCCACTGCAGGACCAACAAGAAGCAATAGGGATGGAAATGCTCCTCAGGGCATAAGCCCAAATACCCAGAACTCCTGAAAGATTCAGTGAGCTCTGATAAAATAGTCACCATCACCATGCTCCCTACCACGACTGCAGCACATGAGGCATAGTGGAAAATTTTGTGGCTTGTTATGAAAAGGGAGGGTTGAGTAATGCAGCACTGGCACCTAATGCTGCTGAGTGGGAGCTGATCCCAGTCAAGGTGCCCCAGGCAATGCCACCTCTCTGCAAGAGAGATGCTCAACTTCCCTGGGGCACTTTTTTCTCAGGTCATGTCCAAGACTCTGAGGAAAAATGTCATGAAACTCCCCATTTTTTCTCATGCTTCATTTGGTTTAAACTAGGCTGGGTCTTGTGGACCTAGTGGCTCCACCAAGGGGGTGGTCATGGGGAAATGGGGACCAACCTCACCTTGGAGAAGCACAAATCCTTGGCAGCCATGCCTACTAATGAAATGAAATGTCATGAAATCACAGTTCCAAGTAGGAAGACCAGCTCTGGGGCTCAAGTTTTGAGTTCAGTTGTGCTGAACCTCTGCTAACAGTCATAATTAGGGATTGCAGATCATTGCCAGGAACATGTGCAAAGAACTCAGTAAAACCCACGTGTCAAGGTTTGGAATCACGTCATTATGGAGCATTTCAGGAAAGAATGCATTTAATGGGATGAAATGGTAGAAAAGGAATAAAAGCAGGTGTTGCTTTCACACCGGTCTCTGCACACATTGAGGGCAATAAGCAAAATACAGACGAAAAGACAGACCTGGACGTGGAGTGCACTTAGAAACAAGGATTCTAATCTAACTGCCTTCGAAAATCTTTGCCTTGGTCCACTGTCTTGGAGCTGTAGTAAAGAACAGCAAAACATAGCCTTGAATATCTTGAATGTCAGCTGGACACCAAGGTTATACTCAGTTCTTTCCAAAATTTCCACAGGATCATTATGTTTTCCCCTTCTTTCTATGGAGAATACTGAAAACCACTTAAAAGAGTGTGTGCTGAATGTGTGCAATAAGGCCAAAGCTTTCCTAGTGAACTGAGTGCTGGCAAAACAATCCAGGTTGAGAGCAGTGGGAATTGCTCTGGTCTATTTTGTAAGAGTAGAAGAGAACCACATCAGTAGTACGAACTGCCCTGCATCCCACTGCCAGGAGTCTCTGCTGGCCAAGGAAGGAAAAGAAAGAGAGGCTCAAAAGAAGCCATGCACATGCTTACACTCCATGCTTTGTCAATATCTGGTTCAAGATACTTTAATCTTTTTCATTAATTAGAAAGCATAGTACTCACAGGCTGATCTTCCTTTTCTTCTTGGGGTCTGGTTCCCTTGAAAACAAAGGGACCCATTGTCTTCAGAGGGACTCTGTGAGCTCCCACATGGCACAGAGCAGTGCAAATGAGGAAATTCCACAGAAGTCCACGGGAAAAAAGTCCAAAAGAGGTTGCAAGTCAATTCAAATTTATAAAGCTTGGTTAGTATGTGTCTTCATCAGTCTTGTGATTCAAGCAAAGTCAAAGTTCAGGTTTTTGTTCCTCAGGGTCAATCCAAAACACCAGGAGTTACACTGAGTAGCCTCAAATTCACATGGAAGGGGACCTCCTGGTTTTGCACTGCAAGATGGCAAGAGCAAAGCAAGTGTTAAACAAAAGATACTCCCTTTTTCCAATGGCAAAGTCATCTCACTTAACTTCTGCTGCTCAGATTGCAATGCACACACACATTGGAATCCTCTGATGTGAGAACTGGTACTGTTCACTAGGACAGCTCAGATTTGGGTCATGGCAGGGGGTCAAATAAAACAATAAGAAATTAAAGTATATCCTGAGAAGTAAAAACTGTATCCTTTTATTATCTGATAATGAAATTAATCTAGTATAAGGGATGCCTGGAACTACTCCTGACAGTTACCAACAACACCTACAACAGCTACCACAGAGCATTTTGAAACAGGATACGGTGACATCCAAATTACTGATGGGCTCCCAAGGCAAAAAAAGGCATGAAATTACAATCCACACACTCACCCTGGAGAGCAACTGAATCTGGGGGCTTTGCAGGTGTAAAACCACCACAGAAGATTGACACATCCTCCTCACCTTACGAGAGCTCCATGGAAGTTTTCTGGAGCAAAACTGACACCTGTGTAATTTCTACAGCATCTGTGATGGGAATGAGACTATGTCAGTATAAATTTAGTACAAGAGATATGAGTCAAGACTCGTAGGTAAAAGCCTTGAAATTCTTGTCTCTGATCCACCTGTCAGCATGAAAAACAAGATGGTCAACAGGCATGAAATTCAGCTTTTTAGCTACTTTTGGCTAAAAATGTGAATTTATAATAAGGAATACTACAACTATTAAATGATTAATGTCATTCTTCCAAGTAGTCACACAGATGGTGCCACTTGAGGATTTTTTAATACCACTTGAGATTTTTCACTGGGATTTTAAGTTTTCCTGACAAATGATTCAAACTTCCATGAAATAATTCCATTATATAGAAATGGCACTAAGGAGAAGTGCACACTTCTTAGCCACCCACTTGCTTGGACAAGGGGCAGGACTGCCTGGACCAGTGTTGGTCCCAAAGGGAGGGCACCCAGGAACTTTCAAATCCCTGGTGCTTCCAGCCATCACCCATCTTCTTACGTGACTCTTCCCGTTTGGGGCATGCAGTCAGCCTGGAACACAGAGCTCATTTCCAAACCGGCTCCAATACCTTACTTCCTCATTGGTGCCATAACAGCGAGGCATTCCTTACGATGTGCTATTCTTCTTTTTGTTTTTTTAACATTATTAATTGTCCCCATTGACAGTTCTAAAGGGTTGGTTGTTTTTTTTTCCCCTCTGATAAGACAAACACGTTTGAATCAAACAAGCCTTGACAAATGCTGGAGATACACACTGCACTGAAATAATGAGGGAGCTCTTTAATACAACACCACAATATGTATGGGCAAGTTGTTGCACTGGAGCAGTATGAGCTTGTCAGATCACAGTGAAACGGTATTCATTGAAAGAATAGGTACAAGGAAGAACAGCAGAAAGTATTCTGCTGTACAAACATGCATGCAAAACCTTTGGAAAAAAATAAAACACATGCAATATTGAACCATTTCTGTACAAAACTGCCTGATGTCAATAAAATTGCCGACAATAAATAGAAGTATTTCCCTGACAAAGACAAAAGCACAAATTAAGTCTCAAATTTAGTCAGGTCCAGATACATAAAACAGAGAGAATTAAGAGCTGTCAATAGCTGCTGATTTGCAAACTATAAAGCTGAAATAAGCAAACAGAAAAGTGACAGCATGATGGTTGTTAAAATACACAGGCTTACAGCAAATTCAGATAGACATGTACAAAGTTACACTTCCCAAACCACTCACAATTAACTTGTGTGTATTCCTAACAATGTTAATTTGCCAAAATCAGGAAAAGGGAAGCGTGACAGCTGTCCTTCCCACCCGTGTTTGTGCCTGTGTGCGTAACATGGGCAACGGCTTTCCCAAAGCACAGGGCAGCATGACTCACACTGTCAATATAACTCCCCAACTTCATAATTAAAAGGAGGTGCCAGTTTTGTGCTAGTCAAAGCACATTTTGAAGGGCAAATGCTTTCTGGTCTGACAGCATTTGCCCTGTCTGCAGTACCGGGCAGCGTGTGCCGAGCAGTTCTGCTGGCTGTGTGACAGGAAGGGGAGATGCTGTGAACCTCCTCTGCCACACCATGCAAGAGCAAGCCCGTGGAGCTGTGCCTGCCTGGTGCCCCTGGCACTGCCCTCTCCCTGTGTGACAGTGACAGCTGGTGATGCACAGCCCTTGGTGGGTGTTTTATCATGAACAGGCTTGCAGGGAGCTCCTGCCCTCGCTGGAGGGGGTAGCAGTGGAAAGCCACCAGACGGGGCTTTCCAAGGGCACACCTCATCTGGGGTTCACACAGATGTTAAACTCAAGGAGCAATGTCACCACCACCAAAATGAGAGGTGGCTGCTCTGATGGAGGGGATGTTGGCTGCTCCACTTCAAAGGAGCTATGTGTTTGTAACCATTCACCTCAAGAGGAGGTCCTGGCAGAAGGAATGGATTCTGCTGGAGCGAGCTCCTCTCCAGCACATTGACCACAGGCATTAGCCATGCTTTAGCATGTGCAAGTGGTGATTTGCAGTGAGTCCTCCCAGGCTGGTTTGATTGGACCAGAGGGCTCCAACCTGATCTGATCCTGCTGGGTTTGTGCCTCCAGGAGGAAGGTCATGCCCTGCAGTCATGACCAGGGTGATTCTGAGTGCGAGCTGGCTGCTGCTTCTCTGAACCAGGGCTGAATCTCCCCTCCCGGCTTAGCTCCCCACTGCCTTCATGCAAGACACAAAAATCTGATCTCTAGAGATGCTTTCTGGAGGGCAGAGATCATCATCCATAGGCAACACAAGATATGACCTTGCCCTGGGCATTTGCCTGCTCCAGTATGTCTCTCCTGTCACTGATAAGGCGCATCTGGATCCCCCTCACATGCTGAAGAAGGAGGAAGGCAAAAATCCTACTGCTGAGACTTACAGTCCAGCATTGGCACAGCAATCCTGGAGGGAAAGGGCTTGCATGGAGCCAGCTGCCCCACTGCCACCACCCAGGGCTCCCAGTGACCTGCTTGCTCTCGCTGTTGTCGTTGCTGCAGGCACTGCTGGTCAGGGGAAGATGATAGCTGCAACCCAACACAGAAATAATTAACTGTGGGACACCGAGGGGAATATGCCACGATGATCAAGAGCCTGCAGCCTGAGGCAGCCCAGCGTGTCAGGAGAAGGGAGCAGCATCCCTGCGAGAGCTGCCACTCAGCGCTCTAATTTGTAGTGGCCAGGCATCCCACACCGGCCCGCCCTCCGCCCGCTGTCAGGAAACTGCTCCGGGTGGGAATTTACACTGGGAGGAATTAACAGCCTGCCCTGGGCTGCGAGGAGGCGTTTCGGGTTTCACGGCTGCCTATGGATGACGGGAGCCGAGCGAATGCTGCGAAGGGGGACACCGAAACTCACAGCATGCCGCAAGCTGCGGGAGCGCTCCGGGGGAGCACTGCTGGGCAGTGATTCTCCTGCTGCAGACACCCGGGACTCTCCCCCAGCCACCAGCTTTAACATCAATAATCCCACAAATAGCCATTGGAGTTTAACTTCTCGGGGTGAAAAAAGACTCAAGAAAATGAAATGGCATGATGGTATCTCTGCAGTAGCTCGGCAAGTCCTGCTGCCCAGGGAAGAGAGAAAGAAGCAGCTCCTGGCTCTTTTCCCCGGGATGGAGGAGAGGAGCTGAGAAAAGTTCTGGAAGAAGAAAGGCAAAGCAGGTCAAAAACACAGTTTGGTCCAAGAAGATGCAGGAGATGGGAAGGAAGCACCAATGACAGCCTGGCCAGGTCATGGGGACCGGTGTGTGTGCTGAAGGACTCAAGGACACCCCACAGGGGCAGCCCTTCTGACCCAGCTCTGTGAGGAGCATTCCAACCAGAGTCCCCCATGGCAGAGCACTGGCAGGAAAGAGGCTGGAAAGAGGTTTGGAGTAAAACAGAGGACCATGGTAAGGCAGCTGGGATAGAGAGCACGGGCTGAGTTCTAAGGAGAGGAAAGCAGAGCCAAACACATATCACTGAGCTGGGGATAGCAAAGGGGACATGATAGGAGCCTACAAGTATCTGGAGGCTGTAAACATCAAGGAGGGAGAGAAATTATCTGCAGTTGTATAGAGGGCATAATTAAGAGTAATGGGATGAGATTAAGAAAGGAAGGGTTTAGGCTAAATATCGGGAAATATTTCCCAATGATGAAATGTGTTAGGCTGCTGAATAATCCTTCCAGGGAAGACATGGGAGCACAGCAGTTTAGATGGTTATGACTACCCATGACTAAAGCCTGGGCTATGTGCTGCCAGCAATAATGGATAGTGTAATTTTTGTCTCTGGCCTCCAAGGTTATTTCCTTTCCATCTCTACAGCAGGAATATTTTATCAAGTAATACATGCTTTGAACGTGGTGCTCCTTTTGTCGGAGACAAAAGAGGGTCCCAGTTCCCAGCCCTGCCAGGACTGTCACTGCAGTCAGTGGATTAGGGATGCACCCTGCTCTGCTGGTCACACCCCTTGCCTTTAGGGCACAGGCACTTCTCCCACATTCCAACCAAAACAAATACAACCTGCACGTTAAAAAAAAAAAAAAAAAAAGAAAGAAAAAAGAAAAAGAAGTGGAGCTGGTTTATTTTGCATTGATTTTCAGTTTGCAATTAGATAACATGAAGTGTATAAACGTAAAACAAATGACCCAAATGAAGTGCTGGAGAATAGGGAATAGGAGCATTGCAAGTTCGCAGCGAATTTCCTTGTTCTTTTGCTGCCATATTTGTCATGAGACAGATCTGGACTGTCAGCATCAAACTACTCCTTCAGCCAGATCTAGGAAGCTTTTGTACCCCACAAAACCTGTACCTGTCCAGAAAACGGGATTTCCGGTCATTTTCACAGGAGAGTTTCCAGTCAGACCTTAATGAGGAAGAGTCAGTCACCCAAACAAGAGGAAGGCAGCACAGAAAAGCCATCCATCGAGATCTGACTCACTGCATTTACGTTTGTAATTAAGGGACTGGAAATGCTCAGCAGCAGCAGCATTCAGTGACAGAACTAGAACAATATCACCTTTCACAGCTCTTTCGAAAAGCATCAGGTACAATCCCTCAGCCTCAGTGGTGCCAGTGGGGTGACAGAGCTGGGACAGGGGATGAGGGGACAGACACACAAGTTTTCTGAGGACAGGAGTGCTAAAACTTCAGTCGTACCATGTTTCTCCTGTTTATTTACTGTGGACAGCAGGAGAGCAGCACAGGTCTGAGCTCCAGCATTAAATGGAGATCCCAGATGCCGAACATCGGTGATGAGGCAGTCAGGGAGAAGTGGGATTTCTGAGTTTTTCAGAGCCCCAAGGCTAGGACATGGTGGGAGGAGGAGGACTAGGGAGCTATAATAAATAAACACCCTTTAACACAGGATCTCAATGATAATAATCCATCAAATCCTAAAGGTTTGCCCTGAGCAACTACCCAGTTTATGTACAGTGGGTTACTTCCTTTGTACAAAATCTTTCATGCATCCTTATTTCCCATATACTGTTTCACCTCATGTTATACCTTGTAATCTTGGCTTGTAATGCAGTTTAGAGTTATTATATGTCACATAAGGGTTGAAGTTTAAAGAAACCAAACCACAGCTGAGCTCAGACACACCGTAGCACTGGGAGGAGCGCTTAGAAACGCTGAAGTGAACCTGCGGAATGCTTTTCCCACCTGCAGACTTTAACACCGGCAATTTCTGTATGGGTGAGTCATGACCAAGGACCCCAGCACATCAGGGGGAGCAAGAACAGAAACCACAGGAGGTTTCTCATGGTAGAGTGTTGGTACAGCCAAGGCCAAGAGAGAGGAGCAGTTCTGCAGGCACTATTGATGAAGGCAATGAGGCTCCTCTGAAGAAGCGTATCTAATATTTCACAGTGTTTTAAAACTAATGAACATGTAACAATGTAAAACCAAAGGTTTTGCTGCTCAGGAGAGGCAGGATTGGAGCATGCAGTACCCAGCTGGTCCCTGCATCCCAGCACACACACATCCCTCATCCCCTGTCCCACCGCACCGCTGCGCTCACAGCAGCAGCTTCTCCCACTATCAGATGTGAGTCACTGCCAGAGGCAGAATGCCAGACCTGATGAACCAGAGGTCTTATCCGGTCTGGAGGATCTGAACTTCCAGTGTTTACTTAAGAATGAAGAGGAATAAACTCTGGTTTTTAAAGCTAAACATCTAAATGCACTCACTAATCTGAAGAGGTACAGTAAGCAACTGTACAAACACACCTTAAATGTTTCTTGGCAATTTTTGCAGTTCACCCAGAAAGATGTGTTGTCTTTCAAAACATGAAAATCCAGCTTCCCCAAGTCCACAGGGCAGTGTTCTACTTTTCTCTTTTGCAGGTACCAAAAGGCGAAGAAAGAAAAGCTGCAGCCAGGTACACCTTCACACAAAATATCAACCACTGTGAGCAACACAGAGGCAAAAACACCTCTGCAAACAGGACGTGCAGGTGGATTTTCTCTGTGTTGGGGGAAACAGGAGGATTAAAATACCTGACACCCTCATCTGTAGTGCTTGATTTTATGAGCCTAAGCCTGTGCTTCTCCCCAATAGCCACGTGATCCCTTTTCAAAAATATTTCACTCCAGCCACAGCATTGAAATATCATTCAAATACATTCTGAAAGATGTGTTTCATTTTCTTTTTTTTTCCCTGAAAACATGGGCAGTTTCTGAATTTAATGTTTTGTAGAGCAAAACCACAAGGTTTCACTCAGTCCTCATCTATAATTGTGGTAGACAGTAAAAAATCCCTCGAGAGCTCCAGCACACACAGAGCCAGACCAGATCTTCCAAGTTCCTTCCACATACAAATCCTCCTGAATAACAAATATTAATATATAGTAAATAATAATTGCAATACTTAGCACTTCCCACCCATAGATCTCACAGTTTCACTGAGCTGGATGAATGCCTTTAATTCTCTTGCTCCCAGGCAAACAAGGACTTCTCTTCTGCAAACATTTTCCATGCAGGTGTTTCATTTTAACCTTACACCTAGTTTGCTGATTATGCTGTGGTCAGCCCAGTCACTGGGAGAGCTCCAGGTTAGTCTTCTTCTGTAAATGTTCCCTTAAGGGGAGCAGAAATACTAAATGTGTTTTTAACTTACAGACACAGATGATCTATCTGCTTTCTAAGCAGCAAATATTTGCACCCAAACTAGATGAAAGCAGATGGGCTTTAAGGCCCCTTCCAACCCAAACCATTCTATGATTCCATGATTCTGTGATCTTTGACAGGGTGGTGTTCTCTGGAGCATGAGGACAGCCAGGATGGGATTGCAGGAGTAGGCCCATGAGTGCACAGGAGAGATCTTTGAGGAAGCTCCTGAGATGCAAAGCTTTTGGGAGTAACACAATCCAACAAGTCTTTACACGTGCAACTACCAAATCCACCTTGAGCATCCTCACCTCTGTGCCTTGTTCTGCTGTAAGATACATGAAGACATAAAAAATGATGTTTTTTCACATGAGCTCCACTGGACACTCTCAAGCTCTCTCTGGAAGTCATCTCTCCTTTCTGCTCGCTGAATTTAGCAGACCTTGGTGATAGGTTTGGCAATTAAAAATCATCTAAATACAGCTACCTATGGTAGGTCTATGAATAATGAGATGCATGTTTAGAAATTAGTGCAGAGTTGGTTGCATCCTCCCTGGAAACACATAGAAAGTGCAAATTCCCTTTGAAATGCTGCCTGTAGTGCAACTCCAGCCTGTGTTTAACCCCATCTGCAGACACTGGTGGTGGGATGTGCTGGTGCTGAGCACAGCCAGGACAAAAAGTGGGAACAGCAGGGGATCCCCCTGGCCCCTGCTCCCCAGGTGACACCTCAAGGCTAACACACAGCAGCCTGTCCCAGAACAAGAATATTCTAAAGTTCAATCCATCCCAGCAATTAGGAAGCAATAACTCTTGGGGGAAAAATGTAACAAAATAGTAAGCCGTCAGTTTTCATTTGTATGAGGCCCTGTGTCTGCTGCCAGAGAGCTCTATCCCATATACAGCTCCTGCCAAATAATGTGCATTTACCTCATTTCCACCCATAAGCCAGTATGGTCACCTATAAAGATTAATGTTTGGGACCTGTGCAGACTGGAGATGAGTTTCAGATGGATCATCAGGCACTCAAATAGTTTTAGAATGGCCTTGGAAGTCATTAATCTTAATAGATACAGCAATAACAATATAAGACAGAGAAGGTCCCATGGGGCAGGGGAGGAGGTGGTCCTGGCTTTAAGAAAGTCTTCTTCCAGTATTTAACTTCAGGAATCACGAGTGGCTGGGCCAAAGTCCCCTCTCCTTCCTCTCACCTTGGCCCAAAGCCAATCTCTGGGGAAGAAGGAGGAATAAAATACATACTCAGTGACAGGTATGTGTACTGCACATCTTTGCCCTCAGCATCTCTTCAGAAATGAGCACAAATTTACTTGTGACTACAAGCTCGGTCCCTGTTACAACCAAAGCTAAATGAATCTCAACTAAAGGTAGGCTTGAGTATCTATATTATACCTATATGGGTTTTTTTCCTGATAATGTATAAGAAGTTGGTTTGAGTAGATGCCAGGGTCTAATACAGGGCACATTCAAATCCAGTGTTGCATTCAGACAGTGCATGAGCTGAGACACTGCTGTGCTGTCAAAGCATAGGTGAATAATACTAAGCACAACACAGTATTTGGAGTCAGAGGTAACAGCTACCTTGTGAGAGCACAGGAGGCATCTGGGTTAATTTGAAGGTATATGGACCACTTATCACCTTCCCCAAAATCTATCACACATGGAATAAACTGCGGTAGAGATATTTGGATCGATGTCTAGACCTTAAGTAACTTTTCACTAATGCCCAAATCCCCAAGACTCTGTTCTTTGGCAGTCAATCCTCAGACAGATCTCTGGAACATTGTTAAATGTGTTGTGATTTCACTGGCAAGTAAACAACTGACCACAAGCTGCAGAATCAAAAATCCTGTAAGTGCAAAGATGAGAAATACATCAATATTTCATTGAGGGAGATGTACTCTCATTAACATCCACATTGTAAAAGGAAACATCTCCAAATGTCATTCCTGAAGAATAACAAGCAGTTTTATTGGAGTAAATGTGGCCTTTCCAGTTGTCACAAACAGGGCTATAATTATTTTTAAAGAGAATTAAGCTAAGTATTACCACCCTCTACAAAACTTTGCTTGTTTGTTTCTGTTTGTTGTGGGTGATCCTTGGTTTGCAGCTTGTTAGCAGCATGTCACCAGGGAATAAACACAACCACACACACAAAAGGAACTTCTTTCCCAACATCTTTCAAGGCTCTGGCTGCTGCTAATTCCTGACGCACACAATTGCTGCAGTTTTTTGTTGTTGTTGCATAACTGTCACTATTAGTAGTTGGGGATGCATAAATAACACGTGTGTTTATTACTCAAAGATGGCAATGATGATAAATTCAGCGATTTAAAAGGAGTGAAGGGATTTCCTTGCCACAACAAGTGTTTTCTCTGTTTCCATCTAACCACAAGGCAGAGATGGACACCTCATTTTTTCCACAAAGGTTTTGAGTCTAGCATTATTGATCCAGTGCAGCTACAAGAGCCTTTCACAAACATTATCAAAATGCCAATAAACTCTGCTCTTGTACATCTTCTTCCATTTGTCCAACACCTCTTCCTGCCTTAACCTGCCCACGTCCTGGCAGGAGGTCAGCGTAGTTGGTTGCAGGCACATAAACCTCATACAACTTGCTGGAATCACACCAGGAGACTGGGCAGGGCTGGAAAAAGGACTTCTCCCAGTCCTCATACTTAATTTTCCTTGCACAAACTCATGGATATGCTTTTTTAAGTGACGGAGCTGCTCTGCTTTTCCTTCATGATGCACCCCTCTTCCATCAGAGATGTCGGGCTGTGGAAGAGGTTAGGGAGAAATGGGGACAGCACTGGGTCTCATCCCGCTGCTCTTCCCATAAATCTGAGACGTAGACTTCTTTCAGTGGGGAATAGGAGTGAAGCAGGGAGGGGACTGAAGTTCTGGAAATATTGCCCTGAATGGATGATCTTTCAGGCCTGACTCACACAAAGCTCCCAGCAGAGTGAATGGGAGGGCTGCTGGACTCACGTATAAAGGGAAAATTTCATTATTGACTCCCTTCCCCCCATATGGTTAGGTCTGTCTTGGGAAGGAAAATATTTTCCAAACAATTTGTCATTTCTTTTTCTGAGCTCTCCTTTCCATTTGGCTCCAAAACAAATGTGCGTGCACAGAAAGAAGCTTATTCCTTTACAATTTGCCTCTTCTGGGAAGTTTAGAAATGTTACAATCCAGTCATGTTCTAAACATCCCAGTTTCTCCCAGAGAAGCAGTGAGGCCTTTTAGACACTATTCCAAGGATAGACTAACAGGGAAGGCTGCAAATAAAGGAATGGGTGAGCTTGGAGAGACATTTCTTCACTATATTTGGAAATACGGAGAGACATTCTTTTAATGACTGTTTGTGATGATTTAAAAAAGAAATTTCAAAGGGTTCTTCTGTTTGTGTAGGAACAATCTGTGCCACCATCACACAGAATACAAGCTTGGCTGTGGAAACAAACTTTTGGAAACTGGCTTGGCTTGGAGATGGTTGGATTCTCATTTGGTTGGCATCAGGAAGGTCAGCTGGTGATGAGGTGCCCTTCCCTCCCAACCGCCTGCAGCGCTGGACACTCCTTGCTGTCTTTTGGGCACAAGCCCTGGTGCATTATTGGCATCTCAATCCATCTGATGTCTTCTCTGGGGGAGAAGCTTTGCAATGACCATCTTTTATTCTGGAAGCTGAGAAAAGCAGACACTGAGACTAATTAATCCACCTCTGAGTCAAGCATGAAGGAAATAACATGATTTAGGCACCTGCTTATACTCACAGCTTCTATTCCCACCTTATCTCAGTTCACTCCTACATCTTGCCTTAAAGCTACACTTGTTTTTCTAGTGCCTGGAGCTTGCTGTTAGTGCTGTTAGTGTTCAGAAATGTCTCAGTCCAACTGATCTATGCGGCTGAGGAGCTCAGTCAGGCTTCCAACCTATAATACACATTCAGCCAGGACTGTCTCCCAGACTAGGAGGGGTGGAATCTGTATGTAATCTGCCCTTGCAGCCCAGAGACCACAAGCCAGCCCCACTGCCCTGCTGGCTGGTCTCTGACCAGTTGTTTGCCTCTCCAGAGGTCTTTTGATCCCCTCTAAAAGGGGTTCACTTTGAGCTTGTCCCTCCAGAAAGAGGCTCCTGAGCTGGGGGATATTCCAGCATCCATAGCGGATCTTTATGGAGGAAGGATCTTGACAGCCACAACCCATGCTGAACATGGACAGGATGCTCTCAGTATTTGTCCTGTTCACCTGCTCATAGTCATCACTCAAATTACTTGAAAACCTTCACGGAATCAGAATCACAGGCTGGGTACAGTAGGAAGGGATCACTGGAGGTCCTCTAGTCCAACCTCCCGGAAGAATTTCTTCAGCACCCACCCAAAGACCTGGGCAAAGCCTCTCCTGGTGCTGAGTGAACTGTGCCCCACTACTGGGCCATCTGCAAGACTGGTGGGACACAGGATGTCTCCCCAGCTTCTCAGGCAGGCAGGCAGCCTGGGAAGCTCCCCTCCATCCTCAACATGTAAACATCTGCTGGAGGAAGACTTTTCTCCTAATAACACGTCATTAAACATTGATTTAAAGACAATCATCTTGCCTCTCTTCAGTTTCACAGCACCTTTAAAACAGCTGTTAGGCTGCGGAGGGGATGATCAGCTGAACAGGAAACACATTGTTAGCTCCCAGCATTAAAACAGTAGAATGCATTAATTTATGAGCTCCTACTCCCTCTCCAAAAGTTTTATTATGTTAATATCACCTTGATGTGCTGGTAGGCCCCAGTGCCAAAGCCTCTTTCACACAGTATGTGCCATCCTAAATT
Source organism: Lycocorax pyrrhopterus obiensis (assembly GCA_014706295.1). Classification (NCBI taxonomy): domain Eukaryota; kingdom Metazoa; phylum Chordata; class Aves; order Passeriformes; family Paradisaeidae; genus Lycocorax; species Lycocorax pyrrhopterus. The sequence goes on from JACSVZ010000018.1 coordinate 16,990,781, forward strand.
ACAGGCTGGGTGCCTCCTGGAACTGCCTTTGGAAAAATGGAGTAAACCAGCAAGCACTGAAGTTAATATTATCTTACAGACTAACAACCAGCTAATGCTCGACATGTGAATCCCATTTACTTCTTTTCTCTATAACAAATGGCAAGTGTGGGACTGGACTGTTCCTGATTTTATGCTATTTATCTTTCTGATCCATTCCACACTCATTGTCCTTGGTTTTCAGCTACAGCTATAGCCTGTGCGTGTACAAGTGTGTGACCTGCTCTACTTAGGAAAGTCCAAGGCTGCTGCCATGTTTGCTTGGTCACTGCATGACTTCTGTGTTTTTGTCTTGAGAAGGAACCTTCCAGGGGGTAGGAATAAGAAGTGCAGTGTCTGGAACTCCAGAAGCATCCCTGGAAAATTAAAGTGGACCAAGGCCCTGGAAATGAGCAGTGAGCTCAGTGTGCCTGTATCACCCAGGCAAGCATCTCCCGGAGTCCTGCATCCTCCAGCCCGGGCAGCCCTGGCTGCTAACCGCAGCCTTCCCCGGAGCGCTCAGCGCTGCGCATCCACTTCCACACTGAGGTCCTGAAACAGGAGAGTATTTCCGGGGGGGAAGGAAAAAGTAAAAAAAGTGGCCATTTCTTGTCCCTGCCCCCTCGGACAAAAGCCCCAACCGGGAGGAAATAAAGAGGGCAGGGGCCGTGTAACCAGGAGCACGAAGCCGCCCCCCGAGAGAGGCTCGGCCAGGCGGGAGTCGCCGGACGCGGGGGGCCGGGCCCGGGGATGCCATCGGCGGCAGGACGGAGGTGCGGAGCGGCCAGCGCCGCCGGTCTCCCGGTGCGGGCGGCCCTGCCCCCGGCCCTCCCCCGTCTGCGGCACCCTGGGACGGGGCTGACGTCAGGAGGAGACGGGGAAATCTCCCAAGAAAAGCCTGGAGCGGCGGCCGGGGCGCGCACAGCGCCCGCCGGGCCCGGCACCCCGCCGCCGCCGCGCGCACCGCCCGGTGAGTTGCCCCACGCGCGTCCCGCCGCGCCCGGCCCGCCCCACGCGTGTCGCCGCCCGTCCCTCCTGGCCGGCCCCGTGCGCCCGGCCCGCCCCCCACGCGTGCGCCCCGCTCCCGGCCCGCCCCACGCCGCGGGTGCCCGCGCGCGTCCCGCCGAGCCGTCCTGCCCCGAGCCGCGCTCGCCTCCTCCGGGCCCCCCCGGTGGCCGCGGGGCCGCGGGCGCGGCCGGAGGTGCGCAGCGTTCCGGAGCTGCGAGACAAAGCCGAGCCGGGGCGAGCGGCCGGCGCCGGGAGCTCCCCTCACCGCGGCCTCGCCTCGCCTCGCCTCCCTCCCCGCGCTCCCCGCTCCGCTCTCCGCGCAGTCCTTGACATCTTTATACCGTGTATAAATTCTTTCGGGGCCTCTGCGCTTCGTCAGCTCTGACAAATGCGCTGGGAAAGGCAATTCCAGAGGGGTTACCTCATTTTATAATTTTTTTATGTGTATGTATATATTTAATTTTTTTTCCAAACGCACCATAACGTTTCCAGCCCCCAGCGCTGCTGCTCGGGGCGCTCCGCGGCTCATCCTCGGTGCGCTCGGCGGGGGAGGCCGGTGGCGGCAGCGCCGGGTGCTGCAGCGATGCCCGGAGCCTCGGGCGGCCCCGGCGGGGCTGGAGCTCCCCAGGACGAGCCGGGGATGTGGGTGATGCGGGCCGGGGCTGCGCGGTGCCTCAGCGGGGCTGCGCTGCCGCGGCGAAGAGACGGCTGCTGCCGGGGGTGCGCAGGGCGGGCGGGCGGAGAGACCCTGGGCCGTCGATGAATTTTCCTTTTCAGGAAAATAATATTCTGCCGCCCCTCTCCTTTCCTTTTTTTTGGTTTGTTGGGGTTTTGGGGGGCTTTTTTCTAATTTAAAAAATAGGCACCATCTTTGGGAAGTATATGTATCGCGGGTTTCGCGCAGCTCCTGCGGCGGAGTAAAGTCCTGGAACTGGGGGAGAAATGGTTTTTCTCCGCATGTTAACCCCGCTTGAATGGACGTGAGAAATGCCCACCGATGTTATCTTTCCTGGATTTCGTTTTTATCCTCGCGTTAAAAACTTTGGCACTAAGCGAGTTTTCTGTTCTTTCTACTATTTTCTATTATTCCGTCGTCTTTCCCCAAATTTTGCCAGCCACACTGCAGACAAACACAAAGTCCGAGTCACGAATTGAACATAAAAGGATACATAGTGCTTGAGTCGAGAACCTAGATGTCGTTTGGTTTTTTTTTTTAAATAACAATTTAAAATATGTATTTTCCACTTAACAAACCAAAGTCCATGTTCTCCGGGTTATTCTCTGCGCCAGCTCCAGCCGCCTATATAAAAACTGACTTCCAAATATTTCCTGAGGTCTACTTCACTGGCAGAACTTCTCCAAAAATCCTTTATTTGCCTGAAATATGAACAAAGTCCTTGGAAATCCCGCGCTGAAGCCGTGGCCACATTTCCCTGGGAAAGTTTTAGACGAGTTAGATGCGCCTGAGACCGAGGCAGATTTTTCCTACCGAAACCCACCGCCGAACAATAACCTGGTGGCTCTGCCACCTCTCCTTTACAGTGCGTTTTATTGTTCATGCATGTGTTATTGTGAAAATGTGTATTTCCAAATATATATATATCTCCTTCTTATCGGGTTTAAAGAAGGGAGCGCATTTCTCCCAGAAAATGACCGCAGATGAAACAATTCATTATTTCCCTCCCGTGATGAACGGCTCGGATATATATTGCTTCTAAATAACAAAAGGGGAGGAGAAAACATTCTCTAGTAAAGCCGAATTCCTTCGTTAGACCGCCTCCTAAACGTGCTAATAAAACTAATTCGTTTTATTTGCCCTGAACTTTTATATCTAACCCGGCGCGCTGATTAGCACAGCCCTCTGGAAGGCGGTGTGTTCCTATCTCTCCCCGAGATGTGCCCGTTAAGATACGGCCGTTCCCACAATGAAACTGGAAAGAAACGTGTCCCGTGCCTTTATCTCGGCGGTGTTTGCTCCTGGGGCAGTGGAGATGAGCGGAGCTGTGCCGGGAGCAGCGCGGTGCTGCCCAGCAGCGGGGCGAGATCAGCCCTTTGGGGGGAAATAAGACAAAAAGTCAGAAAAAAAAAATTGAAAGGAGGCAGGAAAAAAAAATATATATGGGGAGGGGCGAGGAGGAGAAGGAAAGAAAATAAAAGAAAAATTTAGAAGAAAAAAGTATGAAGGGAGGGGGAATAAACAAAATAATATAGAAGATAAACTGAATGTGCTCAAAAGTTAATTATTTCTCTGATTTTGCGTTTTAAGGCAGGAAATGTGTAGGTCTTGCAGAGATTCGCTGCTGTTCTAAGCACATTAAAGAGTCCAGCACATTATTAGAATATTTCAGTCCTTCAGGAAATGTCCTGTTGAAGGGAAATGTGTTTCTCCCATCCAAATGCTGGAGCAATTAAGAGGTTGCTCGCCCAAAACAAGGTGGGGGAAACCCACAAGGAAACCTTATGTCGTTCATTCTAAATGGAGCCTCTTTTTTCTCCTGAAGAAGAGTCTTCAACAAATACCAACGGAGTGCCCGGGCCTCTGGTTATCCTGTTTCAGAGACATCTTTTTGAGCCCACAAAAGAGCCACATTTCGGGATCTAAAGATGCACAGAGTAATATGAGCAGGCTGCCTAGCAAACTCCGGTGCCCCTTCCTCCGTCAATTAATCAGAAAAGCATGTTCGCTCTGCCCAGAGAGGGAATTGTGTGGCTATATTGTGATTTTCCCCTGGTTTTCCCCCACCTGGGGAAAAAAACCCATATTCCTGGGCTGTCCATGCTCCGACGTTTCATTGCAGTGCACTGACACTCTCCCGCTCACATCAGGTTTATCAGAGATAGATCCAAACCGCTGCTAGCAGTAAATTCATATTTTCTTGGAGCAGAGTTCAGTGCCTGTGGTCTGACGGATGCGAAGAGGGCTGGGAGGCAGCTCCTGGCAAGGGTGAGACTGTGCTGCCAAGGGTTTGAGGGGAAAAAAAAGTTGTCCCAGGTCGGACAACTACGAAATGGTTTTATTTTCAGGGTGCTGGTAGAATGACGGCAGAAGTGAACCAGCACCATCCCACCCCACCCCCGGCTGCTTCCAGCTGCAGAAACCCGAATAAGAAAACCGTTTCTCCAGCCGTCAGTCGCTGCATTTCAAGAAAGCCTTGGGGTATCATTTGTATCTGTCAGAAAACATTAAGCCTTCAACTTTTTCATCCCGAGCTTTTTCAAGCGCTGCCGCTGGCCGCCACGCCCGGGGGAGCCCCGGAGAGGGATGCGGATGGCGGGGTGGGGGGGCAGCCCCGGGTGTCCCAGGTGCCCCGGGAAGTGTCCCGGACCAAACACCTCCTTGTGTGTTTCCCCCATCGTGTTTCAGTGGCGGGGAGAGCCGAGGTGGTGGGGCAGGGTCGGCCGGACCGAGGGGAGCGGGATGGGGCAGGGATGCAGTGGGAGGCCGGGGGGGCCGAGGGCGGCCGCTGGAAACCCTCCTGCAGAGCATCCGCGGCGCGCAGGGGCCCTGCGCTCCCGCGGAAGGCGGAGGCTTGGCCGACATACGGAGGGACGAAGCTACGGGTCCAAAAGGGGCTGATTTCGTTTTGCTCTACTTCTTAGGAAAATTGCTGTCCTGGCTGCGGAGAGGAGGACAGGCCGGCCGGGAGCCAGCGTAATTTTCCACCTTCCCCTCCTGAGCGATTTAACACGCACTTCAGGCTGGGTTTCTTCCCTGTCTCTGCTTCCCTCTCCACTCGGCCCGTGGAGGATCCGGCTCTTGCTCCGCTCTAGGGTTGGGGTTAGGTCGGGGGGTTCTGGGGCTCCTTTCGCCGTTTTGGGTTTTTATTTCCTTTTCCCTTCAGGCCGGTGCCGTGGTCGCGCGGGAAGAGCAGAGCTTTGCCTTGCGCGGGGGCGTAAACGCGGATCTCCACCTTGTGCATAAGGCTCATGCTTTTCATTTGGGGTGATGCTGTTTTGGGTCAGGACACCCCCGAAACATTTCCCCGACGGACACCACTCCCACGGTACAGCGCAACAACAGCCCCCACCCCCCGCAGTGCGCTCCGTGTTCCGCAGGGCATCGCGCAGTCCCCGTGCACACTCGAGCGCGCATCCCCGGTCCCCACTTCTTCCGACACGCGTGGGCATCCCGTGGGTCAGAGACACGCATCAGCCCGCTGGGCACTTTTTGGATGGTTCTGTTATTAAAAGTTGTTTTCCTGCAGCAGCTCCTGTCTCCTGGGTTCAGCAAAGGGGGCGCCGAGTGAGGTTGGCTGGCTTGGTTCGGGCTTGGTTTGGCTGGAATTGAATTGTTTGGGTTTGGCTTGGCTTGGTCTGGTTACTTTCGTTGTGGTTTGGTTTGGTTTGGTTTGGTTTGGTTTGGTTTGGTTTGGTTTGGTTTGGTTTGGTTTGACTGAGTGGACTTGAGTTTGGTTGAGCTGGACTGGGTTTGGTTGGACTGAGATTGTTTGAGTTGGATTTGTTTGGACGGCTTTGGGCTGGGTTTAGGTGAACTGAATTTGGCTGAGTTTGTGTTGGAGGGCTTCTCCCTTCTCTCTTGCCTCACTGCAGCTTTATTTTTGCGAGGGCTTCCATCTCTTCTCGGGTAGAGGCGTGCTTGGGAGATGTCTTCATTTTTATAACAATTCCCAATAATTTATAGACTGAATCTAAGTCTATACCACGTTAATAAATCTGAAAAGAAAAAGCTGGCAGAGACTGAACTTCACCACCTGATATACGGCCCAGGTGGTTTGGCATTGGCTGCAACCACCGCAACCAGCCGGGGATGGGAGCCCCTCTCCGAAAGTAGGGACCCCCTTCAGACCCCTGAGGGTGACACGGCCCTGTCCCCTTAGGGCCGCGAGAGTCCCGCTCTCGGACAGACGTGTCTCTTCTTCATGGGGCTGTCACTGGCGTGACCAGCGGTGATTTATTTCTAAGCGCCATCCTTAGTTCTGGGGTTATTTATAGTAGGAGGAAGCGGAGAGGTTTATTTGCGGGTTTCCAGCCTTTTACAGATCCTTGACACACTCCCCAGCCGGGGAGCGCGGTGGCTGCGCGGGCGCGGAGCGGCGGTGCTCTCCAGCCACCCCACTCGGAGCGTCCCCACGCAAAGTTGTCCCGCCACCCCGTGTCCCCGTCGGAGCTCCGCGGGTCCCGCTCGGCCCCGGCCCCACCCTCCGTCCGTCTCTGCCCGGCCCTTCCCACGCCCACGCAGGTCGCGGCTCCCCAGGGACGTCCTGGCGGGGTCTCTGCGGCCGGGCTGCTGCGGCCCCTCCTCCTTCCCGCAGCTCCCTCAGCCCCCCGCCAGGCGGTGGGACAAAGGGGAACCCGAGCCCGGTGCCCCCGTCCTGCCCAACCCGTGCGGCCGCTGGGCCGCTTTCCAGCCCCGGGAAGAGCAGCCAGCTCTGAGTGGGACATCAAGGCTTGCCTTGGGTCGTGGCCTGCCTGAAAGGTGAGGCGTGACGTCAGGGAGGCAGCGAATGACGTCACGCGAACGGACCCGTGACGTAGCGGCTAGTGGAAGGAGTTGCCGGCGGAGAGGTGTCCTCGCCATCCCGAAGCAGAGCGCACCTGGACGGGAGGAAAGAGGAGACAGCCAGGGAGATGACCGCCCTGGAAGCACGCTCTCTTGTCGTGACATAAGTGTCGTGACCAGCAACGGGAATAACCGGGAGGATTTGGCTCTGTGCTGTAGGACTGCGCCCACTCCAAAGAGCGCGGAGCGAGAGGATGCCTTTAAATCCACGAAAGACAAATGAGATACACAGAGAAGACAGATACATGGTATAGATCAGATAGATATAAGATATAGATTAGATAGATCTATGATATATTCTCCCACTGGCAACCCGTGCGCAGGTGTGCAGTAAATGCCCCCCCACACCACGGCCTGGGCGCGGACACTCGTGGGGACGGTCAGGAGAGAACCAGGAGCTGCTCTGGCTCCCGAGGGCCAGCCCGTTACTCTCTGTTTGGGGGCGGTATCGGGGGATGTCTGCCCCGATGACACCTCAGGAGGAGCTGAGGGCTGCGATCGCCCGGGGAGACCTCCGGACCCGGCATTACCGCGGCCGCCGCCTCGGCAGAAACACGCCAGTGCCCGGGCAGAGCCTGTCTTTGCGCCCAGCCGGGAGGAATTGAACCTAGAACGAATCTTTTAAAACTAGATTTTCTAGAACAGAACAAGAACCGTAATTAAGCGCATTATTTTTTAAAAAAGGAAAATTAAAAGGAACGGAAAATGCTGCCTCCGGTTCGGAGGCTGCTGTGAGCAGTGGAGCCGGACTGTTGGCAGACTCGTGGAATCATAGAGCCCTCAAGGTTGAAAAGGACCCTTAAGGTCAACGAGTCCCACCGCCTCCCTCCAGCACGTCCCGCCGGGCTCCGTTCGCCTTCCGCCGAGGGTGGGGGAGCCCCCGCACGCCGACTCCGGGCTGCCGCCCGCGGAAATAAAGGGACAAAAGGGGACTGTGAAGAGTCTCAGACACGGTGCACGTTTGCAGTCTATTGACCTCGCTCCTCCTTGGGAGAAAGGCCTCTCCCACCTCTTGCTTCTCACAGAGGAGGAGGTCTCCATCCTTCCCGTGCCGTGGGCTCCTGCATCAGCTGAGCCCCTCGAAGCCCAGAGACCCTGGTAAATATTTGCATTTTAAGCCACGTCCATCTTAAATAGCCCCGAGGTTGTCTGGTTCACCTCGGGTGCTCGAAATTCCCAGTCGTTTGCAGACTCCTGAGCGAAGTTCAGCCGGGAGCGGCGAACAGACAGAAGGACATCAAGATGTCACTAAAAAAAACAAAAAGAAAAACAGAGCTCGGGAGAGCTGACCCTGACAGCACCCACGTGTACATCCCCTGAACGGTGCTTAAGACCACAGGTGAAGGGGTTGGGAGCTTTGAGCTCCCCCCTCCTGGGGTCCCCGGGCCTTGCGGGGCGCTGCCGGGGGTGCGGGGCGGGCCCAACTCCATCACCCTGGCGGGCTCGGAAAAAGCCTGCGCGGGTGGAACACTGCTTCCCTCCGCTTTTCCATAAAACAGTTCAAAAGTTCTCTCCCACATCTTTACTTGATTTGAAAGCAAAATAGAGTGTCAGGATAGATCAGTTAAAGTGAGCCGAGAAAGTAGAGAGGAGAGAGGGTCCTTTCCCCAGGCAGTCACAGCCAGGGTCTTCCTCCCCTTTCCCTTCCTCCCTTTCCCCTCACCCCCGGTACCCGCGGTTCCCACCTTCCTTCCCCCATGGGTTTTTCCACTTCGCCAAAACAGCGAGGTGTTTTCCAGGAGGGCTAAGGCCGTATCCCGGCCTGCGTGGGCAGCACCGGGGACCGGCCCGCTCCACATGCCCCTGCATCGGGACAGGGTGCACAGGTGACCGACGCAGGAGAGGGGGTCTGCCGAGGAGGAATGGGGGTCTCCCACCCCCTCCCCCCGGCTGCCCCGGCCTCCGGACTGGCAGAGTCGCAGAGACCCCTCCCGAGGGTCACCGCGAGTTCGGCTGCAGCAGGAAAATCATTTGTTATTAATCATGTGCTGAAAGATGATGTGATGGGAGAGATGGCACTGCCGCTGTTCCCCGGGCTGCGTTCCCCCGGCCGCCAGGCAGGGCCCGGGCAGCGCTGTTATAACCCCTGCAGCCTGGAAAATAACGTTAAAAAAGGTTAAAAGCAGTTCAGACAGCCCACAGCCCAAGCACCCCTCCAGGAACATATTCCCCGTGGGACTGAAACACGCGGTGGCGTCGCTCAGCCCCGCTCAGAGGTGCTGAGGAATACGCGGGTGCGCATCCACTGCAGGGTGCGGAGGTTCCGCGGGTCGTGAAGCCCAGCCTGGAAGGGTATGGACATACCCGTGGAGATGCCGTGCTGCGCGGGGGCACAACCTGCGCGCTGCCGGCTGGTAGGGGACTACGGAGGGGGGCGAACTGACGGGCTGCTGGGGCCGGCGGGGGGTCCCCAGAGGATTGTTCACCTTTCCATTCGTTTGTGAAGTATTTTTAATACATCACCGAGTTTGGGGGAGGCGGCGGGTGAAGAGGAGGGAAGGCATCCCCGAAGGAGCCGCGGCCAGGCGGCGGGGGCCGGGCAAGGGCGGCGGGGGGCCGCGGGTCTGGCCGCGGGCGCGCAAGGGGCGCGGATGGCGGGGAGCGCGGAGGCAGGTCCCGCGCGGCCGGGCTGGGCCAGCGCTAGATGGAGTGATGCATGAGCGAGACGGGGAGGTTTTAACCTTCAGGGGGAGGAGCCCCGTTTAACTACAGGCATTTGTTCTAGGGCAGGTCACTTTAATCTCTTTAGCTTTAAACTGTCCAACTCGCAACTCGCGTTTCTCTATAAGGGATCTTTACCACTTCCCTGCCTATGCGGCCGGAGCGCCGTGCCTCTCCCCAGCAGAGACAACCGCCTTCCAGGCACTGCCCAGATTGCTTCCGACACCCTTAAAATAATACTGTTAGTAATAAGTGGATTTGCTTTTGTTTTTTGTTGATTTTTTTTCTTCCTAAAAAAAAAAAGCTCCTTGTTCCTTTCTGTGTGGAATAAACACCTGCAAACTCCCCCAGGCAGCCCGGCGCCCCTGCCATGGATTCCTTTAAAGGTGGAATGAATTTGGAGAGACTGCCTGAGAGCTTGAGACCCCAACCCTCCCATGACATGGCTTCCAGCTTCCATTTGCAAAGATCCTCGGAACCCAGAGACCCGATCGACAACTCAGCCAGTGAATCCTCCGACACGGAGGTGCCAGGTAACCCTCCCCCTCCCCGCGCCCCCGCGGCCCCGGCCCGCTCCCCCCGCGCTGCTTCCCCCTCCCCACCGCGTCTTCTCTCCGCGGGGCGGCCGGAGGTGCTGTGCCTGCACCCCCCGCGCAGCCGGAGCCGGTGGAGGGACAAGGGTGAGCAAGAGCTGCCGGTGATCGCGGCGCCTCCATCCCCACCGAGCCCCGGGAATCGGAGCGGGGAGCAGGGGGCCTCCTGGAGCTGCCTCGCCCGCCGTGCCCGGCGCTGACAGCCCGCCGGGAGGACACATGGCTCCATGGTCCCATCCCAGGAGCTGCTTACTTTTATTTCTTTTATTTTTAAATAAAAACTGCAGTTATTAATTGATGGGATCGGGAGGAAGGGGGGGCTCTTCAGGGAGTGCGGTTTTGCCGGATGTTTCTGAAATAATGTCAGCTTTTGCCCGGGTTTATTTTCCAGCTCGGGTGGTGCAGAGATGGAAAAAGATCTCTCTGTCAGCGAAAAAAAAAAACTTTAAAAAAGAAAGAAAGGGCAGACAGAGCCGGAGAGGCAGCGTGGGGCCAAGGCAGGCAGCGCGGGCCGCTGTGGAGGGGATGTGTGCGGCCGCGGAGAGGTTTTGCGTGGGGCTTGAGTGCTCTCCCCGCAGGAAAAGGGAAGGATCCCCATGCCCTGACCACCGTGTGCGAGGGCTGCCGGGAACGCTATGCTCTCTCAGATTGCATTTAATTAAAACAACAACATTTTTAGAATGTCAAGGGAAAGGTAGAAGAAAGGAACAAAAGCTTCAGGAAGGAGCGTGATATTCCTTCTCCAGCAAGACCGTTTCAGAGGGAGTTTATGTTTTATATAATTTTAATTTTCTAATAGATGTTGTTGCTCTTCGGAGTCTTAGGAGGTCTCATAACCTAGAGAGCGTCTGTGGTAAGAGTCGGTCCCGAAGTGGCACTCGGCGATAAAGAGGGTTTGGGTTGTGCCTCCCGGCCTGATTCGCAAACAAAGTTAGGGACCGGCGTCTGGAAGGGACTCTGAGATTAGAGGGGATTATTGGAGATTAGAGAGGGAGATTTGCTCCATTTTGCCCTACCCCTGTGTATGACCCCCTCGGTGCTGCAGGAGGGCTGAGGAGCTGCCTGCCTTTCTTCTCCGAGAAGCTGCAAAATGCTTTCAGATTTTAGGATTTTTTTAATGGGAAAAAAAAAAGTTACGAAAGCCGATTAAAGATGCCTTGCCTTACGATTTGGAATTGTATCACAGCCCTGCGCTGAGGCCGGATTTTTAGGGAAGACTGGGAGGGTTAAAGTCAGCGCTGGGCGAGGACCCGCGGCCGGAGCCCATCGGGACCACTGCCGCTTCCCGATCTCCCCCCGCTCCTTCTCGGCCCGGTTTATCCGAGCTGTTCCCAGCCGAAAGCGGGAGAATTTGTTTTGGCGGCGGAGGTTATTTTTGTTTGTTTCGCTGCCGCCGCCGGGCCATGCGGCTCGGCCGGTCTGGGGACCAGGGGGCCTGGGGCGATGGGGTCTGCGCTGAGAGGCCTTGGTTGCTCTTCAAACCCCGGAGAGCCATCGGCCCCTTTTGAGGATCCACTGAGCAGCTGAGGTTCGCTCGCACCCTCATCCCTTTCGCTAATGGAGGGTTCCCAGGGAGGTGCTTTTCAAGGGTGACTTTGCAAGGACGAGTCCTCCCGGGCTCTGGATTCAGCACGCGATTATTTTTAGACTCCCGCTTACCTCGCAGAGGTCGGAGTTGTAGAAATGCCCCCAGGCCCGCCGGCGGAGGGAGAAAACCCTCTGAAAAGGGGTTTAAAAAAAACCTCTTAAAAGGAGGAGAAAAAAAAATTCTAAAAGGAAAAACTCGCGGCGGTTTTTCCCTTCTGCAGCAGCAGGACCGAGGCCGGGGGTTGGCCGCGGCCCCCGGCCCTGCACGGCCCGGCCGCACCTTTCCCGCGCTGCCGGGGCCCAGCCCGGGAGCACTTGGGTTGAGGCCCTTCAGTCCCTCTCCGAGCGCTTCAGCCGGGACGAACCGGGCCGAAACCCGGACTTGGAGAGCCAGAGAGCCCGTTACGAAAGGGGAGAGGGGGCTCGCAGGGCCAGTGTTGGATTCCCGCTCCCAGCCCGCGCAAATCCCGGCCGAGAAAACCTTCCTGGGTGTTTTTTTTTTCTTTCCTTCTTTCGATATGATTTTTGCGGAGGGCTTCGCTCAGCCCTGTTTTAAAATAAACACCAAAATCCTAAAAGATGAGGAATAAAATAATTACGAAAAGAGAATGGAGTGGGGAGCGGAGAGGGGCCTTTTGCAATTAATTGCTCCCGGGTTTTCCACCCCTACCCTTCCAAAGTTTCCTGTCGCGGCCGAGCACAACAAAGACAATGGAGCAAAGATCACGCCTTGGTTTGGGGGGAGCGAGAAGGTGCCGTAGAAAGGCGGAGCGGCCGATGATGCGGGGAACCCGCTCCCCACGAATGCACTCACCCCTCGGGCCCGCTTCGAGCCGCTCTGGGGGTCCCTCCTGCTGCGTCCCTGGGTGCCCTGGGCCCGCAGGGCTCCATGCTCCTTCCCCAGCCACCCCGGGAAAGGCCGGGTTGGGCTGCGGGGCGCTCGCTGGGTGCAGGGCCCAGCGGGACGCGAGTGGGTGCTCCCACGCGTGCCTCCGGTGGGGTGGGCAGCGCTGGGTGCGGCGCGGGGGTGTCTGCCTTTGTGTGCCTGTATTGGGGAAAAAACTAAAGCAAAAAAACACAAAACAAAAAAAAGGAAAAACAAATAAACCAACCATCCCCGACCCCCTCGCAGAAAAAGAGCGTAGCGGCGAGCAGAAAAACGAGGACGGGGCCGCCGACGACCCGGCGAAGAAGAAGAAGCAGAGGCGGCAGCGGACCCACTTCACCAGCCAGCAGCTGCAGGAGCTGGAGGCCACCTTCCAGCGGAACCGCTACCCCGACATGAGCATGCGGGAGGAGATCGCCGTCTGGACCAACCTCACCGAGCCTCGAGTCCGGGTAAGAGGGGCTGCAGTCCCGCTGGGACCGAACTCTGCTCTGGGGCCCCTTCTAGGAGCGCTGCGACGCTTTGCTCTGGGCTGGATTTTAACGACCAAAATTGGGGTCCAGGCCGGAGAGGAGAAATTCAGCTCTCGGCCACGGAGAGATGCCGCCCGGAGCGGGTCGCGACCGTCGTCCTCGCACTGGGGACCGGTTCGAAAAGTGGGTGGCGAGCGATGCAGGGAGCAGCGAAAGGCCGGGGTGGGGAAGGGTCTGACTGTGAGGGGAAGAACCCTCTGGAGAGGTCGAAACGCGGCGCGGGGATGAAGCAAGCTCCCATCCCATCTTCCCTTTGCTCTGGTTATTCCCAGTAATCGCAACGGCCATCTCCCAGCAAAGCACTGCCCCACGCTATTGCGGCAGCGGGATCGCGAGATCCAGTCCGCACCGTGCGGGTCTCGGTGCCGGCCCTCCCGGCCGCGCATCTCCCAAGGCCGCGGGCTGTTTGCGGAGGCCGAAAGCGAAGGGCAGGGACTGGGGAGCGGTCGCAAAGTCAATACGCGCTGAAGACACAACCTTGTACCGCGAAGGCGCTCGATTTTTACACGCCTCGGAGCAGATGCCACCATATATATGTATATATATATATATATATATGGTGTATATATATACATACGGTGTACATATATATATATATATATATATATATATATGTATATACGTGTCCCTCTTAGCCAGACTCGAGGTTCGGTAATGTTGGTGCACACAGCGAGAAATATATATATGTGCGTGAGTGTGTATGTATGTATGTATATATATATATATATGCACTTCGGCAGTTCCTTAGAGAGATTTATGAATGAAAGATCCTGGCAGAAAACGAGCGGGCCGAAGCGGCTCTGTCTCTACCAATCTATCGCTGTGTCTCGGTTTGTCCACCTCCTCTGTGCTTTTTTTCCACCCGGGACATTTCCCGGCGCGGTTTTGGGGGTGATCGCACACCACGGGACCGTGGGCTAAGCACGGGAGGAAACGGGAACTGCGGAGCGAAGCCCCACCGCCCGGAAAAACCACTTTTTCTTTTTTTCTTTTCGTTTTTTGTTTTTAACTTGGCAATTAAACCTTGAATGACCAAATCGGATTACAGAGATTCTGCTTTAAACATTTAAAGAGTAAACACCCATCTGAAACAAATGCGTCTGAAAGCATTGTCTTAATTGAGTTTAAAACAAAACAAAGCCCGAGCATTAATACTGGTTGAATATTTCAGGGAGCAAATAAAACTAAAATATGAGTTGCAATTAACATAATTTCGTTCTCCCTCTGTGTGGAAATGTTTGGGTTTGATGTTCTGAGATTGCAGATTGCAAATCTAACCTTAATTTGCTATGAGGGCCTTCCTTTAAAATGTCTAGGAGCCATAATTAAAACTATTACCCTCATTTTCAGGAAATTCCTGTCTGGAAGCACCTTCCGAGGAGTATATTACAGGTTTTGAACATGTTGGCTTTCGTTTCCTATTTATACAGGATTCTTTTTATTATTGTTATTTTTTAAAATAGACTCCGCCATCCGTTCCCCCACGGAGTTTCCATCCTTGAGCCGGGTATTTAATAATAGTTGTGCCATTTCTGCGCCGGGAGGGGAGGCCCCAGGAGCCTTCCCCCGCCCCCGCCCCGACTCCAGAGGGAGCGCAGCCTGCGCGGGGCCGGTGCCCCGGTGTCCGCAGGGAGCTCGTGGATCGGATCGGTGGAAGAAAGCTGGAGTGCCGTGGGGAGGATGCTGCAAGGGAGGTTCGCAGGCTGGGCGCAGGCGGCAGGCAGAACGATGCTGATTTTTAACCAATTTTAAAGAATTTTGGAGCTGCCCGGCTTCCATCACGGGGGGCTCAAATGCTTTCCGAGGGCTAAATATATATATGTATATATGTATATATCGATATATCTATATATATATAAATAATAAGAGTGAGATTGGATCCGGTTTTGCATCAAACATCAGGAGCAGCCCCGTTTCTCTGTTTCCTAGTTAGGGCTGTAAATTCTCATTAGATATAAAGGCAGAGGCTGCATCTATCCGAGGGCGATGCGGGGATTGATTTTTTTTTTTTTAACCTAAACATACTAATCCAATCCCTTTTTTTATGATCTGTAACAGGGGACTTTTATTACACAGCATTAGCGTTCGGAAACGCGGCAGAGCCGGGGCGAGCCGGCCCTAATCAGAGCGGGACGTCTCTTCGCCCCCCGCCTGGCTCCGGGAAAGGGGCGGCGGGGGGTCGGGGGGCTGGAGGGACGCGGACACCCGCGCAGGCACCCCTGGCAGAGAGGCGGCTGCGCGCATCCCGGCTGGCACATCCCGCTCGACAGAGAGGGATGCGCGCAGAGCCCGATGTGCGCGCAGGCACCCTGCGGAGCGGGACCCCATCCCGCGGGGGCGGGTGGCGGCGGGGACAGGCGGTGCGGGGCCGCAGAGCCTGCTCTGGCATCCCGGAGGAGCTGGCCGGGCCGGGGGGAGCCGACGCTGGGCTGCGGGTACCTGCGCTCCCCTGCGCGCATCTGCGCACCGTCGGCGGGCTGGGGGGCTGCTGTGGCCCCGCACTCACCGAGACGTGTCCCTCCCCCCTCCCCACGCAGGTTTGGTTCAAGAACCGCCGAGCCAAGTGGAGAAAGCGGGAGCGGAACCAGCAGATGGACCTGTGCAAGAACGGCTACGTGCCCCAGTTCAGCGGGCTCATGCAGCCCTACGACGACATGTACGCCGGCTACCCCTACAACAACTGGGCCGCCAAAAGCCTCACCCCGGCGCCGCTCTCCACCAAGAGCTTCACCTTCTTCAACTCCATGAGCCCCCTCTCCTCTCAGTCCATGTTCTCGGCGCCCAGCAGCATCCCCTCCATGAACATGCCCTCCAGTATGGGCCACTCGGCCGTGCCGGGCATGGCCAACTCCGGCCTCAACAACATCAACAACATCAGCGGCTCCTCGCTCAACTCGGCCATGTCCTCGCCGGCCTGTCCTTACGGGCCACCGGGCTCGCCCTACAGCGTCTACCGGGACACTTGCAACTCCAGCTTAGCCAGCCTCAGACTGAAATCAAAGCAGCACTCCAGTTTCGGCTATAGCAGTTTGCAAAGCCCCGGCTCTAGTCTAAACGCCTGTCAGTACAACAGTTGACGGACTTGACACAAACCACCTCCGAGAAAGCACCGCCGACAAAGCAAAGCAG
This sequence comes from Lycocorax pyrrhopterus obiensis, assembly GCA_014706295.1. Taxonomy (NCBI): domain Eukaryota; kingdom Metazoa; phylum Chordata; class Aves; order Passeriformes; family Paradisaeidae; genus Lycocorax; species Lycocorax pyrrhopterus. The sequence goes on from JACSVZ010000018.1 coordinate 17,006,717, forward strand.
AAGCAAAGCGACGTTTAACGGAAAAGAAAAAAAAATTAAACCCGATGATGATTAAAAGCAAAACCCAAGCAAGAGAGAGAGGAAAAAAAATAAAATAAAGCACCACACCCCCCCCCAAAAAAAAAAAAAAAGAGAAAGCCCCAAAAACTCCGCGGACTTCAACTGTCTAGGAAAAAAAAAAAAAGGCAAACCAATGATGAAACCAAAAAAACAGCGCTTTAAAAATATATTTTAAAAAAATAATAAAAAAACCCCCCCGTCTAAAACCGTAAACGGACCAGAAAACTTTTGCAAGAGACACCGAAATCTGGTACATGGATGAGTTGCAATTTTTTTCTCTGGATTATGCGGGTTGTATGTGTTTACTTGAACTTGCACAGGAGTCGGTAAGGCGGCCGCTGCCCCGCGGGGAGGGCGGCAGGAGGGGACGCCTCGGTGGTAAGAGCTGGTGGGACGGTTCTTGGCCGCTTGTCGCACGGGAAGAGTTTGGTTAATGTTTACCACTGAGAAACAGAATCACACTCGGAAAAAAAAAAAAGGTTGGGGTAAGAGGGGAGGGAAAAAAAACCAAATCGCAGAGTAGAATCTGCGGGGGAAAAATGGTTAAAATATTAGGTATGAAACTATTAAAATAATAATGACAAGGGTCAACCACTTATATAAGGTTATATTTATATCTACCGTTACATTGTGCCGGATCATTGTCCTTGGCCGTTGAATAAACTGTTTTTAAAATGCATGATTCTTGATGTTTTTTCTTTAGTTGGAAGCTATAATCCAGTCATTCCTGATACTAAGCAGCTCAAGGTTCCTACCTCTTCATCCTTTCCAAAAGACTGCAGTATCCCTAGTTGTGAGAGAGCGCAGAAACCCTTCAGCAATGCGAAAACTGTTCGTCTTTTTCCCCATCCAAACTCTTATCCTGATAATGAAATTATCATTCATCTTTATTTAAATGCAGGGGGTGTTTTTTCTCGTTGAAAAGTAAAACTGAAAACCAACCCCCGTTTAGAAAGTCTAGAAAAAAAGACGAAAAATGGTCTGTTATGAAGTGATTTCAGATACTGCATCTCTGCTAGAGAAACAGCAAGCCTCGGCGTCCGGAAAGGTTCTTAGCAAAGCTGAAAGCGTTCCTTGCTTTTCTAAATGTGAAGGAAAAACAAGGAACCTAAAAAATTCTTAAGGTGTTATTATCTTAAGGTGTAATTATGTAAATATAGATACTTTTACAAGTGCTTGTTGGAAAAAAAAAACAACAAACAAAACATGGAAATGATAAATATGATTTTTATTAATACGCATACAAAACGCATATGAAGTTTAATTGCCGGCATATTTGTTGCTTATTTTTGTCGATACTTATTACCTGTAGATGACAAAGAGACATAAAATGCACACGGTACTTCTTTCCCAGTGTATTTCACACCTGTGGTAAACGTTACGCTGGATGTTTCAATTATGCTGTTGTGGATAAGGATGCAGTATATATATTGTTTTATAAGTTATGTTTTGTGATTTTTTTTTCAAAATTAAGAGCATGGGAATAAAAAAGAAAATTTAAAAAAAAAAACTAAACGGAAACGAAATCTAGAAATGCCTTTAATGTTCTTTTCTGGCTGTGTTTAAGAGAGCGACTAAACAAGAAGAAAAGAAACTCTCTGCCCCCCTCCCCGTGGTGGCATTTTGAGGAGGCCCTCCCCGCTTCCCCCGGTAATTGCGCCGTCTTCCCGCGTCTTCCTCAGCGTCCCGACAGGGAAGGAGCCCGGTTCCCTGCCCCCTCTCCCCGGGGCAGCCCCGGCAGTGGAAACCCTCCCCGGGTCTAATTTTATGGCAGACTGTTACCGCTGTTTGCCGGAGCTGGGGATCCAGCCCTCCTTGCCGCTGCACTGCTGCGTCCCACCAAACCTCAACGCTCCGAGCCGTGGGTCGGGTTTTTTTAACTCCCCAAAGAGTTAATCCCCGCACCCTGGAGCACCCCCGGTGGGTCGCAGCCCTGGCACTGCTCCTTCTCCCGCAGCCACTTGTTCCGCTTCGCTAAGGTGCATTTTTCTCTTTTTTTCCTCCGAATTCCCCGACATCTTGAACTTTAAAGGTTGTTCGATTTATTTTCCCTCTCCTTTAAGTTTTTGCAAGCACAAACCCCTCTGATTCCATTACTATTTATTTACTATTTGATGACTATTTATTTACTATTGCGATTACTATTAATATTTTGCCCCAAATGCCATAACTGATATAACGAATCAATGAAATATCCGGACCTGGCGGCAGGAATAGCCATCGCCAGGGCTCTTCCCCGGCCCAAACGCGCTGTTTGCGCGGCCGCGGATGGCCCCGTTCCCGGAGGATCGCAGCTCTCTGTGTCCCGCGCCCGTCCCGGGGCTGGGGGGCTGCGCAAGGGCTTTGTTCCCAACGCGGGGGCTCAGCAGAGCGGATCTGAGTCTCCCCGGCTACTCCATCCCTCACTATAGCCAGGGGAGTGTCACCAGAGCAGCACAAGGACTGATTTTCCCGCAGTTTCCAGGTGGGAGGGGATCTGCCAACCCTCCGCTGGGATTTTAGGTGTTCTTTTTCTCCTGTTCCTGGAGGTAGCACTGTTAGTCCTAAATCAGAGCAGCGGCGCTCACGTTTTGCCAAACCCTGCCCCAAGTTTCAGTTGTTGTCGGAGTCCTGAACCACCCACCCCCTTCCGAAACTGTTTGCAGGAAAGAGTTGGGGACCAGGGACACAGCCTTCTGTGCTGGTGTCCCTAACCAGTGTCCCCCCGCCCTATGACTGTACCAGGGAAAGCTGATGTGCTGCTGCTGCTGGGCGATTTGGGCATCTTGACACATTTATAGCTCAGTGAAAGGAAAATTCCAAGGAGACATGAGCAGAAAGCAGCTCCTTCACCTTCCCTGTGCGCTTTTACGGATGCCCTGCTTCCAGCAGCCTTTAGGTCTCCCCTACAATGGTTAGAGCTTGAATTATTTGGGGGTTTGAAGTGTTTGAGGCACGGCTTTGGACTGCCTTGCCCAAGCACATTTTCCTTAGCGATATGCCTTTGGAGATGCCCAGGCGCGTGCCCACGCTGGGGGCAGCCGAGGAGGGCTGTCATTTAATGGTTCATTAGTCCCCAAAGTGCCCACGGTGGGGGAGCATCAAACACCGCTCACCACCACCCTTCTCACTTTGGTTTTTGAACTCGCCTTGCCGGTGTCTGGCTGGTGGGTGTTTCCACACACCGGAGGCGATGGTTTTCCACCCCTCGCCCTGCGCATTCCTCCCGGTGGTTTCCAATGTGTGAAGCTCAAGCTGGAATTCCTGAAGCCGCATCACTTCGATCTAGCGTGGCTCCATCCCGGTGGAACCTTGCCTTCCAGCGGGTGGTGCAGAGAGCCCCCAGACTCCTGCCTACTGATTGCAGCCTTTGTCAAGGCAAGCAGACACTTGGAGCCAGAGAAATACCGGAATCAAGTTTTCCATTTGTTCTGGGTGTGCTGGCTTACCTGTCAGCATTTCCAAAGCAAAGCTGCCTGGGGAGAGCTTTGCTTGGGTTTGCTTGGGAAGGCTGTAGGGTCCTGAGCGGTCCCAGACCAACCCAGGAGTTGCTGCACAGTGGAGGCTCCGGTTGCACCAGTCCAGATGAAGCTCACAAATACTTTATGCCTCAGACTGCACAGTCCGTTCGAGATTAAATGTCTTCTAATAAAAAGCTGTGGTCAGTTTAATTCTAAATTGCATGCTTCTCTTTATCTGTGGCCTGGAACTCAGCAAACTATGCAAAGTCCCATTTAAATTAATGGGATGCTTCAGTACCGATTTTAATGGGGTTTTGTATAATAAAAATAACACTTAGAAATGCCCTAACATTTTGCTGCGATCTTGCAACAAAAGTCAGTGGAACTGGGATAATAAAAATACAGGTTTTATATGAAACCTGTGAAGGGTTTGTCATTAACTTTCAGTGGCACAGTTTCAGGCCTTATTATTTTAGCATACGCTTGTATAAGTAAAAATTACTTTATCAATTAAACGAGAAACTGTGACTTTTCTGTTCCAGTGTGGCAACTTGTATGTGAAATGTTTAGTTTGATACTATCAAAACAGCCAAAATATTCCAACTTATAAACCAGCCCATGTACAAAGACTGAGAGCAAACAAAAATACAAAACTACACGTTGTTTTTGCTCAGAGTTTGCTCATCAAACAAAGCTCAGTTGTTACTTCTAAGAAAATACTTCATATCCTTCCTTTAATCTGTCCAAGAGAGCAGTTCTCTTCTCAGCCTCATAGAAAACAGTAAAAACCTCCTTCAAAGTAAAATATGTTTTAATTAACAGAGCGGCAAAATAAAATCCACAGCTATGCAGCAAGCCTCCTCTGCGGCTCACCATTGTGCGAACTGCTTGGGCAAGCTGCTCTTATTAACAAGCTACAGGCTACACTCTGTTCCAAACTGATTAAGCAGTAGGGCTGCAGGCAGATTTTCTATCAAAAATGCTTCAGTGGCAGCCAGCCTGTTCTTCTGCGGAATGATGGGGTTTTTTACAGGAAAAAATAATTTGTTTATCCCCAACTCCAATTTCTTTAATGAAGAAAGCATATGCACAAAATTTTTATTTACCAAATAACTTCCCAACAAATAAAAATTCCCATAGGAAATAAAAGAAGAAAAATGAAAGAACATATGTACTTGATTTTTTTTCCCCCTTCTTCACTTAAGAAATTTCTTGCAGAAAGCCAGGTGACAGTGTTCAGTCTCTGCTAGACACGAGCAAATTTGCTCACAAATCTTCCCAGGAGATCAGTGGAGCTCAGTGAAGGCTTGTGCCCAGGGGCAAACCCCATCGATGTAAACGAGGAGCCCAGAACCAGCTCCTCCCGACACCTCTGCTGATGCAGCCCTACAATCCACGGCAGCCTGCAATTCCTCCCTGGAATAACATGTAAAACACCACTTGCTCTGGGTTGCTAATTCAAGTCTTGCAGAGCAGCTTCAGACCTCCTTCCTCCCCAAAACCCCCAGAAAACCTATGTGTTAATATGCAAAAACCAAAAATCTGACCTAGTATGAGCAGGGACAAAGCAGTGCCTGTCCCCCAGAAGTACAAAGCAATTTATATTACAGGCTTCAAAGTGATACATGCCTGGGTATAGGAGATTAGCAGTGGGATTTTCAAAAGCTCTATGTGAGTAAGGACCAGATTTAAAAAAAAAAAAAACCAACCAAAACTAATTCAGTGAATCAGTCCTGGTGTGAGATTTTCCTAGAAGTGAGTTACACACCTGGGATTTAGACACTAAGAGTGAGACTTTTAGAGGGATTTAGATGTCTGAAGATACAGCTAAGTATATAGTGGGATCTTTGAAAGCACCCAGTACCAGTGTCTACCAGAGGTATCTGCTCTGGCTCCTTCTGAGGCTCCTCTAACTGTCTGGGTGAAACTGTGAGAACCCAAATCCCTTCCAAAGGCTGGCTCTTGGCATTTGGGCGCCCTCAAAAATTCCCATTCTCCCTCCACTCCCTTCTTTTCTTTTTTTCCCAGAAAGTCTAGAAGGAGGGTTCACTCTTTTAAGATCTAATTCAGGAAAATACTTAAGCACACAAGGAAATTACTCAATGAAATGCTTCTAGGCATGAGGCGAAGCCCTGATCTCAGGGAGGCCAGCTGGAGACCTGCCACTGGCTGCAGAGCAGTGGGGCTGTGACCCATGGCTAACCACAGCACCCTGCTCCTCACACTCTGCTATTAAAGTCAGCAAATTAAAATTGCTTAAATTTAAGCATAAAGTTAGGCAAGGCGCAGAAAGCATTTTGGAGAGTTGTGCTCTCACCATCCCTATTTTAAGTCAGATCCCAAGTTTAATCTTATGGTCTCACAAAGTAAGATCCCACTCTTTAAACATTTACAGGGACAGGTTTTGAACCTTTGACAGAAAACCTGGAAAGGCAGGTGAGAAGATGGGGCCAGCCTGCTTCCCCCTCCCAGGGTCTGGGGAACACAGGCAGCAGCCTCCCCTCCCTGCTCTGCAGAAGGCAGTAGCTTTGGGGAGCATCCCAGAAGTGGGTTCAGAAGTGGAGCCTGGGGCTGGAATGTCCTGCACAAGTCTCTCTCCACCCACGTGCAGACCATGAGCTAAACCTCACCAGGCAGCGGCTGGCACCTCTGCTGGTCACATTTGCAGGGATCATAATTTGAAAAAGTCAGAAACTGCCAATCCATGGTCCTGTCTGCTTTCCTGACCTGCACCCACCCCGTTATTTGTCCTATCCACACATACCACCAAGCTCTGACATCACAGACACCTGTTCACTCCAAGGCTCCCCCCGCTGTGTCTATTGACCTGTTTCACATTTCTCCCCCATACACCTCATTCCTCACCTGTCTATCCCATACCGACACCTGTCTACCTCAAGTCTACCTGGACATGTGACTTAACCACTGGTTACATACATCACTCTGTTCTATATGTCTTCATCTACCTGATCTCTGATCTGAAATCATAACTATGAATTTTTTATCTGCATGCACACTCTGAGCTCTCTGCTATAACTCTTCTAGATGGACACATTTCATTTGTTCATCTCTACCTTGAATCCACTCATTTAGCCAACCCTGCTCCCCCATTGCCAACAAAACCATATAACTTTAGAATACATAAACCTAACAACTCCATCTCTGACATATTTACCCAATCTTCTTTCTTATGGTCTAACACAGTTTATCAGCGTTTAGTATCAGCTAAATACAAATCTATCACATATTTCTACCCATTCCTCTAAGATGCAAGGTTAAGATTAAGTTAGAGACAGGGTTAAGGCTTATTGCTTAGAGTTAGGGTCAAGGTTTGTTAGAATTGGGTAGAGAATGGTTTAGAGTTGGGATATGGTTGGTTCAGCATTTAGGATTATGTTTGGTTTATGGCTGGGTTTGGGTGAGGCATGGTTTAGGTGTAGGACAGAATTGGCATCAGGGTCAGTGGGAGATTTCAGTTTGTGTTGGGATTAGGTAGTGGATGCAGTTTTAGGTGAGGTCGGGGGTTTGGGTTAGTGCTGGTTCAGATACTTTTGGTTTAGATTTGTCTTAGCGTTATGTTAGAATAAGCATTAAGCTAAGAGTCGTGTTTGTGTCAGAATTTAGAATTAGTGTTAGTTTTAGGATTGATTTGGGAGTCACATGTCAGCCTTGATATGTAATCTCTCTGTGCTTATTTCTTGTGCAAACAGATCTGTTCTCTTTCTGTCCATCTAATTTTGTCTCCCACACACCCCTGCAGGTGTTCATAGGTGAGTTTCGTAACACTTAATAATCCATTTTCCCCATGTTTTCTCATTTACCTGACCTCTTAGCCTGTTTTGCATACATTCAAGTCTCACACATCTATCTCACATATACTAATCACTCTCATCCTTTCTTATAAGACTAATGTATTCACCTCTTCTGCTTTTGCCTGTCATGCCCAAGACATCAATGCAACTACTGCCACGATTAACGATATTTTTTCTGTTTCTTTTATACATACTCATTAAGGTAGCGCCTGTGACTACTTACCTACCTAATTAATCTGATGCAAATTTCAATTAATCTCTCTGGATTTCCATAGTACATCCCAAACTACATATTTTCATCTCCCTCCTTGTTCCATCCATATTCATTTCTCTGCTCACTCGTATCCACTCTTATGAACTTCCTGGTACCCACTCAACTGTATGTGCACCCACATCCTTCTTCATCAATCATCCTGTCCAGGATTTACTCTTCCATTAAGCATCCCTCTAATTCATACCATCAGGCTAATTTCTCAGCACTCCCAACTCATGAATACTCCTCTGTCTCTTTATCTACCCAATACCTGGTCCAACCTGTTAGCTCGCTAATTGTTCCAAGCTTGTTTTTTTCAGCATAATCTCTTTATTCTGCATGAATTTTATATGTCATATATTTCTTCCATGACTATTTTACCTCACTCCTCCTGAAGTGCTTTTTTGCTTTTTCCCAAAACTATACCCCTCTTACGTCTGTGCACTTTATCTTTTTGTGTGTGACCCAATGCTTTCTCCACTCCCCTATGTCTTGTACATCACCTTTTTCACAGTTCTCTGTCTGTGTGTTTGCAGGGACTCTTGATCACCAGATACCCTCTCTATGGGTGCTACTCATCTATTATTCTATTCATGGCTCATCTGTTAATTCTGCTATTGTTCTTCTTTTATCTGTTCCTCCCTCTATCTACATTCCCCATAATCAATGCCCCATTCACCCTATCAGCTCATTTTATTGTCATATGTTTATTCCATTCTTCCAGCTATATTTCCATCCATTTACCCAGACAATACGTATTATGTCTGCTGTGAACTTGTCCCTCTCAATCTAATCTCTTTCTCTTTTCGCCTTTAATTTATTAATTTGCTCTCTACAGGTTTATCTAGTCAATATTTCTAGCTAATATGAGCTCAGCTGATAATTCAGCCAGTATATACACCCATCTCTTCATCCACCCATCCATCCAATTTCCACTCAGCTGAACTAGCCTCAGAATATTCACAGTATTTCCAGTGGATCACCTTTTCCTTGTTACATCCATTTTCCTGTGTTAGATATGCTAGCACCACTGCTGCTCATGTCACTTGAATTTATGTAGCCAAATATATCTTTACATACCTAAACATGCCAATAGACACAGACATCAGTTCATGTGTCCATTTGTTCCCTATATTCCACTGTTTTCTGCTCTATCCATACTTATCTCCTTGCTACCTATTACAGCTACAGACTTACAATATCTGCTTGCAATAGTCCACATTTCCACATTTCAATCTATCCAGATTACATTCACACCACTTAACTTCCCAGCCATCCAGCAATTACTTTACCTACCCAGTCCAGCTTTCTTCCTTCCATATTTATGTGTTCCACACCCATACAACAAACCAACACCTGATACACAGACACCTATTTGCTCATTTTGTCGTGGCCATCAGGCTCAGGTACGCTGCAGTCCATCCCATGCACTTTTCTCTGTCAAACTTATCTCAGGCTTTCCTTCCTTCCTTCCTTCCTTCCTTCCTTCCTTCCTTCCTTCCTTCCTTCCTTGTTCTCCCATACCTAGCTCTACATTTTAAAATATTTCTGTTTTATGGAAAATCCAGCCAGCCCTCTTCTGTCCCCATATTCATCCCACAGGTTCACCGTGCAGCCCCCTCATTCCCAGCTCCACTACTCAGCCAGCCATCCAGCTGCTAGACGAACTTTCTGCTCACCCAGGCAGGACTCGCTTGAACACAACACATCCCGCTTCTACTCCTGACATGCATCCAGACCACCCTCACCCCTGACTAGGCCACCTAGTCCATGTCACATGCACATGCTTTCCCTCCACCATCACATCTTCTGTATTAGTATCAAATTATCCACCCTCTGCACAGACCCTGTATATGTCTATGTAATTATGCCAATTATTCTAATCCATCCATCTCCCACGTACCTGTGTATCTCTACCCATTTAATTATGTATGCTTATCTCAACTGTCCATCAGTTTACACCATAAAATCCAGCAACCAGCACATGGGGCCATCGGATCTGGGTGCCCAATGCACTCTCCCTCGTTAGGCAAGAGGCAATTCAGTTCCACATAGTGTCAGCAGTCATGCTTTGATCATTCTCAGTGACCCAGCCTTGTATTAGACCGATGGGTACAGCGGTGTGGAAAGCAGGAATGGATTTGTCTGAGTGAATTTCATGTAACCCCATGTATCTCAGAGCAGAAATAACAATCAGTTGTGAACAAGTAAAAATTTGCTTCTGACGTGGTGGGGGGGGGTCAAGGTCATTACGCCAACAAGAGGAAGAAAAGTGCATGTTGGGAACAGACAAAATAATCATCTCTGCTTCGGTGAAAAGTGCGATTTTCATGGTCTGGGATTTTGTCATTGTATCAGGGTAAGAGAAGTCACATCAAAGGCTCCCACCTCAGCTCTGCACTCTTTCTTATAAGTTTTGTTTCCTGTTTTCCTTCGGCGCTCAGAACCTTTCCCTGACCAGGTGAATCTAAACCTGCCTGCAGCTGTTGTGGGGGAGTTTGTATCCAGTAAAATCAGCGTCCTGTTCTTACTCTTAGACATCTTGTTTTTTCCTGCTCAGATTCTGGACCCTGACCTGGATTCAAACAAAAGCCTCAGAGGACTAATCTGCATGGCTGAATGGGGGAAAACCTCTGAAACCCTGAGTCTGGAAGAATTCCTTAATGGGGGAAAACCTCTGAAGCCCAGAGTTTGGAAGAGTTTGGACCCAGGAATTTGAATTTTCAGGATGCTGGGCCGTAGGATTTCATTTTGAACATTTTGCTGTTATTTTATCTATTCTCAATTACTCTCCAAAACCAAATCATGATCATTTACTGCCAAAAATATTTGGGATCAGTGAACCATCAGGTGGCAATGACTGACAAAGCAAGTTTGGAAGTGTATGGAGTTATGCTTCCAAGTGTCATGGAGGGAGCTGAGGACTGGGATGTCCCAGGAGGCTTTCCTGAGTCCTTGCAAGCCACACACATGGCAGGAACTGGGGGAGTGGAGGGCAGGAGTCGGGAAACCCTTGGGAAAGTGTCATAAATACCTCTCGGTATTCCTTGAGATAGCAGAGCCTGTACATGCACTGCTGGTTGCAATCACCAGCCTCTGTGAGAAATTGTTTGTCTTGGTCTTTGCATTAGGTAAATGCCCAACCCAAATTCACTGATAACAGGAGACACCAAAAAAAGGAAAAAAAAAACCAAAGAAAAAATAACCCAGAGACAAGGTCTCCTTGGGCCCCCAATCAGCAACAAAAAGGCAGCAACCAGACAGTCATTTAGTGAACATCTCAAAGCTATCTACCGTCTGCTGGAGGGGCTTTAAAGGCATCAGATTTGTGTGTTTGGCTCAAGCCAAGTGAATTGTAGTCTAAAGCTTTTCCTTGAATTCAAGGCTGTGTTTACTGCAGTCAGGGCAAGGGGAAGGAGGCAACCCCAAAGCCCTCCCTCCTCCTCTTCCCCCACCCTGCAAGCCCCAGGCTTGAAACTTGGTTTAAAAAAAAAATACAAGATTGAATTTCAGTTTGCAGGATTAGGGAGATGACTTTTAGGGGCTGCTTGTTGGAAAAAAAGGAAAGCAAAGCAGCTGGGAGGGATTAGGCTGAGCTGGCGTCTGCACTTTCAACTGATTCAATTTTGCTGCACAAGACATTGTATCTGAGCCTTTCTGGAGACTATTCAAAGCAAATCATTTTCATTTTACCATTTGGTAAGTGATCAGAGTCTATTTTTAGTGTCTTGGAAGCGTCGGTGGTTTTCTCTCTGTCCTTTTCTTTTCGTTTCATTTCTTTTTTTCTTTTTTTTTTTCTTTCTCCACTTTCTTCCACAATTGAATATCTGCATTTGGGGTATCAAGAACAGGCATGTTTGGAGGGAATGTTTACCACAGCCAGCAACCTAAATTTATTTTATGCCTCACTTCCAGAAGAAGGGGCACCAGAGAGAGAGGTTGGACCTGGCAGGGCTGTCAAGCCACTCTCTCAGAAAGTCTCCCAGAGCCCGGACTCTGCATCGGTTTGGGTGTTTTTGGGGTAATTCCTTACGACTTTGGCAAATCCCAGCAGTTGCATGTGGGTCCCTGCAGCCTGGGGAGCTGTTAGCAGAGGTTGGGCTGTGCCCAGGAGCTGCAGAGTGGGGTGGGGGGGGGGGGGGACGACTGGGACACAGTCGAGGGTACAAGCTGATTTTTCTCCAGGTAATCCCCACCTCCCACTCCTCCTCCAAGGTTAAATTGGCAACTCAGAGGTGTTTTGCAACATCTTTGGTGGCTTGGTTGCATTTTTCATTGAAAAAACCAGAAATCAGAAAACTTTATTAAAAATAAGAAACGGAAGAAAAAGTCTTACCACTTGGGAAGGGGGGAATGCTTTTCCTTCCAGTTAAAATGCATTTCTACACATTTTGTTTTTTTCTTAATTTCACTTTACTGCAAACAAAAGAGTTTGAAGTGTGTTCTTTCTTTTTCTTTCCTTCTTTCTTTTTCTTTTTCTTTCTTTCTTTCTTTCTTTCTTTCTTACCTTTCTTTCTTTCTTTCTTTCCTTTCTTTCTCTCTTTCTCTCTTTCTCTCTTTCTTTCTTTCTTTCTTTCTTTCTCTCTTTCTTTCTTTCTTTCTTTCTTTCTTTCTCTCTTTCTTTCTCTCTCTCTTTCTCTCTTTCTCTCTTTCTCTCTTTCTCTCTTTCTCTCTTTCTCTCTTTTTTTCTCTCTCTCTCTCTTTCTTTCTTTCTCATTCTTGGAGATGTTTGGTCTGGTACACTGCTTCACAAACTGAAATCCTTCTACAAAAAGGGGCACAGGCTGGTGAGGGTCTCACAGCATCATCCTCTGGCCCTCCACAAACACAGCAGCTCCCTTGGACTTTGGGGAGGACAAGGGCTTTTGCAAGCAGTGATTAAAAGCCCTTCTCTTGCTGGCCTTGCCACAGATTCATTGTGTGCCTTTAGGGCAAGTTATTTATTGTCTTTGCACCTTCTCTTACATAAAATGCTTGTAGCAGAGAACAGAAAATGATAAATGCTGAGGTGTTTTCCACCTCAGACTATTGCAAAATATCACTTTGCTCCACGAGCAGGAATGCCTTCTCTGCTCCCTAACCCAGACATGGCAGATAAACAGTGCAATATCAAATGCTGCATTTCCAAATCAAAAAATCCAACCTCTGGATGAGAGTCCTTCAGGATGAGTACTTTTCCTTCTTCTGTTATATTCTCCAGGAGGTGTTTTGCCTACTAGTGATGTCTATAAAGCATTTGCTTTGTGTAAAAGGTTGCAGGCTGCACCCCAAAACAGGTGGGTGAGTTTATTCAGTTTAGTTTGTAAAACAGGGGAAGGCACTGTCTGCCCTTGATGGGCATCCCTGGCTGGTGTGGGGTGTTTTGGAGGGACATGGGCAGGAGCCCTCTTGGGACCACCAGCCCTTTGGGATGCACAGGGCCACTCACAGTGAGCACTTACACTGCAAGATGCAGCTCAAAAGGATGGAGCAAAACAACAAGGAGGAATGTAATAAAACACTCCCTCTGTGTGGGGCGGTGAACAGTGTGTGAAGCCCTAAGAGCACCAGATCCAGAAAATAAGCTGTGGGGGAAGGCTGGGACAACATCCCCTGCCATGAGAAGGACCTTCAGGAAGGTTTGGTGAGATGCCTAGGACCAGCTATTCCTTAAAAATGAGGAAAAAGCCTCTCCTGCCTTGTTCTTGCTGTCCTGGGCTGAGCCTGCAGCCCGGCCGGGTGTTTGGGCCACAACAATCCCCCACCCCGCAGAGCCAGGCAGCAAGAGCTGAGAGCCATTGTAATAGCAACAATTCTTTATTCACAAGCTGGAGCAAAAACGGAATCTGCAAGCAGAGGGGGAGAAGGGGGGGTGGGCGGCAAAACACAACTGATCTTGTAAAAGAGACCCTTAAAAAATACCATACATGTAGGCCCTTGCACAAGCATTTTTTTTTATCAGTCTGCAGTCTGATAGAACGACGAGAATGCAATAAGTGCGTGGCACACAGGGAACTGGGGGTAGGAGGGTCTCTTCTAATAAAAAAGAATGGATCTGAACAAAGAAAAAGGTTCTGCTAAACTGATGGTGGCAGATGGCATCAGCCCCACCATGTTCCCTTTCAATTGCGGGAAAATATAGTAAAGCAATTTAATGAAAACGCTTAAATAAGCAAACAGTGCAGTTAATTGAACCCATATGCATTAGGAAGGAAATCTAAAGTATACTGATTCATTAAGTTTTATATAACTGTAAACCCCCAGAACCTAAGACAGAGTAAGAAGCCATGATGAAGTGCCAACTAGAAGGGGACCTTCTACTCAGCTTCACTTCGATCTGTTTTGTTATGACAAGAACAAGTGGTTTTAACAAGTACACCATAAATCAGGAGTGTGCACTCCAGCCTGGAGTCTTCCAGGTACCAAACTCTGCTGCAAACTCACATTCCTTTTCCTCTGGTAGACTTTTTTATTTTCCCAGACAGAAATAACTGAACTTGGATGCTGCCATCTGCAAAGAAAATAAGCAGGGAAGAGCTGATCCTTGAAATCTTTGTCATATTTTTTTATTCAAGAAAACTTGGTGTTGCATCTGGATGACGTTCCCTGAGACACTTTTGACTGAAGGCTACACGTCCCTCACACCTGGCTTTGACAGGTAAGACAAACTCCTTTCTTTGGCAGTGAGCATGGGTCCCCAGCTGTGACTTTTGGACAGAAGTAGGATAGAGAGAAAGCTGGGACTGGAAAGGCAACTATTATACCCACAGTTTAAAAACCACCCATAAATAAAATCCTGGGGAGAAAGCAGCTCTGGCACCATTGAAGCAAGTCCAAAAGATCCCTTTGATTACAAAAAGGGCAGAACTTCAGATCAGGAGGTCAGGAAACCTCTGGGGATGCTTGGTTCAGGATTTGCCTTGTGTGATTTGGAACTGGAGGTATCAACTCTGGTTGCTGCTTTCACTGAGCTCTCCGTGGCTCATGAAACAAGATCCATTCAGTTTTCAGAGAAATCTGGTTTACTGCAAATAAAAGCCAGAGAGTGATGATGAATTGATCCCAAGGCATAACTGTGAGCTGGGTTTTGGATTTTTTGGTGATGCTGATTCAAAGTGTCATTGCAGTGAGCAGAATAAGATCTTCATCCTCAGCAATTTGGGTCTGAAACGAAGGTGACCTGCAGCCAAGAGAAGGGTCTCAAGGTAATTGGAAGGGCATCCAGAGCATCCAGGCTGGTTCAGGAGATCATCAGTAACCTGTAAAGACACTGAAGCCTTTCCCATCCATATTCACCTGCTATGTACAACTCAGCAGATGGGGAATGTAACAGGAGAAAAAACTACAAAGGCAAAAAATTGCAAAAAATAACTTTTCATTCATAAAAGTTGGCAACATAGGCTAAATCATTGCACAGTGCAATTCTTGGTACTCAGGACTTAAAAAAACCCCAACCACTTGAAAATAAGCACAAAGAAAGCAGACATCTGTAATGAACATGCAGAACATTACAGAAAAATAAATTTATTTTTAAAAAAACGATGAAAAAGACACAATAGATTTCTAGGTTGGGTCTTCATAGAGACTTACAAATATAATGGTTTTCTTTGTCTCTCTACAGGTGGTGCCGTGGGGATCTTAAGAGATGGAGATTGACGAGGGCATGGAGGTGCATGGGGTGATCTGACCCTGCCATCCAGAGCACTTCGGCCGTGCTGCAAAATAGATGCAGCCCCTGTCTGAAGTGAAAAGTTCTGCTGGTAGGTGACTACTGCAGCCCCTGTTTGAATTTCCTGGATGTCAGGCACAGTTAATGTCAGGGAGACAGAGGGAGAGCTGAATTTTTGGCCCCAATTCAACAAGGCACTTAAGCACAAGCTTAACTCTAAGTATGTACTTAAGTCCCTCCTTATATAGCAGAACATATGTTAACACCTCGCTGAAGCCTGGGCTAAGTGCATGCTCAAAGTTAAGCGTCTGCTTAAGAGCTTTGTTGAATCAGGACTGTTGTTTACTTCCAACAATTGATGTCTCCTGGAATATTCACAGTTCTAGTTGCAAACCTCACGCATCTGTTTTCTCTTAAGATTATTAATAGAGTCATTCTTTAAAAAACACACGGCGACGCAACCCTTGACAATCTGCAATTGCTGCCTTCAGGAGAGTGGGGGACCAACAAGGCAGGAGCATTTCCATAGAGATCCCTCATTGCCCTTCATTTTTCCATTTTATTCTAGGGAGTTTAAGGGAAAGCAACAGTGTTACAAAACAATGTGGAGTCACCAACAATAGAAATAATCTGAATTTAACTTGATTACAAAAAAAAAATGTGTTTCCAGTTTTAAGAACTATAGAGATTGCTGGAATACAAATGGCAAATTGCTAATGTAAATATGTGTCAGTTAGTATATATACATGTAAATCACACAAATATAAAATTGGTCCTATAAATCGAACAGCTATGTCAGGAAATCTTGAGCTATTGGAACATGGATTAACTCCACCATCAGGTAGCAGAAAGGACATTTTAAGGAAATTAAGGTAATTCACAATTTGTGCTGTTTACAGTGATTCCCATTCCCAGGGTGATGAGCCCCCAAAGAAATAACGTTCCCTGTTAAAATTGACTGTGATGAGTCTGGGATGTCAGGATGCTCTCAGAAATGCCAGATAGATAAGGCACAGAGCAACATTCTGTGTCTCTACTCACCTTTTTTCAAGATTTATTTTCTTTTGCCTGGTTGTTGGGCATCTCTCCTGTGCTCTGCTCCCCTTTGGGAACAAGGCTGCTCCCTCTGTTTCTCCAGGCAGGTGTTGACATCTCCACTTAGGTCCCAGGGCAGATCTGGGGACCCGCCGAGGTGCCACAGTGTCCCCAGAGAGGCAGGTGGCCATCCCAGCTGCAATTTTTCTGCCCAGGGCTCAGGTCTGTCACCAGCCGTCCTGGCCCTGCCGGGCGGTTTCCCAGCAATGCTGGAGACTTAGACCACAATAGAAGGAAATCACTAAAGCTGAATTGCTCCAAGTAAGTCCTCAGCAGGGTTTGACTGGTAAATATTTAACAAGGAGAACTCCCTATCCTCTCCTGGTACGTATTAAACTAATACATTTATTTTAACAAGGGAAACGGTTTCCCCAAGCTCCCGCTCAATTTGAGCCCTTGACTTCTACAAAAGCCTCAGTAAGGTTGGCTTCCTGGGGCTCAGTAATTCACTGGGACTAAACGAGAGATGGCTCTGAGCCATGAACTTGGAGTCTGGAGGCGACGGGACCTCCCCAAGGTTGGGGAGAGCTCGGTACTGGGGTTTCCATTCTCACTTGCCTTCAGACAGGTCCAACATCCACCTCAGGACATCCCTGCCACCACCAACTTCAGACCATTTCAGCCATCCTGTGGAGCCAGGTTGACTATATCCCATCACAGTTTCCATATGTTGGAAGCAGTTCTCATGCCAAGTCCTCCCCACAGAAGCTTTGCAAAGCACCAGCTCCATCAGCACCCATCCCACACTTCCGCAATCCCCAGTCCTTTCTGCTGCCTCTCCCTGCACTCAGATGGAGCCAGGTGTCATGGGCAAGGACTTGATGCTGGGAGAGAGAGCAGCTCGCATTCCTTGTCCCCAGGCTGGTGATGCTGAGCATTTATTTCCCCTTGGCTCTGCTCTTTCCTCAATTCCATGGACCAGAGGGGGACTGGCAACCCCCTGAGCAAAAGTGCTTTCACTACCAGTGATCCTTCGAGATGCCCAAAGTCATTTCTCCTCAAGAAGCCTTGCTGAGCCATCTCCTCATGCTTTCTGACCTGAACAGGACACACTCACAAATGCAGCCCCACACATGGGAGCTTGGTTCTCCACAATACCTTCCCACAGCACCTGGGGCTCTGTTCCACTGTGGACTGTGTCCCTTTGCACTCCGAGCAGGAAGGTGGCTGCCCAGTGAATTCTGCCTCTGCAAAACACGTCCTGAACAGTTCATGGGACATGTCACTGGTGCCAGAGCTCACTCACAGGCATCCACAAACCGCATGGCTGCTTTCCCTGCCATGGCATTGCTGCTGCTGGGGGCCCCAGCGATGGTGCCATCTCCTGCAGGCAGTGGAGGCTCCTGGTGCTGTTGCCTGCCATCCCAGCTGGCAGAGCCCAGTGCTGCCCTTGTGGGCTGCAGGCCGGCTCTGAGGCTACTGAACTCTCTCTCGCTCCCTTACTAATCTTTTTTAGCCTTTCCCTCAAGGAATCTCTGAAAGCAACTCCCAGCATTGCATCTTTGCTCCAAGCCATCCCATGACTCCAGCACTTCCACTCTGACTCACGGGTAGAGGGCAGGTTTGAACAACTGTGGCTGCTTCTGCCAAGGCAATTATGACTCCTGGCATCACAGCCCAAAAGTCTCTGGGAAACTTTCCCTGCTCAGCTTACCCTGGTTGCAGTGTGTGAGATGATGTGCGACATTCCCAGGAGAGATGCAGGCACCTGAGCGGGGGAAATGGAAGATGTGAGACCTTGATGCATTGGGAAGAGCTCCCTGGTTCCATAAACCATCTTCTGCACACTTTGGCATGTCTCCCTGTGCCTCATGGGTACGTAGTGCTGGGAGATCCTTTCAAGTGATGCCGTGAGCATGAAAACATCCAACAAAACTTGCCGTGGCCTGAGCATCTGACTTTTTTCTCCTGCCACCATGATCTGACACATTTACCCTTCATCACCACTAAAACCTAACCTGTGAAATGTGTCTCTAAGTATCCCTTCCCTAAGTACTCCAGTCTCCCTTCAGTTCTTCCCTATATTTAATAAATGCCCCTCTTGAAAAGCGCTGAGGGGAGACAAGGAATGTTTGCAATGTTTACCTCACCCTCACAAGCAAACAGAAAGTCCATCCCTGACCCTATCCCCACCTGTCCCAGCCCACAGCAGGCAGCGAGGTCTCTCCCACTGCCAACAATATCAGTAGGAAAATCCTTTTCACTCTGCTTTTCTGGGATTGTGATTCCAGCAAGCCTTACTGCAGCTTGGCAGTACAGTAAATAAGAAACAGATTTGCAAATGTTTTAATTTACCATCTTTTTCTTTGTAGCATCTAAGCCCAGGGGCTGAGGACCTGACTCCAGAAAGTCTCTGTTCAGATCACCAACCTGCACCCTCGGGCAGTAACCCCACGGTGAGGCAGGACCTGGCATGGGCTCAGCCTGCCAGGGGAGTATCGCAGAGGAGAGCGTGCCACGCGGAGCAGCAGCTCATCAGGCCAACAGAAATCCACACACGTCTGTTCAGAAGCACCCAGCTCCAGTGCAAAATGGAAAGTTGGACAGAAAAGAAGCCTCTGGACCACATCCCATGCCGAGGGTGGTAAGCCATGAAACATTCACTGCAGTTGCTTCTGTGCTGCTCTGAGATGTTGTGCTGTTCCTCTCACTGTTGTCTCCAGCTGCATTTTCCCCACATGCTCTTTCACACACATGAGTATTTTAATGACAGGTCTCAAAGCTCTGGGACTTACCCTCTTCGCACGTTAGCATCAGTTCAGGATAACTTCATCATTCGGAACAAGCCCTGGTGCATGGGCATGCAAGAGGAGCATGAACGGCAGGATTCAGGTACTGATCCCTTTTATAACAGAAAACCCATTTTCAGGACTTTTCCTAATCTTCTTCTAACTGGACTCTCCACTTATTGAACTCAGGGAAGTTCCCACTGAGTTCAAACCCTTCCCTACAATATTCCTTGAGATGGCTTCAGGTAACATGACTTTATATATCACAGCATGATGTGTCATATCAAATACAGCATCCATCTGAAGACTACCTCTTGTGCAGGGTGAGGCTGGATTCCACTCAGTAGCACAATTTTGGAACAAACTCAGCCTTTCTCAAGAAAAATCTCTGCAGCATGGGGTTATGGTGCAGAATAAAGGCTTTTTTCCCTGTCTGATTCACCCAGGTGGTGACTAAGCCCACGAAGCATTCCTCAGCCATGTGTTATTCACAGATCTTTCACCCAACACCTTCTCCCAGCACAGGGAAAAACCATACTGCAACCTAATGATCACAGAGGGAAAGCTGTTCTCTATCCATGTCTCACTGTCGTGTAACTCCATTTCTCAGGGTCTGCAGCCTTGGAGAAATAAGTCATGACACCTCAAGGAAGTCCTCTGGAGAAGACCAGTCTCTGGTCTGAATACAAAACCTCCAATCTTTATCCTCATAAATTAGTTTTTCTCTTTTGAATACAATGTTTCACACATTGCAGATTTGGTTTTTGAATACATCAGAGTCAGTTAATGGGCTCAGATTAGTCCTACCCTGGTTTCAGCCAAAGCCGAAGTGGCAGCAGTAAGAGATGCAGCCTCCAACACCAACATGCCTTTGAGCAGAGTCCTGCTGTCTGCTGTGCAAGGATGACTTGCAAAGTAGGCAGATAAAGCATGTGCTTATGAATTTTGTAATGCTGGTACTCAGATGTCGTGGTGCAGGGTAATCCCAGGGATCATGGAGGGAATATTTTGAGGGGAGAACTTCAAAGCAGTGTCTAGATGCTGCAAGAACTGATGCTGGCATGGATTTATTTCCCAACCATCATTTTCTCTACTATTTTCTTAGCTACTACAGCCCGTGTTCCAACCTCAGGTGTCAAAGCAGGGCAAAGTGGATCAGAGGCAGTCAGTGCCATGGGTAGAGGGGACAATCCCTGCTCCCTATGCATGTGTGAGCTGGACACACTGGGAGGGAGGATCTGGAATTTGTCACCCTCCAAACCAGGCTCACAAGTGCTTCTCGTGCTGTTACCCCTTGTGCAGGCACTTACGAACCTGCTAGAGCCCCAGAGCAGCATCACAGCTCTGTGTGTGGAAGTGCTGCAGTGTGGCAAGCACAGGCTGGAAAGCAAAAACGGCACGGACAGCTTCCATGAGCAGTCCAGCGGTGTCCAAAATCCAGCCACGGACATATGCACACAGTGTATGATCACACACCAATATATAAGACAACAGAGTTATGGTGGGCAGTGGTTTATACTAAACAGTCAAAGTCCTATTGGGTTATAGGACAAAATCAACATCACCCTGGTGAGTAACTTGGGAAGTAATTAAGAGCAGTTTTATAGGTGCCAGATCCCGCTGAGCAATAGACCAGTAAAACTGTGTCTGAGTCTCCTGAGGGATGGATGTGAGGATGGAACACACAAGCCAGGCTCACGCTGCAGGTGTGACAGTGCCTGCCCACCTCCTCTGACAGCCTGGAGAGCTCAGGGCACTTTACACGGGACCCAGCTACCCTCAGTCCCACCTGTTGCACATTCGGGAAGGGCCCCACCTGCTTTGGAGCTGATTCACACCAGGTACTAACCAAAAATAAAGGGCCATGCTCCCAAAAAGCTGGACCAAAAGCTATATGAAATTAAGCTTCGAGACGGCAATGAAGGAGCAGTGCTCCCAGGGTGGGTATGCCCTGCTTCCCTATGATCTGGTCACCAAATACGTCCGGGCTGGGCATCCAGAAATGCAGGTGACTGGGAAGAGCTGGGTGTTTCCCCAGATCCAGGCTTTGGGTTTTAGCACTTCAGCCTCAGCCGAATGGGCAGGAGGCTCTTTCCAAGATGCCAAAAGGAAACACAGCAGAGGGACCCACCAAGCCATTGGGTCCTCGTTCCCTGGATCCCGCAGCCAGCGCATGGCTGACCCAGCACCAGGGCCTTGGGAGCCAGCTCGTGCTCCCAGACCAAGGCAACGTTTTTATCACACCAATTTAAACCATTAATAATTGTCTGTGCAAACCCTCCCAAGCTTCCAACATTATGTAAACAGACGTGAATTAAAATTATTTTTTTCCATCACTGTTTGAAATGTGCAATGCTTTTTCTAAACTGCCCCATGAGCAAAAGAGAGAGTGGGATCTGAAACAGTTCCCTGGCCTCCAGCCAGGTCCCAGCAAGTACTTTATATCTCACTTCAAGACAGTCAGAGCAAGGGTTTAAGAGGCTTTGAACACAAACAGCGTTAGGTTAGTTAAGTCCTGCTTTGACCAGTGGCAAGCAGTGGAGACATAAACAGATTTCATTTGAACCGGGCTTAATGTAGCTGGGTTTACAGAGTCCCAGCTGATTTCCACATACATCAGAAATGGTGTATATTTAGGGTGGCAGAGTGGTCCCACGGGGAGGGCAGCCATCCGTGTAGGTGCCCCGGCGCCGGCGCTGACCCCCCATGCACCTCTCAGCGATCCCCACCGCTCCTTTATCTGCAAAATGGAAAGAGTTGACCTACTTCACAGAGCAAACCTGGAATCAATTAATGTCTAGCCTGCATTTAGGAGAGGCAAAACACTATATAAACATTATGTATCATTTAGCTTCTGAGGAAAAGCCATCGCTTGACAAAAGGGGCCTCTCCTTTCTATTTTATGAAGTCCGGTTCACACTGGTGCAGCCCTCCTTGAATTTTTTGGCCTGGTCCTAATTTTCACCAGCCCAGATTGCAGGAGACTTCAACTCACAAAGTACATTAATTTCCCTCTTAATAAGTGAGGGTGTCCTTGCTGAGAACGCCCATTCCTTATTCATCTCCCCAGGACGAAGCTGAGGGCCAGCATCACACTGTTTGGGCACCAGGAAGGCTGCTGGCTCCTCCCAAGACCAAAGTCATTGTTCAGAGGGCTGCTTCTCACTGCCCTGCCTGGCCAAAGGGCTCAAGCAACATCCCAACACACCACTTCTCTGAGCAACCTGTGCCAGTGCCTCCCCACCTTCACAGGGAAGAATTTCTTCCTAATATCTAACCTAAATCTACCCTCCTTAAGCTTAAAGCCACTCCTTCTTGTCCTGTCACTTCATGCCCTTGTAAGCAGTCTCTCTCCAGCTCTCTTGTAGCCCCTTTAGGCACTGGAAGGGTATCTAAGGTCTCCCTGGAGCCTTCTTTTCTCCAGGCTGAACAACCCCAGGTCTTTCAGTCCATTGTCAGGTGAGAGGGTTTTACCACTCTCTACCTGGTTTTTAACACACTCTACTTGTAACGGCTGGCCCCTGCATTCATCCCGAGTTACTCACCAATGTCATTGTTGCACTCTCCTGCCATTAATATTTTATTTTCAGTTAAAAAAATACCTCCAGACCCTTTTTGACAGGTGTCCCTTCGCATTGGTTGCTGTCCTGCAGTCTCCTGCCCTTGCACACCATTCCTTCAGCCTGTTTGAGCCCTTCCTATAAACACAGGAAGGCTCCGGATTGTTTTTCACACTACACAAAAGTTTTCTCTCACCATTAAAATAATGAAAACCAGGATTACCAACAACCCACATCCCGAGCTGGGGGTGCCAAGCAGGGTGCTGCAGCTGCTGCTGCAGGTGCAGTGCTGCTGCTGAGAGCCAGCCCTGCATTTTTGGAGACCCAGGGATAAGCAGCAGTCCTGGCTCGTGGATTCAAGGTGACCCTTGCCACTCACCCAAACACAAATGCTGCAGGAATTGTCCCTCTTCAGTGACAACTGTGGTGTGGCCCAAATAGAGCCAGTGATGCTGATAACTCAGTCATACCCTTTGTAGAGGGATTTGCTAATTTAAATAAGCAAAAGTCCTTTAACCTTGGCATCATTAGCTCTGAAACATGCAAAAACTATTTCTAGGGATAGTGTTTGCTCCTCCCAGTTTGGCTCTGTCCTTGAAGCCAGCACAGGAGCAAACCTGCACTTCAGATAAAATTCCAAACAATACTTTTTGTGTCACCCACAGGCCACAGAACTGAGCTACCCCTAGTAAAACAAAATTTAAAAAAGAGGAGAAAAAGTTTAAATAAAGAATTGGCAAGAAAACCCACCTGGAAATTGTGCATACAAAGTATGTGGGCTGTGTTCCTGGAGGAGTGAACACTGTCGGCATGGCTGGGGGAAGGTCAGGTACCCTACACCCCACTGATTTTCCATCTCACTGGGCCATATGCTGTGGAGATGTCAGAGAAAAGCAGGTTTTCATCTCATCTCTCCACCGAAAGGGTCACATCATGAATAAGAGCACCACATGTGTTTCCATCATGTTGGCAAAGTTTTAGGAAGTATCCCTCATAAAACACAAAATGATTACAAATGAGAACATGAAAAACAAATTCAGCAGGAGCTTGTGTCACTGGTTACTCCCTCACCCTTTTACGAGGAGCTCCTGTTCTCAGCTCTCAGCTGGCTTGGAGAAGGCTTTGGGGCACGAAAACTACAAACGGCAACCCAGGGCTGGGATCAGAAAGGCAGATTTTGCAGAGCAATGCAGACGAGCTTCCTGGGGTTGGTGAGAGGCAGGGACAGCCTCAGCAGTAGCAGACAGAGCTCTGCAAGATCGACCCACGCTGCTCTGTAGGGGTGCATCAATAATTTTTCTTAGACACTGCTCATGTCAGGGTCTCATTTATTTTATGGCTGGAAGACATAATATAGCGAAAAAGAGGATATTTTCTAGAAATTCTGCCCTGTGAGGGTGGTGAGGCACTGGCACAGATTGCCCAGAGAAGCTGTACATGTCCCAACGTGGAAGCGTTCAAGGGCAGGTTGGACAGGACTGGAGCAGCCCGGTCACATGGAAGGTGTTCCTGCCCATGGCAGCAGGGCTGAAACTAGAGGTTCTTTAAGGCGCCTTCCAGCCCAAACCATTCTGGAATCCTGTGGTCCTCTGGCAATGCTGAACTCCCACTGATTGTGCAGAATCAAAAAGAATGGTCATACAAAACTGAGGAAAACTCGCTTGATGTTATACCAGCAATGCCATCAAAGGCCCGACCTGTGGCTGCCTGATGGCCCAGCCATCGAAGGCGTGAGCCTGTTTGCACAGGAGCAGAGGAGTAGCCCTGAGCCCCCAGCATCCCTGCTGCAAGGCACACACCCCTCTCCCCACATCACCCAGCCAAGAGAGCCAAACCCCCAAACGTACATCCCCCCCCCCCAGGCACTTTCCTCCCTTTGGTCACCCCCACAGTCATTTCTTGGCCCCTGCCATAGCACAAGAACAGGAGACCGAGCTGGGGGTGAAGTGAAGCTGTGCAGACAGTCCTGCTCTGCTAATCCCCACCGCCTGCGTGACTGGGAGGGGTCAGGGTGCCTCAGCCTTCATTGTCCCTGGCACATCAGCCTCTGCCATCACAGTCGCCGTGCCCAGGCCTTGGGGTGCAGCTCTGTCCTGGCACACCTTGTGCTGCATGCAGGAACGGCTGCTGCTCACAGGTCTCCTCTTTCCTTCTCCGATTACCCCGAGCTGTGTGGGTGTGTTTGCACTAGAACTGCCAGGCGAGGCCAAGCAGGTCGTTCCAAGGTGCTAATCAGCATCAGAGCACAGGAACAAGCTGCTTTGTTCTGAGGTATCACAGCCCATTTCCTTAGTGCAGGTTGGTTTGCCGACTCTTTTTGCTGTGCCAAGGCTGCTTGATCTTAGAAAGAGGGAGCTGGCAGGGAGAGCACTGGAGGCCTGGGCTCTAGTCCCAGCCTTGCCACAAGGCTTCCAGGAAAAGGACCTGGGCTGTGATCCGTTCCCAGCCCGCAGTTTCTCCAGCTCTCAATGGTGATGTTCCTGCCTCCATCAGCAGCTGCCCTCAGCGCAGGGCCAGAGCTGGAGGCTGCACCTCCACCCATTCAGCTCACAGAAAAAAGAGAAGATATTTTCTGAGTTATGTTCAATCATAAAGGCTTATTTGCCAATCATTCTGGCTTATTCCAAGGAAGGTTTGAAGCACAGGTTTTAGGCAGAGCTCTGACAGTCACCAAGAGTCACATTCTGCCTAAAAAAGAGTTTAACTTTTTGTCCTCTCATGATCTGGCAAAGCTTTTACTTTCATGACTTCCACAATCTCTCCCAATATGCCAGTATGTTCACGATGGTGATGCTGCAATCTGCAGGGAGAGAAGAGCACGGTAAAAAGATCCCCAAATGCTGTGAGAATGGAAAGGGCCACATCTAAGGCACATGGAGAACTGCACCCTTGGCAAGCACTCCTCCGTCCACCCAGCAGGGCAAGGAGCAGTGGAGACATCCCAAGTATTTTGAATGATGAGCCTCCCGACTCTTTCATATCTTTATTTTCTTTAATATCTTTCAAAATAATTTTCTCCCAAAAGAACAAAGGGGGAAACCCAGAAGTGGCCTCACAACATGTGCCATGTGCACACAAAACATTTGCAGAAGCCTGTGTCCTGATAACTGATAGGGAGGAAATAACACAGAGACTCCTGACAGTAACCACAGTCACCTGGAGTTTTGGGTAAAAGGGAATTTTTTGATATCCAGGGAATTTTTTCTGGACTCCAGGCCAGACTGTGGGTTTTTTAAACAATGGGTATCAAGCTGTGATCATAGGCTTGTAGCACATTAAGGTTAACCCAAGATATGTAAAATTCAGCAGTCTCCATTTGGGGGGTTTGTGGGAGGTTTTTCTCATTACGTGGTTTAGACTTGCTGCCTGGGGTTAGTTGTTCCCCAAACAAGATCCAGAGAAGTCTTTTGCTGAGGGAAAGCCCAGACCAGCCTGGACTAGTGTTGTAAGAAGAAGGCAAGTCCTTCTCACCTCCCAAACTTTAAAGCAAACACATTTTCCAACCCGACTGTCCCCATAAACCTGGAATGAGGTCTCACATCTCTCCCAGGTGAGCTGAGGGGAGGGACATGTGAGCCAGCCCATGAGGATGGAGCCTTGCTCAAGGCTCTGCACCCAGGGGAGACCCAGGACTCTGAATTCCAGGACACGCCAGGGCCAGGCACAATGAACAACGGTGAAAAGCAGTGAATATTCCAGCAGGAAATTGATCACATTTGGGATGAACCTTGATCCCACACCGACACTGATGGTGCTGGGAAATGACATTAGTCCTTCTGATGAGGATGAAACCAGTCCATTTCCAGCACATGCCATATGATGGTGCCTTCCTTGACTCTCAGCACTGCTCATGCTGAGAGCAGACACATTTTCCCTAGGGAAAACAGACTCAAAATATCTGTTCGTTCCAAGAAAATAATTCAGTACCTCTAAAGGGTATCTGGTTCTGTGACTTGAAGTCTCTCTTGTAGTCACCTGCTCCACCATTACTGCTCAGTGTGTCATCCTGGAGGTCCAGGAAGGGCAAATACAGGTCAATAAATGGAATGGTGAAACAAAATCCATCCATAATTATGATATCAGAGTGGCACAAAGTCTTTTTTATGTCATCCAGCAGCTCACTGAAATCTTTAAGTGATTTTGTGCTGTGAGAAAGAACAAGCACAGGAGGAAAGCGCTGTCAGCAAGAAGGAGGTGACATTCGGGCTGTCACCCCGTGGAACCCTCCATTAGTTTCACACCAGGTGCTGGCTGGAAGGGGAATGGTCTGTGATCCCCATCCCCAACGCACTTTTGGAGAAGGAACAGGTGCCAGGCAAGGCAGGAGTGCCTGGGTGCTGATGGCATGGGGATGCTCATCCCAAGGGAGCAGCCTGGGGTCTCCCCAGTGCCCACCCAGGCAGGCAGGACCTGCAGCTCTGCAGGGATCCTCACCCCTGCCCTTGTGGGGGACCCAAACCACTGACCCACTCAGCCTAGTACTGAACCAGTGACTTTCTGGCCCAAAGGCAAGAACACTCTCAACCAAGTCATCCTGAACTGATTATTTTTAAATTACGTTTGCTAAAAGCAAGAATGAGCAGAAGAGTTGGGGGAAGCAGGGAGTCACGTTGCTCTAATCATTTACATTTCAGTGACAGCTTTACTGCATTTATTTCAAGTCAGCTTTGCAAAAGCCCTTTATCAAGAGCTCTCCTGCAGCATGTGTTTCAAGTCCACAGTAGGATTTTGGATATGTCACATCACTGGGCTGCGAGAGCGCAGGAAGGAGCACGACCTCCCTCGAGTGCTCACAGAAAATGAGTCCAAGCCATTCTGGACAGGGTTCTTGGCTTGACATGACCTAAAAGAGTTTCTTTTTAAACTTCCCTTTGACATTAAACAAAGCACCACAAAACTGATTAAGAGCTTTCCCCCACCTTTATAATACTTTAAGCTCTGTGTGCCTTTAGAATACTTTAAGCCGCACATGTGATAAACCTACCAAGGAGGTGTATAGGATCTACAGCCTGGATTGTTATAAAAGTGGGCAAGGAAAGAAAAGGAAATTTTTCCTCCAGGAAGCAGTTCATCCAGATCTTTCCCTGCTAAACAACATCTGACATTTGTAGACAATGCTGTCTGCCCACAGCCCACCTGCTCCAGCGGGATGGGGTTGGTTGTTCATATTCTGAGCACAGACTGGAGATAAAACAGTATCTCTGCTGCCCTCAGTACCTGGCTGTTCCTCCCCTGCCGTGCAGGATGGGTCAGGATGAGAGACAGGAGTCTGCAATCATCTCTCGCCTCTAAACCCACTGAGTTTGGTACGAATTCCTGGAGGAGCCAGCAGAGGCCTTTCCTGCCTCCCTGCACACCAAGGTCTCTGCAGGCGCAGCCTGGGACTAGCAGGGGAACAAAAGCCATTCACGCCCCAAAATCAGATGACGTTTTTGCCAGGTTATGTCATGGCATGGGGCAAGTTTGGGCTGGGGCACATGGTCATAAAGAAAACCAGCCCCCCAGAGCTGGGGGTGACAGGGGGGCCATAAAACTCTCCCAGCAACTGCAGGCAGGCCACTGCCTCCCGTGCAGGACCATCAGCTCATTTGGGGCTGCCAAGGCTTCTTCGGCTGCTTCAGGAACTGCTGCAGAGTACTGTGAGCCCTTATTAAGAAGGAGCTTTGTGGTTCACAGTCTGCACAAGCAGTAAACTACATCGGAATTAATCCCAAATATATTTTTAAAAAGCAGAAAAGTTGATTTTTTTTAGTGCCTCCCCCTTTTTTTTAACAGAAAAACTTGGCCTTTTGAAAGTTTATTTTGAAATTGAAATAAGGCTGAGTGGGGCCTACACTGAAACAGGGATCACAGCTAACAGAACGTCTCTGTATGGAATACAACAAGGAAATTATTTCCTCAAGGTGGAAATTTATTGCTCCAAGGTGGAAGGCGGAGTGTTTTAAAGAGGTTTTTAATTAATAAAGGGAAACGTGCCAAGAATGTGTTGCATGTTTGAGCGCTCTGCATTAAATACTGCTAACCTGTTGAGGGCTAATTTAGGCTTCAATTAATAAATAACAATACACACAGAGGCATAAACAGCCTCCCACACCTTTAGCAAAATGCATTTAGATGGCTCTATCACATTTTAAACAAATTTTAGGCAAAGAGATGTTGTCTCTTGGGATGCCAAGTAGCTCAGGGCACTTGTCTCCTCAGGTCAGGACACAAAGCCAAGTACCAAATGCCCCTGGAGCTGGAGAACAGCAGCATGGTAGGGCTTGGGAGGATAATTATAATATCCCTGAAACAGGAAGGGACTGTGAGACACTAAAGAATTTCTCTGTTTGGCATTTTTTCCCGCAGTAATGCCGTTCTAGGCATTCTCACCCAAAGCCAGGACGCAATTTCCCAGTGGTCCCAGTCCCTTAGGTGTTAAGTCCCACCGACTTCCATCAAAACCTAATCCTGCATGGCCCAGATTTTCAAAGGCATTTAGGCTCTTAAACTTGCAGATTTGTGCTGAGTGGGATTTTTTTCAAAGCACCTCAACATTTTAAATGTCTCAGGGGGGAATGGTGCCAATTCTTATCCTACAGGTTTTCTTCCTTGTGGTCCCCAGGCGAGGCATCTCCTGGCAGTGGGTTCCACAAGTTCATAGCGTGAGGCTCCACCAACAAACACACAACTTACCCTGATTTAAATTCCTCCCCGCTTTGCCATGCATCAGTTTTCTCTCTCACAGACAGTCAGCCCAAACTGGAGCATCTAATCCCCCATGCCTAAATCATTCATTATTTCACGCACTTCTGCATGTCCTCCCTTCTCCCAGCGACACAGAATAATTAACATATAAAAGTCTGGTGATAAGTGAAGTTTACGATCCAAACTAGAGGAATGAAGGCTCAGAAGTGAACATTATAAGAGCCCTGTGCCCATAAACATCCCACTTCTGGTGGGCTACCCAGCCAATTAATTACAGGCAGAAATTCTGGCTGAGCATTCATTGCCCACATAAGCTCCTTGCTGAAAAATAAACCTCCAGAGTAGTCAGGAGAAAACGAAGTAGGAGATGGTGTGCTGGAGAGAAAAATACACACAGACCAAGAATAGGACATGACCTATGTTTTATAAGGGCTTTTTTTGTGTGTCTACTCTGTTGTAATAAAAGAAAGAAAAGGTCTCCCCTCCTCTAAGGGAAAAGAAACTGTGCAAGAATACAATGGCCAAGCCATGGGCTTCTTAAAAAGTCAGGAATTATTAATTTTCACCTTTTCTCATAAGCTAATACAAGCATCAGCCCCTCTTGGGCCAGGCGGCCCCTGACACCTGGGTACAGGAGAGCCTCACCCGGCTCCTGGGCTTGGATCCCCCTCTCTGGTGTGGCTTAGCCATTGAGCAGAGCTCCACACTCATCCCTCTGCTGTACTTGAGGAGCTTGAGCATGCAGAGAGTCTGGAAACCTCTGGTTGTCCCCTCCATGTGGGCATGTGTGGTGCTGTCCACAGGTGAAACTCATGGGGCAAAGGCAATGAGGAGAATGATCTGAGATCACTGAATCCCAGAATGGTTTGGATTGGAAGGAACCTTAAAGACCATCTCGTTTCACCCCCTGCCATGGGCGGAGATGCCACCCACTAGATCAGGTTAGAGCCCCATCCCACCTGGCATTGAACACTTCCCATAATGGGGCAGCCACAAACTTTCTGGGAAAACTGTACCCGTGTCTCATCACCCTCAGAGTGGAGAATTCCTTCCTAATAGCTAGTCTAAACCTGCCGGTGTGAAGCCATTCCTTCTTGACCAGTCACTTCAGGCCCTTGTCCAAAGTCCCCCTCCAGCTCTTTTCTAGCCCCTTTAGGCACTGGACAGGCCTCTCAGGCCTTCTCCAGGCTGAACAGCCCCACCTCTCCCAGCCTGTCTCCAGAGCGGAGCTGCTCCCTCCCTCTGAGCACCTTCGTGGCCTCCTCTGGACCTGTTCCATCAGGTCCAGATCTTCCCTGTGCTGAGCACCCCAGCGCTGGTCACAGTGCTGCAGGTGAGGTGTCATGAGAGTGGAGTAGAGGGGAGAGTCCCCTCCCTCGACCTGCTGGTGACGCTGATTTTGAAGCAGCCCAGGGTGCAGCTGGCTGTAAGAAGCTGCAGCCGCTCTCTCAGCAGGGGATGGGACTCGTGTACAGCTTCAGCAAAAGCTCATTGGTGTAAACAGCAAGAAAGATCTGTGACCTGGAGAGAGGGGGAGATGAGCCCAGACAGCTGCCTGTGGCTGCCAGACTCCGTACACTGAGCCAGCACTTTCATATTAAATGTCCCAAACAACATCTCTGCCCATAGGGACCATTTCAGATGTGAAGCAGCTCACTCTGCCACAGTCATCATCACGGGTCACTGCCCAGTGTGGAGGTGTCCTGCCCACCTATCCCCACATCATGCACCCCGCTGGCCCCTTGGAGCCCGGCACGTGCCGCTCACTTCCCTGCAGGGAGCCCGGTCCTGCAGCCAGAGCTCTCAGAAACCTCCGATGCTCGTGACTGGGTTTCTTGACATTAGCCAGGCCTGGCTATATATTACTGGGATATATAATTAAGGCTCAGAGGTTTGCATACAGTAGCTGGCTTTTGTAAGACAAGGAAATCAAGGACTGTGACCAAGAGGGATTTTTCAATGTGAAAATTGAGTATTAAAAGGATGCTTAAGCCAGCTGAGCCAAAACCACAATGGGGAAAGGGCTGCCTAGTAAAGGACCAAACAATTGCATTTTAAGAATGGTGAGTATCAAACAGGTGAGGGAATCTGAAGCTGAAATGCATTTCTTATGGACTCTGGGCCAGTGCAGGCAATGGCATAGGGGAGGACAGTGAACTGGCAGCCACCCCAAGTGCCCAAAGGGGTCAGAGCCCCATCCCTTCCATCCATCCCCTCCAGGCCATAGCACATGGGAACACACCTTGCAACAGCCTCAAGTAGATGCTGTAAGGATCTAGTAAGAAAATTGGGCACAACTCATCCATCCTAGGAAGGATCTGGATGCTCCATGTGCCACTTCCACAACGGCTCCATGAAACAGCTGGGTGCTTCTTACCTTCCCCAAGTGACTCTTGGCATGGCTGTGAGGGTGGAACTTTCTGTTTGATGTCACCACCTTATGAGGTCACTTCCAGAAGAAGAAACCACACAGGCAAATGCTGAGGCAAATTCCTGGATAAACAAAATTCCAGCATTATCATAGGTCGATCATTCTTAATTTACTGGGTTTGCATTGCTGAGCAGTTTAGGCACACACCTGCTCCAACCAGGCAGCGTGATGCTGTGTGGACATGGGTATCATCCCTCCTGGCATCCCAGGGGAGCAGCCTGCCTCCATGCCAAGGTGGGAGCAGCCAGCAGTGAGATGGAGAGCATCCCTCCATCCTGTCACCTGGCTAACAGCAGCAAAAACTGCCGAGCACTCCCATGAAGGGCTGTGCCTTTGAGCTTTAGCGGGTCATTCTCCCTTCTTTGTGCACCCATCGTGTCTGGAAGCAGAGCAGGAGCCCAAGCACAGACCTTTGCTCTCACTGGGACCCTTCCCAGGGCTCCAGCACCCCTGCAGTCCATGTGGACTGGCTGACTCTGACCAGAGAACCTCTGGCAGCCATTCCTGGGCTGTTTCCAGAGTTCGCTTGCAAATGAGTTGCAAGTTCCTCACCAAAGAATCCAGCTCTGTGACAGATCTTCAGTTTTTATGTATAAACATGCCAGTGGGATAGCTCACATCCATGATTGCTCCTTGCCTTGGATCTTTAGGAGAAAGAGCATTTACAATTGCCAATTTATTTCAGTTAGTCAGCAGCTCCGTGCTGCAAGTCTGGACACTCTGTGAGCACTAGTTCCAGGACACACACATGTTTCCTGAGGTGTGTCTTTGAGCAAGCCACAAATACTTGTTTCTTGGAGCAAACAGTGGTGAAAAATTGGAACTAACTCATGCAGAAGAACTCATTAACTTCATTTAATTGACAATCCCCTCATTAACCTGAGGCTGAAAGGGCCAGAGGAGATGCATACACCTACAAGAAGCTGTGGAAAGTGCAAAGTTTTCGAAGTTGTTTTTTGCAGGATTGAAAAGCCCCTCAGAGGAGGGAAAGGAAGAGCAGGGCTGAGGACCTGGCAGGCTACAACACAGCACAAAGGCAGTGCTGGAGCAGGGACTGGGCAAACGAAGGAATTGTGCTCATCACCCAAACCCATGGATGATGCAAGCACTCCTGACCTTGGGCTGATCCATAAACCAACCAAAAATTCCAGTGGGATCCACCCTGTGGTTTCACTCTGCTGAACCCCCAAGGCTCCAGGCAAGGCCAGTGAAGAGGCAGCAATGATCAGCACAGCAG
Organism: Lycocorax pyrrhopterus obiensis; assembly: GCA_014706295.1. Classification (NCBI taxonomy): domain Eukaryota; kingdom Metazoa; phylum Chordata; class Aves; order Passeriformes; family Paradisaeidae; genus Lycocorax; species Lycocorax pyrrhopterus. Next base: position 17,039,669 of record JACSVZ010000018.1, read on the forward strand.
CCTGGACATGTCCCAAGGGATGCTGTGATCCCTCCAGCCCCGCCCTGGAGCCAGGGATGTGTCATGGACACGTGCAAAGGAACCACATCAATGTATCCTTCCAGCCGGGACAGGCAGCTGGGTGAGGACATGCCCTCGTCAGCCTTCTCACGTCCAAAAGTGTCCGAGGTGAGAGAGGTTAATTAACAGAATACCCACTGCTTCTTCAGCCTCAGTCTGGGCAGCCAGAAGGAGGAGGAAGGGCAGGAGGAATGCTGCTGCATCCAGACTGAGCCATAACTCCCAAACTGAGATACACGTTTGCTTTGTAACATGTTCCTGCAGAGCTGTGGGACCTCATTCCCAGAGCCCCACAGCACATCTGATGCCACTGCCTCTCATTTCAGTATGATTTTTGCAGTTTACTGGACCTGAGCTCCCACTATGGGGAAAGAAAAGGATTATTCTCTGGCCCTGTTTCAGAGCTGGTGCTGTGAAGGTCTGATCTAGAGCCTCGCAGGAGCTGAGCAGTGATCCCAACACACAGCACACTGCAGGCATCTTTCCTACTCCGCTCTCTCAGCCTCGAGTTTTTGCTTTTTAATTTCCTGTGGTCACAGAGCACCATTGGAGGGTCTCCCAGGGACAGTGTTTCCCATACACCATGGTCAAGGTTGGTAGGGGGGACACAGTTATATCAGTCTCAGCACGGGGGTGTGCCTGCAAGAAGGCTGTTTCTGATGGATTATCCAAATATTTCAAGCCACAATCAGCCTTAAAGCAAAAAACCCCAAACACTCCAGGGGAATATTTAACCTCGTGGCTGGTGATCCAAAGCTGGCAGCAAACAGGGAAAGGTGATTGCAGGAGCAGCAACACGTTGCCTTGGGGTGCAACATCGTGGGCTCTTGGGGAGCAGGTCCCAAGCTGCCCTGGAGGAGAAGCCAGCACAGCAGCAGAAGCTGTATTTTGGGCAGCTGCTTGAGCCCTGTCTTCACAGAACTGCACAGCTCCAGCAATGCCACCACCTGGGAAAGGCTGAAACCTTGTACACTGGCTACTTCTGCTCAGAGCAGAGCAAATTATGCTCTCCTCAAGAGGAGCCTTAGGCTGAAGTTTCCTGGCCCCAAACCAGTGCCTACCACTAAATCCTCGCTGTCCAAGTTTGCTGTGAAGTTCCAGCTCAGGGAGACTGTGCATCCCTTCCCCATGTCCTATTTTTACATTATTATTTACATTTCACAGCAATGCTCACCTTACTTACAGGTCTGTGGGATGCCCCAGAAGTTATCAAGAAATTACTGAATTATGGCTAAAATTATGGCTAAACAAGCACTGACCATAAAACTTGAAGCATTTCAAAGCCATCCTCCTCATTCCTGAGTATTTTTGCCTCTTTGCTGGTCAGGGTTCTCAACACCCCCAGCACAGCTTTGTGCCATAGCCAGACAGTGCAGCTCTCTGAGCTGAATTAGTTGATGGGGATTTTTTTCCTCGGAGTATGTAAATAAATATCAATATTCTAAACCAAAGACCTCCCAGTAACTAAGTATTATTTATCTTAAATTTATCTTCAAACTAAACAGCTTTGTCACATATGTACAATAATAAAGAAACAAATTACAAAGGAGGAATTTGATTTTATTGGTTTTATTCAAAGCCCATGCATTATATATAAATTCTGAACAACAGACTTTTCACAGTTCATTAGAGATGCTGTCAAAACTTTGGGTGAAGCTTGTTTCACTTCCCCACCAGTAACAAGAGACATCACAGCCTGGTTGTTTGTTTTAGTTTTATTCGCTCTTCACAACAGTGACCACTTTCAAACCATATCAGGGAAATCCTCCACTTCACTGGGGAAAGGCACTTGTGAGAAAACAACAGCTGAGCACGTAGTCTGAATTTGGGTCTTTTTAGATATTAACTTGATATCCCAAGTAGGGTTACTGACAATAAACCCCAACATCTTGCTTCCTGTGTGTGACCAATTAGCACGTGACGGTGTGTTCGCTAAGGATTTACAAAAAATATCTTTCTCATTCTATCAACACAAGTCACTTGGGTGGCAGCTCGTGGCATTTTGCATCCCAAAATATCTGAGAGACCACACACCTCGCATGTACCCCCGATATAGCTTTTGGCACTCGTGCATCTCACTTCTTGGTAGCTGGTGGCTGTGCTGCTGGTGTCATCTGAGCAATGCACTCCGGCATTTCGGAGGTGTCAATCTCCCGGGAGTGCCGCACCCGGAGCTGATCGAAGGGCATGACGGAGCACGCTGGGGACACTTGGCAGGGGGACTGCAGGGCGAGAGGCCCTCCTGCAAGCTTTAAGCAGGATGAAATCTCCCTGCCGGCACTGGAAATCTGTCTCGGGGAGGATCATAGGATAAAAACAAAGACATTCAAACCCCGGAAGAAATTATTTTAAATGCTGTCAGAGGGATCTGTAACTCCTGCAACAACATTTGCAATGAGTAATTGTAGCTATGAAAAAAAATGGGTGAGCATAGCTTCAGTCAAGCCCAGCTTAGCAAGAATCCTGCTAATGCTGCTTCCTTCACTGCCGGCAGCCCTGGCTGGGGCTCCGGGCACTTGGCCAAGCCACCCCCCGCCTGATCCAGCAGGTACTGGAGCACTACAACACCAATAGTGGCTCAATCCTGCCGGGTGCTGAGCACTGACCTGACCAAGCACTTAAGCACATGCTTCATTTAATGGTGTGGGTGCTGGGAGCTCGCCGGGACTTTTTTGTATTTGCAGTACCAGAGCTAAAGTTTTCAGCAACTGCAAGATCCAGTCCTGCACCTGGGAGTGTCCAAGCCACGCTGGATGGGGCTAGCAGCAAACTGGTCTAGTGGAAGGTGACCCTGCCCACAGCAGGGGGTTGAAATGAGATGAGCTTTAAGGTTCCTTCCAACCCAAACCAGTCTGTGGTTATGTGATTCTATACCGTCAGATGGGGAAAGGCTCTCAAGCAGCAACACTGGATACAGCTGTTCCTGCCAGTTGAGCTGCAACTCCAAGGACACATCAGCAGCAGCTTGCACTGCTCTCCCCAGTGTCCCTTGCACTTGTCAGTGGTCACTGGCAGAGATGGTGCTACCAAGCCAGAGGGGACTGACCTGGCCAGGCTGCTTTTACACTATTTGAAGTGCAGAGATGTACAAATCTGTAAGAGGGAAGTGGCCAGGCATGGGGGAAGCTCATATGGCAGCTGCTACCTGTTCCTGTGGGCTTGGGGAACATCAACACACATGAGTGGGCTCCTGGTTTCATTCCAGCTCAGTTTAGTTTCCAAAAAAGGATTGTTCAAAACTTATTTATTGCTGGTTTATCTGCTACATCCTCCTGCAGAGCCAGCAACGGGAAAGGACAAGCACAGGCATCCAGAGGGGTCTCAAGATGAAGGTCTTGAAGGTCAGAAAAGATCAGCCACTCCTTTTACAAAATATCTTGTCTCTAGGGGTTTTTGAAATCAGGATTACAAGGAAAGAGGGATCCCATTTAAACACAAAATATTGGTGGACACTGTATTAAAGCTATTTACATCCTGGTTAAACCGAGGCAGCAGCTTTGTCAATAAACTGAGCCAGCTTCACATCTCTCTTGGTCAGCCCACCGCAGTCGTGGGAAATCAGAGTTATCTGAACCTGTCATAAAGGAAAAGAAAGAGGTTACAAAGGCATTTTGATCTCTGACACTTAGGCTGAACAGCAGTTCATTGGGAACACTGTGTGTCTCCATAGTGAGCTGGTTTTACTCGGTGCTCCTGGCAAGCACCAAGCTGGACCCTCCCTGCTCATATAAACCAGAAGACGCTGTAGGTGAGGAGGCTTTACAGAGCCTGGAATCTCACCAAAATGAGCCCCTTCGCAGAATAACACAGGCTTTGCATTCTTGGGTTCCATCCAAGAAGAGGTGTCCGATTAAATCACTCACTCTTTACATTTAAATTCCATGGATCAGTTTCATGAAGAACCTGGGCCAGTGACTAAGCTGCCAAGAGCTGGGTCAGAGGCTCACATTTTGTTAAAAACCAGCATCCCAAAGGTGAAAAAAGTCTTAAGCTTGTTGCAGATTAATTTAAAAATTAAAAAAAAAAAAAAGCTGTCTCACAGGTCTGTTTAGACTGAGCCAGATGACAAGATGGGCATTATTTTGCCTTGCCTTTGACTGAGATTTTGGAAGGACACAAAAGGAAAAAAAAGACAAATTCTGAATATTCTGGAAATCCAAGAAAATCAGGAAGAGTGGGTGATCAGGATTTTTTCCAGTTATCATTAATGTCCCTTAAACAAGGTGACCTGAAGGGCTGATGAGGAAGAGTCCCTGCTGGGAGCCTCCGTTGCAGTGAGAGGTGGGATGTCCTGCTCTGGGGGTGGTGGTCTGAGCTACAGGCTGCTTGTCGACATGTTCTTTCTTTTGGTATATTTTAGTGGGACTGCCATATATTCACTAAATGCTACAACAAACAATGTGATACAATGCAATGAGAAGTATTAGAAAATAAAACTGAAGGGAGAGCAATAATTTCACCCTTTACACAGCACCTTTCATTCGTGGGTTGCAGTAATCCTTGTAACCCTTGTAAATACAAGACCACCATCAGTTAGGTAATATTATAAACAAATTTTATAAGCTGCTATGTTGAGACATAGGAGCCTACAATTTTTAAAAAATCAAACCTAAATTGAGACTGCCAGGCTCCCATTTAGGTACCAACAGTCTGCTACCCTACACCGCTGAGTTCCTGACCTGCTGCACAGAAAGGAATGAGAGCTGGTGAGCAGTTTCAAAACAGTAATTTATTCAGGTTGGCTAAATAAGAGTTTAAAGGCTTCTGTTTTATTTTTAGATCTCAGCCAGAGGGGTGAAGCCACAGGCCCCAACCATATAGCTGGCAGCAAGCGCAAAGAGCTTCATTCTTGATTCCTCACCACTGCAAATCTCAGCATCTCTTCAAAATCTCCTATCTCTTTATAGAGACACTTCCCACTTCCTTATCTTGTAGACGAGCTACAAATAAAGGCAGAGAGAATGGACCGGTGGTTTGGTCTCCTTAACTCCACTGCCATGTGAGTAACTAGGGATGGTGAACACGTTACCTTGCTGTAGACATTAAACCATTCCGGGTGGTGATTCATCTTCTCTGCTTGTAGAGCAACACGTGTCATAAATCCAAAAGCCTAGGGAAAGAGAGAGCAAAGAGGAAAATACTCCACCTGCCAGGATTGGCAAGAGTCACTCCAAAATCTCACAATCTCCTCAAGATGTCCCAGATGGCTGCACCTTGGGTTTGTGTGTGCTAAAGAGGCATTTGAACTTCTCATGGCACTGGTGCATTTCCCAAGAGAGCTGAAATGATCCCCTGCAGACCCTGGTAAACCACTCTGCTCAATGTGACTTAGCCCAGTAGTCAAAGCTATTGCATGACAGCAATGATTTTACCTCTGGCATCAGCAGAGATTTTAAATATCCATCCCAAGTCCCCCCTCCCCTACTGCATCTTAGAAACGTGCCATTTCTAATTAAGCACCATGCCATGGTATGGCCAACACTGCTTCCAGAAACACATCTCTCCATTTAACCACTTTGCTATTTATTTTACTGGAGAGATAAAGGCAGCGGGTGGATCTGCTTCTCTGCTTTATGAGACATGTTTTCCCTTTAAACGAGTTAAAATACGTTTTCCAATCCTCTGTCCCTACATGCTCCCCCAGGACACAGGTTTTATCATAGGCTCAAAAGGAAAATAATAGCAGGCCCTTGCCAAAATACTTAGGAGCAAATCACTGCATTATAAAGAAAATTAGAACGTCCATGCAAATCAAGACTGTAATTATGCAGCAGGGCCTGAAGGGCCTGGGAACGTGAGCAGGACGCTTCTCAGCAGCAGGCTTTGTTCATACCAAGCTCCATCCATCGGGTTCAGGACCTGAATTAACATGCAAAGCTGGAGGAACATCCACGTTACAGTCTGGTTCAGATTATAATACAACAAGCTCCACAAAACCATACCTGATTTAGGTAGGTTTTTAGTGCTAATTTATGGAAGAGAATGTATATAGCCTGCATTCCACCAGGCGATGGCCATTTCAAACAAACATGTGGTCAATGAATAACATATAATGGCTGATAATAGTTTCAAGTCTTTTTCCCTCTCACAAATTGCAAAAACCTTTAAGGAAAAAAAAGAATTGGTGCCTGGATGAAGAATGACTCTGTTGGTCGCTTTACCAGTCAAATGAATGCAAACGTTATAATCAGAGAAAATCATTCCAATGAGGTTTGTCATTTGGAAATCACCAAACTGTCAGCAATTAAAAAGCTTTTTTACTTTGACCCAGGAGCATTCCAAAATTCAGAAGAATCTAACTTCCCTTGAAGCTCTCGCTCGGTTTAGTTTGAGTGAACAATTACTTTTAAAAATTTGCCCATGTTTCAGCAGCACACTTTGAAGTAGAAAGCTGCAAGTTGTGCATCAGATGTTAGCAGTGATTTGGAAAACTTCTCTATTAATAGTGTTGATTTAAATGTTTTTAGCATGTCCATGGGCTTAATAAGAATGCTATTTCCAACACAGCAATCTATACACAGAAATGTCCCCAGAAGTTTAAAACAGTGATGTGTCTGCAACCAAATTGCCTTCATAGAAACAAATAGCAAGGGAAAAAATAAGAATAAATTTATAAAACCCCCTAGCAGGTTTGTGTATACTCTATTGGTGTCTGTCTGTTCATCCTAGGAACTCACCCACCCGTGTACAGACTCAGGTCACACTGCAAACACAGTCACTAATGGTGAGACAATAATCATCGCTCCAACGAAAGCACACAGAGAGAATTACATAAGCAAATGACTCTAAAAAATTAATTTGCTCTGTAGAGCTTCCTCCACACTTCAGATGACAAATCCTCCTCATCAGGAGACCACCAAATCCCCCCAGTCAGTGCACCAACATGCCATCCCACTACCCCTTCCCCGCTGAGAGCAGAGCCTCCAGCTGAATAAAATGGACATCGGTCATAAAACTGTTCATCCTACCGAAGAGTGCTCAACTTGAGGCTGTCCAGCTCATAAAAAGGAATAAATTCCAGCAGAGAGGACTCTCCCCAGGACATGTCCCGCTGCTTGTTGCTCCAGCTGCCCACAACTGTCGCAACCAGGGCAATGCAGTGTCACAGAGAAGGACGAAGCCTGCCTGCCTTCGTGCGTGCCCTGCTCTGCTCGGAGACGTTCTCCCTCATTGCACATTACCCACAGCAACTTACTCACTGCATTTTAGTTTATTTTAATTACACACAAAATGTACATCTGTCACTAAGAAAATGAGCTATGGTTCTACCGAGCAATTTCACCAACACAACCTCCATTAAGGTCTTAAATACTTCCTTTGCTAATTAAATGAATTGGAACGCTATTGTTTATGAATCACCTTTATATTTGTAGAGCCTTAACCTTTCTTTGGGAAAGTACAACTGGCTCTGGAAGGAAAAGATATTTAGGTTTGGTTAGATATTAAAACACTATTACACAAAATCAGTTTGGACATTTCTTCACGTCTTGAAACTTGATCGGTAATTTGGTCTAATTGGTGATCAAGGAAACTATCTTGTGATCAATTAAAGTAATTACCGCATTCCGGCAACACAACCAACCTTAATTTGAGCAGGAGTCTGCACTTCTTCAACTTTAATTAAAAATAATGAAAATTATTATGCAGTCTGCAGTGCAAGATCATTGTCAAGACTGCACTGGTGGGCAGAGTTTATCAGACCATCACACATTTCTTGATGAAAGTGGGACAAGCACTTCACTCATTACAGTGAGACCCAACACAGTCTTGACTTTCACTCTACTAGTAACAGGGATCTGCAGTCCCTTGGCCCCTAACGAGAACTTTTTCTGATTTTTCCTTCAAAAATAAAAAGACAGGAGAAAGAAAGGTTTTGTGCATTTTCTAGAAGCCATCAAGAAGTATTAGAAGAGACTTTGATGTAGTAAATATTATGAAGTATTCTGTTTTTTCAATAATAGGCATATTTGACACATTTTCAACCTAACCCTTTTAGGACATTTGGGCTAAAATAGTATCCAGACATACAGGGAACTCCACACAAGTAGATCATGCCACCCAAGGGGTGGCAGAGTGCAGAGTCCTTGCAACAAATCATGAAGAGCAATACAAGCAAGGAGTGAAGCAATCCTGTAAGGACAAGACGCCTTGGGTGTGCTGGTAAGTCTCTTCCCTCTCTTCTCTTCATGTCTTTTAAGATCATGAAAGAACGAACTAAAAGCTAATGGTGTTTCAGTGGTAACATCACATCTAAAATGTCTGTTAAATATTAGCAGCCCTACTATGTCTCCATGAGATAAAAATCAGGGCTACTCTTAGAAGAACAAGTTAACCTAAAAAAGTGAAAAAAAACCCCAAGGTAAACTTAAAAATAATTCAGCTATCTCATAATGTTTTGTGACTGGCCAAGCTGCTCTTGAAACTGATATAATCTACTATCACAAAATAAGACTTAATGTTACTTTTGTTTCCTGAGAATGGGAAAACCAGGGCCAGACACTTTGCTGTCAGAAGTGGGAGGAAAGATGAAATTCCATCTGCCCCTCTGCTCCACACAGCGCTGCACAGCTCCGGGAGAACCGTGCGATCGCGGAGCTAATCTGCTATTATTCTTCCTTTCACACTTCTTAAGCAAGGAATCCATTCATCTTAATACTTTTTAAACATGCTGCTTTTGTACAATGCTTGCCAACATTATCTTGATGAGTTATACATCAAAGGCCCACAGGTCGTTGTGTCGTGCTCATACATCACCCACCGCAAGTCCCCCGTGATGGATCACCCCCGTGCATCTCCACAAGAAAGCAGCTGACAGTACTTGACTTGAAAGTGGAGATATATAAGAAAAACAGCTGAAAGGCTCAACAATATAACCATGCACACTTTTTATTTGTTTGTTTTAAAATGAAGTGTGCACTCGGGCTTCTTAAATCCTCTGGACACCCAGCCAAGGAAAGCATGTGCTAATCACAAGTACATTAAGGTTTCTGCCTCCCATCTGTCATTATAACGCTGGAGGTAGCATTAACCCTGACCTTCTGCAGTGCAAGGGCTACCTGTCTTCCCTTCCCCCGCCACCCAGGCTGCATGTGTACCATTTATCAGTGGGAAATTAATAAATTACTCAGGTTACAGTGACACTGTCATACAGGAGATGACTACACCTCACACATTTGGTCTCCACTCACCCGAGTAAAAAGTAGCCAGGGTACAGCACGTATTCTCCTTAGCAGTTTGACACTTGTAACAATAAAATCAAATCATTAAGGTTCACTCCCAAACTCCAGAAGCTTTCACATATCCAGCTGACATTACTACCTAACAGTGAGCTACAAGCCAGCAGATAAAAGGAAAAAGCTCTTTAACGTCAAGCTATTGTAAGTCAGGATCAGCTGCTAGTCATGAGGGCTCTCACGACATTTTCTGTTGTGCTCTCAGGAAAAAATTGGAGTTTGTTTTATTTTGATTCTATTTACTCCATCACTAAATACTTTTATCGTATAAATATGCATGAATCATGTCACAAAGCTACGCTCTTTATCTGAAAATGACAACATAGTTAAAACACAAAAAAAGAGGAATCTAACTAGTATTTAGGAAGGTGATGGCAGCACAGAAGGACAGGTATTCATTCCCAAAACCATGTGCCCATTTTGGGATTCTTCCCAGTTGGCATCATCAAGCTGCCTGAACTATCCTCAAGGACACTGGATCAACACAGCATTAGATACTTTCCTCCTTTTTTTTGTCTGTGTCTGGATTCACACACAACATAAAACAGGTTAATATCTTCTCATTGCGCTCCCCCTTTTCTAACATCAATCCACGAACAGCGGGGCAGTAATTAAGAATGCAAATAACCATGCAGCAAAACAGAGCTAAACTCAGGTTACTCATGTCCCCCATCTCTCTGCTGAGGCTTCAAGTCATGGACAAGGCAGATCAGGCATTGTGCCTACAATTCCCTACTCCTTCCATCCCACCCCATCCTGGCATGGGCAGCCAGCAGGGTCTGAAGGTGAACAACACCTGATGAACCACTGGTAGAAATTTGGTTTTCTCTTCTTTAATAGCTTGAGCAGCAAAATATTGTGAACAGAGGCAACCCTCCCATTCCCCAGCATCACTTGTGACTAGGGAAAGCAGTGCTTTTAACTCTGAAGGATAAGGATACTAATGAAGGGAAAGGGTGGAAGAATAATACTACAGACACACTGGTATGGACTGAGATGCCATTTCTGTCTTCATAGCAATATCTGAAACTGTAAAAACCCCCACAACTCCAATTTCCAACTGAATTGTCAATGCTTTTCTGTGTTTACAATATTCTTTAAAAATCCAGAGCTGACCACTCGCATGACCCATACTTATCTGCATACATCATCTACACAAAAGTGCAATGCTGCTTTACACTCTAAAAAAAGTTACCTATTTACATTCCTATTGCAGCTGTAAACATTGCTCTCTGTGTTAGATGTGCAGCAGAGAACGTGCAAACCTTTACACCATGTTCTCCAAAGAACGCTGTTTCTGTCTCCCAACACTTGTTTACAATTATGTCAGTGAAGAAACCAGCTTGCCAGCTCTATATCAAACATTTTTGACAGCAAAAGCACAAACACTGATCTATTCTAAGTAGTTTGCCACTCTGTGTAATCTTGGAAAAGGCATTCTTGCCTTTGATTCTAAAAATGTTTATACTTCGTACATTATGCAAATAGTTTTTATATATTAAGAAATAATGCAAGCAAAGCTCAAGTTAAATTAAATTCTTCAACAATAACCTTGCCAAAGCACTGATTTTCCTATTAAAAAAATTATTCCAATTTGTTGATCTTACATTGGATGAAACATACTGTAACAATCTTCATAATTTATGTCCTGTTGGGACACTATGATTTAAAGTAACATAATACAGACCAGCATCACTGCTAATCTAAACCACCTGACCAGATAAACAACAGTTTCCCCTTCTCTCCTCACTGAGGGTATTTCTGTTTATTGTCATATGATTTACCAATTTGAAGCACATGAAGAATAAATGGAGGCAGAGAGGAGTGGAGCTGGGAGGCACAGCCTTGCCGCGATGGGGACGTTTCTCGCACAGGTACCGGTACAATGTCAAGAGCCGCAGGAGATGACAGAAGGCAATTCCAGGAATGCTGTCCCAGGAAAAGCCCACGCCGCTTGTGGCAAAGGGAAGTTTGCACTCACACAGCACCCTCTAGACCCAGTGCAGCACTAGACACAACACAGTTCTGACAATGCTTGAGATGCAGTTCTCCAAAGGGATTGGAGTTTAAGGCTTCATCTTCCCAGCTCAGCCATGACCTAAGCTATGACATCACAGAATCAGAATGACAGAATGCTTTGGGTGGGAAGGCACTTTAAATACCATCTTGTTCTAATCCCCTGCCACAGGCAGGAACATCTTCCACTATCCCAGGCTGCTCCAAGACCCATCCAACATGGTCTTGAACACTTCCATGGATTCACAGCTTTCCTGGGCAACCTGTGCCAGTGCCTCACCACCCTCACAGGCAAGAATTTCTTCCTAATATCCAATCTAAACCTACCCTCTTTCATCTTAAAACTATTAATAGTCATAAACCAGATGCAAGTGTCATTTGCCCCATCTGAGTTTCAACCGGTTTGAAAAGCAAATTGAAGTATTTTGCTAAGGTCGATGGACACGGATCAGTGCAAGGAAAGGGACTTCGAGGAAGGTAGAGAGCACTGCTGAGCTGCACTTAAGTCCTGCTCCTTGCTTTTCTCTCCTCTTCCTCTCAAGCTCATTTAAGTATGTAAAAAACCCTTGTGTACAATCTGTACAACAAACCTCGACCCAATCTTTTCTAAGCCTGTTTATATCAGGATTTTAACAACTGCTGATTTCAGGCCTTCTTTCTCTTACTGGTAATAATAAAACATAAAATGTTACAAGTATTACCTTCTTCTTCATCCCATCTTGACTTTTCCAGCAGCCTCCATGCTGAGGATCTTTATTCCTATTTTCCTTTTTATTACGATAAGCGATTGCACCATGGCTTTCATGAACAGAACACAGATAATATTCTTGGTGATTTAATGAACAGACTTCACACCAAAATTAATCACCTGTTCCACCAGAAAGATTTATAGACTTGATGGAGTAGAAGTGAGAGAACATGGAGATGTCTTATGGTAGCATAAAAACTTTCTGGAAGTGACAAAAGTTTTAATGTCAATACAACCATATTAGAAAATATATTCATTTGTTTATACATAGATAAATATAATTATAGTTGCCCATAACAATTTCTGCAAAATAAGTAGATACCCTAAATCCCAACCAAACCTGGAACTAGGTCATGTGGTATTTGTGATGCATCATTTCATATTGAAATATTAAAAATAAATGTTTTATTTTTCCTTTTTTCCCCAGTCCCCCAGCACTTCTAAACATAGACTAATAAATATTATTTTATTTATTAAAAATTGTAGAACTCTAAATTACATTTTCCAGAAAAAAAGAGGTAAATAATCCCTCTTTTTCAGGATTGAACTAGAACATGGAAGAAATCCTCCAGCCATGTCAAAAGCTCAATGTGGCTCTCCACCTCCCAAGCCATTTTTGTGTGCTTTGTGTTAAAAAATGTAATATAAAGGTTGCACTTAGGAGGTTTGCACCAAATAAAATAGCAATTTCAAGAAACATGACTTTTTTAAATGAGCTTTTTGCACCCTACCTAAAAACATGAAATAACACAGTGAAGTCCCCATTTACTGAGCACCTGCTAAAGTAATCAGGCACTTAAAATAATAAACTCTCTTGGCTGCACAACCAAAAGAACAATGATAATTTGACTTGTTAAAGCTAATGTTTGGTCCAGCAAATCAAACCCCTGGCTGTACTGTAATAAAGCCATCACACAAACCACTATAAAATAAAGTAGTAACAAGGTGCAGGGAGTCCCCAGTTCCAACCTTCTGAATTCAGGCACCCGAGCCCTCTGCCAAGGCAGAGAGCAATGAATCATCCTTGACAGCACAGTGCCAGTCCATGACATGAAGGTATCGTAAACCAGAGCAAATCAGAATTAATTTAAGTGAATGCTCCACTTTTAAGTTTGTCAAACCCTCTGACTTTTACGGAGTGCAGGTATGGTGTAGAAGAACAGAGGAGTTCATTATCCCATCACGCCGCATTTTGGATGAAACAGATTTGACTGGAGCAGAACAAAATATTCCGCTATTTTCCCCAATGTTTGTTCTTACTCATATGCGAAGGAATGATTTCACTCTGCAGACATGAAAGTGAAGTTCACATGCCATCCCTGCTCTTGATAACACAGGGATGCTCAGACAAAATTCTCCTTCGTCTTTTGGCCAAGATTACACATACTATCAGTTTAATATCCAAGATCATCTCTGCTGAGCATCCAAGGGCAATCATATCCTGCCTCTGATAATCCTCTAAATCTTTGCCATTTATGATCCTAAGAACACATCAAAGAGCGATAAGAAAGGCCTTGCTTTATGATGGATTAAGAGAAGAAGTTGGTCTCATGACCATTTCATCTTCCACTATCCTGTCAGCTTTTTTGGTTTAGTTTGTTTTTTTAAAGACAAGTTCAGCAATTCAAACATGCAACAGAGAAAACACGATGGAGATATGAGGAATTTGGACAGGTCTTCCCATCATTCTCTTTGCCAAGCCAGAAGCCAAAAAGATCTAGAGAGTTGCAATAAAGCCAACTAAGGACCATTTACTGCAGATCCAGTCACGGAATCGTTTCACTCAACTGAACTGCTGAAGGTGTCCTACTGTACTGTCAGAACAGGTTTTAATGTTTGGACACCTTTTATAGTAGAAGAGTTTAGACGATATGCAGGGGCAGTGAACTCAGAAGAAGACTTACCTGGGCCAGCACTGGCAGGCTGCTAATTTATATTGCACCATAAAATTCAAATGTTATTTTGCAAAAAAGACATTTCAAGTCTAGAAACAATGGATCATTTGGAAAAAAAGAGGAGGACAGACCAAGCATCTTCCCAGACAAGATGGGGCATACTTCAAGCTCCGCACAGCCAGGTCCCTTGCCTGGTTTGCCATGCCCACTGTTCCCTCTGGGATCTGTAGGTCACCTCAACCTGAGCTTCATCTCTTGTCTCTGCTATTTGGAAGAATAGCTGGAGCAGGTCACAGAGAAAAGGATAAAAGCAGCTACACTAAGTTGTGTTATTAAGGACAAGGCTCACCTAACTGCCAACAATTCAGATACTCAACCTGCACTTCACATTATCCACTGTCTTCAGACCCCTTCTTATGCTCCAAGCACATGCCTGGAAGTGACAGAGTATGTTCCATGAGCAATATTTTGAGAAGTTCCATGGGGTTTTTGTTGGTTGTTTTTTTACCAGAACACAAACACTTCTCTGGGCAACCCCCACTGCTTGTACATTGGTACATCTGGAAACGGGGACACAGGCTCAGGAGGGGAGGCAAATAGGAATTCTGAGCTCTCCAGTGAACATCAAATTTCTTTTAGAAATTCATATGAGCACGCCACAAAGTGAAACCCTTTGTACAACTCTCGGGTTTTTTGTTAAGATTGGGCATTACAAGATGTGTGCATAAATCCAGCATTCTGGGCTTGCACAGTTAACAGTATTTTTGCTCACTACAGCACCCACCCATTGTAACACAGAGTAAGTGTTCCTTCAACCAGGGACACCTTGGACATACACAGACATATATTTAACTGTCTGTTGTTATTCTCATCCCAGTCTGAGGAAAATCACAGTAGATCATGCAATCAGGACTTTTTCCTGTGATCCTAGGAATAAATAACATTTTCCTACAAAGCATCCTTAGCAATAAATAAACTCAACAATGCAGTGCTGACTCAGCACAAGGCTTCCCACTCATCACTGTGTTCCCACCAAACCCCTCCAAGACATCACAACCAGCTTCATGTTTGTCCAAAATGGCTTTTCATCTCAGCCAAACAAAACTAAAGGAATAAAGGGCAAGTGGAAGAGGAAGAAAGGAAGCTCTCCCCCAAAAAACCCATGTGAAGTGGGTTTGTAGCTTTATAAAAGAGGGCTAAAAAACCTCCACGCGCCTTGCCCTGATAAACCACGGCCCTGCCAGTGGCTTTTCAGAGCAGATGTAACGTTTTAGCCAAACGTGATTGTTTGTGAAAGAAATAATTCTGATCAAAACCCGAAATTGCAGCCAGCAGAAGAGCTGCACTTCGTCACTCTAATCCGCCCTGACGGGGAGCGGCGAGCGGAGATTCCTACTGCGAGAGGAGCAGATGCGAAAGGTCAGCGCTGGCCTGTGACTTCAAACCCCTTAACGTGTAAAACAGTGTGCATTAAAGCCTGAACCGGCTCACGGCGGGATTAACGGATGTCCGCTAAGTGGGTTTGATGTGCTTTTGGTGAGTAATGGTTAATTTTGAAATAGGGGCGTTGTAGTTTTATTTTAGTTTATTCTGCCAGCCGGAGTCCATTTTTAATTACAGCTGCAGAGAATAATATCCCAAAGCGCGTTGCTCCTTTGTGGGAGTATGAGAAGGTGAGAGCTGCTGGTGCTAAAGGCAATTTACGGTTTGAAACCGTAGGCAGGCGTTGCTCCAAAAGCAAGGAGATGCAAAAGGTTAAACAACCAGGATTGCATTTAACCAGCATCATTCCAGTGCCTCCATAAAAACAAATTTTACTGCACAAAGGAATTTCTAGAAACCAGTTTTCCTTTACTGAAAAGATGAATGTTTTTATCTGAGTAACCGTCTTCTTCAAAAGAGGCAGTCATACTTGCATTTTCCCAAATGAAGCTATTAAACTGAATTCAAACCCACTGAATTTTCCATCCATTTTTCAAAGGTGTTTTATCACGGAAAGTGCCCAAACTGTAGCTAAAATTAGGTTGACTTGCTCCCATTTGCTCTCTTTGAGCACTGTCCACATGGCTGTAAGAACATTTGTTCTGTTTAATTGAAAAAATCAATTTGTGCAGCTGGAAAAAAAAAGGAGAAACATTTTTTTTTGCTACAAATCTACAAGACAGCTTGTGAGATCCAAAAGGAATTCTGACAAATTTCTTTTGCATTTTCAGATCAATGCATGCAACAAGACAAATGCTGTAATAATTTTTACTTGAGTGATAATAAATCCATCTGTTACAAAAAACATTCATATTGGAGCCAACTGGAGAGCAGCCCAAAGGTCAACTGGGCAGACTTTAAGCAGTGGAGTGCATAAAAGGAGATACAACAGGTCTACTGAGGGGGGAAAACTCAGCAATTAGAAATACCACACCCCAATAATTATAAACAATAAAATAATGGTTTATTTTAGGGAGAAATTTGACTTAGCTCATCAAGAAAATGAGTATCCCAAATTACAGTTAAGTCACCAAAAAACCAAAACTGATGCAAACTCTACCACAACCAGGATGGGACATTTCGCATGATAAAGGACATATGACCACTCTTGAATCTTCAATTTAAAGATAATTATTTTTATTTAAATATGATTAATATCATGACATTTTAAATAACCCTGGTGGCCTGATACCACTGGCAGTGCCATGATGAAATTATAATGGTGACATGGGTACTGTAACAGCGCTTGTCACAAGCAGGTGGGACACAAGGGTGGTGGCCTCTGCACACACAGACCCTGGCAAAGAGGAGATGGGATACTCCACAGCACAAAGAGGAACCATCACCTAAAGGGGCTACAGGAGAGACAGGGAGGGACTTCAACAAGGGCATGGAGTGACAGAACAAGGGGCAATGGCTTCAAAGTGACAGAGGGCAGGGTCAGATTGGATATTGGAATGAAATTCCTCCCTGTGAGGATGGCAAGGCACTGGCACAGGTTGCCCAGAGAGGCTGTGGCTGCCCCATCCCTGGAAGTGTTCAAGGCAAGGTTGGACGGGGCTTGGAGCAAACTGGGATAGTGGAAGGTGCCCCTGCCCATGGCAGGGGTTCGGAATCAGATGAACTTTGAAATCCCTTCCAATCCAAACCATTCTAGGATTCTATGGGTTTGTACACCACAAGCCATGATGGCTATGAGAAGAAAATAAATACCTTATTTCCCAACTCCTAGCAGCAAAGATTTCATTTCTTCCTAGACACAACCAGATCACTCATTACTACCACTTGCAGACCTCCAAGCTTTGCACAACTTCTCACCACTGACTGCCAATTAACTGAAAGCATCACTAGACACAGAACACACTGACCAGAGCACCAGTGGCATCTCCTCCTTCCCCAAGGCCAAGGAAGGAGAATCATAAGCTTCCAAACAAGCAAACTCGCTGGAAGCTCTCATTTCACTTCCCCCAGACCCTGCACTACCTTCGTCCCACAGGCAGTGCCAGGCAGTGGCATGGGCGGGTGGATCATGTCCAGGTCCCACAGCTGCACCCTGACCTGCCGACTCAGAGGCGAGACTCTTATTTACTCAGTCGATCCCAAGAATAAACTCGAAGAAGGTGTGACCATCCAGGAATCATATATTTTTACTGTGCTCTGCTCTGAGACACTTGATGCAGTTCACTGACTGTGTTTCAGCCTCAGGTTAACTTCTGCCAGTCCCAAAAACGTCACTATCAGTTTCTAATAAAGGAAAATGTCAACAGGCAAATACGCCAGAAATTCATTATTTTCAGATACAAAGATATTCTCAACTCTGTAAACCCACTCATAAATAATTCTGATTTATTGTAAATCGGTTATTGTATTCATAAACGCTGGGAAGTTAGTGAACAACATAACTACCAACAGAAATATTTTCATAACTTTGCAGGTGCACAAATCACAGCATATGGGAGAGGACTCAAAGGATAATGGAAAATGAAGCAGTTTCAGAAAGCCTATATGAAAACCAGCACCTACCTAGGTGGATAAAAAAATAATTTATTTTCAGTCGACAGGCAATCAAAAGCAAAACTCTAGCAGAAGGAGCAGGCAGAGCAATACTACATTAAAAATAGCAATTCCCCCCAAAATGTACAAAAATGGGTCCAACTTTCGATTAGCAGAAGTGACAGTCGGGCTGAGACTGCTCCGGCTTTGAGGTTAAACACAACTGACATAGGCTGCACCTGAATCCAATCACTCCTTGGGCTCTGAGAAGATTCACACGCAAGGACTAAATTCGTCACAAATGGGTTGGTTTCCGATCCTCCTGTAGCCGACTTGCTTTATTCTGACCCCCATTTAACAAATCAACTTAATGGGCACTGGGAGTGCTATAAAACTTAACAATGGAGTGATTTTAACTTTTAAAATATAGTTATGAAGCAAAATGTTGGAGAGCTCCTTCAATACTGGAAATCAAATTAAAACTAGACATTTTTTAACAGTCTTGACAGATATAATCCTAGTTACCATGTAAATTTATGGTAAGCTGCTGTGATATTAGCCACAGGTGCTACTTTTAATATATGGCTTGCATCTGGCTGGGAATAAAATATCTCAAGAGGACTGAAAATGACCTCACTATCAGACAATGGAGAAGAAAAAAACCACAAGACCGCTGTGGCATATAAAAAGCTGGAGATGTGGTCCACAACTGAATATTTACCATAAAATTCATTTTAACTCTGCAGATTGTAAGTTAAAGGATATTATGTTTTCAATACATAAAAGGCGTGGACCTTTTTCAGACAAACAGCCAAAAGATTAAGTACATAAAGTGGCAATGAAATACACTGCCTATATGTATAAAACCAGTTTTTCCAGCCTTTGATGAATGTAGAAAACAAAGCAATGTGCCAGGAGTAGAAAAAGAAAGGATAGATGCAGATTATATTGCAGGGACCAGCACCAAGTACTGCCATCAAAAGAAATCAAGAGTATGCATTGCATATCCCACCAAATTCATTTGGATGTGTAACTGGGATCACACAAGAACCATCAATTTAGAGGGACAAAACTGAGCATGTCTCCCTACAGCCAAAGGAAAAAAAATTGGCATCACCAGGAGGGAGAAAAAAAGGCATGTATCATAACATGCTCTGTCTGATTTTTTTTCCCCCAGATTCCAACCAAGAGAGATAGCCAATCTGGAAAGGAAACGCAAAGTGAGAATAATTATTTAATATTCCTAGATTTTTTGCACATCTTTAAATATGTTCTCAAAACCCAAGACAAAAATTGCCCTGAGACACATGTGCCTCTACTCTCACTGCACACCATTTCCGTACCGTCCCCTCTACTCGGGCTCATCTTCCACCTCCACTCTCTTGCCCCAAAAGACAAAAAATGTATCTGAAATAGCTTTCAAACTCTTAGAGCATTTGATTTCCTGTCATTTTAGAAAATGACGTTAGAGGTCTTATAGAGACTTCCTATATGATCTTCTTTTTTTTTTTAAACAAACTTAATTAAAAACTTACCCTATAAAAGAAAGCAGCTGTAAATGCTGAACCTGACCATCAGCAAACTTGCCCACCTTTGTAATTTCCTAACTGCATTTGCTGCCTTGGTGTGATTACCTACGGAAACGCAATCACACAGGCAGTTGCCCCTTAAACCCTCTGGTCAAATCCAACCAAGTTTGACGAGAGACATAGAAGTCTCAGAGCTAAGATGTTCCTGCAAATTCAGGGAAAGTGAGCAGCTGGATACAGGACCCAAACGGAGCACTTGGCATCCTGCACTCACAGCCCTTCGCAGCTGCCTGCCCAGCCCAGGACTGGGCTTGAGATGAATCTGGGACAAATTCACATCTTTAAACCAGGCCTGTCCCCTCTTCCAGATCACTGCTCCCACGGTGAACTCACCTGGAATGCTGGGAGAAGTTACCAGCATGGTCTGGAGGCATAAATTAACTTTCTATCCCAACTCCCGATTTTGTTTGAGCAGACTGGAAGCAGAGGGCTTGCTCCACTGGAAGAAAACCATTTTGTTTCAGTAGCACAAAGATGTGAATGGATGAAAGTGTCCCTTCGTGATGCTACATCATGGCCTGAAAGCCTCACCAGCCACTCTTCTCTGCCCTGACGCCTGGAAGAGGGGCCCCAGAGAAGCTCCCTGATGTGTCTGTGAGGTTTGTAGAGGCTCACGAGCATCCAGATGCATAGCAGGGACTGGGACTCGCCACGGAGTGCTCCAAGTCCACCTCCTCTCCAAAACCTCGCTCACAGCCAGACGTTTCTGCCAAGCACATGTTCCTTGGGAAAAGTGATTCAACCCGGGGGTGCTTGAGCGAGTGCACCCCATTGAGGGTCCTGGAGGTAAAAGACTCCAGTGTTAACTCATCACTGCCTACCTGCCACTCCACAGTGGCAACAGCTCAGGGCAATTGCAAGGCATAAGGAGGAATGGATGCATTGGTGCCATCAGCACAGCTCTTCTGGACACAGCACTCTCCTCTACAGCTGAATCGTGTTTGCATTTTTTCCCCCACCACTGTTGTATTTTATTTTCTACAAGGTGCAGAATACCCACCCACCAGAAGCCTACCTCACAAAATGGGAACATACAGTCAATGCCATCCAGTCCCCTAGGACTGGTGCTTGGGGGGCATCCACAGCAACAAAACCAACAAAGGGCTTTCAGCAGGAACCCCAGGCTGGTTTTCAGCTTATTTCAGAGAATTGTACCACCAAAGCCCATTTCCATGAAAATGTATCTTCAGACTAACAATCACCATCAGTGCTTTCAAATTCTGGGTTACAAACTAATTCCCTGAGCCAGAAGTGTCATTAGCTTGTCAGCCTTACAAAGGCAGCTCACTGCTGATTGCTTTTAACTGAGCTAATCTCAGCCTGAAAGCTTCAGGAATCTAAATAACTCTTGTTTCACAGAAGTTTCATTTCATTCTCATGCTGAAAATAATATACATAAACCAGGCTCATGTCTACACATTTGCACAACTTTATAATAAAAGTTGTGTTTATATTCTTAACATCTGTTGACATACACAGACTTTGTAAACCTGGCATAGATTTTGAAGCCACAGAATTTTCCATGCATCATGAACATTATCTGCAAGAAGCAATAAAAAAAAAAAGCAACGAATACATTAATCATACCAATATCATCTGCAAAACATAAATTTGAAATACCTTCCATGTCAGCTCCACTACTTTTTTTTTTTGTATTTTTGGGGGTGGGGTTTTTTTTCCACACCTGATTTTATGCCATCTGTAAAAGGGCACCAAGAAGATCACTGAGGAAATGACATTTCTCAGTCCTTTGACTTTTACTAAACACTTTAAATCCTGTAAATATAATATTTATTACATTAAATGAAAGCAGTTGTACCTACAAGCCCCATTTTTTCATTGCAGGACTAAATTCTCCCAAAGTACAAGGCAAGTATACCTCCACTTTTGTCATTTGTTTCCTAGGTTGTAGTAAACACAATATTTACTAATAGTCACTATAAATACAAGCATATGTGCATAATTTAATAAAATTAAGCATACATACATAATTTTAATTTATTTTCAGCTTCAACTTATCGAAAGGCAAATACCTGCTCTCTAATACCAGCTAAGGATCTAATGCCCTTGGGATCTGCATGTTGAGCCTGCTCCTGGACTATGGGAACAAGAATGACTTCTGCACTCTGCAGCTCAAAGGGGACACTGCAATAAATCCATAAAAATCAACAGGTGAAATTCTGCCCTTAGATATTCACATCTAAGCTTGATCCAACCAAAGCTGCCCAGAGCACCCACCCGCATGGCTTTTTCTACCAAGTGGGGGCAGAAAGTTCAGCTTTGAAGCCAATTCCCAGCCTCTGCTCTCCTTTCTGCCTTAAATCCATGAAAGCAGCTAAGAATGAAAGACACTGTTCTAATATCTCCCAAACAATTCAAGTGGTAATTTTTTAAAGTACTCTTCCTATGACTACAGGTACTAGAAGTATAAACATACAGTTCATCATTCACCAATAAGCTTATTTAAACATACTCAACTTCCTACACTGCTCCATCCACCTTCAAATCAGGAAGACATATGGATATCTATCCATGCTGTAAGATAAATCTACACCGCCAAAAAAAAATACAACTTTGTACATTTTTGCCAAAGCAATGCGTTTTCCAGATATCTGCGGGTGCAGGACACTGATTTGTCTCCTTACCTGTCTGTTGGCAGACAGGGACTGTCGAAATCCATCTGATAAACCAATTTATTCATTTACAGTGGGCAAAACCGCTTTTTAGTTAACTTCGGGGGCAACTTCGTTTCTAGTTGTGCTGAACCAACAAAGACTTTGACCGTAACCAGGCAGAGATGCCATTCCATGAATACTCAAAGGCAGGAAATCTCAACTCTTCCAAGGGTCACTTCTATCCCACCAGTGTCAAATGCGCCTCGTTCCCAGTTGCTTCAGTCCCCACCTGCCTGCACATCTCACCAAGGCTTCCTGTGAGCTCCCTCTCATGGGCTTCTCCCCTTCACTGCCCTCTCAATGAACTGATTTGGTTTTATTTGCTCTGTATTAACATTCAGGTTAAAAATGTACTCAGGGCTCTGGACATGCTCCCTGGACCAGCACCGTCCTGCTCAAGAGTTGGATTTTCCTGCAGTTGTTTTCTCTTTTGCTTTCACCCAGCCCAGAGGGGCTGGGATCACCTCACCCACCTTCTCTCTACTGCCTGGGCTTTCCTTTCTGTGACAACTACTGAAACAGAGAAAAAAAGAGCCAGTGTTACAAATTGTTGTTTATCCAGCCCACTGTGGTTTCCTAAAACATCTTGTTCTGGGTTTAGGCATGGCCATATAAATAAACAGCTCACAGCACAGCTCCTGGTCCCTACACACACCAACAAACCCGTGGCATCCCCAAACTGGAGCTTGCCGTGTCCCTCCATAGTGAGGGAAAGAACCGGCTCAGTGAGATCCATCAACCAAACAAACCCCTGGGAATTCTCTCCCTCCCAATAAAGAGCTCATCCCTCCCTCAGAAATAAAACAAAAGGGAAATGCATGCTCTGGGAACGTGACTTTTTCTAAGCAATGTCACGATTCCTCGGAAGGGAATTTTCAGGGGAAAGTAGCTGAACACGGATCTCAAGACAAATTCAGTATTTCTAAAACAAGTTTGTAACTGATGTCCGAGACAAGTTCTTGTGCAACTGAGACGTGGCTCAGGATCCTGCCTCCAAACAAAAACCCAGTAAGGTAAATAAAAGCCAGCACTCTGTGTGCCAAAGCCACTGCAAGATCAGCTATTACAACTCAGTCAAGGATATACCAGAACTTTGTCTTCCTGCTTAGAAGGTGAACCGCATTCTATTTTCCTCACCTTACTCGCCAAACGTTTCTGTTCTTTCTTATATTTACCCATTTTTCTCATGTATTTCCCTGAAAAAAATGATCCCCACTGCCTATCAGTTATGTATTTCCAGCGTTTATTTGTGAGTGCTAGTAATGAAAAAAAAAAAATCAGGATCAAATACTGCTTTGTCTGATTCCACAATACCAACCTTGACCCTGACCTGAATATTATAATCGAGAAACTGTCATATTAGAACAAATCTACTTATCAACTACAAAATGGAATTAATTTACTCCACCTAATGAGATCAGAATCTGAGAGCAATTCATCAGGGCAAATCCAAGAGGATTTGGCCCCACCAGGATACTCCCAAACTTCTGAATATAAATATTTTCCCATCAGGACCGTATGGAAATTAAAGCAATTACATTTCCTTTATATTAAAAGCGGCATACAACAATCATTACCTGATTAAAGTTTTTGAAATTGAACTCCTTGTAGATGGCATCTCTTTCTCCCAGCTCAGACCAGCCTGAAGCTTTGAGATCCAGTAAAACTTGGTTCCTTTCCTCTGTCGTCAACCAGTGAGACTGGGAGGACTATAGAGGGGAAAAAAATAAAGGCATGGCACAAGTGAGGCTGAGGTTCTCTTTTGTACAACAATAAGAAAGCCACACAATGAAATTGTGGTTATGTATTGTGCAAAGGTGAGGATGTGGAAAATTCACTGTGCAGTTTCTTACTGTTTGTAATTTCTCAGACCAGTTTAACCTAAAGCAGCCAAACCCTGCCATTTCTGCTTGGGCAAGTAAATTTGGCTAAGTGCTTTTCGTACAAAACTAGTGAAAAGCAACAAGCTCTTTCCCAGGAATGAAGACGGACACCAGTGTACCTGTACCCTTGGTCATCTGAATTATGCAGATGTTGTAACACCACATTTAATTTTCAAATGTTCCACTCTGTCTGATAATTAAAGGATGATTTGTATTATTTGCTAAATGTACAATTATAAGGCTAAAGATATCAGGAAATACCTATTTCAAAAGAGAGAAGAAAAACAGGAGATTGCACTCTACCTACTTCATATTTTACTATTTTAAGAAAGCAGGAATTGACTTTAAGACAGCACACACTGTGGAGTTCTACAAGGAACAAAGAGCTTTATAACTAATGAAAAGAAAAAAATTACAATATAGACGCAATTACAAAAATTTTGAAGTTACTGGTAAAAGCACTAGATTCTGCAAAGCACCAGTGTTTAAGTATGGCTTACTTGAAGTGACAGGAGTCCTCCTGATGCCACTGGGAGCACAGACACAACAGATTAACACTCTGCTTAAATATCTGAATCAGGGGCTGAACCACACACAAGGCCAGAGCCAAACACAGAGGAGCGTTCTGTGGGGCCTTTGGAAGAGGTTTGATACCTTTTCTAGAAGCAGGGACTAAGAGCATGAGCCCTTCCTCAGATGATACATTCTGAGAGATGGGTCTCAGACTCTCATGATAAATACAATGCTTTAGTGGGAAGAACCTTTCTCCCCAGTACAGCTACAATCAGATTGTTTTAGTCTTTATTTTAGCAGCTGGCCCAGCTTTGTGACATGCTCCAGAAAGGCCGTTTTGCTCCAGAGGTTCACTCAGACACGGGGGGTCAGTGAGGACCAGCTCAGCAGCTCAGGATTTTTTACCTTTGCCAGCCGGTGCTCCAGCGGGAGCCCCGGTGCCACCAGATGGGGCTGTGAGTCTGAGCAGAGCAGGAATTAACGCGATTAATGCGACCTGAGCAAGGCCTCAAGATGCAGGAGGACCAAGGAGCAACATTTTCATCAACAACATAGGACAAAAAACCCTAAATGGGGTAAATTAATCTAACAGCATCACTGTTGCTATTTGTGTTCAGAGGGATACAGATATGTGAGAAGAGATGGGTTTTACAGGTCCCAAACCGAACTAATTTAGGCTCTTTACACTTCAAACACAACTTTGGGCTTGCAAGAACACAAATTTCAGATTTGTCACTGCTGTAACTGCAATCATAGGTATGAACTTCTTACATTCTTTTTTTTTTTTTCAAGCATATACAAAAATCACCAAGGCCAAAGGTTGTCTTGAAATATACTGTTTTATCTGGCACGAGATGAAATTACTCTGCGAATGCACAAAAAATCATAGGGGTGGGTGTTTTTTTTGAGATAGCAAAGTCCAGGATTGCGACCAGGATGCAACACAAAGTCCACTTCTCTGGCTGGCACAGACATGTCCTGTGCCAGCTCTGGGGACACTGTGGTGCCTTCCTGACACCTCACGTGACACATGGCCATTGACAAGACAATGCTGTGACTTGAAATTCGATCACAGAGTTTTTAATAAGAATATGGAGACCAAGTTTGATGCAGGCCCTGGTGAACACCGAGCACATTTTGCATTGTGGAGGCCACATCCTGAGTCAGCCCCTTGACACATTATGATGTTCAGAAATGTAGCAGAAAGCAGCCTGTACAAGGAAAAAGATAAAGTGGGAGATTCCAATTGCATTTCCATGCTCATACCCCTCAGCAGCACATCACGGGCATGGCCAGACCCCCAGGGAAGCAGGAATGGGCACCGGGTGCCAATGCTGACCGAGCACCCGAGGTGTTGGCACCTGACTCACACTCGGGCCAAGGGGCTGTTGGGTGGTGGGGATGACCCAGTGATCAGTAATGTTTGTTTGGAGGAAGCTCGGGGAAAACAGTCATTAACTACAAAAAAAATTTGGACTAACTCTCATGCCTGAGGGGCGAGGGTTGAACCCTGTACGTGCTGTTCATTATTAGCTTTGTGTAAAATAAAATAATCAGCCATGAGGTGGGATGGCGGGGGGACACAGGGAAAATCACAGAATGATTTGGGTTGGAAGGGACCTTACAGCCTATTTTATTCCACCCCCTGCTATGGGCAAGGGCACCTTCCACTAGACCAGGCTGCTCCACGCCCCATCCAGCCTGGATGAACACTTCCAGGGATGGGGCAGCCACAGATTCTCTGGGCAGCCTGTGTCAGTGCCTCACCACTCCCACGGGGAAGAATTTCTTCCCGATATCCCATCTAACCTTCTATCAGTGTGAAGCCATTCCCCCTTATCCTTTCCCTCCATGCCCTTGTCCAAAATCCTCTCCAGCTCTCCCCTAGCCCCTTCACGTACTGAACGGTGGCAACCAGGTCTCCCCGGAGCCTTCTCCAGGCTGAGCAATCCCAATTCCCCCAGTTCCGAGGGACCAGGGCCGGGGACTGACCCGAGCCCGCGGCCTGTCCGTGTGGGGCCCCTCCGCCCCGCGCCCCCAGCCCGGCCCGGCGCGGTCCCCCCTCACCATGGCCGCGGGGCTCCCGGCGCCGCCCGCCAACCGCCGCAGTCCCAGCAGCGCCCGCCGCAGCCCGGCCCCGCCGCCCGGCATGGCCCCTCCGGCCCCGGCCGGGCCCGCCCCCGCCGCGCCCCGCGGGAGGAGCCGCAGCCCGCGGCGGAACCGGGGACTGCGAGCGCGCCGGGAGCGGGGGAGACGGAGGGAGAGAGGAAGGGGGACTGCCTGCGCCGCAACAGCCGCCCGGGGCGGCGGGTGTACCGACAGAGCGGCCATCGGTCAGGAACGAGGAGGCTCAGGCACCGCATCGCTCTGTGCAACTCCCTGGAAGGAGGCTGGAGTGGGGGAGAGACCGATCTCTTCTGACGTGCCTGCAGTGAGAGGACCAGAACTGGCCTAAAGCTGAGATAGGAGGATTGAGATCAGATATTAGAAAAAACTTTTTCACTGTCGGGGAAGGTTCACATGCCTTCTTGGTCAGGCATTGGAGCGGGCTGCCCAGGGAGGTGCTTAAGAGGCACCCGGACCTGGCGCTGGGTGATGTGGTTTAGGGGTTACAGTGGCGGTGCTGGCTGGAGGGTTGGACTGGACAGTCTAAAGTCTCCCAAACTTGATGATTCCCTGATCTGTGACACCCACCCGGGAGGAGAACGGCCGAGCGGAGCTGCCGGCCGCGGGTGGATTCTGTCGCGCTGTGAGCAGGCAGGTGTCATTTCCACCCCACGGGACAACACTGAAACAGCCCCGTTCTGTTTGTGAACACATCCCTGTTTCTTGAGCGGTGCAAAGATGAGCATCGGGGACAATCCAGCCCTGGGCCTCTCAAACGAACCAGATGGCAGAGGCAAGAATGCTCCAATTTATCGTTCACAATCTTTCTTAATAACGTCTATCCTAGCTTTATCTTCAGTCACACCAAAGTTTTAGTGACAGAAACTAAAGTTTCAGTGCAGTTTCCTCTTAGGACACAGACAGGACCTCTGGTTTCCAGAGGAAAAGATAGAGCCAGCAGAGAAATACCTGAAGAATCACGTTGCAGGGATGTGACCTCTTTGTCAAGCAATAAGTCTTAAGACTGTTTTGTTGGGTTTTTTTTAATCTTAGTTTAATTTGCTCTCTAAAGCTCCCTGTCAGGGTACTCTGACAAGCCTCCACCATGATAAATGCTATGCAATCAAATAATCCAAACCCCACACAACATACGTTATCCAAAGCCCTCCATACTAATCATAACTAAAAAACCCCATCAATTCTTTATGTAACCTCAAGTGGAAAGTGTGGAACTAGCAAACATGGTACTAGAAATTTAAATAAACATCAAGACTGGTCGTGCTAATTTAGGCAGGTGAGCTGTAGTTCAGAAATTGCATGTTTTTACTTCTGAAAGAAAGCAACTTAAAAGGTTACACTAAAAACCTGATTTATTTTTTTAAAAAAGGACAATTAATACAATTTCATCCAACAGGAATGTGGAAAATAAGTTGTATACACACACAGAAATAGTGATGTGAGCTTGGGAAGTGACTCTAAATCTCATAAAGAACTGCTACTAAGTCAAAACTCAGAGCAAAGTGAATGAGAAAACCAGCACTGAACCCCAGTGCCAGAGGTGGGAACAGTCACCTCCATGGGAGTGAAAAAATCATTCAAAACATCTTCATAGTTTATTTTACGGACAGTCAAACTAACATACCAACACCTCCCTTCACCAGTGTTTTCCTTGCAGTGCCATGCACAGACCAATGTGCTGTCAAAATCTTCCCTGATCTACAAAGCTCAGGGAGCTCTTCAAAAGAGCAAATTAGAACTGTACCACTAATTACATTAAAGTCCATTAAAAAGAAGTCAATCAGAGCAGCTTAATAAATACTTTAGTTCATGTTTTTTCATACTTGTTCACTTACCACTGTAATCGCCACAAATGTGCTTGTTACAGATTCAGTAGTTGATAAATAAAGTCAATTTTTAGTCATTATTATAAATTACAATCAACAAATTCAACAGTTCATTCTTAGGTACTTCTTGTCCATAGAAATTCCCACTTTACCAATAAGTGGAAAATTTTGTCCCTGTTTCAGCATCTGAGGTTATTCCTGATGTTCGTGCTCTTGTCCCGGGATGAGCCACCGGATGCTCTCGGTGCGAATGGTGGCATACATGACAAAGCCAGCCAGGAAGAGCACAGAGAACAGGAGCAGCCAGTCTATGCCCTTCGTCAGAACGCTTGGCAGGGGCCCTTCCCAGTCTTCCTGTGTCACAGCCACATCGCTTTTAGCTTCTATCCCTAAAAAACAAAGCACTTGGTCAACATCGTAATCACTAAATACAGAGAAGCTGCTTCTACCTGGAGCTTTGTTGCTGCTCTCAGACACGGGTAGACTTAAAATTTTGGTGAGATGGCCCTTGTACATTAACATATATCCAGTGCATGATTTACTTATATAAAAGCTTAGTGATTTTTATCTGTATTTTCATAACAGAAGGCTTGTTCTGTCCTCCCACAGCAGAGCCTTGGATAAGTTTGTGGGGGTTTTTCAGCACATGGAAATTTAATTTAGAGTGTTTTTTCAGGATCCTCATTTTTGTGCATTTCTGGAAATGCAGATCCACACAGCACTTCAGTGTGGATTAGAAGAGAGCCAGCTGGCTGGCAAAGAGAGTTTGATTTATTTCATTCTCAATTAAATCTTTGGGCAGGAAGATGTGCTCCGTCCTTCTGGCAGCCTCTCTAGCTAAACCCTTCTGTTCCCCCTGCTCTGTGACAGCAGCCCAAGGAGCTGAGTTTCTGCTCTCAGCACAGGCTGAAACCCAGCTCACAGCAACAACTGATTACATTAACCTGTGCTGGGTCCTCTCAGGGTCTTTATGACATTCATTTTAAAGAACACACAAAGGGACAGGAAAGCCCAGTTTGGACCTTAAAGTCAGCCTGTTCGTCCCACTGACGGACCAGGGCTGATTCACACACCTGTTTGGTTAAAGATGAAGTCTTTCAGGGTTTCCAGCGTTCTGTCTGTATGATTAAATCTAGCCATAGGTTTAGCACCTTGGAAAAGGAGGATATTTGGTACAGCCACAGTTCCAAATCTAGTTGATAAACTACATAAAGAAAAAACAAAGCATGAAGGAAATTAAATCTTCTGGAGGAAGAAATAAAGACAGTTACAATACAGAAAGTGTCAGTTTCAATGAATTGTCAAATTTATTGTCAATAAAATTGTCATTTTATGTAGAAAAAAAGTCACTCCTGTTTTTAAAACTCAAAGCTGACAGAAATAAACTACAGCTAGAGCACAGGGAGTGTGAGTTACCTGCTGTGCTGGGATGCATCCAGTGCCAGGAATCGAAGAGTTGGAAATGCTCGGGGCAAAGAGTTAAAATGAGGTGCCAGGCTGGCAGAAAAGCGGCACCACGGTGTGTAGAACAGGACCAAAGTACAATCACTGCTGTTTGGGTTTAGGAACTCCATCAGGTCCTTGGAGAAAGCACGAGAACATGGACAATTACATATTTAACAGAGTTAAATTCTGTGTAGGGATGCAGCATTCAGCAATCAGTTAGATACTTGGCAATACTGATCAAGCAGCTGCACCTTTTAAAACAGGTGGAGAATTGTATATAACCTTTTTTAAAGATTGTTTTTGAAGTTTATTACTTAAAAATATACATACACATAACCGTAACAAGAAATGAGCTGGCACTAACTGCCATTAACGATTTCCAAGAGAAACGCCAGTCCACAGAGCAGGAAAGCTGGCAGTACCCTGCAGGCACAGAGATGACACACACAGGCACATGAACCGAGCCATAACTCCATTTTTTTCCTGCTCAGAATGCCCTGAAAAGCCTCCTTGCCCAGTCATATCTTTTCTTCGGTAGAACTGAGAACGTTACACAAGGAAATTCACTAAATCAAGCACTGAAAGCAACAGGCTGACGGGGCATCTTCCACCACCCCCACGGGTCCACACCAACACCGGGCAGTGAGCGGGCCACCCGCGTACCTGGGACACGTTCAGGATCTGCAGCGTGAAGCGGTCGATGCCCGTCGTGTTCCTCTCCTCGCAGTTGACCTTGGGAGCCTTGGCGCTGTCGGTGCCGTTCTGCTCCTCGGCGGGCGCGGGCAGCACGGGCTCCAGCACGGGCTGCTCCCGGGCCTGGGCGGCCGCGGGGCCGCTCCCCGCCGGCCCGCACGCATCGCCCGCGGCCGCCCCATCGCAATCCCCTTCCGGGCCGCCGCTCGCCTGGGCCGGCACCGCCGACAGCAGCACGGGCTGCTCGGCCGGGGCCCCGCTGCCCAGCATCGCGTCCGCCATCTCGGCCGTGCGGTACCGCACCGGCTCGGGGCCGCCCGCGCTCCGCTCCGCCGCCGCCCCTGCGGGGAGAGAGAAGGACGGAGAGAGGTGTCAGCTCCGCGCCCCGTCCACCCCGCGACCGCGCACCCAGAGCCCCCCGGCCGCACCTGCGGGAAGGGTCGCGCCGAGCCAGGCCAGCGCCAGCAGCAGCCGCCACATCTTCACCCACAACCCCGGCCCCGGCAGGCGCCGCCGCGTCTCCCCGGACAACGAGCGCTTCCGCCGGATCCCCAGGACACTTCCAGTTCCGCTGCCGTTCGTATTTCCGTGGGAAGAGCCCTTGAGAGCGGGGGGATGAGATAGAGGGTTGCGCCGAGTGGGTGTTAGCTCTGCTCGTGTTAGATACAAAGCGGGTGGGTTTAACCAAGTTCTCTCGCGGCTCCGCCGAACCCTGAAGTGGGATTGTTCAGCCTGGGGAAGAGAAGGCTTCGGGTGACCTAATTACGGCCTCCCAGTACCTGAAGGGAGTTTACAGGAAGGATGGGACAAGACTATTTACAAGCGCATGTTGTGACAGGACAAGGGAGAATGGTTTAGATACTAGGAAAAAAAATCTTTACTAAAATTATTTTAATAAAAAAAGTACTGTGAGGGTGGTGAGGCACTGGCACAGGTTGCCCAGAGAAGCTGTGGTTGCCCCATCCCTGGAACTGTTCAAGGCCAGTTTGGACGGGGCTTGGAGCAACCTGGGATAGTGGAAGGTGCCCCCGCCCATGGCAGGGATGTGGAACAAGATGTTCTTTAAGGTCCCTTCCAACCCAAACCATCCTACAATTCTGTGTCCCCGCCTTGCAGGGCTGAGCCCGCACGGTGTGACCGGAGCCGCTGCCCGGGCCGGGTGTCGGGCTGCTGCTGCTGCTGGAGGCGTTTCATTGTTGATTTAAATTAGTTCAGGTCGAAAATTCTTGCAGAGAGGCAAGTGCCATCCCATGGCTTCGGCAGGATGCTGTGACTGAGCACTAACGGAGGGCGCACAAGCGCACCCTGTAACTCATCCCGAAGCCGCTTCTGTTACAAGCCGGTGTTGCGGCCCCGGGGGCTGCGGTGACCAGCACAGCCGCAGCTGCCTGACGAAGGATTTGCCTACTCCCACCCTCGTTAGGGAAGCACGGTCCCGTTTGGGAGCTGTTTGCACACAAACTGTGCCTTAACCTACAGCAGGCTGGGGTAAAGGTAAAACGTGGCAAACTAAAGGCATATTTTTAAAACTAAAAAGAAGAGTTCTTGTCAACCAGAGCTCCCAAGCAGGAAGGCAAGATAAATACTCTCATATTCATTTTTAGGAAATTATATTTTTCCTGTTGCAGAATTGGTTTTTACTTTATTTCAGTTTAATAGTGAAGCCGCAAGACTATTTGGGGCATTTTGAAAATGAACACACTACTTCAAGTGCTGATATATTTTTTAACACACTTCCTTAAAACTGCCAGCAGTGCACAATGAGATTTTGCCAAAACTCTGCATCTGTCAAAAACTGATAGTTATGACCTAGGGGAGCATGAACCATGCATATTGGAAAAGGGCAGGAAAAACCAAGTACATGTGTATAAATGAAGATGGATGTAATTTATTATAGAATCTGGCTTTTACTCTGGTGTACTTCTCCAACTCTGTCATTCCTTACAGCACACATTTTCTCACTTGAAGCTTTTTCTTTCAAAGTCCAATTTGCATAAGCACTAATAATGAGGACATAATAGTCTAAAAATAGAAAACATGAGGTTTGCACATAGAGGGAAAATATTTAATTAGATCAGCTGATACAGAGCAAGCCTGAAAGCAAAAGCACAAAGGGAATCCAAACTGGTGCAGACTAGCAAAGGAAAAGCTGCCCCATTCTGCCTTCTCCTTATGTTTGAGTTTAGTCAAAGCAGCATTTTCAACTTGAAAACAATTTTTTACTGTGAATTTAATCCTAACATAATATCCTTCCTGCCATAACACAAATCAAAATGGTACAGGTTTTTTATGGTGACTGTAAGTAATCCATGTTTAACAGGTACGACATCACTAATTCATGTGGTACTCTTTGTGCTACTTAAAGAGCTCAAACCAAGGAGATGCAGAAGCATAAAAGTGCCAGTCCAGCCCTAAAACAAGCTCTGGTGTCTCACCATACACATAACTGAGGTTATTAAAAGGCAGAACCATTTTAAAGATTCCCTGAAGATGTGCAGCTTGTGTAGCTGATACCCCAACACTGCTACTCTGCCAGCACAAATAAATCCTGAACTGCTCCTGTCATCAGAAACCCCACCTGGCCTCACACACCAGCTGTGCACTGAGGGAACAGACTCCCTGCAGCTTCCATCCTTCCATTCATTCCATGGCAGAGAACACAGCGGCCATGGAAGCAGTCAAGCAACTTGCAACACACCTGAAAAAGCTGTATTCTTGTTTGATACAATTTATGACTGATATAATATCTAATACTTAGAAGTTTCCCTCCACCAAATAAAATAATGCATGTTGCTCATGCAGTCATGTCCAGGAACTGATTTTTAGACCAGTATGTAGCAGACTGCTGTTGAACACATCCAATCACCTTGAATGCCAAATATTTAGAACTACCAGAGTGGCCAACCAAAAAAAACCCCAAAAAACCAACCAACCAACCAACCAACACATCAGATGTCATTTTCAGGTAAATTCAAAAAGTCTGCAAAATAACTGCAACTGATATTTGGAATGTCCCAACTCCACATGTATTCAAGGCCTTTGAAAGTTTATGGAAAAGAAAACAAAGCGTGCTGGAGGGCAAGTACAGGATGCAGGCCTGGGAGTCTGGACTGCAGCTTCTGGTAGGTAGGACTGCCTGTTCTTCCCCAAAGTTATTGAAAAACTTCAGTAAAGGGAAAAAAAAATTAAAAAAAAAAAGAAGTGTTGAGTGGCATGCAGAGCACATCTTACCAACACAAGATAAATTGGAATATTGCTGGAATACAGGGATAAATATGTCTTATTCATCACAGAATAAGCAATTATGATCACCATTCCATGAAAAGTTTAGTTTATGAGTACTTTCAAATTGATTTCTATGTGCAACAGAGGAAAAGTTAGCAGTTGACTATTTATCCATACAGGTTATAGCTCCCTTCCTCCCCTTTTCTCCTGTTTGAGTGAAAGGACAAGAACAATTAAGTTATTGTCACACAGTTTTCAATTCATTAAAAAATAAGCACCATTCCTCTATTTCCTGATACCTTGCCACTCATAGAGTCTTTTCGCCTTAATGCAAATATACGTAACGTGCCTGTAATAAGCAGGTAACGCTGTTAACTGGCATCTTCAGCCAGAATTTAAAAGATATTAAAAAAACAAAACAGGGAAAAATGCTTAGGTTTTAAAGTATTAACTTTATTAATAAATATACATCCATATGATGATGTAAATACAGATCATGAACACTACTCCATTCCCATACACATAATTGCACACGAGTAGCTCAAGTTCATGGACATAAAAACATACACAGTATCTAATCAGGCTTTTTACAGCAGAGGACAGGGTGCTGATACTAGTTATTTAACAGATTACCGTTACCCCCAAAGTAAACCTGTGGAAAAGCAAATGATGAAAGACTGAAGTAACAGAAAGTGGTTCAAATTTTAGAATACAGATTCTTCTATTTGGAAAAAAAGTCACAAGGAGAAAGGTCTAGTCTCTACTAAAGTCATAAATATATTTAAGCGGTGTTAAAATATATGCATTAAAATAGAGAAGAATAAACTTCTTTTGTAATCAGAAATGAAGTTTGCAGTTCCAAGTATTTATGATTGTTATCAGCTGTTTTAACTGTCAACTCTAAGGGTAGCGTGAAACATTATTATACATATAACAAAGAACAGCAGAGTCACAGCTAATGAAACCATTGCACAAATGACTTCACATTGCTCTGCCTTTTAAAGCTCTTCGAAATGGGGGAGGGAGTTAAATTCTCATCTGAATTACTCTGCGTATTGTAGTTCCAGGTAATTCTTCTCACAGACACATCACTTTTCACTGACAAGGCTTGGTTTTGTCCTGACTGAACATTAAGATCCTTCAGACAAAATGAAAATATATTCATT
Organism: Lycocorax pyrrhopterus obiensis; assembly: GCA_014706295.1. NCBI lineage: Eukaryota > Metazoa > Chordata > Aves > Passeriformes > Paradisaeidae > Lycocorax > Lycocorax pyrrhopterus. The sequence goes on from JACSVZ010000018.1 coordinate 17,074,736, forward strand.
CAGAAGAGAGATCTTTAATGGCTCTAGTTAATTTGATTATTTTAAACTAAATCCAAGATATAAAGAACATTGCTTTAATGACAAAGCTAAGTGCTGATTTTAAAAATACCATCTTTGATATCAAAGTCAGCTGCTTCTGATGGTATCTGATTTTTTTCTGACAAAATATGGTGCTAGCATCTTGAATCTGTCCAGTGCAAGACTTTATAGTAGCAAAATTATTTGGTTTTAAAGTTTAAGTAAATTTAATCAGAAAATGAATAGTAGTTACTATATGTATCTTAAACAGTGAACTTTATAGCATCATTAAGGAATAATAGCAAGCTAATACATTTCATTTATGTATAAATAAGACGTTAGAAACTTGATAATTAAAAGAAATTATTAAACTTGACATGTCGGTCTTCTGAACAGTGTTAACACACAACAGTGATCCTAGCTTATGAATAGCTGAATTATGATATATAATATAAAATAAGCAATTTACCTTACAAGTAATGTTTTCATACTATGGGGGAAAAATGCCAGTTTTCCCATTGGTACTAATAAAGTTGAGGCATTAACATGCTGTTTCAGTGTTTCTCATGGACAGAAAAGTGTTGAAAAAAGCACAATGTATTCTGCAGAGTATACATAGGAAGAACAGACGTATTTGAAAATTCCATTTCTAGTCACTTTGAATCTCCTCTTTTTTTCTTCCCCTCACTGCACGGCACCAGTAAACTCTAGTCAGATATAAAAAAAAGCAGAATTAGGAAATGCCAGCAGTGCACTTCTGGTCTCCTTCCTAAATCCAGAGTGCCAAGCAGCCCACTGCGGGCTCTCTGAACACTTTTCTACTTGATGCTCATCATTTCTCAACTGACAACATTAATTAGGTTTTACTGAGATTATATTTCATCTGATATAATTAATAAACATTGTAATGAACAGAAATTGCTTAGGTGACTTAATTATTTCATCAGCATACTTGAATACAAATTATACTAGCAGAACAGCAATACATCTGCATTATCTCCTGACACACAGCACAGCACCATTGAGTGGATGCACAAGTGAGGAACAGATAGGAGCAAACAGGATCAACAGGAGGAGGTAAGGAGTGGAGTTTCTCCAAGGTACAGTGGTGACATGCAACACGTTCCTTGCCAGCGAGGTGTGACACTCCTGCAGTTATACATTCAGCTGAAGAGGACTGCTTGCCCAGCTGAGTTCAGGAAAGAACTTAAAGCAGTCTTTTGTTGAAAAATTATCTGATTAAAAACAGCCAATACAACACAGATCCTGAGGGTGAATGAACTCATGTTAGCACTTTGCATGTGTCAGAAGTTACATCTTCTGAGAGAGACTGCTAAATTTCAGACTTGCGAGTTTGTTGAGGAACAGAACATACAACTGGATTTCAGAGCTTCAGCATGAAGAAACTATTCCTTAGTAGCAATTTAGCTGCCATTAGTTCATCTATCGACTAAGGAGCCATCCAGTATAAGTTGAGGTTCATTGTCTTAGTTGCCAGTGTATACACAGTTCCCCCAAAACAATTCAACACACCTATTGTAAAGTACAGCAAAAGTCCAGCTCAATATGTGTTAGGCATCACTGGAACACCTGAAGGCTTGCTGCTTTTTTCCTGATAAAAAAGGTATGAAACATGACATCTGTTTCTTAAGTTGTCATCACTGAAATCAAGAGGTCTAGTCAAAATGATGGCAGGCCAGAATAGCATTTATATTAACAAAAATTACCATTATCATTACTCATTCAGCACAGGCTCAATTAACCCAAATTTTTATTCTCCCAAAATCTGCAAACTCTATATATTCCCCCTCCCCAGATATTTCAAGCTACAAATTTATCATAAAGTCAATTTATATGTGAAATGACTTAAACGCAAACTTTCTTCCAGAATAAAAAAAAAAAAAAAGAAGTTTTAGTTTCAGTAAAATTAATTTAGAACAAACAATATGCAACATTGAGGACTGATTTTTTTTTCTTTTGAAGTCTGGATGAAAGTATTTTATGCACTCACACTCACACATTCTCCCACACTTAAAAAAAAATTACACGCACCCAGTTGAAAAATGGAACATTTCTTTTGGCAGGAGGGGAGGTTTTAGTTTGAGTCAAGAAAGGTATTTATAGTTAACCAACAACATTTTTTTCCGGCTTGCATGCATAGATGAATTACTCTATATCTGGGGTCTAGCAGTGCAGTAAACTGCATCCTGTTTGCATCAGCTATGCAGTTTGTTTTTATAAATCATGAAAATGGTGTCCTTTGGTAGATATATAAGCTTCCATAACTTAAATATAGTATAAGTGTCAAACAACGAAATAACTATTTCCAGGAATATCTGGCAAAACTGAGTCTAAAAATTTGGCAACAGTGTCTGTTTAAAAAGTTTAATTTGTAAACATTATACATTATTACTTTAAAAGCTATTAAACTGTTGCCATCTAAGCACAGATTTGAAAGGCAAAAGCCAGCGTAAATAGCTATTTACAGATTTAAGAACATACTGTTTAATATTAATCAAGTGCCTAACTAGAATGAACAGTACTTAATTTCTTATAAAATATTTCAAATTTCAAAGAATTATTTGTGGTTTGGTATATGTACTATCAGGCATTTCAAAATTACCCAGCAGAATCCTGTAACAGTGTAACTAAAAGAACAGCTCTCACCTAAAGGCAAAGTAACTTGTCTTAGTAAGGCGCTGTGAAGCTGTAACGCACTGTACAAATACTCAGGTTTCTTTATTATCTTCAAAAATATTTTTGGAGCATTAGTTGAAATTCACTTAATGCTACAACTCCAGAAATAAAAGCCACTGGAAATCACTTTAGAAAAAAAAGGGGGTTTTTTTGTTTACATTTTTAAGTATATCTGAGGTCTGTAGAAGGTCCTGCAGAAGTGGAAAATGTGGCTCGCCACTTTCTTTATCAATTTTTATCAAGTAAGAACTTAACTGGCTAAGTTGCTTATGGTGGGGCAGGCCACATCATGAACCATCAGACAGCTAATTTCTGTCCTCCTTATTTCAATTATTTAATGCATAACGACACATCTAGATTTATGAGAAACTGAACTTAAAACTAGGGACATGGACATTACTTAAGTATCGACACCAAAGAATAATGCATAATTTCAGACTTCCATATAAATTATGATTTAAAATCAACAGAAGCCTCTTTAAACCAAAGCCTTCTCAACATTCTGTAAACGTTATGAATTGCACACGTAGGCTATGGCATTACTGGAATAAAATCTAGGAACTCAGACTTAGGCAAACATTACAAGAAAACTCAAGAAACATGCCCAAAATCAGCATAAAGCAGATTAGTCAGGAGTTACTCATTCCCTCCTTTCATTCATTAGGCTGTTTGATTTTGCTGCTAGTTTCACCAGCAGCATGTACTCCTCTGTTATGCACCATAGGGTAAGGAAAAGCTGCACTGCCACAAGTATAATTTAGATTTGCAAGCCGTGATAGAGCTTTAATGCTACCTGGAGGTCTGCCTGGGCTGACTTTGTATCCTGCTGCTTTAGTTGTACCCAAGGGTCTGCCTGGACTTGTCTTAAATCCAGCTGCTTTGGTGGTCCCCAGGGGTCGACCTGTGCTGGTTCGGTACCCTGCTGATTTCGTGGTCCCTGACGGCCTTCCACGTTTCCCAGAGCGGTTGAGGTTTTTCTTTTTCTTTAGTTCATCTTTTGTCTCTATATTCCTGCCACTTGTGGTCTGCAAGTGGGACTCGTTCAAGGCGTCTTGTCTCTGGCAGGCAATGGGTTTGTGGCTGACTGCGTGGCTGTACTTGCTCTGCTGTGTGGCGTAGAGGTCAAACTGATCCGCAGCCCTCACATTGTCTTCGTTCAGGCAAGAGCTCTTGCCGGTCCCACAGAAAGCTGGATTACTGCTGGCAACAGGGTGCATCATTTTCTACCAAAAATAAGAGAGAGAAATATGTATCAATATATCACAATACTGCAGCATTCCACAAGAGAGAATCTTTCAAAAGCTACCTCTGTTTCTTAAAATTAGTCCGAACTACTTTGTCTATTTTTAGTAAACAGTATTGATGTCAGTAAATTACTTTTAAAATGAGTTTTATTAAGCCTTCACTTGAGGTTCTGCACAGTAACCTTTACATACAGTTAAAAAGGACAGTTTAAACCATGTATTATTCACATAGATATAATTAGGAAAGAAGTTAAGTTAAAAAACTGAACAACAGCATTTCAGCAACCAAGAGCTACAATATTTGCTCATCTATGATTCCAAAACCTTTCTAACCAAATCTCATCTAAATTTTAGTTGTTTTAGCTCTAAGATTAATATGTGACTCAGCTGTAAGCCAAGGAAAGATACGTTATAAGTCTTTTGGTATAGTAGATATAGGATCCTAAAGAATTTTTTGTTTGCTTAACTGCAGCAAAAGAATAAAGTGCTAATTGGTTTTGCTATTTCATGTCACAATTAATGTCAAAGAAAGAAACACATAAGGCATTTGGCAACACAATGGTGCCAAATTGACACACTCTGTTGGGAAAGCAGAGGCATGAAATGAATTTGTAACTAAGTACAAGATGCTGGATTGCAGAAATGCCACTGCTGTCCTAGTTAGGAGAGCACGTACAGACTGCTAGCAATGCCAGAACTGAGATATGTTGATATTGTTGGCAATGCCAACGACTCTGGGAAATAAAGCAATTGTATCTTCCATTCAACTATACTGGTTCTACAGCTTAAATAAGCTGCAAATACTCAAAGTTTAAGATAGAAATATTTAGCCATGCTGAAGACAAGATTAAGCCAATAAATACCTGGCCCTTCAGAGTGTTTCTGTGTCTTACAGCCACACTTAAGACACCAAATATGTCTTCCCATGGTAAATTTATCCAGTAGATAAGGTCTGGAAGATTTATTATCTTTTCCCTACAATAGCTCTGGAATACCACCTACAGCAACACAATTTAAACTCTACCATTGATTACTGAATTTATTTGGCAGTTACGAATGTTTCCTGCCAGCCAGAGAGAAAGCACACAGCACAGACAATCTATTTACCCTAGAGTAAATCCCCGTGCTCTTTTCTCCTGATTACAAAGGATACATTCCCTGGTGGAACACTCCATCTACCCTGGCTTGTCAAATGCACATTACAGTGTGCATTACTCTTGTGCAAATATATGAATACAGGTTTATGTCAAATAGGGAAATTATGATAGTAATACATCTTAAATATTAGATGTTCTAGCAGAGATAATCAAAGTGCTACAATGCTGGTGTTTTGCATGGGGTACAGTAGAACAAAAGTGAAACCACTGTTATTGCAGCTGTTAACTTACAAACAAAACAACTAAGAATAGTTTGCAAGCCTGCACTTAGCAAAGGACAAAGGAAATAAGCTCAGGTCAAGAGACCACAGACTTTTCTGTGCAACAATACAGAAGGAAGCTTAAGGTTTTGTACAATTAGCAGTCGAAAAAATGTTACCTTTCTTTAACCCCACTAGAAAAGTGCCTGCAATAGCACAAAAAATACCTGAGATTTTTCATGATATGTAATTGCAAACATGAGGGTTCTATAATGTGTGGAGAGAGTAAAGCCCAGTGGCTCTGAAAGGCTGTTCTGCTGTTTGTTGATCCACTAGAGACACTTGGAGTGGTGAGCAGCATTCTTGTCTCAGTACTCATTTTGAACACAGGAATACTGGCTTTGGCCCCAAAAAGCTGCTCCAAGCTCGTCTGCCACAAAGAAGGATCAGTTCAGCTGCCCAGTATCCAAGGAACACACCAGAGCTGGGAGAAGGCACTGAATAAAGCAGGGGCCCCTGGTATTTCTCATGAGACCAACCAGGCTCACTCCTGTGTTATATTCTTATTCTCTGCTTTGTTTCCTCATTACACTTGAGGGGATTTTCCATCCACCTTTCTGAGGGAGAACCATCATAGGTACTCCTAGACAGTGAATATATTCTGCTGGAGCTTCATCACCATATGCATGTGCTTTGTGTCTACTGCAATATCAGTGAGAGCTCTGACAAACACTGACTTCACACACAAGACCTGGCTGATGATACTTTACCTTCCATCTAGCAACAACCAGTATGGCTGGAATGGATGAAGGAAGAAAGACAGCACAAATCAGTAACTGTTTAAAATTTCTTTCTAGAGGAAGCTTAACAAAACCCCCAAACTCAGTGGAAGACTGCCAACAGGATTTTTTTTAATACATTTTCCCCCCTCTCTGCACCATTTTTCATCAAACCATGCAAATTTCAAGTAGTAGCCAAGGTTCCGATTCTATCTTTTTGATTTAGGACTTTTTTTTTTTTAATTTTGAAAAGGAATCTGTAATCGAGCTTAATTACCCTAACATGGACTCTCCAGCGTAATTTTCCTTCATTCACATTACAGTAGGGAATACAAGAATGTAGCGAGTCTATCTGTAGAGTGGAAGCAGGTTTCTTGGCAGGGAGATATACAGTATAAAAGAGAACTGGTATAAAATGCAAAGCTATGCCAATTCAAGAATTACACTCTAGCTAAATTGTACAGCTAAACACATACAACTTTGTGTGCAATCATTCTCGAATAAAACCATCCAAAAGTTTCCAACAAGATAGAACTTTCTCGTTTTAAACCTGTAAATAGACACCTAAAAACAATGGCAACAGTTTACTTAAATCCGTTTTTAAACTGATTTAACTGACTGACTGAATATCTCTGTATAAACAAACAGTTAAGATAAGGCACTGTAACAAGGAAATTTAGTTGTATTTCAAAAAGATTCACTGGAAAGTGACTGTGGAGGATTTTCTGTACAGAACCTTTAGTGTCTGGTAATTTATATCTATATGAATGCTGGGGAAGGGGAGGAGGCACTGAATAAGTTGGCTTTGGGAAAAGAGAGGCAGCACCAGAGCTTCTCATGCAACAAAGCACAGAGGCTCCACCACTGCTAGAAAGAAACAGGACCATCCAGCTGGGACCCACAAGGCTTTGCTACAGGGGGATGACTGGACATGGTCATGACCCCTCCTTGTATCCCTAAATACAGCTTAACATACAGCTCTAACTCACAGCTGCTAAGGCTCCTGGTTCTGTTATGGCCCATCTCTCTCCAGGCTTGAAACCCTGCAAGAAATTCCCATTCATGACCTGTTCACTACACAAAATTTTAATATCAAAGCTACTCAAATCACATTACATAAAAACACCCTCTTGAGCCATCTGATGATGGCAAAGATGATGCCATCTTTGGCTTTCAAACATCATACCCTGCCTTCTTCACGGGCAGGATTTAGCTGCCAGCGTAGACAAGATGAAACCTTTGATAAGCAGAGAAGTTCACAAACCCCCCCAGAACAGGCACTTGCTCAGTAGCTATTTTATACTGAGTACTGGACCTGAGACCCATTATCTGCATTGAGCAGAATAATCAGTTCCAGCTAAGCAGCAGGCAACTGCTCTGCTCTCACCCACCCCAGCCTGCCTTCTGTGGCCTGGTGAGCGCCAGAACAGACCTGACTCAGCAAGTGCCTGACTTCTGCTAAAACATACCTGAATCACAGCAAAACTGCACAAAACTCTAAGTCCATCTATACTACAGCTTTTCAAATGATGAATACCAGTATTCCTCACAGCAAAAGGGACAATTTTGCTTTTAATGAGGTTTAGTATACAACACCTACTCATTTTTCTGAGGTTTTTCACCGCTGAGCTTGCAATAGTTTCCACAGTATCGATGGGGCTGTGGGAGGCTGTAGCAGCACATTTTCATCATCATCCAACACATACAAAGTATGTGACTCGCTACTTAACAACACAAGCAGCCACAAGCATCATTTGTGCACAGCTCTCTGAAGGTCACTGCTGCCAGTGAACGCTGCGGGAGTGGAGCACAGGCCCAGCTCTGTTCAGGATCCCTCATAAAGGACGCTCTATGCCGAGTTCCACGGCCCTGGGGAGCACCACAGGGCTCCTTTGCTTTGCAGGGGGGGTTGAGCAGCAACAGCAGCAGGAGGAATATTTTCCCTTTCAAGACCGCAACAGAAATATGGTGTCAGTTCTGTTCGTCTCTCTTAGGACAGCATGTGTGAGAAATCTTTTAATCACTCACTGAGAAGAATTAATTCTATCAATTTAAATGTTTTTCACATGTCCCTTTTATTGTCAGCTCCTTTTCCACACATTAACTCTTGCTAAAGTAGGGCCTTACCCAATTTTTAAAACCCTGTGACTGCTTGCTTTCACAAAGCTGCACCTTACCTGGAGTATTCACATAAATGTAAATATTTTAAAAATACTAAGTATGAAATTCTACCAGTGGCACAACATACTCTGTAACACCTGAACCTACAAGTAAAATCTTATCTATTTGTGAAGCTCAATAACCAGTTTTTCCACACTGTGCTTATGAAGCCCTTTCCGCAGTCGGTGCATAATATGATTTTTCTCACCATTTGACACCAGGTAAAATATATTAAAAACTGCCAAAATATAAGAAATAATTTCTTTACAGCACTGATTTGCTAGAGTTACTACACGACACCATAAGACTGCAAATCGAAAAGACAACATAATTTTGGGAACAGTTTCTTTCTCAATTATTCTTAGTGCAAAATCACTAATAAATTAAGAGATCCCCAAGCAATACAAGTATGGTCCTTTCCCTTATGTGACAGAAGTTAAGAGAAGAGTTATATGGAGCTGAAACACCCACTCCCTTCAAATTCCTCTTCCCCAGACGTGCCAGACAAAGCAGGAGCCTTCCTTCACCATGGTCTGTGCCTCCTGCTCCTCACCAGAGAGCTGCAACCTGGGCGCGCCTCTGTGCCCCCGGGAGTTCAAGTCTTTTGACTCAGACACCCTTGGAGAAACAAAGCTCTCCAAAGCCTAAGCGCAAGCTTTGTATTACAGACAAAGCTCAACTGCTCACAAAGAGTTGATGTTGGCAAGCACCACTAGGCTAAGTGTCAAGTAAACTGAACTTTTAGGATTCATTCATTATTTGATTGCAAAACCAGGCAAACAAGTAATTGTTAGGCTTTCTAACCCTAAAAACCAAATAAGCCATATCCAAGGACAGAGTTTCACTAGATGCTAACATAAGCAAGGATGTCAGCTGACTTCTTCCCACCCCAAAATTAAGATCATATATGATGATGAACAGGACACCTTGAAAGGGTTAAGACAGCTTCACAAAAACTAAGGAAGATGGCATCAATGATTTAATTACCTGTGCACTTCCAGTTACACTGACACAACTGACAGTTTGGTTTCATAATCAATAGAAACCACTCTTAGAATCCGCCCTTTTTCTGAGCGGGACAATCTTGCCCTTTCCTCTTCTCTCACATTCCCACTCCTTGTGCCAATACTATTGTGCAAGAGCAGGACAAATCAACAGCAGGGATCTGATCCAGGTGAAAACTAATCCAACAAGAAAGCAAAAGCAACAGTGCGTAGGCATCGAGGCAAGAAGTAAGAGAAACTCCCATTTCCATTAGCACAGAGACAGTCCCAGATCAGCCTAAGCCACATTACCCACTGGCTGCCACTGACCCCACTCCCTGGTACTGTTACTTAACAAAAATAAACAGATCTCAAAAAGATGGTCTTAGTGGACTTCAAGGACCTGGATGACAGGCATGACAAGTCCCAAACACAGCGCCGGGAATGGAGGCTGGAGAAAAACCCCAGAGCTGGGGATGGAGCAGCACAGAATCGAGGCAGCCATCAGGCCAGACAGACTGGCTTAGGAGAGTACGCTGAAACTGCACCCTCATTATTCTGTGGTTCTGCATTACCAAACTTCAAGGCAAACCAAATATGCATATGAATGATGGAGCAGGTAGAGGTGGATCTTTATAAAGAAAGGATTATTAGTGTTTGTGAATTGTCCATTCACCTCAAGGGGCTATTCCCAAATAAAAAGGAGCAGTCCTTGCCATAGCCTAGAACAAGGGCTTTGAGGAGCTGGAGATGCTTATTCATCTCTGTGGGTGTTCTCACCCACCCGCTCTTCTCCCCAGGGCTGCAGTCTCGAACAATAGCTCTGAGAGGTAAGAGGTGCTCATTCATCTCAGTGGGTGTTCTCATCTACCCTCTACTCTTTCCCTAGCCTGCTACCACAAAAGGACTTTCAAGCTTAAAGAGATGGATCAAGCATCTTCCGGATGTACATTTTCACAGTGTTTCTCTGTGACGGGACTAGTGCAGAAGGCTCTGGACACCTGTCCACACACCAGAGCAGTGCAAAGGCCTCTGAACACCTGTCCACACACCCAAACACAGCCACGGCAGTGTCCTTGTGTGAGACTGCAGAACGGCAAAGTCCACTTGTTGAATCTGTTCAACAATGGTCAATGGAAAAACACGCGGGACTTTTTTTAATTTAAGGCTGCATCTAAGACATGAGGGATACGGGTACAGACACACACAACAAATTCTAAGAGAAACTGTGGCATCTTAATACTGAAATAGAAATAAACCATAATTTAAGAAATATATTAACAGAGTGCCCCTCCTACCCTTTCATTTTACAAACATAAAAACCACATGTATCAAAATAACTGTTAATTCAGGGAGAACTGCACACAAATTTAAGGTGCGACTATTCACTAATTAATCACCCCAGAAGGACTATGCACAAACAAGAATGCACTAAACTATCCGTAACTGTCCACGAGAATACACAGCACTGACACGCGTTATGTTAGAACGCAAACAGACACAGAAGGGACACAGTGAGGCTCTCCAGGTACCCCGATGTGCAGGTGAGCGAAGGCATCCGCTACTTAGGTGTGTCAGGAAATACATCCATGGGCTGTACGCACACATCCAAGTGCCCCACGCGAATGGGAATATGCTTCAAGTAAAGAGCCCTGCACACACACCAGCCCCACGCACGGAGCTGCGGGTGCTGAAGGGAAGGAACAATTCCCGGCCGCAGGCTGGAGAGCAGGAGGGCCCAGCCGCACCTGGAGCGGCCAAGGGCCGGCTGAGGGGACAAAGGGGCGGCACAGCTCCCTCCGACTCGGCCGCAGCCGGGGAACACCGCGCCGGGGGTGGCCTCGCGTGTCCCCTTGTCCCGCGCGGGGGGCACGGACAGGCCCCGGCCCTCGGCCCGGGGCACAGCCGGGCGGGGACGGCGGGACAGGCGACGATGGCGCAGCTCCCCTCGCGCGGCCCCGCGGGGCTCGGGCACCGCACCCCGGGGCTCGGAGACCGCGGGATCGCCCTCAGCGGCGGGGAGGGAGCGGAGGGGGGAGGAGAGGAGAGTCCCGCTCCGCTCCCCTCCCCCGCCGGCCGCGGCTCCATCTTGCCCGCCCGCCGCCTCCCACCGCGCGGAGCAGGGTCCGGGGCCCGCGGGCCCGACCCGCACCTACCTGAGAGGCTCGGGGCGGCGGCGGCGGCGGCGGGCGTAGCGGCCGCCTCCCCACACCGCGCCGGGCGGCTGCAGGGAGGGGACGGGCGCAGGGGAGGGAGCGGCGCTGCGGCGGGCGCGGGCGGCGGGGCGGGCGGGGCGCGCTCCCGAGCGGGGCCGCGCCGCGGGGGCGCGCGCGGGGCGGGGCCAGTGAGGCCCCTCCCTCCGGCGAAGGTCGGGGCCGCGCGGCCGCCGCCATTTTGTGGGGTGGGCGGGAAGAGGTGAGGCTGGGTCGGGCCCCCGCCCGGCCGGGGGACACACGAATCCCGAATGCTTTAGGCACTGTGCGTGGCCACGCGGGATCAGTTGTACTGGTCCTTCCACCGCTGCCGTTTGGATAGAGGAGTGTGGTATCTTCTGTCTCAAAAATACACATAGAATTACAGGCTCACTTAGGTTGGAAAGACCTCTGGGATCACCGAGCCCAACCCGTGACCAAACACCACCTCGTCAAACAGCCCATGGCACTGAGTGCCACATCCAGTCTTTACTCAAACACCTCCAGGGGCGGTGACTCCACCACCTCCACTCCACCACACGCTGCAATCCATTACGGAACAGTCCAGTTTCAGAACTATTAGAACAATGTATTATGTTAGTTCTCTCTCCCTGCAGACTTTGCAGTGGGAACAGCTGCCATTTCCAGCGCAGCTCACGCGGGGTTGGGTCTGGGCATGGACCATTAGTGTCTTACAGCACGAGTGTGGGACTGCTGGTTATTAAATACTTTGCTTTGTTTCATCCGTCTGTGTTCTGAAGAGTTCAGTGTTGCAGTAGCACTTCATTATAAACACAACTTCATCCCTGCAAGCAGGAACAGCAATTACAGGAATAGCAACTTCAACTGTTTCCAAAAAGATCTCATAAAACACGAATTTTAAGTGCCCAGCACATTTCGCCATCCAACCTTTTGTCCTCGAGGTCAGTTTTAGTGAAACAATATGACAGCCCACTTGGTGGAGGGCTGTGACCAACATATTTTTTAATCCACGTTTGTTAATGACTGTAACAGATTCCTGTCCTCCATTAGCACCCTTGGTTCATTGACAGACAGCAACACACACATCTTCAAATCACAGGCTCTGAATGAGCACATTGGTCCTTAAATGACTGATGCACAAAAGAGCCTGAAAAACATTGTGTATTATTCAGATGAGGTTTTAGAAAATAAAAGCAACAAAGACCAGGAAACAAGAACCTGCAGCTTTCACAAATGGTTAATTATGCTTTTAAAAATATTTCCCTCTCCTGCTGTTGTTTGAGGAGCTGACTGCTGTAGTCCAACACTAAGATATTCCATTTCTACAATACTTGGAGCTCTTCAGGCTGAAAATTGCTGTGAAACATCCTGCCAAGATGATGATTCGTATTTTTGCCATTTCTTCCTAATGCATGCAGGAATCCTCACGTGCAATATAAGAAAGCAGCAGGGAAAAGCAGCATTTATTTAGCTTAATTTAGCAAATGATTCAGTTTATTTACAAAGCTCATCTTTCTGCTGTTCAAACGCCTGTTGGAAATGCCAATGAAAAATGGTTCAGTTCGACACCTTTTCAGTATACTATTATTTTCAATATTTTAATCTGGAAGGTGATGGAAGTTAGGCTGGGCTCAGCCTCCTAATTTCTGCAGAAATTGTGATCTCAACAGAACACAGAAGCCATCAGACTCTAGAGGAGTGGAAGTGTAACGTGAGGCAGTGAAAGGCTCCATCCCGAGCTGTGAAGCCAGAACCCAGCTGTTGTCGAGGCTGTTGCTGGCAGAGCAGAGCAAGATCTAAATATCTGACCTGAGCTGGCCATGGCTTCTTGACGGCCAGGTTGGTGCCACTGCCCTGCACCACGCTCCAGGCAAACCCACACCAGCTGAGCCAGCTCAAATTGCCATCCGGTAGCAATAGGGCCCGGTCCCCTCATGTGCACTGTGCTAATAACAACAGGGACCAAACACTGATAAACTGCTCTGCCACTGTCTTGTTTTGTCACAGCTCCTGGGGCCTGAAGCATGGCAGTTCCTCCGGTTGTGAATCTGCTTCCTCCTTTTCTTTCTCTAAAGGACTGACTCATTAGCAGTACCAAATGATTACATTAAGTATCTGTAAGATAAGCAACGAAATGAAGCACTGCCCCTTCCCCCATCCAGACCACAAAGTGCCATTCTCCTCCTCTCTCACTGGAGATCTCACCGAAGGATCCACATTGTCAAGGAGAAGGGCCTCAAAGCACAAGTTCCTCTTCTGCCAACACATGAGTTTCTCGCCGGTCCTGGGCTCCAAAGCATGCTGAGCAAACAGGGAGAATTCAGTACAGGAACTGCCATGACCTCCTGTCTATTTAACTGTGAATTATCGGAGCTGATAATTTCTACAAATTCACTTCCTTGCTAACTTGCACAGGCAGAGGAAATGTAGGTTTTAACGAAAATCCTTGATCTTAATTCTGAGTGTAACATTTTCCTTGCTCGGCCATTCATTTCAGAACAGTTGCCATGGGGTATTTATTATTTTGAGAAATGTTTGTGATGATGAACTTCGTATTTAGAATGGCCAAAGTATAAAATAACTTAATCATATGCTCCCTCCACAGTAGGTTATTAATAATTTCTTAGCTCACTGGAACAACTTAGTTCTGACATGTTAATTAATTTACCTCTGCTTATGCTGGTCAGCTTGACAATCTTGTATCTCTCAGTTTGACTAAAGAAAAATATTTAAATCTGTTTCAGATGAAAAGTCTCAGAGAAGCAATGTTTGGGTGGCAATCACTCAGACTAATGGTCATTTATTTAAAAACAATTGTTTCCACTGCAGCTAAAACTATGAAAACAAATCTTCCTGCCTAGCATTGTATAAACATTGTACAAAATGTACATTTTGAGACAAATCTGAGTCCAGCTGTGCCCCTTTTATTTTTGCATTTTTAGGTTGCTCTCTGCCTCCACTCCCCCTTACAGTTAGCTGGAAGGCAGAATTTATTCTGCAAATGCCCGAGCTCTAAGAACACAAACTTGTTTAAGCTGAGACCATATTTGGAAGAGATCTGGGTCAAGGAAAATAATCAAAGGAAAGTGCATTCCTGGAACATCACGTGAGGAGGCCAGAGCGCGCACACAGGGACCAGAGCTAATGCTCAGGGACGACCCTCAGGAACTCCCTGCCAAGGGCAGGTTTGACACTGATGTTCACCCTGAGAACCACCTCACCAGCAAACTGAGGCAAAGCCAGGCCCTTGTAAATGAGGTGTTCAGCAGCACACCATCGATAGTATCATGCCCATGGCAGAAAGTTAAAAACTAATTCCTGGCCAGCTCCACAGGCTCCGTCCTCACAGCCACAGGTACCTGTCTGTAACCCTGCCACTACTTTGGCTGAAGTAACCACCATTTCTTACAACTGTAAAAATGCCTGAAGGACTGAAACACCAAAGTATTCTCTCACTCCCTGAAATTCCAGCACTCTTTTCCTTATTTTAGGAAGATCCCAAATCCAGCCTTTGGTGTTTGTTTTATATTTGTCACAATTGCAGAATTTCAGGAAAACTGTGCTTAACAAAAATCTTTTTTCTTCCACTTGGAAGACTTGAGTACAAAAAGCCCCTACAGATGGTACTTTGAGCCTCTGAATATTTTATTTAATTAACAGCCAAATGCACAGTAACTAAATTGCACTGCTTTAATTGTACGAGTAAAATCTAAAGCAGCCAGCACAGGGAACAGCTACAGAAAATGCTGGCTATGATCTACACTCATTGTCTGGGTTACAACTTTTAGAGCATAAAGTCAACACGCACAGTAGGCCTTGAGCTGCCTGATTTAAACAAAAGGTGGCAACCATGTGCCATATAGTTCAGGGAGTATAAAATTCTGAACTGTGACAGCACACATTTTTATCTTGCTGTGAATTCTGCCGCCCCCCCCCCCCAAACACTGGATTTAGTCTCTCCTGTTTTCCTGGCTAGGGCATTAATCCTTCACAGTGGGGGTGGTGAGGGAGTGGTTATTGCTGCTTGAATCTCTGGTGGACCACTTGCATGGAGAACGAGGGAGCTGGGCTGGGATCAGGGGTCTCGGTCGGCCTCCCCTCCCTGGTGTGGGCCCGCTGCACGATGACACCACCACATTACTGTGACATGCAAGAAAAAGCTCATTCATGATCCAGAGCCAAACACCTGTATCACTTATCCACCCAAACCACCACTGTTCACTCAAGTACTGAGAGCATAAAGGCAACCTTGAAAGCTGGTAGCATTATCACCTGGGCAGGTAAGAGAACGAGCTCTGCTTTTGTGTATTTAAAAAAACCCAAAAAACCAGCATCCCTGTGCTCTTCTCACAACTGGCAACATGAATCTGACCAGGGCAGATTCCCTGAAAAGCAGCCAAATCATGATGTTTATAAAGATCTTGTGTATATCCATGGACACACTTGCAAAGAACTAAATATAGCTGTTTTCATTATTAAATTGTATCTTCTCCAAACTTTTATTCTCATCTTGTTTCCACTGGTTTTTTTCCAGTGTATTTGCTAATTTGAGAGCTTCTTTTCCACTGGCTTTTACGCATTTTGCTCCTGTTTTCATGTATCCGAACACCTTCACTGTGACTTTCTTACCTAAGTCTGGGCTGTGTCGCATTGCATTTCCAGCACAAAAACAAAAGTACAAGCTGCTGTTCACATCACCCTACTCCAAACAGTGTGAGGTTCACTGTCATAGGAAAAAATACAGAAGCAGTGCAAATGCAGAAAACAGAGGAGCTATTCAGAAAGACAGTTTCTGAAAAATATACATTGAAATTACTTTTATTTTTGCTGGAATTAAAAAAACATAAGAATATTGACATTGCATTTAAAACCCCCAGGAAGTTAAAGATTATACATTGTTGTATCTCTGAAATCCAATAAAAGTGTCTCCATCATGCCTTTTTTAGGAGATATCAATGTATGAACACGTTGAACCAAGATTTTTAAAGATGTGTCAGGCTGTCCAAACTCCACAGTGCTCTTCATTAAATACACAAAATGTGTCACTCTTCTGGGAAGGGACACTGTCCAAAAGTTAGACAATTAAACAAAGAATTTCTAGGAAAGACATCAAACCCCAGTTCTTAAGGGAAGGAAAACTGATGTATTTGAATGTAATCACAGAGCTTTAGTTTGAGATTTCTGTTCTGAGAAGTGTTACTGTGTGTACTGCTTCTCTCTGTTCTACTCCATGTATTAATACTGGCAAGTACCGTATTAGGGGTGTTCTTATCCTAAACGTAGACTGTTAAGCTGGTGTAATCATTCCTTTGCTTCTTCCCTGTACTGCAAATACAGTACACTGACAGGGTAACAGACAGTTGTATGCAAACACAAAGAGTCACTTAAATTACCTGAAGTTTGGAAAGAAAAGTTGTGAATTTATACAGCCATGATGCAGATTGTATGATTTGTCTTCACCAGGGTTAAAGCAGTATATACACAGCTGGTTTAAAATGACACATTTCTTCTCAATGTGTCAGGTAAGTAAAGCTTTCTATGAAAGTCCTTTTGAAAGTCATCATCTTCAAAGTCTTGCAGCTGCTAGAATGAGACAATTCAAATTGCTACAGCTTTGGCTCCAGACAAGCAGACAGGAGTTAAATGCTTAGGAATAGTGTCCATCATGAATCCTAATTGTTATGGGGATGAAACCTCAAAAACGTCGGTCTTGCCTGTCCCAGGAGCTTACTGACTGCAATGATAGTATTTGTGGCATTCATTCATAAATATCACTATACATTTGTACTTAAAGCCATGTCCTAACAGTAATAAAGACAACAATCCTGGGGGAATAATCACATTAAATGTATATATAAGAACACTATAAAAGAGTGACAAAGTTGTATTTCATTACAAAAGAGGTTTGTCTTTTTTTTCTGCTAATTCCTTTTTAAACTCAAACAGGCTTTCATTCTTATGTCACCAAATGAGAAAAAAAAATCAAATCCTAAAATTCTCATGTTCAGGAAAAAAGAGGAAAACTATTGTCGTACTACAAAACATTTCACTTTACAACAACCCCAAAGAGTTATCTATTACCTGAATGACAAAGAAAAAATGGGACATGAGAAGGATAAGATCTTAAAATGCTTTGAGACCTCAAGTATTTTTGTATAAAATTCTCTACTCTGATCAATGCAAGACTCTCTGACCTTAGGGGGACATTTGTACAGGGAACGAATACGTGTGGAACCAGCCAGAGAGATACTATGGATCAGGAGAAAAATCCTGCCTTTATTTTGGTGTTTTATCATTTTTCCAGTATAAATTCATGTGTGAACCATCTCAACAATATGAAGCAGGTACATTCTAACAATTTCCAACACAAATCCAAACACTTTAATTTACTTAACAGTATACTATCTGTCAAAAAAATTAAAATCTGTTTATTTCACATTCTTTATGATGAAAAGTATATAAACTGCACTTTTAAATTAAATCATGTTCTGCCAAAACTGGTCTGCTTTAAGACTGATAACTTCAGTGGAGAGAATTAAGATGCTTCAGCAAGTATCAATTTTCTGTTAAAAAATGTCCGCAAGACGAAATAAAAAAATTTTAATTTACAGTAAGCAGTGTAAACAGCAAAAACAACAGAAGCCACAAAGTTTCACGCACCAGCTGCTGGCAGACAGATAACTCCAAATGCTCATAAAACTTTGTATCTTCCTTTGTTGGTTGGTTGGTAAGAATTTTGCTGCAAATAAAGAAGAGGATAATCACAGTTAAAAGTGAAGAAGGATAAATGAATTGCAATAGAACCCCACTAGGTTATTAGCTGGGTATGTTGTAAAGCTACAGCAAACCAGATCTCTCAACACATATAAAATATTAAAATGAGGGGAATAATTCTCCTCTCCCCTGCCTGATGGTGTTGAAATTAGGAAATTTATTGGGACCAAACTCTTTGAGGGGTCTTCATTCAAAAATCTCTGTCAATGTGTTATCTCCATCTGCTGGCTGGATAGCAGCTGTGTTCTGGCTGATTAACCAGTGTAATGGATTTTTAGGCTGTTCAATAAAACAGTCGTTTTGAGATCTATAGGTCCCAGTCCCTGATATTAGTAAAACCCTATGACAGTGTGTCAACATTTGCAGAAGTCAATCTCATAAAGCATACATTAAGACACACTCCCTCTGCATTCTGGATATTGTACTCACCAATCTGATAAGCTCCTCTTTTATAAGTCGTGTGATTTCTGCCTTTGCTTTCTGTACAGCCAGTTCATTGGCACCTGAAGATAAAAATACGTATTATAATCTTATACAGAAAGTGTTTATGAAGCTTACAGAATAAACACTGCTAGCTACTTTCAGAAGCATAGCAAAACTTGCTGAATATCCTCAGCTATTTGGTGAAGAACACTCTATTGCACAGAATGCCACAGCTTGACTGTGTTCTCTTTTAAGAAAGATACTCCAAACAGTCATAAATGATACTGTTCAGAAATATGTATGATTAGAGGTTTCTTGGTAAAAACTCAATCATCATGACATTTGCAAAGTTTTTGTTGTAGTAGTTGATGCAATTTTCTTATACCTTTAACAGCCTAAAGAGAATTCTGGTTTTTTCCTTATTTCACACTGGCACAGACCTCTTTGTGCTTATTCTTTTTCCTCTTTTCTTTTCCTCTCTTCCAAACTGATTTCATAGATTAGCTGTTGTTCTGTGGCAGGTGAGGAGAAGCCTCTCTGTGATCCCCATGGATCATTTGATGAAGTGTATTAAGATAAACAAGTGTTTTTCGGTAATTGCAAAGTAACTGCAATGAGTCTATAACTCAAGTGTCAGAACACTGGCTACAGAAATTCCATGTCTAATTACAAAACTAGACTCAGAGCTGTAACAGAAACATTTATAAAAAGAATACATACTTTCTATAGCCAAATAAATCTTTCGTTCTCCTTCCTTGGGTTCTTTGCCTGGAGGGAAGTAAGTTCCCCTGATTGTAATGGCAGCTTCAGAATATTCACTGATTCTCTGCAGTGCTTCTTTGGAGGTAACTTTCCATCTGGCAGTCTGCAAGGTGAAGGATATGGGAGGATCAACAAGGAGAAAGGCACCACACAAAATGGCAATGCATTAGTTCTGCCAACATGGGCAGAACCTCAAATATAAATACAAGGAATTTGTACATGATACTGTGAAATAGAAATCTTCAATAACAGATGAGGTAGATCAGAGCAGCAATATTCTGAATGGCAGAAATACTCAGGTACTAAAAAAAGGGCAAAGAGCTGTAGCAGTCATGGCAGTAAAGCCTTTGCAAAAAACACCAGACAGTGTCAGAGATTTGGGTATTAGAGAAGTGGGTAGAGGGTGAAGAGATTTTTGTCTGATAACAAATACTTGTTTTTCTGATACTCTCTGGAGTAAGTCCAAAGCATTGCATTTATATAACCTGAGAAGTAATCACAGATAATGTAGTAATTTCAATTAGGTATGATCAGAAATAGAGACATAATATTTTATTGGTGTTAAGTATGAAGAGAGGTTTTGTTAAATAATGGTCATTTACACTTGATTATAGCAAAATGGTTACTTGCCTGTGGGAAGTCATTGATCTCTAATTCTTCTTCATATCTCTTAAAGGATTCGTTCTGTCCTCCATCCTGTTTCTCTTCCTCCTGCTTCTCTATGGGTACATAATTGAGCTTGGCATTGATTTTTTCAGCCAGTTGCTCTGCAATGGTCTTGGCAGACACAGTAGGAGCTTGAATTGTGCCTCCTCTCAGGATAGCATTTGTAGCCTGCTGCATCACATCCTGTAAAAGCAGAAGTCCATACTGAGAACAAGGTAGCCAAAAAAAGTCCTATATAAACCAATAAGGGTTTCATTAAAGTTCTCTATGGAATGTAATTGTCTACATAACAAATACGCTCTCCAGACTTCTGCTCTTCCTTCCTTCCTCTCAACAACTCCCTTCATACCTGCAAGAAAATATCTTACTGGTCTTTTATATTTTCAGCTTAAAATATCTTTGGACTTTCCAGAACAATTAACCTCAATCTAAACGCACTGTACATCACATGTACATCTCATGCTTCAGCAGAGAAAGATGTTCTGCAACTCTGCCAAAGATGACAAAACTAATTGTGCAATGTTATCAGTAATGAATTAACTCTTTGTCAGGGCAGAAAAAGCATTTACGATTCTGTAATGTCTCATAAACTATCAGCTCACTTGCAAATCCTATACAAGTCAGTTAGCCCAGCCCAAATGACATAAACAATGCAGTATGTTATTAGTGTGCAGAAACACTAAATCAAATGGCAGCCACAGAACAAAGAACTGAACAACCTTTATTAAAAAAGAATAAAATTGGTCTGTAAAAAGCCTGACCTTAAAGTGGAAGGGGACCATGACTTGTGCCTCTGCTCCGAGATTCTTCTGGGCATTGATTCTCAAAGCCAATCTTTTAGCAATTTCCAATTTTTCTGCATTCCCAGCTGATGGTGTAGGAGCATTTGATGTTCCTGGTGCTGCCATGTCTTTTACTCTTTTCTTTGAATTGAACATGCTTTCAATTTGCTCATCAATCTAAAGAAAATAACAATTATATGATCACTGCATTTAACACTATATAATCTTATCATCATGAAGAAAGAAACACTACAGGGCATTTAGTTTACATGCTTTTAAAGAAATTAATCTTGTATAAATGGTAGAAGCGTCCCCAGAACTACAGCTCAACAAAAGGATGATCTAATCAGGAAAAAGTCTGAACACAGTGTTTACTTGCAAGGTCACAAAAAGGAGTCCACCAAACATTAAGAAAGGAATCTAGTAAGACAGGAAATGCTGCTATGAATGTCTTTAAAACACTGCAAATAAAAATATGTTCACAATTGAGGACAATCGTTCTATTTCATTTACTCAAGATTATTATCACAAGTAATTTATGTAACATTTACGTAACTACACACATTAAGTGTAAAACACCAGTAAGTCAAAAAGAGACACTGAAGATCTTCCTAGATCTTCATCTTCATAACTATATCTCTATATTCAAAGAATACATACGGTCAGTAACAAAGGTCACAGAGTAACCGAAATTCATGCACTCTGCAATGTGTGATGTAACCTACTGAGGAAGAAAATCAAATGTATTGAGAAAATCCATACGCAACTTAAATCCTATTCACAGATGCTTACATCAACAGCTGTATCTTCATCATCTGAATCTTGCAAGCCAAGAGCTGCTTTTTGTAGCTTCTTTCTTTCATTAGCCAAAGCCTGTTCTGTTTCATCAAATTTAAAACCTTTGCCAGAGAATCCACTGCTTTTCTTAATCAACTTTCCCTCCTGAGAACAAAAACATGTATTATCATACTTAGGAGTTTCAAACCCTAGTTCTGATAGTCATAAAATAACTGTAAGATTATACAAACAATTTTGAAGTTCTTTAAAAAGCAAATCCTAGCACATTCATAAAGCTCTTCAAATTTAAAAGCTGCATTTCACAATGAAATGTAATAAAAAAAACTCTGTTAATTCAGCAGAGACAATAGCCTATTGGGATTTTCTGTAAGTATACATTTTAAATGCTTTTCAAATGCAGTAAGAAAACCTCTCCATTTTATTATATCAGAAGAACTCCAAAGTCACCCTTCTCAGCATGAGCGAGATCCTCTGATGGCAAGAGCTCTAGAAATAATCATACAAATTCTGTGAAAGAACTTCATTATCTTGTATGTGAATCTTGTTAAAAGGCAACATGCCCCTTATACCATAGGTATTTATTACATACCAGGTGACAATATTTAAATTCTCAAGAACAGTTCTTTAAATGACGTTCAAGATCCCAATCTTGAGGTCCCTGACACACTTAGCTAAGCACACACTTGTTCCCAGTGAGGTGACCCATGTGTGTACACTAGACAACTGGACCTGCGTGCATATGCAGGCATTAAAGCTGGACCAAGCCCCCTAAAGAAGAAAGAATTACTTACAGCCTTCTGTTGGTCTTTGAAGTCAGCCCAGAGCTTCTCCAAATCAGTAGGAATTGGATTCCCAGACAATTCCAAAGCCTTAATGATATCACCAGCATAACGTGCCTGATCCTCAGTAATGAACGTATATGCATACCCCTGGTCAAAATTAATTTAAGAGACAATTAGGAAAAAGCTCTAAGGACACTCTAAATTTATTGAAGCACCCTTGCACAGATGCTGATTTCTGGTCAATGAAATGAACCACAACAGTCATGCAGTAACGTTTTTTTAGTGGAAGTGTAGAATGAATAATGGGATTTCCCAGGAAGCTGATACAGAGGTAATCATCCAAAGATGGTAAACACAGAAATCTTTCCTTCCAACCAATCTTGTCATGGTTGAAAGCTTGAAAAATTAAAATCTTATCAATTTAGTAGGGCACATTTCCAACAGTGAAAAACACCCAAACTTTCAGCCACAAATGGGATTTAAAAGAACTCTCATACATCAGAAGAACACGTAAGTTCCAAATTTCAGAGGGCTCAAGTTCAGAATATATTAAAAACACTCTTCCCACCAACAACACAAACTACTCCCTCTGTAACTATCCCTTGGAACAACTTCATCAAGCAAGAAAGAAGGGAAAAATGCCAGTACTAACCAAACCAGACAACTGAGTGTACATACTTTATTGCCAGCTCGCCCAGTGCGGCCTGCTCGGTGCACATAGTCCTCATAATGGTTGGGACAGCTATAATTGACCACCAGCATCAGCTGCTTCACATCCAAGCCCCTCGCTGCTACAGATGTGGCCACCAGAAGTTTGCAGGTTCCATTCTTGAAGTCATTAATAATGCTGTCCCTGTCATACTGATCAATACCTGCAAGACAAATCAGTTAATTATAAAGCTCTGCTTCAAGCCATGAGAATTTGTACCCAGGTCAAAACACCCTCCAACTTCAAACAACCAAAATCACAAGCAAATAAAACTTCAACACATTCAAACTTTTAAAGGCAAAATACACTAGCCAAAAGAACCTCTATTATTTAGAATAACTTTTAATTTTTCAACTATCAAAAGACGTTTTCCCCATACCAAGACCCTCAAAAGCTTTTTAAATATTATTTTCAATTTTCTACTTCAGCTGAACCTCATCTGAAGGTTTTGTCTGTTCTCTAAAGGCAACAGAAATCTCAGAATAACAAGAATATTTTTCCCTCTTTCATTGCTGCATTCCTGCTGAAAAGTGATTTTGTACTTACTGGTTTTATATAAAATGCTCTAAAAAAATAATATAAGTTTTAAAATACACTGGGATGGACAGTATTGTAAAGTAATTTTTTTCCTCTTGCTACTTCCATTATATTACTATTACTTGATAGAAGAAAAGTAAAGCAACAACTGCTGTTACTGTGGAATCTCAAATAAAAATATCATGTGATACTCCCCAATGGCACTCACTACTCTACAATAACAAGTAGTTAGCAATATTCCCTGAGAGGTGTTAACTCTCAGTAACAGTCCTCTTGCACAGACACAAGATTTGGCATCTGATGACATCTCAAAGGGAACAATGAAGAATAATAACACAAAACTATCATGTCTATTTCAAATTAAGAGACAATTATCCTCCTCAATGACAAAGCAAAACCTGCTTATGAAGAAATAATAACTGGTACTATACAGGAACTAAGTGATTTTAAACTACTGGATACCAACATTCTAGTTGGGAGCAGTGAATATAAATCCTTAAATTTGCAGATTACCTCCATGAAGAGACAAGCAAGGGTAAGAGGCCCTCATTAAATCTTTCAACAACCCATCGGCGTGTTCTTGCTTATCTACAAATATGATAACGGATCCTTTCTCCTGATAGTGTCCCAGTAGCTCCAGTAACTTCAGAAACTTGTTCTCCTCTTCTATGACAATCTGGAAAAAGACATACAAAAGCAAAGTAGAAAGAGTATAATTTGTATCTTGAGTCATTAAACAAATTCAGAGTGTATAAAAGTAAAAATCAGGAACAGGAGATGACTTTTTCAGGCTGTTCCCACAGGTAGTGGTAAAACTGCTGTTCAGCTTAGTGCTACAAACCAACTTTAAAAATTACACTGCATTTGCAGATTAGGGTGTTGACTTGAGTTCATGTTTAATAAGGCCACTAAACTTCTAAAAATAAAAGCTCTGTGGGTATATTGGTTTATATTCAACATTGCTGGGAACAATCTTTTGCCAGCAAATGAGAAAATAAGGGAGGCAGATGTGTGATACTCACCACGTGTTGCTCCACATCGGAACAGACAACACTTCTGCCTCCAACCTGCACTTCTATGGGTTTACTGAGGATCCTGCGAGCCAGGGCCTCCATAGCTCTGGGAAAAGTAGCAGAGAACATGACAGTCTGACGGTCAGGCCTGACGTTGTCTACAATGCGCATAACCTGTGGTATGAGAACATTCCCTGTTAATATCCAAGTGCTGTAACTCAATTTCACACGCATACAAAGCTGTCATCTTTAAAGTCAGGTAGTATCTGCACCTCACAGACTACAAAACATTCTTTACAGATTTCCTCTTGGCACCAAGCTGCTGGCGTTGGAAGACAGGCAAAACTTGCTGGATTGAAAAGTAAGTTGCATGGCAACATACAATCTGGCAGCATCTCAGCAAAAATCCTAGGAAATGAAACAGAAACCCTACATCTCAAGAAACAAATAAAAGGAATTTTCCTAGTTTTGGAGAATAGTATAGCCCATGACAACTGAAAGAGTCCTGGGTGTCCAAAGTTCTCAGCAAGTAATTAGTCATCAGCACTTCCAACATTTTGTTCCTGTCTCTTGCCAAGAGACATCAAAGACTTTATAAACAGACTACAACTACTAATACAACACCTGTATCAAGCGATTACACAGGGATACAACATGGCCACAAGTATTCAAAATGAGTGTGTAAAACACCCTGTGTATTACAGAAAAATCTAAGTTATATAGGAATTTATTGAAAGTAAAACATAGAATCCCAAATGGTTTGGGTTGGAAGGGACCTTAAAGATCATCTAGTTCCAACCCCTTGCCATGGGCAGGGATACCTTCCACTAGATGTGAGGATAATGTGATGTTATAATAATGTGACAATAGATGTGAAAATAATAGAAATATTAGAGTCAGCTTAAACTGCTGTCCATATGCAGCACATCCTTTTGAACACCCACTGACAGTGTAGTAATAATGTAGCATTGCAAAATCCTTGATGTGGAAAATAGCATCTTTTGGCACCATCCCTCATGTCATTAATTACCTGAGGCTCAAACCCCATGTCAAACATTCTGTCAGCTTCATCAAGTACAACGTACGTGACTCTACGGAGGTTTGTCACCCGACCTGTGAAAGGAGAGGAAAAAACACATGGGAAACAAAACCAAATGGAAATCTAGTTTCCCTTAGGAATATTTTTTTAAATGTTATATAGTCTCACTATCTTCTAACAAAGACATTAATTAATTTTTTTAAAAATTCACTAGATGTGAATTTTAATGTTCACACTTTAATCACACATACATTCTGGGAAATGTGTAAGTATGCACAAGGCCCTTTTAGTTTGTCAAACTCTTCTCTTGCATACCATCATAGGGCCAGAAGAACCTGTAAAATTCAGAAAACTGCCCTCGCCAAAACACATCATAAAACTAAGACTGAGCTGAAGCAAGGAGCCACATCAGCCAGTATCTGACAGCGGCACCTAGAAAAGAACATATTAGAGATTACAGCGCATGTGTGGAAGGCAAAGCCCAGTGCTAACTGCTGCAGCCTCAGAAAATTCCTTTATACACAATCTGTAATGCTTCCTTGGAGCTAAGAATAACTATTTGAGGATAATCATACTAGTTCTAGATCACTGCTAATAATAGGCATAAAACAGAGTAAGCAAGTCTTCAAAATGACTATATAAAGATTAAAACCTACCCAGTAACACTACTGAATTTAAAATCAAGAACCACCCCAAATTCTGGGACAGGTTGAAATAAAATAAGCAAGTTGTGTTTCAACATTTTGAAATTGTCATGGACAGGATAATTAGCACCCTTCCCAAACAAACAGCAAAGAGATTCCCTTTCATGAGAAGGACTTAAGGATTTTAGAATCATACTCTCAAACAATATAAACGCATTCAGTTCCACAAAACTGTGGAGTGACACTGCCAAATGCTCTCCAAATGGAAAAGATTTGTTACATTTTCTACAACTATCACTCAGACTTGTGCCTATCAACCTACAGAAGAATTTGGTCCTCTCAGCTTCAGGAAATTGTAGCTGAATCCTCAAATTATTTAAGACATTATGCGCTGCATTTTTTGATATGGAATTCATACTTAAGGAACAAAGTAAGTATTTCCTAATATCTACATATCTACTTAATATCTTAACACTTTCATCCCCAAATAATAACTTTGTAAAATTACTTGGGAACAGCATTAATGTACCTACCTTTGACGATTTAAGTCTTGGAAGCCCAGTTCTATATGTCTTGAAGGTACTTTTTTCACAGAAGTTAAATAATGTCAACAGTTTAGTAGAGGTTTTGATGTGGAATAATTTAATAATAAAACTTTATCTAATAAGCATGCAATGGTTACACTAGGACAAAACCTCTTAAAGCTGCAGTGGCTCAGTTTAATCAATCTCAATATCTGATATAAGGTCAGTTCTTTTACTTTTGAGCAAGTATTTAGGGAGGGCTTCTTTGTCTTTTTTTTAAAGCCAACAGATAAAGGCATAGTCAGATGCTCTTGTAAAGTGGGTAACTGCTGAGCTACTCTAACACAAATAACAGATCAACGGGCAGACAAAATAAGCAACTGTTACATAACCTTTATCTAAATGACTTGAAGTTAAAAAATTTGGACCAGCACATCTCAAGTTTAGCAATGATAAACATTCTCAAAAACTCTTCAAGAATGTAGTATTTCCTGTCCTCCCGAAAAAAAGTCAAACCAATATATGCTTAAACCTGTTATTAGTGCTATATATTCTCAAAAGCTAGATAGTGCAGCCTGAAGAGATATAAGAAAACTCCATAAGACCATTTACCAAAATACATGATCTTTTGAATTTGTTAGAATTACACAACAAATGTAAAAAAATTCTCCAAAGGAAAAGGTTTTCTACTCACCATTGTTAGCTGCTAACATGTCAATCATACGTCCAGGTGTGCAAACAATAATTTCAGCACCTCTTTTGAGTTCAGCTATCTGATTTCAAAACACAGTAAACAATCTATTAGTTTTTGCTTTGTGATTTCTTTCAGGTTTTTTTAAACATATATCACCTTGCAAAAAAGAAAACCACCTACATTGTAATGCAGCTGTTCTACTAATATGAATTATGTTAAGATTTTAATTAGCAATTTCTTTAAGTCTTCGGAAAACTTTGCTTCCAAAAAGAGTAACCCCTGACAGCCTGAGTTACCACCACCTGAAGTAGTTTTAATGGGAATATTTCTTCAATGCAGTTAAGAGCCTGTAAGAAATGTCAGTGTTACATCAGGGACAAGTGATAGCAGACACACCATGTTCCATCACAGATGGTCACTCCTGTTGTTTCCATAAATGGGTGGGATGGAGGTGTGGAAACCCCTGAAATTAATCTCTAAGTTACTTAAAGATGCAATATTTTATAATGCAATAAACTAATGTTATAATTTTCTGGCTTTTGTTATCTTAAGGGGAACTCTCAGAAAAATACAGCTTCTTAATAACTTTCAAATTATTATATCCCACTAATAATTCAATTTTAATTTAATGGTCAGTACATACATAAAGAGAAACAAGAGAAACAGTCTGAAACTTTTAAGGATTGTATTTGAGACCTTCCAAGATCAGTATGTTTAAGGCTGAGTTACATGCAAAGCTTTTTGCATTACTATCATTCCCACTGAGTATATCAATAATGAAGACTGCAAATGTACTGGATTCATGGAAAAGGAAAAGCAACCTATTTTGCTGCAAAAGTAACATTAACTAATAAAGCCCAAGCATTCTTTGACAAGGCAGGCATGTGTTCTGCATACCTGTTCACTGATTCCTGTTCCTCCATAAACACAGACAACTCGAAGCCCAAGTGTCTTTGAGAATTTCTTGCACTCCTTGGTAATCTGCAAAGCCAACTCACGTGTAGGTGTCATAATGACAGCTGAAAAGCAAAACGTTTTCATCATACATTGCAATATAAGAGATGTTATAATTTACACAATAGAAATTAATCTTTTGTAATGATGTTTACAGCAATTTACTTCCTATTTTTAAGAATGTAATTTCAAGGAAAAGATAATTGAGACACTATGAGGAAGGAGTGGAAATCTGGTCCAAATCTAAAAATCAAAGGAGCAAGGTCTCCCAGATACATGGACATGGGAGTGCTATTGGAACAACAATAAACAGCACTGTGATCATAAAACAACATTAAAGAGCATGGTGATCATTAACTGAAAAAAAAGCCACTTATCAATGGATATTAGTAAGCACTTCTCCCTATGACCAAGAGAAGAACTGAAGTCCCATCTGAAGCATATACTTGAGGTTATATTTATTTAAATAGTAACTTTGAAAATAAAATCTTTTTACCTATGGGACCTTCTCCTTCTTCTAATGCTCTCTGATCCATAATGTGTCTGAACATGGGCAACAGAAATGCAATAGTCTTTCCACTTCCTGTTTTAGCAATGCCAATCAAATCCCGTCCATTCATAATTGCTGGAATAGCCTGGGTTTGAATGGGAGTGGGCTTTTCATAGCCATGTCTTAAAGAAGAAAAAAAAAATATTTTAAGAACAAAATAGAATTTGACAGATGTGAATCATGAAGTCATGCTAAATTTTTTTTGCACATTCATATCAGTCCAATTCAAAAAGTACAGATCAAAATGAGCAGTAAAAACATGATACAAATGGCAGAGAATAGTTAATAACAATAATTGAACACTGAGTGATGAACACTGATGACTATGTAACATTTACAGACATGGACACATGGCATTATGCAACAAAGTAAAAGGTCCTTCTCATGGACATACCACAGGACACAGCGAGCAAAATCAAGGATGATACAGTTCATTAAGTGCTTGCTTACTTTTTGAGGGCAGTGAGAATCTTCATGGAAATACCACATTGTACCCAGGTTTTTATTGGTTTAGGACAGCCTTTTCCCTTGACTGTAATTCCTTCCAGCTCCAGCCTGTACACATTTACCTCTGAAATAGAGTTTACATTATAACAGAGTCAAACTTGACACTTCTCTACTACCTTGATCAAAAAATTCTTGCTTTGTCCCTTAACATGAAATACTAATTTTACCACTACCAGAAAAATAGCTTTTTGCTTGTTACACATGAACACAGGAGTTAGGTTGAAAGGACTCAGATTAATTTTCCAATCAAAGACTCATATATAATTATAGTAAGTTATCAACAATAGTGATGCACCTGATTTAACACTTTTCTATAGCGAGTTGCTCCAAATGCTTTTTATATTCCAAAAGCATTTGCTGTTCCTTAGCACACTGAAATCCACCATTCTTTTCTTTAATAGTACCCAAGGTGTTCTGGTTGTATTTATCTTTACCTTCTTGAGTCATTTTAGCTAGTTCTGGTACTTCAACATAGAAGTTTTTCCTGAAAGGTTCATATTCTATCTTTCCATGATCCACTGGTTCTAGCAGCTTTCTCTGCTTGGTCTGATAGCCAGTCAGGGCAGTCTGAAGATCAACTTCCTCCTCTTCTGAGGAATACTGTAGAGATCACAATTTGTGTGTACATTAGGATTAATGAATTATGATGGTGTTTCATTTTTTTCATTTATAGCGAAACTATTCAGAAGAAACAAGTACTTCTTACTGTATTAGACATGAAACTGAAGACCTGCACTCAGCTTAAGAGGCCCAGTTGTTCCTTCCCCTAATTCTTTCATGTTTCTCCCAAACCTTAACTCTCACCATGTTCTGTATCACTTTCACGACTTTACCAATGCCAACTACCAGCCCTGTCATTCAGAAATAATCACTGCCATACAAAAGAAACAGTAAGATGAAATAGTAAGAAAAAGCAGCCAGCCAGCAGATTGGTGTCACACTGCAGTCACAGATCTGACAGATGTCCCCACCTCAGCTTTGAAGGAGCACCAATAACACTGGAACTGCAGCCACAGAGCATGGCCTGAAGTGGCTGAGTTCCAGGCTTGCAGGTTATTGAGTCTGTGACTCAGGCAAGGCTGTCCCTCCACAGCCTCTCGAGCAGCAAAATACCCACACCCTTCACAGCTCTTCAGGCCAAACACCACACACAACCACAGGAGGCAAGAAGAGGCACTTTGCCTTTTCACAGGAGAAATGCAAAACATTTCCATTACCTCCATTGCATCTTGGTCATTCTCCATGAGCTCCCCTTTCTTCTTTTCTGACTCAGCAGCTGCCTTTTTGGTTGTCACCACGGTTACCACCTTGGTAACAGTTGGTCCAGTTTTCTACAAAAACAGTTAAAAAAAATTAATGCACTATTGTGTAAAACAAAACCCATCCTGTAAAAAACATACAGAATATTTGTACTTCTGGATGCATTATGCTGAGCATTTTTTTTCCCCACTTCCCTCAGTGAAATTTTGTAAGAATAATGCTCGCTAAAACAGTTTCATAAAAACACCAAGAAATGAAAGTTAAAGCAAACATGCATTAAGTGCATCTAACTTCTTGCTTTTTTGCACTTTCGCCCATTTTTTTCCAAGCCATTTTGCTACTAAAACACAAAGTTATCTTTGTCTTTTAAAAATAAGTAATCTTTAACAGGTGATTTTACCTTTTCACTCCCACCTCCACCTTTCACACTTCTCATATTGAACTTCTTGACCTCTTCTTTTACTTCTTCCATATAAGCATCTAAAGGATCTAACTCCTCATCTTCAACCTCATTGCCTTCTTTTTCTCCTTCTGCAGTTTCCTCTTCATCGTCTAATAAGAGCAAAAAAGATGGGGATAAAAGACAGGAGAAGATCTAAGTCCTTATATGTGTCAAATTACTGTCTACCCAAATAATTACAGCCCAGTGTTATTACTATACAATTTTTCCTAATACAAATCTCTCCAGTTGGTTTATCAAAAATGTATCTTAAACCATTTGACACCATGACCAGATTTAGGCTTTGTCATTTTACGGTTCACATTCTGAAGAGTAATTAGATGCTTTAAGATATTGTAATAAAAATATTACTAGGAACAAAAGTATTCTGTTATATATAAAGAGGTTAAATACCATCATCATCTTCTAAACTCCATTTTTTCCCCTGTTTCATCTCTTCGATTTCTTTTTTTAGCTCTCCTATGTTTTCCATTGCCTTCTTGCGTTGTTCTTCCCTCCATTTCTCCACTCTTTCTTTTCGTTTTCTCATTTCTTCTTCTAGTTTGTTCTGATCAAAATTCTATGATAAAAACCAACCAAACAGTGAAAATTAATGGCCGCTGGCTTTAGACTATGCTTCTTTAAACAAATGTAACCATTGAGTGAGCATGCTGCAGAAGACTGGACATCCACAAACTTCCTGGTTTGAATTCTTTATCTTTTAAATTTACAAGTGCTAAAAGCCTCTACCTCAGTGGCCACAGCATTTGTGGTAGCATCTTTATCCTTCTCTTCTTCTTTGTCGTCTTTGTCTTTTTTCTTTTCTTTGGAAACTTCCACACCTTCTGTCTTTTCTTTAGATCTTGATCTGAAAGGTAAGATCAAAGGTTTCTTAGAACATTACAGCTTTTCTCAGGGGGAGGATACATATATGCTGGACAGAAACAGAACTATAATCACCCTGTTATGTTTTCAAACACATCACAAAACACACTGCTTCCCAGACAATCTTTCCATGTCATGGAATTATTTCCTCTAACTACCAGAAATGTAGATGCTAACCCAATCCACTGTCACGTGCTTTTCTCATTTCTTTGCAGACTTCATTTTCAGAGCTCTCACAATTGATACTCCAGTTGTTCTGCACTTTATTTTACACCTCCTTGGAGTCAGCATTTAGAAAAGAGATAGAAAAAATTTCCTGTGCGTGGAATTTCTAGAGAAAGGTAAAGTGATCTAACATATTGCCACAGAAATGTGAGCGTCCCCCTAAACACACAGTCCTGGCTGACAGACAAAAGCCCTTCTCCCTGGGAAAAGCCACTCATGTGATGCAAATGTAACACTTGCACTGAATTCAAAACCCATTTATCACAGGTTTTACTATCCTTGCTTGCTTCCAATTTAAAAGAAAAGAATGCACCTAAACCAAATTTGTGCTAACTTATGACAATAAATACAAAATTCACTTTAGCTAATTGAATCTCATTAAGCTTTTTTCTTTGGGCTATTCTAATACAAAACATATACTTATTCCCAAAGCCTTTGTGATTTCCCGAGTGCCATCACTGCTTTTTCTGTATACAGATTGTTGTTACCATTTATGGACTTCTCACTCATTTTACAGCAGAGCCTGATTATAGTCTGTTTGCAATTATATCTGAAAACCCTATCAAGATACATATAAAAGACAATGACCCGCAGTAAGCTTTCACACATTTCTAAAGCCAAGAACACAAGAATACCTGTTTTCTGTTTTCCTGTTCTTGCTTGGACTGGAGGATCGAGACCGTCTCCCTCTACTCCTGCTCCTCGAGCGC
Organism: Lycocorax pyrrhopterus obiensis; assembly: GCA_014706295.1. Classification (NCBI taxonomy): domain Eukaryota; kingdom Metazoa; phylum Chordata; class Aves; order Passeriformes; family Paradisaeidae; genus Lycocorax; species Lycocorax pyrrhopterus. The sequence continues at coordinate 17,107,825 of JACSVZ010000018.1, forward strand.
CTCCTCTCTCGGCTCCGGGATCGTCTTCTCTCTCGGCTCCTTTCCCTTTCTCTACTCCTTGAACGTCTGACATGCAACAAAATTGTCTTTACTTAGGACATGCTCATAGTATAACTTTAGCCTTCTGTTGAGGAACAGGTTGTAAAAGGAACCCACCAATCATCAAGACCACTAAGAACTTACAAACTCCAGCACCAGCAAGCAAGAAAGCATTTAATAAGCAAAAAGCCTTAAACATAGTGAAATCCATCACGGACGTCCAGCAGAGTAACTAACTGGAGTGGGAGAACATCAATATTCAGCAGACAGGCACTCTTAGATGCTTTGACTGGAGCTGATGTCATACCTTTGACGCTTTCTGTCCCGTGAGCGAGACCTTCTCTTGTCCCTGCTGCGCGACCTCTCCCGTCTTCGATCCCGATCCCTGCTCCTGGAGCGCCTGTCCTCACGTTTCCTCTTGTCTGATGGGGAACGACTCCTGGAACGGCTCCCAGAGCGCCCCCGGGACGCAGAGCGCTTCCGATAATGCCTGCGTGGCACATTGACACAGTGTGAGCACCAGAACTACGTGCAGTTAAAGGCTGTTTGTGAGGTGGTCAAGCAAGCAAAAAAAATTATCTTAATTTCTTGGACTTTTTAAATGTCTAAACTGTGGTAATCATCTTGCCAAACTGATTAGTATACATATTATATGTATTATATACATAACATGCATATACACTCCTAATGATGCTGAAATTACAAGGATTATTTGGTCACGATTTTGTTTTAGTTTTAGATTACTACTACAAGCACATCATGAGAACACCAGAGCATCAAGAACAATTTCCTTTTCAGAAATCCACTGATATCTATTTCATATATAGGAAAAGCTGAAGGCTCTTTGAAGCTATGCCAAAATCTGTCAAGCAAATAAAACTGCTCTTTGTTGCTTTTTATACAACACATGTTTACCCATGTAAAGTAGGTAAACTATACCTCTGCTCAACGGAAAAGCTGTCGCACTGGAATTAAAGAAACATAAACCCCTGAGGATGTGATATAGCTGTGGTCAATGCCTTTACCATGCTGACATCAATAGAAATTCCATAATATCAAACATCACAACAGAAGCTGGCAGAAGTCAGCAAGGCTTGAGGGGTGTGTGATGGAGATGGGTGTCTCCTTTCCTCCCCTCATTAATGCTCTTATCCCAACCACACTGTGGGGCATAGCAGGGCTAGGAATTTTCTAGGAAACTCTTCAGCTGAGTGTACAAGTCACAGAGAGACCTTGCTGTGACCATTTCCTCTTCCTCCAATTCCAGATTTTCGGTCACCATGCCAGAGTAATTACCTTGTTCACTCTCCAGTGGCTCAGGACCCACAGACCCTTCCTCCTAACAAGCCCAGTAGGCATGCTTGAGGAGCAGGAAGGAGAAGGCAAGACTTTAAGCCCCCCAACTCCTTGTTTCACTTCCATTGTAGTATTAAAATAGTTTAGCATTAAAAATAACAGTATATTTATATTTAGTCTATGTTATGCAGTATATTTAGGTACCACATGCATTTGGAGTTCATACAGTAGCACATACACACATCCTGCCTATCACCAGGATAACTGAGTGCAAAGAACATCTGTCAGCATTGAGATTTTTCTCTCCCGTCTCCATCACAAAATGCCATGGGATCTGCTCTATACTTCCTCTCTTTCTAATCTCTTCATTTTAGAGAAGTAATTTTAATTTTTTTTCCTCTACACTGCGCAATAAAGCAAAAAAGATGATTTCAGGTTGCAGAAGCCCCAGTGCGAGGAACATTTCTTCACACCAACCCCAGCCCAGGCAGCCCCCACCCATCTCCACCCACCATTCGTTCTCACCCTCTTACCATTTCTTCACTTTTAAAACTTTTCATACGTTGTAATAGAAAATTAATACAAGTTTAAACCCACTTTCAACATTCTTTTAAGCCCAAACAGAAAAACCATGTCATTTTCAGCAGAGAAGCTGTGCTGTGACAAGCAATGGAGTCCTGCTGGCTGGAGTGCCAGAGCTTTGCTTTCAATTCAGGCGGCTTTAACGGTGTCCTGTACCGCCCACTGCTGCCCCAGCTCATTTGGAGCTAATTTAGATAGACCTGTGGGAGTGCCCAGCTCTGCACTAGATCGCTAACTTGAGCCTAAGTTTGTTGTTAAAATTTCAAGTCATCTACCTCTCTTGGTGTAAATCTCCGTTACAGACCTGGAAGATGTTACAGTGTAGTAACCGCATATGGGGACTGCCGTGTCAGCTTTAGTGTTAAAATCTAATTAAACTAGGAAACAGAGGCATATACCCGACAGCACTTGTAAACTGTGGTATCGGTTTAAAGCCTGATAGGTGTGAGCAGCTCCGTATCATCTGGAGCACAGGCTTGGCCCGAGACACACGCAGCACAGAGGGACATTACTGCCGAGCTGGTTACAACGCTAACCGGGTCTTTATAACAGCTGCGAGAGAGCAAAAGATACGTGATCCTGCATAAATACAAAAGGCACAAGCAAAAACATCTAAAGCAAGTTAACCCCCTTACGTGGCTAATTATGGCATTTTGGAACAAGCCTGCGAAGGCCGGAGGAGCTCCGGGAGCCGCGGGGTCGGTGCCGGTGAGCCCCGGCAACTCGGACGCACCTAGCGCTGGCACCCGCGGCCCCGAGGCCCCGGCCCTGCCCTCAGGGCCGGCTCCAGGCCCGGGCCCTGCCGCGGCGGCCTCAGCGCGCCCGCCGACCGGGAGAGCCCGCGCCACCCTTTGTCCCCCTCACGGCCGCCTCACCGCGCCACGATCCTCGAGCGAGCCGCGATCCCCGAGCGCGCCGCGACCCCCGGCGGGCGAGGCGGCGGCGCCGCTCCCTCACCTGGACTCGCGGCCCATGGCGGCGGCGCTCCCGCTACACGGCGGCAGCCATTCCGCGCCCGCACGGCGAGAGCCCGGCAGGGATCGCCGCCCCTTCCGGCCCGCGCCCCGCGCCGGCGCCCCCCGGCGGGCGGAGGGCGCAGCGCCGCCCCGGGCGCACGAACGGGGACACGGGAACCGACCCCGCCCCCGCCCAGCCGCACACAGCGCTAAGGAAGCGGGTAACAAATAGGCTTTTTAATAGAAAACAATCGGTTTGGCAGTAAACATTAAATATTATTGTGTACACCAACAGAGGTAAGGTAACAACGGAATAAAAGAGATTGGTTTCTTGATCGCCATTTCTTCGTTGAGATTTCTTGATCAAGCACAAGCCCCTCCCTCCATGCAAGAGTATTTACCTGATTAGTGTTAAAAGTTTTTATGGTAAGGATTAAAAATTCATTTCTTTTTGCAGGTACTGGTATAGGGATTTTTCCAATTTATTTGTACGTTTGGGCATATAAATAGAGAATCAGAACAAGTAACTTTTGAGCAAACTCATTATTTACATATCTCAACCTTAATTTAAATTACTTTTATTTCAGTTTGCTGAAATTATTATCTAATATAAATAAATTTAAAGCTGCTGAATCAATATCTGTGCTAATAGACCTAAGTCAGAATTTTCTGCAGCCCAGCCCTGTACACCTGTAATGTAATACTCATTGTAACGTAATCAGTTAAAAAAAACCCATGAAGATGGTCAAATCAAAACATATGGTTCTTGTATTCAGGCCACAAACATGTATCTAATTTAAAAGTCAGAAATGCATCACTAAAATTACAGAAGGAAGCTTTAACAGAGAATAATCAGCTGAAAGCGGAGCCATTTACTTTAGAGAGGTAGAATCAAACACATCTGCTCCCTAGAAAAAACTTCTGCAGGCAAATATGAAGTTAAATATGTGGTTTACCATGCTAAAAATATGCATCAGCCTACACTACCTGAAAGTCCAGATTTTAAAAAGAAAACTACAAGCTGAAAACACGACCAAACTTAGCTTCAGTAAGAGATTTTTGAAATTATCAGCATTTAAGTTGACTACTCAGAATGACACTTCCTTCCTCTCACTGTGCAAAATTCATAAGAGACTGAAAACAAAACAGTTTCCCTTGTAAGTTTTACAAACACTAGAGCAAAGATTTGATACTGCAGGTTGGGTGCCAATATGTACAACTTCTCCCTACGAGATGAACCGTTAACATAAAAAAAGTGTCAGAAAGCACAGATGTGAGCTGCACTAGGACTAGGTTGCTGGAAACTCATGAACAGATGAGATTAGTTTTGTTTCTTCTTACTTTCTGATTAATGACCTTTGTAAGCACCAGGACTTTCTTGTTGGTTTTGCTTAGCTCTTTTCCACAATAATCATCAAATTAAATTAATTACAATCACAAGTAATGTACAGCAAGGCAAGGATCAGGACAACAAAGTGGCAAGTTTCACCAACATTCTCCAGAAGCAGCTACTTGGTTCAACAGTCTGAACTTGAACACTTGAAGAGAATACAGGGATTTTCTTTAGAGCTTTCTTTAAAAAATGGGAACACCACAAAATGAGCAGGTCTTGTTAGCTATAGTCATAGAGCATATACACATATACGGTTCTGCTGAAGGGAACTCTCTTCTTGTTCTCACTGAAAAGAACAAAGGCAGCTTTGTAAATGTTTAAGAAGGAGGCTGAGAAGGGCATCTTCTAACTAAAGCAAATAAATCATCCACTGACACTTGCATCCTAGCCTTCACATTTGTAATACGTAGACACAGTATTTAAATAAACTGAACCAACACAACTGGCAGTCTGGGAAACTGCTCTCCCTTTCCCAAAATGACTGGATTTAAGGCTCCTTTCAAGCATTCCAACAGGTAAGAATTGTAATGACAGTTTAGACCTGCCTGCAAAGTCAGATGTTAAAGGAACACAGTCCAGAAAGCTTTAGTGTAGCTACTGTGTGGAATTCTACAGCCATCATGGTGCTTCAGAGCCAAAAACCAAAGTAAGTTCATGGCAAAAGATAAAAGTAAAGAAATAGACACAAAGGTCTGTGAAAACATCTCCCATTTTGCTGTAGGTGTCCATGGAGCGACTGATCACTTCTGCAGGGATTCCAGACAGGAGAAGAGCAGCGGTCAGTACTGTCGTTTTCACCTTCTTCTCACACTAAAAGGGAAAGAAAAACCAGTCATTTTAGTTCTTCTAATCCAATTCTGCTTTACATGTCACCAATGTTGTGCCAATTTCACACATTCCAAATTTGTTGGTAGGAGTAGCAGGTTTGGATTGATTCTCTCCAGACAGGCTCCAGGATTCACAGCACTTATCCTAGACACAGGTTCCTGCTGTGATGGACCCACCAGAGGCTGAGTGAGAGGCTGGTTAATAGCAGATAAAATTTATCCCGGATATTCCACCTCCTTCACACTACTGCTCCCAGCAGGCTGAGAAGTGAGGCTGGGCAGCTGCTCCTGCATGAGTGGGAACATTCCCAGACACGGGAAATCCAGGTGTAAGAAGCCAAGCCTGGCATCTCCACTGGCAGAACTGGATTAATCTCATCACGCTATTTGGCAAAACACAGAATCCCAGAATGATTTGAGTTAGAAGGGACCTTAAAGCTCATCTAGTTCCAAACCCCTGCTATGGGCAGAGACACCTTCCACTAGACCAGGTTGCTCAAAACCCCATAAATACCGTTAAGTTTTCTAACAGAAAAATTATTTAGAATTGAAAACCAACTGTTGCTGTTTTAGAACAACTGAATTTGGCAGTTTTATCCTCTGAACTCAGAAATGCTCCAAAACCTTTTGAAAGCTGTTCCATCCTTAAGATGAGGAATCCCAAGGATGCAAGTCTAAGAGGCAGGAAAAGGTGACAGAGGCTGAAAATTCTAGTAATTTGATGATACTTGCTGGATATTTTAATTTAATCCAATATAAATTAAGCTTTCAAGAATATTTCTGTGTTTCATGAGAGAAACATGAAGGATAACAAAGAGATTGACCTCACCCAGGTCTAACTGCAGTAAAAGCAAGTTGTGGAAAGGAACCACCTCTTTGAATTCTGAAACTGAAGAGCTGATTTTAAGTACACGAGAAACAAGATCAAGATGTAGCAGATGAGCTGGTGCAAATCTAAGGCTAATTCTCCTGTTTTGTGTTGTGACACATCAGCTTAGAATGACTATTATGATATACTTAACTACAAAACAACTGCTGATTTATTCTGATTTTCTACAAGTAATCTATTATTCCTTTTAAAATGCAAATTTTCCCTTTTAACTATGGATTGAACATCATTCAATCCCACTCTGCACCGCAGACCTGACAAAATCATCAACCTAACAAATGCTTCAGCACAATTACCTGTTGTAAATAAATAAAGCAAGGGGTATAGCAAATCTTGCTAATAAGCAGCAAGTTTCACACACAAATAAATGTCTCATTTCAAGCTGCCATTTAAACCAATACCAGCAGTAGAATGCAGAGTCCTTAAAATCCAACGTTCTGCCTCATTTTTTAGCAAACACTCTCCCAAATTTCTTCCAGATATTACATGCAGAACAGCTGCTTAGCAAAGCAAATAATAATCAGAGAAGAGCATGGTCTAAAGAAAAGCAAGTTTCCTGAAGACATGAAAGAACTACCTGGATTTCCTGGTCAGATGCTTTTAATTAGGCTACAGCTAAACAAGCTGCTAGTCCATGTTTTCACTGCAACTTTAAAAAAGATCTGGACTAAATCTGGAAAGATTAAAAAGTAGTATAAACTATCAGCATTGGTCATTCAACTCTACAGTTTAAAACAGGGGAAGAATACTTCACATGCATTGGTCCTAAAACAATACAATCTAAACAGAAGTTTAAATTGAAAACACTTCAAATTAATCTAATTCTGAAAAAAATATTTTACCTTTGGAAAGTACTTGGACAGTCCCATGTAAGCAAGTTGTAGAGTAAGAAATGGTGCAAATATTGACTGAAGGAACAGAAAAGAATATATAAAAATTAACTTGGTCAGAATAGCTAAGAAACACAGAGATTTAATGCTTCCTAAGTCATAAAAGAAAATTAGTACATAAAAATTAATTTGTGGAACAGAGCAACATCATTCTTGAATACTACAAACCTAAGTAGACAAGTTTCATGTCAATAATAAGGTTCTGCCCTATTTTCTTTGAGCCTAAAGAACTGAAATGGCAGAAGAGAATAGCAGAGTGTAAAACTGAGCCCAGTGTGTAAAACTGAGCCCAGGGATCCAGGAGCTAGTAGGCTGTACCTGCCTCATGCCTCTGTGCTGTTCTGGCAGGCACTGGGAATACTGAGGAACTACTTTTCCCAGGTTGATAAATGAGTAGGATCTACTTATCTTGGGACAACAATTATTCTTAGAATCACAGAATGGTTTGGGTTGAAAGCGACCTTAAAAGCCATCTCATTCCAAACCCCTTCCATGGGCAGGGATACTTTCCACTAGACCAGGTCGCTTCAAGGTCCATCCAACCTGGCCTTGGACACTTCCACAGATGGGAACTCTATTCTTACTCTATTATTATTTGTAGACCCCGAACTAGAGGAGCAGCTGACTCATATGCTCACGAAGATGGGAATAAACTTTCAGGGGACTTAAGATGCAGCAATTATTCCAGTGCATCTGCTCCTGAAACACAACAGACCAAACAAGCTACTCTCAGTGGTTACACAGTGGCTGCATTGGTAGCAGATTAATCTCATTGAACTCAGCAATTTTTTTAGATTTCATACAATTGTTGGAAATGTAAAGAGTGCCTGAAGTTCCCAACTTGGTCATTACCAATATACATCAGCCCCAGATAGTTCTCAATAATTTGCACCAACCAGCAAATCCCAGCAGGATTGTGTCTCTGAACTCACCAGGTACTTGCACACAAAAGCCCTGACCGCGATGGCAAGCAGAGCACATCCCACCAATTTGAAAATGCGGAAAGAGTCAAACTCCTCCGCCGCATTCCCATTCTCTTGGCTTGGCTTCTCACTCATCAGCTGGTTCCTCAGCTTCAGAGCTTCATCAAATCTGGACAGGTACTGCTCCAAGCCGTGTCTCGGTGGCCGTGGTGCAGCCTCAGAGGGCAGGTCTCCCCTGTGACGGTGACGGAGCTCGCCCGTCCCCTCAGTGACCAGCTCTGGGGCTTTACCAAACAAGTCCTTGTCCCCTCTGAGCTCTGCCATGCTGCCTGCATGGTCAGTCGAGCCTGTCACATTACACACAGAGTCACCAAGCACAATCCGCTTGGAAACTGAAGGAATAGGGAGAGAGTTTGATTTATCTTGCTCGTGCTGAAGCTTTGATTCTGTGTGACTTTCATCATCTAAGGAAGAGAAATAAAAACACAGAGTTATGCACACTGGGTACGTGGAACAACACTTTAGCTATACTGGATCAGGATCCTGGGTCTCTGCTTCCAAAGAGAAAAGACAGATTTATGATTAAAGAGGGCACTCTTCATGGAGCAGACACAAGACAGAAAGCTGTGCAATGCAGGTCAGAAGTTGAAGCTGTCAGTCAGCAATGGAGAAATTAAAACACTGAACTTCCTTAAGCAACAGCACTGCATGCATAAGCAGAAAGATCCAAATACATGGATCAACATAAAAAAAAGACAAAGATTTGCAGAAAGTGAATCAACCAGAAGAGCATTAACACCTGACAAATAAGCAGACAACAGAAGTGCACTTTGGCTTGCTGTCTACTGTCAGAGGCAGGGCAGTGTTAACCTGCTCTGTACCAAAACTGAAGACCCATCTTACAGTGAGGGAGGTGATGGCAGAGAACAAAACCCAAATCAAGAATGGGTCTGGTCCTACCGGAGAGCAAGAACCAATCACTTCAGGAGTACTTTCCAGTGTTAAGTCAGACTGATTCATGGCTCATAGGCATCCTTGTAAACCGAAATCTGAGAACTCTTTCCTGACAAGACAGCCTGATTGAAGAATGTACAGAAATATAACTGACCTGCCTAGGAAATGGTTCTGCCAGAAAATTCTGCATGCCAACCACAAACATCTATGTCACTATCCAAATGTGAGATAACTTTGCTATAAAAAGCCAGCTATGAAAGCCAGCAGCTACTGACTAAAAACATGGGGGAGGCTCATCCTTCAACTAAAAAAAACTACTTGCAGTGAAATGACAGCTTATCTGCCCGCTATCTGAGGACAGTGTCGGGCCCAAGTCCCGACCTTCTGACGGCACAGTGATTTTATGGGCGGGTCCCTGGTGGAGCAGGGCAGGTCGTGCTGCTTGAAGCATCCCTGCGAAGGAAGGCGGCACTGAGGGACCGGGAAGCCAGCCGCCCCGGCTCACCAGAAGACCGCGGGCAGCGGTCACGGCCAGAGAGGCTGAGGCGTCAGCGCACCCCCGGAGCCCTCACACAGCCCCGCCGCACCCACCACGGGGCTCACCCTTGCCCGCCGCGGGCCGGTGGAAGCCCATGATGCGGTTGATCCGCTCCTCCGAGTTCATGAGCAGCTTCCTGCGGCGCAGCTCGGCGCGGCGCTGGGACGCCGAGAGCCCCGCGGGGGGCCCCGCGGGTGCGGGCGCTGCTCCCGCGCCGCCGTCCGCCATCCCCGGCACCGCAGGCCCGGCACCACGGGCCCGCCCCGCCCAGCGCGCAGGCGCCGGCACCGCCCGCCTCCAGCCGCCGAAGCGGCCGCCGCCATTTTGCGTAAGGGCAGAAGGGCGGGGCTCGCTGGAAGAGCGCTCCGCGCCCCCTCTCTGACGGCGCGGCGCCCGCACTCAAGATGGCCGCCCCGGCCTCGGAAGTGACGTTACGGCGTGAGAGGCAGTGGCGTGAGGGCGGGAAGGGGCGATGGCGGCGCTAAGGCGGCCCGGGTGACCGTGACGCCCCGAGCCAGCGCGGGGGCTGTCCCCGCTGCACACACAGGACAGCTTTCAACCCTGTCACTGCACCACTGCGGGAGTGACGGTGCACACTGAGGAAACACCAGCAGACAAGCACGGCTCGAGGACGCCAGAACTACGGCCATTATAAAACAGGGAGCGTATTCACTTCTTTCCAGTAAGATAGAGTTGGCATGATGATATTCATCTTTATGTACACTAAAAGTCCGTTACACCTCTTCTTGTGTGCCAGGTGATGAAACTCTTCCCTTACCTGAACAGCCCCCTGGCGAAGCACAGCCAAACCAAATGGCATGGAGAGTTCCCATCAGCACTTCATTGCCTTTGACGGCCCTGGCACGAACAACTTCACTGCTTCACTCACTGGCACTTCCATTAGGAACAGGACTCACCTCGAGATCCCGTACTTGGAGTTCCAAAACCCAGTGCCAGGACAGGTGCTGGCTGATCCCCGACCCACAACCGGAGTGGTGGAGTTCAGCAGCAGGACAGTGTGATGTGTATTGGGCAAAAAACCAGAGCTGACAAGTCCAATTAATATTTCTACAATATTGAAAGAGAGAATTCTGTATTCAAAACCAGTTAAATACAGAAGTCAGACTACCAAGTTCATGCATTAACTCATCTATGATGGGCCTGCCAGAAGCAGGAGTGACAACATCTCAAAAAAATTTGCAAGCATTAAGATGGAATGGCTTTTACAAAAAAAGCTGCTGAAAGAATGGGATGTTAAATGACAATACAAGATTACCTAAAATAAAATTGATCATCATCTTGGAATGCTGCTGAAGGCTAAATTCTAACCATCACTGTCAGCTGGCTCCTGTGACCAACATGGTATTTATCTCAATTGATTAAATACATTGTTCTATTTTTATTTATAAGAAAGGAGTGATGGACTTGCATGAGTTCTTTCAATTAATTTTATTGAGTAGCCAAATCTGATAAATTAGCACAGATAAAATAAGCATTTGCATGTGTTACAAATGACTTTTTACAGGAATAAAACAGTGAAAATTACAAACTGTAAAAAGGAGGACAAGTAAATCCTGTCTCAAATTCAGAATGGGGAAGATTTATAACTTCATACTGAAGATCAAATGTTTGAGTTCAGAGAACAAAGATTTAATATTACAATATTATACACTACTTTACAAAATTAAATTTACTATAAGGATTACATCCGTAATAGTAAACAGAACCTTAAAATCACATTTACTGGTCCCTTAACTTAACAGCCATTCTGCATCTTTGATTAAATTCTGTTAAGAAATTAATTCTAAATGAATAATTCTAGTTATTGCAACACAGTCTATATGGACTTAAGACTCAAATATATTAAATTTAAAACAATAATGAAAGCAAAGTAAAATGGATGGTAACAATGTTGGCTGAACACTAATGTGTCAAATACAGAAATAGTTTAAAAAAAAGTGTCCAACTACAAAAATAGACACACCTCTACACATTTACAATGGTAGAGTAGTCATGCTGAGATCTAAGTACCAGAGCCACTCTTGCCTACTTTTGCAGTCCACCTTCAGTGTGCTCATTTTGCAATTGTATGTAAAATGAGAAATCACAGGTAGTGTGTGTGTTCATGTTCCCTGTATTGCCGTTACAGCAGTACAAGTGAACCAGCAGGCCTTCCCCACTGCGAGGGAATACACTAACAAAGTTCAATACAGAATTTCTTTCAAAGTGAAGAGAACTCAGAGAGGGTTAAGTCTGACTCATTTATCATGCTTTGCTCTGTAAAACTTAGGGACTCAAATTCAAACTTGTTAACTGCCACAAAGACTGATATCTTGAGCCATTAGTCTGGTGTACATAAAGCAACGAGGCCATCTCGAGTATTTATGTTTCTTAAAAAAGGGGATATAGTAGCAAAATACAGTCACAGTAAGAAACAGACTTTGGGTGGGCTATTCGATGCAAGGATGGTTTTCAATTCAACATCTGAGTGATAATATACCCAAAACACAAGGTTTAGGGCAGAACCTATGCAAGTGCAGAGGTTCCATTTATGATTTAAGAGACCCCTTTCCCCCTCCCTGCAAAAAAAATCAGACTGTCAAAACTTAAAAGAAACCTCTTCACTATGACTAGAAACTGTGCAATTCTCTGAAAAGCAGTTCAAGTAAATATATTCCTGTTTGCTAGAGAGGCAGCAGACAGGGAAGCTTAAATTGGTTCTATAATAATCTTTTCATGCTGTTTTAGCCATTGTTCTGAACTTTAGCTTCTCGTGCTCAAGCAGCAAGAACAACTTCTCCCAAGGAACTCCTCCTCCCCTAAAGTAAGGCAACTCCTGACAATCATGTGCAGCTATAGCTTGAAATGGGAGCAAATGTTTACCCAAATGTTGACCCTACTGACATTTTTACCTCCAAATGTCCTAAGCACAGTACATTTGACCACTCACAAGTGTTTTACCTCTTCAAGTTACTTGCCCCAGAAAGTTTTGCAAGACCTTTAAGTTTACCACTATTAAATAAAAAAGCAAACCAAGATTTTTCCATATGCAACACTTCCATGGCCATTGGGATACAGTAACTTAAATACTCTTTACATTGGTAGCTATCAATGATAGCTTAATCTTCAGAACAGAAGAATTATCAATACACTTCTATAAAATTATTTAAATATTTTTTGTATATAAATTTTCACTTCAAGTCTGATGTCAGCTTCGATCTGTAGCTCTGGCAGGATCTGAGAGTATATTTAAAGCTTTTATTTGGTGCACACTGGCCTTAGACCTAGGCTCATTACACAGCTGCAGCAAAAACCCCTTTTTTTTGAAAACTTCAGGCATGTCTGCAACCATATACAAATCTTCAAATGCAATATAATAATTCTGTTCTTGGAAAAATAATTTCCAATTTTCTTGTCAGAATATTCAATGTTGCAGACCGACATTTGGTCTGAAGTGCTGCCAACAAACTTGCTTCAGAAACACACCAGATCTGAGGAGCCCAACATTCCTTAATGTCAACAAGAGCCAAAAGTCTACTGAACATAAACCAAACAAAATCTGAGATAACCTTCCTTGCCCTTCCCCTCCCACACCATTCATAAAATTGAAATTAAAACTATTCCTTCTACTGAAGAAAAGCAAAGCTTACCATCTACCTAAGTCTACTTTTGCTGCCAACTCAGCCAATGACTTTTTAAAATCTGTCTCATGTAGGACCCACTCTTCCCCATTGTTTTTAAAATTAGAATACTGACTTATTAATAGCTTCAACAAATTCATCCACCTTATCCAGGTTAAGCTTACCTTTAGTCCTATTAGCCATAATCCAATCCAAGCACTGGATTCTACACTTCATAAGCATTTGTTCATTTCACAATGAACACTTCTTTCATTGCTACTTTAAGCATTAAGATGAACATTGAGATGCTCTGTCTAATCACTGGATGCACTTAGAAAGAATTTCCCTGCAAATCATGATCAGTATTGTGAGGTTTTATATCTAGCAGCAAAAAAAAAAAAAGCAAAAAGTTACAGAAATATACATTTTGAACAACAAAGAACTCTTTATTTTACAAAATGTATTTCACCTTTGCAGTATTGCCTTTGTAAATGTACTTCATGCTGCAACTACTTAAAGTAAAAACACGATTTGCAGCAAATTAAAGGTGCTCAACCAGTTCCAACAGTTTGATTTTTTTTTAAGGTACAATATTATGTAGTTGCACATTTGATTCTCAGATGTGGTCCTTTATTTGCTTTAGTTCGTTGAAATCACAGTGAGAACTTCTCATCAACTGCCTCAGGCCACAGATTTAATGAAGATATTACAAGCACAATCATTCTTTACTGCAAAATCTTTCCTTAAAGAAGTGAGCCAAAAGCTAGTGTTTCATTTATTCACTTGCTGCTGTATATGAAGGAGGAATTCATAGTATGATAAGGCTGATTCTGTTCTGTCTTCAATCATATTTTGCAGAAAACTTGATTTCAATGGACTCTCATCCCTTAAAAACAAAAATATAAGTGTTTGAGTGAAATAAACATTTGCCAAGGGCTACTGTGCATTAATAAAGTTACAGGTCAAGTGGCAAGACATTTCAAGAGCTTAAGAACATATGAAAAGAGGATGTCAAATAGCCCTTAGTAGTTATTAATCCTGAGAAGTGCTCTTACCAGCATTTACTTCATTTATCTGACATTAACTAAAGAGTCTCCTGTGACATTTAGTCTTTTGACATTCTAATTTGAGACAACTCATAAGTCATGTCTGTAGTCAAATCTGTCAGCACAGCACACACTATCGTTAAGAATTCCATTAAGAAAGTTCACTATATGATATCCAAGTATGTCTTGTTAACAGGTTGCTGAAGAAGCAAGAAAACTGTTAAAAACCACTTACTTTATTATATATAGTATAGGAAAGAAAGGTCTCTGTTCTCTCAGCCAAGAAATGAAAGCTTGTGTTCTGATGGATTCTGCAGTTTCAAGTTCTGGGAGATGTGTCTGAAAGGCAAAGGGTTTCATTAATACAAACAGGGTATTTTTCAGAAAAACAGTAAAAGGAACACTTAAACTAGCCCAATTCATTAGGCATAAAGAAAATCCAGACAGATACATTTTGTGATGTATAGTTTCAGTCTTGTCTTCTTCAAAAGGGCTTGAAACAGTCAACAGCACTAAACTGCTATCAGCTGTCAGAATGGTGATGACTGAGCTGTGATTGATTCCTGTTTTGTTGCAGAAACTAAAGGATTTCCCACTAACCCACTGTGCTGTTTGCAAGGGTTCCTAGTCTGCTCCCACAGGTCTGAGAAACTCAATCCTTGTCAGCCTCTTCCTACTGTGTTTTCATAGGGAGAAACTCCAAGAGGGAACGGAAATTATTTCTTTCCTTGAATCTGGATCGATACCACTAGAGGGCTAGTATCTGAGTAGTGGTATTTTAATTCTCATGCAAATGATATTCTGGCAGCACTGTACGACTGATGTACAGCAGAGCAAGCACATACCATATTCTGTGGTATTGAGCCATAATTTGGAACTCCAAGGACTTGGCTGATAAAGCCCTGCCCACAGTTCTTCCCGATCCACAGAAACATCACCTGAAAGACACCCATCAATAACAACATTAATCCAACCCAAAACACACCTCAGCAGTCTTGTACATATTTTGGGTTCTCCAAAAGAACACACCAAGTAAATTTGGATACTTTTTAAAATCCCCAGCACCACACAACTTACAGAGCCAGCATCCATAAGATAAGCACCATCCCTACTCAGCTTCTCCACTGACAGCTGGAGAAGGGGTGGCTGAGGTATAGTTCTGTCATTTATGTTAAGAGCCCCCTAAAGGAAGAAGAAAAACAGTGGTTCACATCTCGATGCAAAGAAACAGGAAGAGAATGTTAAATAAGAGTAGGATCTATTACACTGAATACTGGAACTGGAATGTTTTTCTCAGTTTAACTTAAGTCCAAGTGCGCAATTTACTAATACATCTCAATGTTTTATTTAGAGAGGGTGAATTTAATCAAATGTATCTTAGTTAATTAGTTCTAGAACTGGAATATCCCATTTGTTGTGTACCAAAGATGTGATTTCTAAAATTGTTCAGGGTTTTACATAAACATTCCCTGTTCTCAAAACTGCTTGACATTTTAAAATAAAGGAAGCTACAAAGGGACAAAAACCACATTATGATGTCTTAATGTATATGGGATTTATAGCACAAGATAATGACACAAGGCAAAGATGAAATAAGTTAGAAAAAACCCTCCTCATCCATCCATAGCAAAGCACGGCTTCTCTCCAGAATTCATCAGTCCAGTTCCAAATAACAAATGCATACATGCAACAAGTGGGAGAATATGAAACATTACATTTTAGCTGTGCAGCTTTAACATGGAAAACTTGGGAGATTTTTAGCATTTACTTTCACATCACACAAATCTTTGAGATCAAACAGATTATGTAGCAAGGCAAAGACTCACCTCATCTGTGAGATTATCGACTCTGTACAGACTGGGATGCGTCATGAGCATGAGGTAAACAAGGGGCTGGTTTTTCACCTGACACATGGTAAAGATGCGTTCATCCAAACGTGTGTTTGTCCCAGTTTGAAATGCTTTCTGCAAACAATCAGTCATTTAGTTTAACCATTAAAGCAAAGCAAAATAAAGTGAATTTCGCACATCACCTACTGCTTATTTCTAACTTACTTAAGTTTTAGAAAGGTGTCCTAAGTGTTTACTCATGGTCTTTTACTTCTGCTATTTTACTTCTCCATAGTTCTCTTCAGTGTTTCACATATAAATCATAGAAGTCTCATTATTCCCATTTCTGGATTTTAGAATTAACCTCAACCATCAATCCTTTCTAGAGAGCACTACAGCTGAGATGAAAGCACCCTGCAATACATCTCTCTTAACATACACCTCAAAAATGCTACTTGATGAAATTTAAAAGAATAAATATTGGAGCAGTTTACAATTGGCCTCAATGTACAGAATCTTAGGTCTGTATTTACAGGAAAGAAATACTCCTGGCTTGTTGGGACCAAAAATACAGCTATAAATCAAAGTAGGGCTCACTCCTCCCACTTGACTGGGTCAAACGCTTATCAAGCCTAAAAAAGTTCAGTATGAACATGCTGCTTAATTCCTAATCAAGATGTATGAATCCTAAACTTCTCTTTGAAACAGAAAACCAGTTCGTCCAACACTTAAATGACTTCTAGTATCAGTTCAGGGAAATTAAATTAAAAAATACTTACGTTGAGCAAATACTGTGAAGTGCTTTAAACCTACTGCAAGAACAGCCAGCCAACTTCCTCTCTGCCACCCACCCAACTCTCTTCTAATCTACACTGAACTGCTGTGTGGATCTGCATTTCCAGAAATGCACAAAAATGAGATTCCTGAGAAAACACTATCAACTACCCTGACACATTCTCTTCACCAGTCAGTGTCTTTATTATTTTGCTCTTCCAGTGCTTAAAACATTTGTACTTTTGGTTTTACACACACTTCTAAATTCCTGCTTTTAAACTAAATCATTCTCCATCAAAGCATTGTCCTTTTACTTCAGGCTGACCTGCCAAACAGAATCATCCTCTTACCTGGCTTCCTTTCCCCTCTTACCTGTTTTAAGAGTGCCAGTATATAAAGTGGGAAGAGCCGCAGTGAGTGGGGAGCTGTGAGCCCAGGCTGTTGGATGCTCAGCACAGATGAGCGATAAGCAGCTAAAGAATCTATCACTGCATTGACCAAGGCATCCCGAGCATCGCTCAGCGTAGCAGAAACGGAGCGGTCCACGGCTAAACACAGAGTACAAGGCTCAAATAAGAGGCGCTTCCTCCCTTGGCAGGAATACAGTCACATACATTAACTTCTCTCATTTTATCATATATGTTGATGCATCTTAAGCTTTTACTACATTCTAGGGGAAGTCAAGTGCTTCAGAAAAAAGCTGGGGGTCCATGATGATGCACCAGACTAAGACTAAATCCATGTGATTATACACAGCTCTACTGATCCTTTACCTAAGCCAAGCATTAAAACCAAAACTCTTTTATGTTTGCAACTTAGAAAGCACTCTTAGAACAAGGGAGAACCTTTTCTTCTAATGCCACATCCCAGAGGGTTATTGCTCAGAGCTTTAAGGATACGATCCACGCATATCCAAACAAGCTCTTAGCACACTCACCCATGTTGGCCAAGAGCCCTGTGATGGCCTGCACATCTGCCCCTAGGTACACATCACTCAGTGTTGTGACAACAGGCAAGCACATGGTGTGGACACGAATTCGTCTTTCACCTGCAAGAAAAGAAAACTGTAGCCTCGATCCTTGTTTTATGAAACAACACTACAAATGCCACTGTTGGCTCAATTTAACCTTACCTTTGCTGGAGGTATACAGGAGAGCTGACTGAAAAGAAACAACTTGCATATCAGTAAGACTCTCTTCCACTGACATTTGCACAGCGTATCCCGCATCTGGGTTTACGTTGGGTAATGACAACAAGTCTGTAGATCGTACAAAGAAGTTCCCATGGAAAGTATGAATGGAAAGACCTATAAGATAATAATGAATCAGTTTGGGTTTTATAGCTGGAAAGTACAGGCACCATATAAAGATCTGCCATCAATGTCGATGACTCTGTATTGAAATGTTCCCTCTCAGTGAAATACATTATCTTCAGAAAAGGTAAATACCGCAAACTGACTACTGATCCAAAGAATCCATAAAGCCTAGCAGAAAGTGGGAATTAGCAAGGCAAATCAATGCAGAGTAGTAGAAAGTATCTAGATTATAAAAACAGTCCCTTGTTGAAATAGCAGTCCAGCAAAATTTCCAGTTTTGACCATTATAAAATGGAACTTGGATGCCAGAAAACACACTGCAAATACAGTCTTTAAAAAATTGTCTTATCCCTGAATTTTACTTTTCTAATCTTTGCCTTTAATCATTTAAGCTTACAAAATAGCTAGAATACCAAACAAAGAAAATATTCCCAAACAGCAGCAAACACCCACTTCCCTCTTCTCCACCCCCCAAAAATCTAAGAAGGTGAATTCAGACCTTTGGTGCATCTTATCCTCATGACAGCCTCAAACCCAATTTTTCTAGTTAAATATCGCTTCAGTTCCTTTTGCAATTTCTCCACCTGGACAGGGTTGTGTTTATGATGGTAAGATTGGTAGTAGTAGACACTACCTGCAGAATACCTTGATATACAACCTGAAACAAAAGCAGCATACATTGGAGAGTGCAGACAGTTGCTGCTGCAGTCTTTATATTATTAAATTGTTCACACCTGCAAATTGCTCAGATACACAGTTACAGACCTGCCTACAGACACAGATGTAACACAACTGTATCTTCTAGTATGTGATAGTTTCAGGTGTGAAATAATTTTCCACTGACCTGAAATTGCTGTCACTTGAAAGTTTGGTAAAAGAGAGAAAAATAATTAAAATGCTAATAAAACTTGCTCTAAAGACAATTACACTGATGGTTAAAAGGCATAAAGAGGAAGAAAGTATTTCAGCTACTTACATCAGTAGCACAAGAATCCTGACTCACTAAGGGAGGACATGAGACTAAGTAGGTTAAATTAGGACTGAAAGATTACATTCTATTCACTGTCACTGCTCAGCAAGGATAAATTTGCATCTTGACACACTAGATTAGTTCAAATCAGGTTCATCTACTAAATATTAATGCAGATTCTAATGTAGCATTTGCTCAAAATACAAGAGTTACATGCCCCAAAACAGGTTGACATGACTTACCTAGAGAAGCCAAGTCAGAATATTGCCCACTAAGAAGAAATAAATCCACTGCAACCTGCTGCCCTGAGCAGTCCAAGGCCAACTTCTTGTAAAAATCAGTCGATGGTGTCAGGTGTATATCCTGTTAACACAGTCGAGTATTACAAAATACAAAGGATTCAGATTGATTCATACATTTATTGCCTGTTTTCAGGGATACTAATAATCAATTCTACATCATTGACTAAAAATATCTTATTAAAAAAAATCAGGTAATTAATTTGTGCTTATATTGCTTGGTTTTTCTTTTGTTTTTTCTACAAGTTTAACAAAGGAGCAAGACAAGCACAAAATTAACCCAGAAGAGGCAATCCCAGAACCACCTACATGCACAGAACAGGGTTATTAGTACTATCAACCTTTTTGCTTTCCGAACCTTTGCTGTTGCTCTTTGGTTTGGCTCTTCTCGTGACTTTAGTGCTCCCATTCCCACAGATGGGAGCTGTGTCTGGAAGACAGTGATTCTACCTCCAGTGGGGGACATCAGTTTAAAGGCAGCCTGTAATGCAGGCCCCAGAGCACTCTGAGTTTCCAGGGACTTAGTAAACATCTGTGGCAATGTCTTCAACAGATCTTGAATTAGCTACAAGTGAGAAAACAGTGTTAGGCCTATGAGTCTTCATGGTTTTCTCCTTTATATAGAGCTGATTGCTGAACATAACCAAGTATTAACACTTCTAATATTAAGGTAGTAAAGAGAAAGTCCTAGAAAAATTGAAGTACTGTCTTGTTTCAGGTTGGCAAGAATTTACAGTGACAGAGATGAAAGACCTCTTTTTTTTGCCTCACACCTGGCATTTGAACAGCAGGTGTTAGTGAGCATTAATTAATCAAAAAATTACCAAACATATCCCCATCTACGTAAATGTCACTAGTTATGTAAGAAAGTCCTTGCTTCTTACCTCTTTATTTTCATTCAAATTTACTAATAAGTTTTCTGGCATTGGTATAAATACATCTGAAAGGGAAAAAAATTATTTGAGTTATCTTTTAAAAACACATCAAGCTTCCCCTGACTTTGCCAACCATCATACTTATTGGAAAAAATACACAGTATCAGTGTACTAATCCATATAAACATAATTATGTGGATTTCTTTTTTTCTCATAAGCATTCCTGTGGCTAGAATCCCATGTTAGAGTAGCAATCAACAGGGCTGAAGGATAATCAAGATTATTAAATAAAATCACATAGTGAATATTTCCAGTGTTCATTCTACCCTGCCCAATAACATCCGGTGAAAGGTGACTTGAAACAAAAGGCAGAAGGACAAGCACTAAGCACCAGCCACCAGAAAATCTATAGAAATGTATCCAGCATCAGTATTTGGGATTTCAAGAGGAATCTAGAGAACTGTACAAATTAAACTAGAAGTTAGGAAGACTGTCTTCATGTCTGAAGCCATGAGCAGCCATAGCATTGCTCAGACATCAGGGAGATATCTTCATAAACAAACTCACACATATGGTACTTCTAAAGTCATTACTAGAGAGATTAATGATGTGATCTAGAAACTCCCACCAGATACATATTTTTAAAGGCTGTCATAACCAGAAGTCATTAATAGGTACTGATGACAAAATTTATTTCTGCATACCTTCAATATCTGAAACTATAAGCATCTGAGGCTGAGAGAGACCTTCCTGAAGACTGTAGAAATGGATTGTGCTGTCAAACGTTATGAAGCCTATTTTTGTTCTAGTGTTCCCAGGAAGCCTGAAAATGAGACATATGGTATTCAACGAGATGAAATTTAGTTTCTGCAGGCTTTTTTTTTTTTTTTAAACATCCACTGCATCTCTCCATGGTTCTTACCAAGCAGTTAGTTTAACAGCTAGACTGGAAGAACTTCTCTGAGTCATTTTGGACAGAACAAAAACCACAACAGAAAAGGAACTCATGGTAGAGTCACCTAGCAGGTATGTGAAAACCTTTTAAGAGGGTAATCAGCAGTGGAAGAAAAGGAAGAAATAAACTACAAAATACCAACTAGTGTTTATATAAGTTCAAATAGTATGCATTTTATGAAAAGTTTATTAGATGTATGACTCTTTCCAGCAAATACTTATCTAAATTTCAGGTTTTAAAAAATACAGTTCAAAATATATCATAAACATGATGCTTATATTCTTTCAGGGATTGGTGAAGCATATAGGAAAGAGTCAGACTGAAAATCAAGCCTTAAAATTACCTTTTATACTGGTGTAGCTGTGATGGGAAAAAGACTACAGCTTTATGATACATTTTAACACAACACTGGCCATTGCTAGCCCACACTAGGAAACTTGTCTTCCAGACAGAAAGGACTGGCATGTTGGTGTCTATCACAAGTTTCTTAAGAGGAATGAAAATTGGAGATTTTAAGAAAAAAGTACTTACGAGTCAAGATTGTCTAACAAGGTCTGGCAGACTGTATTCAAGTATCCTGTCTCTATTGCATTGTGAGAGACATCAAACACAAAGAGGTACACGGGCGGCTGAGGTGGACGCAGCTGAGCAAAGAAAAGATTAACTTTAATTTTCAAATAACATTTGTTAGATTTGCTAGATTGGGTTTATTCTTTCCAATGCAAGTTTAAACTGTTAAAACAGCATGCAGATGATAGCTAAAATTTCTGAATGCATTTGCCTCTTATTTGGTAATACCAGAATTCTAGTTTTCTTCAGAAGATACCTACATATTCTAAATACAGAACAACTTTGACATCATAAATGTTTAGAAGTGAACTCTCTGAAGTTCTCCCCATGAGTTCTTGGATACACTCCTTAAGGCAACAGCTGTTCTACTGAACTGGAAAGCATGCTCTGAAACAAAGCTTTCTCTGACTTCCCTCTGAAAATAAAACAAAGGGAAAGAATAAGTAAAAGTAAATAAAGCCTTACCATGTATTCAGATGGAGCCATAAACTCAATAGTAGCATTCTGGACTTCAGGTCTTTTATGAGGTTCTCCATAAACTCTTGTCACAGGATTATACAGGAATTCTTCAGGAACTATGCAGATATGTTTATATATTAGTATTTCACAGTAGTATTAGTTGTGCTACATTTTAAAACAAATATATCATCTCTGTTGTGGCTGTTGGGCAACACGTGGAGAACTACACTCGGCAGTGTAATTCACTTACACTTGTCACCTGCAAGGATACCCTGAGGGACCACTTGGGCTTATTGTGTTTCTTCAGGGACACCACTGTCACTGAGAAGCATTTCTCAGGACTCCCAGAGTGACCGACAACAATCCCCCTACTGATGTGGCCAACAACACTCCAGTCTCAAAGGCCAAGGTGGAAAAGGTTAATTGCAACACTTTAAAGCACATTTAAAACTTACCATCATTCACTCGATAGCACAAATTGCATTTCCATCTCCTTTGGTCTAGGAAGCTGACAAAAGGGTTAATGTATGTCCGGCAGGAACGGCATCTCACAATAATACTGGAAGTGACCACTGGCAATTGCTGGAAAAGAAAAGCTTCCTGTTTTAAAGCACCCTCACCCTGCAGCTGTTCATTTGTGGTAACACCACCACCTACACTGTCCTGGCTCAAAGAAGGAGTACTTCTGCATCCTCACAGCATCCCTGCAATTCCTTAATACAACCAGTAGGAACTGAGCTCTAACATATTTGACTGCGTAGATTCACTTTCCAAGCCTCTAAATTTTTGAATTTTACACTGATGGTTTAAGACCAAGTCCTGCACACAATACAAATCAAAAAGCAGAGGGAAAAAAGCCCACATCTTTGAAAAATTAATTAAACTGAGAAAAAAACCAGAGTTTAAGAGAGACACTGCTAAATTCAAAGTCTCCTGGCTATCTCATGACATCCAAATCCCTTCAATTTTGTCAAGTCTTGAGTTTAGTACTAGGTCTGAAATGAATAACTACAACTGATACATGACAACCTGGAATTTAGATGTGTTGCCTTCTATCACAGTCCAAATTCTGTGTTGCCTTTAAGCTTTTGGTTTTTTGAGGTTTGGGAGGGTTTCTTCTTTATTAAGAACTGAGACCTGAAGGTTTAAAAATGGTAGGGAGAAATAATTCAGAAAAATTACAGTGATCTGTATGGAAGAAGGAAACGCCAGTTACTATGGTAGTTCTTCTGGGCCAAGATACCTGCCCTTGTTTTATAATTCATTGTCCATTGTCTGGACTCTAGTAAAGGCATAGTTGATATTTCAGCATGTAAAGTTTTGAATATTTCTCATACCGACAAGTCTTTGAAAGGATGAAGCAGGAGCCCCAAAGGAAGTTTGGCTTTATTCAATAAGGCCTGAGTTTGAGGAATGTTAGTCAGGGTACAGCGGAACAACCTACATGGAGGACAAAGGGTTATTTTCAGAGGCTTTCAAATAAATTATGATTTCATTAGTACAGTATATTTTTCTAGAGCTGTTGCTGGTGAATTTCCATTTCCAGGTAAAAGATCATCTCCATCTCTGTCAAATAATTTTGTTTCTGTCTGAGCTTGACCCACAGTACATACTTTGAGTTCTTATTTTATACAAATACTCTTTACACAGAACTGAGTGTCATTTTAGTCACTCAAGTCAAAGTTCAGCCTAACAATACTCAAAGTTGCACCAAATCTTTATATACTAAATGCTATTTTGGAATAAATCAGAACAGGCAAAGTTTAAAAAGCGGTTTTAAAAACTTAGTAACTATAAACAACCCCACAATCATTTAATGAGTCTTGAGCACTCAGCAGCTTCCACAAAGAGCAGAAGTATGTGGCATTTTTGCAAATCCTGTCCAGCTTGTTTGCATGAACAACGTCACAAAGGCACTGTTATTTCCTTTATCTACCATAAAAATATTTGCAAAGCAGGAGTCCCTGGCTATACACAGTTTGGTTGGTCTCCTCAGAGAGAATAATTGATTAACCAATTGCCAGTCTCTTGTTTGAAATTTTATTTGCTCCATTGTTTTAAATGGTTACTTTCAATACAGAGGTCACCCATGTTTCTTCATGCACAATCTTTTTGGTGTACCTCCCCTGACTGAATTAACTCACATTTTATATGTTCTCATCCATACCCACTGCCAGGCATAAAATTTTTGTACTGTACCTATCTATAGCTGCTCTGTAAGCAAACTTTTCCTCATACTTTCTACACAGATGATTTTCCCCTCCTCAAAGTTAAACCCACTTACTGCATTTATCTTAACACAGTGAAGCCCATTTTCAATATTTTTTTCTCATAAAATTAAGAAAATATTTTGTGAAGTTATGTTTATAAGTAGGATTTTATACTTCTATTTTGATGAATTATAGCAAATGCATAATCTTACTCAGGGTTGCAGTTGAGCTTCTGGATGTCTTCATGCAAGTTGGGGACAGGAGCCTTCAAGAGGGTGGTGGGAAGAATATTTCTTTCTTGAAGAAGATTCACAGGTCTTAACCCTTCCTGCTGTAGACTCAGGCCACCCATTGATGCAGTTAAGTGATGAGGGCCCAGGGCAGGCTAGAGTCAAGTAATATTTCAAAAATTAGCACCAATTCTTTGGATGAAACCCACAGTCCATTTAAAACCACATATATATAACCCTTTCAGTTTGTTTTGCTCATGTACTATCTGCCATTGCATGAATGTATTTAGAAATACTGGTTGTCACATGAACTTGACTTATGCATGTAACATAATAGAAGTTAAAAAGTAGCATAACATGGCTATAAAGCTCTTGAAATAAAGAGACTCAGCTGGTGACAGTGTTGGTCAGTTCACTTTGAAAGTTCCGGGAAAAAAAAACCAAATACTTCAGCTAACAATAACAATGCCAGGGAAGAGAAACATGCCAAAAGCAACTGAAAGTTTCAAAAGAAACATCCTGAACAGATACGAGGGTGGAACACTTCACAAAGAGCTGGCACACGGCTTTTCCAAACTGGTACCAAGTCACAGGCAAAAGCATTAATTCTGGGCTATGTCTGTCCTCTTGAACAAATGGTGCCCAAACAGGGAACAAAATAAGCAGCACCCAGGGATGCACAACACACACCAACCATCACTTTTCTTTACCCACACCACCCCACCAGAGGTAGTACTGAGATAAAAACCAGACAATCTTTACCTGGTGGAAATGTTTTGATCCATCTGGATATTGCAAAGCAGATGCATTCATTCCTGGTGCTCCAGGTGGAGAAGTATGTTGGTAGCCTGGAGGTAAGGCAGGGTAAGAATACCCAACACTTCTATTTATCTTAAGATTCGGGGCTGCAGGAGAGTGATGTGGAGTTGCTGGAAGCAGAGTAGACAGATACTTAATTGCTGAAGAACTGTATCTTACTTGAGGCATTAGTACAACAGGAGAGCTGCCTGCTTAGTTTCTAAGGGTAAAAAATACAGCTGCTGTCAACTTTGCAAAGGTTTTCTCACCCACTTTACATACTACAGGCAAAGACATGCTAATTGTCAGTGCTTCAAATTTTGTATTTAGCTTCAAGACAGGCATTGAACCAAGTATATATGTTTCTACACCAATGCTTAAACTTCTATCTTTCCCAGACTCTTAGAAGTTACATAATAATGACAACCATTTTTACTCCCAAAGCCTTACCCGTGAGGCCACCACCTTCAATTGCGTCATAGCTGTTTTGCACTACAGACCCATCACAGGCAGCAGATCTGGCATCACCTTTTAACAAAAACAACCACAGGAAAAATTTGCACGAGTTTGAAAAAGTTTTAGTGAGGTAACTGCAAAAAAAATCCTACTTGCTGGATGAATATTAAGACAAGCACAGTTTGAATCTACTTTGGTTTTGACCCAGGATGAAACTGAATTAAATATACACTTTGGCCTCTTTCTCACACACACATCCCCTGCAGAGGTTAGCTCAACAAAGGACATTCATAAAACATCACAATCTTTTTTTTTAAAGGAAAACAAAAGTCCTTACACTTCCGGTTGAATAATCTTTTATGATTCCTTTAGATTAAGGATTTGCCACAGCTTCCAAGCTGACATGCAGTAAAGGGTCAAGGGACATTCCCTCCTCAGCAGAGGAAGTCTCTTTAAGCTAGCTGCAGTTTCCCAAGAACCCTGAAGAACCCTTTCTACTGATAGTTCACAGAAATGCCAAATTCCCTACGCTTACACACTTAGTCCACTACTGCTCACCAAACAGCAACAGCTCTGACACAGTCACGTACCAGTCAAGATAGAAATTCAATCTAAGACAGGAAAAACCTTGAAACTCAAGAGGGTGCTTCCAAAGAACAGTTTTTGGTAAGCCAACTATATCTAAATATACTAACACAACTATATATTGCTAAGGAGAAGTAGGTACTCTATTTTTATTACAATTTTTTATTAAAATCTTCAAAGATGACCCAGTAAAAGGAACTTACATTACACACTGAATCTTGCTAGCAGCAGTCAACCTGCTTCATAGACTAAACATTTTTATCTCTCCAGGGCTCTGAAAATGTTTCTCTTCATTATGAAGAAAATATTTTCTAAGCAAAAGCTGTTTCTAATGCATTTCATACATTCCAAACTAAGCTAAATCTCAATAGACTATTATTGTATTCACACAGCTACCACACACAAGAAACTGTCAATGTGAACACGCAAGGAATCAACAGCTTTGACAGAACTATGTATGTAAAATTAAAGCTGCCAACTCGCATGTGGCCCCATCTAGCATGGGCACTAAATGCCAAACAACTGGAGTCTGTCTGATACAGAGCCCTCAGGAGTTCTTAAACAATGGCATATTTGTGCAGGGCCCACAGGAGACACAAAGTCAGGTATCTGCCTACAACAGCTGACACTTCACAGCCTCTAGTAACTTCCTTCAGAAAACTAACAAATGCAAGGTGTACTGTTTTTGTGATTTTACACAAAGAATAAGGTACAGCTACATAAACAGCAAGGAAGTGCAAGGTCCACATTTTAGCTCTCGCTGTAGAATGAACAATACAGGGAGTCATACATGGATTTCTGTCCTCACAGCAGTCAGGGATGCAGAGAAATGAGAATTTCACTACCGCTTTATAACACAAAAAAGGAAAAAAGCAATGCCAACTACAGAGACATGGCCATGTAAAACAGCACTTGGAAATTTATTTTTAAGTGTTGATTTCTTAAATTTTATTAATGTCTGTCTACAAGAAGAATTTTTCTTCTTTCCAGGTCCTTACCTGCTCTTTTCAGATTAAATTATTAGTATTGTATTAGTTTGTATTAGTATCAATTTTACAATTTGAGTCTCTAATAGAACAATGTGTTTGACTTTAAAGGTTGCGTATTACGGCAAGTTGCCATGTTTGAATTCAACATAAAGAGCAAATTGTTTCTTACCTTCTTGATTTGCAGCTGATTTTAGCAGAGACTGTGCACTAGGTGGTCCTGCTATCGCTGTTGATGGCCTAGGTGGACCACCAACCGGTGGAGGTCCTAAAGGTGGCCTTGGAGGGTGGAGTGGAGTTAAAGGCTGAGTCACTGGTGGAGGTGCAGATCCTATAAAGAGATTAACTTTTAGGAGGAGTTTAACCCAGCTGAAAAAAGTTACAGAGATTTTGTTACAAAAACACACAGATTGAATTGTAAATATTCCTGTTATTCAGCGGATGAACAGCATAAATCCTAACATGTGGGTAGAGGGTCTCAACTGCAGGTTGTTTCTTTCATGCTTTTCTCATTCTGGGTTCCTGTAGCTACTGATTTCTTTGAGCTTTTTGTTGCTGTTGCTGGCAAGAATGTCAAGATGTACTGAAAACATCCCAACTTTATAACTAAGTCTGGAGTGATCACCAAATAAGCTAACTTATTTTTAAAAGTGATCATTGTTATACAAAAAAAACACCAGGGAAATTGCTCAGGAGGATTGAAAGGATACAAAAATTACTTATTCCAAACACTTGCTCTCATTTCATATGCCACCTTCCAAAATTTCTCTGCATTTTCCTCACTAATTCCAAAGTACTAACTGTTTATTCCAATTAAGCGCCAGAAATAGTTTCATAAATTCTGTGAGCTTAAGACATCTGGAACATCATAACAAAATTAGGCAGGCATATAACAAAAAAACCCAGCATCAATAAAAATCTCTAATGAGGCCAAAAGCACTTCACAAGAAATGTTATTTGCTTTTACATGGAAAATATTTCTCTATTTAAGTCCTGTTTGCATGCTCAGTCAGAAAAAAGCTCTGTAACAACAGACAGCAGTTTGGCAAAGAGAAACTTGAGTATTAACTGTGTTTCCATAATAATCACAAGTTGCACAATAGAGCTATTTAGTGTTAGAAAAGCTTTTACCTCTGCATATACCAGCAGTCAAGCAGCAGGAACAAAGTCTCCTACTTTTAGACTACTTTCTGAAGACTGACAATTATCATTAAATGTGAAAATTACAAGTTTGGGGGAAGGAAGCTTTCCATTGAACTGACCTCTATTTCAACAGCACAGAATGCTTTTCAGTTTTCTTTTCAGGCTGTGCTCTAGTTATTTGCATCAACCTGACTAAGGCTGTTCAGAAAACTACCTGAATCGAGTGGTTACAGAAAATCCAACAAGATGAGCATGCTCACTAAATAGAACTAGTTTTCAATGGTGAAGTCCTGAACTGAAACATGCTGGTGCTCCAACAGCCACCTCAGGAAATGGTGAAGGTCACAGAAACAGCATCACCCACACACAGCGTCCCAAAACAATGAGACACTATTCAGGAGTTACCTGCTCCCGCCAGCTGAAACACCCAACCTGTGCACAGAACTTCCATTTCTAACCCAAAGAAAGCATCCATGTATTTCTGATGGGTGTATCTGCTTTGACAGTCTTCCACAAGCAAAATGTCACTGCAGAATCAATTCTGTACTCATTATTTTAAAAAAAGCCATTGAAAAATGGACATTGGTAAGATACAAAAAAGTTCTGGTTACCTGGCTTCATGTAGCTGTTCTGCAGTGAAGGACCCCCCGGAGAAGCAGCATATTGATAACTCCCTGGAGGATTTGTACTTCCTGATAACGATGACGGTGGCTGAGCTGACCCTGTCCCAGGCACACGGGCCAAATGGCTTGTTTGAGCCCCAAGTGGCTGACTCACAGGAGTCTGGCTGTACTGCCAGTTTGAAAGCACTGGTGGGCTGGCTCCAGGAGGAAAGCTTCCAGCAGATGATACAGCTGCTGAGTTCTGTAATGCAGGCGGCAGCACTTGTGGAACAGGACCTGGCTGTTGTACTGGTGACCTGGAGAAAGCTGCCACTGGTGGTCTATTGAGAGTCTGGCCAGGTCCTTGGTAATTGTTTAATTGAGAAACATTCTGAGAGCCACTATAGCTATACTGTCCAGAAGACTGATGTGGAGGAACCTTTGCTGGCATCTGATTGGAATACGATCCTGGAACCACAGGGCTGTATCCCTGGCCATCTGGGGAATGCATCAGCTGATTTTGAACAGGGCCTGGAAGGAAAAAAAAACCCATACTCTTTAGGAAGCCAGTGTTGTGTATCACTTCTGAAAATAAAAGATGTTCCTGTGAATGTCTTTCCTTAGGATTTTATTAGTCTCCAAGCCATTTTTAATTTAAACCATTAGTTGTGACAGAAGTACTACTGCAAGGGACATGAATTTGGCAGTATTTTGCTATCGACACTTAGATCTTTGTTTCGTTTTACAGTAACCTTGCAACCACTAAGCATTCCAGTACCGTCCATGCTCCTGGATTGAAACTCACATAGGATCCCATTCCAGTCTTCAGAAACTCCCAAAAGCAAGCTGCCCACGGAGGAGCACTGTCCCACACCGCTGGCAGTAGCAGACAGAAAGTGGAAGATCCATTGCGTAAGAACTCCATTTCACATGACGGCTGACACCAACCTACACGTCAGCTTACCACGACGACACCGCCAGCCAAGTGCCAGCATAGGTCATCACACTACTTCTCAAGTGACAGAGTTAATCTATGAAAGTTTCTGCAGTTAATTTTAGTAAGAGAACTATTCGTACACATGCTGCTCATGTGAGTGGCTAACTGGTCACCAACACAGAATGAAGGGTAAGTTTATTATAAAATAACTCACCAGTCAGGAAAATAAAACTTGACAGGTTAATGATGCTCTTTATGCATTTGTTGGTTGGTATACGTGAACTAAGTTTTACTCATTTGAAGAAAAAAATTGAAAAAAAAAAAAGGCCAGTAACTCTCCTAACAGTAAACAACACTGGCAAGAGCATCATCAGATTCCTGCTTTACAGAGGAACAGGTTGACAGAATCCCATGGGATTTCCAGTGCAATAAGAGCTCCATCAAGAAAGATACTACCACAGGTTGTTCATACCACTGCCACAAAATGGACTTCCTGAAGAGATACTATCAATTTTCAAGTGAAACCCTTCTGAGCAGAACACACTAAATACTGCAGGCCACAGCCAGCCATGACTCCTTCACAATTACCAAAACACTTCCCAGTGTTGTATCATTCAGTTCAGCCAGTCACATTGTGGCTCTCCTCATCCCCTAAAACCACAGCTTAGATACTGGAGACATTACACACACACAGTTACACATTAAAACAAAGATGGCTCGCTTCCTATAGAAACATAGACTAAATTCTGAAAGGTGAGCAAGTTCACATTTCCGAGTTAAAGCAACTCACACATTTCTGACAATAAATTAAGCTAAATGCAGAATACATTGAAATTTTTAGTTAGGACAAACAATGCACTGGTCATTCAGCTCCTCATTCCCTAGAAAAACTTAGGCTCTGGGTCACACACAGCTGTAAATTCATTGAATATTGCACAGGTCCATATAACTACTACAGTGCCAGTGATCTCATCCTCACTGCTTCTTATTTGTGCATAAAAGGTACACACCATATTATTCTCCAACCATTAATTTCAACATGCAATTTATCATTCAGTTAGGAAATCCAGTTACACCCTGCGGTCCTTACAATGCTGCTCATAAATATTTGCAATTAAAAATTCTCTAAAATCAAGGGTGTTTAAAGAAAAAGCTCACAAAGATGAAAATGCTTACAGTTATGAGTAATCTTCAAAAGCTACCCTGCAGTGTATCAGATGGGTTTCCAACAATGGATTTACAAACCCCATTGGCAATTAAACTTGCTAACTTTAAAAATTATGAATTCTTATCAAATCTTCTGACTGCATCTGCACAAACACTGATATAACATCATCACCATAAACTGTTGGAAAAATACAGAACAAATACAAATTAATTTCATAACTTGATTTTTCATCTTAGGGCATGACTCTCTATCCCGGGCAAAAATCAGAGTACTTGGATTGCACTCTTATGCACTATTTTCCCTGCTTGAGGATAAAACAGTGGAAGTGAGGTGATATCAAAAACTGACCTACATGATATTTTCTATGGCACCTTATGCAAAAATAAAAATCAAATTCACCACAGAACAATGTTCCAATTTCAATTTTTATTTCTGAAGCCAGAAGCACAATGAAGAGTCTTGATACCCTCATGAAGTAGTTCACGTTTCCAAGACAAGTCTGCATAAAGCTGCCAAAAAAACTACAGAAATAGCACTAAGCGGCAAAACCCCTTTACAGAGAGTTTCACAGTGCACAAAAACTTTTCAGGACTCGCTGTTTGGCTGCTGCCAGATACCCATCTTGACCTGACATCTTTACTGAGACCCATCAAAGAGTATCTAGGCTGTCCAGCTTTCCCCAAATGCTGCTGGTTTTCTGTGGAGCCAAAAACAAACAAGGACTGTGTGGACTGAAGAGCTACTTCACCTACAGAGCAGCAAAACAGCCAACACTTGGAGACCACAGAAATGAATTAGCAATAGAAGAAAGGCCACCTATTTAACAGCAAAAGTCTCCTCTACAGCAACACAAGGCCATTTAATGTTTCTAAGAGATCAGGAATAGCACCAGAATATATATGAAGGTTGCTTGATGGTTTTATAAAATGGTCAAAGAACTAACGTGGAAGGCCAGGATCCAAGTCATATTTTCCGCCACACAGAATTTTACTGTCCCCTACTCCAAGCCAGTTACTCAGCACATCACTTTGGCCAGCCACAAGCTCTCCAAGCTCCAGATGCAAAGGTAAACACTCTGAAAAGTTACATCCCAACAGATGCCATGGGATCAGTCACCACCAGTGTCCACTTCGGCTGACTCTGATCCACTGGATTCCAAACCAAACAGCTCCTAAAGCACCTCATGACCTCGAGGTACCGTGTTAAGGTATCACATGAGAAGAGCAAAACAGTTCTAAAAGAATTGTTTCTCCTTCATGTTTGCACTTCAGATCTATCAACTGGAAAGCAAATCAGACACCTGCAATTAAATAAGTACAGAATACTAGTCCTATTAAAAGACAAACAGAAATGAAGGAGAGGAAGGTTGTTGCTAAGCAACACAATGCTCTGTGATAAACAATTTCCCGGGCAGCACACGGTGCTGCTGTGACAATTCGCTGCCTTAGTGGACACACAGGCTCGGGGAGTTACCTGCAAACACTTCAGCAAGCAACAAGTTGCGAGGAAGGGCTGACAGCTATAGAACAATTTATCATCCTGCTGACAGTTTTCTTTGCTCACAGACCACTGTAAGCACCACTACAGCACTAAGTATCCCCAAAACTGTTCTAGAAAGCTTTGGGGTTAATATAAAGGTCAAGGATCACAGCACCTTCGCAACATATATTTTAAACAATGCTATGAGCAGTTTATGTTTGAACAATTTGATTTATTTCAAAGGCCAGCAACCCAAACCTTATCTCTAACATACCATAACAACTGTTTAATTTTATTACCTAGTATTTGCATAACTCTACATTTCAGTTCTTTATTTTTCATACACCTGACAGCTGAGTAGCTTGAAATTCCTCTTTCTCAACTGCATCTCCATAACTTCCATTATGTGCTTAATCTGACACTAGGGAAATCAGCAAACATAAAGTAATGCCAGTCTGTAAATCAACCCACTCAGTTACTCCATTAGCTAACACTCTCCTTGTACAGTCTCTGCTCAGATCATAAGCTCTCCAGAACAGAGCCTCTCTCTCCACACGACATTCATACTCTTCCCACTGTCTTGACCATAGAAGCAACTACACAGTTAATTGCAAATTGTCGTTTTGCTGATGACTTTGAAGAAAAGCAATAAACATACTGTGCAGGAGGAGGGGGAAGAAAAATCAAAAGATCTCATTATAACTGAACTGCTTATGATGCAGCACAGCTACTGAAACACACAAGTGTATAATTAAGGAAGCAAGTGCAGAGGATGCAGTCTGTGTATGTGAAATCAGGAGACACTTCCATCAGCACAGATTTGCACTCATGCAACAAAAACAGACACAGAGACAAGGCTGGCCTTGAATTTCTTATTCCTGCCTTAAAACACTGGCTAGTAAGTTCAGTTTCACCTTTAACAGCTCGTTTTAAAGAGTGCATTTTGAGGGGAAGAAAGTAATCAAGACTTTCCCAGTATGCAGCACGAAGAACCAGATAATGTCGGCTTTAGGAGAATGACAAGATAAGAAAGCCCCGCTGCGCCGCAGGCTGAGCTCAGCGATAACCACGGTGCCACATGTACAGCCCCGTTCCAAAGGGTCAAACCTCGGCTGTGTCACCCGTGTCACCGGGCTAAGGGACGGTCCAGGTTAGCTCGAGTCGTGCGTGCTACCCCAGCAGCACAGACAGGGGCTCTCTGAAAGGCGCTATCGTTCATACCGACAGAAAAATGTACTCGGGGATACTTCTGCCATGAAAATAAATAAGAACGAAGATTTATTTTGCCTAATGAGCCGCTCTGTGTTTTCCTCAGTGACACTTCGGGCAGGGCCCGGTCCGATAGCACCTCACCCCCGCGCTCCCACCGCCCCATGCCGCTCTCGGAGTCACACAAGGAGTCCGGCATCGCTGCCGCTCCTTTCCTGCTTTCCTCCCTAATTCAGCTGCGTTTCGCCCCGGGCCGCGGGTGTCCGGGCTGCGGGGAGGGCACCGCCGAGCTCAGCCGGGTATAACCCAACGACCCGAGCAGCGAACGGACCGTCCCCGGAACCCACTACCCGCGCTCTGCCCGCGGGCACCGGCCCCCTGCCCTCGCTGCCCCAGGGCGAAAGGGCGCAGGGCGGCCTGGGCCCGGGGGAAGCGCCGTGGGGCGGGAGCCGTCCCCGCCAGGCCCTATCCCGCGCCAAGCCCCGCGGCCCTGCCCCGCACTCACCGTTGCTGTAGGGCTGCTGGCCGGCGGGGGCCCCGGCGGGCTGGGCCATGACTCGGCCGGGTGCGCTCGGAGCCGCCCGTGTGGCGGCACCGGCCCGGGCGGGGGGGACGGACCCACCGGAACTGCCGGGCGGCGCGCGCAGCCGCACTGCGGACACGTGGCACTTCCGGGAGCGGCGCTGCGGCTTCGGGGCGGGGCCATGGGCGGGGCTGGCCAGACACGCGGGGAGGCGGAGCCGAGCGGAGCCGAACCGAACCCAGACGAACACGGCCGAGTCACACCGAGCCGAGCCGAGTCCAGACGGACCCAGCCGAAGACAACCCAGCCGGGACGACGCCCGCCCATCCGAACACAGCCGAGTGCATCCGAACGCAGCCGAGCCCAGCCGAGTGTGTACGCCGCGGGCGCCGGTGCCGGAAGGAGCCGCGAGGGGCGGAGCGGGCGCAGCCGCGGGTGAGTGTCGGTGTCGGTGTCGGTGTCGGTGCTGCCTGAGTCCCGGAGCACCTCAGGCTCGGCGGTGGGTGAGCGGGGCGGGCGGTAAGGGGTCTGTCCGTCTCGGCCTGTGGGAAAGCCGGGCGAGCCCCGCAGGGCGCCGGCCGTCCCCGTGTCCGGCTGAGAGCGGCCTCCGTGCCGCGACTGGGCCTGGCCGGGGGTCCCTGCGCGCCCCGAGAAGCCGCGGCCTGCGTGGGGCCGCGGGCAGCGCGCCGCGAGGGGGTTGGGGGCGGGCGGTCCCCTCCCTTCCCTCCTATCCCTTCTATCGCCTTCCTCTTTTTCTCCCCCCGGCACAGCCCTGGGGGCTGCTTGGGCCGCCGGGAGCACCGTCCGGTCCGTGAGGCTGTCACGGTGCTCGCAGGTCCCGATCAACGCTGCCTCAGTGGGTCTGAGATGGTGAGGTGCGTTAAGTAACCCCATAGCCCACAGATGCCCTGCAGCCTCTCTGGGCAGCCAACTCGTTGTATCGACCTGGCAGTACTTGTTTGAAGTACTGTTATTTCTTCAGAAGTTACTGCTTTTAAGGGTTTTGTTCATAAGTCAGTGAATGGCTGCAGCAGCCCTGCAGTAAGGGTGTGCTCTGACAGCTGGGCTTTGTGAGCCAGGGCTGGCTAAACCTCTGCATCAGGTGCCCTTAGGAACTCTTGTTGTGGTGCTGTCTTCACCGGTAAACTTTGCTGTCTCGAAGGTGAGTTGCTGTCAAAAAATTATTAAAATACGAAAGAAAGTCTGTGTCATTACCTCATTTTTGAATTCTATGCCTTTCCTTAGGTTTTAAAATACGACTCTAAGTGCAGTTTCAAATCAAAGAATAAACTGTGTTGTAGAATCTCAGTTTGTCCACTGAGTTTCCTAGGGATTTTGGCTTTTGTTGCCTGTGGTAATATTTTATAATGTTGTGGCGATCATGTTTACATCCTAATTGAAAAACTAAAAATACACCCTTAGCAGTGGGCTTTAAGCTGTTGCTCACAGGTTGTGGTTGCAGACTGAACTATGGCTGAGGTGCAGGTTTGGTGCAGTCAGGCTGGACTGAGGTTTCTTCCCTGGCTCTTGCTGACAGTCCCCACACAGGTGTAGCACAGTGTGTTCCCAGTTCATGCAAGAGCTGTTCAGCTTGGGTGTCACTGGTTTCTGTTTCCTAATTGTTCTGTAAAGGCATTTAAAACTCTCTTTAAAAGCCTGATATTGTCTCCTACCTGAACTTTGTGAGGCTTTGGAAGTGAACGCTGTCCTAAGGTTTGGAAATGAAATGATGAATTTTTAGCTAGAAAAAAAGCAAGTGGAGTGTAGGAGGAAAAAATTTCCTAGTTTTCAGAAGATAAAAGACGTGTGAGTGAGTTTGCTTGCTAGTCCATGCTGTCAGCAGCTTTCCTTTCAGGAGGCTGTCTCGGTGTTACCAGAGCCGCTGTGCGGGAATTCCTCATTCCCCACAGTCTCCAAGAAGTGAACCCATGTCCTTTGTCTATGGAGTGGTGGACCTGGCTCCACAGGAGTTACTGGGTGATGCTTTTCTGATGAAATAACATTGACCAGGGTTGATGGGGACATTTTTCAGAGGTAGACATGTGTCACTGAAATGATAATAGAAAGTTAACTTTGTAGTGGAGACACAGTGAGTTGGTGATGTCTGTAAAAGTAGTTGGTATCAAAGGACTGTCTTGGTCCAGCACAATTTTTCATTCAAAGCTTTTGTCTGCTTCTAGTGGATTATTTTCAAATCAACCCTTGAAATAACAACATTAAAATAGTATCTTCATCTTCATCATGGCTTGTGAACAGTGATTGCTGAGTCTTCATTGTTCTGCTTTTATGGTGCTTTTAACATGAGCCTGAGAGTTTGAGTCCGTGTATATTCAACAGCCTCAGCTCTTCTCTCTCAGCATAACAACTCTGGAAACCAGAGCAGAGCCACTCCGACTTTGTAATGCTTTGAATTGACACAGCTCTGAATTATGTAGTTACTTTTCCTGTGTGATAAGGGTAGATTTAATATCTCTGTTCAAATATTACCTGTGTGCCTTTACAATTAGCTGTCCATTTTTTCCCCATTTTGGAAGTGTTTTCCTTTAACTGCTGGCAGCTGATATGGAGGTTATTCTGGGAGGATTTGGATAGCTCTGTTTCCAACACCACTTTTCTTATGGTGATGGAAATTGAAGATGCATTAATGCCACTTCAGCTGTGTTTGTAGAGTAATCCTGTTCTCAAGTTAATCATTTGAATCTCACCCCTTGAAGTTTTTTCTGTGATGCATGAAGATTGTTTTGGTTGATGTTTTTTGTAAACCTAACTGTAATAGATGGAACAGGTTAATACAGCTGAACACTGAAGTTATTCTCACCTCAGTAATCTGAGCACTTCTCTTACATCATGCTGTTTGCCCTGATTTGCAGGTTATTTGAGTCGATCGTTTTCCTAAGCCCCACAGAAGTTTTTCTCGATTGGTATTTTGCTCAAGCAATAAATAAATCTGCTGACGTGTGTGTTCTGCCATGTTTGCTTATTCTTGACCTTTGCTTTTTAGACATGCAAAGGACAGTTTCAGTCATGACATTGTGTAACTGGGTATTTATGCGTTGACAAGCATATTTGATTTGTATTCTTAAAATCTGTGTCTGTTGCAGCTGCTGTGTTGTTCAGAGTAATGTAGACGTGGTTAAAGGTTTCAGGGTTAGTTGTGGCGAAACCAAGACACCTGGTGCTTCGTCATCTGAACAGATTTTGTTCCAGTGCAAGCAAATGTCATTTAAATATTCACTCCTCCTCTTTCCACGTTACCTCTGTATGATGTGCCTGTTGTTGCGTAGCAAAGAAACTCTTTGTCATGAGTGCAGTTGCTGTGACAGATGCCTGGATTTTGTGCTGGTTCAGACCTGTGTTTTGACTCCTGTGTGCTGTGCTCCAGGCTCAGAGCTGCTGTGAAGTGCTCTTGTGATGCCCCAAGGCAGCCCTGCAGCTTCTAAACAAGTGTGGTGAGAACCTGTAGCAGTGTGGATGCCTCTGCCAGCTGTGCTTAGCAGTGCAGTCCAGTTTTTTCCAGGGCAGTCAGACTCCAGTGTCTGCAGAGCTCATGCATTCCAGTAGGAATTAGCTGGCTAAAGGCTTCTAAGGATGTTGCCCTTTAGTCTTTCAAGAGGACTGAAATACTCACAGTTCACTGTGTCAAACTGGAGCTTTCATTGTGATTTAGAGCACAAGTTTGACGAGGAGCAGCTGAGGGAGCTGGGGAGGCTCAGCCTGGACAAAGGAGGCTCAGGGGGAAACCTCATCACTCTACAACTCCCTGACAGGTTGTAGCCAGGTCAGGGTTGGTGTTTTCTCTCAGGTGACAAGTGACAAGACAAGAGGAAACAGCTTCAAGTTGTGCCAGGGAAGATTCAGATTAGATATTAGGAAAAATTTCTTCACTGAAAGGGTGGCCAAGCCCTGGCACAGGCTGCCCAGGGCAGTGGTGGAATCACCATCCCTGGAAGTGCTCAGAAGTCCTGTGGTTGTGGCCCTTGGGGACTTGGTTTAAGTGTTGAACGTGGTGGTGCTGGGCTAACAGTTGGACTCAATGATCTTAAAGGTCTTTTTCAACTTCAATGATTCTATGACTATCCTCACTTTAGATAATGAGGAAATTAAGATGAAAGCTAGGAAATTAATTGCTCATGGCTGCACAATGAGCCTAGTACTGGCTCTCAGCTCAGCCTTCTGTTCTTGAATCTAAGCTGAAGGAATTCAGTGGGAAATATGGGGGGCTGGTGGGTTTTTTTAAACAAAAATTTTGCATTTAAGGTTTGAATTGTGGCAGCCTGTGCAGGACAATACAAGAAGTCCCTGTCTTTGAAGGGTAATTCCAGTGCTTTGTGCTAGGTAGTTGTTTTCCATAACAAGCCAAACAGACAGGTTCTGTGTGGACAACAGGGATTTATTTGGTATCAAACTTCTTTAGATTCAACTCTGCAAAACTTCTTCACCTCTTACTGCCTCTGCTTTGAACCCCAGCTGCTCCCAGGGGTGGCTGGAGCACTAACTCTGCACTGATATCCCTCTAGTGCCCTCTTTGAAGTGCCACTTTTTCCCAGTTGAAAAGTGAAGATCCTGTTTAAAATATTCAGTGGATCATCACACACTTTCAACAAATTGTACTTTGGATAAAATTATTTTTATTTCTTGCAAAGACTTCAGTCCATGTAGTGTTATCCCAAGGGAGGGGAAAATCTTTGCTGTTGTCACTTAATTGGTCTATGATACCGTTTACTGAAACGAAATTGTTTTCTTATTTTTAACCCAGGATTTTGAATTACTTTTGTTACCTATAAATACTTTACAATGCTTAATGTGCTGTTCTGACAGAACTTAAATGCATTATGTTTTCTCTTTATTTCAGACTATAAGATTCAGATATGTTCCTATTTGATTGGATTTACAGTGGTTTCAGTAGCGTATTGCAGTTTTTAGGTAAGTCATTCTTGTTTGAGGCTTTTCCTTTCTGCTCTTCTTGTGTAAAATATCTGTTCACCTCTGTTGTCTTCAAATAAGGCTGCTGGGTAAATAATAATATTTGGTTTGGTGTATATTCAGTTACACTCAAACAAAAGTTTCACTTCCACTCCATCTTACATTAATGCTTAACTTCTTGAAAAAAATTACCTTTTTTTTCATGATCATAATAGGTTGGACTTTACTAGTCATACTGCATTTAAGCTGGTGTAATTCAGTTGGCTTTTATGGATCTTCTCCTGATTTTTCTCTGCTGTAAAGAACTGAACTCAGTTATTTTAATTCAGTTCTTTTGTACATGAGGATATAATTTCAGAATCCAAATAGGAGGGACTGTCTACAAAAAATTAGTGCCAGATATTGAAGCCCTTTCTCGTGTTCAGCAGTGCATTGTTCTGTGACTTTCTGTTCTGTGACTTTCTGTTCTGTGTCACAGAAATTAGTGTGAATCTTCACTGGCATCTACTCAAGAGCCTCAGAAAATTATTCCTTGGCCAAAAAAGTCTGCAGTCCATATCAGTTCAAGGTGAAAAAAACCCACAACCAGGAGGAAAATTAATGTTAGGATACTAAAAAAAGGATCAGAATGTGCAGATCACATAGGTAAAAAGCACAATTTCCAAGTTCAAAGGATTTTATTGAAGTGGTCAAAAAGCATTTGAGGCTAAGAAGTCATAGCAAGCTGTACCACCTACCTTTTATCAGTTGAAAGTTTAAAGTTTTGCACTGAATGTCAGACCCTTGGCCTGCTATCAAAATGTTAGCCAGTGAAATTTTAACTAAGTTGACTAATCTTTCTTATCTCCTCTTCCTTAGCTGCACAGTGATTACTGCACACTGGCCTGCTCTTCCATTCCTGTGCAAGCAAAGGCTAATTATGCTGAAAGACAGAGGAGTTTGAAGTAGCTCCCTTTTATGTCCCTTTTTTTCTGAGAAGCACTTTCTCTTTGCATTCTCAGTTATACTTACAGTTGAAGAAGGCAGATCATACCATTTGGGAGACGCTCCACGGTTCCCTGTGCTGTCCTGTCAGTAGGCTGATGGGTTCACTTTAGGAAGAACATCTTTGCACAAGTATACTTTTGGAATGCACAAAAACATTTTTTAATTTATATGTATATATAAAATCTCTGGTCTTGGTGTAGCGTAGCCAATAGCTGAAGTATGGCTGCTTGCTAGTCTTGTGTTTCTCTGAAAGACAGTTGGGAAGCTTGAAATGTTTTGGAGAAACCAGCAACATCTGACTGGGAAGCAAAGACTCCTGGATATGCAGGCTGAGAGTGGCAAAAATGTTATTGTTTTCCTATAGGTTAGTAGAGTTTTGTTTAACTCATAAGGTGAGTGTGAACTGGAGTTACTCCTGTGATGTAAGTTACTATAGGAAAATGTTTGTCCACTTCTTCTTTCTCTGTAAACATTAACACTTTCTCCTCCACTCTGTAGTTTAATAGTTTATATATATATATGGGCATGTGAGAAGGTGAGTTTGGGAAGGAAGAGTTGTTGTATTTGAAAGAACTGTGAAGGCACTCTACAGGACCTGGAGTAATAAAGATCATTAATGAAACAAGATGAGGAATAGGAGAGAATATTCATTCCTGCAAGTTACAAAACATGTCCAGCTGGAATGTGATCCCTGAGATTAGCTTAAAGGCAGAGGGAGAGGTGAGCAAACAGCAGTGGTGTAAAGGTCTGCTGGGCAGAGGTACCTCTGCCCCTGGAATGCCGTGGCATCAGCGGGGCTGGCTGAACATCCCAACACACATGAGGATAGCACATTAGAGAAGATAGTTTTTTTTCAGTACAGAACAGGATTGATTTTTTTGTTTTTAAATTTAATTTATCTTAATGTTTTACTTTGAATATCAATGAGCTTGAAGCAGGGAAAGCTAATTCTGGCAGAGGATACAGTGTTGACAAGTTATAAGAGAATTGCCCTTTGATAATCCCCAATTTAAGAAAATATGGTGTTCGTGTTTTAAACCTCTTTCCTCTCCTTCACAGCAACTGTTGCATTTCTGGGGTTACAAGTGGAGGGGAGAAGAAGGGCAGAAGGCATTTTTATAAAGATGACAATCAATGAAAATAAAATTTCTTATTCCTGTTAGGAAAGCATTGTCACATGGGAACAAGTGTGTCAGAAGTGTCCTGACGATGTCATTCAGGATGTAGCCAACAGTTTTCCTGGGGATATGGGTGAAAGTTACTTTTTGTCCAGATGATTTATTAACCAATATTAAAGAATTCATACACAAATTATGATTATTGATGTTGAATCTAATTCCTCCATATTATTCTGATTGAGGTCTGAATTTTCTTTTTGCCTCGGACAAGTGTTTTGCTGTAATTGGAGGTAGCTGAACAGAGTTCAGGTTCAGGATGGTCCATGGTCCAGAGCCTGCTGTTAGTGCTGCACCCACCTCTCCACCACCCGTGAGCAGAACTGTCCTTTTGCTGGGGCAGAGTAAACTACACTGGTAGCATTTAGTCCTGTTCTGCCATGCTTTTCCTAAAGTAATCCAAATGCATTTCCATGATTGACACATTCACACCAATTGTGTGCCTCTGCTGCTCCTGCCAAGCATCCTATAAGCTGCAGGTTACCTGGTGCAGCAGGCTTGTGGTAAGTGGGAATGTAGTTTGTATGAGTAGGAGGACATGGATAAAGGGCACTGATAAAGGTGTGGTGGAGTTTGCCTGGTCTGTATTTTGTACCATGACTGTACCACTTTGTTCCTGGGAGCAAAATCATCTCTAGTGCTGGAAATGAACTCCTGCTGGTTGAACTGATTATTCACTAGGTCCTTCTTTGTTTTAGGACTGTACAAGAAATCAGGCAAACTAGTGTTTCTTGGACTGGACAATGCTG
Organism: Lycocorax pyrrhopterus obiensis; assembly: GCA_014706295.1. Lineage (NCBI taxonomy): Eukaryota > Metazoa > Chordata > Aves > Passeriformes > Paradisaeidae > Lycocorax > Lycocorax pyrrhopterus. Next base: position 17,149,984 of record JACSVZ010000018.1, read on the forward strand.
GAAAAACTACACTACTGCACATGCTCAAAGATGACAGACTGGGACAACACGTCCCCACGTTACACCCCAGTAAGTTAATAGTGCTGTTCCTTAGCTAGAAAGCATTTGAAGGATTGCAAGAAAAGCAGGATCTGATTATACATCATAAGACCACCAGTGTAACTGGGGAGAAACAAAGGGATTTTTGGGATTGCAATCCATGGACAATTCAAGTAATCTTAAAAAAAATGCGTGTAGGATAGTTCAGTGTGTTATATTTAAAATTAAGAGGTGAATAACAAGCAGAACAATGAAGCTGAGAGTTTATACTATAGAAGCTGTGAGAAATAGGGGCTTGCAATTTTTGGGAACAGCTTCTCTGTACAATTGGAAAATTGGTGTTTATGTCTCAGAGCTTGCTGTGTAATTGTTATCCTGGTAACCTTGCACGACAAAAAGTTCAACACAGGTTGAAAATGTGGATTGGGGAAGTCCAGTAAGGAGGTGAGAAATTGGGAAAGGATGTGAAGAGGAGAAACCTTGAACAGCATTGAAAACAAAATGCCAAATGCAAAATCTTTTTTGCAAACCAGATGCCAGAGCCAACTGTTGTTTTTGTAATATGTAGGGATAAATAATGTAGGAATACTCTACTGTACTGTAGATATTTCACACATGCTTTAATGGTTAATAACATTTTGGTGATACATGAATGTGCCATTGATTCTGAGAGAATGTATTATTCTCATTTTCTTCATGAATAACAAAATACTGGAAAGAACCAAAAGAAAGTAAAATCTATATGCTAGAAGGCCAGACTTTTCCAAAGCACTGCATAATCTTCACCTAGAACATAATTCTGTGTATTTCCAGCTTCAGAAGAGCTGACAATTGCTGGCATGACTTTCACTACCTTCGACCTGGGTGGACATGCTCAAGGTAAGAGTATGTGTTGACTCACTTAAGCTCACTGAACTGGGCTGGAGTTTGTTTCCAGTCAGAAATACGGCCCTGCTGCAGAGACTGACTTCCCACACTCTTCTGTGGCAGCATAAAAGACATTGGCTGTTCTTTTGCCCATGTCCACCATTTATCTCAAATCCCAAATATGATTTGGCAAGAGCTGCAGCAGAGCAGAAACTTTTGACTAATAATATGAAGAGGAGTTCTGTACTTTGAATTCCTTATATTTACCTTTAAGCTTTGTGCTTCAAACTTACCTTTGTTGACATAATTCTTGGGAAAACAAAAACCATTTCCATACATCAGCATTCATGTAGGATAGAACAGTGATAACATTAGAGAATGATAATTTTGGTCTGTTATTTCAAGCTTGAAAACAAAACATGAAATTGAATCCCAAAGACTGGCAACGTAAGCTAAGAATTAAAATCAAATTAATAAACCCCCCCACACCTGTTGCTTCTTAATTACCAGTGTGCATCGCTCTGTATTTGGGCATAATTTCCTTTTATTTTTAATTCTTATTTTCCCTGTAGCTCGCAGAGTGTGGAAAAACTACCTGCCTGCAATTAATGGTGTTGTGTTCTTGGTGGACTGTGCAGATCATGAAAGATTGCTTGAATCAAAAGAAGAACTTGATGTAAGTTTAAATAAGCTTTTGAAAGTTTGAACTTCTAAGCTCAAATACCCAGCAGACCTCTGCTGTCACCTGCAAATGAGTAGTAGTGATTTGACCTTCTGTATTCTGAATTAATCAGTCCTCCTTTCTCCATTCTTTTGCAGTCACTAATGACAGATGAAACTATTGCTAATGTGCCTATCCTAATTCTTGGGAACAAGATTGACAGACCTGAAGCCATCAGTGAAGAGAGGTTACGAGAGACATTTGGTCTGTATGGCCAGACAACAGGAAAGGTATTGCTCCTTTTCTTCTTCTTTTTCTTTTTTTTTTCTGGTGGGTTTTTTCTTTGGTGAGGTTTTTTTGCTTAGGGAGTTTGTTTGCCTTATTTGTGTGTTGACTCTGGTTTGCTCCAGCTATAAAAAATAAATGTTTTTTTAATTTATAATGTACTTAGTATATAATAACAGTATATAGAATGAATCCTGGGGTCTCTTTTTGTGTGTGTTAGATGTATCCCTACTACAACTTTTTACATCATATTTAATGCCACATTTTTTCAGAGAAAATGTATTTGTATCTAGAATAATTTTTAGTACTTCCACATTCTTATGCACTATTTTTAAACAGTTTTCAGAGGCTATAGTTATAGAGCAAATTATAAGAGAAACCTGAATAGAGTCTCAGTAAGTGACTTTTCTCATTTCAAGTACAAGCTTTAATAATTTTCCACTTAACATATTTGCCTAAAGCTTAGAGATAGATTTACACCATTGTAGAAGTCTAAGTTTGTAGGTTGTGAGAAGGAAAAAGCTCCTACTGGCATCAGTAGCAACAAGGCAGATTTTTAGTATGGATCTTTGTGATACTTCAACTCCTCTTAAAGTAAAGTTAATACAATGCTTTCTTGTGAGCGTTAGAAAGAGGGTGCTCTGATGTCCTTGGCCCTTGGAAAGACACCTCCCTGCAGCTTCCATCCACTGTGGCTTCCATCCCAGCTCCCATTAGCTGACCAGCTCTGCTGAGGGCACCTGCCTTGCAATTCCTCTTTGCTTATTCACTCTTAGGTGCCTTCCTTAAAGTTCAGTGCCAGTCAGAGTTTAGGTCAAGCAGGAACAAATCTTTACTTCCTTGCTTGGTGCATTTTACCCTCTTGTTTTCTGGTTTTTACACCGCATGTATTCGATGCAGTATGAACACCACTGTGAATCTCCAGTTGAACAGCAGCTTTATTGCACTGTGCTGATCTTGGCAAGCAAGCACCTTGCACTCTTGCTTTGGTCAGTCCTAAAATTTGTAGCAAATGTTTTTTCATCTGGTTGGAAAACTGTTGCAAACAGAGCAGGGAGCTGTGACTGAACACCAAATATAAGCTCTAAAATTCTCTTTGCATGCTTGCTGTTCCATTCTGGTTTCACATACTTCCCCCTCTCCAGTGTGGATGCACGTGAAAACACGCATAGGGTATTTCTTGTATACAAATTACTGAGATTAAGGTCACATGTTCTAGTCTGTGTGGAGGTGTCAGGCCCAGAGAAGCTGGGGATGCCCCATTCCTGGAAGTGTTTTCATCCAGTTTGGACACGGCTTGGAGCAACCTGGTCTAGTGGAAGGTGTCCCTGCCCATGGCAGGGGTTTGAAATGAGTTTAGCTTTAAGGTCCTTTCCAGCCCAAACCATTCAGTGATTTTAGATTAATTTATTTTCTAAAATTACAGTATCAAACACGAGTTAAATAAAGGCATTCCATATAAGCAGATGTCCATGTAGAATAGATGTTGTTTGTAAGGGAATTGTAAGGGAATGTTTGTGTCTCTCTGCAGGGCAGCACACCACTGAAGGACCTGAATGCCAGGCCCCTGGAGGTGTTCATGTGCAGTGTGCTAAAGAGACAAGGCTACGGGGAGGGGTTCCGCTGGATGGCCCAGTACATCAACTGATCCCTGCCAAAATCACAGCACATCCTGGCCCGGGTCTCAATGTTGTCTGCTCCTTATTTGATCACTCAGTGTACGTAACTTGAATTCATTTGACTGTTCAATTTTAAAAATACACATTTTTAGCTAATTATATCCTTGATGCTAAATTGTAAGTGTGAGGATTGCAAAATTATTTCAAGCAATTTTGTAAGTTTGAATACCACAACCTGTGAGCTTTCTAATCCCATGCAACATCCTTTTGCAGCTTTTAATTTAATGAGTCTCCAGCACCATTTTTGGTCAGAGCAACTTTCCAGTACAGTATGTTTGAATGCACTTTTTAACAGCTGAAAATGATGAACATGAGAAAAATATTTAATGCTTATGTTAAATTTTTTATGTACTTTTTTGAAACTGGTTTTATAACTTTAGAGTATATAACCATCTTTCAAGGAATAATAAATAATTAGCTGATGGATAATTGCATGATGCCTTACAGTTTTCAATAATACACTTTCTTATGCAACGTCATGCAATAAATTTAAATCCAGTTTTTGGCAACTTTAATGGGAAATGTTTCATTTTAATGTGTCTTAACTAGTGAGGCTGATCTGAATATGTGGGATATTTTCCTGAAACACAAGCAGGCCACAAAGTAGTTTCATTGTAGGTTAGAGTAAGGTGGGTTTTTTCAGACTACTAAATTGTATTTATTTTAGGATTTTGCATAGTAAAGGAAAAATCTAATGTGATGCCCTTGTAATTACCACGAATACAAATAGTGTAAATTAGCCGTGCCAAAGTAAATCTTGAGCTAATGACAAAAGTGGTCTTAATCTACTGGTCTCTTGAATTAAACCCCTGATGTGACACAAGAATTACAGTTTCTTTCTGAAGAAATTAAGAATACCACTGCACTAAACATCCTGTTTCCAATTTCATTAGTTTTTGGGTCTGCCAGAACACGTGCCCATGAAATTTCCAGGAAAAAAATGGGTTGCCATTGCTGCTTTTGAAAATTTACCAGCTCACACCCATTGGCCAGTTTTATTTTTGGTGTTTTGAGCTGGGACAAGAGGGGTTCTTTTATGTGATTTTGCCTTGAAACCTGGCCAGTGTGGCAGCTGCTGGCTGCCCAGGGGACTTATTTCTGGGGTAAAATTCACTCCCTCTTTCCAGTTTCTGACTGCTTTTCCCTGCTTTTGAGTGTTAGTTCCCCAAGGAGAAAGCAGGTTATCTTTGAAGAAAGATTTTTTTTTTTCCTCCAGCAGATTTTATTGACGCTGGCTGAGAGCTGTGGTTGGTGCTTCCATGTGCTGGGCATGTTTTACTCCTAATTTGGCAAGCGAAGGTGGGGTTTCAGCCCTGGAGTCACCATTTCACTTACGATGGGTTTGAGTTTCACTGTGTAGTTTTTCTCCTTGTACAAGTACAAACTGCAGCAAGTTGTACTGAATCCCTTCTACTTCCTGTTGTACATCTTCTCCAAAATACTTTAGGCCTTATGTTTCCAATATCCATGGCAGCAGCAAATGGATTTCTGACTGGTTTGATTTCACAAATAACTTTCTCTTGACCTCTGGGGTTGAATCTCAGATTTAAAGGCTGTAGGCACAAAGCAAATAAATGAGACTTATTCCTTGCCTGAACCTGAACTGGTATGATTGAATATTGATGATCAGTTCCCCGCAGTCCTAGATTGTGCATCTGAATAATTCAGAACCTAATATAAATTGTAAATGAAGGTTATTACTGTAGAATCACATGCAAAACATTAAGCCCAGTTTGTGTGTGGTGAAGTTCAGTGTGATGGTATTGGATGGCTTTTCCAAATGACCAACATAGAGAATTCTGCATTTAAACTCGTGCTCAGCTGTAGAGTGGTGTCTCTGCTGCATAAATCCAAACTGGAGGCAAGAAGTGGCCTCTCACCAGCGTGTGGACAGTGTGTGTCTTTACTACCTACAGCCATTATGCAGGGGACATGCCTCTTGTTTTTTTCCTCTAGCTTTTCCTGATGGTGTTTATAATGCAGAGAACCACAGCTAAATCACCAGATGGTGTAAATATTAAAAGTACTACTTGCAGAGTCACATTGTGGTGTTGATGTGAGAGATTTGGGACTGTATTGCCTGTGCTTATGGAAATGAAGCTGGAGGTGGAGATGTTCTGCTGCACTTCCACAGGCTGAGCCATTGCATGGGCATGGAGGGGTCCTCTTCACCTGCTCTTCCAACCAACCATGAACAACAGCAGTAAAGAAGGGGGTAGTCCTATAAAAAATTAAAAAGGAAGGGAGGTGATGGTGCTTAAAAGTGTGTGTTAAGAATAATTCTCAGTGTTATGGAAACACTCTTGATTTCCTGGTTCCTGCTGTGGGATGGTGGCTGCAATGTGATTGTAATAAGGGCATGAAGAAACCTGGACCTTGTGTTATCCACCTGGATATGTTGTTGGAATAGCTGATCAATGCTCAGTGAAATACAAAAATAATCTTGCTATGTTTTATTTCATAAAGCAGAGGAAGGACCTTTCTTCTGTAGTTTACATTCTGTTGTGCACATGAGTGTGAATGAGTGTTGTGTGTCTTTGTGTGAAGACTTCATTAACAGACAAATATACTGACGAGAATTTTCCTGGTGGTTCTCATCCCTACCCCCTCTATACCTCCCTGGCCATTTATTTCTATTTTATTCCTATGACTATGACCAGTCTTGCTTTAAGAAAAGCAGTGTTCACATTTGGGTCTGACTTATATGAATTTTTTTTTGCACTCTTGACTATGCAGATTTCAATTGAACATCACTTTAAATAATGTGAAAAAGAAAACTCATTAATAAAGATGTTATTTATGAATTGTGTCATTTTGCTTTTACATTGCAACAGTTCCTTAAAAGAAATGAATGCAGATTTCTAAGATCCTAATAACTACTTCTGACAGTGCCCTGTATTTCATGGCAGTGACCCCAGTTGCTAGCATCTCTGGGTTGAATAAGATTTATTTTGCTTGGATGTAGTTAAAATTGGGGTCTAGTATGTATTGTATAACTGAGAGGTGATTGCTGTATTTCAGTCTTGGTTTAATAAACTTTTCAGCAACAATTACTGGCATTGGAGATGGGAAAGCTCTCCAAGCTTTCTCATTTATCCTCTTGTCAGATCAGGTCCTGTCTATGATGTGCCAAAGGTGACCTGTGGCATTCACTGGAGTACCTGCATGCATGGAAGCTTTATTGTGTTTTGATAATTGGATTTGAGCATCAAATAGAACATTTGGCGTTCACTTATTTATAATAATGTCAGTTCAGAAAAGTGATGGAGGTGGTATCCAATCCCAGTGAATTCACAGGTCTGCTGGAGGTCAAATTGTTCTTCTCTTGTTTGTCCTGTCAAAGTATTTGGTTGTTACCAACCAAAGTCCAGTGTTTCTGTTGATTACAATGTGCTCACATTTAGGTCACACAATTGTTAATTGTGGACTGAGGAGTTACATTTGAGCATCATCCACTGGGGTCAGTGGGGACGTGTAACTTCCTCGCACTTGGACAAACCACTCTTTGCACTGGTGTTTCTGTTCTGAAATGTGAGTGCTCTAAATGTTTAAAAGCGTAATTTATATAATAAACTGCAGAAGAAAAGCTAAAGATGAAAGCGTTTAACATGTTGTCAATGTGTTTGTTATTACGTTGTCCCATCCCATGCTGGAAATACAAGTATTGGGAATAGAAATTAAAATTTTGCTTGAAAATTGAAGAAAAAAAGTTCTAAACAGGTAATTCTTGTCAAATTATCAAAATCAGGAAAAATGTGTGCTCGGTACATGGTCTATGAGTGAGTTTGGGTTTTCTCAGATGGGCAAAGTTAGTAATAATTCTGTCTTATTTTTTGCTCAACTTCTGTTCATGGTTGTATGGAAAAAAATCCTCTATCTGGAAAACTCTTTGAACATGGAAAAAACTGTATTTCCTTTGTTGCAATTCTAAAATAAGATGGAAGAATGTGATCTTGCAGGTGACTGATGCTTCCCTAGAATCCAGCTGTGCTCTAGGATTGGCCCTGGTGGTGGGACTATGGAGTGGGGATTGCCACTGAGTTCAAACTTATCAAACTGAGTGTAGCCCACAGGGAAGTGTGTTAACCTACTGTTAGAGAACTATTTTCCAGCCCGAAGCATACGTTCTCCTTAGTTTATGTTTTTCAATTTATTTTTTACTTGTCTGCTTTTGAATTAGAATTTAAAATTTGGTGAGCAGATATGGTAAAATAAGAATTAAAAAAAGATATCCCTTGGTTTTCTTATGACCCTGTTTCTTACTGCACATGTTGCATCATAGTAAGAAATCTTACAGTAGTATTTTGGAGCCTTTGATGCCTTTCATGTCAGGGCCTCAGAGCTTTCAATCTGTTAATGCTGCCTCAACATCCTTGTGAGTCGAAGGGCTCTTGCCCTTGTTTTACCTCTGGTGATGGTAAGGGCTGGAGGGATTAGGTCATGCTTGGTCTCTGCCTGAACAAGAAGAGCTCTTACAGCAGCCGCGAAGAAAGTGGTGCCTCCTTAACGTGGGCACTGTTTGCCCATGTCTTTAACAGGATGACAGAAGCCTCCCTCACATAGAAGCTGCTGGAGATGCTTCACACACCTTGTGAAAATTAGTGGCATTTTGGGTCCTGTCCTCGGCAATCACAGCACAACAGCCACTCTGTGTGCCATTCCCTGTGTTGGACCCAACCATAACAAGATTCAGTAGATAACAGGGTAAAAGAATGTCAGAAAAACTTGCAAGGTGTACACCACAAAGCTTGGATCTACTTAAAATTTCTGATTCTCCTTCCTAAATCTAAATAAGTGTTCTCATAAAAGGAGACTGTAAAGGCGTACTTCCACTATTGGGTCCAAATGCCTGGTTTTGGCACAGGCAAGTAAGACTTTATATTGTTTGGTTATGTTTTCCCCCGCAAAGCGATACCTTGCTGTCAGAGTGGTTCGATGAACTCCCAGGAGCAGCACTTGCTGGAGCAAACCCTTGGCAGTAGCTTGGGGCAGGGATGAGCTGTTGGAGACCTGATCTTGGCCACTTGGTGATATTTGAGTACCCGACCCAGGGGCGGTACAGCGGCTCTGGGGACAAGGGCTGAGGTGTGACAAGCGCCTGGGCTGGGCTGGGCTGGGACCGGCGCTGCAGCAGCCGCTGGCGAAGCTGAGCTGAGGAGACCCAGAGCTTACCCTGGCGAGAGTCGCTGGAGTAGCTCAGCTTTTGTAGCACATGGGGGTTCTGAGCAAAAGGATTTGGTTTTCAGCGTGAATGTGGCTCTTGAGAGGAAGGGCTGAACTTAAGTTCGAGTTTGTTCAAATTGTGGTGAAAGCTGACAGCTTTGCTAGCGGGCATTGAGCAGGCTGGAGGAGGGGTCAGTGTAGGGGCGTGGGGCGGGGGCTGCCCTGCAGGTCGTGTGGGCATCTCTAGGAAATACTTGACCAAGTTCCCCCTGTGCAATGGAGGAAGGGAAGAATTAGTTGGGTTGAAAAATGTCCTTTTGCCAGTGAGGTAAGAGGGAGAGCAATTATGGACAGGGCTCCTAATGCTGCGCTGCCACAGCTCGTGTGTGGGCTGACCGCAGGGCGGGTGTTTGGACACGCTGGTGCTTGTGAAAGCAAAAGGGAGAGAGAACGTAGGGGAGTGATAGGAGCTGTATTTCAGTGTGTGCATCGTGTGGTGACAGCGTTTGTCAGGTTATTTCAAAATCTATCCAGTATCCTACAAGTAAGCTGGGGCTTACTAAGTCACTGAAAACTGCTGCTTCTTGGGCCACTGTTCCCCAGAAATAAAGCTGAGGTTTAACTTGTTTAACACACTTAACTTGTGACCAGATAAAAGCACAAGGTGCAAAACTTAAACCATACTTCAAGCCCTCTCATGGCCCTTTGGCACTCAGAGAGGGATTTTGAGTTCAGCCCAGGCTCTATGTTCCAGCCCCAGTACCCAAATGCTGTGACCTCTCTGCTCTCTTAGAGTGGGACTTTGGTTTAGGGTCAAGTAAATTGAAACTGTAAAAGGAAGGCCCCTGTACGTGCCACTTAACTCTTCTATTTCTTGCTTTGTATGTAATATATCTATAAGTACGTATATATGTATACATATATATACACATAAGAGGTTCAATAGAAACCTGTGCAAAATATGGTTACTGAGATGCATTAGCATGAAGTTGCAGAGGACATTTACTACAAGTCTGCACTCATAGTAGGTTTTAAAGGGTAAAAAAAATCAGGAGTCTGCAGGAGAGAAAATTAAGAGGTTTTGCTTTACTGGCAAATAAATAATTACAGGAGATAGTGTGGGACAAATTGAGATGGGCAGCTATGGTAGGGAGAGCAGCTGGAGCTCTGAGTGCTGCCTGGAGAAACAGTGGTTAGGCAGAGCTATAATGTAGTTTTCCCTTTTTTAGAGCTTATGTTTTGTTGCTGACATTAGAGAAGCTTCTAGTGTTGATATAAAGAAGTATGGGTGTTCCCTCAAAATCAGAGGTTTACTCTCATTTTTGTTTTTTGGAAGTGTGTCCTGTCCACTTGCTCTAACTCACTGCCCTGTCAGTGACAGCTGTCTCTGGGGAGCTCTGATGAACATCCCCAAAAGAAGGTTATGATGATTTGACACTTGGACTTGAAGATTTGTTTGTAAAGAGAGCTTCTTTTTGATTTATAGTATTTTTATTTTTTTCAGTTCCCCTCTAGCGCTCCTATCTTCTATTACCACTTTTGTAATAGCCTTTTGTTTCCTGATCTGTAATTTAAATTGCCTCCCAACTTAAAAAAAACAATATGATTCTTTTTGTCCCAGGCTGTTTTGGGGGGGAGCTTTTTTCCAACACTTGGATGCTTAAAAATCCTGGGAAAGAAATTTGTAAAGAGACCTCTATCAAAGAAGGAATTCTGTTTGTGTTTTCAGAGCTATTGTCAGGCAGAATGCAAGAGAGAATCAGCATGAGGTTTACACGTGGTGTTTGCCATTATTATTTTGTGAGAAACGAGGAAAACCCAAAAAGTTACAGTCTCTGTGGTTAGTTGAAGTTAACAGAGCTGCTGCAAGTCTGATTGCAGTGGAGAATGTGTAACAGATCCTCACACATGTGACTGTGGGATGAGTCTATTTATGTCTCTGTAAACATGAAATTATGAAATGCACACCGTGGAGATGGGGCTGGTGAAGTCCTTGGCTGACCTGATCAACTCTCATTCGGCTTGCACCTCTCTGGGAGTACAGAGCAAATTTAAACTTGCTGCAGAACATTGTGCTGCTGGAAGATATTTAGTGAAAGGGAAGTAGGTTCATGCAATAAAGCAAAGAAACAACCTTGTGTGTTACCAGATAAGAGGGAAAATGATGTGAGTTTCTGTAATAATATCTTAGACACCTTGTGGGCATAAGAGCACTTCACAAAGACAGCATCTAGAAAAAAATCACCAAAAAATTTTTTTCTTTTGTATGTTCCAGATCTGAAATAAACAGATGTGTGGCTGAGAATTGGATCCTTTCTGCAAAATATAAAAAAAGTGCAAATCTCAAGATTGCAAAAGAAGGAAAAAAAGATGTGAGAGAAATGGGTCATGGAGACTTTGCTTTTGCACTCATTAGATGGTACTGATGGTGACCTGCACAGTACGAGGCTGTGGTGGGGAAGGAGATGGTCCTACCCTGAGTCCTTGGCTGGAGCCTTCTGGGATCCAGCCCATTGCCAGGGGGGTGAGTAGGAGGGTGGCACTGGGCAGGCACTTGCTGGGGCAAGCAGCAGCCTGCCTGTGCAGGCACAGGAGTCCTGGCAGGTGGGAGGAGACCCAAAGCCTGCCCTGGGAACTGGGTGGAAAGTCATGCAAGGAGGGAGAGCAAAACCCCATCCAACCTGGCCTTAAACAGGGATGGGGCAGCCACAGCTTCTCTGGGCATCCTGTGCCAGGGCCTCCCCACCCTCACAGGGAAGAATTTCTCCCAAATATCCAGTCTAACCCTGCCCTCTGTCAGTGTGAAGCCATTCCTCCTTATCCTGTGACTCTATGCCCTTGTCCAAAGTCCCTCTCCAGGTCTCTTGGAGCCCCTTTAGGCACTGGAAGGGGCTCTCAGGTCTCCTTGGAGCCTTCTTGGCTCCAGAATGAACAACCCTAGCTCTCAGCCTGTCTCCAGAGCAGAGATGCTTCAGCTCTCAGAGCATCTTTGTGGCCTCCTGTGGACTTGCTCCAACAAATCTGTGTCCTTTTTATTTACTTCAATTCTGATTTTCTCACTCTGCAGAAGAGGCAATCAAACTCCCACCTCATTTTCAGCAAATGCTTGAACACAGTCCTTTTAGAAACAGATGGTGCCCCTCCATTCACACACAACATCCCCCAAACTCCTGGAGCAGCATGTGCCTTCATCTCCCTTCTGTGTAATGCAGCCTATAGCACATGTTGCAACCCTGCATCTGACCCCTGCAGCCTATGCTTCTGTATCTCCCTGGGGAATAATCTGTTCCCAGTCCTGACCTTTAGAAAGTTTGTGGGGTTTTTGAGCTAAGAGTAAAAAATCAAGTGAAGTGGAAAGAGCGAGCCTTCTAGCCCACAAGCCTTCTACAGTACTGGAAAGGTCCTCAGTGGAAAGCTGATGGGGAGGATTCAATGAGGAGCCCAGTTTGGCATGTTACTGCTTTGCAAGAGCCAAGGAAAACCCTAAATCCCCAAATTCAGCTCATTTCCCCCTGCAAATGCAGCCATACCCCATATTGCCTGGCTGGGCAGCTCTGCCAGCAGTGAAGTGTTGGTGACTACTGTGGAAATTTTGACTAGAAATTACTTTTAAATGGTTTTCCTATGAGCTTTCTAAATGTGTACAAAGGACAGCCTAGAAGAGTAGAAGAAAAAAACTGTGCTAAAATTTCAGGTCAACTGGCTACTTGCTGTTAGGGAAAACCAGAAATTTATGCCCCAGTTTAAGCTTATCATGGTGTGCAACCCACTTTTGGGGTACTTAGCAGAAATCATCCTAGTTGTAGTTGGGACATTTGTTTTACTCCCACTGGCTTTCAAATTATGTTCTTGTGTTTTTCTTTGCCTTGGACACACAGAGTCATAGAACTGTTTAGGCTGGAAAAGCCCTCTAAGATCAAGTCCAACCATTTACACAATTATTAAAGTTAAGGCTGCTCTGTGCCCTGTGCATTCCTCCTGCCCTTGAGATGAATCCCAGCCCGACTGGACCATGGCAAGGGTTTGCTGGAGCACTCAACACTACAGCTGCAGGAGATTCGAGCCATGATTTGATTTATGTCCCACAGGGAAGTGCAGTGTCATATATTTAGGATAAGGTGCTGAGTATAATTGGATCTTGACAACTATGGGGTTAGAAGGACAATTGCTGCCAAAAGTCTTAGTTTGTTTTCTTTATTGGTACTTAGTCACAGAAGGACAGGAGGAGAATGATTCGGGTCTTGGTGCATAGGAAAAGCAGGCTCTAGCCTTTCATTTTGCACCTTTAAACCCTCAAGGCTTGGTTTTGCATGAGCAAAACCTGTTCATCCCTCGCATGCTGCTGGTGCTGCATTTGCTGGACAGGGGCGATGGATCTCTGAGTGACAGAGGGGATTCTAGCTCCAAAAGAGCTCCTTTGACTCAAATTTCTAAAAGATATAGTTAGGATCTGTGTAAGAGCTTCAATGAAGTGGATAATTTGGATGGTGTCCTCCTTTCCCCCATGAATTCTTGTAAGTAGAGGTGTCTCATTAACCAACAGTTGTGTTTTCTGCCTCGTGGCAGTTTCTGGAAACTTGATATTTCCAGGTATTTCAGCTCTATCGTTTAGATACTTGTCTCTCCTTGCAAGCATTTGTATTTGAGCAGCAGACAGATTGTCAGTGAGATGTGGTTCATGTGAATGCTCCTCATAAAAAATGATTACAAAAGCAAACAGAACGATCACTCCATGTTCACCGAGGAATTGGAATGAACGAAGGCTTAACCAGCGATGAGTCAATGCAGAAATGAAGTGCCTATTTATTGGTAAATAAAGGCTGGCTGCCATTCCCTGCTTTGAAGCCCACATGCCCCTGAGGGGTTTGGAAAGTGGTGATGCAAACTGATGAGTCACAGTTTAGAACAATAGTTTCTTCATGTGAAATGACTCAGGATAAAAGAAAACCAGGTTTTTCAAGAAGCTGATGAAATTACAAAAAAATAAAAATAATAAAACAATAGGACATCTTTAACCCTGTGCTGAAAGTATTCTATCTGTTTCTAAAGGGTAAGGTGGTGGGTGCCTGAGATCAGGCGATCAGGTTGTACCTGCTTTCAGCTCATTTTCTACTTCCATAGCATGCATGGGGATAACCAGAGCAAAAACCAATGAATACCATGTGTATGAGCATCATGCATATAACAACATCTCACATACCACTGAACTGTGGTCGTTTGTCTGCACCACACTCCCTGCCCTCTCCTCTTTGCCCAGTGTGAGGTAAAGGTTGGTCCTGCTGGGCAGAGGGCAGCATGACTCCCTGTGAGGTCTGGTGGGATTCTCTGGAAGACGGGAGACGTCCCCTGCCATGGACCTAAGAGCCTCTTCATGAATTAAGGGCTCTGCCTGGGACAGCGCTATAAAAATAACATCTATATTATAGATGTGTGCTTATCTACAGCATTATCTATATTAGACATATCCCTGTTTCCTCCAGTGAAGGTGGAATATGCTGCTATGTAGTTTTCATGGCCCCACAAATACCCATTTCAGGTGTTTTGTAGAGTATTATTGCAGAAACTATCACCTTAGAAATCTGAATGCAAATATGTACAATTTTTTTAAGGATTTAATTACAACGGAAAAAATAGGTAAAGGGGAAGGCAAGCTACAGTCTGTCAATGACAATACCATAATCAGATTAATCCAGCAAGCCAAAAACCAGGTTTATTGCCTCTCCATATTACATGTATCACATGATGGGTAGCAAATTTCCCAATACCTCTCCTCAGCCCTTTGTGTCATGCACTTTGTTCGGTTTGTCTGAAGAAGGAGAAAGCTCGTGTCTTTCTGGGCTGCTGGCATCTCCCCACTGCCAAGGGTTCCATCCACAGTTCAGCTCTCCTTCAGTCAGGCATGCTCCCGGGAGGATTCGTGCTCTCACTGCTCTCCTTCCATCCATAGGTGGCAGCAGGCTTTAAAATCTTTAACCTCTCAACACTGATGTTTTTTAAGAGCTCAGGGAGTTGTGCAACGATCTCCAGAACTACTGTGCACAGAGCTGGTGTAAGAGGAACGGATTATTTTCAAGGAGTGACACATCCTTTGCAGCTGTTTGCTGAATTGCTGAAGTGTGAAGACAAACAGCAGAAAGTCAAACTTGGGAGCAAGAAGGGGCAAACAGGCACCTATTTGGGGCCAACATACCCTTGCAAAGGGCAGCAGTTTCAACAGATCAGCAACTCAAGAAGGATAATGTGGTTAACAGCTTTCCCCTGCAAAAGTACGTGGATGCAAAAAGCTGTAATGTGGATTTTAGCAGCTCTGCTCTAATTTGCTTCTGTGTGCCTCTGCCTGCAGCTGGGGATCTCTCCTCTCTGCTGTGGTGCTGCCTGGCTGCTGTTTGGGTCAGCTGCAGGTGGCAGGGCCAGCTCTGCATGCTGGGGACAGGGGGACAGCAAGGGGCAGACTGGCTGCTCCTGCTCCAGCAGCACATGGAGTATGATCTGCTCCATGGTGATGTTAATTCCAGCTCCAAAGGCTGCTCAGGATCTCCAGGGCCTGGGATCTCAAGTCTGATGCCTCCACCTGCCACAGCATCTCACTGGCTGCCCTGGGCTGGGCAGTGCTGTGAGCCAGCCCTCCTCCAGCCTCCCCACCCCAGCCCCTTCTGAGGATGGAGCAGGCAGAGGAAGAAGGTCAGCATTGCTGTCTCTACTCACATTAATTGTAGGTTGTGGATCCCTGCTTGAACTGCTTAGCACACCCTGGGGACCGTGGTGCCACGTGCCAAGCACACTCCAGTGGCTGACTGTGGTTTGCCTTTTATTTCCATGCGTGTCATGCCAGGCTCACACAAACAAATCCGCTCGTGTTGACAAGGACCAGCCAAAAGCCACGTGGGCTGGAGGCAGGGCTGGGAGGTCAGAGGGCTCCTTGGGAGGCAGAATGAGGCAGGACTTGCTTGGAGGAGGCAATGAGTCACGGCCACCTCCTAGGGTGATTAATTGGGAAGTTGTTAAAGCATGGAGAAAGAAAAGCTCAGCAGCAGGTGCACTGGCCAAGGGTGAGGGAAACCCTCCACAGAAGTCAGTATACTTCTGCAAAAATTAATCACTGCTTTAATTGAAGGTGATATTCTTTTCCACCTGCCCAGTAGCTGATGGGGTGTTGCTGGAACAGTGGTAATGACTCACTTGGAAACCACAAAAGTGACAGGAATTTTGACAGACAATCCTGAATAAAACCTTGCAAGCTTTACATGGTGCTTGTAAGATTAAATAATAATAAAATAGTAGTTACAGTAGTGCCTTTGTGCACAGGGAGCTCTGGGACTTGGCCTGGAGGGGAGGCATCTGAGGGGGAAGAAGAAAGCCTGAGTTTGTGGATGGATGTCTTGGGGCTGTGAGGGAGTAGGATCAGGCCTGGTGAGCAGAGGGGCTGGGAGGGGACATAGTTCCCTCGCTGCCTCCTCCAGCAGAGACGGGGCCCATCCAGCTCTCTGCATGTGCTGGAGTGAGTGCTCTGCTCAGCTAAACCTCAGGGAAAGGCATCTTCCCCACGTTTCTATCCTCAGCCTCATTTTCTGATCCTGTAGGGAAAAGTACATGCCGACTTAAGTTTAACTTTTCCTAACAACGTGATTAAATACATGTTTTACACAGCTGGCTCGCACAAGGCAAGGAGGTGATTTCATGTGGGGGTGCAATGCTGGTACCAGTGCTGGGATGTGAGGACTGAGGCTGACTCGTTCCCTGGACAATCATTTCCCCACACCACTGGCAAGGGGATGCCCGCAGCCCCTGCTCCACTGCAGAGCTCTGAAGAGAAGCACAACCGCTTGTTTACAGCCACGAGCTGGCTCTGCAGGCAAAATTACCCCTATTTTGACACCTCTCAGAAGCACTGAGTGACGGCTCTTGGAGAGGAGCAGCAGCTCCGCTCAGGCTGCCATTGACAGTTCCAGATGACAGGAATATGAAGGCTTAATTATGATATAATTAAGTTGAAGTGATCATCTCATGTCTGTTTAGTGTCTAACATAAAATGATCTGGTGATCTCCGTCTAGTTTGCAGTGGCCTTTGCTTAGAAACCAGTAGCATGGGGGTGGGAGTGGGTGCTGAAATCCTGGGGGGAACAGGGGGTCAGGGAGAGGGGTCCTGCCTGGGCAGTGGAGGCTGCTCAGGAAATTGGGCTTCGGGAGTGTTCTGCCTGTATTTGGGTGGCTTTTTATTTTCCCTGCTCCAGGAACTTCCCAAAAAATTATTTCTGTGCCAGACAGCTGTGAGAACAGCAGTTCTTCATCTGCTGTAGCATAAAATGCAGATTTGTGCATAACACAGGCAGTGGCTGTCCTGTGCTCCTGCGTGGCCTGGGGTGGGAAAGGGGGAAGCCCTCATCCTGCGTCACCCTTGCTGGTCCTGAGCACCCATCTGCCATGCTCCCAGCACCCAGGAACACCAGAAAAAAGAAAAATATTTTCAAGAAAACCACTATTCAAACCACCAATGTGTACCCCAGCTTCTTGGTAGCTGCCAATATCATATTTCCTTGGAAGCAAAGTTCAGAGGACGGATCCTATCCAGGATGAGCACCTGCCACAGGACTGCAGGGAACCCCCTGTGCTGTGAGCACCCCAAGACTGAGCCTTGGTGGTGGCTGGTGCCACACAGAATCACACAGGATCAGAGAATATTCTGGGTTGGAAGAGACCCACATGTATCATCGAGTACAGCTCAGGACATGAGTAAACACTTCTCTCTCTTCCCATGTGGAATTGGATTTTTCAACCTTAAATTCTAGGAATATAGTTTTTCATCTATAGATATTCAAGGTATCTTGACTATCTGTAGAAGAAAAACTATATTTATAGAGCTATCTATCCATAGGTATCTATCTATATAGATTTTTGTATATAGATATCTCAATATCTCAAGATATTCATTATAGATGTGCCTGTAATATACTTTTATAAGACTAAAAACCTTTTTAATTCCAGGCAAATGTGGACGATGGCATTGGTGGGGTGCTCAGCTGTAATGCCTGAGTAGCTTCTGTGCCCGTGAGTGGGGGCTGAGTAAGGAGATGCTCTTTAACCCAACAGCTTCAGCACAGATTTGCTCTTTGGTGGTTGCTGGTGCCATTCCGCCTGGTTTGATTGTTCTTCTCTCAGCACGAGCAGGATACGAAAAGTTAGGACAAGTGTTAGGCCATGTTTGTGTTTTAAAGGCATTTCATGTTGGGGTTCACCTCTGCCTTGGGAAAACCCAGAGAGGAATTGCAGGTGAGTGGGGGACATTTACAGTTTAAGCATCGCACTCAATAGGAGCCCGTCCTGCTCAGGCTGGGCTCTGATCTGTTATTCCCAGCCTCCATCTGTCCTGCTGCTCCAACACACCAGGGGCCTGCAATTCCAGAACAAGTTCAGCCATTTCCTTCTAGCTCAAGCGGTCAATGCCTTTGTCCAAAAAGGATCTCCAAGTGCTTTTTGACTCTGAGCTGGGGATGCAGCAGCTTCTGGGCAGCTGAAATGGGGGGCTCTGTCTCTGTCAGGTGGATTCTGGTCCATCACTAAAAGCAAGTGTTGCTTTTATTTATTTTCACTGTTTCTTTGCATTAACCACATGGGAAGCAGCTGCTGTACAGTCAAGCAGTGTTTGTACCTGACAAGAGCCCACAAATTTCAGCTTCTCTCCACCCTTCCCCTGTGGCTTTGCTGCAATGTTTGCTGTGCTAGAGGTTCATGTGGAGCGCACTAAAAGTGCAAAGCTGGGAGCCGTGGCAGAGTTGTCCTTCCATGGGCACAGCAAGTGCCACTGCAGGCAGTAGGACAGTTTCCTCAGCTGCTCCTAGGCTATCCCAGGGGATGAAATCGCTCTGCAGGCACTCGGTGTGATCCACGTGGCAGTTCAAACCAGCCCAGTGGCACTGCACTCCCAAAAATGCTTTCCCCAGCACTGGGATGCCTGCCCACAGTCAGCAGTGTCCAGACTGGAGCATGCACAAGTGGGGTGTTCATCATTAGGATTTTGGCAGTGGCCTCATTGGGGCCTCATATTCCTGCAGAAAAGATAATTCCCACGTGCTGCTACCACAAAAGCTGCTCCTCTGTGCACAGCCCTGTGTCACTCTGGGTCACCTCTGCTCCCTGTTCCAGAGGCTGGTCTGGGAGAGTTGGAGCAGGCTGGGGAAAACCCTGTCTGCAGCAGGCTGTGTTGCTCCTTTATGAAGTTTTCATTTATTTTTGGATTTATTTTGCCAGGTCCAGCCTAGCTCCCACCCACCAGCTTGCTGGGTGGTGAGCCACCAGGACAGGCACACGGGGACAGCCCAGTGTCATTTGAAGGAGCAGCGATGGCTCTGGTGTGTTCTGCAGCATAATCTCCTGCCCATGGGGCTGGAGTGCCAATTTGCCATCAAATTAGACTTGAAAAGTCATAAAATTATTGCGGTAACATCTTCACACTGTTTACATCACTAAGCACGCACAGAGCATAGGAAGCTGGTGGTCCTCAGGCTGCAGTAGTGCTGAGCATCCTGGCATGCCTCGAGGTCCATGTCCTTATCCCTGTCCCTGTTCCCGCTGGGGTGGGAAGGTGCTCAGCAGGGCTGTGCTGCCAGTGCAGCAGTGAGGGGAAGCTCTCCTGGAGCAAAGCCCCTCTCCACTGCAGCAGACCCAACACAAACTGCTTGGAGAGCTGCGTCAGGGAGGGGGACGGCAGCCCTGGTTTTTCTTCCTGAAGCCAGCTGGCCCAGATCGACCGCAAAAAAACCCCAGCCTTCCGAAAAGCAGCATCGTCTCGAGCAGAGCTGGTGGCTGTGAGGCGGCGGCGGGGGGAGGAAGGAAGGAAGAAGGGGCCGGGCGCTGCCGGGAAGCCAAAGCGCTCGGTTTGGCCGGCTCTCCCCGGCAGCCTGTGGGATCCTGCGGCTCAGGCTGACACCGGCTGCTGCTGCGGAGATGACTCATGTGTTTCGCAGCGAAGATGATGCTCTCGGTGCCGCCGAGTGATGCCTTCACTTTCCTCCCCTCCCCAGGTGAAGGTGCCAAAAGCCTTCCAGTACCTAAAGGGGCTGCAAGAATGCAGGAGAGGGAGTTTTTCAAGGGCATGGAGTGACAGGAGAAATGGGAATGGCTTTAAGCTGAGGGAGGCTAGATTTATATTAGAGATTAAAAGGAAATTCTTCCCTGTGAGGGTGGTGGGGCACTGGCAGGTTTCCCGTAGGAACTATATCTGTCCCATGCCTGGAAGTGTTCAAGGCCAGGTTGGATGGGGCTTGGAGCAACCTGGGATAGTCGAAGGTGTCCCTGCCCACGGCAGGAGGTTGTAAATGAACTTTAAGGTTCCTTCCAACCCAATCCAAACTGTGACTCTATGAAAACTGCACTGAGGGCAGATGATGGCTATGGGGGATGGCAAAGCAGGGGCTGAGCCCTGCATGGGACCAGCAGCACCACAGCTCCTCTTCTTCTTAGTCAGGAGAAGTTAGGAAGTTAGGAGGGAGGTATGTTCCCTGCTTTGATAATTTGGGGACATAATTACACATGCCGGAGTGG
The DNA here is from genome assembly GCA_014706295.1 of Lycocorax pyrrhopterus obiensis. NCBI lineage: Eukaryota > Metazoa > Chordata > Aves > Passeriformes > Paradisaeidae > Lycocorax > Lycocorax pyrrhopterus. The sequence goes on from JACSVZ010000018.1 coordinate 17,170,216, forward strand.
GAACTGGGCATCCCCCAGTGCTGCTGAGCTGCACCGAGCTGCACCAGTGCTCAGCTGTGTGGGGCACTCGGGGAGTGGGATCAAAGCCAGCATATGGGCTGGGGGCCAGTGACGAGGGGAACAGAGCTGGGGCTGGGTTGGGGGCAGAGGTGTTTCAGTCCAGGCTTTTCTTTCAGGTTGTGTTTGATCGTGAAACAAATTCGTCTGTGGAGGATCTGAGCCTGTCAGTCCTCTTGCTCAGATCGGGGCTAAGAGCATCCTAAAAGGGGCTGGAGCACCCATGGGAGGCCAGGCTTGGAAGCCGAGGTCTGACAGTCGGGGGGCCAGGCAGTGAGCCAGTGTCAGCCTGCCCACTGCCTTCGGCTCCCGGTGTGGGTACAAGCCTCCTCCGGATTTCGGTGTTTCCGGCGTCGTTCGTTCCCCCACACCGAGAGTTCAGGGTTCTGGCTTTCAGTCTGGGGTGAGTCAAACTCTCAGAGCAAAAGGTAAATGAAATTGCTGCCTGTGGCTGGCTTTCCACTTGTACCAGATCGCGGGAGCATCCTCAGGGGGGACAGCCCTGCTCTGAGTGTCATGTCCTGCAGGGGGACACAGTCACAGCCCCACTCTCTGGGAAAGACAAAGAGGCACAAAATGAAGAGAAGGGGACGGGGATATTTTGTCAGCAACCCCCCTGCTCCTGCTGCTTCCCTTCTGAGGGCTGCAGATGCTCATTCCAGCTGGGTTTAGCCTACGGCTGAGTCTGAAAGATGTTTCAGTTGCTGCAGCAAACAGACTCCTGGTTCTTTCCAGTCATTCAGCAATGAGCCAATTCCTTCCTTATTTACCCCATCAGTACAGCCCTTCAGGTCCACAAATCTTTCCCCTGAATACCTCATTTCCAACAAACTTCTTTCATTGATACATTACAGAAACCAAAAGGCAAAATGAGTTTGTATATGCACAACAATTTCAATTCTGCCAGCCCCCAGCATCACAGCTCTCCAGCACCCAGCAAACACCACCCTCAGACCGGAAAATCAGCTGAAATGTGATTTTTCTGAGGCCCCCAGTGTGGTTCCTCTGGCTATCAGGCAGCTCTGCCCTCGTCTTGGCCATCCCTGCCTTAGTGTAAGGTAATTCTGTTTGCTGAAGCAGCTGTTGTCCACTTAATTGTCAGGAGGTGGGAACCCTTAGCTAAGCCAAAGACTTTATGAAACTACAAAAAAACCCAGTGAGCAGTCTCAGAAGCCAGTAATGGCATCCTATGTTCCCCCATTAGGAAGCAGAGAGTTACACCGAGTTTCAAATCTCAGGTCATGTTTTCCACCAGGCAGCTGAGAGCCAGGGGCAGCAGTGACATCTCCCTTGGTGTCAGGTGGGGCTGTTACTTCATCATCACTGAATATCCTTTAATGCTTGGGATGGAAAACACTGCAGATGCCTGTCAGGGGGGCTGGTGGGATGCTGGGAGGGAGCTGTGGTTGCTGGTGGAGTGAGGGCTCTCAGCATACTCTCAGCTCTGGTTGTGCCAGTGGCATGCCATGCCCTCGCCGCTCTCAGCCTGTGCCCCTGGAGCTCAGCTATTTATACTCCTTTATTTAGACTCCTTCTTCCTCCTGATGTGTTTGTATGAGCCAGTTTTGGACCTGTTGTGCACCACACAGATGACTGGGGAGATGCTCACAGGCTTCAGATCAGAGCAGTGACCTAAGTCCTCATGGCTCAGCAGACATCTGGCTCTTGCTATGCCAATAAATGTGCCTTGTGGCTGACTGTGCCTTGGCATCCTTGTAATTCAGCCTAAAATATCAGCCATGAGTCCTTTTGCTACTAGAGGAGAGCTGGTGCCAAGCAGGTGACACTGGTGGCACAGGGATGTGTGTCCCTAACCTGCCTCTGGCCATACAGTGATGCTGCTTGGCCCTGTGCTGCTCTGGAGCTGCTCCCTGTGTGGTGGATTTAAAAACCTGATTGGAACCAGCTCATTCCCCATGGCTCTCCAGAACAGCCCTTCAGAGGGGGGCTGGACTGTGCCAGGTCTGTGTGCCGGTCTCTCTGTGTGTCGAGGACTCCTGTGTCCCCCAGCATGGCACCTGGCTCAAGCTGGCTTTGGGAATGCACGGCACGAGGGCTGGCATCCCTGCTGCTGTGCTTTATCCCTCAAACTTACTCATTTTAAAGCTGGAGCTGCAAAATTGCTGATTTCCCTCTTTTAGAAATGCTTTATTTATCCCGCTTTCTTATTAAGGGCAGGAATTCATCCCCCGCCTGCCGGTCGCTCTGTGGAGTGTCAGTGTTATTTGTGGTATCCCATACAACAAACACCTATTTATAGCTGAGCATTCTTGGAAGGGGTTTTGGTACCTTGTTTTCTGCAGGGAATTTTCTCTCTTGCAGGGTACTGCATTCCAGCCTGCACAGGGAGATGTCTGGATGGAGGCAGAGCACGTGGCAGGTCCATTCCCACATGGATGGCTGGTGTCCTCAGCATCTCTCTCCTGAGAATAATTTTCCCAGGAATTATGGCTGCAGATGTGTTGTTTTGCTTTCTTGACCTGCCATTTTTTTCCCTGGAAAAACTCCATTTCATTGATCCGACCATTTGGAGCTCATTGCAGGGCTGCTAATGACCAGGTGTAACAGCAGTATTTTAACCTCTGCAATTTTTTCCTCGTGCTCAGTGTCAGCATTATAAAGTACCACTTAAAATATAAGCACAGGCAGTCAATTACTTTAATCTTTATTACATCTGAATGTACAGCAGCTACTCCTGAAGAAAAACACTGCATCTGATATTCAGCAGAGTGGGTTTAGCTGGGAAACACCATCCCAGCACTTCGGGAAATGCCGAAATCCCACCCCTTTGGGAAACCCCATCCCACCACTGCACACACCAGCAGAGCTCAGACTCCCCAGGGCTCGTTTCTCAGGGCACCCACAGCCCAAACAACACCTCCAGCACCTGACTTCCCATTTTGGAAGGGAGCTGCATTCCTCTTACCTCCTATTTCCCCTATAAATTCTGCTGTTTGCATGATTTATACCCGATGACAGACAAGGTCGAGGATCTGTGCCTGTAGCACCCTCTCATGGATGAGGGATGGATATGGGCAAAGCTGTGGGCTCACCCTGTGCCCCCAAAACTTGGCTGGGGGCTAGGCATCTCTCCAGCGTGACTTCATGGTGGATCTCCAGCATATTTGGCCATCTCAGGAGAAGGAAGAGCTGTCTGCAACCAATACCAGTCCCAACTTATCCCCAAGCTCAGTTGCCATGAGAAAATGTACCTGGTTAAACCCTCCACGAAAAAATGCCTGGTAGACCCTCCACAAGTCTATTTTTCACTTGTGCATTAAACAAACAGGGAATGAGTTTGTCAAATAGAGTTTGGGATGGGCAAGACGGCAGAGGCAGCGCTTGTGAAACCCTCTGAATCAGCCAGGGTCGACATTGGCTGCAGTGGGACCTTTCCCTTGTTTTGTGGGTTAGTCATAGGTTTGTTTATTTTTTTTAGAGATTTTTTTTCTCATTCATCTGTTGCAATCACAGCAGACACATCATTTCACAGCCCTACATGGAAATCCAAGACCAAGGAACTATTTTTAGAGCACAAAATGTCTCCCCTAAATGTATTAACTTTGGAAGAGTAAATATTAAATATGGTCTCATCACATTAGAGGCGTTTATGCAGAAGTACAGCACCAGCGGTTTTAATGGTTAGGGGAAATTATGTTATACCACCAGCACTTAATCAAACACAGTAAAACAAGGTCTTACTGCAATTCTTTCAGGATAAGCTGAAGGAAAATTAATTCCTTTCCACATCCGTTGCTGATGATTTACTGACACTGGGGTGTATTTGACCCATTAGTATTTATGGTGGCACTTGCAATACTTATGCAAAACATATAGGGACTAGCCTAACATTTATTTTGCAATTAAATTGAAATGATTCTTTGGCTACTTGCTCCAAACCGAGGCATTCAGCACCATCTGTGATGAGAATACTATAGGCAAACCCTGAATGAGCACCATAGGGAAGCCCTATGTGCTCTAACTGCCTACAAATAGATATTTTTAATAATAGCTTTTTGTAACTTTATTGGGGAATCATTTCTCAGGCTGGGCTGTAGGACAGTGTGGGGCTGCTGGTGGAGCCCCAGTGCCCCAGGTCTGTCTGTTCCTGCTCTGTTGAGTGCCTGGAAAACCAGCAGTGCCCTTGTGGCTGGTGGCTCTCCCCTGGTGATGGTGATGGGCAGCGGGGTTGCTGCCTGGGTTCAGTACCCAGGGTTTGGGTCCTGGCCTTGTGGAACTCCTTCCTGCACCTCACTCCTTCAAAAGCCAGCTTGGGGTTTAGAAGGTGTCTGTCTAAACAGAAAAATGTCAGATGTGAGTTGCGGAGCTGTTCTTGGTGAGTTGGTTTTGTTGTCAGCTTGGTTATTTTATCTCCTGTGAAATTGGCTCGGTGGGAGGGAAGGTGACATACAGAGGTGATACAGTCTTTTTAGCAGCCCAAAATTCTCTCTTCCTTTACTTGCAGGCATTTTTGTTCCATTCCCCATGCCCATTTCCACGATACATCCAGCTAGACCATCCTGACCATCTCTGGTCTAATGCAGGTGCCAAAAGGCAGGGATGCATCTTCCCAGGAATTTGGCTAGCTCTCTCTTCCATGAGCCTTAAATATTTTGGAGACAAAATCCTTGCCAGTTTGTAAAGATGATGCCTCATGTTCCCTAGCATCAGATCTCTGAGATCCATCTGGGCTTGGCATCATCCCCTTGGACATTTTGAGGCTGGGAAGGGGGTTTCTGTTTGGGGTTAAACTGCAACAGGCAGGCTGGCCTTGCTCCCTGCTCTATGGAATTGAACTCCTGAATATCTCCCTGCCTAGAACAGGTGAAAAACTTAATACAGAAGGCAGCTCTTGAACTGGCTTTTTGACAGGTTCATGCATGTTGCTGTGGGCATCACACCTGCACCAACGGGCTCTTGGGACCAGACAGGAGTTTGAGTTCATCATTGGGGTGCCTGGAGAGCTGTGAGCAAGAACACAGCCCAGTAACCAAATTCTTAGTTTGCAATAAACCAATCTACTGCCTTTTCATTAAAGAGCAACATGTAAGGCCATGGTAGTTGTCTCCATCCCCCAGAAGACCCATCTCAGAGGAATGGTTTTGCTCTGTCTTCACTGTGCACCATGACCTGCCTGATTAATCACGTCACTAACAAATTGACTGAAGTATGTCTAATAAATAGCTAATTTTCCTTCAGCAGCTTGGGCACTTGGGCAATTTTACAGAAGAAAAATGTGCCAGTAAAAGCCAAAAAAGGTAGAAGAAAAGAGCCATTCCTTGATGACTCAAATATTTGCTGAAGCAAGGCAGCATCCTTGCCTGTGGCCTCCAAACCAGCCAAGCATGCACAGGAAGATGTGGATCCCACTCAAATTTTTAAAGCTGTGTGATGAACCCTGTGCTCCCACCACACTCCATAGGTGGAGGGTCAGGCCCTAAACCACAGCCCATGTCAGCAGAATCGCAGAATGGTTTGGGCTGGAAGGGACTTGAGAGATCATTTAGTTCCAATCCCCTTCCATGGGCAGGGATGCCACTCCCTAGATCAGGTTGCTGGTTGCTATCAGCAGGATACAAGGAGTGTCTTAGGAACACATGGAGTATTTTGGATTTCACAGCTTGCTTCTGCTCCCATGAATAGCAAATCTAGCAGTGTGTTTCCCTGCCTGTTACACTAGCTCCTGGTGCAAGAAGCTGTTCCTCTGAGCATCCTGTCGTGCAGCAGGACTTCCCCTGCGGGCTTTGCTCCAAGTCTTCAAAACAAGATATAAATCTCCACAAGAAAGGTGGCTACCTTGAATTACAGAAACTTTAAGGCATGGGAAACTTTGTGAACAGCCTCTTGCTTGGGCTTGCCCTTCCAGCTGTGACAAATGTCTCCAGCTGTGTTTCCCAAGAAGTGGCTGAAATTTGGCAATGGAAATGTCAATGGAAATGCAATGGAAGTTCAAAAATTTGCTACTTAGAGGCAGAGTGGCTGCATCAGCAGGGCTGGACCAGCCCTGCATCCCCACAGAGCTGCATCCCTGGGGTGAGTTTGCTCTGTGTGACCAAGCTCACTACACCGACACGAGGTACACAGAAAACACTGCTTTATTGACTGCATTTGCCAACACATTGAGGAATGCAAAGGGGATTTTTTTCATAAGCAATGGGCCATGGTCCCAATGTGTATTAAAGCATACACTGTATCTAAACAGGATGAAAATAATGGCAGACAGAGCTATTCCAAGGCAACACAAATAGCATGCATAATACAGTCTCACACAGAACGAGTTTGATAACATTATATTGCTTTAAGGATTAACTAACATGGAAAATGTACAAAAAGGAGAAATAGGTTTTTGCATTAATGAAAAATACATTTTTTCTCTACAAAGGAATTTCTAATACAAGAAAATAAATATTGCAACATAAGCCAAAAATAATTTAAAATTGCTCTTTTCAATATATTTTCAATATTTCTCTTTTGTATTAACAAATGGCACATCACGTTCTTTGAAACAAAGAAAACAGAAGGGTTTCTCCTCCTGCGACATTCATATCGTTTCCTGTAACTGATGTGAAGTGGGTTGTTTTGAATGTGGAATGGTGCAAACTGCAGGGAATTTCCTTAAAGAACAACCAAACCTCATGCCCTGCACTGTACCAGTATCCTCCTGCATCCCTCTTGGCTCCGTTCTGCATCCGACATTGGAGCAAGCTCTGTGGGACAGCAGGCATCCTAACCCCATAAAATAGGTGCAAGCAAAAAAAAAAAAAAAGAAAAAAGAAAAAATCAAATGATGGGTGTGGGGAAAACGGGAGTGTGGAATGGGAGCTGTCCTGTGGAAACTCTCTCAGCCACTGGGGTTGGGGCTGGTGTGGGGCTGTGCTCCATCAGGGAATGATGCTTTCTGCATCCTCATCTCGACAGCAGCTGCTTCTCCAAGGAAACAGGTGCTCTTACAGTGCAAATGTCGATTCCTGCAGTTTATACATCTTAAAAGATAACATTTCTGTACTAAAATAAACCTTTTTTTCTTCTCTTTCTATTCGTTTCAAAATACATTTACATTAACATCAAAAATATTTTCCTTGTGCATTTTCTCTCCAGAACACCAGACTCCCCTGCTCCAAGGACACTCCAGGCAGGGGATGCTCTGGGGTGGCTGCGGCCATCCTGCCATGGTCCAGCCCTTGCTCAGCCCCACAGCTCACCAGAGCCCTTTTCCTTCCTGTCTATTCCCTCCATCCCATTCTTCTTCCTGTGCCCCACCAGCTCCCTTAGCTTTTCCCCGCATCACCTGATGGCAAAACACGATGCCTGATGTTTTGGGAGTGTTTCAAACTGTGTTATTGTCCAATGCTGGAGGTGCCAGGTCGGTTGTTCTTTAAAGTTTCCCCCTTTTTGCTTTCCTGTACTGAGAAGACAAGTAGTGCAGAAGCTGATGAATGGAACTGTGTACAGTGAAATTTGTGGATTGCTTTTTTTTTAACCATAATTGAGTGAAGCACACTGAAGCAAGATTCATTAAAAGGCAGCATATTGATTATTGTTATGACTTGTATACTAAGATACTGGAGCTAAAGCTAGCAAGCCTGATAAGATAAACTAAGTCCTATTTACTGTATTTAACATTATCTGAACATACTGAGCCTTAATTAATGAGCGGATTTTCATTTCCAACCTCAATGGATTATGCTAATTTATAACGAAGGTGGCTCCTGTTTTGTTGGTATTTTGCTGTTTTTTGTTTTCTTTTTTTTTTCCCACTAATAACTTGTGTCACATTTTTCCCATCTGAGGAAGATTCCTTCCCAGGCACGGTCAGTCTCAGCCAGGTGAGTGTTGGGCTTAGGCAGGGCTGGGCATCCCACCCAAAGCCCCCACCGCACGCCGTGTCTGGGATCAGCTGGGCTGTCATCGCTGATCTTTGCTGCAATTTTATCAATAATAAGGACTTTGGAAAGCTGATAAAGATGATGAACTACTCTAAAACATCAATCGAAATAGTCTCAGAGTTTCAAAAAGAAAGCTCACAGTGAAATGAGCAAAAAGCATCGGAAACCAAAACGGCAGGATGCGGTCTCGGAGCAGCAGCATCCCTCGGAGCAAGCTTGGAACCTAACGCCGCAGCAGTGTGGTATGAGTGTGTCTTTAGTCCTTGGTTGCTAAATAACTTCCAAATTTTTTTCATAATGACAAGTTTCCGGTTTCTGGCTGTGCTGCTTGACTGTCAAAATATTTCTTTGGCATCCACAAAATTCTTTGACTGATTGGTTTGACAATTGCAAGGTTTTTTTGTTTAGTGATGGGTTTAACCGGTTGCAGAAGTGTCCCAGGTTTGGGTTGGTTTTGTTTTTTTTTTTTTAGTTTTTTTTAAACATTTTTTATTTTTAAAAAACAACAACAACAAAAGTTTCAGTGAATTCCTTTTTTTTTTTGTTCCCTGAGCTCACACTGGGGTCACTCCAATAAAACACGTAGCATGACTTAACTGTGACCTTTGAAGCCAAAACCGAAGTAATGGTGCAATTAAGTGCAAACATGGAAATTCGCCTGACTTATAGGTAACATGGGCTTTTAAACAACATTTAAGGCTTATTGGGGACATTTTATGCATTAAATTATTGTAATATTTATAATGTCAGCTTCTGTGAATCACCCCTCCACAACGAGTCAACAGCTTGTAACCAGGATTTAAGGTAAAAAAAACCAAACCAAAACAAAGGATGGAGAGGAATAAATTCACCATTTCTATTGTAGCATTTAGTAGGAAAACACAATGGTGGTGGCAAGGGTTGTCATTTCCCCTCAGTGACGGCACATTTGGCCTTGGGGCCATGGTTTTGGTGTGCAAGGGGGATTTCAAATGTGCTGCTCTGGCATGGTGAGACCACAGCAGCACTGGAGAGAAGCACAGGCAGAAAAAATTGCTCAACCTCCCGGGTTACACCAACCTTGACTCCCCATGGTGGTTTTAAAGGATGCTTTCCTCCTCCATCCTGCCCCACATTTCCATTTTCCACTTGCTGATCCATTCATCTGAGTAAATCACTTCAGTGTTTCTAACAACCTCAGCAGGGGCAAGGACAGGGAGGAATTTTGCATCTTGGCCCCTGGACGGATCCCAACCAGATGGAAAGGTGAGGGGAAAAATAACGACCAAGGGGTTTTTTTTTCCTAAAAGTAGAAATGTAACATTGCTCTCTTCCACCCCAAGCGTTTTCCTCCAACAAGCTTTTTGTGCTTTAGTCATTATTTAGTTTAGAATCACTTATTTTGCTTCCTTGTCTCCACACACACAGGTGGGAATTTCCCCTCCCACAGCTGGCCACTGCCGGACCCTCTTACTCGCTCCCTGCTCTGAGGGCAACCGTCCCAGGCAGAAATCTGCCCCTCATTAAATAATGCCCATTAATTGAACTGTCATCCCTGCAGAAAGCGCGGGTACCGGCACCCTCCACCCTCTCAGCACCCTCGGCATCGGTCCTGGCGGGTGCCAGCTCGCGTTCCCGGGAAGTGAGGTCTGGCAGGGAGCCGGGGAGGGACCACTGCTGTCACAGTCATCGATGTCGGTGAAGCTGAAGCTGTATCTCAGGCGTATCGAGAAGAGAAAGACAACAGTGCCGAATTTCCAACTATATACACATATTAAAAACCCCCCTCGCCGTGATACCAGGCAGATATTGGACATGGCAGTTGGAACTGGGTTGAGGCCTCATCGAGCCGGTATGGTCGGACAAGTTAGGATGCCAGGATGCTCATCCTGACGATGTCCTCGCCGGCTGCATCCAGCTGAGCCCGCTGCGCCCGGCCACCACGGGACTCCCCGTCCGAGTCGCTCATCTCGGCGTCGGAGAAGTATCCGTCCGTGTCGGCGTCGAAGCGACGCAAGGGAGCTCCGCCAGCGCCGTCAGCCTTGGGGGGCTGCGACCGCCGCGTCCCCCGGCTCTCCTTTGGTAATTTGAACCGCACGATGGTTTTGGGGCTACCTACGGAGTCAGGCACTTTGGCCGCGGGGCTGGGCTCTGTCTGAGCGCAGCGCAGCGTCTCCTCCTCCTCCTCCTCCTCCTCCTCCTCCTCCTCCTTGCTGACGCAGCCCCGTGTCCCGGCAGTGGGGTGAGGCTCGCTGGCTTTCTGGAGAGAGCCCTTCTTGGCCGCCTTTTTGGCCTCGCCCGTCCCTTTGCGGTCGGAGGGAAGCTTTGCTGCCCCTTTTTCCGACTTGCTTGGTCTGGAATCCAGAGTGAAGGGCTTGGAGGGATCATCCGACAAGTTGCTGGCATTGTTAGTCCAGGGCTCTGAGCCCTCCAGGTGGCCCCCACCCACTGCAGAGGGGCTGTTCCTCGGCAGCTTTTTCTTAGTGTTCGTTCTCGTTCTGCTTTTCACTTTCTTTGTGGCCTCACTCTGCCTGAATGGGGACCTGAGGGAATGGTCCATCATGAAGCTCAGCAAGGTTTCCTCATCCTGGAGGAGCTCCTCGGAGAGGCCAGGGGTGCTGTCCTCGTGGTGGGCATTGTTGAGTGACCACTCGCTCATTGCCATGTTCTCCGCGGTGATCTGCACTGACTGTGCCAACCAGCTGTTGAAGAAGGTACCATCAATGGGGAAGGAGGTTGACAAGCCTGGGAAAAACAAGAGTGGAAAATTGCCTCAGAAGCCAGGAACAGCCATGTTGCCCTCTATCATCATCACCAACTCCACCAAAACTCCCTGGCACTGGAGAAACACTCGAGAGATCAACTATAATGCGCCACACCCGGACACAGAGGAGGGTTTACTCCAGCACCAGTGCTGAGTTTGGGGTTCACTGAGGTCGCAGCACAACAACCCAAGCAGTCCCTCACATCCAACTCTCCACGAACCTTCCTGAATCCAAACCAAGCATCTTCCTTCAGCGAAGATGACAAGCAATGACACATCCCAGCACAGGTGGAAACATTCTTGTGCAAAGGCAGAAGACAAACAATTCAAGTGTAAGTTGAAAAATGTGGTGACAGAGCAGGACTTGTGCCCAGGCAAGGGGTGAGCGGTTCCCCAAGAAGCAGCTGCTGCCAGGCCACCACCAGAGCCAAGCAGCCAGTGCGGTGATGGGACCACTGCTACATCTGCACGTCTGAGAACATCTCAAAAGATGTGGAAACTGAAGAAGAGGAGCAGAGATGAAGGCTGGAATGGAAAAAGCTGAAAAACTTCCTGATAACGATCATTGAGAGCAAGAGCGAGCACTGTGGGTTGCACTAATTGGGTCCGATTAGCAATGGGAAAGGTGCACACCTACATAGGCACAGGCAGTTTTAATCTCTGAAACAGAAACCCATGGGTTCAACATCTGAGTTGGTTTTATGGATGGAGGAAAAATGAAGTTTGATTTTGGATTTCAGGAAGAGCTTTCCTTTGAAACAGTCAGTCTAGCCACAGAGAGGGAAAGAGCAGTGGCCTGGGTGGGGTGACTCACACCTGCAATGTTTGCTGGTAGCAGTGACAGCTTTGCATCACCCTCACCTGTGAGCAGCAACACAGGCTGTAACCCTGCAACTCCTGCCACTCACCACGGCCCTTTTGGAGAAGACAGCACCCCACCCTGACACCAGCCCAAGGCAGGGAAGGTGAAGCAGGAGCAGGGATGAACTTAGGGTATTGTGTGGTACCCAAACACTGAAAAGTCCAAGTTTTGGGGCAAGGACACTGCCTAGCTCACCTTCCCCAGCTCTTCTGGGGAACAGATGACAGCAGCCCCAAGGGACGCTTCACACCCTTCATAAAATTCAGGAGGTTACAAGACCTTGGTGAAGCTTTGGGTCAGCTGCCTGGTTTCCCAAGCTCATAGCCATGCAGCTTTCCTCTGAGATTCTCCAGCCTTCCATTGTTTGCTGGAATTTGCCCCAGAAAATCCAAAACTTCTTTAGCAAAGAACAGAGCAGAGATAGAAAGAATGCAAAAGCCCCATTTCCAAAGGTCCTAAAACCCAATGGCTCTGAGATGACCAGAAAGCAGCACAGTCAGGTGAGCAATGTGCAAAGCAGAGCAAGGCAGGGTGGTCCAGACCGCCAGACCTCCCGCAGAAACGCTCTGTACCCCTTGGAGGGTTTTACAGCATCTCCAGACTGCCTGAGAGCCCCACAGGAGACCAGTGCTCCCCTGTGCCCCTGTGGGGCAGCTGGGCACACATGACCTCATCACCTTCTGCCTCTGCTGGTGGAGGTGGCAGCACCAGAGGAAGTCAAGCAACAACCCAATTCCATAAAACCATATGCAGTTGGTTGACCATATGCATATGGTAAAAACCATATGCAGTTGTCAAGGACCTTGTCCAAAACAACCTTTTTGTTCTTTTTCTTCCCCCAGCCCTGCCTGCTGCTGTAGCCGATGTGGACAAGCTGGATGTGGTTGAAGCATCTGTGGGGCCAGGCTCCTCACCCCCTGAGCAAATTCAAGAGATGGATGCACTTTGTGCCTGGCTCCTGGATGTTCCTGCACCACTGGCACAACCAGCATGACCACATATGCCACGGACATGAAAACCCACAGCCCATGTGCTGCACTCGCTGTCGCTGCACAGCACAGAGGACATGGGGGAGCAGCCCTACCACGGGGTGGGTAAGTCTGATTTTATCACCTGAAAGTGAAATCTTGCTCTAGCAGCACATCACAGGTTTTGCAACACATTCTCCCAATCCTGGAGCTACCGGGGGGAATTTTAAATCCCCTGCCCCGTCGGTGAGCATGCTTCTGACCCAGTCTCTCTAGTAGGACCTGGATAATTCAGGCTGATTCCCACAAAGAAGAGATGGACTGTGTACGTGCAGGAGGGATGAGGGGCTGGGATTCTTAACCCTGCTCCCCAAAATAGGGAGCCTCCAGCATCACGGGTCAATTCTGCACCATAAAATCAGACTTACCCAGTTGTCCCAAAACAGTTTCGCTGACCGATTTCCTTTTCTCTGTCTTCTCAGGACTATTTTTTCTACCACCTCTTCCTTTCCTTCTTGGGTCACTTTTCTTACCCTTTGTCTTCTTCCCAGTTTGTTCTGGCATTTTTTAGAAAGAAAGGAAAACGCCGTGTGAGATGAGGCATCAGGGATGCTGCGGCGAGCAAGTTCCCCTGGGCCACCCCTGCAGTGGAGACCTGGAGCAGACCTGCAAACAACTCCAAGCCAAAGGGAGAACAAGGGCCATTCTTTGGCCAGCTGTAGGCTAAGGTCTCTACGTGTTAAGAAAATCTGAATCCTGTAGGATATACAAAAAAGAGATTTTAGCCTTGGAGAAGAACTTAGGAGTGGCCACAGGAGCTGGCCCACTGAAGGCAGGAGACTTGCTGGAGACTCTGCAGCCACGGACCTGGACCAGGACTTTGGGGTGAGGACCCACAAGGGAGTAACCCCAAATCCTGCTCAGACACCTTCCAGGAGCCATGGCGACCTACGAACCTGGTGCTGTGTCACCCATCACCAACAAGGGCATCTCCAGGAAGGGATTCAGCTGCACAGCCAGATTGACAGAGCAAAGGAACCAACAGTTTTAAAGCCAACCTTGATTTGACCTTTTGGCAAAACTGCAGAAGTGAAAAAACCCCAAAGTGATACAGGTACATGAAGTAGGAAAGATGACCAGGATTGCCTATGGAAAGGTAGGGATCTAACTCTTAGCTATACAAACATTCAGCTAAAAATTAGCATTTCCTAAATGGCTTTGAACTTCTACTGGATTTATTCCTCTTGGGTAAACAGGACAAATACCCTATAAAAGTATAACTTCTATTGCCAAGTAAAATACTTCCAACAGTTTTTACTTACTCCGTTAGGTCATTCTCCCCCAGAAGTCTATGCTAAAACTTCTATTAATTTTCAGAGAGGGAAGGATATTGCCCTTAAACCAAAATGCGAGTGGCTCATGGAAATCGAGGTGGGACAGGCAGTTTTTCAGAGTCTGGCCCATACAATGATCTTAAGGAAGAAATCAGTTTATTGTGTTAGCCAGCAGCAAATCCTCAGCAGAGAGGCCATGGGGTGGACAGGTCAGAGGGAATAACCTCAGCTCTCCCCCTGCTGCAGCAGTGGAAATGTACTGGGTGAGCAGGGGAGGGAATTTGCATTTCACCTGCCTGAGTCTGAATTAACAGAGGATTTACAGTCTTGGAGTTGCCAGCCAGGAACCCCTCCTGACCAAAGGACTTACAGAAAGAAAGAAATGCAAAAGCAAATTTGGTATTTGCTACGTTCCTGCCAAGTAACGGGAGGAAGGCAGACACATTTTTCACTTCGCTTACAAAATCAAAATCTAACTTTGTTTAGACAGCACAACGGGGCTAAAGAGAAACCCGAGCAGCACTTCTTGAAGAGGAACCTGTCAAAATAGTAGCCGTGTTTCAAAGCCAGACAGTGTTTACTTTCCACTCTGTGCAAGAAAAATACAGGGAAGAGAGGAGGGTTCATTTTACACGGGCAGTTCTCACTGATTTTATTAAGAATCTCCTGCTTAAATGATCATTTGACAGCGGGAAAAATAAACCCCTCCTGTTCTGAGTTTTGTGTGGGAGCCAGTCCAAAAAAACCTTTGTGCCAAAACCATCTTTGGAACAACCCCAACAGATCTCGGTCGATGGCTACTGTAACAGCAGTTAAAAACAGGCCTCATCCTGGTGAAATAATGGAGACTTCTTCCTTTCTCCTAGGAACCCCAGGTATGGAGAGCATCCTGGTCCAGAGCTATGGGGGAGGATGCTAACGGAACCATCCCCCACTTCCAAACCAGTAAGTGCTTTGTAATGCTGGAAAACGCAGCAGTGAGTTATCCAAAGCCTTGGTTCCACTGGATGCTGAGTATCTGCTGCTCCTGGTATGGTCACTTGGCAAGGGAACTCTTCATGAGCTCAGGACACTCTACAGACTGGTGCTGAAACGCACTCGGATCCCTAATGTCGCCCTGGCATGGGAAGGACCCAGATGCCCAAACCACCTGGAGATCCCAGGACCAAATTCCTGGAGCAGGGCTGTTTCCCTGGCAGCAGGGACTCACAGGGGCTGGGTCCCAGAGGGAGCAGTCAGTCCTTGCTCAGGCCCAACCAGTAAGTCCATCCCAGGAGAGACAAGCGGCTCAGCTCGGTCGGTTCAGAGCGGAAAAGGGAAGCGCAAACGCCAGCCAGGTGGGGCAGGAGAGAAGAGCAGCTGCATCACAAGGTCTGAAGTGATCCCTGGACACCAATCCTCACCCGAGCCACCCTCCCACTGCGGGTTTGTCTCTGATCACACACCCCTAGGCAGAACAAACATCAAGGGAACAGCAGCCAGGCTTTTCTCAAGTACACTCATAACATTTTTGGGAAGGGCAATCGCACAGCACTGGCACTGGGCAGCGCAGACAACTCCAAAACACCATCAGCAGAGCCCCAGCACAGCTCCCCATCATTGGCTGGCATCTGGACCCCACTGGAGAGGCTCCCAGCTCACCTACTCCAGCTCTCCCTGGGAGGAACTGCCAGCTCCCAACCCACTGCTGCATCAGAGAGAGGGTTGGACATGTACCCCCAAGGCATTTTGGGGAACACAGGTCCCAAAGGGCATTTCCAGCTATCTAACACCTTGTTTGCAAGAGAGGTGAGCTTAAAAACCCTTCCTGGCAAACTACCCTGTGCCTATCTCCTTCTGAGAGCTGCAAATGCTAGACTGGGTTTGCCCAGCTGAACTAAAGAGCATCCTGAGGTCCCCTGTGATGTCTCCAAAACCCACAGAGTCTGGCAGTGACAGCACATGGCAGGTGGTGTTCCTGGGGTGGTGAGGTGGGGGTCCAGCTCAGGAATAACGTGTGCCTAATACCCTGGGTGCCAGGGAATGGATGTGCAATGTGGGGTCTCCAGTTGGCGGGAACACCATTTGTGTGTGTTCAGGCTGGTGACCTGTACCTCTGGTCCAGTGAGGACGTGCAGAGCAACACAGAGTATGACAGGGACTGGGACTTACAGGACCCACATCACCCCAGAGCACACCCTCGGGTCCTAGCCACTCCTGTCCCCCATTGCTGCCTGGCCTTTGGCTATCAAGAGGAATTTGCATGGGCCTGAGTCACAGACATCTCAACATACACATTCCTCAGCCTCCAAAACTTCAGTCAAAGGAGACTTTTGTGAAGGAAAGCTCAGCCCAGACAGTTCCTGAAGAAACCCCAATCATGTGATGGCTTCAAACACAACTCCAAAGCCACAAACACAACAACCGTCGGAAGCGGCTGCCAAAGCACCAGATGCTGCTGCTGGAAAAACTGTTCTGCAGCCACAGGGTCTGGTCTGCCCTGCCACCGGAGGCAAAGGAGGAGAAGGAGGAGGGAGCAGGAGCTGTGGGCTCCAGCACTGCTTGTGCAAAAGGAAAAAAAGAAGTAGGACAAAAGGAAACCAACTTTATTTCAGCTCCTTAATAAAAGTTGGCAGAAGCTTTGCGTACAGCAGCATGACCTCCAGTAATGGGTATGTGAAGCGGGGAGCTGCAGCTGACCAGAGCTAAGGGAGCTGGTCTCCTGGAGCAACAGACCCCCACCAGCAGCTTAACCCTTGATTCTTGACAGAATGCTCAAAGGCATCTGCAAAGAGCCTGAAGCAGGGCTTCCACCCTGTGCCAGGGAGCCAGCTGCAGGGCAGCCCCGTGCCCAGGATGTGCCATCTCCTCCCAAGCAGTCCCAGCTCACAAGTTACCAAATACTGTCTTAGCATCCCCACCTAAGCAAACGCTTGGTCCTTCTGACTGATTTCCAGGAAGGGGAGGATCAAGAGGGATCTGTGAAAGCAAATAGCTCCAGCACTCCAGTCACCCAGAGTCCGGCTTTATTGAGTGTTTCTGAGTCAATGTATGAACCATGCCAAAATAACACATCAGGGCAGGGGGCAGCTCTGGCTTCCCTGGTGCAGCGAGCTGGGGCACACAACCTGGCTTCAGAGGACAGTGGGGACCAGCCTCGATGAGAACGAGCTCTGGGAAGTGGTACTGACCTGGGTAAAGATCTTTCTCAATAAGCTTCATCTGGAGATGGAAGATCTGCTCCTGCAGTTTACAAATGGTGTGTTTCATTTTCTCCCGTCTCGTCACCATATAACAGAGATTTCTAACCTACAGAAACACAAGAAAGAGTGTCTGGTTTAGGCACAGTCAAAGCAGGTCCCCTCAAGCTGTGTTGCTGCTCCTGCTGCCCAGAGCAATGCCCACTCCCTGGGATTCCATCCTTTTCACCTCACCATCATCTGTGCTGCACTCCTCCCCAGGCCCTTTGGGTGAGTCAGGGCAAGCAGTGGGGGCTCTTGATCCAAACTGTGTGATAAATGTGGGAAAAACCATGCAGTGAATAATTCCAAGCCTAAACGCCTCTGTCCTGGCTCCAACAGCCAGGACCCCACGGTGGGCAAGGAAGGCTGGCTGGCTTCTCCAGCATGGGCACTGGGAAGTCTCAGAAGGGAAGATGCTGTAGAAGGAGCATTATAACACAGTTATGCAAAGGTCCAGCTCCAACCACCCAAGCATCATGCTGAGTCCTTGGCCCAGCAGCTGCATCATGCACGTGTCCTGTTCACACCTGACATAGCCACCTGCATAAAAAAATGCTGAATTCTGTGAAGCACCTTGGTGCCCTGACTCAATGCACCAGTTCTCATCCACAAATTGCACGTTTTGCAGGGAGGGATAAACCCTCTTCCCACAGCCAGTGCAGGGAAGGGGCTCAGCTGGGATGGGGATGTCAGAGCCTCACAGAACTGCCCTAAAGCAGATACCAGGAAAAAGCATAGAAAACACAGCAAAATACCCTGGTGATGCTGGCCCAGGTCAGCAGCTGGAGCAGCTCCCTACCTCAAATCTGGCCCTTCCACATGGTTATTCACAGTTGCTCCACATCTACCTGCAAATCACTGGTGCATTTTGTCCCAGTTCAAGAACTTTCGTTAACCATGGCCGTGGGGTTGGAACAAGATGACCTTTAAGGTCCCTTCCAACCCAACCCAACCCAGCCCGACCCAGCCCAACTCATTCTATGATTATCTGAAGCTCTAAACACAAACAGCAAAGCACAAAATATAACTGCTCACGTGAGCCAGTGCAGCAGCAGCAGCAGCTAAACCCTGCTCATCATGGGGCTGCTGATAAACATCCCCAGTAGCATAGGATGACAGAGCTACTGCTGGTAACTCCTGGCACCTGGCACTTGATGAGTTTCAGTGCCATGCTTTTGCCAACCCCATGTAAGGGTGGCTGGAGAGCCAGGCTCTGGCACTGCTGCCACAATGGACATCAAGGCTTTTGGAGCAAGCAGAGGCTTTCAGCTGCAGAGCAGAAAATGCTAATGGCAGCTAACAGGATTTGACAGCATTTACCCAGCTTTTTGATGCTCTGAAAGAGCAGAGCTGCCTGTAATAAGGTAAGGAGGAGGTGGCCTGAATAGAGGAACATGCACATGGGTATGTCCGCACTCACATGTGACCCTGATGTCCTCAACTCCTTCCCCTCCTCATGCTCACACCTTCCTCTGCAGGGAGTATTTCCAGGCTTGGGGGACTGTCCCAATGGGCCAGGAGCCTTTGTGCCTCTCACAGTGACAGAGCAAGCCAGGACATCGTCCCATACTCACCTCCTATCCGCCACCAAAGGCTGTGAGAGCAGCAGGACAACTGCAGCCAATGCCTAATACTGTCTCACTTAAGGACAATTTGGGAATGTTTAGAATAAAAGGAGAAAAAGCTGCTCTTTTTTTTTGTGTTGTTGAATCCCCTAGCTGTAAATACAAGGCAGGGAGTTATATAGTGTATTTCACTATGTTCTCTTTTTTTCTTTCTGGATTGCAGAAAACATGAAGCTATTTCTTTATGAAGAAAATAACTGCTTCTGGCAACCTGAATCTCCAAGTGTTGGCGGTCTATCTTCTCTATGATTTGATATTCCTGGAAGAAAACATTACTTTAGCTTTGCTTAGAGACTGCTGGTATTTACCCACACTTACACAGCTCAACACCACCCAGTGCTGCTTCCCCAAGCCAAGTTTAGATGCTGGTGTGAAAGCCTGGAAACCACAGCTTTTTGTTAAAGCTAATTTAAATAATTTCCAGTCCTTGGAAAAAGCTTTAATAAAAAGGCAAAGAGGGTTAAAAAAAATAAATAATAAAATAAATAAAAATAAATAAAATAAAACGGGGGGACTGTATTAGGATTCCCAGGTAATAGCTTTAATTTGCTGACACTGTGAAGTGCAGAAATGACAGGGGTTAAGAAATGACAGCGGGAACCACCATCACTCTTGGCTGTCCCCATGTCATCTGCTCTCTGCTGCTGCCTCCCCAACTCCTGGATCCCAATGCCATTATCAGCCCCAAAATCACTTCTGCCAGATTAACTGCTGAAATTGCTAAAATCCAACATGATGTCCTGTGGACACCTTCTGAAAGCCTTCAGAGCCTTCCAGGCTGTTCATCCCTGCTCCCAATTTGATGTGATTCCTCACTATTTGCAGATGAAACAGGGTGGCTGTGACCTGCCAGGTGCTGCCAGGCAGGATCAGATACCTGGGATGCACTGGCAACAATTGGATTTAAACCCCTATCACCCATCTGAGCACTGGACTTTGATCCGGCTGGTGTTTATTGTTCCACTCTTGGAAGGAGAACAAACAAACAGCTCTTCCAGGGCCAGGCAGTGAAACCTGGCAGGGAGTTGCTAAGCAGAGGCTGAATGCTGATGGGCACACCCCACAAAGCCTGGAGGCAACTCTGGAAAATGAGAAATCTGGTAAAACACGTAGTTTTGACACAAATCAAAGAAAAGCTGCCGTGAGCAAAGCATGGTACCCAGGGATGCACAGTGGTTCAGTGCAGCTGGAAAAGCCAAGCTGGGAACAAGAGGAAGCAGCAGGAGGTAAAGCAACCTGATTTAGATTTACAATATAGAGCAGATGAGGGGAAAAAGTGAGTTGAACTTGTCACCCTCAGATCGGGCAGATGCAGCCTGTTGCTAGAAACCCACCAGCCCAGCCCAACACAGAGATGGAAATGTGATGCAGCAAAGGCAGGAACAAAGGGGGGACAGACTGGCAGAGGGATGGCAATGATGACCACAGGGACGAAGGCCCACAGGATCACAGAAAAGAGACCAATAGCTTCAAACCCAACTATTTTTACACAGAAGAAGGCTCTCAGGCTCCAGGATCCACACATGAGGTGGGTGCAGCAAGGGACCAGGGCAGGCTGGTCCAAAGCTGAACCCCCACCTGGACATAAACACAGTGCCCACCCACACTACCTTTCTCCCATAGGTTCAATTACACCACAGCAGCTTGAAGAGAGGGTTCAGGGACATGCAGGGGCAGCATCCCCACCACCTTCACCTCCCAGGGGGCAACATGCCACCTACAGCACCCTCAGCCCCTGCTCAGGGAACCACAGCACCACATCCACCAAGTCAGAGCAATGCTATTTTCCTGCTGTCCTTCTTCCTTGCTCCTAGAGACTCCCTGAGCCCTTCCACGGTTTTTGCACCCTGGGTGGGTGGTCAAACAGGGACCTGGGCAAGGTCCATGGATTCACCCCTCTGGCAAGAACAGGAGAGAGGGGACCAGGCAGGGCTTGGGTCTTAAGCAAAGGAGAAGAAGCTTGGGCTGTGCATGGCAGGCGCAGCATCCCTGCCCTGCCTGTCCCTGTCCCACTGCTGCCCTGTGCTACGCCCATGTGCCTCCCCAGCAGCAGCACCACTGCACCCCTCCCCTCTCTGCCATCCCATCCCAGGTTCTGTGTGTGCTTCTTCCCCTGTGCTTCTTCCTCTCGCTGCTTCTCACCTTCACTGCTGCTCCTCCTCTCCAGCCTCTGCCCCATCCCTGCTCCTGCAGCCATGACAGCCAAACCCACAGGCAGCTACACGATGTGGCAGCAAGCCCAGCCCAGGGAGCTCTGGCACCACTTGGGCGCTGCTGCTCCACCAATGCTCTCTCTCACCCAAAAAGCTGCCGTGGAGGCCGCTGCTCCTTCTGCTGGGGATGGGAGGATTCAAGGATGTCCTGCACCACTGGGAGCTGCCAGTGCTTGCATCCTCTGTCTGTATCCTCTGGCCTGGCTGTGCCTCTGCCAGCACCTCCCTGAGGAGCTGACCCACTTCTGGCTGCAGCAGGGCAGGGGATGCCCAGTCCCACTGGCCCTGCTCTCGCTCTGCCTTTCACTCCCCTTTGATGTTTAATGTAAGTAAATAACGACGTGTTCCCAAACCTTGCTGCTGGAAAGCATCTGAGGGGCAACACAGGATAATTTTGTGGTTTGAAACTATTTAGGTATAGTGGACATAAGCTGCAGCATCAGCTGCCTCCCATCCACACAGCCCTGCCAAGGCACCTCTCCTGCAGACATTTGTTCTTTTGAACCCCCGGCTGAGACCAACACTAACTTATTCCATCAATGTCAGTGTTTTGGCAGTGATGATGTACACACACCGAGCACTGTTATGTTTCTGAATGAAGATGAAAGAACAAAACTGTCATGGGAGTCAAACTGAGTCGGGGGAACAGGGCTTGTGCTGTCTGTGGGTGCCAGCACACATTACAGCAGCCCTGATGGAGCACATGGGTACACCACTGAAGGAGAAGCTGTACTCACCCTCTCCAGGTCTTGCCTGAGGTGCATGAAGAGCTTTAAGCGCCGGTAGAGAACATCCTGCTCTTGCTGAGCCAAGTTGTCCACTTCATCTGTTTTTGGTGTCAGCAGCGGTTTGTTGGAGTTTGCTTTCCTCTTCAGCTTCCAGTACTGGTAGACAAAATCCACCAGTGATTCACTTAAGTCAAGGTTCTCTGCCACCTCTGAAGGCTTCACGAGCTCATAGAAGTCCTCCTCCAGCTGCTGGAGCTTCTGCTTCCGCAGCGTGACCTTCTCCAAGTCCAGCTGGGCTTGGTCAGGTTCTGTCCGTGCCTCCTCAGGCAACTTGGTGGCCCCAGTGCTGTGCTCAAGGCAGAAGGACTTGAACTTCACTTCATCGTTGTCTGCAAGGATAGTCCGCATGTCGAGGTTGTGGTCGAAGGCGCAGGTGACGTGGAACGCGGTGACACAGGCGGGCATGGAGCACTGCGGGAGAAGGACAGGGCTCAGGGCCAGGGCCAGGCACCCGTCGCTGAGGGGACACTCACCAATGCAACAGGCAACGGGGGCGTACCATAAACCCAG
The DNA here is from genome assembly GCA_014706295.1 of Lycocorax pyrrhopterus obiensis. Taxonomy (NCBI): domain Eukaryota; kingdom Metazoa; phylum Chordata; class Aves; order Passeriformes; family Paradisaeidae; genus Lycocorax; species Lycocorax pyrrhopterus. The sequence continues at coordinate 17,192,423 of JACSVZ010000018.1, forward strand.
GGAGACCATCAGGGTGACACTCGCCATGAAGCGATGGATGCTCCACAACAGGAATGCCTGACGGAGGAACACCTATACTGCCCCAGTCGTAGAGACCCAAGGGCCCAACACCACAAACCCAAGCAGAAGAACCCCAGGGTTTAAGAGGTGGCATTTTCCCACCTTACCTTTTTTAATCCACCTCTGTAATGGGCCCTGCTCATCTCCCACCTACCAGAAGCCTCCAATGGTTCTTCCAACAAGACATGTCAAAAACCAAAGAACAGCACGGGCCAATGGAATGCTCCACAACTGTCAACGGATTTCTCCTGATGGAGAAATGCTCACCTGTATTTCACCCTCAAGCTACTCCTCCTCTATTACCAAATCTAAAGCCAAGATGCCACTTTTACTGGAAGCATACAGAGCATGGCAAGGTTTAGGAATGAACATGGGATCTAAGAAGCAGCCAATGCTCCTGAATGCCTTCCTTCTCTGGAAATCACACAGCCTCTAACTTGCTCCATTTAAAAAAGAAAGCAAAAGGCAACTGGAGCAAAACATCACAAAATAAATGTTTTAGAGCTTGTACAGTGGCTACAATGCTGTCAAACTTCCATCAGATCAATTTTTAAATGTTTTTCCAACTTACCTCAGGCTTAAATTACTTTGGATCCCACAGGCAACAAATCTCAGCCTGGTGTCCCACAGAGGAACTCCCACCAGCCAGCGCTGTGCCTGTGTCCATGTCAGCAGCTTCTCCCCCTCTACTCATTAACTGTAGAGTGTCAGGTAATTATTTCAACCATAACCCGTAAGAAATCAGTCTATTCCAGATGCTAATGATCAGTTAAACTGCAATAATGAGACATTTAAAGTGGGCTATTACTGTAGGCACTACTTTGGCATTAATAGAAGAATTGTTCTTGTGGGGGATGAAGATGCACTTGTGGCCTGAAGGACCAGGTGGAGGCATGTGAAATTCCCTGAATGTTGATGACAAACCATTTGGTTTTACTGGGGCTCTGCTGCACCTTAATTCTGGTAGTAGTTGAGGAACAGAAGTTTTACAGCTTTATCACCATCCTATCCATCAGCCCTGAATCCTGCTCAGGCACCCAGGGGTGAACTTTTGATGTTGCTGCTTTTAGATATTTTCCTTTGACTTTTTAAATGAGTCTGCTGGTGCTCAAAAAGCTGCCAGGACCAAGAAAAGCACAGGCAAGCATTGTCCAAATCCTCCACTTCCAGAGCACTCCAGGCCCTGCTCCAAAGCCTCAGAGAGTAGTGGGAAGAGCTGGATGCAGCTCTGGCTGTACCAGCAGAGCTCTAGGCAGCAATGCTGGGCACTAACTCCTGCAGGCACCACAAGCAAGAGCAGATTATGAACTCTGACACCATGTTTATCCTGTTTAAAAATGGCCATTTGGTCCTAATTTCAGTCTGAAATTGTTCATGGAAAATAGCTGGTAACTTGCAAACCTCGACTCCCTCTGCTATGCTGCTGGCACTCACTCAGAGCCATTGTGAGGGACCCAGTGACGCTCCCTGTGCCAGCCCAGGGCACTCACCGCCACAGTGGGCAGAGGGTGCCTGCCCTGCCACCCTGGCCATCCTCTGGGACAAGCCCCATCACAGCCACACACGCAGCTGAAGCACCGGCTCCGTTCCCAAGTATTTATTTTTGGCAACGAAGGAGGGACAGAGGGAACCCAGCCTGACTTGCAGCTTCCAGATTTACTCAGGGCAGTCAGTATATCACATACTGGCTTTTAAAGCACACACAGTGGTGTCCCTTCCCTTCTGTTTCTGCCATCAGTGCTAAAAACAGCATTAACAACACTCCCATGTCTTCTGCCAGGACAGTGTCCTGCTAACAGGAATGACCATCACTCCACCTTAGGAATAAAGCAAATCCAATGACACTCATCCTGGATCTCTCTACTCCAACAGATGGCAAGCAGCACTTGTCAGAAACCGTGCCCAAAACGCAAACAGAAAATAATTAGGCAGCTCAGCTGACAGGGCAACAAAGAAAGATACCTGGTCGGCCAGAGCCACTGAGGGACCCTGGATAAACTAACGATAAAAACATATTGATCCATCCTGGAATGGCGCTGGAATGAAGCCACTTGTGGCAGGAGGGAGGCATCTGCCACACAGAATAAACCAGGCTCAAAAGAATGGAACAGTCCCTGCTTCGTTATCGATTGTGCTTCATTATCTTACAGCACCTTTCATTCAAGGATTTCAGCACACTTTGCTTATCCAGGCAAATCCATTCCCAAACAAAATTCTGAGAGAGGGTAAAAACTGCCCCAGAGATTTAATGTGGGCTCTTAATTAGTCCTCCAATCATTCTTACTGGGAAGAAACAGAGAGATGATTTTAGTTGCCAAGGACATTCAAACAGAAGTTTAGCAGCTTGCAGTGGTGCTCTGCTGCAGTTTGGGGCTGGAGGGGAAGGAAGCGGCTCCTCCAACAGACCTGCGAGGGGAGCTCAGGAAGGAAAAATTAATTACCGGTGCTGAACACTGGCCAAGCCATCAGATACAACACTTCTGCATCCTTAAAAAACTACCATGTGATTTTTTGTGACCACAGATGGTCTGGAGCCCGGTAGAGCTTCTCAGCTGAAAAAGGCAATTTCAGCCTCACAGACTCCTCGGAGGATGCGGGGCAGAGGATGGCTGGGACTGGGGCAGCATGGGCAACACACTCTGCTCTTATCCCTGATGCCATGCGCTGCCTTTTCAGGACTACAGGCAGAAGACAACTTTGGGAACCACCAGTTATTCCCAGTGGATGGGCACCAGTGGCACTGTGGGCAGAGAAGTGATGATGAATGGGAGAGTGATGGAGGACATTTCCAAGGGCTCTTTCTCCAAAAAGCAACAACAAAAAGAAAGCTGGAAGATGATGACAGCAGAAGATTGTGCCCTCTAGAGAAGCTTGCCAGCAACCAAGAGAGCCCTGGCATTCTGTGCTGCCTTGGTGAGCTCTTCCAGTCACTCTGACAAGCGAGGAGGAGGGAGCTGAGTCCCAAAAAAGCATGGTGAGGACTCGAGCTGCACCAGAGCCTGGCTCCTGGCACTCTCTTTTCCATCTCAGAAATGCAAACAAGAAAATTCCTCCTGCATTCTGAGCTCCCTGGCATCTCCTGATGTCTGACCACAAGAACCACCACAAAGTAACACCTTCCCCTTAACAGGAGTCAGGCAAACGGTGTCTCCAGAGCTGCATCCCTGCACCGCATCCAGTAGTTTTGGCTCGGTTACGGCCACACCGAGTTACACCGAGCTCACAGCTCTGTACCAGAAAGCAGGGGTCGGGTTACATGCAGCAGCAAGGGCAGAGGCACAGACAGCAGTGGGGGGCCCTTCCTCAGGCTTCTCTGAGTTTCTTTTTGATGGTCAAATTCAGATGGGGAAAAACACTTCCACACACAGAGGTCCCTAGAAAGATTTCTCGTGTTTGTCTCTGCAAATGTGGCTGAGGTGGGTGTTTTCTCAAGCTGCAGTGCTGCCTCTGAGATGCCCTGCTGGGATGACAGTCTTCTACTCCTCCAGCCTGCCTCCCAGATTTCACCTTCATAAAACCCACTTGGCCACTTGGAAATCCCCTCCTGGAAGCAACTTCCTTCTTTCTCCAGACCTGCCCACCTGCAGCACCTGATTGCTGCTGCCAGAAACAAACACCCGGTGCTTTTGCAGAAAACAACCTCCTCCTTTCAGAGCTGGGTCACAAACCCGAAATGCTGACAAAGGTAGATCCCACCTGTATAAACAGGCACTAGCAAAAATATGCTCCACAAAATATGCTCCATAAACATGAGCTTTCAAAACAGAGCTCTGTACCACTGATGAGTACAGAAAATATTTATTTACCTACGGATGTTAATTTACCCCGTAAATCCTTAAATAAAGGCACTGCCTGCTTTTTTTTCCACTTCTCCCCCTTTTCCTTGAAGCAAAACCATCCCGCACACAGCAGGGTGGCCTCAGCAAATGCTCCAGTGACAATCTCATGAAGACCTACAAACCATGAGCTGCCAGCACATGAGGCAGCAAGGCTGCTGTTCCATCTCAGGTGACCTTTAATGCAAATCCATTCAGTCCCCGGGATCTCACGGCTCCCATGTCACGATGGCATTAAGAGGATGAAGCCTGAGAGACACTGAATTCTTTTTGATGCTGCCAAGCCTGTTTGCTTCCTTCCCTGCCCCTCTGTTCTTTGAAAGCGGTTGCCATTCTGACACAGTATCTCCATCTGGCAGGGTGAATAAGCACCCAGAGCCATCAAAAAAATGAGTCAATGCGACAGATTTAAAGAAGTATTGTGAGATTTCATTTCAAACTATGGGGATTACTTTTAAATAGCTCCCTTTAAAGAATTAAACCCAAGACGACAGCACAAACACATCAGAGCCTGCAGAGCTCCATCTCTGCTGTCCTTCTGCCACCAGCCAGCAGCTCCTGGTCCATGGTCACTGCTGCATACACCGACCTCCACCATGCAGCTCCTTTTGAGGTACCAGAGCTGATCACTTGGGATCGGGACACATCCCTAACTTCCTCTCAAAGCTTTATGGTTACCCTCTGGGACCACCAGGACAACACACTGGCCAAGCAGGTGGAAGGAGGGGGAATCATGAGGTTCAGCAGGCCTCCCCAAATGCTCTCACACCAAGTGTGCTGCGTTTTGGATGAGAGCTTCTGCTCTGCTCCCCAAGAATAGAGATCGTGGCGTGGGAAGCTATGGCCCACTTTTGCAATAGGAAAGCCTGGAGAATCCTGCCTTCCATCTGAAAAGAGAACGTCTGTCCCTCCTGTTGTGGGGAGGGAGGGCAATGGGGTATCCGCAGTGGTTTGATTAGGTGTAGCAAAACAGAAAATGTGGAAATGTAATACATGGTAAGTACTTTATTTCCCAAGCCAGCAGGCCAGTGAGGACTACCCAACCCTGGTGCACCCTGATACCTTCCAGCTGAAAGGCTGACCCCCTGAGGTTTGTGAAATACTTGGGTTATGTATCCCATGAGCATCTCACTTTCCTGGCAGCCTCACAAAGCCTGTCTCCTGGAGGTTTCTGATCCAAACCAAGGTCATTTGCAGTCCCAGTAATTAGTGTCACTACAGCAACACCGCTGTGTTATGCAAAGAAAGTTAATCTAGATTTCTAACACTCAGTGCATTAAATGATTGCAAACATCATCTGATGATGCCTGACAGGCTCTTGTCATTAGGTTTACTCAGAACAGAAATAAGCCTCATTCAGACCCTGTCCTTCAGCATCTCAAGACTCTCCAGTGGCTAATACAGGTACAGCCCCAGAGGTCTGAGTTTCTTCAGTGCCAAGTTACATACCTGAATGCATGTCCCAGTGCACTCCTTGCAGAGGCTGCAGGACAAAGCCCATCTGCTTGCTGGGATATGTGAGATCTTCGTAATGGGTTCCATTTTTTCAGGACATCCAATGCTAACCTGACCACAAGACAGAAGACAAGTTGTAAATACTGGCTACAGTCCCCAGTCTCCTACGAGGGGGTGTCTGTGGCAGTCTGAATGAGGGATGGATTAAATTTCTTATTCTTCAGGGTCAGCTGTAATTTGGAAAAAAACCCCAAACCCAGAAACAAATCTGGATGACACAGAAGGAAAAATTTATGTTGGTTTTTCCTCTGCATTAATTCCTCATCTGAGGTGTATCTCAGACAGGCATATGAAATTAGCTTTACTCTGCTCAGAGGAATGCCCCCCACCCCTGTGGCCTTGCACCCTAATTCTCTGCCCTCCCTTAATAGGGTGCCCCTTGGCTGCTCATTAAACACACGGCCTGATAACTGCCTGGCATTGTGTCTCTGGCACAGCTTGACGAGCCAAACTGCATTTGATATTTACACCATTAATGAACACCCTGGGCCAAGACCTGAAACCAGGACTGTGCCCACCCACGTATCAGGAGGAGGCTGGAAAGCATCTCACTTCAGGTATCCATAAGGCACAGCTAACGTGGACCCATTTCGTCCCGCTGCGGGTGGGCTTCAGCGCGCCCCCCCTCTTGGGGCACAGCAGACACTTGGGCTGAACACCGAGGGCGCAGGTCCGGCACAGCCAGCTCCCGATGGGGACCTTCAGGATGCCATAGCACGCCTGTGGAGACACGAGGGACCAGGGTTAATCCCAGCAGCCCAGGAGGAGCATCCTCCCAGACCTCCTCCGCCACTCCCACCTTTCTCACTGCTGCTGCATCCCAATAAACAGCAGACTCAACGCAGCGCCAAAGCCACAGACAGGGAGCTGACGTTCTCCCTTACTACCTTCCCTGTTTTCACATGGATGCTCATGGCAGATCAGTGTGTCCTGGGTTTTAATTAAAAGCTAAGTATAAAAACGTGCCATGTATCATGCCAAGCACCTGCCTGGCTCCAGGCTGGGCGTGCGCAGAGCCCCCACCACTGGCAGCTCTGCAGACATCTGCCTGCTCATGTCCTGCCCGTTCCTGACCCATGATGACTCGGAAAAGTAAGAAATGCTGTGTAAGAAATCTTCTGAGGTCACTGAGGGCTGAAAAGCCACAAGCCCATGATTGAGAAAGTTGACCACACTGGTTACAGACCCCGCACAGCCCAAAGGGGAAGCAAAAATAACTGCGGAAAGGTAAAAAGGGGAAGCCAATAGTCATGAATGTAAATGAGATGGGAGGAACCAAAAAGGATAATAAATCTTAAGGAAGACACACGTAAAGGGGGCACAGACGAGTCTCCAGCCAAGAGAGTGAGAACTGAAGGACTTGGGACGCCCACGGAGCTCCCTGACCTGCTGTGGTAACGCAGGACACCGAGAAGCCAAAGTGTTCCATAAATACTTCTCTTCTGTACTTGGGGAAGAGCCAAATGATAAGCCCTATCACATAATGAAAAAATACTTTCCACTTTGACCATAATTTATGACTGTATTAAGCAGCTACTACTAAAACTAGACAGTTTTTAACTGGCAAGGTCCTGATAACTCACACTTAAAGTGTTTTCAGAGGGCGACACACACTGCCTGGGGCACTAACACAGGGCTGTGTCACTATTTAAAACGAGGAAATGTAATTAATCCTACATCTGGCTGCTCTGACATCCCTGCAGAGGGCAAGCAGCCAGTGTTAACAAGGACCCCCAGCACTGGTGGCTGCAAATTGAGCTCAGGCATTTATCAGCTCCACTTCTTGAAGTTTACCCCCAAAAAGAACAGCTTTTCCTCCTGCTGCTGCAGGTCATTGTCACCGCAAGTGACAGTGCTGCGGGTGGGGACAGGAACAGAGGGGGCACACGGAGATGTGTGAGTGTGGGAAAAGCACATCTTCAGTCTTTACTGGCCAAGAACAGACTATAACATGACTTTTGGTTGCTCCAAATCACAAATTGACTCTGAAAGTGATTTCCAAGGGGAAAAAGCCAGTTTGTGAACAGATCATTGGGATAACAAGGAATTAAGAAAGGAAATATTAATGCTGCGAGTCTACACAGTTCAAAGAGACTTAACTGCGTATTTCACAGTGCCTCCAAATCTGACCGATAAATAATTTCTGGAACACAGTTGTATAAAACATGTGATTTAGTACCCGTCAAGAATCAGCCTGGTATGTACTAGCAGCAGAATGAACTGGCAGACTGATCTCAGAATCCAGGGGAAAGCAGGAATTATGACCAGGTGCCCATGTCTAGCAGATTCTTGGATCTTGGTTATTTATTTCTAGTGATTTTAGTGCAGCTGAAGGTGAAGTTCTGCTCCTGAGAAGCAAATAGAGGGCTTCCGTCCCAGACAAGGAGCGGCTCTAGAAACAAGGTGCATTATCAGCTAAACACACTCTTCCAAGTCCAGCACCAGGCAGAAGGTGCTCCAGAAACATGAAGCCAGAGGAATGCTGAATAGGAGCAGAGCAGCTATTTTTATTGCTGCATCTCTCTGGGGTGCAACATCGCTGACAACGAGATGCCAAAAAACCAGGGAGGATGCCAAGCCATAGACAAGCTTGGTGTGGTCCATGGAACAGAGGGTGGGTTCAGCCATGTGCCCACACCAGGGAAAGGGAATTCAGTGATGACAGGCCCATGGCATGGTGGCTGGAAACTGGAGGTGGATCATTCCCATGCTAACAGAAGTGTGATGTTGTCACTGTGAGAGCAACGAACTGTGATTTAGCAGTGGGGGGCACGGTTCCATCTCGCTGACAATTTTAAAAGGACGACTGCATGTGCTTTCTAAAAGCTTCACTCCATAGGAATTAATTAATAGCAAGCCTCATGGGCTTGTGCTATGCAGATGAGATGAGTACAACGGTATCTCCTGGCACCGTAACCCACCACCGTGTCTTGAGCCCCTTCCCGATGGGATGCAGGAGGACAAGGCATGGCTCTGGTGAAGCCCATGGCACCAGCACCCATATGCCCGCAGGAAAGCCCCATTCCCAGCAGGTTTTGGATGTGGTGCTGGCAAAGGCACGGTGCAGGTTAGATAACCATGATGCCATGTAACACCCCGCACTGTGGCTCTGGACTTTGTGGCTTAGGGTGTAAATCGGGGCACAGATTAAATCACGGGCAGCTTATGGGCTGGCATAGGGCTTAGGGCTGGACTTTGCTCCCTGAAAACAACTGAAAATCCCTCTTTTCTTTCAACAGCCTTGAAATCCAGGCTGCTGTGTCCCATTCTGCAGCACTGGGGCTGCTGCTTGAAGTGGAGCCCACAGGGTGCCACAGCTCCCTGAGTCCCTGCTGTGGCTCATGCCAGCTCACAGCCTGACATTGTCACTTGGGCTTGATAAAAAAGAACCCAAGACAAAAAAAAATCCCCTGAACCCAACCCTGTGGAATCTGATTCACTGATGGAAACCATTCAAAACACCCACCTCCCGCAACTATAGATATCTCCAGTGCTCTCCCACCTCCAGGAAGCACTGATGGAAAAGCTGCCCAAAAGATGAGCAAATGGCTCTCTTTAGAACTAAAAAACCCAAAATGGTTCACACAGAGGGTGAAGCCCAGGTGCTGCTGCTGCCATCCCAGCACCACATAGTGCTTCCCCTCAAAGCATGACCATTAAAACCTCCCTGGGTCCATGAGGGACCCAGGAGACCCTCACGTGGCTGCCTTCCCCTTGTCAAGGTTTCCCCAAAAGCAGGAGCCCACAGACCCTCCCCGCCCCAGCAAGGGCTTGAAGCATTTGCATTCAATTCTAAAAATAAAATAACTTTCCTCCAAGCAGCAAAATAAAATGAAATCCCACACTCACACAGTGAGGAAGCTAGGACAGAAACCCTGCGATGTGAGACAGCACTGGTGGAGCTGGAAGGTCCAACTACCCCCCAGATAAAGCAGAGGAAGAGAAGGCTGGGGTGTCTGTGCAAGCCCACCCCTCTGGTGAGCACAGGACTGCAGACCCACATCCCACCCAGCCACCAGCCAAGTCCTGCACACAGTGCTGGTCACCCCAGGGTGCTAAAGATCCCACTGGGGAGCAAAAAAATGGGGTAAAGAAGAATAAGCATATTAAAGAATGAGGAGACATAAAATAAAATATCACAGAGGCCAGAGAATAAGGAGGAAGGAGCAATTCAACTTCTGGTTTTGTGTTCCTGTGGGCACTTATAAATGGTTGGGGGTAAGAAAGTAAGAAAAGCAAATTTGCTGTCTGCCAGCTATCCCAGACCCCACTGCTATTCCCACTCCACCAGAGCCACACTGGGCATCCACGAGGAAAGCTTAACAGGAGTCTACAGCAGCCCAGGGGAGCGGCTGGGTGGGGATGGGAGGGACCCAGAGGAGGAGGGTACCAGAGTGTGATGAGCAGAGCCAAGTGCTGCCACCCCCCGCAGCCGGGGCTCACCTGGTGCACGCAGACGTTGCACTTGTCACAAAACACCATCTCGTTGCCGTCCTCCCCCTCTGGCGAGCGGCACACGTCACACACCACGTCCTCATCGTACTCGATGCCCAAACCCTCCTCGGTCTCGATGGCGATGTTCATGTTCTCGTAGCACATGGTCTCCAGCTCCTCCAGCACTCGCTCCAGGGTGATCTCGTCCAGCTCGGGCTTTTCTGCAAGGCAGAAGGCAGAGCATGGAGGCAAAGCCACTGATGCAGCTCCGGCACAGGCGCCCACCCGCCTCTGGGGAGCGTTTTGCCAGGGGCTGAGCATTTCAGATGGCAACTCAAGAGGCAAATCCACAGCGACGGTAAAAGCGGCGATTCGGAAAACGGCTGCTCCTAACTCGGGATGCAGTTTATATTTCATAGACAGTAACAAAATATTGCTGCTGGCTGAGAGGAAGGAAACCCATTCAGCTGAAGCAATGCGGATAATTGGGGCTGACAGTTTAAATGTTCAAGGAGACAAGTTTTGCAAAGATGCTTTCTGCAGCGAGGGCTCAGACAAGCTTTGGCAACACAAAGTCAGTGCTTTAATTGTTAAGACTGAAAATTGACCATTTTAAGGCCAATTAAACGGAAGTGTAAAACTGAAGCCAAAGGCAGAAATTAAGGATAATTTTAAATAGGATAAATTTAATAGTTTTTGTGTTTGGGTTTAGTGAAATCAGGAGGTCAGACCCAGGTGGGTCTTTTACTACCCCCATACCAGGATCGTTAATGGAGAGAGGTGGCAGAGATACTTTACCAGAGCTTTCTCCACAGACACAACCAGGAATATAAGGTCAATAACCAGGAGATGTTTTTTAGAGCAGAAATCCCTAGCAGTGGTATACCCAGCTGCCTTTAGACGGGGCTTGCTGCTGCCAGGAGCTCAGCAGCCCCAAAACGGTGCCACACTGAAGGCTGGTCCCAGAAGGGCTTCCTCCCACCTGCGCACAAAGATCCTGGTGCCACAAACGCAATGTGAGGTCACTCCAGGTAAGGAAAAAAATCTGTCATCAGCAGCAGTAAGGCTCTCTATGAAGGGTTAGAGGCAGAGTTAAGCCCCCACCACACCATGTCTCCCAATGAGCACTAACTCATCACAGGAGAAGGCACGGAGACAACAACAGAAGTACCAGCAGGATGCAATACAAAACAATTAGACTTTGCAGTTAGTTAGCGTGAATTACCCACAACTGGCCAGACAGCAGAGGAGCCTGATCCAATCTGCTGTCCACCCTCCTTGATGCAAAGCAATGGGAGAAAATACCTCATTTATGAGCAGAGCCAGAGAAAAAAAGGTTTGAGGAAGAACCCGTAAGGAGCAGTTACTAATTAAATGTTCAGAGAAAAATGTGGCATCCTGGGCATCTCTCAAGCCACAGTGTGATGTCCCTGTCCGGAGCTGAATTCTGGGCTGCTGAAAAGCCCCCAGGGATGGGGTTGCAGGGGTCCCAGCACCTCTGGCTGGATGGGGCTGGCAGAGGCTGCATCTTTTCCCCCATAGCCACCGACCAACTGAAAAAACTCTGTCAAGGGGGAAAGCAATACGTAGGCGAGCTCGGCAAGCAAACACGCCATTGTCTGCCTTTTTAAGCTCTTCCCCAGTGTTTCACTGGCACGGTTTCCCTTGGCTTGACAAGTCTCTGCAAACATCCAGCCTGGCATTTTACACGTCTACGTCGAGTCTGAGATACCATCTAAGACAGACACCACTGTTCCCTATCACAGCCCTTTCAAGAGCTCGGGCTGCTGTGCTGCAACATGCCAAGGAACCTGCTGATACCTGTTTGATTGCGGAGCAGCCCCGGCAATGGGCGCGGGATCTCAGCCCCAGGCTGGCACAGGCTGCCTGGGGCCTCTGGAGCTCAGCAGTGCGAAGCATCCCGCACTAGCACAGCGAGTTCTGAGCACCAGGGCTGGGACAGAGCCACCATCTTGCTCTTGGCATAGTGCCGGGTGGGTGCAGCAGGTCAGGAAGCACAAAATCATGGAAACGTGGAATGGTTTGGGTTGGAAAGGACCTTAAAGATCTTCTTGTTCCAACCCCCCTCCATAGGCAGGGACAACTTCCGCTATCCCAGGTAGCTCCAAGCCCTGTCCAACCTGAATTTGAACACTGCCAGGGACAGGGCAGCCACAGCTTCTCTGGGCAACCTGTGCCAGGGCCTCATCACCCTCACAAGGAAAGATTTCTTTCCCATATCTAATCTAAATCGATCGATCCTCTTTCAACTCAAAGCTATTCTCCCTTGTCCTATCATTGCCTGCATGTTACAGAGAAAGCCAGAGCATTATTTTTGCCTTAATGGAGTCCCTTTATAAACACACCACCTGAGGTGCACTTGCTCAACATGACTTTATATGAGTATTAAACCAGTCCAGCAAGAAAATCCTCCTCTTGGTCAGGGTTTCAACTCCCCATCTGTGACTATGAGCCTGGGCACCAGAGTGTCAGTCTGGAGTAACTCCATTCCTCCCAACATGTCAGGCTCTGCTCTTCTAGAAAGCAAAATGACCACCAAGGTGTTCCCAGTGCTTTTCCCCACACACTTTCCAGAGCTGCCCTGTGCTCATGGGAGAGGGCAGGCAGAGAGCTGGCAGCTGCAGGCAGCATGAGGAAGGAAAGGGAGGGGGTTTTCCACAGGAATCATACACCCGACCTTGCCCAGGGTCAGGGTCACGCCGGCATTGCCGCCGTTTCACTTCATCTCGGGTGGAAAGAATCAGCACGCATCCTACCTTCTGAATTTTCCATCATCGCCTGCTTAACCCTGGGAAGAAAGTTCATGCAGATCCCAAAACTCCTGCACCAGAGGAAGACCAGAGCCAGAGGGAGACCAGCGCCTCGGTGGGGTTCCCTTATCAGCCTCTGTGCCATGCAGCAGCTACACCATTACACGGGGAAGCACGGATCTGTCCCTCCCGCGCACACGCACGCAGGCGCGCTCACACTCCATTTAGATGTAATTACATTAGGAATGCGTTTGCCAAGCGTCATCCCGAATACCTCAGAGCTTATTGAATTGACAATTGCACTTGATGGGGATGAAGCGATTAATCGTTTATGAAACACTAAACAACGCGGCCTGGGGGTGAAGTGCTTTTTCCATTTGTGCTCCATTTATCTCCTTCTGTATCACATGAAGTTTGTGCTACTGAACTCCATTCATAAAATTGTCATCTTTTTGGCTGCAAAAACTCTCTCCTTATTGATTGTGGCCAGCTAAATAGCAAACAAAGAAATTCTCCACCAAAACACTCCTTGTGTACGTGCACAAGTGACACTGTTATTGTCCCCAGAGAAGGAAAGTAAACACAGACACTGATTTTGGCAACAATGCACAAATCCAGTGATGTCCACATTTGGGACCATCACCAGGTCAGTGGACTCCACCTGCTGACCAAGAGAATGGTATCTTCACCTGGTTAAGGTGTGCCAAGGTCTCAGGCAAGAAAACACAGCTTTTCTGAGCCTCCACAGAGAAGGGCAGTGATAGCCATGAACTCTTCAGAGTTTGTCTGGAGGGACACAGACAGAGGTGATGCTTCAATCTCATGCCAATATAATCACTGGCGAATTGAAGCCACGTTCAAAACACTGACACAGGAGGAGTATGTCCCATCACCCCTTCCAGGAGGCCACCCACACCCTTTTCCCATTAACACTGAGTGCATTAACGATGATGGGTTTTGATGTGGCCACCCAGCCTCCCTGGAACACCCTGATATCACCCCACAGTGGGAAGGGCTGTAATCCAGGGAATGCTGCCTCCCATGGCATCTCAGACGAGAAAAACTGTCCCCTCTTTGCACGGGGCAGGATGCTGGGCTGCAGCACCTTCCCAGGTAAAGGCAGCATCAGAATATGAGACTTGCTTCAGAAATGGAAGAGGAGAAGAGGTGACAGATGATGATGCACTACAGGAGCTCTCCAGATCTGATTCATGAAAGGAAAATATGAAGGAACTTTGCTCCAAGCAAAAACTCTTCCCTGTGTGTCTGCATCAGGGTCTGCCATGATCCGTGCAGCTCCACAGCACCCAGCATCCCCGTTATCCCAGGAGGCTCCCAAGGGGCTCAGCCCAACTCCACACAACTCAGCCCTTCCAACTGCCCGTACAGCACCTGGAACACAGAATTTAAACACTTCATCCCAAAGGAGCTGGGATTACTGGGCTGGCACCGCAGCCACAGCGCTGCGCCTGGGAGAAGTACCAGGCACATTCCTTTACACAACGCCGCCCTCCGTTGTAATTATTTCTGTAATATTGTAATTTATGTGGCATGAAGGAGCAATATTCTTCTGCTAAATGAATTCTCAGCTACTCCTTGTCGTGATGTGAGCCAACTCACTGCGAGGGGAGGAAAAAAATAGCTGGAGAGCCACCTTTCACAAAATAGAGACCTATTTCTGACTGAACTGTACTCCACTAATATCAATTTACTGAAACAATAAATCCTTTCCCCCTGTGGAGAATACCTGGAGATAGAAACAGCTCATGAACAAACAGCTATCAGGACTGCAGGCTGTGCCATTCGCTGATTCACAGACTATAAACCTGGGAGTCTACTTTTCAGGAAAAAAAATATAAAAACAAGCAAAATCACTGCTTTTAAAAATAATAATAAAAAAGGGAAAGCATTTGTGAGATGATGTAGGCTTGTCTCTGACTATCTTTGAAAACCTGAGAGTGAAAGAATGACAGGTCCCTGATGGGATGGGGTGTTCACACATGGCACACGGACCACAGACTCCAGAGATCTCCTTCCAGCTCACTGTCCCTCTAGCCTGCCCCGGGCAAGTCACTTCAAACATGCCTGCTTTGGCACTTGTGGGGACACCAGCCACCCTGCCCCGGGCTGAGTGCCCCCCTGGGCACCCCGGGTCCTGTCCCAAGCATCCTTCAGGGACATCAGAGGATGACAGCCAACCACCTGAACACCACACCAGACCACCTGGGACTCCCACAGCCACCTCCAGCCCACCACCTGCAGACACACAGCCCCTGGAAGATGCAGCAATTGTACATTAATCTTTTATCAATGTTATTTATAAACAGATCCTGCATGTAAAGTGTGACCAACACACAAACAGTGAACTGAGCATCCACACTGAAACTTACAGACATTTTGTTACAAACACAGCCTGCTAATGCACTTAAAAGATTTACAGGAACCAATTATCACCCTTTCTGCCACCCACTGACATCAATTATTGCTCAAATTTAAGATGATGACAAAATGTTTCAGAAGCCACTTTATAAGCTGCTGCCTCTCTGCAGCGATGCTTGGCTCTGACAGGGCTGTCCTAGAGCACTCCTGATGAAAGCCTCCTCACCCCATCAGCAGCAAAACTGGAGTATTGCTGGAAACTACTGCAATTACTGCCAAGAATTTATGGAAACAGCAAAACAGCAACTTGACATAAAAACTGATTGTGCTGAAAATGTGGAGGCAAAATGTCTGAAGAGTCTCCCACTGATCTCCAACCCTGCTAATCTATACATTAATACATCACATGCAAACAATTAATACATTCATTTACACGTGGTATTGATTTTCTGTATCTCTAAGGAGCTAAATAAGCTCAGCTCCAGAGGCTTGTGGTGTTTTATAGAGGGGAATAGCTTCAAACTGACAGAGGGCAGGGTGAGATTGGATATTAGGGAGAAATTCTTCCCTGTGAGGGTGGTGAGGCCCTGGCACAGGTTGCCCAGAGAAGCTGTGGCTGCCCCATCCCCAGAAGCGTCCAAGGCCAAGTTGGACAGGGCTTGGAGCAACCTGGGATAGTGGAAGGTGTCCCTGCTCATGGCAGGGGGCTTGGAACGGGATGAGCTTTAAGGTCCCTTCCAAACCAACCCATTCTATGATTCTGTACTGGGGTGGTCCTGCACAGTGGGACATGGACACACGTTGGCGGGCGGCAGCTGCTTGGAGATGGGCTCTGCCTGGGGAGTGCCAACTTGCTGCCTGAGGGTGAAAAAGGGACTCCCAGAATCCCAAAAGGATGCAGTGGGATGGGAGCAGCCTCGGAGTGTGACACCCAGGACTGCCAGGGAGGGAAGCAGCCACTCTCTGAGGAGCAGGACTGACAGCAGCCTCTGCTCCACTGAGCACATCTTCCCTGGGGTACTCCACCGACTCCAGCTTATTTCACATCTACTTGACCAATCTCACCTCCGCCGAGGGAGGTATCATCTCATTAGTACACAGACATATCTCAAGTATGCAGCGATGAATTCCCCCTGGAGCTTCAAAAGCAATCCATGTGACCTTTGCATGTTCCTGCCATAAAATAGCAGGAACACCTCCAGCTCCCAAGATAGAAGCTGTGGTGGGCATATGTGAGCAGAATACACCATATGGATTAAGTCAAGGAAATACTTAGAAACTTCGACTCTGCCTTCAGCAAAATCGATTCCGACAACAATTTTAGCAATTTCTTGAGGATTTTCCGTGTGTTTATGAAGTGCCGATCACTGCAAAAGGATCTTTCAGCCTTGGTCTTTGAAGTCTCTCTAGCTCCGCTCTTACAATAGCTTTGGATTTAGTGAAGATCACAAAATACAGCATAAAATGTTAATATAAAAATGAAGACTCATGGCATGGCTCCTGTCTAAAAGGAAAGGCCTGTGCTGCCTGGAGTGGCATGGACATTAATCTGGCTCAGGGCTTCATTCAGCCTTCTTCAAATCCACTTTTTTTACTATCTCATATTGCAGCAGCAACAAATAAAACACTTAGGCATGCCTAAATACTGACTTCATCTCTAGCACACAAAGGTTCTTTAAACAGCACATTTCCATCGAGTACAGCAACAGCTACTGAGGCATCTTACTGGGGGGTTTAAAACTATTTAAAGCTGTTTTATGTTTAAAACTTTTGCTTTCATGTAAAACCTTTGCTTTCCAGAGCAATTCCACTTAATTGGGAGAGGAGTCAGCAGGCAGAATGCAGAGCGCTGGAGCTATCTGGAGGTTTATCTGATCTTGGTGATAAAATTCCATCCCTGGGGTGACCTAAAAAGGACTGGAAAAGGCATGTGCTATGTGCTACGTGGATCCACGAAAGGCGAGCCGGATGATCTCATAGGTGTTTTCCAGCTCTCCTCCCGCACATCCTCAGGAGCCAGTCAGAGATCAGGATCCTTCTTTGCCATTAAATATTTTGGGAATGACATATTGTGCCCCTGGACAGCCCAGTGACAACAGTTCAGCCAAACACCCATGAGGAATTTAAACTTCTGCCTATTTTTTAAATTAACGCTGGGAGATAACTCCTGACTCCTCTGAATGGGAGGAGAGGCTGCAGTTCTCTAGTTAAGTCATGTTAATGATCTTGGAGATTAGCAAAGCGAGTTTGGAAATCTCAGCGAGTCATTAATGGTGTCATTAATGTCAAGGGCTTCTGGGAGAAAGCACTATTTATGGACTGCCTTTGCACCAACCCAGGCAGCGGCAATCCTCTGCCTTGGGTGGTGAAGGGCACCCAAATCCCACCGTGGCTTTTCCCATCTGGGAAGCAGAGGGAGCAAAGCCCCTGCTCTGGCACAGCCTAGGAGCTGAGCAGCAACAGATTCGCTACCACAGCTTTCCTCTACGAGCACCCAAACCCCATCACCTCTACGGGCAGGAAAATGCATCCCCTCAAAGAAGCCCGATGTGGTGGGCATGGCTGCCATGGGTGATGTGACCATGGTCCTGCAGCCAGGAGCACCAGCTCCCACCCTGCTTCCCACCTGCCAAACCCCAGCTCCCCGCAGTGCCAGGGACATGTTATTAATCAATGCCACATCTTTTCCTTTCCAAGTCACTGGAAAAAATGTACTAGCCCTTGCACTGCTACAGAAGTTGGGAGGACTGGGGGAGGGGGCAAGGTACCAGAATCCATTGGGCTGAAGCTGTATCCACAGTGGATTTCACATGCCAAACACTCGTTTTGAGAGCTACTCTCTCCCCAGCATATTTAAGGCTCAGCCAATAATGACAGTGCTCCCTCAGCGACAGGAATGGGCTGGAGAAGCAGGTGATGGGCAGTGATGTTCTCTGCACTGCCACTGCTTAGATCCCCTCCGTCCTTATCACCATCTAGAGGTGGTGATGGCAGGAAGGGTCAAGGGCTTCCTCAGATTCTACGTTTTCATCCAGCCCAGCCCTGGACAAACACCTCCTAAGGACACTCCTTGGAAAAGGTGACTGGCTGATAAATTATGAGACGGAGGAAAAAAAAATGCAGCTTGCTGAGGGTCAGCAGCAAAGCATTGCCTGTGTCCTGACTTGGGATTCATTGGGATGCTGAGGTGCCAGCCCACCCACATGCCTGCACAGAGCGGGGGTACGGCTGGGATGGAGCTCAAGCTCCCCTCCTAAACTCTACTCATTCCCAAGGCAGTGCTGCTGGAGAAGCCGCCTCTCTCCCCCAGCACTCATGGGTTTGGCACATGCCAGCCCAAAGGTGACATGGGGACAGCCATCTGGTCTGGGGCAGGGACCTTCCAGTTATCTCAACCTTCCATCACCACGGGAGCTCCACATCTGGACATTGCATTTGAAACCTAATGCTTTGAAGAAATAATAAAGCAAGGCAAATTTAACCCAGCTGAGCTGGAGAAGCCAAATCTCTGCCCACTTCATTTCTAGAGACTTAGGAAATACACACAAAGGGAAATGGAAATAGAGACAACCCTTCTCTGGAGCCCAGAGACACCTCTGATGGCCCTGCAGCTGTGGAGATGGCAAGAGAAATGTAGTAGGGGACACAGTGAAGGCACAAGGAGGTCAGAATGATGCCCGGGGTGGTAGAAGCTGGGTTCCTGATGCAGCAACAGCATCTGTGCAGGGTTAGGAAGGGTGGATCCTCTGCAAGGTACCTGAGCAGGACTGAGGCACTTGGCTTTATCCAGCAGCACCCTCTGCTCTGCCCAAGGACTTCAGTGTAGCTGCCAGACCCTCAAAACCTGGGTGTGCTGATGACAGAGCTGAGACTGCTAATACAGGACCAGCTAATGAGGGCAAAACTGACTTGCGATTTCTCTGTGATGCTACAGGCTCCACAACATTGAGATTATGGGAAATCCAGTACACAGGATACCTATACCAGATAATCAGAGAAACTGTGAAAGCAGCCTCTACAACTTTCTCAAGGTCACAGTAACAAACTTTCATTCTAAATCATGAGTACATCAGAAGGCCAGATCTTCCAAAACCAAGATCAGTCAATGTCACGGCCAACTTCTGAGCTCACTTGTGCTCCATGCAAGCTCACTGAACTGCATCTTTCTGCCCTCATCCTGAACCCTGCTGCAGCCCTCAGCCAGCTGCCTGTGAGAGCCAGCACAACCCTCCTGGCTCCGCAGTGCACGATCCCATCTGCTCAAGCACTTGGTAAATTCCTTTTTCCCATCCTTTAAAGACCTTTGCCACCAGGAGTAACCCTTCACATAGGCACACCTGAGCCTTCACTGACCTCACAAGGTGAATTTTTTATTGAGGTGTTACTCTTACCTGCAGAGCAGCAGCCACACCACAGCAACTCTTCCCTAACAAGGACTGGAAAATCCCTCCACAGTCTGGCAGGACTACACACCCATGGGTCTGTGCCAACAAATCAGCCCAGCAGACCACGCTAAGCACTAGTGCCAGTGGTCAAATTCCAAGCTCAGGTACTTGCACTCGACCAAAATCCACT
Organism: Lycocorax pyrrhopterus obiensis; assembly: GCA_014706295.1. Lineage (NCBI taxonomy): Eukaryota > Metazoa > Chordata > Aves > Passeriformes > Paradisaeidae > Lycocorax > Lycocorax pyrrhopterus. The sequence continues at coordinate 17,211,993 of JACSVZ010000018.1, forward strand.
AAAGGATTTGAAGAATGTGCAGTGATATAACAGCAGTGATGCAGGCCATGTTATGCTGTGATACCTAGAGATCCCTGGGACAGGAAATAATCAGGACCAGCGTTTCTGACATTTCTTCTTCAAGGCCTTTAGTTCCACATGCTTATTCAAAAAGCCTGAATGCCCACTGTGGAACATCCAGGCCAGAAAAAAAAACAGAAAAGCAATACTCACCCATCTCCTTGAGCTCCATGTTAACAAGTTCCAACCAGCAGGCATCGAGCTCGTCCAGGTCATAGCGGCTCATTCCTTGCAAGTAAGTCCTTGTAGCTTCTGAGATCTCAGAGCCAGGCAGGGTGCTTGGTGAAACCTGTGAAAGTGAGTTCTCCAGCTGGGGGATGATCCTGGAAGAAAAGAAGGGGAGGTTGAGGAAGAGCTACAACTCACAAAAACATTCTGTTTCTTGCCATGGAGGGTGAGACCACACCAGGTACCTGACTCTGTGAAGGAAAGCAAAGCCACAGCACCTGAAGTCAGCCCATGGGCTGGCACCGAGAGACGGCCCCAGCACAGCAACTACAGCAAGAGTGTTCCCATTCATCTACAGAAATCAACTCTTTACATGAGAAAAATGAGGTGCAATGGAGATGATGATTCAAGTACCGACAGCAAGCCCCCCCAGCCATTAACTCCTCCATGAACACCTCCAGGGTGCTGTACACTGCAGTGCCACATCCACACCGTGCTGGGCAGCACTTTGGCACACTTGGCACTGGAGAACATCCCATGGTGGCCTGTGAGATTTGTTCTGAGTGCTCTCTAATCACAACCACAGGGATGGGGAGAGGAGCTGCCTCATCTTCTGCAAACTCCCTGCACAGAGAGCGACCAGGCGCTGGCTGTCAGCTCTTCTGCCTTTCCTTGGCAACTCTGCAGCAATATGCGTGATACTTGCCATGCACATGTCAACAGTGTCATGCCTAATGACATGCAAGCAGAGGACAAGCTGGAAATGAGAAGCAGCCTGTGGTGCCAGCTGACAGATCTCGGCAAATTTGGGGACTGGAGCTTGCTGCAGTATTTGCACAGCTCACATTTCCTCCCCTGAAATCCACCTCCTGGCACAGATCTCAAGCCAGAAAGATGCTGCAAAGAAACAGCAACCAAACATCAACTTGCCGCAGCACGTCGGCCCCTTCCAAACAGCTTCTCCCCGTGCAAAGCTGGAGGACCCAGCCCTGCTCTTGCACCAGTGCCAGCTGGGAAGGCTGCTCATCCCTGGACGACTTTTCTCTGCCTTCTGTCCCGCTATGTAAGCTCATGTCAGAGCATCGAGTGCCTTGTGCTCTGTGATGCACCTGGGGCAAAGCCATGGTGTCCATCACACAACCAGATGAATTGTGGTACCAGATGCTCCAAGGTCTGTGCCAAGGAGAGACACTTGGGCTCAGGTATCCTTGGGAATGGGACCCTACCTGCCTTGCCCAAGGTCAGGAAGGAAATCTGCGGCAGGGCAGGAAAATGAACCTGGAGTTTCTACAGACACAGACATGTTAACTGCTGTCCTCAGTGGTCACAAACACCAGAAGTACTTCCAGAGATGCCAGCAGGAGAACCAACGATTTATGGCTCAGAGAGGGAAACATCAAGAAATGGGTTCTTATCATCTCTTTTGCTTTACTTTCCCCACCAGTAAGTTGAAAATAAAGATGTGACCCAATGTCCTGAGTATATCTACAAATTTAAGTTCAAGAACTAAAAAGAGCCACATGGAAGGACAGCTCTTAGTCCCCACATTTTAAAACAATCTCACTGAAATCTAGGACAGGACTTGGGGATTCACTGACATTTCTATTTAATGCAGACAGCAGTAATAACACTGAAACTAAGCATGCTCCAGCCACAGCTTCAGGATTGGCATCTAAGGAGCTCCTAAACCCCTAAAATCAGAGAATCACAGAATGGATGGGGTTGGAGGGAACCTTAAAGATTATCCAGCTCCAATCCTCCCTGCCATGGGCAGGGACAACTTCCACTATCCCAGGTTGTGCCAAGCCCCATCCAGCTTGGCCTTGGACACTTCCAGAGATGGGGCAGCCACAGCTCCTCTGGGCAACCTGTGTCAGGGCCTCACCACCCTCCCAGGGAAGAATTTCTTCCTAAGCTGTAATCTAAATCTGCCCTCTGTCAGTTCAAAGCTACTCCCCCCTGTCTAGTCACAACATATCTAAAAAGTCCCTTTCCAGCCTTTCTTGTAGCCCCTTTAGCCTCTGGAAGAAGCTATTAACAAAAAAATAAAGCAGGAGCTGCTGGTGCAACATGCACTGGTTCACATCAGACTGAACCTCTCCTTCCCATGAGCCCAAGCCCAGGTCATCCCTGCACAGAAACAGGCCCTCGGTGGGGGAGCAGCCAGGCTGGGCACAGCCTTGCTACGGGAAAAACCTCAAAGCTGTTGAGAAAAAACCAGTCCTCCACCTGAGGAATGCAATGAACATTTCTGTTGGGAAGAGCTGCCTGAGCAGGCACGAGGCTGGGGCCATAAGCCTTCGTTAAGCCGAGTTACACAAGCTGCTCACACAACAGCCCCTGCAACAGGTGATGCTCTGACACCGAGCCAGCCACGGATGCTCGGGATGGCAGGAGGAAAGAGCTGCTATTTTTACCCTGACATAAAACTGCAAAGATTAATGCTCTGTGTACATATCAGAGGAGTATCCTGAACAGGTCATTTACTGTATTGACAGCACTGACATGCACTCGGTGTGATAAGGATGCTGACGTGACTGGAGCAATCCCTTGGGGTTATCTCACACAGTGCATACTGCCTGCCGTGAGCGCTGTGTGGGACACAGCACCTGCCTGAGCCTGGGCACGTCCACTCCCACCTGGGCACGCAGCCTCCACCTCCTTTCTGCAGACACCTCGTGGAGAAGTTTTGCTGAACCTGATGCTCAGAGACAGGAGACAAGTGACTCTCCCCTCGAGTCATGCACCCATCTCCCCACTGCTCCCAACCCCCCCAAAACCTGGACGCATGTTTAGACTCTCAGGTCCTGGCTTTGCGCAGTCCCTGGTGATGCAGAGACCACAGGGAGCTCAGGGGCTTACTGATGATAACAGCACCACCAGCACTCAATGTCCAGCTTTTTCTGACACTGTAATTAAATGCAGTTTGCTTTGGTTTAATGGGAACTGGCACTTACAGAGCGACATTTTGCTTCTCACCACCTCACTGATGATGAGGATCAAGGTAATGAAGACACAAGCATCTAACAAGCTCACCAGCACTCTGTTAAAAGGTTTGAAACATGCCGGTGCAGTGATGGCAGGTGCCTTTCCCTGTCTGGGAACACAGGGATCAGGAAGGGACGATCAGGTGCTGCAGCACTCAGCAGCTGCTTTCGTACAAGGAATAAGTATTAATATGAAAACTATCTTCTTAAGAGGACCACTAAATTTTACTTTTGAAGCTTCTTCCCCATGACCCCATGCTGATCTGGCAGCATGGGCTGGGATCCCCTGGAGTTAATTCAGGCTTGTGGATGCAGGGACATGTTCGTGCCATATTGTCACCATTTCAAATATCAGCAAACTGAGATGGTCAGAAATGAAGAAACTGAAATAGTTGCTAAATTATTTTTTATACAATGAGCAGCTTGTATAACCCTATGAAGACCTGCTGGAAGCCTGGTCCAGACCAACTCCCTGACTCATCTGCAGCACTCAGTTAAACACAAGGGTTTTATGGTTTGCAAACAATTCAGCAAACCCTGAGAGGCTGTGCCTGTTCCCATGAACATTCCTCCCACCCCGAGGGGAGCTGGAGGCTGCCAGATGCTGAGGCTCACATGGGGCATCCCAAGCCTCTGGGAACACCAAGCAGGATGTAATGCTCAGAGGTGCACAGCCTCCCACTGACTCCTGGATTTGCTTTGGTGGATAAAATCCCATTCCTAAAAAGCAGCCCGCTCCTTCCTGACACATGCTAACACACCTGCAAAGGGCTTCTTGGTGTTGAGATATAAAGATCAATGACTGCAGTGACAATGCCCTAGGCTAGGTGGAACACTGGAAGGAAGAGATCCTACAGTTTAATACAAGAGAGCAATCCTTTGGGAAAGACCATGCCCTGCCTCACAGCAATACAGAAAACAGACCAAGCCAGGCACCCTTCCTCACCTCCAACAGCTTCAAGAAACTCGAGCCCAAAAAGCTGCAAGCTTTGTGTTGTCCAAACACTACAGCAGAGACATAGCAAGAAAAAGGGAACAAAGCACAGAGGTTGCCCTCACCAGTGTCTATCCATCTCCTGCTGGGCACCAAGAGCTAGGGATGTCATCAGGGCTCCCCTTTTGTGCAGGCACAAGTCTTAATCCATTTGGAAACCATGTTTCCAAATAGCTGCTCGGTGGACAAAGAAACACCCAGGCTGTGTGATGAGGAGTCTGCACATGTGCCACCAACCCACCCAAATTCCCTGCACCATCATGGCAAAGAATCATATAGGCAAAGCCTCCACCAAGAGCCAAACCATTCACAGAAGCTCAATTACACCGGAGGAGCATTTACTCCTTTATTTATCCAGCCAGCCAGAGACATGGCATTTTAAAAAAATCCTGTATCAGTCAAAGGCTCATTTAAACGAAGGGCTGAAAATTGGGATCAGCCTGAAAAGCACAACAAACCTGAGGCCATTAGTCTGAAAGTGGATCTCAAGGGCACTTGAGGAAAAGGAGTAAGTGGACCCCAATACTCTTGAGGATCACATCTATCCCTGGAGAAGATTACACAGTAATAAAATATACTCAGCAAATTCCCATGGTTAATCATCTCTGTAAACTGAATGCTTCACTTGGCTGAAGGGAGAAGGCATTTTTTTCTATATGCTCCCTTTTAATATATCAGATAGAAATAATTAATCCTGCATAGCATTTCTCATCTAAAAATACCTAATTTTATTACAGCGAAGGCTTTAGTCAGTCATCTTTTCTTTACCTCCATTCCAGTCTAGATTAGTCTTGTCCAATGTCCATAAATAAATCAGCTTAGGAAAGTCAGTGGAAAGATAGCTCTGCCAGCAACCTTCAGTGGATGCTGATACTGTTCCTACTGCCAGCTCCGCTTATGGGGGAATTCTCCTGTGGCACATGACAGCTTTAAAAGGGCAATTTAAAGGGATGATTTTCACCTTCTGTTTACTAAAATAGTACCTAGTAGGCCACTTGGACTGGATGCCCCGTCTTCTTATGAACTTAAGCTAACAGATGTTATAGAGGCTATTGCCTCTCAACAGCAGAGCAGAATTTAAGACGTTAGAAAAAGAGCCTGGGTATATAAGGGAGAAGGGTGGGGTTGGAGATGGTGGTGGATGGTCACAATAGAGCCACAACCCACAGACAAGGGTTTGTGACCCTCAGCATACCCACACCCAGATTTACCGACCACGTTACTCCTGCTTCTTGAATTTTATGGCTTCTAGTAAAGGCTATAAAACCATGAGCCAAAAACTATACTCCCAAAGCTGGGTTCAAAGAAGAAAAGGAATGCCAAGAAGATATTAAATGGTTAGGTTTTAAATTAACTGCCCTGATGTTCAGACCTGCATGCAAGCTGGCTGGACCGGCTGGATGAGCCTAAAAGCATCTTTAGGATCGAGGTCTTAGTGCTAACAGGTACCTGCGCACCTCACCCCTCCCCCCTTGGCTGAAGATACTCCAGGTAACATCTGGAGCACCCTGGTCACCAGCACAGAGAGCTCAGGGCCCTATGGGCACCCTGCTGTCACCCCTGGCATAAGCCACCTGACAACAGAGCCCCTGAACCCCGCAGGAGGGACCACAGCTACCTAGAGCCTGCCAACACGTCCTCCTGTGGACGGAGGAGAGAGAGGACTGGAGGTAGCTGGTCCCAGGGAGGAGAGAGGTGACACAGTGTATCTCAACAGGTCACTGTCACCAAACCCTTTTATTTTAAAACAAACAAGAACCTCAGCGGAATGAGATGGCACCGCTGGGACCACTTTGTGCAGAAAATAAACTATTTGCAGTATTTCCTTACTGGCTGCTGGAGCCAAAACCCCCTCAAGATCTGGCAACAGCCTCTGAAAATCCATGAAAATTCATTATACATACATCAACAGAGCAGCCGCAGGAAGGGGAACCTGTGGGTCTGGGAAAGGGAACCTGTGGTGGCTGATGGCCCTGTCTGCCACCCATTTTGCACCATTTGTAGGCTATCATCATGGCAGGGGCTGTAACAAGCACATTCCTAGCAAAAAACTTGATGGACAGAACTTAACATCAACCCTCCCCATGTACATCTGTGCTTGAGCAAACAGCCCAGTGCCACCGTGCAGTTTGTCCCCACTGCTGTTGATGGGCACAGAGGGTGGCTGGGCTGGCACTGCCCTTTGCTATAACCTAAACCTTCTTTTAAGTGCTCGTCCCAAAAACCTACACAGCCAGTTACAAGCGTGGTTCAGCCATGAAGCTCCACTCGGCTTTTGCTGCTGTTCTGAGAGAACAAAGCAGCTGAATTTGGCCTCAGGAGGATTCACTAAGCTCTGGTAACAGGAGCAGCTGTGCCCAAAACGCACCCCCTGACTGCACAGACATCGGTGGCTAATGCTCAGCTCTGTGAAGGTCCCTTTGTGTTACCCAAGCGGCACCGAGGACGTTCAGGAAGGGGTTAATGCTGCTTGCAGCAGCGTCCTGCCCTCCGGGTACCAGCAGCCAGTGAATGCAGCTCCAGGTGACGTAATGCCTGGGCGGCTGTGCAGGCTGCGCTCCCCATCCCTGCACTCCCCATCCCTGCACTCCCCATCCCTCCTGCGCTGGAGATGCGTCAGGGACCACAGGATGCGTCAGGGACCCCAGCGTGTCTCAGGGACCCTGCTGTCCTCTGCCAGGCAGGGACCAGCCCAGGACAGCGCGGCACAGCTACGCCCACCGTCCCTTTAGCTGCCGCCGTTGTCTTTCCCAGCTGAATTCCGACACTCGGCGCTATCCAGTGAATATTAGAAATTTTCATTATCAGCTTTTAAAACATCCCCAGCCATCGGGAGCATCTGATCCGTGACCAGCACAGCACAGCTCCGCAGGGCACAGCCTCAGCACAGCCTCGCCACCCGCAGCTGCCGGCACGTAAAACTCCTTTCGGCTCCGGGACCATTCAAGGGCTCCCTCTCTGGGCTTGGAAAACCCCCTGCGACAATCCCATTTCTGTGCAGAACGTTAAGGATGGGGTAGGGTGCATGGGGTAGCCCCTCCCGAGCTGCTGGCAAGTTTAGGATTTACATAGGCAGGTTCTGGAAGTTTTACAGAAATGCAGGTGAAGCTCCCAATTACAATTAACAGGTGCAGTAAGAAAAATGCTTAGTTGCTCCCTCCCCATCTGAAATCTCCTTCTGTAACAGCCTGTAACCATAGTGGGTCCTTCCAGGCCTCTGGAATAACATAATCCTCTAAGGAGAAAGTGATTCACTCTTCTTTGATGTGATAAAAAGAGGAAAACAAGTGAACAGGAGGCACTAAACAGCCATCTTGTGAAACCCAGATAGCTTTTCCAATTCCATTTCTGAGCTGTTTATCACCACATAAAAAGCCTGATACCCAGCAGACTAGAGAAAGACCAGTGTTGATGTCCCTGTCTTTCTGACGTTTATATTCCAGCCTAAATCTCACTGAGATTTAGCTCAACAAATGAATTATTTAAGTTGCAACTCTGATTCAGTGCCTAGAGAATCTTTCTGACGTAGATGGGAGTAGGGACCTGGTTCAGAAGCATTCAGGTGCAGAGCAGTGTCTGCTTTCCCAAGGTAGAGGACAGCACTACAGCACAGCTGGGTTCATCTCCACAACTTCTGTGAGAGGAAAACCACGGCTGCAGGGACACAGCAATGGCTGGGCAGTGGTTTGCTGGTGGGCTGGTTGGAACAACAAAATGCACATGTTTTTCTGGTTGACTAGACAAAAGCAGTGTCTGGGCTGAGAGCAAAATACACACATAATTTCTGACGCTGTGCAAGGATCTTCTCCATATTCCCTTCCGCCTTTTCTCTCAGTGCCATTCAGCTCTAACAGTGGTGTTGAAAGCAGCAGGAGGGGACTGTGCCCTGCTGCTGGGAGGGGACACATCCTGTGCTGCTCTTCTGGCTCTGAAACCCAGCAAAACCCAGCAGCCTCCAGTTCCAGGGCAGCTGCAGAGGATGCTCACACAGCACCTTCTCCCTGCAGGCAAGCAGAGCAGAGCCAGCCCCAGCACCCATGAGTGTTGCTCTCTCCCTTCTCTCAGAGCATCACTGACCTATCTGGTGGCCCTTCAGGGACCCATGTCACACAGCAACCTTCTCCAAACCCAGCCTGCAGGCTGCCAGTATTCTGCTCATTTCCATTTAAGCAATATATATCTTGGAATTGCTACTAGAGAAGCCAGGGACACTTGAGTGTGTGTTTTCTGGATATAAAAAGACAAAAAAATGTTGCTTCTCTATGTAACTTAAGCCAAGCTACTAACATTAAAGCATCTGGAATTAATTATCCCAGCCAGATAATGTTTCCACAATTACTTCAGTAATGCAAACAGCTCCACTTGCCTTTGTATCCACCTACTAATGGAGAACAGAAACAGAAGACATGAGCAACGGTGGCAGCTCTGCACCTGCCATGGTCTGAGCATGAGCCATGGCAGATCAGGAACTGGACAAATCCCCCTGACACTGTTACTCACAGAGCTGAGTATGGGAAAGCTCAAAACACAGACACGGGCACAAGATGAAAACTCCCATCCATCAGCACGGCATCATCACATGGGTCTCCTTAAAGAAACCCAGCCCAGTGAAAGCAAGGCTTTGAGGAATTTGAAAAGGCAGCATCCAGACTCTTTTAACGTGTTCTGGATCACTGAACTAACGCTGAACCCTGAAACACATGAGAACAGCTCTGACGCTGAGTCACTCGAAGCAGCACACAGCCCATCCCAGAAAACAAGGGGGGATCCGCCTGCCTCTTCCACCATCCACGTGCAGCTACGCTTGTTCGGGTGCACTTCATGAAACCCCAGAATGGTTTGAATTGGAAGGGACCTTTAAAGATCACCTAACCCAAGCCCCACGCAACAAGCAGGGACACCTTCAACTAGATCGGATTTTCCAAATCTTCTTCAAGTGCACTGAAAGAAACCACCTACCAGCTCTCCTCCATTTCCCCAGAGTCCTGGGAATATAGTGAAGCTCACTTTCCAGCAATACTTCACCTAAACTGAACAGGATTATCCATAGCAGCACCAAGAACGGAGCAGCTATTTCTGCTCCTGGGCTATCCCGCTCCTCCCATCACTCTGGAGAGCACTTAAAAGTAATAGTTCCTTGCATTGTTCAAAGGGGACCCGAGGCGCACTAAATCACTAAGAGGTGATTTCATTAGTGCTGCGGTTGCAAGCCCAGCAATCAGAGCTGCTCGGGTTTGCCTGGCTACACACTAAATCCATGGTTCTGGATGGAGAGCAGAGGCAATGGAGTGAGATGTGGAGGCTCTCAAGGCTGTACAAAACCAGAGTTGGTCCCAAGAGCTGTAAACCTTGTTACAGAGCAGCAGGAAATCAAGCTCACTCGTTCTATACATTTGCTGCTGAAGTACACTTGACTTTCTGTGTGCTTGTTCCAGTATAAACCACAGGCATCCACTGGGAGGATTAGCAAACATTCAAAATAAAAGTCCAAGTGGCTCAGAATGAGGTAAGAACAGGATGGATTAACACATTTCCCATAGCAAACTAATAAAGGTGAGGACTTGCTGAAAGCCCACACAAGAACTTGTCAAGCAGAGAGTAAACCAGAAATGATGACAAGTAACAGGCAGAGTAAATCACACTTACTCCTTTGAGAAGCACTCACAGGCACTGGGCACGAGCCAACAACCTTCTGCAGCACCAGTACCACCCTCTGCAGCACCAGTACCACCTTCTACATGGCCCGGACCCTCTGAACTGCTGCTGCCCTGGGTGTGATTCATCTCATCCTAAACCAGGTACCGGAAACACCAGCAGGACAGATCACCCTGTGCGCAGCCCATCCCTCCCCACTGCCTGCAGGGACAAGGGATACCTGAGCAGATCTGACTGGAAACCTCCCTTTCCCAGTGGCAGAGCTGGAGATGAAACTCACTGATGTTACATCACTAGGATTATTCTGCTGTCCTGGATCAGTGCCACTGCCCAGCCCATCCTCACCACAGCCAGCTGTCACTGTGGGGGTCCCCAGGAACGGGCAGGCAGGGAGCTTTCTTCTCCCCACACATGTCCCAGTGCTTGTGATCAAAACATTCAGGCCTAGGGCAGCTGGGATTTTAATTTCTTTTAATGAGAGCACAGTCTCTGAGGGAAGTGTACATGTATTTCTGGAGCATACCAGAACCCAGGCATATTTAAGGGCAGGCAGCCACAGAATGGGGATAACCAACCCAAGAAATAGCCCTTTGTAAAATCGCCAGCATGCCATCTGCAAGCTCCAAACTCACACATTTTTCATGATGAGCTGGAGGGAAGGGAAAAAAAACAGGAAAAAAAAAGGGAAAAAAAAGGATTATGTTAAAAAAAAAAAAGCTCTGCTCCAAAAGCTACTCAAACTGCTGCAGAATCCTGCCTGCCCCTTCTGCAGCAAAGCCCAAGGGAAGCTGCTGATGAGTCAACAGCCAGCCTGCGTCGCCGACCGAGGAAAGGAAGTCCAATCTCACCACTCGAGAACAAAGTGTGCTGGTTCATCGAGTACACACTGAGAACGCAGCCTCAGGAAGCCCTCCCCGGGCTGGGAGCTGCAAGGATACAGCCTGGCTGCTGGCCAGCACTCCCAAGGGACAGGGAGAGGTGACGTCCACACATAGCTGGGACATCTTCATCGTGCCACCCTGCTGCCATGCCAGCCTGGCCACCGATCCTCAGGCTACCATGCTCCACAATGCAGCAGAGACTGCTCCTGGAGGGATTTTCTCCCTTTGCTGGAATCGCTCCCTCGCAGCACTGGGTGTTCTGGATGCAGCACCCAGCCCTGCGAGGAGGAGCTGAGGTGTCTGCTCACTGCAAGATGGGGGGCAGGGCTGTGTCCCAGTCCTACACCCACTACCAGTGCACCAGTTCATTCTTCTCCCCGCCTCAGTACACTCATCTCCAGCACTGCTTCCCACAATCAGACCTGCTCCGCATGCCTCCTCTTCCACTGACACTGATACCGCAAAACCACAACCTGCCAGCAACTACATACCCTTGGAAAGAGCTGCTGGAACTCCTGAAGACATGGGGGCAACTCCTTACGGGAGTTCAGTAAAGAACAACACAGCTAAGAGGAGATGCACGCCGACCGGGCAGCCCCACAGCATCACGATCCAGCCAGCCCTGCACCAGCTGGATGTGCTCCCACGAGCACAGCAAGAAGCTGCCTGACCAGTGCGTGTGGCCATTAGAGAAGGGCAGAGGGGACTGAGGGAGGAGGACAGGACAGGGACACAGACACCGGCCAACGCGGCAGACGGCGTTTGCGCTGGTGCCGCCGCCATCACCGAGCTGGTACTCGCCGAGGTTGTGCCTTCCTGTTGCCACAGCACTTTCTGTTTTCTGTTAAAACAGGGCCACAGCGACGATGCAAGTATAGATCTGCAATGCCAAGAATATCTGGGAAGCCTGCCAGCAAGAAGCAGCCTTCCTGCTCGTCCTCCCGCTGTGTGCAAATTCACAGGAAACAGAATCTACAGCACATACTAATGTGGCTTAATGCAAGATCCAAGAGCCACCTCGAGATCCTGCTTGCATCCCTGTCAGCCTGGGGAAGGAGCTGCATGCCAAGAACATTAAATCATTAAATAAAGAAGGAAATAAAACCTGTACAGGTGCATAAAATCCCATGTAGGTGCCACTGCTTTATGAAGTGATGCTCTGCTGTGCAAGCTCAACACGCTGCCAGCATAGCCACCAGCAGCAAGCCCAGGTCAGGTCCTGGCACATCCACTGCTCAAAAATGGCTTCAAAGTCTCCTATGAGCACCCATATCAAACCAGCAAAGTCCATATCCTTTGGGGTTTATTGTGGTGTGACTCTGGGAATACAAAGCTCATCTGAAACATCTCCTTCCCATTTACAACAGGAGAGGTACCCAAAGCCCTGATGCTCCCAAACTGCTGATAACTCCTACCCTTACTTTACCTTGTTTAATCCTTAAGCTGTGCTGAGACGAGCCAACTTTGCATCCAACACCCAACTGCACCCCACACCAGACTGGGACCTTGTACCTGGCTCTACTCATGTTGGAAACCTCTGTGCCTGTTCACACAACTGTAAAATAACTGCAGAGCTCACACAGGGGCTGTAAGGCTCAGCTCTGGTTCAAGAAAGCCAGTGGAGATCCTTCAACTATGGGCTCTAGCAGAGGTGGAACACACAGTACCACTGGGAAGTAATGTCACCACCACCCCCATCCCAGGTGGATGACCAGGCACATAGGCAGTGGATGCCAGCCTGCCTGTTAGAGGGGAAAGTTGCCCTGACTACTCATTCCTCTGATAGCTCCCATCTGACTGGAAGTGGCTTTTATCACCACACAGGAGCCCTTCAAGCTCCAGGCAATTCTCAGGCATGTCACCATACAAAATAAAACCCTTTTGAGTAGCCATGAGCCAGAAGTGATCATGGAGAGGAAACAGCTGATCTCCTGTGCTGCCTCTGATGACCCTGGCATCCAGGTGGCTGCCAACAGCATCCTCCTGGGACAACAAGCTAAGATATGCTGCACCTCTTCCCTCCCTGCTTTCCTCACAACTGCACTGCAATTTGTGCTAACCTAGAAAGGACCCTTGAGTTTAAGGTGGCTCTTAGTGGAGGCATTTTGAGACAGCTGCTTTCTGGGGAAAGCATTCCTTAAAATACAGCTCTTGCCTTCTACCTCACCCCCAGCTTTTGACATTTTACAGCTCCAGTAAAACAAAATGTTTTAAAAATCTAATTTTCAGCTTTGGAGGCACAAACCCTAGAGGCAGGGCGCGGGCAGGGAGAGCCGGTTTCCAAGCAGCCAGGCGGGAGATGAAAAGAGCAGCAGTGGCTGCGTGCACGGCGCCTTTCGGAGGACGAGCTCCACCTCTGGAGCGGGAAGCGACTCCCGCACACTCCCCGGCACAACCCGCTGGCTGCCAACGGCTCAGCCCAGGAACCAACCCCTGGGCATCAGCACGAGGGGCTGCGGATTATTTTGCAGGCAGTGCTTGTCTGCTCGCCAGCTCCCGGGCCTCTAGTGTCTTCTCGCCAGCCCCCCCCACCTCCCTCTAGGAATTTCACATGGAAGTGGCTGTCAGAAGTGACAACATCAGGACTGGATTAGCACAGGCATCCCTCCCTAAGGGCAGGATGCTCTGTTACACCTCTGAGATGGGGGAAAGCAGAGCGCTGACAGCGAGGAAGAGCGTCAGCCGCTGGGCTCCACATTTCCAGTCTACAAAAAACATCAATGCAGGGACTTTTTTCAGCAGATTAAAGGAATTTGGATTGTCCATATCCGACACAGAGAGGATGTTCGGTTTAGATTAATTTTTTTGTTTGAGTAGGGAAAACTGAAAGTTTGGAAGCAAAGGAGGAAAGTGCTGCAGAGGCCATGGGGCAGCAGCCACAGGGTGGGGGCAAAAGCAGCAGCTCAGGTAGGACCAGCAAGGTACCTGCTCCTGGGATGGAGGCTGGGGTGAATTATAGCAATTAAACGGGGGAGGTAAATGGAGTTGTAAGGCCTTTTAAGGCTGTGCTCTTAAAGCAGATGAAATAGAGTCATCTCTTGCAAAAAAATCATTTGACATTCCTCCAAAACAGGGCAAGATGCAAGAGGGAGTTGTCTAACCCTGGAGACAGCAAAACGACTGCAGTCTGCACTGTCCATGGCAGTCCAACACTGCCCTTTTCACCTCCCATGCTGCCCTCTCCACCTCCCATTCTCATATCAGTGGCCCAAGTGGGAAAACCTTGAGGGCAGGGATGCCTTGGGAGGAAGAGCTGCTCAGCAGAAGCACTACATCTCTGCTATGCCTTCTGATGTGCATGTGGAGAGATGCTGTCCTGATTAAAAAAAATCTGGTAGTGTCACTGCCTCTCCCCCCGGGATGTGCATCATGGCTACAAACCAGGTGCAGTCATTAACACTGCTGTAAAATGAGCTCTTCATTCCACTCCCATCACACTGGGGAAGGCAAAATATCCCAAACAGGCATCTGTCTGATGACAAAGCCCTTCAGGACATGCTTGCTGTCCTGCCAGCAAAGAGAGATGGTTCAGGCAGTTGAGACACAGTGCAAGACAGAGCAACAGGAGAAGAAAGAAGAGGAAGCTGAAGCTGTGGGCAAGCAGCACTATCTCCAAGTAGCTCAGGAACAGCCTGGGATGAGCAGGGCATGACACAAACTAGAGGGGCTACAGAAATCCACTTGAGATTAGCTAGGAGTGATGGAGCCAGCAATGAGTATCTTCGAGAGGTCACAGAGAATGGGTCAGATTTCAGAATTACAGAACGGGTTGGGTTGAAAAGGACCTTAAAGGGGTCATCTAGCTCCAGCTCCCTGGCATGGGCAGAGACACCTTCCACTAGACCAGGTTGCTCAAAGTCCTGTCCAGCCTGGCCTTGGGCACTTCCAGAGATGCAGCCACAGCTTCTCACAACCTGTGCCAGCACCTCACCACCATCACAGGGAAGAAGTTCTGCCTAATATCTGTTGCTTTAAAAATAAAACAAACTCTTCGTAGAGTAAGTTTTGAACTCAAAACAATGTTGAGGTACTGAAGAAAGAGCTGGAACTATTTCAGGAGGCAATTAATCAAGGATTGTGGAAAAGTGCCAATTTTGAGAATAATCAAACAAGCAAAATAATCCCAAGAATTAGAAATTCTTCAGAGGATAACCTGACACTGGAAGTGAAACTTCACACTCAAGGTGAGTGGGCAGCACCAGGATGTCCCCTCCAGAAACCAAGGGCATATCATTGTGGTGATGGGGGTGCCAGAGCAGGACAGACTGGGATGGGGACCTGGGAGGAATGACCTGTGCCAGGCGTTGCTCTAGGAATACCCATGTATGAAAACATGCAGCAGAGCTGCTCCAGGACCCCAAATCCAGGGGCTTGGAGACAAGCAGAGAGGCATATCTGCAGCCTGTCCTGCAACCCAGAAGCCCCTGATTGTGAGGTCTGGGATGCCAAATCCCAGTCTTGGGAAGCAGCACTCCCAGCTCTACATGGGTATTGCCAACCCAGGCAGTGCCAAGCTATCACTTTTCGGCTGGAAATAGCCCCGGCACGAGCCCTCAGCTGGGAAGCAGAGCACTGGCGAGGCCAGACTGCGGTTAGCTATCAAAGACAACTAAAAAAAGATATTTCACACACAGGCTTTTTTTTTTTCCCTTCTCTTTTTTTTTGGTTGCATTTTTTTTTCCCAAGGATTAAATCAACTCAACAGTCCCCTTTACAACTTCCCTTTTGATGTGTTCAGACTCATTAAAGTTTCATTTCTTTCTCTGTTTTCCCCGGGGGAGGAAGGGGAGCGTACACAAAAGTTTATTTCAGAAGCGGGGTCGGCAGCTGCAGCAGCAGCAGCTGCTGTTGCTGTGGGACAAGCGGAGCCTCCACCAGCCTCTGCTCCGTGTCCAAATCCCTTGGCAAAACACAGCCCCCTGCAGCCACCCCGCTCCCATGAGCAGCCCTGGCATCACCCTGGCACGATGCTTCACGAGTGTTTCTGCAGGATGCACACGCAGTGTCACACACCACGAAGGGAACACATGAGAGATGCAAAGCTCTTGCAAACCCTGTGGGGAGTTCTGGGTCTGATCCTGCAAGTTTTCGGATCTGACTCAGCAAGTTCTGGGGTCCCTTCCCAGCCTATTCATTTCCCCCCACTGGCAGGACCAGCCTTTCCCCCACAGCTTTGGCCACTGCCCTGGGATAATCCCCCGCACACATCAAGGGAGTAGCAGCTCCCCCATGTTTCCTTCTTGCCTGAGCAGCTGTTTAAGTGTCTATTTTAAAACTCAGTTCCCTATTTTAAAATAGCTAATGAGCCCCCGATCTCCGCTGACAGACGTCGTCTCTACAAGGTCTGGGAGATGCTTCTCTGTTTGCTAGGCTCCTTTTCCCAAGCCCTGAATCTCAGCATGCCCAGCACGTCTCCAATCCGCACAAACATGGTAGAGAGGGAAGTTTTTAATTTAAGGGCCAACTCCTGCTCCCCTGCCGTGAAATACCAGCAGTACAACCACGTGCTCCTAGACAGAGATGCATCAAGCAGCCAGGCAGAGGCTGGCATTCTGCGCAATTTTCTGTTGCTATTTTTTTATCGTCCCTTCGATTTTATCAGATCTTTTTTAAGATTTCCTGACCGAGAGCAAACAAGGAGCTGTCCCAGCTGGCCACTGCCCAAAAAAAGCCACGCACGAGAGGGACTTCTCAGGATGCAGTGGGAGGTCCCCGTGCATCCCTGTGCAAGCCCAGGATCCCGAGCATCACCTTCACGCGCTCTCTGTGCACCCCACTGAGGCAGAGGGAACCCCCCAGAGAGGAACAGGTGGAGGGGACCCCGTGGACAGAACCAGATGGAGGGGACCCTGCTCACTTACCTGACCACAGGCTCAGGGATGGCCTCGGCACTTGCTGGCACCTGGACACCCTTCTCCCACTCCTGCCTCCAAGGATCAGCCAGAACGTAGTACTCGTCAGGGCTCAGCTGGAAGGAGTCAGGGATCTTCATGGCTGTTATCAGATCTGTCCGAAAAACCTGCACCAGAAGAAAAACCCATCCTGAGTGCAGAGGTCTAGCAAAGGCTGGGGGCACACGTGCCCGGGAAGGGTGTCCTGGGGAAACTGCCCCCAAGGGACAGCACAGCGGGTGTCCGCATCACCAATGGTGTGGCTTCAGGGTGTCACTTTAGGTTCCCTTCAGGGTGAGGTTTGGGCAGGGGAACATGGCAACAGGCAGGGACTCCCGTCCAGCCAGGCAGTGCCAAGAGCCCAAGCCCTGCAGCTGCAACCCCTCCAAGGTCCCCCATACTGGGCAGTCAGGAAATCCAGCCACAGGGTGTGAGCAGATGGACAAGATGCAGACTGAAAATTACTATTAAACTAAAGAAACAGGCTGCCTTATCCTAGGGGATTGATGGTTTCAGTGCAGCTGCGCAAATCTACTCCAAATGCCAAGGGATGTACAGCAAGTGAGCTTCTCCACATTTGGCCTTCACAGGGAAAATTATGTTCTTGACATGAATGAACATGTGGGAAACACAGAGCCACTTTGTCCCCAGCACCTCCATGTCCTCCTCATGTCACCTCACCATCCTGAGCACCTTTGTGTCCCGTTCAGGTCACCTCACTTCCCCAAGCACAGCACCTTCATGTCTCCATCACATCACCTCATTGCCCTGAACAGGGACAGACAAAAGCTGAAGGTAAAAAATATCCAGCTAAAAGATTATCTAGGTGCTGCTTGCACATCCAGAAACACAGATTTTTCCTGACTCAGTAAACCCCTTGTGAGATCCACACTGGTCCCCCCCTGTAGGAAAATCCTCCAGTCCTTCAGTCAGCGAATGGGCTCATTCTCCATCTCACTCCTGGCCCTGCAGCATCTTCTCCCAATATACAAGGATGAAAAACTCATTCTAAAAATATCCCTCACGGTAAGTAAGGTTTTCCTTCCAGAGGGTTGCCTGACAGCAATGACTCGTGCAATCCTGCCTCTCGCAGCATAAAAATAAATTGTAAATGAAAATGGATGATTTCTCCTCTCTACCATCTGCTATTAGCTGGAATAATAACTGCCAGTGCCAGCAATCCTGCCTGGACACCATCTCGCTCCATTCCTGCTACTTCTGCATTCCTTCCACACGGCTGGGATGGATCAGATGTTTTCTTTGGATACTGTTTAATCTCTTCACAGTCTGTTCTCCAAATGAGAATTGCTTTGTCAGAATCACAAGAAATAATATTATATAGCTTTACCTTTTTTGATAGAAAGATAACACACTTTGGAAAGTATTTGGGAACCCAAATCGGCTGAAACACAGGAAACTAGACGTTAACTAAGACCACTGAGACCAGTATTTAGGTCAGTTTGTTTAATCCTCAGAGTCTCAGCTGCTAACCCAATTAGAGTTAAATACAATATATAAACAACCTTTGCTATGCTGGGACCTCTGAATTTTACTGGTACTTTCCTCCTGATGCAGCTGCTTGGAGACATTTTTGACTATGTCTATATAAACCTCATTTGAGTTGGTCAGACACGGTCTTGGCACAACACCCTTCAACAAACATAATTAATAGCCTATATATCACAGTCAGCTCAGTTTGGGAAAGATCAGGGTCCTTTAAGTCTCTGTGTGCTACAAACACATGGTTACAGACACCACAGTAACCTTTTAACACACTGCCAGTGAGGGAAATTAAAAAAAATATTAAGACAGGTATTAATTAAACATGAGAACGGATATGTGAGATACCATAGTCCCTCCAGCACTGTGGGTCTGTGTATCCAAACAAGCACAGGAATCCTACTGAAGTGTGTTTTCTAAAATACAGGGCAGAAATACACCCTGTTCTTGACAGCCCTGCGCTGACAGGTCACAGCCTGGGTCAACAACATCTCCTTAACCCAGTTTCAGTGCCCAGCTCCAATGAGGACAACGTGAACCTGAGTAATCCCTCACTCCTCAGAGCTCTTGGCTTGGGTGGATGAGATGCTCCCCTGTGCCTAGATCACAAGGGCTGAGGCCACCATGGGGGTCAGTGTCACCTCCCTGCTCTGGCCACTAGCACCATACAGCCATTGAACCACAGAATCATTAAGGTTGGAAAAGCCCTACAAGATCATCAAGTCCAACTGTCAACCCAGCACTGCCAAGCCCAGCACTAAACCACGTTCCCAAGAGCCACATCCACATGTCTTTTTAATTCCCTCCAGGGATGGTGATTCCACCTGGGCAGCCAATGCCAGTGCTTAACCACCCTTTCAGTGAAAAAGTTTTCCTAGTATTGAATCTAACCTTCCCCTGACAACAACACAATACTGTTATAGAAAATACTGTTTCGGAGACACATGCCCTGAGGATTTGTGGGCAAAGCCCACAATGGGATGGTTTTCAAAGGTGCAGGGCATCCAAAAGCTTTTCTAAACAAACTGAACTGGATCCCGCCAACATGTGAGTACCATCCTTTTCCCTTGCTGCCAGCTCAGTTGCCTCCTGAGGACACCTCCTTTGATGTTGCAGGGTGCAGGACCATTACATCCCTCTTTCATGCAGACAAATACACCCAATTCCCCCAGGAAGCTGCTCAGGGCAGTGCTGGCAGTGCAGGGCAGGATGGCAGCATGCTCCTGCTTCCCCCTCAGTGTACAGACCCAGCAGCCAGCTCCAGAGCAGTGGAGAACAGGGGACTGCCCTTTCCAGGACAACCAACCATTGGGAGGGTCCAGCCACCATATTATTACCCTGCCCTGAGGTCTCCCCAGGCACCCACAGCAGCTGTGGCCTTCCCAGAGCCTTACCCCAAGCAAGGATCCCCATTTTCTTTTGCTAGGTCAGCACGAGGTTGACAGCAGCGAGGTGAGAGGCCCTGTCCCTCTGGGGTAACACCAGGGCTGGGCATCCACGGCACAGTGTCAAAATCCTGGCCCATCACTCTCCTCCTACTGATGAAGAGGGAGACGGAGGAGCTTGCACTGCAATGGGACCAGCCCTTGGTATAATTTCTCCCCTCTGCATGGTGCAGACCCCAGGCTTGTGTTTTCCTGCATTAAGTCTTCCCCAAATTCATCCCTTCTGGCTTTTCAGCTCGCATCAGCATAGGAGCTTAGTTTTAATTTTAAGCCAAATAAGCACGATTGTATCTATTTCCCTGAAGATAAGGCGCATCTCAGGCTGGATTTACAATCTCGCTACTTCATTTATTTAGTCCTTCTTGGAAAACAGATAAGCTCACCCATCCGATGGCAGCACGCGCGCCCGCACTTTATCGCAGCGACGCCTCTGTCTTTTCATGAAGAACTGGATATGCTCAAATTATTAACTATCAAAGCAGAACACTTTAGAAATGATAGAACAGCACAGAAATTGTAAAGGAAAGCAGATCAGTTGGCTGGAAATCTCCCAACAGCTAATACGCTCAAATTGTAATCTAAATGTCTTTTTGTTTTGAATTGTCTGGGATTAGGGTTGAGAAAAGACTCAATTATTCTACTCAAACTCTTCTGAATTATTTATGAAAACCAAATAAAGGATAAATTGGGCACTGATGAACCGAGGACCTGGCGATGAAGAGAAAGTTGGGTACCAGAAAACAAGCAATTTTCCCTCAATAGGAGTGTTTACTGTTTCTCCCCAGCCGTGGGAGCCGACAAATTGTCTGCAGCCCTGCACCCGCTCCCCCCACCACCACCACAGCCCTGGCCAGGCTCCGTCCTTCCCTTTCAGCCCTGAATGGGATCTGCTTATTGTCTATCGATCTGCCAGCAACGGGAAAGGCCAAACCAAGACGTTCCTTTATTATCTCTGCTTGCTCAGGAACTTCACAGAGGTTTAGTGATGCTCAGAGATGCATCACGCCAGTGCCCAGGGCCAGTCTCTCCCTTCGCTACTGTCAGCTTTAAAGATGGGGAAAAAGAACATGAAATTTAAAAAATCCCAAGACATTTTTGCCTTTGTATTTCCAAAAGAAATGGACATGGAGTCCAGGCTGGTGTGGCTGTGCAGCCTCAGACTCCAGGCAAAGAAAGGCACATGGAGAAAACCTTCATCTCCCTTGTATCTCACAGGCCAGGCAAGCCTGGACTACCCACCTCTACTACTTCCCCATCCCTTCAGCCCACCAGTTTGTGGTGTTGGACCAACTCACCAGTAGAGCCAGTCCTGGCAGTCCAGTAACATGAGACATCACTGGGACACCACAGCCATGGTGTTCCAACAATGTTCCCCAACAATACATGGGTATTTTTGTAATTTCTGTAATTTGCTATTTTGAAGCAAAAGCTGCATTGTTTTACCTCTCAAAAATATAAAAAAAACCCCTGAACTAATTAAATGTAACATCCTCTGATGTTCACATCCCAGTGTGGCACTTGGATTCCAGCCCGGCATTTGAAGGATGCTCCTGTGGGTATGGCAGAAACCTGCAAGGACGGGGCTGGATTTGGCTCCTCCTTGAGCCCCTGGAGCCTTGTACATCAGCTGCTCCACCTTGGCGAGGATCTGCTGCTTCTCCCACCGGACACAGCCCTGCAGCCTCTCCCCGTGCCCTGTGACAGCTGTGAGGCACCTCTGGGAGCTCTCCACGGACCAGCATCAATTTGTCCAACACTTGGACAACCTCAGAGAAAAACACCTACCCCTGGGAGATGCCAAGGCACACAGTGCCTCACCACAGCAGGAAGGATGATGGACACGCCATGAGGCATCAGAAGTGCTGCTCCCCATCCCTCCCTTACCTAACGACTCCCAGGCTGTGCTGCTTTCCAGCATTCTCCTCCTTCTCTGCCTCTCCCCCATCACCATCCAGCCCCTCTGAGAGCCTCTCCACCACCTTTCCATGCAATTCTTTCATCAATTTCCAGGCTCTGTGACTCACTCACAAACCACTCCTAATGAAGTGGCCAGCAATCTTCCTGCCATTCAGCTCCCACACCACGTGCTCTGTCAAGGACTTGGCTTTTCCAGTGACTGTAGTGTAGGTATGAGCCTGCCAATTATCCCCTTGCCCCAGATAACCCACCTAAAACCACCAAACTCCAAACGTGGCAACGACTTTCCACTTGTATGAAACCAGCTCCTGGGTGAGAGCCAAAGAGCCGGATCTGTTTTGGGCTTTAAATTGAAATGAAAAGAAACACTCGTCTAGCACTGGGTTTAATTAGCTTTAAAGCAGCAGCCAGCCCAGGGACTGCTGTGCTGGATCCGGCACAGCCGATCGCGCCCGGCGAGGCGGCACAGCCTCGGCATCCCCCGGCACGGGCACCCGGCTCCAGGCGCCTGCTGAAACCAGCCCGGGAGAAAACCAGCTCCAGAGGGACCAAGCGGCTCAGCCCAACACAGATGGGCTCCAGCAGGCTGGGTCCCTGCACACCAGGCTTCCTGAGCTGGCAGGAATTCTGTTACACATTTTCTCTCACATCTGCACCCAGCTGACTTTGGAGCTTTCAGACCTTGCTCTCGGGGCAGAGGAATAAGCTCAGTCCCTCCTTCAAGTCCAAGGATGGGATGCCATTTCTTTAATGCACAATAACATCTCTGTCCCTAAAAGGTTTTAGCGAAAAGAACTCTTTCCAAAGCACTCCACTCTGCAAAGCATTGGTATGAAACGTAAGAGAAGAGAAGCCCGAAATGAAGTGCATGCAGAAAACACAGAGCTCACTAGGGTGAGGGCAGGCAGGAGAGGTGAGAAGGGATGGTCACAGCCTGCATCCGAGATCTCACCTTTGAATCCACTCCCTCCATCACCCAACAGATCTGCAATCCTCCCCGATGCCCTCACACCCATAGCACCACATGGGATCTCACAGTGATGATCTTCACACCCACATGGGATCTCACAGTGATGAGCCCTCCACAGCAAGCAGGGGTGGTGGGTGCTCTGAGCATTGCTCCCAAGCAGGGGCAGCAGCAGGTCACTGCAGGCAGGGTGTGGAAGTGCTTCCTGACACTGAGATAACAGGTTTTCTTCAGGTTTTGGCTCAACATTCTTTTTTTCCCCTCCCTGACTGCAGTCCTGGCAGCTGTGTCCTGCACATCTCCCAGCCATAACCACCTTCCTCCATCCACACTGGGAGCAGCGAAGTCTCCAGCTGCCTCATTCGCAGGACTCCCTCCTCATTTCCAGCCAGCTCTGTTAGCCCTTCACTCTCTCAAGCATAAAATTGTTTGTTATAGCTCATGAGTCACAAGGATTTTTAGAGAAAGAGAAAACAACGGGAACAATGGGAGTCCTGGGAATAGTTTTTGGTTGTACAAACTGTCTTGGTATCAGCTTGAGATGGCACCTAGGTGGGTGCAGCCCTGCCTGCCCTGCCCCACTCCCCTCTGGACCTCCCAGTCCTACATCCCTGCTGCTCTACCACATTTTTCCAGCCCTTTCCAAAATGAGAGGGGCATCGATACTCGGTAGCAAGGTTTTGAAATGTGGCAATGCCAGGAGTGTGTGTGCAACCAGATATTATCTGCCTGTGGGGGAAGAAATCCTGAACTCCCATGTCCACTTGGGAGCCAGCCTCCTATCTCTTCATCTAGTCTTGTTTCCTCTTGAAATGCTGGATGTTAAAGATTCAATGAACAACAGAACTCAAAATAGGAACAAGAAGCATTTTTGTCCAGCCCTCCTCAGCATTCAGTAGACAATGGTTTTAATCTGTTATCTCCACGCTGGCATGGGAAAACTGAAAGCCAAACTGCAGTCAAACCTTTCACCAGAGACCGATTTTCTCCCCATCCAGCCCCATAAAAGCATGTCCGGTCTTGCTCGGCCACATCCATTAAAGCTCTTCTCCAAGCATGGAAGAGTACAGCAACTGCATTCGCACTGCACTGGGTCACTATATACCTAATGCAGGAAGAAAAAACCATGATCCAATGCAGTAAGAATTACTTTTTAGAAGAGAAACAATGAGAATGTTTATTAAAAGAGTTAAATCCTTGTAAAGAGATATAAAAAGGCGCCTTTCAAAACACGGAAGTAATATCTGAACAAGGCAAGCAGAAAATAATGTAAATTGTATAAATTTGTGGTTTCCCCTTCATCCTGAGCCCTGCCTGCAGCTGCAGTCCCCTCGCCTCCCAAAGGTCCGGAGTGAGGGAGAAGGGCAACGAGGATGTCCGGTGGGACGAGCAGCACCTGCACAGCAGAGCCGAGACCGTGCAGAGCTATTCAGCTGAGAAAGGACAGCTGGAGGGCTGGCAGGCAGGTGTTCTGCACAAAAAAAGCAGACTTTTGTCCCTCCAAAATATATTCCAGCAGCACAGGTGAGCACTTTGGATCTCAAATAGCTCTGGAGCTAATGACTAACACAGCAGCTAAGACAGTGACTCAGAGGCAGCATCCAAGGGAGTCCCTGGGCTGCTGATGGCTGGGAGATAGAACCAGCGACTACCATTACACACTTGCCTTGTTCTTAGATTCTCTCCTTAGACACTGACAACTGTTCCCTGTCAGGAAGAGGAGAGAGGCTTGATGACTGCAGTCAAACCAGCGAGGCTTGTGCTCACATCCCCAGCAGCTCTACAGCCGGGGGCAGGATTGCACTAATGTGCCACTAACAGAAGCAGAAATCCGTCCTTCAGGCATGTCTTATTCCCTGCTGCAGATTCAGATCCACGGCAGGGATAACCTGAGCAAGTATTCTCTCCTTCCAGCTCCCAGGGTGAGGAGCATGACCAGCACCTCCTTGCAGGGACCCGGGGAGATGGGTACCAGCCACCACGCTCCATTTGCAGACAAGTTAAGAGACAAACGAGCACTAATGAGATTAATTAAAATCACCAGATTGGTACTGCTATCACTGCAGATGCAAGAAACTGTTGGCAGCTGCCCACGTCCATCCTCTTCCTTCAGGCAAAGCAGTGCAGCAGAGCCATGCCCAGGGCACCATCAGCATCAGGTTTTAGCCCCGAAGGCTCTGCTGCCCAGGCAAGGGGCAGGGGAGGACGACTGTCACCTCTGTGAGGGGGAGAGCCAAGACAGAGGCCTGGTGCCTGGGACAGCCAGGAAAGAGCCCGGGCAGAGCCCCGTGACAGGCACAGATAAATATAATCACCCTCCCTGGCAATGGCCCCTCCGCGGATGTTTACAAACAGCTCAGTACTTTTCCATGTTAAGAAGCTTGTTTTTCCAGATGCCTTGTATCGAGTGGTTTTTAATGTGTATAGTTAATCCCTTCTCACAGTCTTTCATAATAAACATCACCCCTTGACCTGACTAATAACTAAGTAACACTAATGCTTTTGATTTTTTTATCTCCTGCCCGGGGTTGTCAGAGGGAATGCATGTTTCTCTGGGACAGCAGCTCCCAGAGAAACGGGGACACAACTTGGAGAAGGGCAGGACAGGTTGGTGAGTCCACACACACATAAATCCCCTGTTCCCCCAGCCCATCCTCCAGCATGGCCATCCCTCAGGACATGCCTGCACCCCCTGCAGCTCTTGATATAAAGCTATAAGCCATGTGTAAACGTGGAGTTTGAGTTACTGTTAGAAAAGATGTGTCCAGACCCAAAATGGCTAGGGGTTCAATACTTGCTAATACATTCATCCTGCTCTCCCTATTACTCTCCTGTGGTTTCCATCCTCAGCAGGATGGACAAGAGAAAAGGCGATTCACTATTTCACATGAAGTAGTTTGACAGTGGTGTCATTTATGTTTTACATTTCTCAGTACTTGCTCCAACAGGACATGATGCCCGTCCCAGTCTACGCCTGAAATCCCCCAGTGTTCTTGGGAGGACGTGCCAAACCCTGCAGTGTTTCACATATGACAAGCAGCGGATCCCACACATGGACCAGACGCATTCATGGGTGCTCAGAGGAAGAGCAGAAGCTGGGTTACACATGGAAAAGTTTGGAAGATGCTGTTGGAGAGGAAATTCATACTGGAGTGACCTCCAAACCATCTGCCTGCACTGCTGCAGGTCTTGGGGCAATACCATATCCAACCTCAGACAATCTCCTGACCCCTGGGTTTCAGCTGGCGCTGATTTCCAGCAGACTTAGACACCAGCAAGCGCAGAGGCGATGCACAGTGAGGGGAGCACAGCTGAGATCTGGATTGATCCATCTGCTTGTGTGCCCACCATCTTTTTGTAAAAGATGGTTTGTCAGCTTGAGCATCCTGGCCAAACTCCAGCTGGAGTAATCACACATCGCCTCCCCAAATTCCCCTGGAGTTTCAGTTCAGATAAGCCACAGAGGTTTGCTTTCTGTTCCAACTGTTGCTAAGCTGGGCACTGTTCAGCTTTTGCTCCACTTTACTTGTTCCACAGCCACATTTCACTGAGAACCGTCCTCAGGGGATAATGCAGCACGAAGCAGAGGGACAAGCCCTCTGCAGACATCTGATGTCTCCCCAGGTGCCATGGACTAAGATCTCGTTTTCACTCCAGCTGTTGTAGAGCAGCAACTTGGATCCAGGTCTTACCATCCTTCATCAAGTCCAGAAGCATTTTCACTTGGAATCTTGGACTTATATCCAGTAACAGCCAGGTAAATTCCTAGATGGCTGATTAAACTAACTCATTTAAAGACAAAAATGTGTCTGCACCAGTGAGGCAGAAAGACGTCCCAACTCTTGGAGGAGGATTTTACTGGGCAGCAGCAGGGTGGCACCCATGACACTGCCGTGACATGAGTCACATCCTCTCACATCTAACATGGGGCATCTCTGTGGCAGGGACTCCTGACAGCACCTAAAGGGCTCATCCAAGGCCTTTATGGACACATCAGGCACAGGGATGGGCAGTTATTTCAGAGAGGGGTAATGGTGCCACAGGAGGAGGAGATGCCCTAAATGCTTCACTTTCCAAGGAAGGATTCAGCTCACAGAAATCACCCTCGCATCCATACTGAGGGACGCATCTATAGCCAAAACCCAAACAAAAACCAAAACAGTGCTAATACTCAATTTTCCAACAGCCTTGTCAGCAGCCAGTGACATCTACACCCCTGGTTCTTGCTCTCTGGAGTATTTCCTACTAACTCAGCTGGTAGTAACAGCTTTCCAGTCCCTCTCTTTACCCAAGGCACAAATAACTTGGACTTTTTCAGTCTGTGTCCTTTGCCAACACAGATATATCAATGTAAACCTGTCAGAGCAGTAAGAACCAAGTGCAGCTGTAATTCAGGCAGTGACCACAGGAAAACCTCAAAATCTCTACTCAGCTTGATGCAAAAGGAGGATGTTACAGAGGTTTGTGCTCACCAGGCCACAGCATCAGGAGAGGTGAAATGCGGAGGACTTGGGGAGTTCACATGAGCCATGCCAGCTTCATCTGCTTCTAAACTTAGCACTGTTTGACTCCAGACCCCAGTCCAGAGGGAAGGGAATGTGAGAACAATGTCCCTCTGGCTTTGCTCACGCTGCTGCTGAAATGAAGATGACCACTGCCAAACACTGCGGTTGCTACAACAGCAGCTCACGCCTGGTATAGTTTCCATGGCTAGTGGAAATGTATCCGAGGCACATAAGGAAAACAGGACACAGCACCATCCCTTCCAGCACAGTCCTGGGGACAAACAGCTCCTCCCACCCAAGGCCCAGACCCTCACTACAGAGCCAGCACGTGAACCTGGGCAGCAGCAGTACTGCCCATACCAGCGAGGGGAAATCCTGCGGCAAGGTCAGGCACCGATGGCCTCAGCTTACTGCCCTTGAGCCTCATGACGGGGGAAAACCAACACAACACAGTCTGCAACTCAGCTGTGCTGTCTCTCATTTCACAGTTCTCCATGCCTCCCACTTGTTCACGGGGAGGAGTCTCCACATCACCCTCCCCAGTGCTGTGACCTGTGCCATTAATGAAAGGGCACCCAGGCAGGCACTCAAACCAGGGAACCCTGGCACGCAGACACCCCAGTACTGCAGGACCTCTCAGTCCCACCAAACTTAACTTCTCTTTACTTGCATCAATAGTGATGGAGTGGACAGAAGAACCCCAGCAGTTTTGGGCACAAGGACCCCCACCCTTCACCAGAGATGCTCATCACGTATCCCCATCAGCTCCCTCCCAGGAGAGCTGGGGTTGACGCTGCTGTTGGGAGTTGTGGCTCTGCAACACGGGCTCTGGCTTCTTGGAGATGCCTTATCCTGACACCTATTGCCCACAGACAGCCATGGGCATGCTGGTTGCCACATCTGGGCAAGCACAGTCCCATGGGAAAACTCTCCTTTGGGAAAAGCCTAAAAGCCCACGTACCTCAGAGGGCTTCTTCTCCTTCTGCCGTGACCAGGGGGATTTGGTATTCGGAATTTTGGAGCATCTGGAGGTGGATGTGGTGTGACCTGCAACAAGGCAAGAGACAGGTTAACTGGGAAAGAGTCAAAAGTTTTTTCCATACTTTTGTCACCAGCCCCACTGCTACAGCCTCAGCCAATACTTCGGGTCAGCACTAAGAGAGAATAACACCTTGACATGACCTTTTCTTGTGCAGTATCATCACTCCTGCTACCACCTCCAAAAGGGAATGGTGGCTAAGGCCTCAAATGTGCTGGAATCACTACATTACTGATCTTTATTTCCAACCCGTTTGTGTCATTATCACTTCAATATAAGACTGCATTTGCTAGTGATAAATAACAAACTGACTATTGGAATTTCTGTATAATAATGATGACAGTTCAGTCTTCTGTATACGAGGACCCCTCCATATTCTACTATATAAAAATGTTTCTGTGAGGTTGCAACAAAATAACTATCAATAGGCCTATTCAACACTGACTTTATCCTTGGAGGGCTAAATAGGAGGAAACACCACCATGCACATAAGCAACACCCAAACACGATGGAGCCATGTACAAGAGGACCTTGGGAAGGGCTCTGGCCAGGAGCTGAGCTGACTCAGGGATCAGGCTGTGGTACCACTGTGGTGGGAAATGTCTGTTCTTCCACCAGCTCAGGCAGCTGAGCCCAGGTAAATCTCACATGCCTATTTTTGCTGGCAGGGGAAGAGGCACCAGCTCACCCTGTATTTTTTACTTGCAGTACACTTTCTTGTACTCCATAAAATGAAGACCAAATGTGGGGACATCACTTGCTCCCAAAAGACAGCTTGTTTTTTGAAGTGTCAGGCCAGATGTCATTAAAGAGGGTTCCATAAAAATGAAATTCTTTATAACATTTCAGAGCATAACAGACAAAGCCCAGAGCAGACATCCCTACGCTGCAGCCACGTGGACACACTGCTTTACTCAGCGAGCTGCTCCAAGGAGTGCAGCAGCAGCAGCTCCACAGCTTTCATCGAGAGATCAGCCACTAATTTCCACCTTGCCCCCTCTTCTCAAGCTACAGTGTGATGCTACAGCTATACAGGCTTGGATAACACACCACAACTACCCTTTCCTGGCAGAGGCATGAAAAAGAAGGTCACCACTCTGTTTACAACTATCCTGCAGGAGAGCATTTGTCAACAGCTTAGATATCACCTGCAGCATAAATATCCAAGCCCAACAGAGATAAGGCCATGTTGTTTAATACCATGATTAAAGATGCCTTACCCTCGAAAGGCAGCGAAGCCAGCGAGCACAGCTCGGCTCCATAAGCCTTTGAGCATCTGGGGATTAGGAGACGGGAAGTTTGGAGCATGGCTTCCAAAACAAACCCCTTTCTGAGATAGAGATGTTTCATTTTACGAGAAGCAAGCAGTATTGACAGAGCCTGAACCACTTTCTGTAGGCACAGCTCAGCCCCCAGGCCCCCCAGGGCTCCAGCAGGATGGGGGTCCCCGCTGGCAGCCGAACAGCAGGTTCCCGTCGGCAGTTGTGGTGCAAACTCCACTCACACTGACAATTTTTTTGGCTAAAGCTATGGGAACAGCAGCCAAACCCAGCAAGATCAGCCTTTCCATAACCCCCTGTAATCTCTCCATCATCCTGTTAGGAAAAGGCCCCGAAGTTTAGTGTCTTTAGTAAAGTCCCTTTCGTACTCGGATATCCAGCAGCCAGATCCTGTAAAGTGTGGAGAGCAAATTCCCAGCACGGCCCAGATGAAATTACTGTGACATTTGTAAGAAACCAAGAGCAACTAGTAAGAAACTCTGGAGTCCAGACAAGGGATTAGGCTGGTGCCTCGAGGGTACTGAACACCGAGGCACTGCGGTATGTCTGCAGCGGGTGAAACCCTGGGATAAGTGGGAGAGGAAAGTGCTCTATTTATAGCCAAAATTCAGCACACTTGCACGTTTATTGTTGAACACATGCTTCTGTGCCTTCCTGAATGAGGATGAAGTGAGGTAGATGTTGAAAAGCAAGCGTGGGCTTGCAAGTTTTGCTGGCTTGAGCCTTATCCCTTTTCCCACATCACTCTTCAGTTTTCAAGAAGGGAACAATGCGGCTCCAGTTTGACTCCAACAAAAACTTCCCTCTCCCCCAGTACAACCCAAATCAAGAGCAAACTAGTCTCAGGCTGCAGCTCACAGGAAAGGACAACTCATCTACAAAGGGTGTTTGCTGCTTTGTTAGCAGATCTGCAATCAGCAGCTCTCCTCGCCCAGACTCCTCACACGAGGGAGACACTCTCAGCAGTTAAGAGCAACAGCCAAGTGTTTAAAGAAATTGATATCAGCTTGTTGCTGCATTTCTGACAAACCCAGCACTGCACACAATTCATTGTGCAGAGACTTCCCAGTAAATGCAGTTTCCTCCACTCTTTGTAAAGTAATTATTCAAGCATTTTGACTGCTGGAGGTGAATCTTGTTCAAAGCTTTGAATTAAAGGCCTTACTGTCAGTGGTGTCTGAATTATCACTGCTGATGGAGTACTTGCGTCGTTTTTCTTCCATCTGTAACAAAAGAAATTGAACATTACACTTGATGTCCAGAAAACTCATCTCAGCACCAAAGCACTGCTATCTGAGTACCTGCACACCCTCTCACCCCAGCACCAGTCAGTCCTTACCCTCAGGACAGGTAACTACCCAGAGGCTGAAAAAAAGGGAAGAAAACAATTCTCACTGATTTTTTTTTTAAATTTTAACTGTCTCTCTACCAGCTGTTCCCACTCCCAGGAGTTACAGTGGGTGCATTTGGATCACTCAGCTTTGCATGGAAATTTGTCTATGCAGGATTTGCATCCAGAAGTCTCTTTCTCTGCAAGAGCACTGCCAAGGGAGGAAGGTCCACCATGGACCAGAGGACGCCCTACCAGGGACCATGGTGCTGTTGGACGGGAGAAAAGATGTCCTGGGAACCACCTGTCTGAGCTGCAAAGTTGAGAGGTGTGAAGACAGAAGAATGGAAACTGCACACTCTCGGTATGTCTGCAGGGGGAAGTACAAGCATCCCAGAGCTGAAGAGGACCCCTCTGTACCGAAAGCCCAGGGTTTTACCCTCTGACTCATCTTCCCATTCAGCCGGTATCTACTTTGCAGACTTGGGGAGTATCTGTCACACAGCCCTGCCCGAAGCACCTCCCATCATTGCGCACTGCTCTGCCGGGAGCTCCCCCCAGCAGCACCGCCAGCACCAGGGCACCAGAGCTCCCAGGGGTGAGCAAGTAGCTTCTGCACAGCTGCTGTGATTTCTCCATCCTCTCAGAGCTAAAATCACAGCAGCGGGTACCACTGCACTGATGAGGAGACCTGTTTCAAGCTCAGCTGATTTGCTTTGAGACTTTGAACAAGCCACAGGAGCGCTTGAAATCAGCAGGTTCTCCTAACTCGCCCCTTGGGAACCAAGCTCTTGGAACTCAAAGTCGAAGTAGGTGCTTCAGGAAAAAAAAGAAGAAAGGTATTTTAACTTTTGAAGATCCAAAGTTGACCAATGTGGCTAGTGGCTGATCAACACGGCCCCCCATACAGGGCTTGGATGGAAAGGGCTACCCATGGACCAGACAACTACCCAACAGGCTGTGAGCCAAAATACACCCACAGAAAACAATCTTAACTTCATGGAAATCTTCCTAGTACTTTCTGAGATATTTTCAAAGAATCTGAATGTGTTGATACGTCATACCGACTACTGCTTCCACAAATGCTAAGTGGGAATGATAATGAAACACTGGCTTTGTGTGGTTTGGTTGCAGCAGGTACAAGCAGCGCGCAGACCGGGATAGCAAGCTAGACCATGACATTTCCCCCCAAACATCAGGAAATGTTCCACATAAGCATATAAAACCCTTGCAATAGCTGTGTTTTACAATATATGTGCTATCATAGCATTATAAGGGAAAATACTACAAAGTATCCTAAACATTTTAACCATCAGTGTTGTGGTAAGGCATTACCCTATCAAAATGTGACTTAAAACACTCCCTAAGAATATGGCAATATCAATACTTTTCCCCTGGTGACTCAAGGGGAAACAGATGTTATTAAACCAGCCTTGTTCCAAGTAGCCATTAGATTTTGCTTGGGGGAAATGAAATTGAAGATAGCTCTAACTGCAGCTTACTTACTTTTAGTGAAAATCCTACCTGAACCTTTTAAACTGGTTCCTACTGGTCTGAAGTGGCAAACAGACATTTGGAGCACAAAGAGCAATGCTTTTATTGATTCTGGAGTTCCTAATCACAGAGATTAAATAAGCTGAAGCCAAGAGGGGGAAAAACACCACCTGAGCTGAAGTAAAGGAATGACACTAACAGCCAGTGAGATTTCCCAGGTTTCCCATCTTTGCTTTTACAGCTAGACAGCATCACTGACATCACTCTCCTTCCAAGGCAGGGAAAAAGGTTTACAATCAATGCTCAGCACAGGTAGCAGGAGGCTGGCACTGATAGTGGCTCTGATATATATGAGGAGATGCACTGATCATCCCTCTAACTGAACATGGTCCCTGCACCCTGCTTCTGTCCTACACCTGCCTACAAAATTAACACACTCACTACGTACCAGGACGAATTGATATTCAATACAAAAGTGGTTCACATTGCAGGTAAAAATAGTGTCTGTACTTCAGTAAATCATTTTGCCACTGTTTGGCAGGACCCAAGACAGCATCCTCCAAACCAAACTGCATTAAATTTCTGAATGAAATTCTGGCTTGAGCAAAGTACAGACATCTCTGAACAGCAGCACTGAAAGGCTGGGCAGGGGATGGCATACAAGGTGCTGCGTGCCTGAAGGGAGCAAAAGTTCTGGCCAAAACCAGACCACTGCAGAAAATGGTTACATTCCAGGCCGTGGTAAGAAGATGCTGTTTTCTGAGGGACTCGTCTTGAGCAGCCAAACAGTAGTAAAATGCACGGCATGTAACAGAGGAATTTACTGTAGAAGGGTAATTGGGCCATTTCCCCATCTGTATCCCAGAGTTATAAAGTCTGATGGTGGCTGAGCTCCCACCACCCGTTTGGCACCCGGGGGCATCACGGGGGGGGGGACTGCCCACACCCCTCCCAGGGCTGGAGCTCCAGCTCCCACAAGCTCTCAGAAGCAATTCAGTTGGTGAACTACCGAGCAACTTAAGTCCCCACAAAGTATGGTCTCTGCTCCAAAATTAATCTTCTGTTTACATTAGAAGTTAATTTCACCTTTAACTGACCCATTCCCCACATGGCATCATTATTAAAGTCATAAACAAATACCAAAAAAATTTGTAATACTTTGAAAAGGTCACTGTTAGGTCAAACTTGGCCCAAAATCTAGTTTTTACAGAGCCAGAAACTAAGTGAAAGGTTTCTGTGTAGGCTTGCTTAAAAAATTCAAACAGAAACAGATGTGGGTTTCTTTTATAAACAAATGAACATCCCCCTGAAGTGTCTGCAACTCAAATCCACAGGCATAGCCCTGGCTAATGCCTGGAAACCAAAAAACTGAACTGCTTGCAAACCGACACATGTTTAGCATCGCCTTTGTTCAAGCTGAGAAAGGCAGATAAATGCTAAACCAAGGAAGATGATGGCCCTTCATCAGCCTAAACAAATGTAAATCACTACGTCCTTGGACAAACTAGCACCAGGATTGGTCTTAAAATGGAGATGATGGCCTGAGGCTGGCTGGTCCTGCCTCACAGCAGGGAAAGGTTGGAGAGGAGCTCTTGGGAATGCAATTTTGCCCAGCCCATGCAACCTGGGAGAGGTGAAGGCAACACTACTCCTGGCACACAGCGATGCCTGTGCTCAGATCCTGAGCTCAACTGGGCACACTGCCAGGGACAGGCACCCACCCCCATCCACACTAAACCAAAATGCCTCATCCAGCCTTCAGCCAGCGCAGAAATCTTCCTCTGCGGACCACTCCACCAGCCCTGTGCTCTGGGGAACCCCCTCGTGTTTCCCAGCTCCCTGCAAACTCTTCTGCACATCAAGTCCACGTGGGATTTGGAGATTTTAGTGGCATCCCAGCACCCTGTGCAGGGGCTGTTTCCAAGAATGAACCATTCTGAATTGTGGCAAGCAAATAGAGAAATTCATACATGCCTGTACTCCCCACTTCCACAGGGAACAGGTACAGAAACCTGCATAAGTTGCAGCAAAAAAAAAAAAAAAAAAAAGAAAAATATTTGGTCATCACCTCTTCCCAGCGTCCCCGCAAGTTGAGGGATGCGCCGCGCTCGGTCCCCGCGCCGTCACCTCTGACGCTGTGAGCAACACCGGCTGAATGATGTGCTCTGTTTGTGAGCTGCAATGAGACTGCAGAAAAACCACTTCCCTGTTTGTTCTTCCAGCCCAGAAATAGGAACACAAACAGAACATAGTGCCCCCAGCGGCACGCACACGGCTCCGGCCACCGGCCCCGCGCCGGGGACCCCTGTCCCGGACCAGTCCCGGCGCCCGTGCCCGCCGGCTGACACCGAGCCATGGGGCTGCTCCCAACGCATCCCCTCAGCCTTAAATGTGTTTTTCCCTCTGTCTAGGAACACCAGCCAGTTGTTAGAAAGTGTAATAAGAAGGGTGGAGAGCTGGAACATCCCAGTCTGTACACCGTGGGAGGGTTGTCCTCGTCCCATTGCCTTTTCCCATGAACAAATTCTGGAGCCAAGTGCTGGCACAGGAGGCTCTGAGAGAGCAGCAGCGTCGCCCAAATTAGCATAGCCCCAATTTCACAGTAACAGAAGAACAAACTTTTGGACCAAGGGATGAACAGCAGCAGGGCCAACATGACCCTCAGCAAATCATGGTGCTCAGCCCCCACATCTGGGAGGAAGCTTTTCTTAACCTCCCTGGTAGCCCTGCAAAGTGTAAGTGCTAAAGGGAAGGATCTTGGTACCCAGAACAACCACTTTTGGGGCAGAAGAAGCCTGCCCCTGCCTGCCGGGGCTCGTCTGTCCCTCGCCTCCTCTACAGGCTGCTGCCAGCCCCAGCTTTCCAGCAAAAACTCAGGTGCCCTGGTGAGGAGCAAGCCATCCCTCCTCCACACCAGCTCTGCTGTCTTGGCTCCCTGGGGCAAAATTTAATCTCATTTCAATTTAAAACAAAACAAGACCTCATTTACTTCCTGTGCTTTGCCTTTCTCCACATCTACAAGGGGATTTTTTTGTCTTTACTACTCACATTTATAACTTCACTTGCCTCTTCTGACTTGTTACCTTCTAATTATCTATTTCTCTTTAGCAAGTCCAGACAGAGCACAGGTAATCAGAAAGGTTACTGAGGGCACTGGGGCCACCCCTGCCTTCGGAGGGGAAGGTGCAGGCAGGGACACAGGGCACGAGAAGGGATACCGGGCAGAGCTTCACACCCGCAGTCGGCTGCCCCATCCTGCAGGTCTCTTGAGCATCAAAAAGTCAGAGGAAATCAACAGGAGCTACAAGCACTCCAATATTTGTATGAAAACCCACAGAAAAGTAAAGACCTGATCTGAAGGACCACCCACCCACCAACTTTCAGAACTTGGGTGTCAAACACTATCAGCAGCTATCAATACTTTAAAGGAATTGCATCTCCTTGCCTACAGACCCCCTAACGTGTACCCTCCTTCCTTTGCTCCAAGCCTACATTTTTGAACATCAGCCTCAATTTTCCTAAGAAAAACAAATTTAACCTTCGATTTAACCTTTCTGCAAGCTATTTTTACTTCTATCTCAAGCTTATTTTAACCCCAGTAGCCAATAAATGCTTAAAGGTCAAACACCATTCCTAAAAGCCGGGCTCCTTACCCCTGGGGAGAAGGCTGAGATCACTTAATTTTTTTCCCCCAAGGAAAATCTCCTCTTAGAAATGTCCAAGCGGTCGGAGGGTCCTGGCTCAAGCCCTTCAAAACAATTTTCACCGCGGGGGCTGAGAAGGCACTGAGAATTTTCCCTGTGAATGCCATACCTTCCTTCTCTTCCCACTCAAAAAGCGCTCAAAATGTATAGGTATGGAGAGAGAGGATTTTTTTTTCCCCTTAATTGCAATCGAGGTCGACAATTCAGCAGCCTCCCGCCTTTGCAGCGCTTCCCAACTTCCAGCTCGCTGCTCCCACCCCGGGCGCGGGGCAGCTGGGGGGGGGCGCTCCCAGTCCCGCATCCTGACTGGGAAGCGGCTCGGCAGGTGGGGAAGGGGCAGGAGCGCGGCGGGGGCAGCGCGGGCGCCGCCGGCTTCCCCGAAGGATGCGGGAGGGAGCCCGGGGAGGGGGCAGGTGGCCGGGGAGAGAAGGGGCGGCAGCCCGGGGGGACAACGGTGCGGGGGGACGCGGGATGCTTTCCAGCGCGGGTGATGCCGTGGGGGGAAGCGGCGATGCCTCCGGGCCCGGCAGCCCCGGGACCCAGCGGCGCGGTGCGGCGGGGGAAGGCGGCGGGGAAAGCCCCGCGGTGGGGAGGGAAGGGGGGAGGAAGGGGAGGGCAGGCGGGAGCCGGCAGCTGCCACGCCCCCGGGCACCGCCATCCCGGCCCCGCGCAGTGCTCCGCGCCCGCGGCCCCGCCGCTCCCGACCGCGCTGCCCGGCCCCGCGCTGCCGCCCGCCGAGCCCCCGCTGCCCGCCCGAGCCCCGCGGGGCGCCGGAGCGTCCCCTCCTCTCCCGGCGGGCAGGGCAGGGCGCGGGGCCGCTGCCGCAGTCATTAATTCGGGGAATAAAGGGGCGAAGCGGCGAATCGAGCCTTGAAAAGTTCTTGTTTACGTCCCCGCCGCCTCCCTCCCGCACTTCCAAATGAGAGTGACCACCGTGCGCCATCCGCCCCGGGAATGCTGCACATCCCCCGCCCGGCAGCCGGGGGAGGGAGGGAAAAAATAAATAAAAAAAAAGGACATAAATACAGCAAAAGCAGGGGGAGCTGCAAAATAACCATCCGCTGCAAACCCAGCCCGCTCCCGCCGCCACCCCGCCGAGCCTTTACCTTGGCCAGGAGTGTCCGCCTGGAGTTGCGCCGGTCTCTGGGGTGACGGGCGGGAGGAGGCGGGGGCGGGGGATGCTCCCGCAGTCCCCGGCCGGGAGAGCCCCCTCGGCGGCTCAATCCGGTGTCATTGCCGGGGCCGCGCCGCCCGGGCCCTCCTTAGGAGCGTCCGCCCGGTAACTCCATGGATGCGGCCCCGCTCCCAGCCGAGATGGCCGCTCCGCCGCGGCCGGGCGAGCCCTGCCCGCCTGTTTCTCTTTCTTTTTCACCCCGCACTTCCTCCGGCGCTCCGCGCCCCGCCGCCGCCCGGGCTCCGGCTCCGGCTCCGGCAGGGAGGCGGGGAAGCGACTTTCGGAGCGGGGACGGATAATGGTGGCGGTGCTTCCACCCCCCCCACCCACCCCCCCCGCCTCGGCCGCCCCAAATCTTCAATTTCTTTGCCTTCTCCCCTCCCCGGGCGCCGCGGCAGGGCCAGGTGCGGGCAGCGCGGGTCCCATCGCGGGCCGCGCCGCCGCCGCCGCCGCCCGCCCCGCGTCACCCCCCCGCCGGCCGCCGGGGCCCCATGGCGCTGCCCGGAGCCCCAGCGCCGCTCGCCCGCAGCCCCGGCGCCCCGCAGCCGTCCCGCCGCCCGGCCCTGCACACGCACTCACACTCGTACACACTCACGCTGTCCTCCCCCCCGCCCGCTCCCCCTCTCCGCGCTGTGCACACGCGTACACGGGGCGGCTTCGCCAACCTTAAAAGAAAAAAAAAAAAAAAAAAAAAAAGCTTATACTTAAAAAAAAAAAAAAAAGGCTTTTGGCGCCATATTAATGACGTACTTAAAATTTGCCATTTCTCCTGCGTCAAAAAGACGGCTCTTGCCCATCGCGGGGCGGGCGGGGGCCGCTGTGCGGAGCTACTCCCTCCCTTCCGCACCCGCGTAGCAAAGTTCCGCGGCCGCGGGGCGTGGGAACCGCCGGGGCGGGGGGGGGACGCGGAGCCTCCGCGCCGGCACCGCGGCCGCTCCGGAGGGGCGAGGAGCGGCGGGGCTGGGGATGCGGCTGCAGCAGAAAAGCCCCCCCGACCCGTGCATGTGTGTGTATGTGTGTGTTCCCCCAAAAAAACTTCGCAGAGTTTTCGCGGAGAGGTGCGGAGCGGCGCGGTTGCCGCCTGCTTCCGCGCAGGGTGACCCTGCTGTGCGCTCCCCAAACGAGTGTTTCGGGCTCTGGGTGGTTCAGGGCTGCCTGTTGCCAGCTGTTTTCTGCAGGATTAAAAACAATGACAGCAGTGTCGTCGGGATAGAAACGGTTTCTTAAATTAAAATAATAATAATTGGATGTACAGCATACATCTTCTCCAGTTCCCAGGGGCCCTACAGAAGTTGGCTTGCACTGTTTTAAACCCTTGCTGCAGAAGATTAAAATTCGAGTTAAAGACTCTCTTTCAGTGACAGTCTGCCATCATCTCTTAGGATTCGTTAAGCTGGTCAGCTCTAAAACTGTGAATTACCAATTACAAACCATTAGGAACTGGAGCTACAATAGCCAGATGCTCCCCACCGTACACCCCTGTTGTGGCTCCTTATAAATTACCAAACTTGAACGAATTAGGCTGCAACTTTCTGCCTTGGCAGCCTGTGCTGGATGTTTTCCGAACGTTCCAAGTCCTTTGGCACTTCCAAGGATGAAAACAGAGTAGGAGAAGAGCATCACTTTGGTCATTCTTGGGCTTGCTGTAGTTCTTAGGACTAACACTGGACATAGGGTCTTGAAATTTGGTATGAAGTAGCCTTTTATGGTCTTTTAGATAAACCCACCCAAATTAGTCATGTTACTGGGTTTTGAAGAGCAGCTCACTACACAGCAATAAACATGCCCAGTTCTGGCAGCTGAAATCTCTCAAGATGCTGCTCTTGGGGGCACCTGCTGCTTCAGGTGCTCAGAGCCCTCTCAGCAGCCCCCCAGGGAACAGGAAACATCAGCTCCTTCCTAAAAAGCCTTTCCTGGGATTACAGGAGCAATGGGATTCATGAGCACAGCCCCTGTCTTTAAGTCTCTGACAGGACTTCACCTACAGATCCTACCTCATCTACAGCACAGGCTGCCTTAAGGGGTATTGTGAAGGTCACTGTGTTACGTGGTCCGGACATCAGAAGTGTCCAAAGTCAGGCATTCCATACCAATTTCTGGAGATTTTCTTGTGCACATATACTCTAATGCAGTTCTTAGTTACACTGTCACAATCTGATTTATCTGTGACACCTGCATACCACGGATCTGCTCTGTAAGTCAAAAAGGAAACCAATTTTAGCCAGATTCTCTTATCTGCATAACCAAAGACTGCCTAATGAGCGATGCAAGGGCTGCAAGACACAGACAGACTGTGACAAAAGGATAAAACTCTCCCAAAGAAGCAGATTCTTTCCGTGCCCTTGCCACAGGCTGTGTAACACTAACAAGTCATTAACCCAAACTTTTGGCTTCTGATGGCTGTATTGCCCACACTGCGGGTGCAGAGCTGGAAACCTTTAGCCTGAATTGCCGACATCCATCTTTGTGCAGCTGGAAGCAGTGGGTGCTGTGCTTGCATGTATGAAGTGCTGTATCATGTTAAATGCTCTGAAAACGCAGACGTTACGCTTTTCAGATGGAGTACCCTGAATTAGTCAAAACTGACCTTAATCCATCCATGTGTCACTCTGACCCATCTTCAGAACGAGTGTTTGGGGAGGATTAATGAAGGTGCTGAAGCACTGAGGCAGTGTAGTGGAAAGTGCTATACAAAAAGCCGTGAGGAAATTAATAATTCTGTCTTTCGAGGAACCTGCAGGTCCCTGCTCTGGTCCTGTACAGCATGCTACAGCCTTACCACCCTCCGGGCCATTTCTCCAGGATTTCTGGAGTACACTTCTAAAGAAAGTCACGGCATGGCACGGCAGGTCCACAGCATGCCTAGTTGCAACCTCAGTACATTTTTACCATCTAGAACATGAGCACCTTGCTCCACTTTGCAAACTGCACAGAGAAATATTGGTGCTGTATTTTCTATTGCTGCGAGATCCAAAAGTGGTCAGACATATGAATAATGTGCTGAATAATGTGCTCTGCCTAGGCTCATGTGCTGAACAATAGGCTTTGCTGAGCCCCTCGCTGACCACCTTACTGCACGCACACCAACGCAGAAGGAAAAGAGTATCTGAACATGCAGTTAAAGTCTTGTTCTGCTTTGACAAAAGGCTGTAGATGAAGTTGCACTGACAAGAGTTTGGACATTTCTGCTTTTTGAGTACTCCCCTTAATAGAGTTTTGGCTACCATATATGCACACTTAAATACAGCTTGTGTACAAATGCATAAACGTGACACATACAGAGACAGCACCTGATGGATGGTTCTCCAGAAAGGTCGTGTATATGTTACATACAACACTCAGTTTACATAGTATGACATTTATGTAACATTTATGAAGAGCTTTGACAGGGTGTTGTCAGTTGGCATTTGCTAAGAGAGGAAATAAATCTAATAATAAAAACAAAAAAAAAAGCATTTTGGAAGAAACAATACTGCACAAATCCTTTAAAAGGACAGAATTGTCTGCACAACAAAGGCTTGGCTGATTGATGCTAAAATAAGCAGTTATGCAACAAGTAAGAAATACGATCTCCAGGGAAGAAACCAGCAACATTTCTCTTTCATCTTCATTCACTGGTGCTTATTTTCACAAACCTGAAAGGAAAAATACAGGCAGCCTTTCGATGATGAGCACTCAAGTAGAATTAACAGATGTTTTGAAGTGAAGGACACAGAGTCTCTGTGAGTTTTGTATGAGTTCTACAGAGTTAAATCCCATCACTAACCCTGAGTTCCCCAAAATGCTGCAGAGCTGTCACCTCACGGCTGCTTTCCCACCTTGGGGGAGCATTGTGATGGAGTGATTAGGTGTGAATACCCGAATTTTAGGGGTGAATTGGCTCACCTTAGAGCTACAAAAGCGTTAAGCAACTTCAGGAGAACAAGCATATGAAATAGTTCATCTTCAACACTTTGGTTTAAAAAACCCTCTCATTAAGAGTTGAGACCAGTGAAAATCTCAGTGCAGACAAGAGAGGAGGAAAGCCCAGTTGCCACGTTAGCGTCAAATTTGATTACCATAGTACAGGAGCACCAGATGGATGGGACAGGTCCATGGGAGTGCAAGCAGTCCCCAAAGAGAGCAAAAATCCACTGTCATTTTGAAGACCTTTAGACACATTCTATTTTCTGACATTAGCTAGTGAAAAAAACCACGAGGGAAGCTCAGCTCCCTTAGCCCATTCCTGCTGCGCCACCCACCCAGCCGTGGTGCTGGGTGTGGGAGGACCATCATGGAGCAGGGAGCTGCTCCAGTGACAGGGAGCTCCTGGAGATCCCTCAGAAACACCACACTGCTTGAAAACAGCCCAGGAGACACATAGCTGCTATTTTACTGCTTTAGATGCCCTCTTTTGAGGCCTCTGGTAGCCAGAAGTCATCAAAATAGCCTCATGGCTACTTTAATTCCTTTTGAGGACCACGGCAGTGCACAGTCATTCCAGGAGGGGAACAAAAGGTGATAAAAATCTTGCTCCATCCATATCCCAGCTGGGGTCATCCAATATCCCAGCTATAGTAAAGATATTTAGTTTTTATTAAAATATGTGTTAATTTGGAGAGTAGTAAGCAGATGCAGCAGAAGGAGGATGAACAAGCTCTGTTCTAAATTACAATAATAATCATTCCCATCTTGGAGAATGAACTATGACAGATCAAGGGAGAGATGGCTGCTATGGTCATTATATAAACTAATCCCTTTTCTTTCTCATTCATTCTGCATAATTCTTTTCCTCTCTGAAGCTAAGGAAAAATATTATACTTACAGGAGAAAAAATTTGATTTGGCAGATCAGTGGATAGTGAGATTTTGTTTACAGTCTCAATTACCGTCAGTAGCTGGAAATTTGGTATCAAAATAAACTGTAAATTAAAAAAAAAAGTAGATATAGCCTTACGAATGTCCATCCCTTGACAGATAGCTCAGTAATTCTCTATGTTCTAGCAACAGCTGCTTTAATATCTTTCAAAGAAATGGCAGCCTCACTCTGTCTGAAGGGATTACCTTTAAGGAATGCATCCGTAAGTGGCTTTGTGCAAAGATACTCACGTTCTTGTGGGGTTTGCACTGCATTTTTTCTGCCAAATTTAAAGATTCCTTTTTTGTTGTTGTTGCTGTTGATTCTCCTGTTTTCTCTAAGTTTGCTGCTATTGCTTAATGCATCTAATACATCCCACATTTCATGCATTCCCCAGACTGGAAGAGCTGGGACTTTTAGAGCACTTTTAAGGGTGGATTGGGGAAAATGAGGACCGTCAGTGGTCAGGTGAACAGCTTCCTGTGACAGGAGAGCTGCTGGAGCTCCTGCTGCTTCAGGGGGATCCTTGGGCATCTCAGCAGACCCCTGCAACTCCCTTCCCAGCTTTCTTTCCTTTGCTGCCTTTTTGCTGGCTTTTCACACTTCCCACACGCGATGTGGTGAGGGGATAACACAACTCCTTGGACCCCACAGGGCTTCACATGAAGACGTTTGACTGCTACAGGCAAAACTCTGTGGTTCTGGGTAATGGGTGGTGAAAATAGATTTAGAATAATTCAGTTGGAGGGGACCTACAAGGAACATCAGCTTGGGTTCAGCTGCCTCAGTAGCTCTGCTCTCCCTCGTGAAAGGCTATCCCACAGGCGGGACATGCCATTGAGGGCCCTTGTCCTGCCCATTCCCACCCCACAACCCAGGAAAGATCCACTGAGGTGTAAATGCCATCGTGTTGTACTCCCTGAGCAGGCCAGCAGAGCTTTCCTCCTCCTGCAGGTGTCCTGGCTTGGGGCGGAGGTTCACAGTCCAGTGCCAGCGTGTGTCTTCCTACCTGCAGATCCCACCACAGAATATGCAATTATTCTCACAATTCGAAAAAAAAAAAGAGAGACATTAATGATCCCAGTCACAATTCAATGCACCATTTGAGTGAATGGTACATGTGCTAAACAATACATGCATCAGGACTGCATTAATCCACATTTTATATGGATTCCCTCTAGACATTCAGTTTATAACCAAGTTGGCTATTTCCCTGTATTTCTCTGGAGTTGAAGGGTGTGAAAAAGACATTTCCATTTCATTGACTAAGTTCCCAAGGGGAGAGTTTATGAAAGTGCAAGTGCATAATTTACTGCCTGACAGGATGAAGATGGTATCTGGTTTTAAAAAAATAGTGTACCCTGAAAAACAAAATTGCTAGAACAGACATTTGTTTTCCTTAAGTACCATATTTTAGAAGCATTTAATTTTGCTTAGAAGCACCGTTAAAAATATATGCATTGTAAATTGCAGCTGTATAACACGATATTTATCAGATAATGTCACTGAATAGTCTCCTGTTGCAATATAAATGCCAAGGCATTTATAGAAAATAAATGTTGAAGTAGTGAGCTTTCTTTTCAAAGTGGAAAACCATTATCTCATCCGAAAGTCATAAATAAAATTATGAGGGTTTGCTTACAGGGTTGGTTTTAAGCATAGGGGGGCTGACATGGACACTCCATCAGCGTTCTCAAGCAAACCCAGCTTGGATGAGGGAAGCACATGGGATGGGAAACACCGGCTCAGAAAGACCTAGGAGTAGCCAGAAGGACAAGTCAGCTGCTAATGCATTTAAGGAAAAGAGATAAAGATGGAAAGTCAGGGATTTCTTGAGATACACAATTTAACATGATATTTATAATGAGATTTCTGCAGCCTTCTTCTGGCTTCATGAATTTATCTTTCTGTGGTTCTGCTCCTTTAACCACTTCTTGAATGGTTCACGTGGTCTACTGGTTGCTCTTTCTCTCTCTGCATTTTTCTTTGGACAAACCAAATCCACTGATCCTCTTCAATGATCATACTCATAGCAAATTGCTGGTTATCTGCCTTTCCATGCTCACTTCTCTCTCACACACTTTAGTCTGCCCTGTAACATCACACAGTCAGAACTGAGGCTGGATGTGCTGAGCTGAGCCATATCCCTCGTTCTTC
Source organism: Lycocorax pyrrhopterus obiensis (assembly GCA_014706295.1). NCBI lineage: Eukaryota > Metazoa > Chordata > Aves > Passeriformes > Paradisaeidae > Lycocorax > Lycocorax pyrrhopterus. The sequence continues at coordinate 17,255,977 of JACSVZ010000018.1, forward strand.
ACACCAAGTTCATCCATCCATCCCTCCATCCATCCCTCCATCCCTCCCTCCATCCATCCATCCATCCCTCCCTCCATCCATCCATCCATCCATCCATCCATCCGTCCCTCCATCCCTCCATCCATCCATCCATCCATCCATCCATCCATCCATCCATCCATCCATCCGTCCCTCCATCCCTCCATCCATCCATCCATCCATCCATCCATCCATCCATCCATCCATCCATCCATCCCTCCGTCCCTCCATCCATCCATCCCATCTCCCAGTCAGAGGGGCAACACACACCTGGCATGGCTCAACTGGTACATTGTCAAAAGCACTTTATATGATGAATGATATGATGAACACGAAAAATATATGTCTAAAATAACTTTTACATACAAGAAGTGGCTGGATGGATGGCCAGCTGATTCACTGACACATCAGCAGAACACACCACACAACAGCACCCAGGTTTCTGGGCCACATTCAGGAGAAAATATGTCAATCCTGGTAGCTCCTTGCAGAGGAGATCCCACACTGAGCATTTCCCATCTGTGAGCACTGAGGACCTCTAGGCTGTGCACCATATTAGTAAAATGTCACAGCAACAAGAGCATGGAGACATGTTAGATCACCAGTTCTGTCGTCTCCTGGGATAGGATTACAGCCCTTCTGCAGAGGATGTACCAGCTACTGATTTGAATTTACCTTTTCCCTTTGAAAGTAGCCACTCTTCACTAGCCCTTCCAGGCTGCTGAGCAGCCCCACATCTGTCTGAGCTCCATGGATGAGCTTTGGTGATCTCCACAGATGACAGGCAACCATTGAAACAACAATTCTTGCATGCCAGGACTTTAACACATTGTATATGCAATGCATACCCCCTTATAGTGGTTATAATCTTCAAATCAATCCTACCTGGCAGTGGAAGTTTAACATTAATGACTTTCTTATTATGAATGGAAAAACCTTTCAGAGCTAATGAGCAGAAACAAGATCACTTGCTCCTAGCTGAGGAGGTGACTCTGCGGTCACGACCAACACTTGGAGCAGAGCTGTAGAGTGCTTGCTTTAGCACAGCCCGAAGAGTTGGTCTGGCAGGTTACGCTGCCTCTGCCTTTGGAGACAAGACCTGGGTTCAGAAAATGCTTTAAGGTTCTCAGCTCCTTAAAATAAAGATACCAGGAAAAGGTTCTTCGCCCAGAGGGTGGTTGGGCACTGAACAGGCTCCCCAGGGAAGAGGTCACAGCACCAAGCCTGACAGAGCTCAAGGAGCACTTGGACAACACCCTCGGGTACACGGTGGGGTTTCTGGGGTTGTCCTGTGCAGGGCCAGGAGTTGGACTTGATGATCCGTATGGGTCCCTTCCAACTCAGGGCACTCTATGACTCTCTGAACGCTATCAGGAGGGAGGAGGCAGCCACCCATCACCCTTCCCTGCAACAGGAGCTGGGGCTGTGGTCCCAGGGGAAACCTTGCTCTCCCCAGCCAGGGACAGCTGCCGAGGTGGGAAGTGGCGGGGGGAGGGGAGGGGGGGGAGGGTTGTTCAGTTTAATTTTATCTTGACAGCCAGGAGAAAACCGGACCCGAACAGTTACACATTTAATTTCCAAGCCGGTCCCGCAGGGAGCGGGTGAGCCAGGGAGGGTGAGCTCCTGGCCCAAGCGTGCCAGGCATCCCACAGTGCCCTGGGGTGGTGGCATCTGCCCTGGCATACCTCAGGGAGCAGCAGCCGCAAGCCTGGCTGCTGGAGGAAAAATAAACAACTACAGTGAGTCACAAAGGCAAGCAGCATATGATGGGGACAGGTACTTATGCAAATAAACTGTTAACACCCAGCCAGACAGAGCTGATAAGCCTCCTAGGCCAGCTGGAGGCTTCTTCATCCTGCTGGGGGGAGGAGGAGGAAAACAGCTCTAGGACAACAATAAAAACCGAAAAGCAAGAGCAAGGCAGCTCTGGAAAGGCTGCACACGGATGCCTGGTTTGGGTACCAATGTGCTGCACCCTGCCATGCCAGTGTGTCCCTGGGCTGCTCTGCTTCCAGAAGCATCCTGCCGTGCCAGCGTGGGTTAGTCTGTGCCATGGTGCCCGTCACTGAGATCTCCTGGGGGTGCTGGGTGCCTGCCAGGACACATTTCCCCACACGCCCACGGCAGCAAGGTACTCCATCCTGCAGCAAAGTTTGAGATTTGTGAGATTGTGGCACAGGAGGTGCATGGGGAGCTGCCTTTCCCCCGTTTGGAATATCCCTGTAATTCTTCCCCCTGCCCTCTCAGCTGACCAACCCACTCAGAAGCATGAATGAGAGGCAAATTATCCTTCTTCGACACTGCTGGGGATCCCCCCGGAAGCTTCATATCTGGCCTGGCTGGGCTGCTGATAATCAGATAGAGGGGTTTAAAATAATCAAGCCTAAGCAGCTGAAATCCAAACTGGAATAGGTAATGGGGTCAGAAAACAAACACTGCAGCCAGGGCACAGCCAGGGGCTCTGCAGGGCACCACACACTCGGGGTGAGCTGAGCTGGGAGCTGTGTTGCTTCTTCAGGATGCTGCCCAAAAACCAGAGTGTCCCAAGCCCTGCACTTCTCTGGTAGTGAGAAAGCTGTGCAAAAGACCCCAGATGTCTCACAGGGAGTCTTGAGAGCCAGGTGGCACCTTCTCCCCCTGTTGCAGCCATCACCAAAAGCCTGAGTTGTAGATGAAAGGATTTTGCTCTCCCAGAGCTCCGTTAGTCCCAGTCCCAGCAGTGCCAGCAGCTCAGAAGATGCAGGACACCTCCCCGCTCCTGTAGCATCATCACCCACTCCTGGTTCACAGGTCCCCATCCCACGCTGGCTCTGCCAACACCTCCACCTGCCTTGCCCGCGGGCAGGGAAGAGGGGACAGAAGCACCAAGGAAAGGGGGAATTATAAGTTTAGGGAATTTGTTTTGCCCGCTGCTCGGATTTCCAGCTCGTTTTAATGACGTAATGCTCCAATGGTGAGAAGCCAAAGTTTGCCCTTCCTGTGGTATTCCCTTAGGAAAAGCGTATTACTGCAATGTGAAACTGAAAATTGAAACAGGCTGGTGCTTCACCAGAGAAAATGCCTCTCCCTTTTCCCTATTCAGTGAGGCGGGGATGAATGTTGTGAGGTTTGAAAGAAAAACTGAAAAAGCCTTTAATTAATCCCTGGAGGCTAAACCCTGCCAGATATGGACAGGATTTCTCCTCTGCCTCCTTTTCGGAGCAAGAACATGAAGCTGCCTTCCTGCTGCAGCTCTTTCCGGGGGATTCTCAGGTCTCAGAGGAGGATCCAAAGCATTTTCCAGAGCTTTTTTTTGTGGAGAGAATGGCTGCCAGGGAAGCCTCATTGCTGTCCCAGGACAGTGAGGAGACAGGGAGCCCCTGCTCAGACTTTTGGAAGCTTTTACCTGCTGGGAGGAAACTTTTTGAGTTCAAGGTCAGGTCTGTTTGTCTTCCCTCCTGACAGACGTAAACTGTTATGCAATATTCAGGAAGTCACTTTTATCAGACTCAATTCAATTTCTAAGATTAAGAGCATGGAAAAACAAATACTAGTGCTGGATGGAAAGTGCTGGCACTAACCAGTCCAACACTGTTTGGACAAGGACTGCTAATAGGGTATCTCTTATTTCCACAAGTCAGTAGAGGCAGGTTACAAAATGTGCTGCTTTTTGTGGGGGAGCTGATGATGATGAGGAGGAAAATTAACCCTTGCTTAGAGGGCAGAAACCACAGCAAAGTTTTTTTTGAGAGCAACTTCTGTGTTTGCTAATGCAGCATGTGGGAGCATCCCAGGATGTAAATGCAGGGCTCAGCCCCTGGCAGAGGGCAGAGGACTGCACTGTTAACAGTACCTTTGCTTGGCTACAGCTGCCCTGGTGCCTGGCAGGGGTGTGGCTGCAGGACAGGGAGAGGCTTTGCTCACAAAAAACCCAACTTGCAAGGGAACCGACAAAATATAGAGCATGTGCAGTTTTCACAGTGATCATCAGCTGGAACAGCACAACAACTTCATTCAGAAAATGTACTGGGAGAAGGCATTGGAGAAAAGAAATCTTAACTTGCAGAGGGAAAACTGTCCTAAGCAAGACCCAAGCTGGTCTGATGATCCAGAAGTCCTGGGTCCTTAAAGAAAAGCACAAGGAGCTGCAGTGGAGGAGGATGGATCATTTGATCTGTGGAGCTCCATGCCAGGGATCACACCAGCCCCAGCCCAGAAGACATACCTGCTTTCATGACACTTTTTCCACCCAAGGCCCTTATAAAGTTTCAGTAATCACCACTATTGAGACTAGTTCAGTGCTTTCTGTTGGTATAGGAAAAAAATTTGAAATTTAGCTTCCAGCACTGTGAACTCCCTTAATTCAGTACTGTGTATATAGATATTATACACAGAGAAAGTTAAAATGTAGAAATAAGGAGCTCTGGAGTTTGGTAAAAGCTGAGGGAGAACCTGAGGTTTGAAAGAAAACCATTAGCAATAGCAGATTTGCGAGTTCAGCTGTGGGAAGGACCACAAAATCCAAGCACATGCTATATATCTTCTTTTTATTGACTGCTTTGTGGGAAGCTGCATTTCTTGTTGGAGTTGGGAGCTACAGCTTGCACTCTGTGTTGATTTTGATTATAGAGCGGTGGTAATTAAACCTCTGGAGCATTAAGTTACCATTTTAACCAAATGCCTGCATTTTATCTTGATGGGAAATTGAGAGTGAGATTCAGATTTTCACAGTAAATAAAAACTGTTGGCTGTTTCACAGATAATCCTTTTCCTCAGCTTATGTATGAGAAAATCCTCCTGTACAGTTTCTTCCAGCCTTTTGCAAAGGCACACACTCCTTGAAGAAGCTCAGCAGCAGTACTGCCAGCTTCTGCACACTGTTTAGCTTGTAAAATAATAATTATAATCATAATGTGCCTCCTTAATGACACTTTTAATCCAGAGACCAGTATCCTTATCTCCATGTAAGCAAACAGAAGCATGCAGAATTTTGCTTCCAGTGATATAAGTGGCCAAGGTCAAAGTCAGGAGTTACCCAGCACCCAGGTTCAGTCTATCAGCAATATCCACTGTCTGGCTCTGAGGTAACGCTCTTATCTACAGACAGATAGGGAAGGTGCAAATCTGGTTAATTCTTAGACAGTTCTGTGCTGACAGGCACAGGTCTGCCTCGCTGCACACCTGTAGCTTAGGAATTGGCCATTACAGCCATTTCAGGGTTGTTACTTTCACTGAGCACCACCCTGAGCCTACCTGAACAAGAGACTGAACCAGGTGAATCCCTTAAATCCACTGTTTTATTGCAATTAACAGCAATATTGCTGAAGTAAGACTGAGATGCTCAGCAAAAAGGCTGCGAGGCCGCAGTGTGCCCTGGCTGCCTTCCGTGCAGGCAGGGGCATTAAGTGCTCTGGAGATCAGTGATTCTGGTAATAAACAGTTGCTTGTGCAGAGGATTGGGCTCAGCCCTTTCAAAGCACTGCCGTTGCCACAGAGTCTTTCATCCTCTGCTTTCGGAGTAAAGTGCATCCTCCCTGCCCAGAGCAGCAGCAGGTTTACCACAAAATGCTTGCAGGGTTTGCTGTCTGCAGAGGCAGGTATTACTCACCCAGTGGCTCCTTATGCAAACGAGCTGCTGTCACTGGGATAGCAGAGGCAGGAGCTGGAATTGAGGCTGCTGGAGATGCCCATCTGTGCGTGCCACCCCAGACCAAGGACAGCCACGGGATTCCTTTGGGGCCGTGTTTCTCAGCAGACAGTGCTCCTGCAGATCTGTGGGTTCACTGGTCACACTGGAGCCTCGGGAGCTGCATCTTTTGGGGGGACCAGAGTCTGCGGCTGCATCACTTCACCTTCACCATCACTCCCCCTCCAGCCATCTGTTGAGAGGAAATGTCTGTCACAGCACATGGGGGCAGGTACAGAGACCTCAGGAGAGCTCCTGGCTGCACAGCTCCCTCGGGGAGAGCTCTCAGGAGGAGATGCCTCCAGCACACAGAGCTGCTCCCTCCTCAGCAAGGTCACATGAACTCAGGCATGATCCGTGTGACCTGCCGGAGATCAGGAGCAGCACTGCTCCTCAGCACCCCACCCCATCTGCGTGAGGAGTTTGGAATCTCCTCGTGGAAACCCAAGCAAACCCTGAACCAAAGTTGTGATGGAGGTTCCTCTGGGTGGAAACAGTTGCTGCTGATGTGGTTGGGAACTCAAACAGAGTAAGGCGGCTTCCAATTTGAAGAGGATCACAAAGAAGTCACTTATTTTGGAGAAACCTTGAAAGAGTACAAATTATTCTATTCTTATCTAATAAAGGTAATGAGAACTGAAGAAAGTATTGCTACTGGTCCTACTGGATCCAGGATTTCACACCTTCTTCCATCATACTATGCTGAGATATGATGCCCTCCAAGTGTAACTGATAAATTCCTCAACCCATTTCCAACTGTTCTATATCCTGGTTTTATAACACAAACAAACCAAAAAAATCAATATAAAACCCCCATTTTTTTTTTCCAAACCAAGCAAACTAAGGAAGGAAAACAGATCTACTTAATGTTTCTAGATGTAAATATTTAGGGTAAGAGAAAGAAAAAGCTGATTATCTTCTCCATTTGACAGGACAAATATAAAAGCATCTTCTTTGAAAGATACATCTAAGCATTATTCTGCATTCTGACATTAAGGGAAATGTTGCCTGCTTGCATCTTTTCCCAGGAATGGTAAACTGCTCTGGTGGTTTGGAAAAACTTAAGTAAGAATCTATTTTTCAATTATTTTTCTTTTTTTCCACAGACCACTGCCATTTTTCATTTGAGTGATGGCCAGAGTTATAAAGGATAAGCCACCACAAGACAAAATTTTCTCAGAATATTTTTCTGCTATGAACTTCTGCAAACAGCAAAAGAAACCAAGTTTGTGTGGAGCTGGTGTCCCACCAGGAAGAACCAGGCTGGGTACACCCACAGTCACCAACGTTATGTGACACCGGGTAAGTTACCAGAATCAGTAATGATATAAAAAAAAATTCCATTAATCAAAAAATAAATTGGGGAAATACTCAAATAATCAAAAAGACTACAAGAGCTCTACAGAGCAGCTCAGTCACTGTTTTCTACCCCCCTCCCCCCAATCAGTCAGGAATAGGTTGTTTTCTGCCATCCTCCTTCTTTTCCCCATTTTCTTTTCACTCAAGTGATACCACAGTGGATTTCTTTGGAATTATGTCTCAAATTTGCTCTTTTTATCATGTCTAAAACTTATTTTTTTAAAATAATCTCTTCCAAGCCTCCCTCTTCTTGCATTTGTTATTACAAACTTCAGTTTTAGCAGCTACCCTCAAGGCCACATCAATTCACTCCACAACCATACCAGTCCTTCAGTTACATAATTTACGAGCTTCTTGCCTTCTGCTCTTTATTCCTGTTACCTTTGCACATCTCCTCTTACCTGGCTGAAACAACAACCTACCTCCCTATGGCCAGCCCACAACCTTTACCCCACCAGGCTCTATAATCCTTCTGTCAGCTGCTTCCCAAAGCACAGACTCACATTCTGCCCAGCTTTCTTTTAAGCTTGGGAAAACCTTCCTGATAAAATCTGAACAGCCACTCCTTTCTCCTCCTTCAAAACTATCCTTACAGCTCACTTCTGCCAAAAAACCAGCCAAACTCAGCTTCGGCTCTGGCTGGGCAACGTGAACCAGGATTTTCTTCCCTCCTTTCCTTGCTCCCCACCTCTGCTCTCAGCAAACATTAGCCAAACCAAATTATACCACCAAAGAAAGGTCATTGCCACACGCACCCACACACATATGTATATGAATATATATACACACATGTATTTTGTGTGTGCGTGTGCTGTATCTCCTTGGTTCCTGGTGCCTGCGGAACATAAGACACTCAGACTGCCTTTTTCCCCTCCACTTTTGCAGAGCACCTCACAGAGCCATGGCTCAATTCCTGTACATGCTCCCAGAATATAAACATGTGCTGATAACAGAGCATTCCCTGGAGGAGAGGTACAGCAGATCTGGGATCCAGCAGTGAACTGCAACTGTCACAGGCACAGAGCAGAGGGGGAAAGGAGATCAGACTGATCAGATAAGGGCCTGGAGTGTCAGGACAAGGGGGAATGGCTTCAAACTGACAGAGGTTGGTTATTACAAGAAATTCTTCCCTGTGAGAGTGATGAGGCCCTGGCACAGGTTGCCCAGAAAAGCTGTGGCTGCCCCATCCCTGGAAGTGTTCAAGTACAGGTTGAACAGGGCTTGGAGCAACCTGGTCTAGTGGAAGGTGTCCCTGCCCATGGCAGGGTATTGAAACTAGATGTGCTTTAAGGTGCCTTCCAACCCAAACCATTCTATCATGATTCATTGATGAATAATTAATATTTCAGTTAGAATATCCTTTATGTAGTAAAACACTTGAATTAATAAGAATTAAGCACAGAGGAATAGGATAGAAATCTCTTGCGTATCTTTCCAGTGACTCCAGCACATGATGAACCTGAGAAATGCAGCTGAGGTGTGAGGACACAACCAAAGTTACTGTACCAAGGTGGGTCTGTACTGCCCAAATGTCCCTTTTCCTGTTGTCGTGATGTGGGACAAACAGCAGGTCTCACGTAACACAGGGCCAGGTATGTTCCCAGAAAAGCTGAAGCCATGGCCAAGTAAGAGGCTTGGAGTATGTGCCAGAGTGGATGTTGCTGTGGTTCCAGGTAAAATATTGTGTATAAAATATTAGACGTGGGGGGCTGAGTGTATCCCTTGGCTGGAGAGGATGAGGCACTTACAAAAATCCTTTTAGGATGTCTTCAGTGTCCAGGTACCCTTAAAAAAGCTGTTTCTAAAGAGTTGATATAAATTGCAGGGTTTTTATAGGTACAAACTATGTAGTTTCTGTGTTCTTTGTAGATTTCTGTGACAAGACTGAAATACAAGAGCAGAGAGCACTGAAACTGGTGGTATCAGGTGTGGGAGCAAGCGACCACCAGCATGCTCAGAAGCTCCTGTATTTCCTTGGTCCAGCCCATAGCAAAGCTTACACGCAGTTAGAAGCATCCCAGATTCCCTGTACTTAAACCAAACTTTGTTTCCAGCAAAAAACTCCCAGAGTTTTCAGCCTTAACTCCTAAGCCAAACCCATATTACAACAGCTAAAATGTCAGAGCTAATTAAGAGGAGGAAGCCATGTATAAACCAGCCAAGATGTGCATCTGCCACCAAGGAGAAACCCCATTCCTGCAGCGTGTGCCAGGACCCGGCGTGCACACCACGTCCTCCCAGAGGCAGAGAGCTGGCTGGCAATTTGGTCAACCCTGAATGACATGCTGGAGTGCTGACTTCCTTTGTGGTTTCAAAAAAAAAAAAAAAAAGCTTTAAACCCATGATTTTAAGTGATGCCCAGGGGTATGTTTAAGGAACAGCCAGCCAAATTCCACCCTGCCTGCTGGAGCACCGTTGGGCTCTGGTGGGGTTGCACAGCAGATAAGAGACCACAGTGTTTGGGCAATTAGTTTGAACCATCATTATATAATATTGATGTCATATTGACTACACGTATATATGCTGGCACGGGGACTGGAATTACATTGATTTATTAAGTTGATAGCGTGCACCGGTGCCGAGCTACCAGGTCATTGATCAGCTGCCTGGGCTGAACTTCAGCATGTAATTTCCAGCACAATGTGACTGATCAGCAATACCATAATTGGTTGCAAATGTCCTTCCTTCTATTTGTTTTGTTAAGTGGCTTTTTCATTAACACAGCAGAGCCAAGAAAATAAATATGACTTTACTATTGGACTGCAGGCAGAGAATAGCTGAGAACTGGATGCAGACTGGGACAGGACTGTGCAATATTGTCAAGCCAGCACTCCTCACTCCTTTTTTTGTTATAAATTTTCCATTTTCCTGCATTTAGGGCCTTGATTGCTTCAGAAGAGATGGCCTTTGGCTAGAGGGGACTTGGCTGACACTATGTTCAGTAAAACACAAATTTATTGAATTCATGCCCCCAAATGCCCTAAGTCAATAGGTTTATTATTAGGCAAAGCCATGATGTCTCTACTTAGAATATGGCCCTCAAATGTCCCTGCTAAGAGAGGAAACTAAGTCCAGTCTCTGGGAACAGGCTCTCTGCTCCTTACGGCAACACCCAGGCATCTGAATGAGCTGGAACACTCAGAACTAGGCACGGAGACTTCAGGAGAGGTGGCATCTCCCACCTGAACACCAAAGCCAAGGCTGAAGCGAGCAGTGGGTCCCTTCTCCAGAGCCTCATCCCTGCTCAGCCCTGCTTCTGCAACACAGCCGTGCACATCTGCAGGATCACATGGAATGAGCCTTGTTCTTTGAGAGAGCAAAAAGTGCCAGATATGGTCTGGGCCTAAGTGAGTTGCAAAGTTCCTGAAAATACTGACTCAAGCATTGTATCTGTGAGCAAGTGCAATTATTTGAACAGGAGAAAGAAAGAAGTGAGCTGCTGTGGCACCAGCTATCCCATGAAATAGCTCTGTACATCACCCAGATTATTGCGTGCCCTTTCTGATTTCCAACAGATATATAAATCATTGTTTTCTGAGTGTGTGACTCCTCAGTACCTGCTTTTAAATGCTCTTTCCACCTGTTATTTTACCCTGTTCTATCAATGCCAGCCCATTTCTGGCTGTATTCTAAACATACATAATTGTGTAGGACCAGAGCAGGAGTAGTGGTTATCCGGTGACTTCACAGCAATGAAACATTATTACAGACCTTTCACATGAGTCACCACAATGCATTAGAGGAGCAAAGGCAATAAAAAAAATAAATGTCAAAAAGAATAAAGGTATTGAGTCAGGAGAGAAGAACCAATCCATTATTTTTCACTATTTTCAGCAGTTTAGGACTTTATACTTTGATACTTTTCATCCGCTGGACTCTGCCAAATAGAGCCATTGTTTCTTTCCTGTTAGCTCCCTGAAAATATCTGGCAATGGTTTACTCCAGCATGAATAAAACTAAAGACTAAGCTACTTAACCAATGTGTGTTCTTTGAAGTATTGGATTTAAATCTCCAGGATACCAGCATGTTGCAAACAGGCACACTTCATTAGTGATGCTGAAACATTTCCTCAAAAGAAATCAGGATGGAAGTGTTTGATACCTATTGTTTTATTTTCTGTTCAATTCAGTTGCAGGTTTCAAAGGGCTCTGGAAGGCCAGACCTGCAGGGCTGCTGGAGCACCAGCACTGGGGATGATGCAATTTGACTGAAGCAGTGGTGAACAAGGCATCACTCCCTACTCATTCAGGGCATACAGGGCTGAGGACTCTGATTTTGTCTACACTTTATAAAGAGCTCAGCATAGTCATTACTCAGCAAATAACTAAAAGAAACAGGTTTGTAATTTGGTTTGTTCAGAGGGTTGTAAATTATTAGCATTTACTATGCCCTGGTGCGTGTACAACCCAGGGAAAACACCCTTCATGTAAGGGCCTGTCCTGCAACTTCTGCTCAGAGCGTTTGCTCCTTGAGTGGGGTCACAGAAACCATCACCCTCATTAATGTGATGAAGCAGCAGGCACCCTCCCCCTGTATTTAATTTTGAATGTGCTCTTCAGTGCTCCAGTGCCTGGATCTGCTGAGCCCCCCCACCTCCCACCCTGACGTAGCTCCTTCCCACATTGCTGACTACTTCTGTCCCGTCAGACTGCTCCTTCCAAAGCCTAAATCCCAAATTCACAGAAGCTCTGCCTCCCCAAAATCCAGAGCAGTGCTCCCAGCAACGCACACAGCAAACCAGAAGGTCGCTTTTCATGCAAAGGGCAACATAAATGTGCCCAGAACGACTGGAGGGACGCATTAATTGAGCCTTGAGTTTTTTCCCTCCTGCTCTTGGTAGGGAAGATGGTTGGTTTTGGTTTGCAGCTATTCCAGAAGTTTTACATGAGAGGGAAACACTCACCAGCTCTCAATGATCTGTCAAGGGCAGTGTCTGCTTCTTGGCAGGAGCCTCTGCTGAAACACCAGCGAGCATCTCTCCCACTTGCAGCACAGCACTGCTGCCAGTGACTAAGCAGTTTCTATAAATCAAGCTGCAGCAGAGTTCAGAAGCCTAATAATAATCTGAAAATGTACAGTAATAATAATATGGTGGTTTTAATGGTAAGAAGGTCACAGATAAGTATAATAGGCATTCTGATGTTGAGACTTGTAGCTTAGTTTCAAATAATTTTAACATTCTATTTGATGTCTCGTCTTAGAGCAGTAGAAACTGGAATTAAACAATGCAATTAAAACACAGCAAAGCTGTAATCTGATTTTATGTCCTACTTCTAGCCTTGCTGCTTCACCTTTTCCTCTGAGCCCTTCGTCTCTCCCACGATGAAGTATTTGTCATTGCCTGTTTGGCAATGGAACCAGCTTGCCTGCTGGGGCGCCAGCAGTGCTGCTGTTCCCCATCCTGCTCTATTTAGCAGCAGAGGCCACCACAGCAGGTGGATGTTCATGGCTTGGCTGTGAATGTCCTCCCCAGTGCCACAAACACTCAAGGCTTTGCATCCCAAACGCCTGACAGCGCCCCTGCAGCTGGCACAGGACGAGTGCTGCTCGTTCCATGTGCTGTAACTGTCTCGTTAATACTTTGTTTATATTGGTACAACTTAATCCAGCTAATTGCCATCATGAACCAGCAGCATATTAAGGTCCTGGCTATAAAGGGCTATTGTGCTGCACCAAACGTAATCCCTCTTAAAATGTCCTGTGTTGGTACCTGCCAGTTTTCCAAGTTTCCATCTGTGTAACACACTGACACGAAGGTTTTGCAGACCTTTGATGTCCGTTTGCCGCAGCAAACATGTCCAAAGCAGGCACAGCTTTGCACTGCCGGCTCTTTTGGGCAGGAATGGTTTGCTCCACGTGTGTTCAGTACCGAGCAGCACCAGACACTGTGGCTGGAAGTAATAGACATTCCCAGAGCAAGGTTAATGAAAACCTTATGAACGGCCATCTTCATATAGTTTTATTGGGAGAAGTCATTTTCCTGGAGTTTCCCCACGTAGTCTCAAGTGCAGTGTGGTTCAGGACAACACAAGCTGTCTTCAACAGAGCTGAACGTTCAGCTTTGGATGTTTTTTTCAAGGAGGATGGGGACTGATGCTGAGCACCTGCTGATCCAGCTCAGCCCAGTGCCATTCATTACACCATTCACCTGGTCTAGTGTAAATCTCCCTGCCCAGTACAGGGGAGTTGGAACTAGATGATCTTTAAGAGCCCTCCTACCCAAACCGTTCTGTGATTCTATTCTATGATTAGCCAGAGTTGTTCCTGATGGCACAAGCAAAGCAGGGACTTTGGTGATGCCCAAGCTTTGTGATGGCCTGCTGTGCAGAACAAAGGAAGGGAACATCTCTGGATGTGTAAAATCATCACACAGCAGCAGTTTACCCATCATCTTAGGGAAAGATTCCTGTATCAACACCAGCCCTTTGCCCAACAGTCATCCTTCACTGCCTGCCTGCACAGTGCATTCCAAAGCTGCTCCATCGTTAGAGAATAAAGAACTTAATCCATAATGTGTCATCACCATATTACCTTGCAAAACAACATCGTGCTTATCAAATATCCAAATGGTCCAGCCCCTCCCTCACGCTCCTGTCACATAGTCAAAGTCTTGAAACTCAAACTGGAAAATAATCCATCTGTATGTCACTTCAGTGTGGTGGTTAACTATTACCGTGCATCATTTGTGGTTGGGGAAACTGAGGCATGGAGGGAGAGCAATGTGTTAGGGATCCTGCAGATCCTGCAGCCTCATCAGGCCAGGGGGAAGAGCCATGCTGCTCCATCCCATGATCCCATGTGTACCCACACAGCTCCTGGCGAGCCCTGCTCTCCATTTCTGCCCTGGTTCACAGGGCCTGGCTCCAGCTCCTCTGCAGCTCAGTTCCTGATTGAGACCAAGGGTAGCTGTAAGAATTAATCAAACCCTCCAACTCCTGTTAATCCCCTGCTCTGCCAGCAAGTACACCACCTGTATTTAAGCAACTAAACCCCAGCCTAATTTTCTGAGTTCCTGGATGTCTGCATTGAGTCCAGAGACCTCTGAGGTTCCTCAGAACTGCCGAAAATCAGGGCATTGCTCTAGAATTAGTATTTATGTCTCTTTATATAATCTCAAATGAAGAGAATAGTGGAAGCCCACAATATCCTACCTGAGCTGAAACTCCGATGAAGGTGGTGTTATAGTCAAGGCACTGCAGTGGGTTATAGGAAATCCTGCAGAAATCACTTAATTTCCGTGTGCCCTATTTCCACATCTGTGAAATGGGGATAACAAGACGTCATGTTGTGAGGTGCCGAGCCACGAAGAGTTATTATGGGAGCTGCAGAAGTTGCTATAAATACCTGAAGAACGAGGGCATTCGGTGTTACACTAATAGAATACAAAGGCTGTAAAAGCCTTTGCATTTTAGAGATGAAGATTTGAGTTAACTACAGGAAGCTAAAAAAAATCCTCCCAGAGCTTCATCCAGAGGCACTGATGTTCCCCTACAGAGTGGGGCAGTGGGAAGGCAGAGTTTATTCTTTACAGGGATGGCGATCTAAGAGCTTTCAAGCTGGTGCCTGCTTGAACTTCACTTACACAAGGAGAAGGTTGTAGTTTCAAAAGTAAGCAGCAGGGCTTTGGAGCTCACTTTCAAGTTCAAATTAGGGCAGATTTGGAGACCACAGACATTTTACCACTGTTGGGCTGGTCTCTTGGATTTCTCATGAAGTCAGGTTGTGTCAAGTCCTCTTCACATCACCCAAATGGTACAAAAAAGCTTTAGAAGAAATCCATCCCAGGCTTCCCACAGCAGTTCTAGCCCTTTCCTAAATTAAAAAGGTGCTCAACTCTTGCATAGCTGTGACCTCCCACTCCTCAGACTTACAGAGACTCTCCTGCCAGATCCGGCAGATGTAGACAAAACAAATGGGTGAACTCTAAGGAGAGGGGAGGAGAAAGACCTGCCCCTGCACAGGTGGTGCAGCAAGGCTTGTCTGGAATCACAAACCTCTCTTTAGGTTAAAGAGCCTGTTTCTGTGGGCAGCCACAGCTGGCAAGTCTGTGCAGCACAGCCCCGAGCCGGGAGCCAGGAGTAAGCAGGCTCAGACAGGGGCACAGCTCCACCTGGTTGTACCTCCGTTCCCGCGGGGGTGATCAGCAGCCTCTCCAGCTTAGAAGCCCCCAGTACTTCCCCTAAGGGGCTGCAGTAGATTGGCTTTCCTTAGTAACCCTTCCCAGACCTTTGGAAGGAGCCCACGGACCCCTCTCCGCTTACTGCAAGTGAAAAATGTCTCTAGAGGAATCTCAAGACTACGGCAGAACTGAGGATCAGAAGGATTTTGAAGGGCTAATCCCCTTCCTCCTCCACGGCAATCACCCCTGTGTAGGTTAATTTAGCAAAAAGGCAGCAAAGGGGCTTCCCATTGAGGGTTTTTTCCCATGCTGTGCTGGTGGCTGCGATGAGAGGCAAAGAAGAAAGAAGAGGGGAAAGCTGTCAATAATCCCATCTCACCGCTGTTACCATCATCCCTCCTGTATATTATATTGGCAGCAAAAGGGAGGTGCCTCAGGCAGAAAAATGCCATGAAAAGTATTTTGCTACCCCCGACCTTGTCAAACAATATTTGCTCCTGGTGAAATGTTTCATTTCTCCAGTTCAGCTGTTTTCCCAACAAATTGATCTACACCTTTCACTGGGTGCTTCTGCAGGTTAAAAATTGACTGAACACACTGATTTCATGAGCCCTCTGGAGCTCCAGCAGCTCCATCAAAGCTGCAATCAAATGTATTTATTGAGCAATATAGATGAGAGAGATTAAGATGAATTGTAAGTCTCTCCCTGTTAATTGCAGGGTCTACCTGACCATCCTGCATGTGCCAGTCAGTGGGGAAGGAGAAATGGATTTACTTCTAGAGCATCCATGATTAAAATGTGCTAGACAAGGTCAATTTGAAGTGCTACTCTGGCAGAGTAGCTCCCATTCACATGGGAAATGTTCAGCAGAAGGGGATGAGAACTCAAATCAGTGAGTGCTGGAGCCACTGGAAAAATATGTGAAAGATTCCTATTTAATTCCTCTGGGCTTAATTCTTATTAATTTGAATCTATTACTACATAAAGGATAATTTAGCTGTAATATTGTTTAATTAATCATGATAGAATGGTTTAAGCTAGAAAGGACATTAGAGCCTATTTCATAACAACCCCCCTGCTACACTTTCTTCTAGATCAGGTTGCTCCAACACTTCCAGAGATGGGGCAGCCACAGCTTCTCTGGGAAGCCTGTTCCAGCACCTCACTACCCTCACAGGGAAGAATTTCTTCCTAGTATCTAATCTAGTGGTCAATTAATGTTCATTAAGTTGAAGAGGCGAACCCAAAACTGATAAAGTATGCTGTTAGATCTGCCGGAAGAGATCCTGGATGCTCATAAATCAGCAACAACCAAGGAGAGCCCCGAGTCCTGGATGGGTAAATATATCTGTGTATCCAGAGCCACAGCCTGGGAAAAGATCAAGTTTTGAGCCAGTCCCCATAAGTATTAGACTAACATATTTGGGGGAGAAAAAAACTCCTGGGGAACAGGCTTTTGTGCACACGCCCGCCACCACATCTCCTGAATCATCCTCTGCAGCCTCTGAGACGGGGTGAGACTGAGCCTGCTGGAGACAGGGTAAGGAGCCAGCTGGACCCCAGCATGGTGCAGTCTGAGACCTTACACACTTGACAGAAGCCAATCTCAATCACATGCCTATAGTTAGGAAAGAACCAGCTTTTAGAGATTTTGACTGCAGAGTTCAGTTACAGCAGAAAAAACTGACCTCAGAAAGAGTCCCAGCCTCTCTCCTGCACTTGGGAAGAATTCAAGGCAGGGAGGATGCAAGGGGCAGCCTCACATTCTGAGATGGAGCAAGTGAAGAATTTGGATCTGAAAGCCTCCAGACTCTGGGGGAGTTCAGGTCCAAATCTGTGCTTTCCAACTTCACACTTCTCCCTTGTTGTGGTATCTCGTTTCACTTGGCTCTCCGGCCGTGTTTTTCAAGAAGCAGCCGTGGAAACGTATTGGTTTCAGTTCTGTCTAATATTCTGGGAAACGATTCAGAAAGCTGGAATTTGACCAAGAGTCATGTCTAAGCTCCACTGGACCCTTCAAGCACCACTGTTAGCATTCTAATAATAATAATGAAGTTTCTCCATGTCAGAGCCATGGATCCAAATCTCACCCTTTAAGAGTTGCTTATCACAATGAGGTACTGCATGGTGCTGCTCTCTTCAAGGCACCTCTCCTCTAAAGAAGCATCCATTTCCACCAATTTACAGAAACTGCCAGTTTATTGTTACAAACCTGAAGCAGAATCAGTCACATCTGGTAGCTGCAGTTCCAGTGTTCTGGAAACGCTCCTTGAAACCTGTGTGGGGCTCAGGGTGATTTTGAGGCCACTCCAGCTTCTCCTGGCCCCCCATGTCCAGCCCAGCCCTTCCTCATGCACCTTAAGCAAGACTCCTGCTATCCAAAATCCTAAAGCAGTTTATTTAAATGCATTTTTAAACTTCCAGCACGTGCATGTTTCCTGTTATTTCATCAAAGACTTGGATTTCTTTTCGGTGACATAATTTGTCAACATATGCAGTTCATAACAGAAAAAAGGTTGATCAAAGAATAGCAGGTAAGTCTTATTTACTGCCTGATAACAAGCTAAATTGCTGCTATAGCTTTGTATTAGCAAGCTCCACATTTAGTGCTTTTATCAGCATTTCAGCTGCAACACACTCTTCAACTTTGGATACACAATTTAATAATCAGAAAAGAGGTTTTTTTCCCCGCTGACAGAGCTCAGTGCCAAGGTTAGGATGCAGGAGACTGTAACTTACAACTAGTGATTAATCCAGACAAAATACTGGGTGTGTACCAGGTGCAGAAAGATGGGAGCAATGCTCGACTGACTAACCACGAGACAACAGTGCAGGTCTGCGGTGCTCACAGAGAAATCCTCGACTTGGGAGGGGAGCAAAGGCAGCAGAAATGGTTGAAAGTATAAAAGCAAGCCGTGGGTGGCAGTAACTGTCAGAATTCAGATTCACCTTCAGTTTGGGATAAACCCTCAGTTATTTGGATTGATCAGTTCAATTATACAGCAGAATAAAATGCATCAGTTCCATATCACGTAGCCTTCTTTAGGAAGATGTCAGACATTCAAAGACTGCTTCACAGATGTTACTGACTCTGCCTCCCTTCCTGGTAATACCAACATCCCTGGGCTTCAGTCTTGGGTGGGATGCCAGGGGGTCAGTCTTCCAGACTGACAAAGTAGACACACAGTACCTGTGTTTTTAACCATTCATGTCACCTATAAATATAATTTTTATCTTTTTTAAAATTCATAATGCTTCAGGAGTACAGGACTCTGGGAGCATGTGGTGGTCCTGTGACAGCTGGCATCCATGGGCACATCTGAACACTCCACATCCCTTTGTACATCCCGTTGCCCTCCTGCACCCAAAAAAGGGCATGTCACACCCCACACTGCAGCAGTAAACCTAATCCACCTACCCCAAAAATAAAATTTTCATTTACAAGCTAGAAGGTGGCCCTGGACAACATCATCTCCCCAGCACAAGCCCTGTAGTCCTGGGGAAGAGTCATATTTTACTGAGTTCTTCAGCCTCTGCCACGAGTCATTTTACCAAACTTAATTTTAAACAAAGAGATTTAAGGTTTAAAAGTGCTTAGAGAGATGGAAGGCAGGAGCCCAGCCTGGTAACACCCAGCAAAGCCCTCAGTACCTGAGCAAGGGGAGCAGAGCAGACCCACAGGTCACAGCCAGGCTCAAGCAAGAGCCCTCATCATCAGGCAAGTTCATGGAGATGGGGCAGCTCAAAGGACACGCCGCAGGTCAAGGTGAGATCCAGTGAAGTTAATCCAGGTCAGACAGCATCCAGCAATTCCCAAGCAGGTCCATCAGGGCAGAAGGTCCATAGGTGTGAGCCTGAGGGAGGGGGTGTACAGCCAGCACAGGCTGTGGCTGAGCTGGAGCCCAGCACCTCCCTGACATAGCTGAGGGAGAAATGGAACGTCCTGGGTTGAGCTTAAACCGGCTCCTGGGCAGAGGGTGAGGGGTGTCCCCAGCTGCTCAGGGTCATTAATGTCTGTTAGTGCCCACACCTGACCCTGCAGCCTGTCACAGTGAGAACATTCACTTTCCTGAAAAGTGAAGAATACGTGACAATATCTATACCTGTATGTGACATTACCTATACCTGCATCTGTACCATGCTTCAGATGTTCCTAAATCCAGCCTGGGCAGGGCTAGCAATGTGTTGTAAGACTCTGCTTCTAGTTTTCTATATGAACTGTAAATAATGCCCAACAGTCAAGGTATCTGTGAAGGAAACACACGGTGAGACAAGGCTAGCTCCTCACTTACGGCTACATCAAAGGCAAAGCTGCTCCCTTCAAAGGCAGACAGGAGACTTTTTTTGGAGAAATCCACACCCTGACTCCTAGGCATATGTGCAAGGGAGGGTTTTCTACTTGTGACTTAAGTGACTTGAAACAAATCAGATGTTGAACCATATGGATTTGGGACTTTTTGAGACTGTAAAATTTTTTCATTACAGATAAAGGTAATGGTGAGGCAGCTGTGTGCTCCAGAGCTGCAGGCCAAGAGGGATGAGGACAGACAGGTGGAGTGGGATGGAGCGTGATGCCATAAAAATATATAGGGAGATAAAATTGCAAAAGGTGATCGCGTGCTGCTGGGTCTGGCATGACAGCAGGACATCACATAAAGGCTAAAGGGCAAAGTCTGTTCCATTGAGAGGCACAGTGCTGGCTGAACAGCAGTCTGAGGGCAATACCTGAGCTCTGCAGAAGACAACAAACCACTCTTGCTCTTGGCTTCAGTTCAGCTGAGCAGTCCAGAGAGGTTGGAGGGCTCAGACCACACATTATGCCTGGTGCAAGTGCCCATTACTCACTCTGTACAACTCCAGAGGGCCATATTTTGGCTTGTAAGCTGTGTACTGGTCATTTATCTTTCTGCTTACGGCTGGCTATTTCTACTGTGCTCATCTTTGCTTCCCCCACACTATTGCATTGTGCTTATTTCCAAAACAAGATGATTGTTCATTCTCTGCAGTCTCACCCCTTTTCCATTCTCTATTTCCAGTGGTGTCCATTAGGTAAGCTTTTAATAGAGCAGTTGAGAACAGCAGACTTAAGAAAAAAGAAGAAAAAAAAGAAGAAAAGAAACAAACCCCCCCAAACAAACAAACAAACAAAAAACAAAACAAAAAACAAACAAACAAACAAAAAGCAACAGCCAAACACCCATACCAGAAAAAAAGAGAAAAGAGGGTGGCTGTGTCTCCTTACCTAAGGCAAGCCTTGCAGTGGGAAGACATCTCATTCCTCACATCTTTCCTTGTGTTCTTGGATGACACAGACACAAACAACTCGTCACCTAAGAGGGGTGTGAGCCCCCATAAGAGTTCTTGAGAGGTGTGGGGAAGTTTGTCCTGGCATCCTTCACAAATTCTAATGTTTATCCTCTGTTTTATACATTATATTGAATCGTTAAACTTAAAAGGGTCTTTTAAATTGCTGAATATTAGGTTTTCATTTTCCTCTAGATTATTTTTCAAAGAAATTATATAAGAAAGGGAAATTCTGCAAGGGTCAAAAAGCAGAACACCATCAGTGTGTCAAAAGCCTTACTGAAGTCAATATATTTGATATCTCCTCTTTTTCTTCTATCCCCATGGCCTTTTACTCTTTAAAATTAAATTAGAGCACTGTGACATGATTTGTTATTGGCAAATCTGTGTTGGATGATGCTTATCTTCTTATTTTCCAGGTATGCTCCAGCATTTTTCTGGATTTTGAGGGTAAGCTGACTGTTGTACAGTTCTCCTGTTCTTTTTTCTCTCACCTCTCCCGCCTTTTAAAGATAGCCAATACATCAGTCTTCTGGTATCACCACAGCCCATCTGTGAATTCAGAGATACCATTAATAATTCTGAGATTACAGTTTTTCAAGGACTGCAAGATTAAGTCAGCCCCAGCCAATTTCAAAATCTCTAACTTATCTAAACATTATTTAACCTGATTTTACGCTAATCTGTGCTGAAATATTTCTTTTTCTTAGTATTAATTTCGTAAACTCTTATTCACTGTTTACTTTTTACTGAATATTGGTGAAATAGACATTAATTCATAGAATCATAGAAGCATAGAATCCCAGAATGTTAAGGGGTTGGAATGGACCTTAAGGATCATTTAGTCCAAACCCCTGAGCAGGGCAAACCTTTCATTTGCTCTTCCTCACATTAATAATGGGCTTAAGGACTATTTCTTGTTGTCCCTGATGTCTCTTGCTGGCTACCTTTTTAATTTTAATTTTCCCTTATGTATTTGAGCTATTCCTTTGTGATGATTTTCAGTAATCTTAACATTATCATTCTTCTGATTTATGACTTAGTAAATAAATTGCATTTCTTGTGCTCTTTCTAGGATAGTACATTTCTGTCTTTTCTCTCCAATGAAAATCTGTCCATTCTCTGGTTTTACTGAAGTTTGAATGTAAGGTTTTTGAGTGGGTTTTTTTGGTTGTAGTTGATTTGTTGGGGTTTATTTTGTGTATGTTTGTTTTGTTACCAGCTTCTTTTATAGCAAACAGCTCATTAAAGTCTTGGCCATGGGAGTCAGAACTCTCTTGGCAGTATCACCCAAAGAGCTGAGGGTTTATGGCCTTGGTGTGGGGCTTATGAAGCTGCAGAGACAGGCAGAAGTGGCCACACAGCACTTTGCATTGCTCTGCAGCTGGGGTTGCTGGAAGAGCCTGTAGTACCAGATAAGGGTGTTCAGACTGTGCTATCTGCCTGACTGGCTAAGACTTGTATAAAGTGTTCAGTCTGAATTTGCAATTCCCTGGCTATTCATCATTTTTTCCAAGGGTCATGAAGAAGATATCATTGAGCTGGCAGTGCTGAGCCTAGGATGCATCAGGGAGTTCACTATACCAGGAACTCGGCCATAAGTCTGCTTTACACATCTGGAACAACGGAAATGCCCTTAATTGATGCTATAAACTAGCTCATGATGACATTTCCTGCCAGTTCTGTGTATCATAGAGGATATGCATGCACTGAAAAGTCTTAAATAATTTCTGAGCTGGAACAGAAAATCAATCTATTTAAATATGTTGTTAAGAGTAAAAGGTTCATTGAAAACTGCCTTGTACTTTCAGGAGTAGAGAGTCAATGGTGTGTATAGAAATATCCTTCACAAGGTTTCTTCCCATATGTTTTGTTTGAGATGCTTCTGGGGCAAGTTGAGAGTGGCCAGTTCCCCTCACTGCATCGTTTTCTAGACTTACATCAGCAGCAGGTTTCAGTCAGGCTAAAGATCAAAGGCTTTGATCTCCAGTCATCTCAGCATAACTAAAGGAAGCCACATCTGGAGAATTTATCTAATTCTGCAAGCTATAAATACGTATGGTTTTGGTACTATGTGATTAATCAAAAGGCTGAAAGAGAATACGTGTGCCAACCTGCAAAGGTTGGATTGTACTGTAGGAACTGATGAAATACCTTCTGATGCCTATTTCTGTGTCTAAGTAAACCACTCAGTGGTTTAGCACTTTGTTGGTGAACTCAGTGCTGAGGACACAAGCCTTCCAGAGTCCTTAAGAATTAAGTCACTTATTTCTAAACAAATGTAAGTCTACTACAGGGGAATAGCCCAGAGACTTTCCTTGCAAGATTTTGAATCAGTCCACTCTGAAGACAGGGGCCTCAGGATAAAATTTGGATCTAGGTCTGAATCTTGAATTTTTCGTTCTCAAAATCTGGATCAGCTTAAAGTGCCTGGATTGCATCTCTGATTTTTCCCATTTGCTCAAAATCAGCCATAAACGGCACCAAGTTTAATTTAATCAGGCAGCACTTAAAATACGTAATCAGGCTCCAGTGGTGACTCCCTGCTTCAGCCTCTGAAATACAACTGATTTGTGCGCAGAAACGCGACACAATCGGAACTCCTGATTAGCTGACTACACCACTTGTGTGATTATTTTTAAGCTTATGTACTTTTGCTGCAGGTTTTTCAAGAGTGCATGGCTGCTTTATTTGAAGGCGGCACCTAAATGCTCGTGGCAGATCTACAGATACTGGAGTGGCTGAAGGATGTGTTCACGGGTCAATGGCTGAGAAACAGAGGGGTTTGCAGATACCACACCTGATTGGGAACCAACCCCAAAATTTCTGAAGACAAAATGGAAAGATGAGTAATGAGAATCCCCCAAAAATACTCCCAAACAAACAAGCATCGTGCCCTACACCCACCTGTGCTGCTGCTGTTTTTCCTTGCAGGGCCCCTTGCTAAGGAATCTCCATGTCTTTTACCTGCCAGACCCAAGACCTAACTGCAAAAAATACCAAAGCTCAGAGAAAGACTTTTCTTTGTAGTCATCTTCATTTCTCTCCTTTAAAACTCCTTTACCACAGGTAGGGGGGAAAGATCTGTAATGAAAGGCAAATATTGAGGAGCAGCCCAGGACAGCTCTCAGTTTCCCAGCAACACAGACGCTCTGATCATGACTATTATGATTTCACCTTTTAGAGAATCTCCTGTCTATGGCTAATTTTACATAATGGGCTTTATTAATATTAATTACGTCTCAAATTCATGTGTGATGTAGCTAAGTCATACAGTTTTGAAGCAAGCCCCAGAAAAGTTACATGATTGTGAAAGGCATGAAGATTGTAGGGAAGTCAGAAGTACTCCCCTTTCCTAACACCCTCATCTTTGGAATCAAACCCAACCCTGCCTCCTCTCCAGCTGCAAGGATGGCTGCTCATGTTTTCCCAAGGAATGATTAGGCTCTGTAGCTTCTCACAGCATTCTTCACCTGGCACAAACAACCATCCAAAGCTGAGCAGTACCTCCAAATCAGAAGAAATGGAAGAAATAGTATCGTGCTGTAAATACAGCATGAAAAGTCATGTCTGGGAGACAGTCTCACCATACTTTTAAGCTTCTCCATGTTTTATAGAACAATTTCAGAGTGGGACTGACTCATTTACAAAGGAAACCACTTCTCTCTTCAGAAGCACTTGAGAGAGGCTTGTTTCACTGATCTTGTTCCTGCCAAATACTTGCTACAGTGAAATACTGAGAACCACGCTTACTCATCAGAGGACCATCCTCTTGGGAAAGTGTCTCCTTACTTTGCCGTATTTAAAGTAGGATACTCACAGATCTCTAATTGGAATTTTGTTGACTAAGTATTTTTCTTGACCGTTCATGCCCATCACTGGGTAATGGAAATTTGATTACTGATGGTTTGCACCAGAAGAAAATAAATTTAGTGCTTTCAACTGGTATGTGTACATGGAGTCTGTCCATACCACTTTTTTCTTTACCTGGCTTAGAGTAATTAATTATTATTAAACCTTGTGTGCTGAGTTTGGGCAACCACTTTCAGCAGAAGAGAATTCTGGATGGTGAAAGCACCATTTAAAACCTGGTCTCCAGGGTTTATTTCACCAGATTTTTGCATGCTTGACTGACCAAGTTTGCAGTGTGAAACCCAGGGGCAACACAGAATGTTCAGTTTTGCACTGGTTTTGGAAAAAAGGAAATGAATCTTAATACCCTAAAATTTATCCCCAGGATTGCAAAGAAGAGAGTACTTTTATTGTAAAGAGTGTTCAATAATTAGTAATGTGAACCACTGGAGAATCATTCCAGCAGTAGCAGTTAAATATTCTGTACAGGGGCAAGTGAACATGATGAAAAGGCTGCAGCTACAGATGTACCTCCCTAAATGCACTTCCTTTGCAGGACAGAGTCACCAGACCGAAGACAAAAGAAAGCCACAAGGCAGCCAAAAATAAAGAAAACTGGCCCATGTATGTGGATGCGTTGGTGAACAGGGTCACACAACCTGCTGTTCTCCAGCCTGGGTGTGTAAATCCCCACTGTAAACCCTGGAGGGTAAAGGAAAACCATCCTTTCACTGAATATAACCTGAAAGGCAGCTTTTATGGATACCTCTGTATTGGTGTCTTATTGAGGCCAGACATAAAGCGAGCTCTGAGGCTGTGAGCAGCTCTGGCTCCTGATGGGTGTGGAGAGGTCAGTGTCCCAGCTCCTGCATCCCAGGAAGATCTCCCACCCAAGATGCCTGCGCTGACTTATACAATCTTAATTGGTTGGAAATGGCCAAAGGAGGCCTCTGCTCTTGGAATGTTCTGACTTCATGTGGTTGCTTCTCATAAAGGGTGAACTCTTTCTTCTTTCTTCTTTCTTCTTTCTTCTTTCTTCTTTCTTCTTTCTTCTTTCTTCTTTCTTCTTTCTTCTTTCTTCTTTCTTCTTTCTTCTTTCTTCTTTCTTCTCATAAAGTGTGAAGTGTCTGCTCTGATCCCTGTGCCTATTGCCAGCAAAACCTGACCAGCGTGAAACACCAGCCAGAGGGATTTTGGTAGAATTTAGAAGCTCTGAGCTGGGCTTGGTATTTCATTTGTGTGTGCTCATCCATCATGGTTAATTCCTCAAGCAGCTCTACAGTCCACAAGTGCCAAGACATTGCTCCCAGGAAGCAAAAAATCCTCGTAGTGGTGAAACTCTAAATGGCTATTTTATTTAGTATTTAAAGACCACTTTTCCTTTTATGCAGGTTAGTACCCTCAAAACCCCTCTGATCAGTACTGGAGGGCTTATGACCAACATAAACCCGGGAGCTGCTGTGAATGGGTCTCTGCCAACACGGTTTCTGTGCACGGGTATTACTGCTCAGGAATGAGACTCCACATTCCAGCTGCTGTAAGACTGCTGGATACTCAAAGCCACCCTCACTCGAGCTCTGAGTCAAGGGTACTTGAGTTTCTAGTTTAACCCTTGAGGAATAAAGCCCAAGCGGGCGCGCTGCGCACAGGGCTCTCGGAGGATGGCAGAAGGGATCACGAGGCATTTACTCACCCACAGGCTGAGTGTGCACACAGATTTAAGTGGCATATTCAACATCTCCAGGCAGTTCTGAGCCCTTCAGAACCCACATCATCACTTGGCTTCTGCTTTAATTTTGTCATTTGCCTCTTGGCCTCCCGGGGCATGGGCTGCTTTGTGATTCCTGCGCGCAATGTGTTTGTAACCACTCCTCCCATCACCAGATATGTCCCCTCTTCACAGCCCTTAAGTACACATCTGCCTTTACTCCTTTCTGCTGGCACTTTTTCACTGCTGTTGGTCACTTGCAGAGCCCAGATTTCCTCTGCCTTCCGCCCAGGTCAGCATCCTCACCTCCCTCCAGCAGATCATTGCAGTAAGTGACACTGGCTTGTTCCTCTCAAAACTCTTTAAGCTCAGACCTGAAGCAGACAACATAAATTTTGAAACAAAGCTCTGAGTCTTTATACAGTGAGGCATTAAATAATACAGCAGCCTCATGAATTCAGGCAGAATTCATGACTTTGATACAGCTGAAATGTCCTAAGCCTTCACTTTATATTTCCACGCCTTGATGCCATAGGAAGCTGATGACTCTCCGAGGGCTTTGCTACAGAAGAAAGTTGTATTGCTGCAGAACTTAATGTGAATCCATAAACTGATACAGTTTGACTGGAGCAAGGACTGTGCCGACACTGATTTCCATATAAAGTGGCTTATTATGGGTTAGTCAAATGTAGTCCCAACCAAACCAGGAAAAATTGATATTAGCTTGTATTGATTGAAATTTAGAGATTAGTTGTAGCAGGTGGCTTTCTCCTGTAGATGATCTCTGAGCTGTGTGGCTGAGGACAGCACAGCGAGGTGCCAGCACAGGGAGCTCCATCTCCAGAGGGATTCTCCACCATCCCTGCAGTGCCTTGTCCTGTGCTCCAAACGCTGGTCCCTTCCCTGGTACGTGGCTGTTTGGTTGGTGCGGAGGTGCTCATACTGTACCCCAACATCTGCCTTTACAGAGCTGCAGTGGTTTTACCTTCACCCTACACACCTCGATGGGAAAAAAGATTGTACAGAACAGTGTTCAACTGTTCGGTGGAGGGAGCAGATAAGAAGCTACCCTTTCTCTAATTTTAGTGACCTTTTCATTAGTTGATACCTATCCGCTTCAGAGTCCTCAGATTCATCAATAAATGTAATTTTAAAAGCTCCGGGTACCATACAGAGCTGTGGGTCTGTGCTGTTAGACAATCACACAGTAAACAAATGACTTTGCTTCAGTAAAAAACTCTGAGTTGAAATTTTCTATTCTATCTTTTGCTACAGAAACAACACCTCGGATCTAGGTAGTGGCTAACACAAAGAACAGTGGGTGAGGAGATCCCAATTTGAATGTGTTTCCCTGGTTATTTTAGGGACTTGTTGAGTAACAGTGTGAGGAGAACCCACTCCATTCCCTGTGTGTGTTTGGAGTCTGCGCTGTGATTAGTGGTACTTCACAGCCCGTCTGTGAAGCATTCTGCAAAGTTTTCAGACTGAACAAGTCACAGAATTGTACACATTTCCATAATTATGCATGTGTATGCTGATGAATTTTTATTAATTGAGTAGCCAGCCGGGAAATTCCAGTCCTAGTAATAAGTCCTAATATGTACAGGCCACATATCAGCTAAGAATGACTTAAGATACATCTCAGGGATGTGCTGTCACCTGGTGTTGACACCTGCAGAAAAGACATTTGTACAAAGCAGAGGTTTTGGGAGGACAGATCCATCAAGGCAAGACACAAGGAAGCCCTTTGCCCCAGCACCAGAGCGGGAACAAATGGAAATAATTATTCTGGAGAGTGAGTAACTGAAATTCCTTTTACAAGGACTGTTTTAGCCATAAGCTAGTGAAGAGATGAAAAACTGCCATCAGAATGAAAAGTGCTAGAAGCAGCAGAAACACATGCAACAGCAAGGTTAGCAATTGGGTACGAAAAGGAGAAAAAACTCTGTAGAATCTTCGCTCTCAGCAAAAATTGAAGGCAAAACCCAACAGATTCTGTTTAAAGAAATCGTTTACAGCGATTTTCTTTACTCCCAAGTTAAAGCGTGCATGTTCTCATTCCAGCTGAATAAGGGAGCCTTTTTGCTGATGCAGAACACATCTTACTAGTTCATTTTCAGTACAATGCACAGAGAATTAAGTGCACAATTCCTGGTAACAAGAATGGAGATTGCACACGTCTCCTTCCTTCCTGCACATCACAGAATAAATAACTGGGAGTGTAGGGCAGAGAACGCCAGACACATCACTCTGGCTTTGGTTAACAGGAATCAGAGGGCTACAGCTAAAATCTACCCTAAAACAGAGGGAATATTTCTCTGTATAGCAATTCTTCCTATCTACCATCTACAAGAGCAATGACCAGCCGTAATATGCAGCAGCTGAATACAAATCAGGCTGCGAGCTCTGTGCTGTGCAAAACCATCAGAAATAAATGCCTGAATTTTACCTTCTCAGGAAATCATGTCAACATCAGCACAGCCAGGTCTTGCTTCCTGTATAATCTCAATCATGGCACAATTCAACTCTGATGGGCTTTTGTAAATATGGGACTGACCTTTATAAGCATGTGACATGGGCTTCGCTGGCTTCAATATCCGCCTGATCCGCCGAGGTGATGAGCTCCTTCCGCGCTCATTGAGCTCATCGGGATTTAGCGGTGTGCAGGCTCTGAGCTGGGCCCTAAGCACTCGGTTCAGCATCTGTGAAACAGGGATGACATTGATCCTGGACTTGGATGGGTCTAAGCCAGAGCAGAAGCAGAGCTACATTCAGTCACTTAGCGGGGGAAAAAAGAAGTGTTTTTTTTCTTGCGACCAGAAAGGCAGAAAATGTCTAATTAGAGCAGGTCCAAAGGAGGGCCATGAAGATGCTTTGAGGGCTGGAGCACCTCTCCTATGAAGACAGGTTGAGAGAATTGGGGTTGTTCAGCCTGGAGAAGAGAAGGCTCCAGGGAGACGTTACAGCACCTTCCAGTGCCTAAAAGGAGCTTATAAAAGGGAGGGAGAGGGATTTTTTATACTGGCAGACAGTGACAGAACAAGGGGGAACAGTTTTAACTGAAAGAGGAGAGATTTAGATTAGATATTAGGAAGAAATTCTTCCCTGTGGGGGTGGTGAGGCCCTGGCACAGGTTTCCCAGAAAAGCTGTGGCTGCTCCATCCCTGGGAGTGTTCAAAACCATGTTGGATGGGGCTTGGAGCAACCTGGTCTAGAGGAGGGTGTCCCTGCCCATGGCAGGGGGGTTGCAATGAGATGATCTTTAAGAGCCCTGCCAAACCAAATTGTTTTATGATTCTACGAGTATTGAGAAAATACTTTATGACAAAACTTCCAACGTACTTGTAGGATGATTGTGTCTGTTGGTTTATAGCTTCATCTAACTGAATGTTCTCAAGAAAAAAGAAAAAGTCTCCCTGATTGGACTGAAAGTGCTGGACCCTTCTCTGGAACTGGGAGTAGCTAGGACAGGGTGGCTGTCACCTTTAGTATTAAAGCCTTCCCCTCCCTGGAGCAGAGGGGGTATGGCCAAACCACAGCCTGAAAATGGCCCAAACTACTCTTTAGCCCTGTCCAAGACACAAATGGTCTGGGAAAATGCCACAGCTACAGCCCATGGTCTCCAAGAAATGATTGTGAGGCTTCCAGCTGAAACTCTGAGCTCAGTCTGTCCTTTTTTTTTTTTAGGAAATCACTAAAACATGACACCCTTTTACCAAATAACTTAAACAAACACAATCTCTTTGGTTTTGATTGAAGGTGATGGGGATATTAGATACAACTGGATTTTGTAATCATCAATGTCTCCTCTGGAGAGAAGGTTACTGGATTTAAGTACTCTAACTCTAGTTTCCAGAACTGGCTGAGAAGAGAGTCTTCCTGTAAATAAACTGGAATAATTAATTCCTGAATGGTACGCTATCATAACCATGGAACAATCTGAGTTGGAAGACACCTGTTAAAGGTCATCCAGTCCAACCCCCCTGCAATGAGCAGGGACATCAATGACATCAGGTTGCTCAGAGCCCTGTCCAAATCGGCCTTGAATGTTTCAATGGACCCACCACCTCTCTGGGCAACCTGTGCTAGTGTTTTACCACCCTCATTGTAAAAACCAGCTTCTTTATATTTAATCCAAATTGGCCCTCCTTCAGTTTAAAATAATGAGAGGAGGCTGCTCTTGGTGTAGAGGATACACAGCATCATTTCATTCTTTCCCTGTAAAAACAAAGCACACCAAGGAACAGAAAGATAAAATTCAGCAGTGAATTGCTAAAACGTGCTGTATTTCAGGCTCTCATCAAAAGCTGCTGCTGTGGCATGCCCACGTGTTCATACAACGAGGGCACCCTGAGACTCTGCCAGCTACAAATTGTGTTTTGCTTGCAGCTCTGACGAGGAATCATTTTCGTAGCGAAGCGAAGAGTGGCCCTGCCTGGAGTTCCTGTCTCTGAGCCTCCTCGTGCATCTATAAATAGCAAATCATCAGCTCACCTCCTCTGAGCTCATCACACCCTCCTGCCTTCCCCTCCTGCCTGCTTGTTGAAGCTGTCACCGTGACTCAGATCTCCCCTATCAGATTCCCTGTGCAGGGAGATTCCCCATACATTATATGGCATCGGGAAGCTATTAAGCTCCTTAGGTTTATATCACCTAAGCTGCTTAGGTTTCTATCACCAGCAGTGATATGATGTTGAAGAACCTGACATTTCAAGCAGTTTAATTACAATTTAAGGTCTCAGAGCTCCTAAACACTTAAGTTAACAGAGAGGGTCTGCATCATTTTGACAACAACACTGAGTGAAAATAAAGTGTCAAAATCTCAGACGAATGTCATACACAAAATCAAGGACAAACATAAGCTATGACCGTGTAGGACTGCAGCATTTCACAGATCCTCCTGCAGAATTCCCTAAGATACCAGGCATCAATCTCTTTCCCTTACATCCAGCCCCCCGATCAACAAAAATATTATTATTTACACTCTAAAGCAAAATTGTCTGTTATTCTTTGCTTAAGAAATGCACAGATGAAAAAAGATATTTCTCATTTTAATCTACTTAACTTTCAGAGTTTATAATTGCTGAAATGACTGTAATGTCAATCTAATCTTGCTTTCAACCCCCTGTAATGGCAATTACTCATGTATTCATCAAAGTATGGGATTGTTTGCACTAGAAATCTCCAGATAACCTGCTTACTCAGTGACGCTAGAGATATCTGTCAGGCCCTAATACTTCATTTCCTGAATAAATGTTTCATAGACTCCATACTCAGAATGTGAAAAGAGTAAAATATTCTTTTGATCATTCGTTTGAAATATTTGCTTCATCCTTTAAAAATGAATGTAACCCAGCATGCAGTGAACAGTGAGACAGTTAAGCTTGATCAATTAATATACAGAGGTTTAATAACATTTTGTGGTCTTTTAAGTGATGTAATCCCAAAGACTTTCACTCTTCTCCTGTATACATCTGACTTCTCTTTTGCCAGGTTTAAGGATGAAATGTCGCTGAAGATGCTGCCCAAACATTCCATTCGAGCTGCGTGTGGATGCCAGAGCCAGCTCAGACACTCAGTGTCTGTGCAGCTCCACCCTTGAGGTCCAGGGCAGATACGGAGATTTTAACAGTTTGACTCAATGATTTTAAAGGTCTTTTCCAACTTAAGTGATTCTATGATTCTGTTCTATGGCTGTACCTGTACATGCCCAACACTTTACCTACTAATATTGCAGTGAGTCTTGCCCTGCCTGTACCAAATTCAGAAACAAGAAATCTTGTGATTGACCCAGAGGAACGGTTTCTCATAAAATAAAAATCCTAGAGAACTGTGTATTTGTTAATGTAACCCACAGAGGAATGCTGTGACATGAATACCTACAAAATAGCAAGGAAGGTGTAATTGCAAGGGCTGTGAGTCCATCCTTTTTTAGATGGATGTGCACCAGTACAGCTGGAGAGCCAGGCTGCTCTTCGTGTTGACCCTCATAACTCTCACCTGCTTGGTAAGCAAATACAGTTTGCAGGAAAGAACAGAAACAAGCAGCAATTTAACTTGTGGTGCTTTACAATACTTTTAGAAATGCAGAACTGCAGAAAACCAGAGGCGGAGATCACCCGGTCTATGAAAATTGTATTGTGTAACCTGCTTTTGGAGCTGAAATACACACACTGAGGACAATTTGGCTTTCTGCTTCAGGTGTGCATATTTTTTTAGGAAATATATAAATTGCCAAGCTTAACTATTGATTTATTACAATGTTTGATAATTGGTTAGCAAAAAGAGACCAGTAGTTCTCTTGGCACTAATCATGATTTTGTTGTTTTCTTCCCTTCTGTGCCTGACTGTTCCCTCTCATCACTTGCCTTACATCTGTGCTGGAAGCCCTTTGGAGTAAAGACAAGGCACTGGATTTGTTTGTGTAGAGCCCATGGAGGCTCCTTGCCATGACCAGGAGTCTGAGACACTGTAATAATTCAAATAATAATATGCCAACATAATCCAATGTCATGTATTGAGAACCTGTTTCTGCTCTGCTTTAAGACACCAATAAATAAGGATTTTCCTTGTGGTGTCACTTATTTTGTTATGTATTTTTATCAAGGGAGCCAGTTGCAACAAGTAGAACCCTGAGATGGTTAAAGCTTATTTCAAGTTAATTTAAAATAATGCTCTCTTGACTCATCCATCTCTACAAAGAAAGCAGCAAGCAATCCCGGGCATTCAAAGCATAACAACATTCAGATGTGTCTAGACATAAATAGCAACTTCTAAACCAGGAATTTGCCTCTGGAGCCTTTTCAGTAGGTCCTCAAATAGAAAATATTTAAAGGGCGATCATGATAGTATAATTTCTCTTTGTTTGAGGCAAGGATGGAGTGAATGTGTCATAAGGCACTAAGAAAGAACAAGAAGAATCTCAGTGAGACAAAATGAAAGGACTTCATTATAGACAAGACCCTCCAGTTAAATCAATCATAAATCTGTTGACTTCAGTAGCCAAGGATTTAATGACACAGCTTCAACCAAAACCACTTTTTAGCACCGTATTGTACAATCTGGGGCCTCAATTTTATTTATTTCTCTAAGTTTATACCCCAGAACTTCAGGATCTGGCCATGTGCCTGCAGCAGAGCCCCCCCTTGAAGCCATGGCTGGAGCAGGGCTCATCAGGGGCTTCCAACAACCCTTTGAGCAACATCCCAAACTTCCAGCATGGGAAAACTCTTTCTAAAAATGAGTCTACCTGGGATTTCTTTGAGTATTAGTAAATAATTGGAATTTCAGTGCTAACAAGTTGGTGTTTCCACGAATTGACATTAAAAGTGTCCTTAAGAATAGGTGGCACAGAACCCACGAGAGAGATGCACTGACACCACCTGCAAACAGCAGCACCTGTACCTCTGACCTCTCCCAAGCAGGAGACGTGGGAGACTGAAACTCTCCTCACATTCCAGATTGCAGGGAGACACCAGCAGCGAGTGAAAGGAGAGCTCTGCCTTTGCCTCATGGGTTATCACCCCGGAGCAACACACCCCCTTACCCACAAACACAGCAAGCTTGAAGCAGATGAATCACAACAAAAATACCTAACATTTCACTGAAAATACCTAAAATTTAATTGTGCTATTTCTTTATACAGAAGAGGAAGCACACAAACAAAACTGGGAACAACAAATGAAGTTCTCCAGTCCAGTCCTTTCCCCACTTAATAAAGGGCATGCTTTGCTACCACTTAATTCAATGGAAAAATTCCTTTAGGTCTCCATGGGAACAGCATTGGGTCTATAATACTTAACTATAAGTACCAAATTCTATAAGCTTTGGCTGAAACTTTTTAGTGTCCTTTTAAAGATCTCTGTGGATAAAGAACTTCAGGCTCTGGAGTCAATGAAGTCAATGAAGCAGCTTTCACAGGCATCAAAAGTTCACTTTCAAACTTTTCTACAAAATACTTACTGGAATTTGGGGGAAGCGAGCACAAAGAAAACACTGTAATAACTAACACAATGACCCTTTCAACAAGGCAGGCGAGCAGCCTTCTTAATGAAATTGGACTTAACGTACGTTTGGACCAGACAGTGAAAGAAAATCTCTCACCAGCACATCACAAGGCCAATAATGTGTAAACAGATAATAGCAAGAGCTGTGTGGTTCATAATTAATTCAGAGGAGATGGCATTTCTGCCTTCTTCCCACTTTGGTCAGTCACTGAAGACAATTTGCCTCTGCCTGTGTGAAGTATCATATTTCAGAATGAAATCCTTCAAGTCCCATCATGATAGCACTAACATGAAGTAATAAAATAACAATATTTATATTTACTGGACATTGCAGTTGTGTGGCATAATTCTAGACAAACTCCTGAACCCATAATCTTATATTCTTACCCAAATTAATTTCAAAATAAACAGAAATATAAATAAAGATTATTTATAGAAAAAATAACTGGTGACGATAATGAACAGTGTAATTAATAATCTAATGCCAAGACTGAGCAGTTCAAAGTTCAACACGGCTTTGAAAACAATGTGAATGTGTTCACTGATTTTTGCAAGCAGAGGTTTATCTAGGATAAAAACCTTTGTGGGTCTCAGATGATTGGGGTGACCTTTCTCAGACCAACTCATTCCCTGATGAATACGTGTTTAGGTCCCCCTTTGTGCCTGAGGTTGTTGCTGTGCCAGGTAGAGCCTCTGCTTAGGCTGCAGAATCCTCCCCAGCTTGGTGGCTCCCAGCTCAGCCCATGGTATGTGTACCAAATTGGCAGCTGTCAAAATTATTCAGCTTAGAAATGCATCAGACACGGCAGTTAATGACCCAAACTGAAAAACAAGGGACGAAACACAAGGTCTTTTCAGTTCTAGGGGCTGAGGGCTGAATACCCTGTGCTACAGGTGGAAGCTTGGGCAGGGACATCTGCCCACCTTCACCACTATCAGCCTCTACAGCCAAGTCTCTGTTATCAGTGCCATCAAACCATAAGTCTGCCTTCTTATGGTAGATTGACCCAGCTCTGGCACTTGTTTAAGGGCAAAAACAATTTATTTTATGACCTCACTGAACTCCTGATTGAAACATTGACATACTGGGATTTTAAAACAAACTTTCTTCGAGTAATGTTTGCACAAGCTCAGAAAATCCCACGCTACGTGCTTTGACCACATCACGAAAAAGGCTTCATTCTGGATGCTGAACAACATCCCCTGTTTGAGCGGAGCATGTTTGCTTTCTGGCAGGATACACCTTTCACACAGACCACAGCAGACACAAACATTAGGAATGGATTCACACAGTCATGGAGGCTGAACATTACCGTTAGTGAGACAGTACCAAATACAGAAGACACCCTGTCTTAAAAATCTTTATTTTCACTGCAGAAGCAGAGGATAATGACAAGAAACCTTTAGGGAATATCACAATTTCCATAGCTTGTGATGCTAATTACAGTCATTATCAGAGTCCAAAAAGTTCTGCCTATTTTTTGTTTTCTGCTCATGGTGGCTGGGCTGTGAGATGAACTCAAGGTGCAGTAACAATGGTAACCAAAAAAACTCCTCAAATCTTAAAGCCCATTTATTTTCAAACACTACTACCTACCTAACTAAAGTTTCTATAATAGCTCAAAAAGCCCTCTCCTATGTACATACACACATATAATCCAAGATACAGTATTTTCTAAAAGACTCATATCCTTTGAATGCACAACAAAAGCAGAGCAGCGTCCTGTTAATGGGTTTTGTTCATTGATTCTACATATTTAATTTTTTTTAGCTCCTTTTCCCCTCACCTCTTTCACCATCATTAATATGAAGAGATTTCCAGAGATTAACTGTTCAGAGTTCAACAAAACTGTCCACTTGCCTGCAATAATACATAATTCTTGGTTGGTCTTCTAGTTTTGGACTGGTTTTATCCCAAACACTTTAATGAAATAAAAAGAATGTCTCCTAAACCATTCACTGCTCTGGCTACATGGTGTTCATATGGCCCATGAGGCTGGATCCAAAGGTTTATACCAGTTTTCACTTCTAAGGGCGTCAGGTGTGCTGAGCAGGGTCTGTGATCCACTGCTGGCACAATGACACAGGACACACACATTCTGTACTCGGCTAAAGCTCTTCCATTAGAAAGATTAACAAAAGCAGGGAGAGGAGGTCAGATAATTCTTTTAATACCTAAACAACAAATTAAACAGAGTGCTGGAGCTGGCACTGCTCACACACAAATGCTGCCCACTCCCCCAGAGTCTCTGGTCACTGTTTCCCACTCACAGTCCAACCAGCCACTCACCATGGAGCCCCATCCAAAGCGGAGGTGGAGAACCTGCCTTGCCAACTCACACATTACAGCAGATTGCCTGCTGATTACACCTTTCCTCTTCCAGAAAACAACTCCAAACAAATAAGGCATAGTATTTGCCTGGGATGGATTCCACAAACAGTAAAAAGCTCAAATAAAAACACAGGGTGGGAAGTCTGGCTGGAGCAGAAGGCTCTTTCTCTCCTGGTGCATTTTTATATACATCAAAAGCTACTCTCACAGGCCCTTGACATGTTAAATGTGAAGTATTTAACTGTCTACATTATCCTATCTATTTTATTTTGAATATCTCAATGCCTCTGTAGTGAGCAGGGAATCTTCCTTTTTTCCTGTAAGTTTTTTATGAGGCACCTCCTAATCTCTAAATATTTAAAGCTTTATTTGTTTGACACATTGAATTAATTGACTATTAATACAAAACCTCCCACAAAGAAGCTGCAGATCCAGTACCTCAAGCTGTGATTTCTTCACTTCTCACAGCCTAAGGCCTTGATTCTGCAATTACACACATTTATCTGTACTGTGGTGAAGAATCCCAATGGGACGACTCACACTAGTGAAGTTAATCACATTTGTGAAGATCCAAGTCCTGTAGTTCAGGCTTGGGACTGCATTTGGATGAGACATCTTCAGGGAACTGAGATCTGAAGAAAGCAGCACGAGCAGTGCAGTGTCTGATGTTTCTTATGAATAATGTTAGTATGATAAACCTGAAGGCAAAGGTGTTCTTGTACCTGAAACTCAAACTGGGGAATGCCCAGGAATGGTTCATGCCCACAGCCCGGCCGATGGCTTCCTGACTGACAAAAAACCACTGCAGACCTGGATGCCTCTGTTTGCCCCTGTAAAATCAGGTGAATGACAAGGATATACAGGACAAAAACTCTGGGGTGAATAATTTAAAGACATCTCCACTGTGATTTTCAATCTTTATATGGAATCTAATGGAAGTGATTATGAACTGTTTAATTATCAGTGAATGAAAGCCCCATGAGAAGTTACAAATCCAAAACTGTGAACCCATCAGTCCTTCCTTAATTAATCCCACTGTCCTAGCAAGCTTAGAACATTACATCAGCTAATAAATTAAAAATCAAGCATCCCAGTACACTATTTAAGAAGGTAACTGTGCCATAAAGTTTATTGTGACTACTGAGTGCTCTTGTGAATCACTGCACTTGAACCTTTTTGCCTTTAATTGTCATCAGACTCCTGTTCTTTGTAGCATAGAGGGAAAGGACTTTTATTTGTCCATTACCCACACTCCTGACCTGTTGTTTCAGCATCGACACACAGCTTTGGGGCAGCCCAAAGGGCTCAGCCTGGGGACCACATGGTCCCAAAAGGAGGGTGGTGGGAGCAGGGAGCACTCAGGAACCCACAGGCCAGAAGAGTCAGTGCCTCTAAACCCAATGAAGATGCTGAACATGGGCATGTGAAGGCTCCAAGAGGAATCTGTGGCCCTGAGCAGCATCAGTGAGTGCTGACAGCTCACATTGGTCAGGCCAAGCAGGGTATTGCATCCTTTATACCATCACCTCTGGCCTGCTTCCTTCTGCCTGGTAATAAACTGTTTTTCTAGCAGGTTTTAGCAGATTTAAACCTATGCTCTGTGATAATTTTTAATGTGTATTGGTGGAGGGCTCACAGAAGTCATCCTTTACCCCCCAGCTCCTGGGGATGCACCGTGCAGCCAGGCTCGTGCCTGCAGAAACACTGGTTCCTCTATGACAGTGGCTCCCCACGGGCCAGCATGGAGGCTGGATTCTCACCATTCTCACAGTCCCGTCGAGCCTGCAGTCATCACACAGCCTTAACGTGGGAAATCTGGTGAGCAAGGGAATGCTCCTCCCCACCACACCCTGGGATACAGCAACACACCTCTGTCTGAGGGACAGCAGGACATTTTCCAGCCAGACTTTACTAAGTGTCGGCTCCCAGTTCTGCCCTCCAGAGAGAATGCTCTTAGACACCTTCAGCTACACCTGGCCCTGAACAGTGTCGGTCCCAGCACAGGCCATTTGCACTTCTCATCACTTAATTAAACCCCCCCCTTCTGCTCCAATTTTGTTTCTCACACATCCACTGCCTCCATCCCAGAGACACA
The DNA here is from genome assembly GCA_014706295.1 of Lycocorax pyrrhopterus obiensis. Classification (NCBI taxonomy): domain Eukaryota; kingdom Metazoa; phylum Chordata; class Aves; order Passeriformes; family Paradisaeidae; genus Lycocorax; species Lycocorax pyrrhopterus. The sequence goes on from JACSVZ010000018.1 coordinate 17,294,437, forward strand.
AAAATATGTTCTGAGTGTCATCAATCTATAACTGGGCCAAACTGTTCAGGAATAATCAAATTAATGTGAACACTAATGAACAGCAAATCTCAGCTCATGCACAGGTCAAAGGAACAAAAATACTGAAACAGGAGGCAAATTAAAAACAAAAGTTCAAAGTTTAGATTAATTCTTAGAAGGAGGAAGCTTTTCCATATTATATTTATGAACAAAATGATGCTGGTTTAAGCCACACAGCACCACTTCGCCAGTGCTACTGTAACTTCACCACAGCCAAAAGCAAATTGGATACTGTGGAGTTTCTGTTAATAATCAGATGTAGATTGAAAAATTCTTAAACACAAATTCAGCAATTCAAGGAAAGCAAACTGCCTTAATGAGGGCATAGTTATTACATAGCATTGATTTTCGAGCCTTTGCACACTAATTCTTATCCAAGGCAGATCAGTTTTACTCCACAAGGTACTAACAGAGTCTGGTTTGACAGTATTCTGAGTGCCATTTCTAAACTTGAGTGCTGCTCCTAGAAATTACACACCATTACAAGCAGGTGTGAGGTGTAAATTGATATTCTTGTTTCAGTGCATTGAAAGTAACTTTTAGTAATGACTGTTGCAAATAAATAACATTTTCTTTTCTAGGTGAAATAAATTTCCACTGCTTTTTAGGCACCACTGAGCTGTATTTCGGTATGAGATTTGGGGGGTTTAATACATATGTAATGCTGGCTGGAATTATGACAAAGGTGTTACAATTTTAATGCTGGAAGAAAAAAATGGCTTAATTCTTTACCATAGTCAGATAGCCAAGTTTACAGAATACAGTAAGAAATTACCACCACATTAACACTCAAAAAAACAAAGCTAAAGTTCTTTAAACTGTCAATTTAAGAATATGTGGAGCCTCTGTGCTACAGACGTGAGACTTGACCACATGGTACAGTCAAACTTTAAATAACTCCATTAAATCTGCAGACATGTTTTCTTCTGTTGGTGATTAATTTTTTCCCTACTCCCAAGGGAAACTAATGGGAAACCTCTTTAATTATTAGAAGATATTCAAAACTATATTACAGTATCATTATGTGAATATAGGACAGATTTAGATGATAACATTTTCCGAGTTGGTAAAATACAATATATCAGAAAAATAAAACTTACTAGAATACATTATCACCAAACCTGGTCATCCAGGTTATGTTTGCAACTCTGCTGCTGGTTTAAGGTGGGACTTTTAACAAAATAGTTACATCTGTTTCCCCATTTCTAATTGGCAGCTACCAAAACTTCTCTTCCTCATACAACTGAGGACACACAGAATCAAGTCAAGCTGTGGTGCAGAAGCAAAGACATCCCGTGAAGACAGTTGCATCATGGATTAACTTTTCTGTTTGTAAAATGCAGGGTATCAACAGCATGGACAAAAAATGAGCCCTTGGAAAAAAGACAGAGTGAGAGCAGAATGTCTTGCACTAAGGTTATGTATTTAACAGTTTTACATGAAATATTCATATATAAAAACTTTTTAAGTGCTTTTCTCCAATTTAAAAATCTAAAGAATTCAAAAATAAGGCATTCAATATTTGAAAAAGTACAGATTTACAAAATGTGTATATTCAGTCATGAAAACTCCACACCAACATTATACACTTGGAAAAAAAATACAAACAGGATATATTACAAATTTATGTAGCAATAACTTAGTTCATACCATGCAATAAAAAGGACGTTAATTGAGATACACAAGCTTTTAGCTTTCCCTAAACTGGAGGGCTTAATTTTGTTTGCAAATGAGTTTTTATGCAAATTCATAGAACGGTGGCACTTGAAATTTCTGGTAGCCTTTCTATTGAGAGTTAAATTGTACATGATGATTATGAGGATGGAGAGTAACACAGCAGCTGTTACGAATCATTCCAACTTTGTTCGACAATAGCTGAAACTCTTTTCTCATATTCCCGTTTGTTCTCCTGGTAAAGTTGTGCTGCCTGACTGTTTGCTGGACTGTTTGGATTGGGTTCATCAAGCAGAGACTGGAAAAAGGGGAAAACAATGTGAGACAAACCAATACATTTAAATCAGGAAAAAAATCAACTTACTTTCAAGTCAAATGCGTTTCAGAGGCAGAAATGACTCAGAATGGCCCAGTTGAAAAAAAACCCCAGTTAAACTCATTGTTAGGCACCCCTAATTATATTACTGAACCTCAAATTACACCCTGCATCAGTACTGCACACACTTGTAGCTTCACAAACCAGAGACAGTTTGTCTAGTCAGCACTATGGAGCTAATTGACTATTTGGTAATTATATTACTACGGTCATTCAGGACTAAAGAGGGGCTTAAGATGTCTCCTACAAAACATCACTGTTGAAAAATAAAAACAATCACACAGGAGCAAAGGAATTCTGCATTTCCCTTGTACCAGGCCATTTTTACTTATTCCAAGTAGTGCGTTTCAGCAATATTGTCCCTTCACAGGGCAAAGCTTCGTGGTAAAGTTACATGACTCAAACACTACGCAAATTTCTGCATCTGATATCCTGTCTTGAGTAAAAACAGTTAAAAATGAACACAAACCAGTAAATGCTTACCTGTGCAAAAATATACAATGGCAGTTTTGTAGCTCAGAATTAGTAATTATGTAGCATCTTTGCCTTTATTTGATCTAAAAAGTACTGTTTAGCTCATAAGGATTTGAAGTTTCCCTTGATACAAATACCTGGCTATCCCCATCACTGAGCTATGAATTCTGGAACACAGACCAACAATAACATCATTATTTGGTAAAATAGATGCAAAGTTACCTGAATCGAAGTTAAAATAGATGAAACATCATATGTTGGACTCCAGCGATTCTGAAGAATATCTAAACATATGCTGCCATCTGCGTACACTGTAAATACAACACAGATACCACTTAGAAACTGTCAGATTTATGGCACTGTTCAAGGCAGAGTTATTGTTCCAATTCAGTCTGCGCTTAGATTAATGCTTTAGGAAAGAGGGCAGCAGTTTGTCTCACCATCTTCTGTGGCTTGACACATACTTTGAAGATTTATTACTGAAATTAACAGAACATCTAAGAGGGAAAGAAGGAAGGTCTGAAGATTATGGCATTGGCACAGGAATGGGCAGGCGTGGTGTCCTGCTCCTCCAGTGTGACTGACCCATACTGCCAGAGTGGAGAGGCCTCCCAGAGAGCAGCAAGGCCTTCATCGCATGAGTGGAGCCACTCACAGCCATCACACACTGAACAGTGGCAGCTCCTGCCCCATTTTCACACACCCAACACTCACTATGAGAGGCACCAAGGCAGACTGTAGAAAATATGGAAAAGTGCCTGAAATCCTACTTCTGTCTGGATACCTATCAGTCTTCATAGAGCCCTTATGAACCTGAGACTCACTGCTCAAACTTCTACATGCTTGTCCTCCAGCTTGTTCCCAACAAATTACAAACCTCCTGGCAGAGACAAACTGGCCTGGACAGTATGTGAGGCGTTATTTCTGCAGAGGAGCAGCAGGCAGGGTTTGTGTTTTCTGCATGCATGAACTGAGCAAAACCTATCAGCGCTGGGGGAGGAAGCACGGTGCACTCTCATAGCTGCCCTCATCACTGATTTTGGGTCACAGGCCTCCTCTATGACCGAGCATCCTCATTTTCTTCCCTGTGCTAGTCCTGGTTGGCACAGAGCACCAGACGAAAGCAGGGACTTGGGTGAAACCTCACCTGGCAGGAATAAATAACACATGGCTCCATCAGTTCCCTGCAGCTCATGACGTGGCTGCACAGACACAGCTGCTGTTACATGGAAGGGGGCAGGAATCTGCAGCCAGAACTGCCTCTTTAAACCAACCTAAGTGCAGCTGCTGCTGAAAATACTCACAGGCTTTGCTACTGAGGCTACATATTGATTAGAAAGAGGCAGATAGCTGCTTCTTAATAGCATCATAACTCTTTAAGTTTTCATCAAGCAGTTGCTGTCCTAGACATCTACTTAGGAGATGGCAACAAAGAGAGATTAAGCATTCTGGAACTTCAGAGAACGCATGACCACACCGTAATATTTAATGAGTATTACAGCTAAATAAAGACGGTTTACTCACCATTTGGGTGGAACATTTTTGATAAAAATCTAACAGTTGGAGGCTTATTTGGATATTCTTCAGAAAATTCTATTACTAGTTTAAAAGTACCTGTCCAAACAAAGATAAATACAATCAGATAACTAACAACAAAAGAACACACCCAGGAACATAGACAGCAAATTAATTTATGTGCTCCATGATCAATATTTCTCCTCACCATTATATAAACAAACAACACTGAATCTGCTTGCTTTTCATATATTTCAAGTGATAACAGAACTGTGGAACTACTGCTTAGAGTAATAAACCCAGCAGCAGAGATCAGGTAGAAGCTTGGAGACTCACTGTATACATGGCAAAGGCAGCCAGATCCAGCACTATCCCACTTTTCCATGACCCAATATGCTGGGTCTATGGACTTGGGTGACTTTAAGGCGTTTCATTAAGGTATTGTGGTGCCAGCAAAGAAACACTGGAATTTCATAATCAGCAATCTCAGTCTTTGGAGCTCACAATTGATTCACTGAAAACCTTTGTTATGGATCAGTGAATAATTTACTGTAACTCCTCCAACCCAACACACAGAAAAACCCATCTGCTGCCAATTACTGCAATAACACTATAATTATTAAACTCATTATTCCTCATATGCCTAAGGGAGGTTCATTACACACCAACTTTCATGTTTATGTACAAATTCGGGATTCCCTCAACTTCATTGAGTTCTATATTGAGAACAACTCAAGGTTTTTCACCTGTTCTTCATTAGGAGAACAGCAATGAATCAAACACACCAAAGAAGATGAAACAAGAAAAGCTCTTGTTGAGCTCAGCTATGGGGATGTGCAAACACATCTGGCAGCATCAGGCCAACATCCCCTGCTAAAAGCTCTTGTGTGTATGTTTTTGAAAAAGCCTTGACAGAAGCATTGCTTCTTAGCTTTCTAACCAACCATGAGCCAGCATGACAAGACACTGCTTAGATCAAGATATGTCTTTTTATAGCCAACAAGCCTCACTCCTTCACTTGCTTTCTTGCTTTCAAATTATATACAGATAGCATCTATTATTTTTCAAAAGGAGAACTACGTTAGTACTGGCAACATTTATTAGCATGACAAAGGATACAAAAGTTAGCAACTTACCATCTTCAAAAGGAGTCCCTTCTGGCCTGAAAGGTTTTAAAAAGAAACTCCAGTTAGAAGTGATCATTACCTACTTCCACACAGGCCCAATAAATGTGTATCTTCTTCCTCATCCTCACCAAGATATAGGTAGAAGCAATAATTTAAATACTTAGAGAAGCATCCATGGGCAACCTGTGAGAGTTTTGCTGTATCTAAGACACCTCCCATAGTCACTCTGCTATTTGGGATATCTACTTTATCATCATCCCAAACAAAACATATGCCCTTAGGTGACTAGATTGGAACAAATGAGATTATTAGCAAGCACACTTCAGTTTTATGAAAGGATACTAAACCAGCTCCTCTTCTATAGGACATGTAATGTAACTTCCCAGACAGATCCTGTACCTTGTCCTACTGGGACTCAATCCTATCACTAATACATCTGGATTTAAAGGCTGAGAACAAATGGCACTTATGTACTTTAAAGAGGAATCCTGCTTTTTCATAACACAGTATAGCCTACTTATTAAACCACATGCAAGCTTTATTCAAGAAAAAAGCTGAACAAATTTAAAATTTAAATTTTTTCCTTCCTAACCATTCTCTATTATCTATGAAAAGAGATTTTAACCGTAACACTTCGCCATTTTTTTAGGTTTGCCGACTTTACATACATGAAACAAGAGAATAACTGTAAAAACAAACATCAGGTTGTTATATTTAGCCCTCTGATATCGAATTTCATAGTGACCAAAAACTCTTACCCAAATATAACTGCATTCCATTGCATTATATTATTCTCAGATGGTGCACCACTGACACCCACAGGAGGGTCTTCTTGCAATCTAAGAATTACAAACATACAGTGGCAAGTCATATATATTAAATACTTCCACCTGCAGGTATAATTTACCAGTAATATCCACATTTTGTAAATATTTTCTAATTCCAGATCAGAGAATACACAAAGCATTACATGCAGATTATCAACACCCCGAAAGACAGACCTACAAGGCAACGCACATCAAGATTTTCTCATGTTTTACACCGAGACACAAGGGCACAATGGGTCTGATTAAGTGTTCAGGGAGCAAAGGATTAACTGTAAGAATAACTTATAGCACCATGGACAGCTAGGATTTACGGTGCTACACAGTTAACTATGAGAGAGCAATTGCTGCTGGCTGCCACAGTGAAGAAGAGAGCAAGCTGCAGCCACAACCAGGCAGTGACACACACGCAAGGGACCCTCAGTGGAGCTTTTCCTGCTTTCCCAGATCCGTGCATGAGACGTGGCTAAATTTGGTATAAGCCTATTTTGACTGACAAGCTGATTGCTTCAAAAGGGAGCAAAGGGGAAACCTGTGTGCTGCTCCTCCCTCTTGCCAGTCCCACAAATGTGTTTATCTCTAAAGCAATCATGGGAGCATTTTAAATTATTTTTAGTTCCGTAATCCTTGGACTAGGGAAAAGCATGTTACTTACTGAAAGCCTCACAAACTTGAACCAGAAATATGTACTGCAGCCAAAGGGCAGGATCCAAATGCCCCCCCTGCCCATCGCTGGATCCATATTAAGGATCACAAGACCCTGAAGAATGCACACCAGCGGGCCCAAATCAATCCACCTGATCAAACCCCCTCAGTGACAGCTCCTCCTCCTTTCACCTGTTTTGCCTCCACGATTATGCAAGAATAAGGAAAATGCAGTGACTGCTCTTGCCTCACAAACAACTCTTGAGTGCTACCATGAGGTTTAATCATACCACAGTACACTTATAAACAAGTCACAACAAAAAGCTCTGCAGACCAAGGGACAAATTCTAACTAAATGCCATGTGCAAATGAAGATTTATTAAGAGCTGACAGCAGCACAGCCAGGCAATCCTCCTGCACTTGCACTGCCTCAGCCTGGGGTAACACCACAGTGTTGTCCAAGGATGCTGAGCAGTGGTGCTGCTCTACAGAGCAGCCCAGAAGCTGCTCAGAGCCCCTGTGAACTCTGTGTTTACATCCCTGCTCTCCGAGCACATACAGTCCAGGCAGCTCAGTATCAACAGCATAAACCACCTACTATTTTGGTCAGCGAAAGCAGGAACAGGACTTCTTCCTACGTGACAGCCAGGCTGCAGGCCAGCAGCAGTGTTTGAGCATCAGCCTGACAAATGCATCTGGGAGACAGCTCTAGTTTTTAGATCAACTTTAAAGCACACGTGCACCCTACTTGTCACAGGGTCTAACTACACAAAGGATCTGGCAAGGACTGCAAATAGGACTAATCCTGAAAGTCCTAAACAGCAAGGAAAACATAGCATTTGTACTCCCTTTTTATCACCAAAATAAATAACTAACTTTGTTGTTGTTGTTGTTTATTCAAACAAATTAGAAGAGGTAAGAAATCTGCTGAACTGTTCTCTCTACTGCTCCTGACAATCACAGTATGCAAAAGCAGTTTATATTTAATGAAGTGAATCAGAGTTCACAGCACACCGTCTGTTGTTTCAGTATGAAGCACAAGTAACATAAAAAACAAATATACAAGTTGCAGCACGAAAGAGCAGAGTAAAATAAAAACTGACATGAAAAAGTTACATAAGTTTTAGAATATCAAAGTTGCAATATGTAGGACAAATTGATTTGATTTACTTCAAACCATGACATTTGTCTACTTGGTTATATTTTTCCACATCTTTAGAGTCTTCTCTCAAGCCTTAACTTCAAAATTATTAAACCAGTCCTTGTAGGAATATAAAGGCATAAAACCCACATCCGACTGCAATTTTAAAAAATAAATTAGTCAGCCTGAAAAAAATCACTGGTTCATCTGTGTAACCAAATACAATAAAAAGTCTGAATATCCTGTTTTGATTTGAACGGGAATCAAGCAACATCCACTTAACAAACACCAACACTCACACAACAGCAGGGGAGGGCTCCACTTCCCAAAAACCTCCTACTCCTTCTAGATTCACGAATCAGGCTTTTGTCGCTGGTGCTTTACGTGCAGCCACGTAAAGCAACTACAATACACGTCAAGTGTTTACTGATGAGTTTTCAGGGGCTGATATAACATAGCTATGCTAAAAAAAGAGACACTATCAAAGCTGACTCACCTCCAACTACTCCTGAGCGACCCAGTCCGGAGAACTCTTACTGTAAATCTTAAAAGGAAACCCTCCACCCTTTTCCACACTCTGTCCTAAGTGTGTTTACGTGTCAGACTGGAAATTTATTCCAGAGCCAGTGGTTCAGTCATTAACATTTAAAAGAGTGCAACTAATAACTGCTCCTTTAGCAGCTCGCATATATTACACAAAAGATTCCTCACGATTGCAAACTTTAAACAGAGTATCATGTACCTAAAAACATTTAAGGGCATTTTGGTTCCTATTACATACAAACGAAGCGTTCGCTAATTCTTTGCGCTTCGTTTTCAGGTGCCTATGACAAAAAACTTATTTTCAGAGAGACCCTCCGACCCAACAAGCCTGGAACACTTCCGAATTCGGCCTGAGCTATTCCGAAGCTGGAGCCAGCGGGTGCCGGACGCATTCGGCGGAGGGGGTGCGGGCAGGGCGGCACGGGCTCCCGGCCAGCCGGGCACGGCCTCCCGGCCAGCCGGGCACGGCCCCTGGCAGCGCCCGCAGCCCACCCGACATCGCGGCGCCCCGTGACCGCGCGGGCACTCCCGGGGCGCCCGGCTCCGCAGCCACCGCTCCAACCTTTATCCTCAGACGCCCCCAGCCGTCGGCGCCCGGCCGAGGCGGCTCGAACAAAGCCGGCGCTGCCCGGCGGGACCCCGCGCTCCCCCGGCGGTGCCCCCGCTCCCCCCGGCGCTGCCGCTCCCCGCGGGGCGCGCCCCTGTCCCGGGGGGCTCGGTGCCAGCCCCGTGCCCGGCACAAAGGCGCGGGGCGGCGGTGGGTCCGAGCCCGAGCCCCGGCCCCGCTCACCTCTTGAAGTCGCGCATCAGGCGGCGGCGCGCCGGGGTGGACATGGCGGAGCCGCGGCGCCGCCTCCCGCCCGCGCTCGCTGCTCGCCCGCACAAACAACCCGCAATGGCGGCTCCCCGCGCGGGGCGGGGCCGGCGCGGCACGGACCATCTGCGCCGGCGCGGGGGGGCCGGACCGCACCATCGCGCCGCGCGGGGGGGGCAGGGCTGCGCGCGGCGCCGCGGTCGGAGGCGTTTGGGAAGAGGCAGCGGGAGAAGGGCCGGGAGCGGGCTTGGGAGCGCCTCGGGCCGCGGTCCGGCCGTGCTAACAGCAGCGCTGCCTCGCGCTCTCACAGCATCTCCGTCTGCAGCGGGCCTGGGAGCGCCTCGGGCCGCGGTCTGGCCGGGCTAACAGCAGCGCTGCCTCACGCTCTCACAGCATCTCCGTCTGCAGCGGGCCTGGGAGCGCCTCGGGCCGCGGTCCGGCCGGGCAAACAGCAGCGCTGCCTCACGCGGTCCGGCCGGGCAAACAGCAGCGCTGCCTCACGCTCTCACAGCATCTCCGTCTGCACGTGGGCCAGGTGGGATTTCCTCCTTGCCAGACACACCAGCTCACTGCGATTTAACTGAACTTCTGCAAAGTGCAGACACGAAAACTCCTAGTCAGATTACAAGGTTATATGTACATTTAGGTTCTTACTAACATGCTGTGTGTGCAGCCCTCTCCCACTCTTCGCAGTAACTGGATGTTTTAAAAATTCAGTTCTTATCAATTTTTAATTAAGGATAATGGCACATTTTGCCATATGGGTCCCTCAGCATCTCTCAAAGTTCCCTCTAAATACAGACTGATGTCCTGGCTCTCAGCCCTTTTTAAAAATCCCATTACTCCAACAGGCAGAGCAGGTCTCTTTGAAGTCGTGACCCAGTTCTTACATGGAGTCTTGGAAGTTATCCCTGAACTTGGATTTGTGTGGTTACATGTACCTCCCTGCTTTACTTTCAGATGATTTTAAGGAGGTCAAAGCATCATGGGACTCATAATGAAGTGACAGAAATAAACAGTCTGCATCCCCTGCCCATTCCCTCTGCCTCCAGCCATCCAGATGGTAGTAGTATCAGCCCAGAGTTTAACACAGCACAAAGCTCAGTACTTCTTTTTCACAAAGTTATTGCCAGGCCCTGTGCAGCAGCACCGCTGACTGGGTCATTTAGAAGAGGAATTTGTATTTCACACAGGATGGGATTTAACTCGGCAAAGACTTACTCAGAACACTAATCCAACCTCCCACCTTAGTGAAAATAGTCAGATGCCGAAAGTGAGGAATTTACATAAAGCCTGGTACTGCAGGGGAGCAAGCTTTTCCAAAAGCCTTGGTAATAGGAAACTGTAATACCCCAGCCACTAAAATATTATTCTCCACATTAGTGAAGAATGGTTCCTGGCAAGCTATCCCCTCCTCTGGACTTTCCTCCTCCTCCCATCACACACATTTTCATTTTTCATTCCACTGCTGCTCCTCTACCTTTATCCAGCTTATGTTTAGCTCCTGTTAACTCAGAAGGGAGAAAGCGATCTGTAAAAAACAAGTGCAAGCTTGAACCTGTACACATAATGAAGGTCATTTAACAACATTAATTAATTCAGTATTAACAGGCGCTGCTTCAGAGCCCAGACAGGGCATCCCCTGTCTCCAGGGCAGCTCTCTGCCCTTTGAAGCCCAAGTCACTCTCAGCCTGTGCAGGGAAATAAACAAAAACCAAACGCCAGCACCAAGCCCGAGTTGAGTCTGAAACCCTTTGTTGTTTCCACGTGGCTTGGGAACTTCATCAGCAATATCTCATCAGGGACAATATTTCTTCTTCTCTGACGCAACCGGGGAACAGTGTATTGACATTATGTAATGGAACATTTTAATCCTACATGGCAGTAAAGTGTAGATGGCAGTTTTAGCAATAAATTAAAAGCTTTTTTTTTCCTCTGAAGAACTAGATGCAATTTCTGTTCTGTTGATTGCATGGCACATATATGTTTTAAAATTAATATATTCCAAGCTACTTTCAAAAAAATCAATCCCAACTAACAATAAAAGAGAGGCTGTGGCCTTGCAAAGGTGGTTTAATATGTCTCAAAATGAAATCTGCACTAAATGTCCACTTCATATTTGTATCTGCTGATAATTATTTCCAGTACTTCCTTGCTTAATGAACTTAAATGCATCACTGCCATTATAATGTGACTATGGGCATTTTAGTTCAAATGTTTTCAATTTGTCATGCACTTGTAACCCGCTGACTTCCAGAGATGGGTGGAAACAACAATTTCAACACTAACTTTGTCATTTAGTGCCTGGAGAGGTCTTTTTTTCTGTGCAACCATTAAAGCTATCCACTGTAACAGTGCTTCAAACACTTGGAAAAAATCCTTACACAGTCTGTGGTCTAGAACAGAAACTAATGTCTTGCTTCTTGAATAATCCTGGGATAGATACAACAAATTCCTGATCAGAAAGCTGTTTCAAGTTCAATTTTTATTTCTATTTTTTTAAAAAAATACTATTTGATAGGGTATTACATTAAGTTAAAGGTAACATTTTACAGCACATTCTATATTAGTCTTGAGTAAGTACTAGACTCTTGGGCAGCATTTCGCAAAACCAAACAATTTCTAAGGTGACTTTGACCCATCACAGGATGATGCGTGTGAGCTGGGCGAGTTCCTGGTGTCCTGCCTGTGCGTTGCTGTGGATGCTTCCATCCCAGAGTTCTTGCCTGTCCCCATCAGGCCATGGGAGAGGGAAAGCAGAGCTGGCTGAGAGCTGGTTCTACAATTCCGGGGCCATCCTTGGAGCTCACACTGCCCTGCCCCAGCTTCCCCGGGTGGCCTTTTTGCCAGCTGTGGATTGCATCACCTGGCTCTGTTTCCCTCCCCGAGATCCCCAGTGCACATTGGCCACGGAAGGGGCGGTGGATTTATTGCACCGGTTCTGTGCCATCCCCAAACAGAACAGGGATTATCCACAAGTATTTCGTTGCAAAAAATATTTCAGCATTGTGGGGGTGCAGTGGGGAGATTTCCCCTAAAATCTCAGTTTGAGTTCAGACCTCTGCTTGTGAAAAGTCCACAAGAATTTCAGTCTGGACATGGGGCGGATTGGATTCTCTCCTTGCCAGACACACCAGCTCACCGTGATTTAACTGAACTTCTGCGAAGTACAGAAACAATAACTTGTAGTCAGATTACAAGGTTATAAATTTAGATCCTTACTTATTTGGATTCTTACTTCTATACTTTATATTCATCCCATTTCCACTCTGCAGTAACTGGATATTTTAAAAATTTAGTTCTTATCAATTTTTAATTAAAGATAATGGCACATTTTACCATATGGGTTCCTCAGCTTCCCTCAAAGTTCCCTCTAAATACAGACTGATGTCCTGGCTCTTGGTGGCACTAAGGAGATCTGGCACCAGTGAGAGTGTAGCTCTCAATTAAAAAAAAAGGGGGGTAATTAAAATAACAGATACTTTTATATTGAGTTAAAACCAGCTTTGTTGTTAACCTAAAACTGCTTCAAAATATCAGCAGCTAGTAATGTAAAAATTCAATGGTAAATGGACCTCAGTATGAGAAAGTACATTTTTACCATGATTCTTTTAATGTGGGAGTTCTTATTTATGATTTATTAGAGTAAATAAAACACATTCAAGAGGATATTTTTAAGCTGATGAAAGGAGCTGCTCCTTTCTTTGCTGTATTCCTGGTACAGCAGTATTGGTTCAGAGCCTGAAGATGCACCGTGAAAAGTAGTGTGGTAAATGTGTATGAATATTGGAGGAAGGCTGAGGGAGCAGAAACAAAGACTTTTAGCGTGTTTTCAAATTAATGACAGTCTTTAGTTAAGCAAACTACAGTTCTTGTTATCAGCCTTTCAGAGGAGGTCTCTATGAACTGAAATAAAAAGCCATGGTAGAAAGTGTTTTTCTTCTTTCACCAGCAATGATTTCATCATAATAATATTGTTAACCTGACTCATGTATTTAAGCAGAAAGAAGAGACTTCACTTAGTGTTGGAATTTATCAATCACACAATTCTAGATGAGCTCCAGTGTTATTTCCATGGACTGGATAACAAAGAGCTTTAAAATACCTTTTCCAGTTAGAACAAGAAATTGAGTACCTTCACAACATTAGTGAAAGAACTCATGGAAAGATTAATCATAAATAAAATGTTATTGCTTCTAGATCACACCATTTCTTTATTGTTGTGATTTGTCATACAGATATCAAATGTGTTAATTCTTTATTAAGAACAAGGGTTAGTTTTGTAGTTTAAGGCTTCCAACTGGTATGAAATGATCTGCAGAACTGGAACATTAGACTGGATGATTGAAAGAGGACTTAGGTAGCAGCAATGCTACTGCAGAGAATTCGGACCCGTCTCTGAAATTCGGAAGAGCTAAAAGTATGCAGTACTTTGCATTCCCACCTTGTCCTTCTCCTTCACTCTGTCTCATGTCTTTTAATCACTTCTGGTTTGTCCTGCTGCTGATAGGTTGGGTGCTGTGCCAAAATCCGTACTGTACTGTGCCAAAATCCTGCTCTCTTTTGCTCATCACCTACATTAGCAGTTGCTAATTGTAGTAGGATCAGGACATTGATGACTTTGGGAAATGAGGGCAGTCTGTGCCTCAGAGTCAGTTCTGATGTAGCAGGAGGGTTTTTTCAGTCCATGCTTTCATGCCTTGAGTACTTTTAAAACAAACAGAACCTGCTTCTTATTAAACTGTTTTGTTTGGTTTTGTTGGGTTTTTTCCCTTTTTATTTTTTTTCCCCTTCCTTTGTTATACACCATGATCTCATCTGAGAATATTTTGTTAACACAAAGTGGAATTACTAAACTTTCTGATTTAGGTTTTGCTTAAACATAAGCTGCCCCTGGTGATGTTTATACAGATTATGTGGTTACACAATGGTACAGGGCTCCTTAACTGATTTCAAAAGACCCTACACATGGAAAATATATGTGTGGGGTTTTTTGGAGGGGGGTGGCACCTCTAATTCAACTGGTATAGAAGAAGCAATATCCTGCACATGAACTTCTGGATACAGTGCCATATTAGCAAAAGGAAAATTAAAATGGTGACATGTAATGTACCTACATTTAAGGTCAGAGTTGCCATTATGTTCTGGTTCCAGATTCAGTCAAAGCAGTGCAAAGTTTATCTTTAAAAATAGCACTGTTATTGTATAAACCAAACAGCAGAGTTGTTCTATAAACCTGTAGAAGATGGTAATCTGTGTTATTCCCAGGTAACCTGCGCTTGTTTGCCCTGCAGATGGTTTTCCATATTGTCCATATCAAAAACGTCCATCAGTGCTGGCACTGAGCCCCTGGATGATCAGTGACAAAGGCTCTCTATGGAGCAATGCAAGAGAAAATGCTGGAAAAGTGAGGAAGCAACAATGTGGAACTTTGGAGACACAGCACACATGGTTAACAACGCGGTAACTTGGAATTTTTTCCAACTGTGTACTTAATTTCCACTAAAGACTTTATTCTGCATTTTGTAAAATTCTGTTATTGTCCACCTACTATTATGGAATTCTGTAGAGGTTTGGAATTGTGGAGAGGAGTGGTAACTCCTGTTATAAGTCATGCTCTCACTCATGCTTTAGATATTTATTAGTAGTAGTAGTAGTAATAATTATAACAACAGTACCCTGCAGTAGTTATTCTGGCAGTGCTGAACTATAAACATGGAGGTAAATATCTTTTTAACAAGCCAGGATAATTCCCTTAGTCTCAAGCCTCAGATACAGTTTATAGAGCAGAATGAGTCAGCGGGAAGGATCTGCCTTTACATATCCTTCTTGTCTGAGAGGAAGCACAGGGAGGAACACAGCAGTACTGGATATTTGGGTTCATTTCAGTTTTGAAGACAGTAGGCTTTTTGGTAAGAGATTTGGAATGTATTTTACCAATCCCTGTGTGGATACAAAAAAAGAATATGATATACAATCTTTATATCTCTTTCAACCAGCTGATTTATTGTCTGTTCATAATGTCCTGTTTGTCAAGCAGCTGGACACTTCCTCGGAGTTTTTTATAGAGCCCAGGATTTTCAGGGATGATACTTCCTGAAGTTCGGCATCCTAAAAAACGCAAGGAAAAGGTTTCCCCAGCTCACTGCCTTACTGGAAATGCTATTTCCTATTAGAAACATCACTTCCTATTAGAAATCCCATCCAGTTATAGTCTGTTGCCCCAAAGTCATATGGGGAGTTCACAAGGTTTAATTGGGTTGTCCACACAGGAAGAATGTGGCATATCAGAACTTGCTAATTAGAGAAGTTGGGATTTTCAGAAATGCCAAGGAGATTCAGAAGTATAAGTGCCAATCCACAGTTTTCTAAGTATTTCAGTTAATTTAAATTCACTGATGTTATAATTACTATATTCACTGAGATGCAGTTGCAGACACTAATGGTTTAAAAAAAAATGTGTTCTGTACAGACACTGAATTTTGTTTCCCCTGATGTCAGTGGGAACAGGAATGGATTTAAGTTTTGCCATTTCCATTAAGCAAAATCAAAAATCCAATAGGCAATTTCCTGCCATAAAAAGATCTGAGAGAACAGATGGAGGAAAAATAATCTAATTGAGATACATTTTCTTTTTTACTAGCTTGGTCTATTTCATTTTTAAGACCATACCTAAAATGTCTTCTTCCACAAAGAGAGCTTGTTCATTAAGTCTTAAAATAAATGACAAGCAAAAAGCTGTTTTACAAATCCGTAATGCTCGTGGTGATACCAGGCATTTCTTATAACTGATTAACACCACGAAAACTCAAACAAAAAGGATGAAGCACTCTGTTGAGGACAGCCCAGTAAAGCTTTCACCAGCAGCAGGCTCTTCTGACTCATTCTTTCTATTGCAGTAGAAAATGCAGTTGCTGCAGAGGAATGAAGGGTCTCATTCATTTCTAGGGGACAGGGAAGAGGAAAGACCAGAGGCCACGTTTTCCTCCCATGGCTCAATTACAGAAGGGGTTATTCCTCTCTCTTGTTCTGTCCTTCCCAAGCTCTGATAGTTGTAGTTGGACATGTTAAAATCTCCGGAGTCATTGATTTTGTTGAGGATGGATTGACTTAGTGTTACAGATACATTTTCAGAAGGTGTTGAGTTATAACATCTAAGTTTAATGCTTAAAATGAAGTGGAGCTTTGGAGAGAAAGAAGGGAAAGTAGTTTATCCGTTAGGCTACTTGGATTCCTCAGAAGTCTTTGTAACCCTTCAAAATCCTTCACAAATATTTTGAGAGCTTCCAGGAGGATTTATTTTATTTTCTCTTAGTATGTTTATTCGGGTTTCTTTTCTTTTCCATGTAGGATGAATCCCATATAGACAGCATAAAAGGACATTATAAAGTGCCCCACTTCAGAAGTGGCCACCACCATCCAGCTGTGGTAGCTGGAAGCTAAATAGGAATGGAGGGATGGAGGCTGTTCTTTCAGCATGAGGACATGATACAGGAAGTTGGTCTCTTCCTCTGGCTTTAGACAGGTATTAGTCCATCCATTTCAGACATCTAGTTTATTTGTTTATGCTGGAAGCATCTGTTTTCCATCTGAACAGCCAAAGAAGAGAAGCAGAGATTCTCAGAAAATGCTTCACATGACTCAAATTAGGCAATAATTAAACTATTAAATCAGATGTTCCAAACTGTTTATGGACGATAGGGATCCTACCTTTCTCACGTGGGCCCTTTAGTTTAAGAAGCTCCAGACTGACAGTCATAAAGTTGGGCAATATCCCTCAGGTATGCAGAAGAGGAACATATGGCTGTGGATATGGTAAAATCAGCTCTGGAAACACTGCTGGCAGGGAGTCTGAACCCACCTGAGCCGGGCTGAAAACCCTTTGTATCTTCTGACACCCTCAGAGAAGATCTTGCACGTTGGAGGAAGAATCTGTAGTCAGAGGTGCTGCATTTTCCTGGCTGTCCAGAAGATTTAAGTTGATGATCTTATGATATGTGTCTAATTTCCTATTCCATGCTCAAAAAATGCATGACTCTAAGAATTTCAGACTCTGTTCATGAGTGTGAATCACATCCACAAAAACATAAAGGGTAGGGCAGCACATGTAAACGCAATTTGGAATATAAAGATACGAGGACTGGCTAAAGAGAGGTGAAACAGCCCCAGCTACCCTGACAGTCCATTCATAACCCCTATCTAGCAAATTAGAAGAGTATTTTGGGACAGTCCTCAGCCAGCAGAGTCCTCCTAGAGGGAATAATTTCTCCAGTATAATTTAGATAAAACTCTGGGGCCCTTACCTACCCTAGAACTAGGAGCTAAAATAATAACTCACCTTCCACCCACCCATTGTACCAATTCAGAACGGTGAGCCAAAAACCATGAACTAGGTTACACAGCAACAGAATAAGGCCCAGACATCCCAGATGTTACTGAAGTAGGTGCAATGACAAAAAAAAAAGAGATAATTTAAGTAGAGAACAGACACGGAATAGCACTAGATGAGAAGACTCTTAATAACCTGATGATATTAATTTATGGATTATCTAATGATACAAACAGATATCAGTCCATAACTATGTACATATTGGCAAACTGCTCCTGTAGAGCAAACTGTCCTTGGTTTGTGTGTGTGTGCAGTAAAGGAGGGGTATTCAGAGGAACCCGAGAACGTCCCAAAAGACCCCCCAAAGCCTGTATTTCCCTAAAGTTCTATAAGATCTTTCACAAAACATTAATTATATGTTCTCCTATGCAAGAGATTCAGAGACAGTGGCCAAGTCTTCACTTTTCTGAGCCTGCTCCTCAAAAAGCATAACTGTATCATGGAAAAGCGTCAGATTTGGCCCTTTGCAGAGTGAAGAAATCACACAGGGAACAGTGAAAAAAACCCCCATTTTGTTGCCCCCCCAGACAGACGGTGAGTAAAGCAAACTCTCCAGTCGAATAGCAGATCCCATGCAATCACTTTTTAATGTATAAAGAAGCACCAATGGGTTGTGGGAGTTTAGGAAATGTAATTTCTATTTTTTAGCTTGTTTAATGCTTGGCTTGGCCACAAAGAGGTTTTTACAAGAACCTCCATACAGCACTTGGTGTAACACTATTTTAAAATGTTGACCATTTTTCTGACACGCTGAGGGCAGCACGGCGTGACACAGCATTAAGCATTGTTTTGGAGCGATTTCTGTAAAAATTCCTCGGTTTCACCCGTGTTGTGCCGAGCCCGCCAAGCCAGCAGGTGTGGCTATGGAGCCTTTCGAAATCCACGGATTTCTTCCATCAGTCCCGAGGCTGCGGAGCGATGTCGTCGCTGTACTCCCTTCTGGCGAGGCTACTCCAAGCAGCTGCGTGTTTGCCTTCTCCCTGGGAAATCCCAGGGGAACTGTAAACCCGAGGGTGTTTGTCCACGTCTTTTACACAGACATTGTGTCGGGATTTTTGCTGCAAAGGAAAACTATTGGTTGTGTTCTTTGCTGACAAGCTCCATCTCTAATGTACACAATTGCCATTATCCTTGGAACCACTCATGAGGGATTTGGCTCTCTGAGTTGTTAAACAGCAGATTTACTTTAGATGCTGGCATATGGTTTAAGAGAAAATATTATTTAATATAACTTAAAACATCACCTTTTGCTATCAGATTCTTACCAGAGCTGAGAGCCAACTTCTTACAAGAAACAAAATCAAATTCTCCTTCAAAGCACAGAGTAACAGCAGAGATGTAGAACTACTGAAAGATGAGAGATGCTGATTTTAATGCCTGTCAGAATGGTGCAGGATTTGGGAAAGTGAGAACTGCTCTTCTTAAAATATTTATTGCTGCACAAAATTGTTATTGTAATTACGACCCACTGGTGATTTTAAACACCAGCATGAGAAACATCTTCACTTGTTAAAGGACCTTCCAGGTAGGGATATGAGACATCCTTTAGGGGGCTGTGCATTGTTATGGAATATTTCTCTTGCAGATGATCCTCTGCTATTTTATTCCAGATATGTTAAGAAAATGCTGGACTGAGTGTTCCAGCTGATGTTTTGTCATAGTTTCCAAAAATAAAAGAAAGTATATGAAGGTTGTATGAAAGTAGTTGCGATTGTGGAGTCAGCAGTTGCTGAGCTGACTTAACTTAGAATAACAGCCACTGAAAAAAACAACAAAACTTGGCTCACAGAAATTTCCTGAACTGGAACAGTCAACAGGATTATTTTTAGTTCAGGTTTTAATGTTTTATCATTTAAAGGGAAAACAGTTGCCAGATGAAAAACATTACATATAGTTTGAACAAAAGGTATTTTCTTACATGCTAATCTTTAAACAACAAATTTTTACAGGATATTGTTTCTTAACTACCTCCATTTCTGAAGTTTTCCAGTCCCAGCATCATTAACAAAAATAAAGCTAATGTGAAAATGAGATGGGACATTTTAGCCAAAAGCTGGTTCTGGTGTAGTTTTATAGTGAGGTGAGGTCATGCTTGAATTAGGGGTACAGCATTGCCCAGGAAGCCTCTTCACTCCTAAACACTGATTAGGAGCTGTTGTTTGGTGAGTAGGGTGACAGGCATGAGTGATCAAAAATATTTACTTAATATTTGTTGTTGTTAAATAGCTAACATTTAAATATGAACAGTGAAATTAACTATTTCGCCTCCATAGTCTAATTTTGTATCTGTTTATTCTATATAATTAGGAGGCAGATTTAGCTTTGGCTGTAGCCTTTTATCCCAACAACTAAACACATTTCATTTGCAAGTGTTCTGAAACTATATTTCAAAATTGTTTCAAAACAAATATTTGGTACAGCTTGATCAATGTTTCTCTTGGCAGCAGCTCTGCCTGCTGCAGCCCAAAGTCATGTTGTTTCTCTCCAGTCCCACATCTTTCCCTAAGCTGTGCTGGCGTAATTGCATGTGGGGTTGCTCAGTGAACCCAGTCAAGGACCTGATCTGGATTAAAATAACCTGACCAAAGATGGGTATTTTGGGCTTGGATCCTTTTCCTGCAAGAAATCTCACAGAGATGCTGTGGCATCACTGAGACTATGGCCTGAGGAGGGACACAGTGAAAATAGGGGTAGCTTCATCCAGGACATGGAACCACAGCCTTGGCTTTTCAAACTGAAACCCCCGACAGTGACTTTGGCCCATTCAGTATCTAAAGAAAAAAAGCAAACAAAAAGTAATTGCATAGCTATGATACTGAAGTCTTGTTTTAATTCTGTTTCTCCACTATCCATGCCTAAATACCTGACTGTCCCATGAATTAGTGGCATGCTACAGGGATTAGTACACACAGAACACACATGAGGAATGGGCACAATAATGTAAGAGTAGGGAAAGCACGCAAACGTGCATTTCTGGGAGGAAGATCTACTTGGAGAACATAAATTGCAGACAAACAAAAAAGCGAACAGAAAATTAATAGGTATTTCATAGTTATCTTAACATTTTCTATTACCAGCCCTGAGTGATTGTTGTATAATGTATTTAAACCCTGTTGGTATGCACTAGCCAAACTCTCCCTCAAGACCAGGATCCACACCAGGAACCAATTATTAATTAAGACCACCTCAACCTAAAGTACTCATCAACCTCCTACAAACAGCTGTGGCTGCAGGGTGGGCACAAGCCCTATAAATCAAGCCCTGGGAGGAGCCAAAAAGAGGTGGTTGTTCTTGGTTGTTGTGTGCTGCGTGCTGCTGGAGCTCTGCGGTGAGAAATTATAACCCAAGGATCAGAAGACTGCAAGCTCCGGCACAAGTGATGGTGGATCTGCAGCAAGAGGAGCAGTTACACATTAACAGCCGAGTCACCACAGCGTGATCCAAGATTGTAACTGAGCATAAATTAGCAGTAGAGGCAGTAAAAGAAACTGGAACTAGGAAAATATTTAGTGGAGATGAGTTAAACTGCTGTTCCACATGTTTAACTGAAACTGGAAGGAGTTTGGTTGTACTGAAAGTGTGTTATTGAGGCTGTATGTGTTGTGGGGGCTCTCTTGTCCATCCTGTATTTTTGAGAGAAAGCAATTTCTGCTTGACTATGACATTATCTGGTATCACAAGGTGTCTGTAAAGTATTTAAAGAATCTTGCTGAGCAGCAAAGCTCATGCAGTAAGGAAACTGGAAGAGTTAATGAGTTGTGAAGTCTAGAAGTCTTTGTTTATCACAGGAATTAGGATGCAAATTCCAGTTCCTATTGCAATCAATTTTCCTATTTATTGTCGCATACTTAAAATTTTTCATTAGTTTTCCCCTGTTGCATTTTCCAGGTGGTCACTGATGTTGCTAGGAAAAAAAATTCCCCTGTTGCATTTTCCAGGTGGTCACTGATGTTGCTAGGAAAAAAAAGTACAAGCAACCTAAGTTGGATAGTAGGACATAGTAAAATGCTATGAAAAGTCTGGAATGTTAAAAAAATAAACTGTTAAAAAATAAAGAGCCCTGTTATGTTTAAGTTTAAAACAAATATTTATTTTATTTTGTGGCTTTAAAATGCAAAAACTACTTAAATTCAGCCATTACAATATAAAATTCTGAAATATGAACAGTTTTGCATGTTTCATGGAAACTAAAAGTCACACCATCTAAATTAGGACAATTTTGATGCATCTTAATTTCTTCCTCTTTATTCTTGGATTGTTGATTAAACTTAAGCACTAGGATAGTGCTGCTCTTTCCTTTTTGCTCCCTGGCCTGTGATTTGCTGCCAGCTGTTACTCTTTGTAAGGTGTATATCCTGCACACGGCTCGAATTTACCAACACCAGGCTAGTACAGCCCCATGCCCTGTGCTCAGATACTGGCAGAATTAGAGGAGATTACATCCTGATTTAGATGCTAGGCTATTTTTAAACCCTCTTCCTCTCCTAATGCATTTTCCTGTATAATCCTATCTAAAAATTTATTTTGAGGGCTTGGGGTAAGTAGGCGACTGGGGGCTTAATGTCACCAAATCCAGAAAAAGCTTCCATGGCCTTGGGGTTAGAGTTAGAGCTCAGAAAAACAGATTTCATTCACTGGATCTCAGTTCAGAAGAAGGAAGAACATACCTTAAAGACCCCAGAAAGAAAAACAGTATCTATGAGGCTTTAAAAAAAAAAAAAAAAGTGAAAGGAAGGCCGAGCTAGCAAATCCTTCAAGAATGAATAATAAAATATTTTCCACTTAAAATGAGCAGCTGGATCTGATGCCAGTCTAACTGTCTGGATCATGTTCCATCCTTGTGCTGCTGGCTGAGATGGTAGAAATCTCATTGCTGAGCACTGATTCCTCACCTGTGAAGCGGTATTGACTTTATAAAGTCTACTGAGAACTACTGATAGAAAATGCTGTTCTAGAGTTGGTAGTAAAATATGATGCTTTTCACACAAAATACCAGTATCTGAATTATTTTAGAAATGTGCTCGGTGTGTTCAGATATAAGCAATTATCAGGTTTTAGAACGGTAGTCAGAGAAGACCAGATAAGCAGCTAATCTCTGCTGTTAAATGCTTTGGCCCTGGGAAATTGGAAAGAATTCCCATATGCTGTGTTCCTCCCACCACATCTGCAGAGTGAGCAAATAGGACACCATGGAAAGAGGAAATCCTAACACAAGCAAGAACATCCTTGCTGGAAGAAAACTGGGGGGACAAAAAGGTGCTTTTGTGAGTACGGTGGAAATAACTACCCAATGTAGGAATATCTGTTGCACTCAGTGATTCTGTGAAGGCACATCCAGATCCCAGAGTCACCCACGGGCTATGCAAGAGGCTTTAGCACAGTCACACCAACCATGCAGCTCTGGGAGTTCTGCTCTTTGCCACAAGTTTCTGTCTATCTGGGCTTAATTATTTTCTGCAGAGGAGTTGATATTAAAATTATTAAGTATTTTATTGCATAACAGGATAAATGTTTAAGAAACACATTGCAGTTGCTTGACTGCAGAAGTGTATTTTCCAAGTGAAAAATCTGATTTTCAGTGAATGTGTCAGGCAAAGAGCACCTTACCTTACCTGCACCAAGCATCATTTTGGAGGGTTTCTAACAGATTTGCATTCTAGTTGGTTTGGGATGTTACAGACAGATCTAACAGGGAAAAAGCTGCACCAGCTGTTGGAAAGAAAACAGTTATTTTCCTCATGTAAGTATTTTGGACTCACTGGTTAATTTTGTCCTTTGTTCTGTTGCATAGCGAGCTTACGCAGGCTGTGATGAGACAAAATTACATCAGATATACAAATATCCTCTCAAAATTCAGAGCTCGTATCTTCCCTGGATTGCCTTGAATACAGCTGCTAATTACCTCATGAAATGTGTTCTGCTGCGGTTTGAAGAGCACGTGATGCCAAAGGATGATGGTGATGCTCACTAAGACCACAGGTTTGCTTAAATGGTGTGAAGGTTTCTCCAAACCAGAAGTCCTTTTGAAGGGGAGGAAGGATAAGGTTATCGTTAAAGTAGGGACATGAGAAAGAGGCAGAGCAGGAGCCATTTGTCTACTGAGAGCTACAGGAGAAGTACGGGGAAGACAAAGGAGAACAGAGAAAAGGGAGCAACACATCTCATGCAGTGGTAGGCGAAGATTGGAGCACCACATATCAGGTTCTCTGGCAAAACCTGCTGCCATTAAAGCAATGCTCTGCTTTGTTCTGAGGGAGGTGGGATGTGTTGTGTTCTTAAACCATTAACCATCCTGTTTTTCATTTCCTTACACCAGGCCAAGAAGCTTCAGTATGTTCAGTAGTTGAATACTGAAAATTTGAAAACCTGAGATCTCGGTGACAGATAAATATGTGCAGTTAATAAATGTATTATTCTTTCACGGCCTAGGAGCAAATGCAGCATTACTGAAGACGGAAACAATTTGGTTGATATCACTGGAGTTGAACACACTTAAGCCAGAATGAAACATAAACGCTCATATAATCCCCTGTGACCTCTCAATTATTCCCACGCAGCCTAACAGTGATTTCACAGATCACACTGATGGGAAGTATAATTTAAACTTTCTGTGTTATGTGTGCTCATCCCTTTAACTTCCTTACTCAATTGCCACTGAGGCAAGTTAATCTGTAGGATATTTCAGTTGGAGTTAAGGGTTACAGCAGAGACACTTGGACCCACTGTGAGCCTTTGTGTTCTTTCTAGTACTATTTTCTCTGATGATTTCATCCCTATCCTAGTGACTGATTATCAGAGGAGTAGCCTTTGTATGCAGGAGACAATGTATTGATTGCTAGCCATGGTGAGCTGTGTGGGAGATGGGTATTATGTATCTACAGCTGGAGCTTGCTGAGTAAAGAATCACTAGCACAAGACATTTGCTGTAGCTTTCCATAGATAAAAAACATTTCAGTAATAAAATAGAGGATTCCCAAAGCATAGCTTACACAAGTTTCACTCAAATATTTATAGTTAAGTATAAATATTTTATGAGACTTAGGGAAATCTGGCAGTGTCCACTGCTACATATAAAACTCATTCATCTACTTTTGGATTTTCTTTTTCTGTCTTATCTATAGAAATTAAAACCCCTCTCAACAGAAATAAGAAAGTTTGCTCTCTGAGCTTTTCAAATTGGTTGTTATCTCCTGAGAAGCATCTTGATTCCTGGAACTGACAAGACATTCATTGCTTTTACCAGTATCAATGTGTGCTTTGTATTGTCTGCCTTAAATCTACCCCTGAAATCATGTCAAACCCAACCCCTTTTGTTACACCATCCTTAATACTAGACCAGCTGGCTTGTGCTTCTTGGTATCGATTCTTTTTTAAAACACATTCAGACAGATTACATTGTCCCCTTTTGCTGCCACATAAAATCCACAGGTGAACAGCCAAAAAAAGGTTCAGTGCAGGGTAGCATGTGAAATATACTGGCATGAAGAAACACCCTTTTCTAGCTGGGTTGGTCATATGATTGGTATTTGGCAGAGAGTCATAGCATGACTCAGTGAAATCTTTTCAACAGTGAAGCTGCTCATATAGTAAACATTCCCAAGCACTAGACTGTAGAGTTTTATTTCACTCAAGTAAAATCCCATTATATTAAATTATAACGTGGAGACATTCTCTACATTAAATTAATGGATGCAGCTCTTCAAGTTCTCTCCATCTGTTCTACCCTTTAATTACAAAACTAAAAAAGCACAACTCACAATCCCATGATAAAAAAGGGAAGTAGAAGGGATTTGGATGCACAGGGACTACCAGCATCTGCTGCATACATGGTCTCACTTCACAATAAGCTGTACTTTGCTGGTAGCACCTCTACTTTAAAAATATGTATTAGCAGTTTCAGGTGGATACATTTAGTCACTCCCTCACCTAGAAATCTTACTGTCCAGTGCTGTGGTTCTGACATCATCTTACACAGAACTGCTTTTCAGAATAAGTGAAATTACCTTGTGTCTGCAAGCCATTGAACACTGCAGAATCTCTTGAGACCGGTGAAAAGCCACCTTACACATACCCTCTGTCAGTATGTTTTTTAGAGAGGCTACCCTCTCTACAAGGAATGTATATATGTGTATATATATTTCTTCTGGATTATATGTAGAAAGTATTAACATTTAAAACAGATGAACAAAACGCAAGTATTTGCATTCAGTGACACTGCCCAGAAGCTTTTTCACAGACGTAATAATGAGTTTGTTTTCCTAATAATTATGACTTTTTAAGACTTATACTTTGAAGGAAGTGTATTTCAGTTTAGAAAATCAGCTCATATAACTAGCAAAATTAATAGTAGCTGTAACACTTCACAGAAGAGAAAGTGGGAGTTGAAATGGCCTTGAAGATCTTTGAAAGATACAAGAGGCATCTCCTCCTGTCTCCTGATCTGTTCACCAGCCCATGGTGCCTCCTGCTATACTGGTTTCATAGTACGGAGTGAGAACAAGAATTATTTTCTTCAACACAGAAGTGCATTAAATAGTCACATAAAACCAGAAGAACTTGTTTTGGAAGAAGTCAGCCCTATCTCAAGGCTACTGTAATGTACACACCTTTATTGTGGAAATTCTTTCACTTGGTATATTATCTACACATGAGTAATTCTTGGTAGATTTTGGTACATTTCCTGTCTGTCTTCAGTTGGACACTGTCAAAAAAATAGAGCTGTAGGAGCTATGCCAGTGAAGTTTTTCTGTCTACTAGAAGAAAAAATATCAACGATTTTCTGCTGTTACAGATAATATTTGTTAAGGGAAGCATAACTATAATCAGGACAGAGAGGGCAATTTATGAAAAGTTACATTGAGGGACTTCATGTAGGAACAGCTCCGTCACAAGAATGGTCAGTTTAACCCTCATGCTGTTGAGAATAACTTGTACTGTATCTGATGTCTGGAAGGTGATGTTTCTGAAATAAATGTTCTTCTGAGGAGGTTCGGATGGATTTTTTTAAGATTATTTTTGATAGTAAAATTTGAATCAAAATTAAACTTGCTGGGCAGTGCCCCACAGCATGAGCCCAGTGATTCTGTGCCTGGGAGCCTCCGCTGTGAAGCTGGAAACTCCCTCTCATTCTGCATGGCTGAAATCAACCACTGCTGTGACAGACCCTGCATTGCCTCTCACTCATTCAGTCCTGATACAGATGCATTCACTGTTGAACTGAAAAATTATAATTGCTCAAGTTAATGACAGTTTCCTGAAACCAGTTCTTCTCTCTGATAATATACCTGATAACATTATTTAACTATGGAGTAATTATTCATCCAGTGAAAACAACAGTCATAACTTCATTGATCTTTTCAGTTTGTAATCTGAGGAGGAAAACCGCACTGGTTAAGTGTACAAATTAACATTATGCTTGTACTAGATATGTACATCTGAGAGTAAATCTCTGCATGCCTCAGCAGCAGGTTTAGTACTGGTTCATGCCTTTGAGCACAGAGACACTGACCTTTGGATGTCCTTAGTGCCAGGGAGGGACTCAGATGGTCACTGAGCTCAAGTTCAATGTGCACTTGGGCAGACCAGCGCAAATCCAGCTTTTAACCTGAAAACTTCTAGGAACTGTTGGTTTGGGCTTCCAACAGCCAGATGTGAGTAGCACCTGCATGACAGACATGCAGTAGAATACAATGGCAATGGGGCTAACAGGGGGAATGTTACTTTGCCAGTGAAAGTGCTCAGCAGTTACCACTGATGCTACAATACATCACTAAGGATGTCAGGTGCTCCCTCAATAAATTCCCAGTTCCAGCTGAAATGCCAAGAATTTTGGCATTAACATCTACCAGTGAGATTAATGTGTCACTCTTCATGGCCATTTCTCATTCTTTTGTCAAATCTGAGATTTTTATTAGTCAAATTTATAACAGTATATTTTTTATTTTTCATTATATTTATCTTATGCAGAACTCCAGGGAGAAAAAACAGTTTAAAATTACATTTTCAGAGCTCATAAGGTATTGTGGATCATTTGGCTAGATCCAATTCAGCAAGGCTGAAAAGGGACAAGAAAGGAAGTTATGGACAGGAAAAGAGATAGAGGAGACGAACAGTAATCAGGAAGAATAAATGCTAGCTTTGATGTAAAAAGGATGTTGATCAAGGAGGGAGGTCACAGCATGCAACGAAATACAAGATGAAAAAATAAAATTTAATATTCAAATAGAAGGAATCAGGGTTTGTTGTTATTGTGATCACAGGGAGAGCAGGGGAGCTTGTTACAGCCGAAGGGAGGCAGCTAATATTCTCAGGATTGATCACAACCTCTTCCCAACATTTTTCATCCTTCCCAAGTCACATGTGTTTGATGGATATGATGAAGAAAGATGAGGAAAGGTGACACAGCTCATGGCTGGAGGGATAAATGGTCTTAAGTACTAAAAATGGAGACAGTACTTTGTGAATGAACATTGTTACTAATGGGACTAAAGAGAAAGCTCAGGTTTATCAAGCTGAGGAAGCTCAGGTTTATCAAGTGCAGTTCTATCCACCTGAGGTTATTCTCTTTCTAAGTAATTTACCATTGTTATTACATTTTGCATTTTTATATATTTACTATTATTACACTCACAAAATACTTGGACTGTCATTGAGTTGGAATGACCAGCAGTTTCTGCTTAGGCAATGTAAGATTACCAAGGATGCTCAGGACTGACAACACAGGACTTTGTAATTCCAGAGCTCAGGCAGTCCACACATTTTGATGTTAATTAATATCTTTGTTTTGATTAATATTAAAATGGCTCATCAAAAAAAGAAGAGAGAGTTAGACAGTTCTATCTAGACTCTATATAACCCAGCTACAGTACTGCAAGTAATTTCAGCATGTTCTTCCACTCCACACTTAAAATAAACTTTTTGGCGAGAACACTGTTATGTAAGGCTGCAAATGAGATTTGGAACAATAATAATTATCCAACTTGCCACCTATTTTTAATACCTAAGATGGAAGGCACTGAAATTCTGAATGAGAATATTCAAAGAGCAAAGCACAGCAATGAACCCACCTATTACAATTAGATCTGATTCAGTATTAGGTTAAAAATAAGGTCAGGTTCTTATTTGTAACTAGCTATTACTAATAATACACTTGTTAACCACAGTGAAGTGAAATCAGGATCTGAGAATAAGTGTGCCTGTGCAGTGAACATCTCCTTTGTCCTTTAGCACATAGACAAAGAGAGTTCAGAAGAAAATTTCCCTCCCCAGGCTCTCTCTTCA
Organism: Lycocorax pyrrhopterus obiensis; assembly: GCA_014706295.1. NCBI lineage: Eukaryota > Metazoa > Chordata > Aves > Passeriformes > Paradisaeidae > Lycocorax > Lycocorax pyrrhopterus. Next base: position 17,323,299 of record JACSVZ010000018.1, read on the forward strand.
GAGGAAGCATTTAAGCAGCAGCCAGCACTGCTTGGAACTGGGCTTGAGAACTGATGCTGAGCTGGAGGGCAAGGCAGCAGTTTAGCCAAGCCATCCTTAGCAGGTTATGCAGACCTGTTTTATCACACAAGACACCTGCAACATCTCCAAACCAACATGGATATCATATTAACGTGCACTAGAAGCCATGGGTACTCCCCAGCTGGGTTTATGCTTCCTTCACTGTAAGATAGTGGCAGTGCTATGAAAGAAACATACATTTACTACACAGGAAAGTGAGGGAGCAATAACTCAAATTTTCTTGGTGCCATTCTTTTTTGCAGCCTTTCTGTAGCTTGGCCCAGCTCAAGGTCATTATGACAGTAACTGTAATGTAATATTGATTACATTAATCAACTGATGAGTAAGTATCTGAAAAGAAAAAATGAAGCAACAGCTATAATATGGAGAGAATCTCCTTCATTCACTCAAGTAAACAGGTACAGAATGGCTCCAACAGTCAGATGTTGCCCGGCTGAAGTGGAACAGAATCTCCAGGACGAGACAAGAGGTGCAGAATAAAGGTAAGAATGGTTGAAGTGCACAGTGAACTACTTCTCAAGGGCGCAGTTAAAGAGTAGAAATGTTATGATAATCCTAAACAAAGCATCACCTGGATTTATAGACATTTAATAGGATAGCAGTCTCATTCCAAGGAAAATGATCCTCATTATGGCCCTGAAGCCTCCCCAGCTACATTAGCCAGCTGCCTTCTTTTGGATTAATTACTGCATTTTGGCATAAGTCTATGGACCAAGATGAAGAGAGAAAATACATGCGAGATTTTAGCCATAATTCGGATGTGGCATTGTGTTTGAGATTTCACAGAAGTGAGCAGTTCAACCCCTTGCTAAGATGTTGCAGCTTAAAAAACCCCACGTCTTACAAGTCCTGCATTTTTCATATTCCTAAAGCCAACCATCTGAAAGCCAGAAGCGGTGGTTTCTCCACTGGGTGTTGGCAAAAAAACCAAAGATATATATCTATCCCATATCTAACACAGGAAACGTTATGCAGGAATTGCCCGTACAAGGCATGGGGGATGTGCCAGGTTTGTGCCACTTACAAAAAACCCACTTGAGATCATATTATCTCCATGACAACTGCTTGTACGTATTAATAATTTGTTGTGTACTTAAACATAGCTTATGGAAAGGACTGAGTAATAGGAGTTTTTCCAAACAAAGCACTTGTAACACAAGCTGTGCTGATCAGAGCATCACATCAGCAAGCCTACCGCCTCGAAGTGTGAGCTTAGCAGGACATTTCACAGATGCTTCTGTTATCTGTTTAAAATGAAGGAATTTAAGGATGGGCCCAAGTATCTATTGACCTGGGGTCTCTACTCTCGACTCTCAATGCTTCTGTCATGTTTGGAAAGTGAGTTAATTTCAGTGTCATGTATTTGTCCATCTGGCGATAAAGTGATAGCATTTGTCCTGGCAGAGGTGGTGTTTTTCAAGTGCTCTAGAGATTAAAACTGGTATCTGATAGGTAGGAGGGACGTGGCCCTGTGCTCAGGTGCACAAGGATGTACCCACTGCCCCAGTGCTCCTACCCAGCCAGGCTGGACACGGAGCATTCAGTGCCACATTCATGGGGAGAGAGCAGGACAAAAAATATTTGCAAAATATGAAGCCGCTAACATTTGAGAATCAGCACTCTATTCCTAGCTTTTTAAAGATTCTTGACTATGAAATATCTGTAACCATAGTGATTTGAAAATGTGATTTTCATGGTTACTCTGTAATTTCTTCTTTCAATAAGACACTGCACTTCCTGCTTTATCTACAACACGAGGGTGAATGATGAACTAGTAGGTATCAGTAATATGTTTTGCGGTATACAAGGTGGTTAATAATGAGATTCCATCTTTTACAGCCATTCAGTTAAAGTGAGTGGGCCTCTGTTGATAGTGGTATTACTGATGTCACTGATTTTGTCATGTACTATATGGACTCTGAAATTAGTCAAATATACATAAATAGTATTTGTTGTGGTGATGTAACAAATATCTGATGTAAATGTGTTCTGTTTTTCTTTCGGTCTTTTGCAATGGTTCTACTTAAGATGACAGGTTTATCTGACTTAGTAGGACTATTAAGACACAAACCATGTATTTTATCCAGTAGTGGCCATATCTTGAATATGCAAGAGATTACATGACGTGTACTTCTGACTTTACTCGATCAGAAGCCCCTTTCCTCATAGAGGCAGTTGACTTCCACGCTATTGTACCAGTGTCTATATTCTTTGCTTGCAGAAATACATATATTAATCAAAGGTGGCAGCCCTACATCTAAAGGTGGCAGCTCATTGTTACACTATTGTATAGCCTTTTAATTGTATAGTATAGTCTTTATATTGCATTGCATAGCCCTTTAATTCTGCGTTTAGTATTAAAACACCATAGCAACAGACATTTTGGACATGCATTGATGGATAATTTAGAATCACTAAAATATTCAGAGAGAGTCAAGTGTGAAGAAAACTAATTTACGTGTTCCCTACTCTACAATGTTAAGTTGACAATACGTTGTGTAGTTGGACGGTGCGATATAAATCTGCATAAATCTGCATTTAAACACTGATGTCTCATAGTACAATGGAAATGTTGGTGTTACTGATAAGATTATTGCAGTTGCTAACACCCTCATCCATGAGTTTGAGGTTAATTTAAGACTAGTACAGAATTAGTTGGCCCTATAGGATAACAGCTGAATAACCTACAGCTGGATGTGTGTAAACCTAAGTGCAGTCAGCCTGACCAGTTCACCTCTCTCCAGAATGCCACACATGTGACACACATGGGCCCCTGACTCAGGTGTCAGCACAGCAGTGTGGCCTCCATACCCCTGACTCACTGGGGCAGCCACACCCAGACAGCTCCTTAGGTACAAACCACACACACGCCTGACATATATTCATATACTAAATACGATTTATTCCTGCCATCTCACAGGTCACAGTTTAATCTTACTGTGTATCTGAAGCCCTGACAAACCCCCGACTCATGCAACACAGTACCTATCCTTTCATTATTACATTCTCCTTTGAAGGCTCAGATAAATATCTAAAAGAGAAAAGCAATTGTGATTCTCTACACTATTGATTGTCATTCTCAAGTCAGAGGGAGGAAGGAGATCTGATTTCTGATCCACATATAGACAATTCAAAAGAGTATGAGGATAAAATACAGAGCTAATACTTGGGATGGAGATGGAAATCAAGGCTTTCCCCTTCTCTATGAGTGTCCAGATAAATGAATCCTGAATTTCCTTTGCTGAGTCCTGAATTCTCCTATAGTGAATGACATGGCTTCAGCTTTCAGTAGCAAGCAGAGAGTGCTGAATCACCTACCCCTTCCCAAGCATAGTTTGTCTGAAAAAGAGCTATGACTGAGTCTTTTCAAACAAGTGTTCCTTTCTTTACCACTATGTTCCTGGGAGCCAACGGTGGAGTTGGGAACCATCACAATTGCTCTCAAGACAGCGGTGATTGTTAATCTGTGAGGAGTCTTGATCCACACTAGCAGGAAGAAACTATTAACCTGGCTTGTTTGCCTATGAAACTGCAACTGAAATCCTGCCATGTTTTATCAGGTAGGTGTGAGGAAAGCACAGCTTGTGTGGATGGTTTGCAGTGTGATCCTCAAACATCTAACTATGCCAGAAAGTCAACAGTTATTAAAGAAAATGAACTTTAGCTTGGCAAATTACACAAGAGTTGATGTTATTGCTTCATATTCTTTGCATGTATTTGCCCAAGACTATTTTGGGAAGATGTGCTACAGAGTGAATTCTTGAAATCCATCACTTCTCAATGAATGGTACTTTTCCTTCTACAACTTCAAGCACAAAACTAAGGTCATCTGAAGATGGTAATCTGTGTAGGAACAGCAAAAATATTTTGGAAGATAAACAAAACCTGAGTCAGGTAATTCAAACCAACTGATGTGTAGCAGGAGACTATGACACCAAGAAACCGAGACTGACCCATGAAAGGAAACATTCCTTACCCCTTGCTCACTACGGAATTCTTAATTTGCTTCAATAGTAGGCAAAGTATTTAAATAAGTCAGACTCCATATTAGGCAAGACAATTAACACAAATTAACTAGGAAAAGTCATTGTACCCCTTGAAATTAACAAATCAACATTTTATCAACATTTTGAGCCATTTAAGTGAAAAAGTATTACTTTTTTTAATTGATCATTTCATGCCTTTTGTAAGTTATTTAAGGGAAATCCTCCTCTATAATTTAAGATGCAGATTGCAATAAAATACATAATCCATTAGAAATTGATGATGCATATTTCTTACATTCTTTTTTATTGCAACTTATCTCTGTCTTACTGACATATTTTCCCTTAGGTAGCAAGTGTCTGAGTACACTAAGGTAGCTGAGGTCACCACTAGTTTCCTGAAAAAATACCACCTTCCTGAAAGTTTCCTGAAAGGTCCACCACTAATTTCCTTTACTGAACACTTACACTGCACTTCATGCACTACTTCTGTCTAAAAAGGTCTTAATAAACTCTAGACTTCCAAGAACTCTTTCAGTATAAATTGCTTTAAAGAAATACAGCACGGCCTTTTTAACCTAAGCATTACCTGGTGGTACAATTACGATGGTATTCAACGCCCATGATTTAGAACGGAAAAGCTTTATTTCAAAGTACCCAACACCAGCAAGCGCCATCCACTTCCCTCTTCTTCGACGGACACGGTAACTGGGCTCAGGACTTCAGAATCACAGAATTGTTCGGGTTGGAAGGGACCTCTGGAGATCACCCAGTCAAGCCAGGGCCGTGTCACCTGGAGCAGGTGACACAGGAATGTGTCCAGGAGGGTTTTGAAAGTCTCCAGAGAGGAAGGCTCCACGCCCTCCCTGGGCAGCCCGTTCCAGCGCTCTGCCATCCTCAACGTAAAGTTCTTTCTCGTGTGGAGGCGGAACTTTTTGTGTTTTAGTTTACGGAGAGTGCTCCTCGTCCTGTCACTGTAAAGACCCTGACACCAGCCTCGTGGCATCCGCCTCGGAGATATCTATATGCATTAATTGCAGGGAGAACCACAAACACTGCGGAGCCGCACAAAGCCGTCGGATACATCGCCTCCCGACCCCGCAGTAGGCGCTTGGAAGGCGGGGACCCTGCCCCGCCTGTGCCCCGCGAGAAGCCGGCACTCAGCACCCGGGCACAGGAGGGGCCGGCACCGCCATGCCGGCGACCCCTCACGGCGGTGCTCCGGCTCCCGCCTCAGCGCTGCGGCCGGGTGGGGCTGCGCCGCGCCCCTCAAGCGGAGCCCCCATGGGAAGAGCGCCAGCCCCCGGGGGTCCAGGACCAGAAGCGGGGCCAAGGACCAGCACGGAGCACACCCACCCTCGCTCCCCGGGCGGGCGCGAGGTCACTGCCCTCACCCGCCCCCTCCCCTCAGAGCGCACTCGCGGCCCCTCCCTGGCGCCGCGCACGCGCCCTCGGCTCCCGCGGCGTCCCCCTCCCCGCGGTGGGGCCGGGGCGGTGACGTCAGCAGCGGCGGCCATTACACGGTGCGGAGTGAGGAGCGGCAGCGCTGCCGCAGCCGGAGCGCCCCGGGCCGCTCTCTCCCCGCGCCCGCCCGCCCGCCCTGACGCGTCGCGGCCGCCGCCGCTGTGGGGAGCGCGGATCGCAGGGGCCCGCGGGGCGGTGCGGCAGCAGCAGCAGCCGGTGAGGAGGAGGAGGAGGAAGAAGGGGAGAGCGGGATGGAGGAGAAGGTCTTCACCAAGGAGCTCGACCAGTGGGTGGAGCAGCTCAACGAGTGCAAGCAGCTGTCCGAGGGGCAGGTGAAGAGCCTCTGCGAGAAGGTGAGGAGCGAGGGGCTGCGGGGAGGCGGCGGGGCCGGGCAGGGAGCTGCCGGCGGGGGCGGTGCCGCTCAGCCGGGCGGGCGCGGGGCCCTCGGGCGGGCCGGGGGCTCGGCGCGGCCCGGCGGGGGGAGCGGGCCGGGAGCCGGGGCCGGGCGAGCCGCGGCCCCTCGGCTGTGCTGGAGCCTCGGCTCCGCCTCCCGTCCGCTCAGCGCCTCCTAAAATGGCGCCGCGGCCGCGATGGATCCTCGGGAGAGACCCCCGAGAGACCCCCCAGTTAAAATGTTAAATCAGCCCCCAAAAGCGTGAGTTATTACCGTGAAAATAAAAGCTTGTGGTAAGCGATTGGAAATTACATGCGGTAAAGAGCTGCTGTTTTGATTTATTTTTTTTGTATTTTTCATGATATGAATAAGCACAGACACATTTATAACTAATTGAAGGGTAAATTTTCTTTGGGGTTTTGGCTTCCCTCAATAAGGTTCTGGGTTTCACGAAATTCACAGAATAAACATTCGAGATCCTATGTAACTGTATATTTTTGTGGTTGGTTTGAAAATGTTGAGATGTGGATGTTACAGAGCAATGTCTCGATTGAGACGTTCGTAGCTTAGAAAGGTTGTAAAGCCAACTCAGGATAGATTGTGGTTTGGAAATTCAGGAAAATGTTGTTCTTGTAGCATCCAGAGGCATTTTCCAGTTGAATTCTAGTTCTAGTTGTAACTTAATAGCTGAGGGTTGTTGTTGTTGGGGTTGTTTTGGGTTTTTTTGGTTTTTTTTAATTCTGAAGGTTTTATGTATTCCTGTATTTCTAGACTGAAAGATGGAATATTTGTGAGTTGTTTGGGAACTGGATATTAACGAATACATGAAGTTATTGATGTACTTGCCACAGAAAGTACTTAGAATATTTTAAAATTGTAATCATGCCTTCAAATACTACATCGGGTTGTTTTGGAAGCAAATTGTTTCGAGAGGACTATCTATTGAACTTAATAAAGAACTTGCAGTGCTTTTGGCCAGACAGGCTCTTGCTCCAATATGGATTTTAGTTCACTTGTATTCCAGCAACTCAGCATTGTTTCCGTTTGATCCAGGCTGTGTATTTTAAACGGTGTTGCAAGCAAGTGGCAATGTCACTGCCTGGCTATTTCCATGTGCGTCTCCAATGACAGTGGTCCAGCTTCTTCCTTGTATTGCTTTGTGTGAGAGGCAAGTATTTCACTTGCCGTTGTTTATAAACTGATGGGTACTGAGTCCTGAATCCCATAGGAGTGGGTGCATATGGCCTCATTTTGTGGGGCTGTATGGTAACTTGCAGGACCATGAGGGATGTACAAAAAGCTTTCAGTATACTGGGGGTTTTGGTTCAGTGAGGAGCAAGCATACCACTAGAAATTCCTTACAGGAGATACAGTAGTCCCAGTCATCAGTGTTGCACAAGATGACGTTTTCATTTTTTCTCAGTGAAGAATAGAAATGAGCTGTATTTGTGGATAAATGTGTAATGCTCATCACCAAGATAACGAAAAAATAAAAGAAAACTTTGGCTACTGTGTGTTGAGATGAGAGACTATGAGAATGTGAGAGCGAAACCTACCTGAACAGTGTCATTTAGCAGCAGCCTTCATGTTGGCTGAGTTGGGTGGTTGTGGGCTCTGGGTAGGGTGACAATTCCCTCTGTGTGCTGGGCGTGTGGTCAGCACTGTGCAGAGTTCAGCCACAGGGCTGGTGATGTTAGGGAAAATTGATTTATTGCTGATAACTACAGGTGGATTTACTTGGACTTTCTGCTAGGAGTAGTTAAGTTTCTTCATGGTTGCTGATGCAAGGAATTGGAAGTAGGCCCTTGAAGTCCAAATTTTCTATCTTGTCTCTGCTGTGTTCATGGAAGGGGGGTGTGAGCTGAGTTCTGCACCTTCCTGCTGAGGGACAGCACTTGCTTTAATGTGTTCCCATGCTCCCAGCACTGACTCTCAGAAATCTCTCTGAGTTGTGCTTTGTTTGGACTGTTTAAGTAGTTTTGTGGATGTAACCACACCAAAAGGCTTTTTTTCCACGAATAGCTTAAAGACAGTGTCAAATACAGCTATTGTTCCAAAGGACAGATAAAGACCCTACTAGGTATAAACTGTTGTTCTTCACCACACTGAATTGTAGCTAGGGCTAGTTAAAATAAACAATTAAAAAAATTTGAGGGCTTTTTCCTGATAACGCTGTTTGATTGGATGATCTCCCTGACGAGTATTTCTTGATCTGCTGAGGCTTTGTGTGTGCAGACTGGTGCATCTCTAATAAGAACAAGCCTAAGGGCTCTCTTGTATTTCAGTATTGATACCTGAAGAACATAACAGCTTTTTACAAACACAATAATTGTGTTGTTTACAAACACACAATTGTGTGGCCATTTGTGCATCGCAGTTACTTTCTTGGTGTCTTTCACTGAGCCGGGTTACCTGGGTGGTGTGCGAACTGGGGAGAAACATCTTCGAAGTCTAGAAATAATTTGTAACCATGAATAATACATTATACTTTCACAGATGATTTGAAATAATCAACCTGTGAGTGGCAGTTAAATTATTCTAGGCTTAGAACGTGCTGTGTGTTTAATGTTGCATCAGTTGAGTGACCGATTGGGTGTGCTTTGCTTCAGCATTTGAGAAGTGCAAGTTCTAAAGAAGTGGTCAAAATATACCCAGTCCGGTTACATGTCAGCAGTGTTTGTCCTGTTAGTGCTGAATTGTTTATTGGCAGAGGAGAAAGGAAGTCCTTTATTGCCAGGTGAGAGTTTTTCCACTGGCCATTTTGAATGAAAGGATGCTGGTTTAGTGTTTCTTTTCCATACGTTGTGAGGGTAGAGGGAAATGGTCTTGTCTCATCTGTGTATAAATGCCCTTTATCACAGGAGCTAGGGTGTGGTACATTGCTCAGAAAGGTGGGATGACAGTCTAAAATTGCACAAAGGAATGAGGTGAATTTTTGGATAACATTTGCTTTGGTTATTGCAGAAGGTATCTAGTGCAGGTGGAGGCAGAGATGTCAGAGTCACTCCCTTGAAAACACTACTCCATAATTTAGTGAGTTTCAGTGTGGCATCCAGTTTTTGGAGAGAGAAAAGACTATTTGATCATATATACTGTGTAGAGTGTTCAGGGTTCTTGAATTGTTAGAAAAACAGCTTTGAATGGACAGTGCTGCTAGCCAAAATATTTTAAACTAAGTGAAGGGCTGATACTGGTAAAGGCATTCAAGAAACCTTGATTCAGGTTTTGACTCCTGCAGTTTTTGATCTGTAACAATGATATTGGTTACATCTGCTTTTTGATTTGTCACCAGTGCTAATTTTAATAGTGTAAATATGTTTCTGGGCCATACTGTTCTCTGGTATGTAGCTTGTTCATGGTATAATTTTTTTCCTGTTGCAGAATTTTCACTTCAGCACCTGATCTTCCAAGTTAGATGTTCTCTAACCAAACATGCTTATACCCACTGCAGCTGTGTGAGTTGCTCAAACTCATTTAGCTTATGTTAAGTGACTTAATTCTGAGAGGACAAGTATGTTACTAATGAAACTTTCTTTTGGGTCAAAAAAAGCCTCTGTAATCAAGGTTCAGTTCCTCTAATGCATAGAACTTACATGTTTTGTGGCTTTCACTCCTGTGTTTTAAGCTGAGTTGTCTGCCCAACTTCTTTTTCAGACAGAGGCACATGTTCCCTTCTACTTCTCTGCTGTTCAGGAGTTACCTTTCTTAGCTGATTTTTTTTGGCCAGAAGTGAATGTTTTAAACTGTTTCCAGCTGCATTTGCAAGGGCTTTTTCGTTAGCTAGCTCTTGCATTCCCATATCCATCATGTATAACTAACTATTCTTCAGACTAAGATGATTGTGGAAATTAGTGTTCCTGTCTGAACTTGCTGTAAATCAGCCAAGAAACCTGCCCCAACAGAATTCCCAGGTAGTGAGAGCATGGTGTACCCTGTGTGGTGGGCTGTGTATTGGGCAGGTTCTGTGTCCCTCCACCCCTGGCCCTGGCAGAAGAGGAATGTGCAGCATTGCAGTTCTGCCTTGCCACTGCCCTGGCTTCTGGATTCTGTAGCAAGGGAACTCTGCTGCGAATGGTGGGAGGGCCCCCCAGTAGTTGTTCAAGGGGCTCTGGGAGACCAGAGGGTGGTTTAGGGCTGCTTTGTTGAACATACCCAGGGATCAAGTCATTGATGGGGCCATGTTACACCTTCTGTCTCTGAAGAGTTACAAGTGTAGTGTACAAAGCCTTTTGTAACATTTAAATAACTATGTTTTAGATTATTCTGGAACACTTTGAACAAAAAAAAAGTGTTTTCATGCCCAGTGTTCTGATTTGTTGTGGTGGATTTGGTTTTTTTGGGGGGGGGGAAGTTGGAGTTTTTTTGGTTTTGGGTGGGTTTTTTTTGTTGTTATGGTTGATAATATAAAATGGAAATTATCTCTTTCCACAGAAGGCATTTGAAGTGTCAACCTCGCCAGCCTTCTCACCTAGTCCGGATTTACATAGAACATCTTGATGTGTATATGAAAATTTAGTCTTTTAATGTGCCACTGATTGTAGCATCAGCAGCTTTCTGGGTTTTTTGGGTTTTTTTTTTTTCAATTCTAGTAAATCCTGTAAAAATTGAGTTGTGCTGGCAGTGAATGTTTGGTTTTGGTTTTTTGCTTTTTAATTGCAGCATTAGTTGTGATCAAGTAGGAGTGAAAGATACTTGTGTTGTTTTGGGCATAGCTTAAGCTAACAGCAGTAAGCACTGCTAAGTCAGAGCAAGTTCCTACTTGAGTCGTGCCAGTTTAAGGCTGAAGATACGGATGAGGCTGCAAGACTGATGTCCTCTTCCAAATCTACCTGTGCTGCGGCTGTTGCCTCCTCAGATGTGATGACAGTGCTGCTGTGTGATCGCTTCTGAGCCATTTTCAGTTACTCGCGTGGGTTGCCTTGCCCAGCACAAAATCCAAACCTGTCTGGCTGTGTCTGGCAGGAGTTCACAAGGCCTCATACAACAGATCTGTGTGAGGGGAATCAGAGGAGCAGGGATTGAATTTTCACCCTTGCTTAGGGACCCTTAAACACTACACCTGTATTCAGTAATGCTGTTGTTAGTTCTTTTTCTTCGGGTAATATATATTAAGCTGGAAAAAGTTTATTCCTGACTAAAGAATGAATACTGGAGCTCAGTTACTCGGTAGACAGGTGTCCAGTGTTTCTGCTGAATATTTTGAACATGCCTTCCAGTACAGGTGTTTCTTGCTTGCTGGTTGGTTCTAAACTTTTTCTTGAGTTTTGACATGTCAACCTCCAACTGGTATCCTGACCTGTAGCATGGCTGTGCCAAGCTGTGTTGGAGTTACTGGAACAAAAGAATTGAGGACTTTTTCATTGCATGAAGCTGGACTTGTGGATATCAGGCATAACTAGTTTGGGAATAGGTTTAGCCTGTTTCTTTTTTTAACAACTTGAATGATTCAAAACGAATACAGCTTGTTCTACAGACAGGACTGAAAAACATCCCTGTAAGTGGTCAGCTTCCTGCATTGCTGTCATTGCTGTGTTTCTTGGAAGTCCCACGAGGCAAGGAAGGCATAAAGGTTCCTGAGTTATTCGGCTTCTTATGTTTTTTTAAAAAGATTTTTCTAGATTATTTTTCTTCAATTTAAAATTAAAAGATACTAAGATCTTTTGTTCAAAGCAAAATAATGACATCGAGTTCTTTTCAGAAGATCCTGTTCCTATCCCCACTGCTCCTGTGAACTACTGCTGGATAAATACCCTTTCCCCTTCTTGCAGATTTGCCTCTGAGGGAAAGAACACTCATCAGTTACTCTGAGTATGTAAGACTGATCTTTTGAAATGGAAATGTTGAGGGGACTATCAAGGTTTGAATGGTGTCAGTCCTTACTTTTGTAATACAAAGGAAGAGAGGGTTATTTGGCAGAAGTTTGCTGCTTGCATGCTTTCTTGTAGATCTTCTAGAATTTACAGGAGACAAAGGAAAGTGGTTGTCCCATTTAATCTTACAGCAGTCCTGGCATTGGGATTGTTCTTTTGGTTGGCTAAGATCTTGTATTTAAGCTGGTCTCTCTTCTCACCGAACAGAAGAGATTAGAAATGGTGTAGGTGCTAGTCACAAATCCAGAGAGAAAGCAGAAGCATCATCTTCTGTCCCAGCAAAAGACTATTTTGCTGCTCAGACATCCATGTGGATGGAAATCCTGTTTTTACTTACTTTGGAATACTGAATAATTAAATGTCAGTGGGGAGCTTTGTATTTTAATTTTGTTCCTACTTATACATTCACATTGAACTCCTTAGTGGATTGTGAAGTTCAGCATAAATCAGTTTCCCATTTGTGTCATGTGTAATCTGACTGCCATGCCCCCTTCACAGAAGGGTGTTATTGGAGGCTTCATTTATCTAATTTTGTTTAAAATATCAGACACTGAATGAAAACACCTTTTGCTTTAAAAAATGAGCCCATCTCTTGTCTGAACCTGCTCTCTTTCTTCCCCATGTAAGGAGTGGGGGAAACCTTTAAATTGAAAAGCATTGACTCTGCAGAAGAATTGCTGACTGTAATGGATGACTTTGCTTGGAACTGGAATCTCTTCCAGGTCATGGTGTTTGGACAACTAAAACCGGTATTCATCCCAATTAGCTGATCATTGTGCCTTTAGTCACATCCTGTGCACCTTAGTGACAGGAAATTATGGGTGTGGTTGAAGTCTTCAATCTCATCAAAATATCTTTATGGTAACTACAAATAACTATTTCTTGGTTACAGTGGATGTTTCTCATTACATACTTTACTAGACAGCATGGTGGGCTGCAGGTGTGAATTCTGGTCTGCCAAGAATGACATGTTACCATCTGCAACCATGACTTTGGAGCTGTGTTGTCTAATTAAAATAATGGTTGTATTTCCTTTACTGAGTTAGTGGTAATCTTTTGATGAGTGCTTCATAGTGCTGCTTCAAGCATTGAGTTCTACACAGACACAGTGATGTTTACTGTTTGGTTTGGGTCTTGTCATTTTCTTTTATGTGCCCCAGAATTTTTCAGGGTAGATAATTGGGCTGAGTTGTCAGAGCTTGTGCTAGAATGTGGGGACCTCAGAAGGGGTCGGAGTAATTAAGAAATATCTGGTATATTCTAGAAACACAGAGGAATTTGGGTACAGATTAATTCAGAGGATTTTGCAAAAATGACCACTGGAAATTATTTCTGTGAGACAAGGTTGATGATGTATGCTGCTCATGAGGGAAACTTGCTTATCCTCAGCACAGAGTGAGTTGAGGAAGTAAAATGGATGGGTTATGGCTTTTATGGCACTTGACTCTGAGCCTTAATTTGTGGCATATAGGATAAAAATACATGGAGGGAGCAGGGGAAATAAGAGATATGTCTGCATGCATACAACCCCTGCATCTCATTATATAAACTGAGGATATGAAAATCATATGGCAGTAACTTTAATACTCATATTTTCAAAATTCTCATCCATGGTAGTTCATACACTTGGATCTTGTACTGTCTTAAAATAATGAAGCTGATATTTCTGTTTTAAGAAAAGCATTTTGCTGAGATGTGCTTTGTAAACAGAGGCACCAAAGCAGCTTGGTACTGTTCAGCTGGGCCTTGAGATGATGTGCAGCAGGCCAGGTATGGTTTAATTCTTAAGTACTAGGTTGTGTTTTTAGGCAGTTCTACTCTTTATAATAAAGTGAAAATTGGTTGTTTTCTTGTGTGTTTAAACCAATATTGGTTTTATTCTTGTTGAGTTTTGGGATTGTACAAGGTTTCTCTTCACAGTGACTGAGTAAGCCAGTATCAAGTCAGAATGAATTCCAGTCACTATGACTAAGCTGAAATGTATTTGATACGTGCATATTGTTTGAACTTTGAGATTGTTCTGAGTAAAATATGTAACTTTCCACCTCTGCGGTAGTGTTTATGACAGCATTGCATTTGGTGGTTCTTATACTTTTCTTGTGTAACTATGTCTCACAGCTGTGTGTTTTTTCTGTATTAGACTTTATTGGTAATTGGCTGTAAAATTAACGTTTATCAACTTGAAGTAATGTTTTCTTTGCAGTCTTATTCTGTATCTGTTTGCATTTTATTTTGAAATCTGAGTGTAGTGCTGAAAAAATAATTAAACTGATTCAGAGGCGAGGTCTTAAAACTGTAATATAGTATGTTGTTGATAACAAGTTTTTGTTTGAGTTAAGTACCCAGCACCACAGAAGTTTGACTTGTGGTGGTATTCTACTATGTAAAAAAGATTAATTAAGTGTTGGAGGTGTGGAGAAGTTCAGGGCTGTCTTAATGGTAAGAATTGTTAAGAACTGAAAAAAGGCAGAGATACAAAAGAATTAATAAGTGCTCAAGAGAATCTGTTTATGAATTTTATAATTGTTCATCCTGATGATAGGCAGTGAAGCCTGGATGTTTCAAAATGTTGATGTCAAAATACTGCAGTGTTGCACTATTATCCTTTGTGGCAATAGGTCACTGGGTTTTTGAAGTTCAAGGGGTGGTGGGTGTGTGTTTCTTTCCTAGTTCTCCTTTGTCAGATGGTTGGATCAAGGAGTTTTCTACCTTCTACTGAAGGATGCTGAAGAGTGCTCTACTGCTTCCTCTCTGTAAGGAAGTGTAGGCGAGCTGCTAGTGGGAAGTCCGTTTGTTGGAGGGGAGGATGGGTGGGGGGAGGGAGTTGTGCGATGTGGCGAGTAAGCAGCACCATCATGGATCTCGCTAAAAGAATCAATAAAAAGAGGGAGTGGAACCAGGTGGAGTTGCACAGGCTGTGTGTGATCCAGTACAAGGTCAGGGGCACAGATACTGCAGGAGTAGTATTAGTGATTGCTTACCACTGTGAAATTATAGTATTAAATGTACTGTTGCCTTACCAACTTGTGTTTGTATTGTGTTACAGTATATTAAAAGTCCTTTTTTTTTTCTTTACCTTTTTATAGGAATTCATTTAGTGTGAAAGTTGGGATATAGTAGACTGCTTGTTGGTGGCTTATTTTCAGGATGTTATTTTTTTATCTTCAGCTCTGCTGAAGCTCTTTTGTAGAGCCAAGTAGAGTGTTTAAGCACTTGAGGTTGTGCCACTTTTAATGCTGTGGGACATAAGACTGTAAATGAACTAAGCAGTTCATAACACAGTGTATGTTCCATGAAGCTGGTTTAGCTGGTTTTAGAACATGGAAATGTTGGAATCCCTGCACCAGCATTCCTCCACTGCAGGATTTAAACAGAGGTTGCTGTTTTGCAACTTGACCTGGAACAGTCTTTTTCCATCAGAGTAGCTGTCTGACTTCTCTATGTTTTTGGTCATGTGCGTATCTGAGTGATTTAATATTTCAGAAACTGAGGAAGCAACAACTCAATTGCTGAGAACTCTGCCATTCTCAGCACAAATACTGCATACCTTTGATGAAAAATGAATGCTGCATTCTTTGTGCAGTGCTTCAAATGTGTTAAGAAAATCCAGTGGTAGAAACATTCTAATTAAAGAGCAGGTTTTTTTATATTGGAGTGCTGTAAGCATCTGTGATGTTCTCTGTCAAAAGGAGAATTAAGCTGGCTAATGCTTCTGAATGTAAGAGAGTATTAGAAGAGGCTAAGGCTGTTAAAACACCTTCAAAACATCCGGTGAGTGTCACTGCATTAAAATTAACTCAAGTCGGGCTATCTTAAAATAAATCTGCACTTTTAGCATCGACCACAAGCCAGGAGTGACCTATCTTTAGTACTGAGCACAGCGCAAGTGGAAACTGTCATACGAGACTGACTTTTGATGTAAATGTGTCTGCAGAGTGACATCTAAAGCTTTGTGTTTTGCAGAGTGCTTAACCACGCTGCATTTTTGCATTTCTTTGCAGTGTTGAATGAAACATTGAATTTAATGAATTTTCCATCATTAAACCTACATGTTGCTTCTCTTTGAAGTGGTGACTGTGGTGGTCAGCCAGGATGATATGTGGGGACAGTGAGACCACTTTTGGGTGAGAGTGTCAGCCACTGTCTTGTAGACAACTTGGATTATAGAATAGAATATAGTTTTTATATATTCTCTTGTAATTGAGGTAATGAGGTAAAAAAAGATCCTTTTTGAATAGGAGCATTGACTATTGAAAAACAGGGAAGTCTTTGTAGATGGTAACTAGTAAACTTGTTACTATTTATATTTCTAATACCTTCTTGATTTAGCAAATCATTGTGGCATGCATCTGGTGACTGTTCTGAGAACAAACTGTAACAACTGTCTTGCATTATTTCAAAATTACCTTTCTGGTGCTATATTTAGCCTGTGTTTCTTCATACAAATTCCCTTTGTCTGCAACTTTTATATATACACAATTTTTTGGGAAAAAAATGGTGATGTTATTAGTTTGTGTTTAATCACAAAACTTGTTGAGAAAGCTTGTGCTGGTAATGACCTGCTCTGTAATTGGTGGTACCTGTGGATATTTGTTCTCATTCTGCTTCATGCAGGACTCCTGCCCTTGCTGGTGGGTTGAAGATGTTTGTACAAATGGGTGCCAAAGTGTTGGTAGTGTTTTGACCATGTCTGAGTTTGTGCTTTTGGAGGTAAGATGTTGGCAGGATTTTTAGATTTAATTTTTCAAAATATGTAAAAACTTCTTAAGTTTCAGTAGTGATGATTATTGTTTTATGCTTCACAGAACCATTTTTGTAGAAAGTCTGAAGTTTTACTTAAGATACCATCCTCAAGGAGGAAAAAAAGCCACTCAACTACTAATTACTAATATAGAGTTTCATAAAGTGAAATGCTGTTTTAAGTAAAGATAAACTTTTACCTCAAGTGCTTCAGAGAAGGAAGAGACAAGAGTTCTTAAAGAGAGCAGGTAGCAGAGTTGGAAGTGGTAGCATGTGCTTTGAATAAAACGGCTGTTCATAGACAAACTCACAATTTATGTGCTGTTTTGTTTTATAGGCTAAAGAAATTTTGACAAAAGAATCCAATGTACAAGAAGTGCGATGTCCAGTCACAGTCTGTGGAGATGTCCATGGACAATTTCATGACCTCATGGAACTTTTCAGAATTGGAGGCAAATCACCAGACACAAACTATTTGTTTATGGGGGACTATGTTGACAGAGGATATTATTCAGTTGAAACAGTCACGTTGCTTGTAGCTCTCAAGGTAACTTCTCAGCTGTACAGTTTTCTATAAAATACATCATTACTATCCTGACTACACTTAATATCTATTATGATTTTCACTGCATTGGTATTAGAGGTACCAAAACTGACTTCTTGGCTGTCTTAGTTTTCTAAGTCACTTCTTAAAAAAAATTAATGTTCAGGTGCAAGCCTGAGCTTTATCTAAAATGAGTGTTGAGTTTATTTGTTACTTGCCTAAGTAGCGATCTTTAAGAATTTGCTTGGAGAGACCAGCTTAATGCAAAGGTGTAGTGAAGTCCACTAGTAATAATAAATACAACTTATAATTAATCTCAAAAGTATTTGGCAGTTGAAGATTTGAATAAATTACTCCTTTTTTTTATCTCAAAGGTTATAACTGAATCTTCAGAAGGGTTTGGTTTTAATTGCTTTATTGACATGTGGCAGGGAATGAAAAGTGCAAATTCTGTTCTGGGGAAGAGTTACTCATTGGTGCTCTAAAATAAACTGTTCTGTTTAGGTCCGTTACCGTGAACGTATCACAATTCTTCGAGGGAACCATGAAAGCAGGCAAATCACACAAGTTTATGGTTTCTATGATGAATGTTTAAGGAAATACGGAAATGCAAATGTTTGGAAATACTTTACAGACCTTTTTGATTACCTGCCTCTAACTGCCTTGGTGGATGGCCAGGTATGTTGACATTTGACAAAGCTGAATGTTTTTCGTTGTAAAGGGAGCTCTTAACACTGCATTCTGTCAGCTCTCATCTTTAAAGGAATCTCATGCAGATTTTCTCCTAATCATTTATTCTAAACTGCTCTAACTGCACTGATGAATGCAAATAAACTTCATGTATGTTAACTCTTGCAGATATTCTGTCTACATGGTGGCCTCTCTCCATCTATAGATACACTGGATCACATCAGAGCACTCGATCGCTTGCAGGAAGTTCCCCATGAGGTACTTTTTTCTAAGCCAATGAGATTGATGATTCAGTATGTACTGGGGAGTTGAGTTTACAGGCTGAAAATGAAATTAAGATCAACTTAGCAATATTAAAGTGCCTGTCTTCCTGTTCTGGATTTTTTAAAGAAAAAATGAGGGGCATCTCCTTGCTTAAAGAAAGAAACATACTAAGTTTCAAAGAGTTGTGCAGGGGTGGTGTGTGTGCAAATTTTTTGTGGTTTTGTTGGGTTTGGGTTTTTTGCACTTCACCTCTGAAACATCATCTACATCTCTTACAGGGTCCAATGTGTGACTTGCTGTGGTCAGATCCAGATGATCGTGGTGGCTGGGGAATTTCTCCTCGAGGTGCAGGTTACACATTTGGACAGGATATTTCAGAAACCTTTAACCATGCTAATGGCCTTACGTTGGTTTCAAGAGCTCATCAGTTGGTAATGGAGGTGAGCAGGACAGCCTGTGTGTTCAGACTTTGGATTATGTCCTTGGTCTGTTTATTCCATGCTCTGTGTGTCAGAGATGTGCATCTGCTGCTGTGACAGCTGATGATCCAGCTGAGAGGCTTCCAGAGACTTGATCTTGACAGTATTCACATGCTACTAAAGAAGTTTGACAGTGGAATAACCTTTATTTTGGCCTTGTTTTCCTGAAAATTTACAGTAATATCCCAAACCAGGCTTTGGTATTAGATGTGGTATTGCATTTCTGTGTAGATAAAAAGGTTTTTAAATATGTGTTCCTTGGAAAAATGGTGTATTTTTTCTTTTTAGCTTGGATGTATGCTTTTCTTCCTGGCCTCTAGTTACTCCTAGCAGTTCAGATTTTTAAATGTATGTCTGGATTCTGGTTTTGGTGATCACAGTTGAAGGTTCAGAGTAGATTGTGTACTTCAGAATTGCTGTTTTAACTATTTAATGCAATGGAGAAATCTTGCTAGGTGGTTTGTTTTTTGGTTTTTTTAATATCTAGCTCATATTTACTAGTAGGAAGCAACCTATGAAGGCCAAAATTCCTTTTTACCCTTTTTCTCTCCAGAAGGAAAAAAAGACACAGCCTTAAGTTTATTTAAAGTAACCCTACAAATGCCACTTAGAGCTGTGTGCATTAAAAGGTTGGTTTCTAGTCAGGCGGTTACATAGGATACGTGAACTTGGTTGTCATAATTATTTTTTCCTTCCTCTCCAGGGGTACAACTGGTGCCATGATCGGAATGTAGTAACAATTTTCAGTGCTCCAAACTATTGTTACCGTTGTGGCAACCAGGCTGCAATTATGGAACTTGATGATACTCTAAAATACTCCTTGTAAGTATGTTTAAAAATGAGAATTACGTTGCTCATGATTTTAAGATACCACTTAATTATGTTAAAGTATGGGGGGTTTTTTCCCTCTGTGCTTTTGGGAGGTGGAGTGAGTGTGGAATTGTTGGGTTAGTCACATTTAAAGTCTTGGAGTCAAGCCTCTGGAACAGTTGCTGTTGAGATCTTCTCTGTCAGATTAAAGTGAGACTTCTCATTTTTGTTTTGTATAACTACCTGGATTTTAATGAAATACGGTGTAGGGATGTGATTTGAGAGCAGGAGTAGTCTGTCACATCTAAGATAATGCCTTCCTGTCGGTCTCGGGCAGGAGACTTTTGGAATCTTTGAATTCTTCAGATGTTGGGATGTCAGCTTTTTGAATGAGATTTCTAATTAACTACTGCAGCAGCAACTTAACTGGTAAATGAGGCAAAAGCACTGTGCAAACTGCCCTCTTTGATAATAACTGGAGACTTTAACTTTCTAAACAGATACTAATGTTTGATCAGTTTGAGTCTTAAAGCTAAAATTAATTTCTCTCCAGACCTTCATGGTAAGAGGAATTTAAAATGTGATGGTTATAAGTATATACTAATAGGAGTGGAAGAGCTGTAACACTTGTTCTAGAATACTTAGCTTGGTTAATAAAACTTGCAAAGATTCACCTGTATTAAACCACTGTAAATTCATAGCTAGAACATACCTGAATGTAAGCTGAGCTCTTGTGTTTTCATTGATGTCTGTGCTCTTCAGTTTGCAGTTTGACCCGGCACCACGCAGAGGTGAACCGCATGTTACTCGTCGCACCCCAGACTACTTCCTGTAAAGAGATTTTAGACCTGTACAGTATTGCCATGAACCGTATGTTGACCTAAAGAAAATGGGAAGAGCAACAGTAACTCCAAAGTGTCAGAAAATATTTAACATTCAAACTTTGTTTTCACATGGACCAAAAGACGTGCCATATTCAATACAAAGCCTCTTGTCGTCAACAACTGTGACCACTTTAGAATGAACCAGTTCATTGCATGCTGAAGCAACATTGTTGGTCAAGAAACCAGTTTCTGGCATAGCGCTATTTGTAGTTACTTTTGCTTTCTCTGAGAGACTGCAAATAATAAGATGTAGACATTAACACCTCGTGAATACATTTAACTTTCCATTTAGCTATAGCTTTATTCAGCATGACTGTAGATAAGGGTAGCAGCAAACAATCATTGAAGCTTAAAGAACATTTTTAAAATAAGTACCAAGGCCTCATATTTGTTCTGAAACTGTTTGTTTGTTTTATTTTCAGGGAATACTGTTTAATTTAATTGTATTGATTTTTTTTTTTTGTCTGCACTCAGTTCCCTTTTCCACTCTGCCCTACCATATTGTCCCTTGTAATTGTCCAAGGATAGTGAATTACTTTGAACAGAACTGTTTTTTTCTGTAAAACAATGTTACTGCAGGACAGAGCTGCAGTGTTTTTCATAATAAACTTGTGAACTAAGTATGGAAAAATGTCAAAATTCTAATTGCATCTCAGGTCAACTGTGGTTTAATAAACTAACATGTAGCTGGATGGGTTTTATAAACTTGCATAGAAATTTCCACCTTAAAAATAACTAAAACTGAGGTGATATGGAGTGTGCTGGAAAACTCTGACCTTTTGAATCCTGTCCCAGGAAGGTGCCTGGGCCTGTGTCTCACAGCTGAGAACAGCTTGCTGGTTACTCACATGTTGCTCTTTCCCTCTTGGTGCTCTACTGAAATATCAGAAATGGAAGAATATAGGATCACTTAATTGATTGTGTGTGGCTTTATTTCAAGTGTAAATCTAAGTTTTAAGTCATTTACAATGTAGGTGCTAATACTTAAAATCATTTTTCTGAAAAACTAAGAATAAAACCAGTTTTCTAAATATTAAAGGAAACAACTTGAAGTTTAGTACTATGTGTATTTGCCCAAGCTTCCATTCTGAAAAATAGTGGTATATGGTTTGTTAACTTCTGTTTAAATATTTCCTTTCTACTAACTTCTTCAAAATTTGAACCCCGATTTGATGATTTGGTTCAAAACAAATTCAAATGTTATGCCTTCTTAAGGCTTGTGTGTTAAGCTTCTTAGGTACATCTAAATTATGTACCTGTTCATTTAATAGAAGGACTCTTAACATTCATATTGTTTGAGACTTTAAGTTTCTTGGGCACAAGTAGATTCTATAACCTGGAGGTTTGTTTTTTACACTGCTTGTTTCTAAGGGAATGCACAGAACTTTTCCAAATGTCCAACTCGCCTGGAGGTTTAGTCCTAGACATGCTTTTTGGGGCTTTCTTGCTTTTCTGAAAAGCTGGAGGATCACTTAATTCTTTAACTTGCAAAGAAGATGCTGCATTTCATCAAGCATTACTTCATCCACTTTCAGAAAAGCTCAAGTGGTTGCTTTTCCTTCAGCAAAATTTGAGCTTTGTCCTGTAGGTTGGGTTCCAAATGGCTTCTGGAGAGCTCAGTCTGCTGTAGTTTGATCTCTTACAGGAAGAAGTGCATGCTAAAAATAAGTGCATCTGAAGTGGCTTTTTTTAGTATATTGGGAGCTTTTGCTTTGATCACTATTAAAATAATCCTTTACTGAGAGTAGTTCACGTTCCATTCCTGTCACTTGTCTTTCTCTGTGTTTGTGTAGATGGGACTTTGTGCTTTCATTGACACCATTCCTTCAAGAGGAATGACTTTGCCCTATTTTCTGCTTTCCTTGTTGCTCTAATTGGCGTGACTCATCTGCTCTGGCAAGGAGCAGTCCTTTCCTTGCTTCAGTTTCTGTATGCAAATCCAAGTGGTTGTTAGTAAAGTCCATGGACAATGTTGGAGTCACTCCAGTTTTTGTGCTTTCCTCTATAATTATGTTGTGACAGTCTGTGTGAAGATTCCAGTGAGAACCACATTGTGAAGAAAAAATTTGTTGTGCGGATGGAGCGCTAACCAGCTAAAACCATGTTTGGAAGATTCAAGAGAAGAAACAAAGCTTCAGCTATAAATAATTGGGGTTTGATTTATTGGTAGCTGATTGATTAGTTTACCTGCACAAAACTTCCTTTACTTCAGCCTGTGAGCTTGGTGGCTGCAGAGAAATGAGATGTGTTGGAGATCAGTGGTGATGTTTCCTTCATCTCTACAACGACTGCTGCATTCCATGAAATGCAAAATAGGCATAGCTGGAGTTCCCATATTGTGGTGGTTTAGTCCAGTGTTTAAGTGGGAATGTCACATCCAGTTCTTAGTGGGGAAGGCTGGCATTGGGGTTTAGATTATCAGAAGGCAGTTGGGAATGAAATGACATTTTTCCATGAACCACTCTTCCTCTTTTTTTGTTCTTTCCTAGAACTTGAATAGAGACAGAAGAATGTTGGTGGACAAAGGGGGGAGGGTTTGGAGCTTTCCATATTTCATTTTGTGTAAGTCATTGGCCATATCACATGTAGATGGATGTTTGTCCAAGGTAACCAATGTGTGTGACTGTCACCTGGTGCTCATTTCAGATTGTTTCTAGCTGCTGACACTTCTGTACACACTCAGTATCCCTGCTCTGAGTGCTTGGGCCATGTTACATTGTTTAGGTCTTCTGATAATACCCTGGCAAGATACTGGATGCATGGGAGAGTGCAGACAGAGCGTTACCTCCTTCTCCATATGTCTGGATAGTAACAGAACAAATTCTGCCCTTTGAAAAAGGTGGTGAGGGGACATCCTGCCACTGAAAGCTGTGACATTTCACCTGCCTGTATCGTGGTCTGGTTCCTGTCAAAAGCTCCTCTGGAAACAAAAAACTGCTGAGAGGTACAAATACCTACCAATCCATGTTCCATGGGATTTATTTTGATTTTAGAGTAGTAAACTGAAGCAGTGAAAAGTCCTTTTTAGAAAGCAATTGTGCTTCAAGGGCCTTGGGACAAAGTCTTTGCTCTGACAATTTAAAATTCATCCTGAATCTTAAAGGATTTCCTCCTGTACAAGACAAAACCAAACCTGTTATGCAAGTGCTGGGTTTATTTTGGGCTTTTTTTCGTAGTTCAATAAACACATTCTTTTCCCCCTCTGACCTCTTAGTTTCCTTAGTAATACTGGAGCGCAGTTCCTGCTCTTGGAGGAGCTGTGACCTTGGGAGGGGGCTGAGGAGTAAGTACTCTTTTTCATTCAGGAAAAATGGTCTGTAAGAAGATGCAAGTGTGATCACAATTTTGAATTTCAAGTTAAATGCTGGTCCAAATTCAGTGAGTTGAAGGTGTGCCTCCACTCTCATCACCTCCTTATGCACCTGTTCACGCTCATTTATCGCTCTGATCGCTGCTTGTTTTGTCTGGATGCAGAGCACTCCTGGGAGCTCTTAATGTGTTTTAGGGGTTGTCGTATAGGTTAGAGCAAATTTTGCCTGAGAAATTACTTTTTACATGTTCCATGTTTTTTCCAACCGTATTCATGGTTTGTATGAGCTCGGATTTTTGGAGCAAAATGTCTGCAAGCAGTGATTTTTGAAGCCTTGTAGAAGGCATTGGGTGCCTTCTGTGTGCTACAGCAATCATGACACAGTATTGGTGTTCTGCACGTTCTTCTGGGAGAAGGTTGGAAACGGGTAAAGTGTTAAGTAAAAATCACACTGGACTCTGTAGAAATCTTTCGGTACCCATGAACACACCAACAAAGCCCTGCAGAGTCAGCAGTTCATGAGTCAGCCTTCTGTGGTTTTACAAAAAGTTATTTTGGTGCTCTAATTCATTTGGCTGTACTCCTTTTGGATGGGAATAAAGGCAGGCTGCTTTCTTGAGCAAGGGACCAGAGTGCTTTGGCATATGGATAGGAAAAAAAAGGCTGAAACGACACTTTTTGTTTTAAATTAAGTAGAGCTGCATGCTTTAGCCTTTTAAAACCTGAGCTGTGCTTAAAAGCTTTATTCTTTAAGATGGGTTGAACTACTGATCTCTTAATTACTCTCTGGTGAACAGAACTGCTTTGGGATGGAGACTAAAATGATTGCTGCTGGTATAAATAATATATAAAACAGTCGCTAATAGTACCTGTGACTGGTGATGGAAGAGTGTGATCAGGGTGAGCATCCTGCATGAGAACTTGCAGGAAAGTGATTTTGAGGAGAAAACTCCATTTTGCAGCTACTTGTATCATTGCACAAGGTCGTATAAATTAAACTAAATCTTTGCTTTTGGTTGTCTTGACTTCTGTATACATCTTCCTCTGTAGATTTCCCCCAAACACATCTGGGTTTTTGGAGGTTAGGTTCTTTTGGTTTGTTTTTGTTGCTTTAGTTTGTTTGTTTTTTAATTTCAATAAATCTATAAGCTGTTTTCCAGATTATGCATTTAAAACTGAAAGTGCTGAACTGTAAAAGATGAGTGCCCTGTTTACATTGATAATTGCATGATCGATTGGGCTGAAAGGCTTTAGCCTGGCTCGCAACTGCCTTTATTTTTCAGGAGTTTGAGAAAATACGCCCCCACATCCAGCCTAACCCTAAACCTTGCTGTGAAAAGCCTTCTTTGTTGTGTCCATCACTGCAGGAGTGGGCAGTGATGGCTGCTCTCTTCTGCTTCCTTATTTTATAAGGAAAACGCGGGGGGTGGGGGGGCCTGGAGAAGCCCTGTCTGGGAGCATCCTATGGTGGGTGTTTCATTCCACGCTTGACCCACTTTACAGGCAGCTCTGCTCCTTTTCCGCTGCTGTGTTTGTCCTCGGGGAAGAGGAACACAGCCGGCTGCTGCTGGAGCAGGGACAATGCCCAGGGGAGGGGATGCCACAGCTTCCTGGGAGAGGGAAAGGCTGGTGCTGGGTTCTGTTTGTCTGGTAATGAGTTTATCCAGCTTTGGCTCAGCCATCTCAAAATGTTACTGGACTGTCCCTTTCCCCCCTGGAATCCCCCTTAAAATGCTTTGAATGCATTTAAAAATGCTTGACTTCTGAAAAACACTATATTTATTCCCATGGGCTTTGAAACCTTAAAGCAACTGCTCATTATCAGCTGTGGTGTCAGGACCAGCCCAGAATCTGCTTTTTGGACTTTGAACAGCTCCAGCGTTGGAGACCAGTGCCAGGCAGCCCTGTAAAGCTAACCCAGTTCCCTTCCCCTCGTGCTTATATCAAGGATATCTACAATGTTATATGGTACCACTGAAGGTCGTTCTCAAGGCCACGTATAGAAAGTCTGCGCTTTTCATTTTCTTGGAAAGCCCGGGAGCGCATCTCTCCGGGGCTGAGCTCGCTGCCGGCTCCCGTCCCTCGGAGCGAGCCCCGGCGCCACTGCGTGGCAGGGCCCTGCCTGTCGGGACCGGCGTGCCGTGACCCGCAGCGCCGGGAACCGCTCTGCCGTCGGCAAGGCTGAGACACGCACTGGCCCTAACGTAGCTGAAGGTGGGTGACCCTCACCCTCAGCAGCCGGAGGATCTGGGCTTGGCTCCTCCAGAGTGCTCCAGATGATTTCAGAGGATGCCAGGGCAGGACTGGAACAAAAATAATTTTTTAAATACGGGGAGGTGGAGTGAGGGTGAGGTTAGGAAGTAGATGCTGCAAATAGGTTTGAGGTAGGTATTTCTATTTTCAGTCTTCCTCCTCTTCATCTTCATTTTTTTAAACTATCTTGAATCCCCGCTGTTATGTAAGGGGAATGGGAGTGCTGTTACAGGAAGAAATAGAAGCTGATAAAAAAATCTCACTTGGTGTCGGCTTGACAGGATTTGGTTATGGGGTTTTGTCAGTCCATTGGTGTCTACTCTGTCCAGCTCCGGGACCCCCAACATCAGAAGGACGTGGACCTGCTGGAGTGAGACCAGGGAGGCCATGGAGGTGCTCCGAGGGCTGGAGCCCCTCTGCTCTGGAGCCAGGCTGGGAGAGCTGGGGGTGTTCACCTGGAGAAGAGAAGGCTCCAGGAAGACCTGAGAGCCCTCTCCAGTGCCTAAAGGGGCTACAAAAGAACTGGAGAGGGACTTGGGACAAGGACCTGGAATGACAGGACAAGGGGGAATGGCTTTAAACTGACAGAGGGCAGGATTAGATTGGCTGTTGGGAAGAAATTCTTACCTGTGACGGTGGTGAGGCCCTGGCACAGGTTGCCCAGAGACATTGCAGCTGCCCCATCCCTGGAAGTGTTCACGGCCAGGTTGGATGGGGCCCTGAGCAACCTGGTCTAGTCCACAGCAGAGGGTTGGAACTGGATGAGCTTTAAGGTCCCTGCCAACCCAAACCATTCTAGGATTCTCTGATTGTGTGACCTGGACTATCACCCAAGTGCTGGGCTCTGCCACACGCCATTTCGCATTGCTGAGGCACAACTTGTATGAAAAGTGACACCTTCTCAAGGATACTGCTATAATATGAGTTTTGATGAAGTAGAAATGCAATAATTAACTTTTTATATAATTAGGTTTTTCAGACTTGTACTGAGAACAAGAATTTTCCTCTTCTGATGCTGCAGTGTTCCAAGACTGCTTTAAACAAGTGGCCCAGGCCTTTGAGCTCGGCAGTGTCTTTCTACCATCTCTCTCACATGAATAATTCTGATGTTTTCTGGTTTTACACTGACCCAGTCAGTTCAATTATTTTCAAACTTGTTGATGTGGCTGCTTGTTTTAAAAAATGTTCATCTTTTGTATTCCTGAAAAAAAAAAGATGATTTTTGCAGCAAGTCTCATTCTCCCCTACTCATAGATAAGGCTCTTTTTCAGATTCCATGGTCATACCTGGCTCTCTCCCTGACTTGCTCTCCCTGGTTCAGTGAATCCAGGATGAGTTCTGTGGATTTTTCCAACTTTTCGATGGAGCAAAGCTGAGCTCTTTCAAGCCTGATTGTCATTAGACTTTGACAATCCCACATCACATTTGTATTGAAAAATAATCAGTGTGTTATCTCCATAGTCTCTAAATCATCACCAGCAGCTAAAAAAATCCTGTTTCTCTGTCAAAGTGGAATGTGAAGTGCTCTGAAGAGTGGGGGGCACAGTAATTTTTGCCTGAGAGAAACACCCAGGAAGGGAATCTGAGGCTGTGGAGCAGGGCTGTCTCCAGGCGGCTGCTCCCTCATGTTCAGCGTGTTAAACCCTCTTCCCCTGCAGCTGCATGGCTGCTCAACTGGCTGTTCCTGCAGCCCAGGGATGCTGTGAGTATGTAGGTCAGAGCTCTTCTGGCTCTGATTAAGCGTTAAATCAAGCTTAGTTGCACCAATCTTTTCAGGTATTTGCTTTGGTGTTAAGCTGCTCCCTTCCTCCTCCATGTTCTCAGTGGTAAAAGGCCCTTAATTGTAATTTACCCGTGGCTGATACATGGTGTGATTCTCTGCACTCAGGGAAGTAATGCTCATCTTTAGGATTATTTGCAGTGCAATCATTACCTATGTGCAGAACAATTGAAATTGGGCCACCCCTTTTTTAAGCAATCTTGTTCTTTTCCTCACAGCTTTAGCCAAGGATAGGGGTTTTGTGCCATTAATACTGACTGACTCACAGCACTTGGGCTATCGCAGCCGCAGCAGCTGCTTTTTCACAACAGATAACGGGAAGCATCTGGAGTGGCTGGGGAGGTTCATTGTACGATATGTAGGGCACAGTGGGAGGTGCTGTCATGTGATTATGGCATATCTATGACAGCCATCTGCTTTTTTTTGGGGTGTGGGGTGTTTTTGCTGTTTTAACTTTCCCAGACTTCTGATTCAACAGTAGAATTCAAAGTCCACTGAGGACAGAATTTTCTCCTTTGGAAAGCTGTAGAGAGCTGTACCAAGTATAAAGCTCATCAGTAGTGTAACTTTGAATTAAATTTATCCACAACTATAATTAAGCATGGAATTTATCTTTCTGCCTGTCCCTAGATTTCATTAGATTTGTCTTGTGTTGAGAGCAAACCCCATCCCCCCTTTGCTGAGCCTGATTTGCAGTCTGTGAGCTTGTGCTTGCTGGTCACGAGCCAAATCAGAAACCTTGGTCTTTGGCAACACTGGGAAAGGGGATTTAGAATTTGTAAATGTTTTCCACAGGCCACCTTCTGTTATTGTCTGATTCTCTAAACCAAGGAGTTTTAATATAATTAAAAAATAATAATTTACGGAAAATAAAGGCAGTGGTTTTTAGTGCATTGAATGTGATTCTCAGCATTGGAGTATGAGATGGAGTGACTGAGGAAGAAAGAGGTAAATGTGATGCTGGTACAATCAAAAAGTCACATTAGATGTAGTTTGGAGGCTTCACACTCTGTGTGTGAGACACATAAAAATTAAAAATGAAAATTAGATCCCATTAAATGGTGAACAAAGAGCTTATGTGGTTATCCATACCAGGATCTTTGAGGAACTCCTGTTAGTGTCCAAGTCTGCTGCCAAGCATCACCTGGCCCCCCTGGCTGCTCACTCAGTTGTCAGGAAGAGTTCCAGGGGAGCACATGTTACAGAAGCACACAGTAATCCAGGCTGGAAGGGACCACAGAGGTGACCTGGATCCACCTGCAAAGTCAGATCAGGTTGCTCAGAGTTGTATTCAAGTCTGCTCTGACTAACAAGCTGCTCAGCATCCTAAAGCCCATGGAACAAGCTTCCCAAGTCAGGCAGTCATCTCCAACAGCTTTTTGGAATTTATAGAGAAGCCTGTTCTAAGTGTTATGCTCTGATGTAGAACAGCCTGGCTATCAGCTGAGCTCTAGGAGGTCCTTCCTGGCTGAGAATCTATTTGTCTTCCATCTCTCCAGAGAATCAGCCCCAACCAACAAGGTATTTAATATTAAATGCTTCTCTAATTGTAGTCTCACTTGTTATGTAAGAAAAATACTGGCACAGGTTGCCCAGAGGAGCTGTGGCTGCTCCACCCCTGGAAGTGTCCAAGGCCAGGTTGGACACTTGGCCAATTAGGCCCTGAGCAACGTGGTCTAGTGGAAGGTGTCCCTGCCCATGGCAGGGTAGGTGGGACCAGATGAGATTAAGGTCCCTTCCAACCCTTATCATTCTGATTCTATGTCTACTCTCAGATGGAAGGGAAGGGAGCAGAGGAGGGAAGGGAGCAGGAATACTTGGCACTTCACTGGCTTGGCTACTGAACTGAGCAAAACAAGATTCTGAACTAAGAAACTCTGAATCCTGGGAAAATTCTTCATGTTAGAAGGTATTTTCCAATGGGTCTGGCTGTCATTTGTTCAATAAGGTGTGGAGTGCACAGCCTGGAACTCTCAGGGACCCCAAGGGAAGGGAAACCTGTGACTTAGGACAGAATCATAAAGATTGGAAAACATCTCCAAGATCACTAAGTCTAATCCTTGACTGATCACCACCTTGTAAACTGGAGCAGAGCACTCAGTGCTACGTCCAGTTGTTTCTTGAACACCTCCAGGGATGGTGACTTCACCACCCTGCCAGTGCTTGACAACCCTTTCAGGGAAGAAATCCTTGCTGATGTCCAACCTGAACCTCCCCTGGTGCTGCCTGACGATATAAATGATGCTGGACTCTGCAGTGTGGTGCTGTTGCAGGCATCAGTGTGCTTACAGGCACCCTGGCTGTGTCTGCATTGGAGTGATGTGAAAACATGCTTTTTGGTTCTTAAAACATTTTTATTTAAGATTGGAAGTAAAGAAAATTGCCAGAATCCTGTGTTGTCACTGTGGAAATATCTTGCCTACTGGAAAGCCATTTTGCCATGGAGAGCCGACACAAAACTGTGCTCAGCAGCAGAGCACGGAGCACGTGCTGACAGCACAGCGCAGTGTTCTGGACACCTCGCAGTGACGTGAGGGGTCATACCCTGCCCTTCCTCAGAAAGCACAACCCTTCACATCTCCTTTTTTTTGAAGACCCAGTACCTGTTGCTTTCTAGCACACACTGGTGACTTTTCAGCTGTCACCTGTGCTGGGCACAGCACTCAGGTGGAACTGTGCTAACACAAAGGCCTGGGCTGTGTTTGGGTGCCCAGCTCTGCTCTGCTCCTTGCACAGCTGGTGTCTGGAGATGCTTTAAAGGGCTGAGCTGGAGCCGCCTGAAATACCTGGCAGGATCTAGGGCAGATGTTCTGGGAGCACCACTCAGAGCTAAATCCATTTCCGGCTCCATGAAAGGTCCCGCACGTATTTCCACTTGAGGAAGGCGTTGTTGCAACAATTTTAAACTAGCCGGTTGTTCAATGTTGCTTTTCGGCTAAAATGTCTTCCGCCGCTGGAGCAGCCCCTGGCGATGGGGTTTCACCATGCTTAGGTGGGAAGCCTCCACAGATACTCGCAGCCTTACCCCGCTTACCCCTAGGCCTCGGCCTTTCTCCCCGTGAAGGAAAACCCGTACCGTGGGCGTGCCAGGGCGAGCCCGGGCTACCCTGAATGAGCGATTTCACTACACGACCTGCCAGCCGGGCCCGCGGGTCGCTGGAGGGCGCCGAGCCAGCCCCCGGACACCACAGGCCGCACCGGCGCCCTCCGCTGCCACGGGAGCCCCGCGCTGCCCTCAGGGGCGGCCCCGCCCCCGGCCCCCGCAGGGCCCGTTCCCCCGCACGGGGCCGGGCCGGGCCCGCGACACCGCCTCGGGCCGCGGCGAGGGGCCCTTGGCCTCCGCCTATTGTGCGGCTCCTGGCGCGGCCCCGCCGCTGCCTGAAAAACCCGCCCCCGGCCGCTCCGTCCCCTCAAACCCGTTTCGGCTCCGCTCTCCCCTCCGCACCTCACGGAAGACGGCGCGAGTATCGGTTTTTACCGTTTGGGAGCCGCGGAGAGGCGTTTTGCTCAGGCGTTCGCGGAGGGCAGCCCGAGCGTTGCGAGGCGGTGAGAGGCGGGTCCTTCCCCCCTCCCCCGCTCGGTATAAAAGCGCCGCCGCAGTCGGGCCCGAGCGCCGCCACCGCCTCCTCACGGTCCGTTCGCGGAGCCGTCGCCGCCTCACGGTGAGGCCCGGCCGGGGGGGGGGGGGGGAAGGGGCGCGGCAGTAGTAGGAGCTGTGTGGGGGCGGCGGGCCCGGCTTGCCGCGGACGGAGGGTCGGGAGGCCGTGGGGTGATCGCGGGGGCCGCGGCGGGGCGGGCGGGGAGATGAGCTCCCTTGGGCCGTACGGGAATGGAGCTCTGGGGGTTCGTTGGGGCCGAGCCCTCCCGGGCTATGCGAGAATGAAGTTCCCCAGTGTGGGGAGCCTTGCCCGTGGCGGTGCTGAGTGAAGCCCCCGAGCAGACCGAGCCTCCCCCTCCCCCCGCGGCTCCCGGGCGGCTCTGCCCGCCCCTCCCGCCTCCCCCTTCCCCCCGGTGTCCCGGCGCGGCCGCGTCTCAGGTGCGAGTTCGTTACCCGGCTCCTGGTTACCGGCGCTGACGCGGGAGGCGAGAGGGAAGCAGCGGACATCCATCCGGAATGGCGCTGGGAGGCGCAGCTGTAGGTGGCTGAGCTCGGCGTTTCAGGCTTAGACATGTAAATTATCGCTGTAATTCAGGTTTGGCTTCAGCCCGGCTCCAAGCCTGTCGTGCTGTTGTCGAATAAAGCTTTTAGGACTGGTTTGCTTAGTCACCCAGTAGTGCTGCTGCCCAGGGACTGTCACCTGCCAGGGCTGTACTGCAGCTTGCTAAAAATGACTTTTTCCCCCCCTATTTTCTTGGAAACTGAGTTCTGTGGTATAAAAAAACAATGAAATTTGGATGAAATTCTGATGTGTTGTCAGTGACAAGGCAGTAGTTTGACTTCATTCTACCTGTTTCAGACCCTCAACAATAACTAAAGGTCTTGTTAGAAGTGGGCCTCGGTGATAGGAGAGAAATATCCTTGCAGGGGCTGTCCTGGCTAAGGCAGCATCCCTGCCTGGCCGGCTCTGCTGTGCAGTATTATGTAAGCCCAGGCACAAGGAGGCTGGCGATGGAGCTGGGTTTGTTCTGGAGTGCTCCCAGGCAGTCACTGCAAGAACAGATGCATTAAATTTAAAATGTGTGCCTACAGCACTTTTTCCCAGAGCATTGTTCAAACAGCTAACCCAGAACCGTGCTTTAATCCAGATTTTGTTTTTGTGCATATGTGTGTGTAATATATATACACTTGTACCTTTGGAACAATCATGACTGTGTCCCTCCAGAACACCCATCTTAATTAGAAGTAGCACTGTCATATAGGGTTACATTGCTGTGTAAACATTAACTGGCTGCTCACTGCCAAATGGAAATTAAAGCAATGAGGACTTGGGGCTGGTGTGAGCTGCTTAATAACACGTGTTGGCTGAGCCTCCTTTGGCCTGGGTTTGCACAGGGCTGTCAGGCTCAGCTACACTACACTGATGAGCTTTCAGAAAGAGGTAATGCAAGTTTGCTTCAAGTGGTCCAACTAATTAACTGTTGACAGCTCAAGTACTACTGTGAGGAACCAGTGTGTGAAACTTGTAAGTTTGATGGGGGAAGAACATTTGAAAACTAATTGAAATTGAATTGAAATTCTTTGTTCCTAGAGCTGTTCAAAGTAGTTGCAGGCTGTGTAAAAACACGCTTCAGTGATCTTGAAGCAGGTAACTCGAGGACAAAACCAAAGGAAACTGTTGCAATGGTTTGCTGCTAACAAATATTTTGAGTGGTAAAGGAACTTACAACACATCCTACTAACTGGTTGAGAAGAAATTTATAAAACTTACATGGCCAGACAGTTGTGTTAATAGTGTCCTTTGGTGCAGTGATAACTCCCACAGTCTGTATGTGTAGTTTAAGACAGAAGTTGTAATCTCCTGGCTGCTGTGTCATGTGCTTTACTTCTGGGTTTGAGTTGTTACATATCTGGAAATATGCTTTCTTGTAAAATTTGATTGCATTTCTGCTAATGACATCTTTCAAGACTGCTGCCTCTTTATTGTAGGTCTTACTACAGTTTGTTTGAGAAACTTTGTTAAAATGCGTGGTCATCTCAGATGCTAACAAAGTACTGGTCTTCCTGCTTTTCAAGAGCAGTAGTGAGTGCTGAAGGCCTTCCTTGTAGGAGTTTATTGCTTTTTAATCTCTTCAGAAAACCAAACACTTTTCTGAAGGAAAGCCTTTGATCCTGAGTAACCTGGTCTGTTTAATTCTGTTTGGAGCAAGGGAGGCTGGACTAGACTCTATCTAGTGGAATTCCTTCCAACCTTAATGCTATGATTCTGTTCCAGAGGCTATCATTTGAAAACTGCTTTTGAGGTCTGACATCATTTGAGCAGTCGAAGTGAGTAGCAGTTATTTGGATTTGAAGGCAAGTAGTGTTTTGGAAGTGTTGAAGATTATTTCAAGAGAAAGATAGCTCTAGTATTGTACTGAAAGAAAAATACAAGCACTGTTAACTAATCTGTGTATTTTATGCTTTCACATTAAGAAAAAAGCTCATAAATTAGTGTTAGACTTCAGTCAATCCTTGTTTCTTAAGCACGAGGATTAATGAATTTAGGGCTGTTGATTCAAGCAGTGAATAATCTGAGTGTGCCTTAAGTGGCATTGGGCTATCTGCTGTTGGGAAGAAACAATTTCAGCAGTAAAGGTGATGCACATCTTAGAGTCAGCTGAACTTGCAACGTCTGCTGAATATTGTGTGGAAATAACTGTCCTTCTCTTGTAGATGCCTTCAATTAAACTGCAGAGTTCAGATGGAGAAATCTTTGAAGTTGATGTGGAAATTGCGAAACAGTCTGTGACTATAAAGACTATGCTGGAAGGTAAGAGTGTGAGACCCTGAGGAAGCCTCTTGGACAGGAATTGTGACCAGAGGAGACAAGCTGGTACTCTGCTGAAAAAGGATTCCCAGGTCTATGGAGCAGCTTGCTGTCTCCTGCCAGAACAGCTGGAACTCCTGCTGTTGTAGCTGAAACTGTTTAAGGTGGATATGCTCTTGTAAAAAGCCCTGGTTAAGAGCACATGCAGGGAGGCCAGTAAAATACAAGCAGCCCAGTGCCTTGCCTACAGTCTGCTTCAGTTTTGTGAGAGTTAAGCAAACTGAACATTAATAATATTTAAAACTTCAGTTTATTTAATCACACAAACCAGTTTTAGAATGTAAATATCACTTGTATGGAGTGGGAGATAATAAATCAATGCAATAAAGAGCTGAAGTGAAACCTGTATTGTGAGCTTGTGAATGCTGTTAAATTATTTGGGATAAATACTTAGGTCTGATCTCCTGCTGACATAAATTTGAAACAAAAGAACTCGTGGCGGGGGAGGGGAAATCTGCCAGATGGCTGGGATACAGAGCAAACTGTCTAATCCCTCTAGTGCAAATCCTCATTGTTTATTGGTGTTTTTTTCTAGTTTTTGGATGCATTCATGGATTAACTTAGAAATAATTATTTCTGTAGATGTAGTTAATATTATGCTCTTGGATGCAAATCTTTGGTCATGACACCTTATAAGA
Organism: Lycocorax pyrrhopterus obiensis; assembly: GCA_014706295.1. Lineage (NCBI taxonomy): Eukaryota > Metazoa > Chordata > Aves > Passeriformes > Paradisaeidae > Lycocorax > Lycocorax pyrrhopterus. The sequence continues at coordinate 17,357,950 of JACSVZ010000018.1, forward strand.
ACAGTAAAAATAAGGTTGAATTATGTCAGGCATTGAACACTTCTGTTAATAAGATGCTGTTGAACATGACTGGCAACACAAACAGGAAATGATGGAATGCATTAGGGTGCACAATTCTTAGTTTTCTCCTGCAGGAGCTGTGTCACTGCTGGTGTTTAATGACACTCAGCTGGAGATGGAAGGAAGTTATTAATGGGAAGTGTGTAAGCTGGGTACCATAAACTTGCCTCTTTCTAACCTGGGAGAGAGCCAGTCTCCTAGTACAGGTGAAATGCCTTTTCAGTGTGGGTGGCTGAGCATCAGTTAATGTTTTGTGTGTTGGGTGCTGCAGCTGAGAGGGGAGGAGCTGAAAAGTTAGGTTGTGCTGAGCATCATGGGACCACCAATGAAATATCAATTTTCTGCTGATGGATGAAATTGCTGGTTCAGAGGTGATGGTGACAAGTCAAGCGGAGTTAACTAAACTTCAGATATTGCTTGAATTATTTCTGTATCTTTTAATGGCAGTGTTTCAGTTCTGAATCTCTGGAGTGATTTCAAACGAACAAGTAGTGTTAAATAATAGCCTACTGATAACAGTACTGGACTTGTCTAAATACAGAAGTACGTGATTTTTATCATGTACAAATTTGATGAGTGATGATGGTTATATGTTCTTAAAAACTAAGTTCCTTGGTGATATAGAATTGGCTCATCTGTGCATGTAATGAGTGAAGGTCTGCACAGTTACTCAATTACATAACTAATTACAAGATGTCTTTGACAGCTAGGGTGTCATCCAACTGTTAGCATTTGGGTAATAAAAAAAGCACATTCTCTAATCTAAGATGGCTAATGTGGTATTTGTTCTGTGTATCAAGCTGACACTTTAATTATATTTTTCTCCTAATTTTTACTTTGATTCCTTGATCATACCAGGGCGACAAATCCAAATCTGTCTGGAGCATGCTGACAGGCTTTTAAAACAGAGTGTTGGAAGCATGCTTTATAAATGCTTTATTGGTGGAAGGATTTGTACTGCTGTCTTACCACGTGAACTTCTTCAGCTGGTACAGGATTGGTACAAGTGATTCAGAGCCAGAGAGCAGCACGTCTGTCTGTGGCTACAGTATTTCCTGCTCATGCAGAGGACAAGACATTGTGTCTATTTACCACACTAGATTTGAATTCTTACTTAATCATAAATGGAATGGGAGCCCTCAGTTAGAACTCGTGGGTTGAAACTGTGTAAGTGGTAAAAATACACAATGTTTGTCAGATTGGTCAGCTCTCACTTGATGAGGCAGCCTTATCAGCCACTTAGCCTCAACTTGGTACAACCTAGGATGTATAATGTAGCCATAGCTTCACAAAGCCTTCCAAAAGCTCCTGACTTCAGTTTAGAGGTCCTTTGTTACCGATCATTCAGCCTTAGTGTTGTCAAAATAGTGAAGAATAGATGAAGCATCCCAGTTCAGTAAATGGTTTTGTCTGCCAATTGCTCAGTCATCTTTCCATTTTTAGATTTGGGAATGGATGATGAAGGTGATGATGACCCAGTCCCTCTTCCAAATGTTAATGCAGCCATCTTAAAAAAGGTAAGATGGTGAAAGTGGTTGTGCTGCATGGCAGTAAAGAAATGTGAAATTCATCTTGGAGTTGGGTATTATGAACTACTAGTTAAAAAATACTTTTCATGTGCTGCAAGTGCAACCAAGTCAAGGTGCATGAACACGGGCATGTGGGCTGAGGCTGGCAGGTGGGTAGTGGCAGAGGACATACAGGGGTGACCTGGAACAGCAGCTGGAGGCCAGACAGGCTTCTTAAGGTGCTGAAGTGGTGCTGGGCATCTGTGCACACTGGCATTTCATGGTGTTAAAGCACTGATTTTAACTGGATTCTGTAAACTGAGGTGGCTGTTCATGAGATGCAAATGTTTGGAGAAAGGATTAAGAGACAGGCAGTGGTGAGAGTGACTGGCAGTGGCTGTTGCTGTGTCTGAGTGGCAGTGACAGTGCTTAAGAGACACTGTGTGCACTTGGTGGTATTAAATTCATTAACAGACCATGATCATTGGGTCAAGGGGGAAGAGTGTAGTAGTGTGGTGTCCAAGATTCTTTTTGCTTTCAAATAGAAAGAGTTGTGCCAAAATAAGCACCAAACTATTGTGACTGTTTTGGGGTAAACACAGAGTTAGGAATTGTTTCCTAGCGAAGAGACACATAAATAACTTAAACTTGTGAAGTCTCTTGGCTTGGTGAAATGGAATGGGATTTTGCTTGCGGTAGGTCCCTGCTCCTTTTGTTTGTCTGGGTCATGAGATTGCATGTTCTCAAACTAAAAAAACAAAACAAAACCTGAACCAACACTAATGGCAGGCTTGCTGTCTGAACTTTGTACTGGGGTGAATGTGACCTGCTGGTAGCTATTGCCACTCTGTACTCTTCCCCTGTGTAGTGGTCTGCTTAATACAAAATGTTTCTGCAAACAGATTAAATACAGCAAAATGAGGTTTAGGTTTTCTTTGTACAGCCCATGTGTTAGCACAGGGACTAATAACTTTATAGTACCAGCAGCTGGCTTTTAAGATTAAGTAATTAACATGCTACTAACTCAGTTGGGATTCTTGAAAGCTGTTGTATTCTGGGATTGGGGATCAGTTGTTCTAAAATGAAGATATTGGGGATTTGAGCATGTTTGCACAGGATTTAATATTAATCTAGAGAAAAAGGTAAACTTCTTCCAAAATGAAGTTAAGTTTTAGCTGGAGTTTAATGGGAGAATCACTTGGATAAAACTTTAATATCAAAACCATAATTAGGTGATTCAGTGGTGCACCCATCACAAGGATGATCCACCTCCTCCTGAGGATGATGAGAACAAAGAAAAGAGAACAGATGACATCCCTGTGTGGGATCAAGAGTTTCTGAAAGTAGACCAAGGAACACTTTTTGAACTTATCCTGGTGAGTGTCCTTAAGAAGTGCAAAGGCTGTGCCTGTGAAGTGAAGCTCTGCTATGCACTTGAGAAATACAGCCTTTATGCTTCTTGAGTTACTTCTTTCTTGGAAGGGGGGATGTGGGGAGGGCAAGTGGTTCTGGTAAATATTGACTGAAATTGCTGAGGATGTTGGAATGCTTGTTAGCTTAATGCTGGCATTAATCTATACTCGCTCATGAATCAATATACTTTTCTGAATATCGCTGTCTTTTATTCTTGTGGCTCTCGAGTCCAAGTTGAGGGCTTATTACTAATTACGGAGTTCTGGAGATCTGCATAAAAACTAGCCAACTGCATTGGCTAGTTAACAGTACTGCAACACTGAAGATCTTGGATGTTTGCAGACTTCTGAAAGCTCTTTGTAAAAGGAGGAGCAGGAAGAGTGTTTTTCATGGTACAAAGGACTCCCTTCTGTTTGGCAAGCAAGTTCTAGGTACTGTCCCTCGAAGGTTCTAGCTAGAAGCTTCTCAAAGCAGAGATGATCTGTTTGCATACAATATTCTACAATTTCAGTGTAAGCTTAACTTTGGTAGTACATCTACAGAGGCAGAATATTGATGTGGAGGCTTTAAATCTGAAAACTTTTACAGGCTGCAAATTACTTGGACATCAAAGGTTTGCTGGATGTCACATGCAAGACAGTGGCAAACATGATCAAGGGGAAAACTCCAGAAGAAATTCGCAAGACATTCAATATTAAGAATGACTTCACTGAAGAGGAAGAAGCACAGGTACTTGGTCTGGATTTAATTATAATTTAGCTGGCTGTTTGTACTGGCTTACTGTGTGGTGCTTCATAACTTAATTTGTGATGCAACAGACTTGTTACCAGTAAATGTAAACTAATGAATCAACTCCTCATAATTGGGGTGCTACTAGTAGAAGACTTTTTGGTGTCTACCACGCTTGCAGCCTGACCTGCACACTTGACCTGAAAAGGTCAAAACAAAGTGTATTGATTTTCTAGCTCCAACATGTCTAGCAGGAAAGCATGTAGGATTGTTTGTGGCAGCCTTAGTTTGCTGGTTTAGGCCTGTAGTAGGAATGCTGAAGATGTATTGCTGCATGTGGCTGTAAAGGTAAGTTTGGGTTCTCTAAGTAACAAATGCTCTGATCTTGAACAATAAACCAACTGCGAAATGGTAGAGTTGGGAAAAGCAGAACAAGATGCCTGGTTTCTATACAAGGCAATGAGTTGTAGACTTGGATGTCTTTTCAATGCTATGTCTTGAAACAAACAACTTGGACTTAAGATAATCCATTTGGTTACTTAGTTGGAAAGTTTCAGATTTGATCAAACCTAGGCATGAAAAACCTGGCTTATATTGATGAACAGGCCAGTTTGGAAGACTGACTTTTATAATTGCAAAACCTGTGTGATAAATTAAAGCTGCTTCAAGTTTGTCTCCCTGCAGTAAATAATCCTGAATGCTTATGGGTATTTACAGCCAAGGCTTAGAATTTCACTGCAGCATACTAACAGTTAAACTGCTCTTTCAGGTACGTAAAGAGAACCAGTGGTGTGAAGAGAAATGAAGTATTGTGCCTGACACTCGAACACTGTAAGGATTGTTCCAAATACTAGTTGCACTGCCCTGTTCATAATTGTTAATATTAGACAAATGCAGCAGCAAATGAAGTTGTGTTAGCAGGATATTGTTCCCTTTGCATGTGTAGTGTTTTTTTGAGTACAGATCTAAATCTGAGTTTTTACTAGTGTAATTGGATGTCTTTTTACTTTGCAATGAATAAAACCGAACTAAGTGTGGATTCTGTATGGGAAGTAGCACTTAAGGTTGTCATTTTCATTACACTTTTAAACTGCTGAAGTCCAGTTATAGTGCTAAGGATTGACTCTGTTGTAAATAAAAACATCTGTGACTTCCTCAAGAAGAGCAAAACACTTGTATTTACAGGGTATTGATAACTTCACAAAGAGAAACAGACCAGAATGTGTCTTGGGGAACTAGATAAAAGTTGCTGGATTTCTTACAAAAACATTGTGGAAAAAATTAGTGTTACTTAAAGCTATATAATTTTCAAGATGGTTCTTGTCCTGCATTTAAAAAAAAATTAAATATTTGACCACTTTCTTGTCCTTTTAGTCTTGCCTTACAGACTAGTGAAAATGTGATTTAGAACTAAACAAGCTCCTGACAGTTAAATTTGAATACTTCAGCCATGTCTTGAAGACCTGCCTCTAGGTGATAGCAAATAAAGTGTGTTGCTTTATGCACACAATGGGTGTGTTTTTATACGTTACTGTTTAAAGTGGAATCCAGATTTGACCAAAAATGACTGACATTACCAAAGTTAATATTATTGACCTGTGCATGCCATTAGTGGCTGGTTTTTAGGCAGTTTTAAAGACCCTTGTGATGTAGCTCTTGAAAACATGGTTTCATGTGTCCACAGGAAATCTTATGCCTCTGTATGTGATACTTCAGCTTGTAGAGACTTAATTATTGCATACAAAGCTAATGCAATATCCAGCTTAACTTCTTTGGACAAAGCCACTTGCAACTAGTTAAACAGTAACTGGTTTTCTGATTTTTTTTTTTTTTTTTTTTTACAGTTCCCTTATAGGGAGTAGGGGGATGGTTGTGTGGTAGATCTTTGAGGTGTGCTCTTAGCTTGTATTGCATTCCATTCTCTGTATAAACCTTAGAGTAGAATGAACCTTAATAAACATACTTATCTCACTTGAAATATTGGTGTTTCACTTCTGAATTAATAAAGGGCTTTTAAACTTTTGTTTGCAAATGGTTCTAGTTATTTGGAACTAGACAATTTTACTGTCACTTATTATTGAGTGTAGAAATAATAGCACTGAGGCAGTGGTTAATTGAAATAAAACAGATGTAAAGGGTTTTTTTTTTAATGACTAATGCAGGGTACTAGTTAAGACACAGTGGGCAACTTTCAAATGAAGTTGGGTGATGGTTAAATATGCAGAGAGAGATTTTTTGATGGCTTACCAGATTACCTAAGTTTTGGATGTGACCTTTATCAAAGCATTCAGAATTTGCTCTAAAGCAGCATTCAAACCCATGCTTTGGGTACAGCTGCTCCTTACATCTGCTTACTCAGGAGGTTGTGGGGTCTGCCTTTGTGCTGCTGTGCATTATATGGGTGTATTAGATGTTGTCAGTGGGCATAAAATACTTCTCTGCTACACTTGGACATGCTGAAGCCTTTCCAGCAGCCTGTATTGCAAACAATGCACCTCAGTTTAAAAGTGCTGCTAGAGGAAAATCTGATGTCATTTCTGTGGCTATGTTTGTAGTTAATATTCAGCTTATGCTGGATTCTTACAAGAAATAGATCTGTGTGTGCAGTGTTCAGAGTACACTTGTTCCCCCTCAGAATGCTGTGGCTAATACAGAAGCCTGCTGTAATTGTGTTTGGTGGCAGCAGCCTGTGTAAATTCCTTTGGGTGCTTGTCATGAGCCCAGTGTCAGTGTTTGTTAGCAGCCACCACCTTGCATGATGCCTCATGGTGCTGTAGGGTGAGGGAGAGAAAAGACAGTTTATCTTCCTCATTGCACTGCTCCAACTGTGCTGTGCCTGCATAACCACACCTGGGATAAAACTTGGTAATTGTGTGAGCAGCTGGCCCAAAGCCTGACCTGTGCTGGTCAAACGTGCAGTGGTGGAGCCTCTGCTGAAGCCCCAGGTTGTGACACTTGGTTGTTGGCACAGAAGCACCTGTGGAGGTGTGGGGTAGGGCTGGTTTGCGTGCTCAAGGCATTGTGTAGCTTTGGCAGATTTGTAATAGTCTCAGTAGTCTTGGTTGGTAGGATTGCATACAACTGACTTTCTCTAATTGAAATTCCCCTGTAGCACTGACTCAGACTTCAGCCAGATTCAAATTCTGTAGCTGCCTGGCAGGGATATCAGCAGGAAAAGACTTTGTTTTTGGATCTCTGTTATCCTACCCACTCCAGTAATACTAGTGCTCAGCTGTAGAGAAGGACACTTGGGGAGGTGCTGAGAGTTTGGGTTGTCAAGTGGCTGCTGCCTGTGTTCCCTGCTTCAGCTGAACCTGCTCCTTGCTACTGTAACAGGCACTGGCTATGTACTCTGAAATTCCAGAAAGTAGGAGAGACTGATTTCCCTCTGTTAAACTTACTGTTGCTGTTTAACTTGTATGGTGCTTCCCTTTTTTTTTTTTTTTTTAAAGTCTGTGCATGATCAGGGATCAGGCCTCTCTTGGATAAAGGGATTAAGTGTGGGGGTAGGGAGAGGGAAGGCTGGGTGTCAGTAGGAATTGTAGAAAAAATATTTTCTTCTTACCCTTGGCTTACTATTTCAGTCTTACCCATTGAAGGTTATTGGCAGTTATTCTAAAAACTATTCAAATATACAAATGCTGAAGGGAAAAAAGAAAAGCAAGCAGGAATCCTCTTGAATGCTAAGCAATAATTACTTGAGAGTTTGATAACATTATAACTTCCAGTGGCCTCTTTTGAACAGCCAGTCTGGCAATTACTTTATTTATAAAGCTATAAACATACTTTGAACATAAAAGCCAAAAAATACAAACTCAGTGAAGTAAAAAAATTACAACAAATGATGGATAGTGATTGGACAAATGAAGGTACAGCTGCAAAACATTTATCCCTGCTACATCCATACAGTGGTTTTACTTGTTTTAATGAAGTGGTACTTCCATGACTTTTACATTCAGACTGATTTCAGGAATTCAGATATATATTTCAGGAAGAGTTAAAACTGCTGTAAAATAACTAGAAAAAAAATCTTGTTGAGATAAAAACTTAAGGGCAAAGTCTTCTATTAAAAAAGAGTATTAACACAAAATAGCAACACTTCATATAGCAGTTCTAAAGACACTTTTTTTGGTATTAATAAGAGTAACTTTGTTTTGGCATTGGTTATCAGCCGTGGGGCCATGGAACAGAAGTCGGTCATGCTGTTTTGTCTTCAAAAGGGGCAGCCTAAAGGTATCTTTTTGTGTATGTTGGAATAAAAATAATGACATTTTCTCAGTTACCCCAGTATAAACTGACTGCAGTATATCACAAGTGGACATTCTGAGTTTATCCTGCAGTAGCTGGAAGCACAGGGTAAGGTCTGGCCATAAACCTGTATGTATAGAGCAGAGCACAGGCAGAACAACGCTGTGGCTGTGACTGCTCCAGCTCTGGGGCTCTGAAAATGCTTCCGTGCCACGAGGGCACAGGGAAAGGCTCCTGGAGAGGGGATGTTAGTTGCCACTAAAGAGCTTTTGCAGGAATCAGGTGGAATAACAATGGTGAGAGGAGGCTGTAATGCAGATGAGCATTTTGCTGGTCGAGGCAGGGACTCACAACACCGTGGAGGGGCCAGAGGAGCCTTGAAATAAGTGGGTGAAAGTCCCAGAGAGTGAAATGAATGAGGGCTGGTCTGGGTGCCTTGGCCAGTTTAATACTGATCAGGACTTACCCTGAAATTTCCTGTGGTGTTATTTAGACACATCTGCTTTTCCATTTATACCTGCCTTTGCTTTGCTGCTAAGTTACATCTGTCATCCAACCACGCAATACCAGTCGGGTGTTAAGTTACACCAGCCTTACACCCAGTGTGGCGTACACCAGGCTGGTCTGTCATCTGTGGTGTTTCCAGTAGGTGACACTTGTACAGCACCTTACAGCAGAGGGTCTCAGAGTGACAAATGATGAGCTGAGACACAGCCATTTTCTAAAGCTGTTTTTTTGTTTGTTTGTTTGAAAATCAAATGATTAAAGAGACCATGTCAGATCTGGCAAGAGTCTACTGAGTTCCTCTGTTCAGCACTGGAACATGCTGTTGGCTAAGCTTGCTAAAATAATTTAAAATGAGCAGATTGCATATTGATCTAGTGCTATGTAATTAACCCTCTGAGTGCAGTCAGTACACGAGTGTACAGTTGGCATTGGATCAGGTAATGCTATTTCTCCAAGGGTTAAAATTATTCAAACTTCAAAATGACTCTTTGCAAACTTGTCAGGTTTGTGCACATAGCTTTCTATCAGTGCTTCTGAAGTTAGATTTTTACAGGAGAGGAATAAAGAAATAGGTTTAGATCTCCTAAACTAAAACCAGAAATAAAAAATCTACACTACTATAAGCAAAACTACCTAAATAAAGGGACTAAACCCAAAGCTGCTCTACAGACTAGTTAGGTTTGGCTTTTTTTTTTTAATTTTAAATCTTTGAGGCATAAACTTGGTTAAAAAGTTATGTTTAATCCAATGTAAAAAATTATGGTTTATGTTTTTGCGTTAAGAAAAAAATATAAAAATATTTTATACATTATAAAGGTCATCTTAAATTTCTTGTAGTTCTACAATAATATTACTACATAATTTGTATTCAGTACTCCAGAACCCATCTATCAAGTAGGAAGAAAATAGTGCCCCCTCTACCTCTGTGTGGTGTCATTTTTCTCTTCAGCAGTCCGGAATACATTTCTTTAAAGCAGGAAAAAAGTCTGCACTGGACTAGATTGTGGTCTCTGAGAAGACTGTAAACCTGAAGTAAATCCAGCACTTGGAATTATTTGGGATTTACATCAGTTCATGGAGATCATAATCCATCCACAGTGTTTTTTGTTTATCAAACTCAAAATATAAATACAATACCAGAAACTGGTAAACATTTTCAAGCTGAAAAGAATACATTAACATTTGGCATCGTCATTGGGGTGGAGGGAGAGTCTTTTAGAAAAAGCTAGAATAAGATTTTTTAAAAAGTTCTACACTGAATCTTGAAAAACAGGGTTCTTATCTTGCCATGGGTACATACAGACGGATGCCTACAGCCCAGAGCAGGGTAGTGAGTGCTGCTGTGCTGCCACACTGCCCCGGGACGGGAGAGCTCACACCTCCCCCCTGTCTGCTCAGAGAAAGGACCCGCTGGGCCAGCGTGGTCCTCAGCCCTGGGCTAGTGTGATCCTGGGACACTGGCCAGCCTTCCGGGGCTGCTGGCTCCCCACATGCCCTGCCCTGCTCACCGCTGTGGAGGTGCAGAGCTCGATCAGAGCCTACAGAACCATCAGGCTGATTTCTGAGGCTTTGCCCAGCCTGTCTGGTGGGATTTCTGACCATCCACATCTGCAGAGGACAATTCCTAACAGCAGGGCAGACCCTGCATCTGACCGATGCCCTGAGCAACTATCAGCCCTTCTTCCAGTGGCCGGTCCGTGCTCCTTCGCCAGGCTGGTGCTCCCTTTTCCTCTGCCGTGCTGTACGATCGTGGAATGGGACATGTCTGCACAGAGACCTGTTACCTGTAAACAACATCTTCCTGTTCTCAAACAAGAAGTTCAAAAAATTCACCTCACTGATTTGAATATTTAATTTCTCTTTTACCCGGTCGGATCAGAACACCGGCATCGCTACGTTTACTTTTCAGAGATAAGGGCTTTTAAAAAATACTCCTTTTCCAGCTTTTCCAGCTCCGTGGTGTAACGGCTATGAGAGATCTGTGAGTGACTACACTTTCAAGCAGCTCGGAAGGCAGGGAGCGGAAGCCAGGGTTAGACTGACAGCACCTACCACCTACAGCAGCAAGCTGGGGATGTGACTCGGCTCTCCGCCACACTTGGAGATAATGCAGTAAAAAAGAAACCAAAACAAAACCCCAAACAAAAAAAAAGCATCACAGGGCAGGGACAAAAGGCTTGTTTACTCATCAGCACTTTAAATTTTGGCAAGTACTTATTTTTTACGTTTTTTTTTTTTTTTAAATTGCTTTTCTATCTTTATCACCCCTCCCCTCCAAAAAAAACCCCAACCGAGTTTTCCATCATCCTTTAAGTCATCGTGTCGCCAAACTTTGCATGTTTTACAGTGAGACGGGGATTTGGCTGGGCCTCTGGTCCTCGTCCAGGGGCAGCGGAACCAGGTGGGCGAGCGGAGTGCCCGCTGTGGCCAGCGGCTGGCGAGGGACTATGTCCCCGAGGAGGCGCGGCTGTAGGCGGGGGGCACGGCAGGCGCCGAGGAGCGCCGGGCGCCGGGTCTGGAGGGGCCGGAGGCGGGCGGGAGGTGCGCGGACACGGGGCAGGGGTCGGGCTGGTCGCGGTGCGCGGGGTCGGCGGGGGCTGCGAGCTGCTCTGACGGGAAGGCGGAGGGGATGCATCGGAGTGCGTCCGGTGGGGATGGAGGGGAGTCTATAGCACTTCCATCGGAAGAAACTGGGCTGGCACAGCGTCCTTCTCCTTGTAGGTACCGAATGCACTTCTTTTTCCTCCTGGAACAGCGGAGAAAGGCCTCTGTGAGTAACGGGAGAGTCCCGGCACCCCCGGGGATCCGCCGTCCCCTTGTCCCCGCGGGGTGGGATGGCGGCGGCGCTGCAGCGCTGCGGGGACACCGCCAGGCGGCGCCTGCGGGCCGGGAGGGGGGCCGCGGCAAAGGGGAGAGGAGGAGGAGGGCATGAACAGCAGTAAAAAAAAGCAGTAATAAAAATGAAAACAGGAAAAAAACCCCAAACCCAAAATAATAATAATTATCGAATGCATGAAATGAAAATAATAATAAAAAGCAAAATAATAAAAATTTAAAATAATAATATAAATAGTAATTAACACCCCAAACAATAAAAAAAAATCAAAATAATAATAAAAATCCAACCCATGAGGTCATTCCTTACCAGCCACCACCCCAACTGCTCGAATTCTGGGAGGCTGTGTGGGTGCCTGGCTCTCACGAGGTCAGGACTAAAGCACTGCCATGGGTCCCCTCCCCACCTGCCGCAGAGCCCACGCAGGGCCCACGGGACACTCGTGTGCGCTGGTGTCACAGGGCAGGTCAGCACCACTGTGCTTAGCAGCGTCAGGTTGTGCCTTGCTGGGACACTGCCCTTCACACCAGTCTCATCCCAAAATCTGAAGGTTCCAAGACCCCATTTCCCAGCACTTTCCTAGCCTTGTGCACAGTATCATCTACTTAGAACCACAAACTGGTTTGGGTTGGAAGGGACCTTAAAGCTCATCCCGTTTCAGCCTCCTTGTGTTAAAGCTCATCCTGTTTCAACCTCCCTGTCATGGGCAGGGACACCTCCCACTAGACCAGGTTGCTCCAAGTACCATCCAACTTGGCCTTAGCTCTCAGCTCTTCTCTTCTGCTCTGAGTTATCTCTGCATCTGAGTGTACTTTCCATTCATTCCCACCTCCAAGGACAACTCAGTGATGCAGCTGAGCAGAAAGTGCTCAGCAGCCATTCAGGAAAAGGCAAGGAAATGGCCTGGGACTGGCTGGAGGGAGATGGTCTGAGAGTGTCTGCGGTCCTGCTTCGAAAGCTGGAACAGTCCCGAGGTCTTCAGAGGACTTGTTGCTCCTTGGAGAGCAGATCACCGTTAACCTGCTCACTGAGCTAAGGGAAAATCAGCCCTGACAGAGCTACCAATCACACTTCAGCCCGTGGGGTTCCTGGGCAGGAAATGTTTGCTGTGACCTCCCCTTGGGATGTGACCTCTCCCTTGGGAAGTGGAGTATAGGTACAAAATGCAATGTGGGCAGGCACTGGGGAGAAAGATTTGGCAGAAGGATATGAATGGTCCTGCAGTGGTGACAGACTCAGTTCCATGCTTCCATTCTGTGGAGTGTGATAGAGCTCATCAGCTGGGGATGGCTTTACTGACCCAAAGGGGTTTTTACAGGACAGTACCCATCGGGGGCAGCTCTCCTCCCCCAGACCTGCTCTTCTAACAAGAAATCTGCTGGGAGCAGGAAGGTCCTGAAGGCAGCAGCATCTGAAAGCAGGGACCAGCCTCCCTTCACTCCTCCTGGAAGAAACATTCAGGTTCCCCACTTGTTTGGATGTTATGATTTGGGGGTCTCAAAAATACAAGTCACACATCATTCTTGCTGTAGCTGGGTTTGGCCACGATTCCTTCACATCCTGTGACAATTCTGTTCAGTATGTATCCCAAGTTCCAGGTGTCACGTTGTACATCCAGATTGTTTTAACTACCCCTGGCTGTCCAGAGTCAGTCCCTCACACTATCTTGTCTTTGCTCGTTGTTGAGCTGGTTTTCCTTCTCTCCATGTGACAGATCCCTTATGTCACCTGCTTTGGGTCCTTGAGCACCTCAGTATAGATCCTCAAACAAAAGAGCTTTCAAGATGTCACCTTAATAGTATCAAGGGGACAATTCCTCTGCTGGAGACTTTACAGCTAAAACAGGTAAAAGAACATCTCCCATCCGGCTCCCTGCCTTGGCTGTCTCATTTGAGGAAAATTGATCAAATGGAGAACTTGCTAATGCGGGCACACACCTTTCTTTGATCTTCCTAATGAAAAAACAGACCGTGTGAGAATGTGTATTAACTAGTCCAGTATTAAACATGACTTGCACTGGAAGTGAACAAGAGCAGTGCTATTACTGCTGTCAGTGCCATCTCTAGCCGTGGTGACCCAATTAATGCGATAGGAAACACGACAGCTCAGCTGAACTGAGTATTTAACTCTAGGGTATTTTCCATGGGTAGTAATTCCCCAGAGACAAGCCCGAGGAGGAGCTTGTTTCCCACAGACATCTTGGGAGTAGCTGCAGGATAGTGTTTCAATGACCTGTTTAAGATTACAAGAATGTGTCCATTGATTCATTCGATTTAAAGAAACAGGGAAAAAAGCAGATGTGATACTACAGACTGCTGATAATGGCCCAGTCCATGGGCTACACTGAGGTGGGTGTTACACAGCTAAAGGAACTGTTCCCTCTCTCTTTGGGAACTGCAGCACCCTCGAGTGTTTGTCCAGGGTATGGGGGAGGAGTGTGAAAGCTCTAGAGCAGGAACACTCAGTCTTAACCAGTTAACTTCTCCTGTGGAGTGGAAATCCTCCTGTGGAAGTTGTTCTCCGCAGGTGAACAGAGCACATAGGACAGGAGCCCCTGAGTGGCAGCAGCGCGTTAGTACGGGAATTGCAGAGCAGCTCTGGCTGACCAGGGCTTGGTTACACAGGGTACACGAGAAGAGCATGCCAAGGTGTCCGGGCACTCCAGCAGCCTGTGTTAATTGGGAAGCCGTGCAGAGGAGAAGCTGAGTTCAGAGCTGGAATGGAGGCAGAGGGAAGGTGGAAGAAGTGCCCATGGAAGAACGGGGCACTCAGCCTGGCGGCACAGCTGCAGGGGGCATAGGGGGCTCCAGCAACCCCCTCTGGACATTCAAGTATTAATGAGATACTAAGGGAGCTCTGTCCAAATTCTTAATCAATTAAAAAATGGTGCTTGATGACACTACCCAGGGAATAAAAGGAGAGCGGGGAGCTCTGCTGCTGTGGCACGTTGATGTGCAGGAGGTGAGCTCATGTGGGGCTCAGCCACAGTGACTGGAGCTTGGGGTGCAGCAAGGTCTGGGCCAGATTTGGGTTGACTAAATGATTTTAGTCACTTCAAGCTGAAGTGAGCACATCAAGCAGTACTTTACTTCCACCTTTTTCCTCAATGCGCTGGTGTAAAACTGCAAATTGCAGACCTCTGTCCAAGCTGGAGTCTCTCTGTGCTCCGGCACCCAGATCCAGAAGCTCCCAGGAGCTTTTTCTGCCTGGCTGCCTTTGCAGCCCGTCTGAGCCAGACAGCACTTGGTTGATGCACCAAACTTTACTATTGCCTGGCCAAATCCATCTCTGGAAGCCTGAAGGACACAGCACTGCTCTGTTTTGCTGCTTGAGGCTGTTTCACCCCACCCATGGTGGGTACTGCAAAATTTAAGGCTCAGGAAGAGCTGGATCTTGAAATACATGGTTAGCCCAGCATAAATAGGAAAAAGAAACCCATTAAATCCTCACTGCTGGCCCTAGGGTGCCACTAATGGGATTGGAAAACACTAATGGAGTAAAAAAAGCCTCATGTCAGGGTCACAGAGGCCTCTATCCTGGAAATAAACTTTTAAGACCAGGGAAGTCTATCAGCTGAGGAATATGTCCAGCACTAAACCAACATTGCCCCGGGAGGGATAAAAACCCCAGAGTACAGCCTGTCCCTTGTAGCTCAGAAAACTCCTGAGGATGCCCAGAGCACACCCCATCCCTGCCTGGACAGAGCAGCCCCCACTGGCACTGGGATGGCTGTGGGAGGACACTTGGAGCTGAACCCACTCTCCCAGGAACACCCAGCAGCGAGGAGATGCCGATACACACCTGCACGGGCCGCACCAGTCCGTTTGTTGGTTGAGACCAAAGCGAGCTCTGCATTTCTTAGGAGAGGCAGGATCTGAACACAGAAGCATGCGCGGCGGAGAATGGGCAAGGCAGAGGCACAAAGAGGAGGAGGAGCACGAGGAAGAAAAGAGGCAACATCATTTTAGCCACTTTAACACACGACTAACAGACTACAATCCCATTATTTTCTGCTACAGAATGGCGCTGGCACCACCTGGAAAAAAGTGATCGTTAGGCAAATATCAGTGATCACTGCTGACAGCTGGAGGTGGTTTGGGAAACAGCTTTGAGAAACGTGGGCAATTACGGGGAAATTCACAGCTCTTCAAATTTCTTAAGACTGGAAAAGCTGCCAAATCCCAGAGGCGATGCCTGACTCCTGTGTCTGTATCCTTACCTGCTCCCTGCCTTTCCAGCAGCGACTACATGCGCCGCCAGTGAGCTCGGACTGCGCACGGAGAAAAGAGGAGGAAACGTTGCAGAAGCAGGCTGAAAGCAGAGTTAGCACCAAGGAGACCTAGGCCCAGGGTATTCCATTCTGCTCCCCATCATAACCCTTACAGTTTTAATGGAAAAGCTGTTCTCCATGGCCTTTCCTAAAACGTTGCTGTTTTACTGTATAATTACAGGACTCGTTAGGGTGAAGCCCTGTTTGCTTTCAGGCACATCATGTTTTTTTCTGGTGTTGCAAATGAGATTTGAACATTTCTGTGCTGGATTCAGCCTCCCTCTTTCAACCACCATCAATGTCTCGTTGTGTACAACCAGTAGTTGGCTTTTAATCTGTAACAGGCGAAATTATCATTTCTGTATCACACAGACAAGACATATATATGGATATATAAAAATACATAATGCACTCTACATAAAGGCCTAAAAGCTTGTATTCCTCTTATTAGACTCACCACTGAATGAGATCAACAGTGTTAATTAAACTGTAGGTATTACTGGGACACATCTCTTGATAATGATTCCCTTTATAATGAATATTTATTGGTAGAGTTAATATTTATTCCTGATATGGCAGAAATACTTCAGAAATCAGCACACGAAGAGCCCTGGATGATGGGAATGTGTCTGTGACCAGCTGAAATCTGTTGAAAGGGCCTTTTCTAATCAGTAGGGTGGTACAGAGAGGCAGCTGGTACTGGGGTTCAGTATGACTTTGCTTCAACTCCACATTACTTTGACATGACAACCAAACTTGGGGTAGTCCCATGAATGATCTTCAGTCCTGCCACTGCATTTCATCCCACACACAGCATGGATGCATTTGAGAGGAGTTTTCTTTA
The DNA here is from genome assembly GCA_014706295.1 of Lycocorax pyrrhopterus obiensis. Classification (NCBI taxonomy): domain Eukaryota; kingdom Metazoa; phylum Chordata; class Aves; order Passeriformes; family Paradisaeidae; genus Lycocorax; species Lycocorax pyrrhopterus. The sequence goes on from JACSVZ010000018.1 coordinate 17,374,365, forward strand.
GTTAATAACATCTGTAGGTCTGATGGGGACATTCACCCTGGATGTTTTCAATAGATTAAGTTTAGTGATAGTTCATATGAAGTTATTATACACTTGCCAAAATCGAATCTTTTCAGTTTTCACACACTACCCATGTTCTAAATCAAACGTGTCTATTAAAAAGTCACAGAAAGGTTAATTTACCATGTCTTAAAAAAATAATGAATGTGTATTTCTCTAGTTAAGCTCAGGAGAATAACAGAAAACACGGTAAAACACAACAACTGCTTCGGATTCTCCCATGTGAGCAGGAAAGCAGGGACAGCTGCCAGGCTGCACGCACTTACCTGAGTTGGAATCTTGCTGCTTTTCCCGTGTTCGTCTCTTCTTTTTCCCCTAGGAAATCAAAGGAAAGGCCGTTACCTGTGCTCCAGAAAAATGAGGGTGCTGTGCAGGGTTTTTGGGATGGAACTGGGTGCTAGGGATGGCTGCTGCCTCCCAGAAGACCAGATCTGGTAAGAGCCACGGTGCTGCTGGCTCAGCCCATTTCGGGAGGAGATGAACTGAAAAAGGCTGCAAAGGGACTACTCAGGTCTATCTATGAGGATGTCCCCTTCCTTTCTCCTCTTCCCGCTCCAATGCTCCTAAGAAGAAACCCAGGAGGAACTCTCAAAGTGAAACCCACGTGTGTTTTTGCGCACTTGCTATAGCTTCTGCACAGCACAAATTTGTTCTGGGCTTGTGCCTTTTTTCAGGGATTACCCCTCATTTCCAATACCCCCGGATCCAGCACCACAGGCATTTTGGCTCAGCACTTTGCATGAGATCTGTGCATATTTAGAAACTGCAATAAACTCCAGAGGCAATGGCAGCCATGTCCCCACTCCTACCCCCACGTCTGCTCCGTCTTCTTCCCAACACACTGCTCCGTGCTCTGGTTTATGAGTCCAGGACCATGCTGCAAACGCAGCTAAGACCTGGATTTATGCTGCAGGCTGTGTCAGAAGGTATGAGAGGAAATGCTACTGGATGTAAACCAGCTGTAATAAAGCCAGTGCCTGTGCCTGCACTGCTCAGCACCTCTGCCAACTCCTGCCACAACTCCTCAGCCCACTCTGACGCACCTCACCTGGGTATCCCACCCATTATTGCTTTAATTAATGAATTGATAATTTAATTAATAAGTTTATTGAGATTAATAGAATTAAACAAGATTTGCTGCATGCAATGGAAAGAGTATGATCAATAGCTGATGCTCCTGTCATATTCTTATTCCTTCTCCTTATGTTTCTAAAAAGCACTTGGTCCATTTTAGAACCTTCCCTATTTCCAAAACATGCTTTAATGTGGTGCCTTATACCCAAACAGAAATTGGTCCTTGATTTTCCCTGATTCCAAATGGGAAATAAAGTTTTAGGAAATCTCCAGAAATTTATTTTTAAATAATACTAAGATATTTAAATGCTTTTGCAGTTCTGGAACCATCTCTCATTCTTTCCCTAATAAAAAAGTCCTATTTTATCCCCAAACTGCCTCTCTGATTCACAAGATGCAGCACCTCCCCTCATCCCCTAGTGAGCTGATTAATGAGGGCACAGCAGCGCAGGAGCAAATCTGGCTGTGTGGAGCAGGCAGCTCCCAGGGCTGCCTTTTGACCCGTGACTTCTTATATGACTTTTTGTGGTTTGAGTGAAGGTGGAAAGCTCTGAGCTGCGGTAAGCTTTTTCTTCAGTGGGGGAGCAACTGTATTTCCTGTCTGATATCCGCATCACGTGTTGCAGAAGTGACCTACATTCCTCCTCCTTCTCCTCCTCCTCATCCCTGCTCAACTCTGGAGAGAAAAGCATCTCTTCCAACAACCACAACACCCAAACCAGCTGGTTTACAGTGCTGGGAGGACCAATATGCACCTTTGGAGCCCACCATCTATCTTCTGGAGCAAGGAACCAGCCCTTGGTTCCCCAAGGAACCAGATGAAGATGATATAGGACTGGGATTTCCATGGGAGGATGTGCTTGGTCTTGGAGGAAGATGGTGTCATGCTCTCAGCAGTGCTGCTGCCCTCCAGATGTTAATGCCCTCCAGATGTGTGCCCATCAATATGTGGGCTGGGGGCTTCCCATCACCTCAGCTTTTTCTGCATCATCTCTGCCCTCTGTGTTTGGGGGGAGTCTGGAGTGGTTTGGGTCTGTTTACAGGTGTTTTCTTGCCCTCGGTGGAGTTGGGTCACTCTGGAAGGAGGGCTGGAGTCAGTGTGGGATGGATGGGCACTCACTGTGCAGCTCCCAGGGTTAAGAAAGTGTCTGTGAGGGAAATGATGGAGATTAAGATCGAAAGGACAGAGCCCATGAGTGGATGGACAGATATCTGAAGACTTATGTGTGCTTTGCTTCAGGTCTCTAATGAGCTTGTTAGGCATGTAATAGCAAAACAGGCATGAAAGTCACAAGAAAAGACCCCCTACAAAAAGAGCCACTATTTTAAATCACAGCATCATAGAATGATTTGGGTTGAAAGGGACCTTAAACACATCCTGTTCCAAACCCCTCCCATGGGCAGGGACACCTTCCACTGGATCAGTGGAAGTGTCCTGTCCATCCTGGCCTTGGACACTTCCAGGGATGGGGCATCCACAGCTTCTCTGGGCAACCTGTGCCAGGGCCTCCCCACCCTCACAGATACCTCAGCTGCTGTCCAAGATGCACAAAGCAGTTTGCTTCCATAAAATTATATTTCCAAAGATAAAATTATATTTCCACAGCACTTAAAAGCTTCTCTTCTTTTCTACTTGTATTTGCTTGGACAATAAACAAATAAATGCCTGTGGTTGCTGGGGGCTGTATCATTCATCCTTTAGACAGGCAATAAGCCAAGAGGGTGTTCAAAATACTCCTGAAACATGAATTTCTATGGCTCTTGTGCTGCCAGGAATGGCATTGCCAGGACCAGATGTTTGGTAAAAGCCAGCTGTCAGCCCCCCAGGTCATTTTGGGCCATGCCACAGGGTGGGGGTCCGAGCATGATGGCACTTACGTAGTTGTCTCTGGCAGACCAGCCAGGGTAGAGCTGCATGTGGAGCTGCCGTTCCTTGCGAGCCAGTTCGTAGTACTTGGCTTGTTCCTCCCGGGACAGCGCGTGCCACTGCAAGGACAAACAGCAATGAAGCATGGCCCCACTGTCCCCTCCCAGCCCACCATGGCCACCCCGCCCCAGGGCACATCTGGCCCCCTCTGTTTGTGGGATAAGAGCACCTGGATTTGAAGCAGGTGCTTGTTATGTGCTTAAGAGTAGCTGCAAGGGACAGGGATGTGGCACTAGGTGATGACACTGGGCCCCGTGAGCTCTTACCCTCCTTCCCAAGATCTGGTTGATGGCAGCACTCTCTTTCAGGGTGCACTCGGCGATGACTTTTGCCCGCATTTCTTTCATATACAACATGAAAGCGTTCAGGGGCTTCTTAATAGTGGGCTTCTTGGCTTCCTTCTCTCTCTTTGGTTCTGGTTGAGGTTTCCTTGGTGGGACAAAAGGAGGGGCTGTCAGCATCAGAGCCACCAGAAGACTCGACCCCAAAACAACCCAACAGCATGAGCAGGTGGGGGGCCTGAGATTTGCTCCTCAGATGCAGAGCTCAGTGTTCATCCGTCCTCCCCCCATACGAGCACTGAGAGTGATAAATGAAATGGGTGTTGAGGTGCTGGTGCTGCTGAGCCAGCACTTCCCACTCACATGTTTCGGTCGTAGTGCTCCATCTCTTGCTTGCCGGAGTGGGGCACGATGGCGGGGTGCGGGATGCCGGTGGTGTGCATGCCAGAGCCCAGCATCAGCGGGTGAGTGAACCTGCAACAGAGAGTGGGTGAGCCGTGCCGGGAGGGCTGCGCCGTGCCGGGGACACTGCAGGTGCCGGGCAGCCAGGGCGGCGTCTCTCGGAGTGCCCTCTGATGTGGCGGAAGCAGACGGAAAGCAGAAGACATGGAAAGCACGCAGGGCTCCTGGGCTGGTGGGGGCAGGCAGTGCCCACCACCCCTGGGTCACCCTCGTGCCATGGCTGGTCAAGCCGTGGGCACGTGGATGGAAAGGATCCGGTGCCACAGCGAGGGAACCCGGCTGCAGCCGGAGCCAGCCTGGCTGAGATCAAGGGTGCTTTCACCCAGCAGTTTCAGCTACTCAGATCTCTGTTGTTGCAGTGTCTCATTAGCACTGCAGAAAGGAACAACAAACTCAACCTGGGGTTTGGATGGGAGAGATCAGGACCACCCCACACTTTCTTTTAACAGAAATAGACTAAGTCTGAACATGAACCCAACTGCAACTCTAGGAGGTGCACCTTGCCTAAGCAATGCTCTCCACAACATGGGCTGAGATCACGAGAGGTCTCATTAGCTCTCAGGCTTCATTAGCTCTCTCCGGAGTTTTGGAGGATAAAGCCAGCAGAGTCAGCTTTGCCAAGCTTGCCACTTTATGACTGCAGCTTGAGATGGCAGAATTGCCCATGGGAGATGAACTGTTCATTAGATATGCTGGCACAAAAAGAAAAGCTGTTGAATTTAATCCACCAGCGCAGTCTGATCCTTATCTGACCAGGTGTACTTTCTCGGCTGCAGCAGTGCTAGAAAATCCACCCCAAAATCCTGCAGGCAGGAGCTCGGGGAGGCTGCTGGGGCTCCACAGGGAACCGTTAGCTTCTCTTGCCTTCACTTTCGAGGCTGTGCAAGGGTGATGCCTTGCGAGAAAGGAGGGCTGGCAGCACTCCCTCCCCTCTTCTGCAGGGCTAAGGGGCTGCATGGATCGAAGGTTGCACAGATCCAGGTTTCTGCATGGCTAAGGGCTTGCATGAGCAAGGGTTTGCATGGTTTTCCTGTGGGAAATCTCCACTAACAGCTCTTCAGGACAACACGAAGCAGAAGCAAAAGCTGGTGTGGCCCTGGCATCGCTATGGAGCCACGGGGGCTTTGCCCAGCAGCATGCCTGGAAGAGCTGGGCTCTGTGATTCCCATCCACAGGGGATGCATTTTGCTCACCTGAAGGCAGAAGCTGTGTTTATATCTCACATAACTGACTTATGCCAATGGGAGGGCAGCAAATCACTGCCCGCTCCTATCCTGCTTTTAAAGCTGAGACCAAGTAAACGAGATCCATCTCTGCAGAGCAAAGCAGTGGTGGCAGCAGGGACACACTCAGGATTAGAGTTAGTGACACGGAGCAAAATCCTGAGCAATGGATTCCACCCCATTCTCCCAATGCTGAGCCGAAGGCTGGAGTTTCTGACTCTCTTTAGAGTTCTGCTGATTAAAACACAACTGTTGTGCATCCTTCATCCTTGATATTCCCCTGAGCACCCTTTGGACCAGACACTGCCTAAAAGCGCCTTCTCTTCCCACGCCTGCCCCAGGGAGGGTGCGTGGCTGTGCCTGGGTGGCTGTGGTCTGCTGCAAGCTGCTACTGCACAAACTGCAAGCTGCGCGACCAGCTGAGCTGCCCTGTCTCACACAGCTCATACTCACCTGGAGAAAGAAGCCCCAGCAGAAAGCGCTGACGAATACGGCTGTCTAAATCCACATGACGGGAGCGGATAGACAGACTGGCTCTGCCTGGGATCAGGAAGAAAGAGTCTATAAAGTATCCACAGCTACGTGGTATTTCCTAAAGATACCCTTTGCTACGGGGACTCAGAGCACTGATGCTCCTGGTTGGGGGGACACTTGGTGTCCCTTGGGTTTGAGGGGCAGTGTGGGATTTGGCTGTTATTTTGAGAGAACCTCGGCCTTCCTACAAAGGTTGGATCCAGTTCTGACCCCCTTCTGCCCCTGGTACAGAGTAATGCTGCAGCTTTGAGTTTACCTGGTAACAGTGCAAAATGCAGAGGTATGCTGAGAAGAAGTTGCTCAAAAGAGCACAGTGTGACCAAAAGAACTAAAGCCTGCTCAGATTCTCTATGTGGTGCATAAGAAGCTGCACCAGGAGGATAAATATGAGGAAAACTTCCTTACTGTGCAGTGACCAAGCACTGGAACAGGCTGCCCAGAGAGGGTGTGGAGCCTCCCTCACTGGAGATATCCCAGGATTGCCCGGACACAACCCTGTGCCATGTGCTCTGGGACGACTCTGCTTGAGCAGGGAGGTTGGACCAGATGACCCACTGTGGTCCCTTCCAACTTTATCTACTCTGTGGCTCTGTGATGCCCCAAGCATGGGAGACTCCTGGAGTCTGGAGAGAAAGTACCTACCCTGCCCTTGTACTTCAGGAATGCTCTGATTTCCCCAGCACATCCTTTTAAGGACACCCATCAGTTTTAAACAAGCCAAAAGCTCAGTCCTGCATTCCTTTTGAAAGTTGTTTCATACTGGGGACCAGGCATGTATCAGACCTGGGGCTGGAAATTATTTTTGAGATAGTAAAATAACTATGCAGGAAGTTCCTTGTTGTTCCCAGCAAGGGAACCCCCACATTTTCATATGGAAATAGCTCAAAAATACCTTGGCTTGTTCTGCAAACCTGCCAAAAGATGCTTCTAGCCTAAAACTGCACATGGAAACTGAGATCATAGATTTACAGAATGGTTTAGGTTGGAAGGGACCTTAAAGCTCATCTCATTCCAAGCTCCTGCCATGGGCAGGGACACCTTCCACTAGATCCAGATGCTCCAAGCCCTGTCCAACCTGACCATGAACACCTCCAGGGATGGGGCACAATGGGGTGCTTATACCTGTGCTGGTGCTCATGCTCCTCCGGCCAGGCTGCACAGAGCTGTACCTAAACCCAGGACCAGCTATTTTCACTCTAATGATGAAAAAATCCACAAAAAATCCATTGTCATTAAATGTGGTGCACTGTGAAGGACCAAGCTCCTGGATGCCTGGGATTTTTCGGGGCTAAGACAAGTTTCTGCCCTGAAGAGGAATAATGACAGCGGGGCAGCAGTCAGGCCCCTGAGCTGCCCTGGGCAGGAAGGAGGCTCCTGTTCCTGCTGCCGTGTCTTGGCTTGACCGAAATCTGCCAGATCTGTCTGTAGGAAAGGCAGCCGGGGCTGTTTACACCCTGGCAGGCAGAAGCCCTCTCCCACCCCTCAGATGTCGGTGGGTATAAACACACCAACAAACAGCCAAGTGCTGCCGCGCACCGGGAAACTGAAACAACCTTTGAAGTCGGAGGCGGCTGCCCCAGGGCCGAGAAAACACTTGGAGTGAATCCAGAAGCAAGCTGTGTTACTCCAGAGGCTGGGATATTGGGATAGGAATGGAGTCAGGCACTTGCAGCTTCATCCAAAGTCCCTCTGACACACAAAATAAAGCAACTGCAAAATCAGTCCCTGATGGTTGGGAGTGCACGATTACAGCCCATATACTGGAATTACAGACTGGTTTGGGTTGGAAGAGACCTTAAAAGTTCATCTCATTCCAAGCTCCTGCCATGGGCAGGGACACCTTTCACTAGATCCAGATGCTCCAAGCCCTGTCCAGCCTGACCATGAACACCTCCAGGGATGGGGCAGCTGCAATGTCTCTGGGCAACCTGTGCCAGGGCCTCACCACCCTCTATGTAAAGAACTTCTTCCAAACAGCTAATTAACTCCTCTTTTAGTTCAAAACTGTTCCCCCTTGTCCTGTCACTGTCTGCCCATACACAAAGTCCCTCTCCCTCTTTTTTATAAGCTCCTTTTAGGTATGGGAAGGGGCTCTGAGGCCTCCCTGGAAACTTCTCCAGGCTGAACAACCCCAGCTCTCTCAGCCTTTTTCCAGAGGATCACCTGGTGCTGGGAGGGTGGCTCAGAAAAAAGGCTGTGGGACAGTGCAGGAGAGGCTGCCATGGCACCACTGTGCTCGGCCCCGGGCACAGGTGAGTGACACTATTTGCAGGTTTCTGGCCAATGTAACTGCCAGGCTCCCATAAGCAAAACTCACTTGACTGGACTCCTGGAGGCTTTTATCTGACTGTCATCCCAGCCTAATTACAGAGAGAGTGATTGCAGCTCCTCCTCCTGAAGCGCTCGGTGAGAACAAAACCAGTTTCTGCCCAGCTCCTGCTTGCCAGCTTGTGGAGGAAAAGTTGCTTCCCATGTGTGGCTGCCCTGACTTGGCAGCTGACTTGGTGGCACCAGCACAACCATGGAATCCTGTAATGGTTTGGGTTGGGAGGAACCTTAAAGATCATCCAGTTCCAACCCCCTGCCATGGGCAGGGACACCTTCCTCTAGATCAGGTTGCTCAAGACCCCATCCAACCTGGCCTTGAACACTTCAGGGATGGGGCATCCACAGCTTCTCTGGGATACATCCCTGGCATGACCATCCCCAGCACATCCATCCCTGGCACATGGCCCCTGCTGCTGGCATGGGGGGGATGCTGCCATGAACCTGCTGGGCTTCAGTGCTTCTGCACCCACCCACCGCGGTGTGCTGAGCCTCAGCTGAGGACTGGGCACTCCACAAAGTGGGTTTGGGGCTCTTTCCGTACATTTCGGGCAAGGAAAAGAATGAGCAAAAGCTCTGTTAGACACATGTGCCTCAAGGTGCTGCTCTCTGCATGTCAGGCTGTTTGTTGCTTTACCATATCTGCTTATTAGCCATTAATGAAGGCATCTGATGAGGCTGCAGGAGGATGCCAAAACCCTACGGATGCTGGAGCAGCTCTCAGCCGTGAAAGCTCTCTCCACCACCAACTGCCCCACAAAACCTCCATAAAAAACCAGATTGCTCTCCCTTCATGTGCCCAGGGCTGTCTGAACAGCATCATCCTAACCCAGGAGCGGACCTTCCATTTGACAAACAGGCTCTTTTCTCCCCACTCCAACTATTACTTTCATGTTACAGCACAATCCCCCCAGTCCTTGTTTTTCCTGAGGATGAATCACATCGTATGAGGAGTTAAATCATCACTCAAGAGTAGCAGATTTAGCACAGAAGGTAAAATGTAATCTCTTTGAAGCCAGACTCTGTATCAAAGGCCTCATCCTCTGTTTCTTTGTGGTTAAATATCTGGAACATGAAATTCATAAGCAAAACAAAGCAAAAAGCTAACATTTTACTTTGTGCTTTAAGAAGCTTCCCCTTTCCCGCTTTGCAATATGTTCTTGTACCTGGAGCTCTCCCCCAGGCTTTGCCAGGGTTTTATCCACTGGCATTGGGGGGATCTGGCCATGGCTCCTGTGATCACCTGCCCTGCACTCTCTCCTCATCCCAGCAACCCTGAATTGCCACCTGCAGCCACCAGTCTCCCTGTCAGCCTCTGCCATGTCCCTGCATCATCACCAGGGATTAAAAATTAATCTGAGCAGTGATGATGCCCACATGGCAGCACCTGCCAGACCTGCTCTCTTGGTGTGCTCGTGGTCATGGGGACAAAAGCCAGTGGCAATGACTACAGAGAACACACTGGTGTATTTTTAACTTGTGTCCCCAGGGCACGTTTACCACCAGGCTTGGCTTTGCAGGGTGCTCTGCAGGGCTGGCCCATGCAGGGGGTACATTTTGGGAGTGCTCCAGCTCATGGTCTCTCCTTTCCCATGCCTGCTAGGGCAGTGGTTACCACCTGGCTGAGCTGCGGCCAGGCTGTGGGTACTGGGGTTGCTTCCTGGCAGGTCTCTGCCATGATGTATTTTTTCCCTGTATGTCAGATCCCAAGAAACACCATGGCCTTGCAGATGGAGCATCCCACAGGATTACTCCTTGCTTGGTGGCATGCTCAGGGAAAGCACTGTTTGTGCCGAAAAGTCCAGCGAGGGAGAAAATTACCTCCTACTCAAAAGAGAGATTTTTGCTGTGATTAGGAGGGGTGTGTAGGAAGCTCTCGCTGGGTTCCCTAATCCACATAGACAGATGTAAATAAAACAGGAGGCAGTTTTGAATTGGGCAGGTTATAACCCCTCTCCAGGGTTGCCTGAGCCAGGACGAAGCCTTCAGCCTCTCCACCTCCAAGACAGGGCTAAATTCTCCTCCCACTTCGCACAGCACGCAGGAGGGGTGAAGCTGGGGGAAAGCACCGTGGAGGCCCCGGGGAGCAGCCGCAGTGGTTGGCTCAGTGACCCATCCCCACCCTGCATGTCCAGCGGGGCTGGGGCTGCGCGGGCCGAGCCCTCCTCACTCACCATCCCATCGACGGCGTGATCTGGCCGACTCCTCCAGGGGGCAGGGGGTAGAAACCAGGGATGTCTGAGGTCTGGGAAGGACGGTGCACTCCTGGAAGAAGGGACAAGGAGAGGAGTTGGACCTGGTACTGCACTCCCTGGCTGACCTGGATCGTTCCCAACCCCCTGGCTGCTTCATCTGTGGACACCTGTGGACAGCTACATAAAATAGCTATCTGCGAGTGGCAGGATGGTGTAATTCCCTTTTACTTCCTGTGGTTGTCTCTGTGGGGATGTGGTGGGTCATCCACATTGCTGGAAAATCACAAATACTCACATAAGGGGTTGGAGGAGGCATCTTGCTCTTGCACAAGCATCATAGCTGCTCCATGCCACCCCAAGGCCAAGCAGCACCGTGCTTTGTTAAGGATTTGGCTGACTCCAGGCTTCCCTCTGCCTTTCCCAGAGAGCCCACTCAGGTGCTTGTGCCGGAGCTCACAGTCTTCTGAGTCTCGGATTATAATTTCTCAGAGCAGGGCTCCAGCAACACATACCACACAGCAACCAGGAACAACCCATGCCTCCTTTGGCTCCTCCCAGAGCTTGATTTATAGGGCTTGTGCCCACCCTGCAGCCACAGCTGTTTGTAGGAGCTTAATGAGTACTTTAGGTTGAGGTGGTCTTAATTAATAATTGGATCCTGGTGTGGATCCTGGTCTTGAGTGAGAGTTTGGCTAGTGCATACCAACAGGGTTTAAATACATTATACAACAGGTGCTCAGTGGATGGTCAAAGCCATTCCTATGCTCCCTCTCCAACTGTCATCCACAGGACCCCCCATGAGCAGGCAGTGGGGATGCTCCAGCAGTCATCACTTCCAACTTCATTTTAAGCAATTTGAGTTCAAAACAATTGTTCTGCAGCTCTGTGGGTGCCAAGGAACTGTGGAGGTGGGTACGGTGCCAGCTGGGAATTCACCCTTTGCATGGGGAATCCCTGTGTGATCTTCAAAGCCGCTGGCACGGGCAGCATGGCCAGGGGACACAGCCGCAGCCATCGTTCCGTTCCTATCTGGACTGAAAAACATCCTGTGGAGCCTGGGGCTGCGGGTGGGACTCAGACAACCACGGTGCTGCTGGCAAAAACAGCCTCTGGCTGACCCCTGGACTGGGAAACTGGGGGGTGCTGGGGCTGAGCTCTGGCACAGCATGGTGTAGTGATGGCTGCTATCAAGCCTCAGACAAAAACTGGGTACAGGGATTGACGAGTGGCTGTCCTGGGTGATAAATACATGGACTAAATTGGTGATGAGTTGCAAGCAGTTGCAACTGGATTTTTCTCCTAGGTGTATGAATGATACCTTATTAATTAGGAATGACACCAACCGATTCCAAGCATCTTAGTAGTCAGCTAAGATAAATACATAACTGACCTGAAAGGAATATATAACCTAGTATGAGATTTGCTTCAAGTTGGACTCAGTGGCCCAGAGAAGATCAAATAAAACCAGCCCCGCACAAGGCAGCTGATGGAACATCCTCAGATTTGCACCCCCAACAATATGAGTTGTGTAAGTCAGAGCACAAGTTATTCTTGCTGGCCCAGTGGTTGGGGCACCAGCCACTGACTCAGAATTCCTGCTTGTATTTCCTTGTCTGTGTGTCCTTGGGCTACTGTGAGAAACTTTAAAGGGATGCTGGGAGAATGAGTATGAGAGTGACTCTCAAGTGCTTACTCTGGGTGATAATGGGAGCTATTTCAGTGATGAAAACAGAGATGGGGCACATCCAGGATGAACAGGGAAGAAAACCTTCGCCCCAGCAGTGTAGGGATGGGGCATGTATGATCACAGCTGCACCACAAAGGCAAGACCCAGCTGAGGATGATGGTCTGAACCTCTCCTTGAATAGCACCTCGGGGGCCTCTGGGACAAACAGACTCCCTGTGTCTGTACAAGTACAGGCTAAATGGGAAGGGGAGACTAGACAGTGCCTGCACTGAGGGCGCAGGTGGGCAGCCCAAGGACCGTGTCCTAGAATGACTGACCCACTGCAGAGATGAACGCTCAGGCCAGTCGTAGCCTCCACAGAGGGATATAACCAGCTCTGCCCTTGGGTGCTCTTGTATCACTTAAGGTTTCCCAGGCTGACAGTGAGTCCCAGGAGGCAGCTCACAGCGAGGGGCTCTTGGAGGGGCAGAGCTCTGCCAGGTACAGCAAAGGCAGTGTGGGGGAAGGTGTGTCAGCTTGCCTTCCTGCACACTTTCTCTCCAGAATCAAACTCAGCCATTAGCTGAGATTTTAATAGGTTTATTTTGTTAACTCTTCCTATTTTTCTGCTGAGTTTGTTATGGTCTGATGGCTGAGAAGCAGTGTGCTGCCTGGAAGACAACCAGGATGTGCCTGGGTATCTCTTACACCAGACCTAAATCCTACCCGTCAGCATCTCTGATGAGGCCAGAATGTGGCCTTCAGGGTCAGACCAGGGATTATTCAGCGAGTCCTCCAGCCAAGAGCATCCTCAATAACCCATTGTTTTATCAATTATGTTAACTTGGTGAAGCTGATGCCTCTGGGACAGTTTGGATCACTCCTGGATGGAGGCCTTTGCCCAAATCACAACAGTTGGTTTTGTGCCTCTGTTTTGGCACTGATTTCTGGGCTCTGATGGACACTGATCTCCTTCCTGAATGCAGTTTGAACAAAACTGTCAATTTGCTTCCTTTCCCATGAAATCAAGCCCAGATTTGTGTAAAAGCCTGGGTAATCTGAACAGATGTTCTGCACTAATGTAAGGTTGAGAAAAGTTTGATTTTACACTCAGTTTGCCAGGAACCCATGAAGAATGATGGAATGATGGACTGGGGTGAATTCCTCAACACATACCTGTATTTACAGTTTATTTTAGAGGGTTTAACCTCAACATACTGTACTTTCCTCCATAGCCTCATGAGCCAATTGACACAGCCCGGGCTCACACAGGAACACAAAAAGCCAAACCGTGTGATAACCAGATAACGTGTGGCTGCGGGGACACGTGTCACAATCCAGTCAACTAACAGAGACCGATCCTGTTTAGTCAAAATATTTCCTGTTTCAAGCATTTATTTTCTCAAAATGACAACCTGACAACAGTTCGGGTATGAGTCAAAGGAAAGATTACTTTCCATTTTCTGGTTGACTCCTGTGCATTATCGTGCAGGCTCTGGTCTGGTCTCAAGGTGCAGGACAGCTTGTACAGAGAACTGAGCACACTCCATCAGCAGGGCCGGCACTTTTGGTATCGAACTGCTCACGGCCAGATCGCAAAGCATTGCCAATAAGCTAAATAACCTCTTACTGCTAAGCAATGTCCCAGCTGACCAAAGCTCCTGGTTTTTCTCATTGATTTGGGACATTGAAGAAGGTGACAGCCTCAGTGGGCTCCAGCTCTGTCCCCCTCCCAGCACACAGGTCCCAGTGCTGCCATTACCTTGTTTCTGGTTGATGTCAGCGGGCAAGTGGGGCGAGTGGGAGCCGTGGCTGAAATGGTCGTTGCTGTACGGGATGAGCGGGGTGAGCGGGTGCACTCCGTGGGACGGCTGCACGACGGGAACTTTGTTGGACTGCAAGACACAACGACAGAGAGGACTCAGAAGTCATCAGGATCCACCAGCAAGGAAGGCCAGTGCCCTCTGCAGTCCTGCTGATGTCAGCAAGGCTGGGAATAACTAAAAACACTTCACAAACCCTAAACAAATTACTAAACAAACACTGCAGCATCCTGCAAAAAAAATCCATAAACCAAGCAGGGAAAAGAGCTGGCGATGATTTCTTGGATAAGTGGAAAACAGATCAAATCAGCATGAAGTTTTCAAAATTCAGAACTTTTTTTCATTCATTTCCAGTCTCTTTTATTCCAGGATGAATGCTCCAAGTGTTACCCAATGCAAAGCTCTTGTTCTCTGTCCTGAGCTACCACAGGGTCTAAATCTGGACTTTCACAGTGAATCCTTCATATTCACTGTGAAGGTCATGTTTAGGCTTTACTTATCAGGGCTGTCATGCAAGGACAGACACAGGATCACAGAATCATTTGGGCTGGAAAAGACTTTATAGAGATCGTCAAGTCCAACCATTAACCCAGCACTGCCAAGGCCACCATTAAACACCAAGGGTAATGCCTTTGAAAACGGGACGTGGTCACCAGTGAGCCCTTGGGCTGAAATCCCTGTTGGACTGAGCTCCAGCGCTGGAGAAGGACCAGAGGGAGCTGAGGTAATGCTGGAGATGCAAAAAAATCCAGGAAAACTAAGCAATGAAAAATCCATCTCCTCTTGTGGCTACTCCTGGTTACACACAGCTTGGCTGTCGGAGCCTAACACCTTGGAAAAGGCCCTTTTTGGTCAACACAACAGGAAGTCCTCCTGCATGTTGGAGCAGAGAGAGGGGAACCTGTTTGGAAGAGCTGCACAGCTGTAAGGAACACACACACACACACACACACATTCACACACGCTGCCATCTACGCAGCCTCCTCGCCTCAAGCGTCTCGTGCTGCTTCCTAACATGCCCAGTTTCGCCCATGGTTGCCTTTAAATCCAAACTGACTTCATCTTGGTGGTGGAATGTTAGGATTTGTCCCAGATAAATCCACAAAAAGAAACAGGACTAACAGCACTCCAAAACAGGGTGAAAATGGGAACAGAGCAGGTCAGACAGCTCTCCAGGGACTAGGAGCTGGGCACTGCCAGCCAGTTCTCATCATTCTCACTGGGATGTCTACAGATGATTTGCTGTGTGACTTTTGACAAGTCATTTGGATCCCTGGACTCAATTCACTAGTGCCTTTCACTTTGGTAATGATTTTGCTCAGGCAGAATGAGCACGAAGCTCCGGTTGGCTTTGGTGGAAGAGGCAGAGATGCAGACAGTGCAGACAGTGGCTCTGGGCGACCTGTCCTGGACCTATCCTGGCTACAACAAGTGAACTGGGAGCCCTGGGCAAGTCCTGTGTTTTGCATCCCCGCTCTGAGAAGGAAGCCCATGAAGCGGAAAGGAAAACAAACTGGTGGAGATGCTGCTTTACATCTGCCTTTCCCACAAAGGTTCACTCATGCAAATAAAAACCAAGAGGCACGCAGGTTTGCATTTGAGAATGAATGAAAGCCCTAATTCCCGATGCTTAACAGGTGTAGATTTACTGTGTACGATGGGGCACTGGAAATGTAACCCTCCTTCCCAGCACAAACTGGTGTGGTACAGGCATTCCAGTCCTGCAGCAGGGCCATGGGTTACGTGGTTTTCCCATTGAGAGCAGCACTGGGCTGGTTCCTGCTTAGTTAAACACATGTTTGGAGCTCTGAACTTTTTCTATTCTTAGCCATGAAATGAGATGAAGCAGAGCTTTTCAGTGATATTTCTAAAATTAGCTATGGTTTAGCTTATTTAAGAGCCACAAAGCCTAAATGAGGGATATGCAGTTCTACGTGTACATTTTAACATGAGACTGGAGCAGAACGAGTTCGATGTTGAGCTGTTTGGAAAACCTCAACTCAAGCATTTCTTCTGTTCAAAGTAGGGCAGATCTTTCTTTCCCATTTGCCTCGTGCTTGATCCAAAGCACAGCACCATTCACCAGCCAGCCTCGCTGCCTGACGACTGTGAGCAGCTTTCAGAGCAATGACAGAAGACACAGACCACTACAAAGGCAGATGAACTGTTCTGATGCTGATCTGCAGGATACCTCCCCAGGGAAAAGCAGAGAGTACACGTGATTAGAGCGAAGCATGGACTGTCCTCCTTCCCATCAAGGCAGAACCTTCAGAACAAGTTCTGGAACTGTTCAAGGCCAGGTTGGACTGGGCTTAGAGCTGGTCTAGAGGAAGGCAGGGGATTGGAAGGAGATGATTTTTAAGATCCCTTCCAACCCAAACCATTCTCAGATTCAATAATTCAATGGTCACTTGGTGGTACAACAAAGACTTGCAGCTCAATTACTCAGCTATTCCATCAGTTCAGATGGAAAACAAGATGGTGCACCAGTAAGAAGAGCTGCCTTCCCCATGACCCTTCTACATTTGGCCCTTGCCTCACTCAAAAACTTCTTTACTCTCTAAAGCCATAAAGATCTGGTGGGGAAGGATGACCAGCAACGAGACAAGAAAAATTTCTGCAAGGGGCTATTTATCCCCTTCTACCTTCTCTATTAGGGAGTTTGTTACAGGAACCCATCTCCCAAAATGAAGGGAAGAAGGAAATGCTGCACAAAAATATGGAGAAACATGGAAAACTCCGTGTTGATCCTGGTTCAAAAACTGCAGCTGCCAATGATTGTGGCTCATGGCCATGACTGCAGGTCCTGGTCTTCCCCAGCTGCACTATGAAACCATACCTGGCTTATAGAAATCCATATGCCAGAGAAACGGGATCAATTCCTCTTTTTTGCAAGGTCTAGATTATGTTCCTGCAAATCATCTGCAGCACATGAACCCTGACGAGGCTTTTCAAAGCCAGGACTTAGCAGCTAACAATGTTTTATGCCATAAAATTAACCTGATGTAAATGTTCTCTCCCGAGAGGATTGATTTGACAGGAGGGCAGTGGTTTGGCATTCCCTCAGCAGGTCCCCTGGGAGAACACAGGGTGCTGCTGGTCAGGACATCACAGAGGACATGCTGTGGTTTGGTAAAGCATCTTATTTTGTCTCCTGGGTTTCAACACAGCCCAGAGCTGCAGTGACAGAGCTGCTCACTACACACCCACCAAAAAGAAAACTGCTGGTGCCAAACATCATGGTCCCAACACCAATTTGTCACCTCCTGTCCTTCAGCAGCCACAGGGAGACATGAAGGGGCCCCAAGGACAGTGTTGCCTCACCTCTTCCAGCACGGCCCTTTGAGGACAGGTTGGGGAATGAGCTGTGCAGCCACAACCTTGTACAGAAAGGAAGAGACACATTTACAGCAACAGCAGAACGGTATTTCCAGAGGGCACGGAGCAGCAGGATGGGGTTTGCAAGCCTGGGGGGCTTTTCCCCCCCTCTCAAATTTGCTAAATTGCAGCTCTGCTGAGTGCCCAGCTCCCTGGTGAGCGCTGCCCCCTCCTCCCCTGTGTGCTGGGCCAGGCACTGATGCTGCAGCACATCCCTCTCCCAGCACGAACCACCCCACCAACCTCCCTGAAAATGACTGAAAAACCCAATGCTATGGAGGGAAGAGGATCCCTCCTTGAAGCCAAGATGTGACTTTAATAATTAGAGGTAATTGCAGGAACACAGAGAAAACATAGTTGCACTAATTATTAAGAAAGACTAATTGTTGGCAAGGCAAAATTAGATCTCTCCACTCACACATGGGTGTGTGATTGTGATGAGATCTCAAGGCCAGACAGAAAACTCTCTTTCCTCTGAGCACACACAAACCCAGAGGATCTTGCATATGAGGATCACCCTTACCACTGGAGTTCCAGTGTATTTGGGCTCCAAGGTGCCTGATCAGGCTCAACATCCTTCTCCTTTACTCCCATTCCCCATCACATGTGCTCTGGCCACAGGTAGCAGTGGGGTTATACAAGCTGCTGGGATGCTGCTGGTTGATCAGAACTATAAATGAGGGCTTTTTAATCAAAATGTGGGGTTTTCACTAGAGAATGATGTGAGATTATAATCAAACATTTTCTGGAAAGCACCTTGTGCTAGCAAGTATTTTAATTCATTTTTTTAAAGACTTATCTATTTAGTCATGACATGCTAAAAATGAGTAGTTTTAGTTTGCTGGTTTGATGGAGGATTTTTCTGTTAAACTTTACAGCTAACCTTAGAAAAATTTAGCACAGAAGGTCAAAAGTCAAAGTTTGAGTGAAATGATCAAACTAAAAATTTTCCATGGCTGGTAAAACTCTTTGAGTTTTTAGCTCTGTGAAAATATTGGAGAGAGAAAAAAGAATTTTTTTCTGCTTGGATCAGTTTAGGAAAAGAAACAAAAGAAAAAAAGAACAGGATGTTTTGTAACCTGTGGAAAGTATTCCTTTTTACAACTGAACACAGCTATTAAAAGCAGCAGTGGTCACACCATGCTGCCTGAGGGGCTGCTGAGGATCCCAACATCCCACCGTGCTGGCTCCACTGCTGCTTCTATGGATGGGAATGACTTCAATTAATTTTCTGGTAGAAGACAATTCAGAACTAAAATAAAGTAGCTTAATTCTACTGCCCCTTCCAATCGTGAAAAATGTTAAATTTCATGCTGGTAAATTTTCTTTTGGGGATGTGACTCCAAGGGGTGCTGTGCTCCCCATGGAGCACCTCCCCAGGGTGCTGCCTGCCTTGCACAAATCACAGGTCCCAGAACATCAGCCAACATCCCGAGAGCCAAAACTGCTGGAAACCCCTGCACTGTGGGAGCCACTGTCCGTCCATGGATGCACAGGAGCCTGCAGGGAGAGGAAAGTCCCATAACCCCTCTGTGACCCCTGGAGCCAGGTGCCCCCATGGCCCTGTCCGTGCTGAGGGAAAGCTGGGAGCACCCTGGAGGGAGCAGGATCCGTCCCCCATAGCACAGAGTGCCTGGGTGCAGGAGCTGGTGGCCAGGGTGAGCACTGTGGTTTCCAGCCTCGCTGGGGAGCCGAGCCGCAGTCAGGTGAGATTACTCACATCACTTTCAAATTTTCCCACATTGCCAGCCCCAAAAACAGAGAAACGAAGAGCTGTGGGGCAGCCTAGCAGTGGCCCGTGTGTGGCGAGGGGCCTGGCCGAGGGAAGGGAGCTGGGGCTGGCAGCTGTGCCGTGCTGGTGGCCATCACCACCACGGCAGAGGCGGGCTTTGGCAGTCCCAGAGCCCTGTGTCACTGGCTGTGCTGTGTGTTTGGCTGCTGGGAGCATCCCCCAAGGCTGTTCCCAGCTCAGATGTTGGGCTGAGCTCCGAGCAGGTCTCCGTGCTCCTCTGCCCTGCACTGGTGCCTGGGTGCCGCACAGGAGCTGCAGGCTGCAGTCCAGCCCCGCGTTGCCTCGTATGTGTTTGCTTTGACGTCACTTCTCAGAGAGAGTGAGATGAGTTGACGTGTCGGCTATGAAAAACAAAACCTACCAGGTTTTGCTGTTGCTGATTCAATGAGGAATTAATTCCTCTTCACTGCAAAATTAGTCATCGTGCCACAGAAAGAAAGGTATAAGGTCAGGCTGTACCAAGCATGCACCGCTGCTGGGGAAGCTACCTGTGACCAGGGGCACTGTGCCTTTTGCTCTTTATCCTCCAATCAATCCAAATTAGCAAATGATTAGGGATGTATCAGGGACATTAGACCAGGTTGGATGAGGCCCTGGGCAACCTGGCCTAGTGGAAGGTGTCGCTGCCCATGGCAGGTGGGTTAGAACTGGATGATCTCTAAGGTTACTTCCAACCCAAACCATCCTGTGATTCCGTGGTATTATTAAGGACATTATTAGGTACATCCTGCAGCATCAGATGCCAGGAGGGCTCACAGGAGGACTCCCAGGGGAATGATGTCACTTGGGGCACCGGGGACCCAGAGCCCATGACCCAAAGCCAGCTCTGTACACTCTAAGTTCTGGTAACACCTCCCAGCTCAGGGCCCCAGACTGTGTCAGCAGACACCTTCACCCGTCGTTTCCCCGTGCTGTTACACCAGGAGGTGCTGTGATAAAAGATCACCCCAAGTACCCACTGCAGACCATTTCTGGCACTGACTGCACACGCCAGGGCTGGAGCCCTCAGCAGCCCGTGGGCAAAGGCAGCGTCGACTCATTTCTCGTCTCAGCACACTTTTTTCTCTTTTCTCACTTTTGCTGCACTCCCAGCGCCCCAGCCTGCTGCCGCAGCGGAAAGGAAACAGGGAAAGTTAAAGCCGCCCACACTCAGGCACTGCCCTCATCCAGCCCTGCACCCCTCCAGCAGAGTCAAATTTTGGTGGCTGCAGCAGCAGCAGCAGCAGCAGCAGCATCTCCCTGGCCACTTCCCAGGTCAACCAGCATGGCTGTGGCACAGAGAGCTGTTTTCTTACCCTCAGCACCACCAAGGGTTCCTCCAGAGTCCAGAGATCTCATCCCCAAGACCAGAAGAGTCCTGCTGCCCTGTGCACCCCACCTCTGGCTGGCTCTGATGTGCTTATGAGCAGCAGTCAGATGGAGAGGAAAGGAATAATCTGCAGCTATTAATTCTTGCATTAATTCTGCATATGAATTGCAACAAGGAGCTGATTGGTTTAAGAGACATATCCCACACAGAGGCAAATACTGTCTTCGCTCAGGTTTTTATCCAAACATTGTCCTTGCTCTGGTTTTCATCCCAGCACTCTACATTTTGTGGTTGATGGAGCATTAGTTTCCTCAACCCTTTCCCCCTGATTTCTTTCAGCTTCTTTAAAATCCAGCTCTGCTTTGAAAATGCTGATGAGGCACCTGGGCAGCCCTGATCTTTGCACATTCCAGGGCATGCGCTCGCCTTAGTGGCCAAACTCAGCTCGCCTGATCCTGATTCCCCTGTGACCGGGATGTGCATCAGGGAACAAGTTCCCTGGCATTTCACATCTTCTGTGTCCTAGCACTCAGAGGGGTGACCAAGCTCCAGACACGATGGGGACAAATCACAGGACAGTTTGGGTTTGAAGGGACCTTAAAGATAATACAGTTACAACTCCCTGCCACGGGCAGATATACCACCCACTAGACCATGTTGCTCAGGGCCCCATCCAACCTGGCCTTGAACACTTACAGTGATGGGGGAAATACAGGGAAAGAACTTAAAAACCTTCTAAAATTTCTCAGTGACCTTCCGTGCAGCTGCTGGTTTCTGGTTTTAAGCAATAAGGGTTATTATTTTTCAGTCAAACTCTGCAGGGGAAATAGGCTGAGTTTTTCACCATTTACGGGCACAGGAAGAGCTGTTTCACTTCTCAAGTATTTATCTTCTAAGAGAAAGGTGTAGGTGGTTCTTCCTGAAAATTTAAAAAAAAAAAAAAAAAGCATGGAAAAATAAAGATGAAAAGTCCCTCCAAGAGGCTGCTCTCTTAGGGTGACTGGGGGCAAGTGTGGAGGCAGCTACACCCTATACCAGAGAGATGGAACCTCCAAAAAATGAAATCTAGACATCACCACCCAATGTTTACAGTTCCATTCAACAGAAGAGCCACCTCACTCCAGAAGCCTCCTCAAACCCGCAGAAAGTGCCCTCGTGCAACGCTTGCCTTGCTTGGGAAACGCTCCTGCTGTGACACTCAAAGCATCTGCTCAGGAGGGGACAGAACCACCCCCCAGTCCCAATGTGCCACTGCCACAAAAGGCAGTGGTGACATTTGGCTTCATGGAACCAAAATGCTGGGGTAATATAACCCAGGGGCTGCACTGGAGCACCAAACCCCTGCTAGTTTCTCCCCAAAACTAGGGCAATTTAATTCTGGGGCTGCATCAACCCTCAGCTGTTCCTCTTGTTCTGCAACATCCATCCCTGGTTACTGGCTCTCTCATGTTCTGGGCTACAGAGAAAAAAAATCTCTGTCCCCATCATGCCCTGTGGTTCTGAGAATTTGAATCAAAATGTGCAAACCCTGGAGTTACTGGTAACACTTGAGGCTGTGAACACGAAGGCTCCCACTTGACCTGAGGAGGCTGATAGCATCTGACCTGCTTTATTTCACTCCACTTCTCGAAGGCGAGCGGTCGGTCCAGTACCCAGAATTAATCAGGAAAATGCCCAAGAGAGCAAGGGAGGGAAGCAAAATAAAAATATGTCACAGAGGCAAGGCTTGCCCTGTTGCCAGGCTTGAAACACCATTTCCTGAAGGACCAGGGATGTCACCCTCCGTGTGCCTGGCAGCACCAGGTCCAGCCAAACCTCAGGGTGCAAGGTTTGGTGAAACACTGAGGGTCTGCACTGTGAGAACCGTGTCCTGATCCCTTGTGCTGCTGGTTTCAAGGATTTTCACCTGCTTTGAGAAGCCATTTGCAAACCTCAGCCCCAGCTGCGTGCTGGATCTGAATTGAGATGGCTTTGGCATCCGATTGTCACATCCCTAGATATGGGGAAGAAATTATTCCCTCTGAGGGTGGTGAGGCACTGGCACCAGTTTCCCAGAGAAATTGTGGCTGCCCCATACCCTGGAAATGTTCCAGGCCAGGTTGGCTGGGGCTTTCAGCAACCTGGTCTAGTGGAAGGTGTCCCTGCCCATGGCAGTGGAGGTGGAACGAGATGGTCTTTAAGGTCCCTTCCAACCCAAACCATTCTGTGATTCTAAGATCCCTCCTCTCCAAGGATGTGCTGCAGCAGCAGATGGAAAAACCTGCAAGATTTCTGGGGCCATCTGCCAGCAGCAAGAACCCTCCAGGTGCCAGTGTTGTGCAGTTTTCTGGAGGCAAATATTTGCTTACAGAACCCCTGGGCGTGAGGAGAGGGGTCCTGGCTGCTGGCTGTGTTTTTTCTTTCCATTTATAATGAAAACAAAACCAGCCCATGTACTTGAAAGAGTGTGGGGGAGTTTACAAAACACAACTCCCCAAAAACACTGATGTGATTTAAAACGTTTCGATTCACCAAACATCAGAGGGGTGAAACCTGCCCCTCCACATCACAGCAGTGCCAGGGTACAAGGCCACCATGGGTGACACAATCCTGCTGGTGTCACCCCTGTCACACCAGGACCTGGACAGGATGACCTGGACAGGAGACCTATCACAGGATGTTTGCCCCTTGTCTATAGGCTTGAGAAGGGACAGTCGCCAACCCCTCCTGGCAAGCACTATAGTCCCTATTTTATTTTCACCTTTTTCTTTATCCTCTCCTCTCCTCTCCTCTCCTCTCCCTCTCCCTCTCCCTCTCCCTCTCCCTCTCCCTCTCCCTCTCCCTCTCCCTCTCCCTCTCCCTTTCCTCTCCCCTTCCTCTTTCTTTTCAATCTGCTAGTCTCAAAGCTCAGCTTCAGGGGAGATCTCACTATCTGACAACAGCACTGGTTGAAAGACACAGACAACAAACCCAAGTTTCTCACAACATCTGAAATCCTCAACTCGCTGACAATGCTGCAAAAAAACAATAGTAATAACAGGAATAATAAATAAAAATAAAAATGGTACTGTAATGCTGCTGACTTGTCCAGAGGGAGCTTTCTCCCATGGCACCCGATGGCCAAGGCCATGCACTCGCACAACGTCAGACGACACCAAAGGAAAGTGTTTTACCATGTCAGAGGTGGCCATGTCCAAGCCCATGCCACAACCCAGTAACAAGTAAGCCAAAACAACCAGGGATGATAATATGTAATATCATCATCCTCCCTGGGTGCACATTTCTCTACTATGGTGAAATCCTTTCAAATTTATACAAACGTCAAGCACATTTCCAACATGGATGGCCAGGAACGAATGAACCATGGCTGCTCTGAGCCTTCCCCAGGGTCTCTCCCAGATCCCTCCACAGCATCATTGCAGCCCAGTGTGGGGACAGATGTCACTCCCTCCCTAGCACTGGTTTTGCCAACCAGTGTGTGGCAAGGGGCACCCCTCCCCACAGGGACCCCCAAATCCCCCTGCCGATCCTGGCACGGAGAGAGGCGAGCTGCCCGCTGCCACCCCCACATTATCCTAATCTGACTCCCATTTATTTCCCAGTTTCCATGATAAACGGCTCTGCGGGGGCCATGGAGGGAAGATAAGCCCCTCTGGAGCCGAAGGGATGCTCTATGGACACCCTGCAGCAGTAAGGCGATA
The DNA here is from genome assembly GCA_014706295.1 of Lycocorax pyrrhopterus obiensis. NCBI lineage: Eukaryota > Metazoa > Chordata > Aves > Passeriformes > Paradisaeidae > Lycocorax > Lycocorax pyrrhopterus. The sequence goes on from JACSVZ010000018.1 coordinate 17,398,094, forward strand.
GCAGCTTTCCTTGTTGCTCACTTTCAAGGGTGACATGTTTACAAAGAATGCTACAGCCGCTAATCCTGGATGATACCCTGTGTCTGCCTGAGAGAAATCCTAATTTTCTCGATAGGAGGAATTAGTTCCTTTAATGCTTAATACCCTTTTTTTCCTCTGAAAGCAAGCAAGCATTATTGTGCAGAGCGGAATAAACATTTTAATTAAAATGTGGAATTTATCTTCCAGTCAAATTCATACGAGCCCCCGACGACACGTCAAACTCTGCTTTCCCATTTTGAATCTTCCTCTGATCTCTTAATGCGAGCAGCTGAATTAAAACCTGGGCTTGGTGGATTTGCATTTAATTAGAGAGCAAGGGAAATTAATAGGGAATTGAATGGGTTTCTCCTCTGCCCATCTGATGTTTTTACTAGATTAAAAAGAGTTGATTTTTTTTAATGACTGCAAAAATGTATTAAATATTATTTAACCTTTTTTTGTTGGGGAGAGGGAAGCAGACAGACTAAAGAAACAAACTTATACATATGATAATGAACAACTCCTATCGTGGGAAACAAATATCATTGTAATTAGGATTAGAAAGGAATCCTAATTAATCTTGTCCTGCCACTTGACTTCTAGAAGTTCCTTAAATGTTACCTCCTATGAGATGTAAAACAAGGAGCAGTTTAAATGCTCAACAGCTAATCCTGGCGGCCTCAGCAGCATGGGGCAGAGGGTCCTGGATGAAATTTCGCATGGAGAGGTCTGATCCTGTGAGCTGGACTCAGACTGACAGGCAACATGCAGCTTTGCTGCCTCAATCTCCTAATTCCTCACAACGAACTAGGTAATGAGTTAGCAAACCAAGGGAGATGGGATGCACTGAGCACCACAGCAACCCCTGGCTCCATACAAAGCATCTTTACAGATCTTTTTCCATTTTTTTTTTTCAATATTGCCTATTCAGAAATAGTTCTGGGGCTCATTCTCGGAATGGGACTCCAGGTAAGGGGTGGGAATATGTGAGGTAGCTCTGGTGCTATACATCCCCACCCCATGCCTCGATTTCATCTTCTCCACACTTGTGATGATAAAGATTACCCACTGTGCTGGTACTAAGTCATACATATTTTAACTCAGCTCTTGTCATGTGTCATCAAATCCTGTTTTTCAGGTATTGAGATTCATAGATTTAATTGCACAAGATTTTACTATAGGAGTGGATGGTCATGAGATTATTTTCATCTTTGTGTCTCAGTATGGAAAGCAGCTTGGAGAGAGCTGGTTTCCAAACTTCAGGGCCTGGATGAAAGTCTCATTTTCCAAATACAGCCAGATACAGTGCCAGGAGGTGCCATAATGGTGGATTATGACTTGGCCTATTAATAAATGCAGCAAACTTTATGTTTTATGCTAAAATAAAAATAATAAATGATCCCTGCTATGGCTAGGCTGGCTTCTCAGCACATTTTTACCAAGAGCTCCCATCAGTTTTTGGCTATGCCTTTATGAAAGCGACTGCCAGCAATGGCCCAGGGATAACCTGGTTAGGACAGACATGAAAAATCGTCACTTCAAAACCAGAGACCACACAAAACATTCCCAGTCTTGGATTTCATTTTAACCCCGGCTAATCATATGTTCACGAGGCAGGACTGATCAAAGGCTTCACATTGAAAAAATGAGAAAGTCACAATTTCATATGGTTTTGATGAGAAAAATAATTGATGAAACTTTTCTCTTTCAACTTGGTTTTGCTTTGAGTTCGGGGTTCACGGGAATACAGGAAGCAACAGGCGCAAACCTGCGAGGGCTGAAATCTTAGTATGGTTCTAATGATGCAGTTCTTACTGGGGAGCTTATCACCTGGTCCAGGACTGCATGGAGTCAGGAATTTTAAGCCACATTATGTATTTTTCTCAGAAAAACCCACAGCTCTTCGTAGGGTGCACCAAACTTCACCACAGTTTTGCTGGGAGAAGATAAAGTGCAGGACAGAGTCCTGGTCGATGCACTCACCTTCCCAGGAGGCAGAAGACCCAGATACAAGACACGTTCATCCCGAACCTTTCTTTGTATTTTCATGCTCTGATTCTCATCTCTGGTGACATTTGCAAGAGCAATCTTCTGCTGGGCTGTACCCCTGGCTGACCACAGAGAGGGTCCTGGTGGCCTGACCCTGACTGGGAAAGCAGCCCGAGGGAAGCGTCTGTTCCCATCACCCCAGCGTGAGATATCACCATTTCACAGAGGTGGTGAAGGGCAAAAATGTTAAAGTACCAACTTTGCTGGCTGAGGTCAGACTTGTTTTCCAACACAGCTTGCCCTGGGAGCTCGCCCTGCCCCGCGGTCAGCCGCGACACGGCACTCCATGGAAAAAGTTTTCCAGAAAAGTTAAACAAAGCAGAACTGAGCAAACAGAAGGGCGTGTATGGAGTCAGTCTCACGGGAGGCAGGGACCAGGGTGGCTGATGTGCAAGCAGCCACTGCGTCCCAGCACATCCCAGTCTGTCACTGGTGCACAGGTACGTTGGCCAGGTCTGCCCGCACCAGGAGCCCCCAGTGATGCCACCACGGTGCCACCACAATGCCAGCTGCTTCCATGAAATGCAAACAGATCCACAACAACTGCCCCAGAATTTGCACCCATTTAGATGAAAAGAAGAAGAAAAAAATTCCAGAAGAAGGAAAAATAGATGATAACATGAAGTTTCTGGCATAGATTTTTTTTCCCAACCAGATAATTAACTAACTCAACCCACCACCAGAGATCAGCTATTTAACTGCAGGTCATTTTGCAACACAGACTTTTTTTTAAACTGACTTGTCATGGTCTCTGATCTATTACAGTAACTGACAGCTGTATTTGCTGAACAATGGAACTGAGGTTACAGAGAACACTGATTATACTAAAAAAACCCAAACCATCTACCACACCTGTATGCATACAACCTCCACATGCCTATAGTGACATTTTTAATCTTAGGAATTATTTAGGGCTTGAGTTGGAAGTCCATGTATCCCACATCTGCTTTCGAGAGAATCTGGCAAGGAAAAACTTATCTTGCCACCAAGACAATAATACACAGGCAAAAGAGTCCTTGCTTCAGGGCATTGTTACACAATTAAATCCTATACTAGTATTGCATTTTTTATAATAAAAGTTCTCTTCATTACCCATGGATTGTACATTTGCTGAAAAAAACCAATCGAAACACTATTACCATTGGGTTAGGATTTACATTCTTCCCAGCAAAGTTTGCAATTAAAAAATAAGCCCATCTATCTTCTGGCCATCATCCAAGCTCCTTAGAATGCGAAAGGTAAAAATTGTATGGTTTATAGACAATTATACTTTTTTACACCTCTCAGTTTTAAGTGCTACACAGGTAAAGCAATTTCTTCTTAAAACACATGTTTAATATAACATCTCCCTTTAATTCTTTGGCTCTCTCCTCTATTGCAGGACATAAAGCAACTTGAGACTTTCTGAAGAAATAAATCCCCAAGCTGAGCCAAGCCCCAGCTGACAGGATTTATAAGGAAACACCATCCCAGAACAGGTGACTCTGTATGTCCCTAGCTGAAGGGGCATCTCCAAACACTTTTACCAAAAGATTAACAATTTAGATTCATGGAATTGAAAATAAGATACAACTCATGCCAAAGTCAATGAAGTTTTCCCACTGATTTATCTCATCTAAGGCCAAGAACACGACATTATCTCCAGTGCTGGCAGGTGTTCATTCGGGTCTTGAATCACAGAATCGTTTAGGTTGGAAAAGCCTTCTAAGATCATCGAGTCCAAATGTTAACCCAGCACTGCCAAGGCCACCACTAAACCACATCCCCAAGTGCTACATTTACATGTTTGTTAAATCCCTCCAGGGATGGTAACTCCACCCTGAGTGCCTTGGGCAGCCTCTTCCAGGGCTTGACAACCATTTTGGTGGATATTTTTTCCTAATACTAAATCTAAACCTTCCCTGCCACAACTTGAGGCTGTTTCCTCTTATCCTATCACTTGTTTATTGGGAGAAGAGATGGATCCCTACCTGGCTCCACCCTCCTCTCGGGGAGTTGTAGAGAGCAAGAAGGTGCCTCCTTTTGTCCAGGATGAGCCCCCCTAACCCGTCTCCTCATGAGACTTGTGCTCCAGACCCTTGTCCAGCTCCACTGCCCTTCTCTGCTAACTCTCCAGCACCTCAATGTCTGTCTTGGAGTGAGGGGCCCAAAACTCAGCACAAAACAGAATTTGAGGTGCAGCCTCATCAGTGACTGTAGAAGTAGGAAGAGCCAGAGTTTCCCACAAGAGAAATACTTGTTTGTTGTGTTGCAAGGAGACTGGCCATAAAATGCTGCCTTTAGTCCATCTCTCTTATCATCACATCCACCTGCCTCGGCTTGACTGTCTTGTATGTGTACAGGGCTATATTCAGATCAGGAGTTTAACAGAAATTGCATTTCTTAACTGTAAAGTGTATTTTAGGGTGGAGACTTGTTATCTCCTGAATCTGAACAAGACGGAACCCAGCAGACTCAGTTCTGCTTGTGGTATTTACCAAGCAAACAGTAAATATTGCTTGTAATGGGAGATTTTATATAGAATATTTCTATACATTTGATGCAATGGCATAATAACAACTACCAGTGACTGACCAAGGTCTTACAGGCAGCTCAGGGATGTTTCTCTGTCTGTTTGCTGGCTGACCCCAGAGAAAGTAGAGGAGTGGGGAAATTACTCAAGAACAGAGGCTAATGAGCATTTTTCATTATTTTGTCTTTATGACAGCAAAGTTTGCCACTGATTTCAAGAGGAGTATTGTCTGCCACTCTGTAGCCACTAGCATAGAAATCTGTGAGCATTAAAAACTTAGGCTGGCAAGGGCATAAACATCTGCACATACACGAACATCCAGGCAAACACATGCACAAACATGCATGCCAAGGCTCTCCTCCTGCACCAAGGAACCACGGAATCATAGGATCTTGGGATGGTTTGGGTGGGAAGGAATCTCAAAGCTCACCCAGTTTCAAGCTCCCTGCCATGGGCAGGGACCCCATCCACTGGAGCCCTGTAATGGAGATGTGCACAAGCTACCAGTTCCTGGAGACATGGCAGAGAAAACAAAGGAGGGAAGCCAACATAACAGCACTGAGTCACTGCTGTAATCAACATCCAGGCCCCTGGCACAGCCCCCAGCCCCATGGGCTGCTGTGCTCCACTCTCCTCAGAGGGCCCAGCATGGGAGGGAGCACTGGAGCATGGGGTGGATCAGCCCCTCACCAGCACCCCTCGTTAGGTTATCAGGACCCAACTACTCCCATTAAACAAAATCCACTTGCATGTTCCATTTAAAAAAAAGTATTACTATTCTAAATGACTATAATTTGTGCTTGGGACTAATAAATCTTAATTATTCAGCAGAAAACAAATTGTAGTGTGGGATTTAATCCCTCATATCTACTCTATCTACTACGAATGAACTACCCGTGATCTAAGAATGAGCTAACTGGCAATCAGCGATTACATGATTTATTTTTTTATTTTCGTTCTCCATTGGGTATTATCTGAATACCTGCAGTGCCTCTGTTCTCACCTGACGTGTATCACGCTGTGCCGCTGCAATGACACCTGCTGGTGGCTACAAATCTTCTCAGCTGGCCTAGGTGACTTTATTCCCCATAATAAAAGACGCAGCTATGTGCTCCTGCACTTTCGGTTTTGTTATGGTATTTTTTTCCTCCAACTCAGTACAGAGCTATGGAACAGTATTTAGGTGAAAAGGACTAATTCTGCTACATCTGGGCAAACTCAAGAGGTAAAACCACCCCAGCAGTCCATGGAGCACAACGCTGCTCTGAAAAGTCTCAGTGGTTTCTCTAAAAATCCCACGTGCCATGGGTAAAAAAGGAAGGGGCGGGTTTCACTGGAATGCAAGAGTTAATGTAATTATAAGTTACAGGATCATGGCAAAATCCAGATCAAAGAAAGGCATTTCCCATGGCAGATCTCCAGCAGTTTCAAGGAAAGATAACCTCAATTCTGTCTGGGCGGCGAAGAAATGCATTGGCCACCACAGCAAAGGACCACACGACTGGAGTACTGTAGGACTCTGAGCCCACAAACTGGCAAACATTTCCCTTTTTCTTGCCCTGGGGGTCGGCTGACACACGTTCCCCATGTCCCAGCAGGGCTGCCACTGTGCTCAGTGCTGCTTCCCATGGAGCCCATAAGCTGTTCCATGGAGGAGAGGCTGTGCCACATCAAGTGGATGTCAAGGCCAGGTGGGACTAGTGGAAAGTGTCCCTACCCATGGCAGGAGGGTTGGAATGAGATGATTTTTTAGGTCCCTTTCTACCCAAACCATTTTGTGTTCTGTGACCAAGATGGACTGTGGGCCACCAGGGCTGTGGGGCTGTAGGACAGTCCCAGTTTCCCCGAGGCGCCATGCTGCACATCGGGTGCCCAAGCATCTTTAAAATAATTCCTCATGGGTCTCACTGAAAGCTAATTATCTTTATGCTAATGGATAATTCTGAATCCTGGTTCCCTTTGTACTGGGATTCCTACTGCCAAACCTGAGGTGTGAGGAGACACACCACCAAAGCCAATGCATTTCAAAATCAAGAGGCATGCTGCAGATGCCAACAGGTAAAAGCATTTGCCATAAACAATCCTCCAAATGGGCCAGCACTCATGGAGGGTGGTGTCTGATGGCATCTTTCTGCTGAGACTGAATTCCTCGTGTTCCTGCACTACAGACTTGAACTCTGATTGCAACAGCCCTGCCCCAACCAGGGTAAGGACACACTGGGAAGTATTTACAGTCAACCCTGCTGCTTGGGATTTTTTGCTAGAAGGTACATTACTAGAAGAAAAATGCTGCAATATAATTTTTAAAGATTTCAAACAAAAAATTATTGCCCAGAGTAGAAAGAAGGGAACATAGCCTGATACCGCAACTACTCTACATAAGGGAAATACTTCTCACCACCACTTACTACACATGATGGGATCTCTCTGTTCTATCATATTGAAACAAGGTAAGAGTTAATTTAAATTCTGGAGATAGTCACTTAACGATTTTAGCAGGAAGGGGCTGCAGGCAGCTTCCTTGCAGGGAGAAACCTCTAAGCCCAGCAACCATCCCATGCCACAGCACAACCCAGCCACAGTCTGTGGACTTCCAGGCAATGCAAGAAGTGAGATGATGGGTGAGATCAGGGCAGGATGGAGACTGAGGGACATGAAAAGGCTGTTAAATGTCTCATGTCACCAAAGAGTACCAGCCTATGAGCTTGGAAGCTTTGAAGAGTCCGATTTGTAAAATTGAAAGAAATAAAAATAAAATAATTAAATAAGTCAGATGGCAGCTAACAGACTGCTCACCTAGCATTTTCCCACCTCGGGCAGGAGCTCTGATTAATGCTAATTAGCTTATCTTCACATTAGATCCTGATGATTCATCACTTACTACCCCAGGAATTATGACGCACTGGGGAGAGATATATTTGTAGATTCCATGGGTGTATGCCATGTCTGGAACACTTAAATGATTTTGGCATGAAAAGGGACCAACCACAAGCCCAGCTAATCAAACCAGCATTTCTCAACCTACACCTTCCCGTAGTTATAAAAAAGATTCAGAGCAAAGACAAGACTATGGCACTGAAGACAAATTTATCTGCCTCATCAGTGGTGTAGAATCTTTGCAGAACAAAGGGCTTTATCGGCAACCTGCCAGGAGCCTGTGGCTGCTCCTCGTTTGCATATAAATTTAAAAAGAATTTTAATAAGTGTTAAATGCACACGATTATTTCTTATTTATAGCTGAAAGTAGGTGTATGCAGTGCTTTATAAAACACAGAGAAAAGAAAAGGTACCTTTAGAAGCCTGAATGGAAATCAACAGAAAAACCCGTGACTGCTTCACTGAACTAACAACTTTCGGGCACATGGCTTTGCTCCCCCATGGCCACAGGCACAGTGGGGCCAGCTTGGAATACCAGCCTCGTCCTTTCACATGTGATGCATCAAATGAGCAAGGATGTACTCACAGCTGTGTGCTCCTCCCCAGAGAGGTGCACAGACGGCCAGCTGTCCCCGTGCCACCGGGTGACTGTCACTCAGCCTGGGGCTGGAATGGAGCAGTGCATCCTCACACAGCTTTGACAGGGGTGGTCTGCAACACGGGGGGATGCATTTGGGATGGACTTTGACGTCAAGTTGCTTTGCATTCACTTGTGAGCAAGCATACAAACAGCCTGGAGCTTCTCTTCTTCTGATAGCTTTTGAACTGTTGATCACATAAATCCCAAGCCCTCTTGTTATATGTAAAACAGGAGTAGCTGTCGTACTCCTTCCAACTGAAATTTCTATTCTATTCTATTCTATTCTATTCTATTCTATTCTATTCTATTCTATGCTATACTACGCTATGCTATGCTATGCTATGCTATGCTATGCTATGCTATTCCTCTCTCTCTCTCTCTCTCTCTCTCATTTGTCACTGAGCTCCAAGGAAGGGAAGGTCATTCCCTCACACTCGTCGCACCACCAGGACCTGCCACCTGACTGTGTTTGTTGTAAACAGGATAAAACAAAAAAAAGCTGCATTTTACTGTGGGGGTTGAAGTTTCAGCTGTCTTTCAAAAGCAATGTGGAGTCATGTAAAAGAAGAGATCAAAGACTTATTTGTGAACTTGAGAGTTATTATTGGATACAGTCCCTTCTCAGTCAAAGTATCTTGATCTCTTCTGGAATTCAGAAGAATTTCCTCAGAAATAGATCCTTGCACTACTGTGGAGCTGTAGTCCGTCAAACATCTTATTTACAGGTTAATTAAGGAAACTGTTCTAGCCCAGTCATCTCTCAGGGATGACATCAGATACTCTTCCTTGAAGTCTGTTTTTTCCAAGGAAGACTTTTGTCAGACCAAGTACCTACGGTACCAATGTTTGTTTTATCCATGTGAGAGCCGGCAGGGAAATCTGGGACAGGACACTCCTGGCCTACTCGCTTGTGGAACCAGCACTAGTGACTGGAGACATGCCATAGTGTCATCACTTTCCCATATTCCCTAGCTTATGGCTCCTGTGAAACATGAGCCTAAACAAATCCTGAAGTTCATCTGGAGAACAATATTAACCTCGGCCCCGACCCCCGTCCCAACTCATGGGATTCTGGTTCTCAGGGTAGTTTCTACCCAAAAAAAGCATTCCAGCAGGCCCACCTGGATTTAAGGCAGGTTGTATATAGCTTCCATCTTTATGACTTGGGCGAGAGTTTTGGTTAGGATTAGTATTAGGCAAGGGGAAAACAATGGAACTGAGGCAGGAGTAGGTGTTAGGATCATAAGTCAGGTCAGGAAGAACAGATAAAGCTGGGTCATGAGAAGGTTCAGTGGAGGCAGTTGAGCAAAGTATGGGGAGAGGACATGGAGCTCTTTGAGAAAATTGTTTTCTGGAACTGGCAAGGGCTGCATGACTTTGGGAAGGACCAAAAGACACTGATAGGCTAGGATAATAAAGGGATTTGGGGGAGACAGCATCAAAATGGAAAGCTCATGGTGAGTGAATCTGTGACTCCTTTGAAATCTGGGGTCACCAGGAGTCACTGGAGCAGTGAATAGGCTGAGGTTGAGGTCAGGCTTAGAGTTTGAATCCAGCAGATTATATGGTGGACTCTGCTGCCACATCTGCAGCCATTTCATTTAGTCTGGAAACTGGGAGAGGTTTCTAGGGCTGGGCTGACATTAAATGTAGGATTAGGGCTTGAACCAGGAGAAACCACTGAGGTTGTACTACAGGCATCACTAAAACAACGTGAGAACTGCTGAGTACCCCTGGGCCATTCTTCCAACCACAGCCAGCAAGGCACTGATGGCCAAGGCTCCAGGCAGCAGGTAAAGCTCAGTTGGTAAGTGCCAGTTGAACAGTGTCTCATGTCCAGATCATGAATCCAGAAGCAGCTACACCATCTCATGGCTTTTCTCAGCCAAATCTTAGTTCTAAAATGTTCTCCTCCTATCCAGTGTCTCCCAGCAGCCCTAACGCCCATGCAGGTCCTTGCTCTGTCCTGGTTCCCAGGTTCACTTCCAGCTTTAGGTCACTACCAGCACAAACCTTCACCCTAACACATATCTTACTCTAACTCAAAAAACAGATTTCATTTTTTTGCTAAAATGTACATTCAAGCCAAATCCTCACAAAATTGTTGCCATGTGAAAGATGATCACATCTTGACTTTCCCTTCCCAGCTGGTGTTCTGCAGCCAGCTCATTCTAGGCCTTAGTGCTAATGAAGAATACAAGGAGTAAATGAGAATGAGTAACTACACCCAAAATCTGTTTCCTCCAGGGCAGGCTGACTGACCTGTGAAACCCACATGTGTTGTGTTACAGACTGTAAACTTTCAACACTGCAGGAGGAATCAAAAGTAAAAGCAATTACGGACGTGGAAGGCAGTTCCCTCCCCCACCCCACTAATGCATGATGATAAACACATACAAGTGTCCTTTGCACAGATCTGTACTGGGAGGTCTTTTTTTCCCCAGTCCAAAGGTGGAAACGATCCATTTCAGATGATGCATTATAAATGTGGTGTGCCATACTTTCCCCCTTGACTTTTTCAGTAGCAAACAAATAAAACCATGAAGAAGCAACAAATAAAACCTGGCTTTCCTTTCACAGGCACAAGTCACTGGAAAACAGGCAGCAGCTGTAACTGTGCTGCTAAGAAACAAGGTGTGAAAGGACTCCTGAGCCTCCTTGTATTTTTGGGTGTTGCTACCCGCATCTTAATCCTCAGCCTGCTTGGAAGCAGAGAAGGGGCAGCCGAAATGAGTTCTATGCACAAGTAACTCTTCCTGTCTCCCTCAGTTGCAGCAGAAGGGCCATACCCTGCCCTTTCCAAGCTGGAAAGATGTGTCATCCATATGGGATGCTGAAGCATATGGGTCTTGTATGAGCAAAAGCAAGGAAGATTTTCATGCATTTACAAAAAAAGAAAGACTTGAACTTGCTTACAAAGATTTGTAGAATCCTAGAAAGGTTTGAGTTGGAAGAGATCTTAAAGCTCAACCGGTCCCAACCCCTGCCATGGGCAGGGACACCTTCCACTATCCCAGATTACTCCAAGCCCTGTCCAACCTGGCCTTGAACACTTCCAGGGATGGGGCAGCCACAGCTTCTCTGGATAACCTGTTCCAGTGCCTGCATCCTCAGGGCTAAATAGAGGCTAAATGTGTGTCCAAGTATGTATGGAATATTGCTGAGGTCACGTCCATGGGTGTTGACTCCCTCCCAGCACAGCGTCCTTCCCAGCACAAGACCTTTCCTCCATGGCTCGGGGGGCTGGAGCTCCACTCAGCCTCTGCTGACACAGACACAGACAGCTGCTCACTACAACCTGACTGCTGTGCAAGCCAAAATGGCACGAGGACGTCACCCGACAGCAGCGTGGGCGGGTGTGTGTGTTATTCTGTATTTGTCTGTGTGCACACCGAGCAAGTTAATTTTAGTTTCATGTCTGAAATTCTTCACTGCTTTAGCTACACAGTCTCCTCTGTCTTTGGTCTGTGTGTAGCCAAGTTCAGGTGAAAAACACCATGTCTGTATTTTCCATGGTAAACCACACAGGGTTTATACTCACATCAGTGTATTTTCAAACATGCAACTTCTGCATGAGCCGAATCCTGTTTCATTTGAAACCCTCACCCCCAAAGTGTCTGACGTTAGAAAAAAGAAAGTTAAATTCTCGACCACAAACAAAAAAACCTCATGCTGGCCCCACTGTATCCTGTGTACACCATTAGAGAAATAGGAGCCTGTGTTTTGATTTCCATGCCGTGTTGTCTTTCTGGTCTGGCTAGGGTTGGTCTAAACTGTACTCTGAGCAGAAGGAGAAGCTAATCCTTCACCACCCTCCCCCTGTGCCTCCCTGTGATACAGGACGAGCCCAGGTGTTCTCAGGCACAGGAGCAGGGATAATCACCCTCCAGGACCACACATTAATTTGTTCTGCTCTGTTCCTAAATTCAGTCTCTCTGCTTCAATTATCTCTCTTCTTTTCCACCCAACCAGCAGCATAAGATTTTGCAGGCTGGGTATTTCAGGCTCTCAGATCCTAATTCCTTATTCCTGTTCCTGATTTCCCATGATATGGGAGTATTTTCTTTGCTCTATACATTGCCTGAAGAATGGGAAGCAAACCCAGGGCTCTAAGAACACTTTTTACCACCCAGACACTTCATTATATGGCTCCCTTTTTAGCAGGTACTTTAAACAGAAACACTTCACTGAGGGAAAAGAAGATTAATCCAGTTGTGAATGACCAGATACTCTCATTAGCACTGGCTGACAGGCTTTTCTTCAGAAAGTTGCGCCACTGAATCTTGCTTGCCTACATTCTTTGTAGGTAATGTAATCCTTATTTAAAAGTTTGTGGCTGCCCAATGTCACTTGTTACCTCCCTTCCACAAACAGCAGGGGAAGGCAGAAGATGCAGAAATCAGACTTTATTGTTGGCTTGTACTCCATGACGTGTCACAGGCTTAGTTTATCTCAACAGAAGTGAACTAAAAAATGAGGTGAAAACAAGCTGAATTCCTCCTCCCAGCTTCTGCAGCATCAGCAGTGCGGCAGCTCCAGGCAACAATGCCCAGCATCCAGGGACAGGATGAATTTGGGATTCACCCAGCCCTTGCCACTGCTCCAAGTACCTCCCTGCGTGCTCACTGTGAGTAATGAGCATTATACCCTGCTGACTCATCCATTATTCACAAGTAAATCCATGTGTGGTGGCTTGGAAATGAAACATAAAGAGACATTTTTATATAAATTTCTATCTAAACATGTTACTGAGAATATTAGCCAGACTCAAAAAGGAAGTACTGTCCAAGACCAGATCAGCACACATCTGCTGTGAGGGGACAGGAGTCATTCCCAGCGTTTCCAAGGAGGGGCCCACTGCTCACTGATGGATCGTTTCCAGACATTTCCACTCCTACCTGTGATTACAGCAGCTCAAGCTTCTCCCCTCCCTCTCTCTGGGCATGTTTTTGGGTGACCCAGCAGCTGCTTGGATCTCCATTGCTGCTGGTGGCCCCAGCACTGGAGGACAACACTTAACCCATGCTCTCTCCATCAGGCAGCAGAGCTCCTGACTCCCTCCTTTTCAGCTCGTTCCACCCATCCTTGTTGCAAGGGAAAATCCAAATCTCTGTGAGCCTGCTAGGGGAGCAGGAAAACAGAGATCAACACCCAGCAGCTCTTGGCATGCTCTGCTCATCATTTAAGAAGCTGAGTTTTTAAAAATGTATCAGAGTAGCAACACTTTGCTCCTTTTCTGTTCTCTCCTGATCCCAGAACATTTTATGTCTTAACCAAATGCCCCACGGGGCAGAGCAGTGCACCCCGGTGAGTCACCCTAAATAGCATCCTACGTCCTACAGCTGAAGTGATGAACCCGACAGCCACTTGCGCTGCGTATGGAAGTCAGGACATTCCACACATGTGAAACAGAGAGATTGACACAGCTGATATACAACAGTCCTTTCCTTAAAGCTGATCAAGAATATGCTGAGCTACAAGGCAGGGCAACAGGCAGTGCTGTGAGAATAATGGAGCCCCAGCGTGGTACCAAAGGATGCTGCTGTCCTGAGGCACCGACCCCATGGGCTCCCTTGGGAGTTTGGTACCCAGGATACCGGGGTCACTGGATTAATTCCCTGTTTCACAGGCACTCACTGTACTGCTGCACCTCCTCCCTTCATGTGTGATCTGTCTGCTGTCAGCATGCCAGGAATGGGAAAATAGAGAGGACGGAGTGGCCGAGGGATGTTCCCAGGGAATGAGAGCTCAGCACCCAGGTGGCACAGGGATGCAGGAGAAGGATGCACTGGAGATACAGTCCTCTGCCCCAGGAAGATTCAAATAAATACCCACACTGCCACTCTAACCTCTATCTTCCCCCAAGGAGGGAATACCTTTGAGGACTGGAGAAATCCCACAGCATCACTAGATTTTCTGGGAAGGCTGGAGGATAAAAAAGACACCTGCCTCCATTCGAGTCTCTAAAGCCTTAGAGGCCTCTTTGCCAGCACAACATCAATGAAATAATACTGAGTGGTTTGTGGGATTGGGATAATTTTATGTAGAAGCATTTTGAAAAGGTTGGATCACCACCACCTGGCAAGTGTGAGTCAAAGGTACATCTGAAATCCTCCTCAACTGCAGAAGAGGTGCTCTTAACATGGCAAAGTGCTTAAGAGGAGAGATGCTTTCCAAAAGAAAGTAATTAACTCTTTTGTCTTAATTCACGTGGATGAGCATCAGGAAGTGACTCCGGAAAATGCCCATATTGTGTTCCATGGTTGTCAGTCTGTGAGTTCATGATGCAATTCCAAGACTGAAATTAAATGGCTGTTTTTTCAGGGTTAGTCATGCAACCTTTCTCTGGGATCTGAATGTCAAGCTGGGTCAAGCTCTCTCCTTTCTCCACATGGTCACCAATTCTAAGGAATATATAGGTCAGATTCTATGCAGACACTCCTGCAAAGCTATTACTTCAAATTATACCTCAATTATATGTGTTGAATTTAGCAACTCTTCCTTTTAAATGCAAGCTTGTTTCAGGACTTTAAAACTCTTGGTATCTGCAGTAAAATATTTTGCCTTACAGTAGTTGTCCTGAAATTAGACAGGACCCGCAGAGAATGGAAGTCGTCTTCTTCAAGGAACTGTGTGGTGGCCTTCAGAGCCAAATTCTGATGGCCAGAATTGGCCAGAGAATCTCAGAGATCTCAGAGAATCTCAGCCCCACAGTTGCCCCTAACACCAAGAGGAAGGCAGAGAATTGAATGGACAGAAAATACACTTCATTGTATTTCCTTTCCTGACTTTTCATTTCACTGCATTCCTCAATTTCTCATTTCATTTCTTTTCATGAAATAAAAATTCTTCATTTAATCAAAGGAAATGAAATCTCAAGATTTCAATGAAGATCATTTCATTAAGTTTTGGCTCATTTCACTGCACTTCATTTCATTTCACTCTATTCCATTTAATTGTTTTCATTTCAGAATTTTCTTTTTTTTCCACACAAACCTTTCAGCAAGCTTAGCACTGTGGCTGAGATGCCCATCCCCATGCATGGCCCTAATCTGAAAGGTGTGGAGGCAGCAACGTCGTGGCTTTGCTATGATCCTCTTGGCATGAGTTTTCCAGCCCAAGTGTCCAAGGAGCTCTAGCCTATTTCCCTCTCTCCACCCTAACTCTAGGCTTAATGGCAGCTTGTCACTGGGGCTGAGGTCACCATCACCACGGCTGGTCCAGATCGGAAAGATGCAGGAGCAGCAACGTTGTGGCCCTGCTGTGATCCCCCTGGCATGCCTTTTCCAGCCCCAGTGCTCCTGGAGCTGTAGGCTCTTTGACTCTCTCAACCCTAACCCTAACCGTAATCCTAACCCTAGCCCTTACCCAAACCAAATACTATGGGTTTTCCAGATCAGAAAGATGTAGGAGCAGCAATGCTGGGGTCCTGCCAGGATTGCCTTGGCATGCCTTTTCCAGCCCCAGTGTTCCTGGAGCTGTAGGCTCTTTTAATCTTTCAACCCTAACCGTAACCCTAACCTTTACCCTAATGGCAGCTTGGCACTGGGCCAGAAATCCTCATCATCATAGGGGGCACAGATTAAAAAGTGTGGAGCTGGCGATGTTGGCACCCTGCTGTGATGCCCTTGCAATGCCTTTTTGAGTGTCATCATCCCTGGAGCTGTAGGCTCTGCAGCTCTCTGAACTGTAACCCTAACCCTAATGGCAGCTTGTCACTGGGGCTGAGGTCCTCATCACCACGGCTGGCCTGGATTCAAAAAGTGTAGAGTGAGCAACCTAAAAAAGGAGATGCTGATGTGGAACTGTTCACCTCTTTTGCAAGAAACTTTTTCGTCAACAATGAAGAAAAAAACGTACGTTGAAGAAAGCTACGTTCACATGGAACTCAGGTGGAACTAGGGAGACTGGATTAGAGTCAGGATTAAAGAAAACATTAAAGAATCATATTCCTTGTTTTGCATAGGGCAGTGCTCATGAAAAAACACCTAAAGCACAGAAATAAGCATAACTCATTTTCTTTCACCTAATCTGGTCATCTGCAAAGAGACATAGCATTACACACATGGCAAAACAAAAATGTAGGAAGCCAAGTGCAGCCAATGATTCCAACCAGTAAATGAAAAAATTCAAGCAGAATGAGATGAAGATGCAAGACTTTCTGAATGACGCTGTCGAGACTCACTTGCAGGCCTTTGCAGCAGCATGGCCCGGTTGGCTCCAACAGCAGGACATGAGATTTTACCACTTCTGTATTTTTCCTTCACAAACTAGAGATTACAGATTTGTGGATTAATTAAGCAGAACTAATTTGCTTTTATTGTTGAAGCTCAATACTGACAAAATGACTGAAATCCATGAGTGATCAAGCAAGAAAAGCCTCATGTGAAATGCAGATGGAGTCAAACTGGGGGGCAAAGGTGCCCCCAACTTTCCAAAGTACGATTTCACTTGGTGTGACAACCTAACTGCCCACACTTGGAGCACAGCAGATTCCAAGCTCCCGGTGCATCTGGAGAATGCACCACAAGCCCCGCCAGCTCCCAAACCACATGAATCATGCCCTGGGATTCTCAAATTCAAAACATGCAAGAAAAATGCTCCCTTTTGATACCACAAAGGTCCTAAAATGTCTTTGGGACTGGGATTTAGCTTTCACCACTCTGTCTGTGGATGAGGTCCCCTCCCAAGAGCCAGTCTGCAATGTCTGGAAAACCGTGTCCCATCACAGCAATGGGGTGCACCAGGGTCACTGCCTGCGAACATTTTGGACATGTAATGATAAAAGGCTTTTTCCACATCTGTCAGAGGTGGAGGTGTTGAGCATGTAAGGAAGCGGAGAATTCACAAGCTAATTTAGCAAAGAAAAGGAAGTTTGAGAGGCTTTGTGGTGAAGTCAGTTAAAGCAATGGTATAGTACTGAGGTAAAAAAACTGAAGATACAAACCCCACATCATCCTAATCTCTGTTTAATCAATGCCATTGAAAGAGGCTGAGAAAAAAAGTGTGTATTTCACTCAGTCAAAACCAGACATTTTTGGGCCTTGATTGCTGGTAACACATTACTGGAAATGTGGCATCCTACAGTGAGCTGACCTGCAGAAATATCCTTCAGTTTATAATAAATTTGAAAATTTTATAAATATCTAGGTCTGCTCAAGAAAGGCATACAAGTGTTTTTTATTGAAATTCAACAGGATTTATGCAGCAGAGACCTCCGGGTACACAGTCAGCAAAGCTTTCATGTAGCAAAACAAAAAAAATTTACAAATTAAGTCCTTGATCTTGCATGTATAAATCCAACACTTGCAAATACACATATATACAAATAATTTTATGCACCGATTGTTGGGCTGGTTTTGTCTGTATGGCTGACAAGACCATCCATATATGTGAAGTCATTTCCCTACGTGAGCATCTGCAGGTCCAAGCCTAACACCCAGCAAAGACTTTGGGAATGCTACCCATGGCAGAGGCAGTAACCATCAATTTAGCAAAATAAGGCATTTATGGCCATAAATCTTCGATATCCATACAAATCAGATGAGACACAAGTTTTTAATAATTAATAAATTGGCTGTGCTGTTTGGTACTGGCACAGGTTGCCCAGTGAAACTGTGGATGCCCCTTCCCTGGAAGGGTTTAAGGCCAGCTGGATGGGGCTTGGAGCAACCTGGGATAGTGGAAGATTCCCCTGCCCACGGAAGGGGGTTGGAACGAGATGAGCTCAAACCATTCTGTGATTCTATGACTTTGGTACTCTCTCTTTTGGACTCTGACAGCCTGGATTCCTTATTTAAGAGAATTACAGAACTGAGAAGGGATTAAACCAATATAATACGCAGATACTAAACAGCTGCCTGCAGAATTTTATCAAGACACCTACAAAACCTTTAGAGAATGATTCATTTAGTCATGAACATGTTGATCATGGTATGGAAAGGAGTGAAGAATTCTATCTCTCATCTTTATATGAGAATTACACTTCCTACCACAGAAATCCATAGAAAAAACCACCCTAAGATGGTCTTACACCCGCTGGGAGTCTTGCACATGGGCACATAATACCTGGAAGTTTCCTAGGAATCTGAGGACATAGCTGGTTTTTGGGAATAATTCATAAACAACAAGAATAGCCAAAAAGTACGAAGAGCTGCTGCTGGAGAGAGAGCACAACAGGGATCAGACAAACCAGAGGAAAACACAGAGCCCCAGGATAACAAAAGCTTCAGGGCTTTCCCACCTGCTGACAGTACACAGAGCATGGCCCTGCCAACTCACACCAGCTGAACATCCAGCCCTAGCTACAAAGGTAGCTACCTGACATTGTCATATTCCACCTTCGGAGCTAAAGAAAACAAATTACCCATCAGCAAAGAGACAATTTTTGCCACTAGCGTGTTCTGCAAGTGTAGGATACAGCACTCCCAGCTTCTGCCTTTACTTGTCATTTTGTGTGCAGAGATAAAGCATTTCTGCACAGCCCTTATAGTAAAGGCAAATTGTAAATGCAGGGTTATAATTTATTTATGTACATTAGAAACTAACTAATTTGCACTAGTGACTAGATACCCTATTGGAGCTTTTCATATTTTATGAATCAGCAAGCAAGCTAATGAACAAACAATTAAAGAGTGAACAAAGAAATGTTTGTTACTCTTAGTGAGTTCTAATAATATATGGTATTAGTGAATACATTTGGTTCAAGTGATGCAGTCTAGACAGTAACCCACACCACGCACTGAGATATTTTAGAAAGGAAGGGAAATGTCTGTGCAGGGCATGATGATGAGAAAGAAGGCAGAGTTATGCACGCTGGTGGGCAAACCCAAGGCAGGCAGGGAATGTCTGTCTGATGGGATGAGAAGACAACCAAAAAGGAGGAATGCTGCTCTGAAAGATCTGGGTTGATATCATAGAATCATGGAATGGTTTGGGTTGGGAGGGACCTTAAAGCTCTTGTTGTTCCAACCCTCCTGCCATGGGCAGGGACACCTTCCACTAGACCAGATTGCTTCAAGCCCCATCCAGCCTGACCTTGAACATTTCCAGGGATGGGAATCCTTAAATACAGCTGTGGGTCAACAAACATGCAGCTGTTATTTACACAGAGAAAATCAATTCATTTAGAGGAGGTAGAAATTAAAGCAACCAGTGCTGCCCAGGTAAGTGCCAATGCTGCCATCAGTTGATGAGGTGCAGGCGGTGGGAGGGCTGTGACTCTCAGCTCCCAGAAAAGAGAAGTGAGGTGCTCCAGTAGCACATTCCCCATTTTCAGACCTGCCTGCCCCTCTCCATCCCTGGCAGGAAGTGTGCATTTGCACCCCACCATGCACCCTGTGGCAAGGGGAACCTGGCCTTCTGGTATGGTGCCACAGTGTGCAGGCGTCACAGGAGATGTGCCCACAGCTCCTGGGTGGCTGCTGATGGGGCACCCCGGCCACCCCAACCCTGCTGCCACAAACTGGGTCCATGGCTGTGTGCTGACAGCTCTGCTGCCAGTTTCTGCACCCCAGCTATCCTGCCATCAAACAGGCCCAGCAGCTCCACTAGCGACCAGCAGCTCCAGCTCTTGCTGGCTCTTTTTAGGCCAGCTATAAAGCTGGTAAACACTTGGACTCGTCTGACAAAACATTCGAGCAGGAGGAAATGGGGTGTGTGCAGAAATACTCCATTACATATTGTAATGGCAGACATTAATTCAATGTTAATAACACTTTGCACTTTTCAATCACATATTCTAAAACCCTTTAGATAGGTGGGGAAGCATTTGGCTGATGATTACTGGGCAGAGCCCAAAGGTGTATTTTTCCCTTAGGCACGAGGAGATGAAGTGACTTGTCAAAGTGGCAGAGCTGGGAAGGGAATCTACATTTACCCATTTCCAGACCTACATTCCCATTTAGTTGCCAGAAAGAGGAGTTAATTTAAATACTACCGTTTGCTGACCTACTTACAACGCTACCATCAAAACTTGGAAGCCGTGATCAAGTATATTCCCCTCTATAGTTGGGCTTTTTTAGGATAACACTATCTTTGAAGTACGCCTTTCAGCTGCATTAAACATATG
The DNA here is from genome assembly GCA_014706295.1 of Lycocorax pyrrhopterus obiensis. NCBI lineage: Eukaryota > Metazoa > Chordata > Aves > Passeriformes > Paradisaeidae > Lycocorax > Lycocorax pyrrhopterus. Next base: position 17,418,263 of record JACSVZ010000018.1, read on the forward strand.
GATCATTATTATTTGCTCCAGTTTCTTAACAAGTCCCTGTTTGCTGCAATTCAGCTGCTGCAGACTCTGAGTAGACTGTAGCTCAGCTTCGCAGCCCTGAAAAACACCTTCCCAGTGCAAGGATTGCTCTCTGTTACTGTGACCCCATGGCCATCATCACACTCTGCCCAAGACGCCTGTGCAGAAAGAGCAGAAAGTGTGTCTGTTCCTATACCTACTCCTGTTTGTCCTCTTCTCCTTGGTTTTCTTTCTAAACAATCTCCTTCCTCAGCCAGCCCAACTTCAGTACTCGCTGGGACACTGTCACCTTTTATCGTCAGCCTTCCTCCCTTTACCAAAACCCCAAACCCTTTCCTGCTTGCAGAGAGAACTACAGGCATAATCGAACGTCAACAACCACAGCATGCAACATGAAAGACAGATTTACAACACACCGTGACTCCTTTCCGACAGGCACATCACCCACCATGGCTCTGCTCCTGCAGTTCCTTGTGTCCCAGTCCCCCAGAGCCCACCAGGCATCTCAGTGCCAGGCAGGACAAACCCCCAACGGAAACTTAAGCCACTGTGCTAGATTAAAAAAGCTGACAGCAAAAATTTGATGTAAGAGGACAGAGGAAATGGCCAGCATTGTGCCCAGTTTTGAGGGCTGACCTTCCTAAGTAGGTCACATTGTGTGGAGGGGAAATCACGGCTGCCCGACCCCGCTCAGTGAGAGCCTCCTGGGTACGGTCACCCCGACCACACTCTGCTTGTCCCACGCACTGCCGGGAAAGCCGGCCTGCAAAGCTGCCTACAGCCATGGAAGGGCAAAATCCCCATTTTAATCCCCTGGGCAATTCCACCCCAACCAAAACACCATCCCCAAACCTCCGTGTGCCTCTCCCTGCATCTCCTGGAGCCATTAGCCGTCCTCAGCCTCGCCGTAACCTCACTCTATCCAGACTGTTTACAGACATTTTATCGAGGTGCACCAGGTGTGGATGCGGTTACCGACTTTGAGACTGTTTACCTCATCCTCCCTTCTGCATCACATTGTCACCAGCTGTATGTAAAAATCAGATAATGATGGTACTTTGGTCACAGCCAGCTCAGCCTCTGCACCTTCCCTTCACACATGCACTGGAGGACGCAATGCATGTACAATCCTCGCAGCAAACCACACATGAGCTGCTGCAATCAAATATCTGCCTTATCTCATTTTTTTGCCGAAGTAAATTACACTGAATTTTTTTTTTTTTACCCTTTTCAAAGCTGATACACAAATGACAGGATGTTGTTGAAGGAAAATATGAGCTTTCATAAGCTATTATTATTAGCACATGTGCACCTCTCTGCTGCTTTGATCTTACTGTAGGTTTGTGTTTATTCCTCCTGACTCTGTACCGACTGAACTCAAACCTGATGTCTGCTCCGATAGAGATCACGAACAATTAAAGTTGGATTTGTTAGCCACAACATTGTGGAGCCAGAGCTATGGGATAATTACCAGCGTGACATTCGCCCGAATACACTATATATAGTTTTCCCAAAGTCTCTGGGCTGTGACAAGGTGTTTGCTGTGAAACGGAAGGGCGGTGATGTGTACTGAATGAGCGCTCTTTGATATTTCACATGTAAGCTAGAGCATGTTCAGGTTTTGTTTGCAGCGGAACCGTGCTGCTTCTATTGTTTTCCGAGCAGAAAAAAAAAAGCAATGTTCAAAAAAACCATTACAGGCTGCCTTAAGAATGGCGTCAAGGATTCACAGCCATCTCAGCTGGGTCAGTGACCAAAAGAAGTTCATATATTATTACATATAGGGTTTTAAATACTTCAGCTGGCAGCATGGAGTCAACATTGCTGCAGAAAAGGAATTTCCAGTGTGGTTCTGCTTCGATCATCAGGGAATCCTCTGCTGAGCTCCAATCCATTACACAAACCCAATCTCTCTGAAGGCAGAGGAGTTGTGCAGGAGTTGGGGCCCTGAGCAACTTCATCTCTCGGGTGGCATCCCTGCCCATGGCAGGAGTGGGGGAATGAGAAGGTCTTTAAGGTCCCTTCTGACCCAAACCACTTTGTGATTCTGGGATTCTGTGACTCCAGTCAGGCAGGATCCATTTGTGCTTGGTACTGTGTAGGCTTACAGGAGTAGAGTCCTTCAGCTGTAATGGCAGCTGAAAACAACCACATTTACTAAGGCAGATGGAGGGAATGAGTTAAAGAGAATAAAGTAACAAGAATGGGACAGGTGTTTTTAGACACTGGCTTTATGCACAATTAAACAAAGATTTAAGTGTGTGCTTTAAGCCCAGCCATGCTCTAACACATCAACAGGCCATGGAAGGCAGCACGTGGGGACAAGCACTGCAGTGGCACGAGACTCATGTCTGGAGGAGGGACTAAGTCTATCCATCCTTCTCTGCATCTCTGGTGCTACAATCCCCTTCTCTGTCCCCACAGGGCACAGAGAAATGCATTAAAAGCACCCCTTGCAAAAAAAGCACCTCTTGCAAAATGGGGAGGGTGACGGATTTCTAAAACCCTGCTCAGCTCGACTTCACAGTGCCCCACCAGTGTTTGCAGCCCCATCCATGCTGGTGGCAGGTCAGGGCTTGTGCAGACTGATGCCACCAAAGTCTCCGTGAATGCCACCAGGTTTGGTGGTGACACACAGGTGGCAGGTGGCTTGCAGTGCTGGCACAGGTCCGCTGCAGGACCAGATGTTGTTTGTATTGAAGGGCGACAGCAAACTCTGCGACAGCAGCATCAAGAGGCTGGAGAGAGCTATAGGAGAAATACATGAGGGAAAAAAGTACATCAAGGAACAAAGATATTCTTGAGGAATGGGTCTGAAAATTTTAACCTGGTGAAAAATGTTACTTACTCAACAAACGGAGTGAAAAACAACCACAGAGCCCAGACAGTTTTTGAAAAAGACAAGAAGTTTGCAGAACTCTGAAAATTCCCCGTCAGCCCTAACGACTGTGGAAAAGGAATTGGGAATGGCAGCAATCACAGAAGACAGCGGCTGCCAGCACTGCTGAGTGATATTTACATCAATGTCCTGCCAACAATACCATTACTGGATTATCAGGGCGGATTAAGCCTTTAGCCAATTACCCCGACTGGTAAATTGTAGATTGTCTAGACTTTTTCATGTTCAACAATATGCATGAAGTTTCTCTTTATCGCTACAGCATCACACAATGCTCTTGTGGGATGTAATCCTGTGCTTCCCCAGGAGGTTCAGGTGAGCTGTGCCTGCAGCTCCGGGTTGCCTTAGTGTGGCCCTGTGCACAGACAGATTTATTTCAGACAGGATTCTCATAAATTCAGAACGACTTCCAAATTTCTTGACTAGGAGATCAAAGAGGCAAGCATTTGCTTCATGCCATCTGGGGAGCTGCTCGACAGGGCAACGCAGTCTGGGGAGGGGGGAGGAGAAGGGAAAAAAGAAAGTCTTGGAGATTATGCCCTCAAAAACAAACTCAAATGCCACCCTCACATTAAAAAGCACTGGTTGGCAGTAACAATTAATTTCTTAACTGAAACCCGCCCAACTGTGTCCAAGTGTTTTAATTTGCCTATTGCTACAATATGCAAGGGAGCTGGCAGTAATGGATTTGCAATTAAAACTAAAACTGGCAAAGAAATCGCAAAGCTGGCAAAAGAGCTAATCTGCAAGCCATGATCACAAGATTACGAAGTGTTTATGAACATGCTAATTACCCGAGCACATCGCTGAGAATGGCTTGTAGGAGAGAACACTGGGTTTGTGTGATCTAAATCCCTGGATCTGCACGGCCAGCCCAGTCGGTGTTCTACTACTTCCCACAGCTCCCAGGAGCTGGGGAACAGAGGGAATCGTTGTGGTTCCCGTGTGGAAGCAGGAAGAGGGACAAGGGACTGAGAGACAGAGGGTCCCTGTACCCTCCTGCATCACAGCAGGGGAAGCACGGATGGCAATCGCCTCTCAAGAAGGTAAATGCCAGCAGTCACTGGGACTCAACTGGAATATGGAGACCATCAGTGTGAAATTAAAATCAGCCTGAATAAAATAGTACCCTATTTACTTTCATCCTGCTATCTCTTGGCTTTATAAATAGTTATTCCAGCAGGTCCTGGATATTGCCGGTTGCAGAGCACACCGTCCATGCTGCAACTTCTGGGAGCAAACAGGCATCTACTGCCATGGGCATGAAACCTTCACAAATTACCTGCAAGGGACAGGATGGGAAGGGAAAAGGGCTTAAAAAGTGATCAAACATCCGTGCAAATAGCTCATAACAGCAAGTGACAGTGGTCAGGGGCACCGTGAAGAGCAATTTTGAGCCACGGGAGAGGATTTCAAGGAGAAAACAGAATGGAAGAGTAGTCCCAGAATAAAGGCCTGCTGGGAAAACTGAGATTCTTTAATATATAGGATTAAGGATTGCCAGTATCCTCAGGGAGGAAATGCAAATGGGGTTCAGACCATTTTTTCCATAAAAATTAGGAATGAGAAAGAATAGACTTTGAAGTTCAACATGTTAGCAAATGAAAGCAACAGCAAAGGAGACACAAAGAGAAAGCAAGCCCTGGACGCCTAGAATTATGTCTTAAACACTTGGTACCGAAAGACAGAACCTGAGGTGATGAGGAGACTTCCCTTAATGCCATGCACAGATCCCAGAAAATCTCTAGATTAGAAACTGCCTGAGAAAAGAAAGTATTGCACAACCAAGGCAGGATGGAATACAGTGTCTGAATGGATTCTTCCTGCCTTATTCAGCCAGACTGGGATGATGAGGCTGTGCAGAGCACAGCAAGGAAGACATGATGGCAATGCCAGGTTGCTCTTGGGTGCATGGAGTAGGGAAAGGCTTTCTGGATGGTTCTCTTTGCTCTATGAAATGGTGGCTGGAGTTGGCATAGAAGGGAGGTGACAGCTGACAGACATCTATGGAGATGTCAGAAATCCAACGGGCACCTCTACAGAGATTTGCAGAGTTGGCTGTGTTGACGGGGACCGACCATTCCCAACACCCTCATGAAAGCCAGGCAGTTGGTCCAGGCTGCACAGAGGTGGTGAAGGACCAGGAGGACACTGTAAGGACACACAGCAATAGTCATCACTGGGTCTGGCCAGGGATGGATGGTCTTTGTGGTGACTCCTCGGAGGCATCAACGGTCTCACTCGGATCTGAGAACTGGCTGGGATGGGCACTTTGTATTTGGCTGATGGTCATTCCAGCCTGTGTACTTGGGTAAGGCAATTACAGAGTGAGTTCAGCCCCTCGTTACTGGTGGCCATGGAATGCCATGTGTCAGGAAATGGCACCCGACCATCGCTGATGCTGATAAGCGCTATGGAGTTAATTGGTGCTACGGAAAGGGTGGTTCAAGGGAGAAGAGCTTCAAAACTGGGCTTGGACATTAATTTATCCATGCCTGCCTCTAATGCACTGTCAAGCAGTTAATGTATGTCCAGATTTGGGGGTAACTGAGTGAAACTCAGGAGTCCATGGCCTAGAGGAGATCAGGATAAAGCAAAGATGAGATCATGTTGGGTCCTTCAGACTATGAACGCTGTGGCTCTACAGCGGCTCCTTCCTCAAAGGGAGATGTGTGGACTCTAAAAGTTTAAGGATTGTAACACAATCACAAAGTCTTCAGTTGGTTTTTCTTTTATTTTTTTTTAATATATTTGGGAGAAATGTTTCCTAACATCCAGAAATTTGGCTAGCTCATCTGTGCTTTTTATCCAGCATCTAAGCCGGGCTCTGCTACTGCTGGGGTCTGCCATTCTGCCTCTTGCAAGGAAAGCCCCAGATACAACTGTTGCCTATTTAAAGTCATCTACAAACCAGTTTAATAAAAGCTGACTGCATCTGCTTCCATGTTATTAGTTCTGCCCCAAAACTCTGTTCCTGGCAACACAATGTTCCACGCTAATGAGCCAAATCTTCCCCTCCCATGGCAGTACTCCTAAACCTCCACACCATTCAGTTCACAAAGTTACCACCCTGTTTTTCCCTCGGGGGAGGGAAGGATTGCAGCTGCAGAGGGGGTTCTTCAAATAATATGAAGGCCAAAGATCTGTGGGAAAATCTGCTCTCAGACAAATAGCACTTGGGGGCATCTGCAGAGAGAACCAGCCCCTCTTTACTTCTGTCTGGGTCCCACGTCCTTCTGGCAGCGGAGTTTTTTGTGAACCAGGCTGCCATTAATCCCCTGCCAGTTCCTACACCCTACCATCCTCTGTGGGCAGACAGCACCGAGTGGGAGATAATGCTGCAGGGAAGTGGCATTTACTTCAGCTGGATTTTGTGGCCTCTTGGGAGAGTTTCAGCTTGGGGCAGTTATTTCTCACCCGCTCCTGCTGCAAAAAGGAGGGATTTGGTGTAGACCAGTGCAACTTTTCTCAGCTCCTTTTCCAGTGAATTTTCACCCATTCTTGCCAATTTTCTTCCTGTAGCACTGAGTGTGAGATAAACAGCGATTCGAGGTTATCGCGCTGGAGTGATGCTGCCCAGATTAAAGCGAAATCAGATAACTCATTACCTAACTGAAACTTGCTGTTAAACTTTTAAAGAGAAGCGATAACATCTGAGAGCTGGAGGACTCTGCTGCCCTGGCAGACACCCTGCGGCACCCCAGCTGAGCAGGGGGGGCTGTGCCCCGCCTCTCCCGCCTGGCTGCCTCTGCACCTGGGATGCCGGGATGCAGAGGCGCAGATGCCCAGGATGGTGAGATGCAGAGATGCCCAGGATGCAAAGATGCCCAGGACACAGATTCAGAGATGCCTGGGGTGTGGAGATGCCCAGGATGCAGAGACACAGAGATACCTGGGATACAGAGATGCAGAAATGCCCGGGATGCAAAGAGGCACGGGGAGCAAGGCAGAGCCCCAGCCACCACAAACACATGTGGTTTTTGCCTCCACACACTCACACCTGGACCCTCCAGTAAGGAAAATTTAGGCTTAGAAGTTGACATGGGCACAATTGATGGCTTTCACATTCTACACGATGTGCTTGCAAAAGCCGTCTTTACCCTGTTGTGCCGAGTTTCCTCGTGATTCTAAAAGTTGGACTGAACTCATCTGACCGCCTCCTCTCTTGCTTTCTGCTATAAACCTTTCTGCACCCCATGCCACAGCAGCATCTCCTTGGAAAAGTTTTCATCCACTTCAGACTTTGCCTCAAGCCATTAACTGACAAACTGGCAGCAAACTACTGTTAAATGATTTCCTAGAGATTACTCTTTAAGTAAAGAAGGCTCCAAGATAAATAGACTTATTCTTCATGACAAGGAATTTGAATTACGCATCCAGAGGTTTGGTACATGTGTCCAAAAGCTATGCTGTGTGATCCTGTGATCAGGAGGTTGTTCTCATCACCATATTACAAGCGGATAAATAAACGACTTTGTCCCTGGTTTAATAACAAGGATTTGTGTGCCATGTGTATTTCAGACAATGTTTTGAACCATGCCATCATTGTTGCCATCCAGCTAATGCCACTCTATGAAATTATCATTTAGTCTGAGAAGGTGATTTGTTTTTAAAGCAAGTTGCCTTGAAGGAGTTGTGGTCTTAGGGCCATCTGCAGCTTCCTAAAAGATTATGAAATTGCAATTTGTTTAATATCTTGAAGTAAGTGGTCTAATAAGCAGCACAGCTTACTCTTTTAGGCTAGTCCTCTGGTCATTTCTGAAACATCCCCTCTTGCAGCAGCCTGTGTGGGATTTTACGTTTTATTTCAGTATCGACATTGCCGTACTCTCCAAACATCGCTTACACATGAACCGATAAAGCTCCACAATGCTTCTGGGAGAAACTGAGTCACAGAAAAACAAGCTCCTGTGGGACTGGGAGCTGAAGCCGGGATAAAACCACGCTTCCTCTGCCGCAGCCCTGCACGGCAGTTACAAGACTATCCGGTTCCTCTGCTATAAAACTTGGTAACATGCCTCACTTCGTACCTGATTTTGAGAACATCCTGTGTTAACACATAAACAACTGGTGCTACTCATGTCTGTTTATTTGGCTATTTACACCGTCTGCCACAGCACCTGGTGCTCTCTGGTAAGAGGATCACTCAGCTCCCGTATCAAACGAGCTCCCGGGGCACAGGCAGGAGAGAGGCAGCTCCCACCCACGGAAACAGCAACGCACCCACCCCACAGTCAGGCATTTACCACTGGTTTCAGAAGGAAATTTGGATGAAGAGCGATGCTTTTGGATATGGAAGCTGATCTTTCAGAGATTCACTGCAGCCTGCCTCATCCATCGCTATGCACTTATATGCAGATATATGTGCTAGATCTGTACAAATAGTGTATTATAATTTGAAAACATTCTATTTTACAAATTTTGAATATATGCAGGTAGTTATATAGTAGTTCCAGTAAATGTCAATAGTCAAACAACTAGCACTGACATACCAAGTAATTTTCTGTACTCTTGAGTCAAGAAATTAAATTTTCTCTACAACAGCTCTTGCATTCAAGTGCTGTCAGAAGTCCCAGTCAGGAACATTTGGTGCTTTTACCTGAAATCTGCTCCTTGCAGAAAAACCTGAACTCACCAGAATAGTAAAAAACTGACCTTGCCAGATATAACCCCAGTTTCAGTCACCCAATTAATTACGGAAAAGAGAAAAGCGCTTAAGCACGATGTCATCTTCAAGCATTAAAAGAAGCACTAGAACTTTTTAGCTTTTTCTAAGCACCATTCTCTGTTATAAAGAGCAGGATGCCAATAGGAGCCAAAATTTCTCAGCCCTCAGTTGGAAAGAGATCCTTCAATTACTGATGACTCCATGTAGAAATTAATGCATTTCCACTATAAAACTATTGCCTTGTCAAGGTGCTCCCATGTCCCCTAGTCCAGCTGTTCTAGGGAGCTAAATTAGCAACAGCAAACCCACTTCTGTGAAGTCCTTTTACAGCATTTGATTCCCCAGAGTTGCTAACAGCCTGCAAGAAATCAACTGACCAAGGTAAAAACTGGAGAGTCTGTTTGCCTTGGAACAGGACCCCCACCCTGGACAAGGGACAAGAGCTGCCCTGCAGTTAAAACAACCTGGAACAACTGTAAGTCTCCCTGTAAATCCCTTGGAGTTTGTGTCCTGCCCCACGACAACCAGAGCTACATCTGATTTGAATGAAACTTCAGACTTCATGATTTTCATGCCAACTATTTCAGAAGCAATGTCATTTTCTTCAACACCCTGTTATTTCACTTGCCATCACCACAGATTTTGCTCCAGTTCCAGAAGCAAACTTATTTTGAGGATATAGACTCAAGCGTTTCCAAGTGGTTTTAGAAGGGCCACACACTTAAAATCCAGGACAGGCTTAAAACACAGACTTCAGCCACCCTCATATGAAGGTGTGCATCTCCAGCACCATCATATTACTTATAAAAGAAAAACGCAAACAAGAGATCAGTGCTGAAGATTCCAACGTTTTTCAGAAAACTCTCCCTATAGTAATGCTTTCAAACAAATAACAAGCAAAAACCGAAACACAAAAGCAATAAAACCAAATCTGATGAGCTCTTCAAAAAGATCTCGAGCGATATCAGCTGGCAGGACTCTGTTGTCTATCCCAGAGCTACAGCAGTTGATCCCAGCCAGGGCTTTGCTGCAAACACACCGAAGCCAGGAGGCTGCAGCCTTTCATATTCCAAAACAAAAGCCAAGTTCTGATCACTGGGATGAGGAAGAAATTTTTTGTTGTGAATACATTACTGTGTAATTACTGCAGATTTCATTTACTTTCTTTTGAATACTACAGCAGATACAATGGCTGCATAGATGTGGCAGCTTCTTGTGTTATTATCTAACGCTCTAGGTTTACATTTTAACAGTTAGTTCCCCAAAATACCAGGGATGTGTGTGTCTATTGAAGGAAAAAAAAATAAATTTCCCTGCTGGGAGACAGGGAAATACAACTCATATTGCCAGCCACTGTCAAACTGATAGCAAGGAAAGAGTTTCACATGAAATTTGAAACACCTCCCCCCCCCCCCCCAAAAGTAATGTACCCATTTTCTCAATAAAATCAGGGTTAGAAACATGGGAATAAGCTCAGAAATGAATGCTCCTGTGTAAAGGACTATCCATGGGATGAGATGTAAAATTCCATAAAGCACAAATATTGCTAAGAATATTCAAAAGTCAAAGCTTTCTGTGGGTGCGCATGCATTGAGATGTCAACACAACTATTTCATGATCACCAAAATTGCTACTAGTCTGCATCCTCTCTGAATGGCTATTTTTAGGACCTGGCCTTTCATGTGGTATAATGATGTGGATTTTACAAGAGCATTTATAATGTGTTTCATATGGTGTACAGTCCTGGAGAAATTGCTTTGTATCAGAGAAAGTAAAACAAAAAGGTTTGGATGTTTATTTAATTTTTTTAGAATTTTATTTCTTATTTTATGTTATTGCTTCTGGTCTCAATTTTGGGTTAATATGCATATTTAATTTATCTATTTATTTAATTTATCTAAGCACTCCAAGGAATACTCAGCACAGCATGATGCAATCTTGCAAAACATCACTTGGATTTCTAAATCCATATATTCTTTTGAATGGTGAGATTCCTGATCTGGCAATGCCACAGTCTGCAAGTTATAGCAGGAAGCCAATGCTCAAAGGCCAATTTTTGACCTGGGGTTTGGTGGTGTCAGGGGTTGTGCTGTGTCTCCCACTTAGAATCCAAAGACAACAACTCCTCCTCACTATCCCGACTCCCACACCAGTAATTCCAGGGCAGCAGCACATAACGAGAATCACCTCATAAGCCTCCCCAAGCTAAGAACAACAAATTTTCATGTGGTAGATCTTACGACAGTTTATTTCCTAAACATGAAAGCAATCTCTGCAGTGCCACATCCTCAGTGTCAGAATAAAAATTCCACATTTCTGATCCTTTCTGAGCATTTCGCTGCAAAGAGTCTCTTCCCAGCACTTCTTCCCCAAGTGCCTTTATAATCATAGCCCCCTTGCACCCAGTCAAACACACCTTATGACCTTGGGCTTTCACATTTTACTTTTGTGTAGGTCCCAGCAGAGCAGCACCTCAGTTTATGCTCATGTACGCTACTCCTCAGAGCAAACCACAGCAGAAAACAAATTCAACATAGAGCAGACAAGCTGAATCACTTAAAAAAAAAAAAAAAAAAGAAGTCTTTTTTTGGTCAGTCTGTGATTACTATGTAGCTCTTCAAGGCAGACGTGTACTTTGTATATTATAGTTACAGATTCTTCAATGGAACAAAGGAGATACTGTTGAGACTTTTTTTTGCCTATCATTTAATCAAATGCAAAGTTGTTATAACCGGAGGGGAAAAGTGCTCTAGATTCTAGTATCCAGTTTTACTTTGGTTTCAAAAACTTACCACAGCATTGTTGAGTTTATTGTTTTCTTCCACAAAATACTAATTTTAGGACCCCGTGAAACACAATGAAGCAGATTCTTTTCGTGGCAGCTGAGCTGTGTTTAGCACAGAGGTGGTGAACGGGAAAGGAGCCGTGGTTTAAAGCCACTGTGGTGACCTCTTGCCCAGCACCTCTAGCCAGCAGGATGCTCTGGATGGGGACAGCTGACTTCATCAGGTTTTGCTAACCCTTTCTTACTGACCAAGTGTCCCACTTTCTCCATTAATCCACTTCACAGAGGAGGTGGTCGTGGAATAGTCCTTCATTGGGAATGGTCATAAATAGCATGTCCACAGAAAGGCAATGGAGCTGATGAAGGGTCTGGAGCACAAGTCTGATGAGGAGCAGCTCAGGGAGCTGGGGGGGTTCAGCCTGGAGAAAAGGAGGCTCAGGAGGGACCTCCTTGCTCTCTAAAACTGCCAGAAAGGAGGGTGGAGCCAGGTGGGGGAGGGCGTTCAGTATTTTCTCCCAAGTAACAGGCAATAGGATGAGGAAATGGCCTCAAGTTGCATCAGGGGAAAGTTTAGGTTGGATAGTAGGGAAAATTTCTTCACTGAAGAAGCTGACAAGCCCTGGTACAGGCTGTTCAGGGAAGTGGTGGAGTCACTATTCCTGGAGAGATTTAGAAGATGTGTAGATGTGGCACTTGGGGACATGGTTTAGTGGTAGCCTTTAGTGGTAGTGCTGGGTTAAAGGTTGGACTCAGTGACCTTAGAGGGCTTTTACAGCATAAATGATTCTATGATCCTAAATTATAAAGACTCAAAGGCAAAAACCAGTGACAGAGCAGTGCTAAGTTGCTCTGTAAGGAGGTGAAGGTAAGAGCTCTTTGTCCAAGATAATTGACCAAGAAAAAGATCCTGCTGATTATCAAGCCTGAGAGGCACATGGTGTTGCAAACTCTTCCTCTATGAAACAAAGTCGGTGGGTTTGTGAGCCACCAGCATGTGCTGAACTGGCAGTCTCATGGTGAGAGCAAGACCTTGGTTGATGTTCACAGAGGGTTTGGTCCTGACTTTGCATGTTCTTGGGACATTCACCCCATGAAACACTCGCACTGCCTGGGGCCTGGAGGGAGCCGTGCCCTCTCGGACAGACCGCTGGACAAGCCAGCAGACAGAACAGGCACCCGCTCTTTACTGATTCAGCTGGGTTAAAACTGGAAACTAGGAAGTGAACAGCTCTGTATCCTATATCCAACCCTCTGAGTCACCCGTTCGCCTACCAAACCTTTGTTTCATCCTCCAGACACAGAGACTAATGAGCAAGTATCTTGTTATAGCCTATTTTTTTAAAGAGAGATTCAAAGAATAGCACATGAAAGAGCCTAGAGGGGGGACTCACATGTCCCAGCTTGGCACCAGCCTGGGATTTGATCAAGCTGAGAAGTTTTCCCTGCCGCAGTGGCTCTGCAAAGAGTTCAGGAAGCAACTTGTACCTACTCTCCTATTGCTGTGCCCTCCACCCACCATTGGTAAATGATGAGGTAAGAGCATGTGTACATCAGGCTGGCAGAGGTGCTGACATAAGCCATCTCCTGGCTCCCCGAGCAGTGAGGTGGAGTGGCAAAGGCATAGGAAACCAAGGGCTCTGAGCAACCTGGTCTAGTGGCTCTGCCCATGGCAGGGGGTTGCAATGTGATGATCTTTAAGGTCCCTTCCAACTCAAACCATTCTGTGTTTCTATTAAGTGAGCAGCAAACAGAAGGAGAGGGAGCTGCAGCGGCTGTGGCCAAAGCCTCAGAGGGGTGGGATGAAGAGAAGATCCCACAGTGGCCATGCCTTCAAGAAGACAGTTCTGGCATCTAGTCCCTCTTCAAATCAATGGAACAGACAAGGGAAGATAATCCTTGAGGATTTGTTGAGGAAATTGTGACTCACACACGGTGCAGGAGACTTTAGTAACTGAAGAGTAGCACGTGCCTGACTACTATTCACCCAAACCCAGCCTGTCCAGCACAGCCTCCCCGTGACAGTAACGATGCTCACAAGTGCTTGGGTCCTTCCTCACCTTCTCTGTGGTGAATTGGCGAGGGGGATCAAAAGCCAACCCATAGGAAACAAAGACTAAATTTGGTCTTGATGAACCATGGCCAAAAGGCAGACAAAGAACTGCAGGTGTGAAATTAATGGCAAGCTATAGATGCTTCCTCAAAACTGTTGATGTTTCTCAGCACTAGGCTTTGCTCTGCCCATAATCACTATGCCGTGTACACACAGACACACACAGTCCACACCAGATTGCCATCTTAGGTGTGCAGCTCACACCAACCCATATCCTAAAATCCTGCTTCCCTTGCAGATCATGCTACAGATAGACAGGGTTCAGCCTGTGATTAAGATCTGGCCCTGTGCAGGAGATCTGTGACAGCAGACAAGAGAGTCATCCCTCCGGAGCCAGCAATGTCTGTTTAGTCACAGGAACACATGCGGGGTTACTGGACTGGGTACCAAGGGAGAGCAAATGCCAGCACACCCCATTGCATGGATTAGCCAGGGTTTTCATCCCAGTACAGGAATTTAATGGTGCCAACAGAGTCATGGCATGAGAGGGATCACAAGCTGTGAGGCAACACACGAGTGAGCACATTGCAGAGCCCCTCCTGCTCCCCCTTCTCTCAGTTACAGCTTTGGATACCAGACCAGCTCTGCACTTTTCATCTTGGACACGCCATGTGCCACTCAAACCCAAATCACTTTGTTCTTCACAGTTAAAATTTCAAAACCACTAATCATTAACATGGATGAGCTTTGGGAACTTGAGTTGATGTTAAGCTTTTGCTTTTCTCTCCAGATTCCCAACCAGTCAAGCCCATAACATTTCACAAACAGCAATGGTCAGAAATTTGCAGGAACAGTGCCTTTACCATACATATCTCATAGCAACTCCCCACCAACAAAGCATCCCATGCCTGGGAAGCCAATTCCAGGGTAGCCTGTGAAGGAATCCCAGTGGGAGAGCAGATATTGTTGAACTGTCTGAATCCCGTGCACACTTATTCATATGCACAGATTTACATAAAACTTGCTTTTGTTTCCCTGTGACATTTTGCTTTCTCTTTTTTTCATTCCAAACAATTTTAAAAGTAAGGTTATATTAGACCACACACATGCAGTGCTGTATCATGTCGCTGCTTCTTAAGCAGAACTCTCTAATTTATTTCAAAGGGAAGTTCTGCTTCAAAATTGAGGGTGTGATATGAACTCAGAAATTAACACAAGAATTTTCCTTGGGGGAAACAAAGACTGAATCAGACATGCAATAAATGACCTCGTAAGCCCTGTGCCTTGGTACATCCATATATCCAAAGTTGTGCTTTAACGTAAAACATTATTTTCACCATTATCTTATCTCAAGCTAGGTAGAAGAGCTGAAAGAAGTGGATTTGCTTTGGTCAGAAGGGAACAAATTACTCATCTGTCTGTCTGCCAGGAGGTCCATCAGCAGCCACCGTGCTCCTAACGCTTTTTGCTGGGAATGTAACAATTTATGAGGACAGGGAACCATCCCGGCGAGGTCCTGCAGTGCAAGCCCTGCTGCCAGGGAACCTGGCTGGGATGATGCTCTGCCACAGCAGCAGGCACTGCTGGGAACACGCAGAGTTACTGTTGGCTTCCAGCTGCCCTCCCTCCTCCCTCCACAACAACAGATGCAGCAGTCGTCTCACAGTGACAAATCCCCATCACATGGCGACTCTGGGGAGTTTTCCCACTGGTTTCAAAAAGATCTGAACTCAACACAGGAAAAAGCAATACTAAACTATTGCCCTGACAGTGCAAGTCAGGACAGAAAGGCAGAGAAGCAGCTGAGCTGCAGATTTCCTTCTGCCAGTTCCTGTGAGGGCCACAGTCTCCTCCTGCAGAGGGATGGAGCAGCCTTGGGGAAGGGGATGCAGCAGAAGCAGCCATGTCCTGGGGCTCAGCTGCTGTTGCTTCAGCTTCTGTCCAGTGAAGAGCAGCCCTAGACTGTAGCTCCATGCTTTTTGACCTCATGTTAGACATTTGGGCCCTGTGGCCCCAGGCCAGCAGTAACTGCACTTTCATCTTGCCCTGCCCAAGGGGACATTTCATACCCTCTGAACAAGCTCAAGGAGCCCAGCAGACCACGGGGACCAGGCTCTGAAAAGAAACATTATTTGTGAGTACTGTTGTCTTATCTGGGGACTTCAGCTGGGCAGAGCTTGGGAAGGTACCCCCACTCTTCTGCTCCCATGTAAGCTCTGGTTTGACGACTTAGTAATTAAGAAAATGAGGTAGTGTCTGTTTTCCAAAGAAAAAGAGGCTCTTACACTTCTGTTTCTCACACAGGCAGAAAGTCCAGTGCCTCAGCTTTACATATAGAACATTTTAATCCTGCCTTTACACTCCTCACACGCTCAACAAACACATCTGAGGTGCACAGAAGATGTGATGAGCTCCCCTCGGATCTCTCCCATCAATGGGAGCAGGAAGACCTCGTGCCCTATACACAGGGCAGCATGGCTCATTCCCCTATTTTATAAACGTATTTACAAAAGGAACTTAAAGGAACTTATAAGTGCTCCTTTTACCATTTAACTACCACATAGTACAAGATATAACAATGTTCAGAAAACCCCCTCAGGTCTAAACTCAATTATACAACTGTAGCAAGAAAAATATTTTAATCTGATCAAAGTGTTAACATGTTTGACCATGTCTGACCTCTAATGTTTGTAACCACCTAAAAGGCTGATGTTCTTACTAAGGATGTACCTTAATTTGATTTAAAGTCATTTGTACTATTTAAAAAAGGATATAGTTTTATGATTTTATATTTAATTTAGAAAAACAGTTCCTCAACTTATTCATATTCTTTGGAAGTTTCTTGCAGATTTTTAACCCGTAAGTCCTACATATTTCACTCTGGGAAAAGCTGGACTTTGCATAAGATGGGATAAAGTGGAGCCATGAACGACCACACACACAACACCTGAGAGCCAGGTGAGAGACAGCTCTCCTGGGGCCTTGCAGAGTGTCAGGGTTTCAGATGTACACACAGGCTATGCCAAGATGCTCTTGAACCCTTGACTGAGAGTGTGCCCTCCCCAGCCCAGCAGCTGATGGGGTTCACAGCTCCCAGAACAAGGAATGCCTGGGCTCAGCCCTCTGCCTTGTCCTCAGCTCGAGAAGCACCTCCACCCTGCCCGCACCCCCAGCGACAGCTCTACTGCCAGTCCAGGAAATCTGTGCCTGCCCAAACCAGCAGCACTCCAGCTGAATCATCCTACACTGGCATTTGCCACCTTCAGCCAAGGTGGGCCACCCTGCTGCGGGGAGCTCCTGCCATCCCCTCTGCTGCCGGCCCTCCAGGGACCATCAGCTGGGCTTGGCTTTGCTGCCGATGGCAGGTACCCAGCCGCCTTCAGAGCATCACTCTGGAGCAGCAGCAGAGCACGTAAATAACACAGCTGGGTGTGTTTTGGTAAAAAGAGGCAATTCTGGCTGGGAGATGTGGGGAGCTGAGCAGGATGCTCTGGTGAGCAGCGTAACAGTTAGTGGCTACAAACGTCTTGAGAGAAACAAAGCAAAAGTGATGCTGCTGAGAAAATCAGAAAGAAAATAGGAAAGCAGCACCCCGGTACTGCTGGTAGCAACACACCCAGCCAGGCAGGCACTGGGGCCAGTCCAGAGCCACTTGCAGCTCCCTCACAGGGTTCGTGGGGAGCCCACCGAAAAAAATGTGGTTTCACAGAGCGTTGTAGGGCAGGGGTTCAGCCCCAGCCTCGGTGCCGGCTGCTCTGTGTCTTTCAGGGAGTTGTACTCTATTTTCAATCAGGTAAATTACTGTTTTCAATGTAAAGCCCTGACAGTTTGCCAAAGTACTCCTGGGTTAATTTTTTAATTGATTTTTTTTGAAGATTCTAAAATTAATCCTACTTGCAAACAACTGTTTCCAGGAAGCCTCATTAACCAAAATACAATCTCCACTATCAAGTGCACGCATGACTGTGATACGTAATCCTATTCACTCACACAACCCTCCTCCCCGACTCTACTTGTGCTAAAGTGTTAATTAAACACACTTTTATGGATGGTTAAGTATCTGCAATCTTCGGTCACAGATCTGACCTCCTCAATTATTGGAAGCAGCCACCAGATTATAGCCCACACTTTATATAATGTACACAACAGCAATAAATCTATATGAGAGCAATCCATAATTTACCATGATAACCTTCGCACAGTCAATAGAAATATAAGACGAAACTGCCCAGAATAATATATTGGAATAGTAATTGTAATAAGTTGAAAAACCGCAAGACCAGCCTTCATCTGAGGAAGAAATCTTCCCCTGTCTGTTAGGGAACAGATTTTTAATTGAAAACATCAAACCAGCTCTTCATCAACCACGGCAGGATCCAAACAGGCCTAAAGGAAGCTGGCTGAGGCACTGGATGATTTTGGTGGCTCTCAAGGGGATGGGATCATTCCTTCTCTACTACTTATGTTTTCTCCCCTTCAACTTCTGCACAGTCTATTTGCTCCTGTCTGCTGCTCTGACAGTAACTGCTTGGATTTTATTCTGTTTTCAAGGGAAAAGGTGATTCCTAAACCACAATCTACTTCATCGCCTAGCTGCTAGTAAATAGGCTATTGCACTTTGCTGCCCATCTAGGAAGAGTTTAAGATTAAAAGAAATATTCCACTATAGCAAAAAGTTGCTGGACTAACGTAACTCTGGACCTATCCAGATTCTATCTCAGGGAGCAAATTAAATATGCTTACGTAAGACAAATATAAAAGCATTTAAAGTTTATTAGGAAGAGAACAGCTTAGTATTTTAGGGGATGAGTGGGATACCTGGTCCCTGGACAAGGTGGGAAGCACCAGAAGAAATGCTTATTTGGGTTACAACAACGTACATTGGGCCTGCCTTGCAAACACTTTTTTTCTTGCTGTAAACTGGAGGAAGACTTAAAAATTTAGGGATAGATCCTCAATATCTGCAAACTTCAGCAAAGTTCCTCCAGTCTGCAGCCAAGAAAACTGAATCCCCTAGGAAAAGCTGTGTGGGGCACAGGCAGGCTCTTGCAGGGACCTGTCTCCTGCTACCCAGGCCAGCTGGCTCGGGTGTGAGGGTACGGCACTGATTCCTACAAACAATACTGAGTTTCATACTCCACAATCCACCAATTTTTCATAACACCAGTTTTACATCCTACCCCTCTTGTGAACAAATGACCGGATTTAAGGACGGGTTTATATATTCTTTTAAACTTTATCCCTTTAAAGGTTAAAACCTGAACCTGAAGTAAACCAAATTACGTTCTGTCCTCACTTGCCGATGGCTAAAGCAGAACAACGTCTGAAACAAATGCAGCAGTGCCGGCTCCCAGGAGCAACACCAGCACCGACTGTCTGCTGCTATGTCAGGACATTATTTTCTGAAGTTCTGATAGAGATGGTGATGGGATAAGACAGCTTTTGTAATGAAGCCTTTAGTTTAATCATTCAGATAGCAAAACTTAGAAACATGAGAACATACAGAATTACTGAAGCCGATTTAAACCGAGAAGGAAAAACTTTACAGGTAGAAGATGGGAATAGTCCTCCAGCAGCTTGAAGCCTTTTCCTAAAAACCTCTATTGCCATTTTAGAAGCACAAGATCCACTTTCTGGGCCATCATCCACAACAGAGCCCTAACACACGGCACACCAGAACCCGGCTGTTTTACAGGCAGACACATCAAACTCAAGCTCGGCTGCGGGACATATCCCTGAACACATACACAAAGACCAGGAGCTGGTCCCTCCAAAGCCCATGACCCAGAAAAAGGAAGAGACATTCTTCCATTAGATATTAGGATTTGACTGCTGGAAGAGTAAAGCCAAACCTAGAGGATGAGGAGACTGGAAAAGCAGCTCCTCCAGCAAATTCAGAGCGAAGCAGAAGCTTCCTGTCGAGCAACTCTCCCCCTTCCCACTGCTTTTCCCTTCGGCTTGGACAGAACAGTGTCCAGGTATTTCAGAAACTAGGCTCCAATTTGTCAGGAAAAAAGCATGTGTAGGTGCCTGCACAATACCTGCAACATACTTCAGCAGTGAGAGAGGCCATAAAACTTCTCCATGAGGAGAGGAGGAACTCACCAGAGGTGACATAGATCCATTGGGCAGATACGGATCTGAGAGCATCAGGAAAGGGTAACCGGAATATGCAGATCCTTTATACATCCCTGGGTCCTGATGTTTCATACCTGCTGAAATCAATGTTCCCTGTCAAAATTCGTCTTATGACAGGTGATTCCCCTGCCTGTTGGGGGTCCCCAAAGAGGTTACAGCATGTTGTGGGAGTCTTTTTGTCCCATACTCCTCAGAGAAGGTGTTGGGGAGTGCCGGCGTCCCCCATGGGCGCGGACTTCCACAGTAGGGACACTGGGAAGCCTCGGTGCTGTCAGGAGTAGCTTTCCAGCTGGGAGCTGTGGTGGCCAGGCTGGCATCCCTCACTCCCAGGGGTGACAGGGTGACAGGCTGGGGAACCGGGGGGTCACCACCCCGGGGAGGGCGAGCAGTAGACGGGGCGCACTGGGGAAGACCAGCAGGAACCGGGAATGGGGAGAGGAGGAACACACAGACACGCGGAGGTTGCTGTGACTAACCATCATCCATGTGGTCCGGGAGCTTCTCCTGGTACACCCTCTGCGGATCCTGCACTCGCCGGAGGGCCTGCACGGGGAGGAGAGAGAGGGGCAGCGCGGGGGCGTGGGGCGGGGGCCGCGGCGGGGCGGGGGGCGCGGGGCCGCCGTGCGGGGCCGGTCCGGCCCGGCTCACCTCGGGATCGGCGGCGGCGGCGGCCGGGCTGCCGCTGCCTTCGGACTCGTTCACCAGCGAGGACTTGAGGTCGGCCAGGTCGCGCTCGGTGAAGGCGTTCTCGGGGATCTTCTCCTCCTGCTCGCCCTCGTCCTTGAAGGCCAGCATCTCGTCCGTGGCACCCAGGTCGTCCCCGCCGCCGCTGCCCAGCTGCGGCATTTTCGTCCCGCCGCTCCCTCCCCGCCGCGCAGCAACTTTCCCAGCGAGTATTGTTCTCCCGGATCAAGCCCTTCGCAATTATTATTTTTTTCTCTCCCTCAGTTATTTTTTTTCCTCCTCTTAAAAAAAATAATAAAAAAAAATAGCTCCCTCTTGAATTTTTTCTTTTTAAAGTTTTTTCCTCCTTTCCTTTTAACTTTTAAACTTTTTTCCCTTTAATTTTGTTTCCCCCCTTTCCAAATTCCCTTTAAATCCTTCCTTTAGAAAAAAATAATTAGTATTGCTTTTCCCTCTTCACTCTTTTCCTTCCCCCCCCTTCTTCCCTCCCCGCTCCGGCGGCTCGCGGGGGGCTCGGCAGGCTGCGGGCGGGCAGGCGTCGCGGGATGCCGGGCTCCACGGGCCCCCCCGTGCCGCCGCCGCCCCCCCCGCCCTCCGAGCCCCGGGAAGTTTGGCTGGAGCAGCGGGCGCCGGCGGCTGGCGGAGCACGGAGCGCCCGGTCCAACTGCGAGCGCGGCGGCGCGGCGGGCGAGCGCTGCGACATCAAAGCGGCCGCCGGGTGATTGGCAGCGCCGGGGCGGGGCCGGGGGCGGGCACACACAGGGACACACACACAGGGACACACAGACTCAGGCAGAGGCGCACACACTCGTATGAGTACACAGAGGCACACACGGACACGCACACCGACACACACGCGCATACCGCACACACGCTCTGATGCCAAGTCCCTGCAGTAAAGGCACAGCCAGCCCGACGCCGTCCCCCCGACCGCGCTACAGCGGGGTGACTCCCTCCCGGCCCGGCTGCGGGGTGGGGGGCTATGGGGGTACGGGGTGGCCCGAGGGTGGGCAGCACTGGGGGCTTGGTGCAGCCCCGGGTGTGTGTGCGCATCTGTGACACACACGGGTATGCACACGCATCTCTGCTCGCACACCTGTGCACACACCTGTGCCTACCTGTGTGCACATATGCCTGCACACACGGACATGCCTGCACACACATCTGAGCACACACACGCACGCCCCGTGCACACCTGTGCACGTCCACATTCCTGCCCACACTTCTGTGCACGCACATCTGCACACGCACCGTGGCACAAGCTCACGTGCACCCACTCCTGCATGCCCACAGCTGTGCACGCACCTGCACATGCCAGTGCTTACTCACACACGCACAGCTGCACACACACGTCACACACATCCACACATATGTCTGTGTGCACATGTCCATGTGTACACAGTCCGTACACACGCATCAGCACGCGCCAGGGTCTGCAGGGAGGGCCCTACACACATCTCCACGGTGTCTGTGTGTACAGCTGCACACACACACCTGTATACACACACAACATGCACAGCTGCACATCTGGCACACATGAACACACACACAAGCACACGGCAGTGGGATCCACACAGAGCCCCACATACATCAGCACAAAAGAACACACACCAGTACACATCAGCATGCACAGCTACACATCTGGCATGCACAGACATCTGCACACACACATCTGCACACACACGTCTGCACACACAAACACATCCGCATGCTCACATTTGCCTGTGGAGTTACAAGCACAGATCAGCAGCACATGACTAAACATAGAGGACAGAAGGCCATCCATGGAGCTGCAGACACACATCAGCACATGTGTGCGCACACAGACACATCGGCTCATACATGTGCGCACACACAAGAACACATCAACATGTGTGCACACACTGAGACATCAGGACATGTATGTACGCACAGAGAGACATGCATGAACGCATGCACGTGTGTGCGCAGACATCAGGATGTGTATGTACGCACACAGACACAGCTCAGCATGTTTATGTGGGTGCTGAAACACATCAGGACAGACGTGTACAAACACACACTGCGACATCAGGACACGTATGTGTGCACAGATAGACACACATGAACACACACATGTACACACTGACATCAGGACACATATGTGTGCACACTAAGACACATCAGGACACGTATGTCTGAGCACAGGCACACACAGCACACACGTGTACGCACACACACGCCCACAACAGCTGCCCATTCCCAGCTGTGGGTGCAGACACACCGTGTCACATGTGGGTGCCACTGGCCACACGCCGTGCACACCCTGGGCACGGGTGACGCTCCCACCATCACGCCTTCGGCCCCTTCGGAGCACCGACGTGACGTGGGGTGGCAGAAAATTATTAGTTTTCCTGCCTGGCCCCGAGGGTCAGGAAACAAGAAATTACCATCTTCGCAGCCCATTTCGAAGGCACTAGACACTTGTGTGTCGGCGTCGGAGGGTTTTTTAAGCAGTTCCCATGGAAAAGGAAACTCCCCATCTCTTCTGATCACACACGACAGGTCCTGTGCATGTCTCCAGTAGCTTAAAACAACACACCGATATTTATTTTCCTTAATTAAGATTGCATAAGATAGCCCTGGGTCCTGGAGACTTTGCTACAGACTGTAATGACGCCATGTAAATTGTTTTTTATGACCCAATATACAACATATTGTCACATTCAGCCCTTGAATAGGAAGCTAAAAATCTTCGTCCCTATTTTTCTTGTTAATTAGGGCATTATTAGTAGGGATATAATCTCATTACTTTTTGGGGAGGAGAAGAACTAGTTAGAGCCACTTTGAAAAGTACTTGAATATTTTTAAATGGAGCAAAATCTGTCTTTCTGCTAATTGCTGATTTTGCATGACACAGAATTATTGTTCTGATTTTGGGGCACAGTTGATGCCGGGCTGAAGAAGATGGGAGAGGGGAAGGATGCTATTTGCTTTGTTCCTGCTCAGTTTTCTCCTCCAAATGAATGAGCTGCCCCATAGGAAACTCCGTCGGCAAATTTCCATTCTTTTAAACATCCCAAAAATAAAACAAGATGCAGCCACTTTGAGGAATAATCATTTGAATGAAATATTTGCTACTTTAAGATTTTTTTTCTTCTTTCAGATGATCCTCTTGTTTTGCATGTGAAAAAAATCGTCTGAGATTTACAGCCCTCCCAAATGGAGATAAAGCCTTGGCAATGAGTTGGAAACCTGTTGTAATCTGTGATCCAGGAAACAAAGAGCCTCATTAATGCAGAGACTTTGGTGAGCCTTTGATGTTAGCTAGCATAGCATTCACTCTCAGTTCCATTTGCATTTAAACATTCATAAAAACATCATCTCTGCTTCCTTTGCCTTAAGCAATTTAGGAGTAAAGTATAGCTTCTATTTAAAGAAACCCACTGTGGTGAGGCTTAGAATACAAATATCACATAATCTTCAAGCAGAGCAAATATTTTATCCTACATTTCTGGTGGGCACATTTAATAATATTATGTGTAAGACCCAAAATAAAAGATCCATCTTATTTTCATTAACCTTACACAACATATTAAAGTCAAAAGAGAAAACGGGCCCTGCTAATTCTAAATATACTACATACCAATTTGTGGAAGTAAGAGAATCCACAAGATTTTACATTATTGACAAGAGCTGAATTTTTGAAAACTGGGTGCCTACAGCAAGGTGCCTAAATCTGTATTTAGGTACACAACACTGAAAACTGTGAACAAGGTCAGGTATATATATCTTCTTTTTTCTTTTTTTTTTTCTGAACTGCAGAATCTTCATCCTGGTTTGAAAATGGAATAGAAAATGATTTTTAAATATTATTTTTAATTTTTATTTTTAACAGAATCAGAGAAGTAAAAAAAAAAAAAAAGAATAAACCTAACATGTGAAGATTTTCTTCCAAGAGAAGGCACTGTTGCTCCCAGATGGCATCCTGAGGGAATGGCAGCATGTGGGGAATTTGGGGAATCACTTAGAAAGCAAAGGCCTTTCTTTTCTATCTTATTATCTTCATAAGTATTATTCCCCAACACACCTAGGAGAAGTGGAACAGTGCGAAAAATACTGGAGTTGGCTTGCATATTAGAAATATTTAGAAATATTCAGCTGGGGTTGTCCGTGTTCCCTGTACCATTAAAAATAACTGAGCAATGGAAATTGTTCCTGTGTCACACTGGGAGCTCTTGATATTGCCCCTCTTATGAGCAAATACAAGGAAATCTTTATGTTTGGTGCTGTGAGTCAGTGCAGCCTGGCTGGTGTTTGAAGCATTATAAGCAAGTTTCCTATATGATGAATATCCAAAATTAAAAACTGAAATGGAAAACACTTAAAACCAACTTTACCTTGGATAAAATATTTCTGGAGCTGGATCAAAGGAAAACAAAAGCCTGGCTTACTTGTCAGATCATATCTGCGCTGAACTTCAAGGTTTGATTTGTATTATTTACATGGAAAAGGTCCCAAGAAACCAATTTGGCACTAAATATCTTCATTACGTTTTTTCGCTTGTATGGGTGATTAAATCAATCTAGGGTTCCTGTTTTAATTTTTTTTGAAAGGTGCAGCCATCTGTGAATTGAGGAACTTTTCTGATGTCATCTTTGTGCTTCAGACATACTTTTCCCCCTCCTTTTTAATTTTTTTTTAATAAGGAAACTTTTAAAGGAGCATGTTTGCTTTACTATTACAGTTTCTAGCTGTCCTTCCAGTAACTGTTTAGAATTAAAGGTGTATAGTAACTTTTTAGAACATTTTAACTGTAACACCTGTAGGTAACAGTAAACCAGATTAAAATATAACCAAGTCTGTCTGTTAGTCCTCCTGTTCCTCATCCTGCATTTATCAACATGTTCCCTGAATGCTGTGTGTGAAACTCAGCACATGTATTTTGTACCATGCTTTGCACGGCAGCTCTGTGTGGTTTTACACGTTAGAGTAAGTGAAGCCTCTCCTTTAAAGTCAACATAAATGTTGCCACTGACTTCTCCTAGACTAGGGTTCCACCTTCTGTGCTTTAAAAATGCCTTCCTTGGATTTATTTAATTTAGGGGCTTTTTTTTTTTAATTTTTTAAAATTTTTTTTTAATTTGAATTGATTAGTTTGGAGTTAAACAGAAGCTCCCATTTTACTCTGTTTGGACACATTTTGTCCTCACAGACTATTCATTTACTGTGGGCAAGGGACACATCTACTCCTGGCAGGTTAAACATCCTACATCAGCTTTCCTATTTCATTGTATTTGCAGCAAACATGTTTCCCTAATGTGCATATACAAATCCGAATATGATTTAATTTAAACCCAGATTTATTTAAGCTTTTTTTTTTTCTTTTAGCCTATTAATCAATTCTGCACTAACAGAGGAGCCTTCTAAATATTTACCATTCTTTTGGAGAAAAACATTTGCACAACCATCCCATAAGGATAGCTTGATTGATAGATTGGCGGTGCCAAGGTTTCAGATGAGACGGATGAAAACTTCTGTGCGGGATTCCAGCTGGGAGCAGGAGCTCCTGGAGGACAGGCTGGTACCAGCTGAACTAATCCTGGCAAGTGACCAGCGTAAATCAGGCCACTGAAAGCTCTGTTTTGCCCAAAGGGGTTTACACTGGTGTAATTACCTCAGCATAGTCATAGCAGGAACATTTCCTTAGTCTAGACAAGCTCTAATACGTAAAATAGATCTATCGTTTGCAACTGAAACATCCCGACCCAGCTGAGGCCAGGGACAAGCCTTGTGCTCTCTTTTCCATATCGCCTTTCCTTCGCTGTTGCGTGCCCAGGTACAGCAGGATTTGGGGTTGAGTTGGAGCATCCAGGTTGGTTGGTCTGCGACAGAAAAAAGGGTCAAGCAGTGGCTCAGCCATTTCCTGACTGGATTCACTCTGCCCATCTTCATCTTGAGGGATTTTAAGTGTTTGTTTGACTTCATGCATTGATGTAAATGTACTTAAAGGATTCCCTGACAGCTGCCAGAAGTTTGCTTTTAAACTACCAGCAGAAGATTGACTCCCTGACACTGCAATATTTAGGTTGCTTTCGAATATCTACATGCTTTTCTGGAAATGTTTCCAGCTGTTAAGACTGAAGACTCCATTTTTCCCCTTCGGGAGTCAAGTAGAAAAGGCAGTGCAGACTGCTGACTGGGGCCAGCATCCTGCTTTCTCCAGGAAAAGAGGATAATCTCTCTCAAAAGACTTCATCAGATGTCAAAAGCCATAGTGTGAAATCCATTTTGGAGCCTGTGATCTTTGGATCACTCCCTGTGTGTACAGCACAAGCCATCATCAAATCTCCCAATTTCTGGTTTTTTACCCTCTGTTCTGATTTTGTCAGGTTGTAAGACCATCTCTTCAGGCAATTTTCACTTAACAAGTCTTTTCTTCGCTCCTGATACCAGTAACACTTTAGATTATTGAAGGACTTTAAAAGACTAATCTATTTTTCACCCTGGGTGTTTTGTTCACCTCTTGCTGTTGGAACTGGACCAAGCAACTGGCATTGCATTTAATATTTCTTTTTACTCTCACTGTCGGGTTCTCAGGCGCTTGCCCAATGCTGAAAGATCCGAGTTTCAAACAGGAAGGAACATGTTTATTTGTTTACAAAAACACTTTTCCAGGGCTGCATCCTGTGGTCACACAATCATCCAAGGAGTCCCTGCTCCGATGACTCATGCCTCTAAATTAAAAGGATCCATGAAGACAGATTTGCAGAATCACATTCATTTCTTCCACAACCATTTTCCTGTAAACTATAGGGAAAAGTATGTTGATTTTTGGGTCTATAGAACTTGACTTTTTACCAAACCAAGGTATAGAGCTCCTTTTTTCTCTGAAAGCGTCCTTTACATTTTAAGCAAATCCTTACAACCCAGTGGAAGTAGCCTCTTGCTGTGCATTTGCTACAATTCACATAGAGTACACTTTGTCCTGGGATTCCTGCTTGAACATTGGATGGAACAAAGTACAGGAGAAATCCAAATATTGTTCTTTTAGCTCAGGCTCCACTCAGACATGCTGTCCAGGCTGCAGCTGAGCCTGGTTAGGAGGTGGTGATCCAGCCCCGTCTTCCAACTGCTTCTTCCCTTGTTGTGTATCTCCCACCAAAGGTGTTCCATCACACGGGGCAGTGTAATTTCCCACATAGGCACTCCCCAGCTTGCTTTTGCCTCAATGAGCTCATTTCTGAAGGACAGCTCTGGTGTTAAAAGAGTTCGTGGAGGGAAGTGGTGGAGTCACCATTCCTGGCAGTGTTCAAAAAACCAACTTAATGTGGTACTGTGGAATATGATTTAGTGTGCGTGGCAGTATTCACTTGAAAGTTGTTCTTGATGGTCTTGGAAGTATTTTCCAACCTTAATGATTCTGTGATTCTATGACTAATTTTGAAATTTTAAGAATAATTTGGAAAAAACTGGGTTAGGTAGATGAGAATGAGGATCATTGATGACAATGGGGCTGGATGGCAGCAATGAACTGCTGAAGTGAGTGGCAGACAGTGAAACTGGTTTTAGTTGTGGTGACCTGGGACATCTGAATGGAAAACTGCTGGCTCTGGATGCTTGAGAGGACAGTAAAAGGAACAAGACCCAAACCAGAGGCTGCTCCACCAAGAGGTACCTGCAGGGACTGGTGCTGCTGGGGAAAAGGAGAAAAGGTTGGCTGCAGCTCTCTCTGTGATCCCCACATTAGCACATCAAACTTCTGCAGAACAGAGCTGGAGGCTTTGGCGGCTCCTGCCTTACACGAACACCCGTTTGAGTCCCATGGCAGGAAGCCCTCCCTGAGTCTTTGCAGTCTGACCAACTCCTCCCCAGTGCCAGAGCCATGCAGAAAGAAAGGGGGAGTGAAATGGAAGCAGCTGCTAGGAAGTGAGACTAAAGGGAAATTGTCAGGATAATGGTGGTGGGGTAGAGTGGCCAGATCAGAAACTAAAGGAAAATTATTCCAGTGTCTAAAATCGACCCATGTGACGTGGGGTGTATTGGCCACTTCTGATACATCCAGCATCACTCCACACCCACACCAAAAGATGGGGTTTTTTCTGCAATGTTTTGGTTTTTTTAAAATGATTATTAGCGATTGTTTGTGACAAAGAATAAAATAATTGAAGAGATGAAGGGGCAAATGAAGCAGGAAAAAGAATACGGGATTAGGGGGGATGCTGAATCTATAAATGTTCACACCAAAATTATTGAAATAAAAAGGAGGAAAGAACTGAACCTATTTTAAAATCTGAAGTCATCAGGGCAGAGCTTTCTGTTGATGAATGCAGAACACTTCATTTCTGACTTGGAATATATTTTTTTTTATTTTGCAGACATTGTTTCTTTCAGATCTTTACTGATGACTTTCTCAAGACACAGTGACAATGAACCAGGGTGAGCTTGTCAGCATCGTGCTTTTCTGTGCTTCAGACTGAAAAATGAAAGGAAAGTGAGGACATGTAAAAGTAGAAGAGAGGATTATATTCCTGTATCATTTATGACACCTCCTCTATCCTTGATATTTCCCTCTTGCCAACAGGTTCGTTACTTCCCCCAGCTCAAATGGGTGTGGGGGACCTTGTGCAAAGCACAGCAGGGCTGCTCCTACCGACTTCTCAGCGCTTCCGAAGTGGCTTTAAAGAAACCAGATTAAAGCAGCATTAAAAGCTGTGCTACAAATCCTACCATATTAAGCAAGACAATTCTAATAGCTGTTTTGGGCTAACTGAACAGAAGGGGTGCCTTGGAGTTGAACTACATGTTTCAACAGTATGTTGTTCTGAAAAGTGTTGTATATGTGCCGACATCCGCTGCTGGCATGTGTACAGACTGAAGCTTGCCAGCTCCTCCTAATCTGGAAAGAGGAGACATGCAGTGTTAAATACATGTGTCATCACTAGTCTTCTCCCCTGCCCCCCCCCAATTTTATCATTTGGTTGTGCAACACATTTGAACCAAGTCAGCCCATTTAGTTTAGATGAACTTAGGCCAAGTAACTGTACTGGAGCTGACTTCAGAGGCTTGAGAGGAGCTGCTGGCGTAGCTCTTCCATAAGTAAATGCAAACACTGTGTTGTGCTCCTTATTCGACTCCTTAGACAAAGGCCTTTTGGTAGGGTTGCTGTTGGAGGGAGGGAGAGCCCCTGAGAAAACAAACAAACTGCAGCTCATTGCATCATATGACTTTTGACTCCCATCGTGTTAAATCTTACAGGCAAAACAGGGTCAGGCCTAAGCAGGGCTTACAAAGGGGACTCCAAGGAAACCTATGCTGCAAGGGGTGGTTTTGGTGACTCAGTAGGTGACACAGGTTCTTCTGAGTCAGGATTGAACCTGTGTTCTCGCATGACGTTAGCACACCCGAGCTTAGGAGGTGTTTTAGACTGACAGCCTACTACTCATGCCAGTAAGGGTCTTGGGAGACTTTTGCACTCATACAGAGGGTGATTTTAGTCTCCTGGTTGGAGTCCAGCTGTTTGAATTGTGTTTTCCCCCAGTATCTACTTTGTATGCTGTTAGTCATTGTCCCCTACCATGGCCCTGAAGTATCTCTGGAGCTGTGCTGCACCTTTAACTTGTCAGGTGGAAGTGAACACCTGGCACCTGCAGCATCAACTGCACAAGATTTAGGCAGGGCTCTCAGAGCTCCCTTGTTTGCCTCTGATGATGGCTACAGCATCAGTGGTGAGTGAGTTCAGTGGTTTAAACCAGCCTGAGTGTTGTCCCCAGGGGCTGGACACACTCCCTGGAGCTCTTGGGGTGACTGGAGCTGTCTTGTGTGGCTCTGCACTGCACCACCAGCACTTCACTGTCTATGGTGTGTTCTCAGGAGATACCCACAGCTCTCCTCTGTTTTTTTTTAAGTGGTTTTTGTGTTCTTCATATCATCCAATAAGTGGGCTGAAAACAGAAGCCCTGAATACAGTCAGGAATACAGAGTACATCTTGGTGGCCCCTGGTCCAGACTTTAGCTCTTGAGACCTTCAGTTTTAGACTGTGTGTGAGTTTATTTCCTTAATTCTCTGGTGAATCTACTCTCATCCAGAATGATGCAGTAGCATCAGATGGTGCCTTTCTGAAGGCTATGGAGATGTGGAAGGTGTGCAGTTGCCATAGGCGGTTTGCTAACTAAGAGAAGCTGTGAAAAGTTGGTGATTAGAGAAGAAAGCACAGAAGCAGAGACTTTAGAAGGACAAGAAGAAAAAGTATGTAAAAATGTGATCCCCCATTTTAATGGCTAAACATGAATTATGTTATGAGATGCTTTCATCTTAGTATAGGTTAGCATTCCCCAGCTTTTTATATTTGTATATAAATATTTTTCTTGAAGTAAAGTCAGCCTAATTGGAAGTAAGAGCTATTCTGTGTAGTTTATTTTAATACTCTAATATATTTCCCCTAGTTAATCATTGCTATTTCTAAATATAAATTTCCTTTCCTTTTCTTTCAAGTCACTTAAAATGAAAGGGCCTGCTTTACTCTTTGACCTTCTCTAACAAGCAGACCCTTGAAATGCAGAATTTCCAGAAAGCGAGCTGTAGGAACAACAGATGGATTTAGTAAATTACAGCCTGCAGATGAATTGTATGAGGAGTCAGTTTGGGATGGAGGCTTAAAATACACAGAAATTTTCTGTGCTGTAGCTTGTTTCTTGCTGTCAGACACTGCCTGGTAAATGCGTAACTTGTGTGATGTTGGCTTTCTGCACTGATTGATTTGTAAAAGCTATTCCGTCCCAAATTACCAGCTCTTTGGGTCTCAGCCTACAACCTTACTCAGCCAGGAGACTCTGTCCTCTAGGTACGTTTTGGCATTTTGCATTTCTTTTATTTGCTAAAGCTATTCTGACAGACTACTTACCCTGATCAGCAGATTCTAAAACCTGTTTGTGGTTTCCCAGGGATTTCATAGACAAATTATTAGTGCATGTGTATTTGCAGGACAGGTGACTCCTAAATGATAAAAATGTAGTTTATAATCAAAGTGCCTTGCTTGTAGCAATAATCTTGAGCTAGGCATTTGCTTATCTCCTAATATGTTAGTCCTTTTCAGGATTAACAACTCATTTTTCAAAAGCGTGGTCTTGGTTCTGCAGACCATGTTGACATAACTAAATCTTTGTGAGTTCATGAGATGCAATTGTGTGCAAGGACTGCAGGAATGGTCGGTCACCTCAATAGGTTTCCTCAGTGTGATTTAGCTCTTGCTCTGGGGTGTGAAGCTCCATAATGTATGTGATGCAGAGCAGAAGCAGTACGTTGTCATTGTGATCAAACACAAAGCTTCTGTGGGGAAGAATAAATTATTTGCATGGGTGTGATGAATGCCTGAAGGGAATTTGATAAGTGGCATGTTGAGCACTGGGAATATTTCTCTATGTGATCCACGTTGTTCTTTGCAGTGTCAGAAACTTAACATAGGCTATCATCCTTAGCTCTGGTTATTGCACAGTTTTATTAAAGGTCTTACAAAATGAATCTAAGATAGAATAGCCATCAATATGAGATCAGGTAGGCTTAGGGGTTTTTGCATAAATAAGGATTTATTTCTATCTACTCTTGTATTCATAAGATGGTCAATAATTTTCCTTTTACAACAATTTCCTGTGATATGTCTGAGAGTGCAGCCCTTGAAGTCACTTGCATTTAAATCAGCATGTGGCAGACTTCAGTGAGTCTCTGCATTGGGATTTTTGCGTGTAGCCTGTATTTTTCAGTATGGGACTCTCAGGAATCCTGCCTGCTTGAGCTAAAATATGATTCCCTTTTGTAAGGAAAAGATGCATATGGTAATAACGATCTCATCAACACTTGGGAAGCTCATGCAAAATACCCTCAGTGCTGCTTTCTGCTTGCCCTCTGAAAGCAGGCAATGGTGTCAGCGGCTGCAGTTCAGCACTGCCCTGGTCCCACACCAAACCCACTGGGCACCCCTTGGGGTGCAGCCCTGCTCCCATCCCCAGGCATGCCCTGACACCCTTGCAAAGGAAATTAGTGCGTGTGGGGGGTGGCTGTGCATGCACATCCCTCCTGGAACGGAGATGGTGCGGGGCCAGGGTGTGTACCCAGGGATACGGGTGGAAGGGAGCATCTGCCCAGCCGTGTAGATCTGCCTCCAGGGAATCCCGCCATAGAAGGGTGTCTGGAATTGTAAATGCTCTGCTTGCAGAGCAGGTCTCAGTGCCGCAGCACTTAATGTGCTGGTAGCATCCAGCAGCCAGGCTGCAAATGCCGTGTTCACAGCTGCTAGTGGTGTTATGAGACTCTGCAAAATTTTCCCACAACTCACAGATCCAAGCAAGACTGCTTCCATGAGAAATAGTGACACAGTGCAAACTTGAACAATTCCAGTAGAACAGCAACCCTCGCCTGTCTCTATGAGCTTCTTCCAAAGCAAGACCTGTGTACCTTCATCTGTGAGTGAAGGTACAATATGTTTTCCTTTTCAGAAGGTCTGTCCCACAAAAGTTATGTGCACTGTAGGTTTCATGGCATTCCTAGAGCTGCTTGGGTGTAAAAGGGCTGTGGTGATGCACAGTAACCCAAATAACTTTTCTGTGGCATGATTAGCTACCACTCTAAGGTCTGCATCTCCATGATATGAGTTGTTGACACAGAATATTGTTGAGTTGTACAGTCCTTTTCTTGAGCCACTCACAGAAAGGCTATGTAACGGTTCAAGGGCTGAAATGTCCAGCTGGAACTCTAGAGAGAACTGCTCAGGGAGGCAGAATGTAATTACCTGTGTTGGAGTCTGGCCAGGTTTCCAAGGTTAACACCTTTCATCTTGACATCAAATCTTTAATGACCACATGTGGTAAAGACATTTGTTCAACATCTCATTTGGGAATGTGGCATTGTCACTGTGCCTCTGTTGTCTTGTATTGGTTCAGTATTGGTTTAAAGGAAAATTGCTCTCAAAGTCCTTCATGGACAGCCACACATTTCCTCTGGAAATTCCTATTTGAGTATAACCAGGGCCTATTGGTCTGAGTTTTCCTTCCTCCAAATGATCTAGTCCTCTGTCCTCCTTACAAGCTAATAGAGAACACCGTAGTTACCCTTATTTTCAGGCTGCCAAATAAAGTAATTAGAGAAATAGGCGTTATGATTTTGGAAAGATACATTAGAGAATGAAGAGCGTGTTCTCACAGAGCCAACTAAAACACTGCTGAGGAGATTCAATGCTTCTTCCTGGCCATCCAAGCAGACAAAAGAGATTCACAGGGATTTACTCAAACAGAAGGATGGCAGAAATTCTCCTTTCTGCTTCTAAGCATATGACATAGGAAATCCAGGTAGGGAAATAACTTATGGAGAGAATTTCTTGAGCAGTACCCACCATTTAGAAATGGTGGAATAAGCATCTTTCTTAAAGGTATTTGTTGTGATAGCTGAGATGGTCTAGCTGAAGCAAAGAATATTGAGTTGCATTTACTTATTAATTAGTCTTGTTTAGACTCTGTAAAAGACTTCTCCTTATGACCATTAAACACATTAAAATTTTCATGCTATTAATCTCTGTTTAACTGTAACTTTTGCTTAAAAATAATTAAAAAGATCTAGATTATGAGGGTTTGAGGCACATTGAACAGAAGCACAAAAAGAATGTGTGCATGGGGGTCAAGGAGATCAGGAACACCTCATATTATGCTGAATGAAAACTCTATGCATGCTGTAATTTTTAATGGCTTTGGAGAAATGCCTCTTCCTCAGCAGCAATTTTAATTGCTGAATGAACGGCTGGATCCCAGTTTTTGCCCC
Organism: Lycocorax pyrrhopterus obiensis; assembly: GCA_014706295.1. Taxonomy (NCBI): domain Eukaryota; kingdom Metazoa; phylum Chordata; class Aves; order Passeriformes; family Paradisaeidae; genus Lycocorax; species Lycocorax pyrrhopterus. The sequence goes on from JACSVZ010000018.1 coordinate 17,452,270, forward strand.
TCTTATCAATGAACTACACGATCCTCTCCACATGCCAAGGTGGTGCATAAGGCTTCAGTCTAAGTCTTGGGTTTTTTCCCTTGATTGCACATCCATGAAGCTCTTCACACCCACTGCTCCTTAGGTACTTTTCAGTGAAGATACATAAGTGTTTTCATTTCACATGTTAGAAAAATGAAGTTTAGATGTTGCTTGTACAAAGTTAGAGAGAAATGAAAAGTTTCTTAGCCTCTCTTTCAATACTGCTATTGGATCACACAACTGTAAAGCAAGGGAAAGTTGAGTTTATCCGTTTCTAATGGCACAGGATTTCCTGAGCTCAGTGCGAACCTTCCTGGGTTCTGTACAAGGTATTTTTGTTCATATGAAGTAGCATTTGAAGTACAATAAAATTCTAACCTGTGAACTGAATCAAGAATTTAACTTGAGCCAAATTCTCCCCTTCCAAAGGCCATTTTTTCCAGATTGTTGACAAGTATATGTGCATCAGTACAATTTGTGATCTTCAAAACAAATCAGTCCACTTTATGCCTGGCATCTGTCACACTGGAACATGTATCTGCTATGGTGAGCTCATATGCTCACAGGTGTTAATGCTGTGTCATTTTGCTATGCCCCTGTTTAACTGCTCCTCTGCACTCAGTCTGGGGTGGTGCCTCTCCTCAGGGGCTGTAAACCAGCAGGAGTTTGGTGCTTTCTTGTCTAGGGCGTGACCATACACTGTGGCAGTTTCCAGAGAAATAAGTGTCGTAAGCCAAGACAGAGAAGAGGTTTGTAAAAGCTTTGGCTGTTTTCCCTTGAGGCGTGTACATCCCATTTAGCCGAAAAGAAGCTACAGCAGCAGCTGTAAGCACTGTGTGCCTCACCTCCTGGGGTGCTGCACCCCTGATCAAAAGGAGCAAAAAGATTTCAGTGTTCTGTGCAGGTCTTTCTGTGGATGTCAGTGCTGTTCTGTCTTGGTGCATTTTGTAGCAATATACCTTATTCTTTAAGAAAATATGAGCATGATGACTTTCAAATATTAAATACAGAGGTGAAAAGAACAGACACTGTAGCATCCAGACAATACTGATGATAGGTCATGTACAGAGACTCTCTGGGCCATCTAGAGACTACATCAAGATCAACTTGTTCATTACAATAGAAATATCTGCAATAAAAGTTTTCTTTTCTTGTGGTTAAACAATGCATATCTGAATCCAGAAAAGGTTTGGGATGGGGCCCTTTCCAGCTTCCACCAGAATCTGGTTATGTGCTTTGTTTCTCATTTTTCTGTCAGTGGCACTTCAGCATTCCAAAATATTGGTACATTTATGGCTTTCTCTAGAAGTAATAGTAAGAGGCATGCGCTCTTCTTCAACTGCTGTTCATGCTGTAGCTCTGTCTGATCTCATGAATGTGCTTTTGATGCCATGAATAGTTGTGAGGCAAACCTGGAACCACTCCTCGCAGCTCCCCAGGAAAGGGGAAAAGTCTTACAAATCCTTTTTGTTTTAAGGTATTGGAAAGCATAGAGTTTCCCCCCAATTATCACTCTTGATGCCACAAGCCTCTCACAGTGGGGAGGCAGCAGGAATGCCAAGTTCTATCCCATTCCCCTGCACATCTTGCCCTGCTGACCCATTCTTGCCCCTCTTCCCCTCAGGCACTGAGTGTTTGAGGCATAAAATATCTCTTTGCTCTTTGTCTTAGTGACTGAGGCGACTCCTGCCAGGGCCTGAGAAGGTTAAATGCACAGAATCAAAGTGTTTCTCACTGGTTTTGATGCTGTGGGGTTGGCAGGACTGTGGGCGCTCACCGGGCACCTGGCCCTGGCCGAGGAGCCACCTGTCCCTGCAGTGCTGGCAGAGGAGAAGGCTCGGAGGCAGCCGTGCCTCTCCATCCTGCTGCAGGATGAGCTGAGCCAGCCTTTCCCCCTCCTCCTGCCCCTGTTGTGCTCAAGTTGGCCTCCTTCCACAGCCAGCCGTTGGATCTTCGTGTGGCCATGCCCCGGCAGGCGCTGAGCCTCACTCCCAGCAGCCTCTGCCCAGGCCTGCACTGCTCCAGCATCCTAAATTTTATCCCCATCCATGTGAGAAGCCATAAAGTCCTTGCTCCTGCAGTCCCAAGGATCGGCTTGCTCTCGATCTCATTAAAAAATCATAGTAAAAATTCTGTTTTTCATTACTCCAAGGAAAAGCTTGGAAAAAAGGTCCCTCTTGTCTGAACCAGATAAGAAGAGAATGCCTGAACATCTTTATCCATTTTGGGGCTCTTTTATAATCGCATGATTTTTTTAAAATCAAACCTCTCTATTATTTAATTTTATGAGCAGTCTGACTAATGACTTTCGTAAACTTGTGTTGGCAGAACTAACAACTGCTTAAATAAAATGAGTAATTGTTTTCATTCATCAGTTGCAAGAGCAATTATAGTTTCAGTGTTCTGCCCCCAAATGGGGGCCGAATCCTCCAGTCATGGATTATTTATATTACCTGTCTTCCTGTTTACATTCTTCAGCCCACTGATGGCTCTATTCAGTGTCCAGGCCCCTTCTTGTAAAATCTGGTTGCTTCAGACTTAGGTAATCCAGGTAACTGCTTCTCCTTTTGATTTCAAGCATGAAATAAGTGATAATGAATTCTTGTAGCTTGTTTTGTTCATTTGGTGGTAAGTGGCTACTAAAATGTTAAGATGTTAAATGTTAAGAGGCCTTCACATAATTTTCTGATATGTAATGTTTTAGGGAAAACCCCAATTGAATCACATTCAATGGTTTGGGTTGGAAGGGATCATTAAAGATAATTTTGTTCCAACTCCCAGCCATGGGCAGGGTCACCACAGCAAACCTCAGGTTTCCCTGATCAAGCATACCCAGTGAAAGAACCAGAAATAGTTCAATTTGAAAGGGTTAAAGAAAAGACTAATCTGTCACCTGCCTGTTGGACATGAGCTGTGTGACAGTGAATGAGCTGCTCTGGGAATGGAGCTGGTGATCCCTGGTACCCCGGGCAGGGCTGAGGGATGAGTCTCATCGTCTGGGATTTTGTCGTAGTTGTGTGGTTGGAAATCATACCAGGATGGAACAGCTCAGCAGGGATTCAAGTCCTCTCTCCTCCAAAGGTCCACTTGTGGTCACGTACACAGCCTGGAGCACAGGGAGTGTTCAACCCACGGGAGCAGTGGGAGAGATGTGTAGCAATGGAGTCATATTGCTGTAGGCACCCCCATCCCTGAATCTTTATTGTTTTTTGTGCCACTTCACTGCAACATGGAAAAGGCACAGAAATTATCTACTTTGGCTCTATCTTAGAGCTGAAACTGAGCCAAAAGCCCAAGAAAAGACAGCTTTACTGGATTCTGCAGTATTCTGGGCATGGATTGAAAGTTCGTAATGTTCTCTTTTCTTTCTAGTGGGAAGAAGTAAAACTGATGCTTTGAAAATCATTGAAGTCTAAATAGCAAATTTCTTATCTAATCCAAATTTCATAGCTTTATCCTATTTCTGCTACTGCAAATTCCATTTCTGTGTATGACACCCTGAAAGGCACAGTATTCATTCCTAACCTTCTGGTGTGCTCCTTGTCCACAAAGCAGCTGCAGTTGATAGCAAGTAATTAATGGGGGGGGACTCAAAGTGGTAATCTTAACAGTTTACTTTGTACTTGGCAGGCCTCAAAACACTTCCAAAGTGAAGGTGCCTAATTTTAAATCCTTCAGCCACCCAATGTGCTTGTTAAGAGGAAGGAGGGGAAACATTTGTTTGTGACAGAGCTATTAAACGTAGGATTTGTGTCTTATAAAGTGGCAGTGTTGCTTTTCCAGGCTGATTAGAAATGGTGAATAGATTTGGGTCCCATGGCCCTTGAAATGAATGCAAAACTCACTCCACTCCAATAGGAGATGGATAGGGAAAATTGTTCCTATTCCAGTGTCTTCCCCTGTGAATGTCATAGTAACGTTGTCTTGAATTGCACAAACATTGTAGGCAGGTTTTGAACGTTCTGGAAGCAATCCTTAATGCTAATGGGTAGTAAAGTGATACCAGAGGTATGAATCTCCAAGAATTTAATTTTAAACAGTGTATCTGAAAGCAATGCAATTGTGTTACAACATCACACCTGCTTTGCATATATATATATTTCTCTTTTTCAAGGCTCTCAATATGATTTATGAGCAGCAATTAACCCAGCCTTTTAACAGCGTGTGACAGGTGTTGCTGGGCCCATTTATGAACTAGGCAAGCTGAGACACAGAGGTGTCAAGTGTAGTTTGGCAGCGATGGTATTGCAAAATGAAGACCAGAACCCAAGAATCCTGAATCACAGCCCCTATTCTATGAGCTCTCCATTTATTGCTAGGAGAGAAGATCATTAAAATCCACTGGGCTTGTCTGGCAGACTTTATAAACTTATGCATGCTTTTAAATGCAGTGGGGTTATCGTTATTAAATGATGAATGTAGGAGGGTTTTTACATAATGCTGAAGAAACACATTAAACCATGATGGAATGAGAATCAATATAGGTCATTAGAAATAAGAATTCTGCTGAAACAGATTTTGCCTGTCATTCAGCAATGTTTATATACTGTGCTTGCTTTATGCTGCTCTATCTATGTAATATAAAAGGTTTTTTTCAAATGTAAATGTCAGGTGGCTTTTAGAATATTGTACTTCAGTGCTCACAGACCTTGGGCTTCCTTCCTCTGGCCAGCAGGACTGAGACTCTGTATCACAGCCTGCAGCAACGGGGGAGGTGTGGGCTCTGTGTACTTTATGCTTACAAGATAATCCGGGGTTTCAGATCCCTCTTGGAATACTGGCCTCGGTGCTCTCATTGGCAACCTCGTTGGGTGGAATAATGCTCCTGACTGGGGGAAAGGTGCTGGGAAAAAGGTGCTCCAGTCAAGGTAAAATTTGCCCCTCCTTAGCAGAGACCACAGCAGTGCACGGACCTTGCGGTGTCCCTTGGGGACCATGTTCATCCTCAAATGCATCACTACTGAGGCAGAGCTGGAATTAGAGATGAATATCTACTTCCAGTCATGGTCCTCAGAGGGTCTGAAAAGTTCTAGATCAATAGAATAGGGGCACTTCAGCTGAAACCTGATTATAGCACCTGTTTTGGAACAGGAAAAGGGGGTCTGAGCCTCTATTTTTCAGCTCTATGTGCAAAAGGAGAAGAAATTTGTAACATATTTTGTAGTTCCTACCTGCAAGTACATTCATATTAGTAATATGCTAAGAATTCCAGAAGTTCTACCTTGCTAACTGGGGAAGGATAGAAACATGTGAAAACTTGATAAATGCAGCATGGGGATTTGCCATGCGTTTAACTCTTGGAAAGGGAAATGCTTTATTCACATCTGAAACTAACAGCTAAGTAGTAGCGGAAATAGGACCTTTTTTTTTGTGTTGTATGGAGTTTTCTGCTGTATGGCAGATGATTTAATCAGGGGATTTTTTTTTAATGAAAAACAAAAGTATAATACAGATGTGGGTAATTGAATATAGATGATCCTGTTTCTGGTTTTAGTGCAAATGCATTTATTATTTGTAAACCTGACTCATTTGTAAAGTCATACACCAAAAAATGGACACACATTCAGAATTATCCAAGCCCTTTATGAGTGTGAGCAGTACTTTATAAGCTGGTGTCAGAATGTTCCCCAGTAATGGTCTGGGCTACCAGTATATTTATTGCTGTTACTGAATAAATCTTCTATATGTTTATTTTCACATGCAACTGTATTAAACTCTGGGCAGTATTTCGCCATTTGCAGATAAGTACTTACAGAGAATCAATTAAGCAGTTAATATGGCCGAAAATACCTCAAAAATATAAAACTCATTCCAAAATCAAAACCAAAGGCAAAACAAGTGGCCTTTTAAGACCCTGTAACCCAACACAAACTTCTCAGCCCGTGAGACTGGATGGTCTGATGATCCTTATGTTGCTCTGGACACTTGATTCAACTCCAAATCCTGCAAAATTGTAAGGCAATCCCTGCCTATTGTTTGTGTTGGTTGTTTTTTTTTCCTCTAGCTGAAGGTGCAAAGCAAAATAGGTCTGTGGTCCCGCTCCCATTAGAGACTGTGAGAGTTTGCTTACACTGAAGTCACCGACAAAACCCTCAATAGCTTTAATGGGGGCAAGAACAGGCTCACCGTGATTTAATCTAAAGTGTTCAGCTCAAGGCAGAAAGAAGGGGGCTCTTTGAAAATGACAACTTGTGGGTTTTGGAGAGGTCATTAACATATTTGTCATGGGGGAAAGAGGGTAAATAAGGAACTTGAAAAGAAAGACAGATATTAATTACGCTTCAGACAACATTGTTATGTGCTGATGACATGCTGCAGCTCTCCAGACGACTGTAATTTGCAAGGGAACCCAACGAGTAGGAGACTTTACAACAAGCCGAGCAATTAGTTCTTCCTGAGTTGCAAGAGTGACATCATGTGTGCAAAACATGCCTTCGCCTTCAGCTAACAACACATACTCATTTATTCTTCCTGTAGGGTCACTGTTGGCTGTGAAGGCCATTAAATCATTCCTCTGATGGATGTGTTAACTTTCAGAGCCAAGTGAATAAGGGTCCCTGAAGTGCAGATGAAGGAACACGTGTCCAAAGCACCAACTATCAACAAAAGCAACCCCAATATCTGGTTTTATGCACTATAGCTGGCTTACAAAATTCTTGTATTCTTTTAAATACCTTAAGTTATTCTCCATGGTCTTGAAAATTTGTCCCCGTTGTAGGGTCTGACCTGATAAGTGAGTGGGTTCTGGTTTTTTTTTTTTTTTTGGTGGGGTTTTTTTGTGTCTGAAATTTGTCAAGACATTGTCAGACAAGCTGAGGCTTGCTTTTATGAGCTCTTTATGCAGAGTTCTGGGAAAAAAGCAAGGATTTTATTTGACTAGGAAATTTAATGGAAATTAAATACTTACACAGTAATGTTAATATATATCCGGGTATAGATTTCCAGTAGTGTGTGCTTGGTTTCGTAAGCTGGATCACTTAGTGTTTTGCACTGCATGAGTTTATTGAAGAGACTATAAAGATCTATCTGATACTCAATGAGGAGTAAATGATGGCATTGATCTGGAGAGACAATTACATTTATTCTTTAATCAGATACATAGTCCCACTGGAGCCACATACAACTTACCCACAGTAAACTAAGCTCCTGCTTATGTGCTTTGTAGAATCAAGATCCAAAAAAACGTAACTCGTGAAGATATTTCAGATCTGCTGTCTGTTAGAAGTGTGATGCAAATTGTCATGTAGAGTTTTTTTCCTCTGGACTAATGAAAAAGTAGAACGAGATGTGAACAAGCTTGACTTTAGAGATCCATTTCAGTGTGTGAAAATCTGTTTTATCTTTTGAAGAAAGCTGTTACTACAAATGCAAAATGAGCATTTTACCACTACATTTTTTTCTAAATATAGCAGTGGGCACAAAGATTTGGCAGAGCAGACGCAGAACAGGGCCACAACCATCTTGGCACAGAGAGCTGAGGAGCTTTGCATCAAATAAGAGTGGGTTTCTCTTACTGTGATGAGGTTTTAGACAGGGCTGTGCACATCCTCATTGTCTTTCCCCAGTCTGATAGCATTTGCCCAGTGTCGGTGGCTTTCAGTGCATCTTTATTTGTCCCAGATTTGCCATTTCCCAATGAAGCAGAAGGGAAAGCTCCTCTTTTCAGCAGTAGCCCAGCCAGACCCACGATACCACTGTGCTGCACTCTTCCAGTGCAGGGCAGTGACTTCAGTACAGCAGTATATTTGGATCTGACCACCCACCCCAAGCTTTCAGCAAGTAATCTATATGGTTCTTTTGTTTGTTTCCAGCTCACATGTTTACATAGTCCCCAGAAGATTCTAAAATTAGAACCTGAGGAAAACAGAAACCTGTTCTCCCAAGCCAGCAGGATGTTTTAATAGGAACTGTTATTGCTATTATTAAGAATAATAATAATCTTATGTTAACCAAAGGCAGGGATGAATCTTGCTGGACTGTGCCTGGATGTGTGCCATGTCTTTATATCCTTGCAAAGCTGTGGCAAAAAACTATCCCAGAGAAATGGAAAAGCTGATGATGGCTGTTCTGTAACAAGTGATACAAAAGGGAACTGTGCAGTCTTTTAGTGCCTGAGACACTGGAGTTTCCTGGTATTTCTTCTATTTGTGACAGTTCATCCAAGCAGAGAGAGGTAGATCATGTACAGCACTCAATTTAGTTTTCTCCAGTAAAGTTCCTGTTTTGGTCGCAGCACTGTAGGCAGGCAGGCATCTGAGAAGGTGACAGTAAAAGTGCCAAGCAGAGCTGAAAGAGAGGAAAAGAATTCTGACTTCTGTGAAAAAAGTCTGAACCCTGCTCCTCAGCTACAACTGCAGGGACTTTCCTCCTAACTGAACCCTGAGGACCCCTTCATATGAGCCTGTTCAGTTAACTCCTTTATCTGTAGCTGCCAGCATGGCCACAGATGCGAGAGGGGAAGCCACTGGTTTTGGTGGTGTGGTCAAAAGAAGGGTGAGGCATGTGTGCATGAACTGTCTTTGTTGGCGACAAGCTCTGCACAGCCTGAAGAAGTGAACCTCCCACAGAGCCAGAGCCTGCCTGCTTCATGGGCCATTCTGACTGAATTATTCCTCTGGCAATGCACCCCCTGAGCTAAACTTAAATAATGTAAAGCCGGTGACAGGCTGGTTTAGGTTTTAAGTGCATGTTTTTGATTAATTTGCTATATTTCAAGAGAAAAAAAATGTGTAAACTTGGTCTTTTTTAAATACTACACTGCTTTTCATGTGTTGTGGGTCTACAAAAATTGTATGCCTTTTTTGCGTACCTGATGTACTTTTTCACATATGGAAAAGGCAGAGTTGGGACATTCCACATTTAAATAAATACTTAGCTAAAAGGTGTAGAAGAAACTGAGGTTCTGTAAGGATTAGGGCGAAGCTTTGCACTAAATGCAACTATTAAAACCCATACATTCTTGTGCTCTGTTCACCTGGCCATACTGACACATGGTGTATAGAAGAGGTGAAAGTTCTCTTTTCTACACCCACATATTCATATGTGCCTGTGTGCCCATGCTCATACCCACCAAGCTCCTTCACAGCATGTAAGAGAGAACCTATTTAGTGGTTTTAATAAAACTACAGTTTCATAGCTCTAATAATCCACAGCTGGGAAAATACATGCTTTCTTCCTTCATCTTTAGACTTATTTGAGAGATTTTTGTTTTGTGGTTTTACTGGGTGACTTTTCCAATGAACTGATTTAAAATCATTTAATTTCTTCAAAGACCATAGTGGTTACCATAGAAATACGTCTGTTGCAAAACAAGGAATAATTAGTTTATGTGTTCCTTTGTGTCCCCTAATTTCTTCCATTCAGGATTTTTAAGCATATAATTATAGGGATTATTCAGCTTCATTATTTTTCCCCCCCTCTATAAATTCATTTAAAGACAAAACTCTGATGTCTGTAAAGCATAAATAATAATGATTATATGTGGTAATTAGTCCAACCCGTTTGTCCACATAGCAGAAACAATGTGTTTTCTGTCAGAGGCTGCAATGCTGACTAGTGGCCACTCTGAGCTTCCACTGTGGCACCTCCAGTTATCTGTCTCATCCCTCACTGCTACTCAACCAGTGATCCTTAAAAGTTAGAAATGGGACTCTTGAGAGCCCTGCAGGACACTTCCTTGTGCTGTTCAAGTTCTGGGACAGGCTAAATTTGACAAGAAAGGCATCAGCAGGCTCCAGAAGTCTCGAAGGCTGGGTGACAATTGAGCAAGGATGGGAGTATTGCGACACTGGGGTTTAAGGTTGTTATTTAACACCTCTGCCCTGGCTGGATTTGCTGAGTAGGCGAAGTTCTGCCTCTGTGGAAGGGCTGAAACTTGTAGGACTTCTCCAGCAACACTTGTGATGGATCAGGCTTTTTGCAAAATGGCAGTTTTCCCTGAACACAGGGAAGGGTGCTGGAATCCTTCAGAGTAGTTCAGAGGTTAAATCACTTTGCAACTATTGTCCCTTGGGAGAGATGTTTTTTCTCCAAAGCTCCAAGATGAATAAACAGGAATAAGAAAGAGTCTTGTCATAGACTTGTTCCTTTTCTCCAGTCCAATCTGTCTGGAAACATTGCAGACAAGGGAAAAGCATCAGGAGCAGGATTTATGCACAGCCTTTTGTTGCCCACAGCCTGCTGCTTAGGAGCCAGGATGCTGCTTATGGATGGGGTAGGTATGGCCCTATGCTCCTGAAATCCTGAACCTGGGGAGAGGTAAGGCCCTATGCTCCTGCACTTCTGAGCTGGGGGAGAGAGGTATGGCCCTATGCTCCGGGAATTCCGAACCATGTCCTAACTCTGAAATCTTCTTTGGAAAAGAGAGGAATACTGCCACTACCTGTTCTGGTAAGTATATTCCAGTGAATCTCCTGGATCAAGCCTTTAAGGAAAAAAAATCATCAGTGTCATGTGGCTTTCAAGGGCTCTGGTGCGAGCTAGGTTAGAATCATGGAACGGTTTGGGTTGGATGAGACCATAAAGCCCATCTCATCCCAGCCCCCTGCCATGGGCAGGGACACCTTCCACTAGACCAGGCTGGTCTAAGCCCCGTCCAGGCTGTCCTTGAGCACCTCCGGCGATGGGGCAGCCACAGTTTCTCTGGACAAGGCGGTGATCCCGGCGACCCCATCAGTCCCGGCTCCCCTGGCCGGCCGGGCCCGGACTCTCGCGTTCGCGCCGCGGGCGGCCGGGCCCCCGCCCGACCCCCTCCGGCCCCCTCCGACCCCGCCCGACCCCCTCCGGCCCCCTCCGACCCCGCCCGACCCCTCCCGGCCCCCTCCGGCCCCCTCCGGCCCCCGCCCAGCCCCTCCCGGCCCCCTCCGACCCCGCCCGACCCCCTCCGGCCCCCTCTGGCCCCGCCCGACCCCTCCCGGCCCTCTCCGGCCCCCTCCGGCCCCCTCTGGCCCCGCCCGACCCCCTCCGGCCCCTCCCGGCCCTCTCCGGCCTCTCCCGGCACCGCCCTCTGGCGGCCTCGGGCGGCGCTGCGGGCACGGGGAGCTCCGGGCAGCGCTGGCGGCCGCGCCTTCCCTTCGCAGCGGTGCTGTGGCTCGTCATGGGCTGTCCCGCGCAGATCGTACTTAGAGGAGTGTCGGCTTGCAGGGCAGGGCTCGGGGCTCCAGCGGGTGCTCAGAGTGACCTCTAGTCTAGGATGAGACTCTTATTCCTGTTTGTTCATCTCGCAGCTTTAAAGAAAGAACATCTCTCTGAAGAGAGAATAGTTGCAAAGTGGTTTAACCTCTGAACTAGGGAGCCATCCCTGCTCAAGGGGCAAAGATCAAATCCCTGGTTCTGTCGCTGCTTTCAACGAGTTCCGATCTTGTACAAACCTAATTCACACCTTGACATAATCTCTGATAGTCAGAACATAATCTCCAGAGTTTTTTTTTTAAATGCTTTTCATAGATGAACTGTCAGCTTTAGTTTATTGAAATATACAATTAGCTTCCTAATGCAAGGATGGCTTTTGGTAATAGAACATAATATCCAGGAATGGACACTCAGGTTAGAGCATTCCACTTAACGCAATTCTTGCACAATTATGAGTTGCTTACCTTAAGAATTATTCAGACGAGTAATAATTTAAAAAAAAAAGTAAAAAAATTCTTGTTAATAACCTGGGCAAAGCAATTATCCTTCTAAGAGTCTTTATTGAAGCATGTATGCAAAGCAGAGGAGTTTTTCATAACAGATGTATTTAATCTTGATGCAGTAATGGTTTTAACCCCACAGTGTCTCTCAATTCAGTCAGAGCTTAGACTAGTTCTGATGTGCTTGAATAGAGCCTCTGGGATCACAAACAAGATTCTACTATTGTGGAAGCCCCCCAAAGTCTTGTTATTTTCCAGCACTAACCATAATAATGAATGCCTGGAAGATCATTTATATAATGGCTCAATGGTTAGTTTTCATAACTGCCTACAACAGGCTTTTGGAAGCTCTCCCAGTGTTTATTGAAATAAATGTTGGAGTGAGACCACTGTGTTTGTGTCGTAGATGTAAACTCTGGCAACAAGGAGAACAACCTCACAGCATGCACTGCTCCAGAGTTTTACCCTTCCAGGGTGAGGGCAGCATCTGGCAGCTCTTCCTGCTCTCTGATTGCCATTCAGACTGACACCATTTGTACTTGGCTCCTGCTGGCACTGGTGGTCGAGTCTTGGAGCACAACAAAAGCTCAAGTCCATGGACCTGCATCAAACACAGCTCATGTGGAAGCAGAGATATCAAGAAAAGACTGTCCTAAAAGCGAGGGTGTTGAACTTTACCTCATTGCATCCCATGATGTGGTCAGGTATAAATAGAGCACTGGATCTTACATCTGGCAAAGCATTAGTGGATCACCAAGACAATTTCCCTCCTTCACAAGGGATGATTCTCCTAGTTGACTATTTATTAGTGCTTTATTGTGCTGACTTTTGAATTCTCCAGTGAAGAAGTTTCTACAAATTACCCTTTTATCCCCAAAGTATTGCATATTCTAATTTTCTTCTTTGATTTTCTTTCCTCATGTTGAGTCTAAATTTCTCTTTATTCAGCTTCCTGTAATTGCTCCCAGATATCCATCCTACCCCACCCCACCTGCTCCCCCCCGCCCCCCGTGTGAAGCAGGTACCTGTCAGACCTTCCTGGACTGTTTCCTTTGGTCAAAGGTCTACAGACGTAACTCCTCTGATCTTCCCTCTACCACTTGTTCCCTCAGGGTCTTCATTATTTTCTTAGCCCTGCTCTGAACAGCTTCCCATTTATCAATATTATTTTATGATGGGTTCTGAATGGCTCCTTCTACCATCATTCTCTCCCCTTCCCAAATCCACACAATGCATGGAGGTTGTGTTTTGGGTACAGACCTGGCTGATCCCACTCTCTTAGCTAAGGGAACTTTCACAACCAGACAATGCCTTGTCCCACCATGTAGCCATGTGCTCTGCAGCCAGGAGTATGGCACGTCAAATGCTTCTTGCAGTTAAATATCTTCTTGCAGTATGAATATACCCAGAATAAAGCATCCATGGCAAGCATGACTGATGAGGGACAGTTCTTCTTGATGACTCAAAAATCCTTTTCTGAGGACATCTCTAGTGTCTGAGATCTTGCCTGGCTTTTTTTTTACAGGCGGGAATGGTCATTGAGACACAGTTATAAGTCATGTAACTTGCTTTTTAAATCACAATTTAGTCTCTGTCAATATTATCTGCTGAGTGCAGAAGACCAGAATCTGCGCTTGCAGAGTCGGTCTCCTGTGTGCTGGAATTCCTGCTACCATGGTATTTCTTGTGACAATGATGGAATGCAATGCTGGAGAGGGACTTTTTACAGTGACATGTAGTGACAGGACAAGGGGGAATGGCTTCAAACTGGAATACAGTAGGTTTAGATTGGATCTTAGGAAGAAATTCTTCTTTGTGAGGGTGGTGAGGCCCTGGCATAGGCTGTCCAGAGAAGCTGTGTCTGCTTCATCCCAGAAGTGTTCAAGACCAGGTTGGATGGGGCTTGGAGCAACCTGGGATAGTGGAAGGTGTCCCTGCTCATGGCAGGGGGGTGGCATGAGATGTGCTTTAAGGTCCCTTCCAACCCAAACCATTCTGTGATTCTGTAATTTCTGACTGGGTGTGGTATATGTGCCTGTGTTGCTATTCTAAGGACTTCTATGTTTATCTCGAAAATAAGCAGTTAAAATCTGCAAGTGGAGTTAGTTTTGGGTAACAACATTTTGAGACTTGAGTTAACCTTAACCTCTTTGATACAGCATTCAGATTTCATTCTGTTATGGACAAGTAAGTTTGGAGAATATGTTTAGGAGTCTTTTTATGGTAAATTATGTGTATATGTAGAACAAACCCCAACTTCTAAAACACTAAGTACTAGTAGTGAAATATAATGACCACCAAGTATTTAATTTCTTGAAATAGACCCCCAGAGAATTATATTGGAGTGTTTTGCCAACTGAACATCTTTTTAAGAAGTTAATCTTTACAAGAACAAAAGAAAAAGCTTGAACAATAAGTCTACATGAAATAATTGTGTAAGTAAATATCAAGCCAGTTAAGGGAGGAAAACCCCTGTGAGCCTTGTACACATAGTGTGTGTGAGCAATAATTCAGACTGTGGCTGAAATGGGTGGCCACACCTTCCTTTGGGATAAATCATCAGTGTAAAGTGTAGATTTGGCCCAGGGTTTCCAATTACAGTGTCCTGCTTGTGCTTGAAGTGCAGGATGTTCTGTTGGATGTTTACTTTTGCCTTGGCCAATGCTGAGAAGAATAAGGGAAGGGTATGGGTGTAAGGCAGGAGCTCCTGGGACAGCAGTTGTTTTGCTCAAGGAATGCCCAATTCTGCCGCTTGGTTGGCAATTATTGTTACTGATTTTCCTAATTTCTTACTGTCTCCTAGTTCTTGGAAAGGCTGATCTCAGAAATTACCTCTATAAGGGACAAACCTTAATGTCCCTGTCAATGCTCAGATATTATATTGTTTGAGGAGCTCAGAAGGTGGTGGAATAGGGTAAGGGACAACTGGAAGGTCGGTGGGAATGGGAACAGAATGACATAAGATCTGAGAGCTGTGCCAGTGCTTTTGTTGTTATTGTTGTTAGACAAGGACTGTGAAAGAAAATATGAGCCCAAGTCTGCCATGGAGATCATCCTGTGGAAAAGTGCTCCATCCTCCTCACACAAGCCGAGCCTGTTCCTGGAGAAATCTTGAACTGCAAGTGAAAAGCAATCAAGGTGAATTCTTCCCTGTTCCTACCACAGATCTCTCTCAGCAGAGTGAAATTGCATCATCTCTGTGGACTTTCTGGGTAAGGTTGGTCACTAACTGTTGTTGAGGGTTTAAAAAATTTAGAAAATTGTATCATTACAACATCCATGGATCTGAAGTTGCGTTGTGCTTGGTTTAGTGTTCACTTTGATCTGCCTGGAGAATCTAACCATAGTTAGCTGTTTAATAAGCAGGGAAAGGACTTCTCGTGTCTTTTGGCCGATCCCCTGAACCACTACAGGAAAAACTGCCTTCATCATTCAGGTGAAAAACTCTTTCATCTGCTCTAAATGACTTCCCATGTGGGAGCTCCACACCTTCTCCAGTCAGCTGATTCCAGTGCTTTCCTCTCACTAGAGGGTTTTCTTGATGTCTAACCTGAATCTTTCTTGCCGGGGTCTAAGTCCATCCTCCTCACTGAATTTTCTGCGGACATGCCCAATAAAATATTTTCTTGCTTGGGTGTCTTTTAGAGACCATGGTTGTGTTGTTCCCTTGCTGGTGGCCTGTTCATTGAGCTCAGAAACCTCAATTTTCTTAGTCCTCTCTAATGGGCCGTATATTCAGGTTGTCTGATAATTCTTTTCTTTGTCTTTTGTATTCTTGCACTCTCTCCAACTGTTCCAAATCTTTCTTGAAGCTGAATCCCCAAAATGGCTTGATGGTGGCACTGACCACACCGACACAGAACACAGCTGTTGTATTTTGTTGTGTATCCTACAGGAGATACTGCATGTTCCTTTTATTTTTTTTGTAAACAAACCACAATAATTGACTTCTTTTTGGTGTTACCCTTTCACAAGGTATATCTGCAGGGGTATTTGTGCTTATTCATTTCATTTATACCTGTCCGTATTGGACTTCATCCATTTTTATTTCTATTGTAGAGATCATGTTGCTCTTCCTCTTCTTCTCTGATGTGTGTGCAAAGGCTTCCATGTCCACATTATCTGGAAATTGAGTTGCCTTAAGGTCTTTGATGAACCAACGTGTAATTGAGGTGTTGATTGACTCTCTAGCTACAGCTGGATACCCAGGTCCTCGGGAATGGGGGTAGCCACTTTGACACCCATGCTGAAGAATCACTCAGACTTTATAGGGCTAAATGTGGCCAAGTACCCCCAACTGTTTTGTCTAAATACGACCAAATCCAAGGCTTTTTTTATGGCTGAAATTTTTTTTTGTAGACAGTTCAGATCAGGAGTTACTGAATCCCACTGAGGGCTAAAACGTTACCTTCTTTGGGAACTGGAAGCAACCTGAGAGCCACAGCCTCATGAGATTTCCAGCTTGTACCAAGTAGTTTCTGTGTGGGTAGGAAGCACTGCAGTAAAGGGATCTGAAGATAAGAAGGGGCAGAAAACTTTCAAACAGAAAGTGTGAACCAAAGCTGGGTGAAGTCAATGGAAACTCTCTGACTGGCAGCTTGTGGCCATGTGGAGGGCTGTTTAACAGGAGCACAGAAAGAAAAGCTAGACTGTTGAAGCAAAAAGACTGTGAAGGTACGAGAGGAAAATACATTTCTGTAGTAACTTTTAGGGCTCTGGAAAGACAGCTTTCCACAGGTAGCTTGGAAATGCTTAGAGAAAGCCCTTTTGAGTTAAATAATAATGGTAACACAGGACTTGAAAGAGAGAAAAAGCAGGTGGAACAGAATAAAACCAAAACAGAAATACAACAAATTTAGAAAAATTAAACAAAACTTCTGGCTTTCTGAAACTCCAGGTGGTGTGTGCTATGCTGCACCCTTTTAGGGTTTCTGTTTCGAAAATTTACTTTCTCCTGTCTGCGTACAAAGCACGCCATGGTTTCCACAGAGAAAACTGCCCATTGTTTTCAGTGCAGGAGCAACAGCTCCTTGGGCAGTGGGGATGATGCAACCATAAGCTCTGGGTGTCTTTGGGACCCAATGCCATGCAGATTCTTTCCCGTTGTCCTCTTTACTTGTACATTTTGCTGCCATTCAATTAAAGGTGCTGTGTGATGCAGCTGGTTGAATGCAGCTTTTTCCCCAGACAGATAATTACTCTGCCTTTTGCCTTGTCCTTCTAATTGCTATTAAAAGTGGTGCAGTTGGTACCTTTTGTGAGCCTGCAAGTGTTCGTGTGTTTACATAGTCTGAGGCCAGAATTTGTCTGTGCAGAAATGTTTTATCAGCAGCAGGTAGCAATTGCAGGAGAGTAAGTCCCTGTCTGCTGCTTGTTTTCCAGAGCCTGTAGACTGCTCGTTACAATAATGAGAAATGTAAGTAAGCAGCATCGCATCAGCACTTGCAGTCCCACTTTCTATTGCTGTCATCAAAGGGTTTAGGAAAGTTTGCATTCAGAGTAGTTTTTTTACTAATGCACATATAGATGTGCACATTACTGTCTGGGAAATCTTGTGCTGTACGTAGCAACTTATGAGTAAGGCACAGTCTGGGTTTGGGCGCTTGGTTCAGTGGTTGTGGCCAGGTGAGAACTGGGATTGAGAGCAGAAAGTCAATGTAACTCCAGATATCCCAAGAAAGAAATGTGTCTGGGAATGGGATCGTGACCAGAAAGCTAAAAAAGTGAAGTTGTACCACCCTGGAGCATGAAGGCGGTGTGGATTTTAACCAAAAAGCTAGAATCATCCTGACACTCACTAAGCGATTAGGAGAGGATTGTAGTATCCCACTTTGCAGACGGCTCTTGTTGATTTATGCCTTTTCTTTTGTTTTGTTTGGGGAAGTGGAAGCTTTGTCCTGGCACTTACAGGCTTGTATTGTATTGCAGGGACAGAATTACTGCTCTTAGCCTGGATTTCCAGCTACTGAAGAGTTAGTGTGGAAATCTGGTAGTAAATCCTATGGTGATTTCCCAGCATTGGATTTCGTGCAGTACTTTCAAGTTTACCAGCCACACATAGGCTGGATAAAATTGATGCTGGTAAAATTAGCAAGAAACGTGTTACTATAGAGAATCCTGAAATGGAATCAAAAGGAGACCCAGAAACTCACCAAGGCCTTATAGGCAGCCTCTGTTGTGGCCAAAAATAAAACATTTACACAACCCAGACCTTGAAAGTGAAAAAAAAAAAAAAATATCACAGAAACATTTACTACAAATGAGAAATTCATCAACTGAAAAATGGCATTTGTAACCTGAGAGTAACCTTTTTCTTTTAAGAGCAACGTTTTTTAAATTAATAATGGCTTTATTTTTCTCTTTCTTGCTTTATATTGTGCCTCTACCTTGGAATAAACTAAAGTGAGGGATTGCCACAAAATCTGTGCAGCTTGTATAGCTCCTGTGAAGTTTGAAGAAAGACATAAAACGGAAGATACCAAGCTGGCCTCATCCAAGTGCCAACTTGCATTTCTAGTGAACACTCAAAATTTGGATTTTGCACAAGCTGAAACACAACTATGTGTTATATTAAAGGATCTGACCTTTTTACTTGTGTACCTGCCCATGTGTTAGATTTTCTCTTACACTCAGAGGCTCTTTTCGATGTCCAAGAAATACTGAGGTTCCAGTGTACTGCTTCAAACCCCCAGGAAGGGTAAAATTTTTTTTAACCTATGCTACATTAATGATTTTACAGTATTTCAGTTCACATACCCTTTTTTGGTGTTCTCCAAGAATAGCCTTTTTTTTTTCTTTCCCAAACCTACTGCTACACAATTCTTCCTGGTTTTGGGCACTTGGGATCTTTACTGGAGAATGGAATGAAAAATTCAGGAAAGCCTTCAGCCTATTACTCGATTTCTGGTTCCCATTCTGGTTTTACAGACAAATTTTACTATCAAAGTTGTAGTTTTAATTTTTTTTTTACCAAGACCAAGAAAGAAACCATCAATTTACAACTGAACTCTATTAACCATGAGGAGAGGAGAAGACTCTTGAAGCCACTGGATTTCTGTAAGAAAGCAAAGTTAATCAGTCATCATCTGGATTTTACTCAATTTGATTATTTCACTTAATTAATTTTTAAAGTTTGATTGCAAAGAAATATATCCTCTTTGGAATTTCTTAAGTATTGGTATGAATATTTAACACAGGATTCCCAGGGATGGGGCTTTGAAACACGTCATAGCTATTACAATATAATGCATGGTCTCTTAAATATTTTTTTAATATCTTTTGCTTCCTTAAATCCTTGCCAGTAAAAGAAAAAAGAAAGCTTAATAAAAAAGAAGCAAATTGCTTTTCTGTTTACTAGAAGCAGTTGATTTCTGCGGACACTTGAATGACTCTTCAGCAGTGCTGGGAAACGAGCACATGGATCTCATCAACTTCTGGATTGGTTCCTGTCATCTGAACTGAGTCTTTTGTGAGTTATCATAGTCCTGCTGAACCCCCAGGGCTTTACTGATTCCCACTAGCTGATGATGGAGTCTCTTTTTCCCCCCAAACATGTGCTCAGTTTTTATAAACTCTAGAGAAAGCATTATCTGGGTTGGAGGAGTTTCACTGCGGGTTCAGCCAGGGCTCTGGGCTTTGGTACAGACCCCACCTGTCCTCTGGGCAGGCAAAGCCACGGGCACAAGCAGTGAGGTGTGAGGTGTATAAGTGAATTCTGCTGAGGATCTTCCATGTTGCAATTGCTTCGCTCAGGGGTTCAGAAATTGATTTTCTGCTAAAATGCCAAAGAAATATTTGAATTAAAGAAAATTATTTCGCTTTTATATGTTTGGTTGTGCTTTGGTGCCGGTCAAAGCCAGACCCAGAGCCCACAGCTGCTCTCCCAGCAGTGCTGGATGCTTTGGGATTGGCTGTAACTCATGCAGAGCACATAAAAATTTATTACTGAAGAGGTAAGAGAGAAATACAGAGCCGAGCACACTAAAACTACGAATTTTAAAAGTTTCCATTGTTTACTTATCTCATTAAGAATCTATCTCCATGCAGGCACACAAGCGGCAGGTACAAATATATCTTGATGTCTATCTTTGTTCCACTGTACGTTTGCCTGCAGCTCTCTATAGATAGAAACATAAACTGTGTGTATATCCTGCTGCCTTTTGAAACGTGCAGAACATTACCAACAGTTTCTTTTCTCTAGTTTGCTCAAATGCTTGTGGTTAGATATTCTGAAAGTATAGAATTAAAAAAAAAAGAAAAAGACAAAGATTTTGACACTTTGAAAATGAGTTGCTTTGTTAAAAGTACGTTTCTAAACTTTTCTTTTATTTTTAATAAACCAATGAACTATTTCTTTTCTCGGCCTCCACATGCTGTATTTGATAACATAAAATCAGGTAATATTGTTGATGAATGAATATTAATTCAGAGCTGGAGGCACATACAGTGTGTGGCAGTTGATAGGTGGAATTTGAGTGATATGGTGGAATTTTCAGAGCAGGACTGTATTATGTGTTTGTTACCAAGAAAGTCTGGATATAAGAAGTAAAGCTTTGAGTACACAGAGTTCTTTTTGCACCCTATTGGCTGTCTCAAAACTTCTCCTAAATAAAAGGAAAAGTTGAAAAGAAGAAATTTAAGTAAGGTGAAGAGGACTCTTGTTATTTTATTCAAATAAGAGAACATTTGGTAGCAGCATTTAAACATGAAGAGTTAAAAAGGGAAAATTCCTTATTGAAATTGTACTAAAAGAATATAATGAACAGAAATTGTATTTAATAACTGAATTAAGATTATCTCTTGGATAAATTTGATTATCTTCCTGATTGACCATTAATATTCAAAATATAGAAAGATTATGAGCACACCTGGCCTTATTATTTGCTAAAACAAGACTGAGTCGATGGGATCAGCACTTTGAATGTAATAATTCACATCGGTTCTTGGAAACTCAAAGGAACAAAGATCTGTAATGTGTTATTTCAAAGAGTTTTACTTCAAAAGTTATTAAAAAATTGCTATAGATTAGTACTTAAGGCAAACTCTTCAGTCTTGTAAATTTATAATGCTGAAGTGCTGTAGATAAACAACAAGGGTTCCCATTTTTTAATATTTTTCACTGCCACCATGTAATACTGAATTAATTCAATATTACTTCTAATTACGATTCTACAGGGTTTTCTTATTCTTCATACAGTTAGATTTCATCTTTTAATACTTTTTTTTTAATACTGTACTTTTAATAATATAAGTCCATTTGGAATGACACTGGTATGAATTAGTACAAAAAATTTATGGCTTAATCCCGATATCATCAAATAAATAGTAAGTGGTCAATGATTTTGGTTCCAGGAGGATTTATAGCTGTGGTTCATGAAAGCTCTTAACAGAGATATTAAGTTAACCAGGAGAATTTCAGTATCAGACCATTGGGAACTTACTATTAATATTGCATTTGTGTCCTCTGCACCAGAACCAGCACTTAAAACCCAGCTGGCAAAATCCATCCAGGATCATGGGGAAAAACTCCTACTCCACTAAGTTTACAAAAATTAATGTAGAAAATCATCAGTTTATCTGACAGGGTTCTAGCTTGGAAATGAAGACAAACACAGTACTTAGTATCTTAAGTGGATAATTATTTACTGAGCTTCTGATCCTTCAGCTGTGTACTCTGACACTAACGTGCTGTGGCTCTAACGTGCATCAGGTTTGTAAGCAACTTGTAGCTTTTTTTCTGCTTCAGGCTTATTAGAAGTTACTACAAGTAGCTCAAGAAAGGCTTTTGCAAGCTAAGTGGATTTATGACTAGCCCAGATAAATTCCAACTGTTATTGAGCTGCAACTGGCCGGTGTTGTTCTAGGGAATTGTTCTGTCCCTTGATTCAACGGTTTTAATTTTCAATTTACTTCCATGTGTATTGCAGCCTGCAAAGTGAAAACCTGCTTTCTGTGGGCACTGACTGTAGGAGAAGCAGCTCACATGTGAGCTGGAAAAATTGAAATAAAAATAAATCATGGAATCCCTGAATGGTTTGGGTTGGAAGGGACATGGTGGTCTCCTGGTAATGGATCAAGGTGTTAATGTTCTACAAGGAGAGTGTTCCTCCTGGAGGACCGTGTTCCCTTCCTCGGGGGTGTATGCAGAATTGCCTCTGGTTTTGTTGGAAGCTCCTTGTGTGAGCTTAGTTTGGGCTACAAGAGCTCTGATGCCATCAATTTGTGATTCACAGTTTTCAGGAGAGATTTGCCTCAGTGAATGAGCTGAAGCAGCTCTAAAACACTCATTAAGCTGACGTGGAGCTGTGAATGAGCTGTGTTCCCTGATACACCTGGACTTAGCAGGGCTCTGGGAGGCATTTTGATAGAGTTTTTGAAAGAGGTGTTTTACATGAGAGTGTGAGGAAAATTGAGGCTTAGTTTTTTGTATACAAAGGCACTGTACTGTGATGTTGGGATGGTCAAAATGCGAATGCATTGAAAGTGTGCGAGTGCAGATATGAATGCTGACTCGGAGAGCTGCTTGTCACGAGGATGGGACCAAGCAGGGCCCTTTGAGCTCTTCAGTTCACACCTGGAGTCCTGGGCTGGAGGGCAAGCTCCTGGTCCAGGGATGGCTGAGCTCCGGGCAAAGTGTCTGGTCAGCTGGTTAGACTTTGCCCAAAGGTGTGAGGAAAGAGGAATTTGTAGGGGCTGATCTTTGACATGTGAGGAAGCAGTATCCCTTTGGCTGTGCTCTGAGGGAGACGGGGCTTTGGCTGCAGTTTTGACTGACCACTTTGACAGGGTACTTTGGGAAGTCTCTTACAAATGGTACAATTGTCACCAGCCCCTCTCAGAGCTGGGCTGGGTGCCGTGGTCCAGTCCTGTCCTGTTGGCTCACCAAGGGCTCTGCCTGCTGCATCTCCATCCAGGTCTATTCATTTCCTTTCTGCTAGAGAATAGTCTGTACCACTCACACAGAATCTCCCGTCTGTCCTTGCTGCAGGTTTCCCCTTCAGAAACTATTTGAGTAGTTCTGTTTGTGAAAATCATAACCAAGGAAAATTTTTAATTTGAACAGTCAGACGGACACACACACACAAAAAAACCCAAAGAATGATCTGGAAAAAATCCCCCAAACTCCATTCGCCTGCCACACAGTGACAAATGGAAAGAAGGGTGGCTGCTGCCTGTACTCGACAACACTGTGATGTGATATTTTCGGAGGTATCTCGGGAGCATCTACCACATTTACAGCATGTGAGGCATCTCATCTGGAGCCGTTTTGATCTCCTGTAACCTACTCACAAACGCACATATTTCATAACAGGCCCTGTACCCTGATAAGGATCTCTGAGTTTCTTCTGCGCGGTATCTGCAAACAATTCAAAGCTGTTCCACACAAACAAATGTGAGAACCCCCTGACCACAGACTGCCTTTACAGCAGACCAAGATTTGATGTTACTCATATCTTCCAGTACCTGTCAGAGTTCAAACAGGAAACCTGGTTTTTCCTCTCATGTCAACAACTTTTTTTCTTCTTTTTTTTTCTATCTGAATAAGCGTTCGGCAGCAGGCTCATGCTCGAGCGGTGCAAGTCCTGTATTTCTACAGGACAAACAAGTACGTGCTCTGGTACGTCATTGCTGACATTAAGAAGAACTGAATATGTGGTTTTCAGTGATCCTGTGGGTGCTTCTGTAGAAACGGACACATTGGCTTTGAACAACCACACAAAAAAGGGATTCATTCATACAGGATATAGGTAATGTGCAGCCGAGGGCTCGCCGCAAGCAGTGCTTTGCTTGGGAAACGTCAGAAAAAACTGGCTGCTCTTTCTCCTGGTACGGCTGTATTTTGTGCTTACACAGTAACACTTTTCATCACTTCAGCCTGTTCGTCATTTATACGATATCCTGCTTGCCAGAGCTCCAACAATGTCATGTGAAAAGTTTAAACTGAATAATTATTCGTATTCACTGATTAAGAAGTTTCATCTGAACACCTAAACTATTGATTAATTATCATGTCTCCAAAAAATACAAAAAAACCTCTTGCCCAAATCAGCAGTTTGGCCATAGCCACTCATGAATGTTTTGGCACTACTGGGAAGAAAAATTAGGAATTATAGCTGACATGCATTCCCCTCACACAGTACTCATTACTTAATCTTTCATAATGCAGATCAATAAATGTAGCAACTTTCAGAACTTTCCAGTCCAGGCTTGGGAATGCTTTAACAACATTTAACTTAACCTCTCTGTGAATGCAGGAAGTGGAAATTTATAGTGGAGAACAATTCTTGACAAAGACTAATATTTGTGACAGAAAACACTGACTCTATCAAGGAATGGATGACTTCTCAGGATTGTTTTCTCCCATTTGATTTATGCTTGACAGATGCAAAAAACCAACTCAAATACAGCTGCGTTAAGAAAAGAACACATAGGCATTTCCATGACTTTCATCTTGCTTTGTATTTATGTCATGATAAAACATGCTTTTGTGGCTTGCATCATCAAGGGGCAGAACATCTGGAAAAGCCTTGTTACAGAAAAGTGTCCATAAAGCTAAATATGATTGTTCTCTTTTATTTTTTTTCTTTTAATAAAACTCTCAAAGCAAACAGCTGGATAACAGTGTGACTAGTAGTAATACTCACTGTGAGTGACACATGCTGGAACAATGGTTATAGGCTCCCAAAGGAAGAGGCAAAGAGGTGTCACGAAATTTCTCGGTGGCGAGGCGTGGCAGAGGAATGTGTGACAGTGGGTACCCCTGAGCTGCCCTGAGGAACAGCAGGTAAAAAGGTAAAACAGCCTTTGGGAACCACCTGCCACCCTCGAAATCACACAGACTATTTCAGTATTTTGCTTTGTTTTCTCTTTATCT
Source organism: Lycocorax pyrrhopterus obiensis (assembly GCA_014706295.1). Classification (NCBI taxonomy): domain Eukaryota; kingdom Metazoa; phylum Chordata; class Aves; order Passeriformes; family Paradisaeidae; genus Lycocorax; species Lycocorax pyrrhopterus. The sequence goes on from JACSVZ010000018.1 coordinate 17,476,795, forward strand.
CTTTATTTCTATATTTCCAATAGGATTTCTGCCCAGATGATTGAGTTTGATTCCATGTGTTTTTCCAGTAGCTGTTTCAGGAGCCAAAGCACTTTATATAAAATCTGCTATCAAAAATGGCACTGTCTTGACATTTGTACAGCTCTGTATTGGTGCTCTGTGTGTTCCCACTGAGCAGCTGCAGGCCTGGAAAGACCTTCAGTTCCTGCTCTGTCTACTCATCTCTGCCTTAAATGCTTGTAAACCAGTGAATGGAATCATCTGTGTTCAGTAAAGGAAATATTTGTTTTCTAATTTTCTTTCTAAGTCTTAATATTTCATGGAGCCTCAGTGAAAGAAAACATTCCAGGTATGGGCTGCTTGGAAGCCTGACTCAGAGGAGAAACACAGACTTAGCTTACACGGCTAAGGTCAAGTTCATGCTGTAACAAACATCCTGCTGGATAAATGAGTACCCACGGTTCAAATCAGCAGCTCTTATCAGAAATGAGTATTAGAGCATTTACAAGCTTTTAATTATTTGCCTTCTGCTTTGAAAGATACCTTGACATGTCCACTTGGTTGATGCCCCTCATTATCCATGGGATCTGCACTTACTGCCCGTGATTCCCTGGGGCTGATCCTGACTCAGAGGGTGCTGGTGCATGAATGTGGTTCTGCAGATGTGCCTGGCTGGGCTTCCCTTGCCTCAGGGTGGCAAGAGAGGGGCTCATCCTGAGAGCCATGCAGTGTCACCAGAGTTACTGATGGAATGGATCAGTTCTTGGTGCTCGCATTCCCCAAAGGCACCTCAACGCTCCATGAGCACCACCATGTTCAGAGGAGTCTTCATAAAAGTGCTGCTGATCCTTGCATAGTCAGGGGTACGATGAGCTGAAATTGGGTGAATATAAGTAATTACAACCAGCTAGTGTTCTAGGGCAAACTGGGCTTTACCCGGTAATTGTAGGTATTGCTGTCACCAGTGTGTGTACAGTGGTGCATATTTTTATTTTACTAGCAATTGAATGATAGATCATTGCTACTAGCCTGTGTATCTAGGAGAAACTAGATAAATTAAGTTCTTTTTGAAGGGTTCTGTTACAAATAGGAGACCCGATCACTCTGTGACCTTTAGAAAACAAATGGTTCTCATTGCTGGAGATTAGCACATGCATTAGGAGCTCGTGTAACCCAGCATCCCCAGCAGTTTGGATGAACACGTTCATTGGTATTTATATAGGGTTTTAAACTGATTGAATGGGCCTGTGGAGAATGTAACATCATGCCCCAAAGAGCAGTGCAGCTCCTGACCCGCTGCAATGTGCCAGTGAACTGGACTCCTACCAGCACAGCCAAGTTCTGGAAATTCAGTTGTGGTAAAACCTGTTTGTTACTATATTTCATGTTTTTACCAGGGCCATTGCACACTGGAGCTGCCCGGGCCCAGCCTACCAGCCCGCCTGGGTGGTGCTCTCCCAGGTGAGTCCTGTGGGGTCTGATATGAGTGTTATCTCGGCTCCCTTCCCCTTTAGTCCGGCCAGAACCGCAGCAGGGCCAGCCCTGCCTGATGCTGCCTTTGTCAGAGAAGGAGCTAACCTGGTGCCCCAGACTTCTTTATATCAGCTGTTAGATAGAAATTCTTTTGGCCTCTGGGTTGGATTTTATCTGTTTGAAATGGGATACTCTATACCATTATCCTTTCATATCTCTTCCTATCAAATTTTACAGTACAGAAGACAGAGGGAACATCCGGTTGAATTAAATAAAGTGTTTTACAGATTCTGCTCCAGAACCTTTGCTTGATTTCTCAGACTTCATAAGGTAACAATATTGATTTACTGGGGACACCTAAGCCTCCAGCAGAGCTCAGAGAGGGATCTGGACTTGCCTCTGATCCTCTGGTACCTGCCTGCTTTACATTGGGCAGCAGGGCAGGGAGACATACATGTGAGAAACCGCAGCTTGCACTGTGCTGGGTCACCTGCCTTAGGATGCCCTTTTGAGGGATGACTTGGGACTTTTGGGAATGTGCTTCATGTCTTCAAGGCCATAAATAACCTCTAAGATGTCAGGGTGGCATGTAGTGGGGAAGAAGAAGGTCCTGCCTTCCTCTTCTACCCCTACACTTTCCTCTGTGCAGCTCCAGCCATACCTGGTCAGGCTGTCTGCAATGTGTGAGGATTTCACCAGGGAAAAACAAGCATCTCTGCCTGCTGTGCAGAATCCTATTCTGGTTAATACCCACCGCAGGAAGCACAAGATCATCACTCAGGCCAGTGGCAATCTGCTGAAAACAAAGGGTTCCTTAATAGTCAAGATAAGCAGATAAGGCACTTCTGTGCTATTTAAAGTGCAGTATTTATGCCTGAATAAAGTTACTCCAATTTTGGAGCAGAGTGTTTGCTGGGAAAGCTGTATTTACATTCCACCCCAGGGACTGAAGTACCCTTGCACACTTTCATGTGTCTCCTTTCTTCAAAGTCAAATGTTTCACCTACAGCTTCATTCCTGCCTACAATTACAGTAGGCAGCTCCCTTCAGTCCTTTTGTAGCTTTTTTTTTGATAAACAGTGGTGGCAGGCACAGAGGTGGCTACGAGCTACGTCTGCACCTCATTACCTCACTCAAAAGAAATGTGTGCTTTGGGACAGCCCTGTGAGTTAGGAAAATGGTGATTTACAGATGGGGAAGAGAGACAAAGAGCGGGTGAGTGCCGTGCCCGGGATCCCACGGGATGCTGGCAGCAGGGAGTTGTATTTCTGTCTAGTGCCCTAACCACTGATCCATCCTGTCTCCTGCTTTCGGGCAAGAGAGTCTGAAAATGCCATTGATTTGCACTTTCTAGGTCTGGGGAAGAAAGGTAGGGCTGACTAGACTACACAGGGAGACATGCAAAAATAAACAGAAGACAATAAACAGCATGATGTAAATTAGCTTTGTAAAACTTTAATAATCTAAGATGCTATTTAGAAAACACAGGCAAGGAGATGTCTGTTAAAAAAAAAAGAAAGATATGATTTTAACCAGATAAAATCCCTTTAATTAGTCTGAAATTCTTGCCTATGTTTTATAGCAACACACTTCCATATGCATGCCAGAAAGTCGGGGAAACATGGAAATCATTGCCAATTTGCAGCATTCACTGCCGGGATACAGCAGATTATTTCAATGAAGGCTAAATAAACTCTGTGTCTGTAGAAAACATTTGTTTGGTGGTCTCTCTGCTTTGTCATCTTCCACCAGACATCTGGTTTGGGAAGGACTAAATGAGCCTGTGCTCGAGAATCAGGTTGTTTATATGATGCGATATTGAAATGATTTTTGTTTTTCATAAGTCTGAAAAAGTAACTGTCATCTTGGTGGCACTGGTTATAACATTGAATCCCTCTTGTTGTTGTGGGTGACCTTGGGCCACGATGGAAAGCAGTATTCTCCAAAATAGAGATGTGTTTGCCCTCACTGATATGGGGACAAAGCTTCTCCTACATCTGCTCAGCACCAAGGTGGTCCTGAAGGGAGTTTTGGAGTGTACCATGACATAGGCGATGTGGATTAATGGCTGGAATAAAAGTCACGAAATCTCTTTGTTCATGGAGACGCACACAAATGGATGGTGGGAAGTGCTGGGACCCAAAAGTGTGGGGCACAGGAGGAGCGCTGCACCAGCTGTGGAGTAGGTTCAGGGCAAATGTGTGCTGGGGAAAGGAACGTTCTTGCATATTTTCCATTGCACTCATCACAGGCAGTTTGTTTTCAAGCAGTTCTGTTATTGCACTGTGACAGGAATGGGCTGCATGTCCCTCCCATTGCTGTGTCCCCACCTGACACCCAAGGAACGTGGGGGCTCTGGGGCTGAGAGAACAGCGCTGGCCGGGGAACCAGGACAGGAGCTGCAGATGCTGAGGGCACCTGCTTGCTCTTGCTGACACCGTGCCTTTAATCTAGAAACACTGAAGGTGTTTTCCCCAAATCTCTGGTTGCCTCCATGAGGTGTTTGTTTGGCCCCAAGCTTGGCTGCCAAAGGGGGGACACCAGCTCTTTCCCACCCCAGCTTCTCCAAGAAGGGTGGCGCAGCCTTGACCTCAAGCACCAATTAACCACCTGTAAATTAGTGCTAATGATATTTTCCCATCAGGTTTTAAAGCCACTGTGGTGTTTGCTGTGACAGTGGACAAGGTCGGGTGTCACCTCCAGCAATCAGGTGATTTGTCAAGGTCGTCCTTCTGCTGTGCAGATGCAGCACAGTGAGAAAAAGGGGTGATTCAGAGAATGCCATGGTTTGGGATGCATGTTGGCTTTCAGGTCACAGCCCAGGGCCCACAGCTGGCACAAAGGGAGGAACACAAAAGATATATCATAGCAGGGAGCCCCCTGCCTTCCCCGCCAATGTGCCGTGATTGGAACAACGGGAAAGCAATTTCCTTTTCTGTCCCAAGTTCTTTGCTGCCTTTGTTTCCAGGTGGCTCCATACATGAATGGTCTTTTGGTCTCCAGTTTTCACGAAAATGCTTGTACAGCTGAGAAAAAAATCAGGGCATAGCTTTGAAAAGAAATATTTTTTATTTACACCTTCTAGCATAGTATTTTTTTCATAGCCGTACTCTCCACAGCCAAGTCTGTGGTTCCACCAGAAGAACTGTTAGCAGCTGAGGACACCTCCATCCTGGGGAACTCCCCTGGAGCACCCTATATCCCTGTGAAGGGACCCACTCACATCAGGTGTCCCATTGGTGGCTGTTCCCTCAGGAGAGTTCAGGGCATCCCACCTCATTCCAGAGAAGAAACCCAGTGCTAAACTGGGGTATTGGTGATGTCTGCTGTCAGAGGTTATAAGGCCTTGGAAGAGACAAACCCTTGATTTTTCCAGTCACTTACTGGCCTGGGTAAGAGAAGAGCTGTGCAAATAAATACAGTGTTTAATAAAAGTGAAAACTGACAGAATTGGGTATTTCACACTCACTGTAAAATTGAAACCTGAGTTTTTTTGGTTAAAAAATTCACTGACTTTTTTTCCATTTAGACATGAGTGATTTTTGAACAAAGAGAGGAGACTGTTTAGAAATGAGTAAAATTGGTGCTATCATTAAGCAAAGGGGATTTGCAATGGGAATAGATCAGTTTGTGCTGACATACGTGTGCGTGTTCCCATGTGAGAACTCAACTTGACAAAACACATGTTTGGGGCTAAGCACTAACTAATGTGTTTGAGCATCACTCATGAAGGGAAGGTGAAAATGCTCTGCAGATGCACTTGACAGCTGTTTGCCAACTCAGAGAAGATATCTTTTCCTTTCTACATGCTCTTGAATTGTGGTTTTGTAAATGCTTTTTTGTTGGGCAGTAAGGCCCCTCACTATAAGAAAGACACTTGTAGAATCAGAATTGTTAAGGTTGGAAAAGACCTTTAAGATCACCAAATTCAACAATGAGGGGCTGGAGCATGTCCAGAGAAGGGTAACGGAGCTGGGGCAGGGTCTGGAGCACAAGACTGATGAGGAGCAGCTGAGGGAGCTGGGGGGGCTCAGCCTGGAGAAAAAGGAGGCTCCAGGGGGAACTTCTTGCTCTCTACAGCTCCCTGGAGGGAGGTTGGAGCCAGGTAGGGTCCATCTCCCTCCCAGGGAATAAGCAATAGGACAAGAGGAAATGGCTTCAAATTGTTCAAGGGCAAGGTTTAGATTGGATATTAAAGAAAACTTCTTCACTGAAAGGGTGGCCAAGCCATGGCAGAGGCTGCCCCGGGCAGTGGTAGAGTCACCATCTGTGGAGGGATTAAAAAACCTGTAGGTGTGGCACTTGGGGACATGGTTTAGTGGTGGGCTTGGCATCAAATGGTTGGATTTGATGATCTTAGAAAGCCTTTCCAACCTAAACAATTCTGTGATTCTAAGAATGCTCCGTCCCTGCAGGAACACTTGCTATGCTTCCTTTGCATCCCTTTCTGCCATGAGTACAGGAGTGTGGTTTACAGTAGTGGTCTGAAAGATGGGATTTGCTCTGATTTGCACTGATCTGAGGCTCAACACAGCTCACCTACATCCCCTTTTGTCTCTCTGAGTGCAGAGCCCTGGCCTGCAGTGCTCACATTGTCTGACTGATGGGGCTGCACTTTGCAAGAGAGGAGAACATTTTTGCTGGATTAGGAAGGAACTAAACAAAGGCCAAAGTCAGATAATAATTATGTATCAGTAACCCTCCTCTTTTTCAGAATTACCCACAGGTTTTTTTTATCTTTCCATCTATGAAAGAATATTATTTTTCCTGTACTTTTGCAAATATTATAGCCATTTCTCTAAGTTTTCTGTCCTTTCCAGACATTCCCCTCTTCTCATCATTCTGTGGATATATTTAACAGAAGAAAACCCAATGGATTTGTTGTCTGCTCTGTGGTAATGATGGGATCACTTAGCTTTGCTCAATGCTGCTCTGAAGCAAGTCAAGAGGGAGCACAAGTCTAACAATGATCAGGTCACAACATGCAGATGGATTTTTGAAGAATCTGGGTATTGTAGGGTTTTTTCAAGTTGGGCTCCTTCTCATGTTTTAGATGCGAGTGTTACAGTGACAAGACAACCAGATGTAAACGAGCTCTTGATTTCATTTTGAGATGACAAAGATAATTAAATGCCAGGAAAAAGTTTCTCCTCTGGTGCCATTTATTGAAAAATTTACATTTTCTTGAGTGCATCCTTTAGGTGATTAATAAAATACAAAAGACAAATCCAGTATCTGAAGATGTGTCACACTTTTAGATGAAATAGGTAAGTGAACCTGTTCATTCACATACAACTCTGATTTCAGGAAAGTGGCAGAGAAGCCTTTTGGAGGATAAGATATCCCTTACACGAGTATGTGCACAGGAAACAAACCAAGGTAACCAGGTACAATCCAATTCCTGCTTATCAGCGCTTATAGATTTTATGAGTTATCTGTAACCACCCATTTTTACTGAATTCAAGATTATTTAGTGGACTGCCATAAAGCTGCTGAGGCGTTACTTTGAATATGCTGTAAACCAAGAGCTTGGAACAGAAATGTGTTGGAAAATCAGCACAAGGGCAGTGCCCAGGTGGGTCACCAGCAGCAGCTCTTACACTGGGCTCCTCCTGTGCTGGGACAAGGGGCAGAGCAAGTGAAGTCGCTCTGTGGAAGATGATCAGCTCCATTTAGGAACGTCAGGGGCATCCCACAGCCCAGATTACACTTGATCCCAGCCTAAGGGACGTGCAAGGGAGCGGGCATGGGGAAATGAAGAAAACCAGAGTTTATCTGCTTCTAACGATGATGATGCAGAAACAGCTCATTTCACACTCACACCAAGCAGGTGAATTCATTCACTTTTCTATTTATCAGTAACCGAACACCTCTTGGTGCTTTTGCTCACAACGCCAATTACATTAGTTCTCATTCCTTAGAAACAAGAAGCACTAACCATTTATTTCCGACCCATGTTCCCAGCACCCTGGTACTGGAGATAGGGATCTTTCCTGGGTAGTTTGATTTCTGTGGGCACTGTCACCACCTAGTGGCATCTCCCTCTTGCTTTGCGGGGGCAGCTGTTGTATTATGCTCCTGTAGGCTTTGCCCCTAGGTCACTCATTTCTCCCCTTATCACCACGGCTTTGCCAATTGGCAAGTTAAAAGCCTTCAGGTGGGGTGGCAGATTTATCTGGCAGATTTTCCCTCTGCTCTTGCTTGGGAGCAGCTTAGTCTGGTTGAACGTGGAGGATTTCCATGGTAAGGTGGCTCTGGAAGACCGGAGGGTTGTGTTTGAAGGTTTTTGAGTGCAGGAGGAAAACGTTGTGGGAGACTTTTGTGCTCTTGAACACTCAGGCTATGGCAAAGCGGAAATGTTGTGAGTTGTGACTAGATAAAATATAATCACTGGCAGTAACACAGCAGGGGTGTGTGTATGTTAATCATACAGCCATGATAATGTCGTTTAGTGGTTTGATTCAGTTTACAAAGGCAATGTAGAGTGAAGACACACCCTACTCACTGCTCAGGTCTCTGTGCCATCCCCCCACCGTGTGAAACGTTTGCATGTCAGGATCAAAGCTGAGCTCTTGCTTTTCTGTCTAAAGCTAAAAAATTTGAGATGAGCAATGTTGTGTGTTTATCCCGGATTTCCCTCCCTTGCTCTGTCCTTGAAGCCCTTAGTGGGTTCTGTGATGTCCCAGCAGGGGGCTGATGAGTTCAGAGTTGCTCCCACACAAGAGCTGGAGGGTGACACCACTTGTTGTGTGACGATGCCTTGATTTTAGAGGGGTTGTTTCCATGCAGAAAAACAAGCCATGGACCCATTAATCAAAGCAGAAATTTCCCATTTCTGAGCCTGAGAAGGCACAGTAAGCAGGACGAGGGTTGTGGCACTCTGCCTGGCATTGTGGGTTTCTCAGAAATGATTTTCAGCACTATAGACTCACTCACTTTACATAATAATGTAACTTTTAGGCATTTTCCCCACCCTCATGTGCAGCTTTGGTTTGAGTTTTCCTTGGTTGTGAGTCACTGGTGGGCCACTGTGTGTGCATCATCAAGGAATCCATCCATCAGTTCTGTTGTGAAAGCAAAGCCTGAGCTGGTGGATCCATCTGTGCCTACCTTTCCCACAGACACCATGCAAAGCCCTGAGGAACTGAGCTGCTTGCAAGGCACTCTCTTGCTTAAGAGAGGAAGGAGTCATAAAAGTAGTGAGGAAAAAGGTAAAGCTGGACTCTTCAGTGTAGTCTGGGTTATCTGGCAGCCTCAGCAGAGCCCCTGCAGCCCCCCCCGCTCTTGGGTGTGTAGCTCAGCGCAGGAGAGACCTTCAGAAAATGGAAAGGCACTTGGGCTTCACTCTGTAACTTTTCCTGCCACCAACACCTGTGCAGCTGCAGGACTAAAAGGTCTTGGCTCTATGCAAGTAAAGGTGATGTGGGTGGATCACCCTGGGGAGAGTCTCATCCCCCCATGAAATGCCATCAAGGGGCCTGTGCACTGCCCTAGTTTGGCTTAGAACAGCCCTGCAACCTCAAATAATGCCACTGGTTGTGTCTCATTTATAGCACTGAACAAAACTTCATGTGGTTTTCCAGTTTCCAATTTTTTAATTTAAAAGTTGCTTTTCCCTATCCCTCTGCCTCTCCAGTTCACAAGCGCTCTGTGAGCAGGGGAGAGAGCAAATGAGGAGCTGGTCTAAGAAAAATGAAGGTAACCACATCTGAAAACACAGGAGCATAACCCTCACAAAGAACAGAAAATGAAAATGACTGCTTTTCAACCAATTAAGCTAACTGTTGGGTTTTTTGTTGTTTTGCTCTTGGCTGGAGCTTGGAGCTAATGAAGCACAGTGAAACAGCAGATAGCTTCTTTGGAGTTACCTACTGCTCCTTCTACAATCATTTGATACAAACTGCTGTAAGAATTGTGTGAGTTCTGGTCAAAATTTGAATTAAAGTATAAGAGCTGAACTATTATGAATTTATGGCTGTATTGTATATGTGACTTACAGGGCCAGATCTTTCATAGTGTTACTGATGTCTTCCTGGAGCCAGGGTTGGATATGCTGTTGTTGATAAACTCCTAAGAATGGCTCAAACCAGTAAATGCCAGTTCTTCTTTCCAGAATATACATGAATTTCTCTTCAGCCAGAGTGGAATATGTGCAGATAAAGGAAAAGTTTTGGTGTTAACTAACTTTATGTTGTGCTGTTAATGCTGAAGCTTGGCAGCATGTTAGGTAGAACTACAGCCTGGTGGAAATCAGTGGTAAAGCTGTTGCCTTCCCTGGGACACCTTCTGTCCTGCCCTGGGAAAGGCACTGTGCATCTGCGTGGGGAGGGGACAAGACCTGTGCTTGGGCAAGGTGTGGAGACCTTGAAAATGGCCTTTTTTATTATGTTGCCATGGTATTTAAGAGGAATGTGTCTTAAGAGCATTGATAGCACGTTCATATTTTTTCACCTCGAAATCTCAGCTTCAAAGGAACAACTCGCTGTTCATTTTCCCTTTATTGACACACTTTAAAAAAAGAACGTGATTGTATTCAGGAAACCTGTTTCTGGGGTGTTGCCAATCAAAATATTTGGCAAGCCCAGTCCTGATTAAAAGGCAGCAAATGGAGGCCAGTTTATCTCCAGGAGCAATCCTGAGTGCCATGGATATCATGCAGAAGGGGAGCTTATGCTCACCCAGCAATCGAGGAGGGTTCACCTTCCATTGCAGCTTTGTTCCTGGAAGGGCCAAATCTACCTACAGGTTGCCTTAAATAACTAAATAGCTGATAATCATCTAATCAGTTCTGATCCCTGCCGTTTGCACCGTTCCTCACTGAAAGCCGAGTGCAGTGAGCTTTGGTGCGGCTCTCTGGACCCAACACGAGCAATTCCCTTGGTTGGTTCACACGGCAGTGGGTGCTTAAAGCCAAAATGTAATTAGCTATTGGTATTTTACCAGGATTCTGTGGTCAACTACTGTGAGAGGTCATGAGGTCTCCAATGACCACAGGAACACGGTTTTGCATCCCATGACAGGTATGATAAACCTTCAGCTAATGTCTCTGTATAATGTTTGGGCTTTGATCTCTCTCTGCAGCCATCCTTTATGCCCAGAGTAATAAACCATGCCTAGTGCACAGGAAAAGATCCACTAACTGCTTCTGCTGACTTTGTCCAAAAGAGCAATTGGACACCTACTCTGATACTTGCTTCTGAGGCTGTGAGTCTTCCCACTGGTGCGTTTTGAATTCATCTATAGAGAAACAAAGACTTAAACTTTGCCTTCATGCTCCATAAGAAAAGCAAAGCAAAAGGAGTATAATGTTTTACACAGGTGTTCTGTAGAATCTGTTTTTGCATCTTTTGTGAGAGGAAGTTTGGGGCTTTGGCTCAGTTTCAGCTGAGCTGTTATTACCACAGAGCCAGGGTACATCTCTGGGAGAGCTGAAGCACGAAGGGCTCGGTCAGGACTTGCACAAGTGGGTGATGGACCTCAACCATTAAATGCAAGTTCTGACAGCGTGGGTCAAACTCGTATGTGTCAGTCTTCGGGTTCTTCCTTTCTCATTTTCCTAATTGGGCTCATTTTCTGTTTAAAAATAATTGGCAGAATTTTATGATGTGAAAACAAAAATAAGGCAACTCCTGCTGAGATCTGTGAAGGCAAAATGTTTTCATGTGCTTTGGAATTCACATAACAAACCTTTCTGTCAAAAGATGTGTTAAGAGATGCATTTCGCTGTGACGTGCTTTCAGCTGGGTGTTATAAGGGGCTGCTTTCTGGGACTGGCAGAAACAGGACTTTCAAGTTTAGATCATTGAAAATTGTGTGTGTAGTGGTGCTCTGTAGATCAGTCAGGACTGAGGGAAAAAAACCCAAAACAACAAAAAAGCCCCAAATCCCAAGGTGGAAAACCACAATTAATTCTCCCCATTGATCTCTGAATATCTAAAAATAAGGAAAATCAGACAAAACTTTTTTTCTTGTCATATTCTGGAGAATGAAATGCTGGGCATGACTTGGCAACGTGCCTTTTCAGCCTGGAAAGCCAACAGTATCCTGGGCTGCATCAAAAGTTTGACCAGCAGGTTGAGGGAGGTGATTCTACCTCTCCACTCTGTTCCCCTGAGACCCCACCTGCAATGCTGCTTCCAGCTCTGGGACCCCCAACATCAGAAGGATGTGGACCTGCTGGAGCGAGACCAGGGAGGACACAAAGATGCTCCAAGGGCTTGAGCAGCTCTGCTCTGGAGCCTGGAGAGCTGGAAGATCTGAGATTGTTCAGCCTGGAGAAGAGAGGCTCCAGGGAGACCTTAGAGCCCCATCCAGTGTCTAAAGGAGCATGGGAACAAGGCCATGGAGTGATGGCTTCAAACTGACAGAGAGCAGGGTTATACTGGGAGGAAATTCTTTCTTTTAAGGGTGGTGAGGCCCTGGCACAGCTTGCCCGGAGAAGCTGTGGATCCACAAGGTCAGGCTGGATGGGTCTTGGAGAAACCTGGAAGGTATCCCTGCCTATGGCAGGGGGCTGAACAAGATAATCTTTAAAGGTGCCTTCCAAACCAAACCATTCTATGATTTTGGAAAGCTTTCTTGCCACAGTACTTGTGAAATGAAGGAGAAAAAAAAAATCATTTCCCAGCACTTGGAGAGAGGATTTCATAGTGACCAAATCTTGGCTTACCAATTAAGCTGCAGTCCACCTTTTTGCCAATTGTTTGCTTAAAAATAATCTGCATGGAGTTAATGTATTTTAAAGACTTCCCAGCAATTCACTGTGAAATTAAAAAGGAGGAGAGAGGAAAGGTAGTGGGCTGATTGGACAGCAGCAGTCCTGGACAGGATCACAACCCAGGCAGCTGCAAGACTGGGCACAGACCTGCAGTTCTTGACCCTGTGTTGAGGCAGGGCTTGGGCATGTCTGTGCTCAGACTGAAACCTGTCTGAAAACGGGCAGCTGCCTCCTGTTTGCTCTTGTTCCAAGGAAGGAGCAGGCTGTGCCACAGCCATGTGTGGTCCAGCAGGGTCCAGCATGCCCTGTGGTGAGGTGCCATGGCCAGGAAACACGTGCTCTGACTGGCAGATGCACGGTGTGCTTTCCTCTCCATCTCTAGGAGAAGGCTCCTGGCTGTGCCTAAGTAAGGTCCTAGCAGTTATTTGCAGAGTATTCCTTATTCCGTACTGTCCCCTGAATCAATTCTGTGAATGACTTATTTCTGAGTAATTTGTGGGTGTCTCTGGACTGTAAGTGCATGTTGTTTCCCACTGGATGTATGTGTTGCACAATATGCTTCTGCTCCCTCTTTAGGAGCAGGTATTTCTAGGTTTCAGTGTCTGGTATAAGGTTCAACTTGATCAACTGGGAAATGTGTATTTTGCTTTGATCCTGAAACAAGGAATTAAAATTTGCTCTCTTGGTGACTATTTCCAGTGGTGGCTTTATACATTTAGGCTTGGCATTTCATGGGGTCCTAATGGAGGAAACTCCCTGTAATGAAAATATTCCCCTTACACATCCCTTCTAGAATGAGTCCAAGGGATAAGGCCCAGTAGTTCATTGAGAGTCCTCTAAAAACTCCAACAAAAATATATGGACAAAACCAAGGTACGTGTAACTGATGGGAAGACATTAGATTAGCAATGGAAATACCAATTCACAATTTGGGAGAAGGGAAACATTACCCAGTTATTCAGTGGGCTGGTCTAGGTGATATGTTGTACATGCCTTAGCTGAGGGTTTTACTTTTGTCAGAGTGAAATTTGCTGCTTTGCCAAAGTCACAAGAAATACACTTTTCATAGTTTAAGGGGCATTGAAGTGAAATGCAGCCCTTGTGTTGACTGCCTGATGGTGAGTTTCACTCTAAGTTAGCCCTTAGAGCTAAAGATTTATATCATATGAAGAGGCATTCAGAGACTTTGGCCACTCCTAACATATCCTGCAACCCCTGAGAGTCCCTCTGACATCCAAATATTGGAGGGACTTGTAGAATTTAAAATGACTATAAAGATTCTGCTGGCTTTATAACCATTGCACAAATAAGGCTTATACAGAATTCTACAGGATGCATCAGGAGAGAATATAAACAAAACTCCATGGTTTTGCAGCACTTATATATAAACCTTGTAATGTTTAATAGCTCTGCATTGCTTTCATCCCCATGGCATGAGAGTTTCCAACAACCAGTGCTTTTGCATGGGGGAGCTGAATAGCTGATGCACGAGTTTATGGAGGTATTACCCCTCTGCCTTCGTTGTGTTGGAGTTGCCCATGAATTTGCACTCTCTTCCCAGATTTTGGATGCTGAAGGCACTGCTGTAGCTGCTGCAATGAAATTTTAGCTGAGAAAGAGGAGAAAAGATTGTGGAATATATTGTGAGGTCTAGATCCAGCCTCAAACTGCAAAAGCCTTGATGATGCCTTGGCACTGCTATTGCTCTGCACAGATGTCAGCTGCCAGATTTGTTTTTATCATATGAGGAAACAAACTCTTTAATGAATGAAAACAGATGCACAAGATTGTGTTGAAAGTCACTTTGTAAAGAACACAAGACAGAAACCTTGGAAAAGGCACCTAAAAATATTCATGGAATTTATTCTTGGGAAGGAAAAGTAAATACGCGTTACGCAGATATTCTCTTTTAACTGCACTATACTCCTTCCTTGCATTTGCACATAATCCATGTGGTGCAGGACTTCATGTAGGACTCCAGCATGGTTCCTCATCATCGTATGTAGCTCATCATGGTACACTGGCCATGGGAGCGGGTTTCCTGGATATTTTGTTCACGGAACAGAAAGATCCAGAAACACAAGTAGTTGAGAAGATCGAGTCCTCTGACAGGAGGTAGAGCAAATGTGAGTTAAATCTTGAAATGAGCCAGGCCCATATAAAAGCTTGCACAAACAGCTGGTTTCAGTTTGTACAATTCCCACTGACCTGAGTGGTTTCTCCAACAGGACCTACATGGATTAGTCAGTACAGACTGCCTGTCATCCACAAGGCAACCAGCATGTGTTGCAACATGTTATTCCATGAAACAAGCTAGTTAAAACTCTCTGAGAGCTACTGAAATGCTCCTAAACTCAAAAATAAAATGCCTTGTTAAAACTGGATTGGACCAGAAGATACATTGCAACTTTACTGCCCAAATCACTTTAAACTTCTTTGATGCTCATTTTATTAATACAAAATCAGATGAGAACCCACTGTAACTTGGGTGAGAGACTGGTTTGGGGTTTTTAGTCTCTGAAATTAATGATTAACTTTTCCCCCAGACACTTATTTTCACCTTAATACAGTCAGGAACTGCTATTAGAACATGTTGCATTGACAGCCTTGACTGTTGGTCAAGGCATGGTGCCACCAGCCCAGGTTTGCAAATGGGCAGCAATGACGTCTGGGATGGAACAAGGAGGGGTGAACACAGCCAGTGCCATTCCAAGGGGGGACTAGCACAAGAATATGAGAGAGCCAGAGTTTTCCAGGTGAATCTGAAATGAAATTAAATCATTTGTGTTTGCTTTAATATAGGGATGTCTGATATTATCTGTCTACAGCATTAGTCTGTGCTGCTGCCTTTGAAGCTAATAATTGGCATTAGAGTGGTGTGTTAGTTTCCATGTTAGGCATGAATTTGGAATGAATCTCAGTTATCCAGACAAATGGGCATTTTCATGGTATTACCCACTACCACATGATGTTACATATTCCTCATCAGTGGCTGTGCTCAGGCTTGGGCATCACTGGGGTTTGGAGCTTTTCCTTAGCTAATTAAGACTTGTGAGAAGGGCAGAAATATTTGGGGTGTTGGAGAAGAAAGGTTAAACCAGCAAAATATGGCAAGCTTAACCAAGAGATGCTTAAGGTGGTCATGGCTTATGATGCTGGTGGGACTCAGCACTGGGGATGCCACCATTCATTAGTGCAGTGTGTGGAGTGGCAATTAAGGATGGGGAGAAGCAAAATGCAGATGAAACATCAGGATGTGCCCTCAAAACAAGATCTTTAAAGCCCAGGTTAGTTTGTTGAAAACTACGTTTCTATAAATCCCAGGGAGTTTTGGTAGACAGCAATCCCAGTGGGAGAAAGGCAGGCTGGAGGAGCCCAGGAGCTATTCACAGGCTTTGGTTCTTTGGTTTTGGGCGTAGCTGTTGACTCCATTGCAATGGGCTTACATTAGGGATGAGTTGGATCTGTTTTGTGCAATGGCCTGAGTTTTTTGGATTGCGAGTTCTTAGATGATGCCCACAATGGAATTTTAATTAGGAAAGTAAGAAAGGTTCTGCTGGGAGATGGGTAAACCACAATAATTATTTGCAGTGAGAAAGTCAGCAAAGAGCAAGTAATCAGGGGATTTATAGAGGTCTTATTGAGAACTACCTAAATTCCAGTTTTAAGGATCCCTGTGAAATAATCTTTCATAAGCAAAATTACTTAAAACGATAGCAATTCCACTCCTCTGCTTTATCCAGTGTTCAGCTGTATCTACAAGCTTTAATGACTACATGGATGAGGATCAAACTGGCTATGTGGCCACTGAATGTGTAATCACCACAACGCCGAATCTCCGGAAGAACCTCCCAAGGGATGCTGATTCCATGCTAATGGCCATGGAAACTCCCATGCACTGGCAAGGTGATCAAGATGCACAAGGAAGTTTATTTGTTTTGCTGGGTAACAGAGCCAAAAATCTCTCACAAAATGGCAAATTGCAAAGTATAAAAACAATTCTTAAGGGTTTGTATATCCAAGTGCATAATCTCTCTTGAAAAAAGACTATTGAAACACCAAAATAAAATGACACTTTATATTTTTCTTTAAGAAATAGCATGTAGCTTTGCTCTTCTGTCCAAGATTCTGAATACTAAGTACCCTGACAAGGAGATCATTGCCAAACCAACATAACACATCCCTTGCACTGTGCTTTGAGTTCAAACTAACATGACCAATTTCACACAAAAATGTTCTTGGCATAGCAAAATGCTTGCTTGGCTAAATCCAACCTCCTGCTTCTGTCTGCAGAAACAGCTGCACAAATTCCCCTCTGCCACTTCTGTGTATGAGAGGAGGGTCCAAAAGTGTCACTCTGTACTGGTGATAAAACTTTACCTTTTCTCCATAGGTCAGTTGATGGGATAGGCAGAATTGCCATGCACACTGTTGAAGGCTGGTATGAGTATGGGATACCTTTACTGGACAGGCAATGACACCCACTGCTTGACCTAGAAGACGTGTCTGGGCTGGGCAATATCCACACCTACGATCTTCTCATGGGAATCGTTCTCCCATCGTACGTAAGGGCTCTTCATGGCTTTTGTGGTATCATGTGTTTCAATCTCGTGGAAGTAGCTTGGGAGAAATACCTAAAAAGATCATGCCCTTCTTGTTCTAAATCCCTCCTCTGTCCCTGGCTGAGCTTTGAGTCACACTGTTTGAGCAGTAGAAATGGGTTGGGCTTCTCAGGTGTGCTCAGAAGATCAAATCTCATTTCCTTAGACTCTGTGACCCTGCTCTGCCACCTGCTAAGGTCACCTCTCTGTGTATCAGCAAATGGGGCTGCTACTGAGGTTACAGGAGGTTTGTGCCTGTAAGAACAAACCCAGAATTTGCAGCAAATGTCTGTCTGAAAGGATCCTGGCTCTGACCCTGGAACTGCACAGCCCCACGCAAACTGCTTGGGGCCAGACTGCCAAGGTGTTTAGGTGTTGGTCACCTTCTAAAGGCTGGTCTTTAACCTCTTGATCTTGTATTCATAATGAAACAGGAAGGATAGCAGGAACTTGCACTTTCTGATGTGGATTTTGCTAATTAGCTCAAGTGCTTCTATAACACTTAATGGCTCTTTAAGGCCATGCATGCCATTAGTGCAAACTGCTTACTTGTAACGGGGTAAACAGCACTGGGAGGCCACGGTGTGAACACCAGCAGGCTCCTGGCTGGGAGTCTGTCAAAGGCTGCTTTTTGTGCCCAGTGCATGTGGGAAGCAGGTTTTGCCATGGTGCAGCTGCGTGTTCTGCTGATGTGCAGTGGTTGACAAAAGCAGCAGTGCTGAGTGATCATCACAGACAGCATCTCACACTGCTGCTGATGGAGGGGTATCCAGTGCCCCATCCATTACTTGGAGCTGCAAAGCCTTGCTCCTCCCTGGCTTGTTGGGTGTTTTTGGGATAGCAGGGAGAAGGGATAGCCCAGGAGATGGTGGTGAGTGGGAACTTGGTGCCACCCTTGTCCAGGGGAGACACCTGATGAAACATGTGTCCAGCTCTGCTTAAATATTTCTTGATCAAACTGAATGGAAACTGCTCATTAGCTCCTACAGCCCGCGGAGACCATTTAAGTTTCAATTAAGATCTGCAGTCCGACTAGCGCAGTATAAAAGGGCCTCAGCAACCCATGAGCTACTCTAGAGGGAGAGGAGGATTTGCTTTATAAATAAGGTGTGTGGCAGATGTCACAGGCTGAACACATGACTGATCTATGAGGCTTTTCTCTGTATCATTAAAGTTTGTATTACTGCTAAGCACAGAAAAACAGGTAACTCCATTAAGCAGTTAATTTCAATATACAGAAGTAAAAGAAAGAGTAGGAGGAAGATGTAGGTCAAGTGCTTCAGGAAGATGCCAGGCAAATGTTCAAAGAACCGCAAGGTTGGTTTTTACCAGTGTCAGAGGCAGCTGCATGTAGTTTGGCTGTTGGTATGGAATTAATCTTGCTCCTATTAGAGGAAAACTAAAGAAAAAATTTAAAAAGAAAGTAACACTATGTGGTGCTGCTGGGAAATGTGGGGGCACTTTGGTACAGCTTGTTGGTGTTTCTGTTTTGGAGAGCCCTCTTATGGCGCTGTACTCACAGCCTGGAATGTGCTGCTGCCAGTGTCATCCTCCGGAGCCATCTCCATCCCTGCCCACTCAGCCAGTCATTGTTCCTGCTCATAGCAGCATTAAGAGCTGAGGCCAGCAAAGAGTTCGAGGCAGAAATTGCTGTCCCTTCCTTTTTAATACTGTGAAAGAGTAGGATTTTATGACTGATTTCCCTGATTTTAAAGGTATTAGAGGATGTTTGTGACTCTGTAGGAGATTGGGGAAATTCGAGAGACTGGGCAAAATCTGCCACTAAGTAATTTTTTGACGAGAGGCTGAACAAAAGGGCCTTTAAATCTTGAGGGACCATCAGACTAACCCAGAAAAAAATCCCAACTCTAACAGGAAGGGTTCTGGCCAGCAGTGTTCCTGCTCTACTGTTTGATCTCCTCTGGCCCTGCCGGCACCAGCTGCCTGCTTTGTCCCAGACCAGGGGTTTGGTTCCAGGTTAGTCACACCATGCCTCTGCCAGCCAGCTCATGTGGTTAGGGCTGGCAGGCTTAGCCTGAGGAGAACCTCACCAATGCAATAACATTATTTGGGGGCTGGAGAGACCTGACGTTCACAAGTGATCTCTGCACAGACATTGCTGCCTTTGATCAGGAAACCCACTAAACAGCCATCATTAAAATGAATTACTTTTCTTAGTCTGACGTAAAAAAAAACCAAACAAAAAACATACCCAAAACACCCCAACTCCTTTCCATAAAGCTAAAAGATTTTAGCCCCTTTGTTTTCATATGACTCTGTTCCTGAAAAAGGTTGTGAATGCAACTTTGCACAACAGGCTGCAAGAGCTGCCTCCATTGAGTGTTCCTTGCCACATAAAGAGCACATGATTCTTCTTTCATGAAGGGGAAAACCTTGTGTTATGTCTCCTGTGACCTACTTGGCTGTGAGAGCCTCTGTGCAGAGCAGTGCTCTGCACCTTGGCTTTTATGCTCTGCTGGTGGTATGGCTTGTAGAGGTACAGTTTTGTGTGGCTCTTGCCAGCCCTTCAGCTGCTCAATCTCAGCCTGGACTGTGCTCATGGCATGGTCTCTGGTTAAACACTGCTGTGTGCTGACTGAGTGTGGGCAGCAGAGCGAAGAGTAGAGATGTGGCAGAGCTCAAAAGCTTCCCCTGTACCTTGAGGCTTTGAGCTGGACAGAAAGGGTAGTGTGGTGGGAGGAACAGGGCAACTTCTGAGCTGCTGTGCTGCTCCAGATGAGCTTGTTTATGCCAAAGGAACCAAAAGAAAGAAAAAAAAAGACCCAAGTTAGGTTAAACTTGGATTGAAAAGACCGAATGTTAATGCCACGTGTGTGATCTGTGTTGGGTTCAAAACCTGTTTCCATTTTGGGGTTCAAAGAATAATGTGGGTGCACTGCATGTGTTCATGGCCATGCTGCTGCAACAGAGAGCCTGTGAACAGGGTACCTTCCAGGAAGGCTGGGGCGTGAGGGCTGGTGTTGGTATCCATCCCCAAAACCAGCCTCAGAAAGTAGGATAGTAATAATAGGGTAAATTAACTTTTAGTTTTTTCTTTTCTTCTGCCTTCTTCCCCTGCACACTGCAGACTCAAAGAAAGAAGAGTTTGCAACCTGAGAAATGCCATCCATGGTTTTGGAAGTGATGAATGGGATTTTTACTCTTTGAGGAATTTCTAAATTGTACTCTCTGAATTACAAGATTAAATTTAGAGCAGTTACAGGGATACCCATTAAATGTATGCTACCAGCAGTGCAAATCTTACTGGTCCTAAAATGGTAATGATTTAATTTCTTTAACTCCTGTCTCTCTCTACTAAGAACTATGAAGAAGGAGTTAACTAACTCTCCTTCACTAAGAAGGAGAGTTACGACAACCAATCTTCCCAAGGAAGGCAGGAAGCTAAAGCTGAGTGATGTTTTCTCCCTAGAGCATAAGAAACTGATAATTGGCAGGATACATAGTGCTGGCCATAACTTTTGAGGGCTTTGCTCATTTTTATGGCTGCTGTTAACCCCATTCCTGCACTTCAAAGTTCAAGTTTTGTTGGTGAAGTCCTGAAATTTATTTAAAAGGGGACAAGACCTAATGAAATCAGCTGCTAATCACAATTTTTTGGAGGCCCTTCCATTCATCCCATTTCACTCTTCAGAAGAGATCTGGTTTTGCCTGCTTTAAAGCATATCCTATAACTTGGCTATAAAGGAAGACTAAGATATTTTCTCTCTTGTGACATATCCTAGGCTGGAACATATGAGGTGGTGGATACGTGGGAGAGGACAGCAGCTCTGAAGTCAAGGGAGGGAAAAAAGGACCAGGCAACAGCTCTGCTGAAGCTAAATCTGCACAGAGATGTGGTCTGCAGCTGAAGACGTTCAAGCAATGCTCCTCTTGGTGGGTGTTTGTGGACGTGGAGCCAGGCTGTAATGCATTTGGTGTGTTTAAAACCTTGCAGTTGGCTTAAAGTGGTACTGAAGGTCCGTGCATCACAGCTGTTGGAGGAACACCAGCCACTGCTGGAGACCAGCAGCACCCTCTCATGGGAGTATGCAAAATGAAAGAGGAACTATCTCTGAGTTTGCAGCCTGCCAAAACCTCCATGATCTTCTCCAGGAGATGAGATTTTTGAAAGTGAAGAAGAGAGGCTGAAGTCCAGGTGAAGGAATATCCCTTGTTGCTGCACTGAGAGGACAACTGTCACAGGTGGAATAACCCATGATGGAAAGAGGAAAGGTGTGATCCCAGCTTGGGTGAAGGAACCCAGCCTGGGCCAAGAGGATGCAGACAGGGAGAGACTATCAAAATATGAATGCAAATGGGGTATTTATGGCTTTTATGTTGGCATTTGAAGAGCACCTTAATGTCTTGCCAGAAACTATGCTCTAAATATTAAAAGAAAAGCTGTGGGCCATGAAATGTGAGCAAGAAAAACTCAGGGCTTTCAGGGATAAAGAAATATGGGAGTAGATGTATAGGGAAATGAGAGATAAAATCAGTAGTTATTTCAGGGAAAAGCACAATCACTTGGGGGTTGAAAGTGAGCTGAACCATTCATCTTACTAAGGAAGAAGCAGGGGATTAAACAATTTGGGAAGGATCTTGGAGTGCCTTTCATATGGCAGATCTGCACAATGCAGGACTTGAAACAGCAAAGGGAAAAGTCAGGTTACATCCCTGAGATTCAATATCCCTGAAAGCCAACCCCTTGAGGAGGCTGAAGACAGGTATGAGAGAGCAGATTTCAAATGGGGGACTGCCTGCAGTGAAGGCAAACACTGATCCCTTCCTCTCCCTTCATCTCATGCTTTGAGAAGGTATTTCTTGGAGTAGGAGGTGGCTACAACCATCCTGTGTGAGATGTAATTACCTTGAAAAAGGCTGAAAATATTCAGTGATCAAGGAGGGTAAATGGAAGCATGAAAGACGGAGATGTTATTGGTAAATATGGAAACTTTTTTGGACAAGCTGGACACCAAACACTTGTGTCACAGCTTTAATGAGTGTTCGGGACTAGCAGAGCCTGGGCTGCAGCCTGGTCAGTCCCTGTGCCCTCAGTGTGTTACTGCTCTGAGTGACAGCACCAGCCCAGCCATGGAGTCAGGTCTGAACAAACGTCCCTAGGAGGCAGCTGCGTTTGCAGCCTTTGGTCACTCTCCATCCTGACCTTCTCGCCTCATTTCCTCTGCTGGAGCTGCTCTGGAGCTGCCCACCCCGCTGAGCTCTCCAGGAAGCGCCTCTTCACCAGCATTTAGCAGTGGGTGCCGAGGTTCTCCAGCCCTCACCAGTGTGACATGAAATGGCCTCAAGCCCACTGGCACAGGAGAGGCTCTTGGCTCTGGGGCATCTCCAGGCCGATCTCCTCCCCAGCTCAGATGGGAAACTCCACACAACTCGTTCTTCATCCCAGTGACAAATGCAGCAGTAAGCATATTGGCACAAGGCATTTCCATTTTTAATTGGATGGTTATTCCCACACCCTTCTTCGGACAGTGCCCTTCAAACCCACTTCCAGTAATTAAAATGGTAAATGTCTGCCCTTCATTTGCTGCCTCTGGTACTTTGTCCCTATAAATCCTACGCACTGCCAGGGCTTTGATCTGCCCATCTGCTCTGATTGTGATCCCGTGACATCTTCAATTAACACGTTTTTAGAAATCTTGGAGTTTCTTCAGATTTAAGCATTGATGCCTTCTACTGGTGCTATTTAGTTCCAAGTTATTAGTTAATCTAGTTATAGAGTAGTTATTATTTAGTTCTTGGCTATTTAGTTATACTACTTTTACCGAGTGTATTTTTTGTACATGTGCACAAAAGAATATATAGACTTGAACACAAGCTTTGCTACTATATTTGGGAAATTTGATTTGGGTTATTTTTGGCTCTGGGTTCATATCAGTCCTAAGCCTGTGCACGGAGAGGGCTGCACCAGCAGCCAGGGGCTGTCAGACACGGCTGCCTGTACAGCTTTGCTGGTGGCCATCCTCGGGGCTATGGGCCCTCAAATCTTGCTGAGTATTTTTGGTCCTGCCTGGAGAACTCCCAATATATGAAGTATCAGCATCACTAGATGGCACATGTGAGCTGTTCTTGTCTGACTAGCAGAGGATAAGCCAGGCAGTGAGGTTTCTTCCTTCAATGTTATATTTCTTTATACTTCCGTGGCCGCTTCTGGCAGCAGGATGCATCTAATGCATCCAAACCTGCCCTGTAGCCCCATTAAGTACCATCCTGTTATCCAGTGTGGTTCTGCCACCTCCCTGTTCCTGCCCTTTCCATCCCAGGGATGCACTCAGATAGAGCTTTTACTTTGCCGTCCTTCATGAGAATGAAATATAAACCCAAGAAATAACATATAATAAATGAAAAAAAATCATTATAAAGATGATCTTAGCATATTTCATGAACTTTCTATAATTAATTGCTCATAATAATATTTTATTAATTCTTTGTATACATAACTGCCTGCAAAAATATTGACAATCAAAGCCTAAAACTGCAGAATAATTGTGGTCTAGTGGTCTTTGCTGGCAGGGGACAGGGTGCTGGCTGTCCCACTGCATGGCCCTGAGCATCTGGTGCCCTTCCCCTGAGATGTCTGTCCCTCTGCTGTCGCTACAGGGGTGACATGCATCTAAGTTATGGCCTGAAGTGGCTGAAACCAAGTGTCAAACATGCTCCTAAAGTACCCTGGGCTTCTGTTAACATCTGCTGCCTAATGGGACCTTTGTCACGAGGAATTATGCTGTTTGTTGGGTGCCTTGTTCAGGGCTTGGCATGCCAAGTATGGAACTCATGGAGGAATTTCCTTCGCTGAAGCTTTCAATTGAAGTTTAGGACCAAAGATCAAAAAGAGGCTTTTGGACAGACAGAAATAAAACACTTTGATCAAAAGAGAATAGAAAATGGTAGCACTAATTACAGTCAATGGAATAGAGGCTGATGTGTGTGTGCACACGTGTGTGTAGGGAGCTGGGGTTTAATGTCACCTTCTGCCTTGTTCTTTCATAATTAAGGATATTTCCACATGGTGACTGATGTATCTCAGGGCTAAAAGGAAAATCGCCTTTTCCTTGTCTAGGGTGGAATAGATCAAAGGGCAGAATTTCTTCCAAAAGAGGAAATCCACATCCTTACAGGATGCTCTGCAAGCTGCTGTTACTGTCCTGCTCTCTGGATTTTATCCAGGCTGGATGCAGCAAGGAAAGCAAGTATCTGCTGAGCTCTCACGGTTTGCATTCCTGGGAGATGGGCTGCTCCCAGCCTCGGCAGACGTGCCAGACATTGGGTAATGCTCTGTTGGGATCTGTGGAAAGGCTACACTGAGCTCAGATGAGTGCAGTGAAGCATCTAAACTATCCTCTTACCTGTGTCTGAGCAAGTAGGTGGAGATTTTGCCCTGATCTTCCTTCTGAAGTGGAAGGGAAGCCCTCCTCAGCTCTCCCACATGGACTTAATTTGTAAGATCTTTTGTACCAAATTTACCCTGCACCTGCCTTTATTTTTGTATAAACACCAAACCAGAAATTTTAAGGATTCTTGGCTCACGTCACCCACTTCTCCTCCCTGCAAGGCTCAGTGGGATGACCTCAAGGCAACCAGCAATGCTCATTACCAGCTCTAGAAAATATTTCTTTAGGAATAAATCTCTTTTTTAGGCATTTCTATAGGTGTAAAGCAGGTTGAAGGAGAGCTCTCAGGCAGCACTTTCTGTGAGATCCTTGGCTGGAAGGTGTGAATTGTAAGGATCATAAAGAGCCCCTTTCCAAGGAGTGCGGTGACAGCTGTTCTCAGCAGCATGGCCCAGCCTGCTCCCGCAGCAGGACCTGTGTCCTCTGAGGAATACTCCTTTACAGTTGAGCCATCTTCTTTCCTCTTCCAGAAAAAACAACCCCTCTTTCCCAGAGCAGCCCCCAGCTTCTATCACAAGCAGCAATTTGTCTTGTGCTAATGCAGCCCTCCCATTCCTGCCAGGGATGGGATTACAAGTGCACTCCATACCCAGCTTTAATCTGATGCCAGGACTTGCTTGCAGGGCTGTGAAAGGCCTTTTCTCTTCCCGGCTCCTGATCATGTTGTCTTTCCTCTCAAGTTTCTGGTATCACATCCCTACTGTTCTTGCCAGTCAGTTGTTGTCCAATTCTGATATTTTGACTTTTTTTTTAGGAGGAAAACCCTTATGTTGTGGAATGGAGATGAGAACTCTGGCTACTCCTGTATAAAGCCAAGGATGGGTCTAAACCCTCACTGAGGTGGGAAGGACCCGATGGCACCCTTTGTCTCTCTCCGTGGGGGCTTTGCTTCTCTGCAGCACTGAGGAGGAGTGCAGCTCATTGGCAAGGGCTGTTCTTCCCTGCACCAGAGATGCCCCTTGCTCCCATGGGAAGAAGAAGCTCAAAGGGAAAAGCTGTAGGGCTTTGACTATCCTGTTGAGGACACCCAATGATTCAATGGACCCTATTTATTACACTACATAAATAGGTAAAATTATTCTATTGTCCAAGTCCAGTGGTGATTTCCACCGTCTCCTTCAGTGTTTATCCCAGCTGTATCCACTCAGCAACAGCAGAAACAAGTTGTCACAATGCTTAGAGAAGTGCTCTATACACTCAGTTTTACCTGGAGGAATTTAAAGACCTGTAGCCTAAACCCACATGTTCTGTTTCATTGGGTACTGCAGTTACAGCTGCATTTCAGATGCTCACACATAACCCAGCCACATTTAGATTTGATCTCATGCCTTCGGTTTAACTGCACAGAAGAAATACTGCAGCTGAAGAACAGATGTTCTTAGTTTTGTTCTTAAAAAAAACGTTACACATCTGTATTTGCAGGATTATTTGATCAGGCAACCTAAATATAACCTGATTAAATAATCATTTCAAGAGAGGTGAACCATTCCCTTTTTTTTTTTTTTTGCAAATATCAATCCAGCGTGAATATTTTGCTGCCAAGTCTCTGTTTGCTTCTAGAAGTGTTCCAGTACTTAAACTCCATTTGTGAAGATAGCAGAAACAAGCAACCCCTCAGCTCCAGCAGCTCTTGTTTGCCAAGGTGAATTTTCCTTGACCATTTTACATAGCCATGAATCTTTCTGCCATGCCTATGCTGGCGATCAGCAATGAGCCCTGATAGCTTCTTCCTTCCCTGAGTCCTCTTGCCCATCACTGCAGCTTCCACTGCTTGACCCTCACTCAATTAATTTTTTTCCAGTGACTGAATGACTTTTTTGCCAATTCTATTCAGCAGTCCGGTCCTGGACAAGTAAAAGATGTGTTAGACTGTATAACAGCTAATTATTTTGTCTGCGGCTCTGTAAGCACAATGTGGAAACTTATCTGCCAGATTAATACCAATGCTTCCTGAATTTAAATAGCCTACAAATAATGTTTTGCTTGGCATGTATTTATCACCTCTTTATCTGACACGCTGTATCTTCACTGCTTCACTAGCATTACTTGTGAGACAAGATAATCATGATACTTAGAAAATACTGTGGCCTGTGATGATTTTGGGTTTGATTTTTTCTGAGAAGTGAAGAGGGCTGACACATTCTTCAGTATATGCAGAAAAGATGTATGCTAGGAGGTCATGACTTCAGCTTCTTCCTTCTTTTCTTCTCTGAAGACGAATTCATGGAAGTGCTGGGTTAAGTGCAGTTCGACTTGGTGATCTTAAGGGTCTTTTCCAACCTAAATGGTTCTATGATTCTAAGATCTCTTTGGTACCTGCAGGCTCAGCTCCTTGAAATGATGGCACACTTGATGCCTCTGTGTCACTCACCACTTCCCTGAGGCTACTGATGTCATAAAATTGTAGAATGGTTTGGATTGGAAGGGACCTTAAAGCTTTCACACTCCCTGCCATGGGCAGGGACAGCTTGCACTATCCCAGGTTGCTCCAAGCCCCATCCATCCCAGCCTTGGACACTCCCAGGGATGGGGCAGCCACAGCCTCTCTGGGCAGACTGTGCCAGGGCCTCCCTGCCCTCACAGGGAAGAATTACTTCCTAACATCTAATCTAACTCTCTCCACTTTTAGCTTAAAACCATTCTCCCTCATCCCATCACTATCTGCCCATGTATATATTGTCCATGCTCTGTCCTCAAGGAGGCTTCTACTCCAGCCTCACCTGACATATTGAATTTCCACCTCTCCCCAAACAATTCAAGTTGTAAAAGCCATGACACCTGTTTTGACAGGTTGCACCCCCCGAGGAGGGTGTGTATCACTTTCCCACTCCCCTGCCTGGGCAGGGCTCGTTTGCCCCTGCAGTGTGAAGATGAGGTTACTGAGACCATGGGAGTTGGTGCTCCTGCAAACAGCTCTGTTTGAAGCAGACCACTGGTCCAGGACAGCCACGAGAGAAAGCATTGCAGCCTTTGCAACTCTTGTTTGGAGTGAAAAGGAAAATATACAGTGATGGAGGGGCTCTTGGCTTTGATCATTACTGGTTTGGGGAAACACAAACATAACCCAGAGGGAGTGAGCGAGGGGTGTAATAATGTCAGCTCAATCTCTTTGTTGTTTTCCAAGATCAAAAGGAGCTGGGGGAGTTTAGCTTTTATTGCCTTCCCCTTTTGTTTTCTACTTTTCGGCTTTCTTCCTCAAAAATCAATACAGCCCTCTCTGGGCTTCTCACATCTGTGTGCCCCCACTCCCGCCAGCCCCCAGCCCACTGCAGGCTGTGTGGCACAGTACTGGTGTAGCACACTGGTCAGGGGTGCCCATCACTGCTCAGCCTGCTGGGTGCTACTTCAAAAGATGCATGGTAATAATCCTTTCTTCAGTGTTTTGAGCTGGGGTTTACTCTCTTGGCAGAGCTCACCCTGCTGTGTTGATGAAGGGTGTTTGGGTGCAGCCAGGACAGAAGCCCGAACAGAGCTCTCTCACCCCAGAAATGTGCTGATCAGCATCCATCCACAGAATTCCATTAATGACAACTTTTTCCTTCAGCACCAGCTCTAGTGTTTTTTTCACAATCGTGAAGGACTGAGTCTGCTATGCTTGGGGAAAACCAGGCTCTGGGCTGGTTTATCTGGCTAGGGCAGAACACAACTTTCTGTGGGGCCACATCTTGGTTAAGTAGCTGATCAATGCCTGGAAACTCCAGGCAGGTGGTAGAGTGGACAAACGGGAATAGGAACAACCAATGACCTTTCTGAGCTGAGCCCACATCTTGAACGAGCTTGTCCCTTCCCCTGTGTGAAGCTGCGGTAGCTTCAGCCCGTCCTGGCTGCAGCTGGGCTGGCTGGCATGGCCACTCTCTTGGCTGCTTGGCCCAGAGGTTATGGATCCTCAAGGATAACTTGCTTGGTCCATACTGTGCTTTGTGAAAATTACCAGTTAAAACTACACAACTATTTTAAAGAGTTTTATAGATATTTGTGTCACATTTAGAGAATGGGGAAGGAGGGAGCAGTGACATGGGTGGGTGTGAGAGGGCTGTGCTGGTGGTGGTAAATAGCTGCTAAGGCTCATTTGTAGAGACCAGCAGCAGCCCACTTACACTGGCCCAGGTAGAAATTGTTTGTTCTGACACAGAGATGCTCCATGAAGCATCAGAGCTGTGTAAGCATCCCCAGTGCAGCGTTTTCTGCTGTGGAAACAACCTGTCTCTGACATGGGCACAGCAGGCAGTGAGGGCTTGGCTCTGAGCAACGCAGCCTGGGTTGAGTTTATAAGTGTAAGAGGCATGAAGCCATGTTTAGATAGTGTGACACCCAGCAGCGAGGCATCCTTGCTTATTTTATCATTCCATCAGCATGTTCTTGACTGATTATGAATGGATTCCTTGCAGGTTAACAAGCTGAAAACATTTTTGTTACTAAAGAGAGCCAAATCAAACTCTACTGAACAAATACATCTTGGATCTCTGGCTAATGAGTTTTTCTGCTGTTCAAACATGTTATGTGATATGAATGAAACTGAAGTTGAATTAGACTTAGCTGTTCATATAGAACTCACAAGCTGCATTTTTTTTTCTCACAGCTTTATTTTAGGCAGGAAAGTTATTTTTGCAGGACATGACAGTTTTGCACAATTCAGCTATGTAGAAGTGATTAATGAAAATAGTATTTACTATTTTATGAAGAAATTGAATCAGAAGCATACTCTGAAATGCAGAAGGGCTGACCCTTCCATGCCTCCCACATTTTCACCACTAACTCCGGAATAAAACATTTGTTTTGTGGTTTGCTTTGTAAAGCTGTGCCCTGTCAGGGGAGCACAGGGCACAGCTCCTGCAAGCCCAGCCCCAGGACTGGCACCTGATGTCATTGGTACCTGCAGTGACTCTACTGACTTTGATTTATTCCAAGCTAATTTGGTATGAATAATATCAGAACCAGGATCACAGCTATATCCATTAGTGATACAGAACAGAGCTTAAAAATAATCCTCTGACTGACATGCAGATTTATATAATGAAAGATGGGGCGATTCCAGATTTCTCCAGCAAATTGGTGTCAAACAAGCTGCTCTAAGTGCTCGAGACCTAAAGCCTGTGATGGCAAAGGAATATTTAGACAGAGCCTGTACGTAAAGCATTTGTGGAATTATTGTTAGTCAAATTTATTATGGTGCATTCCCTTCTGTTCCATTTTCACCTGTTAAAATAAATTAAAATGCAGCATTACTAAAAACCAAGAACTGCTAAAATAAAAGAGGGAACTGACATTTAGAGCATTTTGGGTATTTCTTATACTGTAAGAAGGAATATGTAAAATTTAAACTGAAGTCACAAGCACATATTTTCTCTGTTGAGAAAATCTAGTGTAATCCTCCTGTTCTTCTGGCACTCCCCAGGATAATCTACAGTTCATAACCTATAGAAAAAATAGAGCCCAAGAGAGGAGATGACATCGATGCCCAACTCCATAGGAGGAGACTTGCTGCCATCTTTTGGTAGATGCGTGTTCCAGAAAGTAATGAAAAATTACCTCTCACAGAAACGAAACATTCTCTCCCTCTGCTCATTCTTAGCCCACCTACAGCATCAACCCCTGGAGGGATTTAAAAAATGTGTAGATGTGGAATTTGGGGACATGGTTTAGTGGTGGACTTGGCAGTGCTGGGTTAACAGTTGGACTTCAAGTTGTCTTTTCCAGTCTAAACAATTCCGTGATTCTGTGCACTCAGCCTCTACTGCAGGGGCAGCCTGTGAAAATTAATCTCAGCCAATGGCACCCCAAGGAGCCCCCAATAACCCTGTGGGTGCCTGCAGGGCTGGAAGGGCTGAATGCAGAGCAGGGGCTGGGCTGGTTTCTTCATGGTTTTGCTGCTCAGAGAACAGCTGTAGGGAACAGGCTGCAACCTCTGCATGTCTGCAAGTAATAAAATACTTCTTTATGCCCAGAGGAAATAAAATAATATATTTGATAAGCTGGGCAGCAGCAGGATGATGCAAGGGGAGGGAGCAAGGCTGGGAGGCAGCGCTCCACAAATCACACTCGTTACTGTGAGGTTTACCTTTGCAGAGGGCAAAGAGCTAAGGCTGCACTTTGGCAGGGGCAGGCTGAGAAGCTGCTGCTCAGGGTGAAAGTGCACCCTTGTGACTGACAAAGGGATAATGGGGAGTGTCCTGTGCCCTTGCTCTCCCCCAGAGTCCTGCCTCTGCACCAGCAGCCCCCTCGCTTCCCTTGCTCCTCTGACTCCTGGAGGAGGAGGTTCAATGCACTCCAGCAGAAAGCTGCCCACTGTTTTTGCTGGGCTACGTTTTTTTCCTGGGACAGTGAGTGAAGTCCAGGGCAGGCTCTGAGAAGCTTCAGGATGCAGGAGAAGAGGGAAGGCACCAGCTGCTACCAGAGGGAGAACTGAGAGGGTGTTGAGAGCTGACACTTCTCCCTGAGTGCAACTCTGTGCTCTGGTTATGACATCCACACTTGTAGAGGTGCCTGGATCAACAAAATGACTGTGGTTAGAAGAACTTTCCGAATTTGAAAGAGACCTCTTGTTTCCATGGGTTCCTACCCTGGTGGCAGGCTGCACACTTTATTTTAATGTGGATTTGATATCCGGCACAATTCCTTCAGCCTTTGCTGCCTCAGCTGCCTTTCTAAGGTCGATATGTGGCTACACACAATCCTTTACCCTCTACCACCCTGTCATGCCAAGAAATTCCTGATATCCCACTGAATTCCACAAGTCACTTCATTTATACACCTCAGTTCAACATTAAGTTCCTTGCAGGGTTTATTTAGTTTGAACGCTGACCAAAGTTCCCAAGTGCTGTGTGTGTGTGCTCAGCTGGATGACTGCAACCTTGCTCCCAGGCTGTGCTGGGGCAGGCACCACTCACCTGCTGGGGGTACAGCCCTGCCACATCTGTGGGAGCGGTACTCTTCAGAGAAATGCTGTTGGGAAAGCAAGGGCATGAACCAGGTAAGAGCACAAGCAAGGAAACTGCCTCCTTTCACAATCCAGTCCCACGGTGCAAGGGAGAAAGAATGGGAAAGAATTAATTTAAAAAAAAAAAAAAAGTTCCTGTGGGTGGGATGCGAACTCTTAGCAGTGATACTTTTTTTGACACGAACATCCCTTGCATGGTGGGGGCAGAAGGGTGACTAGCCAGACCATCTGCAGTTTCCTGGCTGGGATGGTTCCCCTTTTTATCTTATGGGTGATGCTCTGAGCATCCCAGCGACCTCCAGAAATGCAGGACTGGGTTTATATCTCATCCTGAAACTGGCCCAGCTTCATCTCTGTTCCTCTCTGACAGCAGAGCACTCCCTACCTGACCTTTTGTCGCCGGGAGAGTGTTGCTCTGGACCCAGCTGGGCTTCCCTGTAAGCTGTGAGGGCTGATCCGTGTGTTTGAGGAGGAGTTCGGAAAGATGTCAACTCCCTAATTCATGAGAGCCTCTCCACGGCCCGCAGTCAGTCCCCATGGGGGGAATGTTGCTGCCTCGCTGACCCCTGGCCCTCTGACAGCTTCTTTGGACACTCACCAACCATCATACACAGCCTCACCTGCTCACAGACCCTCTTTCAAACTCTCCCTTCCTCCTTTCCCACCACTCTTGCTTCAACCAGGATATGGGGAATTGAAATTTTAACAAGACGTGGAGTTAGAATTAAATTCGAAATCAAATTCTAGGTAATTCTAATTTAACTAATTCAAACTAAATGGGGAGTTTCATTGAATCAGAATAGTTTGGGTTGGAAAGGCCCTTTAAAGGTCACCTACTCTCATCTCCAGCAGAGCTGGGGATTCTGGTACCCAGGCGGCTGCAGGTGTCCTGGATCGTACCGGGGCTGAAGTAGTGCGTCTCGGGGATGCCGCAGCCGGGGGCCGGTGCGGTGCCTTGTGCGGGTGCCGCTGGGGCGCGGGATGCCGGCGGAGCGCCGTGCCCGCGGAGCGGCTCCCGCAGCCCAGGCCGCCCCGCCCGCCCCCGCCCCGCCCCGCCCCGCCGCTCCCCGCCCGCCGTCACGCAGCCGCCGCCGCCGTCGCAGAGCCCGGGGACGCGCCGGGAAGGGGCAGCCGCCGCCGGAGGAGGCCGAGGCGGAGCGGAGCGCGCAGCTGCCGCCGCGGCGGGGGCAGGTAGGGCTGTCCCGGGCGGGGGGTCCCGGGCCGCCCCCTCCGAGCCGCGGAGCGGCGCGGGGCGATGCGGGCGGCGGGACACGGTCACGGGTCACGCGTGGGAGCGGGGAGCCCGCAGCGCCCCGGCCGGGTTTGCCCACCCGCGGCCCGTCGGAACGGGGATAACTGTGTCCTTACGTAATGCCGGGCATTGCGACACGGGGGCCTGCTGGGAGGCGCGAGTGGCCGGGACATCGCGGGTGGCGGGACAGCGGGCGCGGCGGGGTCCCGGCGCCGCATCCCGGGATGCCGCCGGCCGCAGCGCGGAGGCCGAGCTGGATGAACCGGGCGCTGGCCCCGTGACAGGAACGGAAAGGTCACTGGGCCACGGCGGGCGTGCGGCTCCCGGGGAGCGCTTCAGCAGGCGGGATCGTTCTGCTCCTTCCCGGGGAGCAAAGGTCGAAGGTGGCTGTACCTGTCCGGGTTTAGCACAGTCTTGGCTCTGACATCCCTTTCACTTCGCTCCTCCGCACCCCCAGGATCCTTCTTGGGGGTTGGCAAATTCATTCTGATAGGTACCGAAACCCCAAGCCTCAAGCCAAGCAGCCAGACCGATTTCTTCTTCCATTTTATTCTGCTTATTCTCAGAATGTAGCTTTTTGCTTGTGTGAAATAATGTCAGTTTCAAAATCCCCATGTCTCTGCTTTCCCCTCCCGCACGGAGCACTGTCGGGCCACAGCAGCAGCTGCCTCCATTCTGCCTTGTCACAGCCCTTGCTGGACACAACTCTTGCTGGAGGGGGAAAGTCTTTGAGTCATTCAGTCTTTAGGTATTCGCAAAAAGAAAAAAAATCCGGTAACAAATTTTTCAGAAAATGAAGTGGAGCTGACTCATCATCAGTGACCAATGCAGGGTTGTGTCTCGGGAATATTTATAGCGATTCCAGCAGAAACAGATCCCAGCTTGTTTCTCAGATGGTTTAGTGAGAATAGACGTGTGTTGCAGTTTGTTTCGTTGGGTGCAGTGGTTGGTTGAATAATCACCTTTCTCATGGCATTTCACCTACGAAATTTTGTCAGAAATGGGCTTTTGCACTATTGCAATGACATTCTGGAATAATGCCTCCCCCCAGCACTCTCCATCAAAGGTTTGCACTGATCTACCTTTTCTTCCTGCCCACATTTTGGGTCCGTGTATGGGGGTGTGAAAGTGTGGGGGCCATCACTGTTGGCTGCTGTAGCAGCAGGAGGGTGTCCCCAGCCCCAGCACTGTTGGGATGGAGGCAGGACACATGGCTCAGGCCCTCGTGGGCTTGGCGTCTGCTGCAGATAGGCAAAACCCCATCCACCGGTGTGGCAGATGCTCCTCTTCTGTGTGAGCTGTCACACTGTGCTGGAAGACAAGATTCCATTTTAATTACTCATCCCCATTGATCTGGTGCTGGGTGTTCCTGCAGTGGGGCCAGGAGCGAGGGACATGTCCCTTCCTGAGCATGCTTGCCAGGGCGTGCGCTGGCCTGGGCCCTGCCGTGCTGGTGGCACGGGGTGGGACAGCAGCACTGCTCTTCTCCTCCTCCACAGGTATTTTACAGAAAAGGTTTAATTTAACATGTAGAGTCTATGGTTCTGTGTTATTCCCGTGCAGTTTAGTAACTACAGTAGCTACAGCAAGCAGCAACATCCCCCAAGTTTACTTAATTGGTACTTACATGTGATAGTTTAATAGGGGGTTGCCATACAACACTGCAGTTCTTAATTTATACCCATACAATTAAGAGCAGGCTGTCTCTTTCTTTAATTCCATACTTAGTATAGCCTAAATAATAATGTTTACATTTGCTTTTAAGGGGTTTATTTCCTCTATGCTTCTCTGTTTATTGGGCTACAGAGGTACTGCATAAACCCTTCTTTAAATCTGCTCCATCATGCATGCTGTTCCAGAGCAAAGCTCCAGCAGGAAGGCTGGAATCTTGCAAGTGTCACAGGGATGCTGCACGGCTTTATAATGCCTGCAACAAAAGAAATTGTGGACTCCCAATCTTAAATTTTGAGTCATAATGGTGCACGGATTATATGATGTTGGCATAGTAGCAAGTTGGGACAAAAAGTGTTGTTAAGTGTTGTGTGTAATAATGCTGAGTATTTACAAACCACATGCTTTTACTGGCTTCTCATGAATGTGCCTAGCTTGATGTTTGACCTCTGCGTGACTGTGCATGTATTTACGGGTAAGTGTGTTCTTAAATCTCTGTACAATGAGGCTGCTGAACCTGATTTGAAGCAGACTGTGGGCATGACTTGTAGGGATTTGGGATCTGGACCATAAAACCCAAAGTGTGGAGCCAGCACCATGCTCCCTTGGCAGCCTGGGATGTTGGACAGGGATGCTGGTGCCAAGTGGAGCTGGTGCCTCCAGCCAGCCATGGGACGGGGAGGGAGCTGGGCCCTGCTCTGTCTGAGAGCAAAGCCCCATCCTTTGTGGTGTATTGACGCAACAGATGTTGGCTGGGAAATGACACTGCCCAGGCTGGGGGTCCAGAAAGGCACCTAAAAGCTGCCTCATTCCAAGGAATAATTTTTCCTGTGATGAAGGAGATAAATGACAAATAAATTAATATTGTTTTTAACCTTGAGGCAGAAGACCCTCACGTGGGTTTTTCCCCATGCAGACAGACTGTACCTGGTCTCACAACCCAATGCTGTGTGTCCCTCCCAGCTGTTCCCAGCAGCTGTAACGTGTGCACCCTGCAAGCAGCATCTTTTCATGCTTGTGGAGACAGGGAGCTGGAATGTTCAGAACTACTGGTACCACCAAGAAATGGTACATGAGTTCAAATTTATTGGGAAAAAATGTGGCTACATAAGAACAAATCCAACCTTTATACTTTCTTAGCCTTGAATCCAATAGACTTCCATTGTCTTCATGGGAATTTTATTCTTATAGTGGATTTTATTCTTATCCTAAATTTTTAGATTGTTCCTTTCCCCATGTAAATATCATGAATTTGATAAATATGTGCAGGGAAACTTTAACCTAGCCATGCATGAAAGTTATCAGGCAGAGATGAGTTTTCCTTTGGTTGCAGCCAATCCTTGTATCTGCCAGGGCACCCTGTGGGTTTGCTACTTTTTGGACTGAGTTTGATTTAATTGCCCAGAACTGCATCATAGAGTGAAAACTTTGCCATCTGTGACACTGGAAAATAGTCAAATTTGGCCTTCTGTAATGAAATCTTCACTGGGGCTGCCTCCGTTTCTCTCCCTGTGGCAGTTGTAAATCCAGCATTCCTGGAGGTATGCTCACAGCAGCCCTTGGAGCTTACTCCTCCTCAGTTCAGGTTTTCTTCAGTCATCACTTGTGCTATGGTGTTTCTTACTCAAGAAAACCAAAATACTTTCCCACTTTGAACATGTTACAGGTACTCTGCTTGGCCTGCTCTGTGCAGGAGTCGAGGTCCGTAGTTACGCTGAGCTATTCACACAGCTGGACAAGGATAAAAGCAATGAATTCATTTCAGTCCAAACCTAATCTGAGTTAATGTGCAGGGATCCCACTGGTGAAAAGCAAGGGCACTCGGCCATGGCCATTCCTTGATCCTTTAAGAGTTTGAATCCCTGCTAAGCATGCTTGTCTTACAACCTGTACTCGCACAGGATGTAATCAGTTTTGTTTTCCATCTGTTAAACAAGAGGCTTCTGATTAGCCAGTGCAAACAGAAATAATTATTTTTGTTTGTTCTCTCTGACAACAGGAAGGTTAACCACCAAGTACACAGTTCCTGGCCTTTTCCACAGTCAGCAGTTTTAAACACCTTGCTCTGTGTGTGTTACATTATTTGCCTTACAACCGGCAGGGATTTGGCTTTCAGTATTGTCCCCTAATTATAGTAATTGTCTAAGTGGAGCTTTCGTGTCTCCCACTGTTCTGGGCCCAGACTGCAGCAGTGGAGCAGCCTGGCACTGCTCATGCACCTGATGAGCCTGGGTCATCAGCCAGAGGGGATACACAGGCATCAGGGAACAAAACTTGGCTTCATGGGTTTGGAGAAGGGAAATATGTAACTGAGAAAATCCAACCCAAAAGCGTACAGCATTCGTTTATGAAGAACATATTTTGATTTTATGAAGTGACTCAAAGGGACTGTTGATAAAATAGATCTGATAGATTCTGAGGTGCAGCTGGCAGAGCGGTGCATTGTCTTTCAAAGCAATGCTTATTTGATTTTTCAAGTGTAGGGATTGGGATTTGTAATATTTTTAATTTTTGATGATGCTAAATGGCAATATCCATCAGAGTGTTCTCATGGGGCTGGGCTGCTCTGGCAGGGCAGAAGCATTTGCTGTACATAGACAGCTCTAAGTGACTCCTGCCATCCCTCTCTTGAGTGCTGCCTGACTTTGGGGGGGGGTGATTTCCAAGCAGAGCATTGTATCTGCTTCTAGTGACTTCAATGAGGAGCAGAGGAATTACTCACATAAATTTGGTAATACTTTCTTTGGGGTTTTTTCTGCTTATGTTTTTGGAGTTTTTTTCCCTTTTTCTCCCCCCTTTTTAAGGCTGATTTTGTGTATAAACATTAAATCCCTGCTTTTATGTTTTCACAAAACAAACCCAAGCGGAGACATTTAGGTCCAATATAAGCAGCTAAAACTGCTTTGGAATATGAAGTAAAAAAAAAATTAAAAATTTATTTTAACTCTTTAGCTCCTTCTGTATTTGGGGATGCATTTTAATACTGGACTATAACTGGAAAGAGATGACATGCATCCAAGTAGTCTGCAGCTGAAGCTACATCATAGTATGTGCCCTTGTATCCTACTTTATATTGTGAAAAGAATGTTTGCTTTTATTTAGCCACCAGATCTGTTTTGTTCCCTCTAGGATAGGGATTCTTCCTTTATGCAATAGCAATATCCTGCTTTAACAGGCACCAGCTTGTTGTCTGGAGTGCTTGGGGCGCTGAGTGACTGCTGAAAGTCCCTATCTGATCTTCATGGGGTGGTAAGCTTGCCTGAGAACTGCATCCCAGTCTGCAGCCAGAGAGATATTAAAGCACCCTCGTGTTCAGAGCTAGTGGGTTTGTGTGGGATTTAAAGGAGTAGTTTTCTGCTAACATTGAATACTCTGGAGTAAGAATGCCAGGCATGTTTTTAAGCATTTGCATATGTATGTAGTAAACTGCTTATTACTTTTGAATAGCCAAAAAGTTTGTGAATATGGAATTTTGGTGCAACATCCGGTATCGAGAGGATTAGCTTTATAAATATGATTTATCTCCTTTGCTGTGTAGAATTCAGAAATCTTGTCTGCAAAGATAGAAGATGTACACCATTTCAGATTGCTTGACTTTGTTTCCCCTAAAGAAATGACTTTACTTGAATAAGGAAGTAGGAATTATTGTACTTGGATAAAAAAAGAGATTCTCTTGGTTTGTTCCTCTCAGGATGCTATTTTCTCCTCCGTATATGGTGAGACAGCTTTCCCAGTGGCTGAGAAAATGGGATGCATTTATCTCTTTTGCAGGAGGCCGCTGAACTAAGAATGTCAGGGCCTGCTGAAGATTGGCAAATGAGGACCTCCATGGCACCATGGGCATCCCTAAGAAACAAAACACAGTGGAGAAAGCTGCCCCTGCAGTGTCCCCACCACTGGGCTGTGCCTTTGCAGGGAGCTCCAGTCTGCATTTGGCTGCTGAGGTGGGGTTGTGGCCGCTCTCCCGATGGCCTGACTTCACAGGGTGGCCTCCCTGCAGTCTGAATTTTTCTCAGCAAGCTCACTTTTTCTCAGGTGCACAGAAAAACACTTAAAGGTCAATGTTTAAGGAGACATCTTAACCCATTAATAGCAATAGCAAAGCAAAGCAAACAAGCACAAGAATGACCATTTATTGATTTTGCTAACATAAATGTTATCCATTTGCTGTTCTGAAGTAGGAGAAGAGAGATGTTCCTGATGGTAGATGCTTGTCCTGGTTACATTTCCTGAGTGAATGAGTTGGGGCCCTAATGCTTTACATCAGAATGCAGAGATGTATTGCGAGAAACAGGAGAAACATTTCCAAGAAATGGTTTGAAAAAACCATCAGTTCATTCATGCAGTTACACTGATAAGAAAACAACAGTTAACTCTTTGGAAAGGCATAGACAGTTCCGTTTCTTTTAATATGTATTTGCTCTGCAGCCTGTTCCACATCCTCCGTGGCAAGTGTATGGTCATTGCTGCTGCTGGCTTCCGAGGAAAATGAAATCACACTGTTTGCAATAGCTGTCTTCTTCAGGCTGTATTTCAGTGATGGGTGGGGGATACAAAATGAAAGTGGCTGAAATGGGCTTAAGTTTCTTGTTGCTTAAATGAATTAAGTAAGTTTCTGAACACTGTAATTTCCTTTTTTTATTTCTTAAATTTTCCCTTCCAGAAAATGGCTGTTCCACCTGCTTATGCTGACCTGGGCAAATCTGCCAGAGATATTTTCACCAAGGGATATGGTAAATAAAGCCAAAATAAGTTTGGTCTTTTGCTGTCTACCTGATTCCTGAAACTGTTACGATTTTATTACTTTCCCCTGAGAAATACTCCAATTTTTTCCATTAGAATCCACAGAATCACAGCTTCACATTGCCCTTGCTGTTTGGAAAGGGAGGGTAACTTACTTTTCTTTTGATAAAATTCTTCTTGTTTCCCATAGAACTGTGGTTGGTTTTGAGAGAAAATTGTGTGCTGTATTTTGGCTGCGCCTTTGTATTGATGAACAGGTTCACTGCTGTCAGTAGTCTGCTTATGAACAGAATGCTGCTCCCTGTGAATAAAAGTATTATTACCTAATTTGGTCCCAGTTATATTGCTGAGGTCACTAGCATTCATCAGTCAAGTGCTATCTGAAGTTAGTACAAGCTGCTTCTTAGAAACACATGGTTTGATAGCTGTGCCCTTGGTTTAACAATTTAATAGTTCACAGGTGATTTAGAAGAGAGTTTTAAGAAATAAATCAGAAATGCTTTTCAAATCAACATATATATGATTAATATTTTTTATTCATCCTCTAGGTTTTGGGTTAATAAAGCTTGATTTGAAAACAAGATCTGAAAATGGACTGGTGAGTTTGGAAGCACATTGAAATCCTAAACACTGCAGTGTTTTTGTGATTGCTCTATATTTCTTTTTAAAATAAATATATTTGTATTTATGTGAACTAATATTTAACAAATTATAATGACTGATACGTTCTACAAGTATAAGCATTTGCCTGATTGCATATATGGATATATTGACAAATACATATATTACATATATAAATTATTTTTTTTCTTTCAGGAATTTACAAGCTCAGGTTCAGCAAACTCAGAAACAAGCAAAGTCAGTGGTAGTTTGGAAACAAAATACAGATGGGTGGAATATGGATTGATGTTCACAGAAAAGTGGAACACTGACAATACACTTGGCACTGAGATTACTCTTGAAGATCAGGTAATTTTTGGCTCCAAAAAAGCAATTTGCAAATTCACATACGGCAATCTCTAATTAGAAATCCAACCAGTGAATTTCTTTTCTGTTCAGCTTGCACGGGGCCTGAAGCTGACCTTTGACTCCACCTTCTCTCCTAACACTGGGTAAGAAGTGAGTAAGCTAAAGTGACAAAAAAGGCATTTTTAATTTTTTTTTTCGAGATATCAAGACAGGTCATAATCAGCCTATGTAAGATGAAATCGCGTACCTCTCACTTAAATCTTAGTGTTAACAATCCCTTTTTAATCCTAAACTATAGCAAGCAAACTTTTACGCACAGTAGCTTGAAAATTATAGTTAGAATTAGAGAGTGAAGAAAAAGTTGTGGTTTTGCTCCCTGGTGTATTTCTGGCCATGTCAGAGGATGAGCTGCTGCCTGAATAAAAGCACTAAACAAGTCAGCTGTAATGCAAAGCCTAACAAGCTCCAGGAGCCAGTTGGCCACAGCTCTGATAGGTTGACACAGAAGTGGGCTCTTGTCCCGAGCTGAATTTATCATCTGAATTCTTGCTGGCCACAGTGTGCCTTGGTGGTGGATGGATATTTCTGACACGGCGATTGGATGCCATGTTTTATGTGGGCCAGAGGGATTAAGCAGCAGCTGTAGGTCTAGATGTTGGTTTATTTTTTTCCCCTGATTATCTTTGTGTAAGCAATGCTGCCAGTGAGTCAAAATACTCTGCACATCAGCTTCCCAGAGCAGCAAACAGCACTGCAGGCTTTCAGGGTCATAGTCCCAGGGGAACTTTCACCTTGTCTTTTAGATTTAGTGTTCTGCATTGTCAACTGCTTTCAGTCCACTCCTAATTCTAGATTAACGAGATATTTTTGTTAATCAGAGTAATCTCAAGTGGTTTTTTATAATTATTTCTTAACTGATAGGATTCTTAGAAAAATTAAAAGGAAAAACCTTGTACAAGAATGATGTTACAGGTCTAGAACTATTCCTTGGGCACTTCACAGATACTGTAGTTATGATTGCCTTGAGAGGAGTGTTAAATTTGGGTAAGTGGAGTGAGATTCAATCCTGGTGTGACCTGGCTTAGTTTGACAGGGATGCACCATGTCTCAATGAGAGACTACTTCTCCCCCTCCTTATTACTTACTGACTGTGATGAATCTTTCAGCAGGTAAAGTCATTTTTAGGAGCACTCTGTGTTCTTACCTCTGTCCCTGTGACAGTGGTGGGAGAGGTACCGCTGACTTTTACAGAAGTTGCAGATGAGTGCTTTTGGCACTCCTGCGCTTTATTTCTGATTGTGCAAAACACCGAAAATTCCTGAGT
The DNA here is from genome assembly GCA_014706295.1 of Lycocorax pyrrhopterus obiensis. Classification (NCBI taxonomy): domain Eukaryota; kingdom Metazoa; phylum Chordata; class Aves; order Passeriformes; family Paradisaeidae; genus Lycocorax; species Lycocorax pyrrhopterus. The sequence goes on from JACSVZ010000018.1 coordinate 17,517,891, forward strand.
CTGAGTTAACAACAAATACAAAAGAGATCAGTCTCTGTGTGGGTCTGATACAGCACTGATACTTTTCTTGGAGGTTGTTTTTGTTAGCTGACATGAAAGGTTGATTTGAAATTTCAAATTAGCCTGACTTTTCCAGAAAGATTTCAGTAAAGATTTGGTCAAAGACAGAAGACACTTGTAAAAAGAGAAGAAAAAAATCTTAAATAAGAGTAGCTGAATATATTAGACATAACTGTTGCCTTGTGAGGGTCTGCACTCTTGATGTAAGGACACATGAGAAAATACTGTTCTGGCCAATAGTATAAATAGGTGACTCAGGAAAGTTTATTTCTGCCTTACCTGGCAGTTTTTTGGTGGCTGTAAATGGCTGTAACCATTAAAGTTCATAAAGTACCTCATAAGGAGAAATGGGGGTGTCAGAGCCACTGAAGCAGCCTGCTTGCTTCACAGCAGAGACTTTCCCTCAGGAAACTGCAGACAAAGTAGTGATTTCTTAATGTCTGTCACAGTAACTAAAATTACCCAATTCCCTAGGATTGTCTAAAAATTGTTTGCTTGGGACAGGCAAGCAAGTCCGCTACTGTGGACTTCTGGTGGAAAACCTGTAAACTTCTACACTTTCCGTTCCTTCCCTGGATGTACCAAACTTCCAAAACCATCGTATCAGTTGGAGATGAGGATATGGTTTCGTCACTTCCCATCTGTGTGCAGCTGCTTTTCAGAAAACAGCCCAGAAGTGCTTTTTGGGGCACCACACCACGTTTTATTGCTCACTTGCAAAGAATTCACTGTAGCTGACTTAGGGTTTTGTAAAGGTGAACACTAAGAAGATGACATACCATGTGGCTCTCCAGGGATGCACACACTGTCTTCAGGAACTATTACACTGAGTTAAAGTAAGTGATATGATGCAATTGTTACCTACAGGTGTACCTTTTCAAAGATATGAGATTCTTTCTTTTCTCTTTAGGAAAAAGAGTGCTAAAATTAAGTCGGGGTACAAAAGGGAACACATCAACATCGGCTGTGACATGGATTTTGATATTGCGGGTCCTTCAATACGTGGAGCCCTTGTGCTTGGCTACGAGGGGTGGCTGGCAGGCTACCAAATGACTTTTGAGACAGCAAAGTCTAGAGTAACCCAGAGCAATTTCGCTGTTGGCTATAAGACTGATGAATTCCAGCTTCATACTAATGTGTAAGTACTGGCAGACAGGCACTAAAAAGGAATTTGGAAGGATTTTGCTGCTTATTAAACAGTAAAGGCGTCAGAGGTTCAGCAGTGGTGAACAAGGGAATGGTGAATTTGAAATTAATTCTTCGTTAAAGACATCAAGTTGTATTTTCTTAGCTGTGTTGCCTTTTCTTTGGATTGTGTGGGTGAGGGAGTGCATGATGGAAGGAACTGGAACTCACTAAGCACCCAAGGGTCCAGTGTCTGTCTAATAGATAAGGACTTTTAGAATCCATTAGTGGTATAATAAAAAAATGTTATAAAAATACTCTTTGTGAAAGCTGAAATAAAAGCAATGCTTTCCTTTTACACCTGTCAACATCAAACAAAATGGTGGTTTGATGTGTAGATGAAAGAGTTTATCAGAGGATGAACAAGAACAGGCAAAAGGGAGTGACTGGAAGAGAAAGGGACTGGGTTTGTTGTAGTACTGGAAAAGATGTGTAAAAGTTTATTTGGTATTGCAGCTCCTAATAATCTATTTACACAAGTATTTGTCCTTTCTGAACGTATCAATAGTGGGAAACCAGGATCAAATTCCATGAAAACCTTAATTTCTCTGTCTTCTGTTCCTCCTAAAAAAGTAATTTATGCCTTTGGGGAATACAGTTTTTTAAGATTAGTCAATCCCTAATCCATTCTCCTGGCCCCCCCCTTCCGTGCCCTTGGGTAATTGGATATTTTGCATGTAGCAGAGCTATTCCAGGCTGTTTCCGTCTGGGGGCTGAACAACTGTTCTGCCTTCCTAGAGCTACTTCTTCAAAGGCATTTTGTTCTGTTTCATGCTGGTTTGCAGTGATCTGGTTTAGGAAGCTCCCGCTGCCTTACAGAACAATCGAACCCCCACAGCCCAGACAGTATGTTTGAAGGATTGCCAAAGCACAAAAATGTGGGCAGAAAACTTCCATCAAAACAGTATGTGGGGTCCCCTTCCACTCAGGATATAGAAGTTACTCCATCAAGCGCAATGACTTTCAACTTAGTTGTGCTGTAGCCGTTCAAAACACTGTAGTATTGGCTTTCGCTATAAAATGCTGTGGTTATTATTACTCTTAACTAAAGCAACAGCAGAAATTTGTAACAGCAGCAGGGGCTCGGATCTAACTGTTTCTTGGATTCCTGAGGGTCTGTTTCTCAGGTTGCTGTTAGTGTACAAAACCGTAGATGTATGATACGAATAGAAATCTTACTTATTGTTAATAATAGATTAGTTAGGTGATTGATGTATTTCAGCTTTGAAAACATGTCAGAGCTTTTATATAATCCCAGGAAGAGTTGTGTGTGGAACTCCCCTCACTAGGCAGCTTGGTTTTTACATCTAACTGTTTCACTGGGATGCTGTGGCAGAACACATAATGTAACTAGGTGGGGCTTGAAGCATGTTTTTTTGTTCCTGGCATTACACAAACCAGCTGGGGACTCTAGCAAGTTACTTTCCTTAAGGGTACCTTAATATATTAATTTTCATAGGGGGCTAGTGGTTGTTTTTTTTTTTAATCTACATAAAAAGTGTTATTACCTGCATAGAAAAGTGCTGTTATTACTATTAGAGTTAAAAAGAGGTTTTACTTTATTATTATTATTATTTAATAATAAAAATAAGGGAGGTAGGGCTGGATATTTTGTAGTTTTAAATATGACTTTCCTCATTTTTTAAGCATAGCTCAGACCGCCCCCCCCCCGCCTAATGTTGCAGGTCAAGACAGAGCTGTGTGGGAACCTTGCAAAAAATCTGCCTGTATAACCAGCTCTCCTCAGTCCTTTTTAATTCCTCCTTTTCTTGAGAGCCAAGCACATGCAGTTAATGTGAGCTTCAGTCTTATCTGAAGTAAGTATTGTAGTGTTTTTCTGGAAGAATTACTCTAACAATTTAAAAGGCTGTTGCTATTGCTTGAACTTTTAAATAGGCATATCACTGCTGTTTGTGCAACTGTTATGAACTAAAGAACATCAGACCAAAGGGGTAAAAGGGAAAAGATCCTAAGTCTACCCCTTTTTGTAATCACTAAAGGTCTGGTGTACTCTAATAATTGGAACCAGATTATTTCACAGTTTAGAAACAACCCCAGATCTTCCTGGGGTTTAAAGCCTATTTTCTACAATATGTTTGTATCTTCTCTTTAAGAAAATAAGCAAAAACGGAAATTCAGATGCTCACCAGTTTACAAGGAGTGCAAGGCCTTTAGGAGTCTTTTGGTCTTGTTTTTATGATCTGCATGCTCTAACATTTTGCCTTTTATTTACCACATTTTATTCCTGTGTGACATTGGGGGCAGTAGTAATTGGACTTTGTGCTACTCATCATTCAGCTGTGGGCCAGTGCTCTCTCCAAGATTTCTGTTTCTAGTGCACAGACCATAGCACAGATGTACCATAAGGACTGTTGCAAATGCAATTCGTTTGCAAGAGCCTATAGACTTGGACGTTAAATTGGCATCTTCACTTCTGATACAGTTGCTCTGTGTCTGGTAAAAGCATGCTGACGTGGCAGTTTTGAGATGACTCGGGCTCTGTGACTGGCGTACAGCCCTCTCAGGGCACAAGGAGACATTTGCCAGGGAAAATAATTATTTCAGAGACACGCAGGGAAAAATAAATCTCTCCACTACAAAGACTCCCATCTACGGGAAAGGGAAAATTGGAAGCTGGCATCATTGGTCTAATTTTTAATAGCTTGTCACGGGTTTTTTTTCAGTTTCAGAAGTTGCTGAAATATAGTAATCTCCAATGAACTGAAGCGTCTAAAAATAACTTCATAACCAATCTGGCCTAATGTCTCTATCTTAGTTGTTACAGGGATATTTAATGAGGTGTAAGTGGATGTTGTGCAAATACAGCTCTTACTGGAAAAATAAAAGATGATTGTTTTGGGGTGCTGTTTAAAACTATACTAATGCATTCCTTCCAGGAATGATGGAACGGAATTTGGCGGCTCCATTTACCAGAAGGTGAATGATAAACTGGAAACTGCTGTGAATCTTGCTTGGACAGCTGGAAATAGCAACACTCGCTTTGGAATAGCAGCCAAGTATCAGATTGACCCAGATGCCTCTTTTTCTGTGAGTCCTGTGCATGTACATTTATATGCATTTGAAAATAAGTGCTTAATAAATGGAAATGGAAAGCAGCCTTTCCATCAGCAGAGTACAGTCTTGATGCAGTTCTGTGCTGTGTAGTTGGCACATGGATCTGTTTGTTTTGGTTTTGGCAGCCTGAGAGCACAACTATTGGATTTTCCTTAAAAGAGACACAGAATGTTTTATTGCATTACTGGGCACTATTTTGAGATTGTTTTTGTGTCAGTCTTGAAAAAAGTAAAAATGATGTTAATAAACCCATTGTTTTCTACAGTGACTGTAGATTCTTTGGGATTTGGGATTTAAGTTATAGAAAAATTAACTCTAGATTTTTTTGGGATTTAAAACTTGAAATCTACATGCTTAAAAGCTGTTGCTTAATTCTCAGGCAAGGAGGGCTTTGAAGAAAGATACTAAATTATTTACTAAATTTACTATTTATTACTAAATAATGCTTTATTTTTTCCCTTTAAGGCTAAAGTGAACAACTCCAGTCTGATTGGGTTAGGATACACTCAGACTTTAAAGCCAGGTAGGTCTATGCAGAAAAAAATCAGAATCAATAGATACTTTAATCTTGAAATATCGGAAGTTTTTGGTGATAAAGTATGATGGATTTTGTAAGATTACCCTTCTGCTTGGCAAGCCAGTGATGAACTTTTTCAGGGACTGTTCTGTTAATTTTGGATGTCTGTTGGAAGCAGAATTACTAGAGACCATTGTCCACTAACCAGTCAGATAGTCTTTTATGTTGATTTAAAATATGTCTGTAATTATTTGTGTCACAGATAAGTAACTAAATTTTCAATATTTCAGAGGCTTCCTATTAATGAATTTACTCTTCTTAAAAATGTGACTTTCTCAAGGTCCCCTGGCCCAGGAAGATGACAATCTTACTGCTGCAAAATTGGTTTTAAAGTAGTGTAATAAATCTGCTGCCAGAATACTGAGCAGATTGACATGAGATATTGCAGCAGACGGGGCTTGGGCTTTTTCATACTCAGATTTTAAAATGGTTTAGAAAGGTGAGTATGTATCAAGGTCCCAGGTTTTTGTAATACTGGACTCTAAAATTAGATTAATCAGTAGACCAGCAGCAGTGAATTGGCTCAGAGTTTTAATTACTCAGAGTGATAAAAAGCAGAATCTATCATCATGGTTTATTATAAATTTCATAATTCAGAAAGATTTCTTATCTGCAAATTGTTTTAAAATGCCCAGTCCTTCCAAGGCCAGCTGCCAAATCCCATTAACTTGGCTACCCCATAAATTAAAGCAGTAACAGACATGGCACTTCCTGAACATAAAGCTCATTCCAAGTTTTAGGTTGACTTTTCTCTCCCTTTTCTCTATTTTGCAGGTATCAAACTGACGTTGTCAGCTTTGTTGGATGGCAAGAATGTCAATGCAGGGGGTCACAAACTTGGTCTAGGACTGGAATTTGAAGCATAAGGAGTGATTTCACAATTGCTAATCTGAAAATACAGCATAGCTACCTTCAGAAAATAGTGTACCTTTCAATGTTTTGTCTGGGGTGCAAGTATTGCTATGTATCTGTCCTGCTAGTCCTGGTTAAAGACAGCTAAGCTTTAAAAATGATGCTGTTAAAGAAGTGGAGACAAAATCATAAATAAAAATTCCTGGCTTTTTTTCTTTATGTAGTTGCTCATCACATCTGTCAACTGCCACGTGATAAGAAGAAGGAAGGTGTTGATTACCTCTGCTGATATATTGATGGCACAAGGAATGTGTTAATGTGTTATAAAACCTGGGAATTGCAGACCACTATATTGTACTGTTAATTGTATAAGCAAAATGTTCTGACACGTAAAGTTTCAGTCAATGAGGGAATGTGCAAACTTGTCTGAAAAAGGGATTTTAAAATTTATTTTTTTTAGATACGTATTTCATCAATGGTTTGTCTTATTTGGTTATCCCACACCTACTGCTGTCTCCAGAATGCTTTAGGTTGTCCACGTTGCCCAAGTCCTTGTGGAGGAGGTTTGATGTGACTCAGCCAATACTGCCTGTCATGTGTTGTGGTTCCTTCCCCTTGCACTGACCGAAAAGCTGGTAAAATGGACATAATCAGGGAAGAGTCTTTGCAACTGCAATCACATAGTTGCATCACTAATTCTAAAACGGAGTTTTCTTTTATTACCACTTTTTTTTAGCAACTAAATGGGTACATTTTTAGAGAGTCTTCCATTTTGTGTGGAACTAGACCCCAAAATGCTGTACTTGACACTACTAAAAATGGATAAAAAACCCAAACCTGACTTGAATAAAATATTGAAATGTCATCTTTTACTCTGTCTTTATATTAATTGTGAAAACAATTACATCTACATTTGTGGCTCCAGCAGAAGACTAGCAATGTCTTGGTGCATGTTTTGTACCAAACAAACCAAAAATACTTAGTAGAATTAAATCCCAGACATGGCACTGTTCTTAGTGCTCTTAGCTCTTGCATAAAACAAGGTAACATGACTTATTTGTCTTTCATTACAGAATTCAGTAAGTGAATTACCTCTCTATAAACAGGCTGGGCAATGAACAGTTACCGGCTTGGATCAACTTCAGTGGCTGTTCGTTAGTAGTTTGTACTTTTATGTGTAAGCCATTGCCGTGGCTGGCTGCAGATGGCAAGAGCTGAGGTGCAGGAGGATGTGCCCGATGAGGCAATGCCATTGCGACAGCGTCAGACCGCAGAGCCACCTCAGCGACAGCCCACAATTGGGAAATGCTGACTTCCCTCTTACCGGGAGCCATCCCTGAGTATTTCCTACCTCAGATACTTAACCCAGCGCTCTTGGGAGAAGTGGTCCCCTTCCATACTTCACCGATCCGAATGAACCATGTGCAGACAGCTCCCAGGAGCATGGCAGATGCCTGCAGTGAAAGGACCAGAACCGAGCTGAGATAGGAGGGTTCAGATCAGATACTATGAAAAACTTTTTCGCTGTCGGGGTCGTCAGGCATTGGAGCGGGCTGCCCAGGGAGGTGCTTAAGAGGCACCCGGACCTGGCGCTGGGTGATGTGGTTTAGGGGTTACAGTGGCGGTGCTGGCTGGAGGGTTGGACTGGACAGTCTAAAGTCTCCCAAACTTGATGATTCCCTGACCGTATGATTCCATGAGTCAGTGATTCCACGATTTCAAGGCTACCATTCCACAGTTCCTCGGTTCTCTGACACCATCGCGCTCCCCTCAGCTCCTGCGCGCGCCTCCCGCTTTCCCGTCCGTGCGCGTGCGCGGCCGCCTCACGAGGGGCGGTGCCATCGCCACGTCCGCGGAGGGGGCTCAAGATGGCGGCGGCCGGCGGCGAGCGGTGGGGACCGGCGGGTCGTACTCTGTGCTTGCTGCTGCTCTGCGGCTGGGCCCTGGCGGCCCGCGGGCAGGTTTCCCCCGGTGAGCGCCGCGGGGCCGGGTGGGGGGCTGGCTGCGGGCTGTGGGCGCTGCGTGGCCGCCCTGTCGGTCTCTCTCACCGGTCTCTCCCACCGATCTCTTCGGTTGGGCCTGAAGCGCTGTGCGGCCTCGGGCGGCTCTGGTCGTGCCGTGAGGTGACCGGGCCCAGCCCCGGGCCTGGCCTCGGCCTCTCGTCTGTTTGGGGGTGGGTTGGGGGCAGCGAGCGCTGGGCCCTGCGCAGGGAAAGGGCAGCGCCCGGGCGGGGGGCGGGAGGCCGCCTGCCAGGTGTGCACCGCTTTTGTTGCTGTGAAGACCAGTTTAGCTCGTTACTTCATTCATCAAATTTGGGATTTTTTTTCTAACTACTCTCGCTGCGTGTCTGGTTTTAGTCTCCCCCTCCGTTAGAAATTAAGTTTATGTTATTCTGCAAGTTGACCCCTAGTTAAGTGTTTTCTTTCTCCCCCTTAAACCTACAGACGGCTGTAATCAAAGGCTAATAAGAAATGCCTGTTTCAAGGGCAGTGAGTTTCTCTTTGTTTTAGATGGACTACTGGCTGGGCAGTGAAGAGAAAGGAATTAGTGAAGGAAATAAAGGGAACTGTTTGATCCGTCAGCTCCTTCCATGCTTGTTAGTCAGTATATCCACACCAGCTCTATTTGTGTTGCCCCTCACCTGATCGAATGGGTAGGCAGTAAGAATTTGGGACAGAAACCTGTAGGAAACGGAGAGTTTTTAACTTCAGGAGTCATGAAACAACTTGCTTTCTAAACGCATTTTTCCTGGAAGTGAATTTTAACCATGACGTGTTTTTTATGTACAGTGTTTACTAAGAGGGTTGTGTTGCTAATTCTGTCACTATGATTGAACATTAGTATCTGTTTCTGAAGCTGAGGCATCTCTGGATCTAAAATCATCTGACAGTGTTGTGTAACTGTAAACAGTGCAACCACCGTTTATAATGCCAAATAGTTTTGGGTAAATATCATAAATCAATTGTGGTTTAGCTGCTAAACTTCCAGCTGCTATTAACATAAAAAAACCCCAAGCTTATTTTAGGAATAATAAGAGTTTGCTCTTTCTTAGTCTGAAGCTGCAACAATAGCTAGTGGGAGTCCTTGCATTTAAGCATATATCCTTCTAAAACTTCCACGTTATAATAAATTCAAGACTAATTGGAATTGTAAGGCCAGATGCAACATAGTTTTATAGGCAAAATATGCTTGTTTGTATTTCAAACAGTTTAGCTGTTGCTGTCTAATAGTTTTTGTCTGTTTGGGGAGGGTAGCAGTAAGGTTGACCTCACAATATGCCAACTAGTTATAAATATGAAACTATCTTGCAACTGCTTTTCCTCATATTTATCTCTGCATATGCAATTAGCTGGCTTGTCTCCTGAGGGGAGATCAGAATTTCCTAAACTTGCCTGGATGAGAACTGAACAAGTTAATGTTGATATGATAATTCAGACGAGTAGTTTTTTCAGCAACAAGAGGTGTGTTAGATGTGAAGTGGTTGACTTTGAACTTCAGCAGAGAGGCACCATGGTGTCTGGTTCACGTGAGATGAGTCTTCTGTGTTTTACAGTTGGTTAAAGAGTAATTCATACTGCAAAAGTGTGCCATGTAAACAAGAGCTCTGTTGTAACTGAGCCTCAGCAAATATACAAGTTCCATGAATAACGTGATTCAGTGTCCCCTCTATAATATTTCACTTACGAGTAACCCGACACAAACAGTTGGCTGAATGCTTCGTTTCTAGAGTCTGTAACTCTCCAGTGAGGCTTGGAAGTGTTTAATGAAAGTACTGTTGCTTTTGTTAAATGAAAAATTATTTTGGCATGCCAAAATACAAGGCAAGTATGGTTTCCCTATTTATATGAAAATGCAGACTGAAAGTCTAAAATTTGTTACACATTTTTTAAGGTGCATCTGGATTTGAATCTGGAAGTGATGTGCTGCAAACATGAATAGTTTGCTAATTTTTAGGTTTAAAAAAAATTGGCTATTCTTAAACTCTCTCTGCATCTTTTTTTACTGTCCTTTGGATAGAGAAGCGGGACAGTGGGCTTTGCATCTGGATTTAATGCTCACCTTGTTTTTTATGTAGTTCTGCAAAGCCATCCCAGCTTTGGAGAGATGCTGAATTTGCCTGAGGGTGCATTGTTACAGTGCTCTTTCTGACTTACTTCATAACAATAATTGCTGCCAACAAAAGGCTTTCTTCCAGGAGCACAGGCAGTCAGATCGTCCTTTCTTCAGCGTTTCTTTTTAACCTGTGGCTCGGTAGTTTCATTTGAGTTAATACGAGGCTGGAAATCTTTTTCAGTGTCTACAAATTCAATAAAAATTAGTGCCTGGGAAGAGGTGCTGGGACTTTGTGTCCTGGCTGAAGGGGACTTCACAGTGTCTTCTCATTTCTTGTTGGTAAAACATGCAGTGGTGAAAGATGAAAAACTTAACTGCAGTAAAAGCTTTCCTGAGAACATCCTCCTTTGCAGACCTAAGCTCAGTCTGTGGGAAGAAGAATTAGATGATGGAGAAACTGCTAATCATGTATGATCCTACAAGACTTTATGAATCCACAGAGGGAAGGATGACATGTCTTTGAAGTTCTTAAGTCTGGAAAACAGGCGTGCTGAGTTTTTCAGGGACACTTTGCCATACTAATCTAGAAGGCATGTGCTTCCAACCTTTAGTTCCTGTCCCACTGAAGACTTTTCTTTGGAAGTTGCCAAAGTACAGGAATGTGTATTTCTGCATATGAATTCTAAAAAGTTTGCAGTGTGACATATGCTGTGTTCTTCATGTGATTTCTCGTCTGTGAAGGAAATTTGTGGCAATAGTTTTCTGTCACAGGAGAAGTCAGTGCCTTGTGCATAGTACTGATTGTTTCTCATCCTTTTCTCAGGTCCTGTGATAGCGGAGATGCTTACGAGAAATACTTCTTCTAAAAGTGAGAATGAAACACTGAGTAGATCCCAAAATTTGACAGACAGCTTGCAGAGTTTAACCTCAGCAAGAAAGGAGGCATTCCCAACAGCAGCCAAAATCAGTTCGGTGACTGCAGGAAAGCCACCTACAGCAGACGGTGACTCTTTGTCACCTGTTGTCCCTGCTAGTCCGGTATCACAGGTGGATGTTGATGCTTCTGAAGATACTAAAATTGAGGAAGAGGATCTTCTAACAGATTTGAAAGACACACTAAGTAGTTCCTCACCCATCATAAAAGAAACTATGGAGTCAGATGGAGATGACTATGCTTATGAAATGACACCGAATTCCAGATACAACCCAGACCTTCTAGAGATGTCAGAAGATGACAACTCTGACACCATCAGTAACTACAATGAGATCAAGACCCTTGATGAGAAGATAAAAGGTGTTTCTGTCTCAGGGTTGGATGAAGAAGAAGACAGCCATTTCTTTTTTCATCTGGTCGTAGTTGCCTTCTTAGTAGCTGTTGTTTACGTCACCTATCACAATAAGAGGAAGGTAGGTGTGCTCTGAAAGGTTGAGAGAAACAGCTGGAGTGTTTAAAATAAAGTTGTATTCCCTTGTACACTTTTTTAAGAAGAGGAACGTAGCTTTCTGAAGAACGAAATCTTTGACTACGTAGTCTTGTGGTGATACTAATATGCAGATCATTAGTGTCATTTTTATCTGCACAATGAAAATGAACTTGAATCAAACACTTACGATTAGAAAATGAATTAATTGGTAACATCAGTAATCAGTCAGTACAGTAATGGACACTGGCAGTGCACAACATGAGTTCTATAAAGGAGACCTGAGCCAAGTCAAGTGGGGGTGAGCAATTAACTAATTTTTTTTCTGCACAGGATTATAAACAACGAATTAAGGGAAGTTTAATTGCAAACGGTGTGGGAATGTTCTTGTTATGACTGTGATAATCCTTCTAATAGTTCACTTTAAGATGGTCTTTATATCATAGATATTTTGAGGGCGTAACTACAGACTTTTAGAAAATGTTTAATGCTGCTTCCAGTTTTACATAGAGAAGCTACTAAGTTACTATTTTCAGGTAAATGTTTCTTCAGTACAAACTAATTATATTTCAAAAGTAGTCTGACTGGTGTTACTTCAAAATTTATTGCTAGCACTAAAAATTAACTCCAGCCCAACCAGACCCAATAGAGGTGCATGCACAAATTTGCATTAAACCATAGATTAGTTTTTAGATATGAGGAAAGTTTAGTGTTTATCTTTGGGGAGAACACTGATTTGGGTGAGGATTTGCGGGACTGAAAAGAAAGCAGCTGAAAACCAAAACCTTCTTTACTCTGCAGTGGCCTATTTGTAATGTGCAGTGCCAACTGTTTATAGGGAAAGATGTTGAAGACTGTTGCATTTGAAAATTTATCTGAGAGCAGTTCAAATAAGTGATTAAAAAATGCCTTGTCTTTGCCACAGTAATGCCCTTGCCAGCATGGGGGGTAAAACCATGATGTCAGTACCACTGTGAAGCTGTCTATCAAACCCAAAATGTTTCTGCACAGCATCTATAAGTTGTCCCATTTTTCTTTCAGATTTTCTTACTGGTGCAGAGCCGAAGGTGGAGGGATGGCCTGTGTTCCAGGACAGTGGAATATCATCGTTTAGATCAAAACGTTAACGAAGCGATGCCTTCCCTGAAAATAACCAATGACTATGTGTTTTGAAAGCACTGTGATTTGAGTTTGCTGAACTTATCACTCTTTGCCTGCCCAGTCATGTAATGATATTCAGGTATTCTAAATAAGCTGCTTGTATGGAAATGAGATGTACTCTCTTTGACCTGGATGTTTTGGAGATTAAATTTCATGGAAGATCAAGGGCATGATCCATCTGTTTGCTACTTTGGTCAGGTTTTATATCAACTGTAAAGATACAGAGTTTAATAAATTAGTGATCTTTCCATTCATTAACCATCATTCCCTTCTGTCTAGAGCAGTCTTAATAGTTATACTACAAAAAATAAGCATAAAATATTTTAGGTCTAATAAATTAATGACTTTGGCATCACTAAATCAAATTAATGATCTCTTTGCTAATCGCTTACATGGCTCATAAATTCCACTATATTGCAAACTGAAAATATAATTACTTTTTTCTGTGCTTAAATTCTGATGCTGCAAGTCTTTCATCTCGTTTTTTCAGATTCTGTTTTCTTGTTGTATAATTTGATCTTATTTTAGGCAAAATGGCTAAAATGGCAATTTAATAATTTCTGTATGTGTTCATGCCATAAATAATTTAAAAATAATTATGTATAACACATTTTATTTCAGAAGTTTTATACCATATATTTCCTAAAATGTTTAAGGTGTTTGTGAAGGTATGCACCTTCCTGACTCTCCTTTTTTTTTCCTCTAATGCTGTTTATGACTACTTCATTGTCTTTGTAATTAATGAGTGGAAAACAAGCCTTGTTGAGTAATCTTAGTAAAATATACATAGCTGACAGGCTTTCAATATATCAAAGTTTTCTGTTGAATTTTAAGACCGTTGGGAAATGGCTATGTGATTTGTTATATTATAAATGGGAGAAACTGTAAGAATAATTTATTTGGTTGTTCTTCTGACCCAGGTAACAGACAGGTGAAAGTAAGGGTGTGGGGGCTGCCAGTCTCTGGACAGTGCACTCTCATTTTTGACAAACATTTATGCATTAGTGTAAATCAAGTTACTGGTACAGTACTTTTTTTGGTGGGTTTTTTTTGTTGTTGGGGTTTTTTGGGTTTTTTTTTGTCTTTTGTACTTCCATTATTTATGTTTTCATGAGTTGTAAAATATAAAATTTTAGTTTTCTGTACATTCTGTTTGTGATTTAGTTTTCAAACTGATAAATTTGTAAATAATGGTTAATCAGAACCCCATAATTAATGACTTGGTATTCAAGTAGTTATGTAATGTTTGGAAACAAATCAACTTCCTGCCTGTTGGCATGAAGAGTCGGAAGGCATGATACTGTCTTATGAATGAAGTGCTAAAAGTTCTGTATCCTACTGTTAAATGCATTCTTTTCATAACCACAGGAAGTAAAGCACAAACAAAATATCCCAAAACTCTTTTCTTGCAGTAATTTTAAGCATATTTGGACTTGTATCACTTAATATTTTGAATAAGGTTTTTAAAATAAATGATAATAATAAGCCCGTGTTTCTTAACTATTTCACTGCTTTTATACAGTAACTTATGATAAAGAACTTGCTTATGCTTGGAATTGGAAACCATTTCAAAACCATCTGTTCCGTTGCCCATGCTGGGTGTATGACGGTTTGTTTTATGCATCTGTTAAATGGTGTGTAGGGTAGATAGCAAGGCTTCAATGAAATCTTTTAAGGTATTGGAATTAATACATTCTTTAATGTGATTGTTTAGCTTAAGTTGTATAGTTAATAATTCTTGTGGAAGATACTTGAAATTCTTACCTGAACATACTTTAAAGTGTAACACTGCTGTGGTCAAGATCTACAGGGAAAGGTTACTTCTCAAAGCTTCTTTAGGATATTTAAGTATTGAAATTTGAGGAGGTGGCTAATGTTTTTGCACCCAAGAAGTTCAGTAACTTTGTCCTTAAATAAAGTTAGTGATTATAAAGTGTAGTAATTTTGACACTAGAAAATAGTACGTTCACCCTTGGCAGAAGCTCGTGTTCCTTTCAGCTTGGTATCACAGGCCTTGCACAGAACCCACGGTGAACAACCTTACTCTGCAGAAGTACAGTGATACCCACATGAGAAGTTTCTTTTAAAAGTATCGTTTTCTCTTCAACCCACCCAGTGAATTAGGCCATCGAGACAGATGTTACATTTTCAGCCACTTCCCTCACTATAATAGCTACAATACTGTTAAAAAAATACAAAAAATTAACATCAGTCTAAATTAGTAGTAATAAGGCATATTCTGTTATTTTCTGGAGTTCATAGATATGAATTTCATCCATGTTGGCTGTCTTCCAAAGCTCTTGAAGCACAGTTCAACTGGTGGATAAAAGCAATGTAAATGTGTTCTTTCAGCTTTCTGAATAACTAACAGTGTCTTCTTTAAGACTATATGTTAATATGTTTGAGGAATAATCTTGCATTTCCTTGCCCTCCTTCCTTCAAATTGCCCTTGTGGATAGACTGTCTCTAAGGAGAGATATTTATTAATCTTTACAGCTTTTAAGCTGTTCCTTACAACAAACCCACTGACTTCTGGAGGAGGAATGCACACAGCTAATGGCAAGATTGACAGCTTTCCCTAAAAAGCTTACAGAAGGCAAAGGCCTGGCATGAGCTTAGTAAACCAGGTTGTTTTGCAGTCACCACATTTTAAAATGCTTGTAGGTTTACCTGTGCCATGGCAATACCTGTCCCACAGATGGGGGATGTTCCTTGGGTATTTAGGCCTAATGACCTGCAGCTCCCTTGGGCTGGACTGCAAGCGTTAAATCAATTCTCCGCGGAATTGTCCATGTAGCTGTTCTCTGAAAATGCTCTTCATGAGGTTACCTTAGAGGAGAAAATCACACTATGAGCATTTTGCTCGTGAAGTCATACCAGGAGTGAAACCTTTTGAGTTGGGTAAGTGATATTCGACGTCATGAAATGATGGTTTGCACGTGTCTTCCATAGCAGAGTACAGCTTAGCCTCACTCGGGTACTTCAAACACTTAAGATTAGCAGTTACTCTTTGCTTGCTCTACTGTGGTGCCCATCCTCTGTCAGGCAAGTAAGAAAAGCTTTTTAAAAATAGAAATATTTTTTAAAATTAAGTTCTTCACTAATGATAAGGATAGCTTATAAGAATATTTTTTAAATTCAAAGGGAATTAATATGAATTTGAAGTCCTTGAAGTTCTTTAAACAATGGGGTTAGTTCGGGGGAACTACCTACACAGATGCTCTGTTTGGATACTAACTTATTTTAAGGGCTTGCGGTGAGTCTGTCTCCCTCAGGTTGACAGTTACTGCAGCCTGTTGCCCCAGGAGATAGTTTGGTCACACCAAAGTTTGTGGATGCATCACAACAAATGATACTGTCATGATAATATCAGTGTTCTTAAAACCTGTCCACTGCTGATGCCCAGCGTTCAGTAAGAGGCTGCAGTGCCAATTAACAGCGGTGATTTGTGTCCTAAAAGAGACATCCTGCCATCCAGTCCCTGCTGTGTGGCAATATAAAAGTGTAGCTGCACTTCTAGCAAGGTGATCCCGGAAACAAAGCTGGCAAATAGCGATCTCTCAGCTCCACCCTGGCCCGGGGCTGTGCCGAGTTGTTTCTCCAGCTCCCTTGTGTGTCATTCTCCCATTGAAAAGGGGCCTCGCCCTTGTGCAGGTGAAAGGTTTGACGTGCACACAGTGACTTTGACTTTTTTTTTCCAAGGATACTTTTTCATTCTCAATAGCCCTTGGACTGTTGCCTGAGCAATGGAAGTGCTTGCTGAATTGGCTTGGGCAGTCAATATCTGTTGCCTAATAGTACCAATAAAGAGGGAAAGGTTTTTCCTGATCCGATTTTACAAGCGCTCCAGCAGCACCAGGAGAGTGTGGCATATGTCATCCACTGTGCAATAAAAGAGCCATTTGCTGATGAGGCAATCAGGGTTGAACTACTGGGTTTTAATTTCTTTAATTGAATTTGCTTGTGGAAAATTAAGAGCAGACAATCAAAAATTCATAAAGTGCTGAGATCAAACAGAGGAAAAAGCAAGCGGATTTATGTCACATCTTACCAAAAAGAAATGTCTTCATGAATTTCTTTAGTGAAGAAAGGAAACTTTCTCACATTAAGGTGAATTATAACTTCCATCAATATTCTGATAAAAGGAATAAAATATTCCTGAGGAGCTTTCTGATTAAACTTCCTGAGATTAAAGTTCAAGCTCTATTTATGTAGGTCCTTGTTAGTGGCTGGGTTTTATGAAATGAGGAAAGAAATAATGAATAGGATAGTTTAAACAAATGATACATTTCACTTTTACTATCCAGGAAATCAGGTATTTTAAAATATTTATGGTTTAATTTTCATTTAGCACCAGTGCATATTATTCAGCTCTAAGTCAACTGTCCTTGGCTACTGCTCAGTTGTGTACAGGGTGAGGAGAGAAGGGTTTATCTGAGCACGGTGCTTTGAGTTACGGGAAATTAATTTGCAAGATGGAGATGAAAAATGTCGTATCTCTTAAATGATTTTCAATGCTATAAAAATAATAGGGAAAAGAGAGAGTTCTGTATCTCTAACACAGACTCCTATTAATAAAAATATTGGTCAGGGGTTTTCCAAGTTATGGTCAGTTTAGGAAACCTGCGATGAGCCACAGTAGGGGAGATTTTATTTGCTTTTATTGTTGGTGGAAACCTGGCATGCTGAGCAAAGAGAAACCTGGCTGGCAGCAGGTACCTGCTCAGGCTTCAATTTTCTGCCTAAATTTGGAGGCAGTGAAGCCTCCTGGGGTTGGGTGGCAGGAGGGACTTGTTACCTGGCAGCTGTTGTTGCTGTGGAAGGGAAGGAGCAGGGTCTCCCAGCAGAGCTCCTCACCTGAGCTGCCGTCAGGGAGTGAAGGCTGCAGGTGTGCAGTGGGAGGTCCAGTGGGCAGCACTGGCCAGGACCTGGGTTACTGAGAGCCTGACACCCCGAGGGGAGGCTCTTGCTTTCCCTGCCTTGCCATGCTCCCTGCTCTGGAAGGTAAATGGGTTCCTAACCCAGTGAAACGATTCCACTTTCTTTTTCAATCTTATTCCTGGGCCGATTTTCAGTCATTTTAGGGTGCTGAGCTGGTTCACTGTGCAGCCAGACCAGCACCAGAGCTGGCTCAAGGCAAGTGATCGGGGTGTTGAGAGCAGAGATGGGGCCGATCCCTGTTCAGTAACAGCAAACTGTTCATTTTCATTTCTCCTTATGGTTACATCATCATTACAGTCATCAAGTTTCTCATAACCTTGTGTTGCCCCACAGCAGGGGAGGTTGGAACTAGGTGATCTTTAAGGCCCCCGTCAACCCAACCCATACTGGGATTCTGTGGTTCTAGAGCTGTTTCTAAGTTATCTCATAAAGCCAAGCCCAAACAAGAGCATTTCACACTGTAGAGGCCAGGGGAGTGATGGTTGCTACAGTCTCAGCATCATGATTTTTGTTGCTGAGAGGCCAAGCCAGATTGAGGATTTGGGGTCTCTTCTGGTTTGCATTGTTTTTTGTGGAAATTTTCTTGTGGGGAAATCTCAGAGCAGACTCTCTGGGGACGCTGAGGGGTGGCGCTGCCCCATGGCAGTGCTGGTGTGTGCATGGTGCCCAACACCACAGCACCCCCTGTGCTGTGCAGCTTCCTTGTCCTGTCCCAAAGCCAAACTGAAGCTGCATTTTGTGCTCCTACAAGACTGAGTAGCTTTTATGGGAGTGCTAAATCCTCATGTAAAGCTGATAGAGCAGTAATCTTCAAGGCCATATATCCCAGCCACCACAAAGCAGAACTAACATCATTTTTGCACCCTTTTTTTTTTTTTTTACCATCAAGTGCCCTTTAAAGAGAAGTCCCTGTACTGGCTTTTGTTAAACTTTTCTGATAGAGACCGTATGAATATCCTTGCTGTAATAAAAAACAGTTAATATGAGAACTTCTCAGCTTCACTGTTTCCAATATATCTAACTAGAAAGGGGAGAATGACATCTCTTCTGTAATTGATCCTTAAATCATTATCAAAATCATTTAGCAGCTTCCTAAAAGTTAATTACAAGGTCTGTTGCCTTGTTATTAATGCTGAAAATCACTAATCTGTGCAATTTCCTATCTTGACTAAAAATAAAATACCTAGATTGTGTTATCCTTATTGAGGTGCACTCACTGAGGTTTTATTAAAGATTAAGTGAAACCAGATGTAATCCTTTTGTATTATTCTGTAAACAATGTTGAAATGTTGCTATTTAAGGAAGCTGATAGGGTTAAGAACTGGAGTTGAGTTTCACAAGTGTACCCAGGCTGCTGAAATATTTAAAATTCAGATTACATGAATTGGGGGACCCTTGTGTTTGTTGATCACAAGGCTGACCCTCATTATCAGCTGGCTCTGCAAGGCAGTAGGATTACGTTGTATATTTTTGTCAGCACCCTCCTGCCTTTCATCTTGCCATGTCACGAGATGGCTTGTGAGGACTAATGGAAGTGCTTTTTGTCCCTGGGGAAAATGTTTATGCTCTCCACATAACTCTTCCCCTTCTGCAAGTCGGGGACAGTGAATTAAACCTTCAAAAGTACCCACATGGCATAGCTTTTGCATTGCAACAAGCCCTAATGACTCACTTTAGATGTATCTTTTCAGGTTAACTCATACTTATTGTTAATAGTTAAATTTCCAAATTGTAACAGGGTGAACATTCTCGAACTGCAGACACTGGGGCAAGGAATAGCTGATTATCCTTTATAAAGGTGCAAAGTTTTTTCATCATCTAAAAAATGTCCTTTTAGTATTAGCTGACAAATTCTAACAGTTAATCTGGAATAGGTTTCAGTTTATAATGCGTACTGACTGTGAATCCTAACAGCTGGAATGCCAGATGTTCAAAAAAGGAGAATCATACTCCACATTATTTGGGGAGGGAAAGAAGATTGGAGCAAAGGGCATAATGGCATCATGCAGAAATTAAGCCAAAATCTTCCAAGCGGCAATGTCACATTTTCGGTATCATTTCTGGGAAAGATTCTCTGCATTGGAATAGGTGATCCCTAGAGAAGGAAAGCTGTCTTGATCCTGAGTACAGAGGGTTTGGGCTGGGTTGTACCACAAACTGACAAAAAGGCTCTGTGACACATGATATCTTAGCAGTTTTGGGGCAGTTTGAGAGGCAACCTTCTTTTGTGCAATTTGTTATAGTTTTAGCTTAACATAAGGTGTGCAATTTATCCAGGGGCGGCTGTGATGGGCTCACAGGGAGCAGTTCAGGGACTGGGGGAGGAGGTGGCATCTGAAGTCCTCTGCTGTGGCTGAGAGGTTTGTGAGAAGGATGTCCTTCTGCATCATCCTTGGTCTGCATGGGACTGATCTGCAGGAAGAGCTTGTTAAAAAGAACCAGGACAGGGAACTGGGCAGTTTCTTTACCTTCCAACCCCAGAAAAGCCCTACGCTCACCCTTTCTCATTTCAGTGGGAATATTTTGGGTATCACAGTACAAACAAGATGTGTTTTGCTGCTGGTGGGCAGTGGCTGTGAGAACAAAAAAGATCCTTCTGTCATCTCTGGCACTTGCCTGGAATGCTGTCTGCTCCTGCCTGGGCCTGGGGAAGCAGGCATTAAAAGCATTAAATGAAAGTTGTATTGCAAAAAGAATTCAGTGGTGAGACAGAGGATGGTATGTCATCTGGCAAGCAGGCTTACCTTACTGGGGCTGTGAAACCATCGTTGTTGAAGAAAACCTTTCTCGAAGTAATACCCAGAAGAAAAACAATGATCACTTTAGATATTAAAAAAAATTATTTTTCAGTTTTCCCTGATGCTCGCCATCTCTTAGAGCAGCCAGCAGGGGGGAGTGTCGCTGCGCCATGGAAGGCACCTGGCAGCCAGAAAAGAGCTGCAAAAGTGCAAAATAAGTTCAAGAATGAGGGCTAGGATAAATTCCTTTGGACAAAACTGACACTGTGAGACAGACAGCGTGAGCCCATAGAGCCACCCAGATGTGGAGGGGTGTTAAGGGGTGTTTACTTACTTTTTAAAAAACCCCAGTTTATTTTATTAAAAAAAGATCCTCAAGAAACAGATTTTTACCTTGGAGTAATGACCTCAATGATCTTACACCGTCTTTTCCAATCTAAATGATTCTATCTTCTTCTTACACTGCATACCCAGGCCTTTATTTTTCAGTTTTGTCCTGAAAAATGTGTGTCTCTAACATCATGAGCTCTTATGTATTAATCCATCTCAGCTGTAATAAGTTTATAAGAATAAAAACTGTCTTTACTCTTGAGGGACTCAGCAAAATAATCTCCAGCTTTGAAATCACAAAGTTCTTCTCTCAGGGAAAAATAAATGTTTCCTCAATCTAACTTTTATTTCTATTATTGTGCAAGAGGAAAACATTGGAAAACAAAGACAATAATCTCCCTAAATGTTATTGCATGGGAAAACAGAAATTAATAGAAAGCAAAAAATGTTGCTATTTATGGGATTGTAATATGATGAATTTTACCTGACAGCACCTAACCTTTTCCAGAGCAATATACAAATGATTGCTATGTGCTTGAGTAAATACAGATTTAGAAATATGTCACCAAAACACCAGTTAACAGATTAATTGCATGCATACTGCTAATTCTTAGTTCTTGTTGAACTTGATGTCTGACAAGCGGTTACTTTATATCTGTAAATAGTCTGCCTGCCTAATTACTCGCTTAGCCATTTCTCCTTCCAATTACACACGTGCAGTCATCGTATGGGAATTGCTAATGCTTGCGGAGCTGCAACGTTGGGCAAAGAAGTCTTAGAAACTCAAGGAAGAAATTTCTCCATGTGGGAGAAACATAAAAATTCTCTTCTCTACAGCAGCTGCTCTATCTGGGGTGATGTCCAGTAAAGGCCTCCTTCCTTCCCCAGTGCTACAGGAAAAGAGCCCAGTGCTGAAAAAGGCTCCAGACCAACAAGCAACGCTGGGAATTGTGCATTATCCGCAGTACCCGTTTGTCATCCTCCTTCTTTAAGTCTTGACATGCTCCACAGGGGTCCTCCAATGGCTCTTGAGCCACCAAAGGTCAAGAGAACCCTTCTGAGGGCTGTGGAAGATGAGAGATGAGTTATTCAGTGCCTAAAAGCTGAGAGCAGGAGAGGGTCTCTCATCCCCATCCTCAGAAACCCCAGTCCCTGAGCAACTCAAGTCAATCCTGTATTGCTGATTCATTTCCATGTTTACAGCAGCAATTAACTTCCGTTAAAATTGATTGTAATTCCCACCAGGGAGCTCTCAGAGCAGAGTTCTCCTAATGTTCAGAGGTCTCTGATGTGCCTCCGATCCTGGCAGTCCTTCATACTATTCCTCTTTATGCTACATGGAAAAAATAAAATTGAATATAAAAGTTAAAACAGTCACTAAAATTGGTACGGCCATTAGCATGCCTCTTTCCCCAAGATTAAGGTGATAGATTTCCTAAAAAATGTTAATCAGAATTGCTAAAAGAAAAAGAAAACTCTCACGGTGGCACCCACCAAGCCTTGAGGTTAGCTTCCCGCTTTATTTCTCTGTAGCTTGCCAGTCCCAGAACGTAAAGCAGGATCCAGAGGTAGAAACAGCATCAGCAGAGATAATGATAAAAAATTTCTATGTATTTCTCTCCAGTTTCTGGTTGCTTTGAGTGCTGTTTAATTCCTGCCCTACAATGAACTGCAAACAGATGCTTAGGTAATTGAGGGCTGAGGCTTTAGAGATGATGGTCCAGGCTCTGATGCTGTTACTCAGCCTGGATTACACTTACTTCAAAAGCAATCCCACCAGCTTTGGTACAATAAACTAAACAATATTGAAGGGGAAAAAAAAAAAGCCTAAACTAAACTGAGCACTGTGTGCAGCACTGTAAAGGAAAGCTGTTCCTATTGAAATGCCACTGACAGCTTGTGCTGAAGTTGCAGGAAGGACAAAGTGGTCTCTTAACAGGTTTGCTTCTTTTTGCCAGATGGTCTCAATCTTGTTTGGGTTTACAGAGCTCTTCCCCCCTCTGTCTGAATTGCTTCTGAGATTAATGTCAGAGGTTTCTGCAGGAGGCTCCTCTGAGGGTGAGGAGCAGAGGGACAACATTCTGTCTGAGTGAGGAAAGTAAAGAAAAGCAAATGCAGAAAATCATGGGGAGGTTTGGCTGCCTGGCCCAGGGTTGAGAGCAGGGGGAATGTGATTTCTTCCCCTCTCTCTGCTGACACCTTGGCTCAAGGAAGCTTGCCCTGCTGGGGGTATGGGTGGGAGCTGCCAACTATGAAAGGAGGAAAAGATGCCACTTCTCTAAAGGTAAACAATTCTTTCTCCTGTATTCATGGCACATGCTGCAAAGCATGACTCAAAATGCTCCATTGAGTGAGGGAAGGGGTTGCCTGCATTCCCTGTCAAATTAGGGAAGCCTTCTTGGGAACGTGGAGCCACATCAGTGTTCAGGGCTGGAGACGGGCAGGTAGATCTTGCATGAACACTCAACAAGTCTTTGGGTCTGAGGGTTTCTCTGCTGTACCAGCAAACCTCCCCAGATTGCCATTAGCCCCCTCAGCCTGGTTGTGTTCTCCCCAGTCCCAGGAATGCACAGCTCAACCACCTTGGTCTTGCTGAGCCTTAGTTTGTTGTGAGGAACCCAGCAGAGATGAGGGCATTCAAACCAAGCAGCCAGTTTTCTATTTCAGGACAGATTATCTTGAAATATTTACTATAGAGGTGCTGATGGAATCAGCATGTTCATGTCAAAATGTCTGACTGACATGTTGGTTTTCAAATGGCCCTTTGCTCTTGAGATACTTAAAAGCTTTTCCAAACATATTCTTCTATCTCTGGGGACATAATCTGCATGTTGCATTTCTGGTCTGCTAAAGATTGTCTTTTTGCTTTTGGGTGAGAATATTTGAATGTCACAATTCCTTCTGCTTGCTAAGTGGGGCATTTACAGATTTTTATACCAGCATTTACAATTTCTTGTGGAAATCGCTAGTTGGATAAAGGTCTTCACTACAGAAATGATTTACATAATGCATCTCCTATTACCATCAATCCTCTTAAAAAAAAGAGAAAAGAAAAAGCCAAACCCTCAAATATTTTCCTCTATTGAAAACATCAAAAGCCTGTTTGTTCTAGCAGAGCCTCCTCATCCTCTTCTGCATCACTGAAGCTCAGGGCATGGTTTAGACCGCACGTGCTGAGTGTAACTGCCCCAAACTCAGAATTTCAGGAATACATGGCATCTGAAAGTTGCAAAATTATGTAGTTGAATCCCTTCCTCTCCACTTAGAGTTTTCACTATTTCACCACATTTTAGGGCTTACATTTGAAATTTTGCCTTTCCCTTTTTTTTAGACAGATTAACACTTTATAAATAAAGAGATGAGAATTATGAAAACTCTGGAGAAAGATGGGTTTTGTGGTGATAAATTATGCAGCAGCCCTGTCAGTGATGTGTGTTCATTAACAGTGTGATGCTACATGTATTTTATTTGATGCCAAACTGCAAGATGAGCCTTTCATTGCCTGTGCAGCTGATCCACACATCCTCATTAAGCAGCAGGATCCAAACTGTGCACGTGCCATAGCCTGGTGTGATCCCCGGGAGGGTCGGGGGCTGGACCACAGCTCCATCCTGGCAGTGCTGCTGCTGCTGCTGCCTTAGGGGTTGTTTCTGATTCCTGTGCCTCAGCTGGGCTCGGGTATGCTATCATGTACCTACATCTCCTTGCAATAACACAGCAATAAAACTGCAAGATGCCTACAATCTGTTTGTAATCTCCAGAATATCACCACCTGCATCCCGTGACTAAAGGATGTAAATACTTTCTTCTGTGCAGAGTGGCTGAAACTTTCCCCAGGCTCAACTGCCAAGTGAGCAGTTTTAGTTTTGCAGAGGTTGTAAAGCCTTTTTTTCCCCAACAATGTAGCTTTTGTCTTTTTTTTGTTTTGTTTTGAGGGGTTTTTTTGTTTGGTTTTTTATTGGTTGTTGTTTTTCTGTTATTGTTGTATATGTTTTGGTTTTGGTTCGGTTTGGTTTGGTTTGGTTTGGTTTGGTTTGGTTTGGTTTTCCCCCTTTTGCTCACTTCTCTTTCCAGGGAGTCTGTTGTTCAAAGCTCAGCCCAAGGATTTGCAGAGCCCTGGGGTACTCCAGGTTACAGCTAACCTGGAGGCTTTAGATGAGATGCTTTGCAGCAAAATTGTGAACAACATCTGACTTGTTCTGTATTACAGAGGGAGAGAGGCTGTTAAATTAGGTATGTGCTTTCCAGTCCACCCAGGTGTCTTTTCCAGCTGCAACACTCTCTTAATCTGAGGTAAGAAGCTGGTATGAGCTATGAATACATTTATTACTGAACAGTAGCAATGGGATATGTAGAATGTGCAGGCAATAAAAACATGGACACTTTCCAACTGCTGTTGGCAAAATGCTTGATTTGGTTGAGATTTATCATAACAAATCAACTCTGCTGGAGGTGGGCTTTCAAATACTCAGGTATGTGAGAAGGTGCACAAAGGTGTTTGTGGTGGAAGAGCAGCAGTCACAGCAGTGGGGCTGAAGCTGTGACAAACTCCAGCCGAGCTCATCCTTTCTGACACCTGCAAAGTGGCCATGTGCCTTGCCTTTGCAGTTCTAGAATTTGCTACAAATAATTTTATTGCAGTGCTGTCCAAAGGCCCACACCCCACTCAGAGCTGTGAGGAACTGAACATGCTGTTACACTGTAAAAAAAAATAAAAATAAAGTGCTCTTAGCCCAACTATGTGATGCATCTAATGAGTGTTTCAAGCCTGTCCAGGTTGTGCAAAGTATTCAACACTTTGCTCTCCTGCTTTTGACTACGATCTTTGCACAGCAATTGGTATTTTGGGGTGGTTGCAGCATCTGATTTATACCCAGGCAGCTTAATCCTCAAAGGGAATTAACACTTCAGTGGCAGCATCATTTAGGAATAGCACATTGCTTGCCTAGAAGATCATCTTTGCTGTAACTAATTAACCCAGCATGCTTAAGTGCCTTGTGCAATTGACGGTGGAGTTCCATTTACCTCCAGTTAGGTGGAGGGAGCCTGGTGAGCCCCCCCTGTAGAGAGGGAGAGCAGCTTCACTGTCAGCAGCATCACCCCAGGGCTGCGCCAGTGTTTGGTGACGGCAGAGCTGCCACAGGGAGTCTGGCAACTAAAATTATTTCCATTAAAAAGGTCTCCCATGGCTGAGTATTCAGAATACTTAATTAGCTGAAAGCCATGATATCTGTCAATCATGTGTTGCCTCAGATTTTGCGTTTAAAGGGCAGAGTTATTATCAAAGGCTTATTATTAAAGGAAATTACTGGTACGGTTGGCTCAGATCTCACTAAGAAACAAGATTATATATGGGTAATGTTACCATGGAAAGCCAAGCATTTTAATCATACTCCAGCATGTAGTAATAGAGTTTCAAAAGCCACGCTACCAGAAAACTTAACAAAACCCAGGTGCTAGACAGATACTTGAATATTAGTGAGCACTCAAGGGAACTTTTAAAGGATTGAATTCGTCTTGGGGCTTTGCTGCTGCAGCAGAGAGTCCTCACTTCTGTCTTGCATGTGTTTGACATGCATGTAAGTGGACGCACAGCGTTACAGAGCAATGGAGAATTAAATCCTAGGGGAAATAAACCACCAAACTACTGTATTTCCAAACATCAGGAATCTTGGGAATATGTATCCCACAGAGGCTGCTGTGTTAGCTGATGGTTCAGTTCACAGGTGCAGTAGGTTTTACTGGTTTGGTGCTCTTCTGGAAGAGCAGGACTCAAATGTGTACTCATAACGAGATTAGGAAGCCAAAGGGAAAGCCCTGGGATGTAAGAGAGCTGATTTGTTATGGGTACATTGAAGAAATAATAATAATAATAGAAGTAGTAGTAATAACAACAACAACAACAACAACAAAAACAATAATTCTATTCTGTCTGTTGCCATACACTTCCTGTGATCTCATAATGTTAGTAAGATCATAATGAAATTCTGGAAAATTTTGGTTTCAGTCATGAAACCAGAAGGGGATGCTTGGGTCTTCTCCAGAGTGTCACAGGACAGTGGCTCTCTGTGCTGCTGACTGATCATAGTTTCTTCTTATGCAAAGAGAAGTTATGAATATTTGGAGGCATACTCTCTTAGGCAGGATTTAGTGCCTGAACTGTGATTGGTGTCAGAAATTAGATAATACCATTCCTTACCCTTCTCCTGTCTGTGCATAAAGAACACATATTATCAAATACAGCAAAGAGGTGAGTTTGCTGCCAGCCAGGAGAACTTTTTGATTGTATTCCTGTGAAGGAAGCCTGATGTTTAGACCTTATGGATGTATGCTAGTGATTTCCATGGTGGAAAAATATACTAATCTTCTATTTGGGAAGACATTTTAGGTCCATTTGATTTGGATTAGTTTGTTTCCCGAGCTCTAATTTCTGAACCTCATGGATCTGGGAGACAAAATGACAGCTGTTGCAAATGGATCAGTGCAGAGGCTGATGTAAAGAAAATATGGACAAGTTCCTTTCAAAGAGTCAGTGTGGTCTGTGAAATTGGATTCACGGCTCAACAATGTGAGAGGATGCATGAAGAGGCCATGCCTAATCCCAAATGCTCTCCGAGTACGGGAACAGTCACTCACGGATTTCAGGCTTTGCGGTCAGACAGTTTCAGACTCACTGATGCTTATTAATGGTCCCACCCAGTCATCTTCTCATTCACTGTGGAGTAATCCCCTTTATGTTAGAGCATAACTCCTTATTTTCCTTGCTCTTTTTGCTCTCAGGTTTGGAGGGATGCCTTCATGCCTCACTGAACTGTCCTGCTCTCCCCCAGGACAGGACTGCTGCCTCCTTCATGGCATGTGCCTGTCTGGACCATACCATCACCCTCCCTCGTTTTCCTTGCCACTTCCCACCTCTGAGTTATTGAACTGTGGAATTATTGTTAGGCAAACTACGGGCCCCTCCCAGGTAAAAGCTTTCAAGCCCTTTGCACACTGTGAGTTTGTTGGTTAAACCAACAGGTACAGAAATGGCCTCATGTCCCATTTTGTGAGCAGTGAACTGCTGATGTTTAATAGGTAAATGAAGTAGGTAAGTTTTCTTTTTGACCCCTGAAGATGAGACTAAATTATATCTCATTACTTAATTGGACACATGTCCGGTTTTAGTGATTTATTATGCCTGAGACATGGCAGAGGAAAAGAAAATGTGTGACTGGGGAATACTCAAGATAAAAAAAGCAAAGAAAAAGGTTGTCCTTCTTGGACATAGCTTTTGAGTTTTAATTATCTAATATATATTTATGATGTTGTCTCAAGAAAATATTTTTTTTTACTAATTAGTTAATCCCTGTCTGGTGCTAATATAAAACTGTGTTTCAGGGTGGTTTGTTGTTGCACAGCTGAGGAGTAAGGCAATTAGTAGTAACATACACTATAGCTGAGTCTCCAAACTTACACAAAATGTTTAATGAGACAACTGGGATACATATGATTGGGAGCCAAATGTGTTGCAAGTTGCTTGCTGTTACTAAACTGAGAACACGTGGCTTGGAGCATCTCCCTTATAACTGCCCTGTTCCTCCCACTCGGCTGGGTTGAGCCTCCCAGGACAGCAGCTGTTGGAATTGGGGTGCTGTGGGCTGAGCTCCCTGCCCAGATGTTTTACAGAGCTGTTGAGTGCTTTCTCCTGCTGCCAGATCTCCAGCAAAGTGAACAGCTTTGTTGCAGGCACTAGACTGCAATGTCAATAATTGATTATTTCAAGTCCTACTGAGATCTTGGCAATCAAATTGCTGGCAGCCTGGAAAATCTCAGCAGTGAGGTAGAAGACCTTTTGTCTTGGAACCTTGTATTTTCTGAAGTTGTATGTTTAATTGATGTGGCTATTATTTCATCTGGAAGAAGGTGTGTTATCAAATAAACACACTTTAGTCAGGAATTCCTGTAACTCCAGTCTTAAAAAATGAAAATAAACATGGACTATGTGGATCTTTACTTACAGCCATCATTCATTGAGCTGAGCCCCAAACCCACAGTTGAAGGCTGTTTCTCTGCAGACCAGCTACCAGCCTGTGTGCAGGCTTTGGGTGGAGAAGAGCCAAGTTAGGCAGTGCTGTTGGGCACTGCTGGCTTGGGCTGGGCTTTAGGTGCAGCTTCTTCAAACCCGAGTTTCTTCTGGTGCTGGAGGGAAGTTATTCCCAAAGTGCTTGTGGTGGAGGGAAGAGCTGGGTCTCCATCTACTCATGGTAGTGATGCTTAATTCAGGTCCATCAGCCTCACAAGGGATGGGGACCATTTTTCCCACGGGCTATGGGATTTATAGTTCATCTAATGGTGTCTTGGATGTGAGTCCAGCTCTTTATCTCCTTGGTGATAGGACGAGGCTCAGGTGACTGGTAGGGTGGAGACCTATAGGTTTTTATTTTGTTTTGTGCAAATTGGACAGGACTCAGAGGCCCAGTGTGCTCCATCTGTGTCCCGTGCAGCTCATGAGCAGGTGCTGAGCAAAATGAAAACATCATTACTTTGGATGTCTCACTGACTCATATCTGTGAGGTCAGGATTAAGCCCTAGTTTCTGGCTGCTTGTCTCAAAAATGACTTAAAATTTTTCCATTCTGATTTCAAAGAGTCAACGAATGGTTTGGGTTGGAAGGGACCTTAAAGCTCATCTCATTCCAATCCCCTGCCATGGGCAGGGACACCTTTCACTAGACCAGGTTGCTCAAAGCCCCATCCAACCTGGCCTTGAACACTTCCAGGGATGAGGCATCCACAGCTTCTCTGGGCAATAATTTCTCTCTGGTATGTGACTTTCACAGTGGAGTAATCACTTTTAATTTTTATTATGGAGCTGCCGTTAAGAAACAAAGCTGTCCTTAACAGCCAGTGTGATGTTGCTGCCCAACTTGCACCATCTCCCCCAGCTGCCCTCCAGCAGCATTAGTTTAAAACTCAAACAACTCATTTTCTTCAAATAAATAACAGTCCAGAATGAACTCCCAGGGTGTCTGTCTGGAAAAATGGTTGTCTCCCTAGCAGTAAACGGCAGTGTAGTAAATTAGAAAGGCATTTCATAACTTCAAAATTGATAATTTTTTAAATAAATGTTAATATATTCAAAGGAAATTCTGTGATCCAACTGTGCCAGCCAATGCAAGCATTAAGGCTAAGAGTCAATCAAGACATAATTTTGTGATCATATAATTCAGAATGGCTATGTATTCTTTCTAACTCATTTTTTATTGCTGCGACTCTATTATGGATAGCTGTAAAATTCTGTTTATGCCTATTTGTTCCTTTTCTTGACCCTGATTTAAAATGTTGTTTTTTACAATTCATTTTAAGTTGACAACATGTCAAACTCTGCAGGCAATAAGTGTGTTAATAGGAATACACTCTTTAACCACAGGCTTTCCCAATGCATTACACATAAGTTGCTAATTGGACTTGGAGAAATTGCTAAAATATCTTATGAAAGTTGGGTCTGATCCACAGAAGCATTCCTCCGGATCTGTGTCAGTGCAATCAATTTCCTGACATCTGGTGCCTTTCCAGCTCCTTAAGCCCAGAATAGCCTCCACATAGTTTGGATTTACAGAGCGCAGAATTAAAAACTGGCTAAAAGTGACAGAAGTGATCCAGGTCACAGAAAGCACCAATTTAGTTTCCTAGCTTGGTTTCCTAAAGAAACAACACTTATGGTATCAGGCTCGCAGTGTCCATGCTTGTGTGGGGGTCTATCATTTCTTCTTGCCACTTTTGACCCTATTAACACATTTTAACTCTATTTTCTGATAATAGAGGCTTTGAAGTGATGATATTCCTGTAAATTTAGTGAAAACAAACAGCAGAGAAAATCCTTTTTAGAGATTTAGACTGGAAGGGCTAGAGCATTACCCCAAGTCCTTGCTGAGCAGTGGGGAATCAGTAGAGCAGAGGGATCCTCTGGCTGGGGTGCTGCAGGCGAGCAGAAATCTTCCCCAAAGCTCAGGCTTTTAAAGGCAAGCAGGACCTGCACTGGCTCTTGCAGAACTGCTTGTTTAGATCAATAGGAGAAGAGCTGGATTTTCCAAGTGAGTCACAAGCCCTGTTGTTTTTCTTAATTGCTATAAGATGTCTTTCATACTCTCTATTTTATCTTTGGATTTTTTGCCTTGGAGTCAATCCAGAAATAAAGCAATCAGAAGGCTTTGCTGTGTGCACATCTTAATATTACTGGTCTGATGTGCAAGGCTGTATTTCTTGCTGCTGTAGTGTGGTGGTACATCTAATTTTTTTCAGCAATCCATTTAAGCAGCCTCTTGCAGGGGCTGTGCCAGGCAGTACTTGCCTTCCTGTTCCTCTGTTGGGTTTATTGTTACTTATAATACACTCAGAAGGCTGCAGCTTGCTTTTATCTTGCCTTTTTACTGCCTTGCTTATTTTTGTCTTCATCCCACTGTTCTCTAAAGAGGTCTTTATGAAATAGTGTCTATCTGCTATGCACGTCTCTTTTATTAATAATTCATTAATCAATTAAACCAGAGGGGAAAGAAAAGGCACCAAAACCAACAGCTAAAAGTGATCACAGCTCAGGAACAACGCTGTGCATATTTTGCACCTCAGGCTGTGTCATTTGCTAGTGCTACCTGCAATACTCCTGCCAGAGAGCACTGGAGCTCTGTCTTTGTATATCTGCTTAAAAAACTCCAAAAAGTTCTCTCTTGCTACATGGAAATATGCTCCCTGGGAAATGAAGTGATATTGAGCAAAAATGGCACCATGTTTCAGGAGCTGGTGTTTGATTTTTACAGGAATGCAGACGTGTGTGTGTGCTTACCTGAGTCTGCTGGGCAAAGCAATTAGAGGTTCATCAAGAATTAAAATTCACCAGTGGCTGAACACTCATTTAGCTGAAGCTTCTGGTAATGAACTCAAAATTGTTTCTATGACGTGCAGGAATTAATGCCTAATTCTGAGCAAGCAGTTTGTTTTTAAGCCAATATCATTTACCAGTTACTTCTAAAACAAGTTGGAGAGAGAACAGACTTCCTTGGTCCAATTCACTCTGAAGAATCACAGAATGGCATGTGCTGGAAGGAACCTTAAGGATCATCCAGTTGCAACCCCTGCCATGGACAGGGACACCTTCCATAGACCAGGTTCCAACCCCTGTCCAACCCAGCCTTGAACACCTCTGGGGATGGGACATTCACAGTTTCTCAAGAAGCTCTACCCCATGACAGGGCAGGACCAGGGCAGTGGAACACCCAAAGGAAAGCAACAGGATGGCAGCTGGATGAGCGAGTGGGACCACTGCTTCTGTGCTCATATCTCATTACTCCCAAGTAAGTGCTGTCTAAGCACCAGTGCTGTCTCCAGTGCTCCTCTGGCAGCTTGTGCAGGGCAGTTTGATCATGCTTCTTCTCCCCAGCTTCAGTTGTGCACAACTCCTCCACCCTGGTGCTCACCACTGAATTGTTTGGCTATTTTACCATAACCAACTTTGCTCAACATGCCTCAAAGCTTCATGTGAAGATTCACCTTGACTTTTGTCCTCCAGACAGAAAACATTTGCTTGTTTTTCCTATAACCTTCAGCATGTTTCATGCCAATCCTGCAGTGTTAAGGCAGTTTAATGCTCCATTAATTATTTTGGAGGCGGTCTGGGAACTGCACGTGGTAACGACTGTGCTGCTCATTCAATGGGAAGGAAGTTCTCAGCACAATGTGTCTGGTCATCAAGGAGAGACTTTTCCCTCAAAGGAAAGTTAAAGCCTTTTCTTAGTCTGCTTCTGACCTGGAGTTTGCCCCCTCTAATCCTCCTTTCAGTAGGCACAAAGAAGCACATCATGAATTAACGGAACTTGAGCAACTCTCTGGAGGCACATGAATCCCCAAATACATAAGATGTTAAAAAAAATCCCATACTTCATCCAAGCTTCTGCCACTAAGTCACAGGAAGGGATAACATTGTGAGTTTGTAATTTATTTCCATATTCCTTAATCATATTTCAGTAGCTGTTCGGTTTATGACCTTTAAAACCACCTTAGATTTAGATTGATAAATGGGTAGCAAATAAATTTAGCAAAATAAGCAATTTCAGCCTATGGAAGGTCAGCAGAGGGCTGTGCAATCACGGCTTCCATTAATATGTTATATTTCAGTCAAAAGCTTTAAAATGCTGAAGGTTTTCAGAGGGAAAACCTATAGCTGTGATAAATGGGTTTCTTCTAATAGCTGAATGGGAAATGAAAATCAAAGTTAGGGGAAAACCGCTTTGTATCTGCAGCACAGATGAAGTTGGACAGTGGTTTTCCTCTGGCACAGGGGCAAGACAGTCGAGAGGACTCAGTAACAAGCAAATTACATTTCAGCTCAAAGACCATTTGAATAGTCTTGTAAATTAGTTAATTGACAGAGATTATTCATAATAGCTATTATTATTATTGATACAAGGCTTGAGCTGAGGAGAATGACACAGGACAGGTAAAATAAATAGGCATCTCTCTATTAGGAGAGAGAGAGGAGAGAGCTCAATGATGTCAGCTCTCCATTTCCCACTGGCAGCTCTTCCAGCAGCTTCAGTCAAAGGAGGCTGACTAGGCAGGGGACTGCACCTCTTTGAAGAGAAAAAGTTTGTTAAATTAACTGCTAGCTGCACATTAACTCAGCTGTATTCATAACCATGTGTAGGGCTCTCCTTTTTGCTGGGGTACAAAAAGTCAGATCAAAAGAGAAAGCAATGCAAAATCTTCTTACGGGAGTGAGATGATCTTTCCTTCATGGTTAAAGCTATGGAGCTACGGATGGAGCCCTGAGAAACTTGATCTAGTGGGTGGCATCCCTGTCCATGGCAGGCGGGTTGGAACTGGGTGATCCTTAAGGTCCCTTCCAATCCAAATCATTCTATGATTTTATGTGGTCTATATTCCGTATGATCTATATTCTCTGTGTTATATAGGATGCAATATGATCTGTCAAAAGCAGAATTGAGGGAGAATCATTAAAGGAGAGATCCACGAGGTACACACAAACCACACATTGAAAGGTGAGTTAGAACTTGTTTCTGCTTCTCACAAAAGAGTGTTTTCACAACAAGTGAAGTTAAAAATGCATTATAAAACCTCTTAGGGTGTTTTTAAAAAAATGAAATAAAGTCAGTTGTTGCTTCTAAGAGCTGTGGGTCAGAACAGCCTGGATAAAAATCTCTTGGATGGCTCCCACAAGGCAAAGTTGCCTTACAGTGATGTGACCTGGTCTAACGTAAGGTGTCCCAGCCCATGGCAGGGTGGGTGGAACTAGATAAGCTTTGAAGAGCCAGTTCAAACCATTCTGTGATTCAATGACTTGTGGGGCTGGGATTTGCACAGGGTAGGGAGTTGGGATGGCTCTGTCCCCCGTGTGAGAGGCTGCTGGGGCTGGCTGTGGTTTGCTTCTACAACATGAGTGGTTGGGTGGCCCCAGCCTGTTCTGCCCTGGGACTGACAGGAGAACGTCTTGCAGCCTCCAGCCCCAGGGAAGAGTAATCAGGGGTGTGCCATTGCCCTGTTCCTCTGGTCCCACAGGAGGCACAGCTCAGCTGCAGCCTTCTCCCAGCACCTAAAATTAAAATGCATGACCTCTGAGGGAAAGACTCATCTGTGGGATCAATGTGCACAGCAGCAATGTGGGGACAGGTTGGCAGGAGCAGAGTAGGGGCTGGCTTTGTGGGAAGCTGTGAGGGTTATGCTGGCAGAGGACCTGTTGTCTTTGGAGCGGGGAACTGGTTATTAATGCTTGAATTGCCAGTGATGTTTGTGTCTGATTTAGTATCACTTAAGTAAGTGATGTATGATTTCAATTAGGAAGCAAAGATGCTTACTGCATCTCCATGATATGTTTGGATGGAGAAAAGTGCTTTGCACAGTCTTTCTGTTTCGGGGGAGGTAAATGGAGCACGGGGTGTCTGTGGGTTGCTTGCTGCAAAGTTATTTCAATGTCGGCTGGGAAAGCAAACGGTGCCAAGTGCCAAAGTTGCTGCAAAGTCACTGGGGTGGGCTCAGGGCTCTGCCTGGCACCAGAGCCAGGCTGGTGAGTACCATCAGGGGATACTTTCTTTTGGATTTGGTGCTCTCTGCCAGTTGGAAGAAGAGCACGTCTGCTGGTGCTGTTGGCCCTGTGTTGCTGACACCCAGTCGATCTTTATGGGTTGTAAGATCCCGTGGTCTTGCAGAAAAATGAAAGGTTTATCCTTGTCACTAATATGAAGTTCATCAATGTCTGTATTTCACAGACTGCAGCAGTCTGAGGAGCCTCTGCATTTATTAATGTGCAAAAGCTTTGTCCTGAAATAAGGGGCCAAAGCAAAGCCAGTGCTGAGCAGGAGCAGGCAGTGAAAGGAGGGAAGGCAATATCAGAAGACTTTTAACCAAGACCAGCCCTGTAATGCTTGAGTCATTACCATCTGAAAGGGCTTTGTGTAGCAGGATACACACATATTTCTGCCTGGAATTAGCACATTGCACACAAAGAGAGCTATATTGATGTCTATCGAGGAGGAAACACTTCCTCCTCCTCCGGCTGCACTCTCTTGCACAGATCCTGCTCCAAGCCTCAAACTGAGATGTCAGTGCCACCATGTGCCACCCAGTGCCACCAGCACCTCAAAAACACCCGCAGACCCTGAGTCTGTGTTGCTGGTGTTTGCCTTCATCTCCTGTTGCGTGTTTTAGCAGGAAGCAGCTGGACATGATCTGTGGGTTGTGCAGCCCAGCAGCTGCAAGGGAAGGGAACGGCTTCGAACTAACAGAGGGCAGGGCTAGATTGTATATTAGGAGGAAGCTCTTCACTGTGACTGAAGGTGTTGACACAGGCTGCACAGAGGAGCTGTGGCTGCCCCATCCCTGGAAGTGTTCAAGGCCAGGTTGGACGGGGCTTGAAGCGACCTGGTCCAGTGGAAGGTGTCCCTGCCCATGGCAGGGGGTTGGAATGAGATGCTCTTTAAGGTCCCTTCCAACCCAAACCATTCTATGATTCTATGTTCCCATGATTCTGAGATCACTGACTGAGAACAGAGAGGGGTAAGAATCAGATTGTATTTAGGAATAAAATAAGTTTTAAAATTACAGGTGAGAAAATATACAGTGCCAAGAACAGCCAAAGCCAGAATCTGTGAAATGGTGTTTTCCACACTGCCCAGAATTCCTGCTTGGGTCAGCTGGAACCCTGCACTCTCCAGGTAGCTGGGCTTCAGCTGTAAAACATAGAGTACAGAGTGTGCATAGGTGTGGGTTTGGGTACCAGAGCTATGCTGGATTTGGTAGGAAAGTGAGATTTATTGGCTGACACATAGGTGTCCTCACACTCTCCATGTGAATGTTGCAGTAGCACTGTGGTTTTAAGCAGATGAACTGATAGCAGTACAATTATACGTATAAAACAAATGCCAATGGTGATTTAAAATGTTTTCAGAACTTGGTCGCTGCTATCTCTCCTGGTGGGAGATGTTCCCATGTTTCAGCCAAATGAACTTTCAGACTGCTGAGCTAAATGAGAGAGAGATAATTTTCCTTTAAAATAACATGGTGAAGTGCTTATAAACGAATGAGAGTTACCTTGTGCTGATTAGAGGAGTAGATGGGAAGCCTCTGTAAAGCAGTAAGAGAGATGACTTATTTGCTCAGTGTGATACATCACCAATTGTGGCAGTGCTGTTTTCCTACCAGATCCCATCTGATTTGGAGGCAGAGCAGATTTCCTAGAAGAGGCACATATCAACATTCCTGTGGTAGCTGGGACCTTGTCTTTCTCAGTGAAATCTTTTATGAGAGCTGGAGTAACTGGAGGTGCTGGGTAAAGCTGCTCTGCCGACTACTGGAGTGTTCTCTTGAAGGTCTTTTCCAACAATGATTCTACAATTCTGTGATCTTCTAAAAACCACCATCCTTCCTCTCCTGCCAATTCCTATTTTGTCTGTGACCATTCCCGCTTTACCTGCACAGTCCATCACTTTCCTGCATCACTCCAGCACGCTCACTCCGACTTCAGGAAGGGTTTCCGCCTTAATTAAATGTGTTTTAGTTACACTGTGCTGAATTTCAAAAGGCTTGAGAGCCCAGCCCCCTCCCAACAGCCAGGATCAGCACCTGAGCATGTTTTCTATCCTCAGCCAAGGGATCCTTCAGGTCTGGATTCCCACAAGCCACATTTTCAAGCTGAAGGTGAGGATGACAGCAAAACTCTTCAGATTCATGCACTGTTCATGCAGTCCTCTAGGCTCCAGTGAAGCCCTTATAAGATAATAAGAAATTAATGAAACATGGCAGTCTACAACTCCACTCCGGTTTTCATCCAGGGATCTCTGCATTTCACTAGTATTTATTAACTGAGTCTTGCGATAGTCCAGCGAGGTCTGAGATTCATTCTAGATCTGGGGGGCACTTGCTGTGCAGTGAGTCTGTGCCAGGGTGGGGATAAAACCTCAGCTCCTGTTTCCACCTGCTAATTGCTGTGCGAGGACACAGGCACCCTGTTTTGGAAGTTTTGGACTTCTCACCCCCGTTTCTCTCCTTAGGGTGCTATGGGTTTTGCTGACAGAGTTCCTAGCACCTCTGGGTGCCTCCAGCACTGTGGGAATGAAAGGAAAGCTTTGAATCCAGTATCTATGAGGGGGAAGCAATATTTAACAGTTGTGAGTAGACATTGGTACCATGGAAGGATAAAATGGGGGCTGAAATGGAGGACAAGGTCAAAAATCGTGCCCTATTTCTCAGCTCTCCTGGAGCAGATGGAGCTGAATTATCTTGGGACAGAAAGTTACGGATGAGAAAGGGCAGGAGATGAACCAGGAAAGTTTAGGCAATGACGGACCTGAATGAGAAGAGAACGGCAA
Organism: Lycocorax pyrrhopterus obiensis; assembly: GCA_014706295.1. NCBI lineage: Eukaryota > Metazoa > Chordata > Aves > Passeriformes > Paradisaeidae > Lycocorax > Lycocorax pyrrhopterus. Next base: position 17,555,139 of record JACSVZ010000018.1, read on the forward strand.
AAGCAGGAGCTGGAAGGTGACAAAAAACAGGGGCAGGAAAAAGACCTTTGAAGACTGACAAAAATAATGGTCTGGGAAAATGAGAGTCACCAGAAGGGATTAGAAAGCACCTGTAAGTGCCTGTGTGCCACTCTGTCTGCGGGGTGGTTGTGGCTGAGTCAGACCCTGAACACTTCCTATTTTTATGGAGGTGTAGGTGTTTTTCCAGCCCAGGTTAAGTGTGGTGGTGGCTCTGTCTGAGATCACCCAGCACCAGGACTGTACTGTCCCGCTTTGGTATTTGGAGCTGCAGCCAGGACAACGGTGACCCTATCGGTGCCTGTGCTGAGAAGCAGGTCCCTCACTGTCCTCCTGAAAAGACGTGCTAAAGAACATCCCTGCCATGACTGATGTGGCTGCATACCTGCAGCCTATTATGTGTAACAATGAATGGGAAGGAAAAGGTCCATGATATTTCAGGTTATTGAATCTGTCTGTGTAGCCCACAGATACGAGGCAGCCAACATTCTGTTTGCTTCAGAAATGAGAATAATCTAAACCCACAGGCTAATTCCCTTTCACAGAGATTTCATATGTTTTGTTGCCTTTTATTTTTTTTTTAAATAAATTGGACAATTAGACTGAAAAGGACTTTTTATTCTCTATGCTTCCTAAGTAATTTTGGAAGCAAGCTCCTTCTGTACTTGTATGAATTTAATTTAAAACTGTTTGTTTAGATCTGTGATATTAAGAAACTAAACATCTTTCACACATAGGTAGTAACATCCTTGCAGAGGCAAGGATGTTAAAAATTGCCTGAGTGACTCCATTCCAGGCTGTGTTGACTCTTTCATGGTGGTGGTGATCAGAAGCTGAAAGAGTCTCATCATAGGCAGGTGTTAGATAATCTACCTCTACCTCTCGATATCTGATCCTAACCCCTAACAGACAGGGAGTGTCTTAGTCCCAGAAACCCCAAAGTCTGATATTCTTTGTAATGTTTCCTCCTGTTTTTAATTATAAACCTCAGTCAGTTTTGTTGATTTTCTGCACCTTCGTCTAAAATTCTTGGAAAAAACGTCATCCCAGCAATTTGAACTAAGACTGGTGTAATTTCATTTCTCTGCCTACTAAAATTAGATTCCCTTTATATTATGTACAGTTGCTTAACATCATCCTGCTGCAATAAAAACAACACTTTTGCGGTTTTTCTGCAAAAATCAGTTGCTAACTTGTCGTGACAACCCCTCGCGCGACTGTGTGGAAGCACAGAGTGTTCCTCACGCGGTGTGTTCAAAGTCAGGAATGATTTACATCTGTGAAATGTCACTTCCCACCGAGGTTACTTGTATGAAAATCAGTGCTTATAACAGCTGCTCAAGTGGGTTGTTTGTGCACTGCATTTTTTGCAGTATCTCACCCTCTTCTGTTGGTTTCTGGGGGAGGCTAAGCCTCAGAGAATTTGAGGTCATATGGAGTTATTCCTCTTCCCTAGAGCAAGGTGAGTCCCCAAGATCAAAGCAAGTGGTGACAGTGACAGATACTGCCTGGCTGTACCTCTTCTTTAGTAGCTCCAGGGCTCTGGCATCAATACACATTGTTGTTTCTCAAAGATAGGGGAGAAAGAAAGACTTTCAAAGCACTGAATGGGATCCTGCAATGCAAAGCCTAAGGGATGATGTATACCTGAACTCTCGAGTTGCTGTAAAATTACTCTTTCAAAGGAGTGCAGCAAGTGAGGGAAAAAGGTGTTTGGCTTCAGTAAATGAAATAAGGTGTCTGACTGAAAACCAAGAGCTCCTGAGGGGTAGGACTAAGCAAAGCCTCTCCACCTTTGGGGTGTGTTCATCATTCAGCTCTGGAAAGCTATGACACTGAGATCTCATGGCTGAGACCACCCGTCTGAAGTGCTCATGGTGACCCAGGGCTAGTGGCCAGGGCTGGCCCCACTGTTCCCTGCTACAGAGTAGAGAGGGGCTCTTTGGGGCACACTTCCATGCAGATTTGAGTCTCCCAGTACTGTACATGTCCCCAAAGATGCAGAGGGGTATATCGCACCTGCCAATGTGCTCTGCCTCTTGCACCTCCATGTGCGAGAAAAGGATAATTTATTTAAATTTATGATGGCTAACGGGCTTATCTAACTACAGTTAAAATAACTTGATGAATTACTTGTGTGATATTTGGAATCATGACTGTGAGAACAAATTAGCTGACTGAAAACTAGAGACTCATATTGCTCATTAATTATGCATAGAGGGAGGCTGGTGCTGGGTGAGCAGGTGGGCTGGCTCCGAGCATACAGATGGGGTGTTTCCATGCTAGAAACGTTCTCCCTGTGCAGAGTTTGTGTGGAAAAGTCACAGGTCTGAGTGGTCAGCTGTGATTGCAGAATCAGGAGTCTGTGTTTCATTGATCAAGTGTTCTGTTCCTGGTGCTCAGAGTACTGGAGAGCTCAGCGGGAGGAGCTGAGGACCATGTCCCAGGAAAATGCATGTCCATCCCATGGGCAATTCGATAAGCTGAGGACCATGAAGAGCAGGGGGACTGAGAAGCTGGAGGAGCATGTCCCACGCAAGTGTATGGCCATCCCACAGAGAACTTCTGCTTTTAAAATGTCTCCAAAAACACGTGACTGTTTCCAGCTTCATTTGTGCAAGTAATCTGAGCAAGGACCTTTTGATTCTAGAGCTTCCTTTTAAAGATTAAGTGGTACCCTGGGCCACTTGTATTTAGCAGAGTGATGCTTTCCTTCTGTTAGGTCTTGTTTAAAAGGTCAGATAAAATGGTGGATGTGTAAAGAAAGCCCTCTCATCCCCTGGATGTCATTTAATAGTCATTGCTCTGCATGGAACTCAGTTCTTGCAGCACAAAAGAACTGGAAAATATTTAAGGACTCAGGATTGCATTAGCCCTGAGGATTTGCAGATGGTTTGGTGTGCCATCAGATAAGGATGATATAATACAAACAGGGCACGACTTGGATAATTGGGGGCTATAAGTGAAGTGACATGATTGCTTGATTAAGATAATAGTTGAAGCATGTGGAGAAGGAAATTATAATTTATATATTGCTGATTGTCAGGTTTATTTTAAGGACATAATTTGAAGATTGTCAAAATCAGAGAGGTCCCGAGCAAAAGAAAGTCACTGAAAGAAAAAAGAAATTTCTACTGAAAAATAAGTGTCTGAGACCAACAAGAGATGGGCAGCAAAAGTTGGAGAAGCCAAAGGCAGGAGCTCCTATTCTTAGAAAAGAACAGAACCAGGAGCCAACACCTATTGTGGTCAGGAAGGGCACTGGATGTGTCTACCTCCTCCTTCAGGGGTGGGTGCTGCTTCAGCTCAGCTGGATGCAGGGAAGTTCCTGTCCTCGCTCGTCCAGCTACCCACACCCCCGTGCTGGGGACACCAGCGCGTGGTCTGAGCCAGGCCAGCCAGCCCCTGTGCATGGCCAAAGCCCCCTGCACAGTGCCACCATCTTCAGCTGTGGGCAGGTATTGGAAAAATGGATCGCTGAACCTGGGGGAAATGGTGGTGTTTTCAGACTGGGCCGACGCATCCTGAGCGAGTGTATCTGCAACCAGCCTTTGGTGTCTGGGTGAGGATTTGGTGATGGGGAATGTGGTGATGGTGGAATGCTGCTGGATGATGGGAGACTGGGAATGGGACCAGCATGGTGGCCGTGGTGCTGGCATGGCCCACAGACATCTGCAGTGACATTTAGGCCTCCCTGTGTCCTCAGTGTCACGGCCATGTGAGGACTTTCTTCAAGGCAGCCAGTTTTCTGCCTGCATTGCTGATTTGTTCATCTGCAGTGTCTTTAATATGATTAATGTAGAGGGGTTTGCAAACTGATCAAGACAGACTGGGTCTGCCTGTAATTGCAGTTAAATTACAGTGATGTTCAATTTCAAGCATACCTTTGATATGGTAATAGAAAAAGCTAATTTAGCATATTGCATAGCCTCTGGGTAAAGTGGAGGTGATACTGAATATTGATCAGATCCATACACAGGTAGCAGTATTGGGGAATAGTGATAGATATTTCTGTAGAGTCTGAGTAGATTTATGTTGTTGTCCTTCCGCAAGCTTGTACCTTAACTCCTAATACCTTTAACTGAAGCTGTTGGAGGCAGGCTTTCAGCTTGCTTCCATTGTGTTCCCATTATGAATCAAAAGTTTATTTGCCTTTCCAGCTGATTTGTGGGAAATAATGACATGGCATATGAGCTCCCACCTAGCACAGACACCATCAAAATGCCACGGTGAGTGAAACTACCCATGTGTTATGACCTTGATGCACAATTTAAATAGATGATTTTTCAAGCCAAATAAAACCTTTCACATTAGGCAGTAGATGAGCCACCCGTATATGCTACAAATATTGCTCCCCCCTCTCCTAATTAATAATACAAAATAGTGGTGGAATAGATTTATGCTTGTCAGCAGAGCAGTTAACTGTCATGCTGCTGATGAGTCAATGGCTTGTTGTATCATAAGTGCCATAATACCCAGATCTGGGCTGGGCACTAAGCTGTGATATGGCAATTTAGTTTCACACATCATTTAGTTATGCTTTTATTTCAGATTAATCTCTGTTTTTTTCCCTTTTTATTTCAGTTCTAATTCAATAGGCTCAAAAGTGACCCAGGTCACAGTGTGAGAACTTGCTGCCACAGGCTGAACTTCAGCTGGGACTGTCCCTGCAGGTTTTGGAGAAGAGGATGCCCATCAGAACCAGGGAAACAATCAGCTCATAGGAGCACCAGCACCTGGTGATATCTAAGAACCAAACTTGGAGGTCACAGGGATCCTAAAAGCAATAGAGGAATGCCACCATAGGTAACTGAGGTTGCATTTGCCTTTCCACAGCAGCATCCAGTTCAAGAATTCAAATGGATTGCAAAAGTAAGAGGTGTCCTGTTCCCAGCCATGTATTCTTTAGAGGAAGGGTAATGTGAGGGCTCTTAGGCTGCACTACTGGAGGGCTATTGCTGCTCCACATGGGATTTAAAGTGGGATTTAAGATGCATTTAGGGAGTGCAGGAAGGGTCTGGGTCAGAACTTGGAGAACCTGAGCCTGAAAAGCAGAGTAAGAGCTCTCGCGCACTTGGGAGAGTGGAGGGATCTCTGTCCTACAGCTCTTCTGTGTATTTTAACCCTCCTGGTGATACAGTGGAGAATTCACAATGAGTCTTTATTTCTGCTGCCCTAAATCTCTTTTTTTTAAAAAAAAAAGTCCATCTGAATCTTCTTTGTGCTTGTGACCTACACAAAGGAAAAATTACAGTCCATCTGGAGCAAGGGCTGGAAATTTATTGAAAAATGCAACAAATCTTTTAGAACTAATAGCAGAGTGTTCAGATGGAGGGGGATGATGGAAAAACTAGTACTGAAAGAGGAGATATTGTGTGTTTAGAGGTAGCTGCTAACACTGCAATACATATTCTGCTCCTCTGAAATATTAATGACTTATTCTATGTACCATGGCAGCAGATGGTACCAGAAATGGTTCTGACCATTTCTTTATCTTGCTGCTGGAGCAAACAACCTGTTTGAGGCAGCTGTCCTGCATGCCATACTCAGCTCTCACAGAGAGACCTTCAGTCTCAGCAGCAACAAGGAGATTTTAATTTTTTTTCCCAGAGCATACTCCTGTCTGGCAGTGTCAGCTCAGGAGTATGGAGCCTCCAGGAAAGGAGACAGGTGAGCAGCTGAAAGAGGGTAGACTTAAACTGGATATTAGGAAGAAATTCTTCCCTGTAAGGGCGGTGAGGCCCTGGCACAGGTTGCCCAAGGAAGTTGTGGCTGCCCCATCCCTGGAAGTGTTCAAGGCCAGGCTGGATGGGGCTTGGAGCAGCCTGGGATAGTGGAAGGTGTCCTGCCCTTGGTGGAGGAGGGGTGGGACAGGCTGGTCTTCCCTTGTACTCAGCACTGGTGAGGCCGCACCTTGAGTGTGTGTCCAGTTCTGGGCCCCTCAGTTCAGGAAGGACGTGGAGATGCTCGAGCGCATCCAGAGGAGGGCAACAAGGCTGGTGAGGGGCTTGGAACACAAGCCCTATGAGGAACGGCTGAGGGAGCTGGGGTTGTTTAGCCTGGAGAAAAGGAGACTCAGAGGTGACCTTATCACTCTCTACAACTTCCTGAAAGGTGCTTGTAGTCAGGTGGGGGTTGGTCTCTTTCTCCAGGCAACCACTGACAAAAGGAGAGGACAGAGTCTTAAGCTGTGCCAAGGGAAATATGGGTTGACTATTAGGAAAAAGTTTTTTACAGAAAGAGTGATAAAGTACTGGAATTGTCTGCCCAAGGAGGTAGTGGAATCACCATCCCTGGATGTGTTTAAAAAGAGATTGGATGTGGCACTCGGTGCCATGGTTTAGTTGAGGTTAGGGCATGGGTTGGACTCGATGATCTTGAAGGTCTCTTCCAACCTGGTGATTCTGTGATTCTCTGATTAAGGTTCCTTCCAACTCAAATAATTCTATGATTCTATGAGTGTCCTTGTTCATTGAGGGGAGAACTGAGGTGCTGCAAAAAGCATGTAGGTGTCTGAAAGTATCCTCAAATTGGTAAGGCAAGGCAGATCCTGCTTTAAGTATCAGGTTGTCCTTCCCTTGGGCACTGTGCCAACATTGTCATGTACCCAATACACCTTATGCTGAGTCTGTTCTACCTGAGCTCAGGGAAACTGAGCTTGACGTGCCTGTGGCCAGTTAGGTCTGGTTTATATTCCCACTACCCATCACATATTCTTTGTTCATATACACAAAATAATAAGGCTGAAAGACGAAAATGGGTATGCTGATAGAGAATATATAAAAAGAGCAGATGATGGTAAGTAACGACCATTAAACTATGTAATAAATCCTTGGTGATAGTGCAAAATTTTGCATCTGCTCACAAGGTAGAATTATTTCATTGCTTGCAGGCCTCGTACATGGAGATATGTCAGTGCATCAGCATCTTCAGGGACACATCCATAATAAAGATAATACTAATTTTCATAGCAATGTTTTTTCCTGACAGGCAAAGGTAATTAAGTGGTTAAAGAAGAACTCAGTTTGCTACCTAATGTGAAAAATAACTCATGCATTTTATGTCTTCTACTCTTCCAGCTTCCACCAGTGTCAGGCCACATTGGTTTTGCATTTACGGTAACAACCTTTCAGAAGATAGGAGACAGAGCATGCTAAGTGTGGGGTTTCTAATCACTTTTCTTTTGTGTCTGATACCTTGGCTATCCACAGACCTTAAATGTGATCTGATCATGGCTCTGAACTAAACAGATTTAATGGTGAAATAAAAGAATATATCCAAAATGAGGTGGAACTAACAACTGAAAATAATAAGGAAATTAAATGTCAGTAATTGAAAAGGTTTCTAATGTCTTAGATCCAGTACAATAACTCTCCTTTATGATCTATCCAGCCTCGACACCAGTTATTTGCTTTTGGAAAGTTTTGTAAAGGTATATAGATTGATTATAAGTGCTGTATTTTCTACACTTACTCTACCTAGACTAATTGAAAAGCTGTTGCAGAAAGGAAATTGGGTTGGTGTTAGAAGTTTGTGATTGTGCTCTGATCTTCAGGAAGCTGTGGAAAATCTCCAGAAAATTAATTGTTTAGACTTGAAAGCGCTCCATTAAGCTGAGGTAATGGGCAGATTCAGCATTCCTCAACAGTGATCTCGGGTTTCTTCAAAATCTTACTACACTAATCATTATTTCTGCACCATTCAGTCCCGTATTTTCTAAGTTCACATAGCATAAATTGCCAAATTACCTCTGCAGTTGACAAGGCATCATGGCAGAGGCAGGTACATTTTAAATTATAGTAAGTTTTGCACTTACTGGTTTAAAAGAAAACACTGTCCCAGGACAGCCACCCCCAGCACTAGATGGGTTGTTAAAAATCCCCTTAAGAATAAACACACGTGTTGAATCTTAATTTTCAGTGTTGTTCATGTTTGTGTATAAAAAGGAAGCTTGTTTTTGGGCTAGATCCCTGTGAAATCCATCCCTTTGAGGACCACACCCCTCCTCTGCTGCAGGAGCAGTCCCTGTGCTGTCAGACCCTCTCAGCTCTGCATCACTGGTGACATGTCATCACAGAAGCATCACAGAATGGTTTGGGTTCAAAGGCACCTTAAAGATCATCCCATCCAGTTCCACTTCTCTGCCAAGGGCAGGGACACCTTCCACTAGACCAGGTTGCTCAGAGCTCCATCCAACCTGGCCTTCCAGGGATGGGGCATCCACAGCTTCTCTGGGTAACCCGTGCCAGGGTCTCACAGCGAAGAATTTATTTCTAATACCCAATCTAACCCTGGCCTCTGTCAGTGTGAAGCCATTGTCCCTTGTCCTCCAGACCTTTGTGCAAAGTCCCTCTCCAGCTTTCTTGGAACCTGTTTGGGCACTGAAAGGAGCTCTCAGGTCTCTCTGGAGCCTTCTCTTCTCCAGGCTGAACAACTCCAGCTCTCTCAGACTGTTTCGTGGTTTCATATCCCTTCTGACCTGCAGTGCCTTCCAAGTGCAGAAAATTATTTTCTTTCCTTTTTATGCTTTTCCTTTTAACGGTGTACTAGTGGCACAGAAGCCCTAGAAATAAAAGCTTTCCACAAAAAGGCTGCAACAAAATACTTGATACCCGGGAGGGATAAATGAGACCTTGAAATTACAGCCTGCAATATATGGCTCAGTCCTGCTCACTGGTACTAAAGGCATTAATTTCTGAATACTGTCTGCTTTGGTAAGTAATTTTTGTGAAATGCCTGGAGAAGCTGTTGCATTTCCCCATATATTATAATGAAGTATGGCAGGTTTTAGAGAGATGAAGGACTTTGCAAAGGTGCAGCAGCCTGACACCAGGATTCATTTTGAGCATGAGCTGGTTCCTATTTTATCTAAGCCTGATTCCGTCATCCTTGGAAAGGAGGGTGCTTGCTTTTGATGGTGAATCTTGCTATAAGTACTTATTTGGCATGCCAGTGAATAAGAAAAGCTATCATGATTTGACATGTGAAATGTGAAGTCTCAATTACTTTTATGCTGTTTTTCCTTATGTAGATCGGGAGTGAAAAATACATTTTAATTAAAAAGTGAAAGATGATATCCAGATCTCAGCATGCCTTGTGGAGAATAATCTGAATTTTGGAGTGCTTCCTAAGTCTTGGAGCAGAGCTTATGCTGCACTTCACAGGCACGGGCAGCAGCTGTGGCTGATAATGCTAACTGATTTATTTGGCCATTATCTGACAGTTTCTTTACTCACTTTAAGAGGAAAAGAGGCTGCAGAGACATCCTGCATATTCAGATAGCTGTTATTGTAACCATCCTTTCTTTATTTTATATTTTGATTCCTTTTCCCTTACAGGCCTATTTTTTTAATGCAAATGAGAGTTATGAGAGTGTGTTTTCTACCTTCCTTCATCACCTCCTGCCCAAGCCCTTTTGAATCCCTTGATCAGCCTCACTTGAATTTGATCACAAGATGAAGGCTCAGAGATATTAAAGCTCTGAAAGTGCTGCACCAATAAAGCAATGAAGGAAAATCTGGCTCAGGTAAAATCAGGGTGAATTTGGTTATTATGCATTTTTGCTGATGTGTAGGTTATTAGCTGGCATCTAAGAGCGGCTGGCTGCAGCAAATGCAGCAAACCAAAACAAAACCAAAAGCCACTGAAAATGCAAGGGCATTTCTGAACATGTTGTACGCTGAGGTCGTGTTGGGAGAGTGGTTGTCCCTGTATTAAGGAGCTGAGCCTCTATCCTCCATGTCACTAGAAACTGGCATTAGATTATTTTGCTGACCAGAAATATAAGCAAATTAGCTCTGTTGCTTAAATGAATGCCTAAGTTAGAATAAAAAGGATAAATCTTGAACTGTTGGGCATAAACATCTCCTAATGCATTTTGAAGAACTATGTCTGAAAATGGAGTGTGTTTTCCTTGCCTGTGTTTCTTTGTGGTCATTAAAGGCATCTCACTCTTGATAAACAGTAACACATTTCTTGAATCACTCTGTTTAGGATAAAGACCTTGGCTCCTACTCCATTAGGGTAAGTGGACTCAAAATAAAGCTTTTTATGGAGCTCCCTCTAATTTCCAGATGTAGTGCACCACTTCAGCAATAGAACAGGGCCTTTTTTTTAAATAGATAATTCTATTTACTCAACACTTTGCTAAGCTAAGGCTGTTGAAAGTAAACCATCTTTAATATCCACCCCATAATGATGCTTGTACTTTCCTTTGAAAGCTCCAGCTGCTTGGGGCTGAGATCACCACATACTGACAGATACTTCAGCTGGTGCTTCCTCAAAGCAGCCTTGCTAACTGAGCCTAAATTTAGTTCATGTCTTGTTGAATAACATTAGAACTGTAAGATCCCATGCTATGAGATTGGCAATCACTATGCTTGGTTGTGTGTGGTTTAAGCAGTGCTCTGTGTATTTAAAATCAACAGCTTGAAAAGGAACCAAAATCAGGTGTGACAAAAATATAGATGGTTAATTTGCAGTATTTTAATAGAAAAATTTAAAAACTCTATTATCTACATGTCTTGCTCTCTTAAAAAAAGTAAACCAGAAAACGAAAAACTTAAAAAATGCAACTTCTATTAAATTAGAAAGTGCTGCAGACTTTTCTGTGCTTTGCTCCAGAAAGAGCACAGAGGAAGTTTATGGCATAACGACACAAAATCTTAGTGACTTTAGCACTGCAGTAGGTGGGAAGCTCAGGAGCAAGAAGAGGGAATGGGATCCCCTTCCCAGCCCCTCTGCATCCCTTAGCAGAAGGTTGTGTTGGGATATCAGCACCCTTCCCACAGCAGTGCCAGGGTTTACCCTCTCCCTGCCAGTGCTGGAATTGGTGGGAGATGCGGTACATGTGGTTGAAGACTTCTGCTCCCATCCCCTGCTGAGGGACCTTATCCCCATCTCCAGGCATGTGGGAATGGACAGGACTCACAGAGATCTGGGGGCATTGGTTTAAGCTTTTCCATAGGGACTGTTATGCAGATTTGGTGTGTGTAGAACATGCTTTTAGTTGGGTTAAGGGGTCCATGAGTGAATAAACAGGGTCTTCCTACATTAGCCTTCTTGACACTTGAAGTCAGGATAGAGCTCATAACAACTGTTTATTTAATATTTAATTTATGTCACCAATCATCTTTACTTGCAAGGAACTGATTATATTTAAGCCCTGAGAAGCCAATGCGTATTTTATTACCAATTCCATTAAGGCCAGCATTTTATTCCTTGCCATCTAAATCTCCGTGTTTGAGTAGGAGAGCTCATTACTTTAAATATGAGAGAAATGGGTGAACCTTCCCAATCACACCGTCTATTATTACAGTTAGTACTGGGGTAGCTGCAATGCTAGAAGGACTCTTCAAATAAACAGTCATTAGATATGACAGTGATAATGGAATGTGCACTGTGAAATTATCTAATTACTGACACTTCGAGTCTGTATCAACAATTTGTTTTGAAATAGAATATAATTAAATTATTTTGCTCCAAGTACATCCCGAAGAGCAATAAACTTTCAGACTTTCACAACAAAGAGCGAACAAAAGGTGCCATGTAAGGATGATTTTGAACATTTAGAGGATAATATTCTTGCAGAAAATGTTTGTCATGGCTACCATTCTTGGACCTGTTTGCCAGGCTCTATTAAAATCTGTTGATGGTTATGGAAATGAAAAGGATGTTCCCAAAGGAAAAGGAGAAGATGAGAATAGGAACAGATGCTATTGCACCCCAGAATGCTTTACTGTTGGTTATGGAAGGTATCCAGAGTCTGATTTGAACAGTAATTGCTTTGTTTGGTCACAGCTTTGAAAAGTAATGTAGCAACATGAACAGATGCATCTAATCTGTTGTTTGGAGTAAGAACGATTACAGATGCTTTTCAGGGTGGAAGGGCGTCACTGCAATTTGTTGATACAGATTGTGAAACAGAAATACAAGTTGGGGTGCGAGTAATAATCAGAGTTAACTGGTGTCCTGGTCTTGGCTGGGATGGAAGTAATTTTCCTCCAGCTGAAACCAGGACAGCTGGACACTTGGAAAGAGGTTTGATCCCAGTCCGTTAGTTTTCCACAAACCTGAGTGTATGAACACCGCAGGGGGCAGGCTGTATTTCGCAGAGGTGGAAGCCCTGGTAGGAGCGTGCCTGTGCTGCTGGCGATGGAGAGCAGAGGGAAGGCAGGACCCAAAGGAGGGATGCGGCTGGGAACCCCTCCCTTGCTTGGCATCGCTTGTGCCGTGGGTGCTGCTGGTCTGCTCGTGGGACACCCAGATACAAGGTGCTGCGATGTTTTAGGTCTCCTGGCTCACGGGAAAGCATGGAATGAGCTTTGCTATGAGTCCCCAGCAGGGAGATAGACTCCCGAGATATTTCAAGGGAGGCCTTTCCTGTCCCTAGCACATGTACTCTTGTCAAGAGTAAGAGTAAAATTCAGAAGTGAAAAGATGTCAAAGGAAAGAAAAAATCTGTTCCAGGTTACACTGCTCATAGCTTGCTACAGCTCCTCCCTGCTTATGTTTCTAACAAGAAATCTAGGTTGCATGCATTTTAAAGAAAATACTGCTTTTCATCTAGTAGCAAAAAAACCTTGGGAGTAACATTCTCCTCTCATCATTTTTTGGAATTAATTAAAAGACATATAACCCAGCAGCATAAAACAGCCAAGAATGTCATCTCTCAAGTATCACAGCCTTTAATAAAAGTCAGTGGCACCGTTTGTGACCATCTGACGTTTACGGCTGCTGCCTCTGAAGTTCATTGTGTTTCAGCAGCCACCTTGGCTCGTCTCCATTCTTGCTTTAACCTCAATGACTTTGGCATAGTTATTCCAGTGCTGAACGTCACCCATTTTGTCTTCCACAGAATATGAGGTCTGCTGCTTGCTTATCAAATATGAAACTGTGTACAACTGGGCAACCTCATGCTAATGGAATCAATACAGCGAAAGAGATCTCACAACCTCACTGCACTTTTTACAATTTACTTTGTTCGTCACCCATTAATTCTTATATTGATTTTGCTATAAAACCCAAACTGCATTCCTATCGCAGCCCAAGAAAAAAGCACATTGATTATATTGGAACAAGGTATGTTGTAAAAATGAAATGCCTAAAACATTTAAATGTAGTAAGCTCTGCTAAAGTCCATAAATCACATTGTTTAATGTTGTGAATGAGTGGTGCTGCCTTAAACAAGGGAAAAATACGGCACCATAAACCAATTTTGACACAAAATAACAGTCTCTGTTTCTCTGTACCTGTCATTCTAGAAAAGCTATCAATAATGGTTATGGTTGTTTGCAGGTGTGGGGGGGAAACATTCTCACTATCCCCTTTAGAAAGTTCCTTCAAAGTCACTTTGTAAAATTGACAACAGCGGTGTTCTACCTGGCTATAAATAAAGCCTGATTATTACCATGTCCTGTTTACTTTTATCATTCACTCATCAAAAACTTTTTGATGGATCATTACTAATGATTGTTTCAGGAGCCAAAGTCAGGCCATGCGCTTGACTGTTATAGATGGGGAGGGACTGCAGCTGCTTCCTACCAACCTCATTGACTTCACCATCTGCTGAGGATCATGGTCAGCATTCCACCAGCTTAGAGGGAAGATGGTTCAAAGGGAATTCAACTTTCTGCACCACTTTTAACCCTAAGTAGAGAAAACCACTGCTGAGGTATAATTCTGCACTGTGAGGGTATCATGGCAGCGAGGAGTGAAAAAGGAGAATTTCATGGTGATTACAAAATAGGTGCTTTTTATCACCGAAGTTACGACTGAGGAAATCTATTCTAGTTGAGATTCCCATAGCGTTTCAAGCCTTAGTCATGATCCAGGACTTCACTAAGCACAGTACAACATCAGGAAAGTCATCTTGGAGAGCCTGCAGTCAACAAGACAAGTGACAACAGCCAGTCAGGGATGGATTTGAGTCCAGCAGGAAACAAAGGAAGGATGGGGGTAAGAAGGATTGGGACTGCTGTCAGCAGCTTAAAAACCCAAGCTGTTTCCAAGGCTTTCAGGATCTATGGAAATAGATTGAATAGGAAGGAAAAAAAGAGAGGAAGGCAGGAAGAAAGAAAAAAGGAATGTGATCAAGATGGATATTGTGCATTTGTTTAACATTTAAGCTGGTCAGAGAGGGGGCCTTGGCTTCCTGCTCAGTGTTGTGTCTGTGTGTGGCACTACTGCATCATCCCTTGTGCCAGGTTTTCTTGAATGAGCTTGGGAAGGGGGAGAACAGGGATTAACATATCTCAGGTCAGAGATCATAAAGCAGGAATGGAACTATTTGCTGCCTTAACCTTGGATGGGTGCTTCTGTTTAGTTCTTGTTTCATCTTGTTTGATACATTTACCTTTTCGATTCATTTTTTCTCATGTGTTTTTCTCATCTGTGAACCACAGCAGCTGCTGTAGAATCTGGGACAGCTCTGCCAAACTTTATCTATCAGCTAAAGCCTCCCTGCTTCCAGCTACATCACTCTAAACCACAGAAAAACTCAAGTGACTGTAAAGAGGCTGCTCTACACTTTGTCTAGCGAGAGGAGAGTTTGTTCAGTTCCTCCAGAAAGAAGAAGTGAATTTGTTTTAAAGGATGTGAAAATTCATTAAAGCTGCTGAGACTCTTCCCACAGATGGGCTGTCCCATGACCAGGCTGGTAAAAGTGAAGCTGGTTGACAACCCTCGGAACAGGCTGTAGCACTGGACAAGCACTGGGGGAAGCCAGATCATCTGGAAGATGTGCTGGGTACAGATCCTGTTTTGCAGGGAGGGAATATTATCTGTAGGAAGCTGGCAGATGTGAGGCTGACTTTCCTGCTCAGCAGGAAGTTTGCAGCTGAAAAATTCCAGTTAATTCCTGGGTGCTTCATTATTTGAATTCATTAGCACCAGTTTTCCCTGTGTTGCTGTCAATCTTTAATCGTTTAAAGATATAACAGGTCTTTCTGATGGGAAGTGGCTCTTGTCCCTGTTGGTCAACCCTGTTTTTTCCAGTTCTTTGGGAGATTGCACCACTGGCAGAGCACACTAGTTCTGTCCTTCTCCACAGCTTTGCAGGAGAGCAGGACTTCTTCCTCGCCCACTTTCACCCTCCCTTTTCCTCCCAGTCATGGGGGCAGGGGGAGTAAACAGAGTAAGTCGGATGTTGAAACGCCTATGAAATGGTTTCCTCTTCCTGCACGAGGGAACTCTGTGAGGGCTATGCTTATCTGAAATGTCACTCCAAGGATTTTCTAAGTTAATGATTAAGTAAATTATCTCAGGTCTCTCATCCAGAAAGGCTCTGTTTTTCCAGGTTTAAACTCTTTAATTTTTTATTGCAAGGATCAGTCCTGTAAGATCCTCAGAAGTTTAGTAGGGACATTTTGTCCTGATCATAGCTCCTTTGGTGGGTGGCCGCAGAGCTCCCCTGGCCTCTGTGAGTGGCGGGGGGTGCTGGTCCCTACTGAAACAGTTGTAGAAACACAGAAAAGCTGAGAAACTGGAGAGGAAAATAACAAAGAAAATAGCCTCATTTATTTTTTTATGAGTGTTAAGCCTATCTAGCTGTCATGCTTCGCCTGCAGGCAGCATGTCTGGGAGGGCAGGTTGCTGTGACAGATGGACAGGAGCTGCTCAGAGAAGTGGCTTTAGATGGGCAATTCACTGCAAGTTGGTGGAGCTTTTAAAGTCACAAGTGTAAGTAATTAGAGGCAATCCTCTTGCAAACACTGGGAAGCTGAAAGCCTAGACCCAGCTTTTATAAGGCTCTGCTCAAAACCCAGCTGTCGCCACTCCACGTGACTGTTTCTTTACCGATACCATCGGTGTGTGCTTGGGATGTGGAACAGCCACCAAGCCAGCAA
Source organism: Lycocorax pyrrhopterus obiensis (assembly GCA_014706295.1). Taxonomy (NCBI): domain Eukaryota; kingdom Metazoa; phylum Chordata; class Aves; order Passeriformes; family Paradisaeidae; genus Lycocorax; species Lycocorax pyrrhopterus. The sequence goes on from JACSVZ010000018.1 coordinate 17,571,002, forward strand.
ATACAGTTTATGGGGTTCTCTGCAGGAAAAAGCAGGGCCTTCCTCTGCGGCCAACAAGCAGAGTTACAAGGGGCAAGTTCAAACAAGCTTTCCTTTTCTCTTTTGTGGAGCTTTTCTAATGAGCAGCTCCTGCTGCCGTCTTCCCTTCTAACTCCTCTGCAGCACCTGCAGGAGGTTAATGATCGAGCCAGGCAGATCTGGGGCTCAGCTCACACATTAGGAGTCACTAAGTGCTTTCTTCTGTCAAAACTAAGGTGTATTTACAATCTTGCCTTTTATTTATCTAATGAGGATAATTATCCACTGTCAGAACAATATGATCCACTGGTGCTAAGGCATCACTTCTAGAGATGCAGAAGATGTTTTCCTGCTGGTGGCTGAAGTGTCCCTGCAGAGCAGCATGGTGGGGAACTGGCCTGGGGAAGCAAAAGCCAAGCTCAAAGCCTGCAGAACAATGGTCCAGATCTGAATAAGTCGAAAGATTTTCCCTTGTTCTGAGTTGAGTGTGTCTCTCCCAAAGTGAAAACTGAAGTTGCTGTGGTGCAATGCCAGGAGCCAGGGGTGAAAGAAAAGGTGTGCGGAGGGGGAACCTGGACCTATGTGGTTTGTAGGTTTCTCTGGTGCAGGATTCTTTTTGGCTTGGTTTACTCTTTTCTAAATTTTCGTAGGTCAGTGTCATGGCTGTGGTGTTAGTTAAGCAGTTGCTTAAACTTAACAGATGCTGTGGAGAGGATGTAGCCCAACTTCTGATGTGCTTGAGACACCTGGTTACCCAATAGGTCTTGTTTTTGCTCCAGGCAGTTTCTCTTTTAAGCAAGTTGTTAATTTTAAGTGCTAGTCTGTGATGGCCCAGTCTCCACTTCTAAGAAGGTGCTGTGCCCTCAACTTGAAGTGCTTTGTCTCTGTACTTACTTGAATTGCTGCTTTCTTCCTCAAACATAGGTAATTGCTATTGCTGCAAAATGCTTTCTTGGATGATTATCAGTTGACTTGTATTAATATTTACAATCACTTTTTTGTTAGTAATTTCTTTTGCTACAACAGGAAATGAAATGTAAATTAACAACTGTAAAGATAAAAACATAATGAAATAGGACATGAACTCCAGAGAAATAATGAGTAAAGTGGCTTGAAGGCACAAAAAGATGTTCTTCAAGAATAAACATAGAGATAAATAATAAGATAAATAATTTTGAGGCATTAAACCAACAAACAGAAAGAAATACCAAGTGTGGGATAAATTGTTTCATGTCAAAGTTATAATTGCATTCTTTTTTATTAATAAAAAGATGAAGTTTCTCCCTAAAATTAACCAACTGTGTAATCGCTACATGGTAGATTTTTTCCTACCTTACAAATCAGCACATCAATATGTCTCTCTGTTTGTTTACCTTTACTATCCTTATCTGGCTACTTAACAAATACATTGGTTTAGTGAACTGAAACTGTTGTTTGGTTTTTTTGGTTGTTTTTTTTAATAGTATTTGCCTCCAGTACTTTCTGTTTTCTAAGGAAGAAATCTGTATCTGAAGCTGCTGGGTGCTTTTATGAGGTGTTTAGAACTTGTCCAAGCTGACAGGTATTAGTCCCTGCTTCAGCAAAGCTCCCAAGCCCCAATATCTGTTTTACTTCATGAGACTCAGTTTGGTGGCTGGCTTTACAGGAGTACGTAATTTCTTTTTTTTTTAACCAAGGGCTAGAGGCAAAAATCTGTGCAAAGCTGTTGCTGGCTGCTCTTTGGGGAAAACCCCTCTTTGATTAGATAGCTGTGTTGGTGCATCTGAACCCAGAGCTGACCCTGAGTTAATTTGTGTTGCTGGAAAGGTTGGCTGTGTTTTGACTTTGGTTTAAGTGGTCTTGGATCTCGTGAAATCACAAGGTATATCTGATTCAGTGAATCTTTAATATTCTTGCCCGTTCTGCTTAGTATGTTATAGCTTTGGCACAGTGCAAACATCTACATGTACACCTCAAGTCTTTAGGTATGAGCCTAAAATACTTTCCTATAAAATTGAGGAAGAGGTTCCCAAGGCATTGATCACAGAGGGGTTAATCCTTTAGTTTATTAATATTGTCAGGGCTGGGCTTCTCCCTTCTGCTCATGGTTAACCACATATAGAGGAGATGGAGAGGGGCCTTCAGGGAGTTGCCCTCCCTGATTTGATAAGGTTAGGATAGCACTTGTTGCCAGTAGGATACAAACCTGTTTGTAATCTCAGGCCAGTTGGGTTACACAGCTATAGTCTGAGATGTTTCTTGTCTTGGCCATCTTCCATCACTACATGGGGTTTTTTTGGTTGCTGTGGAGTGTGTTTTTTGTGGGGGTTTTTTTGGTTGTTTTTGGTTTTTGTTTGGGTTTTTGTTTGTTTTTTGTTTGGTTTTTCATTTGTTTGTGGTTTTGTGTGTGTGCGCTTTTGTTTTTTGGGGTTTTTTTGGTGATTCTCTCCCCCATCCCACTGGGGAGGGGAAGAGTGAGCGAGTGGCTGTGTGGTGTTGGCCTGCCTGTTATCTAGCAGGTTTTGGTGGCCTCAAGGATGCAGCTTGATTGGTCAGTTAGTGCTTTCCAACTTGGTAGCATCTCAGGATGTCTGAGCAATTAGACTAAGCATAAAATTAATATCTTGTATACTGTTTCCTGTAGAAGATGTTCTATCCTAGTAAATATATCTGGAGGAAAAAAAATCCTCTCAACATTGATAAACATTCTCCTCCACTTTTCCATAACCTTGGTGGCAAGTTACACGCATATTTCATCTGCTGAATGCAGACTTGGCTTTAGAAAGTGTATATTTTAGCTTTCCATAAATAAAACTAATGGATATAATTTTCATTTTTGCTAGAGACCACTTGTATCTAGTTGGATAGATCTTCAGCTAGTGCTTATTCTTGCAGCAGCACTGCAGCCAGTGGAGCCTGGATGCCTCACACCTACCCATGGTTGTTCTCGGGTGTTTCATGGCTCTATCAAGTAAATGCAAATTTACACCCAATCATTGCACAGGGCCTGAGCTGGAATGAGAAACAAGCCTAATTAAGTTTTGTAACTGAAATCATTATTAAGGTCTTGCTCATTTTCACTATAAAAATATTCCAGCTGAAAGGATTATATTTACAAGTGCTATTTATAATTAAGCATTTCACTTGATTCACCCACAAACAGAATGTAAACCATGTTTTGCTCTGCTAAAAGGCGAGGAAAAGGGAAAGTGTCTCTGAGTAATTTATATTACATTTTGTGGTTAGCAAAAACACAGGTTTATGCAAATAGGGATTTGTTGAGGTCTGTGTATTTTACTTGTGAAGGTACTTCATTTCAATGGGCTCCATTGGGCAGAGGAGTAGGGAAAAGATGGACTTGCTCGTCCCCTGCAGTGCAGCTGAGCAGCTGCTGGGCTCTGTGAACAGGGTGGGATGGTGAATGCATCTCCCCATCAGTGGCTGTTAGAGCCAGCCTGGCTCACAGCAGGTGTTGGTAGTGGGAAAGGTATTCATTGCACTCTGTCTGGAGATCCAACTTCATCTTGAAGTTCTCTTCCAACCGCAATGATTCCATGCAGGCTACAGTGTTATGGGTGGCTTGAGCTGCTGGAAGATGCTGCAGCTGACAGATGGGATGTTTCTGACCCACCCTTGGCTGCACCAAGTATTTTCTCTTGGAGAAAGGCAGGGGATCCCATCCAAAAATGTTCCTAAAGAATTGTAAAAAATGAAACAAAAGGAAATGTTTTCAAGATCCATGAGCCTGAGCCTTCCCATGGGCACGTGGTCAGTAAAACTGACACAGCAGAGGAGTGTAGCTTCATTCAATGATTTAATTTATACATAAACTATAAAAGCATATTGTGTTCAGCTTAAATCACCTGCCTTTTTAGCTCAATTTTTACTATACTCAAGGTATTTATCCTTTGGTTATTCCAGGTACTTGAGAACTGAGTCTTCAATTTACATTTGAAAAGGAAATATTTTCATTACTGTGCTGATTAGGAGCTCTAGCTAAGGGTTAGCCTCTGCTTGTGTTAGATACTGTACAATCATAGCTCAAAAAGATGATACCTGCCTTAAATGCCTCATAATCCAATAGGAAGACAAAGAAAATATATGTATCTAATTACAAGGGAAGGGTCTGATGAGCAGAGGCCCAGGAAGGCAATAACCAAGTGGCAGCTTGCATGGGGCTGTCATTAAACCCTTCCCTGCGGGGAGGGGGACGTGAGTTGTGCTGCCAGTTCTGCCTGAACAGATCTCCAAAATTAAGAAAATTTAAAATTAAAGGCCATCTGCCGGTAGATTAGGTAAATAAAAATACACCGTAATTGGATTTGGTGCTCATTTCAGCCTTCTGGGTTATAAATGATATGGAAAAGGTCACATTCCTTCAGGCTGTCTGAAGTGGAGTGAATATATTGTCTCATCTTTTCATGACCCCTAGGTTAAAACGTAATATCAATTTCACTGTTGTCTTTTTTAGCTGTGGAAAATCTCACTTGTGATGCTGTGAGCAGCACAGCATTGTCGGTGCTGCCTGGACCCCTGCCAGAGGATTGCGTGTTTGTATCTCTGCCGACCGTGTTTGGAAACAAGTAGATTTTTAAATGACAGGACAAATCAGTTGGGCTGGAAGCTTCCAGCTCAAGTAATTACAGTTCTGTAATTTCCTGTTTCAAATTTGGTGTTGCAGACACCAGCCTCCAGGTGTTAGGGGAATAGTGGGAGCTAAGGTAGCACAGCCGGATCCTGACTGGAGAGGTCGTGTGGCACCTCCGCAGTGGGGTGAGCAGGAGGGGAGGGGAAGGATGGGAAAATGGGAGGGGAAACAGTGGGAGGACTTCCCAGGCAGGAGGGGCATCAGGCTGAGCAATCAGAGGATGTGATGCAAGAAAACCATAGCTGTGATTAGTGTTATTTTGACTGTCCTTCAATTAGTTGTTGCCCAGAGAAGCTGTGTCCCATCCCTGGAAGTGTTTGTTCAAGGCCGGGTTGGACAGGCCTTGAGCAACCTGGATAGTGGAAGGCGTCCCTGCCTGTGGTAAGGGGATGGAATGAGACGAGTTTTAAGATCCCCTCCAACCCAAACCACTTTGTGATTCTGTGATAACTGGGAGGCCCTGAAGAGACATATGATGTGAAGCAGAGATGAGGAATGTAATGAACTATTTTCAAATGTGAAAGTCCCCATCTGGAATATTTGTACCTACTTGTCAGTGACACCAGAAGGATATCTGGATTGAGAAAACACAAGTTGGTGGAACACAACTGATGTTTAAATCATATGCACTCAGTTTAAAGCAAGAATTAAATTTGGAAACTGAAATAACTGTTTTTAGACAGAGATCAGGAGCCAAAACAGAGTCCAAAGGAAGAGAAAGATGTTGCATAACTGTATCTACAAAATTCCCTCAAATGAAAATGTGACTATGTGGAGAGCATTGAGGATGGACTTTCAGTTCTTTCAGTAATTTCTTTAGAGCTTTTCTGTAGAAGTATTTATTTTCAGTTTGAAATAATAAAGCACTAAAATAAATTATTCTTTAAAAATGTAATTACAGAAATTAGGGTTTCAGTATGAAACTATGCAGGTTTTAGAACTTTCAAGTTGATTTATCACAGGTAGGTGGTCTTTTTCACCTCCTCTTGCTGGTGGGAGACACATGCTGACTTGAACGTGGGGTTTTTGGGTGCCCAAGGTACTTAGCTTCAGCCAGCACAAACATGTCTCTGGGCTGGGTAAAGCAAAGCCAAGGATTTCCTGGAGCACTGAAACAAATCCATGTGCATTCAGTCTGTGTTCAAGGAAACAAAGCCCACGAAGATAAATAGGGCTAATCCCACGGCAGCCTGCAAACAAACACTGCTGTTCAAACCTGACACAGATAACACAAACAGTCCAGGGAAAGCATTTTGGAGAGCATCAAATCACATGACAAAGCCAATATATTGCTCTGTGACTTCCAATTAGAGACTTGCTGCTGTATAATTAAGTTTCTGACGACACTGTATTTAAAGTCATGTCAGTCCTTTCATTTATAAATACTTCTCTGCAGGTGCTTGAGCTTCCAGCTGGAATCTGTTTTTCTAGTATCTAATCCTAGAAGTGGTGGTTTTTTTCCCTTCATTTCAATTTTGAGTGGAAAAAAAAAATCCCTCTGAACAGCTAAGGTACACAGGAGGGAAAAGATGTGAGTATTCTCAGTATGTTTTAGTTCTGCTATAGGTCCCAGCTGCAGATATGTATATTTTATTATCAGCATAATATGTGTGTCCCCATGGTTGCACATTTCTGTAAATCAGGAGTAATCAGACCTGGAACCTGTGCTCTCTGATGTATTTTATACTTCACAAAAGTTGCAAAGGACATTAGCTCACCTACTTTTTCCCTTTCTTCTATTTATACTCCTTTCCTGAGAGGATTCATGCGTGCAGATCAAAATATCCTTGTTTTTCCTGCACTCTTTGAGGGTTCCCAAAGTGATCCCACTGTTTGGGGTGAGAGAGGGCCCGGGGGTGTTTGGTGCTGAGGCAGCCCCTCTCCCGTGGGTGCAGGCAGACTGTGCTGCTCGGATGGATTTATTTGCGTGGTTCCAGTCAGGATGTGCTGGGCTGAATCAGGGCTGGTGTGTGCCTGGCTGTCCCTCGGTGTGACAAAGACACTGACCGCTGCTAAATCTCCTCATGTCTCAGCACACGAAGCAGGGAGTGGAGGGGACTGGTGAGCAGCCCCCTACAGACACCAGTTCACTCCCTCATCTTCTGGTGTGCACAGAGCTGAGAAGATCCCAACCTGAGCTGGCTGCCAGCCACAATGACTATCCATGGGCTTGCACCTCAACTTTTGTGATAATAAATAAATAAAAGCAGATTTAAAAAATTGTAATAGAGAGAATTCTATTTCATCACCTTTGGACCCTGCTTTACTCTGAACCCCGAAGCAGATACAGCAAACCGAAATTTTCATCCCCGTCATACAGGAGTGAGGGATGCTGCCTGGAGCAGGGATGAGTGTGGCCAGGGCTGTTCCCCTCTGCCAGCCTGGGCTGAGGACAAGCTCTCATCTGGGCTGTCTCCTCCTGGGCAAACAGAGCTCACAGCGTGGTGAGAGGTGTTAATGCCAGGGGCTGCTTTTCTGCAGGGGTCACACCCCCCAAACCAGCCCAGCCTCTGCTCTCATCAGGCTCCCAGGCTCAGCACCGGCTTTGCCAGGCACGGGAGTTCCTGGCATGGCATGTGGACAGGGCGAGGGACGACCCTGTCCATCCTCCACCTTGTCCTGAGCTCTCACTGCCCGTGTGTTGCGTTGCCAGGTACAGTTCAGCAGCTGCAGCTGTCCCTGGGAGTTCTGCGGGGCTCCAGCCTGCCCCCCACTCTAGCTCCTGCTAGCTGTCAGCTCTGCAGCCCAGCGATTAGCAAAGGAGGCGAGAAGGGTCTCCCCATGAGGGTTTCAGAGGATCCTTAATGGTCACATCCTGACCCGGAGACCCCCAGAGGCAGAGAGACCCCCAGGCCCGAGTGCAGGGGGGTTTTGTCAGATCGCAGGGGCGGCACACGGCCGGAGCTGGGATACAGGAACCAATAGGGAGAACCCGAGGGAGCGGCCAGGGCGAGGGGCAGGGGAAAGTGGGGGGGCAATGTGTGATCAGAAAAGCAATGGGTAAACTGAACTCCACACCCATGGCAGGGGAAACAGTTAAAGGAGTTGATTTTCTTCTTAATAGCTTAAAAAAGCACTCAAGCTGTTGGTCATTACAGTGCATTTACAGCCAGATGAGGGTGTCTGCATGTCCTTTAGATTACTGGTTTTTCTGTGTTGAGATTGCGTGGAGCCCTGAAGGACGGGGCATCTGCACAGTCCCCTGGAGTGAGAAGGGCTGCCAGCCCCTTTCTGCCAGAGGGGTGGTGGATACAGGCCCTCCTTCATTCCGAGTGACGTTTTCTCCATCAAATCCAACAGACATGAACGATGAAACCCACAGAGCTGCAGAAGCATGTATGTGCCCTTCCTGAGGACTGAACCATTTGATTCTGTGTGGAATTTCTGAATGGACAGCTGAACTCCTGAGTCCATTAAGCAAGGCAATTTACTGGGTTCTCAAGCTTTGCCCATGGAAACGCATTAACACAGTTTTCCATTTGGCTTGTCGAAAAGCCATTATTCTATATACAAAAAGGGGAAGAAGAGTAATATTTTTTTCGAAGTTTGTTGTGTTGAGTGGTGAAACCTTTGACAATATTGAAGGGAAGTGGAGAGGAATGCCGTATTCCTGTGTTAGGGGTGCTCTCACCAGCCCATATCTATCCAGGTAGCATTTGCTGCTGCCATTGAAATCTGCATTTTAGTGTTTTAGACATGATCTAGGAAATGAAGAATGAAGGTGATCCTTGGAGAAGACCAGGGGAGATGTATCTTGGCATACCTGACTGCTCCTGAAATCACCAAAATGAGGAGAAATGGTAAATTGTCCCTGGTGCCATCTCTGATAATTTGGCACCTCCAAAGAGATCTTTAGGATGACTGATCACTTGCAATAAAATCAGTTGTGTTTTGGGGTGTTGGTTTTGTTTGGGTTTTTTTATCTTCTTGGTATGCTGGCTTCCACTCCCCACTTCCCTCCCCACCCCTGAACAAGCATTTATCTCCTCTAGGTGTGAGAGCAGGGATGTATTTGAGGGTAACAGATATTATGAAAAGAGGGTTTTGTCTGGGCTTGGGAGTACTTTGTCTCCCTGAGTCTTTGTTTCCCCTCCATAAGCTGAGCAGCTGCTCGTGACATCCAGTTTCTTGCTCATGGCTTTGGCGCTCAGCGGGTTCTGTGGACAAAGCACAGGTACTGGATAGCTCTAGGGATGTAATTTGTTTCCTGCAAGTATTGGCTAGTGACTTTTTCATTCTAATTTTGAAGAGAAGTGGAATTTATCAGTAGTTAATGCACTTTGTCTTGGACAGGCAGCCCATGTAATCGTGCTGTTCGATTTAACGCATTAACAGCATTTTACTTTCTGTCAGGGCGATGCTGCTGAAGGCAGGGGCAGTTGTGGAAGGGGATACCAAAGTAAACAGGACACATTATTCAAGTAGATGAGTAATTTTAGCCTTACTTTGCTCCTTTATGTTTCCAGCAGAAAACACTTTCAGCACATCAATACTGGGACTTAGCAGCAAATCTTGCTCATCTGCCAAGCTAGCTAAGGAAACACTGTATTATCTCAGGCCCCGTGAGAAATTCACTTGAAAATGACAAAATGATCAGGACCTTTTTTCTTTTAGTGGTGACAGTATCTCCAGGGAGATCTACCTGAGGTCAGTGTTGTATAAAAATCACTAAGTTGGGCATTAAAGTATCTCTTTATACTGAGTTAATTGCTGCTTATCTCTGAATTCCTTATGCTGGCCTCTATTTTGTGTTTTTTCTTATTAGTTACTAACATGTAACTATCAGTAAGGGGGATATGTAGGTTTGAGTAACTGTGTTCTGACTTACGAAGATGCTTCCCAGCTCCCTTTGACAGGAGTTCACATCTTGCAGGTAGAAAGTCCTTATTTCTGTTGACTTCAATGGTAATTTTTTTATCAGTTTGCCGCTTTTTCAGTCAGACTGCAATAATCTGTCTAGCTGATTTTGCTTTACTTAATAGTCTCTAGAAAATTGCTCTACCTGGCAGGTGCTGCTGAAGCCTTATGGGTTCATAAAAGGGTGGTTTTGTAGCCTTCTTATAGAAATGTGTTTTAAATACGAATTTCAGCTAAAGTAGCTTTCTGTTGCATTTTTTGCCTATGGCACAGCATCCAGCCTTGGTGGTTCATTTTGTTTTTATGTACTAATTGCTATCTGCTGGCTGAAATCTTGGCAGTTTGTTTGAACAAGATTACGTGCACAAGTGTAGGAAAGAGAGTACAGATAGGCCATCCCTGCAAAAAGAGGTGCATTTGCAGGAGAAACTCACTTCAAGCCTATTTAGAGGTCTGACAGTTGAAAGATGACATATTTGTACACACACAGGGAGAAATGGCCTTTAGAAAGTAGTGGGCACTCTTTACCATTACTGCTTCTGTCAATACAAGTGGAAAAAAAAAGCTTTAAAGATAGTTCCACTGCACACAGGTAACTGCAGCTCAGTGCCAGGAGGCAGACTTGTACCCAAATGCTTGAAAATGCTTAAGGAAAAGTTAGACAGGAAAGAAAATTGGAAAACAGCAGTAAAATTAACTCCAGAAGATTCAGAGATGTTAATGTGAAAGAAGAATCATAGGAGGATTTGGGAAGGGACTTTGAAGACCACCTAGTTCAAACCTCCCTGCCACAGACAAAGACACCAAAAAGCATAGAAACAAGCTCATTAATTTGAACCAGAACACTGATGAGGAAAATGCCCAGACCAGGTATTTCATTGTGACTGTGAACAGTCAGAATGTGCCAGCATATGTGTGCTCACACTTCTCTGAGTGATCCTCAGGCTCATAGAGATAATTTGAGAAGAGGTACTTGGGTGCATGGTTTTCCTTGTTCTTTCCTTCTTTCTTTCATGTTTTCTCAACTCTCAAAAAAACCAAACAACTTTTAGAAAGGTGGAAATTGAAGGTTCTTCCTGTTCTTGCCCTGTGGTGCTCTCTCAGAACAGCCAACGTGGTTCTTCAGGCTTAATCTGGACCTCAGTAGACCTTCAAACCTGGTGGGATTGTCCATTTTTACCCATCAGTGAAGGGGTAGAAATGATGCAGGATAGACAGCCGTTGCTGCTAAGTTATGTCACCACACAGAAACTTCATTGGTGTCCCTCTTCAGAGCTGTCTGAATTTCCCCCAGCTTTCTGGTGAGATTTAGGGTTCACGTGCCTTTCCCAAGGCACACAATTCATCATGGGCTTAATGGTGCTTTCAGGCTTGCAATGCAAGGTGAGGCTTGCAGGATCACTGTCTCTGGAGGTCACAGTCTGAAGGTCAGGCAAGCACCTCTCTGTAACGTGCTTTATAGAAAGCAGAATGTTATTTCCTAGATTATCTTGTACAACTTAACACCAGGCTGCAGTTTGTCCATCGCTGAACCACTGCAGCATGTGATAACCAACGTGATGTGAAGGCTCTGCAATTCCTGCTGATGATTCACAGCAGATCATTTGATATTTAGGGCTCTGTTCATTAATAAGTTATGCTCCATTTACCTTGTTTTGTGTGGAATTTATGAGTCAAAAGTGCAGAGTGCACCAAAAATGATCCATTCATCAAATTCCTCTTCTCTCTGTGTAATTGGCTAACCCATCACTGCAGCCCCCAGGGGAACATTGTACAAAAGGTGTGTCCCGCATGAGAGAGCAAAGTGGCCTTAGGAGGGAAAACAAGAATTTGGCTTTTGTTTGAGTCTGCAGGTTGCCCCATTTGGTGTCTTTGTGCTGTGTGGGCAGGAAACTTCCCAAACCAATTTGTTTTCTTGTTTGCTGTGCACAGCCCAGGCATTACGACAGCAAAGAAGGTGTCCTGCTCATCCATAGGTCCCACGGAGTGCCACCATTGCGAGAGTTGAGAGGGAATGGAGGGAGGAAAAGGCTGTTCTGATAACGTAGCTCCATCTGCAGTTTCTGCCTGCAGGTTAGCATAAACCAGGTCCGTGACACAGAAAAAGGGGGAATTTGTCGAGTGACAGAAAATCTCTGAGAAGACAGAAGCCACGGCACGAGCCAGCCGTGGGAGCGCATGGGGTTGCTGAGGGGGGGTATCTAAAATCAGAAGAAATTCCCTTTGCATGTAAAAAACAGGAAAATGTCTGCAGACCACAGCGTCTCTAGTTGGCATCTAAACAATAGCATTCTTTCTTTTTTTTAATGTTCTTTTCAGTTAAGAACATAAATACTTACATGTTGGCACAATTACTTAGGCATTGACATAAGCTAGAGAAGCAGTTTAAGAGCTATGAAGACGAAGAATAACCATTGCATATATCCTTTTGATTTCCCATCACCTGATGGGCAAAGCCCTAAGCAGAAGACAAAGAAATAATAATTAGAAAGTACTGCTTTACAGGATGAATTGTGAAAATGTCTCCAGTGCTGTCGGCAGTGTAGTGTGAAGATACAACAGCTTTAAATGACCTGTCTAGCTGGTAAAGCAGGGAGACTAATGTAGATTAATTCACCGTTTTTAGCACTTAGTACCTTGTTTAAAGCTGCTGTTGGTATCTACAGCCTCCCACAATGTCCTGCAACCCTGCCAGACTCCCTTCTTTCCCTGGGTTGCTTGGTGAATAATCATTCACCATTGCGGGCATCTGGCACATGGTCTTGGCTGACTTTGGGAGAATGGAGGGTGAGGAAAGTGGGATTTAGAAATGAATAATAAAACTTGATTTCATGTGATACGAAAACTTAATTTCATATGCAAATTGCTAAATTCTGCATTGTTGGGGAGCTGATTTTCACTCTTTTGCAGAGAGTGAAAATGTATTGGATTTCCAAATGTCTTGAATATAAAATCAGAATATTTTATAACAGACCAGAGGTTTTGGTTTATGGTAAAAGGAACAGTTGAAGCAAGCAGTTAGGATTCACCTACAAGCAACAACTCATGAGAAAACCTCTGTTAAAAAAATATCTGGCCCAACACTGCTTGCTGCCTGCTGCAAGCTGGATGAGCTGGTGCTTCACCAGGCAGCACCAGAGAGAGGGGACACAACCCTGGAAGACCCTGGTCATGGTTCCTGGCTTTCTCTGTTGGATAGACCTATCATTCCACACAATTAAAAACATTTTAAAATGTCTTTAAGCTTTGAAGCTGAGTCAGGAGAGGCTAGAAATGCTCTTGGGGCTCCCAAAGCCTGTGTTTGGTTTCCACAGAGCCCAAGAGGTTTCTTATTCTGCAGTCGGGGTGCATTGGTCGGTGGCTTGGACAGAAGGTGGTGAAGATGGCCATTACCTCGGACAAGTCCTGGCTGTTGTGTTGAATTTGGGTGAACTCGTGTGCTTTGTATGACAGAAAGGCAAACTGATGTTGGCTGGAGCTCTGGCTTCCCCACACTCCTGTGAGTGGAGAGCAGGCAAGGCAAGCAGGCAGATTGGGGAGGGGAAATCCAGCCTTCCTGGCATGTAGGCAAAACTGAGGTATGATTTATTATGCACTTCAGCTCTGTGCACAAAGAATGCTTTTTTGGTATCAAGCCAGCTGAGGATGTGCTCAGCCTCCTCCAAGAAGGGAGGTTCCAGGATGAACCTCTCCGGAGCAGCTACAGGACTGCTGAGCTCAGGTCTCAGTGCACCTTCCTGCAACAGGGCTTGTGTTTGTAGGTGCCAAGCTTGGAAAGAACAAATCTTAGCTTGTAAAATAGAGGAAAACTCCTGATGGAAGCCTAAAAGAAGAAAAAACAATCTCCATAATTTGTCTTAATTGCTGTAGTTAAAGAGAAAAAAAAAATCTTTGTGTATGAGTGGGTGCAAGAAGAAAATATTTGGATGTGTTTTGGATGTCATGAGTATTAGAGCTTGTATAAATGTAATTTTTGTTGGGAATCAAGTCTAACAGCAATGTAATTTATATGAAATATATAGCCAGAGACTGTGTCTCGGTTCCGCTGAAGTTAATGGTAAAACTCCAGTGTCCTCAGCAGGGACAGGATTTGATGCCTGGAGAAATGTTTTATTATTAAAAGTTTATTAACACTTCATGTGGAAGGGCTATCTTCCTGTGCCCTGTCTGTGTAGGTGTAAGAGGTGAAGAACTAAACTGTAGAAATAATGCGCCAAACCTTCCTTCTAGCCTGAAATTCTCCACACAGTATTGTATTAAAGGACTGTATTGAAAACGTTTGGCAAACAGATTAAAATACAGTTCTTTTAGACAAAGAGTCCTCGGAGCAGGGTATAGAGAAGAGCTGTAATGGATTTTTGTCCCCTTGAATTTTGCAGTATAATAACTCCTACTGAATTACAAGAGGCAACCTGCAGAAACAATGAGCAATTTTTTTTACTTGTTAATTTTCCATCTTTTGTCATTGTTCCTGTGGGATTGGCTCTTCACACATCTGATGACTCTTTCCCTTCTCTTGCTTCTGTCTGCCTTGGATTAATCTCACTCTATTTTTTTGTATTATTGTATTTTGAAATATCTCACACTTTCTCAAAAGAAATTTTTGGGCCCTACAAACACACTATATGGCTGTCTCATACCAGAAGTGCCACATGTCATTTTCTTTTCATCCACGTGTACTTCAATAGCATTTTTATGATCTTACTGTCCTACCAAAGCTCTACTGCCGTTATTGGTATTGCTCTGTGACATCAGTTTTGGAGATTGTTAATCTTATAATTAATTCCCACCATAATCTCCATTAAATGTGCAGACACATTAGCTGGGTGCTCCTGTCAATGGGAAAGGGATGGTCTCTATTGTGACTGAAAGTGCATCACCTGCACGTGGAGCTGTCGGCTGCTTTCCTAACCTTGGATAAAGGGAAACTGCATGGAAAGGGAAACTCTTGGCACAAGCAGAAATGCTCTGGTTTGCTCGGTTTCAGACTGGTTTTGCTGCCAGAGTGTGGGATTCATGGGCAGTTTATGCACACAGATGAGTAAATTGGAGTTACTCACTTAAAGTATTTCAGCAGCTCTCCCTGGGTGCTGTTCTGCATCTTTAGGCAGTTAAATACATTTATGAACCTGGCTGTTTACTTTGAGAAGTGGCTGGCTGCTTAAACACAGAGCTAGGATATCCCTGGATATTGGGATGGAGAATACCCATGGCTTGTGATGGCTGAGGGCTGTCCTGGTGATTCTATTTCTTGTGTTGGGTTGGTGAGATTGGGCTGCTTGTTTGTGGGATGATGTTACCAACCAACACCCTGAAGACCCCCTGGACCTAAAGAGAACTTGAAAATTTCCTGTTCAGCTCTTCATTTATATTAGAGGCTGGAGAGAGACAAATTTATTAGTACTTCAGAACATTTTTCTTGTTAATATTTCATACAAGTAAGTTCCTGAAAGGCTTGAAAGGAGTTCTGAAAAATTACTGAGTATTAGTTGTTAACACTGTTGATAGTGGTGGAAAATTCAGAGTACGGAGCACTTGGAAGGAATTGCCAAGATAAAAAGGCTGTGATTATGGGGGTGGATATTTTTGATGTATCTCTGGAACAAGCCAAAGGGTTGTAAGGCTGTATGACTTGTAAGAAAGCACTTCTTCTTATAAGCATTTGTAGAAGAAAAGCCTGCTCCTAATCAGTGTTGAAGTCTGCCTAATTCGAAAGCATATATTGTGAAATCAAATCCGAAATGACAGCTGTGTCCACAGCTGCCATGCAGCAGGTTGTAACATTTGTTGATGTCTTGAAAAAAACAGAACAGGAGTTGATCCCTAGCTGTCAGTTCTGCTTTCCTCCTTTTGGCTGCATGGTGAGATTTCCATTAACTGCACTATTTTCCTTTAAAATTGTCTAGACTGGAAGATTTATTCTGCCGCTTCCTAAGATTTCTTATTCTGCTTCTTCCTTCCTATTCTGCTGGTTCTTCCATTTTGTCATGTAACTCCGCTGAAGTAATTTTAATTGAAAGTCATATTTATAAACTTGACATCACGCAGGATCGGGGCTGGGGAAGATTTACTTTCTTGGGCTTTGTGGACCACACGAGGTGTGAAGGCGAAGAGCAAACCCGGCTGGTTCTCAGGTGTGGTGCTGCGGCTCCCAGGCCAAGCATCACTTATCACTTATCTCCAAGAAAAGCAAGTTGAAGCTGCTAAATCAGCTGCCACCTAAAAGGCACAAGCATTTAGGAAATGGGATTTAGGGAGAGGAACATTTGAAGCAATAGAAAGCACTTGAGATCTGCTTCATGCATAGTTAAATGTCTTACATATTTGCATTTGAATAAAACAGCCACCCCAGGTAAGGCCTCTAGCCAGAGACTGTTTTAACAGCTTTGAAGTCCAATTCATATTTTCTTTTGCAATTTTTTTTTCCCTGAAGGCTCCATTGTGAAGGCCTGGAAGCAAACAAGTATTATCCACGATGTTTCATTTTAATTCAAATTAGTCCCAAAGCCTTCATGCTTCTATAGCTACCAACTCAGTGAATTAATGGCATGCTCAATAAATAAAAAAGTAAAGAGGGAAAATAGTGTCTGAGTCTTTAAAAAAATCCCACAGATCCACAACAAGAAACTAAAATCAAACACACAAAAACCTCTAAACCCTCCCAAAAAGTCCCAAACCAAACAAATCTAAATCCAACAAGAACAAAAAAACCCCACCCAAAATACCTGTTTTTCACTTGGAGGTCGATTCTAGGTGCTGAATGTAGGCTGGGCTCCCCCAGGATCTCCCAAAAGCATTATGAATTCTCTGCTGTCTTGGGGAAGTCTCTGAAAGGGATGCGTCCAGCTGAGAGCTGTACTGTGGAAGACTGGCCAAATGGACTTAAGCTTTTTTTGTCCCACAATTTCACTTTTAAATAAGACCTATAAATGTTATTGCTTTACCCAGCATTTAATGAGCTTGGCTGGAATAATAGACTGAGGCTTAAGAGACACCCTGAGTTAAACCTGTTTTTCTATTTTGATCCTTTTCTCCCTGTGTTGCTGCTTGAGAAGGACCAATATTCACTGGCAAATAATTTGCCATATCTAAATTGTGAGTTTTCAAGTAACAGCAGTAGCTAGCCATTTATTAATCAGGCATTAGTTATGGTAGTTAAACATTTAGGGGTAATAAAATGCAAATGTGCTTTCAGCACAAGTTGTGGTTCTTAAAAATAAGAAATTATGTAAGAAAAATTGTTGCTGTAAGGTTATGGCCAATATTAATTGCTGAATTTATTTCCTGTAGCAGACACTTCTTATACTAAATGGTAACTTAAGAAATTACTTTTATTAACATATACAACATGGCTTAAATTGTCTGATCTGCAAGGTAAAACGTGAAGTCTTTCCTGGAAGATTCTCATTTCAGCCTTCTTGCTAGTGCAGCTGTTTTAAAAGGTGGTAGGCAAGTTGACCCTATTCCCCATCTAGAGAATATATGAGCACAGAATAGAGTTTCCTGGGCTCTAAAGATTGCTCTGCTGTGAAATGAGAAGTGAGACCACAAACATGGCCCTTCAGGTCAGGATTTGGTGTCTGTCTTCCAGCAGGAAGGATATGCCATCTGTTAGTATTAGCAGGTTTTGTAGATGTAGGAGAGGATTTGCAAAATACTGATGGAGGTGAGTTATTCTTCACCTGTTCACGCATCTCTCTTTCTTGCATGTTGGCAGGGTAAACACATCTAGGCACAGCAAAAATGTAATTATATTTTTGTAAGTAAACTTAAATAAAATCTAATTGGGAAATATTGTAAATAGAAACATCAGGCATGGTACATAATCATGAAGCGTGTCTACAAAAAGCAGAAAATGAGCATATGTGATCTCAGTTGGTTAGGTAGGAATAGCCATTTAGGAACTTGGTGTCCCTTGGCAGTCTGTTACGGAGAACATGAGAAGCAGCTGCTTTCCCCCTAGATGATAAAGATTTTTGCTAAAGGGGTGCATTGTCATGAAAGCTTTGCTTCTCTATCCAACTGACTTGGAAACAGTGGAGAGAGCTATGTGTCAGGGGAGGTTCAGATTGAATATTAGAATTTTTTTTCACTGAAAGAGTGATTAGGCATTCAAATAAATTGCCCAGGTGGTGGAGTCACAATCTTTGAAAGTGTTCAACAGGAGTCTGGATGTGGCACTTGGGGTATGGTTTAGGTGTGATTATGGTAGGGTTGGGTTGATGATTGGGCTAGATCTTCTTGGAGGTCTCTTCCAACCCTGGTGACTCTGATTGTAACTCCATTGCACTGCAGGAAAGGTCCCCATGGTGTTGTTGCCAGGCTGGGCTGGCGGAACCACGAAACAGGGCTGGGGTGCTGAGACTGGGACTGGCAGAGCAACTGTGCTGGATCTGATATTTTTTGGAGATTACAGCAGAAATATGGCCACAATCATCAGCTACACCTGTCCTTGTGGAGAATTTAGGATGTAAAAAATTGCAGTGATAACATAAGAGTGGAAAGAAACCTCCAAGGTGAGGATGCTGAAAGCCCAATGCTACTGCCGAGCACCTGCATCCACTGCTGACTGGGGTTGCTCTTTCACAGGGTATCAGAATATAGGAGACATTAAAGAGATTTTATGGGCTAATCTATACATTTGATTGGCTTTAATGATCTTTGCAGTCTGTTATTTATACGTGGCATTACTCCACAGCGAGCATTGTAATGCATGAGGTCATTACTGCATTGGCTTTACAGCTTGTTGGTTTTGCTGCTGAGCTAACCTGTCACGTGTGTTCCCGGAGATGTGCCTTGCTTCAGGATGAGTCTCCTCTGGTGACAGAGGCAAGAAAAAAGTAGTAATGATAAATCTAAAATGCCCCAGGAAGCGAAGGGGTGGTGGCTGTCTGATGAGTTCTTATTTGCCCCCATCCTGGTGGAGTTGGACTTTTATTGACTTGCTCCTGGAGAGGATTGACTCATTTGCAGTGAGCAACAGGACCAGACAAAATAGTTTCTAATGATAACTTCTAAATCCTAAATAACAAAATGTAAACTCTCTCCAGTGATTTGTGTAAAGCTTTATAGCTTCTTTATGTTTTTTCTGGACTTTCACCATAAATCTGGGAGAAAGGCAAGTAACTGTGCAATGCTGCTTTCCATGGCCAGGCTTTGCAAGGTGGACTGTGGCTCGTCAAATCCTGATGGAAGTGGCACCTGGGGCAGGGAACCCTATAGATGTGAGGTAATAGGTATGCTTTAGAAGAAGGATGAAGAGTGCAGAAGGAATATTGAACTCTCCTTTATAGTTTCTCTGTGTTGGAACAGCTTTTTACATCAGCTCCGTTCTCTGCCACTGTTCCCATGAGTTTCCCTTTGATACCTTGTACTGCTGGACTGGGATTTTTCCTGTTAATGAAAGTAGCAAAAATTGTCTGAATTATGTTTTATCACTAAGTCTAATTTGGTTTTTTTTCTAAGAAAGGTACATTTTAGAGACTCGTGCTTTGATTTGTGCTGCAGAAATTGTTCCCTTGCTGGAGAGTGTGGGTTTTTAACACAAGCTAAACAAAAACACCTGGTGGGAGAAGGTGATGAAATGACTAATGCAAAAGCTTGAGCAAAAGGTATTTCAGCTACATAATGTTTTAGTGAGGCAGACAAGGCTGAGTGACTGAAAAGTGGAGAATTTTATGCCAAAGAAAAATATATAAGTGCAAATATGTAGTATTTCTTCAAGCTGGTTCATAGAACACATGCATTAATATATTGAAGTAAATTAACATTTGTAGAATCATAGAATATCCTGAGTTGGAAGGACCCCAAAAGGATCATCAAGTCCAACTACCGGTGTGCACAGGACAAAATTGTCCAATTTATCTTGTCCAATTTTGGACGAGAACCACAAGTGATGTCCAGGTGTTGAGCACCAGGACTTTGTTTCAGGGATGCTGAAGTGCTGGGCAGCTGGTGAGCATTCAGGAAAGGGGGTGTCTCTGTGGGGCTCGGGCAGGGAGCCTTGTCCTGTCTGTTTGTGGGGCTGGGTTTAAAGGACGGGGGCCATCTCCCTTCCTGAGCTGGGATGTTCATGCTGAGTCCACTGCCAGTGGGTGCAGGACAGTGCTGGGGCTCACTTTGATGATGATTTGGATTCAGAGGGACCTTAAAGCTCATCCAGTTCCAACCTCCTGCCATGGGCAGGGACACCTTCCACTATCCCAGGTTGCTCCAAGCCCCGTCCAACCTGGCCTTGGACACTTCCAGGGATGGAGCAGCCACAGCTTCTCTGGGCAACCTGTGCCAGGGCCTCATCACCCTCACAGGGAAGAATTTTTTCCTTATACCTAGTCCAACCCTGTCCTCTGTCAGTGTGAAGCCATTCCCTCTTGTTCTGTCACTATCTGCCCTTGTCAAAAGTCCCTCCCCCAAGCTTTCTTGTAGCCCCTTTAGGCCCTGGAAAGATGCCTGTGCCATTGAGGTAGTTTTGATACAGTCCAATTAATTCCTGAATGGTTCTGTTTTGTCCCTCAGCTCTGATTTCTACACCCTCACAGGTTTTCTGCACTTATTAAGGGTGTTGCTCACTGTGGAAGCAGTGGATAATTTATAGCAGATATTTCAGGGGCAAGCATTTGGCAAAAAGGGATACTTTTTGTGTCCCCTCCTGCCGTGGGGGTCTGACGACATCCTCCTGCTATAATTGCTGAACAAATTAATGTTTTGAAACTGCACTGAGCACTCAAGAAACCTCATAGATGTAGATAATTGCTCACTTGGATCCGCTTTCTATTCTTTTTCTGTCTTATAAATTAGCCCAAGATGAATTTTCTGTCAAAGACTGGAACCAGTCAGAACCTGAAATTTTCTTTTGGTGGGAAATTTTGTCATTTCAAGACAACTAGAATTGAAATGAAAAGATACAATTATGTGATGAAAGACAAATACTAAAGAAAAGTATGTGAATTATTCACAACTTCTTTATTATTTCAATAAGACCATGTTATTACCTTTCTATATTTCTGAAATTTTAATATGATGAAATATTTTATTTCAATTACTTGAAAACATATTATAGTACCTTAAACATATATAAGTGGAACTGAATTAATATTTCAGCATGATACAAAATTTGAAATGAAATTAATTGAAATAACAGGTAAAATACTGGGGTTTGTGTTTCAGAACACAGTGAGGGTTGTTCACATTTATCTTTGACTTTTTCTGTTTGTCCAGGATGGACGTATTGCATATGTTTTCAGTTTTACAGGCATGGATATTCCTCAGGAGAAGAACTCCATTAAAGTTTGAACTTCTGAATCTGGTTTTCAGTCTATGATGAGAAGAACAAAAACTTTGATGGGAACATGCAAAGACAGGAATCTGCCTGTGTTTGCTGTGTGTCTGTCCCAAACCAGCAATGTGAGCACTGGGCTGTTAATGTCACATAAACATAGACCAGGTTGAATTTGAGGCAGGGGCTGCTTTTTGCTTAGGCTGGACATGTAGAGTTTAAGATCTTCCCCTGAATCTTGGGGTTTTATAGTCCAGAGAAATGCTTGGTGTGTGGGTGGGTGAAATTACAGGGCAGGAGCTGCTCTTACTGTCTTGAAAATTTATCCTTTCTGATAACATTACCATTGGAATAAATAAACTTCAAATAAACCGAAGAAGCTTTTCCCCTCCTCTCTGTCTCCTCGCAGATAATGATGGTAGCAGTGGTCAGCTGGGATGTTTTTGACAGCTCTCCTTGCCTGTGAATATCTGGCAAACCCAGACAAAGCATTTTAATGGACAGCTTTTGGCGGTGACATCAGCTGTCTCGGAGCACCAGGTTTCATTGGAGTCCTCAGTGAACGGCTTATCCATTCCTTCAGGACTCTCCAAGGATGGGAAAAGTGGAAAATAGACAGAATATTCTTTTGAGCAAGAGTCTTCTGGACTGATAGTATTTTTCCCTCTCCTCCACACTGTGCCAACTGTGGTCTGTGTCATATGGCATCTGAAGTGATGATATGTGTGTTATTACACAAATTTCCTGATATGGTGTCTGTACTTGCTGGGGCATAACTGGTGTGATGGGCCCATGTCAGCTGGATATATGAAAGCCATAAATCTTGTCCTGGTTTTCTAAAATAAAAGTATAACAGCATCCAGGGATTTCATGACATCTCCTTAGAGATGCTTTGTGCCAAGCTGGCAGCAGGTCTAACAGCTACCTGGCTCAGCAGGCTGGTGCCTGCAGAGGAGGAGGATGCTGGGTGACTGTCACACTGGGGTGTGCTGGGGGTCTTCCCAAGTGAACCCCTTCCCAGAGGTTCCTTCTGCCTGGAGATAGTGTCTATTTGCAAAGAAACCCAGTATATTAAGGAAATGCTTTTTGTAGCTGAAGCCGTCTCAGTGTCAGTCCTGAACTGTTCTGGCGGCGTTCTTCCTCCGTGGAGGGTGGGGGGGGACACCCCCCCTCCACACCAGCAACAAAAGGCTGAATACCAGTGGTCACTGGAACAGCAGAGGCTGGCAGGGGATCTTCTCTGCTTATGAATGGAATGAGGAAGGGAGAGGGCTGGCATTTCACTGGAATGTAAAGCCTCAGGAAAGCCAGATGATTTAAGGATTCTTGTGGCAGGCATTTCACTCAGCCAGCTCTGGGTTTGTTGTTCTGCCCATAAGCCTCTTGCCTGGACTCCCTCATTCTTGGTAAGAAGGACAAATACAATATTGTGAGTATAGTGCTGTTGAGAATCTCTGCAGCACAAATAATGGGGCAGTGGGATCCTTACCCTGCTGCCTCTGTGCCATGGGTGAGGGGACAAGGGCAGATGTTCCTGGCTGGCAGCAGGGAGGCAGTCCGGGCTCCTGGGTGCTGCAGACAGTTATTTAGAGGTCAGTTGTGTACTGATGATGAAATATTGGTAAGCTGCACATCGAGATCTTTGGTAACAGAGGCTGCATGTCCTGGCGCTTGCTGTGCTGGGGTGAGTCGAGAGGGTCCCAGGGTGGGTCATTGCTGGGGTCTTACACTGCTCTGCAAAGAGATGGTCTGACTGTGCTGGCTGTCTCAGGGACCTTGCTGGTCCTGCAGGGAGGTGAGGTACACGGTGCCAGTGCAGCTGGGGCAGGCGCTGTGCATGGTCTGCCCCCCCACACACTGGCTGGGCTCTGGATCCTGGCTGGAACAGGGTGATGCCACATCCACCTGTGCAACGCTGCCAAGTTCAGCACCTTGCTTCTCCTCTGCGAGGAATGGTAACCGTAAACCATCTGTATAAGGAGAGATTTGTAAGGTTTACATTTATTAAAGTTTGTAAAGCACTCTTTGCTGCTGCAAACAGATGCTGGTGCTGGTACATGGGATTATTTTACTTCTGCATCACTTGGGAGAGCTGCTGTGATTTGCTGTTTTCCTGGCTCCTGGGGAATCTGCAAAGAATCTTGGCTGCTTTGCAGTCCCAAATGAGATTTTTCTGCATCCTTAATGCATTGAATTTACTGTAATATAAAGAACATTATGACACCCAGGTGGTTTCATATCAGATTTCATATGAATAGCATTATGGCCAAGCTCAACTTCTAATAAGAAACTGCAGCCCACTGCTCTTGCCTCTGTCATTGTTTGGGGTTTTATTGTTTTTGTAATGAAGAGAAATAGTTTGATACAAATGTATATTGAACGCGATCACCAGCAGGAAACATTTTGCCCTGCATTTCAAGTTTGGTTCAAGATGGAGTTTTTTGGTCTGAACATGGATGAATTCAGGGTTTTGTTCCTGAATAGGATCCAAATAAGAAGGAAGAGAAGCCTGAGGTCTGACTGACTGTAGACACAGGATGAAATGTTTGCAACTGCGGCAAGCAAAGGGTAGGCATCACTGCTGCTCATCGTGGCTGCCAGGGCTTTGTGTACAGGGAACAGACTCAGGTCAGGATATTCATCATCCCTGAGGACGGATTTCCACTCTCCGGTTGTTCCTGGAAAACTTCCCTCGTCTTTGTTATCAACAATGATCACACAGAGTTTGTAAAACTCTTGTTTACTCCATTTTAGAGACAAGAAAATAACATTGAATGTTGAAGAGGATTGTGTCACATGTAGAGGGAATGATGTTAAAACAGAAACTGCAGTGGTTTAGAAAAAGGAAAAGAAGTCATAAGCAGGACTGAGCCAGTACCTACCAAGACAATTTGAGAGAAGGCAGTGGGAGGAGAAGCCCTGCTTAGCATATGACTAATGGCTTGGCCAAATTGGTCCGAATTGCCGGGCATGAGAGCAGAATAAAGCCCAGATATAATCTGCTCAATTTGGGCCAGAAGGGTTGCAGGATATTTTCTTCCAGATGAAGCTTTTGTCTCTGGTTTGTTGTTTTTCCTTTTTTTTTTTCTTATTTTTTAGCAGAGCAACTTTGATGTTGGATGGCGAGTCGAGCAGTGCTGAGCAGAGCTGCCCATGCAGGGTGGCCTGGAGACCCCTCCCCACCAGGCTGGCAAGGAGAAACTTGCTTTTTGTATTTACTTAGCTTTTGCAGAATCTGCATTTTCTATGGAAACAAGCTGAAATCTGCTGAGGTAATTTTGTTCTTGGCTATTGATTAAGCCCCTCCTGCTCCTCAGCAGGCATTTGTTGTCCAAATGCTCCTTTTTATTTCTCCTTGTTGATGATAATGGTGGAAATGTAATCTGTGCCCTTATCAGTAAAGAGAGGTCTGTTCTTTGTCTGGCCATTGGTTTCAGACACAGCTCTCTTGTCCAGCTGTGCCCATCCTCTAACAGCTGCTGGTGGGTGCTCAGGATGGGCACTGCAGGAAGACACAGAGCTTATGTAGCAGCTGAGTGATGTTTTGGATTTTTTTGTTGCTAAGGAGAACATTTTTGAGCTGATTGAAATGGGTGTTAATATTGAAAGAGATGCTGTGATGCTGATCTAAGTGTGCAGACAGGTTGTATAGATCCCTGCTCCGCTGTTCCAGACGCAAGTTAGTCTTGGATGAAATTATGATTTAAAGCCCAAGTGAGGAGTATGGAAATTTTTAATATATAATTTAGAATAAAAGTTTCATCATAATAATATATATCCCATTTTGACATTTCCAAAACAAAGGGTTTCTCTAGCTCCAAAAGTATGATTTGAGAGTAACCTTAATTGGTATATAGATTTTTCTTTTAAATGAGAGGAACTAAAGAGACATTCTGACTGCACACTTTTCTTTGTTCTTTGACAGAAGAGAAATCTGGCACATTAGCATGATGAAAATATTTTTTTTTTTGTTTTTTTGCACACTTCTGGGTCTTCCTCCCTGAAAACCTCTGTCTGCCACAGGTCCACTGGGTCCCTGTGTCTTGAGCGTCCCGGGAAAAGTGCTGCTGCAAGAGAGAGGATGGGAAAGGACAGAAAAGGAAAGGGCTCATCCTTTTCTGGGATACAACAGCAGAGCTGAGAGGTCCCTGGGACTTAATCGTGCTGCTTTGAAACTATGTCAAATTAATTTTCTGCCTGTTGGTACAATGACAACCTCTGGCAATGGCATTGACTTGAAAGGCAATAAACAAGGAAATTGCATATTCTATTGCCAGTGTATTAATTTAATCGTTTGAAACATGAACTCATTTTCTGCCGTTGCCCTGGGTAGTCTGTGCGTGCATGTGCAGGTACCAGGCACTTGGGAAGCTCTGTTCCTTGTCCCTGCAGAGGAAGGGAGAGAACAGGATGATTTTCCTGTTGGTGTTTTGGTTGGTGACCCTTCTTGGCCTCTGGGCAGCACAGGAGATGTGCAGTTCACCTCAACAGGGTACCACATCCGTGAGAGAAGGAGGTGTCTGCAGTCACGCTGCTCCTGCTTATCATATAAAGCCTTTATCCAAGGTTTCTGTCCTTAAACTCCTGACCGCTCTGTGATTTTTATTCAAAGTTTTCAGTTGAAAAGGTCCTTTTCAGAGACATAATCATGTCCAGGCGCAGGGCTGTTTTTGCAGTGTTATTCCACTGAATTATCATTCATGAAAGGGACTGGAGATGGTTTTCAGGCTGAAATTTAAAAGTGCCAGAATTAGAATAGAGGTTAAAAAGTATTTCTTGTAATACATGTTTAGTTTTGCCAGAGAGTCAATTTCCTTCAGGTTTAATCAAGGTCATTAGAAAAATGACAGGGCTGAATTTATTCATAAATTTTGTGTCTGGAAGCAGAAATTGCTACAAGGTTCTTCACACAGAAGTGCAGCATGTGCTGAATACCTGGGCTGCCATGTCACAGAGGTTAACTTACTTATTGCAGTAGGATAAATAAATAACTTTCTGTAAGACCCTGGAAAACTGTGGCTTAGGATTGTAGCTGGATTGTGGACAAGGTAAATATATTTTGGTGCAAATGAATCTACCTTTCCATGTTGCATGACTAGTTCACTGATGCACAGGCACTTCTGTACTGGGGGAGGAATTCTACTTACATCCTGATTGAATGTATGCTTTAAAAATACCTATAAACCAGATTCTTGCCCATCAGTAAGAGTGAATCTCTGTTGAAGTTAACAGAGAATGGAGAGTAAAGAGTAATGAAGTAATTGTAATCCCACAAACAACTGAATCAGTCCTACCCATTTAACTCCTAAACTGATTCCTTTGTCTGTTCTTAGGGAAAGACTTTTTAAATGACTGAATGATTGGGTTCGAGTGATGCTGAAATGGGGCACGGAATAAAATGTTCCTTCTTTCATGGTCAAGAGGCTAGGTAACAATTTCAAGTGCTCCTGAACCCAATACTCTTCCAAGTTACATTTAGACCTGATGATTAAGCTGCCTTTAACTTTTTAATCTTGAACTGATATTGAGAAGTCTTTAAAAAGATGTTAGAGTAAAACAACGGACTTTCTAATCAATCACACAAAATTATAATATATTGGAAACTTATTATTAATAATGGACTATTATTCTTTATGTATCACGTCTTACTATCTAATCTATCTATATTAGTTACTTTTAAAAGGAATTGGGTGATAAATTACTCCATTAAAATCGAGCAAAGAGACTTAAGCTCTTCAGTGGGGAAAATTACAAAGGGGATTTTTACAGTGACTTCATGGCTTTGCCGAGCACATCACATGCTGTTGGATTCCTGGGAGCTGAGGAGAACGTGATGCTTCCACCAAGGGATTGGCATTGATGTGAACCCTGAGTTGTGGTGCAGAGCTGGGCCTTATGAAGGCCACCTCTGCAGGCGCAGTGTGTGCAGTCGGTTTTGCTTTTTAACCTGGTGATGATGAAATAGATCAAAAACGCCTTTTGGTCTGGGCTCCTGTCAGCTTCCATTGTGTCTCTGGTGCCTACAGCAAGACTGTGAGCTATGGAGACTTCTCTACTTGAACCAGTGTAGTTGCTGATAAAAAAAGAAAGCAACAGCCCTTTCCTCAAGTTCTCGTGGGGCCCTGGAGAAAATCTGTAGGAGAATTGGAGTGAAGAACAGTGTCAGGACATTTGCATTCCAGTTTTTGCTTTGTAATTTGCCCATCTCCATCTCATTTTCTATCACTTTGGGGCAAGTTTTGTAAAACTGATGGAAACAGTCTGTTCCTGTGTGGTTTGCTGCTGTGGGCACCCTTTCCCTGACAGGTGTGGATTTATTACACCGTTTCCTTGATGCACTTATTTCCTCCCCTTCAGCATGCCGTGTGAGTCTCTCCTCACGGTCCCTTGGGTATGTGCCAGGCTCGAGGAGATGAAAGTAGAGAGATGAGCACATATGTGCTTGCATCCGTAATGGGTGGAGGAAAGTCTGAAAAATAGCAGTTTGCTATTTTCCCACAGGCAAATAAAGAGCAGATTTTGGGGGGCTCAGGGAGAATACTACCTCTCAGATTTCTGACCTCTCAGCTTTTTGCCCTTTCAGCTTTTGAGGCAGGTTCAGACCCAGGTGGGTGACCTGGACTGGGCAAACTGCTGAGGACATGAGCTCTGTGGAGCTGTTTGGGTTCTCTGGGCACCCAGTTTGAGTTCTCTGGGCTGGGAGAATCATGATGTTGGGACTGTTGTGTGCAGGGGCAAGTTCATCCATGTTCTTTGTTACTGCAACTTGTTGCAATTAGAATGGCACCTAAAAGTTTGACTTGGTGTCATGTGGCGCGCGGCATGTCCTGGTGCATGGGGAGGTGCAGGAGAGCTGCCAGGTGCAGGAAGAGGATTTGGAAACTCAGATGAGTGGGGAGAGAAAATCAAACAAATGAACAGAATGGGATGCATCTATTTGAATGTTTTCGCTGTGCAGTGCACATAAAAGGGAAAAATCAATTTACTGAAATCCGAAATAAATAACTGATAAAAGAATACATTCTTCTCGAATTGAAAACAAAAAAGGAAATGGTAAATAAATGATTGTCTGAATGGGTAAAAGTGTAAAAAGCAGCAGTAGCAGAGTTGGAGGGCTAAAGGCACTACATTTTCATATGAAACAAAATATAAAATCGGCATAAATTGTGGATAAAGGCCTACTAGTAAGAGGCCTTTGTTTACTGATGCTTTAAACAGCTCATTTTTCTCCTCATTTTGATTTAAAATAATCTACAATGGTGGGGAGGGATTTTCTGGGAAAGAAGCACAGTGTGCAGCCTAATCTTCCATCCCACAGACTTTACTGGCATTATCATAAAAATGCTGGAGGTTTTCTTGGTTTTGAACTCATTTTTCCGCAATTCTTGACAAATGAGCCCAAGTGCATTAATAATGGAACTGGAGTGATTTTCATGTCTGTGGGGAAACAGGCAGTCTATTTGAATTTTGTGTTTTCATTGTCTGTGACAGCCTTGGTAACGCCCCACTGGCAATAACAAAGCCTTTGCCTGGGGTTTGCTTTGGCTGGGTTGGGATTTCCCAGTGCACTGCATCATCCCTCTTCCAGCTGGTTCAGTTTTAAACTTCAGCATTGATGGCTGTTGACTTGTGGGGAGCAAGCTGGGAATAAAGGGCAGTGCAGATGCTCTTTGTATGACCCTCTGCATGGAGATTTCCCATCCACTTCCCAAATACAGTACCCCAGATGAATTCAGCTGTGTTGGTCACATTTGGCAGTAGTAAATCCATTGATCTGGGGTCGTGTTGGTGGGTTTATCTACTACCACTGCCGAGTAACAGTGCGATTCCTCATTGAGGATGCGATTACCTAGAGTTAAGCTGGATATCCCCAAGGATGCTGCAGCTGTGGGAGCCAGGAGTCGGTACCGTGAGTCCTCCCTGCACTCCCCAGTGCACTTGTGCTCATTTCATGGAAGAGAATTGTGGAAACACAGAATGGCTTGGGTTGGAAGGCACCTTAAAAATCACCCAGTTCCAACCCCGTGCAATATGTGCCAAGGTTTGTGCAGCCTCAACATCACTGGATTTAATACCTGGGCTTATAGATTAAAGCAAGATTTGTTACACACAGTTGTCCTCCTGTTACAGCAGTGTGGTGTGTAGAAGGACTTGGGTCGTACCTGGACATTGCACCAATAAAGCTGCAGTAGGGTAGATGAAACCCTTAATATGGATAAAGTTAACCTGCCACAGAGGTGGTTTATTCCATTTACTGTTATTGCTCACTGCAGTGTCTGAGCGAGAGCCCATTTGGAGATGTGGCAGGAAATAAACTCATTTCTCTTCTTTTGTCACCAATTAAATGTGCTGTTGTATGTCTTGTGGCTAAGTTAGCTGTGGTTTCCACTGCAATGCTATTTTGTGGGGAAAAGAAAGAAAATAGGAAAAGAAAGAGAGTTTTCTAGGACAAAATGCTTGTTGAGTGGTGATTCTGAATGTTACCCTAACCTCTAATATCATAGTATTGCCAGTAGGAGCCGTACTTGGAGATTAAATGCTGCAGCCGTTCTGAGTTGAGCCTGTGCTGACAGCATGTAGTAGCCACCTTTCTTACCTCTGAAGTGGAGCTCTCCAAATCTTCCTGAGTGTCACTTTTGACAGCAGCTCCAGTTTCAGTACTGCCAGCAGCAGTATCTTGGTATTTGTAGGTAGACATGGCCTAGTTCACTTTTTATTACTGATAGATGCATTTAATCTACTTTATTTACTTCATTTTTGTCTGATGCTGCTGCATCATGAGATCATATGTGCTCATGCCTGGCTCTAAAAGCATCCTGAGCATGTGAGGTGTTGGAGTAAGGTGGTCCACAGACCTTCTCAGCCGGACAAAAAGCTTTTTGCTGTTGGTTTTTTTTTCAGCTCCTTTTGTTGGCACCTTTGCCCCCCTATATATCTTCTGAGGGTTTATGGTGCTTTTGTGGTGCTTCAGAGCAGGAAAATGAAGATGGCATTCACAGGTCTCCATGCATGCCAGGGCTGTTGGTGCTGTGCTCTGTTCTCCAAGTCGTGCTGCTGGATCCTTTTCAGGTTGGGTGACCAGAAAGCAGGCACCCTGTCACCCACGGGCTATCACTGAAATCTGTGACAAAACCCCAGCTCCCCTTTTCTTCTCCCTTCTGCTGCCAGGAACACATGCGAGTGCTTCTAGGAAAGAAATGGTTCATTACAATAAAACATCAGACGCTTGGTTTGGTTTAACTGCTTTTCTAGACTTAAAACACAAAGACATTTTTAATTTCTTGTGACCAGGTGTTGGCAGCTGTTGAAAGAGCACACAGAAAACATGTGAGTACCCCAGGGAAATAGTATAAATCTAGGGCAACTGCTGCATCAGTCAATGTATCTCAAGCAAATGCTTGATATTTTTGGGTTTTATGCAAACTACCTAAAAAAAGAAAAGTAGTGTTAGTGTGGATTGAAGGTAACAGACTGAATGGTTTACAGTAACAAAGACATTTTCTCTGAGACAGAAACTAAAAGTTGTAAAATATATTAATAGGTCGAAATAACATAATTAAGAGTTAGTGCACTATGAACTAGCTTTCCTTTGGACCTTGTTTTCTGGTCCAGTTAAGTGCTTAGTTACTTACCCAGTACAGAAGTTATGAGCATAAAACATGTATTTGTATTTTGTTCTGCAAATGAAGGGAGAGGATATGGCCATGGGCCTGAAGATTCCAAGTGGTCAGAGGTACTACTTGTTATTAGGGCAAAAACTCTTTTGTTAAGTCCTCCTGATGACGTGGTTCCCAGTTAAACAGGACGTTGTGCAAGAGTCATAGACCACTTAATCCTCCATCTTTATAACTGGGTAGTTTGGCATCACTAGCATGGGACAGGCAGAGACTATCCCTGGACAATGACACTGGGAATGAAGCTGTTCTGAATAGTTGTCCACAGGGAGTGATGGAAAATGTAGTCTAAAAAAAAGTGACTTTTAGGTCAGGTGATTTCATTTCAACAGGAGTCAGAGGGGTAATACTTTCTCTAAACCCACATAAAGTGCTACAGGGAAGTCTGCAATTCTGCCTACTTTGCTAGGTAAAGCAGAATCTCTTTTTCCTGTCTTGGCTTTTAAAAATAACTGCTTGATGCAGTAGATTTCGCCCTCTAGAACAACAAATATCTTGCAGGACAGGTGGAATTTTAAGACCTTATTTTGCTGGTGCTGCATGTTTGAAACTTCTATTGAAATTAATGGCGATTGCAGTCCTGTAACCGTGTTAGGAGAGAACCCTGTGACCTTATAAATGCAGGCAATATTGTGAAGCAGCTACTGCCTTCAGGTGGGGAAGAGCAAACCAAACTGCGCTTTATATTAGACATCACTCATTTGTCCTTTCTCTTCTTCTATTGCACTCCAGGTCCTGATCCTATTAGCCACTGTGTCCTTTTGTAATTTACCAAAGTAATGCTTGGCGCGGGGATCTGGGAGGTGATTTCCTGCAGTGCCTCCATCAGCATCACCCTTGTAACAGAGCCAGAGTCTGTGAACAGTCGAGCTGGGGCAAGTTCTTGCAGTTCCAGTGCATGACAGAGTCTGGTTTATTTGCTGGCTCAGATATAAATCTGTTTTCATTGGCCTCTCTCTCTTCCTCCAGCCCTGCTGAGCAAACGGATGATATTTGAGGAGGCAGTATATGCTGGGAATGGGCAGAGGGCAGGAAACTGGATAAATGGCCGTATAATTAATCTCTGGTTTTTCCCAATTATTCTCCTCTTATCTGTTACCGTGGTTAATTGAGTTTTTGCCCAAATATGACCTCTCCTTCTAATTCCCACATGAATAATTTTCAGAATGACTGCACAACTTCATTCCCTACAGTTTCCAATGTGTGTTTAAACTCAAAGGTGTTAGATCAGAATGGTGAAGATCAGTGTTTCCTGAAGGCATCCCATTAGTGGCTGCTCATTGGGATTGTATGGTTTTCAGAAACTCAGGTGTTTCTTGACTTTTGCTATATTATGATTTTTTTAAAATTCAATTGAGTACATGCTTATCAGAAGACAGTTACTCAGACTCTCAAGTCACCTACCTGCTCTTGAAAACATCTCTGTGGTTTTTTTCCAAATGCAGTTTTGTAGTGTCTTGAAATTTCCATAGGACTTAATCATTTGTTGTTCTGTGTTACTGTTGGCAGTGGAAAGTTTTGCATCACTGTAAATTTGGAGACTTTCTCTTTTCCAGGGCCTACTCTTCCTTCCATTAACTTCTTTAAAATGCAATTGAATATTAGGTAATTTTTTTCCTAAATGCATTTTTTATCCAAATGTTAGTGCACAGTATATATCTTCTGAAAAAAATAGAACTTTTTGGTTCCTTTAAAAAGATTTGAGCAACAAAAGTGCTTGAGTTCTACTTTTTTTTTTTTTCAGTAGGAAAAAAGCAAATTTTCCTCCTCCCTTCCCCCCCTATCCATAGAGAAATCGATGGCGGTGTGGAGTGAGTTGACCTTCCCCAGCCATCACAGAAAGTTGGATTAAGTTCCTCTTCCCAGAGTCTTCCCAGCTCTGCCTTCATCACAGGCAATATTTCTGGAAAACAAAAGAGTCAACATGTTTATAGTTCGAGTTCAAAACACCTGAAAAAAGACAACTCAGATAGAAATTCTGATTTGTTTCCCTCCACGTGCCCCTTCAATCACCATGTGTCAAAGATGGTGTTTCTGGAGCAGCTCTCCTCTTCCCAGACACCAAGAAGGGATGTTGAATCTCACTGTAGCACTAATTACTGAAAATGTCTTGGTGTCCTTTATCTGAATCTTCAAAGGGTGAAACTATTATTATAGCAAAATATCATATCCCATGAAATATTGCAATTGAGTGTGCAAGGCCATGGATCAGGAAGATTGCCTGAATTAACTCGACTTGGTGATGAATGAGAAGGGTAATAACTTCTCAGAAGAGCCACAGGAGGCAGGCAGCAGCTTGATTAGCAGTTATATATCATGGGTAAGGATCTGGGGAAACACAGATCCAGAAAAAAATGTCAAAATTGGACTCCTTCATGAGTCTGTGCTCTGGGGAAGGAACTGGCATGGGAGGTAGGGGAGATGGAGCTCCATGGAAAGCAAGGAAACGGTTTGCTGAATGCCAAGGTCAGAGACACGTGGCTGTAGGAGCAACCTGCATCTGGAAAAGGAAGAATTGGAGAACGGGAAGAATTTCCTGTTCTTTGTAGATCATGATAAAATCTACATCCTGGGGATAATTTATTATGAAATACAAGACAGTGATAATCCCTCTAAAAAAGAATTCTTGGCTTTCCTCTGTCTTGCCCAAAGGTAGATCTGTGACTCCACAGAAATCAGTGAAGTTTATTTTGATATACTGAGTTTAAATGAAAGGATTATGCCAAAGGGTCCAGAGTCTTTAAGCTGCTGTACTTTATTGAAATCAATGAGGCAGCATCACATTATACCAGCTAAGGAGATGGCCTTGATATATTTTGTTTCTGGAATGCAAATACAAAATCTCCTAATGGGGACAGATATTTCAAGATCCTTCTCCATCTCCTGCTTTAAGTTGTATTTCTCTCCTAATTACTTAGTTCTAAATAGTCCAGGAAGGAAATTCAGCTTTTGATTGCTGGGTTTGGATTTATTTATGCTAATTTCTATTTATTACATGGTTTCAACAGCTGGGATTCTGAAGACACTGTAACATGGATTAACTTTCATCATCTCATAGCAGTATTTAATATTATTTTTTAATTTATTGTTTCCTTTTTCTGTTATTCTTTAAAATACAGCTTTATCTTGTTTTATTTTATTTTTAAATCTAATAAAATCTCAAGACTGTTGGAGTTAGTTTTTTGTATTATCTTATACTGCCAGGTATGCTTCATTAAAATCCACTGAAGTTGACAGGAAGCTTTTGATAGATGTTGGATGTCTCAGTGGCACATTGGCTGCCCCCCATGATGCCCAGGGAGTGCTGAGCACAGGTGTCCAGCCAGGTGGACCACACCAACCCATGCTCTGCGGAGGCCTGGGGATGTCAAACTCGCCAACTGCAGTCAAAAACACAACATTCTCTTGTCCTTCTCCAGTGTGCATTAATGGTCTTTTCATCTTACGTTGGGATGTTTCTTCTGGAAGGTGGGGATAACCCTGGGGTGGCAAGGGAGAGGGTATGAAACCTGCAGTGTCTCTGATCCCAAGCGGTTTGAGGGATGGGCTCCCCAACACCTCTCTGAGTTAGGAGAAGCCTCCCAGGCTCTCTGGTCTGTGCCTATGACTTTCCTGGTCTTCCTGCCTCACCTCGAGTTAAGCATGTTCTGAAGCACTCCTGAGTGTTGTGTGCTGCAGGTTCACTGCCACTGTTCGGGGCTGATTTTTCCCAATTGCATCTCTGGACTAGGAAAAATCACATGGCTCTTTAATAGCCAAAACCTAAAAAGCAGGGGAGAGAATAAAGCAAGTCTCTTGATAAAGTGCTTGTAAGTACAGGCAACCTGCAGAGTAAAGTCAACGGGTCCCTCCAGTGCTGAAAGCACAAGAATTTCCTGTGGCAGGGTGAGAGCTCCGCTGCTCAAATGTTACGCTGGTTCAGTGCTTCTCCCCTTGTGCATCTCCAGCAGATGCATCTTTAACAGCTTCTGATCAGGCAGGAGGTGACAAACTCTCATTTGCTGCTTTCTTTGTCTCAGTGCATTAACCAGTTCACCAACGCTTATTATCAAGGTTTTCCCTGAAACACAGGCAATTTAGCTTTCTTCTGTGACAACAGAACCACCAGATTAATACAAACCCTGCTTCTTCTTTATGTAAAATCTTGTAATATGGAAAGCCACTGTACTATCACAATTTTTATGAAAGCAGCCTTTCAGATTGCATGTAATGTGTGTGGGATTTGGGGTTTGTTAGGTTTTGCTCGTGAAGCACTCAGAGGACTACCTGGTGTATGTAAACACTTTTCAAGATCACTGCAGGTCCTTGGGAATGAAGCTGCTAGAGAATAGTCTGGCCTAAAAGGATCAGCTTTGAAGAGCTGTTGCTGTAAGGTGGGGGGCTGTGGAAAGTCTTCCCAAGGGGTGGATGTAGAGAGAAGCTGGGTATGGTGCACCGTGGCTCAGCACACCCCCCCAGCAAGTTCTGTTACCTCAGTGCAGAAGTGGAAGAGTGACCTGTGTCATCCTCTAAAAAGGGAGGCTGATGGTCTGTGCTGAAGGGTTTCGTTTTCCGTAAGATACGTGAGTGGCTAATTCCATGTCAGGGTCCCTTCTAGACATGGACCTTGAGCAAATACCCAAGGTGAACTGCCCCTATCATTCTGTCCCCTCACTGACCCTCCCCAATTAGGTGCTGCTCTCACAACCCTTACCTGTTTTAAATCCTTGAGGATATGTGGGCTGGATGTGCTCAGTATGAGATTTTTCTGTCCTGCCTCTGCTTGCAACACTAGAAGTCGATGCTGAAGGGACAGCATGCACTCAGTGCTCCTGGGTGTCCAGGTCCTCATGCAATGGAGTCGCTGAAAATGGTAGAAATTTCTATTGTCACGGTGGGCTGCTCATGTAGCTGTGGTAGCAGGTATTCCAGAGGGTGCTACTCTGCTTTATCTCACTTGAGATCTGTAAGTAGCCTGTGCAATTAAAAGACAGAAGATGAAACAGCTGTCAGTAGTGCAGAGCACCGGCGTTCTGCAAGGCACTTGGAGTTAAGAAAGTAAAGAAGCATCTGTCCAGGGTTTAACTTTCAAAATGAGATGAGCATTGGGAAGGTTATGCAAGAGGAATCAGATACATAGCTGAGTGTGTGAGGATTAAAAAAAGAAAAAGAAATAAGACTATTGCACCTATCACTTTAGGGATTTCAGACAGCCCTAGCAAAATTCTGGACAATATTAATGTGTTGCATTTAATAGGAGAACATTTGATTTTCTACCATGTAAAAAGCTTTTTAGATCCAGAAGATTCCTTATGGTAGAAATGTAGCTACATTAATGCCCTGATTAAGTTCTTATTTCTCAAGTTCTTACAAAATGCTGCATAGTTAAAAATCCAGTGGTTTTGGAGATTATAATAATGAGGTTTAGATCCTTTTCCAGTTTATAGATAAAATGCCACATTAAATGTAAGTGGTATTATGTTTCGTTATGCAATTCTGGATAGCTCTCACTCAAACATAAATCGAAGTAGACTAAAGAGGAGTATTTTTGTAATGTAGATTTATGGCAGTGCAGAATAAAGTGCTGCTTCTCAGTTGCAGGTATTTTTGGCATTCTAGTTAAAAGTGTCAAAATAAATGATTAAATTTAAATTACCCAGTCGCAGCTCTGCTACCCCCATCCCAATATAATACAGTAAATACTAAAAGTGTAAGAGACAAATCCAACAGAATCCTCCTGCTGTGTCATTAACTTTCTCTCAATTGCTGAGATATCTGTAAGTGTTGCTCCGTGTCTACAATACAGAGGAGGGAAAACAAGGATGCTTTTAGTCTGAGGGCTGCAGCAGGAAAGGCCGCGAGTTGTCCTTCCAGGGGAGAAGCAGGGAAGTCACCAGGTAAGGATTTCATTCCATTGTCCCCAAACCAGACCTCGGCCGGGTCAAGGCAGAGCCCCCCATCCCGCATGCAGCTTGCTGGCTCCTTAACACAGTCCTCAGTGATTCCAAAGGAAAGGGGAGCTGCAATGACTCTGGGTTATGCCTGCATTGAATTAGGATCTCTGTTGTGAATTATACACTTGACTTTTACTCCTGTACGTGAGTGGAAGCTCTGGGCAGTGGCAGGGGGTGTGGGGTGGCAGTGCCTGTCTCGGGGGGTAGCGAGCAGGGAGCCCATCACAGGGACACGCTCAAAGTGAACATTGTGCTCAAAGTGCCCCTTTGTGGGCAGAGCTTGCCCAGCTGGAAAGGGGGTTTTGATTTGATGTGTAGAGCCCAGGTTTGAGGAGACCAGTCTGTGCCTTGTTTGCATTTTTAGTCTTTTGAGGAGAGCAGAAAGAGCACCAGGTAAACTGCAGAGGAAGCAAAAGAAAAAGAATTTGAAGTATAAGCCAGTAGCATCATTTTAAGGTGAAAAGCTGTAAATGCTTTCCTTTAATTTTGACTTCTCCTTCACCACAATAATCCAAAAACGTTAGAAATATTGTTTACCTAAACCAACACTGTGCTAAAGAGAAACTAATTCTCTGGTGAAAGGTTGTGACACAGCTAAATCTGCAATGAGAATTGCCAGGTCCTTGCACTGGAAAATAAGCAGGGAGAGCAGAGGTGGGGCTCTCCTGCCTGACATTCTGCTGGGGAGTCTCATGGCTGGGGAGATCACAGGCTGCCCCGGGTGGTCCAGGTGTGGCAGGGGTGATCTCCTCTGCATCTGGAACTTGACTCTGGAGAAAAACACGTTGGTCTGGTTTCAATTACATGTGTGGAATGTAGGAGTGGATGATATTCTATGAAAATTCAATAAACCTTGAGAACAGCAGCAGGGCTGGTATCTGTAATTTAAAATAATGGATATCAAGAAATTGTTTCTCATTTATCTTTACTGCTGAGTTTCAGAAGCACCAAAGAGACTTCATTAGGCTTTTTTTTAAAATAGCTTCATTTATCTCAATCAATGATGGGTTCTAGAGGTGGCTGACTATTATGTTTAATAATACACTGGATAAAAAATATTCCCGTCCTTTCACATTTTTTGACATATGTGGAAGGAATATATGAAATCTCTTCTCAGTGGGAGATAGAATTAGTTTGGTTTTTTTTAAAAAATACACTTCATTATGCAAGATAAATGTGTTTTTTGTTGCACAATGGGATCTGTAGGCAGAATATTTAAATCTTTGTTTTACATAGATTGAAGTTTTATTAAAAGAAATATCTTAAACCTGAGATTCCAAAGTAAATACTGTGACCAACGACTTGATTCAATCCTGTGAATGCCACTCCTGAAAAGCATTTTCAGGAGGTACAGTGTAGCCTGGACCTTTGGATAGACATTCTAGGGAAATCTGAAAATTGGAAGTAGCTGGTTTTAATCTCCCTGTGAGCACTCCGTTTTTAAAGAATAGGGATCCAGTGTTATCCCCAGGCTGCCTAACCCGGGAATTGGACCTGCTCAGCTCCCTGCAGTGCCATTCTCATTCTCCTCCCCTGGGCCCTGTGCTCTTCATAAAAAAAAGCGCTTTTTTTGACAAACTTAGATTTGGGTTCTGCGTTTCGGTGTCACAGAGTGGCAGAGTCTCTGTGGGTACAAACCTGCTCTGGCTTCTCCTAGGTTCTTTCAGCCTCTTGTTGTGTCTGGACTTGGTGAAAATTTAAATGGGTTTTGCAGCCTCTCCTCTCTGAGGTTTGGCACCACTTAGGAAGTGTTCCTGAGGGATTAAACTTGCATTTGATCTTAAGTGTCTTCCAAAAATTTGAAAAACTCTTGAGAAGTGATTTTTCACAGGTTACCAAAGGAAGGTGGTTTGTAGCATCTGACCAAAGGAACATCGTGTTGGGGAGCAAGGTGAGGTACAAACAGCATTCATCTAATGCAAAAGAGTAAAGAAATTATGACAAGGAAATGAAGAAACCGAACAGAGAGTACTGCTGTGGGCTCACAGCCAATGCTACCACCCCAAGTGCTGTTCCCTGGGATTAGAGGAACTAAAGGGGGTGAGATTTAAATAATTTTTAAAAGTGGATTCTAAAGAAAAATAATGAACCTGATGCCATGCACAGGTGGCAAGATTGCAGGTCACATCTGTAACAGCAAGGATTCAAAGTGGACAGGTATTCTGACTGAATCAGGTTTTCTTTTGTTAAACAAAATGTTAGCCTGCTCATGCACTGTCTGCTCCAAAGGCTACCATACAAACAGGCTAAAACCCAAGAGTTTCTGTGAAAGGGGTTTCAAAAAGGTATTGTCCTTCAGAATTTTTAAAAATGAGATTTTACCTGGTAGATTTGAATGCTGGAGTCTGTCAGA
Organism: Lycocorax pyrrhopterus obiensis; assembly: GCA_014706295.1. NCBI lineage: Eukaryota > Metazoa > Chordata > Aves > Passeriformes > Paradisaeidae > Lycocorax > Lycocorax pyrrhopterus. Next base: position 17,609,739 of record JACSVZ010000018.1, read on the forward strand.
CATCCCTCAGTTCATGAATATGAGGAACCTGGTAAGCTCCATTTGTGCTCTAAACTTATTTTGTTAGGGTTTGGCAGGGAAGAAAGGTTGGGTTTGGATATGTAGAGCCAACAGGGAACGGCTTAGTGGTATAAGCTCTGTTTTGAAATAACTCAGATGATGTGATAGTGACAGGAGTCACTAATAGTTCTGTATATAGGCACCAGATGCAAAACACATCTTTATTTAACTTTGATAAATTGTAGGTGAACTGCAGAGGAGCTGTGTAATTACAAAGAGGGAAAAAAATAATATCTTAAGAGAACTTTTTGAATAACTTCCTGTGAAGGTCTGGGCTGGCAATTTCCATGCTCCAGAAGCAGGTTTTTTCCTTTTGCTGCAATATCTGACATTGGGACCCCATGTTTGAACCCCATGAACATCAGTTTGTTAATTCAAACCTTGTGGATAATTTCTATGCAGTTTTCTGGTTGAATGGCCATGTTTCCAAAGGATAAAGGGGAAAAAGAATAATTAAAAAGCATAAATGGAAAGAAGACCTTTGACTTCTATCGGCATACAGGGGAATAGGGAAGTTTCGTCTGTTCCTGTATGGATGCAGTTGTCCCATCTTTGTATCATCAGTGGAGGATGAGGTTGGGAGGTATTAACCCATACCCATAGCTCAGGGTGATCTGGGTATGCCAAGGAGGTTGTAGAAGTAGGTGGAGTAGGTGATTGGCAGTGAGTTTGTGGCATGTGATGCTGTTGATTCTGGTTAGGATAAATACAAATGTGGTGATGATTAAAGATGTCAGATCAAAAATAGGTTTTAAAGAGTTGGCCACGTGCCTTGAGGCTTCTTGCATCACATCCTTAAATATCAGCAAACCCAATTCAATGAGGGCAGAGAGTTTAGTTCACAAATAAGATTAAATCAGACAGGAAATGTGTAAAAATGGGGATCTTTGGAGGTTTTACTGTATTATCTGGTGCAAATATTAAGGCCGGCATTTATCTTTACATTAAGAGGCCCCTGACTAATTTAGGGGTTCTGGCAAGGATTATTCTGCAACACCAGAAGCAGGGAGAGAGCAGTTGATGGGATGGCTGTTAATGAGTTAACTGAAGTGCAGAATCGAGGCAGATGTGCTGCTTTGAGAGGTCCCATTGATGCCTGAGGTTTTAACTTGTATATTTTTCAAATTCTGCACTGCTTAGTGTGTAACTCTGAAGTTTCTTGTAGCCTGTTACTTTCTGCTCTCTCATGCTAGGTAGACATAACAAAGCCTCTCCAGGCCTGCTCTCCAAGGACACTCAGACTGTCCTAGGCCTAAAAAGTATAAACCAAAGCCTCTAAGGGGAGGTAAGGTGAGGGGAATTACATCATTAAACTGAAGCTTTAATTGGAGAATTAACCCTGATATGCAAATGAACCAAACCTATAAAAGTGTGAAGAACTCGTGACCCGTTTTCCATCTTGGGGTCCATCTTGGCAGTGGCCTCTGGCTCCCCAGGGGGTACCTTTGAAGGCCTTTCAAATAAATACCAACCTTTATTCCCTTACTCCTGTCTAGTCTCTGTTTCTAGGAGGCCTCTTCACGCATCACCATCAAACATTAGCTCAGTTAACATGCAATGATTATGTTCTCCAGAAAAGTGCAATAGATTAGACCCCTCTCATAATTCACACCAGCAGTTTATCTGAGATGGAACAATCAGACACGATCTTGGTTTGGAAGTTACAGCTTATTGATTCAAACACAATATTTCTTCTAAGTTGTTCTATTCTTAACATAAATAAATAATAAGTCCTTGGGAATAGTTTTAAAGAGATCTAAGCTGCAGTGTTTTCTATCAGAGTTTATTTTCTTTCAACTCACTCCGGAGAAAAATCACATTGCTTTTGGTTACCTGGGTTTCTTCATCTTCTTATTGCAGCTCGAACGTGGATCTGCACTGACAGTGTTTTTAGCAGGCTCTGTGGAGTGTCATGCACAACTAGAGGTTTTCCCAGCATATATTGTGGAATTGTGTAATTTAGCTTCCTGAGTTTAAAATACCTCTACTGTTCTTATAGTGTGCTAAAAATGGGCAGCTGGTCTTTAGGTAGGTGGTTCAAGGGACTCTTGAAACACCAGAAGTCAGGGCCAAGCTCTGCTTCCAGAGACAAAGCTTCCACTGATTCATTGAGAAGGCAAGAAAAAAATGATGTCGTTAGTTTTAAACGTAATGAATTTCTATAGACACTTGAAAATAGACTCTACATTCACACTGGATTTCTCGGGCTTCTGGTCCTTTGAGATCCTATTCACTCTCTTTGCTGAGTGCTATTGAAAAATATAGTTTCCAAAGGTTACAGCTACTCCTGGGATCAGTAATTCTGGCACAAGGAATAAGTAAATCTCAACTTTCTGACACATTGGAGTATAGGTTTCTGTGCACGAGCAGGATGTGACTGATCTCTGGGTTTGATGAAGGTTGTGTGCTCATACAAGGTTACTCTGGAGCTGGTGACATGGGGGTTTGCTTAATCACAAGCCCTGAGAAACAAGGGGGAGGTTCATTGTGGTGCTTGTGGGAAATAAGGGTTCTCAGCTGTGAGCAGTGTGCACTTGAGCCCATAGGGGCTGTTTGTCAAAAGGGCTGCCCTTGGGCTCTGGGTGGGCAATTCCATAGGAAAAATGGTGGAAGCAGGCTGGTAGATCAAATATTTTCCGTGGGCTGTTGGTCCCTGGTGGATCCTGTAAAGCTGGAGAGATGCCCTGCAAGTGGAGTGCTCTCAAGGGCAAAGTCATGAAACCAGGCAATGCGCAGTTATTTTCCCTCATGTTTACAGTGGAATTCTGTTTTGAGCAGTGCATGAGCTAGAGACACTACATTAGCTACTGTCACATCTAATAAACTGATCATTAATCATCAATCATTGTCTATTTTCAGAACATGTTCACTGTGTATTCGGACATATATTAGCTAATGCTTCTTGATACAGTTGTATGGGAGATCTAAGCTTGTCACTTGAACTTGTAAAGTGTTTTTATTAAATTCATCTTTTCATGTTAGTGTTTTCAAGGACTGGTTGGGAATTTTTCCATGAAAATATCAAGGAAAACACTTTTTTTAAACGAAACCTGCTGAACTGAATCAAGGCTCTGACAATGTACCAGGCAGTCTCACCTGGTTCCTGCATGGATGTTGTGTTTCAAATGCTCTTCTACCCTTCCTGGTGAGGAAACCCATCCCACAGTGCCTTGTAGCCCTACCAAAACTTGTACGGTCACATCATACCAAGTTTGGCCCATTCTGGACCACAATCCACAGAACATTTTTTTTGGGTTTTGCTCTTACTATTTACACATACATTCTGAAGGCATAATCCAGGCACCTTTTTAAGACATTTTTCAGATTAGATTTTTTTTTTTTATTTTTAAATCCCATAAAAAGACTGGGAAAGGTCCAAAATTCAGCATTTCTTTTATTTGAAATAGATGGCCCATTCCTCCCTGTTACAGATCACCTTTTTCATCTCAAGGACACTCAGGCCCTACACTTTCTCCTACACTACTGTGGGTGGTTTTTGAGCAAGATATTACACTGAGTTTCCCCTGTTCTTGATCTTGCCTAAGTCTTCTGGTGAACTTGTCTTTTTATGGCTCATTCTACCTAATTCATATAAAAATATTATTCCTTTTGAATGATATTTATGATTTTGAAAACGAAATTCAGAGGAAAGCAGTCACGACTCTCCAGCTCCCCACCCCAGAGCTGTGCCTCTGAGACGTTCAAGGTGCAGGGACAGACAGTGTATTCCAAGGAAAGAGGGCATATTTTAAGACCTGTTGTAACTCATGTGTGGCTCTGGCAGAACATCCATCTCTGCTGAGCTTTTTTCTCTACCTGCATTAGCAATGGGACTTCATCTAAAATAATAGGCTCGAAAGTTTTCTAATATGAATCCTGTTGGTATAAAATTTCTCCTTTTTCCCCATACGAATTTTGCTTGTTGGTTTTCTTTGAGATTATTCTAATATATTTGAATTATTTTCTCTTAATTTTATAAGATTCCTCCTATGTGAATAAATTTTAACACTAAGGCTGCAGTCATTCATACCAACTGTAAATCCCAAGGAAGCTCAAGAGAAAAGAGGAGCTGTTCGCTGAACAAAGATTCCACTTCACTTAATTTTCATCTTGTTCTGTTTGTGTCATGTGCAGTGGGGCTGATTTCAGCTGTCTATGCATCATTGTGTAGTTAGAATAGAAGGGATTTTTAATACTTCTATTACTAAGAGATTTTTGTGGCACTCACTAGTACAGAAGGCTAACCTGGAGCACAGCTACTGGAGTCTGGACCTTCTTTCCACTCATGTTGGTGTGAAATTTGTCTTGGCTTCAGTAGGCTTTAGAGGCAAAATTTAAACTGAATTTCTTGCTGCAGAGGATTTTCTTTAGAGGATCTATTCTTGAGCAGTTCTCATGCCTGCAGTTCTAAAGGGCTGGTGGTGCATGTTCCTATTCTACTAATTAAACAAGAATCAAAGCATGGTTTTGTGATATTGTTAAAATAATACCTGCAGGATGCTCTAAGGATGGAAGGGTTGATGCTGCTCATGGCAAGAAGGTCTATGCACAAAGCAGTGTGGATTTATTTCTGCCACTAGCAGCCTGGGAATTTCAGGGAAGAAAGTTACAATAATTTCTGTTGATGATTTTTCTGTGGCTTTCCTGGCTTGAGACACTTTCCAGTGGCTTTATACAGACAACATAATGTATTGATGATGCAAAATTGGCTTAAACAGGTTAAGGAATCTCAGAGATGGTTAAAAATGGCCTTTCAATCAGAGACATCTTTGTTCTCCACAATTTGGAGAATGCTGCAATGTTTGTTTGCAAGTTGATCTGTTTATCAAGTATTCCTCTTTCCTGACACTGAGCTACATAATTTTCAGTGGATTTAAGATATGAGGTTTAGCCACATTATAGATTGTTTAATTTTGTATATACAGATAAAGACAACCACAATTCATGAAAGGGCTTCATGATTGTTCCTAAATGTTTTGGTGTGTTTGAAAGGAGGCATGTACCTGTTTGAGTTATTTAGACACTCTGGAAAGTTTCTGTTGTCCAGTAATTCAAATAATTCTGATTTGATAACCCATGACGTTTCTTTCAAGAAACACCTCTGGGTGATCCTGGCTCCCAAGAACCATGGTCTGCAGTGGGATGGAGCCGCATTCAGTGAGGTCCATTGAACTCTTTTAGAACTAAAAGGAAAGGAGAAGAAAAGCATGGGAAAGAGCATTAAAACCTAAAAAATGTTAACTTTATCAGTACAGAAGTTCCTAAAAGTACTGCTTCAATATGGGGTGGGACAAAGAGAAAATAAAAACCAGAGGAGGTTGCAGGCTTGTTGTTACTTTTTGAAATCAGGTGGGATTAGTCACTGTCCTCCATGTGTTCTCCTCCAGATGTTTGCTCAAGTTTTACTGGGCCATCAAATAGTTACATTTTCACATTTCACCTCAGGCTTCCTGGGAATCCACGTTTCTCCATCCTCTAAAGGTCACAATCTCCACAGCTCAGTAGGGCTGATTTTGTTACACAGATTCCTACTCCATTAACACAGTCCATAGGTTATTTCTAATCCAAAGAACTGATTTATTTAATCCTTGTAGATGCCATTTGTTACACATTATTCTCAGCATTTATTCACAGCACAAACAGATGGTCAACGAAGCCAATTAACCTTTCCCAAGCTCCCTTTTAGGCTTTGCACATTTTTTTTTCAGTCCATGGACAAATGAACAAAAAACTATCAGGAGACTTCATGCCAGAGTGTGATGAATAGGAAGGCAGACTGGCACATGTGCTGTGCTTAAATAAACCGTGTCCTCCGCTAGGCTGGAGTGCTGGAGGGAGGACTATTGCTGACAGAACAGGTAGAAGAAATGAGCTGCCAAAAGGTGAAGTGACCCAAGTCTGTCTGTCTTCTTGTTAAATGGTGTGGAGGATAGAGAGAGTGGACAGCTTAACCTCATTGCTCCTTTCTCCGTTTGTTTAGTTGGTTGTGTTTTTTTTAAATAAGATTTTTGAGATGAGGAATGTGTATTTCGAAGTGAAATGACAAGTTTTTCTAGAACAGTGCTCTCAATCATCAAAGCCTTCCCTAAGTGCCTTGAGAAAATAAAAAAAGTATAAATCTGTTTTATTATCAATAAAAGTAATATATGAGTAATTAGAAATTGCATCCTGCCCTTCACTGATAAACTGGAAGACAGACCATGTAAATTTAGAACAGTATTCATTGCTAACTTTTATGACAGAACTATAAATAAGTATTGAGGTGGATCCTATCTCAATCTGTTTATCTGTGTAATAAAACCACAACCTCATTTGTGTTGTACAAAATATCCCTTGATTGTTTCATGGCTGATTAGTTTATTACCAGAGCACGTGGTCTGTTGGACACATTTTTGTTGTCCTTTTGTCAAATCCTGAAAAAAACGGGCTGAAAGGCCTTGGCAGGGTATGATAGGGCTGTGTCAGAGCTCAGAGGGGGATTTGGGACAGTTTATTTTGTCTCCACAGGGTTTTCTAGTCCTCTCTGGCAGATATTACCTTGTGTAGAGAGGGGCAATTTTTTTTGTTTATAAAAGCTCTGCCTGTTTGTGTAATGACCACAGCATTGTTTCTTACGTGCCTAATCATGGAACCATAGAATGGTCTGGGTTGGAAGGGACCTTAAAAATCATCTCATTCAAACCTCCCTGCCATGGGTCCACTGGAGCAGGTTTCTCCAGGCCGCATCCAACCTGTCCTTGAACACTTCCAGGGATGGGGCAGCCACAGCTTCTCTGGGCAACCTGTGCCAGGGCCTCACCACCCTCACAGGGAAGAATTTCTTCCTAACATCTAGTATAACCCTCCCTTTATCGGTTTGAAGCCATTCCCTCTTGTCCTGTAGCTCCAGGCCCTTGTCCCCTTTGAATAGCTGGAACCTCTTGGAAAAGTTTACTAAGGGTTGCAGGTGATGACTCTGTCAGCAATAGACACACTTGGCATTTTTTTGTCATTTTCTTAGGTTGTCAGGGCTAATTGAGCTCAGAAATGGAAATCCAAAGTTGTTTCTCTTTATTTACATCAAGTGTGCCAAAATGTGTGACTTACCCGACTCTGGGTATCTTCTCAAAAGAATACAGACTTCGCTATTGGTCCAGTCCTCTGGTCACTCACATTGTGTCCTGGTAGCAGTCAAGGGACTGTGGACTCTAATTACTCCTTTGGGTTAATCCTTATCTCAGATTAGTCCTGAGCCAAGATCAGGGGCCGGCGGCTGTACCTGCTCTGCATCACAGCAGGCACTGAAGTTGAACCTTCTGTGGGAGGTGGGAAGTTGTGTTTAATAATGCTAAAGATTCTTTCCCCTTTGTTTCTTCCTGTGTTAAAAATGCTGGATCTGCACATGGACAGCTGATACAGATATTCCCTTTTCCCTCCAGCCCCTTGCTTTGATGCCTGTGTATGGTGGTGCTGCATGGCTTGGGTTCTGCCTGCAGCAGGCTGGTGCCTGCTGGATCCACCTCTGCTGAAACGCAAGGAATAATTTAAGTGAAAGCTCCTCATCTTGGGTCCCTCTCTAGTTATGGCAGGAAAGAAGTAAAAAAACAGCAGAAGTGACTGTATTCTGCAAATCTGAGTCTGATCTCTTCTGTTTTACAGATTTCACTTTTAAGGAAAAAAAAAAAGTAAAAAATCCTAGGTTTTCAAGTGGAGTCAGGGCTGTCATGATCAGGTTGGATCTTAGCATTGCTGTGTGGAAAGAATCTCCATAACAGAAGCAAATGTTTGAGGACTTTGTGTCCTGCACCTTTGAGCTCCACAATGCTGAGCACGTCTCCTGGGTGGGCAGCTTCTCCCAGCAGAGCTGAAGCCAGCCACAGAAGCTTTACTGCAGACCCCCATGTCCCTGAGAAGGCACTTTCCTTTCCTAGGTGTTCAAAAATTGGCAGTTTCTGAAGTGAGGGTTATTACAATTTTAATATCCTGCTCTGCTTATAAGTTCAGACAGTCCCATAGTTTTTCACAAATATGAAAATTATTGTCTGAGAATGAATTCTTAAAATCCCATTATCATACACAGTAAAAACGGATGAAGAAATCCTACCTAGGGCAGCGGTGGCTGATGTTGCCTATAAAATAAGCTATAAACTCCTGAAGCCCTTGTGACCAGACGGGCACAGCAGGTTTGAAGTCTCCATCCTCATCTTCCCAAAGTGTGGGAATGCTGTGTGAGTACATCAGGAGAGATGTTGGTCTCACCTCCATCTGCCCATCACTCTCACTGCAGCCCCCCAGTTGCTGCAGCCCCAGCAGGAGCAGGTTGAGCTCAGGATCTGCCCCCTGGCCTTATGACAGGTGTGGCTGGGGATCTGTAGTTATGTCACAGTAATTGGAGGGTAATTGGCTTATAAAAACAGGAGAGGTTGTGGTGGTCTGATGGGGGTCTGAGTAGGGTGTTTCTCTGGTCTTACTATATTATGAGACATTATTTGATGAGATCTTATATTATTATTTGAGAGCTCATGAGCATTTACAGGAAAGACTTGGGAGCAGCAGAAACGCTGGCTTGAGTTACATTTGATGTTGTTAAGGTTTTGCATATAAAAGCCTCAGGTATGGCAGTTTTTACCAATTTTTTTTTTATTATTTATTTTTGACAATCATTGAGTTGGCCTAGCAGTGTGAGACCCTATTTCGAGTATTTCACATGAAATTCCCATGTTTTATGAGAGCAGAGGGGAAAAGACTTGCCTATGTGCCTGCTTTGTAAAACAGGAACCACGCTCCCTCTCCTTCAAATAAAGGGCACTTATGACTGATAATGTATTTCATTCCCCAAACCTTAGCATCAGAGGCTTAAGTGTAATTTTGAACTTGACATTCTCTGATTAAAATTTAAAATTTAATAGAACTCTGTATGTGTCCAGCTATAGGGAAAGTAGTATCCAGCTTCCAGCTGGTTGCTCCATCTGTTGAAACCTCTGTGTGACTATGGGGCTGTTTTGGAGCTAACAGGGAAATTGGTGAGATGGGGTGTTTTGGAGAAAGAGGTACCAATCCTCTCCCTGTTGGGAGATTTTTTTTCATCTCTCTTTTGGGGAGGTGCTGCTCTTTGCCTGAAATATCTCATGGGTATCCTCCTCACTGGGGTCAACATCATGACAGGCTGTGCCTGCAAATGAGAGCAAGAAAAGATCTCAGTGAGCTGCTGCTTTGACAGAAACTGTTTAAGGCAAAGTTATTTTGAATTTTCTTTTCTTTAATGCCTCGTCTGTCTCTGGTTCAGAGAAAGCCGAATGGCAGTAATGTTTATTTGCTGTCCCTTTGCTGGTTCTCTCCCTTGTCTTTATTGTTATTTGTATGGTAAATGCCACAGTTCAGGCAGCTGCAAAGCAGCAGTCTTGTTCAAAGTGTGTGTCAAGGGCATTTTCAAGGCCTCTTCAATAAAATAAAATAACCGGTGAATATTTATCTTTTAACTCCCATTTAAATTGTACGTCAGAGCATAATGGAGGCTGACTAGGATGTTGTCTGGTGGAGAAGAACTTCTTGTGATGATTTATGTCTTTTCTGGTAAAAAAAAAGGTTTAACTGAATCTCTAAGTTGGGTTTTAGAATCTGTGTATTTTGAATTTGACAAAGAGTTAAGTTTGTGGTCCATCCACAGATGAAAATATGATATTTGTTGCAACTAGATATTATCTGGCTTGGTGCTTCATCTCCATGGATGGGAAAAAACTGCCAGTTTTCCGACTGGAAGCTGCCCTGCATCACCTACATGACACAGGCAAAGGCTTTGTCAGTCAGGACTTTTGGGGGAGTTTGTGAAAGATAAAATTTGCCTCTTCACGAGCTGCTTAATTACTGAGTTAAATTTATCCTTTTTTCCTTTTAGAGGATCTTTGCAGAACATATACTGTAAAAGTGCTTGAAATCTTCAGAGCACAAAGACAATTTGCCTTCACCTTCTTCTGTCTCCCACAGGAAAACCCCAACCAACCTTAAAAAAGACCAAAAAACTCCACAAAATATCCTTCTGTCTTCCCGTTTCCTTCTAAGGATGGTTGTCCCCACCCTCAGCAGCCAGATAACCTGAGCAATGCTTGCAGAGCTAGAAGATAATGTGCTAATACTAGAAAAGCTCTGTAAGTAGGAAAAAAAAAATCTGTAAGTAACCCCAAGTTTAGCCTCAGAAAGCAAATTTCTTAATTCCCTTCATGAATAGTTTCTTGTAGGAGTTAATTACATTTTTAAAGCAATGACTGATTATCCTGATGTGGTTGAAATCACTGCAATTAAATGTGAGAGCCTAGAGAACAGTAAGAGCAGTATTAATATGCAAAATACTCAAAGAACTATTTTTTCCAGCTCCTTCCTGAAATATTTCCACACCTACTTGTGCTTAGCTCCTTTTCTTTTACAGTAGGAAAGTTAGTAATTACAAGTTTACTTGACCAACACAGCCACTGTTTATATGTTATTGTGAAATATTTCAGCATTGATATATTTCTGCTTGCATTTTGTGTTTTAGATTAAATCTGAACAGCACAAATCAAGTATTTCAGTGTCTCTAAAGCAAGCTACCCTTTTCTCTATAGTTTTGCCCACTTGGATTTGTGGATTTTTAGCCACTGATTGTTGGGAAAAAAAGTATTTCAGGAAGTAACTCCTGAAATTTAAAGTTAGGCGTCTTGGTTCTCCCTGTTTTAAAACAGGCTTTGGTAGCTTTGAGGAGAATTCTCCTGTACGTTCCCCTTGATTCACAACTGAAGGAGATGTAAAATCTTTTTTAAAGTTTGAAACCAGCTCATCTTTTGGCACAAGGGATCTATTAATAAGCAAACATTGTTTTTAGCATTAAAGTTGAGCTAGTATAAATTGTCCCAGTTCTACTGAGCTCCATCAGTCTATTCCAGTTGGGAATAGAGCTGACACGTCTGGCAAAATCCTGCATAAGACTCCATTAGCGCACCTGAGTGTGAGCTAAAATCCAGTAGTGTGACCACAAACTCTTCTATTTTTATCTGTTGAAAGATTGGCTAATTGTTCTGCCTAAATGGACCTTGTAGAGTCTGGAAAAGTAGTCTAATTTCCTGCTTCATGTGGTTTTTTTTCCCTTTGCTGTCAAAAATGCCCCAAACATCCATTAGTTTCATTCGCTGTATAGACAATAAATTAATTTCCTATTGTTTTCCTGTCATTGTGCTTGCTGCAGATTTAATTAACAGCAAGTAATCTCTCTATATTATTGCTGCCTGTTACTTTTGTCTTTACTTATTTATTTATTTATTTTCTAATGTATGTATTCATTATTATTAATAGGAGTATTTTTTAGCATATAGGATCCAACCCCCAAATCCTTTGCTGGGTCCCCAAATGACCTTTGGTAGTGGCAGACCTTCACCTCTGCCTCTGTGTCCCTTGGGAAAAGGCTGTAAATCCAGGATGGAGGTGCTGCAGTGGAGTCAACAGTCGCTGCACCCGCTGAGCTGGGACTCCAATGAGTGCCTCTGTTAGGGAACAGCTACTCCCATAAGCACTACCTCACAAGGAAACTGCACACCTGCCAGCATGATTTATGGTTTTATATTGCTAAGCTCCCAGTCAGATAATCTTTCAGTGTCCACTTTTCTGTGGTACTGCGTAAAATAGAATTAAAATTTAGAATTCAGTTAGACCCGTCAGTTTGGGAAATGACTTGTTTTGGGAAATGACTTATTTTTGGGAAGCGGACAGTAAGGGCATGGAGAGGTGACAGCCCTTGGTGAGCAGCACGTGGAGCCTCGGTGGGTGTGGACATATTTAATGAATAAATAGTTAACGTAAGAGCTGGTTTTGGCACAACTCAGTATCTCCAGGATGGCAGCTGGGGGATATTCCAGATCCCCTCCTGACTGGGTTCAGTGACTCTGAAGGTGTTTGTAGCTACTTCTCACCCTCTTGGCTCTTACAAGGTGGAATCAAACTATGTTTACAAAACCAAAAGCATCAATTTCTGCACCTTGAAGCTGTTGTTCTGTGCAGTGGTGGTTGCAACAGCTCATCCCCTCAGTGCATTGGTACCTCTAAGTGTGCTGTAACACCTCCTGTGCAGGATTCCAGACTGCCTGATGCCGGCAGGTAAGGAAGCAACGGAGGATGTATTTGCTAGAGAGAAAGGTATTCACTGCTGTTGCCCTTTATTTGTAAAAGAGGCACAGAGCATCCACCAGCACCAGGAGCCAGCTGATGGCTGCTCTGAAATGAAGTGCTGAGATTTTCCTGGTGGGAACTTTTTCAGCAAGTCACGTGGTGAAACTTCATCTCATCTGTTTTTCCTCACACTCTGGTTTCTGAGCTTTTATTATAACAGAGCACTGACTCTTCTGAATATTTGATTAATGAAAATTGGCCTTTTGCACGGGTGCACAGTGCAATATTTCATATTTGGTATTAGGCGCTGTAGAGAGCCCGGCAATTCTGCAGAGATAGAGATTATGCAGCACAATGATAAAGTATAAAAGGTGATGTGAAGTTTGCAAGGGAGGAAGGAAGAATAAAAAGAAGGAAACCGTAGACAAAGGTGTCTGGGTTTTACAGCTTCTTGATACAGCAGCTGCATTACAATTCTGATGTACAAGTGCAGCAGAAGCACTGAAATACCAGATTGAATGAGGCAAATTTGCCTTTAGGACAAACCTCCAATTTATTGACATTTGTATAAGCATGTGCTGATCTACAGACAAAACCCCCCTGGAGAGCTCTCTGGCATTATTGTAACAGGCGACCAGAAATTTCCAGATCCAGGCAGTAGCAGCTGGGATGGATGGGTATCCTTTGGTTATCCTTCTCCCTCCTTAGAAAGCAAGAAATGCCTGGCTCAGATAAAATAAGTGTATAAATCACTGCAAATGTGTGTAATATTTATGGTGCTAATTTATAATGTTGGATTTATCTCCTGCCTGGCAAGAGAGAGTTTTTTCTGATGCCCTCAGTGGCTGCTGCTTCCCAGTTTATATCACTTGTTGTCATTTTTTATATCACTTGAAAGGCTATGTATGAAAGTGGAATTTGTACCAACATGTAACAGTACAGTTAAAAATAACTTTGGTGGCTGGCCAGGTTTCCTCCTGAAGGAACAGAGGGCTTTCTCTCAGAGGACTGGTTAATTGGGACTCTCTCGAAAGGTGTAAGTCTATTTCAAAATCTAGAATGACTGAAGATCTCGGCAAAGCAGAAGATGAAGCAGTGTAAGACACAATCCTAAATTTTGAAACTGTGCCCAGATTGAAAACTGGGTTCTCCCTGGGAAGATAAAAAATCTTCCCTTAAGGAATGTGTTTTCCTTTTTGATATGGAGAATTGTGATCAAAACTCCTCCAATTTGTTCACCTTTGTGAGAATTTTGTAGCTTTCTCTGGAGCATAACGTGGATCAGTTGTGCTGGTGCAAGCACTGATGGGTACGGAGCAAGGTTGGAAGGTTGGGGTTGGAGGAAAGTCATCCAACCTGCAGTGCTTGCGCTGCAATTTTTAGACAGTTGTGAGCGAGCCGTGATATTTTTTTCTTCTTTTTTTTAAAATACATCTGGACAAATTAACATCTAAAACCTGAGTTATGTTCAGACCTTGTTCTTTGAGGTAATATTCCTGAGGCCAGCAAGACAGCGCAACTACCAAGGTTAACAGGTTAAACCATTTTACCTTGAACCCCAGGTATGAATTATTCAAAGCTGCCTCATTAGTATTCATCTGTATAACCTCACTTGTCACTCATCAAAGGTTATATTTTCCATTTATGCCCAATTCTTCCTTTCCATGTCTAGACCTCCCAAACCCTTGTATTTTTTAATAAGCATTGAATTACAGGGGCACAACTGATGGTGCCTCTTCCCCTCTCCAACTTCTGCTGGTACTGGAGATTTTAGTTTTTATCCAGGCCTCCTAAACGCCAAGTAAACCTCAGCACAAGCTTTTATGGATAAGAAAACCCAGGAAGAACACGGAGAAGCCATTTGCTGGGAAGTGCTTGTTTTTTCCAAGGTTACACTCTGCAGCAGACTGAAATCAGACTGTGCAGACTGGAGTGCTTTGGTCCCATTTGGTCTGGAGAGACAAGTAGTTTGGAGGAAGCAGTGAGGGACAGGTTGGTGGCGAGTGATTGAAGCAGGAGGTGATCTGTGAAGGTAGGGACAGATGGAGTGTGCAGGTGTTCAGCTGCCGAGGGCTTGGCAGGGAGCTGGGAAACTTGAGACTCTCTTATTAAGAAGTTGCAAGGATTCAAACATAGCAGATTTTTTTAGGTTGTTTTTTTCCTTCATTATTTGGAAGCTGTGTTTCTATGTGTGCCTTATCAGATGCATGAGAGCCCCTTCTTGCAAAATCATCAGGTGATAAAAGGGATGCTACTGGGGTCAGTGGGTGCTTCCCACAGCTCCAGCATGACTTTTCCTGGTGTCGACAGTGATGGATGTTGCCTGTCTGCCTTCTTTGTTCTTATTTTGGGTGTTGTAGTTCTTCAAAAAACAAACAGCATTCAGGAAGGGGGGCTTCCGCCCAACAGCGCCCCAGGGACTTACCAAGGTCCCTAATGTGGTGGGGAAGGTGACAGGAAAGTGAGAGAGATTCAGGGAGGAGAAGGGAGGTCCAGCATGATGCAGGGATCTGGCCAAGGGGAGCAGGAAGGAATCTCTGCAGGGAGGAGAAGTGGGCTTTTGTGACATCCCATATCCTTGATATTAACTTGAGTACTCTCCCTAGGAACACACACAGGAAGGGCGCCTGAGCAGCTGAAATGGGCTCTCCTGGAAATCGTCATGGTCTTCGGACCATAAAAATTCCCCAGGAAAGGGAGAACGAAGAAAACCACATTCAGGTTCCTATCTGCCCGTCTGCTTCTTCTTCCCCTGTGACTTTTGAACCTGTTTCAAGTGCATCCTGACAGTGAAATGGAGGGCTTAAAATTCCCGGGAAAATTTGTCAGAAGAAATTGTGGACTGGAAGAGGGATACCCAACGAACACCAGAAAATCCATACATAGCCGTGCCACAGGAAAGCAGGCATTGTAAACTTTTGTTTTTCCTGGTACATATTTTGCCTGCTGGCACCAGGACAGTCATGCAGGTGTTTTGCCCAGCAGTCATGCCTTCAGCACAGCTGGGAGTGTGCTCTGATGGGGGAGAAGCATTGTTAAGCCAGGTTGGGCCGTGCTCTGGTGTTGTAGAGGCACTCACGGGTGGCGGGAAGGTTTTGGCAGCTGCAGGCACCAGGGGAAAACCCTTTGTTCTCATACAGCCAGAATGATAGAGGGAGAAAACTGGTGTTAGTCATCCCCAAATTTCCTTCAGTACTACTCAGTTTCATTCTGAATCTAGATTGAATGCAAGTAGTGCATCCAAGTTAATTACAAAATTAAAACATTTTAGGAAATAATGAATTTACGCATGATAAGTACAAATTGTTTAAAGGTCACTGGGTAAGGACTGTTTAAAAGTCTATTAAAGATTTGCATCCACAAGATTATGTGATCAAATTGTTTGCTCATTCGGCAGCGAGCTTCTCTGAGTTACTCAGATTTATTCTTGGGTAAAAGGAGGTGGAAGGGGCCTTTGCAATTTCTTATTTTAACATTTCATTTCACCTGTAAGGTAATGTGGAAGGTGATGATCTAACCTTGATTGCTATTGCAGTGTTGACAATGATGATTATGAATCTGTAACAGCCATTGGAAAAATTCCATCTGCTCTACTGCTGGCGCTGCTTTGTGTAATGTAGTTTTTGATTCAACATGTTTGCGTGTGTATGTCCTTGTCTGAAGCAGGGCAGACCTACGAGGGGCTCCTCATGCTTTTTGCTGCCAGATCGGCCTCTTCTCTAAACTGTGTCCTTCCCACAGCTGGAGCAATTCCAGTCTCTGTTGTGCGAGTCCCATGTCTGGTTGCATCCTCCATGTAGGGTCAGAGCTCCTTCTTGTGTTCACTAAAACTGACAGCAAAGCTTTCACTGGTGGAATGAAGAGCTGGTGCTGGACTGGAGCAGGGAGTTTGTCCTGTTTAACTCTAGGACTGGCACCTCTGTAGCAGGAAGAGAAGAGAGTGAAGGGTTGGATTTAGGGTGTCTGAATTGCTGATTGTTGGGATCGACAGGCTGCCCATGGAAGTTGTGGAATCATCATCCCCAGAAGTGTCCAAAAAACATGTAGATATGGTTCTTGGCATCATGGCTTGGTGGCGGACCCAGCAGTGCTAGGTTAATGGTCGGACTCTGTGATCTTAGAAGTCTTTTCCAACCTTAAGGATTCTATGATTCTATGTGGAAGCCCTTAATGCTATTAGAGGGGGCAATTTCTGATAGTAGAGACCTGTGCAGAGTTGAATATCCTCATTGCAACTGTTCTTTAGCTACAATGCCTCCTCCTGGGCCATTCCACTCTGGTTTTCCCCTCCGTCCACAACAGTACATCAGCGCAGCACATGGAGAGGAGGAAGCAGGGACCAGCCGAAACCTGGGAATTGCTGCTCCCATTACCAGAACTTTGAACTCACAACATCCAAGTGACTTCCAATTTTTTCCAGAATCAGCTGCTATTATCTTTGCTTCTCCAGCTGAATGAACCAACACAATTTTATTAAATTAGCCATTTGTTATGTCTCTTGTACACCAAGGAAAGCAATTTTGGAGACTAATGACTGCAAGGCCCCTCACAATAGCAGTGTGAACTCTCTCTGCTCTAGTCAGTCTTGCTGAGGACAGTGTCACCAGCAGCGGCATCAAGAGGGAAGAGATGACAGAGCAGTGGTGACACACAGCATCTGCCCTCTTAGATAGAAATCACCTGAACCCAGGTCACGCATCAGCAGGAAGATGTCCCTTTATGGAAAATCAGACCCTCAAAGAAGTAATGTTATTTTTCCTCTATGTCACAGCCCACTTTGACTGGGCTAGTTGCCCTTTGGGAAAGGGGCTGTGGCTGTTTCAGAAGACAAATATCTGACCCTTCCAGCCTGCCCAAATCACATCCATTAGAAAGGGAAACCAACCAAAGTTTGAGAATATTCCCCATCTCCTTCTATTGTGATAGAAAGACGAAGCCCTTGAAGAAGACAATAGAGACTGAAAATAGAAAAATATGGATTTATAAAATCAATAGATGGAGGGAAGGATGGCAAGTCGTGTGGTGAAGTCAGGAAATATCTTTCCTCGAGGAGGAGGGAGGGAAGTAAGTGCAGCTCTGGAGGAGATGGCAGCAGATGGGCAGCATTTGTGCTTCTGGACCCCCTTTGCACTGCCTTGGAGCCCCCCTCTCCCACGATGCAGCAACCCCTGCTTTATTTTCCAGATCTTCAGAGCAAGGCTGGATGGTGCAAGAGACAGGTGTCTGCCAGCCCCTGCACTGTTATCCTCCTTCTGGCACACCATGAGCTGTCATCCTTTTTCTGCAGCACCTATGAATCAGCTTTTTTATTCCCAGAGTCTCCAGAGATGGTAGCTCTAAAAATGGTGCCTTATCCTGGGTAGTCTCTGTAAGTAGGTGGAGTTACGAATGGCACCCCTTCCAGAAGGTCACTGGGTTCCCCTTCTGCAGAGGAACCGGGATATTTATGGGGCACCTTGCAGCATTTCTGTCAGGATCCTTTCTCCTAATAAATGTCTTAGAGATTTTGAGCGTGGTGCACAAGAAAGATTATAAAGCCTGCACAATAAATCTGCTTGTATTAATTCAATGGCTCTCTTGTGCAAAGCCTTTTTACTGCTACCAGTACCAAATAAACACAAAGCAAAGTCAAAGCACAATGATATTTTGGAACAACTTGGGGGTGATGCATAATGCTGAGGAAGCCCTCACAGACAACATCAGCAGGATCACAGCGGATGTTCAGCCCTAACAAATGATGGGCTTTTTCCTACGAGCAGAGGCAGAGGATGCCTAGCAGTGCTCCAGGTGGTCTGGTGAGCTGTTTCCAATAGAGGACAGTGTTGCACAGTCACACTGGCTGCTTATGACTTAGGATTCAGAATCAAAAGCTGTAACATAACCCAGTTTAAAAATCCTGGCCCAATTCCCTAATGAGCTGAGTTGTCCTGTTTTTTAAATTCTTGCTGTGTAGTGTTTGATCCCAAACTCCCTCATTCTGTGCTGGGTTCTCTGGCAGCTCTGTCTGCTGCTGTTTCTTTGCCTTTTCTGATGGGTCCCAGCAAATCTCACTGGCTCACAAGGAGTACGACCAAACTGAAAGGGAAGAACATCAGTGGATGTAATAGTGCCCAAATGGAGCGAGTGACTGGGCAGTTGTACCTACCTGCCTAAAATTGACCATTTGAGTACCTTGCCTAATAAATTCTTTGCTGCTGAAAAGACTTTGAGCATCCTTCTTGTTTCTCTTTTTCTGGAGCATTTTGACTGGTGTCTTTACTAAAATCTTGGATGTGTCATAGGGAAGTGTGTTGCATTTTTGTCCAGAGAGGTGTACAGGAGAATTTGAGGGGACTTGTCTAATTCGAACACCCATTACAAGGCCATCAGTAATTGCCAGTGGTTGTATGTGTAAGGGAAGTGTCATCTCCAGTTCTTTCTTCCATAGAGTGGACAGAGAAGTTCATAAATTAGCATGAGATTGCTAATTTAGAAGCTAAATTGTGTGTTTGTGACTCTGAGGCATGAACAGAAATCTCTGTTACTCGTGCTGGGATCTCCAACCTCTTAAGAGCACAGGTGGTTCCTGCTGCTGGAGGGTGCTCTTCTCTCTCAGAAAATGAAGTATTCTGAATTTTAACCACAAAGCAGTTGTTTTTCCTTCTGGGAAGACGTCATTGCAGCCTCCACTCACCCTTAATCTGAAGGGATGGACACTTGTCTGTGCCACATACCAGTCACTGCCAAATACCCAGGGAGAAGCCAGCGACACCTGGCATGGGATGAGATACTGCTTTCTCACCATATTCCGTACCAGATGTTTATTTGGCAATAGTATCAGAAAAAGAGGGAAAATCTCTTGACAAATTGGACAAATAGATGCTGCCAATAAACCCCATAAGCAACAAAACCTTCTTTATTGCACTGTGAAGCCACATTTTATCCGTGAATTAATAGGAATAACCAAACTATTTTAGTGGCTGACTGGGAACAGTATATTAGTAGCAGTATTAATAAGTGTGGAGTGACAGGAGACTTGTAAGAGTGGGAAAATGAGATACAGTATTTATCCCTAGTGCAAAATCTCTTTTATTATTAAAGACATTGGGTTAACTAGGGATAGATTTAATACTTCAACCCTATTTTTATTGGATAATTAGTACTGAGCAATCCCAACCCTGGGACAAGGACAGAAATCTGAAAATCAAGGAAGTTGTGAAAGGAGGGGAAAGAAAAGGAAAATAAGTGTTAGGTTTGGGGCTTTGCCTTCTATCTTTTTACAGAGTCAGCCACAATATGAAACTTTGCTGGTGCAGGTGGAGGAATGAAGGATAGCCCAACTTCCTGCCTGAGATAAACTCTTGCAGGAAGATTTTCTGCGTTTCCATTAAACACCTCGCTCCCCACCATCTTGTGCACTCCTAGGTCTGGGGCAAGGAAGAATAAAGAAATGCATCAGCTGTTTAATGGTAAAGCTCTGTCTTAAGTTTTGCTTCCCAGATAAAAGCAGTTAGCAAGAACAAAGAATGCAGGATGTGATTTTCAAAGAGTGAGAGCAAGATCTAAATGCTGGGAGTGGAAGTTTGGAAAGGCTCCCGAGATGTTAAGAGTTGAGGGAGGGCAGACGGGATGCCAGCATTTTGGGTGGCTGGAAATGTAAACCACCCTTCCTTAGGCTAATTGTGCAGAAAAAGAGCCTAGTACTGCAGTTTTCTCTGCAAAATGGGGTGATTGTGCAGCAGCACCAGCATTTACTGACTATGGAGTCTGCTTATTTCCCCCTATTTTTTATTATCAGCAAAACCTTAATTACAGCTTACCTACCACCTTCTGCCTACGTTTACAATGCAATAAATATTCGGTCTCTCTATGCAATCTGCATCTCAAACAGTGCTGGGCTCTGGCAATGGGCATTATTGATTCTTTGAAGAAATTATAACGGCATTTGTTCCAAGGAAAATGGGGATAGAGAGGTGTACGGGTGCTCATGCCAAGTATTAAAATGTCCCCTCTCTCCACCAGCGCTCAGTTGTCTGTGCTTCATTGAGCAACACAATTCCAGGTGAGAAACCCAGTACAATTATTTAAAAGTGATTGATGGGAGTCACGAGGAACAGGAAGAGGAATTTGGACTGAATTTGATTCCTTACTTTCCAAACCCAGCAGTTCTTGTTTGCTTTTTCTTCCCCTCTCTCGGTTGTAGCACTATTTAAAACGGGACGCAGAAAAAGATGGTCGTTTAATGGTTTAAAAAGTAAGTGAGAAATCACTTCACAGTGTTTAAATAATTTTTTCTGTTTGAGTATCAGGAGCAGATGTGGCTGTGAACAGTAATTAAAGGTGGACTCAATGGGCTGTTGGGGAGTTAAAAATAGCTAGAAATTGAGTGAATTAATTATTTGAAAAATATTGCCTGTCAGATCACTGGTACCTTGAAAATATGTACAACACAATTCATTAAAAGAGTCTGGAAACGAAAATTTGCTTCTTGTTTAAAGTTTGTGTTAATTTGTCATTAGCATTCATTGACTTAATGAAGGCCGTAACTGCTGCAGCATCTGGCTGACCTCAGATGAGTCTCTGTGTGCTCTAGTGCACTCTACAGAGGTTTCCCAAATACTTCAATTTAATAAATATTACGGCCACGTTCTCATCTGATGTAAACTACAGTGAGATCAGTGCACTCATCGTGATTAACATCCAGTCACAGCTGTCAGGGATTAGAGAATGCTCGGCCCCGAGGTGTAACCCACCAGGGACAGTGATACGTGTAGGAGCTTAACCCAGCAGGGCAGTGGTGCGTGTGGGAGCTTTCTGTTACCGGCCAGGGATGAAAGAGCTAAAATACTACAAGCAGGAGGAAGACTGAGCTGTTTGGTTGATGGGTGACATGCAAAGCCTGTGACTTCACTGTTCTCACACGGTGATGAAGAGTTCAGTCAGGAGGGTGATGAGAGTCATTCCATCACCGAGTGCTGAAGGCAGAGCTGTAGTTGTCTCACAGATCCTGCTCCTCCAAGGAACGAGCAGGACCCTGCACACAGGTGGTGGGAGATGTGCAAAGCTGCACCGATGTGCAGCCGTGCGCCAGGGATTGCTTGACAGCTCCCAAGGGCTTGTCCTGAGCAAGAATAATGTCCCTGATCTTTTATAGTGCCAACTATTGACTGTTGATAATGATGATTTATCTCCAGATTTAAGCAGAAGGAATATTAAAAGATTGTGTATGGTGTGAGAACAAACCTGATTTTAAACATGCTACATCTTATCCCCCCGCTAAGGAAGAGAGAGAACTTCCTTAATTCTGTATCTCCTGTGTTTGTGCTCTTCTGTAAGCTCTCCCAAAGCAACATCCTGCAACATTATCATAGCATACTTTGGGTTGGAAGGGACCTCAGAGAGCATCCAGTTCCAACCCCCTGCCATGGGCAGGGACACCTTCCACTGTCCAAGGTTGCTCCAGGCCCCATCCAACCTGGCCTTGAACACTCCCAGGGATGGAGCAGCCACAGCTGCTCTGGGCAACCTGTGCCAGGGCCTCACCACCCCCACAGTAAAGCATAGAAGTAAAATGAATAAATAAATGAAAGTTTTATCATATAATATAGCTTCGTATTTATTTTTGTCCCATTCATGCAGTATCTTCTACTTCAGTTTTGAACCTGTGTGATACTGTTAGGGTTAAATTTAAGGATTTTTTGAGGATTAAGTTTAAGAATTTTTCAGAATTCCCAGGTATTGCAGAAATAAAGCTGCGTATTTTGTTTTGTGTTTGATTTTTTTGGTTTTGGGGTTTTTTTGCTGTTAATATGAGATGTGATTCTTGGCTGTGGCACTAGATGGTGTTTAACAAGCAGGAGCGGGGATATAAACTGGATCCAAACAGAAAGTCAGTGGAGTTGAATAAAAAAGAATTATGGTTCAAGTGTTACACAGGTGAATGAGCTATGCATTCTTGGCTCCAAAATTTGTTTGAAAAATTCACATTTCAGTACCCCTTTTGTTTTGAAAATCAATAGCACTGACATGAAACCTGTACTTAAAAACAAAAAGAAAAGAGAGTTTAGATTCTAGCTCAGCCCCATCCTCAGCCCTTATATAATCAATAATAATAAAGGAATAAATCTAACAACAAACCTTATGGATTCTGAGAAAATGAAAAATATCATGCCTGGTTCCCTTGAGGAATTTCAATTTACACTAACTCTTAAACAGGAGGAAGACGTTTCTCAAAATGAATTATACTGTCCTTGTCCAAAAGGTTCCCCTCAGTGTGCATGGTATATTTGTGAGCATAAACCCTGCCATAAACCAGTGCTGGGTGGAGTGCAATTCCACCAGCCTGGCTCTCTGGGACAGGCTCTTACTTTCCAGGTGAGATAGAAGTGCGATGCTTTGTCTTTATAACAACAATAAGATATGTGAGGCAGCCAGGTGAGTAGATTTGGGGGGAAAAAAAATCCCAAATAATATGAAAGCCCTCCAAACGAACAGAAAAACCTCACCACCCATCCCCCCCTCCCACCTCTCATGTTCCCAAAGTGCTTCAGAATACTCAGGAAAATTGGGTAGAGTTACCTCAATACAGCATACTTTGTGTACTCACTTGGAGTATAATCTACGAATTACTTCTACAAGGTCTTATCTAGGAAAAACCATTCACAAAATTCCCACACAAAGTGTTTAATCTGGCAAGCCAAGTTTTTTTCCCATGTGTTGATGCTGTTTAATGCCTTATATGCCAATGTAATTACCAGGAAACTCTGGATTTGGTCAATCTCAAATTCTGAAGCTCTGATGAAAAAACAAGAAACCACTCACAATAATATTAAAAGGTTAGAAACAAATTAAGGGATCCTTCTGCAGCTGGATCTTAGCTCTGAAACACATTCAGAGTGATAGAATTGGCAGCTCTTATATTTTTATTTGGGCATAGCATTGCTAAATGTTTTCAAACCCTGGCAAACAAGGATATAGGTGCAGCTGAGATTAGTCATGTCAGTACCTAGAAGTAGCACAATTTACCTCAAATGATTGTGATGGAGAAGTGTTTGCAACATGAGATGCATTCAATTTTCCTTGTCAAGCTGTGAATCAACAGAAAATAGCTGAAGACAGCAACATTAAAAAAAAGTTAAAGTGTTCAACGTCATCACCAGCAGCAAAGCTGTGGTGGCGGGAAGGGGCAGGTTGTGGTGCTGGAGCTGTGGTACCACCAACCCTTTTCCGTTTTGGGACCTCTGCTCAGGACATGTCACTGGGGCTGTGAGCAAGAGCTGCTGCAACCTGCTGGGTGCTGGAGCTGGAGATTTGGTCATCCTGAGCCCATTCCACACAAACAGCAAATGCTGGTGGTCACGTGTGGAACACAGATGGGTTCTAACACCCAGTCAGCCAAGGCAACTTGATGCACTCTGAATGCAGGTCAGGCATCACCACCACCACCTCTAGCATCCATCCTTTCACCTGCCTGCTTGGTTAGCCTCCATTTTGTTCCCTAATAATGTCCTTAGGAACACATTGACCCAGCCCTGAGCTCAGCCCATTAGCTGGCAGCCTTTGATGTGGGCAGTGGTTTGGGGAGATGCTGCTAAACTCTGGGACCAAAATAAATAATCAACAGAAGTGCAAGGATCACCATGTGGGGTCAAGAACCTTTATCTTTTGTCGATTTTTTCCAATAGCCCAGCTCTTTCTGTGCTGATGGAAACCAAACCTCAGATTCAAAAGACCCTTTGTTTAATCAACTGATTTCTCTTTTTTATTTTATTATTGGTTTACACCTTTATGAATGTTGTTTTGCATTACTTTTATCAAGCCAGTGTTTCTTCCCCTACAGCTAGAACACTCGAGTGATGTTTGAAATTTATAATGCTCTTTGATTAATATTAAATGTGGAGAACAAATACATTTGGAAGGTCTTTATCTTCTGATAGACTTGGTTGTTTGAGTTGCCGAGGCTGGGGCTTGTGATGGCTCCCTGGGGACACGTGGGGCGTCTTCCTTGTTTTCCAAGCCTCATTATGATTGAGCAAACGTTGTCAAGTTTCCTCAGTATACCTTTTTTTGTTACATCTCTACTATTCTAGGTATTTTTGGTTCTTTAATATCTTACACTTGTATTTCTTTTTGTAGTTTCTGCTTTTACTTTACTTTTAAAATGAAAGGGTTTATAATTTTTAAGTTTCCATCCACTGTCCTCTTTGATACAACAGGAGAAAGGATCCCTTATGTATTGGAAGCCAAAGTTTGCTTTATGTGCAGTATTGCATTAGCCAAAATTTTTCCTCAAATAGAAAACAGATCTATTACAGCTCTGCTTTATTGCATTTGGAATTAATTTTATATTCAATTTAAAATTATTTTCATATATTGGGGAATGACAAATGTAAGAAGGAAAAAGATATTTTTGTGAGTGAAAGATATATTAAGTATATATGAAAAGAAATGTAATGCTTGTGCAAGGTTCTGAAATCTGTTATTTTCTGGCCAGAAATCACTTCCTGCTGCTTACAAATTGAAGGCAATCCGTAGTATTACCACCAGTCATTACGTGTTTCTGCTATCTTTCTTTTTTTCACAGATTTCCTCAGCATTTTGTGTCTAACTGTTTGCTCAGTGAGATAAGAAAAGTGCTATAGCTGTGAGTAAATATTCCAGGCTTTCAGGAAATCCTGAAGAGTTGTTGCAGAATGACACAACGGTGGATTTGGGAACAGAGCACACTTCTGCCAGCATTGACCAGGGTCAGAGGTTATCAGAGATGAAGGAGAGGACGCTCAGCAGTGATAAGTGTGAATGCTTCTGATACATGTCAACCCCAGAGTCGGAGATGTTGGCTGTGGTGAATTAGTGGTGATTCCGAGGTGGGACTGACCTTGGACACATTTGTGTGGTATTTGGTTTATACCCTTGTCCAAGGCAGTTGGGTAGGGTCCATGTGTTGCTGGCTTGTGCTTTCTTTAAACTGTATTAACCACTAAAACCAATCAAAACTAAATATTGACATAAAACCCGGGTGTGTTGGAGGGGTTGGGGAAGAGAAAAGCTCCCTGTGCCATAGGGAAGTGCTGAAGCCAAAGACTGAAAGTCGGTGATGCTCCCACCCACCGTTTCATGTAATAACCAATGTTGGACACAAACTGGTGGAGCTTTCAGTAGGGCTCATAAAGTGAGCAGTATTATCTGTTACAGCAAATCTTCTCTCGTCATTGCTCAGCTCTGCACGTTATTTGTAAAGAAAAGAGCCTTCTTTTTGCCTCTAATATAGTTACATAGACAAATCAGTGCTTAGGTCCTTCCCTTTGCTGTAGCCTTCTGCATTTGTCTCTGTGAAGTCTTCACTTTGGATGGTCTTTCAAGAGGCTTAAAATGAATTGCAGAACAAAATGAAACCTGACCTTATGCTGTATGTATTTTTTATGACCAGAGCTTATCTTACCAGATACCAGAAAGAAACTCTTGCTGATGTTTCCTAGCAGAAATGAGGAGATGTTGTTTCTTCAGGGCTTGATGATACCATCAGCCTTGCACATGCATTTCACCCAAGCGTGACCTTGCTTAAGAATAAAGCCATTTCTGAGCTCTGTTTTAAGCGTGGTCTAGCAGAAGCCTGATTGCTGGGCGGCAGCTGAGCATGGAGGGAAGGGGTGTTGTGACGGGGCTGACGGCGCCGCCGTTGCCGCTTGGCTTTGACAGTAATCAGGTTGGGCAGATGTCTCCGACAGCTGTGGCTAATGGCCTGCCGTGCTGGGCAGGGACCAGACCTCCAAACTCTTTCTGCTTCACAGAAAATGCTTGGGTCTGCATGCACGGAAAAATAAAACTTGTTCCTCATTTAGCTTTATTATTGAATTCTGCCCTCACTACTAAATCAACAAATTGTTGGTGCTTTACACTTGGAAGTTGGCCTTTTCTGTGTAAGGTTGGTTCTTTTCCTTTGTTGTGGTTTTTTTAATGTGTGTTTTTTTCTTCTACTTCATTTGTTTGAAATGGCTATTTAAATTATTGATAAGATCTTAAAACTGAGCTAATTCACTTCAATTTATCCAATAGACAAAACTATTTATAATTAACGGAGAAGCAGAGGTCACTTCGGTGTGTAATAACTGCCAAGCCAAATGAATAACAATTATGCAGTTTTTTATGCTAAGCTAAAATTATGCAGGGACTACCTTCTGAATAGCCTTGAAATTAGCAAGAGGTTCAGGTGGCAGGCTCTGGGGAAGGAGGAAAAATCTTTGGGGGGGCAGGTCTCAAAAACTGTGCACTTATTTATCTGATTAGACTGGCTATGTTGGCACTGGAAATGAACGATCTTTTAAAATAAACCTTATCTTTAAATCATAGTGACAGCAGAAGCTATTGTGAGAACATGACCATACATAATTGAAAAGGACAAAGGGTGAGGGTTTTACATAAAAAGAATAGGCTTTGAGTGGTGGCTTGCTTCATCTGTCAGTGTTTGCTGGGCAGTTTCTAGGGCTGTTGGTGTGCTTGGTTCAGGGGGAGACTACTGTGATCAGTCACACAACCTTTAGTTTTTCTGAACATTAAGACAGGGAGAAAATGTCCCTAAAACGTCCCCACCCCCTTGCTATAGGTTCCTCTGGGACTTGCATGCTATTTGAGGAATCAAGAAATGAAGGAATGGCCTTGCTCATACACTGGCTGGGTAACATGCTTTTGTTTGCACAGCATATTTTATTAGTGTGAAAGAAGGAACGGTTAAAAGAAAAAAAAAAATTAATGTAGGCTACAATACTGAGTTATAGCACCAAAGCTGGAATGGGCGTAAAAAGTAGCAACAATTGCATAATGGAACAATAAAAAAGCTTCTTTCCTTTTCTTGCAGGACATAATACCAGTTCACAACACAGTATAATTAGATTGCCACATCGCCCCTTGTAAAACCAGAAAGAAAAGAAATGTAGGGCTGCATTAAAACTCCTTTCATTTTCTAATGCCTTTAGAGAGCTATTGGACATAGAGGACTTGCTCTGGCAAAAAGCTCTAGTGAGCTATTAGGTTTTTAACTATTTTATAGGGTTTTTTTATTGTTGCCAGGCCTAGTTTTTCAGTACAATGACTTTGTCCTCTCTCTCCTTTCCAGCCTGTCGCACATTTATCAATCTTACAGATAACATTCACTATAAAGATAAGTCCAGGCTCTTATGAAGCACTGTGTCCTGCTGACATATCCTTCCCTCCCCCCGCCTTTTCTTTAGTAAGTCTCACATGACTTCTTTTATCTGATGATCTTCTGATACAAATTTCTTATGTCAGCTCCAGATCTCACAGACAACAGGAACAAAACCCTGTCATGCAAGAAGTGGATACCATCACCTCTGGGCCAGGTTTTAGTGGAACACAGCAGAGGAGAGCAGAGACTCTTCTAGGTCAGAAGATGACCTTTCCTAAACAGTTAACCATGAGCAAAGCCCACACTTTCCCCCCGCCATTAATTAATATAAATGTTTTCTCTTCAAAAAGACTGTAAAGCTAAAATGCAAGTGGTCAGAAAGGAAGCACTGAATGTTGAAAAACAGCTTCATTATCTCAGTGAAGCTGATAAAATTTACTTACAAAAAACCCCAGCCTTTGCCAAGGATAAATGGATGCAAAAATCACTGCATTGCCACAGGTTGATTAGAATTGTGTCTTTTCAAAGAAAAACAATATTGCTTATTAGTGGACCTGCCAAATTTTGTCCTAACTCAAATTTTTTAAAATCTGTGGAAATGTCAGAGTTGCTATAAGCATGCACAGCTGACAGTGATAAGTTGTGTGCATCTCTAACCAGGAGTTTTAAAATGATGCATAGGGAGCGCAGTTGAATGAAATCTTGCAAACTGATACCAGCAAGAAAAATGTTCCTGCTTAATGCAGTGGAAAAAAAGAAACTTGCAACTTCCTTTTGTTTATCATTTTTATGGCAGTGGGAGATGCAGGCTTAGCTGGGACTTAAGGATTGGTCATGAACGTCACCATCCACGAGCCCTTGAAGGCTTCCCAGGCAGCTTGGGAGTGCAGTACCAACAGCACACTGAGCAATAGACAGGATGCTGACCCAGTAAGAGAATGTCTCCTAGCATGTCCTGGTTCACCTCTTTCACATTTAATCAGCTGTGACTGGTCTCCAGAGCAGTGTTCTTGGATCCACGATAAACTAATTCATGTTGCAGTAGAGAGTACAGGACAAGCCTGTCTGGTTTCTTCCCTATCCATCCGTACTGAGCACTGGCCCTTGGGAGCAGAGATGAGATTTGCTTCCAAGCCATTGCAGTGACTTTTGGGGCTAAGGCTGGGTTATCACCTCTGCCAACTTCCTAGAAATGTTTCCGTGACTTTTACTTGGTCTTAATAACAAAGTCCACAACATTGCTTTGGCACTAATGAATGCCTCAGCTGAGCATTTCAGTTTATATCTGCGTTTTGAATTGGAGAGTGAGAAGGATATGCTCTTTGCTCACTAGGTTGAATTTCCTACAGGAGCTACAGGGCTTTCAGCAGGTTGAGTATGTTGAGCTGACAGAGTCAGCCCAGACCACACAGTTCCAGAGACAAGACATTTCCAGCTGGCCTAGGCTGACATGATCTGTATATTTAATTAAATTTAATACCACAAATACCTGACAAGACAGCATGAGGAACCTCTATTAGACTTAAGCTTACACAGGTACTACATGTGTACGAGTGTACATGCATGCATGACATATTTTTTATATATTGATAAGTGTAATATATCTATGTCTTTCAATCACTTCTACTGTTGTTAGGTATTATTTAACCCAGTGTGCTGACTCTCGCTGCCTGCAGAGGAGCAGTTGAGCAGAGTGCTGGTAAGCATACAGAAGATAATAATAATAAAGATGATTAACAAGAAGCCATGTCAAGCCTATTCAGTTTTCATTTATAGCAGCAACAAACCTTGTGAGTAGCAAGCCAGTTTCAAATATCATTACCATAAGCAAGTATTTAGAGGGCAAGTTCAGAAACAAGTGGAAAATTTTATTCCAACATTAGAATTTATCCTGCAAGTGTTGCCTGCTCTGCACAGAGGGGAGTGGATTGTGGGAGCCAGTGAACATGCCTTTGTGTTGGGGAGATGGGGGGCTTCTCCGGGGGTGCGCGCTCCTGTTGGGTTGGTGTGTGCTGGTTTGAATTCCCCGTTGGCTGCTGGCCTTGGCCCCTCGTCACTCCCCCGGGGCTCTCCCATTGGTCTCTGCTCCCTGACCCCACCTTTCCCCCAGCCCCGGGAAAAACCCTCGGTGAGCCATTGTTCCCTGAATTTGCTTTCCTGCCCTTCGAGGGTGAAGATGTAATAAACTCTCGGAATGAAGGAAAAGCAAATTCCCTTCCCGCCTCTTTGCTACTGACTTAATACCGAACCTGCCTGTGCATCTACGGAGCCAGGCAGGGACGGTATTAGTGGATGAGCAGAAAGGCAAGAGGACAGGTTTTGTGCACAAAAAAATTTTGTTGTGAACGAAACCTGGACAAACACAGTCATAGAATAGAGCAGAATATTTCACATGGAGGGGATCTTCCAACTGAAAAGTTTTCATGTGGCTAAGACTAGAAAGGTTAAGCTTCAATTGAAATAAAGACAAATCAGTCTGGGTAAGTAAGGAAAAAGAAAAAGCAAAAGCCAAAGCAATCAGTAAACCAGATGATCCAAAGCTATTGGACATCAGAGGGGTTTGCCCAGGCCGTGGGGACTGTTGCTGCAGACAGGTAAAGAAGATGCCTGATCTTCTCCATAGTGAAAAATAATGCCACTGCCCCACGAGGGGCTGGGGTCTTGCTCCTTTTTTTTCTCCTTTTACCTCTCCCTTTCACTAGACAAGGCCATCAAAGTCCCAGAGTGACCAAACATCGACCGATGAGTGGCTGCCAGGGCTCGGCAGTGTGGTGGTTGGGAGATTGGGAATGGCCCCAGCTGCCTGCAGGTTCCGGCAGGAGAGGGGATGCTCTGAGATGCACTGTAAGGGCTGTGTAAATGCCTGGGAATGGAGCCAGTATTTCTATAATGGCACTTGACACAAGAGCAAACACCAGAGAAAATCCAATGAAACTTTAAAGTGAAATGTCTCTTAATTGTTCAGTGGTCACAACCTCTCTCCATCAAACCCCTGCATAACGAGTTTCCCTTCAGCCCTATTTGGCCTTGTCTTTCCAAGCTAAAAATCTGAGCTTTCAAGCATGACTGACAAAATTGTCAGTGTTGTCTAGATTTGTGCAAAAGGACATGCTTTTGCTGCATACAGCAGCTCCTATAAAGAGGACCTTACCCAAGTTTGGGTCAATTTTTCTTTATGAAGGCGGTTCAGCAGAATGGGAAATCGTTTCAGGAAAGCAGCTTGGCGAACAGGCATCAACATGTTAATTATTACAGTCTTTCTGCACTAAATCACATAAGTTTACCCAGACCATAAAGCCTAGTGCTGCTGGGTGATCAGCTTCCAGAAACAACTAAAGATGACTTTTTTATTTATGTTTGATGTTTCTTGCTAATTTAAATGTCACAGCTCATATCTATGTCTCTGTTACCTCAAGGGTAGGCTACTCAAGTGTGAACTATAATAGTGCTGTATCTTAAACACACTCGAAAAGGTACTTCAATGTGGAATGCCTCTGTTTACATTAAAATGATGTATTATTATTTATTATTTATATTGCAGTAATATCCAGCAGCTTCAGACATCCATTACGAAGCCTTTATGGTCAGTGCAAAGCAGACCATAAAGTAATGTCCCTACCCCTGCTAACTTTCATTTATAAGTAAATCTAGCCATGAATATATCAGCATGTTTCACAGAAACCAGATATATCTGTGTTGCAGTGTTAAGGTATCAGTTAGTCATACAGCTGCCAATGGACTGAGATTTTACTATACAACAGGCTCCATCTTCCTTCTTCCATACCAAAATAACCTCAGGCATTCAGGCTTGGGGCTACTCAGGTTAATGAGACAGAAAGAGAAATTAAAAGAATATTTGACTTTTAAATATGCCTTATTTGGTGCAAATAACAACTGTTTGATAATAGGGAAGCCACCTTGCCAATGTCCTATGAGACTTTGGGGATATTACTGATGGAGAAGGATCATTTGGGTCTTATTTCTCTCTCCCTTTTTGTTTCCTGGAGCGGAAAGAATAGAAGCCCACACCACATGGAAACCTTTTAGGTCTATTTACCGAGAGATTTTTTTTTCTGCTACAGATGTGTACGGGCTGATTGGCTTTGACAGTGCCTTGTCTGATGAGAAAGGCCCTCTGCTAATAAGCTAATATTCTCAGTTGCACTCATAAATGATGCAGTGATCCTAACAGGCATTTCGGCTGCTACTGAAACGTCCCTGATCCATATGTTTAAGTGCACTCAGAAATGCTGCAGGGACAGAAAAGGTTTGCTCTTCGTGTCAGGGAGCAGGTATGGCTGTTAACATGTTGTTGCCCTTTTCAATTCTTCTACACTTCTTTTGCTACATGAGCTGTGCTTGTCTTCTGTCTTGTGTCATGGAAGAAAAAAGCCATAGTACTGCATGTGGAAAAATGTTACATCTGCTTTGCCTTGAACTAATGTCATATTTCTGGGTACCTGGTGAATGGAAGGCAGGTTCTTCAATATCAGTGCTCCCACGTGAGAGGATGTGACACTCCAGTTCAGGTGGTGGTGTGTGAGATGTGAGGGGCTGAAGTCTTGGGGATGTTAGGCTGGGCCCCAAAATAGACTCATGTTTCTGAGTATGTAGCTCTAAATAAGTCATAGAAGATATGTTGGATAGGCTTCTTTATATGGAGAAGTAAAAAATTGCCATCCTTCCTTGTTAAACTTGCTAAGTGCCTGGTTAGGCTGATTGCAGGAACAGCCAGGGGTCCTTGTGTTTTGTAAATTAAGACTTCACAGAAATCTTATAGTTTATGAACTTGTCAGCATCTCGAGCAAGTTGTGTTGTCTGCTGCCTCAGCTTGGCTCTTATTCCTCCTTTGTATCACGTATTGTTTTCGTTTGGTTTTCTGCTACGAAAAAAGCAAGTTATTTAAAACCAGTATCTGAACGGGCTTTATTTAACATACATCTGTTCAATTTGCAGAGGCATGCCTTTTCCTGAAATTCCATTTGTTTTCTTTCCTTTACACAAAGACTCTTCCTTGACAGTCTTGGCAAAAGCAAGACTCTGCTCAAGCTGTCATGACCAGCCCAGATGTTCATCCTGCCCCAGGTCAAGGCTTGTGTCTCCAGTTCCCACAGATCTGTGCAGAAGATGGAGAACAAGAAATTCTTTGCATTCCCAGCATGAACTGGAAATATGGGAAGAATGGTGTCCCTGTGTGTATGTTCAACTTGCGTACTCAACAATTCACACCCACACGCATTGTCATCATCACAGGCACACAAACGTGAACACAAAATCTGCCTTTCCTCACTTTTTTTTTTTTCTGCCAAAATTATTATCTTCCCCTTGAGTCTTCCCTTCCTACCTTGAAAAAAAAATCCCTGCTTACTGACCTGGAGCCTTCTGTTTTGTGTGTTTTTCTATTGACAAAAAGCTGTATTTTTCAGGCTAAATTGTTGGCTTCTTGCACTACTCCAAGAGCAAATCAAGGCATGGTTTATTCCTCTGTTCCCTTTCTGCCGCTTGAGCAAATGCCTTGTGTTTGAAAGCATTTGCCTGAATTGAACCTAGTAAATTCACTCACAATATTTAAGAAAAGCTGTCAGTGGTGCCGTGTTCCTTGTATTTAATTCAATAAGTATCAAGTATGTTCTGAAGTGCTGAGCTCAACGCAAGTTGTCTTTGTGTGCCTGTGGGCATGCATCTGGCTATGTATCTTCTGTTTTTCTGACTACTGTTGGCCTGGATGTTACTATGATCCTGTCAGTGACCAAAATTCCTTTGTCACCCTGTACTCAGCAGAGTTCGGTTAAATACCTTAATGTTACTGGAAGAAATTTGACCCATAAGATGGTAAATATTCATTTTTTCACTCTGTAGTGATAACTGGTTTTTGCTATTGGTGTGGTGAAAAAAAAATGTCTTCACAGACCTTTCTTAAAAACATCTTTGAAATGGGAATAAGGCTGTTAATAATTGTTATAATGATGTCATGATGGGGAGACATCTTTGTGGATAATGTCAGAGAAACATCTAGATGTCACCAATGCATAGTGTAGCCTAATTATTCCTTGATGTAATAGCTCACAGATTTCTTATCCAATAGTCCTTGAACCCACAGGAACATGCGCTTTTCCCTAACTGCATTTGTAGATTTCTTGGAAAAAATAATCTTTAATAAAGAGACATGAATAAATCAATTGAAATTAAAAGGATTAATAAGAAAGGTGAAATCCCTGGCTGCTATTTTCTTCAGAAAGGCAAACCTGAGTGGGTAAGCAATTGGAGTAAGTAGCTCATGAGAGGGGCTGTGCCAGAGGTGGAAAACCTGCTAGTGGCAACCCTGCCCTGTATGAAAAACCGTTGTACACAAGGCGTGTATATATATATGTGTTTACCTTTCCTGTGGAGATGCAGCAAACTCAAAAGGAAAGGAAGAGTGAGGTTAATTATGAGCTTAGAAACTTGCAGCTGGGTTGGTGCTATAAGGCAAAAACTCATCAGCCGGAAATGTCTAATGAGGAGAAAGATTCTGGCGTGGTGTTTGATCACAGTGTAATTATGAACCACTAAAACAGTATGGCTGTATAAAAACCCAGTGTACCGTAAGATTAAACAGCTGAATTATTTTCTCCATTTATACAGAGGCATTAATGTCTGAATACAACACTGATCCCTTATAGTCAAAAGAGATGGATTCAAGATGCAAAAAATGTAAAGCAAAGTGTAGAGAGTTTGATAATTATGTGTGAGAAAGTATCATAAAGGATGAAACTCAGTGAGCCAAATCCATAGCTTATTTGGCCCAGCAAAATGAAAACTTTGAAGGTTGCTCTAGACAGATAGAGAGCAAGAGCAAGGGAAGAACTTCTTAACCCAAAAGGTGATACTACGGTGATGGCAAATGAGTATAGATGAGCTGTAAATTAATGGGACCTGGGAGTAGCACAGTTCTGGGAAGCCCTTGCAGGACAGAAGAGAAAAGTCATTTAAGATGATATTTGTCCCAAATGATGCAGTTATTGGTTTCCTGGGGGACAAAGTGACCCTTTGGAAGGACAGTCCTTCCAGTCTCCTGCCTCCAACTTTTTTTTCCTCTTACTCTTGATCAAGTAATAAGTACCTTCACTTATTATTTGGATGACTTTGTCACTGTTTGCAAAGTAATTTAATTCAGATATCTATTCAACAGCCACAAAAATATTCATGAATCCTGATTGTTTTGTAGATTTTAGTGCCATAATCAGTCAAAGAAGTTGTGCTATACCTTGGTGACTAGACAGTAAAACACTAGTTCCGTGCTCCATTTAAAGTGACAGAGATTTTAATTGCACGCTTGAAAGGTCTGAGGTTGTTTCTGAATGAATGAATGAATCTCTTAGTGCCATTGTCTTTGACTATAAATGCTCTAGCATAATGACAAGGAAAAGCTATTACTTTGCCTTGCATGGAGCACTCCCACTCCCATGTTGTTCAAATTGTTTTCAGTCAGTGGTCAACACTGCGTCAAAATCATGATCTCAAAAAGCAAAGTGGACAACAAATGTAAAATCCCACTGACCCCTTCAAAATTTAAATGATTTTCAGTTTATTAGATTGAGAAACCTTCACCTT
Organism: Lycocorax pyrrhopterus obiensis; assembly: GCA_014706295.1. Taxonomy (NCBI): domain Eukaryota; kingdom Metazoa; phylum Chordata; class Aves; order Passeriformes; family Paradisaeidae; genus Lycocorax; species Lycocorax pyrrhopterus. The sequence continues at coordinate 17,644,624 of JACSVZ010000018.1, forward strand.
ATTCACGTCTCATTCCCTGTCTGTAGAGAGTGCAAGTTGCCTGGCTTTAATGTGAAGCCTTATTTATGCTGGTAAATTTATTATACTAGTGGGATTGGTCAGCTTAAGGGATCAAAGCCACTTTCTCTCCTCAAAAATAAGGAATGTATTTTATTTGGCTATATCTAGTATGATATCTTTGCAAAAGGCAATCCCTAATGCCCAAAATACTAGTGGAGAAAACCACTGGGAAGAGTTTTGTATCAAAACCAGAATTGTGTGCTTTATTACTGACAAAATATTATGTTGCCTGCTGGCTGCATGGTTCCGAATCTTGCCTTAGCATCCACAGTCTTTTAAGACATTTCTCTGCTGGTACAAAACCCTGTGATACATGGAAATCCTGGCTGTAGGTGTTTCTGTGTGTGCTGGAGAGCTTTGCCAAAATAGCTGGAGTAACCAAGAGTTTATCTTTGCGGCTAAAAAACGTCCATTTCTCATCTTACAAATGAGTGTTTAGTATAAAATATGTATGAATGATGCCAGCACAAAAATCACCGTGAAGGCTGGATGAATTAATTGCAGTGCTTTGACTAACACAAGTTTATTTGTGGTAAATCTGAAGTGGTTTGCTCTTGCTGGAGTCTGTGTGCTGAGTATTTTTAGGCTAAAAAGAAACATTCTTTTTGTTCAGATATGACAAGCTCCTGCTGTAACCTTAGTTAATGTCAACCAAAGAGTGCTTTGGGCACAGTTATTATTTATATCAATTCTGCAAATTGTCTCTTGCTGGGGTACTGAATCTTCAGTGGGAATTTTATTGATGCAAAATGCCGTGCTAATATGTTATGCTTGATGGGAATGGTTATAGAGCCAGGAGTTAAGTGTCCCAGTATGACTGAGGGGTCTGCAGACTGGGTGAAATTACCCCAGGTCATGGGTTTACAGAGAAGGTGAGTCTTGGGCATTGAAGAAATGGGCAGAATTACTTCATCAAAGGTTGGTCCCCACTATCCTGCACCAGGTCTGGATTCCTGCTGCTGAATCCAAGATTTTCCTCCTCTTTGTGCCAGACTCCATAAGATACAATACAGTATTTCTATATGTTAACACAAAACTCAGCAAGTGACTATCATAGACGATAGGTGGAGTGGAAAATAATGGTAAAAAGAAGCTATATAAGGAAATATAATTATTTGCATGAAAAATCCTACAGCTGAGAATAATGGATGGGGAAAGGAGACAGGGAGAGATTTCCACTTAATAATGATATGTCTGGGTCAAAGGGACAGACAAAAATTTGGAATTAATCCTGGGCCTCTCTGAGTAGTTGTCTGCATATTTAGGAGCCTTAAATCTGTAGATCCTGCTCCCATTACTCAGATTTGTGGGTTTTCTGCTCTCATTTCTGCCTTGGTACATATATATGCTGAGCAATAGAAAGCCTGAAGTTACATCTTTCATTCCTAACTGCACAAAACCAATAAGACTAAATGACTGAAATACAGCATTAGGGAACAAAAGCTTCCTCCTCCCTCATTTTCTTCCTCCATGACACAAGCTAATGGCATGTCCCCAGAATTATTATATAGAAGGCTATCATCTATGAAAGAAAACCTGAGCATCACTTCTCTACTCTGTGACACAGGGAAGTGATATCTCCGTGGCACAAAATCGGTGCACCTGGGCTTGGAGTCAAATTCAAAGTGTGTGATGATGTCTTATCTAATAGGATAAATTAACTCTTGCAAAAGAAAGCACCATGCTATTTGTCAATGGTGTCAATAAATTTCCACCGATGTTTGCTCTTGTGAGCAGAAAGCAGACAACAAAAAAACTAACAAATGATCCCTCTCCTCCAATGCCTTAAACATCACTATAATGATGGGAAAACAATGGCAACTTCTATCACCATCAGGAAACAAGGAATTTACTGTCATATTTCTCATGGGACCTAATTTAAAGCAGTGTTCTTAGAGAAACTCAGGTCAAGAGTAAAGAAGAAAAAGTTGATGGAGATCTGGTTTGACAGATGGAATATCACAGAGCATACCAGGTTAAACTCAGAGGGCTTTATGGAAAAGGTCTTCTTACAGGGAACATGCGTGAATCCCAACTAACTGGAAATAAACAGCAAAGCTTTTCTGTTTCTTGGTATATAACCTCCCTTACAAATGCATGCTGGAAGTGCAGACAGTTTTGTCAGAAGTGTTTTCATTGATCTGCTCCTTTTGCAGCAGTCCTGGGCCGTGAGTCTTACCTTTTTTTAGGAAAAAGTCCAGGATTTTGCACTCGGGTCAGTGAACGGATGTGGCAGTACCTCTTTGAAGAAAATGCAATCTGAAGGCAGAGCATCCCTCCGTCTGTTGGTGTTCATTCCTCACAAGGGTTTCTTGCCTCTTGCTCGTTGATAAATGCTGTCACTTACATGAATTAAGTCATAATCTTTCTGACCGGGGGGTTGTGGCTTTGGTCACCCAGCAATGGGCATTTCATCCATCTTCTTGACTTGGACTTCAAAGTTTAAGGGATTGCCTAAATTAAGCAGAAATTGCCGTCTTCCCTTTGCATCTGTGCACTGTGTAACATTCCTTCCACATGTGTTCTTGGACTAAATTTGGCGCAAGCACTTCTCAGAAGCACAACAGCTAATTTTCTTTTCCTAACTTTTCAGAAAGGAAAGAAAAAGAACATACCCTTTAGTTTTAGTCAATATTCTTAACTTCAGAGAGGCAAACAGGTATCATTTAGCTGTCAATTCCTTGTAATCTGTTTTAAACTTTTGCAAAGGTCATGTAAGAGAAGGAGTGGGGGGTACCTGCAGGGAAATGTCTCTTTTTTACAGTAAAAGCGGGAACCCACAGCTAAGGCTATTTTTGTGGATTTTTCTAACAGAATAGGGTTTTTAAACTGCTTTTATATTCTGGATTTTTTTTTTATTGCTAAAGGTAGCACACCACTTTAGCAATATTAAAAAAAACGCCCCATAGGGTCTTTGAATTAAATGCTCCTTTTGGTTTAAATGGTTTGAGACTTTGAAATAAAGAATGGTGAGGCCTCCTATATTTGAAGGCTTTGCTGTTTGAAGCATCACTTTTGTTTTACCACCCAGAATGTCCTCTGGGATCTTGAACACTTCTACAAAACATGAGTCCAAAAGTCACCTGTTTATGGCAAAGCTGCTCTCTGGAGGAGGGGAATAAGTGAAACTGAAGTAATTCACCTCAAATAAAGATAAAAATAGACACAAATATTATTAAGCTTTAATAAATGATTAAATGTTGCCTGGCTGGAGAGGAGGAGACAAGAGGGTAAGGAAGAGAATGGGGATCACAAGTAATAGGACAAGAAGAAATGGTCTCAGGTTGTGCCAGGGAAAGTTTAGGTTGGATATTAGGAGCAATTTCTTCATGGAAAAGGTTTTCAGGCAGCAGAACAGACTGCCCAGGGCAATGGCTGTGTCACCATTCCTAGAGGTATTTAAAAGATGTGTAGACGTGGCACTTGGGGACATGGGTTAGTGGTGGCCTTGCCAGTGCTGGCTTAATGGTTGGACTTGATGATCTCAGAGGGCTTTCCAACCCAAATGATTCTGTGATTCTATGATGATTAAACAGCAGGATCTCATCCTGTAGGACGATCCTTCAGTTAGTGATAGTGCCCATTTTACAGGCAAACAGTGTCAGCTGTGCAGGATGAGCCACCTCCTGCTCCCATACTCAGAGATGCTGCCCCAAGGTGAAAATAAAGGTCAGGAATATCAGAGGCATTGCCTCTCTGTAATCAGGAATGACTGACTGTCATTGACCCAAATACAGAACAATACCTCAGACAAAGCTGATAGGCATCACTTGGTCATTACAACATAAACCTCTGCCAAGCCTTTTAGCAGCAGTAATGTGAAAAGCAAACAATATTGTGTTAAAAAGAAAGGTCAGGACAGCAGTATAAAATAATCGGAAACTGAGCACGCTCCTTGTGAAGATTTGCAGTCTTCATTCTTCTAAGAGAAGCTCCATAAAGGTGGTGCCAAACCTCATGTTTTCGATGAATTACATGTCACTGAGAAATATTTTTGTGTGGCATATTTACTTAGAACTATCAATTTTCACAGGTTGTAATCAACAAATTCAGGAACTAATGCATGCCACTAAGTTTTCCCAGGCCCTGGCCATATTGTGTTTTCTTTAAACAAGCCTGTGCTCAAGAGCAATCACAAGCTGGTAAAGCTAAAAGCAGTATGTCTACAGCAAAACACAACTATGCTGTCTTTATTTCTGCAATTTAACTGGAGTAGCAAGAGCTGCTCTGCATGACCCAAATTTTCTCTTGTTGAAGTGGGACGACAGGAGATGGTTCTGCTCTATGGAGCAATAGCTCAAGGCGGGACAGAGGGCGATGCTCTCAGCCATAAATAAAGCCAACCTTCATCACCGCTCGTCAGGTCTTTGCTTGGAGTTCAGGCAGAGGACGTTTGCTTTGGCATGCACAGTTTAAAAATAGTTCATTTGATCCACATTGGGAGAGGGACATCCAAACCCAGGGACACGGAATAACCCTGCACATGTCTTCTCCTGGAGCATCCTTTCTCAGGTCACCAGGAGTCCTTCACTTTGACCTCCTCTGTGGGCTCTGCTCTTACATCTCATTGTATATGAAGTGCATTTTTCACATAAAGAAACCCATGTCGTAACATAAAAGTATATTTTTCCAAAAAGACATTTTTGGCACCCTGACAAAGGTCATCTACAAATGCCTGCTCTTCTTTTAAAACCTCAAATTCTCCAGTGCAGTAATGATGTTGAAATATGTTTTCATGCTCTAGAAACTTGTTTATTGCGTGTTTTAGTTTGGCTGGTACAGAATGAAAAAGATTATCTTCGAATTGGTTTAAAGTCTTAGAAAAAGTCTCCTTCAATATACAGGTTTGTTGAAGTGGTGAGTTTGGGAATTTTCAGGCTTTTAATCTGTGAATGTGAATTTTAAAAATCGGGAGCACTGGAAGAATATATAAATGGGTTAAATAAAAAAAAATTAGATTTTTCTGAAGAAGAATATAATCCACAGCAACTATTCAAAATTTATCGTTAGAAGACAAAAATAATCCTATTTTGTGTTGGAACTGCAATGTAAAGGAAAAGGTTACACTCAAAATGGACACTTGGCCTTGCAGTTCTGACTCAAGGCTTCTGTTGGGAGACTCAGTCCCAGCAGCTGATCTCGTGCCTTACTACCATGCAGAGCAACACCTGGATTGAATGCATCCCAGGGAGTGCAGTAATTCTGATGTGCCAATCACCCTATGAAAAGCCAAATTAAAATGTACCAACTAATAAGACCTAATTTCATCATCCGTTAGTGCTAGAGATGAATGAGCAGTGTAATTAGACGAACACTGTCAGTGGCCTTCAGAGAATTGTTTTTAAGAAAAGCTAACAGAACGTGACTAAGAAAACAATTGGATTTATGGGATTTGGGATGTAGATTCAATAGCACTTTTTGGTGAAATGACTACTGATAAACAGTGGGATCCTGTGAGGGATCAGATGCAGAAGGGCTTGAAAGGAAGATTAGATTAGATTAGATATTGGGAAGAAATTGTTTCCTGTGGGGGTGGTGAGGCCCTGGCACAGGTTGCCCATAGAAGCTGTAGTTTCTTCATCCCTGGAAGCATTCAGGACCGGGTTAGATGGCGTTTGGAGCAACCTGGTCTAGTGGAAGGCAGCCCTGCCCATGTCAGGGGGTTGGAACTGGATGACCTTCAAGGTCCCTTCCAACCCAAATCATTCTGTGATTCCATGAAGCTGTTCAGCACTGTACAGCTCCTTTATGGAAGCCACAGAGATCTGACCTGACTGCTGTCTCTTCTTGAGAAGCACCTGCATCATGAGTCCAAATTTTACAGTGATTTTCATACCCTGATCACTTAAGAATAAATTTAACCTTAAAATTAGAAATATGCAGGTCTGTCCAAGGATCTGTTAGCTGAGGTGGATCATGTTGACCTGGTCCTTCAGTACCTTTTGCCACCTGCCCAGTACATGCGTGCAACAGCTCTTCCCCCAGAAAAGTTCTTTGCAAATTAACTTAATGAGCAAATGACCTACCATGGAAGTACAATGCTATTTTGCATCCAAGGAATTTCACTGACAGGTATCAAGGTACTGGAACATTTTTATCTACAAATCAATAGCCAAGCTCCCCAACACTTGTACTATCAGGCAATCAAAGCTGTGATAGCACAGCAATCAGTCATAGCCACAAGAGCACAATACTGGCTTCTAACGACATGAGTGTTATCTGAGATTTGCAGGACCTGATCAATTGAACGAGACAGTAGATGGCAATCAATAGTTTTCTATCATTATAGCATCCCCATTCGTACTGCAGGAGTAAGAGGTTTGTCAGAATTTAATTTCATGCATTTTTTCCTGGGGTTTTATCCACTCAGGTGTTTGAACTCCAACTCAATTTACCAGATGTGTGCTTTGAAGCTGGCTTTGCTTACACTGAGATAGCTGAGTGATTTGTTTTTCTAATTACTTTTTATCAAAAATTGTTTTTCTGCAAATCCAAAAAAAGAGAAGGCTAATGAGCAATTGCCTTCACAGAGTGGTTTCAATTGGAAGGGACCTTAAAGATCATCCAATTCCTCTGCCATGGACACCTTCCACTAGACCAGGTTGTTCTGAGCCGCATCCAACCTGGCCTTGGACAACGCATGGGGGAGAGTCGCAGAGGGGATAATGCTGCCTGATGGCCACACCTGCTGTTGTCACTGTCAGAAAATGGGGCAAGGTGGCCCGTGTTCCGTAAAATTGCAACCACCTCAGTTGCTCCTCCATCTGTCTCTCGTATCTATTGGTGTCCTTAGCTCAGTATTGGAGTACAAAATTTCAAACCTTGAATTCTGGCATTTATATTATGAACACTCCTGTGCAAGTAGAGCATGACATGAAAGTCTTCTCAGTCAATATTTTTCAAAAATAGAAGCCAAAATCTGTCTCCTAAATCTGTAGCCAGGCTCTTAAATGGAATATCTGATTTTCTCAATGCTAAACCCCAACTTGCTCCTATTAATTTGGTACTCCGCAGTCTTGGAATCAACAATTTATGAGCTGAAAGGTGCATTTAAGAGCTTAACTTCTGGTTTCTTTTTCCATCAGCCCAGTTGTTGTTATGCTTGTGGTTTTGAATCTGGTGTTCTGGTCATGCTGAGTGTCTGGTTGAGAGACTCAGCCCATCTGCAGCAAGCATATGCAGCTTCACCCTGGGTTAGCAGCTCTGAGGTCACTCCAACTCTTCTTACAGATGCTGGGCTGAGCAAGGGGCCGTTGTTTTGCCCTCCTGCTCAAAATAGCCTGAACACTGCCTTGGAGTGAGGCTTTGGTGACAGCAGCTCTGCCAGGACCAGCTTCTCCATTAAATTTAGGGCAAGGTGATTTAATTTAATTAAGAGGAGGTAAAACACTCTTGTGCCTTGGAATTGCTCTGTTCCTTTGATTGGTGTTGGCTTATTAGGTGAGGTCTTTTAACATGACCACTGGCCCAAAGTAACCCAAAACTTTCATCTGGGAGAGCACCAGTGCTTGGGACTTGCTGTCTGACAGAAATAATATGCCCTGGCAGAGAAGGAGGCCCCAGGGCCAGTAGGCACCTGCAGGGCAAGACAGGACCCATAAGTTGCTTCAGCTCCAAAGAAGCTTTTTTGCTCAGCACACAAACTATCATCTGTATTTGATGGGAGCTAAAGTTCATGGTTTGCTTATCAGACCAATGGAAAAAGGTATTCTTATTGCAGTGTCATATACTTGTCCTTGCTCATTAAAAAAAATAACAGGGGCTTAGGATCAGGTTCCCACCTTTATCTGGAAGCTAAACTGCTGGCTGTGAGGAAAGCTCAGTGCACTGCTTTCATTCATTATTTTATTGGGTAAATAATTCAGTTCAATACCTTCTTGTGATCTCTTGCCATTGTTGCAGTTTGCTTATGCACACAGCTGTCAATTTAACCACATATTACAGCTGGATTTGAGTATTTGGGTTGCTGGCTGGTTATTATTTTTGGACTCACAGACAGGAGCATATCTCTTTATAAATTCTTTATCATATTTCTAGAGAAATATATTATCTCATTCGAATGTAATTAACTTAGTCACTACACAATTAATTTATAGGATTTATTAATGCAACTATTAAAGCCAGCTAACAAGCTCTGGCAATCCCTATGTGGATTTTAAACCACAATACAGACAAGCATAATAATAAAAGGGAAACATTTTAATATTCTACTGTGGGTGGAGTCCTGGATTCCATATATGCTTTAAACTGTCTTCAAATTAAAGTGCCTGCCAGCAGTTCCAACCATGAGATCTTCACTCAGTTTTTAGTTTGGCTGCTTTAGTCAAATTCCTTGCCCTTTTTTACTTTTTGTATTTTTTGTTTGGTTGATTGGGTTTTTTTGGTTGTTGTTGTTTGTTGTTGTGTTTGGGGGGTTTTGTGGATATTTTCTGTATTTATAAGGGTGGTATTTGAGAAAAAACATTTCTGATTGTACTTTTAATGTGTTTAAGATGACAAGATTAAGGAAAGAAAATTATTTGTAGACTTGTATTTGACCTTGGCTGTTGCCTTAGCAGAGGCCAGTGCACCTTGAAAGGAAAATTAAGACTGTGATAGTTTAATGAATACAGACTCAGAGCATGGAAATGTTTATAATTCCACTGTTCTATTTGAAAGATTTGTTATTGTTACAGATTTATGTATTCATAACAGTTTACATATATGTAGGATTGATTAAAAAAAAAGATTAAAAAATAATAATATAAATTTAAAAAGCCTAAATCAAACCCTAAAGCCAAAAGTTCTACATACCACATTTTTTATTAATGAGGAAATTAGAAAATGGTGCCTTTTTATCTTCAGGATTCCCACATGAAGTAAAATGACAAAGATGAGGTTTTCATTGCAAGGTTGTTAGATTTGGCTTTTTGTGGATTCAGCTTACAAGAATTAAAGAAATTTTAACCGTGCACCTTGCCGTGCCTCTGTGGCTTTCGTGGCAGAGAGAGATGTGAGTTTTGGCCGAGAATGAACAACCATGTCCTTGAACAAAATATAAAATTATGTGGTTACAGGTGGGTGCCATAAAGGCGGCATGGCCCGACCCAGCAAATGGGCACCTGTGTGCAGCAGGACAGTGCCCACAGCTGCAGTGACCCCAGTCCTGTGGTCATCGTCCCCCTGGACAGTGCAGAGCTGCAGCCCGTGAGTAGAGCAGGTGAAATTATTGTAATTAAATCATGGGGTGTGTAATGCCTCTGGAAACAGCAGTGCCTTGGCAAGCCATGGCATGTGCTGCTGGCCTTGGTTTGTGTGTACATTGAAAATAATGTGTCTGAACACTGAAAGGTCTGAATGCTGTGCATCTCCTGCTGTGAAATTTTTAGATGAGGAATGGTGCAAATGCAAAACATAGAGTGATTTTTTTTGCTACCAAGTGTGGAGGGTGTTGATGGCCCGGTTGGACGTGGCTTCTGTTCTAGTGGAAGCTGTTCCTGCCCATGGCAGGGGGGTTTGTAAAGATGAGTTTTGACATCCTTCCTAACGAAATCATTCTATGATTCTATATATCTGATTGTCCACTCCAAAAAAAATCAAGTTTCCTGTTTGCCATGCTAAGACCATGCCCTTTTTAAGAGCCTGGCCACTCCAAACTCTCTGTTTCACACACACCGAGCTTCTTCTCTTGCTTGGAGCTTGCTCTGCCCTTGGACTTGAGTGAGAAATTAACCCAGGAGCCCATAGATGTCTTCAGGAGGCCCAGGTTTTCCCTGAGAGCAGAGGATATCTGTAGGGGTTATTGAGTTTATGGAGCTGTGCACCTGCTTTGAGGTCAGGAGCTGTGATTTCCCTGATTTAGACATGTTTGCTCTTCTTCAAAGCCTCTTATGCAGATTTGTCATGTGAGAATGGGTGCTCCCAGCAGTGTTGGAGGTGCTTTGCCATATGTCATGATTTGAGATTTCTGACTTTACTCCAGGTGAAGCATCAAATTGATTTACATTTTCTGTTGAAAGATGGAAGTTATTTTCAGAATAAATTTTTTTCTCTTTTCTCTTTACTGGATAGTTATTTTCTCAAAAAAGATAGAGGAGAAAGCGGTACTGGAAAAATAAGTTCTGTCTTTGAATAGGAAAATGATATATGTTTACATAAATAAACATAGAAGGTAAGTAGGCTATTATTTAGAAATTTCAGGTTTTGAATGAGCATACATTGAAGAAATGACTAAAGTTATAAGTATTAAACCTAAATAACAATAATTCAATTTTCATAGGCCCAGGTCATTCTGTGTTTTAAGGCTTCAGATTTATCTATAAAGGCTGGAATTTTGGCTGTGCTGAACTTAAAGGCAGCTTTGTCAATACTTCTACATTATGTCACTACATTATGTGGCCAGAATTTCATCCTGAGGAAAGCTGCTGCAAGAGCACGAGATGATTTTCTGCGGTGAATTCGTATTTTCCTCTCGTTAGAATACACACTTCAGAGTCGAGTAATAAATGAGCATTTCAGCTATTTGAATGCCTGGAAAGTGATGAGAATGGTTTCCTTTCTCCCAGACCTGCCACCTGGAAGGAAAGTCTCAGCTGTACAAGGGGCAGAGAGAAAAATCAGGAGTAAATTCTGGGTTGAAATTGTTTATGTAGAGCAACAATCATATAGAAGTGACAAAACATCTGAGACATGCACAGTACAAGAGAGGCTGGATGGATAATACAATTTAAATATTTATTATTATAGAGTTATATTTTTCCAGGGTTTGCCAAGCTCAGGTTTGACTCAATGTCAGAGCCATTAAAACTGCTCATATTGCTTCTTTCTTTTCTCCTTATACTGAGCAATTATATTTGCTCTTTGATGGAAACTTATATTTTATATCACTCATTGCTCCCTTCAAAAATATTTTCCTTGCAAGTGAGTTAAGCTTAATAAAATAGACCAACTTAATTCTGAAAGAAACTGTCCCTGTAGGCTTGTAATGCTGTTAAGCCATTCTTATGTTGTCTTTTAGTTAACTCAGAGGATCTTCCTTGAGGAGCTCATTCTGGTTTGAATGGTTTTGAAGAGAGAAGTTGCATTAATCCAGGCTTTTTTTTTTTTATTTATAAAGGGGATTAAAAGGTTGTATGGAGGATATAACAAGCTTTGCCCCAATGTGGGCTGCCAGGACAGTGCAGGCATGTTCACTGCTGCCTCTTGAGCTCTGGCCTCCTACCTTCAGTCATGTTTGTGATGGCTGTGATACACATCTGCACGTGGCTCAGTGAAGGACACACCTGGAGATGAGTCTCAGCAGGGCTGGGAACAAGATGTTCTTAGCCAAGCTGCTTAGGTGTAAAATGGCTGGAGTAATCTGGGTGGAGACAAACTCTATTATGACATGCCTATCTGTGAGGTGAGGAGACTCTTCCACAAGTGAGAAGGTGTAAAAGGGAAAAAAAAAAAAGCTAATACCAAGAGAGTTTCCCAATCTCCAGAGTGAAGGGTGGTGTTATCAAAACACTCTGCAGGTTTGGCACCACAGACCTGGATTACTGGGATGTGCCTGGTGAATGGGCTGATCTTCCTTTTAACTGAATGGTCATTGAGCAGTAAGCAAAGTGACTTGCCCAAAATGTAAGTAAAGACAAAAATTCACCAAATAACATTTTTGTTGTATGTTTTACACAGGGGCAGAGATAAAGAGTGGAGTGGCACTTCAGCTCACTGGGAACCCAGTGCTTTGCTGTGGTTTATTATTCAGTGATATATCATAAAGGTTCTGATGATTATTGCATTCTTCTCATTTCCTGTGTGATTTTATAGGATTTGTAATTTTGAAAAGAAGCCATTTCTTGAAAGGCAGAAGCACCTTTGTGTTCTAAGCTTGGTTTCCCTGAGAGCACCTGGAAGACTCTCCAGGGCATTACCAGCCAGGACACCTCTGTGACCTTATCACAGAACCACAGCACGGTTTGGGCTTGGGGGAACTTTAAAGCTCATCCCGTTCCAAGCCCCCTGCCATGGGCAGGGACACCTTCCACTATCCCAGGTTGCTCCAAGCCGCGTCCAATCTGGCCTTGAACACCTCCAGGGATGGGGCAACCACAGTTTCTCTGGGCAACCTGTGCCAGGGTCTCACAAACCTCTAGGTCAAGATCTTCTTCCTAATATCTAAACTAAATTAGAGCTTGTCCTGAATCCCCCACTCACAGCTGCATCTTTCCCCTTTCTGTGGCATTTGGCTTCACCTGCTCTGTGCATTTCTAAAACTGCCTGTAACAAAGCCAAATCTCTAAAGAAAACAATTGCTTCTCTGGACAGAGAGCTGTCATCGCATCCCTTAAACCACATTTGCACCTGGGTTGTGTTGACATGGCCAATTTATCATTATTCTGTTTACTGGGCAAACATTAAACTGTCTTTCATGTGTATTGTCTTTGGTCTTCAGTGATCCTATCAAATTTTAAATGATCTGCATCTATTACGGTTTTGGCAGCATCTTTTTACATTGTCTATGGTGAGCCTATTAACTCTCTCTAAATGCAGCTATCTTCTCTCTTAATTTCCTGAGTCAAACATCATTATGAAATCACAGACCTGTATGAAGTCAAAAGCCAGAAAAATCAGTATTTTTTTTCCACATCAAATGATATTAGGATAGATTTGTATTGTATTTGCACTGACATTTACCTATACACTTCTGCATCAATGAGTTGTGATAGTTTGCTTTTTTTTATATTGAAACAAAAACTGCTGCAGGCTATTGCTATGAAAAAACCTTATTCCCTGACTTCTTTTCTGCTTATCTGACTTCTTTTCTAAACTGAAATCTTCTAATGTAAACTCTAAATCCTGTCCTGAAAATAGCCTATATTCCTCCCAAATCCAGTTTAATATGCACAAGTGAGCAGTTTTGTAAATGCACATGAAGGAGATGAGTTGAAGCCCCTTTGGAAAACATTGTGCTCTAAGATAGACAAGGTTAAAGGTTAGATTTCTGTGACATTTTCCTCACCTATATCTTCAGGAACTTGGAATCCATTTACTTAAACATATAAACCATAACCTGGTCTAGTGGGAGGTATCCTTGCCCATGGCAGGGAGTTGGAACTAGGTGGTCTTTAAGGTCTCTCCCAACCCAAACCATTCTATGATTCTATGATTTTTCAGGCCATGTGTTCCAATGGAGCTTTTCCAGGCACAAATAGACAGCAGTTCCAGCTGGCCTCAGTGGGGACATTGCTGACAGCCAGGCACTGTCTGTGTAATTCTAATCATAATATTTGACATTGTGTCTCTTTAGCTAATACCTTCTTTCACGTGTGTTTTGCTCAGAAAATAGGCTTCCTACTGTACAGGTGGGTGGTGTGGCACAAGCTTTCACTGACATCTGGGTGAGACAGGCAGCACTGGGCAAAGAAAATTGTTATTGAGTCCATTTTAGAGCAGAAGAGCTGAGGAACAGAGTGAACTGATGCCTTATCTGAAAATAGAGTGGAAGACTACAGTAGGGCTGAAAGGGGACCTTGATCATTTAAAAGCAGTGCATACGTCCTAACTGCACATCTGTCTTTTCTCCTGCTGCTCTTGGGATGTCGGAGGTGCTTTCTGTGGTTTCACCATCAATATTTGCAAAATCATCCTGAAGTGCCCAGTTTGGTGCAGTGTAGTTTAACTTTTCTCTTTGGTTTTACTATGAGCATCTCACACAGAGGTCCCTTAACATCTGGGCTTCCAGCTGTAAGACTTTCACCTTGCTCCCCCTCTCCCACACTGGGTGCTGAACCTGGGGTGTTCTATGACAAGATGATGACAGCCATGCCTGTTAACAGCTAATTCGTTCTGACTACCAAGACTAAAGGTTTAGGTTTCCCACTGTCGTGGTTTGACACTGGCCAAATGCCAGGCACCCTCGAAAGTCACTCACTCACCTTTCCCTGCCACAGCTGGGCAGAGGAGAGAAAAAAATTTAACAAAGGGCTCATGAGTTGAGATAAGGAATGGGAGAAAACACCCCAAGGGCAAAACAGGCTCAACTTAGAGGAACAAAGTAAATTTATTACTAATGAAATCAGAGCGGGATAATGAGAGGTAAAATAAGCCCTTAAAAACACCTGTTTCCCCCCAACCCCTCCCTCCTTCCCACCAACAGAGCAGGGGACAAGGTGTGGGGGTTTTAGTTAATCACCCAAGGTTTTCTTCCCCTGCTCAGGGAGAGAAGTTGTTCCCCTGTGAGACCCTCCCTTGAGAGACAGTTCTCCGTGAACTTCTCCAGCGTGATTCCAATCTCACAAGCAGCAGTCCTCCCAAAACTGCTGCAATGTGAATTTCTCCCATGGGCAAACAGTCCTCCCAAAACTGCTGCGACGTGGGTCTCTCTTCCACGGGGTACAATCCTCCAAGAACAGGCTGCTCCAGCCTGGAAGCAGGGCAGTGTCTCTCCACCAGGTCTCCCACTGGATCATAGCTTTCTCCAGGCATCTACCCGCTCCGGCACGGGCACCTTCCCCACAGGCTGTGGGTGGATCTCTGCATCCCCCGTGGACCCAGGGGCTGCAGGGGCACAGCTGCTTCACCATGGTCATCACCATGGCCTGCAGAGGAATCTCAGCTCAGCTGCCTGGAACACCTCCTGCCCCTCCTTCTTCAGTGACCTTGGTGTCTCCATGTTGTTTCCCTCACATGTTCTCACCTCCTCCTCTTCTCTGCCTAGAAAAAAACTGTGCCCCACTTTGTTTTGATTTTCTTCTTAAATGCATTATCACAAAGGTGTTACCAACATCTCTAATTCACCCAGGCTTGGCCAGCAGCGTGTCCATCTTCAGAACCATCAGGGACTGGGTCTGCTGGACATGGTGGAAGCTTCCAGCAGCTTCTCACAGAAGCCACCTCTGTGCCCCCCCACTACCAAAAGCCAGGCCATGCAAAACCAATACACCCACACTGGAAATATACCTTGGTATCTTTTAAAATGTGCACTAGTGTTCAGTTTCCTTCTAGTTCACTTCGTAGGGTTTCTTTACAACACCATATTTAGCATGTAACTCCCCTTTGTGTGTCCTTGTATTAAAAATCTCCTTGACTAGTTACTACATTAGGGAATACAAATTTATTTTCCTTCTAATCTTCCTCCTGTACTTGAACTTTTGCTTCGCCCACATTCTTAATGTTTTCCCAGTCTTTTAAATGTAGGGGTAAGAACAGATTCCTGGATATTTTGTATTTGTCTTTGATTCAAATATGAATAAAGAATAATATTTTATATTCTGAATACAAAGGAAATCTAATAGAGCTTGAAAATTAAAACATCAATTTAAAATCAAATTCCAGTCTTTAATTAATCTGATAAACAGGAAACAACTGAGTTGATGAGTTGGAGCCAGATTGCTGCATGACATCAAGGTGCACAACTACTGAGCTCTTGCTGTTCTGGGCATGAGTTTGGTTGAAGGACCCCTGTCTCCAACACTGCTGCCTTTGTGAGGTGAAACATCTCCCTGCTAATGCAAGTGTGAGTGGCTGCTTGTTAGAATTTGAGGTTTAAAAGCTGCTAAATTCCCTTTGTCTTTTCTCCTGAACAAGAAGAGCCATGGGCGCTGTGTCACTTGCCAGGTGGTGAGTGCTTCACAGGTTCTCCCGCCTGAGGGCAGCTAAAAAAAAATTGAAGGAGCCTTTCAGGATCAAACATGGAGATTTATGTAGTTGTTAACACCAGCCAGTGCTGCAGAGCACATCCAAATTCTCAAAGCAGAAGTTTCCTGTGGAATTTCACTGGCAGATGAAATTCATGGAGTTTTTGGGTAACTTGTTTCCACTGTTGCAGATATGTTGGTGAGGGCTTGAGCATCTGTGTGTTAGGCACTTTTTGTGGCCTCTGTAAATGTTGTGTGGCTCTTGCATTTCTCCCAGGTCAATCGTGGTGGGATTATTTTAGCTCACATGTTCTCCAAAAAACATGATTTCCATGTGGGTTCCCAGCAGGGGCTTGTGCCGGGCTTCCTCCTGCACCCCAGAACAGCAGTGGCTGTTCCAAAGTGGGGAGCTGGGCAATAACACAGACTGTAATCTTAACTCCAGCCCCCTGAGGATGTGACACTGATTTCTGACCTTTAGGGAAGCCTTTGGACAAAAAGGATTTCCAATGGGAAAGCCAAAACCACTGCTGATGTACAAGTGCATAACCCTCTCCATTTTGACATTTGCACACACAGAAACTACTGTCAAAAAGGAAGCCGTCATCCAAGCTCAGATTTGGTAATCTCAGATCTCAGGGAACAACAGAGATTTCTCCATAAAGAAAAGGTTCTCTGCCCAGATGTTCACAGCTGCTTTCAAAATGATTATTCTTCCTGATGCCCAACGTGCAGGTGCCCTTTGTGTGCTCGGTCATTGAGCTGGTTCCTGGTGTCCGGTTTTCCTCTCTGTGCACAGGTACAAATATCTGCTCCCACCTCATACACAAGCATTGCTATCCCATTTCCCACACTGATTGCTAACCCTTGGCTGCTCCACACAGGGATAGCTGTTTTCGCCAAGCTATTCCCACTGCATTCACGTGTTCACTACCTCCCCGTCCGGATTCATCCTTAGGGATTCAAATAACTTTATCCATCAGTTCCAGAAAAAAATAAGGCAGAATGAGATGGCTTTTTATTATTATTATTATTCATTATCTTGAATGATTTGAGTGCTTTTCAGTAGCATTTGGTGAAAGAAAATGGAAAGGAACTGGATGGCTGCATTTCTGTGAGAAAACACATGGTCCATTTTCTTTACGTTATCCGCTCTGAGGTCACGAAAGGATGATGAAATAGGCCCCATGGGATATGTTTGAAGTAATTATGTTCCCAGGTTATTTATTGAGTGGGATTTCCTTTTACTTACAGCACTGCTATTAATAATTAAATAAATAATTTGCTTTAATATTAGTCTCCAATCATTGTATGAATTATTTTTGTTGTGCATAATGAGAAAATTGCACTGTGCAATTTTAATGTGTATGTTACTGGATTCATCATTGGGTTGGTTTATGTTTAAAGAAGTAATTGATTATCCAAAAATATGTTTAAGTTATATTTGAAATTTTTTCTGATGGCTTAGCACCTAAAACAAGACTCCAATCCCCTTCTGTCTCTGATAAGTAGAGAAGACCTGTGGTGGTTTGAGAGTGATGAGGATGGTGCTGGTTTTTCTTGGCTACTTTTTATCTGCTCAGTTTAACCCTGTGTGTTTCAATATGGCTCAGTTCATGATGATAAACTAGAAGGATAGGGAATTGTTTATAGAAATATATTTTAGTAGCAATGCCCCGTGTGGAGAGAGGTTAAGGCAGCAGCCGAGCATATGAGCAGAGAAACAGGAGAGACTGAACTGATTTCACAGGTGCAGCCCTGAGTGCAGTTCTGGAGCTGGCATTAGCGATGGTGAGAGAAGGATGGAAGGCTGAGAATAATAAAAAGAAAAATAAAAAAAGGGAAGAAATCCATGAGGCAATGGAGGATACTGTGCACAGCTGGTAAAGGATTGAGCTGAGAATACCAGACTAGAAATGGGAATTCATGTCACTTTAAAATAGCTGCATTCATGTCATTGGGCTGGTCATAATTCACAGAATGTAACTTATCGATGGTGACAGGACAAGTTTCGTCGGGAGCTCTGGCTGTGATGCTGCAGCTCTGTGTTGCAGCTGGGGATGTGGCGTTTCCCTGGCCTCGTGGCGCTGCTGGGTTGGCCCACGCTCCACACCTCTGTCCCCCCACCAGCCCAGGTTCTGTGCATGGGATCAGCTCCCAGCAAGTTCCTTTCCATCAGTCCCTAGCCAGCACATTGAGGGAAACCTTGAAGAAGGAATATCTTAATTGTAATTAATATCTTCCTCAGTTCAGAAGGAAAGTTAATCCATTCTTTCCGCTCCAACCCCAGCATATTCCTGACAAAAGTGAGGCTTAGGTACTTCTCAACCTCTGGAACTATGAAATCGGTAGAAGCCAAAAGTGTTAAGGAATGAACCTTTTCCACTATGTGAAATTTTCCCCCCATCACTGAGCACATGCTGCCAGGCAAGGAGAGATCCATCCCACTGCCCCATGCACTTGTGCAGACAGCGGAGCGTCTCCTTGGATCAGTTCACATAAAAAGATCTAAAAAAATCAATTTTTCTCTTTATTGAACTGATTCTTAGCCTGGACCACTCTAATGTGGGATAATATGGGCTGCTTTTCCAGGCTTGAGCATGAGGGGTTTGCATCTCCTGTCCTTCTCTTGCTATCACAGCTGTATAGGCAGAAGTGCTGCAGTCTCACATCCTGAGTGAGTTTTATTTCCAAAAGGGAAGAAAGCTTTAAGGTTTAATCTCCATGGGAAAGAAATCAGAAGGTGCAAATCTAATAGAGAATGATCATTTAGCTTTAAAAATCTCCCATCTCGTGAGCATGTGGATTAATGCAGAAATTGCTTTATTAGTCTAATGGAAATGTTTTATGATGCCTAAAAAGGTTTGAATCAGTGGGCCTGTGGCAATCCAATAGGGCATCACAAAAATTTCTTTTAAGTCCTCACTGAACTCTGTGGAGAAGCTGATCTGCTCACTGAGGTGGGGGCTCTGCCCATCCCATCCGATTCTGACACAGAAGAATATAATTTTCTGTTCAACTCTGCATTACAGGCCAAAAGCTGCAATTTTCTGTCCACAGAACTTCTCTTTAAAAGCTGTCCCAGAGGTTAATAATTGTACCTCTGGGGTTCTAAGGTTAAGGATGTGATTTTTCTGTCAGTATAATAGAGTCTGCTTAAATTCATGGATACAGCTCTGCATTGGGATCAGCAGAGAATATTCCCAAGTGCATAATGAACAAAACCAGTCAATAGAAATCAATATAGTTTTCAACTTTTGAAAGACAACTCTTTTGCCTTCATGTGCTTTGTAGGTCTGTCACTCCTTCCTATGCACAGTGAATTTAGATTTTTTACTTTACTTTTTATAAGATAGCAACAAAAGGTAAAGCTTTGGTTATTTAACCATGGGCAGTCCAGTGAGAGCACATCCCACTCTGTAAGAGTGAACACTGTGCTAAAACTGTGTGTGTAAGCTTCTGTGCATGCTTGCCAAGAAAGAGGTCATCATTTTCCAGGATACACTTGGATTCAGTGTTTTCCTCCTGTAAAATTGTTGGATGGTTAAATGACCCTGCCAGGGATTTTTCCCCATCTAAGCTGATTTAAGCTCACCTGCTGCAAGTTGAGACCTGGCACAGTGCTCATCACGTCTGACTCATCCCAGGGTCTGTAGGGTGGATGTGTCAGGCAGGGACGGAGGTTTCCCCATCACCCAGGATTCCTGTGTTTGTGAAAGCCTCTGTTTACCTGCCTCAGATTGTGCCTACATGGAGTTTCATGTTTGCCTGTACATGAAGACAAAGCCAGTATTAATTTTGTTTTCTTGCTCTTAGAACATTACTGATTTTTTGCATTTGTGACATCTCTTAGCATTGATTATCTGTGGCTGTGCTGACTGTGCAAAATGAGATGCTGCAGGGTATCTGGTGGATGTCTGGGGAGTCAGAAGGGCTGGGAAAACAGGTATAAGAGGGACAAGGAGGTCAAAGGCATTCCTGGCAAGCACAGGCTATTAAGACCATAATTAATTTCTAGGACTAACAGAGGGCTATTAAAGTGGGCTAGTCACTCTCTGCCTGTGAGTGTATATTGTGATCTGGTTTGAGAAATGTGCTTCCTGGTATCTATGGGCTTAGAGAAACTGAGAGGCAATGGAACAGAGCTTCCTTGGGTGTGTTGTGAACATGGAAATGTGCCACGGTTCTACCTCACAGGTCTCTGAACTCTTGTAGCCTGGAGCAGGAGGAAAATTATTTGTGTGTCCTTCACAATACTGAGGAGCCAAAGCAAGGGTTGTGTACACTACTGCATGACCTGGCTCATTGAGAATTTCTATTCATATCTCCTGCAAGGGACTGAGGCCACTAACTAAATATGCCCTACTGGTACGAGGGTTTTCAGCTTGTGACTGGAAAAATGACCTTTTGGATCCTGGGCTTCGTTGTGAAGGATTGTTCGTTGGTCCAACATTACTGGTGTTTTCAGTGCTGCGGGATGCAGGATGCTGTGAATATAATTCTGCACTGAAAAGAAATAAGAAAAAAAGACAAACACAACAGCGAACCTTCCAGTAAAAAACAGCTGTCAGTCTTAACAATAGAATGTGTATGTACACTGTATTATTTATTAGAACTATCTGAAGTTTAGCATTTCTCTTCTATAGAAGATTGATATGTCAAAGTTAATTGAAAAATTAGAAATTGCAAAAGTGTTTGAAAAAAGCCCCAAATGTTTCCATGGAACTAAAACATTTTTTTCAATGAAGTTAAAATATTTCATTTTGATTTCAGTGTATTAGTATTCCATATTTTCATTTTACCTGGAATTCCAAGCTGTTGCACTGAGAGACACACTTTAAGTGGTCTACTTGGAGTTGGTAACCTAATAATAACTTGTTTCATAATTTTAAATTGAGATTCTAATTAAATGCTCTTGTCATTAGTATTTTAATTGGATCAGCAATTGGTTCTTGGTTTCCAAAGTGTCCTTTATAACTGTTACTGAATCCTCTGATGGAAGAAGGACTCTGGTTTGGGGGTTTGTTCCTGTTTAGATGCCGAGTTTAACAAGTGAATAGAGTAGAAACAGAGTTTCAGGCTCTCTCTTTTAGATTTATTTTTTTAATTTTCTTTCTTCTTGTCTAGTCTGAATTTGTTCTCACAGAATGGTATTAGAAGAGGGACTATGCTTAAATGACACCTAGAAAACAGTCACCTCTCTCAAAAACTTGCACAGGTTGCAGTTTAATCACTTTTTTCTATCCAGATTAAGTCATTACAACAAAACACATTTCACCTCCCCTCCCCCCCACAATAATACTTAAATAACCCCTTGAATTCATTGCTTTTACTTTTTCTTTTATTTTTTTTTAATGCACAAAATTATAAAATACCAGGAGGATCTTGGTGCTTTGAGTAAGAAGGGCCCCTACTGAAATACTTTATGCTGTGCTCGGTTTCAAGCCTTTGTAATAAAATGGAACAGGACCTGGCTATGAACCTGAATTCAAGCAGACATTTCCCTCTCGAGGGGCACAGGCTGTCCTGATGTGTGTTGTTTTAACCTTTAATACAAGTTTTTGCTTTAGTGGTAGACATTCAGCTTTGAGTGGAACCTGATGGAGATTAGCTCCTTGATGAGGTCTGGCAGAGGCTGGATGTAGTGCACAGTCCAGGTTGGTCTCCTTTGGGAAAAAATACCTTTGAGGAAGAGACTTCTGAGATAGTGCGTGAGAATGGCAGATGCTGGTGTAGCTGGAGAAGGTGCTGTAATAATGTGGGTCCAAAAATCTTTACCAAAAGCAACTTGTAGTCCTTTTATTTGTCTATTTTGATTAATGTAATGAATTGAAAAATGCAAGTTTAGAAAGTGCGCATCGCATAAATAGCATTTTTTTCCCTCTTTCTGCAACAGCTATTGATGAATTCCAACTGAGTGGATAGAGATGACAGACGAATTCTTATGTTGAGGTTGCAGGGGAAGATTTTCGTCAGGATTGCACCTGTGTAACACCATTAGTGCTCTGTGTATGCCAGAGAGGGTGGGAATTCAGCTGCAGCATCTTTCTCATTGGGAATGAGTGGAATGCCAAGAATAATTGAGCTGGACTTTTGAATTCCAGGTTGAGATTGAAGGTTTTTTTCATAAGGACTTGCCGTGAAACTCCAGTGTTATCCTTAGAGCAAAGCCTCAGACTTGCACTACCCTTTCAGAGACAAAGTTTAACGTCTTCCTTTTTCTCACGTTGGAATTAAAGATTTGTAAACTTCCCCAGCTGTGAGAAGTCAAATGCATAGAAGTGTGTGCTTTCATGAATTTTTATGGATCTGTGAAAGACCAGTCACAGATGAAAATGGTATTTACCCTTCTGCAGAGCAGCCCTACGCGATGGAGCCGGGCAGTTCCGCGACCATTAGCAGTCCATGGAGTGAATGTACAGAGTTGCTAAGCAACACCCAGGAATGCATCCCTATCTTGGCACATAGACATCCATCCCACTACATTTTTCATGTGTACCCAAGCAGTTCAATTAGATTCCACCAGTCCATCCAGGCAGTGCCAGATGCCAACCCACGTGCAGAAGCCGGGCCCTACCATCTGAAAGAACCAGTGCTGTAGGAAGGGGTGGTGGGTTGCAGCCCATGTCGCCTGTGATGTCACCCAGGTGTCCCCATGGTGCTCCTAAGGTGCAGTTTTCCTCATCCACCCTAAAATCCTTTCATCAATGACTGTTAAGTGGCTCATTGGCTTCTGGTGTCCTCAGCTTGAGGGTAGAACAAGCGGTGCACAAGTGGAGGGAACCCAATTCCTTTTCACTAATAGGTTCAGAGGTTCCCAGGATAATAATTTTGTACTCTATGACCTTTGGCTGAAAATTACGGACTAAAAGCCCGTCTGTATCAGCTTCTGCAGATCTTTGCAAATGCATAAATATTGCTGTTTAATATGTTGCTTATTCTGAAGTTTATTGTAGGTTTCTATTTTTAAGGCTATTGAAATCAAACTTGATTAGCTAAAATTTAGACTACTGAGACAACTAAAAGAACATTTTATTATCGGTTATTACCGTAGCACTGAGCTTTTAAGATTCAATTATTGTTTTACTTTGCTGCTGACAGCTCCTACATCCTTCACCCAATTCCGATTCAACTTCTTTCGTTTTGGTCACTTTTGGTTTTCCTTGTCTGCCATATATAGTTTCATAACTACTGAAGAGAAGAGCTTTCTTTCAGAAGGTAGACAATAAGTGGAAGGAAGCCCTTGGGAAACGATCAAGTTAAAACCACAGAAATGTAAGGGAATTATTAGCACTTTGATTATGTACTAGGAAGCATACACATTGGCACATCAAAAATTTGTTAATTCATTCAGGCTAAGAATACAGGTTGGAAAGGACTCCTCTGAAAATCCTGAGCTTGATTTGCTATGTGTTCTACCAGCTACAAAGCTGATAGCATGTCTGTGTCTGCAGGACATACCCCTTGCACACCTGCCTGTTATTATTGACTTGATTGGGCCTTCCTGACCTTCCCTGAAGCTCTGTGCTGTGAAGGATAAATAACTGAGTATATTTAAAACAACTGGAAGAAAGGAAACTCATAATACAGTTTGTTCCATGTTCTTCCTGGTTTGTCTGACAATAATCAGGGTTAAAAAACTTTGATCCTGGCTATTCTAATAACCACGATTTTTATGTAAATAAAGAACAAAGAGATCAAGGACCAGAAAGAATTCAAATCTGCTTGACCTCAACCTTTAACTGCCAGGATTCATGCTGGAATGCAGCAAGTACAAGGAAAGGAACCATGGCTGATGATAACCATCACAGAAAATTCTCCAGGAGCCAGTTCATCATAAGGCGTGAGTTTCACCCCGGTGCCGAGTATCACTGCAAGACCTATTCATCATTTATGTCTCAAAACACTGTATTTGGAGGAGGCAAGTGGTGTGTAGGCATTTTGCTGGCTTGTTTCTCAGGATGAGTTTTGACCTGCATGCTCAGAGTTACTCTAAGGAAGCAGAGTAGGAAGTGAATGTATCCAGCCCTGAGAAAGGAGCTTCTGAGGTGACAGTTCACAGTGATGAACGGTGCAAACTGCAAACAACTG
This sequence comes from Lycocorax pyrrhopterus obiensis, assembly GCA_014706295.1. NCBI lineage: Eukaryota > Metazoa > Chordata > Aves > Passeriformes > Paradisaeidae > Lycocorax > Lycocorax pyrrhopterus. The sequence continues at coordinate 17,668,374 of JACSVZ010000018.1, forward strand.
AAGATTAATTAAAAAGAGTTAACATTCTGCCCTATTTCATGATGCTGACATTCTCCTTGAAATATATACAACATCTGCATGCTGCAGTTCAGCCAGGCAACAAGACATCAATAAATATCTTCTTTGAAAAATATAGCTTCTTGATAAATATTGCATTAAAGAAGATGATGCTGGTGTCAGCTCAGTATCTGTTGGGTAGCCTGGCAAGACAATATTGAAATCATGTGCTGTGCTCTCTGCAATATGTTGCATCAGTTAGGGCTCAGTCCATCTCCTGTTGAAGTCACTGCTTTTTTATTACTGTGGCTGAAGCACCCTTTGCTTTTACCATGTCCCTCTGTGTGATTTTCATCATGAAAGGAGCCTGGAACAGCCTTCTAGAAAAGAACACTTTCTTGCCAATTCTGCAAGTGTTATTTCTATCAATATCAAATGAATTAAAACCTCAATGATCAATATTCCAGCCCATCTATTAGTTTCTCTTATCTATTTAAACATGTGTCCTTACTCTGTCTCTTCCTTTTGCCCAACAGGTCTTAATTAAAGATCAACAAATCAGCTGGAATCAAATACAAACACCTGAGCCAAAGTGAAAATATGAACTTGTAAAATCCTTAATGAAAGCTTGGAAAAATTATTTGGAGTTGTTTTTTTTTTTTCAGACAACTTAAAAACGGCTCTTCATTTCATCTCTGTGGTGCTCTGTAGCACAGAGAGTAGAAGCCCATCAGTGCTGAGAAAGGCTGCTCCTGTGTGTTTCTTCTAATACAAATAATGGTATTGAGAGTGCTGTGGCTACCAGGATTTGTACAGGAAAATACTTCCCTGTTTATTTCAGTGAAGTGGATCTCTGAATGTAAGAAGTGATTTGTTTTGCTTTAACAAGGTTGTCACAAATTTAAGCGTATCTATAGCGCCTGTCAGTATCACACAGAGACGAGAAAAAGAACCTCAAACATCAAGAGAAGCGTGGGAAGGGAAGCAGAGACCAGGAGATCGTGAGAGAAGAGCTGTGGGCATAGAGAGAAGCGTGTCATATCAAGAGACTCCTGAATCATCATTAGCATTAATTAATGAATGGGAAACGTGAATGTTTGCTTCTGCTGAAGTTTCTTAGCATGATTCAGCAATGAATTGCTGTGATTACTATCTCTGAATACTCTCAAAGGATTTTGAAAACTGTAAAAACCCTCTTTGTATCTTTTGGACAAGTCCAAGGCAAAGGCCAGTGCTTCAAAACTGCCCACCAAGCTATTTGGGATGTGAACTTAATTCCCAGTTTTTCCCATAGCCTTGGTGGTGTCTCCCAGTTTTTCCCATAGCCTTGGTGGTGTCCCATGTTGCACAGATACAAGAGGTTTAACCCGTAATGAGCATAAGAGCAGTTTTGATGAGGCTGGAAGCTGTTCTCTCTGAGCCATGCAAGATTTTGGTGGCTTCACAAGCCACGACCTAGACCTTGAGCTTACGGAGATCTCTGCCCTGCAGAACAGCCACTACCTTCATAACTGGGGGTGCAGATGTTTCCAGCTGGAGCCAGCACAGGTGGGAGGTGGGCCAAACCTGCATCTGGGTTTTACCCCAGCATGAAGAGCTGATCCATGCAAATGCTCTCATTTTATTTACCCCTTTATTTGAAGAATCAGATCACTTGGCAGTTGACAATGTTTTCCTCTCCAGCTACACAGATATAGTGCATTCAGTGAAGCTTCTCCTCCTCCTGCTCCTTTTTTAACTAGGTTTTTTTTTACTTCTTTGACTGAAAGCAGCAAACAGATAAATGTGTTGACAAGCAGTAGCTCGGCAGAGAACAAAAGTGGGAAAGAACAGCTTGAAAGAGGTAATCTTCTGCGTGAGAAGCAAATGCACATGGGAGTGAGAGACGAGCAGGTAATAAAGGGACTTTTGCCTTTAATGCATCCAGCTCCTGGTAAGCAAGCAGAAATGAAATGAGAGAGAAGCTGTTTCTTACCCAGACAGAACAAATGCCTGACAGCATGGGCTGCATCCATGCAGCACTGCTGGGTCTGCCATGGGCTTTCTCACTCTCAAACCCATTCTGAGTTATCAACAACAGGAGATAGATGGAAGCCTTGGGTTTGCTTTGGGTTTTTTTTTCTTTTTTTAGCAGGTATGTACTACTATGAAAAATTTGCAATAAAACTTGCAGCAATAAAGCAGAGAAAAGATACAGATGCTTGATGGAGCATCTCAATAAGGAAATAATGGGAGTGATCACACCACCAAGTGAGATTTTACACACACAATTTTTTTTATTTTCCTCATAATTGGTGGGTTTTTTTCCCTGAGATGAACCTTTGGGATTGAGAGACTGTATTTGTCCACCACCATCATCCATAACTTCCTTGCTATCTGCTCCTTCTCTTTCACCCCCCTTCCCTCTCCACTTCTCTTTCACCCTTAGGGAGATAGAAATGTGTCTTATGGGGATTTCCACATCAGTTTGTGCTGAGTTTGTGTCCTACTTAAATCAGAAGGTGGTTCCAGTATACTCATGAGAGGAAGCAGAGGGTCAGCACCGATCTCTTCACTCTTGTGACCAGTGACAGGAGTCCAGGAAATGACTGGAGCTGAGTCAGAGGAGGTTTAGGTTGGATATCAGGAAAAAGTTCTTCATCCAGAGGTTGGTTGGCCACTGGAACAGGCTCCCCAGGGAAGTTGTCACAGCACCAAGCCTGACAGAGCTCAAGAAGTGTTTGAACAATGCTCTCAGGCACAGGGTGGGATTCTTGTGGAGTCCTGCGCAGGGTCAGGAGTTGGACTGGGTGATCCTGATGCATCTCTTCTAACTCAGCATATTCAGTGATTCTATAATTCTGTGTTTGTGGGCACAAGTAAAAGTGAATACTAGTAGTCAAGCAAACCCAAAACCTCTGGGAGAAATACCAACTGGAATACCAACATTTAAAGAAAAATTGATATTAGATGTCTCTGTCCACTGTGGCTTGCACCAATACACAAGCCAAGTGTGTTTGGAAGTGGCAGTGTCTAGGTCTAGCCCTGTGTACCTCTGAGTTGTCTCTAAACCCTACTGCTTTTCTAACCCATCCCAGCCTTTTTTTGATCAAATCTGCTTCTCTTGATGCCCTTTGTCACCACTTTCCCTCCATACCTGTTCAATGTCCTGCAGTTTTCTGAACTGGCAGGTAAGAAAACCATTCTCACACATTAGTTTTTTCCTCCTTTATTTCATTTGTTTTCTAAAGAGACTAAATTTCCTGCCCCATATTTCCAATTTCTGTTGGAAATATCTCCTTCAAACCACCCATAAACATAAATAACAGTGCACAGAGACTGGAAATATATATGGAAACTCTAAGATGTACGTGCAAAAAAATGTAACAAATGGGATTTTTTAAAAAACCCATAAAACATTATGTGATCTCATTGTTGATTTAGAATTATGCCACCCCTTCTCCAAAGTCCACCAGGCAAAGTTAACATATACAAATCTAATAAATGTTCATGAAAATAAGTAATTGCTCACTGAGTTACCTGTTCTGTGCCTGCTTCTTCCTTTCCACAGCACAAATGTGGCAGGTAGGTGTGGTGAGTGCTCTGCTGTTGGCATTGAGTTGTTGTGAAAAAGACGTACACCAAGACTTTGCTGTAAGTGAGATTGAATATATAGTGGCTTAGGAGTATCACTCAGATATGGATAAACAGTTTGTTACAGGTAAATCTAACATTTCCAGGCAGTTTTAGCTATCTTTCTGAAAAGCTGAGAAGCAGTCTGAAGAGTGGCCAGGAATGAAGAAAGTTTCATCTCAGCTGGTGGGAAGGGGCAGCAGCAGCAGCTCTGGAGAGGTCAGCAGTACCTGTACAAGATCAAGACTGGGACTTTCCTGTTTTCAAAGGCTCTGAAAACATGATACAGTTCTGTGGGGGCAGCCCTTGGAGCTCTCCTAATCCCAGCAGAGGTGGACACCCGAGTTGTTTTCATCTGCCCTTTCTTCTGGTCTTCATTACATTGCAGTCTTCCAGTGCCTCAAGGGGCTACAGGAGAGCAGGAGAGGGACTTCAGACAAGGGCCTAGAGTGGCAGGACAAGGGGGAATGGCTTCAAATAGACAAAGGGCAGGATTAGATTGGGTATTAGGAAGAAATCCTTCCCTGTGAGGGTGGTGAGGCCCTGGCACAGGTTGCCCAGAGAAGCTGTGGCTGCCCCTGGATCCCTGGACATGTCCAAGGCCAGGTTGGATGGGTCTTGGAGCAACCTGGGATAGTGGAAGGTGTCCCTGCCCATGGCAGGAGGTTGGAACAAGATGGTCTGTGAGGTCATCTATAGAATTATGGATTCATAGAATCATCATAGAATCAACGATTCTATGGCCATTCCTTGAAGATTTCTGCTCCACAGGAGACCCCAGGCTACAACCAGTGCGTATGTGAGAGTTGCAAAATGAATTGCTAGCTCCCCCTGATTTTGAGGGTAGTTCAGATATATGAAAGTTTTCTGAAGGTTTAGGTATCTCTTACCCATGCACCAAATGGATGCGTGACCTAGGACGTCAGGAGGATGAAGCCAGCCATTCAGCTTGCAGCACTATGAGTTTGTCACACTCATACTATTTTGGAAAAAGCCTGTGCAGTGCCTTGCTCTGAAGACCCTTGCACAGCTTATATGCCCTTTAAGCCTTTAAAATAGGGCATGAGTAGAACTCATATAGTTCATGGACATTGGCCCAAGGGGGAATGTCACACCAGTGGCATTCAAATCTCTCTTCTCTCCTTGGCTGGGCCTTTAGATTTTTATTCTGCTTAATAGCATTGGTGAAGAGCCAAGGAAATAATAAAAAAATCTACCTGGGTACAGAATCAGCAAAACTACTAGTGGATATAAGGCTTTTTCCCCCCTCTGGACCTTGCATGTAAAAGGAACATCAGCAATGTGCCTAGGCTGAGGACCTGAGTCAAGCAGTGTGACTTGATCTGACCAAGATCAGTTATCCCTTTACTGCACATGTTGTCTACTGAGAATTATTTATTTAAGCAGATTGAAATTTTAAAAAATAGTATATAATAAACAGATTTAATCTTTTTTAATGTTTGATAGGGTGGTGGACTTAAGCCTTTAGTAAATTTCAGTGTCTTCAATCTTTTTGCTACTGCCCAGGAAAGTGAAGCTCTTGGCTCTGTACAAAATTTGACAGGTGCTCCCGAGTCTGAGCACACTGAGAGCAGGTCTGTGTGTTACAGGCAACTTCCTGGTTAAGAACCAGTACAAATCTTAAACTGATAGGGAGAGGTAAAACCAGCAAGTTTTGTCAAAAGGACTTAACAAAAATCTTGAATGAAATCTGGAAATAATAAAAAGAAGTATTTATAAGCTTAAACAGGATTCTGTGAAATGGCGATAAATATTGTGTGGTTTCTGCTAGATTGAGGGGTGGGTTTGTGCTGGCTTAGAGATACTATTCATCTTTATTTGTGCTACAGGTTTGATAGAATGGGCTTAAAAGGCAAGATATATACGAGCTGTGCTCAGTCTCCAGTAGCAATGACAGTTTGATTTTATCACTGCCAAATGCAATATGCAGTCTTGTGCTCAGTATCCCTCCAGAAATCGAGATGCATTTTAAATGTAGGTGTAAAGCATTCTTTTTTTTTTTTTTTTTTTCCATAGCAAGCAGAAAAGCACGTGGTAAATGCTGTGTCTTTTACAGGACTTGGTCATTACTTGGTGGAGCAGCTGCAGATGGGATTTGTGTTTCTCTGTATAGGTGACTTTGGGAAATGCAGAATTGTGGCCTCTAGTCCACGGGCTATGGGACCTAAAATCTAACTTAGCAGAGCATGTATCCTTGGATTACTGTTGTACAGCCTTTTGGTTGTATCAAAGCAGCTGTTGTGCAGATAATAGTCACTGTCATGGGTCTGAATGGGTTATTGAATCAGTGCAAGCTACTGTAAATTGGAGTGAGCATGGCTTTTCAGAGAGCCTAAGAGGGAAGGGAGTAACAGAGCTGAGTCTTCCTGCTGTCAGAGCACGTGCACATACCTGTGGGGAGGAAATAAATATGTTCCCATCCAGTTCCCTTAAAACTAAAACCTTCCTCTTGCTGGCTTTGAAATAGGTAAAGGCACCATGTACTCTTGAGAGAGACATATTAAGAATTGCCAAGAGAACTGCTCTGAGATAAAACATGGGCCTCTTTCAGAACCTAACATTGCAAATGAAGCAATTTGGATTCTATTCTTGACTCTGGCCCAAACATTCAATTATAGAAAAGTTATTGGAAACCCAGTAAAATTCCTTTATTTCAGTTTCATGATACATAAAATGAGAATAAGTACACAGCTTCTTTGATACTATGTTAAATATTAAGTGACAACATTATTATAGTCAGTCACTGATATGTGAGGCATGTGAAAATCTTTGAATATATAGCTGTGTTTTTGCCAGGTGCTAGGTAATGTTGATGTAGTAAAGCATAAGTAAATGAAGAAATAAAGAAAGGGAAATAACAACTTTGTAAGTTGCTGTTGCTGATATTTGGTTTCCATGAGTTTTTTTTAGGCAATACAGCTCAGAGTTTGGATTTCTGGGAGTAAATATAGCCTGACTCTGCAGTGCCTGATTTGTGCAGGCATTTTCAGGAAACAAACAAGATTTGGAATATACTCTGATAAAAATATCACAAATAGCTCCAGAAAGACAGCCACCATGTGTACATGCAAATATACAGAACTTTGCAAATGGAAGTACTGTTCAACCCTCTGTTGGTTTTAATGACTTGCGACCTGACAAGTGGTGTAATATTTTGCATATTGCAGTAGCATCAGAAAATTACATTTCACAACTTTTCCTACAAGGAAAATATATTACATGCTTACATGAATGAGAGGTTTTCTTTAGGGAAGACCAGGCATGGGGTAGATAATACGTGCTGGAGTGTCTCTTGAACTATCATTATGCCTTTGGAGCAAAGTATGGTTTGGGCAGAGAAACTTATTTAGTGTCAAGGCCAAGAAAATCCTGTTTAAGTCGGGTATGGTTAAATACCATTGAAATGGGTAGAAAGAACTTGATTTGAAAGAGCCCAGAGAGTTCACTTGCTGACAGCTTCAGAGAGAAACACTTTCTGACATTTTAATTAAACAGAGTCCAAGACATCGGGTTTGTTGGCATGATTACACTTGGTGAACCTTCCTTCAACCTTGAAGGTAAGACTTGCTGGTCTTGGAGGTCTTTTCCAAACTTAATGACACTATGGTTCAAAAATTGCAACATTTTCCTGCAGCCTTTTGTCCTTTTCATTCCCTTATGTCTTGGAGCAATACTGATGGTGAAGCCAGGGAGTTCCCGTTTTTCTCTCTCCCTTCAGGGTAGTTATGTATGATGAACATAGGATCACAATTCGTGTAGCTGATTCCACGCCTCCTTCCTCTGCCCTCCATCACCTCACATCTAGATTTCACTCTTTTTTGGGAATCTCATTTACAAAAACATGCTTTTCTTATGAAACATTGTTTTCAGGCCTGCTATTAAAATCTCACTGCATTTATATTTTTGACAGTGTGAACCAAATTGCTCATAATTCCATTATGCTCTGTATATCACTGAGTTGGGAGAGTAATTCTGGCATATGCTAATGACCCTTGGTTTACACACATAAAATGCTATTCTGGTAACAAAGTAGTGAGTATATTTTATAATGGGATATATATCATTATAAACGGGACACTGGTTTTACAAAATATTTTAAGAGGAAGGTAAATTAGATCATGAAAAGTGCATAAGGGCTATAAATTATGCAGTAGCCTAAAGAATTATTATAAAGAGATTTGGTTGTGGCCTGATCCCATGAAACCTTTAACTGTGGCCATTAAAATAAACCATATCAACTGCTCACAGACACAGAAGATTTATTACATCCCATGGAATGGTCACCTGAAACTTCAAAATTGCATACAGCATGAAAATAATGGTCTGCCTTAATTCCTGATGCAGATGTTTTTAATGAGTGATATTAAAAGGGAAATGGTGGCAGTTTCAACTGGAGTTTTTATAGTACTCTCTCTTGACATTCAAAACGTTTTTCCCCAAAGAAGTGCCTAGCATTTTTAGAGGGGAAAAGCTTTAATGTCTGATTTGGCTTGTGAAAGAGGCTTGGGGGTAACAAACTGAAATACTGGGCGTGGAGCAATGTATTCAGTACCATCCTTGGGTGTTGTGAAAAAGCCTTCAGTTTCCCTCCTGTCTAAATCAGGTATTTCTTAATCTTTCTCTCTACTTATTCTTCTTCTTCCTAATTTACCTTCTGTTTCTTTACATCACCATGTTTTTCTTTATGCCTTCTTCAAGCTTATGCAGCCAAATCCTTCTCTCGGAAGGATTTCCTTTGGAGTCCAATCATGCACCTTCCTGAAAACCTCTTGGTTAAGTGTCACATCACAGCAGGGGGACAGGAATAGTCTTTAAATGGAATTCTTGAAAAACTAGCAGTACTTTCATGCCCTTCTCGCTGCTAAAATGAGCAGAAGGTCAATGTCCCAACCACACCTGGGTCCTCAGTAACTGAGCTGGGACCATGCAGGAGATATTAGTGGACTCATCACTCAGGGGCTCTGTACTATAACAAACTTGCTTAATTTCTCTGCTGATGAGTGATTGTAGTTCATGATTAGCTGCCATTAGTTATTGATTCGCTGCTTCAAAGGAATATAGTGCTCAAGTCCATGTTAGTGCTTTGGCACCTGGGCTGAAATTTGGAGTCACTTCTCTAGATAGCACAGTGAGGAAGCACTGCTTAGGAAAAAGCAGGGGAAAGGATAAAATTAAGTATCTTTGAAAGAAAGGAAATTAGATAATGATTAGGCATTAACCAGGTCATTAATTTCTGGGCTATTTTAGGGAAGGAGAAGCCCTGCAGAAATGTGTGGAGGAGTTGGACTTAGCAGTCCATATCTCTCAGAGATTCCTGAATTCTCTTGTTCCTATTCCCAACCTGGGATCAGCAGTCATTGTCTTTCTGGGTGGTCCAAGCTTCCCTTGTGTGTCTGTGAAGTTGAATCATTAAGACCCTGTAAGTTTCCATTAGTCACTAAAAATTGCCACTTCTGTAACTCCACCATGTGTCTTTTTGTCAATGTACAGAGGCTTTAATGTTACTTCTTGATCATCATCCCAGCAGTAGATAACATTATTATTTTTAAAGATGTGTGTAATTTTAGTATGGTTGAATTAGTGCAGAAATGGATCACAAATGAGCAGGCTTTGGAAGGCAGAGATCCAGCAGCCTGCTGGGCTTATCAGGGGCATGTTCTCACAAGCATCCAGAGAGGGTCAACAATCTGGACATCCTGCTGAGAAACCGAGTATGTCCAAGGACTCTGAGCATCCCAAATGACAGTGACTCCAGAATGTGTCTGCAGACCCTGTCCCCAAGCAGGCTAATTCTCACATAGATGAGATGTGTTGGGTACCACCATGTGAGCTGCAGAGGACTATAAATATTACTTTTAGAGGCAGCTACTCACCATGGTACTGTGCCATTTTAAACACAATAGCATAAATGCGCTGTCATTTCAAGGAGGGAAACACTTCTGCTAATTTCTATTACTATATTTCACTTTTTGTAAAAATTTATTCTCCTGAGTACATGGAGTAAAATCTCATAATTTCAACTATTTGTTTACAGTGCTACAAAAAGGAATGGGGGAAAATCTGGCTTTATGGGGCCGCTGCCCTTATTCTCCTTCCTTGGACCCTCAGAAATCTTTGGGGAAAATGATGAAAAATTAACTCTACTGCCCGTGTGCTGCTGTTCTTGGTGCATTAGTATCAGCAAGAAATCAGTCCCATGTGCTTGTAAAAAACATGTTTTCTGCATGTTACATATCCAGTGACAGTCTGCACAAACTTTCATTTGAATGCATTTGGATGTTTGTGCTATGTGACAGCATTGTCAGCTCCACGGATTTTATCATTAGTCTCCTGACAGGGTTTGGGGTTTGTTTTTGGATTTATTTTTTTTTAAATTCTGACAACAGTGCTACGAGGCTTTTGTCAGGTTAGTCTAGTTTGAGTCTGGTTGACAATAATTACAGTAGTAATTAACCATACTTTTATAGGATGGCTGTAATTTCTCTGTAATTACAGCAGGAATGACAGAAATACTTCTCTATTTTTAAAGGAAAGTAAAGTTTTAGCCTTCATAGTGCCAGGGAAAAGAGCTTGGAAATGTTATTTTCAAAAGATTAAAAGCTGGAGGGCTAAAATTAAGCCTTCAATTATATTAAAGCATAATCTTGTGGTACTAAATCCTTTTTTATGTTTTGGGGATCTGACCTGTGATTTTTGTGTGTCTGGGGCTGACAGTATCAATTACATTACAGCAACCCATTAAGCCAGTGACCTTTGGGCATTGACTTTTTAATCTCTAATGGTAAAGGGATTTATGCAGACTGAGTTTGAGATGAGTGTGATTGTTTGCTTTCTCATTTTTCACAGGTTGGCACTGACATAAATAGTTTCTAGTGCTTTCTGGGTATATTGCCTCATGCTGATGGCACACTGTGGGTCCTGCGAGCTCTTCTCTAATATCCCTTTGCTGTTTGGCAATGACACTGTGCAGCAACTTGAGTCTGTATTTCAGACTTAGTAGATGTAAGGCTTTATAGAATCAGGGTGTTTTGTCCTCATAATTTGCCAGCTCTGGTGTACAGTATTAGGTGAGTGGGGAGAAGGGAATGTTTTTGCATAGCTCTGGTCATGACTTAACCTCTGGTTTTTAAGTCTGTAAAGTGTCTAAAGCCTGTGGAAGCTGCTGGATAACCATAAATGTTGTTGGAGTGAGGCAACAAAAGAGGTGAAGGCTTTCGGTGATTTTTTATTTTTGTGAGTTGTATGAAAATGTCTGAACAAAATAAGGAAAAAATCCTGTTTAATTTTTAAAATTTCAGAATATATTTTTATTAATATATTTTGTGTGCCTAGCATACATATTAATATATTTTGTGTGTCTTATAATCCAGAAATTTTTTATGGAAATTTTTAAGCTTTACCCTTAGGTAGACTTAACTGTTTGCTTCAACCAGTGAGTCCTCATGTGTTTTCTGATTGGTTATTTGGTATTTATCCATTCTGAGTTGGAAAACATGTTCCTTTTGTGGGTAATTTGTTTTAGCCAGTCCACATGACTAGAAAATGAGCTCAAATGCCTCAAAGGAACCAATTTTTCCTAATGTATATATGGGATGTCATGTATTTCTCCTTTACTCTTCGGAAATTTACCATCTAGTCTTATATAGGGCAATGCCGTAAGTAGAAAAAAGCTTATAAATGTACCATTAAGCAGAAGAAAAGCCTCCAGCTAGTCTTAGTGGGAATTTAATTAATTATGAGCTGCACAAATTCTATGTGCATTTAGTCATTCTTCCTCCACAGCAATTATGTGTGTTATGAGCCTTTATTCCTGCTTTCTGCATATGGATAGACAAATATCTGCTTAATTTAACATTAATTATGTATGTATGAACCCTTAGTATATTCTTAAGTATAAATCAGCTAATTGGAGCTGTAGATGGAGTCCAGATGTTCCTTGCTCTCCCTCTCTCAGAACTGCCCTTTGTTCATGTCTCCCTCCCGACAGTGACAGGAAGGTTGAAGCTGGTCCGGCCTCCAGCTTCCCATTCCCATCACCATCAGATGATGCACCATTATAGAGCACCATCACCATCAGGTTTTCAGGTGCCTGCCTTTCCTTCATCCCTGTCTCTGCCTTGCCATGTCCTCTGAACAGCTTGATACTCATCTCTTTGAAGTGCTGGCAATCTGGGGATGTGTGATCTGGCCGTGTATGACCAGATTGTGCATTCATGGGGGTTTTTATTATTTTTTTTCTTCCTCCATATGGTGAATATGCCTTTGTTTAGAAGCTCAGGGGACAGACATGTGACTGTAGGGTTAACTGGTAGCCAAGCTAACTCTAGCTCAGCCTGTCCAACCAGCAAGCCTGCATAACTCCTGAGACCCTACACTAACCCTAAATCTAACCCTAACCTAGAAATTCCTGTAGATATTGGAACAAACCATGAAATCCCTAATTTCCCTAATGCAACCAGTGCAGAGACACTGGCTGTCCCCTGACCTAGCTTTAGGAGTTGGTAAGAAGTCTGGGACAAAGCAGTCTGCAACACATCTTTATAAATGTACCTGTCTGGCAATTCCAAGGGAGTCACAGTTGCTCTTTCAAGTGCTGGAGCTGGGGATATGACATGAGCCACTGCTGACACTTGTCAAATGTAATTTTCTCTAACTGGTCATCCAGTATCTATGGAGTAGGTCACATATCTGTACAGAAAATCAATTATTTGGTTTCTGAGCTCTGAGGGAGGCAGCAGCTCAACCATGAGGTCAAGATTGCTCTGCAGCCACCTCAAAAAAATCATGTAGGAAAAGGTCCGAAGTAAAATATCAGAGCAGCGAGGTAGTCTGGCATATCTGGAGGAGAAGACCTAGTTGTATCCTGGAAGGTGTAACTTTACCTGCCCTGATCTCCTCTACAAGGGAGAGAGAGCAATTTGGATTGCAAAGGGTGGACAGGTGAAGGTCACCTACATCTACAAGAGTTTAGCAGCTCTTGAGTTGCCTTTGCCAGGGCCAGAGTTTTACGGCCCAGGGAGTAAAAACTAGGAGCTGTGACAGAAGGATGAGTGGAGCCCTTTGCAGCTGTGGTGAGGGGACAGTGTCTCTGCAGGTGTTCTCAGGGTGGCTGTTGGGCTCTCACTGATGTGACTATGGCACCAAGTGAACATGTTGCACGGTTTTCATGGCAAGCACCCATGAGTGCTTTAGAGACACAGCCATCCCGGGTCTTTCTGACCCACATTCCCTAGACAAGAGCCAGCTCCAGACTGTCAGATATCTTTGGGGAGCTTCACAAATGGATTGAAGCTTTTGGTGTTTCATTTGCATACACATAAACTGAACATGAGGAGAACTTTCTGTGAATTTGAAATCTTTAGCAAACTTCTCAGCTTTGGCGCTCATGTTGGTGTCTGCCTCAATCTGAGCAATCAAAATGCTTCTGATAAAAAAAATCAGGCTTCCATGTGAGATGGGGCTGCGCTTGGGCATCTTCCAGCCCAGAGACTATAATGTCATGTAGGAGCTCTCAAAAGCAACTTGTTATAAAGGATTTGGGACAGGACTTTGTCTCTGTCCTGTAATTTCCAGAAGACTGTCTTTTAGGCTTTCCCCTGTTTATAACTATTTCTAAAGTCTTAAAGACTACTCTGTGGAAAGGAGTAATTGAAGTTTCCCAGAGGGAATGCTTTAAAGTGACAACAACTCAATGGTTGGCCAACACTGCTATGAGGCTTCCCATCCCGCTGTCAAAGCTGGTTAACTAAAAGGCTTTCTCCCATTGTGGACTGTCAGGCTGAATTTGTCATGCAGCGTGAGAGTGAGTCAATGAACTGATTAGCAGTGGTTGAGAGGGGTAATTTAGGAATTAGCACTGGTATGATTTCTGTGGCTTGCTTTGTGTTTTTGAATGTAAAGGATCATGATCAGGCCAAGTATAAATAGGAATAATTCCTGTAATTTGAATCTCTGGATTTGTCCCAGGGAAGGTTTTGGCAGTAGAGGAGACATCAGAGGAGAAGGCATTGATCAACTGCCCTTCCTTCCTGTATTCCTTTCACTTGTTTGTTATAATATTATTGCTAAAGTGACCAAAATGGTATCTGGGCATATCTGAGAAATTAATGAAAAAGTAAATCTTAAAAAAAAATAAAATCTATTGTCCTGCAGTGTAAATTCAAATGTGACCTGGTTTTGCTGTACTGTGTATATACTGCACAAGTACCTGGCTGTCAAGATATATATTTCGCTTTATTTCTTTCAAAAGAGAAGCTAATTTCTTAAGAGAGGAAGAGGCTGTTCCTTTTAGTTTTCCAGCAAAAGTTCTAAAGCCAAACTCCCTTTATTAGAACTCTTCTGAACTTTTGAGTCCTCCAAGGACTTCAAAGAGCTTCCTAATTGCTTTCAGTTAGGTAAGTTTAAGCAGCTTTATTTAGATTTCCTTTCTGTCTGTTCTTCCTAAGCTTTGTTCTCCTTTTCGATTGCATCTTTCAGACCACTGTATGTTATCTTTTACTTTATGACATACACTTTTTTGCACTGAATATTTCTGTATGAATGGACATACATACGTCTTACTATCTGTATGTCTTATTACCTGTCCATTAACGGACAGGTTGACCCCTGCCACATGCAGTCTCCCTGTTTGCTGCCCAGGCTTTTTTCTTCTCACATCTGTCTCCTCTGCCCACGCATGGCTGACAGCATTGCCCATCTTTTCCCACCCTGAACTTCAGCTGCTATTTCCATGCTTTCTGGCTCTTAGCTCTGAGCTCAGATCATGAGGATTTACACAAAGCACAAAGGGGAAGTTTCATATAATATACAACAAAATTTAGAAGATCTGCTGTGACTCCCACTGCTGTTGGAATTGCATTGGGGAGGTCTCAGAGTCCACATGGTAATGTGTATTTTCCATATTTATTATTGATGTACAGATGTGCACAACAGCGCAATTGTAAATCCCTGCTTAGGCAGCACTGCTCAAAGAGTGTGTTCTTTACATGAGGGACTTTGATGAATATGTACTGCTTTGATCAAACCTTCATGTTTTAGGGGGCACCAAGGGGTACAAAACAAGTTCTGGCTGATGGAAGGGAACTGGCCAATGATGGCTGAAAGGCTGTGGTTTTAAGTGTACAGGGACTGTGGTCTCTGCTTGTTCAAAACAGGCTCTGTGCGTGTGGGGAGGAGCCGCCTTAGCCTGGTGACTCCACTAAAAGGGGGATATATTGCATTTTACAAAATAGCAAGTACACATCACAAGAGATTCTGATGCTGGCCCTGTGCAAGAGTGGGACACAAACCTGTCATCATTTCTCCTTTTCTCACTCTTCCTGACAGACAAAACAAAGCACAGAAGCAACTTGTCCAGAGTTACCCAGTGGCAGGAGCCAAAGTCAGGTCTTCTGAGTGCAAGGGCAGTATTCTGTTCACCAGTCCCACTCTCTATAGGGATATGACAGCAGAGTTTAGCAGCACTGTAATTTATTATGTCCTGCTACGTGTTCTACATTACAGCGAGGCTGACCAAGTTTGTAATTTTAGTGTATATGATCAACATGCTGCTCATTTTTCCATTATCCGGGAAGTCCATAATTCATCTCCCTCATTTGGGTCTCATACTGGAGCATTTCATTTCCATGACTGTGAATTATCAGCATCCAATCCTTGAAGGTATGATTGGAGATAATAGCCTAAAATTTCACAGGTGAATGATTACTTCAGTTGTCCAGTTTGTGACACCTTTGAGAGCCTTGCTTTCCCCTGCAGATGAGAGTGTTCAGCATTTTCTGAAGACCATGACCTTCTACAAATCTGTCTTGTTTGAACTCTTATTTGTGTAAAGACTGTTTATTATGTGTCCTCAGTTTAGTTCTCCCACTCAGCCTCCAAAATGTTAGTAAATGTATGGTAGAAAAATGAATATGCTTTGTGCTACCAGCTTTTTTTTTTAACAGGTTGCTGCCTGTAAAATGCATTTTGAAATAAGGTTTTGCAAAACTACCCAAATTACTCTGGAGCATAAGCCTGGGATCCAAACATCTTCATTAGGATTTGTTTAAAAGTCCTGGTTTTGTTGCCTGGCACTCACTATTTACGACAGTTAGCACAAAACTATCAGTCTGGTATTTTGAAGGCATTAAGGCAATTAACTTCTCATTTCACACTCAAAAGTAATCAGACACTGTTAAAGAAACCCATTTCTATCTTCAAAACTCTCCTCTGGCATGGAGACATGGTATTTGGTGCAAGTATCTGTCCCAACTCTATATATATTGCACTAAGTATCAATAGTGCAATGCCCACCTGAGGCAATCCATGCATGAATCCAGCCTCTCCAGGACTTTTGACACAGCACCATCCCCTAAATAAGTGGTTACTCTGGATATCCTTGTTACAAATCAGATTTACCCTGAGTGCAGAGCCCCAGATGATGCCTGCAGGACTTGATGATGTGCTAAAATACTGTGAACCTTGTTCTTGCATCTACTGGTTGTTACCCCAGCTGTTCTTAGTTCGCCTTACACAAAATTGGAATTTGGTCTGTAGAAGCGGAAGGCCAGGCTAATTTCCACCAAGTGGATGTTGTAAAGGGCTTGTTTTATCTTCTTAGCATTTCAAAAGAACAAGTTGTGAGTTTTAGGGGTCCTCTAAAAGAACTCTGTGAGGTGTTGATGAAGAGCATGTTGATATGTTGAACACATGGAGAGTGTCTCTTATTCTGATATAAACTGCATGTGTTCCTGTGTTTTCAGAGACTTCATCCCTTACGTATGCAAGCCATGAGCTGCTCTACTGGCCAGTAGCATGGAAAATTTCTAGGCGGCTGTTGTTTTGTATGCACAATTCCATGCCTACAGTTAAAAAATTGGGCAGAGTTTTAATACATCAACAAACACGATGACCCATACTGAGCCATCCACAAGTTCTTCCTCCTGTTGGTACAGATAACAGCAAGCACAGTATTTCCCTGGATGGACAATTTGCATGGTCTGTCATCTGTGAAAGTGAGAAGATTTAAAATGCTCCATAGTAAATTATTGGAAAACTCCGGCATTGATGCTGTGGGACTGCTGGGACTTGTGCAGGGTGTAGTTGATCTCTGCTTCACTTATCTTCCCAGGTACATCTGCTCAAAATTCGTTTCTTCTGACTGTACATTTTTGTTCCGTGACTTGTCAGATTCACTGATGTTGATCACTTCCATTAATGTCAAGACGACATCTATTGACATAACTGGACAGACACGTCACTGCAGTTGGTCAAACCATCTCAGAAACGTAGGCATTTTTCTAGAAGTGTTCTAATAAAATATTATTCAGGTTCGCTTCAAGAAAGTAGAAACAAGAAAACCATTCACCTTGATCTTGCAGAAATTTTGACTAAGGGAAATCATTAGGGTTAAGAAAAGTGATTAACTACAAAGATTTATTCACTGTGGCATTTCAGTATTTAAAAAGAAGGTTATAACAAAGAGAGTGACTTTCTGCACAGGAAGATAGTGATAGGACAGTGCGGAACAGTTTAAAAACTAAAAGAGAGATTTATATTAGATGTTAAGAGGAAATTCTTGACTGTGGGGGTGGTGAGGCCCTGGCACAGGTTGCCCAAAGAAGCTGTGGCTGCCCCATTCCTGGAAGTGTTGAAGGCCATGTTGGATGGGGCCTGGAGCAACCTGGTCTAGTAGAAGGTGTCCCTGCCCACAGCAGGGAGCTGGGACTAGATGGTCTTTAATGTCCCTTCCTACCCAAACAATTCTGTGCTACACTTTATTAGAAGATGTTAAGCATTTTATTTTTATAAATTTTTTAATACTTCAGGTTTTATTGGTTTTCTGTGAAGTTCTTTATTTGTGAGATACATATACTTCTCAGATATTCCAAAACTTAAAAAAATGCTCTTGCTATGTCGTGGCTAAATGCTTGTATTGCTAATCAAAACAACATGGATGTTTTACTGATTATAGTTCATGCTTTAGGAAGCAGGGAGTAGCTCTGACCCCACAGAGTGTAATGGTTTGGGTGAGAGGGTGATGCTGGCTCTTAGCTATAGCTAAAGGTGCAATGAGAATCCTTTTCTGTTGAGGACATGACCATGGAAAGCTGGATAGAGCCTAGAAACTCCTTTTAGTGCTCTGCAAGTAATCATCGCTTCTAATGGTTTTATATTACAGACCTATGGACTAAAATTTACAAAAGCAAGTCAGGCTCTTGAACCTGTGCCCTGATGGGTCACTTGGATATAGTCTCCATAATTCTCAAGGGTCATTGTTTTAAAGGTGTGAAGTCAGTGGAAATCTGGCACATAAATGCTTGTAAAGCTCTGACCTAGTACTGGTTTTGAAAACACTCGAGTGCTGGAGTGAATTATACTGATACACTGACAGGCAACACAGCTCTGCCTCCCATCCCCACCCACACAATAAAGAGAGCTGTTAATTTTCATATGCCAATTTGTGAGCTGTGGTCTCCTGGGAGCACAAAGCCATGGGGCGGGTAGGGTGGAGAGTGAGCAGCAGGAGTTGGCTCAGCCCTTGCAGTAAAATCATCCACCATACCTGAACCCACACAAGAACATTGCTTGGCCTATGCCCTGGACTGAAAACAAACGTGTGAGCTCTCCTATTGCACCCCAAAGCACTCCCTTTCTTGGCTAGTTTTAGTTCTTGATGTTTTAATTATATTTTTGCAGTTTCCTTCTATCCCAAATAGCCACACCATCATTATTGCAATAAATGGAAACAAGCATGCCCAAAGCTGTATGCTTTTTAATCAATATTTGGAGTCACTTCTACTTGCAAAAATACTTTTTTTTTTTGTCAAGAGCTAAGCCAGCAATGCATGATTATAATGGAAAGACTAACTATAATAACTGGGCGTTGTATCACATTATATGGCTTTCATTTAGAAAAACAAGCAGCAATTCAGTGATACAGATGCTGGAGTTGCTTTGAAACACTTTCATGCCTGAAGGATAAGTAAATATCTCAAAAGAATAGTGGGTTACTTCACTTGCAATACCTACAACAAAAGAAGGAGAAGAAATGGCTGGGGTTTAGAAAAGCCTGGTACTTGTTCAGGGAAGGCATCCTGCACCACCTGGGAGAGTTGTGGTGTGACGCAGAAGGGACAGACTGTGGCAATATCCCAGCAGAGCTCACGTTGTTGCACATGCTATATTCTTCTGTAACAAGCCTTTTAAAAAAAGCATTTTTAAAAATTTTTGTGCAAGAGTGTTGTGAGCAGCACTATGCTGTTATTTCCCTAGCAAACCTGGGTCCTCGATTTGGTATCCAGTGCGGGCATTGGTATTAAAGCCACTTTGTGCAGGCTCTACATCGGGGGTTGCACCATGTTCATGGTTTGGGTTGGAAGGGACCTTGAAGATTGATTCATTCCAACCCCCCTGCAATGGACAGGGACACCTTCCACTAGGCCATGTTGTTTCAAGCTCCATCCAACCTGGCCTTGAACATCTCCTGGAATGAAATGTGATCAGCTCCTTCAGCCCTGTGAAAGAACAGATGGATAGCATGGAATTTAAGGCAGCTTTGCTACCTTGGAGAGATGAATGTTGAGACCTATAGTGCAGCTGTTATGGCCCAGCACATTGTTTTTTCTACTGGCACATTCTTTCTTCTCAGTGATAAGACTCATGATATTCCGTGAAGGAATGAGGTTAAAATCTGACACATTTTCTAATACATAAGAACATTTGCTACATACATAAGAACAGGGTGAGAGGGAAAAGGAAGGGGTTTGTCTTACTTAAGTATTTAAGGGAATTTATTTCGGGGTGGGGGAGTTTCAGCAGATGAAAATGGAAACGGAAGTCTGAGAAGGTTCAGCTTAGCCTGCAGCTTATCATAAACTTCTCTCACAAACAAGGCTCAGCCCTGGCTGTGACATGCAGCCACATCACTGTCACTGCCTGTTTCTGCTGTGCTGCATCACTGCCCTCAACACACGTCCATCATCCCCACGCACCCAAGAGCAGCAAATTCCCTCCACCGATGCTTCCTCCATGGGCTGAAATGAGGAGGAAAGGCTGTGAAGCTCTGAGGGATGCATTGCATGAACAAAGCTCAATACAACTAAATTAACCTCCATGTTGCTTAAATTAATGATGCTCTTGATGGTGACAAGCCAAGGTAAACTGGGAAGGTTCACCTTTCCTGAACAGAAGCTCACATTGTGCTTTTTAGATCTGTGAACTGGAAAATTAATGTGAAGTTTTACAATCTCGTGTTGTACCTGGAAGTGGAGGGCTGTGATATGCTTCTCAGAAATACATATTTTTAAAATTATACTTTGAAAGTACAAAGATCTTCCAAAGAACTCTTTACATCATATTAAAGATTTTTGCTATACAGTTTATGCAAGTGTATAAATAATGTGTACAGAATGATAGGATATTTTATAATGTCATATACAGGCCAGTATTCCCCAAAAACATCTTCAGAGCAGTGGGAAAATTGTTATTACTATATGAGCTCTTCACTTGTACAAATAAATCTACCTTCCAGGTGGGTTTTTCATACCCTAATGGGCTGCTGCTGTATTTAATTTCTTTCTCAGTCTCAATGTACCTTAATTTTAATCGGGAATAATAAATTATCATGGTAATTTTGAGTTATTCTCAGGTACAGATTTACAAATAGCAGGAGGTGATCACCATTGTTTGTTACTGACGCTTGAAAGAGGCCCAGGATGATGACAGTGTGAGGAAGCTTGAAGAAAAGAAAATTATATGCTGCATGTGAATTAGAGATGTGAAAGCCAGGAAAAAAACCTTATAAAAGCATCTGCTTTTTCCAAGGAAGGTAAATACAACACAGACACACAAAGTAGAGAGGAAAAGGACAAGCAGAAGCTTGTCTGTGTCCTCCACTGCTTACCAGTACTTTCTCTAATGGCTTCCTGTATGATGTTGTTCTTTCACTAGTGACTATTTCAGTGACTATCAGGCCTGAATCTAAAGGCATTTTTCTGTCTTAAGTAGGGGAAAAAATGTGAATCTGTGTCCCAGTTGTTTCTGATCTGTGATTCCCTCTGGATTTCTAACATTATTAATAATTGTTACCCTGCGAAAATATCCACAGTTTAATGACTTGGTGTGAAAAAGAAAGGCCCAATAGCCCGTTGTTAATGATACTTAGTCTGCTGTTCCACTGTCTACCTAAATGGTTTGTATCTCCACCTGTTCCCCCATTCTACCTTTTATTTCTGCTGCTACTAGACTGGAAGGGGAGGAAAAACCTTCAGCATTCTCCATTGACTTTTGAATAACAGTTATGTTGGGTTTGTTTGCTGTTCTTACAGTTGTGCAAATTCTGTACTGTTTTCAAGGAAATTTTTTTCCCCCTCTTTTTACCCCTCCCTTATATCACCCAGCATTCACTGTCCACTTGCTTCTTGTATGCAGAAAATGAGAAGTCTGCCTTGATGTCTGCTAGATTGTGGGTCGTTAGTTTTCTTCTTCTGGCAATTTCCTAATAAACAGGGATGCAGGTGCTGGAAGAGCTTTGTTGACTCCAGTTGCTGTCTCTTAGACCAGACAGGATCTCCATAAAGGTTTGCTATTCTCACTATCTCCTGAGATAATCCACATTTAGCCTTTATCTTCTGGAGGCAATTTTGTTGAGACTATCAATGGCTTTTTCAAAGTCGATAAAGTTAATGATGATGGGTGCACAATTCTCCTCTGAAACCTTCTTGTTTTCCTTTTAGCTGCTTGTGTGTCTCTGATTTCACCTGCGATAAAATTAGCCTCTAACCAAGTTTTTTCTGATGCTGACAGTAAGTCTATGCTGCACCGATGGGTACAATCTGTCAGATTACAGTAATTTGGCAGTTTGGCAATTAAAGCCATTTTCCAGTTGTTTGTTGCTTTCTTGCCTCTCTGGGTTTACTCGCTCTGGTTTAACAGCCCCACAGTTGTTTTCCTACATCCTCTTTTTAAGTGCTACTTCACCAGCTCCTAAATGGATTCTGCTGAGCCTCTGCCTTCCTGGCAGTGAAGAAACTCTTGAAAATACTCTTCTTTCTTTGCTACTCCCTCATCCCAATGTTGGCATATACCACAGAAATCCTTCACTGGCAGTTTTTCTTCCATCCACAACATTTTTTTAGTCTCTCTATTAATTTTGTGAGGGTTCTTTTGAGGTTTTTTTTTTGGTTTGGTTTTGTGTGTGTGTTTTTCCCTTGTTTTGTTATTTTTATTTTTTGTACTCAGTTTATTTTACTGGTGGCTCACAGAGATCTCTCTCATCTCAGTGTTGCTGTGAGGAAGAGACCATGAGCTGCCTTCTCAACTGCCTGGCATGGGAGGACATCAGTCCCGACAGGATGACCACTGCTGTGGCATCTTCTTCGACAAAACAGACTTCATTCTGCTGAACTAAGACAGAACAGGCAATAATCAAGGGGGGCAGGGTAAGGAAGGAAATCACAGAATTGTAGAGTGGTTTGGGTTGGGAGGAACCTCAAAGATTATGCAGTTCCAACCCCCTGCCATGGGCAGGGACACCCATGACCAGGTTGCTACGAGCCCCCTCCAACCTGGCCTGGAACACTTCCAGGGATGAGACATCCACAGTTTCTCTGGGTAACCTGTGCCAGGGCCTCATCACCATAAATTTCCTGCTTTCTGCATCAGCTCTTATTTGATTAACACATAAAAGAAAGAGACAGAAATAGGGGAAAGGTTTCCTGAGTACAGGGAGAAAGTCTCTCACTGCAGTATTTTTGTCCTACATCAAAAAGCACAAGAAAATATTTCTGCCTTCTTGTCACTGGGTGTTTTGCATTCTTAACATTTACTTCACCCCTGGAATCCACACAAGGATGAGCTTTACTCCTATTATGCTGGAAAACCTTGCCCATCCTAAATAACATTCACATTTCTCAGGAGGCTGCTGGGAGCTGAGGCTTTCTCCTTCTCCCTCTGCTCCCTGGCCGCAGTTGTGACTGTCTCTTCGGGGTGTCTATGCTGCAGCACTGGTGAGTTTCCCGTTAATATGAGATCTAGGTAAGTGGTTACAGTCCTTCTGTCCAGGGTTATAGTCCTTCTGTCCACGGTCAATGGTATGGCTTTGTTCTGTGTGATATTTTTGTTGATGTAAATAAGTAATGTGGGTCCTTGTAAGTAGGACCCACACTTATGTATTCACTGGCTATAAAATGGAGGCCAGATCTTACCTCATTTTGTGAATTTAGTACATGCCTGATGCTTCAAATGGTCAAAACCCACTCATGAAAGTCAAGTTGGAATTTCCTTCCTATTTTAGACTTGTACTAGTATTTCTTTAATTGCTGTTTTGGGGACCTGTGAATGCAAATGGGCAGTTAGACATTTTGGTGCTTAACACACACTGATCTACTAATGTCATGCAAATTGTTAAATTTGCATGGGAAGATTAGACACATAGTAGCAGATGTATTTTTATATGCTGTGTATTGTGCTTGATCTTTTTGAAAAACAAATATCCCTAGTGGGAGAACAGCAATATTAGAAATTCCTTTTTTATTCTTTTTTGAATACTTGAGAAAGAATGTTTTGGTAAATCACTCACAGTAACTACGTCAAGGATGACTTAGGATCAGTGTTGGGCAGGAATACAGGCTGGTTTGAACGCAGAAACTCTACTGGATCCAATTCTAAAATATGACCAGATTATATTTATTCTGGGATGAAAAGTGAGAAAGGACGAAACGCATCCATAAAACACTTGGCATGGTAGAGAGAGTGGTTTTGGAAACAGTAATGATAGGAATGGCTTAGAAATCTGTGCAGAGAGCTTAAGTAATAGAAGGCGTGGTGGCAGGACTGTGCAGAGTATCTTGGTCATGTAGAAATCACTGTCATTTATTATTCTGTTAATTTTTAAAACAAGTTCTTTCCCATGTCATATTTTGATCTTGTATTAGTAAGGTGACTAAGCTCCTGAAGAATTTAGAATTTAATTATAAACTTTGGTTTCAAAGCTATGGATATAGACACACAAGCACATACCCACATACACATCACATTTCCAACAGCTAAGGCACATATACAGAGAGAATTTCAGTAGCTTCACAAAAATCCTGGTAGAAATTGTTCAAATCAAGCAAAAATATAATTTTTCTTCTGATAAACATGTAGCATGCTGGTATCTAGGCAGATACCTGTTTTGTTTAAAAATCAGACAAAAAATATAGATGGTAAGTCCTTAGAATATTTGGAGCCCTGGCTTGTGGCAGCTGATCTGTGAGCAGGGAAGGGAGCTGCTTGTTTGTCCTTTGACTCAAGGGCTTTCTGCTGCAAGTGATGAGGGCTTAAATGTGACTGAGGATGAGATTTTGTCCAAAGTAGGTCAAGAGAAGAAAATCTTTCCTGTTTGCCTACAGCCCGTCACATCCCTGGAACAGGAGAGACCAATGAGAACCACCAGCTTGTGGCCCAACAAACACAATTATTGTGCACTGTGTCTTCATTTGGATGCCACGCTCAGTTAATAACCAGATCTCCACCACACTTCTTTATTGCTTAGGCTGAAGGAGAAAGTAATTAAACTTAATAGGTATTGCCCTTGCTTTAAGGCCACTATACATTTTAAACTGCCAGCAAAAGTAATTAATACTAATAGAAGTCATGAGTCCTAAATGAAAATATTTGTATGCCAAGTAATCTACAACATGTACTTTTGGGAATAAATTATTTTTATTCTTATTCATGCTTATGACCACAAACTTGCTGCTTCATGGGGTTCATTCTTTCTCCAATTTTTAGTGAATTTTCTTTTTTTGTGTGTGTCTCCGAATGTCACTTCTTCTCCAGGGTTTCTTAAGAAAACCTGTCAGTTCACCATAATTAAAAAAAATATATATTTGAATGTGAGCAGGAATTCAAAATACATATTTTGTATTGCAAGTTGTAATAATGCTGGGTAAGCATTTGGCATAGCTAATTGACCATATGGCTCTTTGATATCCACGTGGGGGAAGATTTGTATTACCATTAGAAATATGATGATGTCAACATCTTAATGCAGCTCAGCAAAGAGGTGGGTACAGCCAGCTGAATTCCTCAAGAAAGCTCTCAGTACATGTTCAGATGTGGCTATATGATCTTTGGCTCATGATAGACAAGGTTTTGCTCGGAATTAGTGTCCTGTTTTCCCATCATAAATAATTTCCTACTTACCTGCCAGACTTTGCTTGGTTGTCTGCTGCAAGGGAACAGATCAATTTTTGCATAGAAGGAAGACAGAAATTGCTTCTAATTGTTTTCTGAGGGGAGCCATTAGATCATCCAAGTGAAACCTTGGTGTATTTCAATGAACAAGTAACTTCAACTCTTGCCAGCTTCCCAAGGACAAAAAGCCAAGTACCACACGGATTCTCTGTTCTGTCAGAAAGATGCCAAAATACCAGTCTGCTGGGTGCAGAACTCCCTGCAGAGCTTTGCTTGCTCGTGCTGAGCAGAAGAGAATCAGCACAGCATCGAGTTGTGCAGAGAGGAGAGGAAAACTCTTCTCTGCAGCTCTGAAGCTTAAAAATTCTTAAGTGGCAGAAAGTGAAACACCTGCCTTGGGTTACAAACTTTAATCAGTGCCGGGGAGCTGTAGGTTTTCTTTTGAGGTTGAGTTTGTCCAACTTCCAAGACTAAATTGTCATTATACCTTTTCCTTAATGTCAAATGTTCCCTAATACCAAACATTTCTCTGTGTGTTTGCTACTCCTCTGTGCTGCCCTTAGGCCAACTCAGTGAACTCAGCTGTAGGAGCTTTACACAGAAATAAAGATGTGCTTTATTTTTCTGCCACTGGATACATTCTGAGTCCTTGTAGTCTTTGGGTGTTTCTTGTAGTGTCTTCTCAAGGCAAGGCTGGACAGGGCTTGGAGCAACCTGGTCTAATAGAAGGTGTCCCTGCCCACGGGACAGGGTTGGAATGAGATGAGCTTTAAGGTTTCTTCCAACCCAATGCATTTTGTGATTCATTGATCTGTGAATCCTTCCATGTCCTTCTTGAAGTGTGAACTCAGAAACTGTACACATTTCACAGCAGTTTTGCTAATGTTGCTTTAGGAGGCAATATTACCAGTATGTGATGCTTCCTGCCTGTTGAGATTTTCAGGGAACTGGGTAAGGACAGTCAGTCCCTACTGGAAAAAAACTTAGTGACAAATGCCTCAAATGTTGTTCTAGGTAATATGTTTTCTCTGTAAGGATATTGACCAAAAGGCCATTAAAAATTACTAGGCATCAAGAAGGTTACTGAAGGAAAACAAAGATCTATTGATTTCTTGCTTTAAAAATATGCTACTTATCCTATTTAGCAGTTGCAGTTTTGCAGCAATATCTCTTGTAAAGGCAATTATCAAACTTGTGAAATTAGTTATGTAGCCAGGAAAATCCTATGGAGATGTGTATGAGGAGAGGGAAGGAAGGCAGGGAGCAGTCCTGTGGCTGCTGAGGAGTGTCTCTTCCTTCTGGCTGTGTGGAATTCATCTGTCTCTGATGGTGGTGCTGGGCTCCATTGTCTCCCTTTGATGTCTGAGTGCTGGGTTCAGAGCTATTACTGTGAAAGCCCCCGCTCAAAGGTTTGCGACAGTGTGTCTTCATTTACCATGCACTTGTGAGTGGGTGTGCGTACATGCATACCTATACCCTCAGTCTTTATGAAAACAACAAACATGACTTTGAAGAAGACACCTCCAAGCAGGACAAGATGTCATCTTTGTTTTGCTCTTTTCATTTAAGAGTGTCACAGTGGAGCCTGTTCTTGTTTTTGTCTTGATCTCTTTTCTTCTGTAGACTAACAATGAAGCTCAGTGTAGGATTGTCTTTGAAGTACATTCCTCTCCTCTCCTCTCCTCTCCTCTCCTCTCCTCTCCACTCCTCTCCTCTCCTCTCCTCTCTCTCCTCTCCTCTCTCTCCTCTCCTCTCCTCTCCCTCTCCTCTCCTCTCCTCTCCTCTCCTCTCCTCTCCTCTCCTCTCCTCTCCTCTACTTCTCCTCTCCTCTCCCCTCTGCCTCTGCCTCTCCTCCTCCTCTTCTCCTTCTCCTCTCTCTCCTCTCTCCTCTCCTCTCCTCTCCTCTCCTCTCCCTCCTCTCCCTCCTCTCCCTCTCCTCTCCTCTCCTCTCCTCTCCTCTCCCTCCTCTCTCTCCTCCCTCTCCTCTCCGTCTCCTCCCTCTCCTCTCCTCTCCTGACCCTCCTGCTCCTCTCCCCTCTCCTCTCCCTCCTCTCCTCTCCTCTACTCTCCTCTCCTCTCCTCTCACTCTCCTCTCCTCTCCCTCCTCTCCCCTCCTCCCTCCCCTCCCCTCCCCTCCCCCCTCTCCCCCTCACCCTCCCCTCCCTCACCCTCCCCTCCCTCCCCCCCCCTCCTCCCTCCCTCCTCCTGCTCCTCCCTCCCCTCTCCCTTCCCTCCCCTCCCTCCCCTCCCTCCTCCCTGCCCCCTCCCCTCTCTCCTCTCCCTCCTCGTCCTCTCCTCTCCTTCCTCGTCCTCTCTCTCCTCTCCTCTCCTCTCCTCTCCTCTCCTCTCCTCCCTCTCCTTCTCCTCTCCTCTCCTCTCCTCTCCATCTCCTTCTCTCTCCCTCTCCTCTCCTCTCCTCTCCTCTCCTCCCCCCCCCCTCCCCTCCCTTCCCCTCCCTCCTCTCCCCTCCCCTCCCCCTCCCCTCCCCTCCCTCCCCCTCCCCCTCCCCTCCCCTCCCCTCCCCTCCCCTCCCCTCCCCTCCCCTCCCCTCCCCTCCCCTCCCCTCCCCTCCCCTCCCCTCCCCTCCCCCTCCCCTCCCCTCCCCTCCCCCTCCCCTCCCTCTCCCTCCCCCTCCCCTCCCCTCCCCGTCATTAGTTTTGCCTTTTGAACACTGAAATAGGCATGATAAAGATTTAATATGACTTCTTACTTCTCATTTTTGTTTGTACCGAGCAAGCAGATGGAATCAGAACACCCTCTCTAACATCACAAATCAACGAAACATGTAAAGGAAACTCCCAGAGGCTGCTCTAATCAGAGTCCCATGGAAATCTCTCCAGATCTGTTTCCAGAGATTTCAGAGCAATGGAGATTGAAAGAATAATGAACTGCTGGCTACGAGACTGCTGGGATATGCATGAGCCTAAAATCAGTGGAAGGTCATGGACATGATTTTGATTTGTTCAGGAGGTAAAAGTTCCCAAGAGAAAGTGACTGGAACATGAAGCTCGTTCTGTTGGCAGGGTACCACTGGCTCTGCCATCTGCCTGTGTGCCTGCTAACCCCCACTCCAGCTTGGGGACAATCTGCCTCTCCCCTGCTCTCTTACAATTTGTTTTCTCCTTAGGTGACCAATGTCTCTCAAGTCCCTTCGTAACAGTCTAAGCATTTCATTTTTAAAGACTTGTCTCTTTATTAAGTTGCTAATTAGAGTTAATAATTCAGACCTTTGTTCTGCCTCTGCTCCTGATGTCTGACAGGTTGTTTCATTGCCTCTTCTCCACTTTCATGCTCTTCTGGGGTCTTCATCTCTCTGCTCTCCCTCCTTGACTTTTCCTCATAGCTTGAAAAATTTGACCCTGCTTTTAATATCTCTGCTGGCATTTCACTTAATGATCCTATTACAAATTCCTGAAGCTCTTTTCGCTCAACTTTCTTAGGGCTCTATCAGTATCAATTAATTTCCAAACACCTTCATTTTATCATGCAGATTTTACACGTGGGTAAACTGGGGCATGGAAAAGTCAGACAGTGCTCAGCATCACAGCCAGAAATAGCACAGCTTGAAAAGGGGTGTGATCTTCAGCGCTGCTGAGCACCTCTGACTGCTGCAGGCTTATTTGTGGCTCTAGGTGGTGACATTCAAGCCAGGGTAGATTTAATACTCATACACTCATCCATTTCCTGTGTGTTGATGGGAAGGAAGGATCTCTGTTGGTCTACGCATTTATAAAATGCATAGCTGAGGTTACCATGCTATTAAACTGTGCTCAAAAATGAGTTAGAGTGCAGGGTAATATTTAAGCTCCTCAGATAAATATCAGTGTCCAAAGCATCCAGTGACATAAACATTTAAACATCAGGAAAGCCACTCTTATCATATCATTTTAGTCTCCTGTGCTTTATCTTTTTCAAACACATTTATCATGAACATATTTATCATGACAGAGCCGAAATCTGCCGCCTCAGTACCAAATCCTTTAATGGCTTTTTCATGTGACCAGCACTGCAAAGGTCTTGTTTTGATGTACAACAAGATGGACATATAAACATAAATGCCTTAATCCTGACTCTTACTTATTCTTTTAGATTTAATTAATGAGTTTTCATGTCAATACAAATTAGATAAATAGGTGGAAGAATTTGTTAGCCTGTTTCTGGTGGTTTGGATTTTTTAGTTTACTAGAATTGATTAGGCATTTGTTGACAAAGGCAGGGGAAAGAAAAAAAATCCATCACAATTATGCACATTTTGCTGCAAGGCTTGAAAGGGCAATTTGGAAATCAGATGATAAAATAGTTAAACAGATATATTAAAAATTGGCAAGGAAACAAAATTCCCGCATTTAAATTGTCAGGCAAGTGTTTATGCATTTGCTCCATGTATGTCATCAAATTAAACAGCAAAAAATCTTCATGTCCTAAAATGTCCAGCTGATATCCGGAGATAACATGAGGGATTCTCCTCAAATCTGTGCTGGACCACGCGTGATGAAATATTGTGGGTTGATAATGGGAAGAGGCTTGAATGGCATTCCGAGCTATTCCCTCCCTCCCTGCTTGAAGTCAATGACAAAGCTCGTGGTGGTCAAATGTGGCAGGTCAAGGGCACTAAGAGACCCACACTGGAGTGAGGTTGCAGAGCAAGAGGTGAGCAGGGAACAGGAACACAGCTGGTGGTTCTGGATGCTGTGGAGAAGGAAGGAGCAATAGTTTTTCCTTCTCAGTTAGAAGTAGAAAAATATGGACAGCCAACTTTATTCTCATGCTTTGAGATAACTACTTATTTGCAAATAGTCAGCAACTGCCTATTAAAAACTCATATGTGGCAAATCTGGTCACAGTGTGGCACCCAGATAATGAGCTCGTTCACCAGAGGTTTTGTGTTGTGGTCAGGGAAAATACTCCTCAATTAGGACTTTTCTGCAGGAGGAGAAGGAGGTTCATGAAAATTAATTTGTCTCTCTAATCGTTACCTTTTCTGACCATTTATAGCTCATGACACTCTCCTACTGATGGCATGTTTTTCTTGTGACCTTTCTCCAGCTCCTTCTGTGGAACTTCTCCCTGTGTTTCAAAGCTTGTTTTCAAGGTCTGACAAGGAGGGTGGCAGGACCTGAGCCAAACCCTCTGGTTGGAATCACTCAATGGAAAAGACATGTGCCCATTCATGCATATTTGATACGTCACTTCTAAAAATAAAAGGACTTTTTTTAATCAGAGAACAATGGATTTTCCATTTTAAGTCAGAAATAAGTCAGGCGGCTCTGCTATGCTGAGCTGTGGTCATACACCTTTGTCTGCAGGGTTCAATTCCTTAACGATATTTATAGAAAAGGAGGGTAAATGTTGATTTTCAGCTTGTTGTAGGGGTTTTTCCATGGGTTTTTTTTCAGGATGTTGGGGGTAGCCTGAAGGGAACAATGGGTTTTCCAAGTCCTATAAGATAAAGTTGGAGGACACAGCAGAGCCTTGGAAAATAAATATAAAATTTCTACAATAAATATAAAATTTCACATTGTTCAGGAGCGGAGCAAGGGCCTCCCCTACAAGAGCAGGTTTTCCTCCCTAAGCTGCTCTGAGTCTTTGTCTCTGGCAGCTTCAGGCAGTGACAGGGGCTCCTCTGTGTTGTTCCAGGCAGATTCCTTCATGTCTGCAGGTCGTCGCACTGTCCCACCACAGCTCGCTACCGAGCTACAGGAGACACAATAATTAAAAGAATTTATCTCCTCTTCCAAGGATCCTGCCTACCACAGCAGAAAAACATTCCTAATAAAACAATCTGAATGAAATGGGAAGGAAAGAGAAAGGTGTATGTGCTCAGTGTTACTCCACAGTGATTGCTGTTCCCAGGGTGAAAGTGAGCTTTGCTAGCCTGAACATCAGAAACTCAGGCTGAAACTCTGGGTTAAAATGAATTCATAAAGCAACCTGAATTAGGGGCTGGCTCTGGCATTTCCACCATGTAGGACACCGTGCCACTGTGTTTTTCCTCTCTCTGCATGTATTTGTGCCCTTTTATTTTTCCTGTAATTGTAGGGAGAGGCTTTCTCTCTATTTTCCCCTCAATTCATAGGGATCTTGTAATTTATCTTGGGTCCCATAAAGGCACTTTTTCGTGCTTGCCAACCCTATAATGATGGTTTCTGTTATGCAAGAGCTACTTTCTATCTGCTGCTGTATTCTCCTGCTCGTGGAAGGATTGATGCTGTTCATTTTTCTGCCACACACCACCACAAGGAGAAGCAATGGAAAGAGTTTCTTCCTGAGACACAGCTCCTGATTTCTTAATAGGAGAGCAATAAATACAATGTCTTCCAGGCATTAAGAGAAAGGGAGGAGAAAGCCAGAGCAGCATCCTTTTACTCCGTCTGTTAGTGTGTCTTCTAGCTCTGAATTCCCTTCACCTGCACAAAGGGCTGAGCTGTGCCTTTGTGTGCACAAACAATAAATGCAGATAATGCTGTTAACTTTAGCGCTTTTTTTGCTTCTTTTTCTTTTTCTTTTTTTTTTTTTTTTGCATTTGGCATACTTTGTCTGAAATCTTACTGAAATCTGGAAAGTTAAGCCTCTGTTCTTGGTTATTCCATTGTAGTCTTGTATAGAGTAAATAAAAAAAAATCAGTTTATAATGGCTGGCTGAAACAGCAGCATTGAAAGAGTGTGATCCTGGAATGACTGGTGTGCAGCTCTAGAAGGTTGCTAGAGAGGGCTGTAAATTATGGCGTGTGTGGGTCATCAATTATATAGATAAAACTGTGACGGAGAGTGGTTTGTCAGAAAAGATAAGAAAAGAGGGACTGAACCTAGATATATTTTCTGTGCTGATAATCTGGTCATTTTGAGAAGTCAGAGGAGTCACTTGTAGAAGCCACTTAATAAATTTAATGACTATTGGAAGGGACAGGATAAAAAAAGAGTAAGGATAAAATGTTAAGTGTGCTTGCAATTGCAAAATCAGTGCCACTTATTCTTTAAGTTTGCTAATGACTGTAGGTGTTGTCTGGAAGTAAAGCATGCATTGAAGAGGATGTGGTTCCCCTCCTCTGACAGAAGGGGAAGGGACTCTGTTTCAGGGATTTTGGCAGGGGTTTGGGTGTCACTCAAGAGCTCCCAGGCTCATCAGGTGTCTTCTCAAGTGATTACACTGAAGATGTGACAAGATCAAGCACTTTCTCCCCAGGGTTACGTGTGCTTCCAGATGTGAAACCGCACAAGAAAAATGGGGACATTTTTCTCATTTTTCCTCTGTCTTCCAAATGGAAGTACGAAGGAAGAAGAGGAAGGCAATTTACACACCCAAAAAAATACACAGAAACCTTTTTAAGTATTGAAGTGAGCTTGGTCTAGACTTATTGGCATTTCTCCTCCTCCCTTACTCAGATGTTCATCTTGTCCTGTGCCCCTTCACAACTGGGAGGTGTGGTGCAGAGCCTTCAATCCTCAAACTCAGCTGCAAAGAGGGGTAAGAACAAATCCCTCCTTCTACCTTGTTGTCTCACTGGGATTTTTCTAGAGCAGGTGACAGAATGACTTCCCATGTGTCAATGACAGAAAGTCCTCAGAGCTATATTAGGGAAGGGCCCTGGGCAGGGAATGGGTGACAAATTTATAGAAACCCTACTTTTGCTGATACCCTTGAGACTGCTTCTGCAAGTGACCTAAACGACTCATTCACCACACAGGGGGTTTTCCATCACTAAGTTACTCTATGGCTTTTGGTGAGGTGAAAGTTCTTCAGGAAAAGATTAAAGGGGATATCCCCTCCAAAAAAAAGGCAGGAATTGGAAGGAGGAAATGGGGAAGGCTGAAATGCGCAGTTGCCTTTTTAGTTTTAGTAGGCTGCCTGTCCAGTTGTTTAATGGTCCCATTGCTGCTGGAAATGTGAAACTCAAAGCCTATGGATGGAATTCACGGGGTGTTTCACCAAGGCCCTTTGCCTTAAAATTAAACAAGCTCCTTCTAAAACCAACCTAATAATAGATGTTATCAATGCACTTCGTGGCTTTATTTGCCAAAAGATGGCAATATTCAAACACAGAAAATTTTACAAAGAGTGAAAACTAGAGGTTGCCACTGCACTTTGACCACTGCCACCTCTGCTCTGTCCTGAAGGGAGGACACTGTCATCATCCAGGGCTGAATTGCATCGTCACCAGGGTGCTCTCTGAAGCAATTCAACACACAGAGCTTTGCCAGCTCCCATGTCTAAGGGAAGAATTCCACAGGCAGTTTTTCATTAACAGCAAATGTGTTTAAGAAAATTCACTTCTACGACAAATCTGCATGACTCTGGTGAAATTATATCAAGTTACATTCTCAGTCAATTTGGGCTATTATTTGATTTTATAAATTGTATCAAGACAGTATTTTTTTTTAAATTAAACCCGAGCATTTCCCTTCTCTGTACCTTATTGCTGACAGAAGGCTCTCACACAGCAAAGTTTACCTTTCATTTGTTCCTGTGTAATAACCCATTAGGTCTGCTGAGAAATGCCATGTTTCTTACGCAATGTCAACACCTACTTCCATTTACTTTTTCTCTTCAGAAAACACAGCATGAATCCCAGATGCTGCAGCATGCTGGTGTCCTTGACCCACTGGAGTGCTATGAGAAAGTAATTAAAGGGAACAAATTTACGAGTTTTTAAGGCTGGTAAAACATACATCTCTTTGCTTTCTTTGTTGCAGTGGTGAAGTTCATTAGGTAAAGGGAGGTTGAAGGATTACCAGGTGGGTCACAGATTCTCTGTTGGTACTTCCCAAAGGCAGGAAGTCTGAATAAGTTTAGGAATGCTTAGTTTCATGTTTTAAATTTAGTTTTTACAGTTTGAATCAAACACACTTCAGAGATTTCCTCTGTTACTAAATAATTTTCTGTGTTGGGAGAGAAGATAGGCAAGGTTAAACAGGAAGATCTCATCTAACATTTTTATCTAGGATGTTTACCAACTGAATCTGCCAGCAATTTGTTTTCATCTTTAACTCCTATCTTCAGAGAAAAATCCACAGTATGTTTTGTGGAATGTATCAAAGTCATGAGATGCATTTCAGATACTTGAATAATTGAGGCACTGATGCATGCTGCAGCTCATATTTCCCTGATATAGTAACACAGACATTATGCTCAGAGTTTTAAATTATTTATTCCCGTGTGTTAATAAAACAATGATTCTGAAAAACTCTTGCAGTCTCCTTTAGTGAAATCTCCAGTACTCTTCAAGGTTTTCACAGTAATTCTCTGCAAAGTCTGCAAATAAATCCGATGCAAACGTGTGGTTTGGGGGTTTCTTTAAAAAGATACTCATGCTTCAAGTAAGACTGATGACTGGTACGAGATAACTTCCAGAAGTCGCAAAACACAGTTTCACCTAGAATTAATGTTTCTGGTTTTGGTATCTTCCTTTATTTCATTTCTTGCTAAATAAAGAAATAGAGCAGGGGCTCAAAAACGCCCAGCTATTTTGAACTTTGAAATTGCTGTATGAGATCTGGGGAATCTTATTGGACCGCCAAAAAAGCATTAACTCCCCTTATGTCCTTCCCATCACAAGGATACTCAAAACAACCACAAAAGCTGTAATAAGTGTTCCTTTTTTTTTATGTGCTGAAATGGATTTATGCTTTTCAGATTTCTTTCTAACAGGTCCTTTAGGCTGCTGTTGCTCTGGCTTGATGGTGTTCAGCTGAATGAGCAGATTGGAGTGGAGGGGGCCTGGGTGAGCTGCTTCCAGGAGGACATCAGGAAGATAGCAGTGGGAAGACATGAGCCTCCTTGTAAAAAGAGGAGCTGCGGAGGAGGGAGAGTATCTCAGGGGCTCATATTGGAACTGAAATAATTTGTAGAAGTTATTGAATGAGGGAAAAGAAGGTTAGTTTTGACTTTGTCTTAGGTTGGAGTGGTTTGTTGGAGAACGACAATATGCCATGCTGGGAAGCTTGGAAAGTGGAGCAGAGGGAGCAATTACTGGAGGCAGAGGAGTTAAGGTGAGTCCTGGGGATTTTTGTGTAGTAAGAGGCTGCATGAATCAAATAAGCCCTGAGAACTGCCAAATACCAGGTAACAGCGAACAAAACTCACAGGTGTGGACTCAGAGATGAGGGAAACCAGGGGCTGGGGGTACAGCTGGAAGGTTGCCCCCTTCATCTGGGCGTTACATCTGGGAAGTTGCTTGCTTTCTCTAGGGGCTATGGGTGGAGCAGGATGCTGTGGGAACTCATTTCTGCCTTGCCATGCTTGTGGCAGGAGCAGTGTGGTCAATTCTCCTTCATGGCTGTATCTTGCGTGTTCTTGTCCCACAAAGGGCTTCACCTGGCACACGCAGCTCCAGGCAAAGATTTGCTGTTTGTTTGGGTGAGATGTGTTGTTGAGGCTTTGGAGGTGGATTGTGGGCAGTTGACTCTGCAGAATGCTCCCTCTTGCGTGTTAGAGACGTCCTATTGTAACCCCCTAACTCTACAGAAACTTGGCACTTCTGACCCTGACCTCCTGCCATGTGTGCACCGAGAGGGTCTTGGAGCTCAGTGAGAACTGAGATAACGAGTGATTTGCCAGAAAAAGTCATAGAATAAGAATGGAGACTCTCAGTTGCAAATATTTTGCATAGTGAATTAATATTGCAGATTTGTTTATTATAAAACTACTCTAACTACGGCCATAGAGAAGAGCCCTGTTATAGCTGACCAACAGATATTAACCTGACCTAACACTGATCAAAGGGGGTTTAAGCTTTGGTGCATAAACTAAAGCAGGTTTGTGTGTAGGCCCTTGATTGAGCAACACTTTGGTACCTTACTTAGGTTAACTTAACAGGTGTTTGAGGAGGGTGACCTGTGCAACTTGCTCCAAAGTCACTCCCTAAGTCAGCCAGGAAATTCAGAGCAGACCCCAGGAGTCTTCTCCACTTGGCCTGAGCAATGTCATTTACACCCTGCTTGGGATTTGTTCTAAATTAAGTGCAAGAAATTTTATATTTATATTGTACCATTTATGTTTTCAATATGATTTAGAAGCTGGAATGTTATTTCCACTGAAGACTGGGGTTGAAAAGTCCCTTAAGCACTGAAGCAGTTAACTTTCAACAAAATTTATGTCCTGAAGAAGTATCAAATTGCGTCAATTTAATTCCCAGGTCACTGGATTTCTCCTGGTTCAACCAAAGTAGCACAGAGTGTGTTTTTAGAATTTTCTCTAGTTCATTTGTTCATTAGTTTATTTTGGATTTGAGCCCACAAAAATCCCTGTGGAACACAAACTTGGATTGCACAGCTTTCTATATTAAAATTCTGCTCTTTTTAGGACAGGTAAAATGAAGCCCTTAATCACGTACCTTAGGACACATCAGTAAATGTAATATTTAATATGCACATCTTCCTATGCAATTACATTGAAAATTATGTGTACTTAAAGACCCTCATAAAACTGGTGGAGGAGAGAGTTGCTTTATGCCGGTAGGACATGGGAGGACATAAATACTTTGAAGTGAAATCCCGAACAGACTACAGATGTAGTGCAATGGGCTTATTTCCCTGGAGGACCAGTGGCCATTAACCTGAATTGCAGAGTTTGTTCTGTACTCCCCAGAGCTGCTGTATTAATGCACCTTTTGGGTTACCCCCTCAGGTGCTCTTGGTGCTGGCTGGGAGGTGCAGAACTTGTCCTTCAGCTGCTTAATGCTGTTTAAACAGTTGCTTCAGGCACAGCACATTAAAGTGCTCATCTAGGACAAGAGGTAATGGCTTCACACTGACAGAGGGCAGGTTCAGGCTGGGTATTGGGGAGAAATCTGTACTGTAAGGGGGCAATCTGGTTGCCCAGGGAAGCTGTGGCTGCCCCGTCCCTGGAAGTGTTCAAGGCCAGGTTGGACAGGGCTTGGAGCAACCTGGGATAGTGGCTTGGGGCAACCTGGAAGGTGTCCCTGCCCACAGCAGGAGGTTGGAACTGGATGATCTTTGAGCTCCCTTTCAAACCTGTGATTCAATTTATAAAGCACCATCACACATACAGACACACATTAATTTATGTCCTCTTTCTTTCTACTGGCTCCATTTTCCAAGTCATCCTCTGAGTGGACCAAGGATAATGAAGGATGTGAGTTTCAGAAACTTGTATAAATGGACATTTGAAAGCCAGCTGGGATTTTTATCTCCTCCTTGCACTTGATACTTTATTTTTTCTCCCTCTTCCACAGCAACAGAAATATTAGAGAAAGAAATAACACTCACTCATCGTTACCACATACAACCTGCATGGGTATATCCCTTGCATTGTAGGAAATATGAGCATATAAGGAAAATAAAACCTGCCTGGACTGTGGTTATTTCCAGTGGAAAGTGATGCACTTCAGCCAGCCCTAATAAGGGTCTGGACCCTGGTGGGATCTCATTGCTACTTTTCCTGTCAATAGGAAACTTAGGGAGTTCTAACTTAAACCAAGATATCCTTTTTTTTCCTAATAAATTCAAAAGTCTACAGTCATATTTCAGTAAGGAAAGCATTTTAGGTTAAATGTTAAAGGAGAAAGCCTTTAAATCCTTTCACCTTCTGTCTTTAATTTCACCATATGCAAAGAAAAGGTGTATTTGAATGACCCTCTAAACAGGAAAACAATTATATTGTTTGTTTTTCCCCCCCTCTTTTAATTTTACTTTTATTTTAACATTCATATATAGAAAAAAACCCAATGGAACTATGCAATATCTGTTATTTTTGCAAAGTACATCCTGTTTGGCAGGTGTGTGTAAAAACTTTTATTTTGTGGAAGGTGTAGAGATTACTTTCTCTGCCTGGGTAGGCTGATGCACTACACCTACCTGAACATCGCTCAAGCAACTGCGGTGAGGGAAGGAGGCAGCTGTATTCTGCTTGGCTTTGGGAATAAAACCCATTTCCCTGGGTGCCTCCCAATTGTTTAGAATTTGAGGTTTTCTCCACAAGGCTCTGATTTTTTAGTGCTACTCTTAGTTCTTAAGTAACTCTTCGTGCATTTTCAACTCTGTTACCTTATTTTCCACATGCTGATGAAACTGGGGCTGTTCGTCACAGTTCCCTAATCAAGCTTTATAACATTTGTGTGTTTAATGAGTAGTACTGCCAGTCTTAACTGTTGAGTATGGCTGGATGATGAAAACATTAAACTTTCTGAGTAAGGTATATACAAATCAAAGCTGTGCTTCAGAGTGGTGCAATTAAATCCAAGTGGTCTATAGTTTTCCCAGCCAATAATAAACTTCTCTTAGTTTTTCAATGTGCATCTCAAACAGAGAAAGTTGAAGCAACCAAAAACTAATCGCAGTCAAGGAACTGGCTTTAAAATTCATGATCAGCCTTGCACAGAGAGCTGTACACCATGGTAGATGATTGGAAGATGGAGGTTTAAT
Source organism: Lycocorax pyrrhopterus obiensis (assembly GCA_014706295.1). Classification (NCBI taxonomy): domain Eukaryota; kingdom Metazoa; phylum Chordata; class Aves; order Passeriformes; family Paradisaeidae; genus Lycocorax; species Lycocorax pyrrhopterus. Next base: position 17,706,543 of record JACSVZ010000018.1, read on the forward strand.
GCAAGTGGAGGGTCTGATATCTGTGACCATCTTATGGTTTCTTTTGTGCCATTTCAAACCAAATCCCACTATCCCCTAATTTTACTGGTTTCATAACCTGCCACAAAATTTTTGAACTTGAGGTGCTCCAGCTGGTCCTGACCTGGCATCCCAGCTGTGGTTGGGTGCCTGACCTGGACTGCTGTCCTGGCCTGGCCAGGAGAGCCAGAACTATAAAAGATGAGATGGCATCACTCCTGAGAAATTCCAGAAAGACAAGATGAAAACAGAGGTGCAAGGCAGTTCAGGAAAGCTGAAAGGAAAGGAGCAGGAAGGCACTTTTTGATTGGATTTTCTACCAAAACATATAGTGAAGTCTTCACAAGTTCATAAAATGGTGTTTTAAAATATAATCTCCTCAGGAAAGAGAAACAGATGGAGGGGGTTTCTCTGTGATGGTAGATCAGGCTGGTGACAAGCGCCAGCAGGTCCCAGATCAGTTGGGCAGGAGCTGAATTTCCTTTTGGAGCCCAACTTCAAGCACCGAGAGACGTGTTCAAAGACACAGGTATGCACCTCACTGAGATTTTTGGCTTTGAAAATGTCCTTCCTAAATTTCAGTGCAATCTCCCTGCTCTTGGTAGATCATGAGACACTTTATAGTCTCCTTTTATGTTTACCTCCAGGTAAACATAGGGGAGAAACACCTTTCATTGCTGCAGATTACAGTGAAATGAGGCCACTCAAGGCTTATAACCAGGATTTCTGACTGATAGTTCCAATAAGTTATTACAATAACAGGATATCATCATCAACTGATGAGGGATATACATGAACTTGTCAATGGGGCATCCAGGTCCTCCCCTACTCGTGGCATCCCTCATTCACCTGCACCTGGGAGGCTGAATGGCTCTGTAAAACTTATGGCTGAGGACTCTTACTGAGAAGGACAGATACCAGCTAACAAAAGTTAGGATATTTGGCTTTATTGCATATAATTTTAGTTTTGTTTTGGTTTTTTTTATTTTATTCCATCCCAATAGGACTTAACTCCCTCTAAAACATTAAATATGCTTATAAACATTACTGAAATAAAGTTACTGTATTTAGCAATTCCCTCCATCCCCCATTTTCTTTCCAAGATGAAATGTTAGAGAACCTGTAAAGAATTTATTCAACAGTTTTATGTTATGAAAACATACCAAAGAGTTTTCAGCCCCCAAAGAGGCAAAGTTCTAAGCTAAACAAGATAAAACAGACACAAAGTAATTATTAATCTTCAGATTTGCCTGTCAGACAGTGAATAAAGATAGTAATATTGAACATGGATTTTCCTATATCAAGTAGCTGCATTGCCTCTGTTGTATGGTTAGACACAGGGATCTCAAGGGTCTTTTTAACCTCTGTAATTCTATATAAACACATGAAAATCAAACAATATAAAAGAAAAGGCAAGAGAAATTCACTTTATTTTTATTAACACTTGGATAATTCTAAATTAAAAAAAAAAAACAAAATAAGCATCTTCTGGAGAGTGCTGTTTCCCGAGAGAAATCTATAACCCATTGACCTCACAAAAACATCCTCAACATCTTTTGGCTTTGGTTTGATGATTTTCCTGTACCAACTCAACACTGAGAAAAGAGCAATTAGCAAGAGTTGTGGTTGAAGGAGCTCAAATTGATGGAGCACACCTGACCAGCACAGCCCCAAACCTCCTCTTCATTTTCCAGAATGATGCCATTCCCTCTGCAGTTACAGCTCAACAGTGCTGCCAACAGGAGTTAATTCCAGATGTGAAGGACTGTCCTAACTATAAGAGATGAAAGATTACTGCAGAACCTCATGGGGTTTAAATCAAGGAAATTTTAGTTGCAGGAAAATCTCTTAATAACTGCCATCAAGTAACATGTGATCTTGGAGTTGTCAATAAGAGGCATCTGAGCTCCCTTTTGGGAATATTCTGAAAAGCTCCTAATTGTTGATGAGAAGTGGTAGGTCTTTTGATTAAAGTGGTTAAAGTAATCTTCTGATACAGAAATTTCCCATTTGATATGAGTCCTTCTGTGATTATTGTAAGAGCAACTATTTATTGGACTGACAGGGGTTTGGTACTTTAGGGATTGCAGCACTTGAACCCAGACCTCCTGTACTGCAGTGAGGGTTGTAATCACCAGGCCACAGTGTGGATATTGCCTCCTTTTCTGTCTCTATTCCTCTTTCAACTGCTTCTCTCAAAGTGTCTTGTTTCAATTATAATGCAAATTAAAATCCATTTCCATTTATGAAATGAATCTTTGTTTTCCAGACAGTCTTAATCAAAACCCCAAGCCAGGCTCTGTTTCTGTAATTCTCTTTGGGGCTGATTTCAGTTGTCTTTAAGGTAACTTGCTGCCATTGCAAAGAGCCCTCAAAGGGCTGGATATTTCAAACACCATTTAAACTTGCTGGAAGACCAGAGTGTTTGAAAGGCTTTAGCAGTTTTATCCAAGCCTTCTGTGGTTGAATTATGTGCCCTTGAATTACACACAGTTACCACAGACCCTCACTAAAAATATGAGATGTTTTTTGGATTTTCTCCAGAGACTTCACTCACTAGGAATACAAAGTTTCCTGTATATAGCTCTGAATTTTCTCTTCTGTCTTCCTGTAAGTTTACTCCTTGTCTGCAGTTCTGCCACTATTCAAGTTTATGTCAGCTGCTGACACCACGACTTTCCCAGGTTTGAGGAGAGGAAGCAGTGTTGGTCTCCCTTCCCAGCCCCACCATTTTGATGCACAATTAAGCAAAGCTAAAACTAGAAATTATTTCAGAGAAGCATGTTGGAAAATACGGCAAGAAGGAGGCAGCTCAGCCCCTCGGTTCCCTCCAGCCATGGAGTGACAGTTTCAACAGTGAACTTAATCCCTGTTTAATCCAATCTTCCCAAGTTAAATATTTCTTTTGATCTTTAAAGAGAAAAATATGTCATTTTCTCAAATTCTTTATGTCAGAGGAATATATTATCTGGAGATGAAGCTCTTCATGTGTCAGAAGGCCTCCATCACCTATTGCTGCATTTCCCATCTTCCTTCTGTGGCCAACTTTTCTCACTCTCTTCCTTTTGTTAGTGTCCACCTGGAAGAAGCTGCTTCAGCAGATCTGTTATAAACTGGAATCAGGATGGCACATATAAAACTCTAAAATTTGGTGTATTTCTAAAATAATGGTGTTTGCCTACATCTTAAGGAAATCAACTGTTTGTGATGTTGTGAGTGGCAATTAATTTCCTTGTCTAAGGAAGATAGCTCACTTTTCAAGCTGGAGAATCACTTCTACTTCCACTGAACTCTTGTAGAAATTTAGATCCAGACACAATGCAGATGCAAGTTATAGCTGGCAATTTTCATGTTTTGCTTATGTAAAGACTATGAAAATAAATTTGCTTTACTGTTTCCTTTGTGTGTGTGTGTGGTTTTTCTTTTTAGGATTTTTTTGTTCCTCTGTGGTGCTTTTTCTGTTTTCCCTTTTTTGTCTCTGCTGAACCAAAAGAGAGGGACATAAAACATTTTCTCTGAGTTCTCCTGCACATTGCAGTTGCTGATTTGCTCTCAGCTTGGGTATTCATCAGGATTTCTACCTGTCCTGTTCAGATTAAATGCATAGCAGAAAAAACTGAATATATATGTATGAAATTAACGTATAATAATATAATATATTGCCATGGGTTAACTGTCAGTATAGAAATACTGGTAGCTAATCCATGGTAAACAGTGGTGCTGAAGCTCTTCTGTGCTGTGCACTAGGCCAAAACCTAGTGGTACTCAAGAGTGTTCCCAGGTAAGCCACACCAAGGAGCTGTGGAAATGGTGCTGTGCTGTCCACCAGTGGCTGCTTTTGTCAGATCTATTTTCTTTTTCCCCACGTTGCTTGCCATGATTATGGAAATTATGCTGAGGGAGCAATAACACTGCTTTCTGGTCAACAGAGGTTGGATTTGCTCCTAAAAGCTGAAGGGAAAAAACCTCCTTAACAGTTACTAGCTCTATTACAGGTCTAGAATTAAATATAAGCAGGAACCAGAATAATATTCTGCCTTAGTTGGAGTCAAGCCTTTTATTTCTTGAAAAAAAATATTAAATGGGCAGCTACATTTTGTATTGAACTTTTCCTCATACAATTGCACAGGTGAAAATGAACCCTGTATTTACCACATCTGGCTGAACCATCTGCATGTTCGTGGCACTGATATGGTTTTGACCTCAGACTACAGGCTGGAGTTTGTTATTTAGAGGCATGTCAGTACAGTGACATTTAGATTTGACTTGCTTTGGTCACTCTGCTCTTTATTGATCAAACCTGCTGTACTGTGGCTAGGTTAGCCTCCTAAGCTGTATATTGTATTAATACCAGTGATAAGAGAGCATCCGTTGGTGCTATTACTGATATACATCTTTAGCCCATTAAAATGCTAATTTTAAGGTGTGCAGTAGATAGAAATCTCTGCAACTTAAAGCACCGAAAAGGCTGGCTAATTATGACTCCAGCTATTTTTCAGATAAGTGAGCAGTAAGTCATTATAAAATTTGTAATGTGAATCCTTTTATTTCCCTTGTCCCCTGACTATTGAGCTGCAGATAATCTCATAAGGCAGTCTCAGTTTCCAGAATGAGTGCCCAAGGGTTTGTTCATTATTCTAAATTTGAAAGCAAATAGAGCTACGAAAACCAACCCATAGTTCCTATTATTTGACTAAAGCTGCATAAATATATGCAGCCCCAAGATGTGTAATTTATATCAACAAGACCAAAGATCAAAGATTTTCTTATCATGTAACTATCAGATGCCTCTTCAGTTTGCAGGGATGATTTTTGGGTTGTCCTGTTTCTGGTATCTTCTATTTCAAGGCTCAGCAAGTACTTAGAGATTTATGCCATTAAATATTACTCAAGGACAGATCTGGCCTCTTTGCCAGTACAATGCTGCCCTTAGAGGACAGATATTTTAGAAATTGCCTAAAACCCTTTCACACACCAGCACCCCATGGTCTCCCAGGAAATTCCTCCCCGAGCACTGAACTCTGGTGAGCCATTACAGCACTGCAAACACACCAGCAAAAGAATATGTTTTTATCATAATACAGTTAGAAATTTCCAGGATCATTTGTGCAATGGCATTTATGTATGCTTGAGCCTGAACGTCAATTTTTATATGTGTGAATACTCAGCAGGCAAAGTGTGCTATAGATTTCACTCCATCTGAATTTACTTTCCCACTGAAGCATCCCTTGATCTGGTTGTCTGGTATTTTTATAGTTATTCCTGTTTGAACACAGATGGCCCCATTGTGTTGCAGTCTACAGAATGAACGCAGTTGCTGTGATTAAATAAAGATACAGGAACAATTCAACCTTCTACTTCACAACTTATGATCTTCTCCTTTAATATGACATTTATGATGACCATTTTTCTCGTTTTCCCAGGTTTCAACTCTTTTGGCCAGGCGATTAACTGTGTATGTGTTAAGTCAGACATAAGCCCTTGGCAATATGGCAGAGTGGCTTTGTAATAAAGCGGGTCTCAGTATTTGCTCCAAACTGAAGAGAAAACTTTTCTTTGAGTTAAAGTTTAGTTAACTTTCCTTGTGTCGATTTTTCTTTGACTCTATTTGAAGAGTCCACCTCCAGCTGGCTTTTGAGACGCAACCAAGATCTTTGAAAGATCAGCAGCTACATTAAAGGAAGAACAGAGAGCAGTGCCAATACAGCAGGTTAAACAGGAAAGTCAATGTCAGGGGCTTTAATTACAAAAATGACACTGTATGGCTGCACTGATGTACTTTGTGATAGTTGTATGCAGCGCTGGAGAAAGGCAAACCAGATAACCTCTGCATACGGTGCAAACAGGGAGAGATTTATAAATGGCACTTCTTGTTCCAGCTCCTGCTGACTTTAGGGCACAGAAGGAAGCAGTCCTGAACCCCTTTTCAGTGGGCACTGAGGACCATCTATCATCAGTGTGGGTTTGGGGTCCTCTCCCACAAAAATATTCTCTGCCACTGGGATTCAGTGAGAGCTGGAAGGCAGCAGGCGAGTGCTCCTCGGCCACAAAACATTTGAACTCCTCTCAAAAGGCAAATTCAGTTCCACGGTCTTGGAAAAGGGGCTCTTTAGCTTGTTTGAGGGATGGGGTACTGGAGGGAAAAAGGAGAATTTCTCTGTTAAAAAAATATATGTTCTGGTTTTGAGGCATTTTCCAAATGTAATTGGACAAGTGCAGCTCCCTCAGCGGCTGCTGCTGGAGACTTTACAAGCAGAGAACGAAACACTTTTATGCAAGATCCCCTTCCTTGCACAAAGCTGCTGGCCCGCCTGCAGGGCCCTGTGTCCTGGCCTTCCAGGGTACCTTATGTAATGGGGATTTTTACTTTTAAGCTATCAAGTAACAGAATAAAGTTTGGCAGGCAAATGCTTTTGCAAATTAAAAAATAAAGGTGGGGGGGAAAAATCCATCCAGACCTCAACACTGCTTATGCATAGGTGAGTTGTTCCACAATTTGCTCGTGGCCATCGCCTGGAGCCTCTGCCTGCACGAGTGTGTGGGCTGGTACCAGTTCAGGATCTCTCCCTCAACTGGTTTTGGGAGCATTTGACTGTCAGATTTGAAGTGCCTGGCTTGAATCCTGCTTTCTGAGACAAGCCTTTGGCATGGAGTCATTCTGGGGTGTGGGTGGCATTTCTCTTTGTGTTAAGCTGTAGCGGAGGGGAGAAAAGCTAATGCAGACAAAATTGGCTTTTTCTGCCCCTGGCCACTTCAGATCAATGAGAAGATCTATGGAAACCCTCAGCCTGGAGAAAATAAAGAAAAAACAAGGGGAAAAAAGAAAACCTTTCTCCTGAGTGATCGTTTAAATCCTTCTGACGGCCTTGGAAATGGAATTTCACTTTCTCCTCCACAATTCCAGCCCAGATTGTTTACTCTTATCTGCAAGCTTGTCTTCACTAGTTTTTCACATTCAGTTAATTGATTGATTGCCACAAGATTGTTAGTTACCACAATTGCAAATCTGCCTGGGTGCTCCCCTAACATTTGTGGCAGTGTTGTTACCCTGAGCCATGTCCCCATGTTAACTCTGGAAAAGTACTGGAAAAGAAAAACCTGCAACATCTTTCTACCTGTTGGTCTGTGTCTGTATAATATCCACAAACAATCTCTAGATGTAGCAAATATTCAGGCCAAATTTGTGGTGGAGGTAGTAAAGGTGATCTTCCCTATTAAATAAAGCCTTTGTCATTTTAGTAGCTGAGGTAAACTTTAGCAGGACTCAAGTAACGCATTAAAATACTGATTTCTACAGGGGAGATTGTTTGAATGTATGCTGAATACAGCACAGGCAGCAGACTGTGGAGGAGCATCTTTAAATTAAAACTATAAGTTTAACTATGTCTTAGCAGAAAGCAATTACCCAGGCTGAAATCTGACCCAGCCATCAGAATTAATACACCATCATTCTTGAAGAAAAGGCCTTTGGATATTTAGATTTCATAAGCAGATAGAGGACTGGGTTTATATCTCAGGGGAAAAAGACAAATAGTAAATAGGAGTAGCTCTCGCAGTTGGCTTATTACAGAAAACTATTAAGATGTCATCCTTTGTATGGCTAGTGCCACATTTCCCATCACCTCTGTGGCACTTTACAGCATCATTGCAGATGTGGTTAACACCTTTGCCTGTACAGCTATGATGTTTGCATGCATAATATAAAACATCTTGCCCATAAAACTTTTTTTTCTCTTATATAATTTGTTGTGCCTGCATACTGGTATATATTTTTATTCAATCTTTTACATATAAATGAGTTTTATTGAATAAATGTTGCCATTGTCCATCCTCCACACCATATTTTAGCTCCGTTACTTTAGTGAGTTTATGATTTGTCTTCGATTCTATTGCAGTAACAAGTTTGTTTATTGCTTTTTAAATCTCCTGCACTGACACTGTGTAAAATTAAGGACATGTTTAAATTCTTTATAGTTTCAGAGTGTTTTTAAAATTTCACATTTCCATAAAATTGGATGATCAGTGTCACAAATCAAACCCAAGACACTATGGCTAGATAGGTCTGAGCTTGTGGCAAGTTGCCGCACAGTTTTAGTGAGAGGATTGAAATACTGTAAAAGCATTTTCATCTAAGTTTGTTGTTTTTCCTTTTGTTTTACAAGTCCATGTAAATCCAAGCTACGAATCAGTGGAGGTGTGTGGCTGGCCGTATTTGAAGATCTTCTGAGTAAACCAACTTCTTTTCCTCTTGGAAGGCAGAGGATGTTTGTGTGTATATGAAACATTAATGCCAAGGCAGCGTGGATTTGAACAGGCTCGTCTGTTCCTATTATTGGCAGAAACTAATTACACAGCCCAGTCTCAGGGCTAATACATGCACAAATAGCGTAACTGTAACAAGAGAGGTCTGCAAACATTCAAAATAAAATGAAAAACCACAGGTCCTAATCCTCCTCTTCCTTAAATCAACAGGAGCTTTGCCTTTTGGTCTGACAGGTTGTAGTGGTATCTGTAAACCAGCACCAGCTCTGGAAAGTTCTCTGGCTGGTAGAGCTCAGGACGGGACTGGAGCAAACTGGGGTGCAGTGGGCTGGGCAGAGCTCTCACGTGCTGTTGAGGTCAATCCAATATCATGCTGGGGGCAAGGTCACATCTTCAGAAAAGACAAGCGTTGTGCTACTTTCAAGTGTCCTATGCTGGAGGCTACTAGGCTTCATAGACCACTTCCATGGTCTTTGTATCATCAAGGATTAATATAAAGTTAATTAAAATGTGATTTATCACAGATTTCCTAATGTAAAAAGGTTTGGGGTTTTTTTAATAGTGCCGTAGTGACTTAAATTGTACATGTATGTGCAAGCACAGGAATTTATTTGTGTTCTATGTGTACCTCAGGTTTTAATGGGGAGACCTGTAATAGTGAAAATGTTAATTATTACAAGAAAATCTGAGACTAAGGCGAGTGAAAGACTTTCAAACAGCCTTTTTAATAATGTAACGAACACACATTTTTCCTTTTTAATTTTTGGTCTAGTAAATGGGGGATGTGTCCATCCCTTTGGCTGCAGCACTGGGGATACTTTTCAGCTTATAAAAAGATCCTTGTGACTATTTGGCTCCATTTCGTTTGTGCTCTCTTCCAAGCACAGAAATGCTCTTCTCTGCTAAAGGTGGTTATTGAACTCCTCTTGTACTCTATAGCCTTTCCTACAAAGCTTTACATTATAGGGTCAAGAGAGAGGACATCAGATAAAAAATGAATCACAGCCCCTACATTCCCAGGTAATTCAGTGTATTAAGGAAATAGAGGAATTTCCATGGGAGTGAAACGGCAAGTAAATACCCAGTGAAACTAATGGCAGGACTCCCACTGCCTAAAACGGTGTGAGAGCCTGACCATAACTCAGGCACCGCTAAATTACTGCTGCTGTTCCAGGGAAGGTTAGTGAGGTTAGTTATTGCCAGCACAGTGATAGGGAGGAATTCAGGGACAGGGGAGATGTTCCAGGGCGAGAGGAAATAGCAGAATGAGTGAGTCCTTCTCCCTCGGCCGGGGAGTGAACAAGCAACACAAGGGTTGGGACCTGATTCCCGACTGCCGCAATCCGATGGAAATGGGAAAACAAATTAACTCCAGCAACAAGGTGGAGGTAAGTTTCTTCTTGTGCCTCCTCAGAGCATGAGAGAACCAGGACCCAAACGGCAGCAAGGCTGGCTTGTATCTGCTTCCTGTGTGAATGCTAATTCTGTCAAAGAAATATTGGAAGTTTTTTGGGTGCTGAGCTTGGTTTTGTTTTTTATGTGCCTTAGCTTCCAAAATAAGGGCACTACATTAAACATCTATAGGTTGAATTCAGGTCTTCACAATGAAACAAAGTGCGTTTAAAGGCTTTGCTTAAAAAAGAAAAAAAGAAAATATAAATGCTATTTTGCTCTTCTTTTATATCACCCCTCTTGCTGCACTATCTGCATTTCTTCCAGTAGCACTTTCACTGGCGTGGCTAACATCTGACACGTGTTTCATTCTTCCTATCATGCAGTATTTCAAAACTAACAGTAAATTCTTTGCATAATGTATAGGCTGCTTTCCTTGGAGGGAAATTGTGCTACGCTTCAGAGACCAGGCCCTGCCTGCGCTCAGCGATACAGCCCTGCTCGCAAACCTGAGCCGCTGCTCCCCAGTGAGGTGTTTCATGTCTGAAAATGTGGGGATGTTTTACGAGGTCCACACTCAGCCTATGATCTTGACTGCTCCCCAGCTGCTTCTGTTGATGTCTTTCCTAGAGATAAAGGTGTCTCTGAAGCCCTTGCAGGCAGATCCCAGTGAGCTGAGAGGTTGCTCAGCTCAGCTAGCAGTGACTGCAGGAAGCTCAGGGAAATCTTTCCTGAGAATTCTTTCCCAGGAAATCTGCTGGGAATATAATTGGGTGCCGAGTCCAGGGTGAGTTGCATGCTGCTACAGTCAGCCTAGTTTAACTAAAAAGGTTATCTTAAGTGAGTGTAACCCCAGCTTTGGCACTGATGGAGGAATGCACTGGGAGTGCAGCCACGTGTAGGGCAGTCAGGGGTGCGGGGCTGCAGGAGCATCCCGAGGATTCCTGCACTTGGCTGTATTGTTAGAGGAGAATGACATTGAAATTACTCATAGAGAAACAACAGCTGCTGGGAGGATGCTTATTTGCAGTGTGGATGTAACCATATTTTGGAGCTGGCGAATGATGTTAGGTCAAATACTCCTGGGGTCAGGCCTAATTAAGATGTTGGTATCGGATTCCAAACTAATTATGCAGGGAAAGTGAGCTCTGTATCGTTATGCGCGAGTTGCTGCATACAAAGGTAATGCACACGGGTTCGTGCTGTGCAGGGAGACATGATCCATGGTGCAAGTGCTGTGCTGGAGTCAGAGCAGCCAGCCAGCCTGAGCCGAGCAGCAAAGGCGCCAAGCAGCCCCGGTCACTCAGAGCTACAAAAGCCAATTGAACAGTGACTTATTTTTGGGGAAGCAGCGGTGTGCCAGAGGATATTCCATGATGTGTCAGCTGCCTTGTTCATCGTAAATAATTCACTCTGTGAATGGTATCTGTGCACTGAGGGTACCCTGCAGCCACCCTGCTGATCATCTCCAGAGCACAGCAGCCACTGCATCCCACCAATACCAAAACCACCACAGATTATTGAAATACCTTCTAGGAATCCTTCCTCCAGCTTACAGCAGCTACTTACTTTGTGGTGATGCTACTCCTGTTGTACAGTTCCACCAAGTATTTTATGTTGAGCCACAACCCAGTTTTTCTGAGAAGCAGCATTTAATAGTTATTCTTGCTCCCATGGACACCTGTGGCCAGTTCCACTGAACTCATGGTCTCAACTGGCATTGCTTAAACCAAGGGGCAGACAGCCAGGATAGAAATTATAAGTGTCTCCAAGGATATAAAGGCTGCTACAGAAATGATGAGTATAATTTTTTTACCCTTGTGTCAAGAGGAAACAGGTTTATACTGAAGGGAAGCCAGGTTGGACATTAGGGAAGAGCTTTTCTAATGTTGAAGATAGGAAAAGGTGGGAATGGTTCTAAAACAAGACATCACCCTCTCCATGAAGTACATTTTAAACAGCTTCAAAACTAGGTTAGACAAACATCTGGGACTGTAAGCCTGTGACAGCCATGGAGACAGTCTTCCTATTGCAACTCTTCCTCCTGATCTGTGGCTTTCCCTGCTGCAGTCTCAGAAGCCTCACATCCTTACATAAATTCCTCACAGATCATCTTTGTAAATAACTAACAAGGGTTAAAAAGGGCAATCGTGTAAGGGTCTTGCCTCCAGGCTGTACAGGATGAGAACTTCTGAAACTGCCATTTGTACAAAGGACTGCTCAAATCCTAATGACATCTCATTTAAGCCAACTAATTTCTCCTCAGGCCAGTCAAATTTTGGAGTTACTGAATAACTTATTTGAACTCTCTGTGCTTCAGAGTTTCCTGGAAGAGAAGACATCTATGTACAAATGGAGGGCAGGACACCGTGTCCCGGTTTCACAGAGGCAGCCCATGTCACTGAGTGCGCTGTCCCTGTTGGTTTTCATCAGGGCATTAGAATGACCCAATTTCCCCCTGCTTTGCTGTTATCCTCCACTGCTTATAGGAATTGGTGATATTTAAAGTCATCTTTCTTTGAAGAATGTCAACTGCTAAGATGTCAGGACAGGTAGGGTGAAATTGCTGATAGAGAAAAGCATCCAAAAAACCACAGTTTCTGGACTAAGTGATGCAGGTTTCTGTAGATAGGCTGCTTGGCTCATGTCCATGACATGATGCACAGGGCTCACTGCTTTCTAGGAGAAACAGTGAGTGAACAGGCCAAGGGTTTGTGGAGGTGGCAGCCAAAAAAAAGACGTGGGTAACAACAGAGGTTGTCACTATTACATCTTCAGACCTCATCTAATACAAGGAAGAAACCCTGATACTAACACAGCATAATAAATGCAATATAATCAGATGCTATTACAATCTAGGTCTGCTTGAAATACAAACGTTTTGGACTGAAGTTCACTTTATATATGCCTCTAAATAAAGTTAATGTGTTCCCTACTTCCCATTCCCCCTTACTCCTATATCTTAATGAATAACAGGCTTAATCACTCCAGTATCAAGATAGCCTTTTTATGTCCATGCAAATGTTCTTTGGTGTATAACTTGAACATGCTTCACTCATCTATTATCATTGTTCTTTCTAAATGAGAAAATGCAAATGTTGCACCAAGGACCCCATCTTCACAGCTTACCAAATGTAATTCCTGACAGCAACACGAAGTTGTTTAGCATAATTTTCCTGTTAATAAACTGCCAATTACAGTAATTTAGTTCTTAGTTTTCAAAGACCAAAAGGTATATGACAATTTCCAGTGCCCTCCCAAATAATGTCTCAGTTTATCATTTTGGTATGTCTGGGAAAACAGAAAAATGGGGAGGACTCAGTTGTTTAAAGACAATACCAATGCAATTTCCTTTCAGATATTCAAAAGTTTTTCTTATCTGAGAAGCAAAATGTGATTTTGTGTTTATGCACTCCCCCTTGCATGTGCACATTCATAGGTATAAAACAACTAAAAACAGCATCAGAGATATCTGTATTATATATGAATGTGAGTCAGCTTGAGAAACTACCAAATAAAACTTTGTAAAAGCTCTTAGAAACACCTGCCAGCAATGAAAAACTTTTTTCTTCTACCAGTGTCTTCTGTTTGTTGTTCAAATGCTTCTGAAACTCAGATGATTACGCAGCACTTTATTAAAGAGAGCAGGAAATACTGCAAGAGAGAGGGGGAAAGAATATTTAAGGAAATGTTTATAGTTGCTGGGAAAAATTGAGAAGTATTATGTTTAGAAGCAATTATGTTTCGAGCAGCTCTTCATATACACTGCTTTCTGTTCAGAGCTCTACTTTTCTTATTGAACAGAATTTGCATGAAAACAAAATCCTTGTTTCTTAAAGCATTTGTCTGCTCTTCCTGTTTATTTCCCATCTGCTGTGACATCGTCATTTTCCTGATACAACAAAGCAATTTCTGAGGCAAGTCAGGCTGATTTTTAATTGAGGAGTAAGCAATATAGAGTATCTTGGGAATTAAAGGCGCTACTTTCAATTCAAGTATCTCAGTGAGTAAATGCGGGAAACAAATGGGTTTGGTTTAGGGAGAAGTTAAAGGAAATAACTGAGGTGGATGGAGCCTTTCAGTTATCTTGCTTTGGATAATGACTTTTCTTGTCCTATTTGGAAGCAGTTCAAGAACCTGTCCTGTGTTTTCTGATCTATTATTTCTTTCAAGAATACATTCACAGACTCTGTGAACAAATTTTGCAAATTTTGTCTTGGGTAGTTGCAGCTCAGTTTAAAAAAAAAAAAAAAAACACCAAAAACTCCCCCAAAAATCTAAATCCTCAAACCCCGACAAACAAAAAAAGGCAAGAGAGATTACACCCTTCCCACACTGTGGGATTTGCAATTGTAAGAACCTGGGCTGAGCTTCCTGTTGCCTGCAGCAGGACAGAGGCAGGCAGCAAGTGATTAGACCCCAAATGTAATATTTGTTAGACATTCAGGAATCAGGTTTGGCAAAGAAATTTCCATTATCTGTAAAAATACTTGCGTTAAAGTCTGTTCTGGCTTCTCCAAACACCTGGAGTGGGCTGTTTCAGAGGACTCAGTGTTGTTGTCACTGGTCTCTATAATGAAAATGAATTGACTCCTGTGGAAACATGGTTAGATCAATGCTAAGCTCTTCCTTAAATTCCACCCTCCTGCAAGCTGTGTTCAGAGCACGAAAGCACAGGTAGTGCCATCACCACGTGTCATCTGCCCCGTCGCCTCTCAGTGCTGGTGAATGCATCACACGACCTTCAGCACCTGAACCCAAGCAGCCCCTGTGCCTAAAGAGCTACCCCTGCCCACTTACTTTGGTAGCCAGCAGAGCAGTTGCTCACCCAGCTGGCTCAGTGCAAGACCAACATAAGTGAGGGGTGTCTTTCATCTAGAGGTGGTGGCTGGATCCAGGGTCCTGCAGAATGTGCACAAGCACTCTGAGTTGGGGTTACTTAGCCTGGAGAAGGGAAAGCTCTGGGGAGACCTTGGAGCCCCTTCCAGTACCTGAAGGAGCTATGGAAGATCAGGAGAGGGACTTTGGGCAAGGGCCTGGAGTGACAGGACAAGGAGGCTTCCCCCTGCCAGAGGGCATGGTTAGATTAGATCTTAGGAAGAAATCCTTGACTGTGAGGGTGATGAGCCCTGGCACAGGTTGCCCAGAGAAGCTGTGGACTCCCAATCCCTGGAAGTGTTCAAGGCCAAGTTAGGTGTGACTTGAGTATCCTTGTCTAGTGGAAGGTGTCCCTGCCCATGGCAGGGGGTGGAAGGAGATGAGTTTTAAGGACCCTTCCAAACTAAACTTAAATTTGATGATTAACACCAGGACAGTCTTACACAAGCCAGTGTCTACAGCAAGGCATGCTCTTTGCTGAGAAATTGCAAATTTTTTTCTTTGAGGAAAAAATCCAAGTGAGCTTCTTTGGGGACTTTATTCAAACATGGAGCACATTACTAAGCTGGTTGCACGTCTTTGATGTTGATGCTCAGCCAACTCCTCCCCAGTGCAAAGCCTCAGGCAAAGGCTCCAACAAGAGAGGTTCTTCCAATGCTCTGAAAGCTAAATTGAAACTAAGTTATTGAAGTTATTAAACTTTAAGAAGGTGCAAGTGTATGTGCTAGCTAGGTACTTTTTGATAAGAATATACTATTAATAGCACTTTAAAAATCCCAACTCAAGATCTGCAGTATAGGTATTTTCAAGATACTTCTGACTATTATGAGATTAATGGATAAAGGGCAGTTTGAAACTGGTACATTAATTTTAATCACTTATCTCAGTTTGTATTAATGAGAGAGAAGTGGGCAAATCCTACAGAAAGACATGAGAATATATATACCTTATATACCTTAAAGGTATAAGTGGTGATGGCGCATTTTGGGTTCAAAAATTCTTGCTAAGCACAGGAAATAACTGACAACCAAATTCAGCAGATAGACGCAGCAACACACTGGGCAGGGCAGTGGTATCTGTAACTGTGGCACTGCCACTTCTCTATTAGGTTAAGCAAGTTCTGAAATAAACCTGGGGAGTGAAATAATTGTATTTCTTCCCACTGAAGACCTTCCTATGTGGACATTGGGCAAGTGCTGGGGTATGTTTGCCTGTGTTTTTACCATGAGTGCAATTTTATGAGCATGTTATGGGTTTTTTCACTCACTTGAGTGTTTGATTGGTGCTGAATGACTCAGATCAATCGTATCACTTTTCAAGTGCCTTTGTTATAAATTTTATTTATGTTTTTTTAACTTATAGACTTGAGACTCAGGGCTTTGTGCTATTTCCTTGCTGGCCTTGAAGCTAGCAGGTGCTCTTCTTTTCTAGGCTGACCTCTCTCCCTTGCTCTCACTGAAGCTCATTGCCATAGCCCAAGGCTGGAAAAGCGTGACAAGGGGCTGCCCTGGAACTGGTGTCAGGATATTAAATGGAACAAGGAAAGAACTTTGTATGGGAGTGACATCCATGTGAATCTGACCAGGGGCACCACCTCTCTGCCCACCCATGTTAGGTCTGTACTTTATCCGCTTGAGGACCAGAACCCCGTTTCTGTCACTGCTAATGATGTGCCTAGTGTAGGGCAGGCTGAGGGCTGCTGCCATCCTGCTGGCTTTGTGCTTCCTCATCAGGCAGCCCCAAGGTGATTTAACATGATGGGATGGGATGAGCTCTCATCACTAGGAAGCCTGCAAATGTTTGTAGTTATAATTAGGAGATGTTCTAACACTCCTATTAACCTGATTGATGTGAAGTCTTGCTTAGGCAGAAAACTGATTTTTCCCCAAGTAACTGCAATAGAAGATCCATTTAGTTTGAAATGGAACTTAAAAGGAGTGCAAATTACTGACGATCCCTATAACCAATGAACACATGATTAAGTGCGTCTTCAAGGGTTTGTAGTGATGGGAGAAACCCCCAAATGAGGATGTGTGTTATGAGAGGGTGACACTTTTTTATCCTGTAGGTAGGACCACGGCAGTGTCTGGATTGACATGTGCTCCATCCCACACCAGGCTGTGCCACTAGTCCAAAGCAAAGCTTGCTGACACTGCCCCATCCATACTCACTATCAAATTTAGGGCATGTCTATCCTAAAAAGACAAGATCATTCTAAAATTGTGAGCAGAAGAACCACATAAAAAGCTAGGCTGGCTTTACCAGTGCACTGACACAGGTGTGTAATTCAGGACCAGGCTGGTGTTTGTGTGGTGTCAAGCTGCCCTTGCCACCTTGGGTCGATGCTATTTCCAACACCTCTGTACCACCTTGCGTGGCACTATGAAGATGTGCCCTTGCTGACCTAACAGAGGGATAAAGAAATCTGCTCTTTTTAGTATAATTCTGGGAGAAAATGGCTGCTTTTCAAAAATAAAATGGTTTCTGTTCAAGGTTTACTCAGTACAAATGCACCAGTGATGCAGCTGTAGCTGTGCTCTGTGGCTCAGCACAATGCAAAGATTCTGACCTAAAGAAGTGCTTGTGTGCCCAAAAGCATTTTTGTTCTTCAGGTGTATTCACTGATTTAATAAAAGATCGTAGCTCTCCATGCAAACCTTGCTGCCTAAGCCATGAATTAAACTCCTGTGTTCAAAAGGACTTGATAGTGACCTTAAAACCCTTGACAACCTGTTAATTTTAGGCAGACTGAAGAAGATATATAGAACCAGGGTGGATCATTCTTCACTTGTACACAGACAAAAAAAGTTCTGTAGTATAATCAAAGGACAAAAAAGCAGAGACAATAGAGCTACAATGACAGTTATTGGACACCACTTTGTCTCATGATTATTTATGTATTAGTTGAAGCCACAATAATGTTAAAGTCACCCTCACTAAACATACAACACTTTGTATTTTGACAGCAGTTCATAAACATTAATGAATTAAGCTGAAGTAAACACTTCTCTAATATCAACCTTTCCTGAACAGATCTGCAAAGGCAGATTAAAGGCAATGAGGAGCACATTGCAGTTCAAGCACATAAACCCCCTCATCACCAGTTCAGAACTTGAGGGGAATAAAATTTGGACCTTCTGTATGCTGCAGACCCATTAATGAAGTATCAGAGGTGACTTTTATGTGCCTTGTAATTTGAACATTACACTAATGTAGGGTAGGAAGGGTCAGGATAAAAATACGGTTCAAAAGGACCTTGCACAGCTCAATAATTTTGGACTTACAGAGACAGAGAAAATCTGTCGTTACGTGCTTGGAAAAAAGTAAAGGAAGCTTTACCCCAAGTGAATCTTGTATCTCACTGGTTAGTTGTCAAAATGCAGGTGATGCCACCTTCAGGGTGTATATCCATGTAAAAATAACCCAAGGTGTGAGTGAACCAGTGCAGCACAGCAGCAACTGATGTGAGTGATGTGGCAATGGTCAGCTAAGGCAGAGTGTGCCAAAGCAGGAGGTTTTGATTTCTGTAAGGAAGGTATGCAGAACTGTTTGCTGACCATGAGAGTTTTGGCAACAGCTGCTTTTTGGGTGACCCCTGTGCTCAGCAGAAGCAATGTGTTCTTTGCCTGAAGCTGTGGTCCCAATCTGTGCCCTGGGGCTGCTCCCACCCAGGGACAGAGCCAGGGAGCACCCGGCTGGCTGTAGAAGGGGCAAAGTACTCACAGGCCAACTTTTTAAAGATCCTTCACACAGAAGTGCTACTTGTCTGAGTTTGGCCCAAGCAAAACTCAAATATCTGAAAGTTTTTCTGCTGAACATGCAGGAACTCCTGAAAGCAGATTTAATTCCAAAAAAATACAGACAAAAAACTTTCTTAGCATCTTAATGATCCCTTTGGGAAAGCTGGCCAAGTCAGACAGTAACATTCAGTAAATCCTTGTTATCTGTGCTTGCTTTACTAATGAGCCTGAGTATCATATTCAAATCCCTGTAGCTGTGTCTCATATATTGGCTGCTGTGAAAATAAAATACTTCCATTCAGCATTTGGTGTATATCACAGGCAGCTCGGCGGTGCTCCCAAAATGCCTTTCCTGTTATTAGTGTGTTGGGGGCCTTCGAATGGTCACTGTGATGGATGGGATGGTGGAGGCCATCAGAGGGCAACATTTCAAACCCAGAATGCTACAGCTATTGGAGGGTAATTGAGATATTGTGTATTTACACAGGTCTGCCTCAGAAATATTCCTTTAGCAAAGGCTACCTTTGATTAAGGGCTTTCCTCCCCAGATCAGGGCAAAGTCAAATTCAAAGAGAAGAGGAAAGAAATAGAAAGGGAAGCTGGAAAAATAAGATGGGACATTTCCAGTTTAGCCCAGCTAATGACTGGGGATGTTGTTTGGAAGCAGATGGATGAGACTTCCTTTTGGAGGCAGGATTTTTTAGTGATATGACCCATTTTCATTTGATCAAATTGATCAAGCAACATTTTGGGTAAAGCTCTCCTTCCTTGATGTGTTTTGCTTTTTCTAGCTGAATTAAGAGAAACAAATTATTATGTGTAGATTTATGTAGGTCTGTCCCCCCTAAGGCCATTAGTAAAATCAACAGGCTCAAAGCCATGCTGAGGTTGTGTTTGGGAAGCTGTGTTTGGTCCCTCTATCCTAAACAGGGACTGGGGTTGTCATGAGGGAGACAAAAGGATTTTAGAGTGAAAACACACAGCCAGCCTAGGAGACAATAGTACTTTTCACTTCCAACCTCTGGGAATACTCCTGAAGGAGACAGAGGAAACAGCATGGGCGGTTATGAAGAGGCTCGCAGGGAAGGTGTGCTTCTAAGTGAATTGTTGGTTCTGAGAGCACAGGCTGTCTTTGTGTGCAGGAGACTTTACATCCTGCTGCCTCATTATCTCAATAACTTATTATAGTTTTATGTCTGTGTTGTGCTGCAAATGGACTGCCCATGATCCCCTTTTTATAGACTTAATCTGGTGGGTGATAAACGCCTATGGACTCAGCACAGCATCTTCCTCTTGGTGGTGGGGGCACAGTGTGAGCAATTCCTGGGCAAGCTGAAAACATCCCTCATGTTTGTATTTTAAAATCCCCTCTATTCCAATCTGACTTTAAATAGGTGTTGGTGCTGACATTTCTGTGTGAAATGCAGTGGTGTGTTTACTACTGGAAAGATCACCACCAGCTGTCCTAGCTGCAGTATTGTATATGCACACTGTGCTAATCTAATTAACATCCCTTCTGGAACTTGGAAGTTAATGTTGGACAAGACTCTAAAGCTTTTTTTGAAGAATTGAGTAGCTTAGGTACTTGCTGAGACAGGCTGGGTGAATTCTAGAAACTGTCTTCTCAAACATTCAGTGAAATAACTACTACAATTTCACATCACCTGTACACACAAGCCAGTTAATTTGTTTTCAGTGAACATTTGTACAAGTGAATTATTCACCCATCTGCAATATTTATCTTTAAAATGACTAGACAATTCAGCTCTGTGTGGAGATGTGCCTCCATATGAATTCATAAATCCATGATCACTGGCAGGACATTTTCTGCAGCAGCTGATGATCTACTTATTCTCCCTTTTCTTCTCTCCAAGGGTTAGCCCAGGCCCTCCTGCTTTGACATGAACGGCAAGCAAACAACTTGTGTAATATTTAGTACTTCCTAGTTTGAATATAAAGCTCCAACAATGCTCCCCACCACTGCAGCTTGTGAGGTGAGCAGCTCTCAGATTATTATAAAGCAGCAATTTTGTGCTAATTTTTTCCTCACACTGCAGATATAATGAGCAGAAGGGATTATATGATGAGCTGAAATTACTGAGCTAAGTGAGGAATTGAAAATGCAAATGTAGAGCCTTTGCTACTATTAATGGTCAGCTCTGAGCCTGCTAGCAGAGAGAATACTTTTGGGAGGCGGTGCTTCTTTCTGTCCAGAGATGCTCGGAGGCACACTCTGAGGCAGCACAAAGAGGACACAGAGGGACATAAAATCACTGGTTTAGATAATCCTACCAATATTGCCTGTACTGGGATTGCCCCAGGGCTGGCACTGCCCCTGGCAGGGAAGCAACTGCAATTGCTCTGTGTTTAGACGGCTAATGCTTTTCCTGGAGGAAAAATGGGAAGAGTAGTACTGGCAATGGATAGTTGCCTAAAATAATGATTCAGAAAGCTGTTTCAACAACTTTACCTTAAGAGAGTCTCAGCTGTAAAGAACAGTAAGGATCTTATTTAAATGCCTTTTCTGTGTGGTCATTAATAAAGCCATTCTTTGCCAGGGATGATGAGCTTGAGGGACTTCATCATATGAGCCTGGAGGTTTGGGGCCTGATCTCAACCTGTATGAACTAGAGCAGTTCCAGACAACTAAGCAGTAATTTCCACAACCTGAGGAAGTAGTCCTGAATATCCATGGTTTTGAAGAGCAAATTTGCTGAAGCATTTACTTAAGACATGCATTCTGTGGATATATCAACGCTCACTGAAGTGCTGAGGACTGAGTAGTGCACTGAACCGTGCTGAGTGAGGGACAGCTTTTACCAGCAGTTAGTAACTCTTACACTGACACTTGTGTCTAATTGCTGACATGCAGCATACAAAGAACTGTACCTGAATTTCTCTCCAAAGAGTCTCTTTCTTCAAATATTTTCTTCATCCTTCTCCTGAAAAAATGAGAAAAGCAGGCTTCTCTGAGACAAGAGTACTTTTTTTCACCATCAAGGAAAAGCTGGGTTTGCCCCAGCTTTAAATTATTCTGAAATGACTAAGATTTTACCTTGAAAGTGAAGTGGTTTGCTGCATTAAAGAGACTTGTGAAGAAAGCAGCTAACACACCGTAACCTATTTCCACCAATTTTAGGCTTTAAGTTCTGCTAATGCCTATGTACCCTTTGTTAATGGCTACATGGAGAATAGAGTGTTTTACACTTGAACTTTAGTGTCTGAAAGTGCGAACAGTGCAGCTGCAGTTGTAGTTACACAGCAGAAATGATCATACCCACTCTGGCTCTGACTGTTAAGTACCCAAAAAATAAGCTGATAGAGAGTAGATAAGTCATCTCCTGTGACAGAAAAGATTTGCCTAGTAAAGGAAGACTCTAAATCAAAATTCTCCTGGATCAACTAGACACCAGCTTTCTAACCTGTGTGATTTTGTTATCTGAGCTGCTTTCTCTCCTGTGCTCCTGTCCATGCTGCTCTAATTAGAAGGATAACTAACAGAGCAGCGTGACATTGCTAACAGGGACACTGAAGTTTTAGTTGAACACGTGAATTAGCTTTGAAGTTTCCTGCAGTCCTAAAGATTTTATGGTAATTTTTCATTTCTGCATAGGCATATTTGCATTTAGCAAGACAGTTTAGCTCTAATCATCTGTCAGGTGTTGCCAATCTGCTGTCAGTTGGGTAGAGCCATCAGCTTAGAGAATTTTTAATATTACTGTGCCCATTGTCTTTAATGGGCATCTGGAAGCTGGCTCCTGGGGACTGTTCGTGGATATTCTAGAGCAAAAAGGCCATCAAGGCATCAGTCTGACCTAGTGAACCTCCCAGACCAAGTCTGCAAAATGCCATAAGCAAACCAAGCAGCAGTATCTGACTGCTAATGCCTTGCAGTACATTCCTTACCTCCCACTCTTGTTTTTCCATTTTCCTTTGATCTGATCTGCTCAAAGACCAGGCATGGTGTAACCCCTGACTTTACCCACAATTAGAGGCATCTATAGGTACTTTCCACAGATATCATTTGTATGAACACCTCTTCATTTGGTTACTGCTATTGGAAAAAAAAGAGCAAATCAAGAACAACTCAGGAGCATAGATTCTCTGTATGTCTCCTCCTCTCAGCCAGGTTGTGTTTTCATTACAAAGGCTGGCACAAGGCTCTTACTCCTTCGTTCTCCTGCTGTGTTGAAATGCAGGTTCTATTATAATGGGGCTTTGAGCAACCCTGGTCTAGTGGAAGGTGTCCCTGCCCATGGCGGGGAGGTTGGAATCAGATGAACTTTAAGGTCCCTTGCAACCCAAACCATTCTAGGATTCTACAAATATCGAGCAATTAAAAACGTGGCACCCCTGTGACCTGTCTTTCATTTATTTTTCAAACTAGAGTGTTTTTTAGTGCTGTGCTGAAAGGAGTGTCCCTCCTTTCAGCTATCACCTTCAAATTTCACAATGTCACAAACATCACAAATTTCTTTTGCTCTTCCAATCTATCCCCATTATTGATTCAGCCCCATCTCTTGGTCAGTTTGCACACTGCCTCACCCAGTGAGCCTTGCTGGAGGTTCATTTTCACAAGGCAGAAGCAGACCGCAGTGCTCCGCTTCTTTACTACATCATAGACTTATAGAACAGTTTGTTTGGAAGGAACATCAAAGCTCATCTCATTCCAACCCAACTGTGCCCTGAGCAGGAACACCTTCCACTAGACCAGGCTGCTCCAAGCCCCATCCAAACTGGCCTTGAACACTTCTAGGAATGGAGGATCCACAGCTTCTCTGGGAAACCTGTGCCAGGGCCTCAACATCCTCACAGCGAAGAATTTCTTCCTAATATTGAATCTAAACCTACCCTCCTTCATCTTAAAGCCATTCCCCCTTCTCCAATTACTGCATGCCCTTGTACTCCTATGCATATCTATGCCTCTGGCTTAACACCACATGTGCCAGTGGCTCCAGGCATGCTTCATGTGTCCCCTCTGCCCAGCAGCTTCACTTTTACCTCCTCCAGCTCTCTACCTTCACTTCCTCTGAAAGTTCCTTCACTCTAACTGGAGCTTCTCCTTCTGCCCCATCCCTCTCCGGCCTCACAACGCGAAAGTCTCTTGATCTTTGGGCACAACCTGCACCTCTTCAGAACACAGATAGCCAAGTTGTTTCCTTGTCCCTCTTCCACTGGCCTCCTCTCTGCTGCTGCAGCAGGATGGTGTCTCCTGACCCCTGCTTGTGGCTGTAGTCCTGTGAGTCAAAGGCACAAAATCCTGCCCCACTGCCCAGTGTGTTTTCAGATCATGCAAAAATTCATGCCAACTCACAGTTCCTCCTCCTGCAGCCCTAACTGAACTGTGACTAGGTGCTGTCACAGCCCAGACTTCATTTGTTAGCCAGCTCCTTGTCCAATTGATTATTTCACCAGCCTTGCTGTTTTAACAGCTCTATTGAAGTTCATGTAAATCCTATTTCCAGTCTCACTCGTGCTCTCTCTTGCTGTCCCTTTCTCAGAAATATAAATCAAACATTAATATTGATCAGCATTTAATGTCAGGCACAAAGGAAAATCTGATTTCATGCGATATCAGCTATTAATAAAACATTAATGAGGGCAAAGGAGAAGGTTGCAAACATCATGGCCAGTCCATCTTTCCTCCTCCTCAAACACAGGACTGAGGCATCCCTGCCTTAGGCAAGTGTCTGGACTTTCAGCTGCACTGAAATTTGGATTTGACTTTTAAATCCAGATTTGGAAAAGTCAAGGGACTTACTACTCAGCAGGATTGACTGAGAGACCTAGAGTGCTTTTATCCTCTGTATACACAGGATGCTTTCTCAAATACCAGTGCTCTGAATTTTAACATCAATCATTCTATCAAATGGACATCATTCTATCTAAAGTTGGACAGGTTAACCACTTCCAAATGCCTTGCCTCTTTTAGCCAGACATTTACTCATGCTCTGCTATGTGTTCCCCATGAAAGTACAGTCAGATTTCTAATGGTATGGGCTGGTGCTTAGAAAGCAGGAACTGAGCTCCACTAGTCAAAGAGACTTTGACAGATGAGTGCCTGCTGTGGTTTGGACAGACACAAGCTTGCTGGACGTTGCTTGTCAGGAAACTCTCACGTATTACTCAAATGCTGAAAGTGCCTTCTCGTTATTCCCCTATTAGCTTGAGAACATGGGGAGGGACAAAATAAGGAATTCAGGTGTGAAGAAAAGAACCAGAAAGTTAAATGCAGTTAAAAGTCTTTAGAGGATTTTGAAATAAATCAGATCACTTTGGCCTTCTTATAACCTAAACAGAGAGATCACATCTCAGCTCAGAGAGACAGGCAACCTCACTCCCTCACTCTTCCTCACTCTGGGAATCCAGAGATAAAGCTAAGAGAAAATTGAAAGGCAGGAAAAAATGAAAAATGGAAGAGGAATGGGGGATGAGAAGAGCAGAGGACCCAAAAAGAGGACAAAGAACACAAACATAATGAGAATTGCATGTATAAAATAAAAAGACCTAAGAGTACTCTGCTGTGAAATTAGTTTATTCTGGGTAGACTGTGGAGCAACTCCACCAGATACATCCAGCTACTCTGGCTACACAAAGGCATTGCTGAATGCACTCCTGGTGCATTGGGTTTGATGCTCTCCTGGGTTACACCTGGCTTTGATGGGGTTTATTCTGGTGCGTGTGAGAGAAGAAGATGTACTCTGAGAGCAATTGTCAACTAATAACAGTATATAAGAAAAATAGGGCTCAAAAGACTATGAGAGCTGTCTAATCTGAAGATCTATCATTATACTTCAAACATCAGATCCTGCTAGGAAAAAAAGCTACTCCTGGCTCTTTTTTTATCATGAACTTTGAAGAAGCTTCAATGTTTACCAGTATCTGCTGATTGTTTGATCTTCAATTTAAGTGTAGCCCCTGATAGATTTATGAGCTGCTGAAAGAAAGCAAAGAAGAGTTGTATTTCTACTACACTATGGAGTAGCTGGAGACACTGAAGTCCTCTAAATCATTATTGCTTATTGGGGAAACTTGTTTTTACCGCTGCTGGATGACAGTTCATTTTAATTTTGCTTTCTGAGGATCCTCTCCATCAATGACCCGCAGTCTGCGTAAGTGGGAATATAAAGCAATTGACATAAAATCAATATTAATTCAGGAGTGTGTTGGATTTTTTCCTCCATTTCTAACAGGTATTTATCAGTGTGTTATGACCTGGCAGTCTGAGGCAGATGAGCTTCCAAACGCAGGACACTGGGACCCGAAGGGAGGCTGTGGGCCACGGTTTTGGTATGGGCTCAGCTACGTATCAAGATTAAATGTCGGTTTTGTGTTCCTGATTTTTATCAACACTGGTCACTGCAGTTATTTCCAACACTTAGAGACACCAGTCTAAGTTTCACAGCTGTTTCACTCAGAAATCTGTCGAGCAAATGCTTGGTTTTAGTCAGTGTTTGAGTAGTGTGGGTTTGGCCTGGTTTTACTTGTTTTCATTTCAGGTGGAAGTGAAGGTGGAGAAAAATATAGGTTTCATTAGTTGGGTTTTTTGGTCATGTTTTTTAAGTAGGCCTAAAGCAGAGTTTGTCACATGTGAACTTAGAATCAGGACTAGATTTTTCAACCATCATAGCAGAGATATTAGAGGAAATTTTAAAGGAAGATAGAGCAGATGTTCTGGGATTTTATTGAGGTTTCTCCCCACATGTAAGAGGTGAAGTGGAAAAATCCCAGGGATTTGGAAAAGAAAAGCTGATGCCTATGGATCAGTTTGGCACTGAAATCACTGCAGGATACATGTTTTCTAAGCTGAAGGCTAAGTTATGAACAATTTCCTATTTAAAGACAATAATACTGTATTTAATGTAGATTTAAAGCAGGTAACACTGGGAGACCTCCAACAGGAACTTGTTGTGCAAAGAGCAATGAGCCAAGATGGGTTTAGGCACAACATCTTGGGAGACTGAAGGGAAAAAAAGCTTAAATGCAGGTAACAGGTGAAAACCTTCCAATCTTTGATCAAGCGCTAATCTAAACAGCCTTGTCAACAGAGGTCTGAGCTCAGGAGCTTTAGGGTTTATTTTTGGCTTTGCAACTCTTTTTTTAGTCTTGAGTATGTTGTTTTATTGCTTTCAGCCTCAGTTTCCCGCTCTTGAAAAAGGATTCGTGGTACTATCTCCCTTTACCGCGTACTTTGCTATCTGTTTCATAGAAGTGTGTACTAAAACTTTAGCCCTCTTTGTTGCACCCAGGTAATGGTTTTCCAGTAGCTATAACCAATGGGGAAAAAAGACCCATCATCCAAGGAGGCTGATCATGGAGCATCTCTCTCATAAGTGAGAGGAGAGGGACAAGGTCAAGGCTGCTGTGCATATCTGCCTCTGCATGCCATGCCTCTGAGAGGGATGAAGGAGTTTAGTTGCCAGAGCTGTTAATCTGGCACCTTTAACCAGGTATCTACAAAAAGTGGGAAAAATGATGAATCATCAGTCTCAGGTGCATGGCAAATGCTCTTGTTAGAGACTGTTTGCAATGGTCCATAGCTTTAGTCTGCTAAGAGCAATTCTGTTCATCCTCCTGGCTGCCCAGCAGATGAGCAAAATTACTGACAGCAGAAATATTCCAAGCCAGAGGACATTAAGCAAGCACACAGATGACTGATGTCTGCTGTTCTCCCAGTGGAGTTATCACTCATGTGATTTAAGTTCACTTCAGTGACATTTCTGCCCTTGAGGATTTCTCTCCTCCTTTGCAGAACTATGTGCACTTTACTTGAAGTTTTGTAAAGAGCTGTGGGGAAGGATCTTCCCAGCGCAGGGCTGCACTTCCATCAGTGTCACAGGCATCAGGCGAGCAGGGCTTTTTCAGTGACAGCAAATGTCACAAGTATCCCAATGTGTGAGTTAGTTCTCTGCTGTTCATTTGACCAAAGCTCAGATCCTCATGTCAGGCTGTAGAGTCCTCAGCTGTCTGAGAGTCCACAACTCCATCTCACTCTGAAACAGCAGTTTTTGTCAAAGGGGAGTCAGGCTGACTTCACAGATAAAGGCAATGGTAGGTACTGGGGAGGAACTTTACCTCTGAAATGTGTTTCCCTCAAAAATCTTTCTGGCTTTAAGAACACACTGTCTGGAGTGGCACTTGTGGAGGCTACCCATGATGTGGCTGATGAGAACAAAGAAGAGGCAGAGGAGCTATTCCTGCTATATCGGCCAAGGCAAGGAATAAACCCATCTTCTTACATCAACGTATGCATCAAAGCCTATAAATAGACAAATAAAGTAAGCTCATACAGTATCAAACTAGAAAAATGTGATGTAACAGCTTCATTATCATATTTATGTCTTCCTAATTGCACTCTGCTGAGATCACTTGCAAGCCTAGGATGTATTTCTGTATAATAGGATCAAGTGTATTTGATCTTAAGCTGTTTTCAACAGAAAGCTGAAATGAAGGTGAGAATCAGAAAAGAGCATGAAAATCATTGCCTAAAGTTAATACTAAAAGTATTTTCTCTAAAGAAAACTTTCCTCCTGTAAACGTGTGACCCATTTTCTACAATCCATCTGTATATTTGTAACGTGCTGTGGGAGCTGGGACTGAAGACCAAGGACCTCACAGGTTGGGTTGGCCATATGCTAAGAAAAGCAGCAACTATACATGGGGAAGCAACTTGTGGCATAGGGAAAACTATGCCTCCTGCATAAATTATGATATTGACCAAAGTCATATTACTATCTAGACTCAGAGGTCATCTCCAGTCTTGAAATACTTTTGCCTTCTGTGCTCAATATGGTTTTAGTCACTGGTGATTTTGAGTGAGAGTTTTCCAAAAAAAATACATAGAATTCCTCATTTGGGAATGATCAACTCTTACAGTAAACAGACAAGGAAAAGGATCTGATCTTTATCATAACATGATAAAGTGACAAACAGGGTTTAGGAAAGGATTGTTTCAAACTTCTTGTCACACTGTGCTTGCCAGAGACTGACATGCAAGTCTTGATGGCTCCAAGTGCTGCTGCTAAGATTGAGGTGTATTAGGAAAGCTGCTTTCTCCTGGGCATGAAATTACTCCAACAGTCGCTAAGGAAATGTGTTCCAGTAATCTATGGCCACTTCACGTGTGCTGCAGAGAACCGGCGATTGCTTCAGCAAAAATAACAGCTGCATTAATACTGTGTAAAATCGTCAGAAAAAATTCCTTGCTTTACGCAGCAGTTAGAAAAGTGAATTGATTTAATAAGTGGATGCACACTTTCTTCAATGTGTGCATGTTATTATTCTACCAATTTCACAGATGCAAACCCTGTTCACAAAAAAAGGCATCTTAAGAAACCATGATATCATGCTTTGGTTTGCACTGTGAGCTCTCACACCAGCAGGATCAAATCCAGTTGAGTCTCAAGCCCTTGGACACCAGCCCTGGATGACTGATCCTCCTTGCGAAGAAGTTTTTTCTGATGAATTGGCTTGTATAGAGGACAGTGGCCCTACAGTGTGATATAACGTCACATTAGAAGGACTGCATTGAGATATGCAGGATAGCCTTTCCAAGAGGTCCTTGCCAAAGAAGCTTCTTTCTGGGACAGTGAGTGAGGATTGAAGAAAATGAATAGGAAAAGTTAGAGGAAACATGCTGAAGAGTCTTACTGCAGCTTTTTTATTCAGTATTAGTCTTATTCAAAGCTGCAGTAAGTATGAGCATTGCCAGAAAGATATGCACAGTTCTGGCTTTGGGAACCATCAAAGTTAGTAAATAGTCCATTCGCTGGATCAAAACAAAGGATAATGGATTCAAGCTGAGAGAGGGTAGATTTAGATTAAATAGTAAGAAAAAATTCTTTCCTGTGGGGGTGGTGAGGCCCTGGCACAGGTTGCCTTGAGAAGCTGCGGCTGTCCCATCCCTGGAAGTGTTCAAGGCCAGTTTGGACAGGGCTTGGAGCAACCTGGGATAGTGGAAGGTGTCCCTGCCCATGGCAGGGGGATGGAATTAGATTAATTATAACCCAAACCCAAACCATTCCAGGATTCTATTGTTTCCTGACTCTGTTATTGCTGCCCACTACAGCTCGCTGGGAGGGCTGGGAGGCAGCCCAGGGCTGTGTTTCAAGGGGTGCTGAGGGATGTCTTCCAGCTGAACTGTGCAGTCTGTGCTCCCTGTGCACCATCCCAAAGTGCTTCCAGGGTGGCTGGCAAACTTAAAAACGCCTTGGCATAAAACTACTAAGCTTTATCCTCCCCATAAATTTGTCCAAGGACTAGGAGTGTTTTAAGGCACATCAACCTAAAGAAGTTTTAGAATGCGCTGGAAAAGAGCTATAGTGCTGCAATTTACAGCCAGGAACATTCACCTGGACAATAAGAATCCTGGTGCATTGAGCTGAAAAATATGCTGCAGTGTATGGTATTGGCTTGTTTGTAATAAACCACTAGCTTGGTACATTTTATTGGTTTTACAGCCATTTATTGTTTTGTTTTCAGAAATACAGTATGTACGCAAAACCGATAAAATAGTTTATTACGTAGCAATTGTTCAAGAAGGGGAAGACCTATCAGAAGAGGCATCTCTTAAAAAGTGTTCAGTGGGTGTCATGTACTAGGGGACAAAATGGAAGAGATGGTTGAAGACCATCACAAGTTCTCCACTGTCTTTAGTTGAGCTGGAGAGAGAGTTTTTCACAATGGACACTTGCCTGTGAACTTAATCAGTGGGAGCTCAAATAAGACAAGAATACAAAGCAGAAGAGCAATATTTACTATTGGTTATTTATCATGCTCTTATTTAATGGTTTCAGGTACCCAGTGAGAAAGCAGAGGGAATCAGAAGACACCTCTGAGATCAGACACAGGAGAGCAGCAATTTGACCCAACACCTATTGCATTCAGGTGACCAGCTGTGGTTCTCCTACCCATTCCTTTGGATTCTTCTCTTATAATATTTGATATGCTTTTTTACATTCACGTAAACTCTTCAAAATCTTAGCTACTTGCTCACCTCTTCTTACCTGGGCAGCATATTAATACACTGCATATGATGAAGTAACAAATCCATGTGTATGTTTGTAAGATGGGGACTCTGGATTTCTGTATTTGTATAGTGAGGCTTGTTAATGACAAAGGATCAGTTAGTGTCAGCCTCACAGGACCAAGTCCAAGGAGACTCTGTTGTAACAAAACCACCACTTTAGATCTGACGATTTAAGACAGAGTAGAGTTTACTACGGTTTACACTGAGGATTTTACCAGAAATGTCAAGAAACGCACTAAACAAATGGAAAATTGTATGAAAGCAGTTAGAGACAAGATAGCTTTAGAATCTTTTTTCTCTTCTTTGTCCACGGTTAAATAATTTATGTCAGTCTCCGAGTGCTCCAGAGTGCAGCTCAGCACTAGTGTCCAGTGTATTTCCAAGAGCAACATCATCACTCTGCCTCTTCAGCATCCATACACCCAGTAAGGAGCAGCTTTTCTAAGAAACAATGGAGTTTTGTGGTGTAGTGTTCATCTTTCCAACCCCATTGAACAAGACCCTCCTCCTTTATATTTCCATGTAGGTAAGAGATAAGCTCAGTTGGTTGGAGCGTGGTGCCAATAACACCAAGGTTGTGGGTTCAATCCCTGTTTGGGTCATTCACTTCAGATCTGGACTTGAGGATCCTTGTGGGTCCCTTCCACCTCAGAAAATTCAGTGATTCTCTGTGAAACAAAACAAAAGAGCACCCAAACAAAAATCCCCTCCATTTCGTAAGCTTCTAAAGGTGCAGGTGGTTTTGGTTTCAGAGGTACAGAATGGTCAAGGACCATGATACCCGACTTTGGACATGCAAGTTTGGACTATCAGCCGTAGAAGGAAGAGCTCTCCCCAAAAGATGTCTTTGAGAAACCAGATTCCTTCAACACATGTCAAGTATTTTAATTTTCATCCTGACCTGAATCAGGAAGGAATGTTTGGTTCATACTCAGTTCCACCTGCAGCCTTTCAGCAGTTTGAAATGTTCACTGTATCCCGTGTCCTATTTAGCCTTTCTGCTCAGCTGTCTGTAATCGAGCAGCTCTTCCCAGCACACTCACTACAGCTTCATCTTTATACTGCAGGAACGAGTTCCAACCTATTATTGCACTGCTTAATGATCCCATTCAGGTTGTTTTGGAAGACTAGTCCTCAGCGTCTTACCCCAGGGATTTAAATAGGCTCATACATCAAGGCCAAGCCTTGATAATTCCTTTATTTCTGGTGGCATTTTAAATCACACAGAAATCAGGAGCTTCTGAGCAGAGAAATAACTTCCTGCCATTAGGCAGCACCTATCACCAACCAAGAACACTCTTGAAATTTATATTCTTAGCTATGGCACTTGCTCAGAACTAATGAATTGGGCTGGGACAAACAAATCACTTTTTCAAATAATAAATATCTCATCAAAGGATTTGCTTTCAACTATGTCCTTTAGCAGTAAGAGGCTAGGGTTTTTTCCTTTTCTTTTCTGAGTTTTTACTTAGTTTCCGAGCCCATATGCAATTCTGTATTGCTTTTTCAAACTGTATCTCTGAGAGCTCTCACACCAAGCCCATGTTTTAGTGTACTCTTCCCTGTGTGTCCACATTCTCTGGTTTCTTCCTTCTCCCTTTAATTTCTTTAGCCTCAAAATTCAAAGATTCATTATAGTGAGGAGGGAGCAAAACACTAAACCTTTCAAATCAAAATGAGAGCTATTCTTTTGAAGAAATAATCTGCATTATGGTAATAATGAGCAATTATAGGAAGCTGGTGGCAT
This sequence comes from Lycocorax pyrrhopterus obiensis, assembly GCA_014706295.1. Classification (NCBI taxonomy): domain Eukaryota; kingdom Metazoa; phylum Chordata; class Aves; order Passeriformes; family Paradisaeidae; genus Lycocorax; species Lycocorax pyrrhopterus. The sequence continues at coordinate 17,738,608 of JACSVZ010000018.1, forward strand.
TTCAATAATCGTACTCCTATTGTTTTGCTCAATAAATGTTAGTTCGCATTCTAGAGAACTCCTTTATGTACTACTAAGATCATCCTTGTAAAATGACAGTTTTCCTGACCTTTTTCCTCTTTGAAGGATTTTCACTGAGCACTCTTGTTCTACAGAATAATTGTTGATAGCACTCCTGAACCCCAGGTACTTTCAGTTGAACCTCCAGCAGAGTGAAGTTTTTGGTTTTCAGAATGAAATTCTCTTGACCCCTGTTGAGTGCCATGAGAAATTACTATAGATGGATTTCTTTATAAATATTGTTGTAGAAATGGAAATTTATTAGAAAGGCAGGAGAGGATGATACAGCTCTTTCCTTGGACTGATTTTTATAGGGTTTGGAGCTTTCCTTGCGTAAGGGCAGGAGGATTGTGGCTGGAAGATAAAATTGTCTTCTCAAAAAAGACAGAGGCTGAAAGCAGTAGAAAGAATAATTATTGTCCAAAATTCTTATTTAAGCAAAAAATCAGATCTAGATTTGATTTTGGACGCAACCAAAGGTTGACAACAGTCTAAATATGGATGGAATTTTAACATGAGATTTGTCGCACAATGCATATACTCTAACATATTAATTGCTCAATATTATCGATGCAATTGGAAATTAACTCACTGATGTAACTCTGCTGCTGCTGAATCCCATGGTGACATGCAACCTCTCCCTATGAATCTTTCTCCACCATTTTCTCCATTAAGTTCTCAAAATATGTCCTGATGTCACATAATATCCCTCTGCAGCCTTGCTCTATGACCATGGTAGCTCATTCCTTGTGGCCAGCAAAGGTTTGCCATGTGTCCCTGAAGGTATTTGCCCCACAGACATGTGGCGATGAAAAGTGCACTGAATTCATTTACTTGTGCTTCTATTCCTGATGCCGGCTCTTGAACTCAAGTACTTCTTTGGTCTTTCTTTGTATTCAAGTTGATTGAAAGGGTTGAGTCATATACAATATTCCAATTGCTTTTATGCATGAAGAGATTTTCAAGAAATCAGTGCACTTTTTGAGTGACATAATTAATGCATGAACTGGCTGCCCTTTAAAGACAGCAGTAATGTTCCTTACAAAGACCAATGCACTAATAGTACATTCAGTAATGTACTTTTTAAAAGCTAAGTTCTTCATTGTTGGTATTTGAGTAGGACACGGAATTAGGCATGCTGAGCTGTATTTATTAGCAGAAAACTGATTATTATTACTGACCAATCTGCTTTTTAATGATTCAGCGAGCATGTTGTTTTTTACAGTAATGAGTACGGGGCTCTTAATCAGGTGATCTGACAAGTGTGCAGTTTGCCTGGAAAATTATGCTAGACTGAAAGTGGTTTCATGAAGAATAAAAAGGGGGAAGAACCTATAAAATGTTAGAATTTAAAGGAGAAAGGGTCAGGAAATGCTGAAGGAACAACAGAGCAATTCTTTGTGTTTATCATCTGTACGCAGATATTTGGCCAAAATTCTGAGTTAGTGTCCGAGTTACATTATGCCCAACTCAAGACAAATTTCAAGTCTGGTTTTAATATTTTCCACTGAATGCCAAAGGAGCAGGAGTGAAATGTTCTTTACAAGCAGGAGGGTAATATGGTACTATGAAAGGCCTCTGTAAAAATCAGATGGCTGCAACTCCCCTGGGCTCTGGGGGCATGTTTACCTTCCTCTAGTTAAAAAAGAAATATTTATTTTTACTTTGAGTACGTATTTGTCTCATTTCTTACCCACTTATGTGCCCCAAAGGCATCTTAGTCTTTCTACCAACCTGATCTATTTTCTGATACTGATCTTCTCTTACTTCACACTCCTGAAAGATGCCTTCTCTTATAGCCAAGAGTCTGGCCTGGAGGGTGCTGATGGGTCTTGGGGGCTGCTCTTCACACACACCACAGTCAAAGTAGATTTTCACATTGACAAAGTCTATGAAAGGAAATAACTGACTTACACCTGACAACAGTGATCAAATGAGACTCTGTGGAGAACTCTGCTGACTTTGATGGCCTTTGATCAGTCAATAATGAGTCACTGTCACCAGTGACCTTTATCAATGTATAAACTTAAAATTGAATATACTGCTAAAAAATACATCAAACCCCTCTTTTTTGATTTGCCTTTAATTAGCAATCTCTCTCCCTATTCTGGTCTCTATGATTGACTAGAGAGTACTATTGTATTTCATTCTGTTGATCCAATTGTAAGTGGGTGTCCAGTTCTGAGGTTCAACTTAAGAGCGATTGGTCACTTTCCATTTGAATTTACTTTATAAGGAAAGCAAGAAAGAGCAATTGTTAAAATAATGATCCAAAGAATTCATTCCTGGAGGACTTAATGTTCTAAGAAGGTCGATACGAAACTCCCTGGGGAGCAACTTCTATACTACTGATTTTCAAATTCTGGTATAACATCAGAATTAACATGTCAGTTTTTGTCATGTGTTCTACATTCCATTTGGATAATGATTGCCAGTCTGTGGCTGTTGTTTCCCAGTCCACTCACATGGTAAAGACTGACCAAAGGCTCCTGGGGTCAGTGTAAAGAGCCCCACTGATGCCAGTGTGCTTGTATCAGCTCTAACTCACAGCACTGGGGTCCTGCTCATTGGGCACAACTTAATCTGAACAGCGTGTGTTGCCTGCAGGAGCCACCTTTGACTTTTTAAATTTTCTTCTGAGCTTTAGATCCGAATTTATGCCTCCAGAGAATTTCCACTGAAGCCATTGAAATTTGTATGTAAATAAAACTCTTGGAAACAATAGTTGTCTGTTACATAGGACGACCAGATGTATCTCTTTCTTTTTCTCCTTCCTTCAGTTTTCTCCTCTTCCCCAACCAATATGCAGAATGCTTGATTAGAACTTAAAGGTTTTCTTTATTTGCTTTGGGAGAAAAGTCATCAAATATGACAGACAATGGAAACAAGGCATGAAGGAATTTTCTGCTTTATGTTCTTAAAAACTAAATGGAACAAGGAGGCAATTTCAACTCTAGTCTCACAAATAACCTTTACCTTTTTCCTCCTAGGTTCAGTATTATCTTTATGTTGTGCACTGACCTCTTACAAAACGGGGTGTGTGAAGCTGATAGAGAATAAGGACCATCAGTGAATCAATATAGGTGAACTAACTCCAGAAGTAAAAGTGCATTGGAGAGAAGCAATATTGCAATTTTTTTTGTATTGTCTGCAACACCTGAGCCTTGAGTATCATCTGGAAATACAAAAATGTCCTTTTATCTATGTAGTGAGCCTGAAAGGATTCCCTGTCAGTTTGCTCTTTGTCATCAAAAGCTGTTGTCCATGATTGCAGGGTATTTTGTATTGTCTTCTGTAAAACTCTGAAATGACTGTTTAGATTGAATGCCTCAAGTGAGCGCTAGGTAAGTCAAAGCACACTGTATTTCCTTTCAAGACCTGGGAGACAGATGCATCACTCAATACCGTCTTTTCTCTGTATTACAATCACAAGGTGCTTTAGTGCTTTTGTTTCACAATGAGGAAAATCGCTCTTTTTTTAACCTATCTTAAAAGCCACTTGGTGGTGTGAAAATTTAGTGTAGAGATACTGTAAAGTTTAAGCTTATAGTTATGTAAGCATTAGGCACTGATGTTGTATGCAGTGGCCCTTCCCAACAAGTAAATAGATGAGAAACATTCACTGCAACCTCCACCCTCACAGCCTGATCTCCTAGACTGCTGCTGTAGTTATTCATTATGGTAAAACTTAGGTAACTATCAAAAACTGGGCTGCATTCTCTCAGGAACCATATAAATTCAGAATAGTAGATGCTCTATGCTCCGATGAGCTCGAAGTTTGAAAAGACATGGCAGCCTTGGGGTGAAGTTAGGAGTATAATCATGTTTTTCAATAATCTCACATCAACCAATGAATTTGTAATATTTTTTTAAAGAATGATCAAATGCAGTCTTCAAATGCTACGATTCCCTGAACAGCTTAATATCTTTTTAGTGTTCAAAATCATCTGGGTTGGGACTAGATGATCTATAAGGTCCCTTCCAACCCTAACCGTTCTATGATTCAATGATTATAGAACACTATTTTCTTGAAAAACATCGGTGGTGCAGTGAGCATTTCTACACACACATCCCACCAAAAACCAGCCTAGCTTCTTCTCTAAGCTTCCAAGGCTGAACACCAGAGCCACTGTCCTCAGACAGCTGCTGTACCTAGCATTAGAATCTTTAGCTTTCTAGCAGAGGTTTAAATTACACCACAAAGCACTACCATAACTGACTGGTCCTTTCATGAAACCTTCCAGATAATAACAGTTGCAGGAGTTGTGTGCTTTGATTACAATATTTATTTTGAAGTACCTTTAATACTATAAAACATTTTTAAAAAAGCATGTTACCTAAAGTTAGAACACTTTTGGCCTTGGGGAGTGAAAGATTCAAAATTAATCTTTATCTAGGCTAGGCCAAGTGAACTCATGTTTTACATTATTTATTATGAAGGTCAGCTATTATTCTTTCCAGTGCCACAGCTTTAGACATTCACTGTTTTCCCACATCCTCAGTGGAATAGCTTTCTAATAGTGACAAACTGGGAACCAGTAGAGAGTCCACAAGCAGCAGTGGCTTATTTTTACATAATATTGTGTTGATTATCTGGAAGTTTTGTTGCAAAAATCAATAGGAACCACAGGATGGAGAACAAGAGATCTAATACTTCTATTTATGTCAAGCTGGTAATCAGAAATATTATGGTAATTAAGAGATTTTAACAAGATATTTGTGTTGTTTTCCCTGTGGACGACATGGATGACTAAGAACACCCTGTGTACTGTTCCTGGAGATGCTAAGCAGATGCCTGTATTTTGTTCGGTATTTCAGTTGTACTTTGAGAACTTTTCTCTGTAGTTAATGGTTTTGTCACAAAGTACATATTCACTCTTCTTTGCAAACTAACTACTTCTCCCTGAATAAGAGTCTATTATGGCAATTAAGAGTTGCTGGTAGCCGTGGAAGTAATCACTTTTCTTGACCTGATGAAGGTGTTCTTCTGCTCTCCTGCATCTCGGCTTTTTGGATAATTTACACATTTCTGATTTAGACAATGCAATGCTATTACTGCATTTTTGAAAATTTGGAGCATAAATCAGTGAGAGTGGTTGTTCCATACAGAACAAAAGCCAGTTCTTGGGTGCATGCACACATTACTTCTGAGTGAAATCAATCCTGCTTTGCTCATTGAAGGACAGCACTTGTCCCGTGCAACAACAGAAAAAACTGAGCTGACCAAAAAACAATGGGACCTGCACAGGGAGAAAAATATTGACCATATTCTGACGTAAAAAATCAAATGTGAAAAGTCCATAATTTAAAGCTGCCCCAGCTCAAAATAGATAATTCATTCATCAATTACATGCAATTTCTCCTTAACATGGAACTATCTTTACAGTTTTTTGTAAAAACCAGTCCATAGATCCTTATCATATATGCACATGTATAGATAGATAAATACACACATATAAAATCTCATTCCACAGTAATAATTTATTTTGATTTATCAAGATTAGCTTTTTTTGTGTGTGTGTCCATGAATAGTTATCTTGTTGGACTCTTTGTACTGTATGACCTGCAATAACCCCAGCAGTAAAATAAGGGTTTTCAAGTGTGACTTAGTTGGATTTACTCCCATATTCTGTACGTATAGTACAACAGCATGAAGCAGTGCCACCATGAGAATTAGCTAGAACAATAAAGCTGAAAGCATCCTTTGCCAATAACCTTAATTCACACTCACTTTCCCTTCCTGGGATTGTCACTAATAGGCAATGACTACTTAATTATCATTTAAGTTTAATAGCTGATTATTATTGCTAAATGATATGAATACTTTTAGCTGTGATTGGACAGAGAAATTGCTTTGCATTTCAGGTTCCTGAATGGATATGTTTGCAAACATTTTTGCTTGGCACATTTATTTAGGAAGAGCTGAAATCCACATTTCATGAATATGTTTTCTGAGTCCTTTAAATTCCTTTTCTACAAACACATCAATTACTCCAGGAAAGGCAGTGAACTTTTCTCAGATAAGAGCAAAAATAATCTAAAATTTGGATTAATATAGGCTTATTTCTTTGCTTCATAGCTTCTTCAGTTTTATTTGAATAGAAGAATGTATATTGAATCAGGTAATAGGAGCTATGTTAGAAAGTCTTTGTCATTCAGCAGTTGCAGAAGAGCAATCTCAGACAATATGGCTTGGCTCATCCCACCTAATTTTGGGATTTAACTGAGGTACACAAGTGAACCTTGGTTTTGGCATTTGCTAGCATTGCCCACCTAAGACAGAAAAAGACCTGTTATTTTCTGAAGAAAATCATCTCCTTCCCAAGCGGTCGTGGCCTAAAATGCTCATTTTCCTTTTTTTGCACACCAGATAACTCAACTCTGTGGAACAAAAATCGTACATTTGCCAGCCAGCAGCCTTTTCTGTGGAAATAGGCAAATTTTACTCTTACAGAGAGGCTCAAGCAATTAAACTTGTGAGCTCTTCCACAGAAGAATTACAACATTCATAGATTTTCTTCTGATTTTTTTCTCTACCCTGCCTTGACTTCACTCAGCCCCGGACAGGCAGGATTGACTTCCATCTATCCATGGTGCTCCTGGAACTGCCAATGGACGTGTTAAATTGTGATAATAATTTTTAGGCTGTTGGCCACATATTTGTCATGAAATGAAGTAACTCTCTTCACATGAGCTGTCAGACCAAAATTACTTTCAGTCCCAATCAGTCTAGATTTCAACTGGAGGCTTCAAGGTGAAGGCTGTGAACTTTGTCACCTATTAAAGGCCCATGAAGCATCCAAGCTTTTCCATTTTTAGCTGGAACAGGACTCCTAAACTCATGTGCGTGTTGGTTTAACACAGCTTGGTTTCAGTGGGTGGGAGGAGCTGCTCGAAGCTTCTACTATGTCCGGCACAGATCCAGTCGCTGAAGGCTCTGATGATGGGCAGGTTACTAGCCCAATTAGAAAAGCTGGTAACACCTCTGTGATGACATATTTAAGAAAGGAAAAACTGTGGGAAAAACTCTTTTCTTCTCCCAAAAAGTAGTGAAGCGGCCGCCAAGACCCATGCCGGTGGGGGCCGCTGGGGACCACAGAGCCAGGGCCCTCCCGAAGCCAAGACCACGTGGCCAGGACCCTCCTGAAACCAGAGCCATCCGTGTGGTGCTGGCGAAGACCACGCAGCTGAAACCCTCCAGAGGCCAGGACCGCGTGGCCAGAGCCCTCCTGAAGCTGAAATCACGTGGCCAGGGCCCTCCCAAAGTCGAGACTGGGCAACTGAGACCCTCCCAAAGCCGAGACCGCACGGCCAGGGCCTTCCCAAGGCCAGGACCACGCGACCGAGGCCTTCCCGCAGCCAGGGCCCTCCTGAGGCCAGAGCCGCGTGGCTGGAACCCTCCTGAAGCCGAGACCATGCGGCCGGGGCCTTCCCAAAGCTGGGACCGCGCAGCCAAGACCCCGCCGAAGCCAAGAGTGCCCGGCCAGGGCTGCCTGTGCGGTGCTGACAGAGACCACATAGCCAGCGATGAAAACGTGATGAACAATTCCCTGATACAGAGCCCAGACAGAATCAACTTTTTCAAAGCAGAGAAAATCTATAAGAACTTTTCAATTGATTAAACTTGAAAACAAACAAACCTACAGACACTAACTTTTTTCCGAGTCAGAGAGAAAGAAAAAGTGAAAATACGTAAAAAGAATTAACATGAAGACACCAAAGTCAGTGAATAAAAAAGAGAAAAAAATAGTATTCTAGTCGCCAGAGCTGCGATTCTTCTGCAAGCCATAGTGAAGAATATAGTACCATAGTTTCCCTGTATTTCATTAAGTGCCAAGGGAGGTGCAGATATCCACACACAGCCCGTGAAGAAGAGTACTCACGCTGGAGCGCGTGGATACTGAAAAACTGTAATCTAGTAAAAAATTCAAACAGAAAACAAAACCCCTTGCTTCCAGACACAGAGAAAGAAAATCCTTGCTTCCAAACTAGAACAACTCCTCCTTAAAAGACTAAACCCCATCAACTAAAATGACCCACTCTAGGCAGTTGTGAAAAGACTACTTGGCCTGTGAGAGAGACTCATGTTACAGCAGGTGGAGTGGACTGCTGTTTGTAAAATTTAAAACCACGCTAGCAAAGTTCACAGAAAACTATCTCCCTTGGAAAAGATTCCACAACACAACACAAAAAAGAAACTCTTTTTCCTTAAGCGTACTGAAGAAAGATTTTTAAGAAGTAAAAAACTAACCAAAACCCCATGTTTTGTCTCCTTGTGCAGTCAGTAGAAAAGAAGGAAAGACTAAAAAAGAAAGGTATTCTAAAGGTTTATTTTAGTTCTCATTACCCTTTTTAGTTTTAATTCTGTTAATAAATTTTCTTTATACTGTTTAAATTTTAAACCTTTTTTGCCTTAAATTGTTTTTCCCCTAATCCTTATCTCAACTCATGAAGTTTTCAATTCCCCCTCCTCTGCTCAGCTATAACAGAAGAAAATAAGTAAATAGTTTTTCGTGAGTGCGTAGCAGTTAGCCAGTGTCAAACCCCAACACTGTGCTGGAGGAAGTATTGTTTACATGTCAGAATTCCATAGCAATAAATGCAATAAATCCTGTATTTCTGCAGATTACCTCCATCAAGGTTGACTTAATTTCTTTAGGCCAAATTCTGTGCTCCCCTCTTTCTGCTGTTGAAAGCAATAAATGCTTTAAATAAACTCTTAGGAAGCTTTCTGGTCCTATGACAGTAAAACTCAGAAAAGTGATCAAAAACTTATGTATTTATAGATTTCATTAGGCTTAAAATTACCTCTGTTCTTCTCATGTGAATATTTAGGATTTATTAAGTATATGGCAGTGTTTTTACACTCGTTATAACATTTCACCCTTAAACCATTGGAGTATCGAGCCCATGAACTGAGGCTTTGAGATCTTTAAAGATATATGGAAGGAGCTCAAATAGGAGAGTGAGGATCCATAAACTCAATAGAGTTACACACACAAAGACCAGCACTGTACTTTGCATTTGAATATTTCTCTTCAATGCCTTTTGCTTACACTCCATTTTTAATCAGGCGTGTTGAATGCAACCCAAAACAAGACCTTTACCTAATGCAGAGTTTAATGACCCTTTTAATACCAGCAGAGCTGTCCTCCTTCACTCTCGCTGCTGTTCCCTCGTAGCTTTGGAGCGTTAAACGTGTTATAAAAATGTCTTTTTGGTACGGTTCACAAATTACCTGAAAGGCACAGAGAAGCAGTATACTCATCCAGCATGAAATCAAAATCTAATCAATGCAGATTATGTTAGATTAGCTAAGCAAGTAAACAATTAGCCAAGTTAATGTTACCTACCATGTCCTTCAGCACTGAACAGTTAAGGAATTTGTCTTCCTAGACATGTTTAGTTCCAGCTCTTGTTGGTGACATTGCAGGTTGTTGGATGAATTTTTCAAACTACTATCTCCCATGGGCTCTTTATTTTCATTCTGTTGAGAGTCTTGAACAAAAAGGAAGGAAATGTTGGTAGGAAGAGGGGAGTCAGCTGTTTTGGAAGGAAATGTGGGTTTTGATGTGAACCTATGATGCAGACTAAGGAATTGTCCTCAGACTCAAATTGTCGCACACAGCAGCCTCTCTCCAGGCTGGATTACACAAGATTGCAATGTTGCTCACCCCTCCAGCAGGGCTGAGGGGCTGTGAACGTACATCCTGCTGTTTTAGAGGCAAAACTCTTCTAACCTCATATGACAGATTTTTGGCAAATATGAAAACTAAATAAGCAGTTGGTTTTGATTTTTGGAAAATCCTACAATGGCTTGGGTTGGAAGGAATGTTGAAGACCATCTGGTTCCATCCGCTTTGTCACAGGCAGGGACACTTTCCACTAGACCAGATTGCTCCAAGCCCTGTCCAGCCCAGCCTGGAACACTTCCAGAGAGGGGCATCCACAGCTTCTCTGGGCAATGAGATTTTTTGGGGAGGTTGCTGGGGGGTTTTAGTATTATTTTTGTTGATGTGGGTATGTGAGTGTCTGAGCCCTTTCTCTGAATATCCATATTGTTCAGACTGACTTTTCTTATTAAGGTCACAGCTGCAGTGAAATGAGCAGCTGGAACTTTGGTACAGAAAAACCTGCTCCATGACTCTGTCCTTTCTTTCAGGTCTCATGAAATTTGCTGCTCAACTGGTGTGGACTAATGGGCTTTGATACCTGTGTTGTGTGTGCACAGATCTTTTAAAATACTGCATTTCACCTTTGATTTACTCTGCCTTACTTTCATTTCTGTTTGGATTAGGACCAGCATACCAACAAAAAAAATTAATTTAGCGATCTCAAACCAGTTTCTGACCATCCGTTTGTTAATATCACTGTTACCAAGCCACAGAAAAACTGCGAGTTTCACTTCAAAGTTCTCGTAGTAATGTAGGAATTAAATTGAGTTTATTTGCACAATTAATAACCTAAACCCAAACATGATCAGTTTTTAGCTGCTGTTTCTACAGAATTGTTGAATGGAATGCATCCAGCGGTCATATCTAAAATATTACATCTATCTTCTGTCATTAACATGAGCTGTTTCAACTTTTTTCATTCTATAATCCACTTATATTTTTGTTGTCTCCATCACTTGCAAAATGTCACACAACCTTAATTTTTTTCATGCTTTGTAAAGGATTGCATCCCATTTTAAACAGTATTATAGCTGGTAAAAATTTTAATTCACAAAATGATTAGTATTAACTCTAAACAGTGACTGCTATACCTGGGCAACTGATCCATATTTTTCAGTGGGATGGAAAGGAAATCACTGAACTTTTAAGATACTCTAAGCCAAGTTCACCTGTCCACATTTTTTAACTTCTCTTAGTAGGGAGGATCCTGCTGGCATTGAGTAAATAGTTTGACTTTTCAGCAGAAGAATGAAGGAGGTCAAATACAGTTTCATTAACAAGTTTTTGGGGTATTTTCCCACATTAGCAAATTAATTCTATTCCTTTTGATCTTAAAAGGCTTTGCTGAATCATTGTTTGTTCCTCTTTTTTTTGACTGAGAAATTTTTAGGAATTCTGAGGAGTAAATTTCAAACACCGAAGGCCAAAACCTGCTTGTGTTCACGTGTTTCCAGATGGCAAATACATGAGGGATTGGAAAAAGTAAATAAACACCAATGTCTACATATTATTTTTGGTTTTAAGCAAAAATGAAAACAAGAAATGTGCCCAGAAAGTCTTAATGGGCAAGATACTGGCTAAAATTTGTGATCATAGTTTCTTAGCTGTGAAAGTAAGGGCTTTGTGGCTGGCTGGCAGGGCAAGTGGGGTGAGGATGAAATGAATGTAGGCGATGATTTCCATTGTGAAGGCTTCCAGAAATTTCTGCCTTCTTATCAGCTGGCAGGTTATCACCGTGTTGATAACGTAACAAATGTATTCTCCCTCTGATCCAGTAATGGGCCAAAGAGGGCACAGGATGTTCATGTGGAGCTGAAAAAGCCAGGGGAGGAAGAGGAACAGGGTGGGGACGGGCGTTCTTCAGGCTCAGCACCAGCTGCCTGCTGTGTTTTACACCTCCTGCCTTTGTGCCATGATGGGGTGCTGGCTGAACCCCTCTGGGCTCTATTTCAGTGAAAAGATCAAGAAAAGGTTTGTGGGCAGGGGCAGAAACAGCAGTGTGAGGGGTCTTCACGAGCTCTGAGACCTTCTCTTCCCAACCCAGGAGAATGGCCATGGATTCATCAAGGTTTGCACAAGGATGTTGGCTTTTGCTTTCACATTGCAACTTATATATAATGTGCTGTTTCAAAAAAACTATGAAACCTTTCCCATCTATAGGCTTTTCTCCATATTTTATAATTTGCTTCCAGATTTTTTTAAAGGATGTTTGGTTAAAACCAGTGACATTTCCAAAGCAGTCTGCCCCCTCTCCCTTAAGGTGGAGCAGAGGAAGAGACATCCCTCGAGCACCTTGACCCTATCCCATGTGCCATGTGCAGCTTCTGGGATGCTCCTCATCCCCTCTCTGGCCCATTTAGTCCTGACTCTGCTTTGTTTACCCACCCTGTGAAATCTTATCCAGCAAACGGCCTGTTTGAAAGATGAGTCCAATCCCAGGGTAATGTATTGTTTCCCTTAGATTTAACTTTAGCTGATCCCTACAGTATGAATTTTTTAACAGGACAGTGTAATCTGTCTGGGAGATTTTGACAACAGAGTCCATAATGAAAGTGGAAACTTCTCAGTCTCGAGATTTAAATGCAAACCCATGAGGAGGTGCTGTGGTCACATGTGGTCTGCAGAGAGGACCAAATTCTGCCAAGCACCACTGACTTTTTCTCCTGAGAAAGGAAAATGTTTGGCATCATCTGGACATTCACCATCACCATCCAGCTCCTTGGGGACCTTCTGCAGGTGCTCTGTCCAGCTCCTGGCCCCACTGCTTAGTCATAGAAGCATGGAATGGTTTGGGTTGGAAGGAACCTTAAAAATCTTCTAGCCCCAGTCCCTCCATGAGCAGGGACACCTTCCACACACCAGGTTGCTCCAAGCCCCATCCAACCTGGCCTTGAACACTTCCAGGGATGAGGAAGCCACAGCTTCTTTGGACAACCTTTTCCAGTGCCTCACCACCCTCACAGGGAAGAATTTCTTCCTAAGATTGAATCTAAACATCCTCTCTTTCAGTTTAAAGCCATTCCCTTGTTCTTTCACTGCATACCTTGTAAGTCATGGCTGCAATATGGATACCGGGACAAAGAAACAGAAATTTTCTGTTTCTAGCACTCAAGTCAAAATGAGACTTCTTGCTGTTGTTGTGTTGCCAAGTCTACAGCTGAACGCTTTCCAAGCAGATCTTGTGGAGACATGGGTTTCCATTTATTCAACTGCTTGACAAATCTGGGGATCGTTGCAATTGATTGTCATATTAACAGTAGCAGGACTGTTTATCCTGTGATGCGATTCTCTGGAGGCCACAACGATGCAAACAATCCAAGGAACAACAGGGGAAAATGTTACATGGGCCAAGAGAATTCTAATGCAAAAGAAGCTAAATACAAAAGAAATTTTTGATTGATACAGTGTTTTTTGATTCATAAATGAGACCCGTTCATAGAAAAGGATTCAACTATCAAGTAATAGTCATAGGCTGATTTCAGTGACCTGAAAGTTTGAATGGACTCAAACTTTATATAATGTTGCTTTTTAATTGTGAATTTAAAAAGAAAGTCTCTTTGAACAACTGAAATTGTAAGGAAATTGTACTGTGGTTCATTAAAGTGATTTTGTGTTCTCAGCACTTTTTTCTAAAGAAAAAAGGCAATCAAAAATTTAGCAATCTGTTTTAATTTTAAAGCTTTAGATTACTTAAGTACTTTGATAATGTAAAGAAGTCTCTGTTAGAAAAGGGGAGCAAATTAATTTCTTGGTCATTTTCCAAAATTTCTTCTAAGACGCATTTTCTTATTTTATGCTGGACAAGGAATCCAGATTATGAGATCAGTTCAAATTTAACAAATGTTGAAGTCTAGAAGTGTAACTGAAGGCATGTAAACGAAGACAAGAGTTGCAGGGAAGTGGGATTAGGGTGAATTGCATGTAATTTTGGCAAGGATTTACACCATTTTTGACACCAACTTTTCAATTAAATTCTCTTTATTTTAATTTTTTTTCTAGTTTATCCACTTCTACAGCTTGATCCTCATCGTACTCCCTCATTACTGTTAATTTATTTTGATGGAGTATATCTTGATTCACGGAGTTATGGAGGTGAAATGCTAAACTACTCCAAATGAGCTGGGTTTGTGTGTACCTGAGGATTAACGGGCAAAAGAATAACCACAAGTCGAGATTTACAGGCTCTTCCTTTCTCTATAATATTTTTAGGATTGTTTTTGGGAAATATTATGGAACAGAAAGGATCAGAGTAGCTTCTGGTCAAGAGCAGATGCCTCTTGCATCCTGAAAATCAGAGGACTTCTGCCAGCTGGTTGCCATGACCCATCCAAACTCCAGCAAGTAACTGTGAAAGTTTGTGCGGTCTGATTCACTTCAAACAATGTGTTGTGCAATGACTGTAAAGAACAAAAGCCTATCAATAATCAAGGGGTTGTGGTTAAAAAAATTAATGGCTCTCAATATAAAATTGGATCTCCAGGTTTTCACTCATCCACTTCAGAACTAGTTCAAAGATATCCAAGGTAATAAAAGACCTTGCTAAAATAAAAGACCTATCCAAGCTAATAAAAAACTTGACAGAGTTACTGTGTGTCATTTTCCAGGGAGCTGTAACTACTGCGTTATAGCCAGTTCATTGAGAACTAAGTACAGAGCACAAACACTGTCGAAGCTTTGGAAGAGGGATGAATTATGGGTGGATCAGATACAGACACAAAAGTGCTGTGTTGGAGGTTAAAGCCGTTCCAGGAGCTGAATGCCTCTGCTTCATAGAAAAGGATGTGACAATGAGTTTCATTTAAAGACTGAATTCATTTGCCACGAGAACAATGAGGTTTTGCTTTTTTAATCAAAATACAGACAAGTAATTTCTTAGGCAAGCAAAGCTCTGAATTATGCTAGGGAAGATACAACGTGAGTAAACAGTCTTTTCTGTAATCAGCTATAAAATATTTTATTATACATACACATGAAATAAAGAAGTGATTGAACTTGTCATTTAATTGTATTATCAGATTTGTAGCTTGTGAAAATGTCAGGGAAAATAACACTGTACATAGGATGGGTCGATTTATTAATTGTGGATAATTTTTGAGCCAACTCCAGTCACTGCTATTGTATTTCTTATTTATAGTTATTCATCAAGTTGCTTGGATAAATAATTTTCAACCAGCACCTCCGTTTTTTTATGGTCTTCCTATTTTGATTGCATCCTGGTTGTCTACCAGGATCAGTGACTGGTTTCTGACGCCTCATAGCATCATTTCTATGTGGATGCCTGTTACATTTCCAGTGGGAGAGTAACTATGAACACCTGCCCAGTTTGAGTTTTTTGATGATGTGACATTTGTAACACTATAAATATTGGTAATCTTTGAAAGAACAGGAGAAAGGGGGTAATTTATTCATGCATGTTTTTCTGATTCTTGCCCACTTCCTCCCAACTCTATTACAGCTGGCTTCATTTGCTTCTTAAAGTTGCATCACAGAAAAACTACAGTAAGACAGTTGAACTGCGGGCCGAATCTTGGTCTAGATATCCATTTTCACTTCCACAAAATTTGGGAGTTTTTTATGAATAAGAACTTAGGGCTCAAATCTATCACCTAACAAAGCAAAAATTCCAGTTGGAGGTGAACCAAGACATCCCTATGTGCTTGAAGCATGTTACTGTTATTAGTTTCACCAGAAAAAGCACAACGACTTGGAGGTTTCTACTCATGTGAGGAGCAACATTCACATCCGTGCTCTTGGCAAGAGTGCCTGAAACAAAGCCTCACCCACACAAATGTCCTGGTCAGGCTGTTTCTGTGCTTTCTTGGCAATGCAGAAATATTATGAATGTGTAGAAACAATTTGGAGAAAATTTGGTCACCTGAGATGGAGCAATCAAATGCTGCTGAAGAAGGGCTGCATGTACTCTCCAGGAGGATTTTCAAAACTACATCCAGCATAGGTCTTGGAGCACAGAAGTTCATGGATTTTCAAAATATTTCAAGGCCAGATATACTTCTGGAAATCTTACCACATCTGTAAGTGAATGAGAGCAAAATGGAGGAGCTAATCAGAAGCTCTTCCTTCCTTCCCAGGGAAAAAGCTCTCCAAATGGAGCTAACAGCTCCCCACAAAGCTCACATCTTCCAGTATGGGGCAAATTATCTCTTGTGTGAGGTGGAAAGACATTTGGGGGCATGGATAGTGGGGCAGGAGGAAAATGGAAGGTGATATCTACTTCACATGGGAACAATGCTGTAAAAATAGGTTTTGTCCTGGTTTTAAAAGTCTTTTATATCAAGTTTTATCAGGTTCATGCCTTGACTCCAGCATCCCTATAGAGGTAAAGACCTCTAAGCTTGGCCGTATTTCCTCTTTATGTTGTGGCTTTTTTTAAGTTTAAAGCTCTAGTTATTTGCAGAAACTTGTTCGTGTGTTGCTTGGTAAGCCTGGAGCGAACAATTTTCCTAGTTTTCAGATTTCAGTTTGGGGCTTGAGGCAGGGAGAGAATATTTAGATGCAGATATTAGATGGTACCCATTGCCCTGGGGAGACAGGGTTGCAAAATCTTCATTAAGGCCATGTGAGAAGCAGCAGAAAAAAAAAGGATTCATTTCTTCATGTTATTCATAGACAGGAATACGTTGTCTTGAATATTAGCTGTGGGTCTTGTCCCTCAAGACCCAAACACACTGACAATGAGGAGTCTTGAACAGGTTTTCAGCCATTAGGGAGTTACACAATACATGAAGAAGGTGAGATGAGATTAGGGACTAGATCTGTCCCCATTCTCTAATTTCTTTCTGTTTAAAATGCATCAATACTAAAAAAAAAAAAAAAAAAAGAAGAAGGAAAGCAGGAAAAAAAGAGAGAAAGAGAAAGAGAGAGAGAGAGAGAAAGAGAGAAAGAGAGAAAGAGAGAAAGAAAGAAAGAAAGAAAGAAAGAAAGAAAGAAAGAAAGAAAGAAAGAAAGAAAGAAAGAAAGAAAGAAAGAAAACCCAAAAAAACAGATTAGTGGCAGATTTTGTAACCTGTCAAAGAAAAAGGAGAAATAAGATATATAGAGCCTGCAGCTGACACAAACTTTTTCCTTTCTTTTCCACCTGAATCTGAGCTAATAGGAATAATAACTATTTTTTTCTGCCCACTGACCCAAAAGATGTGTGTTCTTGTGCTAATCCACTTCTACTGGTATTGACTGCTGGTCCCCATGGGTTTGCCTTGCAGAGTCAGAAATAAATTACCCATCCGAATGAATGAAACTCATGCCTGTGGTTTACACAGATGTAGTTCTATCACCCATATGCAAGTGATAAGTGCTTGCAAAGTACTTCCACACTTCATCTTTCGACCATGTTTAAGCCACCCTTGGGAGAAACCCACTCATCAGCATATGGTCCCTTTCAGACCATTGCTCTGCTTTGTAGTACTGTTGGGTTAGAGAAATTAAAGTATCTTCAAAAACAGCATTGCTCTTGCTCCTTGCTATGGAAACGAAACAATTAGTTAATTGAGGGTCATGCTGCTGATGTCTTGGTGACACTGAGGTTACTGCACTCCCTCAAAGCTCAAATTAAACTAAGAAAGCACAGCTTCTTCACAGCCTGTGTTGTGCTTGCTACACCTTGATTTTTAGTTAGATTAGTTCATTACTTATAAGCTGCCAGATGCAGAGAGTTCGCTGACTGCCAGATTTGTGTTGTGAGTGAAAGAACTAAGTCACCTCTTGGGCAGCTGCCTCATGATTTGAGAGATCCTCCAGTATCATTAAAATCCACAGAAGAGGGATGTGTGTACTGAGCGTGTGCTAATAAGTTGCGGAAGTGATTCAAGAATTCAACAGCAGCACTAGTATTATTTAAAGGCAAGTCAAGAAACCTCAGGCTGAAGGGAACTCTGAGAGAAAAGTCTTGAAGATGCTGGGTTTGTATGTTGGAAATCTCTGCTGAAGCACAGGCAGCCACATGGAGCAGCATCACCCAGAACATCGACAGTCACAATAAAGCAGACACAGTGTAGGTGAAATATCTCAGTTCAGACCGCATCAGGAGCTGTTGTGAGGGTGAGAATGAAGTAAGAGACTTTTTACATGTATTAATCTTATTTAATACCACAGCAGCAACAGTTCATCAAAATATCCTACATGTGATTTTCAACAGAACTTCTGCTTCTAGGCATAAAAAAGACTGTCTAGATCAGTTTTCACTATTGATTTAGAATCTGAGCCTCTGTGTTGCTCTTTTAGTTAGAAGTCAGCTGGAGACTTGTTACTTTCAATAGCATCAAAATATACATATCCCAATCTGATTGCCTGAAAGTGGTTATGGGTTTAGCTGGTTATACTCACTAAGTGATGCTCCTTTTACTAGAGGCCAACATCAAAAATTATTTAGAAGATAACAGAACTGTAGACAAAATAATGTGGATGGGACCTGTGGAGGTCATTGAGCCCAACTTCCTGCTCAAGGCAGGGTCTGCTAGAGCAGGTTGCTCGGAGCCTCGTCAATTCAAATTTTAAATATCTTGAAGGAAAGATCCTACAATCTCTTCTTCCTGTCTTTAACTGCCCTTGGGGTTGTTTTTCCCTCCCTTTATCCACCAGATCATGCCTCTTGCACCTTTGGCCATGCACATTCACTGGGAGCAAATTCACTGGGTGCCCACGGGACACAGTGGGTTTACCTTGCTGCCCTCCCTCTCTAGCTGCAAGTACAGTGATGTCCCTCCTGAGTGTTTTCCTCTAAAGGCTGAACTTATTTAGATATGCCTTTATTCTTTTTTATGACATTCCAAACATAACTATAAAGAAATCTGGTTTATTTTAATTCACTGCAATATTTTCTCCATCTATATTTGTAAATAGCCAAGATAGGAAGTTATACTTGTGCCATTTCCTTTCCTACAAAACTTCTATTGGCTCTGTGCAAACTGTGCACTTTCAATTAATTAATTCCTAATTTTGGCTTTCCTCCCATTTTGGTTCCTTCCACTCCTGAGTAACCCCCAGCAGTGTGACCCTGCCATTCCTAAAGGTAGAAGAACATGAAACTAAAGTTTATCCTGAGGAGATGAATAAGAGGCAGGTGGTGAGAGCTGTGTTCAACTGTAAGGATGCTGAAGGAAGAGTCCCATGACTTAGTCCCACGGCACAGTGGCTGTGACAGCACACAGCTATGCACCAGTTCATGGTGCAAACAAATCCTTGTTTTTGCTGCTCTGGGGCTTCCAGGCCTTCTCTCTGTTCTGCAGTGCTGCGGCTGTTGGTGCCTCCTTTAAACCAGCTTAAGTACCTCCCTGTGACTTGTAGTGCCATATTTGCATTGCAGCACAGATGTACCCAGTGTAACATCACATATAACTCTGCAAAGACAACATCTGCTCCCATTAAATGCAGTAGAAATACTGTTATTGGTTCCAATAGGCCTGGTAGCTCATTTATTTATTTTGCATTGTTTTCTAGAGAAAATAAAAGTCACTCATATGACTGAGTGACCTGTCTGAACCAGTGAGAGCTCTGACCCATAGGTTTGGTTGCTGGGCAATAACATGGCTGCTTCAGTGACTTTCCCAGATTTTATGCTTTCTTCCAGGTCACTTTCTATTATTTTCAGAACAGAAAATTCAAAGATCTGAAATCACCTAATAGGTTGACGGAGACAATGCCTTATAAAAATGTCATTGCTATTGACTTTGTGGAAGATTTGCTTACAATGAATTGGCAGGGAAATGATTTAATACTAAACATTGGCAACTGTAATATCCAAGTGTAATTCTGAACTATAAGAGACAAAAGAAAAAATGCATTTCCTTTTATTGCAGCAGAGGCTGTTGCTAAAGGGATACCAGAGACTCAGTGTAGTAACTACTAAGTGATATGTTTGTGTTGGAAGAGTTACAGTAGAATTTTGGCCAAACATGAAAAATATATAAGGAAAAAATAATTCCATAAGCAGCTGAAACAAATCTAAAACTAATTTTTACCCCTTAAAACATTTTATCAACAACTGCTACAAATGAGTTGCCATATATAAGGCAAAACAACTAAAGATCTCTTACCTACACAAGGTCCCAAGACAGATTTGCTGAAGCCATTTAACACCTTGCTTTCTCATTGGTGTGCACTTGAGCCTTAAGCATGAAGAATTTTGACTACTGGCTCAAATTATGGTCCCAAAAATTCTCCGTCATGCTTGATTATTTTCCCACTTTCTCTCTTCTCCCTTGCATTTCGTCCCAGCCAGAGATTTATAACCCGTTGTTTCAGTTCAGCTCGAGATTGTGCTTCAGAGCAGCCAAATAGCTGTCCATAAGAAAGTAAAAATCTTAGTACGATTCCAACCAGAGACTCTTTATCTTTAAAATATGGCATTCTGAAGCCTAATGTCCTCTGGTTTTATTAGCTCTTCTAGAGGGGTGCTTAGCTGGCAAGTGCAGCATCTGCCACCAGCTCCTCGCAGCTTTAACAGCCTCAGTGCAAACTTCCCAGCCGGGGCACAAATTTTACAGGGCACAGTGGGTGGTGGTGGAGGTGGGTTTTGCTGTTCCCAGCATGCCAGTTCCTCCAGGATCCAGGCGCTGCAGCAGTGCCCAGGATGCAACCCTTTCCTGGGCCAGGGGGAAGTCGGTACCTCGGTCACTGCAGAGAACAGTGGACCCTGCCTGTCTCTGGGAAACCATCCTCTTTCAAGGTAAACCATCTTTTTTCGCCCCCCTTCATGGGAAGAGGAGGGGCTGCTGTTGCTGTTCAGAGCCAATTCTTCACCTGAGCACAGCAGGTATAATCCCTGCACAGGAGCCTGTCATGCAGAGGGGACTCTGCGTGGCCAGTGACACTAATTTAGCATGAGGGGAATATTTCAGCTTAAGTGGTCTCTACTGTGTATAAAACACTCAGTACCAGTGACATTTGCTTCTTCTCTTAGTAGTAAAATGTATTTATTTGTGAAGTGGATCTTAATCTATCTCAGAACAGTGTTTTTAGTCTTTCACAGTAGCATTTATAATGATTGAAAGTGTAGGCTGGAGAGGACATGTTTCTGTAGCAATGAACAAAAATAAGAATAACTTTTCAGTATTACCATATATCAATAGCCAATTATTTTTGTAAGGATGGGTTCTGGCTGGCTGCTAACGGACTGACAATGAGATAAGTCTTCCAGGAGAGAAACCATCGTTTTAAAGATGGAGTGGCTGGCCTTTTAATTTTAAGGCATTACCAAAATCACACCTTTCACCTTTAAAAATTGTAAATGATCACAGATTTGTTCTAAATCATTTAATTGCTGTTTTAACTGAGCCTGGCTCATGCTTTGCAGGGGTTTGTCTTTCTTAGCACTGATGGTGCTGCTTAATTTCTTAATTTTTCTTGAAGAACGACATCCTCCTTGCTTGTACTCTCCCTCCCAGCTGCTTGCTGCAAAGGCAATTTTAGGAATCTGCAGACGATTCACCCTCGTTCATAAGCATTTCTAGAACCTGATACACACGCAGATATGCACAGGCGCAAAGTAAAACCTATTAAATGAGATACAATGTAAAGATGCTTTAGAAAGCTTTTTCCAGTGTTTCAGATAAAGCAGGCTCACATTTCTTGCTGTTTTTTTCTTCTGCTTATTCTTTCATCTTCACCTGTTTCATCCATCTGCCTCGTTCTCTGTGACACAGGGAGTTTTGATGACATAGATTAGGAGTCCCGTGTCTCTTTCTATCTCCACTAAAGCTCCTCACTTTAAACTTCCTCTTGAAAATAAGCTTGAAAGAAAGATCACCAAATGCTCTAGAATACGCACCAAGACTTGCCTATGACTTGACTGTATTTACAAATAGCCAATGAGCTTGGGAAAAATCTAAACACCTTGTTTGTTATCCATGCTCATGGATCAAAGTTCTTTCTTGTTTTCAGGTGAATGCTGCCCGCTGCTTTTGATGGTGTCTGGGAGAAGAGAACAACAAAATATTCAGAGATGAGGAAAAAATGAGGAAAATTGGTGCCATTCCCGAAATCACAAGTTGGGTCAATGGCCATGGGACCTGTTCCCACTGGTCCCTCCATTAGCCCCACATTTGGCCATGTGTCTGTGGTTCTGAGGGCAATGGAGAAGGAGGGAGCTGCTCAAGATTGCCACATTAATTTGAATTCAGATCTATGGGGCTATTTATTTGAACACTCCACATGTTCCCTACACAGCAACGAGCCAGCTGCTCTGACAATTCCCAAGAAATAAGAAATGTGCCTTGAGTTCCTGTGACATTTTATATTCCAAACTTTGCCCAGTGGCTGATGGCTCCTTCCTCAAAGTGACATATTGATTGTGGGTACATGTAGGGTGAGTATGATTGTGTTCAGTATTTTGAGCTCATCATCTGTTATCCCATTCCCATTGTCATCCAAGGCCCAGACACTATCAAATTGGAAGCAGTAGCGTAGAAAATTACAAACAAATCAAAAAAGACTACAGCTCTGAAGGGAATCAAACCACTGTTTCTACCCTTTGTAATTCCTTTGGAATAAAATTTCTTTTACAATGTATTTTTTTGTATTTTGGACTTACAGCTATGAAGGCAGAGATGAAGCACTGCAACCCAGCACCCACCAAACAGAGCAATCACTTACTAAAACACAACAAAGACACAGGATGGGTCACCAAGGCCAGCACCTTACCTAGATCTGTGCCTCAACCCATTTTGACCACCCAAAGAACATTCCACTGGTGCAGAGGCTCGTCCATAGGTATTCCAGCTTGTGTGGGAGAGCAGCACCCAGCGAATCCTCTTGCATGTTTGAAGCTCTTGACCTTGGTCCTCTTGATTTGCTGCATCTTAAATGGGGTGATGTGATTAGAAAAGTTCAAGTCCAAGCACCATGTCAGCTTCTCAGAGCAGCCCCTCATTGTGTGCTTGCTGTACCCCGAGAGCA
Organism: Lycocorax pyrrhopterus obiensis; assembly: GCA_014706295.1. NCBI lineage: Eukaryota > Metazoa > Chordata > Aves > Passeriformes > Paradisaeidae > Lycocorax > Lycocorax pyrrhopterus. The sequence continues at coordinate 17,761,251 of JACSVZ010000018.1, forward strand.
GGCTCTGAATATGTATGTGTTTGTATGAAGATGACCACATTAAATTTAAGCAGAAATAAATGGTAATTTAACTGACACAGATACACAAGGCTGACATAATCTCTAAAGGTTTGAGGCTTCTATTAAATTTGTTCTCCCTATTAATTTGTGAGCAAAAGGATAATGAAAAACTGGCAACTCTAAAGTTGACATAAAAAGTAAGAGATATACAGTTGGCAGGGATAATTTTATGCACTGTCAAAGTGAAAAGGCTTTGCTAAATGTATGTAGGAAAAGATACACACTGTCATCTTAATGAGTAATTAAAAGATGGACTTCTAATAATTGAATCATGACTCTTGTCACATTTGTATTTTTTTAATATCTCTAGTTTTGATTGAATCTCGTTTTGAGTTCCAATCTTAATCAGATCGGATTTAGGCCCTTGGTTCAAATAACTCAAAGTGATGAGCATGAATCTTTTTGCCCTATTACCTCCTCAGCTTCTTGTTTCCAGTGAATACAATGTTCTTTTGAAATCTCATTATTAGTTACTGCATTTAGCTAGCAAGACTGGACAATGAGGTAGGTGTGTGACTTGCTGACGTTAAAGGTTTGAATTTTTGAAGAGGAAGCCTTCTCTTCTTTTTCTGAACATCACTTGCTAGATTTTGGAAGTACTTCAAACGGCTGACATGGTTACCAGTTAATTCCTTTGCTGGAGGAGCTCAGGGAATCTTGGCTATGTGCATTGCTCTGTTGTGCTGGTTTTTTTGTAAATTAAAAAAGAAAAGCTCGGTGAGAGATCATCTGTTCTTTAAAACTCTTTTCCTTAAACCAACTGTCATGGTCACCCTGGAATGTGATTGTATCTTCAGTGACACAGAGCTGTGCCTCGCCAACCTGTTTAAAATTTCTCATCAAATTCCTGAAGTCCCATCAGTCAAAGCTAAAAAGAGGTTGCACATTTCCAGCTCCTCTCACTGAAGTGCACAAGGCTGGGACTGGCCCAAGTCTCTCCTTCTTCACAGTCCTGAAATTTGCCCACATCATATTAACCTATTGTCATTGCAGCTTCAATTACTCTAAACTTTCAGAGTTTTCTGGTTCTAATATATATTTTTTAAACAGAAGGAATGGGGTGATGTTTTAATCCTCATTACAGTGAACAGGTTATCCTGTGTTTCCATGAAAAAAAAGTTCATTTCTCCCCTTTCTCTGCCTAAGAATTTTTAGGTGCTCAAGTCTGTCTTTAAAACCATCCATTTTTCTCTTCTTTTTAACTACAATGGGGGGTTTTTTTGGGGCCTCTTCAATTCCCAGTTCAAAAGAAAGCAACAATTATTTTGCTTCAAACTCATCCAGCCCTGAAGATGAGGAATTTATCACTTTTTCATTGCCAGCCTGCTCAGTTTATTCCTCCAGTTCTCTAAGAAAGCTGTTTTCTTCGCTCAGCTTCACAAAGGTGGGTGAACCAGAGCGGGGAGACAGCAGACTCCCTCCCTGAAAAGCTCCCACAGCATCCGTTCAAAAACACCTCTTGGGATGTAGACACACCTCCACAGGGCTTTTAAAGGTCTCAGGACAGATTGAAAGTGTTTGAAGAAGCGGGGGGATGGAGCTTGCTGGAACTGAGGGTGTGAGCAGAGGTGCCTCCATCTGCTTTTTATAAACAAGATTTTCAAAAGGTTGGAAACATCAAAAGATTTTGAACCAGAATACCACTGAAATGCACAGGACCCAAATGTGTGAGAGAAGGCACTAAAAATGCCTGTTTGTACCTACTTCTGTCGATGGTAGGAAAGGAAAATCTGGCTTGGGAACATGGACACCCTGAGCACCTGAGAGCTGATGGAAAAGCAGACTTTACATGGGCCAAGTTGTCCAATACTTACACCGTGCAGAGTAAATATACTCCTTATTTAGCTGTTGAGATGCTCAGGGTGATTATTTAGAGGTTCAGGAACAGGTGGGAAAGCAGCAGGACCAGCACTGTTGGTGCAGGAGGTGGGTGAGCCCCAGGAGCTCCACAGAGGGACCCCACAGCCTCTCACTGGGAGTACACAGCTGATGGCACGGGGAGGTCATGGTAGGCTCATGGCACTGCCCACACCACATTCTCCCACCTGCCTTGGCTGCCAGGGTCTTGAAGAAGCACAACGGCTCCAGCCTGTGCATTGAAAACTGCATCAGATGATGTAAAATGAGCAAAATGTTCCTCCTGCTACAAAAGTGAGGTGGCAAATATCACCCAGGCAAGCTGTTGGTAGGGAAGAAACTCTGTATCCTCCAGCATGTGCGGATATAAATAAACACGGGCTGTGCAGATACTTCAGATGTCTACTAATGCATCTTGTATTTATGTCTGACTTGAAGAGATACAGAGAGATTAGTAAATACTTCAAATTGACAGCATGGACATATTTTCATAGAATAAATGATGCCGGTAAGTGGAGAGACTTTTCTTCCTTCCCTTTAGGAAATGGGGAAGAGTTTTCTCCGCTGATATAATTTCCAATTTTTTTTTCTCCCAGGAAAAAGAAAAAGATCTCACTGGAGATATCATATTTGTCGCTGATTAGATTTCAGTGTTATTTTTTTAAAACCTCAGATCTCTTAAACCTATAGGGCACCTATGAAATACACAGTCCTTTCTTCCAGGACTCTGCAAAGACCTCTGTTAAGTTGCCTGGGCGCAATTCACGGTGGATACTCATTTTTTTAAAATTACATTTGTGATTTCTTTTTAAAATCCAAACCTTAAATCGGCAATTTCAGATCTGCCTAAAGAAGGAAACCATGAAATACCAAATCCCTACAAACCTTTGTGCGTGGTTTGGGTAGAACAAGCTCCATTTATTTGCAAACACTGAAAATATTTCAGTGGTATTGGATTTAACAGGCCAGAAACAAAGGTTCTGGAAAACCAACCAGTCTGATCACTTGGTACTTCCTGCAAGGAAAATAGAAAATACAAGATAAAATCCCCCAAATTTAGTCATGAAAGAGCCTCTTCTGCAACCTCATGCCTAATTTTGTGGAAGGTTTTTTTATGAAGCACATTTTCTCCTGGACTTAGACCCAGTTTCCCAGAGTAGCCTGTGTTTCTTTAACCATCAGAACTAAGGGGTCCTGTTCTTTTCATGCTGAAGCCAATAGCAAATCCAATTTAGTTCTGCAGGGTCCAACTGTAAGATTATTCATAGGAAGAAACACAAAATTTGACATCTTTTATCAGGTCTTTTAGACTGTTCCTCTCTTGTTGCTAATTCTGGGTGCTTCATCGCCTTTGCCTAAACCTCCTCGCAGCCTTTGGAACAGATACCCCACATACTCTGGTTCTGCGGTTCTGCCATGCCTCCTGCTTGTGCAAACATCCTTCTTAAAAACTAGGTAAGAAATTATTATATTGATCTTTCTTTTTTTTTTCTTTTGTTTTTTTTTGGAAGCGAGATGAAGAGGAAGAGGACAGTGAATGAATTTTAATGTTTGCCTCTCTTTATAAACATGGTTATGTGGGAATAGAAGACACACCTCCAGAACAGCCCAATGCCGTGCAGTGCCTGCTGTGGCGGGTCGCGGCGTCCCACCGCAGGCAATCCGGTGTCCCACGATGACACCCCCGTTTGACGGCCACACGGCGAAGAGCCAATGGTCCCGTCTCGCCCAGCTCCGGGCAGCCCGGGATACGCATTGCCCCGCAGCAGCCTTCCCGAGCACGGGGGCTGCCGGGGCGGCTCAGAATGAGGGGCTCAGCAGCCGCACCCCGAGGTACCACCGGCCCCACGAGGACCCCCCGGTGTTGCTGACCCCCCGACGGCCCCGTGCTTCTGGCACCGCGTGGGGATGCTCCAACACGGTCCCCGTCCCGTCCCCCCCGCCCCGCCCCGCCCTGCCCCGCCCCGCAGTGCCCCGAGGGGGCGTCCCCGCTGCCCCCCACCCCCGGGGGCGGTCCCGCCGCCCGCTCAGGTGCCGGGATTGGGCGGAATATGCAAATGCGGCGCTGACGTCAGGCAGCGATGGCCCGGAGAGCAGAAATAGGGCCGGCCCGGCCCGCGCCGCGCACTGCCCGCACCGGCCCCGCCGCGCTCCGCCCGCGCCGGCCCCCGCCCCGACCGGCCCCCGCCCCGACCGGCCCCGCCGCCCCGGCTCCTCCCCAGGTGAGTGCCGCCGGGAGCGCCCCGCACCGCCCGCCCCGCGGGGTTCCGCTGCGTCCCCGCTGTCCCGCGCAGCGCTGCGTCCCCATCCCCGCCCGCGGCGTCCGCATCGCTTCCCTCCGCTGTCCGCTTCGCGGGCGCCTTGGGGGCCGGGCAGCGTCCCGGTGCCGCCGCCACCCGCCGCGCGCTGCCGAGCGCTCACTGCGCGCCCGCGGGCCGGGCGGGGTAACAGGTGCGCGTCCGCCGCGGGGCCGGGAGCGGGCGGGGAGGGACGGGCTGCGAGCGGGGACCCCCTTCTCACCTCGCGTCTCGCACCGTGGAAATGCCGCCCGTGGGGTGGGATGGAGCGGACGCGGCTGCCGCCCCTGGGGCGCGGGGCCGCGGTGCCGCAGTGCCCGCCCTGCGGGGCCGCCGTCGGTTCGGGCGCGGGTCCCGCCGCGGTCGCGCGTGGGGCCGGCGGTTCCCGGCCGGGCCGCTGGGTGGCGCCGGGGGCCGGGCCGCGCAGCGCCCGTCGGAGCCCGCGCGGGGCCGGGGCCGGGGCCGGGACCCCCGAGCCGCGCCGGGAACCGGCCTGGGCTTGGCCGTGGCATCCTCAGCTGGCTTCTGCAGCCCTCTGAAACGCTGGGAATTCTCGGCTTCCCGGCGGTGCCGGCCGCTCGCTGCCCAGCGGAGGGTCACGGAAGGGCTGGAATGGGACTTCTCCGAGTGTCACCTCGGAGCAAAGCTGTGCTTGAAACGTGTCGTGGGGGCAGCCTTGAAAACCGAGGCGAAATCTCTGAGAGGTTCAGGAGCTTCTTGGTAGTCCTGCATCCCTGTTGATTTGATGCTCCCCAGATTTATTCTGGAGCATTGAAGTGTCTTGGGGAATTTCATAATCAAATGAAATATTTTTAAGTAGCTTTTGCTCAAATGAAAAGTCCGGTTTGTACTTAAACATCAAAGCTGATTCTAATGAGTTCTTAATGCACCCAAACTTTCAGTATTTAACTGCAGACAGCTGACTGAAATAATTATTTGGTTTCTTTATGTCTTGGCGAAAGAATAGCTTTTCTACTTAATTTTGTAGCTTTTTTTTGTAGCAGTTAACAAGAGATTATGGATGTCAAAATTGTTTTCCCAGCAATAGAAATGCTGTTTAGATAAGGCCGGAGCAATTGGGAAGGTTGATGGCAGGAACTAAGGACCAGATTCTTATCTGATTTTAATAGAGCCAGTTTGTATAGAGGTAACAGTTATGTCCAAATGCTTTCTTTTTGCTATAGCAACAGTCAGAACTTCAGCTAATGAAGTTCAGCCTCTTTCTGATGTGAAGCTTGTTGGAAATTATTGAAAGCTATTGCAAACCAGTAATTTCTCAAATAAACTGCAATTTAAGTAGCCCTGAAAACAAAACCAATAGCTGCTTTCAGCAAATTCTTTAATCTCATTACAGTCACCATAATCGAATTCTTAAAGCTTTTGTGTTGTGGAGGAAAAAGTTGTGGGCTCACTGCAGGATCTGGCTGTTGCATGTCATAGAAATGCTTTAAACAGTTTGTGCTGTTCTCCACTCAAATGGCCAAGATGCTTAGTCCCTGTCCTTTTTCAAGGTGACCCTTTTTGCTTGAGTAGCTCCAAAACCTGTACCCGAAAACCTGTGCTTGTCTTTGGCTTGCATCTGCTTGCTGTTCTTCCTCTTCCACTGGGGATACTGCACCCATTTGCTTTAAATTTGAGGCTCTCCGTGTGTGTTGGTGTCTGCCCAGAGCCATCTGGCCTCGGAATGGGTGTTTTGCTGTTGCCATCGTGTTTGAGCTGCTTCAGATAACAGTGCATAGCCTGGTGTTGCTGTGCTTGTGGAGTGTTTCTTGCTAGAGCAGTGCCAGCTGGAAAGAAAGCTGGAAGGCTGCTCTAGCTCAGAGGAGGAAACCACAACCTTCAGGTAAACTTTTTGGCTTTGTAATAGTATATTCTTTATCACAAGGGCCAATATTTATTCATTCTTTTGAGTACAACTGCATGTTCTATGCAGACCTTCCCTAAGCAAGGTTTGATTTATCTGGGCAGCGATGTCCATACAAGCTCAAATCCAGCAAATCTGTCCCTCCCGCAAGCGAGGAAAGGAAATGGATAGTGAAACTTGTCTGAGCTTACAGTGGTGGTCTGGATCTATTCAATCAATTTGAGTTTTTCTGTTGACTTCAGGGGACTTTCAGCCTGCAGTCTGGTAGCTGTGTTGTGTGGTGTAGCCGCAGACCGGGTTCTGCAAGGAGCCTTCCCTTTAGCTCAGGGTAAGGCGGTGCTGAGCTGTGGTTTAGGATGCCAAGTGACATGAAAATGCTGTGTGATTCCAGAGTAAGCTCTCACTTGATATTTATGGTACATATTTGTTGCTTGGATGAGGCTATTAAGATATATAATGTATATTAATGTGTCCTCCTCTTGCTGTGACTGAGAGCAATTAGTGTACTGTCAGCATGCAATAAAAATAAGTGATTTTTAAACTGTCTAAAGATGTTCTAGAAATTCTAGTTATAAAGCAACTAGAGTTTCTGTCAGGTAGAGGTTGCCCTTTCAGTTTCATCAGTGTTACAGATTCTAATCCAAACACCTTCATGCTTTCTGTCAGTTGTTTACTAAATATACATTAAACTAGTGAGTTCCCTGTTTTGCTCCAGGATTGTAATTTCCAGCAGGATATGAGTCAGAGGTCTCTAGAACTGCGATGTTATTTGCTGTGATGGCATCAACTGAGCATACAAAATACCTCTATTAAAGGAAAAAAAACCCCAAAACCCGGTGAGAAACAATGTTGCTGTGCAAGAGCAATTCATAAAGTAACAATGTACTTGTTGCTTACTGATATAGTGACTTTGGTTTATTAAACATTTATTTGTAGCCCCAGTAACATTACATCTGATGTTCATAATTGGAATTTAGAAAGCCTAATAAATTTTGATTTCATCCTGAATGCTCTCCATTCAGTGTGTTTACATTAGTGCTGAGAAAAGGCATTGCCTGAGCTCTGTGGGTGCTATATACTGTGTTCAATCTAGTGATGGGGTGTCTTTGGGCAAACAGAATACCTGAGACTGTCACTGCTGGTGTAAATGGTCATGGCTCCAAAATTAGGAGTGATGCACCAAGGCTCGGATATGCTCTGTAGCAAATACATGGCAGGAAAACACTACAAAATGAGTCTTGTCAAGACAAGGTATGTCATGGTGAGTTAATTCAGCTTGGCTGAATTTTGCCATTAGCAGGTAACCCTCCTTGTTGATGTGTATGGCTCAAGCCAGGCAGCAGCCTGTCCCTCATCCTACAGAAATGCCATCACTTCATTAAGGGTCATTATGCTTCATTAACGGTCTGTTTTAGCCTTCCTCAGCCATCTCAGAAATGGTTCCAGGCCTGAATATTCCTTTGGTATTTTAATTGTAGAAAGTAATGACACAATCTTGTGTTATTGTAAGTTCAGAGAAAGGACAGCTCCTGGCTTAGCTTCCAGGGCACCAGCACAGGGCTGTGGTGTGTGAAACACAGGAGTTCCATCGGACACCACTTCGAGTAACTGCATTGGTGTTCTTTCCAAATTCATTAAAAAACTACACATGGCAAGAACCACTGCTCAAAGTGGATACAGATGTTGTGGAAATCCCTCCAGTTCCCCACAGATGATGTGGGGCTATGGTAGGCTGTTGCCAGGGAAATGGTGCTGCTCTTGAGTGGGGTGAGTGTGGGAGGGATTGGAAATGTCTCTGTTTGGGACAGAGGAATATGAGTGCAGAAATCACAGCCCCAGGTAGGACTCAGCTCCTTCATGGTTGGAGAAACATGTCAGCCCTCTTCAGTATAGGGTTTGTTTCATGTCTTTCAAGTTTGGGTGTGTTTGGTGACCATCTGGGCAGATGTCCTCATCTGGAGGACGAATGACTGTCCTTGTGTGCTGGGTGTCAGCCATCAGCCCTGGCTGGCCCTGCACACCTGATTGTAGCTAAAGGGGGTGGCAGTGGCTGTATCTGCTCAAGGCAGCATCACCCTCTGAGTCAGAGGAGAATAATGATATTTTCTGTCACATTGCTGGGAGCCTCTAGCGGTCAGAGGAGCAAAGGTGGGTGTCTGATGTTTTCCTGAAGATCTGCTGCGGGTGCAGGTGTGAGTCCCTGAGTGTGAGTGACCCTGTGCTGCTGGGGCTCTGGAGAAGGGATAAAATTCACCCTTTGGCTTCTGCAGTACCAGTGTTTTGATATGGTTTGCTTTTGGCCACAGTAGTTACAGAAATCCCAGGACTCTGGTTCTGTAGGTGCTGTGTGGCAACAGTCTGGGAACAGCACGTCCTGAGGAAGATAGTTTTGGGGTGAAATAATACAGTACGGGAACTCATTGCCGGTACACTGGAGAGTGTAGAGCTCCATTGGCACTGACTGTCAGCTGAAGCCTCTGTGTTACTGAACCTGAGCTGGGTTTTATTGTAAGATGAATGTTCTATAACTGTTCTCTTTTTTTTTTTAACAGACTTGAAATGATGACATCAAGGAGCTTTTGGTGCTCTCTTGTATTGCTGGGAGTTTTCCCGTTGGTCACAAGGGGATGGATGGACGTGGACCAGAGCAGAAGGCTGTATTCGGATGCGGGGAGGTTGCATCGAGAGGTACTGTACACCAGCTGCTGCTGCAGCTACAGTTCTTGGGTTTCTGTTCTTGGGCTGTGTTCAGGCTCTCCATACTGCAAACAGAAAGCAAGTGTGGGCTTATCCATGTATATTTGCATTAAACACATGCTGAGGAGGTCAGTGAAAAACAGTGAACCAGAAACTCTTACACTTCTTGTATATACTGACATCATCTGGAAGTGAAATTGGGCATCTGGCTGTTGTGGAGATGCTGTCTTTGCCCCAAAGACTTTACAGTATGCTATGTCCTGGGGCTGCTGACACCACTGAAGCTAAATTTAATAAGCAAACTGTCCTGGTTCTTCACTTGGGTCAGTGGACCTTTAGGTGAAACCTAAAAAAAGCTCTTTTGAAGGAAAACTGAGCCATAGGTGGTTCTGAGAGAATCAGCAAAATTACTGCCTGCAGTGTTTCCCTCCAGCCTTACTGATGTGAAACCGCTCTGAAGCACAGAGCAATAGAAAAGGGAGGGGGAACAGTGACTAGCCAGGGGTGATCTCCTTCCCCCCCAGGCCCCATCTCGATGGGGCACTGGGACTGGGGCAGGGCAGCAGTGCCTCCTCAGTGCTCGGTCCTGGGCTCTGGGTGTGGAGAAGCAGCTGAGCCTGTTTCCAGTGCTGAGGATGGCAGTGTTGGCTGCTGTCACAGGGGTATGGATAGAGCAGTCCCTGTCACAGCAGTGTTGGAGCAGCCTGTCCCAGCAGGACACTGGATTTCTGAACCAGAGCTCAACACTGCTTGTGGCACAGATGTACACTGAGATTTTCACAAGTCTGAGACGTGTGAATAAAGACACAAAATCCTAGAACTGTGACTTTGAGCTGTAAATGATGAATGAATGCTGAAACAATTTTAATTATTTAATTAGTTCCTTATTGATGTATGTTCACTAAATGGTTGCTCAAATGTCTGAAAGTGGGAAATGGTACAGGAGGACAGGGAAAGGACACGTGGCTATTTTTTTAGCTGCCATTGCCTTGAACACTTACGTGCTGGCAGACACATCAGTCAGTGCCAGTCTAATGATAAGCCCTTGATGGATTCATGTTGCAATTGGATCTATTTAAGCCTTGGGATTTGGTTCTAGTTGGAGAATCCTATTTCTCCCAGTCACATCCCGTCTACAAATACCCAGTTACCTGCATTATAGTTTAAGCCAATTAAAAAGGTGCTTTTTGCTGCTTAGCAGAGCTCAAAAGTAATTTCAATGGTGTTGGATGTTCTGCAGTTCTGAGGTCTGTTTCAGGTGTATTTTGTCCTTGAGGTATCCAACCTCTGTTCTGTAAAAGAGAAGGGAAACAGTTCCCTTCCACATCTCCACTGTTATTTTGCTGCTGTGTAGGCTCAGGTAGTACACTGGCACTCTCTTAAACCTGTTCTTGCAGAATCTCTGATCACTTTTGCTTTTTATTAAAAATTATTAAATATTTTGCATTCTTGTGCAGTTAAAAAAAATCTCATTCTTCACTAATGCACATTAGTTTTGATTTTTTTTTTAAGAAAGTTCCTCTGAGGAATTAAATTCATTACTCAATTTACTTTAATGTAAATCATAGAACTATTATATTACTTGAAAGACATTAATTCATTTGATCTTTCTCTAAAGACCGTAACATTATTGTACCAATTACTTGATCTTGCTTGAGGTGGAAGGATCTCAGCTAAAAGCGTATTTGCTCAGGTTTGCACAGAATTTAACAAGTGTGAATATTAAAATTATGGATGTACAAGGAATGCAGTTAAAATGGATTCAAGAACTGTAAGTTATAATTCAGATTTTTTAAAAAATATCTTCACAGAAAGCTTGTTTCCACAAGAAATAGTGTTTATACAGTGTGGCACCAAACACCAAAATTAATCTGAAAGCCGTGAGCATAGCTTTCAGGTAGGTCAGTAAAACTGTGATAAGCACCTTTTGAGAGTAAACAGAAGTTACTTTCTCTTGCAGAAAATAATTTAGCCATAATTCTTTTTTAATAATAACAGTTACCTGAAACCCTTCTCTAGAGTTATTGGGCTTTGTTCAATTTGGAGCTCCTTATTCGTGAGAAGTTTGTTAGGTTCCAAATGTTATGGTTTAATTAATACGTAGATCCATTAACATGCATTTAAAAAATATTTAGTCACAACTAGAAATGCTCCTAGCAATTCACTAAAACCGCTTTAAAAATGAGCAAAGTGTTAATTTACAGGTCAAGTAATTTTGAAGTGTGCTCTAATGGAAAATTCCTGTGAACCTCATCAAAGCAAATACGTAGGTATGGGTCACTGACCTTCACTACTACTTGTTCTGATCTACATAGGAACAAGTTTACTGAATCAAAAACATTGCTTAATTTATGTTCAGATTGCTAAATCGATTTCTTCATGGTATGTCAGAGAATTATTGCAGTTGTGCTTTGAATTTATTAAAGAAAACAAGACTACAAGTCCTGATCAGAAATCAACCCTTTAACATAACAATGGTGTGTGTTTTTCTTGATGCACAGCTTTTCACCCCTCAAGTTTATGGAGTGTTCCTGAGAAGAGGTTTGTTTTCTGGAATGCTTTTAGTCCTGATTAGAATAGTTAATAAATATGTATATGCAGTATGATATTCCAGTTTCAATGGAAGAGCTAAAATAGAACACCTAATTAAAAAAAGGACAGCATTAGTATTTGACTGGAAAGCTGCAACTTGTCTGGTTTGTATTAATTTTGGAGAATACTGCTGTGTTCTGTGAAACTTCTCATAGGCTGTTTCCAGGGGTTGCTGGAAAGCTCTTGAAGCTTCTGGGCATCGCATGTGGACTTGGGTGCAGCTTCTCGGGGTTGAACCATCATGGGACTAAATCCTATTCAGTGGAATATATGCCAAAATACCAGATATAGAGCTCACCACTCTGGGATGTTGTTTTTGGACAAGTTTTTGCTTCTGCCTTCAGCAAGTCTGATTGCATGTTCAAGTTGGAAGTTCTAGAGGTGACTACAATTCATGGGCAGCTCTGTGCTGGCTCAGAAGAGCTTTGGGTGGTCCATGATACACCAGGTGATGCGATCTGGGGTCACCTCTTCCTTCTAGAAAGGAATGCTCAAAAAACATAGCTTTCTGAGTCATTGCCAGTGGTAGTGAAGAGAGTTTCCAGTATGAGCAGAAAAGAGACAAACACCCTGGATCTGAAATAACTCTGGAGTTTGGGTTTGGAGGAGAACTTGGCCAGGAGGTTCTGACAGAACGCAGTGCTAGTCCGCTCAGTTTCTACATGGTAACCCACACTAGTAGCTCAGGCTGATTTTTTTCAGCCTCCTGGGGTAATTTGCAAAGCATCTTCTTAAATACTGAAATTTGACAGCCAGCTTCCCTTCTCCCATTCCCTGCTTTCTCTGTGAGAGGCTGATTTCCTGTGCGTGCTGAAGCCAGGCTGGTTTTGCCATGGTTCTTGGGGCAGGCTTTGCATCTCCTTTTCTGAACCTAAAATGAACAGAGCAGTGCTGCAGGTCTTCTTCAGCCCTTCCAGGAGCAGAGCTCCTCTAACACAAATCATCACAGAGATGCATTTTGGAAATTTAAATTGAATTATGTTTTCTGGGGCACTGCTAGTGGGTAGCATGAATAATATTGTCCTAGCTTGATAGTGTGAAAGTGGAGAATAATCCTGTGTTGTGGTACATGGAGAATTGTTTTGTGCTGCATTGTTAAGTATTTGAATGTCACCAAGCTCCTGAGCAGTGACAGTAAAGACTGGCAGGTGTTCTGTGGTCTGCTCAGGGCTACAAAACCATAACTGCTCTGTGGTTTTCTAGAAATACTTAATTGCTTTAATTTTGCTTTCATGCCATGCTTTTTTTGCCACCCATCCACCTACTTAAGAAGTCTCAGGAGACTGTGCACAGCCCCCCATGCTCCTGCGGAGAGAATAGCTGTGTCCCTGGGGAAGCTCCTCTGCACAGAGCTCACAGGTGCTCATTTTTCAAGGCACCATAACTTTCTTCTTGCTGGCATTTGGCAGGTATTGGCTCTGTTTGCTATCTATTGTTTTTGTTCATTATTACTTGAAGGAGAGTGTAGATTCCCATCCCTGGAAGTGTTCAAGGCCAGGTTGGATAGGGCTCTGTGCAATCTGGTCTAGTGGAAGGTGTTCCTGCCCGTGGCAGGGGGTTGGAATCAGATGATCTTTAAGGTCCCTTTGAATTCAAACCATTCTGTGGTTCTATGTTTCTATGGCACCTGAACTGCTTAAAATCTCCGAGTATAAATGTACTGCAAACAGCTGGATCAGACCAGCCCTTCAGTGCCCTCCTGCCCAGAATAAACCATTTCTCTGGAGTCCACTCACAGCCTCAGCTGTGCTTGTCTAAGAGTATCAATTATTGCTGAAATTCCTAGTTATATTCAGATTCTTAAATGTTGCATCACTTACTGCTGCATCTGAAGACCACAGCAGGTTATTCAGAGCAGCAGAAAAGTCATATTTCCTAATCTGACAGACTAGGAAATAATTGGTTTTGGAAGGTAAAAAATTGCAAAGGCTTTTAATACAAGCTTTTTGCTTCTAATTCAAATGGAGACACAATTTCAGAGGATGAGTTTGGAATAAAACAGGCACAGTGTATCAATTTTATATACAGTTGAAGATCTAATATCCTTGTATTTATTTTAATTCTTAATAGTAGTTGTATATTCTCTACCATGTGAGTGTTCTCTCTGCTTTCCAGTTTGGAGAAAGGAAGAAAAGAATCAGATTCGAATTTAAATCTATACTGTGCTACAGCCTGCTCCTGTTTCAAGCATTAATGAAAGTACAGGGAGACAAGACTTAAGTTTATTTTTGTATCACTATGTAGTGATAATTCACTCCTTGTTACCTGTATTTATGTGGTATCTCTAACAAGCAGTAATTGCTTTTTTGTAGAGCATCCTAAATCTTAACAGGTATATTATCTCTGTGGAGATGAGCTTTTGCTCTGAGTGCTGGTTACCAGAGCATCTGCAGTTCAAGGTGCTGTGGAATGTTTTGATAATATTTCTGTTATGCATGTTGAGCTCCTTCCTCTGTGTCCCCAACCTCCCCTCCACTTCTGCGTACTCTGAGAGCTTAATAAATGCTGTATCTTACAGGATGCTCTTGTGCTTGAAGTACTAGAAAATGTGAATGTTGGAACAAGGCAGGTACTGTATACCTGAATAACAGCAGAAAATGAGAAGAATTTTGGTTTATATAAATGGTTATGGCTCAATAGTGAGTGTCAGGGATTGTCAAGATGCATCTAAAGCACAATACGAAGATGAAACCCACTTGTTTGCAGTCCCTTACAGAACAAAAATCCTGCTTCCTTTATGATTTTTAAACTTCTGGTAGAATGCAGTGTGTGATACCTCGGGGTGGTTCTGCACTGCCCAGTTTGCTGGGGGCTGTCACCTTCCAGCCAAGAGAACAGGCCCCCTGCTGCTGCATGGGAGCAGTTTGTGGTGCATTGGATGTTAATGACCTTGAATTCTGGGGGCTTGGATGCTGGCCCTGGGGAGCAGAGGAACGTGGGCTCGTGGTGCCTGGCTCTGTGCTGAGCTGTGGCACAGACTGACTGCAGGGATCAAATTTCGGTAAGTTTTTCTCATGTCACAGTTGAGCAACTGTGAAAAATCATACTGAGATGGGGAAATGCTGGTATGATTCTGAAGAAGAGAATAGGACCAGAGTAAACCATGTTGCAAATATAAAAGGAATCAAGGCAATCTTAACTTGGCTACGATGTGGCAGAGGGTTAAACTTTCTGATATTCTGTTTAGAAGCCGCTCAGCCTTAAAAGACTAAATGTTGAGCAATTTTTTTTTTCCAAATGTAGCATATTGTCCCTTTGAAACACAGGCTGTAGCATTAGTTTTTAAAGGAAGACAGTTCTATTTGAAGTACTTTTGACCACCAAGCAGGGGAATTCTCAGTTTTTTAGATTAGCAAGGGTACCTCCACAAATTTGGGATTTCTAAAAACAGCCATCCCACAAGCTTCCCCATGACAACGTGGGAATTTATGGAGCTATACCTGGGTTTCTCATCTGGAGTCCAGAAATAGTAGTGAGTAAATCAGAGATGCAGCAATTATCTCAATTAGCTACCGTATGGATGAGCAGATGATACTGTGTGATGTGAGACATCAGAATTTCTCTCAGTGTTTATACCAGACAGGACAAAGCTAAATTGCCAGTGTCTGTACCGATATCAAGCTTTCTCCAAACAGTAGCATGTGATCTATTTTTTTTCATGCCTGATCAAAAAAAAAAAAAAGTGGATGATCTCTGCCTGGTTAACATGGGGTTTTTTTAAAAAAATATTCTGTATTCACGGCTGTAAACAGAAAATCCTGATTGTCAAACTAAGCTGTGTATTAGTCATATATTGTACTGATGCTCTAGTCCCCATGCAGTGTCTCACCAGCCCTGTACTGGGTGTCATTTCATAGAATGGTTTGGGTTATAACTAATCTAACTCCGCACCCCTGACATGAGCAGAGACACCTTCCACTATCTCAGGTTGCTCCAAGCCCCATCCAACCTGGCCTTGAACACTTCAAGGATGAGGCAGCCACAGCTTCTCTGGGCAATGTGTGCCAGGGCCTCACAGGGAGGAATTTATTCCTGGTGTCTAATCTGAATCTACCTTCTTTGCTTAACCCCTCGCTGTAGATAAGGAGGAGAAGGCTCTGGAGGGAGGAAAAAAATCCGTGGCATGGTAGCCTATTAATAGGAACAGCCACTTCTTTATTAATTTGCTAAATGACTTAGGACTGTATATTTAGAAATTGTACAGCAGTTAGGCTGATCCTGAGAGCAGGTCCCTGGAGACCTGGAGTGTGCAGAGGTAACATCTGATTTATTGCAAGACCCAGCATGAGCCCAGCTGCAGGGACTGGGTTTGATTTATCTGCTTGCACTGCTGTGTGTCTCCTGCAAAGGGTCTGGTAAGGCCGGCAATGCAGGGAACTTGTGAATCTGGAATGTTACCTGTTCTTCTGCATCTCTTAATCTGCTGCATTAATTGGTTTTTGCTGCTGATTGTGGGGGTTTTTTAGGTTTTTGGAGTTTTTTTAAGTGTTGGGGTCTTTTGGCAGTCTCCTGTATTAAATTTTGGTCATAAAAAGGGGTGCCTTTTGACTAAATCTAAATCAGATTAAAGGGCAAGAGACTGAAACCATTGCAAGGTTATCCGATGGGTTATTGTGCTTGAGGGCAGTTGGTATCTGTTTGGTATCTCCTTTGGTGATCTGTGCTCAGCATCATTCCACACTGGGATCAGAGGCCAGTAACAAACAGGGATGGAAAATGCACAGCCATGTCCAAATCTCTAAATACTGAATTCATCCTGGGAAGTGTTCAAGGCCAGGTTGGATGGGACTAGTGGAAGGTGCCCCTGCCTGTGGCAGGAGGTTTGGAACGAGATGAGCTTTATTGTTCCTCCCAACCCAAACTGTTCTGTGATTCTATACAAAACAACCTGAAAGTGGTTTTGCTGCTTGCATCCAGTGCTAATGACCATTGGTAAACCTGTTTGTGGCACGCTGGCTACCAAGCACTGTTTTATGTTGTGTATTCCCTCTATGGTGGTGTGTTTTAACTCTGCACAACGAAGTTCCCAATGCTCTGTGTTTGTTCTGAATGAAATCTGATTTATCACTAATGGTCTGCTCATCCATGGGCCCATGATTCATCATTAATCAGGAGATAATAACATAAACTAGTTATTATGCCTTGGCATTCCTTTTGTAAGAGCAGAAAAGGGCTTTGTGCAAACCAGTTGTTAAAATTGCATCAGATTCACACAGGTGTTGGTACAACACACCACAGCTACAGGGGACTGAAGTGTGACAGCAGGTAGTGAGCTCTATTTGATTTTGGTTTTCATCCCTCCTAATCCAGGTAGAATTATTTATCATACTTGATGACACTGGGGTGCTTGGTCTTTTGGAGATGCAGTTTTTCTTTAGCTACATGTCTGGTGAAAGGCAGTCCTGAAGCAAACATACTACATTGATTTCCACATAATGATTAGGCACTTCAGATACAGAACAGAAGGACCTTTCATTCTGTACTCAATTGACTAACATTAAAAAGTAGGAAATAGGTGCTAAAAGTGAACCTTGACAAATAAAATTGTTGTATTGCACTAATGAAATGTTATTTAAAGCAGTACATGAGGAAGCTTTTTTAGAAGGAATGGAAAATCCAAAACAATTTTTTCCCTTCAAAGCAAATGATTTATGCTCTGATAAAATTAGATTTTTAGTTAAAGGAATTTGCAGTCATTAAATGGTGCCCATGAAATAAGTCTCATTTATAACCATCTGCTTTATGGCTTCTGCAGAAAAGTATTCCTCAGGCAATGCATTCAAGAACTTTAGTGTCATTTTTATCAAAATAGTTTAGTTCTCTACTGGTAACACTATTAAAACCTTTGAAGCCTCTGTGATTTTTTTTTAACTTGATCAGTACCATCCTCTTCAAGAGAAGTCTACCTGGAGCTGATACCTTTTTGTGCTGTACTTTAAGCCCTACTGTGCTTGCCAGGTATTTTTCCACTTTTTGTGTACCCTCCTGAAATCTTGAGCATTCTCAGTGTCATTGGAGTTTTCTCCATGGAAGGGATGTTTTGGGGGATGTACCAGGTGCTGCTGTTTTCCCAGGAATGAGAAGTGATGGCTTGCAGCCTGACCTCACGTTCTCCCATTGCAGCTCTAACGAGCTTTTCCTCTGAACCCTGCATGTGCTTTTTGGGATAGTTTATTTTCATCAGAGCTTACAATTATAAGGGGAACAGAGTAAAAGAGGGGGAACTTTGAAGACCATCCTTTGTCTTTCACGATGTCTGTGCAGACATGGAAATAACAAAAGGGCATTTTATAAAAGTGAGCTGACACTTGATTTTTTTTAATAGAGTCTTGATAGTCTATTTCCTTTTGATCAGTATAATAGTTGTGATTAGTTTTAGTGTTTCTAAGCTTTTGAACTGCAGAGAATTCAAACAGCTTGTTAGTGTGAGGGACTCTGGGGAACTTAAAAAGTATTCTTCCCTTTTGCATGTATTGCATGTACACAGGCCTAATAATAGCAGCTGTAGCTGAGTTTTTTTATCCTGTGCCCCACCTCTCAAACTAATATTTTGAAAAGCTCAGAGAGGTCCCTGGAGTTTAACTGGCTGCACAGCTCAGAGCTCTGCTGCCTAAAGAGGATAAATGCTTTGAAGTCTGTACTAATCCTGAATGCCATTTTACATATTGCTCAAGATCACTGAGGTAGTATCCTACAGGGAATAATGACAGTATTTTTATAAGCAAATACCTATTTTGGGTTTATCCCCCTCAGCTGACTTGAAGGGTGCCAAGGAGACCGTTTCTGCTATTCTGATCCTTCTCGAGTTTGGTGAAAGCTTTGTTTTGAGGAAGGCAGCTTGTGGTCATGTGAAGGAAGGAGAAGCAGCATCTGCTGCCTGCACAGGTGGTGACAAAGGACAGTATAAACTGTCACCATGTTTGGGCCAGGATGTGGGTGATGTGAGGTGGCCCCTGGGCTGGAGAAAACCTCAGCTGTGGCTCTGTCCTGCTCTGGGACTTCCCAGGAGGTTCTGGGAGGGGGCAGGAGGCAGAAAGGAGCATTTCTGTAGGCAATAAATGGGTACCTGCAGCACCTCAGTGTGTGGTGCCCAGAGCCTTCTCTTCTCCAGGCTGAACAACCCCTCCTCTCTTGGCCTGTCTCCACAACAGAGGTACTCCAGATGGTCTCCAGAACTCCATTATTTCTAATACTGGCTGCAAGAAGTAATTCCAACGATGGAAATTTGGACATATTTGTAATTAACCCATAAATAATGTTACTGTGTGGAATTAAATATTTATTCCTCAGGAGTCTCCCCATTAGTATAAGCAGACAGTGTCTGGGAATGCAATGCCTTTTGACACAGTGTCATTGTAATACAAGTTTCTGTATTAGAGATGGTTATGATGAGTTGCAAAAAATACGGCCAATTATGTACGTGTGCATGGATTGAAATGAGCCCTCAGCTTTAAGCATGAGTAGTCCAGTGGCTTTGAATTTATTCAGATATTTGAAGAAGTCTCTGCTAAAAATATCTGTAATGGCTCTTCCCTCCTCGACCCCAAATCTTTGGTGTAGTAGTAATGTTCCTAACTGTTCCCTTTTAACATCAATAGAGAAAAAAAATCCATTTTCAAGACAAATGTCGTGTTTTACAATGTAATTTATTGCACAGTGATGAATCATTTTAGGTGTTATGTTTATCCATTAAATATCTGTGGACAGACTGAAATGTGAGCTTGTAATTACTCCTCAGTTATTGTATTGAGCTTCAGAGATGCTTCCCTGGGTCAGTGACTAATGTTTAGGGGGGTTTGTTCATCCTGCCTTTGAACAATTCTTGTATTTAATAAAAAACACCACAAAAAATTCTCTTTTTCCTTATAGGACTCCAGAAGGTTTGAAGTTACAGGAAGAAAAGGTAGGAAAACCAGTTTTCTTTGTGTGTGTGTTGGTGTTGAGTATTCTTGCAGCAACTTTTTAAAACGAGCATGAGTTCACCCACTTGAAAGGTTGTGCTGCTGTGGGATTTCCAACAGTCTGTGCCTGGCACTTGTCTGACAGTTCTTAGTGTTGCAAATTGTAGATTTTTTTTTTCAATGAAAAGCTGCTCTTTTAGCACAGAATTGCATGATGGTGTTGGGTGTGCCCATCAAGGTTTGGGTGCTGGCAGGGCATCTAAATGGCTTTAAGCTGAAGGAAGATAATTTTGATTAGATATTAGGAAGAAATTCTTCCCTGTGAAGGCAGTGGGGCCCTGGCGCAGGCCGCCCAGAGAATTTGTGACTGTCCCGTCTCTGGAAGTGTCCAAGGCAGGTTGGACATGGCTTGGAGCAACCTGGGATAGTGGAAGGCATCCCTGCTCATGGCAGGGGGTTGGAACTGGATGAATTTTAAGGTCCTTTCCAACTCAAACCATTCTGTGATAAACTCTGACCCTGGAGTGTTTAGGGAGAAGAAGATGCAGACAAGGCTTTCCATGCATCAGCGCACCACAGATCCACCCAAAGGTGCAATGATGCTCCAGGCTCAGATCCTGCTCCTGGGAACTCTGCTGCCTCAGTAACTAATTGGCTGCTGCCAGGAGTGGCTCTTTGATGGCTCCTGGCAGCTGGGGGAGAATTGGCCATCAAAGAGGTCATTCTGGTTATCATTAATTTTGATTTTGTTCAGCAGATGCTTTCTGGATCAGGCAGTTGCTTTCCTCATTTGTCTTGGTAGAATGTGAAGCGGGTGGCACTCTCCTGTTCGATGGATTAATGCATTCCCTGTTCCCTTGCAGCAGCTTCCTGAATTGTTTCAGGCATCCCTTATGTTGGGAAGAGGTTATAACTGCAAATATTTTGCTGCATAAGCAAAGAAGGTCAAGTCCGAGGGTAACTTGTCATTTGGGCAAATCTCCTCTTTTTTTTATGGTTGTGTTTTTGTGGGTTTTTTTTTCTTCTGAGGCCGAGGCAGCAGAGAGGCTTGAATGAATTAAAAATACGTGTACTGCTAAAGGTGAAATCTATTTAGTTTAGATGTCCGTTGCATGTGTGTGTTTGATCAAACTTCTGCCACTCTTCATGAAGAAATCCAGTTTTATTGTATTTCCCTCAGTCTCAAACTGAGGAGGGCTTTTGGGTGGGTCAAGGCTGCTTTGAGATGCAGAAAAGCGTCTTGGCATTGTGGATGTGGACACATTTCAGTCATGCTCTGGCTGTAGTTTGTGGTGCAGTTCATTATAGGCACGGAGACTGAATCCAGTCCTGTGGATGTACCTCTAGTCCTGTTTCAGAAATGAGTTCCATTTCCAAAGTTTTCTTCCCAATGAAAGTAACCAACACATATGAGAGCTTAAAGATAGCAATTTTTGAAATCAGGATTGAGTTTACAGATCATGTGGGTGGTTGGAGACTGTTATTTCAGAGCAGTAACTGGATTTGGTGATCAGTGCCTCAAGACACCAAATTTCCAGGCTAAGTGAGGCTGATTTCTCATTGCTTTCAGAGGATGGGTAAGACTTAACTTTCATTTGGAGGGGTAAAACCATAATTTTTTTTTAAAAAGTGAATTCAATATTATGGACTTCTGTTAGAAGCTTCTTAGACCCATGGCTGGAGTGAAGAGGATGGCAACTGAGGGAGTTGAGGTGTATAGATAAATTTGGCTTTTGCCCAGCCATGCAATAATATGTGAATTATCAAGTCTGTCTGAAGAACTGCAAACTCCTCAGAAGTCAAGAAAATGCTAACAAACACCGTAAATACCTCTTGATCACAAAAGCCTATGGATTTGCAGAGCTACCTGGGGATTTTCAGCAATGTTTAAGTATCTTCCTCTCTGGAGTTATTCCTCAATAGTGCCTATAAAATAATTCCTTCAGAAACCTCTTCAGTATTAAAATGTGCGCAGAGCAGATACCATTCAGTGCCAGGAAAAAACTAACAGGAGGGTCTGGATGTTTACTATGCACACAGAAGGATTTTTTATAAATTTTGTGATATGGCATGAGGTGACTTTAAGATTCAGGCCTTTTTCCCCCTAAAAATGGTAATTTTTGCGGATAATGGTTTTTACCTGAGGAAATGAGATGATTGGAAGAGATTGGGGGCTGGGGGCTTATCCTTGTTCTGTTCCCTTGGTGGAAATTTTCTCTTTCCTCTTGAAAAACTGAAAAACTAAAAAATATCTTATAGAAACACCCACGAAGGTGAGAGCTCAGCAGATTAACTCTGTATCTGATTTTATTATTCCAGGCTCATGAATGATCCAAGGTGATTAAAAAAAGAGCTTTTGGTGAAAGGTGGGGCAATCCAGGTTTACACTTTTCAGAATTTTTCTTTATTTTGGGACAAAAGGTTTGAATCCTTTAGATTTAAAGCAGACCCTTTTCTTTTAGAGGGAACAAAGCCTTGATTTTTGTTGAGCATGAAAACACTTTTTTCCTTTTTTACTTGTGGATGAGTGTAGTTAGACTGGGAGGCTTTTGGTTTCCAAGGTGTCAGGATTACATATGCTGGAGAAATTTTGAACCTGCTCCAAGGCCCATTGCAGTCAATGAATGGTTTTCCTTTGACATCCATGGCATGAGATCAGCAGTAATTACATGATCTTTTAATTGCTGTGGTATGGAGGAGAGATGCTTCCCTGACTGCAGCTGGCAGCCACCTCTCAGTGATGTTTGGAGACTGATTTTCTTCTCAATTGAAATGGAAATGGCTGCAGAACTGTTTTGTTCCTGGGATGCCCAACTGGTGTGCAAATATTACCCTTTTTGACTAAAAATAATTTTTTAATCAAAAAACCCCTCAATCTAGGATTTGATTAGATTATTTTTATTTGACTAAAAATAATTTTTAATCAAAAAACCCTCAATCTAGGATTTGATTATAAAATTTAGGAATATTTTCCTAAATTCACTTGAAATTTGGCTCTGAGTTGGTCATACATATGACCCACTGTGCTATCCATCTGAATTATGCTCATGCAGTGGAAACCAGAATATGGGGTAGGGTGCCAGGGTTTGTGTTGTGCTTTGAAAACAAAGAAACAAACTCCCAACCAGCCAAAAAACCTCAAAAAACAAACTCAAGAAACCCCAGCATGTGATAAACAAGCACAGGATTTGAATACCATCCCTCTATAGAGCTCCGTTGAACTAAAATCAGGGGGCAAGTTTAAGTAGGCAGACCTTTTTTCCACTAACTGAATGTTTTCTCTTTTCCCATTTTTGTTATTTTTTCATAATTTTTCCTGCCCTTAGTGCACAGGAAAGGGGAACTGAGCCAAAAGGTGAAGAACCTGCACAGTCCTATCAGCTGTCCAGGGCAGTGTAATACTGCAGGAGAGCAGATGGGGAAGAGCAAAACAGGAGTAGGGAGCGGAGAAAAGCAGCAGCTTGTGCAGATCATGTGGACACAGCAGGCATTTAGTGAAAAGGATGAAGAGAGTAGTGAAAAGGATGAAGTGTCAGAATGGTTGGGGTTGGAAGGAATCTTAAAGCCCATCCCGTTCCACATCCCTGCCATGGGCAGGGGCACCTTCTGCTATCCCAGGTTGCTCCAAGCCCCATCCAGCCTGGCCTTGAACACTTCCAGGGATGGGGCAGCCACAGCTTCTCTGGACACCCTGTGCCACTGTCTCACCACCCTCACAGGGGAGAATTTCTTTCTAAAATCTACATAATCTGAGGAGAAGACCCCGTGCAGGAAACTGGGAGACTGAAGGGTGTGTGTTAGATTGGAAGAAACACAGGAGCAAGCTGGTGGAGAGCACTTGCAAACATTAGGCTGGAGAGTGGCAGGGTTTAATTTTAAAGATTGGTGACTTTTCCCTGTGTAATGAGTGTACATGAATGCATAGTACTTACCTGTTGCTGTAAATTACACCATACAGCTTATATATGTAGAAGCCACATACATTTATGTCCATCAAATTCCCCATGTCTGGCAGAACAGAGCCTCCAGTGGTTTCCCCAATTATTTTAGTGGCAAGAACACAGGAACTAATTCTGCAACTTCTGGAGCTGACAAATGTTCCTATTTCTCTTGGCACCGTGGGGCTGAAGGATGCCGAGTACTAGAACAAATTGTCTGCTGAGTAGAATTATGCCCAAGCATATGTATAGTCACATTAAGCATAAAGAACCAGGTCTTCAGTAGACAGAAATAAGCAAAGCTCTGCTGAATTAATGGACCACCTTTGCTTTTTACTAGCTGAGATTCTCACCCAAGCACTTAAAACTTTTAATTTGTTTTTATGTTGTTCACAATCATCCATTCAACAAATTAGTGTCAAAAGATGCTTTTGAAACCATTCAGCCAAGAAATGTTCAAGCAAATTGCTTCTGCTCTGACCATATAATCTTATTAAATGAGATGCAACTCTAGATTTATTCAGACAGATGACATCACACTGCCATAAAGATACAAACTTTAAGTATCTGGTTTGAATTAAAACTTCTTTGAATTGACAATTCTCTGAAGTTTTCACAAGCTCTGTGTTGTGGATGTCCTGTTTGTATTCATACACATTTATTACAGATACACAATCCTCATTGTTACACTGTGATTCCTAAACACAATGAGGAGCAATAGAATATTATAGTACACCCTGAGCTTTCCCAAATTGCCAGAGTTTTACTAAAAAATCTTTGCATCAATTAGCAGTGGTAGAGGATCTGGCCAACAGTTTAAGAAATATTTCATTATTCTCCACTTGACATCAATTTTTATGTCCTACATGAAAAACTGGCTCATGGTTATAAAACAATAATGCCCTTCAGAAATTCTATTTACTTCATCCTTTCTTTTTGCCCACTTCAAATTTTTTGCCTCTCCATGGAAGATGACAGGCACTCTAAAATTGGCAGAAATGATAAGTTGCTCTCCTCAAATCCTTCAGGAACACAAAGTGGTCAGCTGTAATTACTTTTGTAGTAAATCACGTATTAATTTCCCATTATGTTGGTTTTTTTCCTATTACTGGAGTCCAAAAAATTTGTGTTTTTTTCTTATGACTTGGTCAAAACCCACCAAAAATCAGTAGCCATGCCTGTGTTGCTCTTTAGAAGCAACTGTACCCCAAGGATCTTGGTTGTCTGGCTTATCCCAGTTACATCCAGATGATATGATATATAAATAAATATTTGTATGTATCTGCTCTGCATAGTGTTGGATGTTCAGAAACACACTGGCTGTATTTCAGGACATTCCCCCAAAGTTTGAAGGACAGCTTTTACATTAAAAATACCTGTTCTATTGAATCACAAGTTTGAATATTTTCCAGGTTTATTAGACTTTTTTTATTAGACTATCAGTCTTAACTTTGAACAAAGTTTTTTGTCTCTGTCCATCTCAGATGCTTTATTTTCATAGAAAGTTTTATTATCTCTGGCTTTGCCATTCACTGACAACATATGCTTTGAAATCTGTTACCCGGGGAAGGACATTTGGGTCAAAATATTAATCTGATGTTTAGTGCCTGTGTTTCTAAGCTTGTGAAACCACAGTTTCTCAGCTTTTTTTATACTTCATCCCACTTGAACAGCCTAGCCCTAGTTGGGAAGGGGCAAAGTTGTTTGCTCCCACACATCTATCAGCAGTGGTGTTTAATTATAATTTGGCATATTTTGTGCTTTTAAGTCGCAGGAATTAAAAGAGGGAGTAAAACCATGTGGCGGGGGAAGAACCTCAAATAATCAACACATTAGCCAGCATTAGGCACAGTAGTAAATTAAACAGGAATGTGAATGCTCCTGGGCAGTCTTACTATTGCTGTTGGTCTTGCACATATCTCTGGGACGAGGAGCAGGGAATTGCAGCTTAACCAGGGAGTTTCTGGGCAGCTCCTGAACCAAACAGGGCTGGTCCTGGTGGTCACATTTGGCTGACAAATGACTGTTCATGGAGGTGGATTACTTCTGAAAATGTGAATGCAGCTGTGGTTTAGCCCAGCTTTGCCATAGGCACAGCAAACCCTTTGCATGCCCAGCTCTCTGACTGGTGGAAGCAGAGTGGTTTTGCAGGGTTAAGGTTCTTGTAAATGAATCCATCAGTTTCTGTAGTTAAGTACTTTGGGGCAGGAGGAGGAATGAATTCTCTTCATGGCAGAATGGGCATGACTGTTTAGTAAGTAAATATAATAGAGTGTGGCTTTGCTAGAGCAGCAGATTGATGGACCTGAAGGAGCCGAAGTGAAAACTTCTTGAGTGGCAGGAAATCAGGAAACTGTTTCCAGCAGTAGGTCGGATCAAGGAGCTTGTAGGCAAGCTTAGGAAGTGGACAGACTTCAGCTCCCAGTGTGGGAAGAGGGAGAAGATGGGGATGAACCAGAAACCTATGAGGCCTTGTGAGGATTTATAGGGAGATACAAAATAACATATGTATTCCATACCACCATACATCTTAAATAAATATCCCCAGTGCAGAGTGCTGAAGGTGGATGTGCCTGAAGGCATCTCTCTTTTTCCATCTGAAATCAGAACAAACTGTGCTGATTTGGCAGCTGAAAAAGCTGCTTGTGCTGTTGGCTTCTGTCGTCCCTCGGCTCCACAAGCTTCTCTACTTTTTCCATCTAAACTGGGCAGTCTTTTGGAAGATGGCACTTTGTCCTACAAGCCTTGTTTTGGCTGCATCTTCAGCCCCCCAAAGCACTTTTCTCCAGCTGACCTAGAGCTGTAAAGCAGGACTGGTTTGCACTGGTCTTCTAAGGTAGCCTCTCTTTAAGAATAAGAGAACGTATTTTCAGACAAATGGGCTTTTCTTGACTTAAGTATCATTAGCAGTAGCCAGGTTGAAATACAGTGAGGCTTGAAGTCATGTTGGATTTGATTTTTTGGTTGTTTCCAGTGGGGCATTGTTCTTTCTATGAAATACTTCTTTTGTGTCCAGCCACATAACTCTGGTGAAATGCTGTTGTTACAGAGAGCATTGCATGATGTGGAAGCCCCTCTCATTTGAAGCAGACGTGTGATGCTTGCGTATGATATCGAAAGGTGCAAATGCACTGTAACCCCAGAGTTTTCAGACCAGCTATAACATAAACTCATTTGTAAGGGTTGAATAAAAAACTGGCCGCAGATGTTTCTGATAATGGCAGTATAATGTAATGTGCAAACACTCTCCAACAAATCAGTTTATTCAGCATGTCGTAGATATTAGAAAAATGAGTAAACTCGGACTTTGAGACAAAAGACCCAAAGTCCAGGATTGCTTCTGGGTCCAGTCGGGGTTTTGAGTCATGATTTTTGAACATGCTACTAGTCTACTTAATGTGTATAAGAGCATGGTGTATTTTCAATTTCAGACTTAATAGGCTTCAACGTGCCATTTTTTCCTGAATTGAGCTTTAACTGTAAGGTAGAGCAATTGGGTTAATATTTTTGGAGCTTCGACTCACTGCTCAAATATGAGCTAAAAATAAGAGAGAAATAACCATCTTTGTGTTCTCTTCGTTCAGGTACTTACTCCCAGGTGGTCATGGCCTTGGCCTGTGGAAAATGCAGGTGTTGAGCCTGTCACTGGGTTAGCCCAGCTGGGGGTGGTGGTTTGTGGCAGGGGAGGCTCTAAAGGGGCTCTGGTGGCCGCTCCTGGAGGTGACCAGGGCAGTGCCTGAGGCCGTCAGCGATCCTTGCAGTGCTTAACTGTGAGGCTGTTATATTCTTCCACCACATCCAGCTCTAGCCAAACTTTGTGGGATCATAGAACCCCAGAATGGTTTGAGTTGGAAGGGACTTTAAAAGTCATCTCATTACAGCCTCCTGCCATGGGCAGAGACACCTTCCACTATCTCATGTTGCTTCAAGCCATGTCCAAGCTGGCCTTGAACACTTCCAGGGATGGGGCACCCACAGCTTCTGTGGGCAGCCTGTGCCAGGGCCTCACCACCTTCACAGGGAAGAATTTTTTCCTAGTAGGATACGAAGAATGAGCCATTCAAGTGCTTGGTGCCATAGCCATGTCCCTGGCTGCTGCCATAGCAAGTACTCTGCTTAAATTAGTGGTTTTCAGGGGGCCCCGCTTTGCGCGTAAATGGTTCTTTTGGACTTTACATTTCTAAGCAAGATTTCATTTCAGTAATTAGCATGTGTCAGTATATTTTTTAATAAGAACTTAGGAGCCTGTGAAATGGTCCAGTTGTTCTTGGTGCTTGGGAAAGAAAAATCTGCTCTGTGAAAGGTAATGTAATTACTTTTCTAAAGGAGTTTTTATTATGCACCTAACTGCACATTTACTGTACTTGATAGACCCAAATAAAACCAGAACAGAATGAATAAGCCATTTTGGTCCATTGGGTAAATAAAAGAGCTAAAGCATTTATAAATATGTATTTAGTCAGCAGAGCTGATTGGCCACTCTGCAACTGCTCCAGTGTCTCAGTAATCCAAGTTTAATAGCCTTCCATAAATATTTCCTTGTTTGTCATGAGGAAGGAGTTATTTATCTATGCTATGCTGCTTGCTTGTGTTTGATGAGATCTTTTGAAGAATATTAGACAAGTTTGTTGTTTTACATATAACATAATGGGCACTGTGTGTTTATGAAGTAGCATGAGAGCGATCCTCATATTTTGTCCCTGTCTCCTCCTCATTATTATCTTTGCCTCTCTCTCATAAGTGGTATGTCTTTTTGTAATTCTTTTTTTTTTTCTCTTTCAGTTTTAGTGAGGTTAAGATGTGCCTTCTTTCTGCTGAACTTCTAAGTTCTGTCTGATAAAGTGTCTCCAACAATGTGACAGTCATTAGGGCTGAATATCAGCCCAGATGCTTTTTCTAATTGAGTGTAAAACTATTTGACTCATTTTGTATATCACGAAACTCATCCAGTCACGTTTTACCAGGGTGAAACTAGCATATGTGAAAAGTGATTCTGGACCTATAGACTTCAAACCTGGTTCCTTCCAAAGGCATAAGTTGGATTTTGGCTTTTAAATTTGTTCAGCACAGGGGACCAGCTCTGTCAAGGTTATCAATGTATCTGTTCCTGGGGTTTGTGTACACAATAGTTGTCGCAAAAGCTGAAATCTATCTTGCGCAGCCAGCAGATAATAGCATCAAATTATGCTCTAGCTTGGAAAATAAAAAATACAAGGAAAAAGTGTTGTGTTTTCCATCTGCAGATTTGGAAGTTTTTCAAAATGTCACTTCTTACAAGATTTCAATTTAGTTTCTCATTGCAACTACAAAGTAGGTGACAGTGGCATGCAGTGCCCCTGCTTCTAGTTGTTTTGCTTTTCCCATTGAAATTCTGTAATGTGAATTGCCTATAATATCTTTTTCCTTTACTTTTCATATCTGAATGCTTTAAAGAATAACTTTTCTCTCAGTTATTGAAGTTAGGTTTTTTTGTTATCCTGGTTTTTATTCCACAGAATTATTTCTTCTTTACCCATACTTGTTTTTCAAAAATTATTAGTTTTCCCTAAATTATATAGTAGTCGTATTTAGCTTTGAACTCCTATTGCCCATTAAATACATAAGTTCATCAGCTGCTTTTAACAGAATCAACATTGTGGCAGCCTGTATTCCCTGGGAAATAGAATCAGTGAAGCCAGAAGTTGGAAGCAGCCCTATGCAGCTTCTCTGCTGTTATCAACACGTCCAACTGTGTTGGCACCCATGGCAGTGAGGGATGATCCATTGCCAGAGACGTTTTTCATGGGAAAACACCAGTTTGTGGAAAGAGAGGGTGGCTGTGCTTTGAGCAGTATCCCAGCCTGTGAGGTGCCTGTGCATGCACCCCAGGATGCTGATAGGACTTCCCTGGTGTGCAGGAGTTGGGATCCAGGCGACATCTGAACACTGTGCAACGATGAAATAACTGTGTGACCCACAGAAAATTCTGATAAATAAAGAAGTACATTCTCCTAACTGGGTCATAATACTTTAAGCAGTGACCCTCATCAGCAGACAGGATGAGCCTGAGTGGGTCTGTCAGAGAGCGGCTCATGGTCTCACTGCTCAGGGTGGCTGGACTAGTGTGCCTGTTCCTGATGCTGATTTTGGAACAAGCAGCTGGAGTCTTAGGAAAGTTGGAGAGAAGTACAGGTTTTTACATGCTTGTAAAACCAAGTTGGGTTTTGCCGTCACGATGGTGGGCTGGCCAGCCAGGGCTGCAGTGTGTGTGCTGGATATAGGACTGTAACAGCTTCCAGTGGGCTGGGGGTCTCAAAACCAGTAAGGAGCAACTCCTTACTGTAACGCAGAGCATGTGGATTCAAAGCCTTTACCAGTACAATAAATTATCCTGAAAGCCCTGACTGCTCCTCAGTACTACACGGTGTCCTCATTAGAGCTAAGTCTTCACATAAAGGTAGCAGTAAAGGAGCAGAGACAGCAGAAAGCTTCTCTTTTCCTTTTGGGTGTATAATAAATGCTTCCTGCACAGGGAGGTTTGCATTTGGGTGACGCCTCTGAATATATTGTGAACAGGTCAGCTGGATTAGAGACAGTGCTAAGTGATCATTTTTGGTGAGTCACAGAGTTTGTGTTAACACTGGATCATCCTAACATGTCGTGGGAAGCATGGAGGTGCTGGTGAAGTAATTGGGCTCTGAGTGAACTTCAAAAAGATTTCTGTTTGACTCTGAGACAATGCTGAGAATGACTCTTTCACCCTTTTGATGTTCACCCAATATAAATAACATCACCAGAACAAGTCCTGCCTGATCTGTTTGTCAGGCATTGCAATTCCTTCTGCAAAGGAAGTGTGTTCATCAGGCCTTGTTTATCACATCTGAGCTATATTCCCTCTGATTAGACAGTCCCATCATCATTCAGACATCTTTAACTGAGCACCCTCTAGTATTCTAAAACAGAAATAATAATTGCAGCCCTCTCTCTTTCCTTTCACCCCTCTGCCTTTCCAGCAGGGAGAAGCGCTAATGTGATTATTTCTCAGGATGCTGTTTGTTCACTGGAGGGTGAGAGGCTGGTCTTGTCAGGAGAATGGTGCTGCTGGCCTCGCTGAACGCCTCTGCACAAACATGGATTCCTCTCTGGGAAATCTGGGGGATTTTTTTCAGTTTCAAATGTCACAGCAATTAATATTTGGAATTACATAACTGAAACACATTTTATTGTACTCATTTAACAACAGGAGCATGATGAAAATCGTTAAAAGTATCCAACTTATTTTCCTTGGCATCGAGGAGGTAATTTTGACTCAGTCCTCTACCGGTGGAGTTTCCATTTAACTCTCCTGATTTTGTAGCAATAATTTTCAGACCTTCCTTAAACCAAACCTGTTGTTCTCTCTTTCAGTGTATTCGCAGGGGACAAGAGGATTTCTGTCAAAACAGCAGAACAATTCCTTTCAGGAAGCTAACTGGAAGCAGGGAGGGGGCGCGTGGCTCGGTGCACACGTGCCCCCCTTGCTGATGTGCTGATCAGCACTCGGCTGGTGTGAGCAGGGCTCTCCAGAGAGAGCCAGCTCCAGCGGGAGGGCCATTAATATCCAGCCGTTCTTTCTGTGGGAGCTAAGCATAGTGCCCTTATTTAATTTAGACATTAAATCTCTTTCTTAGCACAAACAAACACTCCTTTGCTGGCTTAAAATTCTCCTCAGCAGCTGTGCGGATAGAGCTTTTGTCTGCAAGCCTGCTCTTTTGGGAAGGGCTCGGAGGGGGAGGTGATCACAGAAATATAGAATTGTTAAGGTTGGAAAAAGCCTCTAGGATTGTCAAATCCAGGCATTAACCTGGCACTACCATGTTCCTGGGAGCTCTTCCAAGCCCTGTGCTGAGCCGTGCTGGCTGGTCACTGCTGGGGTAAGGGGTCTTTGTGTCTTTGATGGCTCCAAGGGCTTTAGATCATTAAGTAGTTAGAGGTGGTTGGTCAGAGCTGCTCTGCTGAGTTTTCAGTTGAAATAAACAGGCAAACTAGATGTTTTTAGCTCACTTGCGAAATCCTATCTCCAACGTGTAAACAGGAACCCTCTAGCATTACTTATAGGTAAAGTCTACTTGAGCAATAGTAAGATGAGCTAATAATTATGAAAACTGGGATTTGTGGTGACTTAGATACACCAAAGTTGGGGTTTTGTTTTTTGGGTTTTTTTGACTTCTGGTGAGAAGGGGTGAGTTCAGATTTTGCCTCTTCATGAACAGAGATGAAGCTAAGCATTGTCTAGATCTGCAGTGAAACAAATTCCTCACTATTTGATGCTACACATGCTGCAGCAAATATAAATGTTATTTCCCAAATAGCACCTATGTTAGTATTTCTTTTTAATTACTGGAAAGATTGCTGGTACTACCCCTGGTTTCCTACAGGCAATGCCATATGACAAAAAGAAGATCTGAGGTTTCCAGGAACGTACGCATGAGCTACAGGCAAAGTTTTCTAAAGCCAAAGGGTTGGGTTTTGTTTAACAAAATTCACTTAGTCCCTGAGAGAACATACAAACTTTCTTTTTTAAGGTCAGATAAAAATCTGTTTTCTGTGCTGGTTATTTATCAGGCACTAGAATATGAAGGTCATGGTTTGTAGGGAGAAGTATCTTTTACTAGGCCAACTGAGAGAAAAGGAAATGTGGGAAGCTGTTGAGCACAGGTACTGTTCGTCAGGTCTAGAACGTTAATGGCAACTCTCAGATAGTGAACGCACTCCCTTTATACTTGAACAGAATTTGCAGGTTTTAAAGTTAGTGTAAACACAGTCTTTTTACTTGCTATCAGAATCTAATGATGTGTGTTTGCCAGCTATTAGGATAGAAATGGCTTTCAGGTCTACTGTTCTTATCTCCTTTGTCTTTTTTTTTGTTTTTTGCAGGTTTGGTTTTTTGTGGGGTTTTTTGGGGGGTTTTTTCTTGGGTTTTTTTTTTTTTGTTTTTGTTTTTGTTGGGGTTTTTTTTGTCTTTCCTTTTTGCAGGAAAAAATAAAAATAACTTTGGAGAGTGTTTCCTGTGATGCCAGCTGACTGTAGGACTTGGATAAGAGTGTGATTTGGCAGCAAAAGCTTTGGGGGTACACTGTAATGGAGTGGGGGAATGACAGTGGAGTCTGAGATGGGCACATTTCCTTTCTAATTTATTTACTTTCTAGCTTACAATTCAGATTTGATATTTTGGAATTTTCTTGTTGTTGGTGGCATGGGTGTGGCCACCCTGCTGTGAGTGTCCCCTATGGTCCTGCTGTAAGTTCATTCTGTCCTCTTGAGAGTTGGGCCAGGGTTCCCATCTATGTAGGAGTAATGTGTGCCATAAGGAGTGCTGCTGTCTTCATGCTGTCACATGAAATGGTTTTGACTGGATATTAGGAAACATTTCGTCACTGAAAGGGTTGTCAAGGCTGCCCAGGGCAGTGGAGCCCACATTCCTGGAGAGATTTAAAAGGCATGTAGATGGGGCACTTGGGGACATGGGTAGTGGTGGGTTTGGCAGTGCTGGATCAATGGTTGGACTCAATGATCTGAGAGATGTTTGCCAACCTCAACAGTTCTCTGTTTCTATGCTTCATGTGTGGATGACAGCATGGGGATTGCAGCTGAATGCCCAGTGTGTGGCACAATCTCTGCATTAGCTGTCTGGAGTATTATTTTGCCCAGAGCTAGACCTTATTTGAGAGCTAGGTTGTTAGAAATTAAAATTCATGGAGCCAATGATGTTTATCAGGGTGTGATGCTGCATTCCCAGATCCCAGCTCTCTGCCTGTGGGTGTAGCCAGGCTGGCCAGGCTGCCAGCTGGCACTGAGAGGTGAGGGTTTTAGCTGCAGTTCTCTACTTGTTTCTTGCACTGAGACCTTGTTCAGGATTAAATAGGAATTAATTCTGAGAAGTTAAAAAGTAATGATCACTTCAGTGATGCATTTTTCCTCTCAAGATTTCCTTCTTCTGCATCCTCTGATAGGAAAAAACATGAAAAGAGGGTTCACTGGTGTGCAAACATCACCAAAGCTGGTGTGATTTCAGAGGTAAAATCAGCTGAAAACTAGTTATCATAATGTTTAACTTTCTAATATTATCACAAGAGTCAATATCCTGTAATCTGATAGTCATGAGGTTCCTTACAGAATGCTAGTGAATCCTTTAGGTCTTGCTCCCTGACAGTGGCAGTCTCTCATTGTTGCTGATCCACCTCTATTGACTCTGAGCTCTAAATAATTAAAATTGTTTGCTTATATTACAAAAAAAGGCAAGAAACTTCAGTAGCACAGTATTTTGCAACACTAGAGTGCAGCTTTTAGCACTTGCCTCTGTAATTGCTGTCTCTTAGTTTGCAAGAAAGATGCGACCCTCTGAGTGAGATGGGCTGGTATTAGTGAGATTTGCAGTCCTACAGTTATTTGTGTAATTGCATAATTATTAGTCTGAAAAAGTGAGGGTTTTTTACATGGGGAGAAGAAAGCTCTCCTCTCTAAGTGGTACTAATGTGGAGCATGTTTTTAGTGTTTCACCTGCAGGAGGAAAATGCACAGGAAGGAGCTTCTGCTGCTCTTTCTTGCTGTTGTTTGTATTTTGTTTTTAAGATTAGGAGCATAGCAAAGTGGCTGATCATTGAAGGCCATGAGCCAAGACCCCATCCCTGACGTGTCATGTCTTACTAAAGCTTTTGAGGAAGCAAACCGGAATGCCATGAACTAGACTCTCTTGGTGCCTGAGAGGCTCTATCTATTCTGGTACTTCCAGTAGCAGAAGCAAAGAAGAAATCTTATGAGCGTGGTTAAAAATAGTCCTATTGGTTCCTGGAGCTTAGTTAGGCTCAGTGATTTCTCTGTATGCAAACCTCCTTCAGTTGCTGTTTTCTGCCTTTGTCATGATTTCAGTGAGGGAAGTGTAAGGAAAGGTAATATCAATTGACCTAAATACAAGCTGTAGGTGGAAAAGCAGGCACAGCTTTGGAAAGAGCAGCAGGGAGATGCTGGCTCCTCTGGGATGCTGGTGCTCCAGTGCTTTGTCCTGTATCAGCCCTGCTTGTGCTGAGTGTATGGATTTACTGGGTTTGTGTGCATTAATTCATCAATTAGTTGCTTTACTTTAGCAAGTCAGGGTGTAACTGATAAACCTGTTGTTTGGTCTTAATGGGTTTGGATCCCTAAGATGTATCTTGACTATCATGAGTCTAATACCTATAGCTGAGTGACTTGGATGCAGTAATAATTTAACTTCTATTCACACAATTTTGAAAATAACAGGAATTCTTTGTATATTTATGTTGACTGTATGTATGTTCTCAGATGGATTTCAGCATTTTATATTGAATTTTATTGACTCTTGGGTTTTTACCCTTAAAGTCACTGTTATCTTAATCACAGCAAGTAACCTTTCTCATGGGTGAAATGGGGATAACACAGGGTAAACTTAGGAATGTTGTGTGGGTTGGTTGAAGTATTTTGGTCTCTTTAAAATAAAGCTGTGTGCATGTGTGTCAGCAATGTACTTTGCTTTCTGCCCAGGTTCAGTTGATGACACTTCGTGGATCAGTGACAGAGCCGGGTACAGAAGGCTGCTAAAATTACTGATGGGTTGAGGGCCACTGTGATTGTTGGGTCAGAACTTTTCTGGTATTGATGTGTGGGGTTTGAGTGTTCCTCAGCAGCATCCCTTGCAAGGTCTGCAGGACATCTCTCTCTTACTTAAGTTACTGAGAGAGGAGGGGTGGACAGGCTGTCACTCAGACTGTTGTCCCCCACTGATGGATGTGTAGAAGGAAAGGCCTGTAGCAGAACCATGACTTGCCCATCAGAAGCCTGGAGCGGGGACCTCTGTGCTTGGTGAAGGCATCATCTGCTGTGCTTCTCTGGTCCTTTATCCAGTAGGGCTCCTTTCTGCAACAGAGTTCAGACCGAAGCGTGCCTCATACTGTCAGATGTTAAATATAAAATTATATGGAGACATTACATCTTTGGGAACCTCATTAAAATGTCTCTGGCTGCCGCTGCGCTTGCTCTGCAATACTGCATCATGTGCAGGTGGGCAGTGAAAGGGGTTCTTCAAGTCCCTTAAGAAAGAGCTTCAAAACTCTTCTCTGGAAGGAAACTTAATGGCTAAAGGAAAGTTGATGGGATCCCCAATGAAAACAGCAGCAAAATGGAAAGGCTGCCAGGGACTCTGCTTGCTGCAGGGAGGAAAACTAGGAGGGAGGTACAGGAAGGTGAGGGAGATCTCAATTTCTATCATGCAACACTTAGAAAGGGTGAGAGGGAAGAGTGACTGGAACAAAAGGGAAGCAAGTACTTGGGAAGGCAAAAGCCCCAGGTCTAGTCTGGTTTACCAACCTAAAACCCTGATTGACTTAGTTTTGTGGAGGTGAGGCAGTGACTTCCAGGACCCTAGGAGATGGATTTGCTTTCTGCAAAAATTATTTGCCAGGCAGCTGCTGGTGCTTACTGGTGCTTTCCAGTGCTTTTCCTGTGTGCATATTTGTAGCCAGTGGTTTTCCTGTTGAAGAACTCAAAAGAGTAAAGCTGGACATCCTTAGGTTCGCTCTAAAGGGAAACACAGGGCATTTTAGCATGGCGTGCCATGACAGATATTGGCGCGCCTTCAATGCTGAAAGCTTGCTCTGTGCTCTGGTCCACAGGGTATTGCTGGCCTCACTTCTGCGTGGAAAACTGTCCTTCTGGCCCAAATTTCCCTGGAAGCCATGGCCTCCTTACCATGACCCTGTGGCATTGCTGTGGGCCAGGTCTGCTGGCTGAGCTGCCTTCACTCCCCTCAGCCCACGCTGCTCACTCTGTGTCTCCGGCAGCAGCAGTGGGAGTTGTGTGCTTGGCTGTGTTTGCAAATTTGGCCTTTAGCTGCTTGGTCTCCCGTTTTGTTGACGGCTGGAGAGATCATACGGAACATAGAGAGCGATGTGGCTGTGTGCAGTGAATAATGATGAAATGCCTGGTTTGTGTTACTGCTTGAGCACAGTTTGAAAGAGAACCTTCATGGTGTTTGTGTTCAGAGCCTCTCTTGAAGCAAGAGCAAGCTTAAAGGGAAAGAAAAACTGACAGAATTTCACATCCCAGCCAGCGCCTCCAGGAGCAGCACCCCTTTGTCTGTCAGACATCACTGTGCCCCTTCCAGAAACCCTCCCTGCCTTTAACAAGTAGCACTAAGGATGCTGGAGGTGAATTATCTTTAGAGGAGAACTCTGCTGTCAGAGTGGGTATGACTTTTCTGTTTAGCTGTGCTGAATTATTTTGAATAGATGTTTCTGTGGTATGGACCAGCCCCCAATGACTCTGTAATACACAACTCTGCAAAACAGCTTCTTAGAGCTCTCTCTGGGGAAGGCAGTGCTTTCCATTGAGTAAGAGATGAGATTGTAAGGGCTGCACTTACCTTCCTTAAAAACAAATAAACATTTCAACAGCCTGAGGTAACTAAGTGTTATCCTGGTATTTTTTAACAACTTTCTTTGAATAGAGGGAGGCTTTGTTAATACTGTAATACTGGAGCAATACTCTGCAGCTGACATTTGCAAAATCTCTTCCATTTTGTATTTCATTATTTAAACAGATCTTACTCATCCCTAAAGGTTTTGCTTTGGTAAAGGAAAAGCAGATGTGTGTACATGTGATCCAGGCTCATGAAAAAAGAATATGGGTATGCACACTTGCTTTTTTCTTACAAATAGAAGATTCAGACAGAAAAAAGGTCTTAATGTCATGACTATCTGTGATCCTCCATTCAGTTAAACCAAGGTACCCCAAATCCTGGGAGTGCAGAAACCAGGGATCAGGAGCCTTTGCATGCATTTAGTGTAAATGCAGTAATGCTTGAGCCAGGCATGGCAGCAACCCACCAGCTCATCCCATTTTCAGTACTGACTGTCCTGGATTCTGCTCCTGGTTGCTTACCTGTAAGAGGTGAGAGAAGACTGAAGCCTTTACAGATTTGTCTGTGGTCAGGGGGAACACAGGAGGGCACATGGTGGCATCAGCAGGAATAGATCATGAGCACAGTGCTTTATCTAGAGCTAGTGAAGATTTTACCACAAATAACTCATCCTGCTCTGTCCTTTTTATCTCTCCCTCAGCCTCGCAAAATGTATTTCACGTACACAGTGTCTCCCTGCTTGAGCCAGTTATCTGCCTCTCAACAGCTACTTATTCTTCCAAAGTACTCTATTACTGCTTGGATTTGATGTTTATATATATACAATCATTTTGCTATTGTGCTGCTTGTGTGTGGATGCAGAACTGCCTTAGCTCCCTGCACTCCATCTCATTGCAGTATTGATATTGCTATCCATGGTGGTAAAATTAATTAAATTATGTTCTCTACTTATGAACTAGTTTATTACTTTAATTATTTATTGCTACTACAGCTAATTTGATATAGGCAATATTTAGTTCTGTTTCAGTAACTTTTCATTTTAAGAACAAACTGCTAGTTTGAATTCAGTGGCATTAAGAACCTGTTATTGATTAGTTTGGCCTCAAACTGTGTGATGAGGAAATAGTGGCTGTGTGCCATGCTAAGCCTTCAGCCCAGAATGTTAACAGCGAGCTGCCGTTATTTTTCTGGGAATATGTCTTTGGAAAGTGTATGAAGACTTGCAGGTGTGTGAGGAAGGTCAAAGCCCTTCAACAATTCCTGTGTCTTGAGCTTAGCTTTGTGAAAAGAATAAAGTAAAGAATGCAGAACTGAATAGCTGCAATGCATCCTCCCACTTTTGTACCTCAATCACAGTGTTCAGACATGCCCTTTACTACAGAGGTTTTTGTTGGGAATTAGTAATATCACCTGTAGTGGTGACATTCAGTCTGCTCGTTTGTGTATCTCTTCAGTTCTGCTCTCCAATTTGAAGAGCTTAATTCAAGACCATTAAAATCAATCATAAGGCTTCCTCTTTCTCTTGTACTTTATTTCATACCATAGCTCCAATAGTGACTCCCTGGCTTTTCTCTGTGTTGCTACTTTCTGCTGACTCTTCACGAGTTAAAGACGAAGAGGTTAAATGGCTTCTCTTCTACCATCTCCAGTTACCTGTGATAAAGCTCAAGGGCTGCACTTGAGAGCAGAAAACAAAGGTCTTGTTTGTAAATTAGAGTTCAAGGTCAGTTTTCGGAGTGTTCTTGATCTTGCTTTTCCATTCGTCCCATAGTGACAGTCTGTATTTGGTGACCTGTCCTGCTGTGACCCTGCAAGGCTGTGTCCAGAGGTGAGGAAATTATCTTGAAGACTTTAATGCCGGTTCTTTTGCTCTACCGTAACTTCTCTGATCGCAGTCCTTCTCTTTGGAAATGAAGAAAGCCAACATGGTCCAAAGGTCAGGGGGACTTTTCAGGTGGTCAGCCACAGCATTGCCAGTGCATTGGGTTTGTTTGCAGCCAATCTGAACATGTGCCAGCTCCCATCTCTCCTGTGGCCAAGCCAAGGAGGTGCTGCTGCCCAGCCAGTGGAGGCTGGGGCTCTGCTCCACTCCATGGTCCTTGCACTGGGTCTGGACAGCTGCAATTTCAGGTCTTTGCCTCGAATGCAGCATGTGCTTCCCAACAGATATAAAATGCTGTGGGCCCTTGTGGTTTTCTTGTCTTCTAGAGATGCATGTCATCCTTTTTTCTGTTCTTGAGCTCTTCTATGGAAAAGTGAAGGGCTCAGGGAGGCTTTTCTGTAACCTCCTTACTCTGATGAGTATCCTTTACTTATTCTGTACACCAGTGTGTTGTTTACAGCGTATGCAGTGATATTAAACAGCTGCTACATCTCAAGCCAGAGGTAACTGCAGCAGGCCTGGAGTGCCTGTGTAAGCACACGTCAAATCCCTGTGGATGAAGGGCTCTATTAAAAATGTAAAATCATTATCACTAATCTGGAAAGTGGACCGATGCATTTAACATATATGATTATAAACTTCGAAACAAGATGATTTCATCTGGTGGAGCATCTGGGAATTGTGTTTCATTATCATGTTTTAGAGAGTGAAAAATCTTCCCGTTCTCTCAGAGGATTTTCTGGGATTAGTTGCTGCTGTTTGCTGTTGTGTATTCCTTCAAATGTTTGTATAATTATGCGCATCTCTAGTTCACTCTGCATCCTTCTGGGGGGTTTTGCATGGCTTTCCCCAGAGATGTGCTGGGATGGTTCCCTTCAGATGGCAGGGAAAATAAGGAGAAGCTTTACCCATGATCAGTTTGAAAAATGATCTGACAATGTGTGCAGGAGTTTACTGATGTGGCAAAGTACTTTCTTGTGCAATCAGTTTGGGAATAACCGTACTGACTCAGAAATATCACCTGATAAAGTGATTTACATGAATGATATTTTCAGTATGAAATGCAATAGCAATTACGCACTGGTACTTTCACTGAAGGGTTGTCTGAATCCCCTTCTAAACCCCTGACAGCAGGTCCCACTGTCCAGCCAGCAGCTCTGACCACACATTTGTGGAGGTCTCTGGTCCTGGTGATTGAAAATTTTGCTTATGAAGAAAGTTCTTCCTCAGCTGGATTTTAAGATAAGTGATACAGATAGTCAAAAGTCACTATGAGAATGTGTTTTTATCGGATAAGGACAGCTCGTCCCAGTATGGATTTTCAAACTATAAGGCTATTTGCTATTGTGACAAAAGCTGGTCTTAGACTTTTCTATTAGAATAAAGCCGAGTAAAGACAAAACCAAAGCATCTAAATTTAAAATGAGTAAAGACTTCATCAATTTAGCTGCCTGGTTGTTGCTCCTCATTTTCAGGAACTTTACTAGAAGGGAGATGCAGAGGAGGAGAGAAAGAGGTCAACAGTGTGGGGAAGGGAAGGGAAGGGAAGGGAAGGGAAGGGAAGGGAAGGGAAGGGAAGGGAAGGGAAGGGAAGGGAAGGGAAGGGAAGGGAAGGGAAGGGAAGGGAAGGGAAGGGAAGGGAAGGGAAGGGAAGGGAAGGGAAGGGAAGGGAAGGGAAGGGAAGGGAAGGGAAGGGAAGGGAAGGGAAGGGAAGGGAAGGGAAGTACTTGGAGACAGTGCAAATTCTTCACTTGGCTGGGATATCAAGCTGATGTGTTGAAGAGGTAGCAGCTTTTTGGGAGTGTGGACCAGGCAAGTGTAAAAGCGGTGGAAATATCTTGTAATGGAAAATGCTCAAGTTCCTACCAGGGAAGGACCGTGGTAGGCTTATAATTTTTTTCCAAAAATAATCTACTTCTGGCCAGCCAAGCATGTTTAAATTAGATCAGTGCATAAGGCTCTTAAATCACATCCTTTCACAGGATGTTTTAAGAGTATTACAAGTTTTTCTTGAGATGTTGCTTTCCTGTTTCCAGAGGTAAGACAGGAGATACTGATGGAGGAGCAGGCAAAGCAAGGTTACTTGGGAATAAGGATACTCCAGAGAGTCTTAAAGAATAAAAGTTCAATGGGAAGTTTCTCCCTGTTCTTCTTGGATAGAAACAGTACAGTACAAGCAGAAAGAATGACAGAAAAAGGAGAGACTTCTAAATAATTTGAGCAATATGAGCATATAATATAATTTGAGCACATGACCTCTCAAAATTTCTTGCCCACATTTGAAAGACACCTTAAGGCTGTTGGCTTTACTGCAAGGTCTCAACCAGCCTCAGGTCTTGGTGTCTTAAATCTTAATGATCTTTTCACAAAGAAGATGTGAGTAAAATGGAGTCTTTTTGCAGACTTTTAAAACTTAATTATTTTACAAAGGTAAACTTAATTAATAGAATCAATTGACACCTGCAGTTGTACTGACTAACACATTCTCTTTCCTCAAATGTTTAACCTCTACTAATTAATACTGTTGTGCAGTCTACTGTAGCATCCCTAACTTTGTTCAGCCAGGGGTTTCTTTTTTAGGAACTCAAAGTTTGGACTTAATGATTTTGGAGGTCTTTTCCAACACGAATGATTCTGTGATTTAACTGTAACATCAATTCCAAATGCCAAATCTACACTTTTCCTGGGAGATAGGAGTGTTTAAGAAGCATTTCTTACTTTTCAGTGGGGCAGTGTAATTACCAAACCTAATTCCACTGAACCCATCTCTGTGGCTCCACATGGAGCTAATTCATTCCTCTAGAAAAACCATTTCAAATCTTGTCAAAGTCAGAAACTTAGCAGCATGTACAATATGTGAAGCAATTCAATGATTTAACACTATTTAAAACAGAGGAACTCTTGCTATGCTTTTAAACCAATTCCATCAAGAGCATTTGAAATCAATGACTTTAAACTCCTCTGTGCATCTGCATGTCTCAAGGAAGGACTGAGGATGTTGCTGAAAATTTAAATAATGACTTTGGAAACCAATAGTAACATCTGTCAGTCACTGCAGTCCCACGTGTGGCAGCAAAGTAGGCTTTAAAATACACCTCGTGAGACAGTGCATGACATTGCACACAGAGTTGTTCTCCTCTTGATAAAGGTAATTTTTAAGGTTTTTTTTTTCGGTAAGCACAAAACAGGTGATTAAAGTCAGGTGAAGTTTTGTGCTTGTACAGTGGCTTGATTATAACTTTAAAACATGATGGTTAATAAAAAAGATCAGAAGTAAAAGGGGATGTTAATTTTACTTGGTCTGTAATATTGCAGCAGTTATGTTCAATCATTTGTGAGACAGAAGGCTGTAAAATACATCCTGTAATGAGGTTACAGTAAAACCAAACATCATCATCAATAACAAAATCTCACTATTTATTTACTGATCTCTAAATAAAGTGTGATTGTAGTAAATATGATGGGAGACATTTAATTAAACTGAATGAAGGAGTGTTGTAAACATCACATAGCAATGAAAACAGAAAATTAATGTGTTGGCAGACCACATAGTTAAGACTCCAAAATGCATTTATAACTATGTCCTTTTGATGAATCTGTCAGTATCTCTGTGAATGCCTTCAAACTGATTCAAGGATGTCCAAGTGCCATAATACCTTGCCCAGCCTCTGACAGGGCTGCTGTCCTTCTTATTTTCAGTTAAAAGATTGCAAGTAAAGAATGTTTTCCATTAGGAAACCTGGCTAATACCCATAACTCCATAAAATGAAAATACAGCTTGCATTGGAAGAAGTAATGAGTGTATTGTCACAGATGTAAAACAGTTATGGACTTGATGTAAATTTTTTTCTGAGGATTGCATCTTTTCTCTTTTTGATATTTTCTGTAAAAACATCAAAATACATTTTAATTGATCCCATATTTGCTTTTATGGTTCTGCTCCGTTCTTCTGTTTTGTTTTGAAATTGCTGGATCCAGAAATGAGGATCCTATGCCACAGAGAGGAAACCTTGTCTACGATGCACTTCCTGCTAGAGGTGTTATTTGGAATAGCTGATGAAAGCCCAAAGTCTTCTGCCTTGCAGCAGTAGAGTTTGTTACTTGTATCCACCATGCAAAACTACTCCATTGCCTCTATGTAAATCCCTCCTCCCTTTTTGTGTCCTTTCTTTACTCTTTGAGGGTGATCTAGTCAGTCATGCTCAGATTCCAGTTTCCCACTGGACCAGCTGTTGTTGTCCTGTGGCTTTATAGAATCACCACAGAGGAGCTACTCAGGGCACACTGATGAGTCTGACTCTCAAACACCTCTGCCTTTCACAGTGAGAACAAAGCTTAAGTTTCTTTGCTGCTTTTCCAACCACACCAGTGCCCAGTTAATGGGAAGCCCATATGCCATCTACAGCGCTGTGTTCATCAAAAATGTAAAAATTCCTTATTACATACAAAATAGATGCTGAGAGTTAGGATTCATGGGAGAGGTGTCAGAACC
Organism: Lycocorax pyrrhopterus obiensis; assembly: GCA_014706295.1. Taxonomy (NCBI): domain Eukaryota; kingdom Metazoa; phylum Chordata; class Aves; order Passeriformes; family Paradisaeidae; genus Lycocorax; species Lycocorax pyrrhopterus. The sequence continues at coordinate 17,804,221 of JACSVZ010000018.1, forward strand.
ATCAGTGTACCAAGCTGGTAAGTACTGACTTTGTGCTTTTGGAGGACTTTCTCCATAAAACAAGGTGGAAAGGAGTTGAGGTTGGAACACCAAGTACACTGCACAGACAGATGAAACCAGAGACCATTAAAAGCCCTATCTCTTGAAGTGTACTTTGTGATAGAAGTACATGAAATCCCTCGCTGCACCTCCCCATCTGTAATGGTGTTAATGGAGCTTTGAAAAACGCAGTGCACCATTGCTGCAGTCCCACAGTTTTGTCATCCTTTTCCCATTATTTCTACTTCTTCTCTGGGAACCAGACTCATCCTTTCTATTCTTTCTCTTTTTTCAGACATAAAGTGTGCAGGATGCTGCTGGGATGGCATCGATGTATGTGCAGGCACACTGCACTGTCCTGTGCAGCCTCACACACTCTGCAGCACAGATAGATCTTATGCCTAGCAATTAATTCCTCTTTCTGTGCTCCTTTCCTGTCATTCCCCTGGATATTGGCTGAGGGAGATGTGCCACCTCCCTGGGGAAGCTGGGATGCATAGCTACTTGTTTCTCTCTCCATGTGTATTTAAATGAGTTGGGAGCAGAGCCCTTGCACTTGACGTTTTATCAATACTGCCTTCATTAGAAGTTCACTTCTGTTCATTAAAGTTCCCTTTTTAGACATAACGTGTCACTTCTGCCCAAGTGACAAGAAGGGTATCTATAGGAGTGGGGTTGCTGCATTATTTTGATGATGTCGATTCACAAAGAAATGGGTGATACCAGCACACTGTCTGATGCTCCCCTCCCATTGCTGGAGTTCATTCAGGTTCATATTAAAACTCCACGGGTTAAGACCCCTCAGCAATTTTGACTGGTACCAACCATCTGAGCTTGTAACTGTGGGTTCTGTGGAGCCAAAGCATCCTTCTCTTCCCTACCCGCATCTTCCATTTGGCTTGCCAGAAAGCAGCTGTGGATATCACCTCACCAAGGCCAGATTTCAAATTCAGTACATGTTCGTAGTGGAAGGTTTGTTTAGAGTCATGTTCTTTGCTTAAAGCCAGTCTGTGAAACTTCACCTGGTGATTCCTATAGTGTCTTTTCTAATCTGCACATCAATGTGATGACCCATAGGCTACTGAACTACTAAGGAAAATCCTAGGAAGATATTCAGGCTTAATTAAATGCTTCAAGATATGCTACGTTTTTAGCTTTGAAGGAAGACGTAGTTGCTTTTCTCTAAAGCATAAAACAATCAAGCTGAATGTGGAAAATTGGATAAAAACCTCTTACCAATAAAAACTTCCATATTTGCTGTGCTCTCAGGTTTCCCATTCTGTGCAAAAATGAGCTATTTGAGGTAGGTGGTTAATCATCCCAAAATGTAAAACTGAAATAGGTCCAAACTGCTGGTGATGTGTATAAATGCTTGAAGGAAGGACCCAGTTTTCCTTGCTCTGTGAATTGACTATGCCTTGATTCGTATTTATTCAATTATGATAGAAATTCTTGGTAGCTTCTTGAGAAACAAATATAATATTAATGTTGGCAATTAACCCAGTTGTTCTACCATGCAAAAGGTGCAATTTTCCCCTTAATGAAAAATTTAGATCTGCTTTGATCATTTGGAAAGCATGAAGTAAACTAATGAAGCAACTTCAGGACATGAATTCCAACATTCTTACTAGGTAACTACACAGCATCGCTCCTCGTAGGCCCAGAGGATCTAACTACAAACTCAAAACAGAAAATCACAGAAGAAATTGCAATTAAATTTGCAATGCATTCAAAGAGCTGGAAGAAATTGTGTCAGGCTTGAAAGTGTATCATTTATTCTCTTTGCTGATGCATACAATCTCTTCCTTCTCCATGAGAGATGGCACCAGCTCTCCAAGTAAGTAGAGAAGCTGGCACACAAACATTTTCTAGGGCATTAATAGAGTCAAGCACAGATTCAAGATATTGATAAAGCAAACTGCAACATGTGCAGAAGGATGTCTGGGTGTGCATTGTAGGAAAAGCTGTGGTGGTGATGAATAACGTGCCCAGGGTGTGGATTCCTCTGGTGAGAAGAAAATCCTGTGTGGGCTGTCCTAGGGGTAGCTGAGATAGGTGATGAGCTGGGGGCTTAATGTACATGTTGGTTTAGCATAACAATTAATGTCCTTGAAAGGGAAAGGTAGATGAAAGGGCAAGAAGTCTGGCTGAGGTGTTGCTCATGGTGCTGGCACAGAGCTGCAGCTCAGGCACCCTGTGAGCAGCTTCAGATTCCTGGTTTGGGACTGCAGCTTGCCAAAATCCCTGTAACAAAGCCAGGCTCTGCCTTGTGTGGCTTACATGACTCCTTCAGGAATGTGTCTGCTGCATCTGTTCAGGGGAATAAAAGGATGGTAAATCACAATGGTGCTAATTAATTGTTGTGGAAAAAGTTTATATCACTTTCATAGAATCACAGAATAGTTAAGGTTGGAAAAAACCTTTAAGATCATCAAGTCCCACCATCAACACAGCACCACCGCCATGGTCACCACTCAACCATGTCCCCAGGTGCCATATACACATGTTTTTTGAACACTTTTGGAGATGGTAACTCTACCACTTCCTTGTGCAATTCAATGTTTGACAATCTTTTCCATGAAGAAATTTTTCCTAATATCCAGTTTAAACTTCTGGTGCAACTTGATGCCATTTTCTCTCATCCTGTCACCTGATGCCTATTTTGTTCTGTAAGTCTACAGTTCAGCTGCTGAAGTAATACCAAAGTCTGCCAAGAATGAGGAGTTTTCATACCCATCAGCATTTGAGAGCTGTGTTTATTTAGAAACCTTTCAGGAGATACAAATTATTGCTGCTGTGAACCTTGCAGTAGGGCTGTGAATAACTTATTTTTGACATCTAACTTCATCAAAATTGTGAGAATTAATAAAGCAGACATGCAAGCACAGTAGGAAGCTTTACAGGCAGCTTCCAACACTCCTGCCTTGTGAAGAGCAGCAGCATCAGATGACCTGGGATGAGCAGATGAAGCTGTGATGGGAGGACCTGCAGTACCCAGCTGTGCTGGAAACTGGACCCAAGGCGTGGTGTGACCAGGAGCCTCCAGGACCAGTCTGGGATGGAAGAGGTGCCCATGCTGAAATAAATACTGCTGTCACCTAGCCTAGAGAGAAAAGTCCCACCAACAGAAACACAAGGCTGAGGTGACAAGATAGGACAGAGGAACAGAGCAAGGAGAGTACAGTTCTGAAAAGGACAACCCATACAAAGACTTTTTTTTATACTTCAATATGTTCATCCATGTGTCTAATTGAAAGAGAAAGGTATTAATTACATTCAGAGAAAAGTGCCAAGATGTGTTTTGAAAAGCATTCAAATATTTTGATAAGTTCTGGAACACTTCAAGGGGTGGCTTGTTTTTTTTCATAGCTTGGCTTGATGTGAAGAGTATCTCTGCAACGTGAAAGGAAATTGTATCTTGAAAAGACATCTAGGTGTATATTGGCTTGACTGTCATTTTCGTGCTAATAGGTTGTTAGAGGCTGAGTTAAATTGAAGACAAGAAACCTTTAGGGTCTGTTTAAGCCATCATAAATATGAATACTACTGTCTCTTCATGTAACTCTTTTTATTAAGAAAAAAAACAGAGCCATCATTTATCTTGTAAAGACCTTACTAAAAAGAATGATTAGTATGTCAGGTTTATTTTGTGATATTTTTTGCATTCTGGAAGTTAACACACTCAGTGATGTGGTCTCACTCTCTGTGCTTACTTTGCACCGAAGTTGCTGACACGAACCTGACCGACGGGACCTGTGCTACGGGAGGTCTGGCTGTGCACTGAACCGCGGGAGTGGGGAGGACTCAGCCTTGGGAATCTCTCCCAGAAAACCAGCAGGGAAGCTGTGCACACCTTCTGCGGGAGGTTTCATTTGTCCCCCTTGCTTTGCAGTGTCAGGACCCGGCAATGTCAGTTATATGACATCTGCCATCCACTGTCACTGGGCATAGTGGAATTGGAAAGCAGAAAAACACATTTTAAGAGACAGCTAAGTCTTACAGCATTAGTAGAAAATGTGGTATGGAGACTTGTTCTTTCAGCTGGCAAGGACAGTGTTTCTGTTTACTTCTTGTCATTAATGTTTTTCTCTTGCTTCAACATGGAAAAAGAACCCCAAATACAACTAGAATAGTTCAGGATGAGAGAAGCAATCCACACGTAATGCTTTAGATCATGATTTCCAATCTCATCACTGTGCCAAGAACCCAGTTACTATTAAGCACTGAATTTTGATGAGATTTTTAATGCAGAAGGCTGTGAGGTTAAGTCTGTTGTCTCAAAAAATCAGCCCTCCTTGCCATTGTCTGAGTCTTGCTCCTCCACCTTCTTCTGGCACAGCCCCCAATAACAGTTTTGATGATGTGACAGGAAAATGTGAAGGATTTAGAAGGATTTGTTCACTTTGGCTGCATCTGGAAACCTCTTTGCATCAAGGAAAACATTCATTAACACCAACCACACAGCAATTAAGGGTAGTTAATATTTACATGGAATTTTGAAGGGGCATGGTGATAAATTCCTATGTGATTTTCCAGAGGTAAACTTAATGTGAAATCCATGAATAAACAATAAGCCACAAACAAGACAAAGTGAATGGGTATCAGCATTTTTCATCCCTGTCCCTTCTGTCATTTATCCTTCTTACTCCTGATGTATTGCAAAGAAAAGGCAGTGGAAATTGGGATTCTACATCGAAGAAAGTTTCTTACTCTTTACTCTGATTTCTTTGCTCCATATTGACCATGCTCTGTCTCCTAGACTTTAACTCTGTATTAATGGATATTTGTCCATTCTTCCATAAATAGATCATGTAGGTGATAAGTAGCTCTTTGAGAGTGCAGGTCTACACACTCAGCAATACTACATGCAGCGAGACTTGCCAGAAGCAAAATCAATCTGTTAAACTTACAATATTTCAAAGAAGTTCAGTACTGCGTGTGAACAAAGATGCTGTAATGCACTCAAGCCATTTTTTTGGCTACAAAAGCATATCTGGTGAAAAAATAGCACTGCTCAAACATGCAGAATTAAAGAATGCCACCCAAAAACTAATTGTTAAAATGGCTGGTCTCATCCCTCTAATAATCCAGCTCAGATACAGAGCTTTGATAGTCTGCAGACTGTTGTAGTGTGACTGGGTGGCAGAGCTTCAAGGAGAGGATTAAAGCTTCACCCATCCAGAACGCATTCCCAGTTGTCTGAATTAGTTGGGCTTTAGCAGGTCCTGGCGGTGCTAATGCCAGTGCTGCTGCCAGCGTGGCTGTGCTCCTGCAGGGACCTCAGCCTGGCAGCATGTTTCCAAGCCAGAGAATCTGCATGTCCGTGCTGTGGCACGAGGGAACCTGCTGCTGCAGCATTCAGCTCGTCCAGCGTCTGTGGTGGGAGTGAGTTCAGCAGGAGCAGGACCTGTGAGCGTTACTTGGATGCTGGGCCTTTGGGATGAGGTTCTGGCTTGCAGCCAAAGGGATTCCCCTTTGTGGTGGCCAGTTGGCCAGTGGTACAAGAGACAGAGACAGCTCTTGGTAAGACAGTCTCTGGTGCCAAAGACTTATTGGTTATGGTGAGGGAAAGAAGCCTCTCCCAGGATGCCTGCTCGGTTATGGTAATGTACCCCAGTTCTGATTCCCTGGTTGGCTCTTGGTGTTAGCCACTGTCCTGTACTTAAGCCTGAGCTGTCACGTGTTCAGGGTCATTTGCCTCTAGAAACCTTCACAAATTGTGGCAACAAACTGCTTTCTGTGGAACTCTACGCAAGGACCCTTCTCAACTCCTTGCTGTCGGCTTAATATTACTGAAGCCATCCCTGCGTCTGTGCATGCACGTGTGTGTGCCACAGAGCCAGAGGGGGCTCAGTAATACCCTTAGTGCACAGCCAAGCTGATGTGCTGTAAATCTGTGAAAATCTCATGGAATTTTGTTTATGGTTTCTTGAAGGCCCTGTAGGTGTTTTTTTAAGGATTATTTTACATTCTTTATTGGTCCTTAAGGTTTATTGAATATCAGCATCCTTAAGGTCCATGATGCACAGGAAACGGCCATAAGCTCTCTTGTCCTTCAGAAAAGTTGTTTCTGTTGTATTTGAAGATACATTCCTTTCTCTCTCCACAGCCTGTTGCAGTGTACTCTGGTTAGGGCGTTAGGAGAGCTAACAGGGAGAATACATTGCCATGGGTTTATGTTTTAATTTACGTATGATAGAGCACCTTAGTCTGCAAATCTCCACTGTATTTTTACTGTGTATGTAATGTTCACTGCTTTTGTGAACACTCTTCTCAATCTTTGCTACAAGTTCTTAGCTGCACAAAATTTTAGTAGTAGAATGTATTTAAATCATCTTTTGTACAAAGGGATTAATTTTATTCCTTATAATCTACTGAATGTTTATTGGAGAAGACATAAAATAATTTTGCAGACTATTCTGAATTTCAGTGGGATAACATTTGCTTACCAAATGCACTGGTTTTGGAGCCTTTCCATACTCATCTCCCTTTCCATACAGTTGTATACATCTTCTCCCTTCCTACATCCAATTAGTTTTCAGCAGCAAGGGATTAAATCGTTCCATTCACATGGCTTCTGCTGTTGCTGTCTATAAATTCTTGACTGTGACACTTTGACTTGTCCCTCTGGCTTTCAGGATTCCCAGGGAGCCCAGCAGTGACCAGCTCACATAACTGTATAGATCTGCAATTAAAGCAGTTTCAAATGCAACTAAACACATCAGGAAAAGATGTGCATAAACCCTCTTATGTTTTTACTGTCTGTTTTTGATGTTTCCTTGTAAGTGCAGCTGTAATCTCCTGAAATGAGTTAACCTGACCATGAAAATGCTTCAAACAAGTCTCACCCGTTAACCAGAGCTGATTAAACAGTGGCAAATAGATGCCACAGGCTATCAGGTTTTTGAATACCGTGAGGAGGTGGCTGCTGCACTTAGGAGAATTTTCTTTGACAGCACAGTGTTGAGTTTTGGCTCAATATTTGCTTGGAAACGTCTTGATGTGGTGCAGAAAGCAGAGTCTCCCAGCTGGAATCATCTTCACTGATGAGGAAACTAATTCTCCATCCACCAGTTGTGCTGTAAGGAAATCCCTATTCTCAGTGTGGACACACTGGATGGTTTGGGTTGGAAGGGACCTTAAAGATCATCTTGTTCCAACCCCCTGCCATGGGCAAGGACACTTTCCTCTAGCGCCATCTAATCTGACCTTGAACCCTTCCAGGTACCAGCAGCCACAGCTGCTCTCTCCTAGTTCTTGTTTCCAGGGGCAGGAGCCCTGCCTAAATTACAGGGGAGGTGTAACACAAAAAAGATCCTGCGAAATTAATAATTTTCTCATCCCTCTTACCTATTTCCCTTTTTCACTGACAAAATGCAACAGTTCTGGCAAAGGCTGGTGCAGTCTCTTCTGATGCTGATGGTGTCTGACGTAGCATTAATGTGGAGTCAGACACGAAAAACAATGCAAGTAGCATTGATCTGTTGTTTTCCAGGTTGGTTAAGTTCCTTCTGATTGAGGAAGGGGACTTAAATATGGCTTGGCAGTCTGGAGGGAATACATACAACCAGGAGTTGTGTTTCCACCGATCTTAACGGTGACGCTCCCACACTACTTTCAGGGGATTCTGAAATTATTATTAAGGGTGGGACACCAATAATGCTTCCAGAAAAAAAAAATGGGGTTTTTAGTTTCCGTTGGGTCTCAGTGATCCTTATAGGTCCCTTCCAAATCAGGATGTTCTGTAATTCATTGTGGTAGGTGTTAAATGCAGCATCTGCTGTCCACATTCATGCTTTAACTCCACTGTCATCAGATTCTGCAGTTTACAAACTGCAAATTTTGATTTTTATGTGGGGCAAAATGCAGGTGAAGATGAGCAGAGGTATTAAATGCAGTCTTATATAAATAACCAGAATTCTACACTCTTTTCGAAGGCACTGCTGGTGCTGCTGTACTGCTTTCTGCGAGTATCTGAACCTTGAGCTCTGCTGGGCAGGGGGTTGTGCTGAGCCCTCGTGTAAGGGCTGTGATCCCCAGGTCTTCTAAATGGGAAAGGCACTGCAAGGCTCAGGAAGGGAAAGGCTTCATAAGGTGGTTCTCAGACAACCCATTTTAGCAGGAAGGGTTTCATGAGTAGAATTGCTTTGTCCCTAAAATATTGTGGATTTAAAAGCTCCAAATTTTTTAAATACAATTTTTTAAAATGAAAAGTCTAAATTTTTCTGAAGTTTCAGGTTTTTTTATGCTTCATTTGAAGTGAAAAAACCCTTTTTGCCATGTAACCTGGCTACACCCTGACTCCTGGGAACATCAGTCGGATGAATGTGATGGGGCTCAGGCGTGGGTGGGAATAGGTGAAGGAAGGTTTAGTCCTGCTGCTGCATTGCACCTGCTGGAGCTGGTGGGAGGTGGGGAACCTTCAGTGCTGGTAAATCTCTGTTCCCTTGAGTTGCTGCCTTGGTGTGCCTGCAGTCATTTTGAGACGGTATGGAAGAGGGTTAGGAATCATGAGCAGGAGGCAATGTACCAGGCAGAGGTGGATGTCCCAGGTGAGCAAGCTCTGGAGGTAGCACTGGGGAGACAATTCATGTGATCTGATGTCTGGCATGATCCAGCAGGACTTTGTCAGCAGTGCAGTGTGAATGCGGGTCCTGGATCCCCTCCAAGGGCTGGTGCTCACCCAAAATATGTGGCATGGGAAGGTCAAGTGTGCATTTGTTCTATGCTCCAGGGGGCAGACAATGTCAGGCTCCTTATGGTGGCAGAGGAAAACAGAAATGGGTTGTGTGTGCTGGAAAGCATCAATTTTGCTCCCCCTCAAATACAGCCCCAAAATAAGCCTGGGGCTGGAAGCTCCCAGTTGCTGGAGGAGCAGTTGTGTGTCCTGGGCTGCGCTCCCTTGTGCTCCTCAGCCAGGTGAGGCAGAGGCTGGCTTGTGCTTGGTGGGGGCACATCCAAGTGGGATCAAAGTACTTTGTGGAGTAATTCTGGTTGTAATTGTGATTAAGGACTTCTTCCTCCCTGGGTCAGTGAGAAGCGCTTCTGTATGAGGGAGGCCTTGTTCTCTCTTGAGCATGATTTTGAATGACTGTACCATCCATAGCCCTTGAAGAGCCCGCAGGGATCATTGCAGCACTGTCAGCTGTTGTTGATAATGAGGCATCCATTGCTCTGCTGTTCCACGTGGCTGTGAGAGGACTTGGGAAAAGTTGATGGGATCCTTCAACAGAGAACAAGTTAAGGAGTGTTTTAAAGCCTTCATGCAGAGATACCCTTTGGTGCCTAAAGGAGGCTGCAGAAGTCCTCTGTTTGGATGTTCAAGTTGGAATACAGGATTTTGGTGGTTTTTTCCCCTGTGTTTTCTTGACTCAGCCTTAGGCTGTCTAGCTCAGAGAGAAAGATTTTATCAAATCATTCATCTTTTTAATTTCCTTGAAATTTTTTGCTAGTTCCATATATGCCACTCATTTTAACACTTTGTCAGTATAAGGTGGCAGCAGGGCTGCATACACTGTGTTTTCTTAGTCAGGGATAATGTAGTCCAGGCTTTTACTGAGCTTCATGGGCATGTAGTGGTTCAGGTGTTCAGAGAAGCACTGGAAATGCCTATTTAAATTCTTCTCCAGCTACTGGAATAAAGAAGATAAATCATAAATAAACTTAAATTATGATCTGCCTTCTTTGCAGATTTCTCTCCCCACCTCATGTAGCAGAAAAATCCATGTTGTAAATCCCCTGTGAAGCGCTTTCTGCTGGCAGTTCCCGTGGCTGTGTTAAAGGGATGCTCACTGCCATATTTCAAATCTTGGACACCTTTTATTTTCCTCATGCAAGTGTGCTCCTGGGTGCAACTGGGGGAGAAAGACAGCAGTTTGTCTAGATGATGCGCTAGGCAAGCTCAGATAAGAATATCATGTCCTAGAAAAGAAAAAAAAAAAGGTAAAAGAGGCCCATAACTCAGGGATTCTTGTTCCTTCAGATAATATGAAGCGTGTTCAGCACACCTGGGGATGGAGACCCATCTCCTGGGAAGCAGTGAAATTAAGAAGTGCTGGTGCTGCTGAAGGTAAGAAATAGAGATTGAGGTCTTTTGGGTTTTTCTTGCATGAGGCTTCAGCTCTCTGCCGAACTTCCATATTCTGCTCTGAGAGACAGAAGGGAGGAGCTGTGTCAGTGTTACCTCTTGCCACCATACCTGCTCCACTTTGTTGCTGACATTGTCAGTTGAATAGGGGCGGGGGGGGGAAGCACCTTTTGTTGCTGCTTTCTGCTTACCAAGTTGTGTTTCAAGATTAAATTGGGACGTGTCTCTTCATCTTTGTGCCATGGACATGGATGTGCTGAATCTGCACATGGGATGTAAAAAAGAACTTTTTGACCAAAGATTCAGGCTCTGTGCTGATGCTTTATTTATTTTTTTTGTTTCTTGGCACAGCTTAGCCAGACTTGTCAGCTCAGCACAACAGGAAGGAAGCAAAAAAAAAAACCCCTGAAAATCTGGTATTACAGCATTAACTGCAGAAAAGTGGTACTTAGAGTGGTGATGGTGTCCTGATTAGTGCAGGGTGCTGTGAAATCAGGTGATTTTTCATTAACTCCTTTTACTTTAGGGATTCCTGTTTTCAAGTTCTCATTTGATTTCTGCAGAACTCCTCTGTTGAGAAGAGTTTTTCTGAAGAACAGGAGCTGTGGCCAGACTGGAGGCTTGGCTTGTTTCTAGGTTGTGCATTCCCTCAGTTTAATTCTGCATTTGTGGATAGTGTAAGTTATATTATGCCTCTTCAGCGTCACCCTATGACTAATTGCAGAGGGGCTGATGAGACAGAAAATGGATTGGTTGAAAAAGCTAATTTGCAGATGAGACTTTTGGCAGCCTCATTCCCAATGCCTGACCCTCATGGGATCCCTCATTTCTGTGAGTTTGGTTTTTCCACTGAAAACAGTATACTATGGGTGAACCTGAGAATGGTGGGACAAAGCAGTCACTAGTCCAGCTTTCTTTTGTTTCCATAAGAAATATTGACTGGTTTTGATTGAATGAGCAATTAATACCCCGCAGCATGCACACACACCGAATTAATTTGATAATCCCTTGTGTAAAGAAGAATATTTTTGTTAATATACAACAAGAAGAAATCATATCCTGTAATGGTAAATGTCATTATATTGATCAAAATTGGCAACAGCATCTCCAAAACTTGTTGCCTCTGCTCGATACATTTTTCCTTTCTTTCGCCTTTCATTTTAAAGCTACCTTTCAAAACCAACTGCATCACTAAACTTTTCAAGGTGTGGGGGGTTTGTTAGGTTTTTTTTCCTTTTTCCTGCTGTTAGTACAAAGTGGTTTGTGCTTGACTGATCATTCCTGGTGAAATCCTGTGTGAAGCAAGCTGGTGGTGGGGCAAGGTGGGGGTACCCAGCTCAGGAAGGGGTTGCTCCATGGCGTAATGGAGCTAATGGCAATACAGCTGTGGGTACATCTGATGTTAAACTACCATTATTTAAACTTTATGATGCGAGAGACTGCCAACTCTCCCACTTGCAGCATATAAATTATGTCAATTGCTCATGCACTTTTTTTAACCCTGATTTCTCTTGAATTATGGATGATAGACAGGGCCAGAATTTGCTTTTAGTGTTCCCTTGTGACTGTGTGTGTGCTGAGTGCGCTGAGCAGTCATAATCTCAGTGTGTGCAGTCAGGAGATGTGTAATATAATTTGGGCTATGACCATATAGCTTGTACCCTTACCATTTAGGGAGTTACAACATCTGAAACTCAGAGCTGTTTTGGGGCAGGGTGGGTGCTTTGATGCCAGGTTTGACCCACCAAGGCTGGAAGGTTTCATAGCTGTGAACTCCACATCCCTGATGGGTTTTTGAAAGCCAGTGTGATGTTCCCTTTCAAGAGAGCCCTCCGTTGTGGGGATTAGAGCCTGTCTTCCAGGCTTCATTGTGGGGAGGAATAATAGCTCCTGTCTGTAATGAAAATATTATGATTGCCATGCTTTGAAGTTTTCCAGCCCAAATGTGTGGCAGTGGAGTGCATTCATCAAGTCATTCACTTAGTTGACTGAATACTCTTGTGTGGGTAGGGAATGGGTTTGCCTGGAGCAAATCAAAGCAGCACACTCCAAAGGTGATGGAGACCTGCCAAGCTGCTGGCCTTGTTGTGATTTTGATTATTGGTACTGCTCCTCAGCAAGGGAAACCTTTTAAAAGAAGGTGTCAGTGCTATGTGTGGATATCGTAGTACTTTTGTAGAAGCAAGCCAAGGCAGTGGAGCTTTTAAGATAATTTCTGCAGCATTTATTGAATAATGTGTGTTTTAAGGTGCACTAACAGCAGGTGTTTGTAAATTATATGAGGCAGCTACAAACAGTGTGTCTGCATTCCTGTTGCTGCATCTGGATTCAACATAAAATTTAAGACTTTTTTTCTTGCTTAAATATGAAGAAAGCTTCACTCCCTGGCATATTGATTTTACAAGCATTAGCACTTTAATCAAACAGCTCTGAAGTGTTGCACTTCATTAACTGATCTTTAGGAGGAGAGTGCAAACTGTTTGCATTCGGTGAAGCCTGTCCTTGCTGATGGCACTCAAAATGCCCCGTGCTGGAAGATGTTAGACATGAGTCGTGCTTGGAGTGGAGGCAGCAGAGCTCAGCGTTGTGGAAATGGCTGGGTGGGAGAAATGAGCGTAGTCAGGGGTTGTGGCAAGTGTTGCTACAGGAAAACCCACAGCACTGTCAGGCAACAGGCTGCCCAGAGCAGTGGTGGAGTCACCATCCCTGGAGGGATTTAAAAGACATGTAGATGTGGCACTTGAAGGCGTAGTGTAGTGATGGACTTGGCAGTGCTGGGAGAACAGTAGGGCTTGATGGCCTTGAGGGCTTTTCCAACCTAAATTTTTCTATGATTCTGTGATTTCATAGAAAAAGTCTTCTAGGCTTGTGAGGCCGTACAGAAGCAAATCCTGGTTTAGCTCAGAGGAGATGGGGATGGGATGCAAAATTCTTTTATGTGGCCAAATGAATCCTCCTGCAGATCCTTTTGCAGAACGAGGTGCTGCCGTAGAAGCTCATACAGCAGGACCAGCTAGCAGGAGCCCGTGGGAATCTGGGCTGGACACTGCTTCCAGCCCATTGCTGCACATCAGGCTTCTGAGGGCACTTGGCTGCCAGTATTACATTTATAATACTATAATACTATTTACACGCATAATTATGAGGTCTTATTAATAGTAAGCATTGTATAATGAACACTTTCACAAATAATGACTTCATAATGTTGCCTATATCATTGCTTTAAAAGTGGCTAGAACATTACCTTATTACAGTAATGTTTAAAATCTAAAGTATGCCATCAAAGTTTTATTTCCTTTAATATTTTCCCTATTCTCCTGTTTTCTTATTTTTCTTTCCACACTTCTATTTTTGACATTTTGGCATATGCAGACAGTCACCAGTAAGACATATTTACCAAAAGTACTGTGGAAGCACTTCCAAAGTATTGAGCCATGTCTCTTCACAGCTGCAGTCTGTCACTGGCACACATATATGTAAAATACTGTTATGAGACCATTTAATGGGTGCAGTTCATTAAGAGAGGAGAGAGAGGTGCCTTCTTTTCCCTGCCAAGAGCCGTGTGGTCCCCAAGATGCTTTGTGAGCAGAGACCTCTCCGAAGAAAATCCCTTAATCCTTGGGTGAGCAAATATGTTGAGAACGTTCTGTGCTTTGTTGTGTGCTATGATCTAATTGAGATTTAATGCATTCTGCCATGTCCCTGCTGTGGACTCCCTTTGGACCCTCTGGTACAAAGCTCGGTGCTGGCAGGTTTTTTTTCTGTATCCCAATTTATGCCTTCCAAGACTTTCAGACTTTTTTTTTTAATCTGCACATGTGGAATAGTTGTGCTGGGAGAGATGCCCAGGAAGGGAAGAAATGAGATCCTTGGTTTTCCTTTCAAAAAGCAATATTTGCTTGAAGAGTATTGAATTATGATTCTTTCATACCCCCACCCCTCTGTTTAATAACTATGTATTTGCTACTGATTGTGTTAGATACATCTGCACCTCACACAATGGTATCTAATCCCACAGCAATATTTCAGTATAAAATCAATTGGAATTGCCAGTACAAATGTGTGTAACAAATCCAGCGGGAGGAAGTTTTGGACAGCTTTTGGAGCCCACTAGCTCTCGTCGCTTAAGGGACTTCAAACCCAGAAAGCTGTCTGTGCCAGCGTGGGGACACTCAGCCTCTGTCCCATGTTGTGCCTTTCCTTGCTGATCAGGGACCCACATTGGGTTTTCACATAAAATATCCAAGAAAAGCGGTCCTTCTCCTCACCTCTAAACTCCATTCCTGAGAATCCGAGCCCTGTTTCTAATGGAAAGACATTTACATGGGAAGAGATGCTGTAATTTTTAATTGTTTTATATGTTTTAGCCACTAAAGGAGGCATTGTTGAGGCAAATAAGACTTTAACTCAGTGAACTTTGGGAAACTTGACTGCAGTTCAGGATCACTCCTGCCATCACACAGAGAGCAATTTGCCTTTTTCTCGTTTTCCTTTTTCTTCCCCTCTCCCCTCCTTGCCAGCTGGTCATTCACTCTATTTCACTGTGAGACCCAAGGTTTGGTTTTTTTTTTTTTATTGACAGTCTCAGACCTCTTTCCCCCCCAAATGGGCACTCTGCATGTTCTTCCACCTGAGTAACCTGGAGGCAGCGATTTCGTGCCTGCAGGTCATGTTGGAGTAGGTAAATCACCCTCCAGGATCCCTGTGGGGACCTGCTCTGCAAATGCAGCTCCCATTGGTGTCAGTGAGGATTACGAACGTGAATAGTTGGCAGCTCTGGTTTGTCCGTTAGTTAAAGACAAATATTTCCATTGAGAAATGCAGGTTTTTAAGTCAAAGCTGCGCTACATTATTTAGTGCAGAAAATTTTCAAATAACACCTTTTTTGCCTTTTTATTTTTAACACGAGCTCTATATCGTGGACAACCCCAGCTTGTAGCAGCTCTGAAGTTGTTTGAATCTCCCATGCTGGGTGTTAATGGGAACAGGAGCAGCTGAACACATGCACATCAATAGGAGACTCGGAAGCATAAAAATTGAATTCTCTCCTGCCTTTTCCTTTCCTATGGAGAAAATAGGCCCCATTAGTACAGAAAGCTTTGGCAAGGTGGTATTTGCAGTCCAAGGCTGGAAAGCAGCTGCCGTCCCCGGTGTGTTGTTCAGCAGAGGACTTCACTTTTCATTGCTGCCAGTAATCCTATTTACTGTGAGCACAAAATGCCAGCTGGATTTTGGCTGCTGGATGTGATGTTCTGTTATTAATGGGTTGAAGTAGTTTTGTGCTGCAGTGGGTCTGATGGAGCCACACATGGGGACGCGCTGCCCAGCCATGGATGGGGACTGTCAGCCTTTTCCAAGCCGTGGTGTGATGGGAAGAGCCAGGCTGGAGGGGAACAAACACAATTTTTGTCTCTAAAGCAAATGTTTATGGAAGTGAACTTTTTTCCCCAGGCATTTCCAGTCATCCTTGCCATGCTGCTTGTGTATTTCGGTTGCAGGCCTTGGGCTCCTGTATTGCTGTGCTGAGCTGCAGAATATTCCAGCATGCCAGACTGGCAGGGAGGCAGTGGCAGGTCCTGGATGGGGTCTGCAGAGTGGGGGGACCTGGGTGCGTTGTCAAAGGGCAGTACCAGCTCTGCTGAGAAATTCATCGCTTGACCTCTATGGGCTTATGGAAAAGAGCTGTGTCCTTGGCACAGGATGTTCCTATTTACTATTTGTATGTATGTATGTATGTATGTATTTATTTATTTATTTATTGCCTTTACTCCTGTAGAGTCAAATATAGGGACTCCCACTGCTTTTTTCCTTTCTGGTCAGTCATCCAAAAAGATTGGTAGAAACACTGCCCCTCTTTCCTTTCTTTTGATCTGATTCATCATTGCCTTGTTCCCTCCAAGCTGCCTGAGAGCTCTGTGTGCTGATCCAAAGGGACAAGTGGCAATGACAGAGACTGGGGTGACAGACCAGGGAGTTTCTTGAATTGTCCCCCCTTTTTACAATGAGGAGATTTACTTCATTTTTCTAAGGCATCAGAGAATGAGCTTGAACTATAAACTGGTGGAAAAGCCCAATTCCAGTCTCCTATCCAAAATACAGTGCCTACCTGTTCTTGGCTCGTGCAGGGCCTCTCATCTCTCTGCTTTAAACTGGTGCCACTGGTTTTCTGAGGCTTTCATGGCATTATCTCACCTGTGTTCAGATGTAACCACTGCCTTGAGCTCCCAGGTGTCTGTGCTCACCTTGTGCTCCTCTCTTGGTGTAGTTGTGCCATATCCATGTGGATCAGCCCGACAACATGCCCTGCACCAAAATGCCTTTTGTTCTGTTCCCTTTCTTAAAAGAATAAAAAGCCCCATAATGCTTCCTTTGTGCAGTGTACTCTGATGTTGATGACTGATGATTGCTGCTAATTCCAGCTTTTTATCCCAAGCTTTTCCTCTTCTGCTATTAAATGTGACCCTCTTGTTTTCATTTGGTACATTTGTATTTGAAGGGAAACAGTGTTCAGTTGATTTTATCAGTTGTTGCTCGTTTTTATTCCGTGTACAGAGCACTTTCAAAGGGAAGGGAGTGAATACACGTACTCTTATTTTACATCCACCCTTTCAGATCCAGCTCTCCCCATGCTTTCCTGCTGTGGGTGACTGAGGAGTGCTCCCCCACCCTGAATGCAGGCTGCTGTCTTTGTTTGGCAGCAGGATAAATCCTGGATGGACTCTTTGCATGGCTGTGCACCGACACTGATGCCATGGAAGGGAAAAAGCTCATTGTGGGGGTGAGGGGAAGGGGCTCTGCCCTCCTGGACAGTTTCCCAAACCAGATGTCCAGCTGTACAAATTAAGAAAATTCTGATTAAATTAAAAGTGTTTGAAACAAAAATACAGCCATTGCAGAAACCCCTAATCAGTTACAGATTTTTATGTATTTTTTTATCTCTTCTGAATTTTTCTTTTTAGATTGTGAGTCTCAACCTGAGAAACCAGTGATATATTCTTCTCCTAACAATAAAAAAAAAAGCAGCTAATCTTAGCATTTTGGTGCTAATGCTCCATTTCTGCTCTGATACCTTCAGAGCCAGTTTTAACATTATATGAAGTTTAAAGGCTTTTCACTTTCAAAATAGCTTTTTTAGTAGTTTTTTTTCATCTTACTGTGTTATCCTTTCAGTAGTTTCAGTAGCCAATAACTCTTCCATCAGGTAAATGCATTTTAAAATGCTTTCTTCAGCACAGAGCAAATACAGAGAGAGTAAAAGGTTTGTAATGCAGGAGAAATGGCATTAATTCTGCTGTCCTCCTTTGTAGAAGAGCACAGGGAAAAGTAACTGCTGGAGGGTAAGTGGGGATAAAAAAGATGTCTTTTAGTTGAATTTAGGAGTTTAAGATGTTGATGCATATACTTAACATGGCTTGCTGCAGGTTGGGG
This sequence comes from Lycocorax pyrrhopterus obiensis, assembly GCA_014706295.1. Lineage (NCBI taxonomy): Eukaryota > Metazoa > Chordata > Aves > Passeriformes > Paradisaeidae > Lycocorax > Lycocorax pyrrhopterus. Next base: position 17,821,775 of record JACSVZ010000018.1, read on the forward strand.
TGATGTGGCAGGACTGGGAAAAGACGGTGAAGGTGTCCTGGGCTATTTACTTCAGGAGTAGGAAGTGATCTTGAAATCTCATATTCAGAGGAGATAAATCTTTAATCACAGTCAGGGTAATTTCCATTATTGATGCAAAAGTGAAATTCTCAGGGAGGGGGTAAGAAATAGATTTGCCCTGGGGACAGAGCCTCAAAAGGCTGGGTATTAACAATGGCTGTTAGGTCTGACAGGCACTTGCTGACAGACTCAAGGGGTTTGTCCTATATGAGATGAAGGTTTCCATGTGTTAACATTGTCTTCAGATGGAGTTAAAGAAAATAGAGTATCCATAAAATACAGGTGTCCTGGAGTATCATGGCGTCCTGGATTAGGCAACAAATAGAAAATTAAACAAGTGGAGAATTACAGAAGTAGCACTAGGTGCAGAAGATATGCATGCAGTTGCTTTAAAAATAGTGTGTCTCCTTATTTCTTAGTCTTGGAACAGAAATTCATTAAAGATAACAGAGAATGGGAAAGGGGATTGCAAATTGTTATTGATCGCTGTTGGGCTGTGGAGATGTTTCAGTTTGGTTTCAAGCTCCTGGAGCATTTCCTGCTCACTCTAACTGAGCAGCACTGAATTAAACCTTGGGGCACTGCAGTCTCTTTTGCTAGAGCAATGGGAGCTGCTGGGGCACATCTGGAGTCAGGAATTTGTTGGGGGTGTTTGTATTTTTTTTATATATGTTGGTAACATTGCAATTAAAAGCAACTCACTCTGCCCGGCCATGCACACACCTGAGTGCAGCTTTTGCTTCGTGGCTTGGCTTGAGCAATGGTCTGAGAACAACCTTCGAGTTGCTGAGCAGATGCCACCATTGAGCAGAACTGGGTTCATTTTAGGGTTATCTGCAGTCTCAGTGCAATATGTACGTTTGTCTTCATGACTGTCCCATTGGAAGATGTTGAGTTTGTTTGGATTTGCTATCATTCAGATGTGTTTTGTTCCTGAGTTTTTGTGAACCTTAACAGACAAGCACTGCATAATGTATATAGAGAACATTTTAAAGGCACATCCTGTTCTTACTTATTCTTAAAGGCAATCCCAAGGTGGGATGCAGTCCTGGACATACTGCCAGCAGTGTGCCTCACATGTCGGCCTTGCACATCCCTGGAAGTGTTTAAGGCCAGATTGGATGTGGCTTGGAGCAACCCGGTCTTGTGGAAGGTGTCCCTGCCCATGGCAGGGGGTTTGTAACAAGATGGTCTTTAAGGTCCCTTTCAACCCAAACCGTTCTGTGAGTCTAGGAAAACTATTTTAAAAGATATCCTTTCTTCTGTGTTCCAATGCAGATATAAAACATCTTTCTTCAGTATTTGTGTGATTGTTATTCTCCCCATAACGGACCTGTTTGGCTCTGGCCTCACTCTTCTGCTATATGGTAACGCTCCAGCACTCATAATCTATGAGGCTCTAAGGCATCTAGTTGGGAAAACGTAAATGAAATGTCTTGGGGAAAAAAATGTGAGAAGACACTGTGCAGCCTCAACAGTTTCAAGCTGGAGGTTTATGCTGATTTAGGTGTGATGCAGGAGGGGCACTAATCCTTTTGCTGGTGCTGCTCCTCAGTCAAGGAAAGTGTCCATGAGTCAAATACGAGTTTTGCTCTACCCAGGAGAAAAAACCACCCAAACACAAAACACCTGCACTAATACAAATCCCATTACAACTAAATAGCTTTAATATTTTTTCCGCTTTTATTTCCAGCAAATGTCAACTTCTACAGAAAGGCATCAGTTCTCAGAAATAGACTCACAAAGTGAATCCAGTCCCTAATTTTCGCACAGAGCTGTCTGCCTTCCTTTATGTGTAGTAGTAAATGACAGAAGTGTTGCAAGTTGTACATAGATGCAACTATTGATAGATTCCATCTGGAAGCTTTCACCCTTGTAAATTAATTTGCTTGGGATGAAGGGGCAGGAGAAGGAGGAGACAGTAAAAGACTCTATAGATCCATTTTCTCAATAGACTTGAGTTGTTCTTTGAAATTATCATCCTAAAGATTTTTTTCCCCCTTCATAGCATGGTCTACCTTATCTCCAGTGAGGAGATCAAGCAAGGAGGGCAGATTTAGATTAGATACTAGGAAAAAAATCTTCCCTGTGAGCATGCTGAGGCCCTGACACCAGTTGCCCACAGAAGCTGTGTCTGCCCCATCCTTGGAAGTGTTCAAGGTCAGGCTGGATGGGGCTTGGAGCAACATTGTCTAGTGGAAGGTGTCCCTGCCCATAGCAGGAGGTTAAAACAAGATGAGCTTTAAGGTCTGTTCCAACCCAAACCATTTTGTGATCCTGTGATTTAATTACTTTATATTTAGCTTGTAGCCACAGCCAACCTCCATCCTTTTCTATCTCGTGTTTCTACCTCTTACACAGCTTTGGGCTGAGTTTAAACAAAGCTTTAAAGATGTTCATCAAGAACATGACTTCATTTGTAAGGTTGAAGTGTGTGACATGTACCTCTTAAAGAAAAGGAAATGCTTCTGGAAGTGCTGACACTGTGGTGACACTAATGGAGGGTTCTAACCTGTCATGGTGAAACCTCCTGCAGCAGCATTTGAACAGTTTGGTGCAAGTCAGATGATTTTTTAATTTACGTAGAGCTGAATTCAAGAGTAGTGTAGTAAGGAAACGGAATGGGTATTAATTATAAAAGCTTTTCTATTACTCTTCCAATTAAAAATAAATAACCAGAATAATGTTCTTTTTTTTTGATACAAAGACAATGATGAACTGTCTTTCTGCTTCTGTTCTTTGGCCTCAATGAGCCTTATAAACTGATGTCTGAGAAAATAAATAGGAAACTGGAAAGGTCTATCTATCCAATCTGAAATAGCATTGTGTTTGTGTGTATATAAGGGGAAAATAGGCATACAATAAACAAATTGATTTATTTTCTGATAAATGGTCTTATCACAAAGTAGTGAGTCAAAAAATAGAAACGAAGAGATTTCTGTGAGACTGAAGAGTGCTCTTCAGATAGGAACTGGGTGTCTTTTGAACCATTGGTAATACTACAAGATGTTTTTACATAGTTGTTGTGTGATGGCCAAGCATGTTCCCTGCCATTGCAGCATGTCCCACTACACTTAATTTATGGATTTCACCCTCCTCCAAGTAGAAATGATCCAAATGAGGGTAAAATTGTGAAAATTGTGGAATCAGATTTTGAAAAATAGGTGTAAGTGAGAGACTTCTGCCTGGTTCCAAGGAGCTTTGGGGGCAGCTGTGCAAAGGTCTCCGGGTTCATGGTGATGGTGAAGGAGCCAGGGGAGGTGTGAGCATCTTGTGGGGGAAAAGCCTTGGATTGTGTGTCCAGGGGGAGAGGGGAGCAAGGAGCAAGCCAAAGGCAACATCCATGGACAGATTTAATGGTTAACAGCTGGGAAAGATCCAGGCTGTTCAACTTCCCTCCAGGAGCTCCACTGGTAGTGTAACTGGAGAAATGGACATGAAAACAGGCAAGTCATCTATAGTTATTTTATTATTGGATTGTAACCTCCCCCTAGTCTCTGTCACAAGAATTTCATTGAAGGATTAGCATAAAGATACATGACACAAAGGATAAAAGCCCACTGAAAAGAAGGAAGGGGGGCCAGGCTGGTCCTGAGAGTTGGCGTGAAGAAATTGGACAGGCACAAGATTCATGAGCAAGATTAAAGGCAGCAAGACTGATTTTGAGCAGCAACCCATGGGAATTTTATTGCCTTCCTTCAGAAGAATCTATTCATTTGATATGGAGTTTTACCAAAGGAACCAAAGTATTAATGTGATCTATTCCTTCCAGATCTGAGACTGTAAATTTTCAGCCTTTTTTTGGCTGTGGAATACTGAGAAAGTTAAAACCACAATCAAGTAAAATAAATGTGAGTTCACATGTGCACATGCATAAGCACGTTGCTACTGTGCTTCACTGGGTTTCTCACAGCACTAGAAAGATGGGTGCCCAAGGAAACATTGAATTAAATCACAGAATCATGGAATGGTCTGGGTTGCAAGGGACTTTTAAGCTCATGTTGTTCCAGCTCCTCTGCCGTGGCTGGATACACCTTCCACTAGACCAGGTTGCTCCAAACAGTGTCCAGCCTGGCCCCAAACATTTAATCCTTCTGATCAATGCAGGAAATATATTAATCTTCTGCTAAAATTGTGCTGTTTCTTGTCCAGCTGGTTGTGAGGACCTGCTAAGCAGCTCACAAGTGCAGGGAGAGGTGTGATGCCAGTGAGAACTGCACAAATTTACATTTGTGTCTATACTTGCTGCACATGAGTAATGTATATAAAATTGCCTTCAGTGTGCAGTACCTATCAAAGATAGATAAACATTTAATAAAGAGCAATTTTATGAATTCCCTCTTTATCAGCTCTTTTGAGATGAGAGCAATCAGGAAAATTGTGCATGGTAAAGTTTCATGGCAAGGATGTAAATATATACGGTCTCATACCTGGGTTGGTGTTTCTTCCTCAGTAATCTCTGTATATGCTTTACATAGTTTGGATCTTTTCATCTCTATGTGTCTTTTGTCTCTTTTTTCCTGTTAGTACCCTCACAGACCACAATACCATCCAAAAATAATATTTGATTAAGCTTTTGATCTCATAGTGGTTAGATGGATTTGAAATGGGGCAAAATTAGGCTAATCACACTAAAAATAGCATAATTACTTCTGATTTTCAAATGCCTTTTTATGATATGACCTCCAAAGGTTTTCAGAGTTCTGACAGATACAGAAGGTAACATTAGTTCCCATTTTCAGATGTAAAAATTGATACAGAAAATTTTTCTATAGTATTGAGTGCTTTCTTGGTGTTGTTTGCAGAGTAACTGCTTGCTGTTATCGAGCTTCTGCTGAGCAATTACAATTTGTTTTCATTTGATATTAAACTGCAGACACAGATTAAGCAGTTCCCTTCATTGTGGTGTCCTTGGTGGAACTATTTGTCACAGCCCTCCTTTCCAGAGTCCATTTTCCTTTCCTTTTGGGGTTGGTTTTGTTTTTTAAAACTCTGTGAATCCTCCTGAAATAACATGACTATCTGGAAAGTCTTGGTAACTTTTATTGTGAGGAGGATTTCCATATTATCCTGCCTTTTGTTTCATGTAGAGCATTTAAACTGGTGAAAATGATTGATTTTCTGTCCTCCTCTTCCAAGGCTGATGTGTCCCTCTCCATCCTGCTCCAAGATGTGCACAGACACACAGAGTTGTCTTGTGGATCTTGAAAGAAAATAGTTTGTATCTATAGCAGATCACATACTTGAAACACATTTTATTCTCTGTGTTATTCTTGAGGACAAGTCACCATTTTTGCTTTATAAAAATAAATAAATTATAGCAACAAGGCCTAGTAACAGAGACAATGCAATTGCTGTTGCCTTGCCCAGGTGTTTTACCACAGCTTCTCTGCCTCTCCACTCTCATGTCAGGCATGCAGTGAAAAACCCAGAAACTCAGAGCAGACTATTAGGAAATTCCTGCTTTGTTTCCTTACTTACTGTATTGTGGCAGTAGCGACAAATGCAGCACACAATTTGCTTGCTGATCATAAGCCAGGCTCAGTTTGCAGCTCAACTTTGGTTGCTTCCAGCCATGAGGTACTCAATATCTACTTAAGATGTGCTGGGTAAGGAAGGTTTAGGAAGCTCTGCTGCAGCATCTGACTTTGTGTCATCAGCAAAAATGAGTTGTGGGGAGGGAAGTGTGTGGCTGTGTATAATCTGTGTGTGAATAGATGTATGTAAACACACACTTGAACTATACAGCTGTGTGTATCACTGTCATAGAGAGTTTGATTTTATTTTTATTTTAATACAACACTTGCAAGGTGTAGCATTGCCTTGGAAGGACTTGGTATAGAAGCTTCCAGTTTCAGTCACATATAATTAAAATTTCTAGTTTCAGCCCTAGCTCTGATGTAATGTCTAAACTTCTTCCTTCAGCAATAAACCTGGATGCCCAGCTGCCTGCTGGAGCTCACTGTTACTTGAGGGCAAACTCGCTTTTTACATGTAAATGTAGTAATTTACACTTCTGCTGCAAATGAGCAGTGATATGATAGAGCTGTTTGGTTTTTGAGTTTGCTGTCTGTGATGGGTTTGTCTGGTTGGTCCTAAGTGAAACCAGTACTTGTTCTGAACCCACCCTTCCTTTGGGAGTTTTGAGTGATTAAGGAATAGGATTGTATTTGGGAGTGAAGAAAAAAAAGCACATGAGCCTTAGTTTGATCTGTAACACATTTAGTGGTGTACAAAAGGTAGATGAGGTCCTTGTCTGTAAGAATTTATGAGCAGTTAGAGGATGTGCATTCTCCAGCGTGGCAGGAACATCTTAATTTCCTCGTTAAAGTCTTAGAGATGCAGGCAGCCTGTTAGCCAGCCTTATGAAATTCCTGAACTCAGTTATTTCCTGCCTGCACCAAGCTCTTGTCAGTTTTCCACTGGAATTCCAAATTTCTCAGGAGCAGCCAGGAGCTAATTTGAGAAGTCAAGTGTGTTCGTGGGTGTATGAGACTGGGCTTCCTCTGTCTGTCCTTCTGGCCTTAATGCAGTGTAACACCTCAGACTCTAGCCATGTTGAGTATAGTTAATCAGTGTTGAAGAGTAGCTTGTTTTGCAAGATGATAAATTTTTAACCTGTGTAAATTACTTTCTTTGCAACTAATAAATTGAATAAATTATGCCTTTTCCATGCAGTACAGTGGGGCTCATAAATACTTTGTGCAGTGAGTTGGTAGTTTCACTCGGTTACCTTTCCCATTTCTGTTTTTGATAATCCTTGTAAGAGTGAGGAGTTCAGTCACTTTTAATAGTTCCAAAAAGAAGCAGTGGAAGGCATGTTTCATGCCCATGAGGTGCACTCCAGTGTCCTGCCTGTGGGATCCACCTTGATGCAATCAAGGACAGTCCTTTTCCGTGGCTCGTGGTGCTGCTCCAGATGAATTAGTTACTTGGATAAAGACAACAGTGCTTGTACAGTCAAACACTTCCTTTCCTCTCCATTTACACTGCTCTGTTCTGTTTCACACCCCGTTGCTGTCCTTGCTGAGCAGAGGGTCCATTGGTACAGCTGCACGAGCTTGTGGGGAACTTTATTTCTTCAAAGGATTATGCAAATAATAATTGCATTAAAGAGCTGCTGTCAGCATTACGAGGTTCTGGCAAAGAAAACCCATGTTAGCACTCTGCTTGCAGACACACAGATTTCAGAGGACTTGGACTAGGAGAAGTGCATCAGGATTCCCAAATACTTGAATAGTTCCTTCCTGGCTGTTTGAGGGTATCTTTCTTATCTCCTTACCAAACTAATTTGTTTAACCAGGAGTTGTCCGTCTGGGAACACAGAGTAAATTAAACTCTGAACAAAATGGATACGGCATAAATATAGCCAGGGTTTCTGGGGTTTTTCCATAGTAACCGGGATGGATGGAGGAAAGATTAACTATTTTATATTTTTTTATAAGCTGGTTCTTTAACATATTTTTGATGTATCATTAAAAGACTTAAAAATCCCATTCTAATAAAAATGTTTTTCTTCAGTTACGCAAGTTTTATATTAAAAATCAAAATACCAGAAATACTTGAGGCTCTTAAGAGGGTTTTTGCTGCTGTCAGGGCAGGGTGCAGCTGTCACCTGCTCAGATGTGACCTGGTGCATTAAATCAGAGCAGGCCACCTTGAATGAGGAGGCAGCAATAACCTTCAGCGAGACGCATGACACAGTCCTTGGCTGGTACAAGCTCTGAGAGATCAATTTTTAGTGATCAAGGCAGCCCACAAAGGTCTTTGCTGCAGTTTCACCTGAATTACATTTATACAGATAATAATAGCTCCTGAATCTTGATTTTTAAATAACTGTCATATCAACAACAGTCTCCAAAACGTGTCTTTTGAGGCACATTGTGATGGAAAAGGCAAGTGCCTGTACAGATGCAGGTCCTGCCACTGAGAGGAAGAGCATGCTTGACCAGAGCTTCCTCATGTCCTCATGCTTTGGGCTGCTCTGATTTACAGCAGGCACTAATAAATAATATGGCCTTTACAGTGAGGTCTCCCTAAGGTCACAAAATTTGCATTTCTGAGGAAAATTTGCAAAACTTCTGGAACAATTAGTAAAGTAAGTAAAAAATAGTCAGATACTCCTTCCATGGACTGTACTTTTTGCACTGCTCAGAGATGCTTTGACCTTCTAGTTTATTACAAGTCAGGAAAAGTCAATATTTCTTAGCTTGCCAAGTTGGAGGAATTTTAATGAGTTATTGAGTCAAATAGTTAATCCTCCAATAACAGACTTTTTTCCCTTTTAGATTTACAGTGATAAAAACAAAGGCTTAATGGGGAGGAGGAAAAACTGGGTTTTGTTAGAAACTCTTGCTTTTCTCTGTGCACATGCTTTAACCCCTTGACCACGAGTAGATGAAATGGAGCTTCAACATGAGGGCATTTTATGTTGGCATGAACTGCTGGGCAGGCAGGGGCTGCCTTGATGTTAGCAGGGAATTTAACATGATTAAATGGGATTGAAGTAGCAGGTACTGATGCTTCTCACTCCTTTTACATGGGATGAGGTGCTATGGATGAGATCTGGTCTGTGCTCCTATGCTGAACTGTTTGGCTGCTGGAAAAGTCTTTGAAGGGGAAAGCCCTGGGTGCATCTTAGAGGATGCTGTAGTGTTCCAGTTGCTGCAGGATGTGTGCCACTGGGTGCTGCAGCACATCTGGAGTAGTGCTTGCACTTGAACATCCTCTGAGAGCTGGCACAACCAAACCTTTCCAAGAGCTAAAGCTGCATGTGGTAAATGTAGAGAAAAGGGATTTTCTTCCAAACCGTCTTGCTGGTCCAGACTGAGTCCCTGGCTCAGGGCAGCCAGAGTCTCTGGCTGTTGGAAGGCTGTGCAAGGCTGGCAGTGGGTTTTGCACAAGGAAATGCTTATTCCTGCTGTAATTATGCCTTTTGCAATTCCCCTTTGTAATGCTCAACTTGGTGTACTCCAATTAGCATAGAATAATCTAATTTCCTGAAACTCTCTTCGTTGAGTGTAATGCTAATTATTGCTCTGAGTAGTGGTTTGTTTGGAAGTGCCCTGTCCTGTGTGAATTATAGTAATGTTCTCTGTAAGCATTTAAGTGAGGAAACTTCATAAGCAGGAAGTGTTACAGCACAAGGGCAGCTTCCTTACCCTTTTAATAGTAATCAGCAGTATCAAACAGCAGATAGCACAGTAATATTCAGAATATCATATCCAGTGAATTCTTAAAAGTAGTAGAAAGTTATTTTTCACTGTATGTCATTACTCAGAGTGTAGGAATAGGTACCGATGGTCGTTTTTACAATGACAAGCATTTTCCCATAACATTCCCTTCGGTGTATTCAGTAACATTCCTTTCAGTAATGGTCTTTCTTGAGGGCCATTTTTTCAAAAGCTTTCAGGAGTTGTTTGTCTGAGCTTTCCTTGAAACCTGTGTGAATTTTAGCTTGGAGGATACTCTGCTTCTGGGTGGAAGCTTCTGGCTCCCAGAGTGGGAGTTGGACTCTAAATGTGGACAGGAGCTGAGTGCTGGCACTTAGGGCACTTTGCTGAGCTTTGTGGCTGGGGTAGCGTAGGGTTTCAGAATTGCTTTCTGAATGTAACTCGCAGTCAAAGTGTGGGCACGGAAATGCTCTCACTGGGTTTTATTCTAGGCTCTAGTATCGTGAAGAGCTAAAAGAACAGAGGGCCATGCGTCCATCACTTTCCAATAAAGCACTTCGAGCACATGCTCAGTGTTGTGATAAGGGAGAGCTGGAGGTCTGGGAGTGCAGATCTGAGCAGTCTCTTCAAGCTGCTGCTGTTCAAAGAGGAGCATTTTTTACCTCCAAAATCTTTGTTGTTCCTGCTCCCGTCAGGGCTGTGCTGCTGCAGCAGCCACGTGTGGTCTGTTGAGGCAAATGTGGCTCACAGTGGCATTTTCTGCTCTTCCCAGTGCTCTACAGACAGGATGGCCTGCATGCGTCCTGTGAGAAGAAGTACTGCGGCCGGGGCAGCAAGTGCGTGGTGAACAGGGACACGAACCAGCCTGAATGCAGGTGTGTCGAGGATTGCAAGTCCAGCTACATGCCCGTCTGTGGATCTGATGGCACGTTCTATGAAAATCACTGTCAGCTGCATCGAGCCTCATGTCTGCAGAGGAAGAAAATCTACATTATCCACAGCAAGGACTGTTTCTTCAGAGGTAGGGCGTTGTTGAAAATAAATACTTCTGTTGAGCTTTCATCACTCGTCGTAATCCTGGTAAATGGCTGAATGGTATGTTTTATTTCTAAGAGCTAAATTTTTCAGGGATGATTTATTCCAGGACAGCAGAGAACATACACAGTGTTTTATGCAGCTATTAAGCCCCTGAGTGCCATCACCATGCAAAATGTAATCATACTGGGAACTGGTAAATAATTAACATCACTGTATCCATTGTGTGCGCTGTAGTTGTGCTGCTCAGTACTTTCAGCTGCCAGTGTAATAACTTTTTACAATCCAATTCATTTGAAAAGGCTTTGAACAAGACAAAGATGTTAAGAAAAAGTAGATGGTATAAACAAAAGTTTGCTGCAACATTAAGAAACAAAAACCTAGTTAGGCAAATGACACAGGCAAAGGAAAGGATCTGTTTAAATGAAATAAGAGGAGTGGGGACAGACTTTAAATAACTTTAAAGACAGTTCTGGTTACCAGTGGGATGCATACATCTGGAGCTCTTCTACCAGTTCAATAGCAGATTTCTTTATCATCATTGCACCAAATCCAGTCCATGTCTTTCCCATTAATATTTTGTATGCCATGTACCGTCCTGTCATCAAGAGAGACTGCGGGAGTAGGAGCGTGTGATAAAATGCCAGGGAATGGAAGAAGTTGTAAATTATTTTACTTCTAATGAGAGGTCTCATAAAGAGCCTCACTAGAGTATATATTGAAAGCTCATTGTCAAGTATGACTCCATATACCTACAGGAAGATTTGAGTGGGTTGTTGCAAATATATCCAGTGACATTTACGTGATCAAATATGAAAACAATTCCTTTATCTTCAGCTCACTTAAGCCCCAAGGAGGTTGGCTGTATATAGAGCAATCCATCACGAGTTCTTCTTTACTAACATGATGCTAGAAGAGCCTATTTGGGAAACAGGACCCTATTTGAAGAGTCTTATTAATATGTCCTTGTGATACCCGTTGGAGATAGGAAAGCATTGCCATTCTTGTGTCTTGGGGAAGACCTGGAGACTGTGACCAAAATTTTTCCAGAGGTGTTTAGGCGCTGCTTTGCAGTGCATTGCAAAGTCTTATTTGTTTTGAAGATCTGGCTGTGGAGAGGACAACACAGCTGTTCAGAGCATTGACTTGGTGAACACCCTGGGTTAGTTTGTCACAGGCAGGCCTCTAAATTTACCAAAGCGGGTAATTAGGATCAATAGACCTTGTATGAAGTTAATCATGGAGAGGGGTCACCCAAAGGCATATTTCAAGCACATGAGCATATCAAGGCAAAGAGGGATTTTTTGCTTGTCACATTAAAAAAGAGCATTTAAAAAGGACACTTGTGCCTTGCTCCAGCTGCTGTGCTTCTGCCTCTGGATATCAAGTCAGATCAGGATAGGGATCAGGCTGGAAACAGTGTCCATCCCTGAGTAAGATGCAGGTGGGCTTCTGCAGCATGAGAAACGTTGCAAAGAAAGGGGAAGTGTTAATTTCAGAGATGCTCAGCACCCCCTACTCGATTCAGGGGATTTTCTTCCTCTGACTACCAAAAAACAGTCTTCGGGTTTTTCATTCTTGACTTTACCCACCTTTTTATGACAGTGCTTCTGGCCTGGGTTTTTATTCATTCCTTATCGCATATAGTGTTAAAGAAAATGAGTTCTTATTGCAGTAATCAGCCCCTGCAGTGGCTGTATTATACCTAATGATACAATGTCACGCTTGAATACCTCCCTGAACACACCATGAAATGATGTCAGAAAGTAGGAGTTTTGTGTCCCAGTTTAAAGTAACCCTCGAACTCTTGCCAGGGAGCACTGCTTAAATCTGCTTTTCAGCAGAATACCAGCATTATGGAAGGGAAGAAAGAAACAAGCTCACTTCTCTTCCCACGTGAATAAATAAAAATGTGCTTCACACCTCTGTCTGCAGAGATAACGTACAGAAAAAAGTTTACCTTAAGTGGGGAATAATCCCACAGAGTGGGACTCTGTAGAAATACTTGGCTTCAGCCCTTTTTTCTGACATGCAGTTCCTGAGTAACCTCCTGTGTATCACTCTGCTTATTGGCACTTTAGTCTCCTATTTCTAAATCAAGAATCATAGTGGTTTCCTTTAAATCAAATTTTTCAGTCAGCAGTTAAGGTACAGGTTTTGAAGCACCATTATAAGTGTAACATGAAGTGTAAGATTTTGACTGGAGAAAAATCTTAAAGGTGCAAAATCATAGAATCCCAAAATGGTTTGGGTTGGAAGGGACCTTAATGAGCCTCCTGTTCCAACCCCATTGGTGTGGTCAGGGACACCTTCCACTAGACCAGGTTGCTCAGGTGTACATCTAGCACTAAGCACATGTTTTCTGTTTGCTTTCGATCAAGTAGATAATTTAATTATTTGAGTACAGTCTGACTGATGAGTGGGCTGCTTCATGGTTTTTTGTCCCAGTTGACTTGTTCAATTAAGACTTAAATTCCTGTGTAGAGCTGAGGGACACTGCAGACTGGATGTTTGTGTGTGCTCTGCCAGTTTGCCCAGTTATCAGTGACAAACTGGATGGTCTTAAGGTATGACAGATATCAAATACCCTGATTCTACTTTGGCTGAGCTAGGTCTATCCACAGTAAATTGATAATAAAGCAAACAGCAGCGATTTGTTTTCTTTTGTGTATTTTGGGAAAGGATTTTTTGGTCTTTTAGCACATTTATCAGATGTGAAGTGCTCTGTAAATACTAGTGGATAGCACATACTCTGTGTGAGTAGAAGCATTGCTCTATTTCGCCTACCTTGCATTCTGTACCAGCAATAGTGCTAGGAAGAGCAGAAGAGAATTTGTCCCTGGGAAAATGACTGATTTCTCCTTGGCCCAGCCTGGAATGAAATAGCTCCTTGAAATCCTGAGAGTCCAAAACATTGAAAAAACTTACAGAAATGTGGAAGAAGCAATGAGAGATTTCAGCAAGAGTGATCTCCCCAGGCTTTATCCTGCAGCCTCTGTTGCAACACAGTTCCCCATACACAAAACTATAAATGCAGTCCCTTTTCCTCAGTTGACAAAGCAAATGATAACGAGGTGGGAAGCTTCACTTGGGAGTTTGAAGTCACAAGGGAAATACTGTGAAGCAGAAGTCCTAAATCCAGAGATCTCAGGAGAAATGTCAATCCCACTCATAGCCGTTCACATTCTCCTTGATCTGGTTGTCTTTCCTGGTGTGAAATACAGTTTGGTTTTCCCATAGGAAAATGCTCTATTTAGGACTTCTCTACCATGTGGCAGGTTCTTTTAATTTTCTATGTTTTCACTGTTTTGTGAGTTTCCGTAGTCATTTGATTTAGGTGTTGGTGATTTTTACAAGGTAAGAAACTACATAAAGATAAAAGAGCTTTTACTGTGTGCAAACTGGTCAAGGAAGTTTTTCTTCCCCAAAAGCTCTCCCAATACCCATGAACATTGGAAAGATAGCTGTGTTTATAATGACAATTGTCCCGCAGATGTCCAGAATGAGCACTTGGCCTGAAAATGTTCCTATTTGAATAAATGCCTTGGATAATGAGGTTATATCATTTTAGCACAGTATTTTGGACTATGCTTTGCTTTTTCATAGCACTAGTCCCCTTTTTTCCTCTTCTGTTCATTTTTCTTTCCTTTTGACTGTTTACACCCACTCTGTCTCTTCCCTCACTTTTCTCTCATTATTTTTGGCCAGCGAAAGCTGTGCAGACACCGTTCAATAGCTTTTCTTCCCTTACTTTCTTCCTTCCTCCAGAAACATCAGCAATGCACTTCCCTAGCAGTTCGCATACATTAGAGAAATTCTGTTTAGAGCTGCGCTTTTCCATTTGCAGGATTTAGGGAGTAGTTTTTCCCCTTTCTTTCTTTCTTTCTTTCCCTACCTGCTTTTTTTCTGCTTGATCAGCAATCTCAAAGCTCCTGTGCATCAGCCAAGCCCTTGCTAGAGGAAGGCAGCCATGTTTGCTTGCCCAAGCTCATTTGTTATTTTCTGTGGTTCTGACATCCTCCCTTTATCCAGGTGGATTGAGTTTTTTATAAAAAGCTTGGCTTTTCTTGCCAGGCTGTACAGCAGCTTTGTGCTACAGCTGGTCAGATTGAGTTTGTGCTCTGGCACAAATTCGATCCAACTTAGTTGACCAAATTCTTGAACTTTCCATTATGTAAATGCACTGTACCTGTGTCGATTACTTAATGTATTTTTTTTTTTGTCCATTCAGTCCAACTTGTACTAAAGCTCTAATTTTATGAAATCTGACAGAATTTTATGAAGAGAGACGGTGTGCTTTAAAAGCATCTTCATGTCTGGTATTCCAGTTCCATTCTCTTCCTTCCTTCTCTGCTGAAATGTCAGTACTAATTTTTCAATAATTTTGTCCCATTGCTTAAAATATATATGTCTTTTTTTAGCAAGTATCTGACAGTAATTTTCCTCCTTATACAAGGTCGTTTCTTGCCCCATAATAAATCATAATTTTTTATGTATTTTGCACATAATTTCAAAAGAAATCTCTGTGGAAAACCACCTGTCTTTCTCCTTTCTGTTACACATACAGTCCCACTGGTTTGAGGCTTACACTGTTGCTCAGAACAATATTTCATGCCATGAATTTATATATAAAGTCTTCCAAAGTGTGCATGGCTGTGTGCTGGGTTGTTGTGCATGTGCACACGTGTGAGTGTGTTTGCACATTGAAAGAGCCAGAACAATGTGTTCTCACAGGACATTTATGCACAGGTAGCATAGCAGAGGGTGGAACCTGGCTCTGCATGGAGAGAGGATGGGAAGCAAAGGGCACAGCTGAAACAAGATGTTCAGCCTGATCTAAGGAGGTGGCTTTCCCCTGGCGATTGGTTGAGTGCTGGGACAGGCTGCCCAGGTGCCATCTCCATCTCTGAGAGCTTTCAGAACCTGACCGGGAGCAGCCCTGAGCAACCTGGTCTGACCCTGCACTAAATGTTTTGATGGAAGCCTCTTCCAGCCCATATCATCCCATAATCTTATGATTTCATGACCTTAGGTAATGGCATCTTTCATTTTCAACTACTCTATCTTTCCTCCAGTTCTCAAAAAGTTTTTTTCTAATTAAGGAAAATTATAATCTTCTGCATGTTGACAGAAAATTTTCTATGCTTGAATGTAAATAAATTACAAACCTGGAAAGAAAACAAACAAGCAAGCTGATAACTCGTATCACTGCAGTAATCTCAAATACATATGAATTCAGCCTCAGGTGGTGGTGGTTTATTTCCTCTGCACTTTATTTGTTGTCCATGTGTTAGTTCTGTGCTTTGTTACTTCCAGGAGTAATTTGTTCTGCAGAATAGCATTTCAAAACATCTCTGGGAAGGTGTTGAATGTTTTGCTCATTACGTGCTTGCAGAACAGGCAGACCCGCTCCATTGCTGGTTTGGAGGCTGGAAGGAAATCTGCTCCATTTAACACTCTCTGTCTTTCCAGCTGGAAGAAATCTGAGTGTGAACTAATGGCACTTTTCCCAGCTGGCAATTAATATTTGCCGATTTAACTTTGCAGCAGTGCTGACAGACTGCTTCAGTGGCAGCGAGCTGGGAACAGGGCTGCTGGGAGGAAGGCAATTAATCCCTCTGGGAGGAGGTTGGGGGCTTTGATGTGGAGGTCGAGCCTCTAATGATCATTTCAGTGTCCAGTGTAAATATATTAGGAGCTCAAAGTGTTATAAAGAGAGATAAGTGCTATATAAAATGAAGGAATGTGTTTGCCGTCAGTAGAGCTGATGCAGTTCTTATTAAACTGAATTCCAGAGGGATTCCTTTCTATTCCCACACTGCTTTTTCAGCTCCCTCCACTTAGTCTTTTGGGGAGGGATCAGTTTTACCTGGCTTTTCAGGCTGACTGCTCTTAAATGTGACTAATAGCTTCACACCTAATAAACAGACTGCATCAATATTTTGGGTAAATTATGGAAATTCCATTGATTTATGTGAGGATAGGAACATGGGACTGCTAGTCTGCTCCTAGCTTTGGTAACGGGAATTTTCTAGGAATAGGTTTAAGATCTTGAAAAATATTTTCCATTTTAAGAGAAAATGGAATGCTTGCATTCCTGAAATTCGTGGAAGGGAAATCTTGGCTCTCTAAGAGTCAGTTGTGAAACTCCCTTGTATAGGTGGGCTTTCACTGGAAATTAAATGCCAGTAACAAGAGCGGGGAAAGTTTCAGCATAAGAAAAAGAATCAAAAGTAGCAGAGATCCTAAAGAAGTCTTTAAAAAAAAAAAGATCTTCAATTACATATTAGTAACAGAAAACCTTTGCTGGGGATCTCGTGGC
Source organism: Lycocorax pyrrhopterus obiensis (assembly GCA_014706295.1). NCBI lineage: Eukaryota > Metazoa > Chordata > Aves > Passeriformes > Paradisaeidae > Lycocorax > Lycocorax pyrrhopterus. The sequence goes on from JACSVZ010000018.1 coordinate 17,838,365, forward strand.
CATAATGGGAATCCCACAGGTGGGAGGGAAAGTGGGACTGGAATACTGCGATGGACGCTGAATTTGACATGGTCAATCAAAAGGTGAATTATGCCCACTGGAACTCCTCACAGCAGGGCCATTACCTGCTTCTGCTTGGCCAAAAATAAATCTCTGTTTCCCTGGTGCTGGGACTCTGCATAGACCAGTGACAGATTTTAGTTCTAGTCAGTAAAGCTGAAATGGAGGAACACACGCCATGGATGAAGCTAGTGGAAAATGTGGTGTTATCTAATGTGATCCCTAGCCAGCATTCTTGGTGTTTTTATAGCTCCAATTTGAGGCAATAGCCATTTGGGGAGTGCAGGAGTAACTGTGATGTGGCTTTTTTTTTTTAATATGAAATTGTGTAGCATTTGCTTACAACGGTCATGACCATGACCCCCATGAACAGTTTTAGTTGGTGACTGTTATCTGTCTCATTTACGGGCCAGTCTATTAATCTTCTCCAGTTGCCAGTCTTGATGTGTATGGCCATAATATCTCCCATAAAACCAAACAGCTTCATATTATGTATCAGCTAGTGAACAGAGAAATTAAAGGGTATTTCAGCAGCAGTATTAACATCTTAAAAAAGAAAAGTGAGAATTATTCTTTCTAATTTGTTTCTCCCTTATAACTTGAGGATGTACTGGTTGAACTGGAGTCACTGCAGCCCATGGTTAATGGAATGGGCAGCCTGGCTCCCTTGCTGGAGGACCACACCAGCATCCAGTACTGTGTAGTAATCCCTGCCCTGCATGAACGTAAAGTATGAGAGGAACTCCTTACATGTTGAAAATAGAAAAGCTCAGCCTAAATCTCCATGGTGTGGAGGAAGACAATGCTGGCATGAGGTGGTCTCAGTTTGAAGCTTGATGTTCTTGAGGGCAGGGAAATGAGATGCAGGTGGCTTTAGGGTGGCATCTGCTCCAAGCCTGGATCTGCTAAACCTTCTCTGCAGTGCTTTCAGGAAAGCTGAGAGGTGATAATGAAGCTTTTTTTGATGCACAGCCTTAGCAGTTGTGGTGGGGGACGGAGCAGAGGAAGGAGGATGGAGAATCAAATTAAAGAGTGTGGGAAGAGAAGCAGGGAGGTGGTTTGTATTTACCAGTGGAAGTTCCTGTGCCAACTTTGGTGCTGCTATCTGCAACGTTCATTATGTCAGGGGGTGTTTGTCTTTCCATCTATTTTTGTGTGCTCTTTGCCTCTGACACATGCTTGTTGCAATTTGGGGGCAGTCTGAACTCACTGCATCCACATTGCTTTTCTTTGCAAGTCAGGTTCATGTTTATTGTACATTAATTTGGGAGCTCAAACCGTACTTAAATATTGAAGAGCCTTATGTAGGAAACATTAAAGAAAGTTTTTGCTTTTTTTAGTGTGTTAAATCTAATATTAGCTCTCACCATTCCATCAGCATTTTTCCGAAATGCTTTAAGTGGTGTAAAACTGGAGAAATGCCAGCAAAGTGGGGCGTGATATTACAAAGTCATGATTAAAAAGTGACACATTTACTGAGCTTCTGCATTGCTGAACTTCTCACAGTCCTGAAAAGAGCTTGGATGCTCAAAAGTTTATCTGCTTTTTTTCCCAACTCAATTATCTTAAAGGTCTTTTCCAAACTAAAATATTCTATGAAGTGTCTACATCCATAGTTTTCCCAGTGGGAAAGGCTAGCCCATGCCATTACCCAAGTAATTTCAAATGAATTAAAACAAATACTGTAACACTTTCAAAGTCGCTGTCATTTCTCTAAAATTACATAAATTGAATCAATAGAAAAAATTGCTGATTTATTTAAGGCCCCCACAAATCACCTTTTGAGAAGTGACGTGCAGCTTGATGCCAGGGGACTCTCCATAGGACACCTCCAGCTCTGTGCTGAGACAGAGGCCAGGGAAAACCTTAATTTTGCAATAAATAAAAAAGCCCTAAACCTGAGAGAGATGGAGAGATTGCTTTAAATGAAAACTGAAAAGGTTAAAAGGTAGAGATGAGCATTAAAGATTAAGATGATTAGATCATGGTAAAGGGCGCTGGAAGCTGAACGAAGGAAAACAAATGCCTAGAATAAATTTTAGGGCTAGGGGAGACTGAGGCAGGGAGATTTAGAAGTGCTTTAAAGATGAAAAAGGATTGACACTTGAGAATAGTTGATTAAAAGCTATTCAGCACAAATGCTAATTTTTTTGGGTGCTCAGTATAAAAATCCATGGAGCAAATTGAAATTCTGAGTGCCTGGGAATACCAACAGGTTGGATGCTGTGGATTCAATTAGGTGGCTGCAAGGAAAAAGCTGGTCCAGCTTCCCCCAGCCTTGGCTCCTTTCCTGCCTCTCTACTCCAGGATTTATCAGGCAGTTCTTGCTAATATGCTCAAGAGGGCTGAATCCTACCAGAGATGTCCTGAAGTCATGGGAATACTAGTTAAAATGAGCAGTCCACAGCACGGGGTACTGATAAAGCCCTTTGTAATTTCCCAGCTGTTTTTTTGCATGTAGTATTGAAGCTCTTCTCTCATCAGGGGCTCATGGAGTGCCAGGGTTGAGGTTATCTGCCTTTCCTCTCCTGCCTGAAATGGAACTGCTCCCACAGATAATAAAACTTGACATAGGGAGGTAATGAGTGATGTGCAGATTTATTGTGTCTGCTCATGGCTTGAAAGCTCTTTGGGTAGAAACTTTTTTTTCTGCTAAAAACCCAATTAATAGAGATTAATTTCAAATGTAAAGCACATAGTTAATTATCAGTGTGGTTATAGGAATGGGGGGCGGGGTTGTGTAGTAGCATCATCGAATCGTCATTGACTGGTTCGGGTTGCAAGGGACCTTACAGTTCATCCAGTTCCAGCATCCCTGCTATGGGCAGGGACACCTTCCACTATCCCAGTTTGCTCCAAGCCCTGTCCAGCCTGGCCTTGAACACTTCCAGGGATGGAGCAGCCACAGCTTCTCTGGGAACCCTGTGCCAGGGCCTCTCCACCCTCACAGGGAGGAATTTCTTCCTAATATCCAATCTAACCCTGCTTTCTGACAGTGTGAAGCCATTACCCTTTGTCCTGTCATTGCTGGGTGGTGGTGTAGGGATGGGTGCTGCGGTGGCGGGGGCCTCTGTGCCTCATCCCTTTGCCCAGAGCTGATTCAGGTTGTCCTCGTGCAGTCCAGGAGTGCAGCATTCAGCCATGGATCCCACAGTGCAGGCACCAATTGTCCAGCTCCTTCCTGTGGGTTAACGCTGCTGCTCTTGCTGGCACCTTCCTGTTGGGTCTGCTCCGCTGCTGGAGTCTACATGTAAATCCCATTACCTCTAATTGCGTAGGGATCAATCACCAATTAAGGAGTAAGAGGAAGGTTTCCAGGTGAGATTTAAATGGAAGGCTTTTACTGATAATATTTTGCATTTTCCATCAAAGTGTCCTAGAATGCTTTACAAAAATTAATGAATTAGACCTCACAACACCTTTGCATGCCAAGAAAATAGTAATCCACCCATTACAGAGGAGGAATTGCAGTCTAGAGTAGAGCCAGAGACTTTTTCAAGGTCACAGGAAAAGGCATCAGAACTCTTGTTAAATCATCCCAATTCTAAGTACCCTGTCCCTATAAAATCCCCTGGCATGTGCTGGTTTTTCTACAGGTTTTTGCAGGGGTGAAGGAGGGGTATGGTTGGGCCAGGGCTACACAACACAGAATCCTTGTGCCCAAGCAGAGATGAAACTGGTAATGAGTGGTCCAAAGAGGAGCGCCATGTCTTTAAGTGTGGGATTGTGCTGTCCTTGGCACGCAGGACAACAGGGTTTGAAACCCATCCGGCTGCTGTCTTGGCATAAAGAGATGACCCATGTTTGGGTTTGTGGCTCTGGAAGGGAAAGGAAATATTGGAATTACACAAGTGCAATTGCAGCCTCCTCATCTCATAGTAGTCTTGGTTGAAAAAAATATCCCCATGGTAATGAACCCCTGTGATGCAGTAAAGCAGAGCTCAGTCTCTTTTGCTCTTTAGGTTAAAAATTGAGAAGGAATGAGCCATGCAATGGGGAGGGAGCTCACAATTGAAATGTATCTAAGTATTAAATATTTAAACGTAACCTTCGTAGTAAGAAGTTGATTGGTGTGATGTGTCCAAAGGAAGACATTTTTAGTTACCTTTTGAATGAGGGTTGTTTGCGCTGCAAACAACCTGATGGGCTGAACAAAGGCTGACCTGGAAGAGGTTTGCCATGGGGTGCATGGGGTTTGTCTCTTCCTGCAATGACTGCAGTCTCCTGTCAGGATCTGTCAAGGCTTTCCTCTTCGTTCCTTGCGTTTAGTCTGCCACACTGGCAATTTAGTTGAGAGTTTTGCTGTTTTTCAAGAATGAGGGGGATTTCATTTTTCAAATTATTTCAGAGTAATATATGAAATTTTAGTGGGGTTTTATTTATGGATCCTTATTTACCTGTTCTGGCACAGCAGCTCACCCGGAGGTTTTGTGGCAGGTTTAGAGGTGTTGGTGCCCTATGGTCTCTCTGCAGTGTTTGGACACGTACAAGGACCCTGAAGGCGCAGGGCAGTCTTGGGAGTCCTTGTCGAACACCAGCCAATCTCCTCACCAGAGGTTTTCCAGTGGAATCCATGATGCTGAATGCCAGTCATTGTTATAGGGGGTTTTTTTCATTTAATCTAGAACCAGCCAAATACAGTAAAAACATTTGTGGTGAATATTTAGTTGTATTGTCATATGTAAGCATTTGGCTGTATCCATGGCCCTGTAGTTTGCTATTCATGAATATTTTAGCAAATTGGTTTACTAACAGGAATGTTGCCAGGAAGCAAATGTTCCTGAATATTTGTGGAAAAGCAGATTTAACTTTAGGTTTGCAGTTACTTGCTGTGGGAGCGTTATCTAAGCCCCATCTTAACACTCCTCTGGGAGCACCAGCATAGCCAATTAAAGCAAATCTGTTTGGAAGTGTGATTCTCATAACCTGCCCATGAGTAAACTGATATAAAGAGTTCTATCTCTGCATAAAGACTGACAGCTGGATCAGCCATGTGCAGCTCACCCTTGGCACAGCACCTGGGTGCCTTGCAGGTAAACTGGAGGCAATAGCAGCATCTCTTGAGGGCTTGCAGGAATCTCTGATATTTGGTCTTTTTTTTTTTTTATCAAAGCTGTGCTGAGGGAAAGATTTAGAAATACATATTTTTGGTTGGAGTGTCCTATGTATGAAGTTTTTGAAGGGTAAGTGTACTCTGGGTTCTGCTGCATTCTTCTGGCTTGAGTTGTAAAACAGCCTTAAAAGAAAATTGCTGCAGTGCTATTTTCATATGGCCAGTGTTCAAGTATCTATACTTGAATTCTAGAATAATACAGAAAAAAAAAAGAAGTGGCACGAATACCTACTCAAGGTAGGTATATTTAGAGCTCAAGGGCTCTAAGTGCTGTGAACTCGCTGTGAGCTGTGCAAAGGCCGTGGCAGTGTGGGACTGTGGGGTGGGTGTTACATTCTCAGGTGCTCCTGGGCAGGGGCTTGAAGGGAGGGGAGAGATTTTGGTCCACTCAGAGTCTCATCTCTGTTTCAAACACTCCATTGTTTAAGTTGTACAGACACATCACAGTGGTGTGTGGTGAGGGAGATGCTCTTTCCCATGGACTCAATGCCATCAGTGAGGTCAGGGATTGGATTTTTAGGAAGAAATTCTTCCCTGTGAGCATGGTGAGGCCCTGGCACAGGTTGCCCAGAGCAGCTGTGGCTGCCCCATCCCTGGAAGTGTCCAAGGCAAGGCTGGACAGGGCTTGGAGCAACCTGGGATAGTGGAAGGTGCCCCTGCTCATGGCAGGGGGTAGAACTGGGTGAAATGAGCTTTAAGGTCCCTTCAGATCCAAACCATTTTATGATGATTCTATGAAGTAGTGCTCACAGCACTGCACCTCTCCATCCACGGCTTCCCATTCCTTTCCCATTTGTTCCCTTCAATGGTTACCACCAGACTTCATCCTTCACCCTCCTATAGGTATGTGAGAGATGGGCCCATTTTCTGGAGAATTTTTTTCTTGGGAATAGTTTCCCATAAGCAGAAACTCAGGGGTCAGCCTATCTAAATGCAGCTGGTACAACCCTTACAGCATTTTGGAAGAGCTCTGCATCCAGCATTTAAGTGAAGTGCTCAGCACATCTGGAAAACATCTGTCTGAGATTCATAATTTGGCATTGTCATTCTTGGAGTGACTGTAAAACAGGGCCTTGTTGAAAATGCTTAATACCCCTGGACACATTGTGTTTTGTGTTAATGGGGAAATGGCTTGTTAGGTCCAAACTAACTGGCAGAAAATCTTGCTGAAGCTGTACAGTGTTGAGGAAGTAAAAGGCTGTTAAGGCTAGAATTTCAGCCTCTCTGAACCCAGGAGATTTTGGCTGCATTTTTACTGGAATAGAACTGAAAGCTAATGAAGGCATTTGGTGGCCCCACACTGGCTTTCAGCTGGCTTTTATTTTACATAATGAGTTGGGGAAAATTGGAGTTCAGTTACTCTGGGCTCACTTTAGAAATGTAAACAGGTTGCAGGATGCTGTTCTGGTCTCGTCAGTTATATCTAATTCCTTTGGCTCCTTTAAAACAGAAATGCTTTGTTTTCCTTGCGGAAGGTGGCACAGGCAGCGCGTGGGGCTGCTCCAGCCACAATCAGCCCAGGAAAATCATTGGAGCCCTGCCCTCCTGAGCAGTTCTCTCCCAAATCCATCTTCTTTCTAGCCTGATGGGATTTTTTTTTTTTTTTAAGTCACATTGCACCACTTTCTTAAATTGATGGCAATTTCCTAATAGATCAAATTTCTTCAAATTGCTTCTTTTTATGTTTTCAGAAACACTGTGTCTTTTTAATTTTTTTTTTATAATTTTCTGCATTGGGCTGAGATGTTTTTCATAGTGTTATGTGAATAGACATCTCTTTTTTTATTCTCTTTCATCTTTTCAATCTTGGTGCATTTATCTACTTAACACTTCCTTGCAGTCACCTTCATAAAAGATGAAGACTTGGAGAATTGTTAAAGAAATGCTTCATTATCCTGTTTGGTCCTGTTACACCCATCAATGTGGATCTAGTTTGTACTGGCATCTCATCTGTACTGCCTTGTTCACACAAGTGAAAATCTTTGATAATCTGAGCTCAGGGAATCCTATCATTCTGAAGTTAGGTTCTCATGGGCAAGTGTCCTTTTGCAGTAACTTAGTATTTCATGAAGATAACTTATTTTTACTGACACTAACATACATAAAATACTAACAATACTTAGAAAAGAAGCAGCATTGAATCCCCAAATCTTGTCTTCCTCTTCCTTGGAAAGGCTCCAGAGAAAGCCGTCATCCCGAACAAGGAGCTGGAGAACTCTGACATTTCAAAGTAATCAGGTAGAATTACTGCATCTCCAGATATCTTTAACCTGTTTAGTGACATTTCATTCACATTATCTCATAATGTTCATTGGATCAGAAAACAGCCTGGAGCCACATCTGCAAAATGCTTCATGAAATGTTTTGATCTGGGAATGTGAAATCGTTGTATAGGATAAAGTATAGGCTATTTATACAATAATCGAATGGGATATCATACTTCTTGACTTTTTTTTTAAGCTTCTATGGTTTTCCCCTTTTTTTTGTTCTAATTTTCTCCTCCTTTTGGTCACCGAGCAGATATTTGCATACTCCCAGTGTCGGGCAGGAGGCTGCCATGCTCTGTGAGGGCATTTCCTAACCAAGCATGAACTGGAGTCAGCCCATGCGAAGTGCAGGGACCCTGACAGATATTTTTAGCCATATTTCATGTGCCTACGTAGAGGGGCCGATCAGTCAGGACACAGCTCAGCATTGCTGCTGGAGCACCAGGCAGGAAAGATAAACTGCAAATGGAAGCTGGAATTTAAAAAATCAGTGCAGGGCAGAGGAGAGCGTCAGCAGTGGAAGGATCAGGTTGCTCAGGGTCTTCCTCAGCTGTATCCTGCAGTGTGAAAACCCACAGTGGCTTTACCCAAATTCAGAAATATGCCTGATGGCAACAGGCATCTGCAATCAATAAGTTCAAAGGAAGTTGGGAATAGGATTGTCAATGTTTTCATTCCAATTACCAATATTTAGTTAAAATGCAGGAAGAGCCTTTTTAGGGGCATTGGAAATTATATTCCAGCACTGCAGATGGCTGTAGCTCATATCCTTTGGCAGGACTGTTGTGGCTTTTGAATTACAGACTCGGAAAACCTTCTAAAAACTTGTTCAAAGAAAGGTAAAAAAATAATCTAATTCAGTGTGTTGAAGAAAATACTTAACAGTCTTGTAAAAATAATGTTCTAATTTACAGTCTTGGTCTGTATGAGCTTTTGAGTGAGCAGCTGCTGTCTAAAGCCAAGCCAGGTGAGGTTTATCCCTCTTGAGACAGTTCAAATACTGAGTAAACAGGAGCTGTATTTATGAATTAGTTTCTCTGATAAGTCCTGCCTTTCTATGCTGCATGAAGTTGTGCATGTTTCTAAGGTACATGTTAGGACCCCAATTCATGTTTTTTTAAAGGTTTAAAACAACAAAAAAATTTAACATTATTTATATATATCTTCTACCCTGACATTAATGGTAAATACTGTGGAGTGTTCTTGGGGGTCTTTTCCCACCTTAATGATTCTGTGATTCTATGTGAGGAAACTCTCAAGCACTTTGGAAGATGCTGGTCTTAATTTTCCTTCATTATTGCATTTGGCTTGATGCTTGTTACAGTAGGAAAAAACAACCCCCCAGATGTTTCATAACAAAAAGCACAGAGCAAGTAAAACATCAGCCATTGATTTATTGCTGTTATATTTCCACCATCAGTTTACAGTTATCTTTGATGAAGAAATCATGAGCTCAGTGATGGAAAGAGCTTTTTGTCAGTAAGGGCTGTTTGTAGGAATTTAGTACCTGTAACAGATAGAAACTGGAAGGGGTATTTTTCCCTCTGTGCCTTTTAGTACTGTGAATTCTCCCAAAATTTTAAAAGCAGTGAGGAGCTGGAAGGATGATGGATGACACAAGCAGGTTTTTGCCAAGCCAGTGCCAGGTGTGGCTCCCTGCTCCCACTGACTTCTATAAAAACTCAGTCTGCCCCAGCCCTGCACTGCTGATCCACACAGCAAAAGGTGCAGACAAATGGAAAAATAGATTTTGTTAGTGTGAAACAGGGAGAATTGTCATGCCCCTGTTTTAGGTTGATTTACACTTTTCTGTATATTGTTTGTGTGATGAGGGATCAGCAGTTTCGATGCAAGACTGGTCTGAAGTTTTGGTCTGAGGGATCTGGAATCCTGTTCAGGGATCCGGCTGCGACATGGATACCCTGGCAGGCAGGTGGCATTAGATGTGCAGTGCAAGGCATCAAATAATGACAAAATAGGCTGTTTCTTTTCTTCTTGGGTGTTATTGACCCATTTTTAGCAGACTGTTTTGAAGAAATTATGATTAATTGGGTATTTTAATTACCTGCTAAATAGTACCCTACTTGATTAATCTAATTACTTTTTCTTTATTTATGCTGTCTTCATCCAAGGGAGAGCCTGTGTCAGTGCTGATTGCAGCTTCCCAGGTCTGCCTGTGCCACTGGAGAAAAGCCCATGGGAATGGGCTCTCCCTTCTGCTTCCTTATTTTTATTTTCTGTTCCTTGTGTGGATTTATGCACTATAATTTTTTTTCTTTAGCAATTGACTTATAAGCCTCAAGCTGAGTGGTGGAGACTTTACACACTAAAACAAGGCTCTTATGTGCAGCTTTCTTTTCACCTGGCTCTCTGCTGAAAGGCCTAAGGGCACCGAGGGGCTTTTGTACTGGTTTTCTGTGGATGCTGTTCCCAGATGTGGTGGTCAGATGTTCTAAACAGCAGCACCAGGAGACAGGACAGTCTTCTTACTTCTGCAGAACCAAGGGAACACTTAGACGGTGTCATGCTTGTGAGGAAAACCTTTTCATTTTAGTTTCATTAAGTAATTTCCCCTCAAAACAGCACTGTAAATGAATACCTCAGTAATAAAGTACATTGTTTTAAACCAAAATGAAATTAAAATAGTTAAAGACCACAAAATCAGGTTGAAAATTGAGGGGGAAATGCAGCTTATAAAAAAAATCTTGTCTTGGGGGATTTGAGTCATTGCAAGAAGGAATTCTCTACATGAATAAACCGTAATAATTTTTAAATAATTGCTGTTAACACTTTTGGTGACTACCTAAGTACACGCTGACATATGGTGTGTCAGCATGAAGCACTGATTTAGAGTTTGATGTTCTATACCAGTTTTCAAGCTGTTAGATATAAGCTGGAGGAAGCGTTATGTAAGCAGACAGGTGGCAAGGATTCAGCAGCTTGGTCGGCAGGTGGGATTCTGGCCTGCTGCTCGCCATGGAAAACCCGTGCTTTCCTCCTACCTCATTGACCTCTCTTCCCCGTCTCCACTTTTTTTTCTCTTTTCCACTTTTTTCAGCATCCTGTGCTGGGGGACCCCAGCGGGGGTCTTTGAGGCATTACAGCTTTTCTTAAGGCAAAAATCAAAATTTCCTTAGTTTTTGGACAAGGGAGGAGGAGGAAGAGAAGGAGGCACATTCTCCTTTTATGCCAATGAAAAAGCTTCTAACAGCTGTAGGTGAGCATTGCACACCAGCTCTGTGAATTTTGCAACTTAAAAACATCCTATTTATTGTTTTTAAAAGCATGCACATTTTCCTCTGTGAGTTCCAAAGCTTGCATGCTTCAATAACCACGTTTATGTACCTTTTGTGTAATTTCTTTCTGCGACAGTTGCAAGTGAAGATGCTCAGAGCTGTCTTTGGAAGCTTTAGCAGCCAGCTTTTGAAAAGGAAACGCTGGCACTTTTCCCAAATTTCTTCCATCTGTTTGAAACAACCTCCAGAAGGCCAAACTTGCACCCACTCTGTAAAGTTTCCAGGTAGGAAATCAGAGTAATATAAAGACTGGATGTAAAGTAATGCCATGTAGTGCAATGTGTGTGCAACTGCTTATTCCAGTTGGTCCCAAACCACACATGGTTTGGGCTGAGCCCCCACAGACCATGTACAAGTGGCTCAGGTCACTTTGGGTCCTTTAGAGATTGCTTGTACATTCTGATTTATAGACAAGGTGTATCCCAGATGCTTGGAGTAGAGAAGGAAGATGAGCCAACGTGGCTTGGTTGAGTCCTTCTTTGTCTTCCTTCCTCACTTCTTCTCTTCCCCTTCTTTTCACCCTGCTTTTTAATTTTTTTTTCTGTGACTCAAGATGCTGCAGTTTTTCTGGGGAAGCTTAACAGCGGAGATATGCTGACTGTGGAGCAACAGGAAATCCAATCTGTGATGTGAGGAGCAATTGAAGACGTCTCAGCTGGAAGCAAAGCTCCTTGCCAGGCTCAGCACAGCCGAATTTGTCAGTGCTCAGCAAGCAGCAGCAGATGTGTGGCTGGTGCTGAAGGCAGCAGGGCTGTGGGGAGCCTCAGGAGCAGCGTGCGCAGGGAAACCCAGAGTTCATCCGTAGGGTGCTGGGAAATCGCCTGTGCTGACTCTGACATCAAAGTCTGCCTGTCTCCTGCCAAAGGCATGTGCTCAGGGAGCAAGGAATTCTCGTACATGCAGGAGACACACAGGGCAGGAGTGGGGTGTTATAGAAGATGACGCTTTCATTCTTCCTCAGGAGGAGTGTATCTTTTCTATTGGACACACAAACCGCATCCAAAATTTTATATAAGTAACCCCTATAGGACTCTCAGGTGCTGGTTTTGAGCACATGTTTTAGAGACATCATGAAGTAAGAGGGGAAGGAGAAAATATGAATACATAGATTTTTACATACTGTAAGGATGTAGGGTTTTTGTTGTGCTTGGACTTTTGGGGCCTTACACAACTTTGGCAAAAGTTGGGATTTGATTTTTTGTTTTTGAGTTTTATTATGAATTGGATGAAACCTTAATTGTTTAAGTCCTCAACAATTGCACTGCAGTAAATATGTGAGAAAGTGAATGTAAATAGAACTTAGCAAAAGAAATGCAAATACGTTTATTTGTGTAAAATGTGTCCTCATATCTTGCAGGCAAATTTACATTTTTAAGCATCTGCTTTGAAACACCATCTGCAGAAATCCCTTAATATTAAATAAATAAATCTTTATCTTCAGACTGGATTCACGTGTAGAAATAGCCAAATATATTCTTAATACAAAGTAATTCTACAGGTTCATGCACTCTGTCTAATGCCTCATCATTTTAATGGATTCTGGTTTAATTGCTGATACGCCACAGCTGAAGGCGGTTTGTCCTGGTTCTTCTGAGGACCTGTTGATATCCTGAGAAATTGCTGGGGTCATAGCCTAAGCTAAAACACATTTGCTAAGCATTTTCCCTATGTGTGGAGTAGGAGTACAGCTCCAGCAAACCAAGCTGCAGGCCGGGGCTGTTGGCTGATGCTCATGGAGGAGCCCTTGGGTTTTGCACCCCAAGTCCCTGCAGCCTGAAAAAAAGTCACTGATGTGTTGTATTTTGCTCAGGAATCAATGCCATGTGCCCAGTGTGCTCAGACAGAGTACTGATAATTCCTAATATCTCTGTAAGCCTCAGTATAACAACAGAGCTTTGCCATTTGATTCTGCAGGCTTATCCCAAATCAACCTCTATTAAAATGGAATTATTTGGCAGGAGTAAGTCTGGGGAGCTCTTGGCTTTCCAGTACGCTGATGGGTCCTAGTAGCTGTTTCTAAATTCTTGTGGACACTTTAGTACTTCCTCAGATTGACGTATCTGTTACTCTTCCAATGGCCAAAGGTTACCACATGGAGGAAGGGCATGGGTTTGAGTCTGGTGTCCCCTGTGCAGTGAAAGCTTCTTCTGGGTTTGCCAATTGACCATCACGAGTTTGGGTTTCTCCTGGTGAGCGTTGGTTTCTGTCAGTGCCCAGATAATGGCTCTGCAGACACTCGGGGAGATTTGGAAGCTGTGACTGTGCTCGCTGCTGGCACAGGGAGTGTGAGTCACTGGGGGTGAGGATGAAAGCGAGTAGTTATAGATGGTGTCTGCTTCAGTCTTTGATAGCTTGTAGTAAAATCTTACCAGCAACTCAGTTCACGTCATGTCTTAAACTGCTTGTGAAATAAATATAACTGACAGCTCTGCATGCAGCAATGCACCGTTTGTGCACAGAATATTTTTTCATTTGAAGCAACCCAGAGGCAGAAATAGATGAAATGCTTGGAGCGGCAGCCTGCATACCCACAGCACGTGTCACTGTGCGCAGGGATGAGTGACACATATCCTGATGGATTTGGGATGGCAGTCGCTCAGACACTTTTCTGTGCTGATAATGAAAACAGTGCCCAAATCTGATTTGAGATCTGAAAATGGGAAAAGTAATATAAGCAACTGAAGTGTATCATTTACCTCAGGAAGCCTCCTCGCTTGGATTGCCAGGGAAAGTTAGCAAGAGAAAACACCTTCCAGTCTTCAGCCTAACCACCCTGGAAGGGAGATGCCAGGATGTGACCAGGGCTGCAGAGTGAACATTTGGAGGGCAGTTTGCCTTTAATTTGCACCAGTGTGACATAAATTCATCTTGGGGAATTCCCCTGGTAAAGCACACAGGTCTGTGTGACAAACTTATTTTCCTTTTTTTTTTTTTTTTTGGCCCTCTTGCATGTTTTCTTTAAAGAGAGATGGAGATGCATCCTATTCACAGGTGTCCTTTTGCTCTCTCGGGTTGCGATGTCCTGTTACTTCATACAGCTGCTGAGGTTGGAAAAGCCCTCCAAGATCATCAAGACCAGCTATTAACCCAGCACTGCCAAGCCCACTGCTAAACCATGACCCAAGTGCACACATCTGTTAAAAGTCTCCAGGGACGGTGACTCCACCACTGCCCTGGGCAGCCTGTTCAAGGCTGATCAACCCTTCCTATGAAGAAATTTTCCCCAGTATCCAATCTAAACCTCCCATTGTGCAACTTGAGGCCATTTCCTCTGGTCCTTTCCATTTCCATGGATGAAGGCTCATTCTCAGTGCTTGGGGCTGGAGCTGTGTGTGCTGCTGTAGATGTGTTAATCATCGTGTTGGAGGCGGGGGTGAAGTCAGTATCTGTTCATGAGAGCTTGTCATTAGTGCTGGCATTATTAGAACGCCTCATCCCTTTTTCAGTAGATGTTGTTTTAGATATGTAACAGAAAAAGGGAATCTATACTATGGTTAAAGTTACTCCAGAACAACGTGTTTATGGCTCTTGTTACACTTTGATGGTTGTGGGTTGTTTTTTGCTGGGAAAAAAATGTTCTTTCTGTTGTATTTTATGAAGAATTGGTGACATCTGGTGATCACTTATAATGAGCCCTCTCAAGACTGCCGACAGAAATAAACCTTTTAGTCACAAAGATTTGTCTTGCGACGTGTCTGAGAGAGCGACTGCAATTAGCACATAATTCCTGCTTGCTGCTCAGCTCGGGAACATTCAGAACCTGTGTCAGGGCAAATACTGGTTTGAGAATATTGCAAAATGAAAAAGGTTGTTCCCAGGCTCTTAGGTCTAATTGAATAAAGGCCTATCCAAATGAAAAGGGCAGCACTGATGCTCTGGTCCCTTTGAGATGGGCGCAGGGAGCTCTGGGTGATGTCGGGGGGGATGTTTGCAGGATCAGAATGACTCTGTCTTCAGTTAAATGCATTTGTATTTGTGGGCAGAGGGTAGAAGCTGTTTTACTTCAGAGTTTTGTCATTTGTTTTCGAAGTCTAATAAGGCAAAAGTGAAATAATGGAAAGCTGGTTTGGAGTGCTGCAGTGTATTGATGATGAATTGATCAGGTGGGGAGGTTCCATCCCTGCTCCATCCATGAATCCACACAGTGCTGGGCTTCCCAGCTGGCATTGAAGCCCTTCAAGTGTACCTAAATATGCTGCCAGCAGCCAGATGGGCTTTTTGCCTCTCCTATGAGGAAAGGCTGAGAAAATTGGGGTTGTTCAGCCTGGAGAAGAGAAGGCTCTGGAGAGATCTTAGAGCACCTTCCAGTACCTAAACAGGCCACAGGAGAGCTGGAGAGGGAACTGGGACAAGGGCATGGAGTGACAGGACGAGGGGGAATGGTTTCAAACTGACAGAGGGCAGGGTTAGATTAGATATTAGGAAGAAATTCTTCTCTGTGATGCTGGTGAGGTCCTGGCTCAGGTCGCCCAGAGAAGCTATGGACTTCCCATGCCTGGAAGTGCTCCAGTCAAGACTGGATGGGGCTTGGAGCAACCTGGGATAGTGGAAGGTGTCCCTGGCCCTGGCAGGGGTGTTGGAACCAGATGGTCTTTAAAAATCCCTTCCAACCCAAACTATTCTATAATTTTATAAACAGGAAGGTTTGCATCAATTGTCTCATCTGTTGATTTTCTTAATCAGCACCCTAATTGTTAATACCTTTCTTGATACTCTTTGATGTGGGGAAGGTTGGGTTGCCATGGGTTGCTCTGTGAATCTGAACAGTAAAGTAGCCCTGGGGTGTTATTAATATCTTTTAAAGGAAAGAAGCACGTTGGCTTGATTGTAGAACTTTGCCTGGTTTTACTGACAGTGAAACCATCTCTATTCATACTATGTTGCCTTTGTTTGCAAAACAAAGTAATGATTCAAAACGCTTTTCATTTTAGAGCACTTGACTTGTTTTGTGTTTTGTGATAGCTTTTTTTTTAATTTGCGGATGTTTTAATTCAGTGAAATTCATGCATATGTCTGAAGTCTGATTATATTTTTATTTTCTAAAAAGTAACCTTGCTCATAAAAAGCTATCCTTTTGTTTTAAAAAACTTTGAAGAGAATTGTGGGTTAATTAAAATATTACATGGAAAATTCAGAGTCTGCTCTGAAGGACTCCTTGTCTCTCAATGTGCTCTGCCTTGGAGCTGTCCTATGATTTTAAACAAACAAAAACAAGCATTCAGGAAATGGGAGAATAGCCCTCAAGGAAATTCCACCCATTTTGTGCAAAGCTAGTTTTGTTGAAGAGATTTGGTCACTTTAATTCTTTGAATGCGAGTGCTAAAGCTGGGTAAAAATAGATGTTTCTCATGCATATGATGCATCTTTCAAGGAACACGGTTTTAACTCAACTTTGCTCTTAGTGTTTTGAATTGTGCTCTGTGTTTCAGGGGGGAAATGGCAGCTTTTCATGTGCTTCATGTAGTTCCAGCCTGCAGCTGCTTTCACTGAATTGAAAACTCTGAAAAAATCTTGGGTTGGATTTACTTTTAAGAACGATCTCTCCAGATTATCTGAATTGAGCACGTGTAAAGCCTGTGTGCCTAATCTCTTGTGAATAAAGTTAGTTCTGAAACACAGAAGGAATGGCCACAGTAGCATTTCTTTTATTTATTTGATCAAGTACAATCTTCTCTTGCTGTTCAGTTTTAGTCATTTTGAAAATAGTATCTTTCTAATCACATCCAGAGAAGTGCTCTCCCTTCCCGTCTGCATGACTTTCTCTTTACGATCCCATGAATAGATAATCAATGGAAGAGGCTCAGTGTTAGCCCTGCCTGACCCTCCATTATTTTCCGGTGCTACGGATAGATGAAGTTATTGATGATATCTCCGGATCAAGTGGAAAACAAAGCAATAGCTGGCTCCTTGCAGGCACAGGGTAATGCACACACTGATATGGAAACCATATCCCTGTAAGCTTTTTATCGCACTGGTTTGCCAGGAGAGATACCAGTGCAATGAACAGCTTGGAAACAATAGTCCCTTAATAACTTGTGCTCTGCTCTGTGCAGGGAGATGGGACTCAAGAGTGGTGTGACCTTGGTTTGTGGTTCTCAATGGCCAGATACAGAGAATTCTAGAATGGTTTGGGTTGGAAGGGACCTCAAAGAGCATTCAGTTCCATCCCCTCTTCCATGGGCAGGGACACCTTTCACTAGACCAGGTGGCTGCAAACCCCACCCAACTTGGCCTGGATCTATTCCAGGGATGGGGCAGCCACAGCTTCTCTGGGTAAGGTGCCAGTGCGTCACTACTGTTCAAGTAAATATCTTCCTAATATTGTGGATCATTCACAGCTGGTTTTCAATAGCTGGGCACTGATGCAGTGTGGTCTCTGCTAGTTGCCTGTGCTTTCTAATGTGTTACGAACTTTCTGACTAATTTCAACCAAATTGTGCAACAGTGGTGCAGAGCTGGATGGTGGTTTTCATGAAATTTGAGACGTTGTGCTTGTCTGTGGGAGGTCAAAACTGGAGCTGAATTTTGTGAGACACTGGAGAACTGATATAAGAGAGAGCCATTACATGTGAAAAGATTTGGAGATTAGCTCAGTATGTCCCAGTATGCTCTGGGAACAATTTCTTCTTTGTGCCATTGCACAGGAGGAGCCAGCCAGCTTAGGTGCCAGGACTTGGAAGGGGCATGGAAGGCCTCTGCTTCTCTTGGATGTCCCCAAGGAAGGTCAGCATTTATTATGTGTACTGGTCCTAGATCCAGTTTCTGCTGTAGCTGTTGCTGCACAGCTGCTTGGTTGGGTTACATTTGGTTTTCCAGCCCTGAGAGGAGGAGTGATGGATGTTGGAGCACAGGGAGTTCAAAGGACAAATGGGAGCCAAGTCCTGGCCCTCCTGACCTACAGATGTTTTGCTCTTTGTTCCCTCTCGCCTCTCTATAATTTTGGTCTAGATCTGGTGGGCACACCTTTGTTGTGTCAGCAGCAGTAGCTGAGGAAATACGGATGCTCTCTTTTTTAAAGGCATAGAAGGATTGGATCTTTTTAAATTATTTTACTTTATCTCTTTTCCAAAAGATCAGTGCCTGAGTCAGGCACCTCTGTCCCTGGTGACAGCCTCAGCGTGGGTCCCCACCTCCCATTTGATTATTAAATTGAATTATTTCCTGCTTTATCTTCAAAAGCAAAACTGTGTTATCATCTTCTGAATGTATTTGCAGACTATAACCACTTCCATTCTTCTGCAGGATACAGTGCAGCAAACCTTAATCAAACAACTGTAAAGCTTGGATTTATGGTGTTTCAGTCTTTAGGATTTTCATATTAATTAATATTTTTGAGACTGTCTTTCAGGTTTCCCTTCTGCATTTTATTGTTCATTTTAGCACCTTCTTTTGTTCTGCTGCTATGTAAACTTTTTTTTGTATTCTTAATCATCGAACCACAAAATTATTTGAATGAGAAGGAACCTGTAAAGCTCATCCAGTTCCAACCCCCTGCCATGGGCAGGGACACCTTCCACTAGACCAGGCTTCTCCAAGCCCTGTTCAACCTGGCCTGGAACACTTCCAGGAATGGGTCATCCCCAGCTTCTCTGGGCAACCTGTGCCAGTGTTAAGACCTCAATCATCACTGGCAGCACAGAGCTTTGTCAGCCTGTGACATGGGCAGTTCATCCTCAACAGATGTTGAGGATGTTGCTCTGTCTTCTCTCAAAAGGCAGACATTATCTTTGGGTTTTTGAGGAGAAGATCATCTGTCTGTACTAGGGATATCAGCTGCTTGATTCCTGTGAGCCCCAGAAAAACAGCATTTTGGTTACCTATTCAGAAAATGGATATATCTGTTTAAAATATTTTTATATTCTGTATTTTTAACACTTTTCCTGTTCAGGAAAGAGAGAGATGCCAAGTCCTCTGGGAACTGTGATTGCATGAAGTGTGTTTTTCTGAGGATTTCATGGAGGCACTAGGAAGTCACATGTGACATTGGCCTTAGCTCTTCCTTGGGCTCAGTGTTCACTGCCTGTGCCAGAAGCCTTCTTGCAGTGAGACAGGGTCATTTCAAAGCTTGTCAGGTTCTGGGTCCTTTGTACTTACCCTCTAACAAGCTCTTGCTTTCTGCCCTGGAAGTCAGCATCCGATTTCCTTTAATGGCAGATTTGTTTCGGAGGTCGGGAAGGGCAGCTGTGAATTACTATATGGCTCCTTATTCATTGCCTGTATAAAAGAGATGCTCTTGAATTGGAAATAAAGGTGGAAGAACAGCAGACTTTTCTGAAGACTTTTTTAGTATGTGGACTAGATCCTCCTGATCTTGCTTTGCTTCATTTCTGGCATCTGTAAAATCCTGTGCTCTAGCACGAATGTGCCAGCAACAGAGCAGGGTGGATGCTGGGCCATGTCAGGGGGATGCTCTATTTTGTCATGGTGGCTGGTTGCACCAGGGAAAGCCCAACATCCCTGGGGATAATTGGGAGGAAAAAGTCTCTATAGAAAGACCGTTGGAAGTTTGTTACCCTGCAAGACTGGAGCATTTTTTTAATAAATTTTATTCTAGCTGTTGTGCTGGGAAATGTCTGCCTTAGGCCACACAGATCATCTGATTCCCTACGTGTCTTAACTTCCTGGATTAATGTGAACAGACATTTAATTGAACTGGGTGTTTTTCTTCTTCTGTTAATGTTTTATTTGTAAGCAGTGTGGAAAAGCACTGCAGGAAGTATCCAGCCACCAGAGAGTGTCGCTGGCAATATTAGTTACTTCTGTTGTGTTTCATTCTATACTCCCAACCATGTTTTCCAAAACTTTGTTATCTTACCTGCAATTTGCCCTTCTTGATGGTCCTGTTGTTTTATCTATGCTGTTTTCTGCAGACCAAATTATGAACTTGAGTCATCTCTATTTCTCAGTCAGCCCAGTGTGATCTGGGGACTGTGAGAGAGAAGGTTTCGCTCTAACGTGTTTGGCACCCTGTCTGGCTCTGAACCTCATCAGGAGCCATCATCACAGGAAAGGTTTTTTTTACTGGGGGATGCTTTGATTTGTTTTATGCTTTCCACATCTCCAGCACCTTGAAAGGGCATTTGACAGCATCCCACTTTTCTCCTGAACCACCAGGAATGACTCAACCCATGAATTGTGCTTTTTCCACTCCAAAAAATCATGACCATCTAAAACCAAAGGCAGCTCTCTGACAAGGTCCTGATGATTTGAAGATACCCCAAAGCTCAGGCTGGGGGAAGCAGGGGCTGTGTATGTGGACATGAATGTGGTGGTGGGTCCCAGTGCCATGTTGTGGCCCCAGTCGCATCCTCCTCCTCCTCAGCACATGAGCCCGTTGAGCAGTGTTGAGGAGGGTGGTGGAGAAGAGTGGAATTGATATGGAGCAATGTACACACCTGCTTGCTTGAGTATCAGAGATAGGAAGGGCGACACTGACAGGCAGCGCCTGCTGAGCCATTGCCTTTGTGCTGTGCTCAGAGTCAAATAAAAACCTGGTTTATGTTCTGGGGACTGTGCAGAGAACACAGCTTGTGATTGCAAACACAGCTCTGCAGACTGCATTTTACAGACTAGCATGTTTGCTGTGTCTGAATAATTGCACTAAAAAGGAATCAATAACCTATAGATTTTACAGAAGTAAAGGATGTTTCCTGTCTGCTCCAAGTAGCCATGACTTGGGTGGACATTGAAGTATTGCACTTCTTACAGGTAGGCTGGATAGAGTCACTGAAGGACTTGCCTTTATATTTAGTTTTAATTTAAGTCTGATTCTGTGATCTGTTAGCTCCATGAAGTTATTCTGGAGTTACAATCACCAATATTTTGGTAAGAATATAGAGACAGTAATCATGGTATGAATAAGGCCATTTCTCATTATTTCTATTGACTTTGATGTGCTTGTATTATCATTTCAAGATACTGATTTGAATTTAATACTGTTTAGAAAACAAATACATGTCCAAATTGGCTCCAGATGTGATTAATTTAATTTTGTGCCTTTCAAGATGTTTTTAACAGCTGATGTATGATTGTGGTGGGAGATTGCCAATATAGACGCTTTTTGTTTCAAGTCAAAGAAGCAGAAACTCTTCATCTAAAACAAGACAGGATTTTTTTCCAATGTTTAAAAAGATTATTTTTAATATATTTTAATGAAAGGAAATGTCTTTTGGCTCTGCATTTAAAGCAAGTATCAAACATAAATAGTTCTTCTGCCAAGACATCCATTTCCAGGTATTGCCAGCATTCAGGTTAGGAGGGTTTAAGGCTGGAAGGGTGACAGTGTGACCATCTCTCCATGGCATGAGTAGAGCTACATGCTGGAATGAGTTGAAAGGGATGGATCCCTGCTGAAGAACATTATTTACACATTGTAAAGGAAAAGAAAATAATGAAGCAAACAAGTCCAAACCAGGTGGTGGGGATGTTTTCAAAGCTGTTGGCTCTGACTCCTTAGATGCCTTTTTTTTTCTTCAGAAAATACTATTATTTCCCTTGTAATACAGCATTAAGGGAAGAGCAATACAGTTCCATTCCTAGGATTTTTATTTTCTAGTTTGGAATATGTTTTTCTGAGAGCGTAAGCTTTCCCATGCAGTGGATGCTCGCTTGCGAAAGATATATGTCCCAAGCTTCACACCTATTAGGGACCTGGCTGACACAGTTTAGGGCAAGATTTTTGACCATAAGGTTGCCAGTGCTGAATTGGCCAGCAAGCAGCTCCGCTGTGTCCTCCTGTCTCAGACCCACTGAGAGTCTGGCCCTACCATTGCTGCACTGTGTCCTTGTGTGTATATTATGTACATAAATGTATATAAAGGTATTTTCATAATATGCATGCCCTGCTGAGATGATTGAATTTGGGGCCATGTGCTGCCACCAAGGTCAGGATAATGTAGATTTAAGAATTCCTGACTTCTAGGTCATGATGCTCCCCAACCCCAGTTCTGGCCTTAGCAGATAGGAGGAATAATGGAATTTAATGTCTTCATGGTCTGAATCATGATGTGTGTTTGAGTGACGTTTAGTTAAGCTTCATATTTAAACTTCTAAGGAATAAAAATAATCCCAGCCATATAGATCAATGTATGTTCCAGGTTCTATCTAAGAGATGCGGCCGATTATTTAATTTTTTTAAGTTTTGTAGTCAAAACCTTCAACTGCAGTCTCATAATGCAAAGCAGTCTCCTAAAGGCTGTGAAAAAGTACTGTTAAGAAGTGGCCTCAACTCCTTTTCCCCTCTACCTCTTGATACAAATTTGGGATATTTTCAAGCTTATAGGCAGTGTATTAGAAAAGCTGAGGTGCAGATAAGCAATAGCTGATGATGTTGGAGCCAAGGGATTAGTTTCATGCTCGATGCTGAGGACTGCTCCCATTTTTTATTTACTAGTGCAACCTCCACAAGGCTTGACACTGTCTCACAGCAGTGCCATCGTGGTGGAATGATGGAAGATGTTGCTGGTGACATCCTTCCTTAGAAAGTGTCCTGATTTGTCAACTTTCTTAGTGCCAAGGCTCCTGCAATTGTACTTTGTCAGCATTTCACTCCCTGAAGGAAATACTGTAGCTGCAGTCTTTCCTTTTATGACTCAGTCCCATCTGCAGGTACTTCTGCCAGGTGTTGTTTTAAATGTGCCATTATCACCATCTTGAACAGTGCTATTTGGTTTTTATCTGAGGTATTCATTGCATCCCTCCCTCGAAGAGGAATGGCCAAGGGAGCATGAGGGAAGGGAAGTACCATGGAATGTGGCATTAGCCAAATGTGTGTTAACTACACCTCCCTCAATTACAAATATATATCCATGGGAAAAGTGTGCTCATGGAGCATAACCCCTTCTCAGATAAAGCTTTCCTAAATGGCTTTTGAGGAGTTAACAAATTAAAACTGGGAAAGCAAATTTATTTCTGTGTCTCTCTGGTTTCTAATAATGGGTTGGGTTTTTTTTAAAGTTCAGGCTTAGCTTTCTTAAAACATCTTTTAACCTAGAATCAAAGAATCACAGAATGCTTTGGATTGGAAGAGACCTTAAAGATCATCTCATTCCAACACCCTGCCATGTGTAGGGAACCTGAAATACCATGGAGAACTTCTACCTGACATGAAAATTGAATTCTTTTGTAGGATGTAATGAATTAAAGTTTTGACATTTGAATATCAGTAAGAAAGCAATTATGCCATAATGTGCCACGAGACAAAAGATCCTGATAAAGCCTTGCAGGGAAAGGCTGTTAATTAGCAGGAGGAGACCACGCATGGCTTTCCATAGTCAGGGCAGGGTTTGGAAGGCTCTGGGATTGGCTTCTTGTGAAGCTTCAAATGCCCAAGGTTTCCTATAACGGTTTCCTCAAGTCTGGAGGTATGGAGGGAACAGCAGATTTTTTCAGAAGGGAGTGAATGAACTGGAAGTCAAAGGGACTGAATAAGATTTTCAAAGACGTGGAAAAAAGGTGACCTAAGGAGTGGCACAGCCAGAGAACAGTCTGGGTTCTTTGTGTGTCATAGAAAACAATATTCAGAATTTAATGAGCATTATTAAAGATGCTGCTCCTCTGACATTTGCTCAGGGCCTTGGGTGTGTTGTGTTTTCCATGGATGTGGGAGGTAAGTGGTGGGCACATTGATTTGCAAGGAAACAACTGTGTGGGAATGCATTTCTGTAGTTTCTCACTGTGTCTGTGGTACAAACATCTCCGACTGCATAGGCGGCGTTGCTGGTGACCTTCGGCACCCCTTAGCAGAGATCCAGATGTGTAATCTTTCTATTTCTTTTTTATAAAAGCCAGTGGGTTTACACTGCTGCTACAAATCTACTCGCAAATACCACCACCACATTTCATGTATGGGTCACATGCAACATCTTTGAAATACGAATTAGACCAATGGGCTGTTGGCTGGTGTATTTGGGACGCCAGGATACTGCCTTGTGTGAGACAGCAATATATTTTTTTTCACAGCTGAAAATAAATTTATCTGACAGCCATACATATATTTACTTCAGTGATTGCAGCTCAAAACATTTTGTGGTTTTACAAATTCTAGCATATGAAGCATAAAATTTTAGACTATTAGTTTTTAAAGTTTTCAGATATTTGGCTGCCATTGTATTAAAAAGAACAAAACTCAAGAGGTTACTTGCTTGGATAAGTTTGAGCTGGGAGCTTTGTCCCATTAATGTGACTGGCCACTGCTTATCAGAGGGCATCAGCCAACAGAGGTAATGGTTAATTTGTTTTCATTCTGTTGATGTGGATGCAGACAAAGCTGTCAAATATTGGTCTGAATGTTGTGTTGTTTTTCTTACAGAGGTCATTCCAGCCCAGGGAGATGAAATTACCAAACTTGTATATTACATGCATCGGAAATTAAACACAGAAAATGGAGTGAGTGAGAGAGTGAGAGAGTGAGTGAGTGAGTGAGTTGTTGGCTGCAAGAAAGAGATCTTGAAATAACTAAGCACAGATCTTGATTCCAGTCGTCTTTTCTGTTCTGCAAATGAAGAGCAGCACGTCCAGCAAACTCAGTGATATTCCCTCATGGTAAAACTGGGGTGAGGAGAGCGGGAGCAATCATCTGTAAAAAGGGCAGACAAGGGGAGAAAAATGTGATCACCCTGTAATTGCAGCGTGAATGTGTTAACTTTAATTTCCTTTAAAGGCAAAGTGATAAAGACATGGGAGACTGGTGCTGTTTTGATTGCCTGCTGTGGTTTTGAGATGCATAAAAGTTGGGCAGGGCTCTAAGTTGATGGGGGGAAATGGTGTGCAAGTTGATTTCATCGCCTCCATGTGCTTTGGCTAAATTCTAATTAAAGCTTGAGCATTGATTCTTATTTTTACTTTTTGTCACACTTCAAGCAACTTAGCAGAAGAAACCTAGAAGGATACACCTTAGTTTGTACATCACAGAACCACATGGTGTACAAGAAAGACCTGACATGACTGAGGGACTGGCCCAACGTTAAATTCTTTGGCTCATCCTCCAGAGCAGGAACTTTCACTTGTTTTCTGTGTGGTGCTAAACACAAGGAGAGAAGCATTTGTGCAAGACCATGTATGAACTGATTTGACTCTCATTATCATTGAGACTTTGCAGGGTGTGTTAGCGAGACCCAGATGATATGGGAAGGTTTTAACTGAGCAAACCAGCGTGTTATCAACAAGCCTTATTATCTTACAGAACCTGCCATGAGGGAAGGGCTTCCTTGAATAAAACTTAACTACATCACTTCCTCAGAGCATTTGGTATCCAGACCTTTGCTGTCCTTGTAATGCCAGCACAGGCACTCAGCAATGCAATGACTTATTCATGCCTTGTGCTGCAGGTTGAGCTGCGTTACTCTCCTGAAGAAGAAAGAAAATCACTTTGGGTCCCCAGTTTCTGGGAGTGCAAGGCATAAGTATCAATTCTTGTTTCAGAGCCCTCAACAAATAGAATTTATGTCAATAAAACTGTGTTGAACCCAACTTACTGTTATCTAACTGCTTTTTTGAGCAAAGAGCAGCTAAAGCTGTGCAGCATTTTAACAATTTGCTCTGTTGCAATATGTTGCAAAATGTTGAATTTTAATCTCCACTGTAATAAACCTCAGAGTTTTATCCTCTCCAGGGGTTTGAGTTTCATTTGGGTCCTGTGCTGTTTGGATACAGCTAGGGGGGATTTTTGTGGCAATGAAGGTTGGCTGTAAATTGGGAATAAGCCCAAACCCTTGTGACACTTTAGGGTTACTGTGAGCATAAGGGCATGAAGTCATGTCAGTTCATCACAGCCCTGGGAGCCAAAGGATGCATAGCTTGGATCTGTCACTTCTGTTATAGTTAATGCATTTGAAATAAATATTGAGTGCTATGAATGTGGAGCAGAGAATGAAATGAAAAGTTTTCCTGGGATGTGAAACAAATTCGTAGTTGGGAGTCTGAGGCAGTGCTGTTTGGGCAGGAAGGGGTATAGATGGAAAATGTTTTGAAGGCTGTCCTGTAAATGGCTTAAACTCCTTCTTTTGGGAGAATCTAGAGATGTGCTTTCATCTTCTTCTGTCTTTCTTTTCTAATCCCCAAACCCTCTCTAATGCTGGGGATGTGTTGCCATGAGGGAGGCATTTCTCATCCATATGAGAGGTGGAAATTTGGGGAGCCCCTTTCTTTAGGTTGGTCTACCCTGTTGAGGCAGAGCATGAGCTGAAGGCCTGCAGGACGGGGACAGAAGTGCCAGCCCCAGTTGTGCTGTGCCTGGGCAGGCAGCTCCCTTGGGGCCATTGCTCCCTTTGTCCCAGCTCTTAAACTGTGCTAATTCCCTCTCAGTGTAGTGCTCTCATGGATCAAAACACAGTGATTTGTCATTGATGCTTTACCCTGGAATATGTCACTCTCTGTGCTGAAAATCTTCAGAAAAAACATGTTTTCATCCCCTTTTTTCTGCGGTAAGAAGCTTCCCTCTGTACTTTAGCGACATATATAATGAAAAATCCCACTGCCAACAGTTGGTGTGGGGATATTGTTATCTTGACAGGCCTCCAGCAGATCTACTCCAGAATTGGTACCCTGAACCGCAGAAAGGTTATTTGACTTGTCAGTAGCAAAGCACTTCCAGTGCTCAGATTACTGTCCCATTCATCATCCATCATTATAGTGCTTAAGAGAAAATATTAAAAAAAAATCCCACAAAGGAAGAGGAGAGGAATTAATCCACACAATTCAGCCTGTAGCATTGGTGAGCTTTTATTTATTCATTCTGTTGCTTGATCTGCTGTATTTGCTGTTCATAACATGGATTTAGAGTAGAAATACAAATCTTGTTGTTTCTGTTGCCTGAGTTCCAGAGGGAGAGGACAAGAAGCAGTGATGTGGATTTGTGGTGTAAATGGGAAGCTAGACTAGATGAATTTGTGTTTTTCTCTTTGTTGGAGCCCTGAGAATTGAAAATGCTGCAGCTGCCTTGTATAGGCAGGTCAAGGTGTATTCAGAGGTTGCATTGAATGCTCTGGTTGATTGGGCAGGTTGGTGCAGTAGGAATTGGAGTCCTCATCTGCACTGTTTGTCACATGGAAAGAATTTGGTTTATCACTTTACGTTGCTGGGACATTGTGTCATTAAGTGGCACAATTTGACTCTCTGTAATGGGAGACTGTATTGGTTTCTGGAGTGCTGTATGTGTATGACACTATATATGTGTGTGATTATAATAACAAAAATCCAACTATTCTTTTGCAAACCTTTATATCTACTAAATGGAGTACTTTTGACCTCATTAAATTCTGGAGGCATAGGTAGACTCTCATGTCTACATGTGCATGTTGTAAATGTTTACCTTTAATCTGTTGTTTCTGGACTAATTTAAGAGTTTTCTGTGTGAAGTTTCTTACTCCTTTTTAATGCTTTCTTTCCCCATTAGAAGTGCTTTCTCTCCCTGGTGCATGTTTTCCTCTTCAGAAGTTAACATTTCATAATTGCAGTAATGCCCTTTAGGGTGTATGTTACGGTCTACTAATGAGATGCCTGAGAGGTCTCCTAATGATATCTGAATAACAGGCACAGCACATCGTTATCAGACCATTACACACATCCTTAACAATAATAAATACTCCTGCTTACTGTAATTACATGTGTTGTCCTTTAGTGCTCAGCAAGAGGATATGGGAGACTCCACAGTTCAAGTGCAAGGTGGGGAAGTGCTGTAAATCAGCAGTGTTTTACAAAGGATTTCTCTGAAAGCCTGAGGATGTGGAAGGACACACAATCTGGGGAGAATTGTGGTGTTTTCCTCTTGCTTTCAGATTGAAAATGTCACCAGAGCTATTTCCCTGTGTGTGCACATACCCTCTGCTCTCCCTGTTGTAAACATCACACACCTTCTGAGTAGGGATGTTCCTGAGAGAACAGGTAACCACAGGCAATGAGCTCAGAATTCCTTAAAAAACTCTGTGATAGAGGATGAAGCTGTCCTGTGCTCTCGTGATAGAAGCAAGAAGGCATCAAGGAAAACCTGTGTACACAAATACCTAAGGAAAAGAAAAAATTTTGACTGCGTCCATCACCAAAGATGGTGTGCGGTAGACTTTGTAATACACATTGCTGGCCACTTTTCCCATGCATACTTCATGCAGATAAGAAACCAGACAGTAAAAATGAAAAATACCTTTACAAGGGAGTCAGCTTCATGAAATCCCAAGGACTGAGTGATAGTGAAGCATTCCTTCTGACAGCAGAGCCAGTGAGTTGTTTGGAAAGGTAAGTGTTCAGAGCAGAACAGAATCAGCAAAATCTACATTAGTGCCAGAGGACTTTAACGTTTATTAAAGCTTCCAAATAACACATTTGCTATCTAGAGTATTTGATAGATGTACCAGTCAGCCATAAAAAAGCGAGCATTGGTTACTTCCCAGAGGAATCCAGACAATTTTGCTTTGTCTAATAGGAATAAGGTAGAGGTTTGTAAAATGTCAAACTGCAGCTTGCGTAGCATCTCCAACTGAAGCAGGCACAATGAGCAAACGTCCTGTTTATCTAACAAAAGCCTGTTTGGTTTGGTTAACTTAAATTAAAGGGTTTCTGCATTAAAGTAGTGAAGACATTTTCCATATAGAAATGAGGAAGAAGAGTTGGCTAGAGTGAAAGGCAGGCCTGGCTTCCTGCACACTCGGACCGATGGACCAAGACTCTTCCTCACAGAACTGCTGAAGTGAAGAGTGAGTGAAGCTAATCATCACTGTACAGTAATTAACTCTTCTAGTTCGTGATGGGTGGCTTTGTCATATATGGTTTCAGGTGTTTCAAATAGCCAGAAAGACTTCATTTATTTGTTTCAGTCCTGCAGATTGCTCAGGAAGATTTGGCTTCAGTGTTAACAAAGCAGCACTCCCCAAACATTACTAGTCTGACAGGTTAATTCCCTTCATTTAAATATAGCAATCTCAGGTGCAAGGAATTAAGCTAAAGCACAGCATCAGGTGTAAACTGGTGCTTACAGCAGGTGCATTGCAAAAGATATTACTGGCTTTCAAACAACTCCTCTTTTTGATGTATTTGGTTTGGTTTTTCCCTTGTCTCTGGCCATGTGCATCAAGCCAAGGGTGGTAGCTCTTAACTTCTTGTCCGTCTCCTGCTTTCACTGCCTCTGTACTTGAGGCTGTAATCCGTCACTGACACAGCATCTGATGCTGCTGTGTGTGCAGACAGAAGGGTCCCAGCAGATCCGTTGAGCCGTGTTCATTCTATTGTTTGTGTTTTGGCAGCACTTGAGGCTTTAGACCCATGCCAGGAGCTCTCTGAAAGCACGGCAAGAGCCTTATCTCAGAGCCTTTAAATGGATTGGATAGACATGGACAGGGAGAAGTCTGTAGATTAGTACAGACTGCTCCCCAACACCCCAAAATTCCCTGCTGACCTACAGCTGTCCCCCAGATACTCCTTCATAGCCCATCACAGTGAAACCACGCTGACAAAGCCTTTCTGCTATTGCTGGTGGCCCAAAGGGTCTGGCCATGGAAAGCAACCTGTCAGCCAACCATCCTTACAGCAAAAGCATGAGGAAATATGTAAAATGAATACCATCTAGTTAATTCTTGCTAAAAGCAGAGTGTTTAGTTTTACCACTCTGTACAGACTGAGTGTGGAGGTTCCTGGAGTGTTCCATTGTGCTGCCATGGGCTCTAGGATGGATGACTTGACCCAAGGAAGTACAAATCACACAAATGGAGATGTCAGTCGTACACAGTAGGTTTGCCTTTAATTACCTTTGATTTGCTGAAGTGATGAAACAGAAATTCAAGTCTGGGAGTGCGTCTTTTCACAAATAGGTATTTTTACTTTTTTTGTTGTTTTGTTTTGTTTTGTTTTCCATGTTGGAAAGCAGTATTATGCAGTATCCCTTATGGGTCCAATTGAGAATCCCCAGCACCCACCTTGCACCTGCCCAGTCATCTCTCTTATTTTCTTCTCTTTCTTACTGTTTACAAAAACCTCACTGTCTTCCCAGGCTCTTTCAATTGAGTGTTTCTCAATCACTGAAGCAATTCATTACACTGTTTGTTTTGGGTTGGGATCTTAAGTAATTAGACACTCAATCTAATTTTGTTATTATTGTTAAAAGACCTGTATAAGGGACATTTTCCTCTCCTGCTCCCCTTCTCCCTTGTCTGCACCTTACAATGCAGCATCACTAATTTAGCTTAATAGCTTTTAAAAAGCAGAACAGTACAATCTGAAGACAAAATATAGTTTAGAGAGAGTACACAATAGTCACAGAGGGACGAGTGTGTGAGAGTGTGTGTGTAAGATCACGTCTCTGTGTGGAGTAATAGATTTATAGCAGAGCAGGCTGTGTTGTGAGTAAATTAATCATTAGAAGCAGCCGGTTTTCAGTATAGGACTCATGCATAATTCACTCAGGATTTCTGTTATATTTACACTCACCTAATAGTTGAGACAAGCAGTATAGGAGTTACTCACAAGTTGTTTGCCTTGACTGTGTGGTGTTCGTTCATCTGCATTGATGTTCATGACATTGTTTCTTCCCTCTGGTTCAACAATAATTTTTAATTTTTTAACTGAAAAATAAGAGCTAATACTCAGCAGGCAGCAAATATAATCAGAATAGCCTTGTTTGCTTTTATGCTTTCCCAGCCCAGGCATTGCTGTTAGTTACATCTTCTTTATGCTAAATAGTGTTTGGGAATGCTGTCTGTGTGGATCTTTGGGAGAGATGTCCTGGTGGAATGAGAGCAATCATCCACCAAATCATCTAGAAATCCCTGGCTTGGGAATGTGTTTGGGCTCTTTGTGGGCAGTGCAGCCTCACCTTGTAGTACCAGGGAGGGTCTTGAGCCAGCCCAGGGGGTAGGCACTGAATTGTGGAAAAGGCACCCACTGCTGACGAGAAGCCAAAGGTTCTTGCAAATATGGCCACAGTCATTTCGTTGCCAACCACGGGATGATGAAATTCCCAGAAAATATAGAAAACCCAGTCATTTAGAATGTGAGCTGCCTTAGTGAGAGCCATTGTATCTCACAGCTCCTCAGAGAGGACAGGTGTAACATGAGATGAGCACAACAGCAGAGTAGACCTGGGAAGGTGAAATGTGGAATATGGGACTTAACAGTTTGATGTACCAGATATATGCGTAACAAAATTCAGTGGATGGAAATTGAAGCTAAACAAATTAAAAATAAATTATGTTTGCCCACTGAGACTAAGCAATCATTTGAAAAATTGCTCTTAGATGCTTAAATCAGGGCTGGAAGCCTTCCTGGGTGGTGTGCTATAGAGCAAACAAATTATGGAGCTGCTGCAGGGAAAATCTTGTTGAATTCGGTGCAGGAGGTCAGAGTGTGCACATAATCCCTCCTGGCTTTAAAAATCTATAAATCTGTGGCACACTGCCTAGGTGGTGATAGGCACTTGATAAATTACATTTATCATGTGTTTTCCCACCTGCAGGCTTCCTCCTGCCTCCCTCCCTGGGGCTGCTCCTACTCCCTTCCAGGCAGGACACAAATCTAGAACTTGCCTTTGGACTTGGCAAACCAAGTTGTAATTCTTGGGCTTCCCAAGAAAGGCTGCAAATCCATCCATCTCTTCCTGTGCATTTGGGGCTGAGGCATACGATTCATTTAGCTTTATGCATTTTGGAAGGTAATTGTTTAAGGTAGGAATAGAGTTTTTGTTTATAGAACTGGGAATTAATATTCTCATGCTGTAAGTTTTTAATATATTTTTAAAACTCACAGAGTAATAGATGGGTGCTTTTTCTTGTAATAAAATGAAATATTGAAACAAATATACACTGAGGCAAGCTTTAACTCTTCCAGGTTGTAAATGTCTATTGTTTAATAGTATCTACTTCGTGGCATATATTCCATTCCATTTCTGTGATAAATTTGGTGAGCTCCCAGTTGCTGCTAAATTATATATGGATACCTGATAAATGTACATCTTATTAGCTGAAGCACATCCCTAAGATAAGCAAGTTAGTTTGGATTTTTATTGTTAATTGAATTTTTTCAGCAGAGGCAGCTGAAGGATGTTCATGAATTTGCATGATGTTAAACAGCTGCTCCTCTTAGTGGGAACTTAACCAGAGTTTCATTTAACCTGTAAATTCAAATCAGGAATAAAACAGGTACTCAGCCTTTGAGAGGCTTGGCTGTGTAAAGGAGGCAGGCAGGTAGTGCTGTGAGAGAACAGGATGTAATTAGCAGCATTGCCTAAATGTCACATCTGTGGTGTGTGGCTTCCTCTGTGCACAGTGATGGTCTTCAGTGATGTTTGGAGGCAGAACACTCCCTGTGTTATTATCAGCTGTTATAGGAACACTGCAGTGGGGTTACTTGCAGTGTAATTGCTGCAGAACACAGCCTGATATTTTATAGGAAGCTTTCTCTGAATGATTAAAAGTTAAATGGTTGTTACCACGAATTTTTATAGATTAAGATTTGGGTTAATTTCTCTTCATCCTAAATTGGTTTGCTCAGACCTTGTATAGAATCGTGGATTCATTAAGGTTGGAAAGAACCTCCAAGATCATAAAGTCCAACCTTCAACCAAATATCCCCATTACCACTATCCCATTGCAAAGTGATACATCTGCTCATTTTTTGAACACTTTCAGGGATGATGACTCTGCCA
This sequence comes from Lycocorax pyrrhopterus obiensis, assembly GCA_014706295.1. Lineage (NCBI taxonomy): Eukaryota > Metazoa > Chordata > Aves > Passeriformes > Paradisaeidae > Lycocorax > Lycocorax pyrrhopterus. The sequence goes on from JACSVZ010000018.1 coordinate 17,870,726, forward strand.
CTTTCCTGAGCAGCCTTTTTCAAGGCTTAACCACTCTTTCAATGGAGAATTTTTTCCTAATATCCAACCTGTAGTACTTACAGCCTATAAAAATCAGAGTTGGGAAGATTCAAAACTCACAGATATCTCTAAATTGGAAGAAATTGTCAATTCCAAAAAGGTTTCTTGATGTTCTCCTCCTGCAGCTGCACTTGCTCAGAGGTGTCTGTTCATGTAAATTGTTGAGAAAAGCAGTTATTTTCTTCTTTACCGCTACACAGGAAAATTAGGAGGCAAGTCCAGCCAACTTCTCCATGCATGTGCAGAAACAAGCAATTAAAGGAAGAGGAAGATAGATAGAAAGAGACAGATAAAAAATTTGCATGGCAGAATGGGGATTTGGAAGGAGACCCCTGAAGAACTGAAGTCATCTTTCATTTTCCTGTCCCCATGTAAACCTGTTCTGTTGAGTCAAACAGGCCATGAGGCAATAGATCATTGGGGTAAAGAGTTCACATAATGTCTCACTCAGGTTCGGCAGTCTGTTGTTTTGGGACCACATTTCCACTGTTCAGTATGCCAACAGTTTCATTTTGTATGCAGGAAAATGGGCTGGTGCTGATGAGGAATTTTGCACATGAATTAAGGAGCCACGCTCAGAAATAAATTCGTAACATTTTAGTTTAGTCATTTTCTGATCCTTCTAACAGTGCCAGATAAAGCCTGCGTGAAACACAGTAAAGGGTGGGCTGTTTTGAAAACAGAACTTTTCTCCAACCCCTTTAATTTTGTCTAGAAATGTTATTTTCAGTAGCCGTATCTTTTTTGCCCTATGGATACGGATGAGAAAACAAAGCTTAGTGCTCTCATCTCCTGCACTGAATTTCTTCCCGGAGCTTGAAAACTGCCATAGGAACAGCTGAAAATAGTCAGCATGGTCTGAGAGGAACTGTCAAATAAAATGACACCCCCAATGCTTCCTGCCTTAGAAATTACACTCTTCAGGCTGCTCCAAACTGCTCTTTATTACCACATTTGATGGTGGTGAAGGGTTGCCCTGAAAATTAGTGCCACTGGAGTTCCCTCTTCAGTGGTGGGTTATTTGTACTGGGTTGTTATTGTCCATGGGGACAGTGAGCAGGAGCACTGTCCTGCTGCGGTGGGTGGATTTCAGGCAGGTGATGGTGGGATCCAGGAGCCAAACAGGGCTGGCAGCTCTGCGTGGGATGCCTGGTTGTTATGTCCTATCTCACCTGCAGTGATAACATACTGAGTCTAATCCTTTGTTGGGATTGGCAGCACAGTTGCAGATTTTCAAGGCCTGGAGGCCAGATGTGAGAGCATATGGACTGGGTACCCGTGCTCCAGCTGTGTGGAGATGCCACTCAGGGGAAACTTCTGCAGAGTTTGTGAAGGGTCACAAGAAGTCTGAATCTCTGTGTATGCATCCTTGTGTGTGTCTTGATAATCACACACTCTTACACTTAGCCTGGATGCTAATGGCTGCACAGTTTCTCTCACGGATTTTAGGAAGAGCTGCAAGTGCCACCTGCCATTCTTGCAGCCCGTGTAGTTTTGCTGAGAAATAGCTCAGGAACCAGTGGGACTCAAATCCTCTGAAGACTTCTGTGTGTGTTCAGGCTCACATCTACTGTCAGGTGACCTGCACACCAAGGTCTCAGAGATTGGTGCTCTGTAGGTGTTATCAGATCGTTTTTGATATTTAAAGAAGTACTGACATTTCGAGTAATGATTGCATTGTAAGGCACCTTGCACGGTAATATTTCACTGGGAGATTAGTTTCCCCATCAAAGCAAGCTCTGCACTTCCTCAGTTTATTTTTATTTTGTACCCTGCATTCCTTTGAAGGACACTTTCATCTCCAGCCTTGCTGCTCCTCCATTATCTGCTTTTACTCAGAACTGAGTTGAAGATTGCTGTGGGATCCAAGTGTAAAATGCTGCAGCAATTCACAGAAACCAGGAGTAAAATTTTTAAAGAGGACAATTATTGAGGGAGCTGGATTAATGATCTGTCATCACAATTTAGCCACATTCACCACTGACCTTTCACAGGGAGGATGTTCTTGATAAATGTAGTTCATTACTGAGTTCTGACATAAAAACGGAATGGCATTCTGTGTTTCTTGGCAGGCTGATCAATATTTTATCTGCCAAAGCATGCAGAAGTGCTAAACAGGATGAATTACGTTGCTGCTGCAAAACAGAGCAAGAAGCAGCACTGCTTGGAGTGAGCAGAGCATTTAAATGTGATAGTTATTTGCCACATTTTAGCAATCAGACCTTCATATGCTGGATTTTTCTTTTACTCTTCTTCTGTCTTATTGTTTTTCTTTCCCTGTCTCTTTTTTTTTTTTTTTCCAAAATTCAAACAGTTCCAGGCTTCACTGGGTTTGAAAATGCTCTAAACTGATAAGAAGGGCTTGTTTCTTTGGAGATCTTCCTGAGCATGAAGGGGGAAATAATGGACTAGAATTGGAGAATCAGTTTAGGCCATGACAGAATAGCAGTTTTAGCTCATCCAGAATTTGCATGGGCATCTCTCTGTGTGTTGCTTCCCCAGTTGTGTGGTGGGGATGGTGCCTGAGTACACAGCTGGCAGTACCACACAGGCACCTGGAACGCATGTGATGGCGTTTCTGATGTTCAGAAACAGGGAAGGAAAGGAACCCTTCAGAACCCATCTCTGAAGAGCAGTGGTGGTTAGCTAAAATCATAGAATCAGAAAATCCTGAGTTAGAAGGAACCCACAAGGATCATCGAGTCCAGCTCCTGGCCCTGCACAGGATAACCCCAGAAATCCCACCCTGTGCCTGAGAGCATTGCCCAGATGCTCCTTGAGTTCTGTCAGGTTTGGTGCTGTGACCATTCCCTGGGGAGTCTGCTCAGTGCCCAACCACTCTCCGGGGGAAGAACCTTTTCCTAACATCCAACCTAAACCTCCGAACACAGGTTGCAATGGTGAGCAGAATCCAAGTCCCCAGGAAGCCCTAACAACGAAACCAAGCTGAGAGACATCCATTAGCAAGACTTACCAAGGAGAGCAGCCTGAGATGAGATAAACTGCTAATGATGAGCAGAGGAAACTGGGTTTTTTTGTTCTTTGTGTTGCAAAGGAAACTGTTGGGGGCAGTCGGCAGAGAGAGAGAAGAATGGGGATGAGAGGGCACACAGACAGCTTTTCTGACATTCTTTTTGCTTAACAGTCATGTTTGTAATACCTAGAAGAACAGAACAAGAGGTGGCAGAAGCCTAAAGAGACAGTATTTAGTAGATAAAGTTGGTAGATCCTTGGCACAGTGTAAGAAGATTACAGATGTCAGGACAGCAGGAGAGGGCAGGAGGGAAGGAGAGAAAATACAAAGCTTTACTCTCCAAGACCTGTAAACCAGCTCAGTGTCAGCAGTCTCTAAGGAACAAAGGTTAAAATATTGAATAATAATGTCTAGTAAATGAGGGGGAGGATCTTTGCTACAGAAGAATCTTGCTGTCTTTGGCATTGGCTTCCTATATGTTTCAAGTTGCCTGAATGTGTCTCCTCTCTAACTTGGCTGAGCAGGCAGTGTCTTTTCTAGGATGCCCCCAGCATCCATGTCTATGTCTGGTCACTGCAGTGCCTTAATTTGTTTGAAATAAATAGCATTAGATCTGGATTGTGCAGCAACACATCAGCTCAGACATCCCAAGCATAGATAATTTCTGAGCTAACACTTTGGCCGGATTTAGGATAAAGTTACAGTTTCAGGTCAGAGTACTTCCTTTCACCTGGAGTAATTTTCCCTCTGTTCTTCCATTACAGTTGCAGTGCATTTTTCTATCGAAATTTTAGTTCAGTCAAAGAAGCAAATTATCAATCTCACACCCTGGGACAGAACTTTATTGCTTTTACTTGTTGTGTGCTGCTAAACAGCTCAGCACTGCTGGGCTCTGACCAACTGCTTGTGCGTCACTGAAGCCCTCAGATGTCTGGGATGCCAGGAACATGCAAAGGTGTGAGACCCATTCAGTGTGTCACATCCGCACTGTGGAGAGAGGCTTGGGATCCACTTCCAACAGGGCTGGAGAGTGTGGTTTTCTCCAGAGGAAAGTGAAGATAATGAGATTTTGGGCCAGTTTTGACAGGGACCAGAAGCACCTTCTGACTTTCTGCCTGCAGCATATGTTAACAACATGTGAAATTGGACTTATTTTTTAAATAAGAGACATAATTGTCTTACTGCTGGTTTTCTTTGATGTGTTCATCATGGACTGGCCTCACTCTGCTTTGCAAGATGGGGATCTGCTGGGTCCATGATCCTGAACACAGCAACAGTGTGATGGGGAAAAATGTATTGTGAGTTTATAGTGGGATTTGGGAACTGCTGCCAGCAGCTGTCACCAGCTCTGTCCTTCTATGCTTTCCTTTATTTCACTCTTAGTGCCCATCACACTTGCCTGGAAACTGCAGCATGGCTGTGACCCTCTGAACATCCCCAAATGGGCACATTTACCTTGGGCTGGCTTGCCGCCCAGATCAGTGTGTACTTTTTCAAGAAAAGCAGTTTTGTGGTAGCTTTGTTTTCTGAGCGTGGAAAAATCCAGGAGGGTTGTAATTCAGCGAAAGGAGGTCACTATCTCCTGGCTCACACCATGCTTGAGGGAGCTGGGGGGTTCAGCCTGAGAAAAGGAGGCACAGGGGGTCCTTCTCACTCTCTGTAACTACTTGAAAGGAGGTTGTAGCCAAGAGATCTCTTCTCCCAAGTAGTAAATGAGAGGATGAGATGAAATGGCTTCAAGTTCTCCCAGGGGAGGCTTAGGTTGAGTATTAAGAAAAAATTCTTCACTGAAAGGATTGACTCCAGTCTGCCAAGGATAGTGGTGGAGTCACCATCCCTGTGAGTGTGAAGAAAACCCCATGTAGATGTGACACTTGGGGACATGGGTTAGTGCTGGGCTTGAGGGAGGAAGGCTGGGAAAGCCCTGCCCAGGCAACAGCAAATATGTGCAAAGATAGTCCCAGCTGCTGAAAACAAAACTTCTGGAGGGTGTAAAGGAAGAATTGCTTTGGCATGTGCTTGTAGGGAGCACGATATAAGTGGGTCAGCCCACCCAGGTGTCACCGTGCGCGTTGTCTGTAGCTGCGCTGGTGCTCACTAATGGAAACCACAAAGCAGAAACAGAAGTGGAAGCAAATTAAATCGCTTTCCCTATCTTCATTAGCCCTAGATACTTTTCTGGGATTAACTTTTAACTGAAAATAAAACTCCAGCTCAGAGAAGAAATATTATTGCAGTAGCTGAAACAGTATTTACAACAGAATAGCTTGATTAAATGGATACAGCAATCAGTTTTTCTCTTAAATAAGCTGGTGATTGAATGAAAAAAAAATTTTCATACTGCCTTCACAAACCATCAAATGACATGGTTGGGAATAAAGAAGTCAAGAATAATAAACACAACTAATAGTAGCTGAATAGCCTTGTTTTTTCTGTAAAACAAGACTGATCCCATGTGGGACCCAATATTTTTGGAGGTTGTTTAGAGGGAAGGAAAAATTTATCAGCTGCTTAATTTTCCTGAGCAGCAAGAAACTCTCCAAACTAGATGGGATCTAATTCAGGATACGAAATAAGCCTTCTCTTGCAGTTCTTGTTCATGTAGCAGGAGGGCACTGACCTGACTGGTGAGCACATGTTCAGGCTCTGTGTCCTCCCTCACCTTCTCAAGTCATGGTGCTTTTGAAGTTGTGAGCACAAAATATGAAGAGTGAAAAAAACAAAAACTTGACAGTAAATGGGTTTGCTATCAGAGAAATGCCTCCCACCTGGAATTTTAATTGGGTTTCAGTTGGAGTGGGACCAAGAGGTCCAAAATGTTGCAGCTCAGCAAGAAAAGGACAGGAACATTAGTTGTCAGTGTGCCAGAGTCTTCTGTTATTTTTCAGAGGAATAATGTTTAGAGTCTTTGGGGAGCTGATCTACAAGGGTATTGTCCCTTAAACTGAGGCGGGACCATGTTCTCTTAGATTTAAGATTAAGTCTTAGATTTAATCCAACAGGATCAGTGACGGGATTAAAAGAAAGTTTGTTTTAAAACCAGTATTGCAGACAGTAAGGCTGTTTATAGGGATATTACATTATGGACATAAGGACATCTGAGGGGAACAGCTGAACATGTTGATGCTGTTGGTGGGATATGGTTGATACCCGCAGAGTATGGGACAGCTGGAGCCTGAGGGTGCTCCAGGGTCTGCTCCAAGGCTCCTGCAAGGCACCAGCCACTGTGCTCTGCACGACAGCAAACAGATTTGCACAAAAAGACAGTTGCCATTTCTCATTCTGCTGAACTCTGCCAGATGAGAGATGAGCAGAAAAGGGTCATAATATCTTATACCACTTTGGGCATGTGGATGTGTTTCCTTGAGGAGGAGAAGGGCTGTGGGAGAGCTGGATGCTGCAGGCACAGTGTGAGTTTTCAGGGTCAGGAGGGTTCAATCTGATTTCTTCAGCCAAGCCAGAATCACTTCAGGGAGAGTGGCTTGAGGGCTTTTCCCTGATAATAACCTTTTTCCCTGGTCAGGGGCTGAGGACAGTGTTTATTTCAGCCTGCAGCAGGGTGATGAGAGCAGACACCAGTGACACCCCAGCTGCAGGGGCTCCCCACAGCCCTGCGCTCCTCACTGTCCTTCCTCTGGCCTCTACCACCCCAGGCTGCCTCTAAGGATTCCTTGAGATCAGCCCCATGTTCGGCATAGGATGACACTCTGAGGTACCATTTACATTAGTGGAACTTTCTGAACATCAGCTTGCCCAGGTTTATTTTTTACTTTATAGGATAAATTTATTCATATAGAAAAGCATAAAGCCAATTTAATATTTGTGGGAGTTACAAACCTGAGTGTGGAAGTCTGTAACTGAAGTCCTATAAATTTGAAGGTAACATGCTGGAGAGTATCCCTGACAGCAGGATTTAGAAAATCTGCCAGCTATTACAAAAGGTAACAACTACAGGAGCTCCTCAAGTGCACAGCTGAGTGGGACTGAATATGCAGACATATGTGCCTAATTTTTCCCCTTAGGACCTCAGTCCTTTGCAAAGATCAAGGTAAATGCATGTGCTCCAGTAATGCTGTCTTGTCTCTCAGGTGACACCTGCACCATGGCAGACTACAGCCGGCTCAAGAGCATCCTGGTGGACCTGCAGGCTCGCCGGCAGAGCCCGCCCAGCAGCCTGGCCAAGGACAGAGTAGCCCAAAAGCGCTTCCTAATTGAAGAGCTGTTTAAGCACTTGGATCTGAACAGTGACGGGCATCTCAGCAGCTCTGAACTGGCTCAGGTGGGTTTATTGTTCAGTGAAAATGGAATTATGAAATGGATTTTCATTCAAAGTGTGAATTGAATGTAGCACAGCAGCACTCGTGTGGGAATGGTCATTTGTACCTGTCCAGTCAGCAGCAGGTAAAGGAGGAAAATCTAACACAGTCAATGAGTCTCTCTCTGCATCTCCCAGGAGTCAGTGGTGTCTCAAATGCTTGAAGCTCATCTCCAAACAAAAACCATGGCAGTTTTCCAGCCCAATCCATACTCCTCAAAATAGATACTAATCCTTGCTCTGCTAACTGACATCTTCTGAAGTATTTCCGGTTAGCCAGCTTGGGGAGAATTAATTTAGTTTTTTTAGGTGCATGTAAGTTAGGCAGAAATCTCTTAATTCTTCCTCCCTGCCTTCTGGACTGTGCATTAGCATAGAGTAATGTGACAGCAAAGTTGGAATGTTTTTCAACACGTTTATTGTCCCAAAATCCCTGGGCAGATGCTGAAATGTTGATTAGCAGAACTTGATAGAAAAGGTGAGAGCTTGAAAAAACTGTTATTTCTAATTGCAGGCATGCTGTGCTGTTGGAATTCATCTCATTGATAAAGTGAACCAAACAGCCATCCCAGGCACACAAACTGGGTACTCTGTGTCTTCAACTTGCTCTTTGCACATGTAGACCTGGGAAAACAGTCCTGTAAAATGTCTTTTCCATTTCATCCATGAGAAGAATTAGAAGCAAATGCCTTCTAAGAGCCTTTCGGAAGCCGGTCCTATCTGGGACCTATTCCAGTTTCCAAAGCCGTCCCATCACAGAATTATGGAATGGTTTGGGTGGGAAGGGACCTTAAAGCTCATCTCATTCCAACCCCTGCCATGGGCAGGGACACCTTCTGCTGGACCAGGTTGTTCAGAGTAAGTTCACCCTTGAGTGTCTCATCCACACTCTCACTTCCCAGGAAACACAGAGCGTGTTGCAGGCACAAGCCTGCTCCTCCCTGAGCTCACTCCTCTCCAGGACAGTTTGTGCAGCATTTTAGTCCTCAGGCTGTTGACAGGATGCTCGATCCTTTCCACACAATGCAAAGTGTCAGTGTAAATTCCCTTAGATCTTGGGGCTAGGAATATATCCAGTATTTCCTCTGAAGGCAATGTTTTTTCATAAAGACATGGTAGCTATAAGAAAATACTTCTATCTGAATTCAAAGCCAGCTTTTACATAGTGACATCTAAGTGTCTGTTCTACTCTCAAATTTTTTGCCCTTTTTACATGAAACTTATTTCACTGGGATTTTAAAACTCTCATGGAAATAAGGGTTTGGCAGCCTGCAAGCCATTGTCATTGCAAAGGAGCACAGACTCAGTGTTCTAAGGTTTGCCTCAGAGTTCCTCAGGGCTTTGTTTGCAGAGGTGCCTGGAGCCCAGGTCTCTCTCACAAGTTCAAACACAGACCTTGGCTACGTTTATTTTAATTCTTCTCACTGCTATCAAAATCAGTAAATGTGCCTGAACATCTGGAGCCCACTACAGTTTGATGGACCAGAATAAGTTCAGCCTCAGACAGGAGCCATCTCACCCAACCATTCTCCACACAATCTGGCCACCAGCATGGCTGAGTTGACAGTGGGATCACCTCTCAAAAGACAAAATATTGCCTATTAATGCACAATTTAGATAAGCCATGAGTGCTTTTAATCCTGAGCTGAGTGGCTCTGGTCTTGGGCCCTTTGGTGGCAGCATGGCTGAGTCCCAGCCAGGCTGGGGACACATCTGTGGGGCAACTCTGCACTCCCACAGCAGCAGGATTCACAGTTTATGGGTAGCGTGCCAGTTCTTTATTTTTCTCTTTAACAAGATGATTTTTATGTGCTCTTACAAGACCAGTTTATCCACCCAGGTTTCACGGGACATTTTTTTAGGTATGAGCAATTTTTAATTACCCAGGTTATAGTCTTAATAGAACTTTTCTTGCCTCATTACGTAGATTTGTGATTGATTTGCATTAGCTCTCTATTTTGAAGCTCTCTGCAACTTTAAATTTCCCCCAAAGATGGGAATTTCATTGCCCATGGGCAGAGGAAGCTGAGCTGAACGTGATGCAGTGACATCTTGTTCCCTCTGACTGCTGGATGAGCTGGTGCTGTGCCTTTGCTTTATTTTATTTAAAAGAAAAATAGTCTCTCAAGCACTATAACCTTGTCTGCAAGCAAAAACTCAAGGCAGGTAACTTGCACTGCTGCAGTAAAAAGTAATTTTTAAGAGCTGGAGGTGGATGTTTAGGAGGCTCATTGCAGAGGGATTCACACCAAAGGAGAATCTCTCCAGGGGGAATGGTCCTTCATCGATGCAGCACCCATTTGTTTGTTCTCCACAACAGAATTGCTTTGAGCAAAAAAATGGCAACAGATGGTCCATCCCCTACTATTTAGAGTGGGTTTGCCTCCTGTCTGCTGGTAGACCCTATCCAGTATTTTCCCTCTGGACCCAACAGTGAAATTCCCATGTAGTTTTGCAACCATGGATATATAAGGCTGTTAACAATGGTGGTAATTGGAATGTTATTTCCATTTAAATCTTTAATGTATTTTAAAGTCAGATTCATAAATCTACTACGTGTGTCACAGCTGAAGTGTTTTCCACTGTTTTTTTTTCCTGACGTTAAATCAAAAGGACTGGTAAAAACTTGTCTTTCTTATGAAAAGTTAATCAATTTTCAATACAAAGGGTAGACAGAGGGAAATTTCCATCTTTAGAGGATTGATCTTGGGAGTTTTGGTTGATCTCACTTTTATTGAATATTTTTTACTTGCTAGGTGAAGGGTCATTTTTTTAGCATTATTACTTTAAATTGCTTCAATATAATGAGTCAAGACTAGAATAGTAAATAAAAGAGTCCCTGGCCTACAGGAAAAAGCTTTCCTGTCTGGAAGATGCAACATTTCAGCAATTTTCTTCATGTTCTACGATAAATTCAGAGAACCCAAATGAAGTGTTGAGAAAACAAAAGAAACAAGCTGTCAGGGGTTGAAAAAGCACATTAGTGTTGAGTACACGGTCCACTGTTGCCCGTTCTAAAAGCAGGGAATACAATTTTGTCTGTCCTTACAGAGGAGAAGGAGAAGCAGACTTTCCTTTTTCCCTGTTGAATATTTATTTTTCAGTCCATTTTCAAAGTGAAAATGCATTTCTGTGCTGCTGGTGAAGGAAGGGGCTCTTCAGTCCATGGTCCATGAAGTGCTGCAGGAATACAAATATCTTCATAGAAAGCAAATATGTAATGATGGATATGATAATATATATCTCTATGTATCTCTATATCTCTAGATAGATAGATAGATGGATAGATAGATAGATAGATAGATAGATATCTCCCCAAAGGTCATGTCATGGAAAATCTACCAGCTGAGCCAGGCCAGCAGTATGTAGCATTACATTACATGTAAGGTTACCTGTTCTCTTTGCTACAGCTAATGAAGAAGGAGGACCTGGAAGATGATTTACTGGGTTGTACACTTGAAGACCTTCTCCAGTTTGATGATTACAACAACGATGGCCGCCTGACACTGCAGGAGCTCTACACAGCCTTCCGTGAGTCCCTGCTTTGGTCTGTCCTGGGTGTTTGAAGCGTGTGAATATCTGTGAAGGCACTGTTTTCTTCCCAGACATGGTCAGCAAAGATGATCTCTTTTTTGTCTTTCATGCCATGAAAATACTTTGGAAGGCTTATTTCCAAAGGTGTCTGTGCTCCACAGGGTAAGCATGAAGCAGGAGGTTGGTACAGGTGTGTCAAGTTTATTGTTTCCTTCTGTGTTTTGTTGTGCTTCTTGGTGATGGCAAGGGAGAGATGGTGGCCTGGCCAGGTCTGTAGAGTATGTGGTTTGAGTAAAGAAACAGGATGGAAACCTGTCCAAAGGTCCTGTGGTAATATGAGTTAGTTTGCTGTGGGGAAGGTGTTTTACTGAATATTTTGCCTGGGAATTATGTTTTCTGCATTTTGTTTCCATGTTAATAAGTGTATTACAGTGTGCAATTGTGATACAAGTCTCAGCATCGTATGCAAGGATCTGGGGATCACAGAGCTACTTAAACAGTGGGATATAATAAATACTCGTGTTATCCCATTTGTCTTCACAAATTTATGTTCTCGCTTTAAGTTAAGCATTTGTTGAAGTCCTTCCCAGGACAAGGCCCACACTGTCTCCTTCATCTGGGTGATAGAAAGTTGTATTGATGCCTGTTCCTTTGGGATACTAAAGAAAAAGGGAAATGGGCAGGGTTATTCAGTAATCAGGATAGTGAGCTACAGAGAACTTGGGTGTGGTTAAGACATTGTGGTTAAAATTGAAGCAGGATTCAACCATTGACTCTCTTGAGTGCAGGGAAAGGGCCAATAACAAGCTGGTTACCTCTTAAGCAGGATTCATTTTAAAGATGGTAATGTCTGTTTTCTTGATTTACAGCTTTTCATTTAAAAAAAAAACAACTTTAGATAATAATCACAGAACAGTTTGGGTTAGAAGGGACCTTAGAGATCATCAAGTTCCATCCCCCTGCCATGGGCAGGGACACCTTCCACTATCCCAGGCTGCTCCAAGCCCCATCCAACCTGGCCTTGAACACTTCCAGGGATGGGGCAGCCACAGCTTCTCTGGGCAACCTGTGCCAGGGCCTCACCACCCTCACAGGGAAGAATTTCTTCATAAAATATCCAATCTAACCCTGCCCTCTGTCAGTCTGAAGCCATTCCCCCTTGTCCTGTCATACTATGCCCTTGTCAAAAGTCCCTCTTCAGCTCTCCTGTAGGCCGCCTTTAAATTGGAAGGCTGTTTAAAGTGCTTTAAGATTAGCCCCAGTTGTCAGCTTGGACCTGTTTGAATCACACATGCATTTAATTCAACATAGCACACTCAAACCAGCAGATATACAGTAAAACATAAAATCTCATACATTAAGAAGGCATAAAGTGTATTAAACCAGCTATAAAGGCTTGACATGCAGTTATTTGGGAGCATATTTGGATCAATGGGTTCTCAAAGTCACATCAACTTGAACCTAAATTCCAAAATTCCAAGAATTATTTCTATGGGTTTTTGGTTCAGTGAATTTTAAGTAGGCAATGAAAATAAGACAAGTACAAAATATTAGCCAATTAACAGCTATAATATTGATAAACTGCAAAACTATCATAACAAAACCCAAGGTGTAACAATGACTGTTTGTCAAAGGGATTTTGTATCTGAACAGAATTGCTCACCATCTGAAGCTGAAAACCAGACTGACTTCTCCATTTTAAGTTCTCCCAGAATCCCCACTTTTATCAAGAGCAGATAATGGCTTTTAATTTAAAACCAAAGTTCATTGCTTGCAACTTTTGAAATTTTGGGGAACCTGGAAGCAAATTTAGTGCCTGGTTGAAGTATATTTTTTCCCTTTACTTTATTAAATGATGTAGGAAAAAACACTTAAGGGCACACTTTGGTTTATGACAATTTTGTTTATAAGATTTCTGCTTTGTGATGAGTCAGAATTTGGATTGCAGCTGTAGTTTAAAGGTACAGCATCCTGCACATTTCTCCTATTTTTTGCCCATTAGAGAGATCCTTTTGTTGCTTCAAGTTTACCCAAGCCATGAATTGTGGCTGCCACAGGCTGGCAGCAAGATATGGGCACGGCTGCTCAGCAAGCTGAGTAACATAATTACCAGAATTCAGTGACATGAGAAAGTCTCAATCTAATTTATCCTCTCAAAAACTGTCACATCTGTTTTGGTGCTCTGTGCTCTGGTGGAGTGTCACAGTGTTGGAAGGGTTTGGAAATGACCTTGATAATGTGAAGAGCTTCCCAATTTGACATTCTTGTGCTGTGTTAGAAGTTGCATTTCATTTTAGAGAGTTTTGTGGTCTTGTTGTAACTCACAGAGCCACAAAATGGTCTCTTTCTCTCACTCCATGTGCATCTCTTGCTTTCCCTTAATCCATCCTCTCTAAGACCCTCAGGGACCCAAAGAGTATTTTTCTCGTGATGACCCATCACGCTGGTCATCTGTAAATGAAGAAAAAGTGCATGGATGAGAGAAATCCAATGTCTTACATTTTCTGAAATGTGGTTTTATCAGTACAAGCACTACATCTAATAGGTGCTATTTTTAGTCATAACTTCTAACCATGCTAATCATGTTCATACACATTTTAATGCACGATTTTGGATTATGGACGGAAATAGTGGCCTTCCTTGTAAACCTATCATCATTCTTCTGATTTTCTGAAAGTTCTTTTGTTCCTTAATGCCAAGAATAGAACTGTTAAGAGTGTTCTTGCATCTATGAGGATGACTAGAAATATCTGTTACCACAGGATTAAAGTGTCAGCTCTTCAAATTGCCTTAATCATACACAAGTAATGCATGAGACAGATGAAACAATCTCCTGGCAAGAACCACTTGTGGTAAGAACCACTTGTAGGTGTCTTTTAATTCCTCATTAATAAATTTTTATTAGATAAGGCGTCTCAGGACCATAATTAAAAAAAAAATTTTTGGTATGATGATCTTGAGATTTTTCACATGCCAGAAATAGAGTACTAGAAAGATTATTTGTCTGTTGTCTTTTCTGTAAGTTGTCACGAAGATTCAATAAATGACTAATAAATGAAAGGCTTAGTTGTCATAAGAGCTAAAGCAGTGCATGCATCTAATTAATCAGAACGGAGATAGTCTGGTGAGTTGGCAAGCACATCACCCAGCTGAGTCATACCTTCAAGAATGCTCAGATGGGTGGGTTTTGGATATAACTTTTGGGACTGTATCTGACTGGAAGTCATCAGAATTAGGCATGTCACTTCTGGCATTCCTGTTGTCTTCCCTAATGGGAAAGTGACAGGTTGGCAGATGTGAAAGCCAGCTTAAGAAAAAAAATCCATGTAATCTTCTAGATCTGTATCATCATCATCATCATCATCATCATCATCATCATCGATAAGGACAGGTCAATTTGTAATACAGATAAGTCAGGGAGAGGGAAAAGATGCATTCCGTCAAAATGCCTTTATCCTGTCAACATTGTTTAGCTAATAAGGAGTCATTAAACCAACAATAAAATCCCCTTAAATTCTAGCTCATGGCCCTTTAAAGTACTGTCCTGATGTCGTATCTGGACCAAAACAACCTACAAAGGAAGTTTGAAAGAAAAATACTGCATTGTTATTCTTCAGTCCAGTCATTATGTGCCATGGTCTATTGCATGTAAGTTACGTGTAGACAGAAAATTGCTGTTTCTCTACGATGAGAGACATGCCATCTACGGATATATTGCTATCTAAAGAACACAAGTGTTTTTTAGTAGGGACATTTTTCATGCAGGAATGAATGCAGCAGCTGCAGGATTAATGTGCTCTCCACTTAACTCCAATTAAGGAGTATAAGACGATGTTTTTCTTTCCTCCCTGATTCTGTTTTAGGTCAGATCTTCCTTTTTTTAACATGTGCTTAATATTAACCAAAAAAGCACAAGGACGAAATATGAAAATGAGACATATACACTTTCAGCAGAAGGTCAGGGAAATGCTGGGTAACAGCCAGAGAGGGTGGATGGTGCCAGCCCTGGGGCTCTCCCAGCACCGCCACCAGGGACTGGGAGACCAGAGTGAATTTGAATGAACTGCGTGAAAAAAATGAATTGAGAGCCTGGGCTGGGCACGGGTGTCAGGTAAATCACTGCCAATGCAGAGAAGTAGTGTTGGACTGGCTCCAGATTTACTGCAGTGATCCTAAAATCTCCAGGAGCTGTATTCCCCACAGCCGTGTGGTGTGGAGGAGGGAGAAATCCATTCCTGCTCCTCCACCATCCTCCAGAGGCTCATTAGAAGTGTGGAGTATAAGACAGATTTATTTTTGAGTTGTGCATGTTTCTGATTCACTAGAAACTACTTTAGGGCAGAGCTTTTAATTGTCCCAAAATTGTGGGGGTTGGTACTGACCAGGAAAAAGCAAAGCTCTATGTTGGGAAACAGGGAATGAAACATAAAAAGAGGCTTGCGGGGTCAAGTGGGAGAGGAATAGTTTGAGTGAAGAAGAAGCTTTCAGCAGTGTATCTGTTCTTGGTAGATATATCAGCATATCCAACTCTATGATCTCATAATAAACAAGGTGATAATGGTAAATAAATACTGTTTGAGGAAAACAAATACCCCTATTTGCTGTCTATGTGTGTGTGTATATATGCATTCCACGTACGTGTGGCAAGCCAGCTGTTCCAGCAGTAATTGCACCTGTAAAATCCACATGTTTATTCACAAATTCATGAAGCTGTTCTTGATGGCACAGCACCTAGGGTCAGGTAATTGTTGCTGTTTCCTTCCAACTGGATTGGTCAAGCCCAGATAATTATATTGGACAAGTATATTGTGAGATAAAATGTTTTGCTTGCAGTGTTTTCTTAAGCAGTGTTGTAGCAACAGTTACCTACACAATCAAATCATAGTCCTGAAGTATTGACAGTTCATGCCCCATGCTCTGCCTCTCCCACTGTAATCTCCCTGGTTTGTGATTTTTCTTTCATGTTTCTGCAGATATTGGTACAAACTTGGAAATAATTCATTAGCTTACCAGCATTGATTGCTTCTCCTGTGAGTGATGTGATATCAAAAACTTCAAACACGGCTGAGCAAGCAGGGGAGCGACGGCCTCTGCTTTTGGTTTGAGGCGGTGTTAGAGGAGCTACTCAGGAAAGAAATGAGGTTTCCTTTAGTTGGCCAAAGCAGTCCATTCTTGATTGCCTTGGGGAATAGTGTGCAGATGTGCTAGTGAGGATGAAGGCAACTTACTGGGCATTTAGTAGTAGTAGTAGTAGTAGTAGTAGTAGTAGTAGTAGTAGTAGGAATGTTGTTATTATTGTTACTGTTATTATTATCATTATTAGGATATTAATACTAATTTAGTAGTGCAATCTTATAGCAGAAACAAAACTAAAAGATAAAAAAATCAAGGAAAAAAGCAGAAATTGAAAACTATTCAGCTTGGTTCCTGCAGGAAGTGCCAAGTGGCTGAACAGGGATGACAGAAAAACCCAACAAGCACCCAAGTCACTGCAGCAGCATTTTGTCACCAGCATTCCCACAACTGAGCCATAGCCCCATGCTGGGTTTTTAGGCATTTTGAGGATGGAGCCGGTGTGTGTTGAAGGCAGACACAGCAGCTCAGCACAGGGGAGAGTGCCCAAAGGCTCGTTAGTGGGCAAGGCTGAGCTCCGGGCACACGCTCAAGGATGGAGGTGACTTTGATCAGCTCCTGAGATCTCCCTACTCAATATGTTTTGACTTTAGATCATTTTCAGAAGCACCTAACTCCTTGCCTCATTCATAAATGCAGTGTAAGATGCCTGGCTTGAGCACTAGGAATGATCCTGCCGCACCTGGAAATGTAATTTTTGTCTGGTAGGATGCCTCAGCTGGGGATATCACAGTGAGTTCATCTGTACTGCATTTTAGTGGGCAGCTATTTCTTGAATGTGGAAAATTTTCTTGCTTGGATTTTCTTTTTTTTCTTTTTTTTCCTCCCTTGCTATCAAAGAAACGCATTCTGCAAAGAAAAAAGTTGATTTCTTTTTCTGTCTGAGCTCTTTTAAAGCTCTTCTCATTGTGAGAACCTTTTGCACTTCAAGTCTAAAATGAATCTCAGGGCTCCAGCAAAGTGCCCTGCATTGTTTGCAGTTCCACAAAACAGCTGTCAGAATCAGGTTTGTTGTGTAGTCTCAATTGTTTTGCTGCATTTTGAACAAAGCAGAAGGTATTGTCTCAGAAGAAGAAAAAAATCAGAATTAATTTGTAGGAAGAGAGACAAGTTTAATCTAAGCAAAAAGGCTTCAAAAGCTAAAATGTGGTTCCAGAGAAAAAGTTAAAAGTGCTCAGATCAAGAATAATTATGTTCTATGTGGATGCATGCTTGCCAGTGGAGAGAGGGACATGGTTTTGCCTTCGGCTAAAAAGAGAAATGTTTCCATGTTCAGACCAGACATTAATTCATTTAACCAGGGCTGCTGCTCAGCTTTGTAGTCTACCCACTTTATATATTTTGGCATTATAACTTCAATTAAGAGAGTCTCCTCAAATAAAAATTTACAGAATTAATGGTAAACATAGATGTGATTAGAATGATTGTGGTTTCATGTCAAGAGTAGAGGCCAGATTTTTTCATGGAAAGCCAGGGAGGGTGCCTGACATTGGTTTGGCTGTTTCCATGTCAGAACCCACACACAGAAGTGTCAACTGCCAAACTCCAGTATTTTTTCAAATAGGGAAGCACAGAATGGTTTGGGTTGGGAGGGACCTTAACCTCATCTTGTCCTAACCCCGTGCCATGGGGACGTCTTCCACCAGAACAGGTTGCTCCAAGCCCCATCCAGGGCACTGAGCATTTCCAGGGATGGGGCATCCACAGCTTCTCTGGGCATCCTCTGTGTACTAGTTTGAAAACAAACCAGTGGGAGGCACCAAGTCAGAACAACAATTTAATAGGGAAATTTTAAAAAAAGGCAGAAAACATTGGTTCAAACTGACAGAGTCAGGGTACAACCTGACAGCCTGTTAGTCAGGGTGGTGGTAGCAGTCTGATAAAATGGTGGCTGCAGTCCTCCTGAAGTGGTGGATGTGGCTCTGTTGAAGTGGTGATCCTGTAGAGGGGTCTGCTCTTCCTCAGAAAGTCCAGTGGTGGCTATGGAGCTCCTGTCCTCTGGGAATCCAGTGGAAAGGGTTGTGTGTGGTGTTCAGAATCCCAGATTATATCCGGGATGGAATGCTTGGTTCCTCCTTCTGGGTGGAGCATCTCACAATGGGATGATGAACCATGAGGCAGGGCATTGATGGGCCATTAACAGAAGATAGTCTGGAGGGAGGGGGCCAGGAAACACTGCCCCACCTGGTCTCAACAGCTCATGAGGATGGTAATAGAATACACTGCAACCCAGGACACTGTGCCAGGGCCTCACCACGATCACAGGGAAGAATTTCTTCCTAATATCTAATCTAAACCCAGGATCTTTCAGTTTAAAGCTGTTCCCCCTTGTTCATATCTCTCATTTCCAAAGATACCATCTATAAAATATCAACAGGCTTAATATGCAACAACTGAGTAAGAGAAAGAGATTTAATTACAAGTTGTTATTGGAAATCTATTGTCTACAAATTGCAAAGAAAACTCACTAGAAGACAATGTACTGTTGATCTTAAAATGCTTTTCAGGATGCATTGATTTGTTAATCTTGGTTTTAAATGCAAGAAATTGCCATGTGGAGTGGTGCTTCAGAGGTGATGTAGTACAAACTATATTGAATGTCTACACACACTCTTGCAGGACTAGAATATTTAAATATTTATAAGTATTTATGAGTGACTCTCTGGCGCATAAACCAGGCAAATACCATTTCTCAAAAAATTATTTGATCTGCGCCAGCAATGTTCACTGAAGCAATTTCACATGCACAAATAATAGTATTTTGGGTTACTTGCAAACACAAAATTATGTCAGTGAAGACCAAATAAAAGTATTGGTGAAATCATAGAATGGCTGACAGTCCTAGACACACATTGAGTCACCATCAACCATATAACAAACGTGTAGATGTGGCACCTGGGGACATGGTTCAGAGGTGGCCTTGGAAGTGCTGGAGTAACAGTTGGGCTTCATGATTTTCAGGGGCTTTTCCAACTGAAATGATTCTATGATTCTCTGTGCACCTTCATGTTATGTAGCTAGGGATCTAAAAAGTATAATTTTCATTTTCTATGAGCTGGGAATAAAGAATTGCAGGAGTTCCTATGGCTTCCTTATGGTCTTGCAAAACCAGAGGCCATTTCTGAATGAAAATTGGACCCAAACTTTGTGTTGGTTTTTTGCGGTTTTTTTTACTTTTTAGTTGTATTCTGTCTTTCTGAGGAATTGTTGAAGCAAATGCAATATTTTCATGAAGCAAAAATGTCTTTTTGTTAAAAATGGGCAAAATTACAGTTAAAATGCCTAAGACTTTACATGAAGTCAAAGGCATGATATGGTAGCATCCTGAGCAAGCTTTCCTAGATCTTGTTTTATTACATGCAGTCCAGAACATTTTAGCTGCAGTTTTCCTCATCTTTCTTGGTTTTCCTCCCTGTATTTCCAAGTGGGTAATTGCTAGAGTTTTATTTTCCTTTCAAAATCTGCCTTCATCTGAGCAGAGCTGCTGTCGATGGTCTCTTTGCCTTTTCAGGCACCTCATGGATGCTTTGAATTGCTTCTCCATTTATGTGTTCTTCATCTTTTCTTCCACTGGTTGAGCAGATTCATAGCTTTTAAGGCTAAAAACTTTCTATGATATATCAAAAATAAAAAATTACCTAACACAGCCTCGGTCCCACCAGAGTTGGTGCAGAGGGTAAAACTTCCTTTATTACCCTTCCCCTCCTATATTACCTTTCCTCACCATCCAGGCAGAGATCATGCTGCTGTTGTATGATTTGTCACTTACTGACCCTTTTTCCAGGATTAGTGACCTCATCTGGTTTCGTTTTCGTAGTTCTGCCCTGCTTTCCTTGTTCCTGGTCGTGTGGTCACTGTTTTATATATAATTGCATACATGGTTATATTAAAATGCTACATTATGCTCAGGTGCAGGTTACTGGCTAACCCCAAAAGCTCAGCACAACAGTCCTGCCTCCCACTCCATCACTCTCAGGTGTCCAAAGTGTCAGCTGGAATTTCTGTGTTCATTCCAGATCTCAATGGAGATGTTGAACAGATTTGGGCTTTGGATGGCTCTAGAAACAGCCCCGTTTGAATGGATCCCTCTGAGAAATTATTTCAGAGATCTGTCCATCAGCCAGTTCACTTAGGGCAGACTTTATTGGCACTGTACAGCACTACAGAGCTGCAGTGCTAATTCTGTATTTAAAATGCCAGAGCAGCCATCAGAAAATTATCGAGTACAGTACATATCCCCAGTGCAGTGATACAATTTATGGAGAGCCACAGCTGAGATATTTTTATTTCATGTTCTTCACAGGAGAAAGTCTCCTTGACAAATCCAGGATGCCCAGATAGAAACTTAAAAAAAAAATAGCAGTAGAAAATTGAATAAGCTGAACTCAAAGGTTCGTTCTGCTTTAATACTTCCAAAAAGAATAAAAAAGGGTGCTAGCCTTTGGAAAAAAAGTAAAAAGCTTAAGAGATGCTTCGGTGGCATCAGGATTTGAGGTGAAACGCAGCTGTTGCTAATATCTGTCTTTAGCACCACCATAAAAAACTCATTCTCAAGATTCTTGATGATCAAAACTTCAGAAAGAATATCAAGAGCCACTGATAGACATAAATAAGGGGGAGCTCAGCCCTGCTGTGTCTCCCAAGCACTGTTCCTGCTGTTAGCTTTTCCATCTGCAATATATAAAATTCAGCTGCAGAATTTTTGTTTCTCTTTTTGCAAACAAGTACAGGCACTACTGAACTCATGCTTTATGCCACACTTAGATTCCGCATGTAGCTTCCACCACACTACAGATGCTGATATTCCAGCAGCATTATTAGAAACTTGCTGCTTAGAGAAGTAATTTGTGACCATGATTTAACAGAAGGAAAAAAAAAAAGAAATATGCTAAGTATATGCCTCTTTATAATTTGTCATTCTGTTCATCATACAAACCTGAATAACGTGCTAGTAAGGATCACAGGTCCTGTCCTGGACACTGAAGTACTTGGAACAGTGTCCTGCTCTGTGGCCAGCTGAAACCCAGCACTGATTAGTAGCACCATATATCAGAGCCCCAAAAACTGCTGGGGGAGGGAGTGCAGAGGGTGATGGAACAGGGAGTGGGAATGATGATGATTACACAGCAAAGCCACAAAAAGGAGTGGGGTGAAAAGAGAATGAAAATATCCTCACCCTGGGATTTCATGGGGTATATATGCATCTTTTAAAGATGAAATTAAATGGAAGAATTGAGAGCTTGAAAGACCAGTGTAACATTTCAAATACCCTTTCAGACTGTATTTTGACATGAACTGTGTTTCACAGGGTTCTCCCACATCCTGATTTCCTGTAGTGTCAGGGCAGGGCTCTGGACTGATGGAGTGGCTGTTGAAACTGCTTTCAGGTACAGACTGATTTTGAAGTTTCTCCTGAAAGACGCTGCCCAGACAGACTCTTCCTGTGGTTTTGTTCTCCTGTCTGGCTCTGTGACCTGGTTCTCTATGTCATTCATGCTTCATTGTAAACATGGAGAAAATTCAGCTTTCTCCAGTGTTTGGGGCTACCATAAGTAGAGTCACCCAGCACACCCCTTTGCTTAAGCTCCGCGTGCAGCCAGGGTGCTGTCCTGCTGTCCACAATGTAGGAGCAAAAAAACCCCAAGTTAGTTTGACCTTGATCTGTGAAAACCCAAGAGCTGTCAGCAGTCCTGGCACTGTATGGCCAAGGTCAGGCACTGTTTGTTTTTCATAGAATCATAGAATCATTAAGGTTGGAAAATACCTCCAAGATCATCAAGTCCAACCTTTACAGCAATACATGCATATATTTAATACACATATATGCATATGTTAATATAACGTCTCACAGATATTATTTGATAGCTCTTAGACTCATAAAAATTTTGCTTCACAAATGTCTCCCTTTTACATTCTGCTCACTCCTGAAAGGCTGTTGATCTAAGGAACCCATTGCTGGGGTGGGGAAAAGACATCATTTCTGCAGGAAAATTCAGGAGATGTGCACGGAGCCCTTAGCAAGCTGATGAGAGGAAATGCATCTCGCTACTGTTGGTCCATGCGGAATGTTGTTGTTGGTATTTAACCTGTCTATTAGCACATCCTGTAACAAAACTGGGAGCTAGAGGAAAAGCATTTGTTAATGTTTGTGTGGTGAAACAGAATGAGATGCTGTGTCACCTGCTACTCAGCATCTTCCCAAGAACCTGGTGGTTTACACACCTGGGAAAGGGTTCCTCTAGAGGATGACTATTGTGGGTATAAGTTCACATGTAAAGTTGCAATTTCCTGCAGTCTGCAACAGTGGACTTAAAAAAATAACCATTGTCCAGGACCTTATTTGCAGGACAGGAATCTCATTTCTTTATTATTCTTAGAATTCTGATGTGTTTTTCTCTAGTCTGCTAGTTCTGCAGCAAGACACTTTGGTTTTCTGTTGAGGACACCTTGGCTGGGGTGGGGGGCATGGACCTCCCATCCTCCTGCAGCAGGGAAACCCAGATTCATCAACAAACTAAACCAGCTGGAACCAAAATTCCTTTTTCTGTCCTAAATACCCAAACAAGAACTTGTTAGTCCTGACATCTGTAGCTGATATGCAGGCATCACTAGATAGGGTTTACATTCCTGTAGGACCTGGAGGCAAAGTTCTTTCAGAACAAGTGACAGCATCTGGTTGCATTTGGTCATTATGGATAGTGGAGGCGGTTGCCTTCAGTCTCTTCAGGGGACTGCAGTTTATTGTAGCAACAAAAAAAAAACCTTGTGCCAGATTCTCCCACAGTAAACAGCATAAAAGTCTGCCCTGTCTATCCTTAATTCCTGTAACATTGGTAGCCACCAAATTCATCTCCAGCCTTTGGAACAGTCCATATGGTAATTTACAGGCTTAAGAAGGTATAAAATGGACATATGTTTTGGCTGTTTTAGCACATCTCCACTTATTCTAATACTAATTATTATTGGGTTTTTCACCATTAATGTATATTCAGTGCAGTATTAAGCACAAAGAATACAAGTGTGTCTCCTAGGTAGACTGGCTTGGAGTCTGCTCAGAGGCATAATGTGTCTTCTGGCAGGTCTAGAGAGTTGTGTGGCTT
The DNA here is from genome assembly GCA_014706295.1 of Lycocorax pyrrhopterus obiensis. Classification (NCBI taxonomy): domain Eukaryota; kingdom Metazoa; phylum Chordata; class Aves; order Passeriformes; family Paradisaeidae; genus Lycocorax; species Lycocorax pyrrhopterus. The sequence continues at coordinate 17,893,842 of JACSVZ010000018.1, forward strand.
TTAATGCAATTTGCTAAGCAATCATCTGCTAAAATATGAGATGTATATGAGGCTAAATTTGTTACAGAATTGCTATTATCCTCCTTATTTTGTTTTAAGATGTATTTTTATGAACCCATTCAGTCCAAGATGCACTCATGGAAAGACTCCAATATGTTAATCGGTATTTATTGAATACCTCAGTGTAATGGGATGAACAGGCACTGTGGATTGTAATTAATACATTGACATGCAGTGACTGTAGCTGAATGGAAGATGAAAGCAGTTTAGAATGGACAGACTGTGCATTCATCTTGCAGTGCTACATGGACACCCACCGAGTCAAAGAGCTCTCAAAAAGAATGGAAATGCATTTTCTTTGCCAAGCGGGAGTTTTTTGGCAATAGCAAAACATACTGACATGGCAGAAATACAGTGTGGGCACTGGGGGGGGCTGCTAATGCATGAACTCCTCTGGAGAGCAGCACATCCCTCCAGCATTATCCATGAAGGAGAGGGATGCTTAGGACATAAAAGAACAAACTTGGCTGCTGCCATCCAGGTGAGCACAGCTGGTGTCTCCTCCTGCTCCCCCCTTCCACCTTTCCCTTATCCTGCACCCTCTCTGACTTGCATTCAGTGAAAAAACAAGTGCATTGAGGGAGGGCTTTGGCTCAGAAAATATGTTTTTTCCTTTCTCAGACATGGTGAGAGTAACCCACTTACTGCTGTGATGCATTAGCACAGGTGGCCTCTGAACACAATGCATTAAACAAATTATATGAGCTGCAAATAATGCGGTTTGTATTCCAGCACATAAACAGGGCTTCAGCAAACACATAAACCAATGGCAAAAAGCTACTTTTCAGATTTCACTTTTCAAGCCCTGCAGTGAGGCACTAATACAATTATGTCAAAAGTCTGTTGAGCAGATAGAAGTAATGAACTGTTGGATTTGTGCTCTGTGAGAGCTCTTTAACAGCGGACGTAGAGGAATGAAAGATTTCCCCTGCACCAGGCATCATGTGGGCAAGAGCTTTACAAGTAACAAAAAAGAGAGTGGCAGGTTAGCTTCATTCTTCTGGACCTTGGGAGGGGATCAGCAGCTCTGAGCCATCACTGATCAGCACTCCTTTTGTTAAACATTAGGCAAGAGAAGACTTGGCAGGTGTAATGTCCTTTAAGGAGAAAGCAGGAAGGAAGGGAAAAGGAAGACTGCGGGACTTGGTACCGCACTGTACTGAGCCATCACCTTCATCCTCCTGTGCAGTCACTCTCTGAGGGGCAGATCTTCCGTCAGGCTCTGCAAGCGCCCCATGAAACAAAAAGTGCTTTAGTAAGTGTTAGTGATCCACTAATTTACTATAATGAAAGAAACTTTGAAGAAATCAACAGGGCCAGTGGCAAAGCAATTTCATTACATGTCTCATGTCAGCCCACTGGATAATTTACTCTGAGGAATAGATACAAGTTGCTCATAGAATAGGTTGAAATATCTTATGAAGCAGTTATACGACTTGTGGGGATGTTTGACTTCTATGGTTATTATTGCTTTTGTTATTAGATTTTGTGGACAATGCCCTATAGGAACTGGATTGTGAGGCCCAGCTAATTTAAAATTCCAGCATCAAAAGCTGTCAGATAAAGTCCATTTTAAGTTGCTTGAAATAACAGATATGTTTCAGTGCAGTGGAGGTGACTGATGCTGAGCTCTGGAAGTAGCCCATGAAATACTGCAGTTATTGTAACACCTGTACAGAGACAGTGGAAGTGCTGTCTGAGCCTCACTCTTTCTCTCTTCATTTTCTTGTGAAGAATTACCTAATAAAGTGTCAGAGTAACCAAGATGATTTTGCTGTGCTGAAGTTTTATCTAATTAGTCTCCTGGGTGGTTCTGCTGTTGGAGCCTGGGTGAGCCCCAGGTTATGCAGGGACTGTGCAGTTGCCCCCAGCTGACATGCCCAGTCTCCAGCAAACCCAGCAGTGTCTGACTTTGAAGTGTGTTACTTCTTGTAAATCTGTTATGTATCAGGTTTGTGTTTGAAATACAAATTCTGCACACTCTGAGAGTCTTTGCCTATTCCAGTGGTAAGCTGGAATAGCAGCTTGCCCAGAGTAGCTGTGGATGTCCAATCCCTGGAAGTGTTCAAGGCCAGGTGGATGGGGCTTGGAGCAACCTGGTCTGGTGGAAGTTGTCCCTGCCTGTAACTTTAATCATTTTTTAAGAGCTCATTTACTTGTAAGTGGAATTGCTCCTGGGTCACAATTCACCTACCTATAAATATTTGCAGTCTCTTTTGACCCATTTCTTCTGCCCACTCCATAAAATCAACAAGACATCGATCACCAGGGCAGCCTGCCTTAAAAATAAATAAATAAACCAGTAACAGCCCTGCAGGGAAAACAGCCCAAAGAGGAACAGAAGCTGCTAATTTATATTTTATTGACTCCCTTCTTACCTTCAGCAGGTTAATACAGTGCAGGAGCAGGGATTCCACATGGCATTCCATCCCATCCTGCAGCCCGCTGGTTTCTCGTGCCTGCTCACTGCTGCCCAGGGCCACAGAAGGTGACTGCCCATGGCCACCAGCATCTCCACCCCCATCTTCACATGCATGGCTTCCTCTTCTCAATTAGACTATTTTTTTCAATACCTGCCTCTTTCTGCTCTGATGGAAATAAAGGGAAAGGTTTTCAAATTAAGGCACAAGAGGAATATGAACAATTCTTATTTTGGCAAATTATGGTATTTCTAAGCCTTGTCCTTGCATAACTCATGAAAAGGTTGACTACAGGTGTCCAAGAGATGTTTCCTTTGTTGCTCGGAAATTATTCTGGGTCAACAGCATATGGGTCTCAGCTGTCAGGGGCTATAGCATCTCCCTTCAATTCACAGACACTGAAAAGGTGGAAAAGTCAAGGGTAACTTTTGTCTCTTATCTCACAGATCTCTTTCTAACTAGAGTAAGAAAGAAACCATTTTTTCACCATTTTAAATCCTTCTAAACATACCTATTGCAGGACTCGCCATGTCCTCCTCCTCTGGTCGTGGGCTGTTTCTGATGTCCCTGTGCTCTCCAGTGCAGAAGAAAATACATTGGCACTACACATGAAAAGGTTACATGTTTGCTCATTCCTGTACTACAGACTTCTTAGACATGTCCACATCAGCCTTAGATGTGGAAATAATGGTGGGATTTTGTCCAATTGAATTAGGTGTTGCAAGCTCTGCTGGTTTCTAAGGAGGGATTCCGATGGGAGATATCCCTGCTCCAGTGGATGGACAGCATCTCCCTGCTGTGGCAATGCTTCAGGAGTTTCTTTTCTCTGAATTAGTTGGGCAGCACATCAAGAACTATATCCAGATTTCACATTATGTAATTTTCTTATAACTGCTCATCCCATTGGTAGCCTGTCTCATGCTGGTGGAGGTTGGTGTCAGCCATATGGAAATGCCCCTGCCAAAAACAGGGTCTTTCTGGTCAGAGTGTTGATTTGTGTGGTCTGTAGCTGTGGGAGTGGTGCTTCCTGGCACAAATATGTGTCCTCTACAAGGTGAAGGAGAGAATAATCCATACATTAGATAAAGTCTTCAGGATTTTGTATGCTTGAACACTGGTACAATGTCAACATCACAATCTCATCGGATCGCAGGGTTTTAGTTAAATAAAATGACAAGAAATTTCCTTGGACTTTACCCATCACCTGAAGAAATTGGTTAGAGTCTGAGTTTGTAGAGCAAACATATTGAAATGAATTTGAAGAACTTCTGGAAATAGCAAGACCTGCATGGGTAACTTGCTTGCAATTTGTGTTATTAAGATTTAATTTCTAAAATTGAAAACTATGACTGGGAATTATTTATTACATTACCCAAGAAATTTCTTGGTCTTCCTATCTTTGTGAATTACTTTTTCAAATTTTTTTTTACTCAGTGCAGCAAAGGGATCAACCACTTCTCCGTCATACCTACTTTCACATTTCCACTGAGCCTAATGCTTTCCTAGAATTGAGAGTAATCAGTCTCTGTTAAATGGGATTCAGGCTTCCCCTTGTGCCATAGGACAGCAGGACCGGACAAGGGGAAGGGTTTGGGTGCCCAGTCAGTCTGACTGAAGCTCTCAGTTTTCAGACAAGCATTTGTTGTGTGGGTTTTTAATAGTATTCAACTTTTTGCTTTTCTGCCCTCCAGAGATGAACTTAGAAGCCATAACGATGCCCTTCCTGCAGCCAGCACCAAACGGGCGGCTGTTAGGATCTGTCAATGGAGTCGAGCAGGGCCAGTGCCTGAAGATGGCCCTGGCCCAGGGAGCTGCTGCTGTGACCAGGGATGCACAGTGCCAGCCACGGCCCTGGCAGACACAGATCCCCTCACAAGGACATTGCCGCTCACTGCTGCAAAGGGTTTTCATGCTGAGCATCACCATTTTTTCCCCTCTTGGCTAAAGCCCAACTGCCTTCTAGTTCAAATGAAACTTTTGAAGAATACTTCATTTTCACTGTGCCTCAGAGTGACTTCTCCCCAGAATCTGACCTTGCTGTCTCCACCCAAAGCTGCTGTGAGAGCTGGGTGTCCAGGGGAATCGCTGCCACCAGCCACTATTTATCTCTCGCTAAAGTGAGACAGCCACACTCATGTATCACACACAGGGACTGGAGTGAGTTTAAAGCCAAGATGACTGTAATGCTGAGGAGTAATTTACAAAGTGGGTAAAGGACCATGCTCTGGATTTTTAAAAGCAGTGTGTTTGCTGTAGGTGGTTCCTCTCAAAGACCCCTTCCACCAGATACAGAAAGAAACCCTAGGACAGAGGTGCCAGATTTTCCAATTATTTAAATGCCATCATTTCATTGCAATAAAAGTTAGAAGACCCTGGACCATGAAAGAAATTTTTTACAAGAGACAATATTGTTTCATTTTTATAGAAAAGAATAAACTGTTCACCATGTGTTGGGAACAAAGCAGCTCTGCTGATGGGGGAGGATACAGACCAAGTTTATACCCATCTTCCTGAGCATGCAGAAAAAGGAGTGTTGGGTCCTGGATGGATACCAAGAGTTAGGGCATGTCTCTCTGATTGGGAACACTGAGGAGGACGTGGGGACTGCTGCCTCCAGACAGCACCTGCAGGAAAGGACAGGAGCAGCCTCATGGGACAGGGCTGGAGCGAGGAGAGGATGGTTGGTCACGTGGAACAAGGCAAAGAGGCAGGTCCTGGTTTTCATAACTAAGCAAGACTCTGTTGGACCAGAGCTGTAGCACAAGGTGAGCTGATGGCACACCTGCCCTGGGTACTTGTGGCAGCTGGCTGCAGCCACTCAGGAGTTGCCTCGTTCCCCTGACTGCTGCAGGGTAATATTTGTGGTATCTGGGAACAGCTGTATTACCCTCTTCTGCAGCTGAATCTGCTCTAACAGTGGCAGGAGCAGACGAAGAAAGGATCTGTGAAAAAACCTCTGAGGCAGAATTGAGTAACTCTGCCCTGCGGAATATGGAACTGTCCAGCCTGACTGTCTCCCAGAAAAATAGGATCTCTTGCAGAACACGGTAAGAAAGAGAATGCAGTAGCAGCTGTGCTCCAAGGTTCTGTGTCCTTAAATCAGTGAACCTGGATTTACAGAAGTGAACCACCTGTCATTTCCCTTGTAGGGGATTTTTTTTAAAAGAGCAACATTCCTTTACATCACCTGCCATGTCAGGGCAGTACAAACAATGGGCCTTTTTCCATCATATTACCTGGTTGGAAACAGCAAATAAGGACATATGGAAAGATTTTTTTTTTTTTTTCTGAGCAAGCTCTCCTACAGGAGGTGGGAAGGAGCCCTCATCTCCAGCTTGATGGGCTGTCTGGAAAGGTTCAGTCTGGGATCTGATGGCACTATTTCAGTATCGATCATTTTCATGCATTTGGCAGGTAGCTATTTGCTTCATCTCTCCTTCCCACCTCCCCTAAAATTGTTGGGTCTATGTACTAGTTTCAGTCATGTTTCGTGAGAGGCAAAAGTTTTAAATGTGCCAAATATCATTAAAAGCAACTGAAAAGGAAGCAAAAATTGCATTTTTGTCCCAGCTGAGGGGAGCACTGAAGAATAAGCTCACTGCCTGGGGACACACGGGAGAACACACCGATGAGAAGGTCCTGCCAAACCTCCCGCAGGCAGAGAGCATCCTTGGGAGCTCACATCATCTTAGATGCCAAAGTCAACCTACCTTGGGCTGCTGCTGGATAAAACAAAACTGCTTCAGTTCCAGTGCTGAGAGATGCTCTTTCATAAGCATAAACAGATGCTCAGATGGTTGTTGATAAGTTACCTTCTCCCTGTATTAATTTGTAATAATTGTAAGAGCAGAATGACTTTGCTATAACCCATGTTTTACTTTCCCTGGTAGGACATGTTGTTTTTTCACAGGATATTTATTAATCATCTGTTCTTATTTCTTGGAAGATTTTTGAAAATAAGTATTTGAGTAGTTCACCCAGTCCAGGTTAAACATGTCTCACCACAGCTGTGTTTCATACCGTTCAGCTCTGCTTTGCTCATTGTTGAGCATTCAGATTCCAAGAGGTTACATATGGGCAGGGAGGAAGATTCATCTCCCTTTAAGCTGTCTCTTCACTTACACAAGCCAATAGGCTGAACAGCACCCTTGCTGGCTGAAAACATAAAGTCCCATTTAATTCTTTTGCTCTCCCTACTTCCAGACTTTGTAATATAAAATAATTAATCCTGATGCAGCCTATGTGGCAGCTTGCGGCCTTGTTCATATTGCTCTGTTGCTCCAAGCAGAGGGAACTTGCATTGTTGCTTAACAAATTGACTGCTTAGAATTGTTTAGAGAAATAATTTCTCTTTTAGTCTATTCCTTTCTTGGAGGCATGAAAAGCTTTCAGTAGTCAGCTCTCTATTACACCTGTGGGCAAGCAGAAATATGTTAAGAGAGGACACAGAGTTTATCTTTACTGCATTTGCATAAAAATACAATTCAAACTATTTTCTTTTTCCGTATTTTCTCTCCTCGAAGGGAAAAATAAAACAGACACGGTTATGTTAAAGTGACGCATGTTATAACATGGCAAAGTCTTTCACACCACAGAACCCTCAGGGCAAGAATTGTGCCCCGGTTGTTCACATGGTGTAGAGAAAACTGGGAGTTGGGAAAACCAGTTGACTTTGGGTATTGTTGAATTAAGCTAAACTATACACTGCAGTCCGATGCTATCCTGTGTTCTTGGAAGTTGATTGAAATTTTTGAGTCATCTAAATTTGTTCAATGCTAAGTGCTGTGTGACAGCACATTCACAATTTCTGCATCATCTCATGCAGAAAATAAAGAATGAAAGTTGGAAATCTGGTTCCGTGAACCTTTTGGATAGATTCAGCCTGGCTGGACTAATTGAAATGAGTACAAAACAGTTCTTATTTCATTACTTCTTTTTGGTTAATATGGCACTTAAATACAGCCGTGGGATGTTCTGGCGGCTTGAAGTTAAGCTAAAACCAGTTATTTTGAGTGATTTCAGGTAGAACAACTTCCTATGGTTTTCCCAGGATCCATTTTAAGAATGCACACAGTGGGGGTGTGGGCTGTGTGAAGCACAAGGAAATTCAAGAATGTTTTCCCTGGTCTTTCTTAATTACATTACTTCTACAATTCCAATGGCAGTTAATTGTTTCCTCTATCTTTTGTTTCCCTTTGCCCGTTATCTCATTAAAAAATACAGCAGCTTTCCCATCAAGATTTTGTGGCCTTAATTAATCACATAAGGTATACATTTCACAAGAAAAAGTAAATACTTACTGGTAGTGCTTGGACATCCAAGTTAAGGGGATGGTGGGAACATGCAGGGTATGATGTGCCCTGAGGCTGAGGTGGGATTTCTTTTGCCACATCCTTCATCACATGTTTCAGATGCACCATTCTGCTCTGGTGGCAGGTAACAGGTGACCTATGGGCCTGTGCAGCTTCTTTTGTAGATTTTTATATTTCTAATAAATTTTTGCAGTTGCTTCAGTCAGAGGACTGTATCATTTAAAGATTGCTTGTGTCTGCCTAGAAACCAGAGAGAATAAGCACATACAACTGATTTAAATAGGCCTATGGTGAGAATGTAATTAGGCATTCAGGCCATTGTTGCCATTTTTTATTTACATATTTAGTGTCTATCACCTCTTTAGAAAGCCTTGGTTCTTTACTGCTTCATTACATGCTGCAGTCTCCTCCCAGCTCCCTCCCATCTCTATTTAGATAGATTGGACAGATCCTGTTAGCTTTCTCCTGGTGGTGATGGGGACCAAAAAGTCATTTAAACATATTTGGCAGGCCATGTATCTTAATGCTACCCAGTAATAATTCAACAGAAAAAAAAAAATCTTGTGACTGCAGGCTAAATGAAATTAAATTAGAGCTTTGGGCTCCCTGGGGGCCAAAATCCTCTTGTCATACTTGATGTATATGAGATGGGCATTTGAGCTGTGTAATCATGTGTAAGATGGAGAAATGATGTTCAGGATTCTTCACTGGAGAGACGTGGTCTGAATGCCCTTTCAGTTGGGCAGAAATGCAGAAAGCCTTGCAGAAAGAGGTACCTCAGTGATCCAGAGTGCTGATGGCTGTGTGCAAACCCTCCTGGAGATGCCAGCCACACCCAGCAAACTGTAAAATCTGCTTTTCCAGCAATGAAAGTACAGGAAAGAAACCAAGAGCAAATAGGGATGACAGGCAAGGGTGTCTCCATACTAGGAAAACAACAAACATGTTGTTCACCACTGCTGTTGCAGGGGGAGCACCTGAGGTACAAACAGGGCATAGACATTTTTATTACTGTGCCGTCAAACCCTGCCCAGGGAGATTTAAGGCATTATTGCTGGAGGTAGCAGTCAGTGTAGTCAAAGAAGCATCTAACCTCAGTGAACAAATTATCTAAGCTTCTTCCTATAATAAAGTTTATTTTCCCAGCATTAAATAAAAGGGGAGAATGTGTGTCTGGGATGAGAGCCATGCCACTCCCAGCACGCTCCATGCTGCTACTTGCTGTCACCAAGCTTTTGTTTCAGCTGTGGACTTTCCATAGCAGCAACTTCTTCTGGGTTGCATTTATTTACCTGAGCCACACAAATCCTGGGGTTTTATTACCCATCTTGTGGTTTATGCATAGTTCAGCCGGGCACAGAAGGGACTGACTGCCCGAAGCACTGGGGACCCCTTGGCCAGATATATTAAAGGGTGATAACCTTATGTGCATCAGAATTTTAGCTTGGCGCCCCAGTTTTGTGTGTCAGGTGTATTATAGGCAGCCCAGAAGCAGAATGAACATCACAGGCTTGGGTTCTTCGGGCAGGTGTTGCCCTGAATCAGGGCCAGCATCCATCCGCCCATCCTCATAGCCTCAAGCCCAAAGAGCATCATTGGATGCACTGATGCTGTTTTGAGGTGTTTAAATGCCAAGGGACATGTAACATCACTGGACTGGCAATGCTGTTGGAGTCAGTGGAGTTTTTCTAGTGTGCAGCCAGTGTCTGTCTGGAATGGACATAGGGCTGCCATGCTCACCATGACCAATAGATGGGAAGCACCTGTGGCCACCACACAGCTGTCACGGGCAGTGATGTCAGGTAGTCTCTTCCATGCTACGTTTTGCTGCTGTGAACTAATTTCCAGTTTCATATTGTCAATATGTGTTCTCCTCCTCCAATTAAACTCTCACCCCATCACCCTGTTCTCTTGGCTTCAGCAATTATTTGGTTGCTGTTTAAGGATTTGATCCACTTGTTAAAAGCTCTGTGACAGAAAATCTCGACTCTTTCCAGGCATCAGATCTATGTCAGATTCTGCAAGACTTCTTTTACAAGTGTTTGCGTGGTTGTAAAAAAACCTTACAAAAACAACATGAAGAAAACCACACAAGCAAAACCTTGAAATTAAAATGACAGCAGAGGGGAACAAGGGTGCTAGAGAAGAGATCTCAGCTCAGTTGTCATTTTAGAAACTTCATTATCCAGTTGTGGGGTTTGATATTGCTATTGATTTCACATAGAAGATACTCAAGTGCTACAGGCATGCGAATCGTATAAAACCCAAAGACGGATCACTGCAAAAATATAATAAGATTCTGGTTACACCTTACATTTTTGGTGAAAAATGCCACTAACAGAATTCTGTAATGAAATTGCTCCTTAAATGAATTATTATTCCAAAATTTTCTGATTAATATAAATCCCCTATTATGTCATACTCCAATTAAATTAGACAGGATATTATTTTATGTGAGATTGTAATTAACTGAACTGGAATTTGGCCAAGTAGTCATAATTTATACCTGGACAGTGAGAAGATGTATGAGGATTTTAATATTTATAGTTGGTTGAGAACTGCCCAAGTTCACATTCATCCAGATGATGGTATTTTGCCTTTCATTCACTGTCAGTACTGTAGGACTGATTTAGGACTCCTTTGTGACTCCTACCTTTAAACTTTACCTTCTTTCAAATACTTCTGTGTCTGTGAAATGTACACATTTGTTTAACGGGGTAATATTTCAGCCAAGTTAATTTTTTGGGGTGGTAAAAATGAAAAGGTAATGGCCCTGGCACAGGTTGCCCAGAGAAGCTGTGGCTGTGCCATCCCTGGACTTGTTCAATGATGGCTTGGACAGAGTTTCGAGCAACCTGGGATAGTGGAAGGTGTCCCTGCCCATGGTGAGCGGGTTGGAATGAGATCATCTTTAGGGTCCCTTCCAATCCAAGGATTCTGTGTCTTGCACATCTGGGATCATGGTGTGCACCTATCTGAGTATGCAACGGAGCCGTGCAGGGAACCGGCCCAGCAGAGAGAGTGTTTTGAGTCAGGGAGAGAAAAAAAAGATACCTGGAATCAATACTTTCTGATTTAAGCTTCTGTTTTATAGGATTAAAAATGTTTCATGAGTGACCCAGAGGAAAAATGTGGACTGGAGGCAAAGTAGAAATTATTACTGTATCTAATAACTTCCAGATGTCCAGCAATATTTTGAGTAAAAGGGTGAAGTGCCAGTTTCCAAGCATTATATATTATCAGTTTCAAAGCGGGGGTTTGCTTTTGGCTGGTTGCTTGATTGTGGTTTTCTTTTTTTAATTGATGCAAACACAGCCTTTGCTGGAGAACTTTCAAAATATCTGCCTTTTTCTTGGAGATTAATAGCTTATAAATGATATTTTTAGTAGCTGTGAAATGGGAAGAACACAGTGTATTTTGCAACATAGTCTTAAATCATTCTAGTCACAGGTTTAACACTTACAAAAACCAAATCTTTTATAAAGGAGTATAAATTGCTGCACAAGGTATTTGGACCATTCTGTTCTTACAGCCTAGCAAGCTATTTATGGAGCTTTACAGGACTTAATGGATTTTTCATGGACTTAACATTAAAACAGCCTAATGTAGTTCAAAGTTGCCCATCCTTATTGTATTTTATTTCTTCGCTGGCTCTGCAGGGATTTGCCTGGCAGTTCGGGTGCTCGGGGGCTGTGATGAGGGAGGACCTCTCTGTGGTGGCAGTGGAGGGAAAAAATTCTTGAAAACTCTAATGTTTGCATGAGTTTCCTGATTGTTTAAAAGTAGCCCTTTGTGTAGGCCTGGAATAGGATTGCCTGTGTGGAAAGGCCTAGAGTTTCATTGTAAGACAGTAGTAAACGTGACAGGTCAAAGCCATGAGATCTGTTGTGCACAGCAACTCATTACTGTCAACAGCAAAGTCACAGAATCACAGAACTGCTTGTGTTGGAAAGGACCTTTAAAGTTCATTGCATTCCAACCCCCCTGTCACGGGCAGGGACACCTTCCACTATCCCACGTTGCTCCAAGCCCCATCCAACCTGGCCTTGTCGTTTTATAACCTCGGAGAAAAAAGAAAAATGAACCAAGACAATACTCAAAAATTAACAACAGAAAAACCCTCCAAAATGTAAAACTTGTCAGTATATATTTGTTTAGATCCCAGTGAATAAAAACCTATTGGTTCTTTCTCTGTCTTTAATAAAAGCAAATCCTTTTTCTCACCTGGCAGCTGTCAGCAATGGGAACTTCACCCTTCAGATTATCGTTTATTGAATCTTGAAGAAATTGAATTGTTCATTGTGTGTGTCAGCTGTAGTTTACTAGAACACTTCTGTCCCTCCAGGAATGGGCTGATTGCTGTAAACAGAGAATTGATTTAGTCTTAGATTTTAGAAATTCAGATGCAGCCCAGGAGCATGTGTCTTCCTCCTTTCTTTTTAACATTATTGTGGAATATTTATTATTAGGAGTATATAGCATGAAATGCCCATCACCCATAAATCAGATCTAATTGAAAAGATTAAAATATATTTTTTAATTTGAAAAAATGAGGGTTTTTTACAAATATGGCTTGCCTCAGCCTTTGCCCTTTTGTCTCCTAATATCCATACCTCTATATGCAAATGTACAGTTCATGTCTTCTTGTTTCTACGTGCAACCCAAATATCCAAACTTCTCAGTTTAAAAGGTCACAGGTCTTTTCAGAAGAGACAGATTTCATTTTCCACCTCTTACTTTTGTCAGACTCAGCTGGGGGTTCCTTGAGCTCCACATTTGGATGTTATCATGTAGTGGGGTTTATCTCTGATGCACAACAGCAGAATTCACATGTACTTGGCATTGCTGGCTCTGACTCCTCCTGTCACACCCTTTCTGGAGACTGGCCCATCCGTCATGTGAGCTGGTATGTATTTACTCCTGGGCACACCACTTACTTACTTGACAGATGCTACAAGTGTACACCACTTAGAGAATCCCAGTGTTCCCAGTTCATCACTGCACAGATGCTCACTCTCTTCCCAGGTGGTCTGACCTGCAGAAAATGCCATAATACATAACTACAAATATCTTAAAATTCATTACCTCATGTAATTAGTGGGATTGTTAGTTCCTTCTGTGGATGGCACAAATGTGAACTATTTCCAGCAGAGTGATCACATCCACTGCACTACACACAGCACTGGGCTGTTTGTAATGCCTTGATTCAGTGGAAGATAGTATTTAGTAAGCAGCATGTGGGGTTCTTTTGCAAATATTTTACATGAAAGAAAATGACTGTGAAGCTGCAGGAAAGGAAGCTTAGAAGCATTCTTATATCAGAACTGAAAACTAGATAAAGATTCAAATCCTGTCTCATTCAACATGACACCATCCTTTTTTACTCTTTAACAATTGTGGGAGATAAATGTTGTGGCAGTAGCTTGTATAGCATGAAAAATCTTGTAAGATTAAGAGAAGGTGGTTAGTAGAAGTCCCAGCAGGAACATATTCTTCCCAAGTTGCAAAGGGATTTATGAGGATGAGGGGAAGGAGCAGAGCTGGATGCTCTGTGCATCAATTAAAGGGCTCAGCATGTGTTCCTGGGAGCTGCAAAAGGACCAGGTGGTGCCTCACAGGACATTGGCAGAGACTTCTTTCTTGGAGAATGAGGATAGTTATACATTTCTTTTGGAGAAGTTGAGCCTGTGGCTTTCAGTAGGACATTGAACAGGGGATTGACAGTTTAGGAAAGATGTTTCCTGACATCTAAGAACAGGTTAGTGTGCAGGGACCCTCTGTTTTGGAGAGAAGCATCATGCACATGGTGCTGTAACAGCCCATACCTGGTAAATAATAAGACAGCAATGGAGTCAGAGTCTGTCACATGCCTTTGCTGAACTATCAGTGTTGGGTTTTCGTCTGTGCTAGACAGGAATATCTAATACAGGGCTGAGCAGGGGAGAGAGAAAACATAATCCTGAAGAGATGGGGTTAAATGATAGTGGCTGGCATTGGACAGGGTATTCTGAGAGTAGCACTCCCCTTGGGGTTTTTGGATAGTGTTATTTGGTTTATTGCTGTGTGCTGAATTGGACTGCACTGTATTCCCCACTGGCACAGGACTGGAGACCAAAGACTCCTACTCTGAGATGACTGGTACGATCTCAGCTCTTCTGAGATTTCTTTTTCCATCTCCAAGCCTTGTTTTTCCTCCTGGCCTACTTTGGACACCAAAAATAGTTACTGTTATGAATCAGGAAGCAGACTGATTGTGTGATGTGAGGATCAGCAATGGAAGTGGTAAGTTCTGGGTTTCTGGATGTCTGAATTAATACTTAGGATGCTCTATAGCCAGCTGCAGTACAGTAATTGTCTATGGATGTGTGTATGTGTGTATATATATATATATATATATATATATATATATATAATTGTGTGTGTACATTTTTATGGTACTTTAAAAATTCATAATGTTAATACAGCAATCCTCTATTATTTCAAGTCAGCCTGTTTAAACCTTCTACACAAACGTGGATCTATTTGCAAGTGTCTGTATCACGTGTTCTGTTAGAAACGTTTGGTGATGCAGAGGCAAGGGCTCTGCAGACAGACCCAAAGCACTGTCTAGCAATCTGGTGGCATTGTCATTTCATAAATGAAGTGCTGTAGAACTTGCAGAAAGAAATTGCTTTTTTCTTTGGTAAGGAATTCTTTTCCAGGTATGGATTGCAAGCTGTTGTCTCCTCCTCATCCCGGCCCTGATGGTGAGAGCCTGCAGTGTAACCCACAGCTGCTTTCTCCCTACTCATTCATTCCAGGACAGTACCACTGCCGTAGGACCCTGTGTGTTTTTCTTATCTCATAAGAAACATTGTCATTTAGGGTAAATATTATTCTGTTGCTAATGGGTTTAAAATTCATTTCAAGTTTTCCAATTACGTATTTCATTTATTTCATGAATGTGAAATGACATTGCAGAGAGCAGAGCTGTTCATGGGCATGAGCTGAGCTGGAGAAGATTTTACTTCTCCATTTTCCATTTAAACCCACGAATTTAATTATTAAAATGAAAGTTGTTCTTCTTTACTGTGAGGCTTAGATCGTGATGTGTGCCTACCCCTACTGCTTCATGTAGAAGGTAAAAAAACAGACGGTCCCTAATGGCCTATCCAAGTTCTGATCTTAGGTGATGGCTGGTGATGTGTCTGGGAGTTGTTTTGGAAACAGGAATACTCTGCAATGAACAACCTTTGTGTTCTTCTCAAAATCATGGGTTTATGTCCATTTTTTCTTGCAACCTGCCTGGCTCTGCCTGCCAAGCTGTTTCGTACTGTGGCATGATTATTGAATTAGTTTTACATATAGTTTTGCAAACCAGAACATCTTGCTGGTCCTCACTCTTTGCTCCATGGAGAGTGTCCCGGCAGCTTGCAGTGCTGGATGGTGAGGTGCCGCGAGCTTCCGAAAACGTCTCCAAGGCGAAGCCGCTTGGCGGGACCACCACACACTCACACACGCGTACACGCACACACACGGAGATAGCTCCAGAAAATGGGTCGACGACAAAGATGCAGGAAGGGTCTTCGTATGGGGTTCCACGGGAGGAGTTTATTGTGGCCACTCACGTGAAGGGGTGCAGGGATGAAGACAGGGAACATGGGAGGGTCCAGGTTTATATACGGGAGCGGATGGAGCACCAGGGCCCAATGATCTGAGGGCGCAGGGGCAGTACACAGGCGGGGCTGGGGTATGGGAGCCAGTGGGGAAACTGAGGGAGTGGCGAGGGGCAAGGGCCAATGGGGGAACCTGGAGTGGAGAACCTTCTGGAGTGGGGACATATAGGGTAACAAGGGGCAGGGAGGCCAACAGGCCAACCGGGGAAGCAGAACTGGGGTACACTAACATAGCAGAAGAGAGCATCCTGGGGGGAAAGCGTTTTTGTCTCCGTAACTTGAGGAGGCTCTCTGGTCTTAGGGGCTGTCCCACCAGTGAACACTCTTTGTGCCTTGATCCGTAGGCCCACTGGCCCCCGCAGAGAGTTAGAGGACAACACCACGTGATACAGATCATGTTGTCACATGCATTTAAACATTCAAAAAGATATAAATACCTGATGGGAGTTCAAAAGCGTGAGAGCAGATTTTACGTGGCTTCTCAGTGGGAGATGGAGAACTGCTTGGGCATCCCTGAAGTTTCATAAAAATCAAAATGATCTTAAAAAATAAATAGCCAAATGAGAATAAATAGCCAGATCTAGGAAAAAAAAAAAGAAGGACCATCCTGATTTGCAATTCTGCATTGAGTGAAGCCACAAAATCCTGCCCATTTTTTAGCTGTTGTTGATTTGTGGGAAGTTTATCAAATACTGTTTAGGGCCTTAATATATGGATCTTCTGCTGTGGTACACTTGGAGACAGACCCAAAGTTGTAGGTGTGTGAGTGCTGTTCACAGATTAAATTTGCAAACCAGGTGTAGGTTGTGGGGGTACAAACCCGGGGACAAGCAAGGAAAATGCCCAGTATGTCTTTATCCCAGCCCAGGATGAAGAGCTGTGCCGTCTTCAAATATGAAATCCTGGTGTTCAGGGGTTTATTCTGCAGACTGAAGAGGGAAATCAGATTTCTTTGTTCAGTGATCAGAAAGAAAAAAAATGCACATGTCAGAAAAATGCGTTCACATCTTTATTTTTCATTTGTGCATGAAAAGGATCAATGAGAACAAATGCTTGCTGCAAACATTACGGGTGATAAATTATTTTGGATATCTTTTCTCAAAGCGTAGGGAGCACTCAAGTGCAGCAAACTATCTCAGTGTCTCAGGCACTAATAAAATCTCAACACAATTCTTAAATCCACAACTCTTCACCAATCTAAGATACATAGAAAGATAATTTAAGTTATTTCATCTCAAGCTGAGAGTTTCACCTTTTTAAAATGGCAAACTGATTTACAAGGTTTTTCCTCTAAGTCCCTTAAAGTAAATTACCTGTCACAAGGGTTGTGGGTCCCTGTCTGCATGTTTGAATAAAACGTGTAACAGATTTATGGCGTTAATAATGGGGCTGTCATGGAAAGCTCTCAATTTGCAACAGGAGGAGTGGAGAGATGGCAGTTTGGTTATTTAGCACCCTGCTTGTCTTTCTTCTGAAGTTCTGAGAAGGACTCAGTTGCTGATTATTTAAGTGATGCATCCTTTTTTTCTGATGGGACCTCTCCAACAGTCCTCCTGTAGGCCTTTCCAGTGCTCCCTCCCCAAATCCATGAGTATCCATAGCTACCCAAATCTCAGTCCCTACATCTGGTGGTAGGTGCTGAGCATGTGGAGCACAATGCTCAGCAGATGAGGTGAGGGTGCACATTTTTACTTTCATCAGTGAAAGATGACTGAATTCTTCATCAACAAAAATCTACAGATCAACCAACTGATTCATGTTGACAATGTTTGATACCATTCCTGCAGGAATAGAAATAGTAAAATTGCTATTTTAGAACCTCTCTTTAATAAATTTCAGTATCATTGGGCTAACATCATGTCTCTGCAGAAATTCATATACTCATGTGTACATCTGTGAAATTAGACTGGTGCACTTGAAATAAAATCCTGAACTTTATGAACAATTCCAGCTGGGCTCTGTTGTAATAATATTTCTGTATCAGACAGTCTAGAGTGTCTCCGCAAAATAGAAGTAGCTGCTCTTCCATCCATTCATAGGCTGTTGTTTTATATAAATGCTTGTTGCAGAGCCCCATTGAGACAGCCTATATATCTTACTCATCTGAGAGGAGTTTACATTTTATTCTCATTTATCTGTAAACAATGCACACCACTCTATGGCAAGGGAGAGATGGATGGAGTTGCTGATGGGAAATTTACTGCATATCTGAAATGCATACAGAGACTTTTGGATACACCTCCTCTTTTTTAACCAGATCAGTTTGCTCCAAGCTTGCACAAAAGCATTGTTCTCTCTTGGTGAAGCAGTGGGTCCTAATGTGGGCGGAGCTGCCTGCAGAAAGGGGAACACAAAGTCTCAGAGCGTGTCAGCAGCTGCCATGAGTCCATAACTAAGCTGTGTCTTCTTGAAGCTGTCCAAAGAGAGCACAGTCTTTGGGTTGAGGGAGTCAGGTCTTTCCATCCTGTGAGAATGAACATCCTTTATTCCATCTTTGGCAATTCTCGTTGCTCAACTAGTTCCTGGTGGCCCATTTCTCCAGTGGGTTGAGGTGCCTTTGTAAATCTCATAAAATCTCTTCTTAAAATCTCTTCTAATTCCTTCTGTTCAATAAAATCTGGCTTGTAGTAATTTAAAATTCAAAAACCTTCAAAGGCTGGGAGGGGCATGCACATCTGAAGGACATGGCAGAGTTATTACAGCCAAGATGACCTTTCCAACATTTCATTGCTACACTGAGGAGTAGAAGAGCCACTGCTGCAAGACAGTTCTTGCAAAGAGTGGGAAAAGCTGCCTGGGGCAAAAACCAGCCATTGGGAGTGAAGGTGAGTGCTCTCCTCCAGTATCAGTGATTTTTATACCAGTATAGGTGAGATAAACTTGAGAGAGCTTTTGCCAGTAGGGCTGATGGGGTAAAAAATTACACTCTGAACTGGATAGTGCAGACCAGCCTGAGGATGCTGCTGTGCCTTCCTGCTTCTTTTGCTGTCTAAGGAAAATTGAATTTTAAGTGAACTAAGTTCACTAATTCTGAGTGAATATCTTTCTGTGCGGGGCAGGGACTTCATTGGAGAGTCACATATTTATTACGTATCTTGTACAAAGTGGTAATTAAACAAAAAAAGAGCAAGATAAAATCACAGACAACCTGGAAATCATTAAAGCACTCCAGAAAAAAATAATGGAATACCAACATTAATATTTTTGTTTCAACACTATTAATAGTCCCAAAGTACTATTTCTGTATCATGCTATTTATTGAAATACCAGTGCTGTGTGTTTTGGTTTATTTGCAAACCTTGTGCCATCTGGATCTCAATCAAGAAAAAACCCTTTCCAGTGGAGTAAGAAATAAGGCGTGCATAGAGTATTAAATTTCCACAGCAATTTATATTGCATTTTTTTAATTACATTAGCTTTCCTGCCACGTAATTATTTTGCAGATATATTCCCAAGTAAAAGATACGCAGATGTGTTCGCACTGTTATCTTCCATCCCAAAGTGTAACAGTGCCTTTTGGTATGTTTTGTATGTGCATAACTTAACTGGGAAATTCATTAAAACTTTAAAATCAAACCATAATTTGAATAACTGTGTATGTTCTTTGGTGACCTGACGTTGCTTCACTCCTGCTGTTGGCATTCCTGGATTCATGCTGTGCTGCAGATTTCACTTGGAGGGCTGTACTGACCAGGAAACTTCTATTTTCCTAAGAAAATAAGCAAATGGGACTTCAAATGAATGCAATATGCAGGTCACCTTCACTGCTGTTGTAAAAAGGCAACAGTGAGGGGGATGATGATGTACCACAGTTAAAAATGCAAAACTGTAGACAAAAGAGATATCTGATCTGGACTTGGCCTTGTAAGGAATCAATCTGCTGATTTATTTTCTCAGTTACACCAACTTTCAGTGCACATGTTTGTCACAAGGGGATTTTATTCAAATATCGTGTTTTAGGTAGCATGTAGGTAACATCCGTGCATGTTACCTTGCAGTAATGTAAAACAAAGAGATAACTATAAAATGTGAAGCTTGCTTGGGTAATGTCTACATTAAATTATTATAATTTAAAATTCGACTGTTCTAGTCTATAAGAGCCACACACAGAGCTGTCAATTTAATTATATTACTTTATTGTCCATTCAAGTAACATGTACAGTCCCTTCCAACACGTGTGACAATAATAGTGTAACTACAGTAGAAAAGGAAATCATTGCTAAGATTTAATGTAGTTTTCCTATTGATCCTTCATTAGATATTTTCAGGGGTCTGCTGCTAACCCAGGTGGAAGTGCTGGTCAGAGGAAATAAACTGCTTAGGGTCTGGGAAATCAAAATTGTATGTAACATCGACAGAGCCTAAGGAGGTTCTAAGTAATCTTTTCTCTCTGTTTCCAGCAGTCTAATACATGGCATTATAATGTAGAGAAGGACATAAACTGGTCCCTTAATCAGTGCTCAGCTATGATTCAAGGATTTTGATAGAAAAGTGGATATTTAGGACTATTAAGTTGGGAACATCAAGCAGTGAGAGGCATTGTACTCCTGGAAGTGTGACCTTGCCCATATTTAAAGGAAAACCTTAACTTTAATAATTTTAGAGTTCTAATGCTGCTAGTTAATTAAATATTATTGATCCCTGCTGTGGGCCATGAAATAGTGCTGTGAAAGTAACACCATGCTTTGTCCTGTTTTCCATATGGGAGAGGATTTTGAGATGTTTTCCTTATTGAACCATTATCTGCACTTCCCTTTCCCATCCTGCGCTGCCCCGGGTGCTATTTTCCTGCTGTTAATTTGGAGTTTTACTCCATTTTTGCTCAGTGTGCACTTTTCCCAGTCTCTTGGGCTGTGCAAGCCAGTGTCTGGCTTTTTTGTGTGCAAACAACTGGAGAGAGTTTATCCTTCTCTGATATGGATTGAGTATGTCTATAGGAAACATCCACAGCCTTCCTGTGGGATCCAAAACACCAGTGCATCACACTGGCACCATCAGTGTTACTCAAATGCTGTGGGATCTTGCATCCCTTTTTGTTATAAAATCATTTTATTCATGGCTGTTTAATTAAGAAAAATACCCTCCAAAAATCTGTAATTTACCTATCAAGTAATGTGCAGTATTTGTTCCTGGATTTGGGGTTTCTCTGTATTCATGCGGACTAAATGAAAATAAATCTGTAATATCCAGCAGGCCGTTAATGCTGAATTGCTGGTGTACGTATATTGCTGGAATTTAAACACGATGCAAATACCATAACCAGAAAGTTGGAGGTGTACTCTGCTTAAGCAGCAGTCTGCTAATTAGATCTCTGAGCCTTGGAGTAACCTTTTCTGGGGTTTGTTGCTTTTTACAAGGAAAATCTTTAAAACCTTCCTTCATAATCTAAGTGCTGAATGTGCCACAGAGGGCTATGACACAGCAGTAAAAACCACACTATAATATTTGTAATATTAAATTTACTGTGTTCAGTAACATTTATCACTGTCACAGTGATTATCTGCCTCTAATTAGGAAAGAGCAGGGAAATCTCTCAGCCCTGGTCACCACAGCAGGCGGGAGGTGGGGGGGAGGAGATCTGGTTAACCTTGTGTCTAAACCCCACCAGCAGAAATAACACTGTTCTGCTCAATCCATGTGGTTCTCTCCTGACACCTGCAAGATTCCAACTTACAGAAACTCATTAACATGCATTTTTTAAATTTCTGGTGCAAATTACCATGAAGTGCCCTTCATCAGTTAAGAACAGCAAGTGTGTGCATCTTGTTGCTCAAGCTGTGCAACATCCTCACTCTCCAAACCTGATGTGGGATGCAGCTGGGCTTCCCTGTGTGCTGTGAGATTGTCGGGTGCTCTGTGTGCCCTGGTCCTGGGGAGGAGCACGAGGCATTGTCACACGAGGCAGTTGTTGTCACACGAGGCAGTTGTCACACGAGGCAGTCGCTGCATAGGTCAGTCACGCTCAGGATGAAGAGGCGATGTGCATTGCTGATGACTAAGTGGAAATTTTGGGTGATTGCAACCTGGTGTTCTCAAAATCTGGGACCAAAGATATCGCTCACCCCTCTATCCGATCTCCACATGTCCATGGAGGTCCAGCCAGCATTGAGGGACATGGTGTGATGCCATTGACTTGCTAAGTAGAATTAAAAACAGCACTTTTCTTCTTTCTGTAATTTACGTAAAGTTATTCAGGCACAGAAACTGTCTCTGGTTATTTTCATTGCAGTGAGTGAGAACACTGACCAGGACAGGTTCCACCCTTCCAGGGTGGAAGGTTTTTTGTAATATATTTATACCTGAAATAACCCCAGCATTGATGCATTGGACTCAGCACATTTGTGTTTTGCCAGCACAGGTATTTCACTGAGGGCTGATATAAGCTGTAGCAGCAAAGCTCATTTTATGGCCCTATAAATGGCATACGGACAAGGCAGATTTGCTGCTGTGGCTTATCACAGCTGGACTACTATCAGCAGCCTTTTCCTAGCAGGCACCTATCTTCAATTTCGACTTTGTCCCTCAGCCCCCTGTATAACCAGAAGACTTTTGAAAATCTTGGAATAACTTGCTGAAGGCCTTTTATCCATTACTGCTTTTAAGCATTTAATATTTAAATACCATTTTATCATCCTAATATTATTATTATTGCCTACACATCCTGCTGTTCCCTGGGGTTGTTACGAAGCTGACTAGGAGGGCCCGATGTCCATCCGCTCTGCTTTCACCCTGATGCTGGTCCTGGGTGCATCACCCAGCACAGTGATGCTGATACATTAACAAACTCCCAGTTTAAATGTTCCCTCAGCACAGGGCAGAAAAAACACAAAGCAAGATATATTCAGCTCTTCCAATGACTGTCAAGGAATTAAATATAATGTATATTTTTCTGGGGTAGTACTGCAAGTTGCATTGCTGTGTGAAAATGCCAACAAGGCTACAATATACCATTAGTAATGAGAATGGAATAAATTACCTCCAGATGAAATTTTTAATTGAATTGCAATCTAATATCTCACTAATATATTACAATAATAAGAATATTAGGATAATTAAAATGTATTTAAAACCTAAGTCATCTGAAATACTAAGATCTGGTGCTGGGTAAAAGGCCCATAATGTATATATGTCTTGTTGAGTCTCAAAAATGGGTAGGTAATTTGGTGTTGTTTGGCTCTGTGGTGTCATAAAGCTCCTCTCCGATGTGTGCATGAAGTGTTTGTTGTCAGTTTTAAATGTTTCTTCCCAACAAAAGCAGTACTGGGGGCCACCTTAGGTACAGTCATTAGCTATAATATATTTTGCATAAGTCTACCAGAATACACAGGTAATGGTCACATGGAAAAAACCTTAGTTCCTTCCCAGTTTCCTCTGGGAGAGGACTGGGTACTCAGCATCAGAGCTAAAATCCTCTGGAGTGAGTGAGAGGGTTTTGTTGGTGTCGGTGAATTAGTTAAACTCATTTATGTGCATTGGTGACTCTCCCTGGGTGACTTACCTGAGCACCAGGGGATGTAGTTAGCCAGCAGGTTGACTCCAATGTGGTGGAAATTACTTTTGTTTGCCCTGGAGATTTGATGACTCACTTAAACAGCCCTGCCCTACACTTTTGTAGAGCTCATACAATTCAATCACCCATCATGCTAATTACTGGCAGGTAAAGCATTTGCTGGGAAAGCTTCAGGTAGGAAAAATATCACACTGGCCCATTGAACCTGCTTTGTGCTTGGTACCTTGACAGATTCTTGTTAGCAGAAATGCAACTGCCTTTGAAGTCAGTGATTTTATATGTGAGATATATAATATTTTATATTTATGTAGGTCCTGAAATGGACTTTCCTGCTTGACTTCGGTAGGAGTAAAAGGCACAACTTCAACTGCATCCCTCAGGAAACTCAAGGACAATATACTGTGCTAGTAGCACAGCATGGAGAATACTGGTCTCTTCCCACCCTCCACCTTCCTTCTTTACATTTTACCTCCATGCTGTAACCAGATAGACCATCTTCCATTGAGTAGTCCAGGAAAACGAGAAAAACTGTTCATCATATGACTCTTCCAGTGCTATGAGGTTCAGTCCTTCGGCCAAGAAGCTCAACAACCTTCTGTTGCCACAACCTATTATAAAATTTATTGTGCCTTAATTGATCTTTAATCATCCCAGCTTGGTTAGCCCTTATTTATTGCTGAGTAACTCGTACTCCAGAACCCATTGAAATAAAACCTATTCTAGGAGAGAAATTGCTGACTGAAGACTCCTGCTCCCAGTCACGGGAGAAGCAGCACACTCAGAATCCCGGTAGATAAATGCCTGTGAAGGAAGAGCCAGCCTTCTGTGAATTGAAAGATAAAATGCAGTCATAATTTAAGCTGTTTGATATAGTAAACAGTTAGAATGTGTTTTGCAAGTTCCTTACTGTAGGAGTGAATCACTCCCAAGTCAATCATTGCACAAAAAGGCAAAGCAAAAGTGTTTATTGTGCATTTCCATCTGGGAATTGAACAGGTTTAGGGGGAAGCGCCTAAACTGATGTGCTTTAGGAGTGTGTAACCATGTGTGCATCTATAGATACAGGAATTCACACATTCATATACTGGGAACATCAGAGGCTACCAGTTCAAGAACTTGAAAATCATTGTATGCCAGATTTGCTGTAAGAAATAAGTAAAATAAATTGGATTGTGAGCAGTGGTAATAGCTCCAACCCCCTGGTTGTCAAGAGACTTCGAATCCTTGCTCAGATCACTGAAGCTGCCTCTGTTGGAGCTGGAGGGGCAGCAGGAGGCTTTGGATCCAAGTGGGTCCTATGGTCCAGCTGCCTCCTTGATGATCACAGAATTGCAGAATGTTGTGGGTTGGAGGGAAACTTAAAGCTCATCTCGTTCCAAACCCCTGCCATGGGCAGGGACACCTTCCACTAGACCAGGTTGCTCCAAGCCCTGTTCTTGAACACTTCCAGGGATGGGGCAGCCATCGTTTCTCTGGGAAACATATGCCAGGGCCTCAGCACCCTCAGAGGGAATAATTTCTTCTAAGTATCTCGGTAACACCTAAATCCACCCTCCTTCAGCTTAAAGCCATTCCCCCTTATCCTGTCACTCCATGCCCTTGTCCAAAGTCCCTCTCCAGCTCTCTTGTAGCTCCCTCTAGGCACTGGAAGGGGCTCTAAGGTCTTCCTGGAGCCTTCTCTTCTCCAGGTTGAAGAACCCCAGCTCTCCCAGCCTGTGATGGCTTTAGTGGAATGGACAGAGTGCTGGTCATAGAGAGAGGACATGCAGAACTCGAGATGGGAGGAGAGGACTTCATAGGAGGTGGATAGGGACAAGGCTTTGAAATTATAATATGGTTTTAGAAGGAGCCATGAAAGGGCAAATGAGGCAAGAAAAGAGGAGAATTTGGGAAAAAGATGAAGCTTTCCACTCCTGCCCACACGCTATGGGACTGTGGGTGCCCATGTGCCTTGTGCATGAGACTGGGAGCAGAATCCACTCATTGCTTCCCATAGAGACTTTATTTCCAGTTCCACCTTTGCCAATCCAAATCCATTGGAGCTGAAATGCTCCATGCCAGGAACCTCCTGAAAATGAATTTGTAGTTTTTATTTGCTTTCTGGAAACTGTGTGAAAAATTGCTCAGCAGCTTGTGGTAACAAGATTAGAAAAATGCCCAGTGTTTAGTCCCTGCTACAGAAAAAAAATCTTATTAGTACTGCAGTGTGAAGGTTTAATACTGGATGTTTTGCAGTATTGGATTTAAACCTGGCAGTTGGGCTGCACTTGGAGTCAGGTATCTCACTTCAGCTTAAAGCTGGATGTAGAAATGAGCTGAAGGGACCCACTTTTGTGCTGTCCTGATGTCCTCGGTTTGCACTGCATAAACAGCAGAGAGCCCTGCCAGCTGGAGAGCCTGACCTTTAGGATTACAATTAACTCCTTGACCCTCTGCCTTTTTTTTCAGCTTTTCTAGTGAGCAAAAAGTTTCAAGGCTTTAATTTGTAAAAAGCCTGGGAGCTAAGGAGCACAACAGGGAAGAAAAGAACAAATTGTGGCTTTGTCCTCTGAGGGGGAGGCTGACCCTTGTGTCCTATCAAATTTAGTCCTAAATATGTTTTACCTTTATTTTAAAATGCCCTTCAGCTGGCACAGGAGCTCCTCATGCTCTGACCTAATGCATTCAACAACACGGGCTGTTCAAGGTGAGAATTGAATCTTGTTGCCCCTTGACAGAGATGGAATAATAGTGTAATGCAACAGAACATTTTTGAAATGCTAATACTTGCCACCTGCAACTTAATTTTATTTTTTTTCTTACTGCCTTTTTTATGACATTTCACAGTCCCATAGTCTCAATAGATGGATCTGCATCATAAAAATGACACAGTGATGATTTAAGGAGGATAGTCAGGCTGAGTGAAACGGATGGAGTGCTTTAAGAGTGTCAGTTTAGCACCTATTACATAGGGTCAATGTTCATTTTCAATACATCATTAAAGCATCCTGCTAAATCACTCAGAAAATGTTCGTGTTCTCCTTTTGAGCCACCATGTTAGATTACAGGGATAATGAAGTGTAACTGCACATAAATGGCAGTATTGCACAAGCATATTTTATTGTTTTCAGGGCCACTGTTTTAGGTTGTTCTGAATATGAAACATTAAAAAATCCACAATGAAATACTGAGTACCTCCTTAGGTGATAGTTCCCATACTTACGTTTGCAGTCAGCTACCAGCTCCATCAAATTTGATAATCTAGTGAAGTAATTTTCCCACTCTATCAGTTTTACAATATACAGTGTTCACTAAACTAATATCAATAAAATCAAAACTACCCTCAGCCTAGTAGCTAGTTCTTAAATTACATTATAGAAGATGTATTTCTGTTATTTTGAGAAGAACTTGGGAAGCCCAGTTATTTCAACAGAAGTTACTTTGCCAAGGTCATTTCAAGGGCAGGATGATCTTTGCTGTCTCCAGGCGGCACTACCAGAGCAGAGGCTCAGTGATGCCTCTGTCTCAATTAAAGTTTTGATTATCAGGCTGAAGTTAAAAGTCAAGCTATGGTAAACAGGAATCATGACTTCCAGACATAAAATGTTAAATCTTTCGATAAGTCATTGTAATTTATCCCTAATGCTGACCCTTTCTGTGATACATGCTGGCAAACACTTGGTATGAACCTGGATTCCATGGATAGCATATACAAATACTGAAAATATTTACTTCTGTTGTACTGAAACAGGGAGCACAAAGCTGGCTTCACCCTAGCAGGGAGAGAAAAAAATGTCAGCTCCCCTCAGGGCTATAAAATATTTATTTACTTTTATTGCATTTTGTAATGGAAAGCATGGCTTTTATTTACAGAAAGGTGATGTAAGTGTGTCCTGAGGCACCCATTTTTCATCCCACCTAATCCAGGACATCTGACTGAGGGGTTTAAATTAATACCTTGATTACTTTGGGCTTTCACTGCCTCCACAAGTCAGAGACGGCTGCCTCTGACTTTTTCTGTGTTCATTATGGAGGACACCTCCAGTTTCAAAGTCCTGACTTGTAGATCACATCTGTTAGGAGCCACCTACTCTGTTGTTTTGGATAGTGTCATTTTGGTGTATTATAAATGATAACAGATGAAGGCAGAGTGAGCTGGGATATGGAAAAGGGAGTTTTGAGGATATTGTTATGGGCAGCTGCGGGAGCAGGCTGAGGAAGTGGCAAGAGCTGTGGAGGGGCACAGACTTGGACAAGATCTGGCTGGCAATTGGGCTGTATTTTCAGGAGAGCGTAGTTTTGCCCAGTTTTTTCTGGTTGTCTTTTCCTTACATAGAGTTTCAGTTGTGGGGGTCATGTAATTTTTCTGATGTTGTTCTGCTCCACTCCAGGTTAGTGCAGAGATGCTCTATGTCTGCAGACAGAAAGGACCCAAACAGGCAGAGCCATGAAAGGCTTTGTGGAGAGTAAGAATCACGATGGGAAAGGCTCCAGGGGGAATGTGGAGCGGATGAATGGAGCTGAAGGTGGCACTCATCGTTGTGATGTGGAGCTGGAGAGGGTGGAGGAGCCTTCCAAGTCAGCTAATGATGCAGGCATTGCAAGATTTTTAATGCTTCAGTTGGGAAATTCCTACTATTAATGAGACATTCATCTTAATGACAGGCTTACTTTAGAAAACGTTCAAAGCTAATAACTATACTCAATAATGATAGTGAACGTTATTGAGTTTTCCCCATTCACCTGTAAAGGATTGTAAAAGCCTTGTATCCTACTGCCAATAAAGTGTTCAGCAAGCCGTATTCGCCACTGCTCAGCTCCTCCAGACCCTTCCTACCTGGACTTGCAGGGAAATGTTACTTGGGAAGGTGCTGGTTTGCAAAACAAGGAATAGTTTTGCAAAGAAAGGGTACTTGAGGAAATGCTTTTTCCCACTACGAGTGAAACAAGTGTGATATGCAATGGGAACTTGTTATGTGAAGAGCAGAGGGTCATATTCCTGATCTTTGTTCCCAAGAGCTGTGGGTATTTAAGCATATGGTATTCGTTCTTTTTTCCATGTGTTTGAGCATCGTTTCAAGAAGGGGATCATGGTTCTTCTGTTCTTTTTCTAAGATCAGGTCCCAGCCATGGTTCAAAGTTGGCACAAGTCCCCTGTCCCCTCTTTCCCCCACCTTCTGATCTGTGAGGAATAAGCCCTTCAGCATGAACTGGGGTTGGGGAGCTCCCTGCAGTCCAGGTGGGGTGAACCTTCATTTGGGTCTAAGGAAGGACATTACATTTGAATTTGTGGAGTAAATTACTTTCCATAAAGTCAGTAGAAGGGGTCTCCTGAGCTGTGGAATTTGGTCCTGATTCAGAAACAATTTCTTGTCTTTTCAATTTATTTTCTAGCCTTCCCTTCAGAAACAAGGCAGTACTCCTTCCATATTCTTGACTTAATTGCCTGAAAAAAAAAATTGTTTTAGATCTGTTTGTTTTGTTTTGTGAAGCTGCTCTGAGTTCTGAACTCTGCCCATATTTCCTTATTATAGCACTCTTACTCCTTGGAAGTGTGGCAATATATCAGTGTTACCAGGTCTCCAATTCTTTAACTTTTTGAAAGCTTCAGTGGACAGTTTCAGTATTTTCCTCATAAGTTAAGAGGAAATGTCCTTTATTTATGCCCTACTCTCAACCTTTCTGGTCTTGGGCCGGTTCTAGGGCTGTAGTATCGGTTTGACAGAGCAGTGACGCTGCTCCTTGCTGTGACCACGTATAGATAGCAATCAGAAAGACAAGTCACAAGGTTTTGTTTGTTTCCTTATGGCATAATAGCTTTGCTTTGACTTTCTTGCTGTGCTCTAACTGGTGGTCTTACAGGTTTCTGTTCAAAATAGATTAATAAATTAACATGTCCTGCTGAGAGCTGCCCAAATGCCTCAGTCAGCAGCTGCTCCCGTCACAGGGTCTGTGCTTGGGGCTGGTTATTTCACCTTTGCCTGCACTGAGCAGCACCTGATTTCTGCACCTGCAGCTTCTTTGTCACATAAGACTTCTGGAAGACAGCTCTAGTCTTCTTCATGGTTTAATCTATGGCCACTCTTCAGGAAACCCCGTTACCTCAGTGGCCTCGAGTTGTGCCAGGAAAGGTTTAGATTAGTTATTAGGAGAAAATTCTTCATGGAAAGGGTTGTCAAGCCCTGGGACAGGCTGCCCAGGAAAGTGGTGGGGTCACCATTCCTGAAAGGGTTCAAAAAACATGTGTATAGGGTACTTGAGGACATGGTTTAGTAGTGAATGTGTGGTGGTGCTGGGTTGACATTTGGACTTGATGATCTCAGAGGTCTTTTCCAATCTTAACAATGATATGATTCTAGACCTTAGTGGTTTTCTGTTGCACGGAGAAGGGACATCACTTGCCCCAAGTCCAGCAAGTCCAGCTCCACATTTCTCCCCCCAGCTCATGGATGGCTGTCCCCAGGACAGCACTGGCCATGGCTGAAATCATGATTTATGAAGCCAAGGACCCCAAGGGAGCTGCAGCACCTCTGTGGGAATTGGCACAGCCATAATGGTGTATACAGGGGTAGCCCTGTCCCACAAAACTGGTTGTTTTTGGGACAACCTGTTGTTTGGGTTGTTTTGGGAAAACCTGGAGCACAAGAGCTCCTGTGATAAATACAGAGAATTTTAAGTATTACCTTGAGACTTACTATACCATCTGGTTTAAGTGTTCTGGCATTTTACTGACAGGTCAAAGACAAAAGGTATTCTGTAAAGCAGCATTGCACTTGCTCAGAAATGCTGTAGCTGAAGCTTTTTAAAGGGTTATTATTCAGCCTGTTGTAGACAACACTGTACACACGTCACACCCTCTAACCGTAGCTCTCAAACATCTCCAAACCTTTGAACCAATAATTTGTGTGATATGTCTTGTTATTTCTGTGGATAAGCTTGTTCCACAAATGATCTTGAGGTGAATTAGTCATAAAAAACTACTGTACCTCATTTAGTACAAACAAAGGAGCCTGAGCATAATTTCATTGTAGAGGCTCAGGCATGGTCTGATGGTGTGGGAAAAGCAGCCCTTGTACGTGTGGGTCAACATAGCTCTTCTCCAATGAAACCCAACTGAACCGAAATGTTTTGGCCTGATTCATATACAGCCCTGCATCTGAATGTTACACCACTGTAAAACAAGATACTAGGGGATAAAATTTTAAATGTTGGTCATAAAAAGGTAATAAATGGGGATATACAAAAGGCTGATGGGAAACTTCATTTATTTCCCTGAGTTACAGATGACCCCATAACTCATGAGTGTTAGAGCAAGGCGGAGTTATGAAAGTCATGAAAGGTCATCAATAACAAGTGGAAATAAATGAGTTAGTCTATTGTATTTTCTGTTTGTGTGCATCACTCAGTGATAAATGTGGCAGCGATGTTGGGGTGATGAGGCTGGGAGGGAGCCCAGGAGGAGCAGAGCACCCCACAGCAGTGCTGCTGGGACCCCACCCACCCTAGGACACAGGGCCATATTCTCAATGAGAAATGGGGATGAAGAAAAGCTTCTAACTGAAGTAGAAATTAGGCAAGAAAGGTGCCAGGACAGCAAAGAAGGTGATTTGTTGCTGTGGGGTGGCACATCCTGTTTTTCTCTTGGGAGGGGGAGCTTGTCTTCAGAGCACATAGAAAAGCTGAGCAAGGATCAAAAGATTCCAGCAATACCAGCTCAGATGACTTCTAGTGTAATGTAACAGCACGAAGGTGCAAAAAGTCTTAAGCTGACATTTCTTGTGGTGTTAGGTTGTAAATTCAGTAGTTATGTATTTTAGCCCAGCCCCCAGTCTCCTCTTGGGCTGTTCTTCCAGGTTCGATGGTAACTGTCCCCACTCTGCCCTTCTGCAAACCCCCACAGAAGCCATGGCCAAAACAGGGCATGACGATCACTGAGAACTCACACCTTGCTCACATTTCGAGAGGAGCAACCCAAGGAGGCAGCTGTGTTTACACAGCTCTTCCACCCATAATGGGATTATAAAGTAATCTCGGAGAGGCTGGAAAAGTAACCTTGGGAAATAAGGCATGTGTCTGGTTCTGGTTCAGATACGCTGTGTAACTGCAGCTAAATAACGTCTGTCTCCGCTTCACCTCACCATCTGTAAAGCAAGGATTTTTATGTTCTTTCCATAAAGGAATATTACTGGGGAGAGAAAAAAAAACAACTATGAATTGTGCAGATATTTTTGTCCTGGTGAGCCAGCCACAGAGCAGTAGTCAAATGGAAAGTCACTAGAGGAAGCTAAAGGAACAGTATTTTGATGAGTCAGTTAAAGAGCCAATGGTCTTCCTTGCTGACAGAGTATTGAACTTCAAAATTTGGTTAGAAGGCACTGTTTTGCTGACAGTACTGTCTTTCAAAGGACATGCAAAATCAAGACCTGACCATCTGTAGTCATTTAAGATTCACCCATAACATTTTTTGTAATAGAAGGGTTGTTAACCTTGACATCCTGGGCAAATGCCAGCTTCTCCCACTCGGTGTCGGTCATCAAGCATAAACAGCTCCCATCCTCTTCTCTCATGAAATACTGTTTTGAGTTCTTGGACATTGGATGCTGTTCATGCCTCGAGCAAGTGCAGGTTTGTGTCTCCCACTGCAAGTTGCAGCAAACCATAAGATTCAGTGATATGATCCACATAGTTCTGAAGTGAGGCCACTTCAGACTTAAAGTCTCCCCAAGACTGTGTCCACAAGAGACTGTCCCATGCAGGTCTCTCCTCCCCTGCATAAGTAGTGCTCTGGCAGATGTGACAGCCAGACTTCTCCTTGGAGTGGTCTCCAAGGGTGTACAGGGCTGATGTGCCTTGGAAGAAGGGATCTCCTTGCTTTTTACGTCCAACCTCTGTAACCCCGCAGGAGATAATGATGCCTTGCCCTTAAACACATAACAAATTCTGGTGAGCAGTTCACCCCTTCAGGTATTGCTAAGAGAAGAAGGTACAAAAAAATTGGTTAACCAAGTGTCCACACCGCAGTAGGCAGCATCACAAAAGATCAGCATTTCTGTGCCTCTCTGCATGAAAATATTGGGGAGCAGTGTTGCACCTGTGTTAGCGTCCTTGGCTTTTCTCGTTCCTTCTGTTACTCTTATCTGTTACTTGGAAATAGAGGCTCCATTCAGCCTGAAAGGAGCAGTTCTGCTGCAGTTTATTAATGTTTTGTTTGCTCAAACATCTGAAATATATTACTCTGAGTCATTGAGAGCCTTTTTTCACAGTATGTCCCTGACTTCATCCTTGATGTTTCCTATATTCACATTGCTCTTGATTTACACTGAGAGTTGATGATTTGCATTAAGTGGGACAGTCATGTCTTTGGCAGGGGGATTTAAAATTACAGGCATAGCTTTAGGTGGGGCAAAGAACAGGAATGCCTGTGAAAGTCAGCCTTTGGTGCACACCTTGAGGTACCACTGATGCTTTTTATTTTCAGGTATAGGTACAGACCTGATCCTGCACTTCTGCTCCAACCTATCTGGTGAGGTTTATCAAGCATTACCACAACTCTGCTGGTCTGTAAACCTGTGTAATCCAAGCACTGCTTTGCAGAATGTCTTAGGAATTTTTTCCTGAAAAGTTCATCTTGCCCATGGTTGGAGGTGAGGGTTGTCTGACTCATGGCAGGAGCACTGTCATCTCCTTCTTGTAATGAAATGGGGGTGGAAAATGACATCGTCCTTAATCTGACCTGGACTAAAAAGTGGTGTCTCTTGGCTTTTGGCACTAGCTGGAGGCATTTTCACTTACAGGATGCCCTTTTTATAGGATCAGAGGCAATCTTTTCTATTCCATGTGTTGGCATTTTGCTGCCTTGCTCAATGTAGTCTTAGTAAGGGGAATGGAGAAAATAGCAGAAAAGATACAGAAATTAGGTTTTTGGCAAAAGATGAAGCATAAGTGTAAGACAAATGAAAGAATATTTATGTCACCTGTTCAAATAGCACAATCTAGCTAATGCTGGTTAAATCCCTTTCATCTAGGATTAACCACTGACAGGAACATTCACTCATGCACCTAGGGTCTTGCCAGAGAGAGAAATCCCAAATACTTGTAGCTGAGTTGGTCACCAGAGTGAAAAGACACAAAAGCAGAATTCAGCAAGAATATATAAACAATTCTTCCCACACTGATTTATTACTTTTTTGGGGGTTTGTCAGTACAGCTCAGGAGCAGGGAGACAAGGTTTATTCTGCTCAATACAAGTCATTTTCCCTAGCTATGCCTTGATTTCCCATTCCATCTTCTGGCTTTGTTGCATATTTTCATTGCAGCTCTCTAGCGCATGAGCTGCATTTCTAAAATATTTTAAATGTATTTTTGAACACAGCTTTGCCCTGTGAAGCCCTGACCTTTGATGTCTGTGGCTCACATGTAAAATCCAAACCAAACCTTGTCAGGCATCATGGGTGGCACTGTAACAGCATTGGGACTAATGAAATAATAGCTCCATAAATTACCATGAATTGTTTACCCAAATTAATAATAACACAGTTGAGCCAATTAAGAACGTAGAATTTAAGATTACTTTGACGGTATATAAGCCACAAAGGACTATACATCAATTAAAATACAGCAGAAGGCTTTTCACTGCATGCCCTGCAGGTATGTGTTATATCTTAGTGAATGAGTATCATGTTATGTTTGTGGAAATAATTTCATTAGCAAAGCCATGATTTACACAATGGATAATAAATACTGGCATCTACAAGCCAGCCACTGATCTTATTAATACTTGTATTGGCTGAGGGTTTTGCATTGGAAATTTTTAACTTTGGCATTACTATCGTGAGCAGTAACTACACTTTAATGTTGATTTCAGTAGTTTTCTTGTCACCAAGGTTTTACTTAAATGAGATATTACAAAAGCAATCAAGCCATCAGTGCTGATGTTCTGTGCAAGGTAGTGGCTCTTTATGTACTGATTTGTATCTGACTTTGGTGAGTAAACGAATATATTGTGGATGTTGTTTCTGTGTCTCTGCATAAACGAGACACAGAGGAAGGCCTGGTTGGAGCAGGTGAGGAATGCTCATGTTCAGGCAGGAACCATCTCTGAGGATGGACACCATT
Source organism: Lycocorax pyrrhopterus obiensis (assembly GCA_014706295.1). NCBI lineage: Eukaryota > Metazoa > Chordata > Aves > Passeriformes > Paradisaeidae > Lycocorax > Lycocorax pyrrhopterus. Next base: position 17,927,893 of record JACSVZ010000018.1, read on the forward strand.
TAACCATTTCTGTGATATGGTTGTTGTGATGTGCACATGGCCATGCATTCTGAGAGAATTTCTGGACTCTTCTTCACATTAAGCATGCATTATTTCTTGGAAAAACAGAGCATCTGGTTGACAATATTTGTGATGAGTGCTGTGCTAAAGATCTTAAAAAGAAACTGTCCCCAGACTCTTGATGTGATGAATATTGTTATTTGCGGTGTTTGGCATATGGTGGCTATGCTGGCAAATAACTTAGCATTAAACAGTCTTTCATTTGGCCCACGGGGTTTCTGGTCTGTTTTAAATTAAATATATATTTAAAGATTGTGTTTATATTTAATTTATAGACTTAATCAACAGTAATTCATTATATATAGTGCACTGTGCATTCCTCAAATGTTCAGTTCGTTGAGCTGATTTTAATTTGTGATCATTAAATGTAAACAAGGTATGTATCTACTGCAATCAGCCTAAAAAGTCAGTATTAACAGCCCTCACCAAAATGGTGAGATCTAGGATCCTATTCTTTCAGTACAAGAGAAATCTCTGTGCTGTGGTCTTTAACTGCCTGTATAGGGAGAAGGTGGTGGGTAGCACAGAGCCATTTAATGTCACACACAAAGAGATAACGAGATACAATTGATGGCAATTGAGAAGGGAACAATTAAAAATAGGAAAAAATTAAAAGACCGTTTTCATAGGAAGAAGGAATGGAAATGTGCCCATTAGAGAGAAGTTGTAGCTGCCCAATCGCTGGAAATGTTCAAGACCAAGTTGGATGGAGCCTGGAGCAACCTGGTCTAGTGAAAGGTGTCCCTGCCCAGGACAGGGAGGGTGGAACTGCATGCCCTTTAAGGTCCCTTCCAACCCAAGCCATTCTGTGGTTCTATGGTTCTACGATTTTAAATACTGTTGGTTGGAAGAGTTGATGAAACACATGTTGAAGGAGGCTGGTGGTCTGGAGAGCAGAGGTGGGCTGAGCACTGGAGGGGTGGGCACAGTCCAAGTGGGGCCAAGTTCTGAGCTGTGAACTCAGGTGCAGATTGCACAGACTCAGGGAAAAGCTTCTTCAGTTTTGGCAGAGAAATTCCTTTGGTGAGAAGTGGTCGAGGTTGTCCCTGCAGAGGCAGGAGCAGGACCAGGCCATGCTTTGTTCTGTCAGCCTCTGCTGGACCTGGGAGACATCAAATCCGGAGGTGATGCAAGAGCTGTGCTGTGGCTGTGGGGAAGGGAGATGGGGACCAGCTCTCCATGGGATGACTGGTGACGGCTGTCAGTCACAGTTACAGTCAGTGAGGTGGGGTGACTGAAACGTGGCAGGAATGGGAGATTTTGGACGGGTTGGAGCTAGGAGCAGGCTGAGCAGAAATGAGGCAGAAGGGCTAAAAAGTCCTTTATGGCAAATAATCCCTCTCTGAGGCCACATAACTCAGCTAAAGCAAACATGTCAAAGGTGCTCACGAGCGTTTCTGACGACAATTTAATGGTGAAGGGTGTTACAGAAAAATCCAGGGAGCAATGAATCATTTCTGCCTTCAGAGCTGCATTTGAATAGTTGAAAATAAGGTTGAGGATATAAGATAAGAAAAATAAAATTGTTGAATAGCTGCTCTCTAAATAAGTCCTGTCTGTTCTGTGCAAACCTGGTGTACGCCAACAGAATGAGAAGGGTGCTGGGCAACCCAGGTGATGGAAGCTGTCACCCCTCCCCGCTCCTGCAGCTGCTTCCTATCGCAATCAGAATGTTCTTCTAGTGCCAGGGGGTTTTATGTGACATAAGACTTATAAGCCTGAATGATAAAGAACAGCTTCCATAAATCATTTTGTTCTGCAGATGTAAAAGTTTCAAGATGCTGATGTCGGGCGGGTACACAAAGTACAACTGGCCATATTTTGCTAGCATATCTTGCTTTTCAATATGCTTTTTCATATGGTAGTCTGGGTGATTTGTTTTTCCTGTTACTTTCAAGGATGCAGCATTTATCATTTTTTTATTGGAATTCAAGTTTCTTACAGCAGAAGCCTCAAATCTCAGCTTCAAAGTATTTTTGTGTAATTAAATTTCAGTTTTATATGTGGATTTTATCTGTGAACCTCAGAGGGGCTTTAATGAGAAATCCAACATGCTTGTGGGTATTTGTGTGACGCCTATTATCATGGTTCCAAGAAATCTTTTCAGACACCTTATTCCTAGAATGTCCTGGAGAGGTATTTCATATGGGGGAAACTGAGGCAGAGTTGGGTTCAACTGTCTAGGCAAAGATTAAATCTGCTTCTCCTGCTATGACTACAGCTTGACACTCTCTCTGGAGCTCTCTGCAGAGATTTCCACTCCACTGAAGAAGCTACCTTGGTGTCTGTACTTACCCATTCCTTGCTAGTCCCTTCCAAACCTTTTGTTGTCCATCTTGATTCCAAATCTTGTTCCAAGGTCCCAGCTGCCTGCCCAGCATTGCACTGGAGCTCTGATGAATTACCCAGTTAAAGGGTCTTCTCTGCAAGGGTTTCTGCAGAGAAGGGTTTAAGCAGGACAAAACCTGCCCACAACTAACAATGCTCTGTTTCCTGTTGATAGCAGGAAACCAGGAATTTTCTTTAGGAACTGTTCTTTGCTTTCTGCTTTCCCTGCACCGTCCCCTCCAGAAAGAAATATTATTGAATTACCTGGTTCTTCGCAACTCACTGCTGTTCATCTGCACATTCCTGACTTTCTCCTAAACTTCAGTCAGGTGATTCTGAATAAGGGAAGGACATAGTGAGAGTGCTGATGCCAAAGTTTTTACCAACTCATGTATTTTGAATATTCAAGATGTTATCTGGATAAATGTTGCTGCAGAGCAACCTTGCTGTAACCTTGCAGGATCCCCATTAGTCAAATTTGTGCTGTTTGTGCCATCTCCAGATTGGTACATCATTGCAGCACACATTAAACTGCTCACCTTCCAGGGCAGGACCAGCAGCACCTCAGGATGAGAAGAAATGCATCACAGATGGTTTGGGTTGGAAGGGTCCTCTATGATCATCCAGTTCCAAACCCTTGCCATGGGCAGGGACACCTTCCACTAGACCAGGTTACTCCAAGCCCCATCCAACCTGAAGTATCTCAGGTTCTGTCTTGGAATTGGCATGAGCACAGAAGAGCGTAATCCTTGCATTTATTAAGCATCCTGAATGCAGCTGTAGTCAGGAAAGATGCAAAATCCAGATAATCACCACAGCTAAATTTGCAGTCATCCATAGAAAGCAATGAAAGCTGCATTAAAAACATTACTAATGCTTATTTACAGCTCCAAACATGTACTCTCCCTGATTTGGTTGTTTATGAGTGCAGTAAAATGTGGGAAAATGAAAGAAATATGTATACTTGATTTTAAATGCTTGGGATTTTTTTTACAAACCTTTAATCTGAGGTTTAGAAGAAGTGCATGGTTAGTTTCTAGGATCCTTGTTTCCTGGTTCATTCATTTTTCTGTGTATCACATTCATTGCATAATGCTGGCCAGGAACTCAAAGGAAAATGGACAGAGAATGACAGATTGGAGCAGTTTGATAAGGCCATTTTTGATGACTATGGGGATTTAAATTATATGTGAATATTTCTTGAACCCCAAATATCCCGTAGCCTGACTTGTTTCTATTTTTGAAGTAATTTACGCACACATGTTAGTGGTTCCCACAAGTCATGCTGAACTTAAATGTTCTGACAGTATTTCCATGATAAACCCTAGGGGTTTATAGAGAATCCATAAAAATTCACTCCAGGGAGAAACTTGGCATGCCACATCCTCCACCAGAAGCTATCTTCTTCCGCCTTAAATCAGGTATAAATCAGTTCAGCTGTTGTAACTTAGAAGAGTTACAAAAATAAGTTTAGTGGTTTCATATGTTTTTTTTTGTTCTGAAACTCTGAAATACTGTAGTTTAAATATAGATAGTGGCTGTTCAAAGTCTCATTGCTTTGACAGAACCTGCCTGTGCTAAAGAGTTCTCAGTCTCAAAGCTAAGGAATTTCTGGATTGGGAGAAACTTTTAACTCCTAAAAATGCTGAAATAAACCTTTTAAACGAGACTAATAAATACCGTCCCCACCTGGCTCCGTAGATGCACAGGCAGGTTCAGTATTAAGTCAGTAGCAAAGAGGCAGGAAGGGAATTTGCTTTTCCTTCATTCCGAGAGTTTATTACATCTGCATCCTCGAAGGGCAGGAAAGCAAATTCAGGGAACAATGGCTCACCGAGGGTTTTTCCCGGGGCCGGGGGAAAGACGGGGTCAGGGAGCAGAGACCAGTGGGAGAGCCCCGGGGGAGTGACGAGGCTGAAAGCCAACCGGGGAATTCAAACCAGGACAGATCACACCAAAGGGCAATGAGCCCCGGGGGAGCCCACTCCGATCACCAGCAGCACAAGGGCATGTTCACTGGCTCCCACAAGAGACAACTGTTGCTTTTGTGGCAATGAAACAACTGATGCTAATTGTGTCTTACAGTTCCAGTAGGATAGAAAACGTGAAACTCAGAGAGCAGTTGCAACACCTCACATCTGTCCCCAAAAACTCATAATGTTCTTTATTTTTTGGTGCAGTCAGAGAGAGATTTTAATTCTGCTCTCCCACAATTATTTGGAGAGAGGCAGAGGAGGACTTTGTAGTGTGATTTTGACTGTTTTTAAGAAAAAGAGACAAGTCTTTTGAGTCTCATGTTAAACTCATGTGAACAGGTTGCCCAGAGAAGCTGTGGCTGCCCTATACCTGGAAGTGTCCAAGGCCAGGTTGGACAGGGCTTGAAACAACCTGGTCTAGTGGAAGGTGTCCCTGCCCAGGACAGGGAGGGTGGTGATGCCTTAGATTTTAACTTTTATATTTTTCAAATCCTGTACTGCTTAGTATGTAACTCTGAAACTTCAGATAGCATCTTAGCTGCTGTTCTCTCATGCTGGTTGGACATAACAAACCCTCTCTGGGCCTGAACTCAAGGACACCTTGTTGTCCCAGGCCCCAAAATATGTAAACTAAAGCCTCTGACAGGGAACGCAAACTTGCGGTAATTACATAATTAACTGAATTTATAATTGGAGAATTAACCCTGATATGCAAATGGACCAAACTTATAAAAGTGTGAAGAACCCGTGACCCAGCGTCCATCTTGGGTGTAGCCTTTGGCCTGCCCAGGGTGTACCTTTGAAGGCCCTTCCTATAAATACGTACTTTTATTCTCTTATTTTTGTCTAGCCTCTGTTTTCAGGTTATCCACTTAAAGGCATCAGTGGAACAAGATGAACTTTAAAGTCCCTTCCAACCAAAACCATTCTGGGATTCTGTGACTCCCAGGAGGAATTCTGAGAGCCTGTTAGACCATTAGCAATTTTACTTTTCAGATTAATAAATTGGCTGGGGAAATGCATGGCTGCTACAAACTCAGCAGGACACTCTTGGTACAACACGGGAATATTTTATCAGATATTAATCATATCAACATTGCTCTCAATCTGTGGGAAATAGGAATCTAAAATAAAAACAAATGCTTTTATGTAAACTGTTCTCTAAAATAGACTACTTATGCCTATTTACATAATGAATCCGTCACTACCCTCAGGAGATTAGATAATTAAGCACTGAACAACTTATATTTATTCATGTACTTTCAAGAATGAATTAATTATCCTTTCCTGCACAAACTCAATGTTCTCCCTCTGATTAGTGGCAGGAGGACAGTGATGGGATTTTGTGATGGAAAGTGTGTTGCTTGTTTTCTTTTTAAAAAAAAAAGGAAAACAGATTGATCATTAGGATAAAGTACGTAAAAAGCTGTGTTTGGTTAAAAGTCAATATAAACAGCTTTTTAGCAAATTTATTAGCAAAGTGAATATGCTTGATACAAATTCATATGGGAGAGCTGGACTTCTTTTTTTAAATATGTATGATTTTTGGTAGGACTTTGTGTATAAGTTACATAATTGTTTAAGCAGCTGTTTGAACAGAGTTTGGCTTTCCAGATGTGACATTTCCAGTGCAGGTGGCTTGGAATTACTCACCTGAAGATTCTTTCTAGTCAATTCTTGGGAGCAGATCACCAAGCCAGGCAGGGTGACCCAGGGTCCCAAGTGGGCTCAGGAGGGGATTGAGGCACCCTCTCAAACATGGCACCATGTTGCAATCTGGTTTAAGCCCAGAAGAGCAAAGAAAACTAGGTCTCTGTGTATAAATTGGAAAGAACTTAGAAGGTTCAAAATATACCCAAAAAACATGATTAAAACCAAACAAGATTAGATGTTGGTGCCAAAAAATTGGTGTGTTTTATTTAATAGTAAAAGAGGCAAAGAGAAAAGAAAGAGAGAAAGAAAGAGAGAAAGAAGGGGGGCGGGGGGTGAGGGAACAGGGAGAGAGTGACAGGGGTTAGGTGGAAGCATATCACCCTTCCAGAGGTCCCAACAACGTCTCATTGCTCCCCTCCACCTGGTTTTCTTGGTGGTGAGGGTGCCCCGTCGCCACGCCATGCCACACACCGCCACACGCCCAAGAGTACAGAATTCCGTGGATTAATATACGCTTTGGGCAGGTGGGAACGCCCACCTGCCTCCCTTGCAGGGGGCCAGTTTGTCACTGTCCCTTGCAACACTGAGGGTCTGTTGCCTCATCTCTGGTGCAGGATCGGGGGACCCCTTTGGGGGGCCTTTGATGGGCCATGACATCCCCTCTGCTGTCCTTCACACGGATGCAGCTTTTCCCGGGGTGAAGGGGCCCCTCAGCTGGGCTCCTCTGCACATCGGAGGTTCGCTGCCTCCAACCAGAGGCTTTTCCAACACACACCCAAAACCTCTCTCCCCCCACCTTTTGGTGCGAGGGTCTGTTCGAGCCTGGCAGCTGACAGCCCTGGGGCCATGATCTCCACTCCTGAGGTGTTAAGATTGTGCTCTGTGAATGTCCCCAGCCCTGAGTTGTTACTTTGTCCTATCTTCATCAGCGAGAGGTGATGGGCCTCTCAGACCCCCATTCAGGATGTGGTGATCTTCTCTGCAGCTTTTGTAATACAGTTTTAGAAGTCCTTCATGAAAATGTTTAAGTCATAAACTATAATATTTCAGTCTCTGACACACCAGCCTCCAAATATGAGGTTCAGGAGATCTGAATTGATCCTCGGATGCTCTCAAATCCAACTGTTGGAAATGATGCTCATCTTCCCCTGGGGCATTTCTTCACTTATGCAGGGAGGAACATGCAGGTATTTCATAGAAACAGGACAGTGTGGTCTGTGTGAAGTCCTAATCCCCTTAGAAGCTGACCCAAACTCTGACAGTAAATACTTTTTTTCAAGTTATGCTTTATTTTATGCTGCATATTCTCATTATATAAATAATCAACTACTCTGAGCAACCTGATCTAGTGGAAGTTGTTCCTGCCTGTGGGAGGGGATGGGCAAGATGAGCTTTGAAGGTCTATTTCAACCCAAACCATTCTATGAAATGTCATCAGTAGCGTATTATGGACGCAGTTGCTGAAGAAAAGTAAAAAGTATCATAGTATTTAATTATTTCAGTAGTTACTTTTCTCTTACATTTGTTCTAAGTCATGGTCACATGGACTAGATAGGGATGTGAGGTGGGGTCTTTACCACCACACCAGAGCTGGGTGTCATGAGGACTTGCACACATTTGTTTTGAATTCCACAAGAAGACAGGGCATAGCTTCAAATGTGAGATTGGGACCTACCTCGAGGAGTCATAGCCTGTGGCCATCAAGAGTAATGACACGAGAGTGCTTCAGGTACTAAATTCAGCTGGAAATATAATTATGCCTTTTTATGACTTAGAAAAACAGCATTACTAATTTAGTAGAGAATTTACAATAAAATGCTTTCTGAAGTAGCCCACACAAGGTCCTGAGGATTTATAAATTACATTAAGAACCTGAATTACTGCAGTTGCAAAATAAAGCTGAGATATGAACATTTCTACTTAGCTTTAGAAATCATTTTACTGTTCACGTTAATTAAGCTTGCAATCCTTAGAGGTATGTCTTTTTGAGGGACACCAGGCTCCTGAGATGTCCCACAGCCGCAGCTGGTGCGTCACACCAAGGGTGGCCAGAGGCAGAGCCAGTTCCTGGTGGTGTTTTTCACAGGTTATAAAGCCGGAAACCTCATCCCAATCACCTGCACTGAACTGATGTGGGAGCTGTAGGAATTCTCTGGGTCGATTAATTGTGAATAACTTTAATCATGTTCATTAACAACTCTAAGGGTGCTAATTAATAACATAAACAATTTTAGTAGCATGACTGGCTTTCCCCTAATTCTAAGTTGGCATTCAGAAAATGGAATATTTTTGGCTGGGTGATGGATAATCCTTCCACCTGACTCTGGGCAGGTGAGAAGATGGCAAATGTGTCTGGGTAAGGCCAACTTGTTGAACCTTAATAACCAGCAAAATTTGATGGCATGACAATATTTCTTCTGCAGATAGTCCTAAAAACAGCCAGTGGGAGAGGTTTGCAAAGGCATGCAAACCCAGGGTGTTTTGTGTACTGAGGTTGTTATTAATTCATTAATTTTTTCTATAAAGTAGGGTAGAAACTAAATCAAATCCTAATATGAGTAATTTATAAGCACATTATACAGTGTTTTACAGATTCAGACCCAGTGTGAACCACCCTTCATTGCTTTTAGCCTCTCCCTGCTGTGACTAACCAGATGACATCTCATCCCAGTGTGTCCCCAACAGTATCACCAGAGTCCCTCTCTGGCTGGCCAAACTTCACCTTCGATTGCATGTTTGGAAATACGTCTCACGTATAACACGGTCATTTTAAAATCAATTAGCTGCAGTTGGCTCAGCTTTAACAGGATCTAAAATTTCTCCAAACTCTATGCAAAGCCAAATACATATCATCAAAATTATTGGAGAAAAGAGTAATTATAGAAGGCATATCCTGTTTTTAACTATGTTCTATTAATTGTTTTTATTTTCTTGATTCAGTTAGCTCCTCACCTGAGAATGTGTTAGCTAGAGAACTCTTTCATCTGTTGAAACAAATGGTAAAATCACCACTGACCTTCATGGCCACAAGGCAATAAACAGATTTTACTAATGTAATACAGTGCATAAACACAGCTGCAGGACTTGAGGAATTAAGTAGACACTAAAGTTTCCATCCTATTAAATCAACCCTGACTTGAACCATTGCTGGAGAAACACGATGTATTTAGGGCTGTGTTACCCATGCTTCAGTTCACAAACAACAGGTCTCTCTGCATTAATTTGGGCAAGAGTCAGTGCTAGAGACTTTCTTTGAAAGTCATTCTTCTGTTGAACATCAAACAAGGGTATGTTTTGGTTCATTGTCTCCCTTCTGAGGAGGAGTTACAGGATTAAAAAAGTGTTGCCTCGTCTCATAAGCAGGGTCTAAGTGACAGAGTAGATTAAATAACCAGAGTAGATTAAATATTATGTGGAAATTCTTCCCTGTGAGGATGGTGAGGCCCTGGCACAGGATTCCCACAGAAGCTGTGGATGTCCCATCCCTGGAAATGTTCTAAACCAGGCTGGATGGGGCACTGAGCAACCTGGTCTAGCGGAAGGTGTCCCTGACCACAGCAAGGGATTGGAGTGAGGATGATCTTTTAGGTCCCTTCCAACCCAAACCATTCTTCAATTCTACAATACTCTGTTTCAGCAAGGCAAGATATCCATGAACAGCTGTAACACTGACTAAAGGTAGCAACAATGCATTAAAATATGTATTTTCTTTAGATTTAAGGGAAGAGATCTAATTAATAATATTAACCACTATTTAAAGTGTGAAATCTGTTTCTGTAGGTAGTGCAGCACGAGCAAAAGCAGGTGCCCAACATTGCTGTGTAAATTATCTCCATGCGGGGCTACATCAATGAGGTTTTCTCCATAGATGTTCACTCCAGGTTGCTCGCTGTAATGACCTCAATTATACATGTCTTCATTGTGAAATTATGATTGCCTTTGGTGGGCTGCAAATGACAGCAGAGAAAAAGATTTCCGTGATAAACCAGCACAACAGGTAATACCTGCTGCATTAGTATGCAGAGCTTGTGAAGGTGCTGTGTAACTCCAGCTTAGCACCTTAAATAACATTGGAGAGGAGGAGGGACAGAGGAAAATGTTCAGCAATATCTTGACATTTTTTACAAGGAAAGGAATTACTAAGACTTCACATTTTCGCGTGTCACCGTGGGACCTGGTATTGCAAGAAATTTAATGTAAGAACATCAGGATGGTGACAGCTGGGTCACCAAAGGTACTCAGTGCTTCAGGCTGAATATCATACCAGGCAGGAAAGGTGGGAGAGGCAGGACAAGAGTGATCCCTCTCCTGAATAACCCCTTGGCACTAACACCCGGCACACGGGGAGGGATCCCTCACCCTCCTGAATGAGGCAGATGGGTCTGAAGGTGGCACTGCCCTAGTTCCTGAACCACAGTGTTCAGGCACTGAGCTGCTGCCATCACCAGTGGAGAGTTTGTGGTGTCCTGGTTGCCTTTCATTGACCTTAATTTTGTTCCACATTTGGTGTCTTTCATCTATGTGATCAGGGATTACTCCTGGTCCTCTGATACATAGGCACATGCTTACACCAATTCCTTCTTAAAGGGGATCATTGCAAAGGCTTTTTCCCTGTCTGCAACCATTAAAAGTTGAGTGAAAAATGATAGCATCCCATTCTCTGATAATAGCATCTCTCTCTGATGGCAAATTAGTTGGCAGGAACTTACTATTTTCAGCTGGAATAAGCTGAGGAGCTACTTCAGCTGAAATCCCAGAGAAGAGTATCAGGTTTGACACAACTTGATGGTCAACTGTGGTCAGCAAGGACTGATACTGGTTGAACCCATGGAATGTAGAAAAATGGTTTGCATGCATCATCCTGCAGAATTTCCAAATGAACATAACATTCTATTCCAGTTTGTGTTCTGCAAATGAGCATCCTTTGAATACTGCCTATTTGTTCTGTACAGTTTTAGACCCATGGTAAAAATTCTTTTATCTCCTAAAGGTTTTTAAAAAGAAAATGAACAGTGTTCAATACTTAATCTAGAAGCTCTACACAAAATCATTATGGTGACTTGAATAATTTCTACATGTAAACCAATAGCAGCAGTGTGTCTAAACTCTATAACTTAGTACAAGATTCTGAGTTTTTTAAAAGATTTTTAAAAAGCTCAGGCCTCGCATCATCTTAGGGAATCCTGTTTCCTCCCCAATACACCTGCTTGTATAAGGAAATCTTTTCTATTGAAAACAATTAAGCAATAATGGAAACCATACAAAATAATTCTGTATTAGTAGAAAGGCTTTTAGATGTTAATAAGAGTCCCTCAAATGTACTGGTAATAAGATGCTCTCAAATATACTCCACAGAAATAATCTAAAAAGGAGTGTGTTTGTATTGTTAAAGTGGTCTGTGCTAATTACATGCTTTAACATAAAAAACTCATCTCTTGGCCTCGCGTGGTTCATCCAAGAATGGCAGTTGTGCAAGGTGTCTTCTTAATTAAAAGTTAATGTATTTTTCATTACTGTGCTTCTAAAAAGGAGAAGTCAGAGCCTATTTAGCAGTTGTTTGGAAGATGGGCAGGAAGCCTTAAATTACACTGCAAGAGAGCACTGAAAAAATGTTGGTGAAGAAGGAACTTATGGGAGCCCAGCATGAGCCAGAGAACTCAAGGCCCCATGAAAAACAGCAGAGGGAATTAAGGAAAACTGCAGTAAGATGAAAAAAACAATTCTCTTGTAAATGAATGGCCCTCTATTTCATTTCTCCTCAAGAAGAGATGTCCTCATTAGCCCTACTGCATGGTACAAATTATTGTAATTATCAGTTCTTTATCCTGTCAAGTGCACTCCAAATATTTTATTCATTAAAAGAAGCTCTTCATTATGTAGAAAATAACTACATTATTAGCCCCTATGGGCTGTTTACATGCCTCAGGCAGCTGGATGAGGGTGGTGGGATGGTCTCTTCATCCCTGGAAGTGTTCAAGGCCAGGTTGGATGGGGCTTGGAGCAGCCTGGTCTGGTGAAAGGTGTCTCTGCCCATGACAGGGAGGTTGCAACAAGATGGTCATTAATGTCTCTTCCAACCCAAACCATTCAGTGCTTCCCTGGGACATCTCTATTCCTGTGGGCCTCTGCCCCTGGATTGCCGCATCCCTGATCTCTTCCAGCAGGTACCTGAAGGCAGTGTGATTTAGTCTTCCTGGCTTAGATGCTAATCTGCTCAGTGATCTTGAATGGGTAATGTTCTCCTTCCCAATATTCCTTCATCTCCCCTTTTGATTTTTAAGGTTTGATGGTCAGACTGTGTCAGTCTTCTCATGTAATGCCTCTGGGAGCCACCATAACACAAATAGTAGCACCACGTTGGTCAAACATTCCTAATTTTGATCAACCACCTATCAAAACTATAGTTACTTTTTATTTAAAACAGCTTGTACTCTTCCTGAAATAGCTCTGGGAATTTTGAGTGGGAGAAATGCTCACTGCTGGCAGGCACAGCAATGCTGTATGGGCCTTGCAGCCCAAAGTCAGCCTCAGATCCACAGTAGTGAATACACTTTGTGACACATTAGCTTCTTACTTAGGTGGAAGAAGCAGAAGAGAAGGGGTGCAGAGCTGCTAGAGTACATTTTCACAAGCAGGTGTTGCACTAATTCTTCAGGATCAGTTGCTATACCAGAGCCCTGAGTTTGTCCAGGCTGCCCAAGGCTGCGAAATAGACTGAATATTTTAGTGACAGATTTAAGAGGTTTGCTACTCAAGAGATGTTAAAGCAATTTTTCAATTAGACAATATGTGAAGAGATGGAAAATTGTGCTTGCAAATGTTGATACTGGGGTTTTTTTCATTTTTATTCCATGTATGTAACATTCAGATCTTGTGTGGGGTGTAATGACAGAGTTGCAAGGTAAGTGGACAGGATGAAGAGTAACTTTACTAGTTGATAGGAGGGAGTAACCTAAACCCCATGTGTTGTTTTACGGTGTCAGCACTGCTTGAAGTGGTTCTTCCCAAAGCACGTGGCCTTGGGTGAGGTAGTGTTGGTCTCTTTGGTCTATGTTCTACTGCTGTTATTGCCAGTGGACATGAGGAAGGAGCCTTGGTGGTGGGAGAGGTTGTTTCATTCCCCAGCCCAGGTTTTGGAGTTGGCTGAAGCAAAGTAACACCAGCTGTGAACACTCCCTGTTTCTCTCAATGGGTCATTACCTTGAGTTTTCATCATTTATATGCAATACAGTTTTCTTATTGCAGAGCTTGGGAATGAGATTAAGCAAAAACCATCATGTCAATTACAAAGCTGTGGCTACAGGAGCTTGGACAATGTGGCCTGATTGCCCAGTCACTGTCTCACTGCTGCCAAAATGCTCCATTATGTCAATCTGCACCCAGGGTAGTTTTGGTATCACATCTGACCTTTCTGTGTGGCCACACATGGCAAAAGATGCAGCCACATCTGGTGTCATTGGCCAGAAGGAGAGGATGTGACATAGTGTCATTTCAGAGAGCTGGTGGTGAGGTTTTCAGTGAGGTCTGCTGCCTCAGGAGTTTCTTTTGTGTGGCACATGTAAGTCAAAATAACTGGGGTTTTTATTTAAACAAAATATTAGAAAGCATTTATTTTGTGAGACATCTGTATCTCAGGTGCCATATGTGGCTGTGTTTGGTAAACAAGTTTTCACGCTTGGTGACTTCCAGTGTTTGGGCAATTTGAAAACTGGGTTTATCTATATTTCAGTGGCAGCAGTCTGACCTTAATTCTTCTTCAAGGAACAGACTCTTTTTGTTCCTTTTCAAAGGACTTTGGCAGGAGTGTTCTGGAGAAACAAGCCCAGATGACCTCAAGCCAGAGAGCCTTTGCCTGTCCTCCTGTTACTGACTGCTTTGTATAAAGTACTGCAGCCAGGCTGGCCAGCGGACCATCTTAGTGCCCTCATGCCACAGCTAAGATGCATCAGGAAACGGATGCAGTGAGTTTGACTGAGACAGATTCAATTTGTCTCTTACTTGGCTTTATTGTTTATGGGGTTTTTTTGTATAGCATAGGTACCCCATCTCCTTGCCAAAATCCTCCAAAGTTATTCCCAGAATGAGAAAGGTAGGCAGAGAGGGGAGAAGAGGAACAGCTTCCCTTTGTGGTATTTGATGTTATCCCTGTTATTTTGCCTTTTGCAGAGGTGGTTCGGCTGAGCCTGCCGGAGGACCAGAGGGTCACTGTGACCACCATCACCGTTGGCCTCAGCGCCGTCCTGACCTGCAGCATCCGTGGGGCGCTGCGGCCTCCCATCGTTTGGAAACGCAACGGCGTCGTCCTCAACTTCCTCGACCTGGAGGACATCAACGTACGTCTTGAGCCACTCCTGTCATTGTCTGATCAAATGAGACCATTGAGTATGGCCTCATTTAACAGATGGTAGTTACAAGGGTGCAACTTCTATCTTATTATTATGGAAAGTGGAAGCTGGTGTGGTATTTAGATTATATTTGACTATGCCTCAGGAATAAAAGCAAAGCAACATGTATGCAGGGGAGAGGAGGAGTACTTGGAATATGTTATATGAAACTATGCTCCTTTCATTGGTGCAACCTGTGGTCCAGAAATGTCGAAACTCAGGGGAAAACAGCTCTACAGACCATTCACTCCTCAGGGGTGTCTTTCCCAGTACAACAAAACAGATTCATCAAGAACATGAAACAAAACATTTATGGTTGGCAGTGAATCTCTCCTTTCTCTAAACCAAATAATCCATTTATATCTCTGATCCTCCGGTTTCACTTGCCTTTGAGCCAATTCTCTCATTCCTTGGCTGTTATTTCTGATGAGCAATTTAAAAATGGGATTATTCGGCAGGGTGTGGCAATGCCCTCGCAGGAAGGAAGATGAATCTCTTTTAATTCACAGTTCTGGTCTGATCTGTGAGTCATAGGTGTAGTAAAGACAATACCTGAATGATGGTATAAACTTACTCATTTATTTAATAACATTTAATTATGGAGAGAGTGGAAAGTAGTGTACAAAAAATATGGTCTGTATTTCATTTCTCTTTGCATTAAAGTACATGGTAAATCAGGTTTTATTTTAATTACACTACAGTAAGAGTTGATTTATATTTTTGTTCAGCTCTTGTTAATTTGATAACCACTCAGTTCAGAGTTGTTACAGTCAATACTATAGCTCCCTAAATTGTTGTGTATCCAGGATTGCTGAAATGGGAAAAATCTTTGATTTATTCTTCTGCAGTAAGATATGAAAATTACAGCACATGGGACAGAAATACACACAGCATCCCAGTACTTTATTTGTTGACTCTTCCTTAGCAGGAAAATCATGTGCACCATGTATAGGTAATTACTGTGTGCACAAACTCAGTAATTAAAACCTTCTAAATATCTTTTTCTTTTCATCACAGCGAGTATTATCCTTTTAAAATTTTTTGTATTTCTTGTCACTGCTTCGAGCTTGACATGGAAATGCAGCAGAGCTTCTGGAGGCTCAAGAGCGGTCTTAGGATTTGTTGAAAAAATAAATTAAAAAAATGAAAATTCCAGGTATTTACCTTACATTTATGAAGTTTTGGTTATGATGACATTAGTCTTAAAGAATTAAAGTTCCTGCGTGAACTGGTCACAAAATGACAGTCCAAGAATCAAAGTAGAAACATGTTATCGAAGGACTGATAACACTTGGCTCTGATGGTTCATTTGCAACTCCAACTATTTTAAACAGAATGTTGAATACATTTTCAGACTGAAATGCCAGTCCCTCACATAATTTAACACTGGCCCAAGTGGATTTCTGGTTTGCTTATAAGTAATTCTGTTTCTCATTGGTGATTCTATGTTAAGAGGCAGGATTATGTCCTTGCATATGAGCTGACTAGTTCCTGAATGATTGAACACCCCTATGGAGTGTAATACAGCAGGAAAAAAAATCACTTTTTGATCTGTTTCAACTAGTATATCACTGAGAAACCATATCAAAAGAGCACTGAGATTGTTACAAGGAGAAAAAACAAGATTTATGCCTCAATTTTAATGTGTCATATATCAGTTTATGACCTCTATCACCTTGTCATGTAACACCTGCTACTAGTGAACATCAACTTTTTTTAGTCTAATGAACACCTCCACACCTTTTTCATCTTTAATTAAACTGTGTAAATTTTTTTATGTTCTGTATGTACACTGCTATCTGTATTCTGGTCTGGTTGCTTGAGGAGGCACAATTTGGGGATTGCCATTTTTTATTTTTCGTCTTCCATGGTGGGCGTTATGTAGGATGCTTGTCTACTCTTCTGGCTACTGAGGATGGGCACTTGCATGTCTGAAGCACTTGGTGGCAGCGGGGACAGTCCTTCATCTGCTAAATCCAGCCTTTTATTTATCATAGAACCACAGAATGGTTTGGGTTGGAAGGGACCTTAAAACTCATCTCATTCCAACCCCCTGCCATGGGCAGGGACACCTTCCTCTAGACCAGGATGCAAAAAGCTTCATGAGGCCTTTTCCAGTGTCCATTCCACTTCCAGGAATGGGGCATCCACAGCTTTTATGGGAAACATGTGTCAGGGCCTCACCACCCTCACAGGGAAGATTTTTTTCCTAATATCTAATCTAATCCTACTCTCTTTTAATCCATTCCCCATTGTTCTGTCACTACATGCCCTTGTTAAAAGTCCCTCTCCACCTTTCTTGTAGGTTCCCTTCAGGTACTGGAAGGACACAATTAGGTCACCTTTAATCCTTCTGTTTTTCAGGCTGAAGAATCCCAATTCTCTCAGCCTTTCTTCATAGCAGAGGTGCTCCATCCCTCTGTTCATCTTGGTCTTTTCTTAAACACCTAACAGCTCAGGTCAGGGAGTGGCAGCAGGCAGTTCAAAGCTTCAGCCTTACGTGGGTACAGAAACTCACATTAAACAATAATCTATTTAAAGGCATTGGCAGCAGAAAGTAAAGGCGGTGTGCTTCTTAATGTACTTGAAGGCAGTTAATTAAATTACTTCAGTTTTCCTTTAGTACGCCTGAAGCAGAAACTCGATTGCATTTCTACTTTTCACAATAAGGTTGGCAATTTGGCTAATTGGAAGTGCAACAGGAGATTAATTGTACCTTTTTAACTTCAAGAAAATCCTCCCTGCTCTTGGCACAATGGTAATCACATACAGACCTACAGGATAGTCACACACTTGGAAAAATCCTGGTATTATATTTCAATTAAACTCTTTCTCTTCTAAATGCTAATTTGGGAAATCGGATGAAATTAGAAGCTGAAGTCTGAAAAACACAGAATCATGCCAACTAAGTGTGAAAGCAGCACAGGAAAGGCACTACTGAAGTGTCCTTTGTTGCTTTATTCTCTCCAGATTCATGACAAATGTGATCTGAGAAGGCAACCTGTGTTCCAGGGTAATACTTGGAGTGACAGTCAGTTAACAAAAACCTAGATAATACTAAATGTGCATAGAACTGAAAGATTGAAGATTACTATAAAGCCTAGTTGTTTAACTGCATTAGTTAAATCATTTTTATGTGATATCTTGATCGGCAACAAAATATTTATAATTTTTCATTGCTCTCTTAATCAGAAGCTTTCATAAGCAACTCGTAATAATTTGTCTTGTCCTGTCTGTGGGAGCTCTGTTAATGAGTTGTCACATAGCTATTGCAAAAGAGCCATCCTAATGGTACATGTAATTAAACAATTTCTCTTGCAAACATTTAAGATTGCTTTTAGCATAAAAATATTATTTCTCCATAAATTACCCATCCATATTATTTATCCATTAGAAGTCCCTTTGCAGTTCCACTTTAATAAAGTCACATCAACTTTTCTCATGCAGAAAATAACTATAATGTAGCTGAAACTGATAAAATTGTTATAGCTATAAATTGATTTCTGACTACAAAAGTGAAGTGGTTAAAATGTGTCATCTTTCAAAATAATATACTTTTGCCTCCTAGGAACAAGCGATATGTTTTCTCAAGTATGTGATTATGAAAGCATTCCTCAATTTGAAAATAAAATAAACTCCTCATGGAGTCAAATGTATATAATATTTATAGGGTAGTGTTTCACATGACTTGACGTTATTTCCAGAGAAACATGTGTAAATGTAAAATTTATAAATATAATTTGTTCCTTCAGAAGCACGGTGAAAGAGAAGATTACCATAAGAAAACAAATATGGTGTAGAGGTAGATAAGAATTTGGTGAATTACCAAGTGTAATGCAGGTAGCTATAGCCTGAGCTCATTAGTGTCTTTCATTACTCATTTTATTTTAATCTGTACACTTTAACTGGCGTTGGATCATTAGTTCAAAAATTGGCTTTACGTAACCAGTTGTGTAAAGACAGAGTTCTTCATCTCCGCTGATGTCAGGTAGGATGGCACGGCCTTGCTCTCTCAAAACATCCCACCCAGGGACAAGCACAGAACTCCAGACCTTGATAGCTGGTATTCCCCATCCACCTGGGAAATCACCTCCATGTACATCTCATGGCCCTTACAAGAGCTGTGCCTACCTGCCTTGATACATATTTCCTGTATATTCATGAAAATGTCCATTTTACATGCATAGTATTTGAAACCCAAAGCAAACAGCCAACCTTTAAAGTACAAGTCACTGGGATTCGTTTTCTCATTAAAACAGTCTGTATGAAAGCAATATATTCATGTTGATATTTTTATTGTAGATTCACTGTTCAATGATAAAAAGATCATGTGTGAATATCCCCATTAATTCCCTGCTAATAGAATTTGGGCCATTAAAATTATCAAACCCTGGGCTGTCCTAGATACTGCAGTGATGCAGTGATGGGAGCAAGGTACAAAAAGTTGCATATTTAGGATCAAGTTCTTTCTCTTTCAAATCAAAGTTTAAGAAATTGCTTATAGTTTCTTAAGGTATTTACAGGCTCTAAAATAGAGGTTAAGTGCAAAATTACTACTGACAGTATATTCTGAATTTATAGTCTCACATTTTGTCATAATGAAGATTACAGAAATTGTATCCACTTGCATTTTTAGAGGAATGTACCTACTATTAATTCTCTTTGTCATGTTATCTCTGAGTTTCTCAGGATATAAATCTCACACATTTTTTACCTGTATCGTAATTACACAACTATCTAAAAAGTTCATTTCCATATGTTCAAGGCAAAAACTTTTTTTGACTCACCAGCAGTCTTATGTTGTGTTAAATTCTTTGAGCAGAAAAACAAGAAAAGATAAATTAATACCCCATCAGGCTGTATTTGCAATAGTATTCTGGCATTTGCTTAAGGCTGAATTTCTCTCCATGTAAATGACTAAAGTGATGTGTAAAACCAAGAACAAATAATATTAATGAAGCATAAGTTCTCAGCTGGTCTCTAGAAATGAATTATTAAAAGCATCAAAGAAAGTGATTTAAGGACCCATGATTAATTTAGTTTTTATTATTTTTATATGAATCGCTCATGAATATATTGTAAAAAAGATCAGAGACATTTGATTAGTGAGGAGAAATCATTTCCAAAGTGATAGCCATTGTTGTAGATTTTGCATAATAATAATCTCATTAAATGCTTGGGTACATTTCATTTTAAAATCCTGTAAACATTATCAGAGAGAGATTTCTAGGACACTGAGGATCAGGCAAGCTTTTTTAGCGTGAACTAGTTAATACATCTTAGTTGCTTTGCTGGTGATTGTGAGATCAGGATGGTGTTTTTCTTCATCTGGAAGTGTTCAAGGTCAGGTTGGATGGGGCTTGGAGCAACCTGGTCTAGTGGCAGGTGACCCTGCTCCTGGCAGGGGCTTGGAATGAAACGTGCTTTAAGGTCCTTCTAAGCCAAACTATTATGGGATTCTAGTGGAAAACCAGTGACACCAGCAAGCCCCTTTGCCAGGACTGATTTCATCAGTAGGCACTGAAACTACATGGAGAAGGTCTCCAGCTTCCCTGGGCTTGGGAAAGGGCTGAAATGGAAGGGGTTAAAAATGAAGTGAATTATTATTAGTAATAGGAGTAATAATAGTATTTGGAAAGCAAATCTCCTAAGAGAAGAGCCACTCAGGGAACTTCATTCCCTCTGCCATTATTTCTGCTATGAACACTTTTAAACCATCATGGTGAATGGGTATCAACTGTCTTTGGGGCTCCCCCTCCCAGTATTTATTAGGAGCATTCAGTATCTAACTTGGATGGTTTAAAATCACTGTGTGGGTTTAAATGGCTTGGTCCAAGGAGTGTGTACCCCATGGTGCCATCCTGTGGAGTGACTGGTGCCAGTGTGCCCTCCCTCAGAGCTGGGGATATGAGGAATCTCTGGCTTCATGTCACTGGGATTAACTTTTCTGTTTCTTCTTCCTATTTGTAGTTTTAAGTGAAGTTTGGGGTTTTTTCCCAAGCAACTGGAACTTAACCTAACAAATAATAAGCGTCTATGCTCATTCCTCTTCAAACTTCCTGAAAACCAAGAAACTGACAAAAATTTAAAGGGTTTTAAATGTTGGAACAACCCCAAGGCACATTAGAAAGCTTCATGAAAATGCATCTGAAACAGGCAAAAGGTAGATGGCAGTGCCCTGCACCCTGTGGCATCACAGCCAGCTCAGCATCCAGGGTTAATGTGTCTCCTCTCTGCCAGCTCCTTCCTAGGTGTCAGAGCAGGAGATTTGTGGTGTTGCAATCACAGGTTGGAATTCACTTGAGACAGAATGTGAACAAGATTTACAAGCAATATGCAATGTTTTACACATCTCTGAGCGTGGTGTCTCTGAACAGCGGCAGAGTGCATGACCAGGGAATGCATTAGAATGGGAATGGGATAAATAAATATGAAAAATCTTGTGTTTGGAGAGACCAATGCCTTGGGTAATCAGCAGGGATGGAAAGGAAATACTATCCCAAAAAAAAAGGTATATATCCATTTTCTAGGATCTGCTTTGTTATTTTTTTAAAGCAACTTTTTTTATATATGTGTATTTTATAGATTACCAAGCTGTTACCAATATAAAATGCAGGGTGGTGCATTTTTTTAATCTTGAAAAGTTAAAACATATTCTAAGGTCATTTAATCAATCCTTTGGTTGAAGGGTAAGTGCAAGACATGAAAGAAGCTCATGAAGGGCAGGGAACTTTTTATTTGAAAAAGGGAGAGAAAAGGTGATATGAACTGCTGGAGAAGTCAATTTATCAGCTGCCACTAGTTGACCTTATCAATTATGAGAAATTATAAGCATAGCTGTCTGAATTTTTTTACTAGAAGAATTATTTTATAATGAAATTCTTAAGGTAGAGGTGATGAACACCCTGCCCTTATCTGGCTGCCTTGATGCAGGGCTCATGATTCTGTGGGGTTAGATGGATACTCCCTCTAGTTTCATCACTTCTCTTTCTTCCTCTTCACAAGAAAATGGTGAGACACCCCATCCCTGAGCACCCACATCCATTCCAGAGACACCCCATCCCAGGAAGTGTTCAAGGCCAGGTAGGATGGGGCTTGGAGCAACCTGGTCTGGTGAAAGGTGTCCTTGCCAATGGCAGGGGAGATTGGACCATATGAGCTTACAGGTCCCTTCCAACCCAAACTTTTCTGTGATTCTATGATAATTCACCTTCTGTGGTAAATGAGGAAAACCATGTCTCAGAACTTGCTTTTTTTGCCTTTCTACTGATTGTTCTTTTTCATGGGATGGTACATTTAAATGACTTCAATTCACTGTGGGGCATTACTGGGGTCGAGTAGGGCAGTAATAGCTCCCTGGGGTGTGCAGCACTTGCTGAGCCTCCTGGACAGCCCTGAAATACTCAGTTTTAAAGCTGGGATAGAAGAATTATGTTGCATCAGTTTTATGATGTTTTTGTTCTGCTCTGGCTGCTTTCAGGCTCGTGGTGACTTGGAGAACTGGCTAACAAGCAAAAGCCGTCTGAACTAAGTCAAAATATGTGAAAATGTTTCCTCTGCCTTTTTCCATTGTGAATTCTTCCCATTTCCTCTGCCCACCCCATCCACGTCCCAGCAAACCGGAGCATGCAGCCGAGCAGCTGTCAGTGCTCACTCACACCCTGTTAGCACAGGGCAGTGGCCTGTGAGCAGCTGAGCAGCTCCTCAGAGCTCCCAAAGGCAGTGCAGTGTGGGGGGGGGGTAGTGGGACACAGCCCAAATACATCTCACAGCTTCCAACTGCAACGCAGCACTCCTGACTGCAAGATGTGAAGTTAGAGGCTATTAAGGAATCAAAGACTCATCATTTCCTAATGCTCCAGGGCTTGGGTTTTTACAGCACTTCCAAATATACCCTTATGAAATACACACAGAAAGTGCTTGTGCATAAGAATGCATCCATACATATAAAATGTAACAGTGAAGTCCTAATGTACTAACTATATCCACAGGGATACACAAGGAGAAACCGTGAGCTGCAATAAACACACAGAAAGTCATTAATTTGTTAGAGAATTCAGTCTACTTTTTGTAGCAACAAAAGGTTCAGTATCATATGTTTAAAGCCACAATCACTTTTTCCTTCCCACACCTAACACTTTTAATAATATTGTAGTTATATATGAATTTACTGTGTGTGCAGGTTCTAATACAGGTTGATAATTCCCTTCTATGCTTAACAGGGTGATAATGGTGTTAACCTAAATCATCTTTGATAACTTTCTTTAAGCACTAGAAGTCAGAAAATAGTTTTTAAAAGTCATAAACTGTGCTTTTACCAATATAAGCCCCTCTTTTCAAGAAAAACACATTTGGAAAGAAAGTGAATAATACAGTAGTGTTGCATCTGTTTGGTTGTGCAAGGGTCTTTACTTATATTAATACATTTGTATGCATTGGAAAAAAACAGATCATCCTTAAAAAGACAATTACAGAGCACAAACCAAGCATTCAGAGTATTTTTCTGTGACATTTTAAAGGAAGCAACATACTTAGAGAAGATTATATTGTCCTGTTTTTCCACAATTTCTTATAAATCATTCCATTAAAGTAGCCATCCTGCTTTTATTGATCTAAACTCAATTTTAGTTTCTTTTAACTTGCAAAAACTGTTATTAAGTCCCCTCCAGTGCAAGCATTTTCTCTATCTCATGCAAGTACCATTGGAACAGAGTTGGTGTGTTTTCTATTAGCAGTTACTCATGCATCTTTGCTTTCCATCAGGAAAGATCTAACTGACCAGAAAACAGGCAAATGCTTGAAATGGGGATTTTTGAGTAGATATTTGTAATAATGTATTGGATAACTTAACCAGCTTATCCCATAGCATAGATGCCTGACACCAAGGTGACAGTAATATCTGAGATGCTTTTGATCATAGATAATGGATTTCAGATCATCTATGGATTTACTCTGATTCTTTTTAATTGTTCATACATTTGCCCATTGGGGCAGCACAGCCAGCAGAACCAGGTTATGATTGTGGATATGTCTGCACCTTCTCAGGTGAAGGTCTGTGCTCTGGGAAGGGTTGCGCCCTGTCAGTAAACTCCGTATTTCCCAGTGCTCACTTTCAATCTGCCTTAAAACATGTCTAAAAACTAGGCAAGTTCTCAAAATTCTCTCCCCTCTGCCAGTGCTGACCCGCCACTGAGAGACGAGGCATGAAGACTCTTCTTAGTGCCAGACAGAAGAT
The DNA here is from genome assembly GCA_014706295.1 of Lycocorax pyrrhopterus obiensis. NCBI lineage: Eukaryota > Metazoa > Chordata > Aves > Passeriformes > Paradisaeidae > Lycocorax > Lycocorax pyrrhopterus. The sequence continues at coordinate 17,951,529 of JACSVZ010000018.1, forward strand.
TTTGGAGAAGATTCAAGAGCTGACAGAAGTAGTGCCAGATCTTTCCGTACTGCAAGAGATGAGCTGTTTTGTACTTTTCTTGAAGGGTGCCAGTTGGCAGTGCACGTCTGCTGCAGAATTGCAGCTTCCTTCAAAAAATGTTCAAAGTGTAGTGTCTGGAAAGGAAGGTTCAAACTGCAAAGCACATGCATCCTGAAGAGGCAGGAAATGTGAGATGTGAGGAGCCCCAAAAGGTCTGGGTTTAGAAATCAGCCCATCCACTGATCAAACAACTCCTGCTTATAATCTCTGAGCACCTGGCAGGGGTTGGCAGCAGCAGGTGATGTGGATGGTTCCTCATAGTGCCAGAGCTGTCATGGGTGCAGAAGGGAAGGAGCGATGTCAGAAGCTCTGTTTGTGGATTCCTTTCCTCTAGCACAAAGAAATCAGGACCCAAGTTCTTTACTCCGAGCCAGCAGACCAAAGTGATGTTTCTGTTCAGTCTGTCCCCCCTGGCGGGTTCTGCCGTGGCAGAGGAGGCAATGAGCTGTCACCTCCTCACCGCACACACTGCTGCATGTCCCAGACACGAGGGTGGCAGCAGGCAGGACCTCCTGGAAGGGCTTCCCCTGCACACCCTGGGCTGCAGGCTGGCTTCTGGCTGCACGTCGGAGCTTTGAAAATGAGTCCTTGTGTTTTCATAAGCAGAACCACTCTCCAACGTTCACCCTGTTTTACTGGTTTTGTGCCACCCTGACTCAAAGTTGAATTTTCCCATAATATTGCAGTGAAATTACTCAAAGAGTTCAATTTAGCATACTTGACATGTGGGGATGATTACAGAAAAATCATTCTTTCAGCTCATGTACTGTTTTTAAATGTATCTTCCACGGTTTGCATAGAAACACAAACACTCTGAAGCCACAGAAAGTCTGAATGTTGGTGGAGTAACAAGAGAAGCTACTTCATATAGCCATCACTGCTGCGGTTCTGTTAGCTATAATTTGGTAAAAAATATTGAAATTAATAAATAAATAATGAATTGAAATAAATTCCTAAGCAGGGTGCTTGTACAACTTATTCAAGTGCCAAAAATATGTCTACTAACTCAATCCTTCCCATCTGTAATCAAAAATTGAAACAACGCAAGAGCAGATCTAGGAAGATGAAGGGGATGAAGAAAGATACTTGTTAAGCAGTTGCAGATCTAAACAGGTTTGTTTGAGAAAAGGCTTTTTGTCTTCTTCCTTGTCTCCTGCCTAGGATATTGTCTGAGATAAGTGACAAACAGCTTCAGTTCTTTCTCATCAAGTCTCAAGGCTGCAGTGCATTTTCTAAGAACCAGCACAGATAAAGGAAACCTTAACCCACCCAAACGTTAGCATTTTACGCATCTGAGGTTAACAGGTAGATATTAAATTCCCCCATAAATTAAACAGCTGGAAATGGCCATCTTTTTTATGTGCAAAGAGCAGCTTGTTAGCAACGAGCACAAAAGTTCGGATTCTCAGATGAGTCGCTTTGCCTTACTCTTAAATTGCTGCTCATTTTCTTCCTGCATGTTGATTTATGAACTTTATAACCTACTGTTCAAAATTCAAGCTGTGTCCCCAGGATACATTGCTATCAAAACCACTGAACAGGTAGTCTCCATTCATGTAGTGTTTAAAATATTGTTACTAAATAATAAGGCACCTTTCCTGTCTTTTGTTCCATTCAGGATTTTGGAGAAGACAATTCCCTCTACATCACCAAGGTAACAACTATTCACATGGGCAATTACACCTGTCATGCCTATGGCTATGAAGAGCTGTATCAGACCCACATCCTTCAGGTGAATGGTTAGTAAATGGCCTATATGACATTCCATGAAAACGTTCCCTAAGAAAAGTTGTGTGTTAACCTCATTCACACAGAGATGTGTAAAGTCACAGCCCAAATTATCTGTGCACAAGAGCGAACGCAGCTCGGGGTTTGCTCACTCATGCTGTCACACAGGCAGTCAAAAATAAAAGTATCAAGGAGGGATGTGTATAATTACCTGGGCTTCAGGAGGTATCCTCACTGTAAAACAAGCTATCAGTGACATTTCCATAGAGTTATGAGCAGTGTTTCCAAGCATCTCTTGAAGTAATTACTACTTTTGTCAACAGAAGTGTTGCCTCAATAATTTCTTCTTCCAGAAAATCATTTCTGTTGCATTAAATAGCCCAGGATATTTAAATAAATACGGCAGTATTTCCAAAACCAGCTAACTCCCAGCTATGTATCCAGAGTATTACCTGGTTGTACTGAGCTTGGTTTGCTGAGGGCTATTTACACTGGCTCACTGGGTTGCAAAATGAGGGCAAACCATTTCACAGGTGAGAGAATCACACAGTCCATATTCCAGCATTCTCGTTCACCTCCGTCCCCTGGACCACATTTGTGCCTGGTGGAACTTATATTCAGGCACTCACTATCTTTTTCCTGACCTCAAACTCACTCAGTCAGATTTAGTTTAAAATTACGTTAGATTAAGCCAGCATTTCATCAAGGGACCAGCCCACAGAATATCCACCTCCCTAGCAGCAACCAGCATTTTCCAACTTTAGACCCATCTTTACATGTGCTGGTGATGCCCAGCAGTGTCTCCAGAACAGGGGACAGGGTCACCCATTACTAACTGTGGGTACATTCTGATGTATTCTGGTATGAAAGTATTTACTTTTAAGGAAAATTCAGTAACTTTATTACAGGGTATATGTATTATAAGGAAAATTAATATTTAGTCCTTTCTCTGGGTGTGTGCAGACCTGCACAAAGGAGAGCTTTCACCTGGTAAGAGCAGGTGGTTACACACAAGTTAATAGCGAGAGAAAAAACAGTAAAGAGGGATATTTATGCACTTTAAGAAGAGCTGTGGCGGACATGAGGTTTTGTTTTGACTGCAGCTCAGGTCTGCTGGACGTGTGTAAGTGCTCCCCCCGCCTACAGCGAGTACCTGGAGGAGAGCATGAAGTATCTGGTTGATCTGAATAAAAGCTGACTTAATGTCTCTACATAATAGTTTGTCATCTTTTGAGAGAGTAAACTGTAAATCTCAGCAATGTGGATAACTAAGTCGTGCATGCTGCAGCTGAGAAAATAGGTTTCCTTCCTCAAAGTGCTGTTTGTTTGATGAATGGCAGTTGAAAGAAAAGCCAGCTAACAACTTAATCCCATGTCTATTATGTGATGTATTATGAGGCCTGAATGGAGTTTAGTTGGCAGACAACAATGTAGACTTTATCATCACTGAGAATAGAAGGCCCAAAGGCTTTGAAACTTAAACCAGAACGAGAGGAAAGCTGGATGGAGTGTGGGGAGGGGGTGGTCTGTTCCACGCTCACTCCTGCCACTTAGATTTAACTTGTTGTTGAAAGATCACATTTTGTTTTTAAGTGGAAGTTTCATACCATAGCTGCATGGGGGTTTTCTTACTAAAAGAAAAATGCTGTTATACAAAAACTACTATCTAGGTGGGCTTTTTAATGTGCTATATAGTCACTAAATACAGAATAAAATGCCTTGCATTCTGGTATCAACTCAGGCTTGCTAGAAAACATTGCAGGGTCTAGAAATCTTTGTCTTACAGCATCTGATATTCCCATGTGAGCCATTAGGCTTTGCAAAGCTGGGTTTTTGCAGTTCTTGATGTGGCTGGCTGCCTGCCCACATCACTAAATTCCCTCCTTTTCTGCCTGTGGCACAGTTTCCTCCAGCAGCTGATGCAGGGGTGACAGCCCTGATGGCAGGACAACATTGTTTGCCTTCAAATGCATTGGAGGGTTCCCAAGGCAGAGCCCTTCACAGGGAAATCTCGGTTTTTAGTAACTTAAAGGACAAATTGAGGAATTTTTCTTGACAGGAGTAGAGAGAAGAAACTGAGCCAAACTGAATTGAGTGAAGATGCTGAGAATCTAAGTGTAGTTGATGGGCTCTGTTCAGCACTGGGACTTGTCTCTGTCTGTCTGTATCAAATTGAAAACTCCATCTTCAGCACGGGAGGGTTTTGTTGCTTTCCTATGTTGGACTAAAATGGTAAGAGAATGTGACAGAACCAAAGCAGCCAGAACTTGGGTGTATCTGCTCACCTGTCTCCTCTAGGGAGGCACTGATCTACTTTTAGCATCAAAAACATGGTGGCTTTTTATTTTATGAAAATTTTCAGAATTTTTCTTTTGACACCTCCCAAGTTTGTCTGTTGGGAGAGAACAGAGAAAGAAGAACCACCTGGAAGTAAACAGGTTTATCCCCAACTCTTCCCAAGCTTGCTGTGTCTGTACAGGCAGGTTCTAATTTTTAGACTGCTCTTCAGTTAATTCAGTGTTTTCAAAGCTGCAATAACTCTTCCAGCATCCTTAGATCCTTTTTTGTACCACCTGGGCCCTGTCTTACTTTTCCCACTGAGACACATCAGTCCAGCTCTTAAAAGAATCTGATCCTAGTTACATGTGCTCTCTTCATCTGCTTTTGTCCAACATATGAGATGCTCTTTAACTTATTTTTTTCTTTGCCTCTTTTTAGAACATAACACTAGCTTCTTACATTGATTAGGTAATACAGAAAATAAGGAAATATAAGCTTAAATAGAAAGTTTGCAGCCCAATATTCACAATATTAAAAGGTTCTGAGATTTGGAGCTCTACTACCGCTCAACTGCTGAATGCTATGCAGTGTTTCCCTTTGTATAAGCTGGTTCAGGATATCCCAAATAAGATGGTTAGATCCAGATGCTTATTTTGACAAGCAGAGGTGAGAATCCTCTTAGGCAGAAAATGTGAAGATCGCCAGGTGAATGCCCCAGCGTGCTGGCTCACATCTGGGCAAGAAGCATGAAGCACATGTGAAATGCAGCTTGTTTGATGTGAGAGGTTTGGTTGAGTTCATCAATCTTAGGACTCACAGTTACTAGTAAAATTTGAGTCAGTGTATTTATACAGCTTGCCCTTAAAATCTTCTTTGGAGGAAAAGAAAGTGCTGAAAGGCAATGTTTAAACAGTTTAAGAACGAAAAGTTCATCTTGCATTCTGGTATCTTTGATCAGGAGAAGCCAAGAACAGTAAGAAAATTATGTTCTCTCCCATGTATGGATATTGCTTGGGAAATGTGTACAGCACATACTAACTGTAGAGAGGAAGCAATTTATCACTTTCAAGAGGAAAAAAGAGGTGCTGAGGATAAAGGATCTCATAAAATAGTAATCAACTATGAAAATTGATAGTTGGCAAATCAAGAGACTGCTGAGTGTAGGGCATCATTTTCCTTGGTCCTTGCACTCAGGAAAACATCAGCATAAATCAGAATATTGTGTTCCTTGAAAACAGTTTTAAAACAGCTGTTTGATCCTCAGTCCAATTATAAGAGTCCAATAGGACAAATTTTCCAGTAAGCAAGAGGTTACGAACACGGATGTTTCATTAATGTGGCTTTTCAGGAGAAAACATAAAATGCTGCAAACTCCTTTCAAATCGTAAATGGAAAGAGTAAAACATCTCAAGTAAATGATTAATCTGTTAATTGTTGCTACACCCTGGAGTATAGAGCTCCTACAGCAGCAATGAATGTCTTAGGGCCTTGGTGCCACCATCTGTGCTCATCGTGTGTTTTATCACCTGAGCTGTTTTATAGTAATGAATTGGTCTGCCCACAAGTGAGGTGCTGCTCAGTATGCAGTAGTAGGCAATCTACCCAATCTCATGTTTGTTTCAATGCCTCTTTTTTCCTACTTTGCTTAAGATAATGGCATTTTTATATTGCCCTTGGCTGCAGGCACAGTAATGGTTAGCAATGATATATATTCACCAGGGGAAAAAGCAAAGGGTAATCTATATATCCCAAAGTCTGGAACTGAAATCTGTGCAAGTTTAATGTGCTTACCTGGAATGTATTAATTTGTAGCAAGGACAATAAAAATATATTCTGCAGTTTGCTGTTATCACAAGGCATTTGCATGCAATAATTTAACTGTGCAGTGAACTATGTAAGACAAGGGAGAAGAAATAAAAAGTTTAAAAATAGAAGGAGAAGGAAAATTATAAGAGAGCAGAAATGGAGGTGCAGCACATCTTTTTTGTAGGTGAAAACAAACAGTTTCCTTATTAATCACTCTTGAAAAGACACCTTGCTATAATTTTAAGTTAATTTTCATGTAGAGCATTGATTCAGTGTCTAGGACCTGTGAGCTACCTTTGGCAGTATAAATCTATTCTGTTTTCAGCCCTGAAGGTAAAATAGGTGGTTTATTCATGTGCAGACTATCAAGGTGTGAGGCAAAAACCGGAGAGATGAAAGCACAGTCTGTTTGGTGAAGGGTTGCCCTGATTCTGGGGAGCTGATGGCTGTGGCCATCCTGGGAAGCGCTGACACAGGTGCCCAGATGAACAGGAAAACCTAAAGCAAACAATAATAAGGAAGTAACAACCCACACTGGTTTTGAGAGTATTAAATAGGTGATGACTGGGATGGGCTCTGTCTCTGAGAGCTGGCAGGTGAGAAGAAGACACTTGCCTTGGAGTAAAATTGCTCTGGTGCCTTTGGCCATGTGAGATCTCAGCCAAGTCAGTTGATTTCACCAGGATTTGAGAATCAGACCTCCTTGGATATTGTAAATCTTCTTCCTCTACATTTGTAGGAGGCACACTGTCTTTCAGCTGTGAGTCTAAATAAATCATGTAGGCTTTCAATGGACCTCACTTACTAAATCATTTCATTCAAAAAATGTTACTAGTAGCAAGCAAATCATAGGTAAGACAAGCAGGACCTTCATAAAATTCTGTCAAAGTAGACAAAAATTACTACCTTTATCCTATCATCCCTGGAGACACTGACTCAGAGAAATTTAAGTTAATTTTCTAAGGTACTGATGAAATGAGGAGCTCCTGACTCTCAGTCTTATTCTGCTGAATTGCTGGGGCACTGACTCCTAAATAAAACAGGGATGGTTCCAACAGCTGCCAGCATCTCTGGCAGCAGGTCCCTTCCCCTGCTTGCCTTCCCCTTGATCTGGCACCTCCTGAAGTCAGGAGGAGCTGCAAACCCAACAGTAATGGGGGGAAGAGAAGATAAAATGCTACTAAATGCTTTTATTTAGAAATTGAAAACTCAATAAAACAAACCTTGTCTTTTTGGTAACCCTCTGATTAAAAAGTTCTTCAATGCTATTTCCTTCACTGCCCTGCGCCTTACAACACCTTTTCTTCTCAAGTAAAGGAAATAGAAGACAGGGAACTAAACCCACAGGTCCAGTGCAGAGGTGCAGTTCAAAGCCATTCCTTTACTAGAAGTCCCTCTTTTTTTCCCTCTGCAGTTGGCTGTAGGCATTTTCTCCCAGATTACACTTCAACAATCTCTCACTTTTAAAGCTATAAACCCCAAGCAGACTTGAGGGCTTTCTGTCGTGGCTGATTTCCTTCCAAGCTGACAACTCAGCCGTGGTTCACGCTTGGCAGTTGGTGCAGAAGACAGAAGTGAAATACATCTCTCTCTGGTAAGGCCCATAAGAAAATAGATACAGAAAGATGGGAAGTGTATGCAAGTGAATGTATTTATTTAAACTATCCCCACATGGATGTATAGACACATAGCAAGCTGCAAACCCAGATTTCATTTTATTCTAAAGCAATTGTTAAGACAATTTAATTTTGATAATCATGGAACCTAATGATGTACTATATAAAAACAGAGCAGTGAGTTAGATACCTTAAGCCAGTGATTTCCAGAAGTTTATTGTTAACTCATTCAGGCTTTCTTAAAAAAAAGCCAAACACAACCCACAAATTTTCCTGTCTTTCACCAGTGCCAGTAGCAGTTACTCGTTTTCCTTGGAGAAGAAGTTGGGCCCCCCACATATCACATCCACATTGGACTCTGCCCATGGTTTTACAAAACTGCACAGCTTTCAGCAGCTACATCATGGATCCCAAAATCTCCTAATCTGGTAGAAAAGTTGACTGCTTCATTGTGAAACATAAATACCATCGGCCACAGTATGAGACATCCTCACATCTCCTTTTATTCTTCCCTCGAGGTGAAAGACTCTCACTGGTATCTTTCACTGATGTTGCAATATCGCAAATATTTTTGAAAGTACGTGAGTAAATTGTTAAGAAATAGTTAATGGGTGGTATTAAGCCTTGTTGGTTTGAGCAGTGAAGGCAACATGATTGAAAATCAATTAACATCTCTGAAATTGTAGTATAATTAGTAGTTCTGCCAATTGAGTGTATTAAATAGTTCAGAAGGGCCTTCGTGAAACGAGGTAAGTCGTGTTTTGAAAACCTCTTAGTGAAAAGAAGTAATTGATAAACAGTTTATTTGTTCAGAGTAAGAGGTAGTGAATACACAGGCTACTTCCTGATGGATATTCAATTAAATACTGAATAATAAGTTACTTCTCGTAGGCAAGAACTCAAATTCCCTCGTAGATCCAGTGAAGATCTGAAGTTTATGCTTTAATTTTTAAATATGTGAGTACCCACCTTAGGTTTTAATCCAACTATTAAGTTCAGTTAGTCACTCAATGAAAGCAAGAACAGTCTAAATACAAATTTGGGTCTTAAGGTTGCTCCCTGGCATTGGTATATTAGTTTACTCTTTTCTGTTATAGAATTATAGGATCACAGACTGTTTTGGGATGGAAGGGATCTTAAACACCATCTCATTCCAACCCCCTGCCATGGCCAAGGACACCTTCCACTAGACCAGGTTGCTCCAAGCCCTGTCCAACCTGGCCTTGAACACTTCCAGGAGTGGGGCGTCCTCAGCTTCTCTCATATGCCAGTGTTTGGAAAATTATTATTTTCTATCTTCTGCCCCCAAAGTCAAGCTGTAGAGAAATCATTCTTGTATTGCACTGACAGCCGGACGGAGCTTATCTTGCTGGTGCTCAGCTCAGAGCCCCTCGTGGGACTGCAGGACAGCAGCGGCTCTCAGGCCCCGGCGCGGGGGTTTCAAGTCCCCAATTCCTTGTTTCCCACAGTGCCGCCAGTGATCCGCGTCTACCCCGAAACGCAGGCGCAGGAGCCGGGCATGTCAGCAAGCCTGAAATGTCACGCTGAAGGCATCCCTAATCCCCGAATTACCTGGCTAAAGAACGGCATTGATATCATGCCAAAACTATCCAAACAACTATCGCTCCTCGGTAAGAACAGAATTTTGATTAATTAAAGTATTGTAGACGGGGATTAAGGAGGATTATTTTGCACTCTAAACCAGAACTTCTTGTACTTTGCTAAGCCACAGTTGTTGGAAATCATGTTATAAAACCCCTTTTTTTTCCTTTTATCTTTTTCTCCTGTGAATTTCCCGAGAAATACACCATTGATTGATATAAGTGGTAATGGTGTTCTGTTCAAAGACAGCCTGCCTGTTTCTTCACTGCCTTGCTTCTTGTGTACAGCACAGCAGAAAAGAAATGGATCAGATTATTTGAAGATAAATTTCTTGAATTATTTGTTCAGGTCTAAGCCCACACTAGATGCAAGTCAGCTGAGAATCAGTCTCCCACTCAGCCCTGCTGAAGGAATCGGGCTCTTAACTCCTCTCGGTCCCTGTTCAAATGAGGGTGAAACAGGCACAGCAAAAGGCAAAAGCATTTTTTTGCAGTTTTCTGTGTAAAAATATTAACCCCATCCTCAACGCATGCATCAGTCTGGCTTTGGTGGATTGTAGCCCTCAGCCTGTGTTGGTAGCACTGATATCCCTGCATGTCACATATGATATCTCAGTATGTTCCAAAGGTTTTAGGCAATGGTCTCACTGCAGAAAGCAAAAGGTAGGAAGAACTGTAGAGAGAGATACCCCTTTAAACCAAAGGTTTTGGTGATCTGATGAAAAACAGTTTGCAAAATAGAAATTAATTTTTCTTCACTAAAGCCAAAGCCTTTTTCTAACAAGAAGAAGAAATAAATGAAATGTAATTTATTGTTTGACTTGGGATTGCTCTTTGTTCTTTTCTGGTGTGGAGTGTGTATGTGCTGATGGAAAGGACAAGACATTGACTCCCATGAGAATGCCCAAAAACCTCTAGTTAAATAGGGGGAAACACAGTGGGGTGGAACCACCCTGTTGAGCCGTCACCGGGCAGCTGTGGCGATGGAAGACAACTAAGGCAGGGAAAGCAATTAGCAGCAGTGAGGACCACTGTTTATGAGTGTCTCTCTTACAGCAAACGGAAGTGAACTTCATATCAGTAGTGTTCGGTATGAAGACACTGGTGCCTACACCTGCATTGCTAAAAATGAGGTGGGAGTGGACGAGGACATATCTTCCCTTTTCATCGAAGATTCAGCGAGAAAGACCCGTAAGCTCAATTTTCCATGTATTTATTTCTTTAAATAGTGTTTGAATGCGATGGTATACATGTAATTTAATAGTTCAGGATATTGCATGCAGTAAGTTGGATCCTACATAAGGTAATGACAGTCCAGACTGCACTTTGATCAGAGGATTGGACCCTTTTTTGGGTAGGAATCATGCAGAGAAGGTAAAGTCTTGTCTGGGTAGATGGTGCCTTTCATGTGCCAGAAGTATACTGGGTGTGTGATGGGTGACAGCCTTATTAAGAGTAACAAATTGGCAATAGTTTCAGATATCAGGGAGTCCAAAATGTAATATTTTGTCGAATTCTATAAATCTCATTGATTTCTGTACAAGACTTCTTTTGAAGCTAGTTACCAGTCAAAGTTCTCAAATATTTAGATGTCTGAAAAATGTTGTGATTAAATTATTTATTTTACCTGGTTTTGCATCACTGACTGGCAAAATAGGTTTCCCTCGGTGTGAAATTATCTTCCACCTGGAAGACAAATACTCTCCCAGCTACTCTTCCCACATCTCCCGTAGGAGTGCAGCTGTGTTATCTTGACCACACTGACCCCAAAACACAATTGCTGAAGAAGGTGATCAGTTGTCCCAGTAGAAAAGCTCCCAGAGGCCTGATCCTTCCTAGTTCTGCCATCTTAACTGCTTGGGAGATTGCCTGGGTTTATTTGTGATACTAAAAGTCTAGGTGCAAATGGGATTTTTGCTGCTTTTCTGGCTGCTAATACAGAACAAGAATTGGTAGCAAAGTTACCCATAAATATGGGCTCTCAAGGAGAATCTTTGGAAAATATATTCTGTTCCTCATTAACTAGATTTATGTACTCTGGTTAATATTGGTCATTTTCCCTTGAATACTTGAGCAAGGGAAATTGCAGTATGTTGAGAAATAATTGGATCTGTCTGGAACAGAAATTCAAGTGCAGGTGTGCTTTCAGAGCTTATGTGAATCCTGAAAGAGAATGCAGTTGCATGAAGTTCCAAGAAAAAACGCAGCCAAGGGTGTAGCTTCTGTAGCTGCCAGTCTCAGGCTTCTTCTGAAAGATGTTGGTAGACCTGGCAGTGCTGGGTTAATGATTGGACTCGATGATCTTAGAGGGTTTTTCCAACCTTAATGATTCTATAATTCCATGTCGTGCTTCCTTATTGAACCTGCACAGAAAATCACAGGCTGTACCATACCTCCAGCTGCATTTGAAGGTAACAGCTTCTCTTTAGTAGGTCATTGATATTTGCACATCTGCCTTCATTTCAGGAAGGATTTTTCTCATGTCAAAGTTTCTGAATTGTTTCTAGAAGGAGTAAATGTGTTTAGAACTCCCTGTCTTTCCTGGTATTTTATTTGAATGAATGTTACAAAATTTTCACCAATTAAACAGTTCATGTAAACGTGAGTATTTATTCAGTTACTTGCTACAATTAAAGTTTTGACATTGTTTTGTTGTTTTTTTTTCTTTTCCTGATTATTTTCTGGCTTTCCCAATATTCTGATGCTGCAGTTGCAAACATACTGTGGCGAGAGGAAGGTACTGCAGAAAAGTTCTTTTGTTGTAGTGATAATGTGCTTGTCTGCTTTAATAATTCTGTGATGGGCCATTCTCCACTGACTTTCCACTAACCCTATCAACTTTCACAGTTACCACATTAAGTACAGACCAGACATTTAAAAGCTAAATTATTCAAATTAGAGATGTCACTCTTGTACCTATAACTTCTTGCATTTTCCCACTATGAAATAATAGATGGCCATAAAATAAATAAATATATGAATTTTATATATACTGCCAGAAGCGTGAGCAGCCTGACATTCTCAAGCTGCGTTAGCAATCACATAAGTGTCAGAAGTCCTCCGAAATTACCATAATTAAACAAGTAAGGCATAAATTCAATATGCTGCATTTTTATGCAAGCAATTCAAGCTCTTCCTTTTCAGTAGCATGTATTGATGTTTTCTAGGTGGGCAACAGAAATTGTGTTCTTGACTGTTTGGCAAAATAAAAATCCAAACCACAACAGGTTTTCTTCCCTCTATCCTTTGAATCGATGCAGGGTAAAGGTTGCCCAGTTTCTCTTTGTTTTAATTGATATTTAAGATCTCTCGTTTGATCAGCCTTACAGTGTGCCCTCCACAAGGTCAACAACTGTGTATCTTGGAAGCCAAAGTAGGAAAAACCCCATCCTGAGCATCTAATTGACTCAAAGATGTTACGGAGGCACTTGACTGAAAAATCACCTGATTTTGTATGTGCTTGTGCTGTCATAATTTCCAAAACACCTAGTAAGAAGCATCATGTAACAGCCCCAGGGGCTCACACAGGTTGTCCATCTGCCTCTGTAGGTGTGGAGCCCAGGTGTGTGGAGGGGACCCTGTGACACTGGGCTCCTGGAGGGCTGCAAGCAGGACATCCACTCACTGGAGGAAGGTTCTGGGGTTGAAACCCAGGTGTAAACCAGTTCTTGCATCTGCCAGCTGCATAGGAGGCGCTGAGACCTTGGTGTCCTTCCAGCTGTGTGGGAAAGGTTGCTGTGCAGTGACAAACTGTTCTCGGCCACATTCCCCTGCCCCCTGCAAACACCCAAACACCCTCACGCTGCTCCTCCAAGAAGGGCTTCAGGCTCACTCTGCTTTTGGAGGGCGCAAAGGCCCCTTTGTAAGTAGTGCCTCCAGGTACCCAAAACAATAGCTGGGCTTCCAGCCCTCAGCGTGAAGCTTTCTGGGTAGCTTGGGCTTGGCGCAAAGGATTTCAGGGGCAGAAGGAAGGTGCCAGGGCGTGGTGACCGAAGCAGCCTGGTCCAGGTGTGCAAACACCTGGTGCACGCTGTCAGTGCCACTGTTGGCCACGGACACATACAGTAAATACACTAATTTATTTCTAAGGTCCCTTCCAACCCAAGCCAAATGCAGCTCGCTGGAGGTCAGAGAGGTGGTGCAGTCACCTAGGATAGCTCCCCAGCACTTCTTCCCAAATACCCCACCTGCAGGTGCCTGGTGCAGGGCTGTGAGGAGTCTTCACTGGTGACATTCCTGTAAATGGCATTATGGGCACTAAGAATTGCTATTTCCCTTCTGCTTGGAAATGAAATCTCTAGTGCATCTCTCATCAGTCCAGCGTCACCTGCACGGTGCTCCGTGGCTGTTTATATACAGTGTCCCTTATGCTCCTTTTTAAAGAAAGCAGTTGGATAATCCTACCAGATGTAGACGTAGAGTAATATTTGAAGAACAGCTGAGAAGTTGGTTGCAGAAAGTCTTATTATAATTTTGCTGAATAAATGGACTTACTGCTTATCAACCTTGCACATTTTAAATAAAAGTATGAGCAATGTTGAGGCAAAACATGGCCAGTAAAACAGATTTGCTGTTGATGTTACTAAACAATTCAGTATCCATAGAGCAGGTTTATTACCCTGCTTTTGTTGTTCTGTAGTATTTCATGGGCACATTCATTCTAGAACATACTTCAGCATGTGAAATCTTGGCACAGAGAAAGCTGGAAGACAGGAATGGTATTTTTAGTTTTACATTTTAATGTATTCTTTCAATTCCTTATTATGTGCAAGTAGCAATATTAACAAATGCATGGGTAGATTTGAGCTCCTTTAAAATGATCACAACCCCATCTCCACAAAGTTTGGAGTAATTAAAACCTTGGGAAAATGCCTAAACAAAATATGGTGTAGAACAAACTTTTGCTGCAAGTCAAACTTTTAACATAAGTATTTGGTCATTTTAAAAGCCAGTCTGTCAGTTTGTTCTCAAAACCTTTCAGACCACGCACAAGCAAAGCCTCAAGAAATGAGTGCACATAGGGCAACCAGCCAGTTAAACCTGGGGCTGGAAGCGTGTGCAGTAGTTACTTAATGTACAAGTAGTTTTTAATTTTGTGCAGAGAAAACCATGAGTAGCCCAAATGTAAAGCAGAGATTTGTTTTCATGCCAGTGTTCATTTCTGTAGCGAGCATTGCTTGCTTAATACCTGGAGAAAAGGAGCATTTCATGCCAGCAGGCAATCAGCAGTTATGTGAATGTATGCACTTAAAAAGCTGAAAGCCTTTTCATTACCAAATTTAAGTTCTAAAATACTTCCAGGTATTTAGATTAAGTTGAGGAAAATTATTTAATTATCAGATCAGAGGAGAGTATTCCATGGTGAAAAATTTGCCCTTTGATCTCAAAGGAGGGATGTATAAATGTACACTGATGGAGACACTGTATTTTTCAAATAAGCTCTTGACACTTGAGGTGTCCTCCTGAAGTTTTTTTGTTAGAGCTAACTTACCTGGAGTGGATCAAATAAGAACTGTTATGCTTAGGAAACCCTCATTCTTAATGGGTTTTTTTTTTTATATTAGGGTTTTTTGCTGTACAGGTGAGGTATGTTGCCTTTCATAATGCCTTTAGTTTTTGAACTAGTTGTGTCATCTAATCTGAAATGTCCTCAATTCAAAAGAAGAAAAAAAAACCTCCTCATTCTCCTCATTAGTCCCCCAGTTCCCAATTTAGTACCTGCCTCACTACTACAAAAAACACAAAATACCCCATTGCCCACCTCTGTACTGAAATAATTCCCAATTCCCTGCACCAAGTAGTTGCAGCAGTATAATCAAAAATTGAGTCTGTTTTACTGATGTCCATGAGATTGTTTAGGATGTACCCCAACCAAGATTTGGCAAATGTTTCATAAGTCACAATAAAGCACCTAGTTTGTCTAGTAAAAAACCTGCTTGGTCTAAATATCAGTGTGAAGATCAATGTCTGGGAAAAAAGGTGGTTTAATTTAAATTGACAAACTTTTTTTTTTTAAAAAGAGAGTACCTGAATGCTCTCAGTAATTTGTAGTATATTTTAATCAGTCTGCAGAAAAACTTGGACTCATTTTACTGTAAGATAGGTAGTGGGACTTGCCAAGTCTCTGACTCTAAACCTGCTGGGGTAAAAATTTTAATCAAAGTATTTTTGTGGGTAATTAAGGTCTTACTTCTTAAATACACCCTCATTGTAATAGGATCATCAGACAAAATCACGCTATTCTCGTGCATGAAAATAATAATAAGCATCTTCACAGTAGTCATAATTGATTGCCTGCCTGTTTTCACTTCTTAGGATTAAAATCCTTTACCCGTGGAATACGTGCACTCATTCCAGGCCAGGGTCAAATTCTGCCCTCTGATGTGTTCACTCAAATCCCACTAAAGCAGGTGGGAGTTGTGTGGATGCTGGGAGCGCAGGTTTTGGTCCAAAGTGCCTGAATGAAATGTTTTACCAATATACTTGGAAAAAAATAACCCTTAGTCCATGAAATAACTCTCGATGGAGCTTTGTTAGCTTTTTTCCTACATGCATGATCCTGCTCTGTGACATCACATTTGAGGATCACAGTTCTTGTACCCACCTGATGCCCTAACTGGGGGATTTCTGTTCTATAGTTTAGAGACTCAATTTGAGCCTTGTCAATACAGCAAACACCACATGCTGACACATTGTACTCTGAAGCTACTTATTTGGCATCAAAAGAAGGGGGCTTAGCACCAAAAAAACCCTTCTAGCCTTACTAAATAAATGTGGTTTACAAATTTTCCAAAAATGCATTTGTCCAAATTATCCATATTTTTGCTGTCAAGTTTCCTGTGATGATTTAGATCTCAATCCTGCAAACAGTTAAGAAATGTGAGAAACTCTGTGAGCAGCATTTAGAGGTGCCACCACAGGACCAGCGAAGGGAGTTTTTAGCACTGAACACTGTTCAGAGCCATAGAATGGGGACTTTATTTCTCCATGGGAAAAATGGAATTAATTAGAAGATACAAATAACAGTATCACCATATTGTTGGCAGATAAAGTACACTATCAACACTACTAGGGGTGACAGTGGTCATTGCAAACGCTTACTGGTGGTGGTATGAAAAAATGGAATGAATGGATCTTTGAAACTGGAGTGTTTGAAAAGATCCTGAATATTTCTTAAAGATTTTGTCACTGCAATTCCATGTAGCATGACAGAAGTGATAAAATACAATCTCCTAATGGCAAAGCAGTGACAATCAGCCAGTTTTCCAAATTTCCTGGAATGCCCCAGTTGGATAAATGAGTGCTAATGCGATGCTGAACTACTCCACATTTGTGAATTACAGTTTGCAAGATTTCAAAAATGTATTTATTTTGGTGGCTGTAGTTAGTTCTTTCAGATGGTTTAAGAAAATAGAGAAATCTATATATTTTCATTCATGGAAACAGATGCTAAACACTCTATTTAACATCACGGTTGCCAGCAGTCAAGTTGCCTGTGACAGGATGACCTTCACTTTGACTAAAGCTTTTCTTTCAGTTCTCAAATTATTGTCAAGCTGTTTTTAATGAAATCATAGGAAAAAAACAAATTCATAATCTGAGGAGGGGTGGCAGTGTAACAGAGGGGCTCCTTGGGATCAAATCCTGCTTTGGTACCTATTTACAAGACCCAGCCATAGTTATTTGAGTTCAACCACCGCCACCAAGGCAATGCATTTTTGAATGTGTCTGTACCTCTTCACTCCTTGAAGCCCTTGTTGTGACATAAAATTTGATTTTGTGAATGCTCCAACTGCATCCAAATGAACAACTTTTATGTAAGGCAGATTTTGCTTGTCGGGAGAGGAGGATGTGTTCTTAAAAGAAGTCTTAACAGCTACGGATACATACCAAAAAAAAATACAACTCCTTCTTCTTTATCCCTCTTTAAGGCCTGAGTGTTGGGAATATGTTCTATGTCTTTTCTGATGATGGGATCACAGTCCTTCAGCCAAATGAATGTGAAATCCGGAGACATATCAGGCCCGAAGAGAGGATTTTCACAAGTTATGTAAGTCCTAAACCCAGCAGCTACAGCTGACAGCTGGGAAACTTTCTCTTAATCTCTTCAAAGGTTGTTATTGCTAAAGGACCCGTTTGCCACAGGGGTGTTGGAGCTTGGTGGGCTTCTTGCAGCATCCCTGAGGTATAGCATCTTCTCTTGAAAATCAAGGGATCCACGGAACTTCTAAGGCTGACTTAGACACACTGAAGAGAATTTGGCTAGTTATCACATAAGCAAAGACTTTCATTTGTCCTGTTTGATCTGTTTACTTATCCATGCCCCAGATTTGTAACTGGGCTTTAGGGAAGGTACAAAAGTCAATAGCACAGAGATGTGCACATCATTCTCTGGTGCTTCTTTTACTGATGGCTCCATAGGCAAAGAAGTGAGCTACTTTGGGCTACTTTCTGCTCTTTGGGAGTAGTTTGCCATGTTAAACTGCAGCAGGGAGGCAAATAAGAATGCCCAGAAAATGGTTGTGCCATGGAGGTCCTCTGCATCGTCTGCCACTGAAAGAGAGACTGCACTGTCCGTGTTTGCTGTTGGCACTTTTCTGTCAGCACTGAGTTTACCTAACCCTTGCTTTAGGAAATCACGAGGAAAATTTTTTCAGGTGTCAGGAATGTCAAGCACTGGCTCATAGGCAGTGGAGCTCAACATGGCCAGTGGGATAACACGTGCCTGGAGGCTCTGTGAGGTCAGTGTTCTCAGTGACCTGTGTTATGTACTCCTGCACAGGAACATACATCAGGTATATCCTCATGAAGCTGTCACTTCTAGAAAAACACAGGTGCTGAAATACATCCAGAAATCCTTTTTTAGTCACTCCTTTACTTAGTTTCTAATTTTTAAAAGGGGAAGTTGAGAATGTGGCTCAAGAATGTGGCTCTTCTGAAGAAAAGGGCTCAGCCTTGATTTCAGTTTTGGGAGGAATCGAAGGGGAGAATCACTCTCATGACCCCTGCAGGTTGGGTCAAGCTCTGCTGCTATGGGTCAAGATCATCTTACAGTAGGTCTGTAGTATTTTCTAAATCTCAATAAATTTGTGGTTGATACTGATTTTTTTTTTCCACTAGATTTTAATATACCTTAGAAGAAGTCCAGACTGATGCTCACCCCAAGGCTAGTCCTTAACACGGACTTAATATTATTAAGCCACACCCAAGCTGTTGCTTTACAAAGACAGAAATCCTGTGTTTCTTTTCCAAAGAAGTGTAAATATTGAAGAGGTGGTTCTGGAAAAACAGATTGAAAAGAACAAAAGAGAGAAGGCACTTAAGGAAATAATGTCAGCACGTTGGTGCGCATAAGAGGGATTTTTAACATCACTTGGCTGCTCTTCAGAGAGACTTCTGAGGGATTCCTACAGATCTCATAGGGCCCTTCCCTTGGTCTAGGGAGGATTGACATTTATTTCCTCCCTTTTCCCTTTTACTATCCTGAGTGATTGCTACAGTGACACAAGCCCAGCTTTAGGAATGGATCTAGAAAAAAGGTTTCTTCATTTGCTCTTAGAGGGCACAAAAGCAGGTGGAGCAGCTTCAGCTGAGCCCTGTAGCAGAAAGACTGGTGACCTTTCCCTGCTCCCCTTGGCTTGGGTGGATGCTGTGTTGTGAGAGCTGAGGATGAGGAGGGCAGTGTGGAGGCTGGCAGGTGCCTGACTGCATCAATGGCTGCTGGAAGCCCAAGCCTGAGCTTTTGTATCATCTTCTAGCTTGTTGTAGCATAGATTCCCAGCCTGGCCGGAGGGACAGAAAAGAAAATGCGACCAAGTTATTGAGTCTTGTATCTTCAACCCTTACTTGTGGTCTCCACCAAGACACCCAGCCAGCAGAGCTGTGCTGCTTAGAGGTGATAGCTTTTTATCCATAATTGTTGCACATGGTGTGGGTCCCTTCCAGCTCAGGATATTCTATTCTATTCTATTCTATTCTATTCTATTCTATTCTATTCTATTCTATTCTATTCTATTCTATTCTATTCTATTCTATTCTATTCCATTCCATTCTATTCTATTCTATTCTATTCCATTCCATTCCATTCTATTCTATTCTATTCTATTCCTCTGATATAGACAGTGTTGACACTGCTTTTTGTTGTACCTCCTCTTTCCCTGAATAAGCTCTGATGCAGCTCCAATCACATTTCCCTTAGGTAGGTTGGGCCATTATTTAAAATTACCCAACAGAAGATCTAAAATCAGCAGTTCTGCTCACTGAAATATATATATATGTGTTCGTTCTCATTTTACCCCATTTCCTCCCCACAGCCTGGTCCCACACAAATGCTCTTTCAAATAAAGCATCTCGACAGAAGGAAGAGCAATGAGGAGTAGCCAACATGCAGAGAATTGTTGGTGAGAACACAAGGGACTCTTCAGACTCAGGGTAGCTGTACCAGTTCTGCACAGGACTCCGTGAGTGGAGGATGAGAGATAAAATATGGCATCAGGCATCTGTGAACAGAATTTAGCCCAAAGCAGCAGAATTTGGTTCCTTTTGAACAGGGGAAGTTTCTGTAGCTGTAGGATTGTGCTTGTTTTGCTTCTGTTTCCTTGAGCATAGGTGGTTTAGAGCATGCTCTCCTGCACAGAAAATGAAGACTTTATGAAAAATATAAAGCAGTGAGTCAATTAATGTAAATCACTGTTTTTTCAAAGCACAGAGTGATATTTCTGTTGCTAATAAATGCTGACAGCACTGCAAGTCTCGATGAACCACAGCATGCTTCAAAAGATCAATCCATAGGCTCTGTGGTTATTTAAATTCAATATAAGTTTGCAGGAGGTCCAGCTGTTTAATGTCATTGCATAGAGCCAGGCTGAAGTGTGGTACCTGATAAATTAATTATTTCATGTTTTCCAGGAAAGAAAGGGGAGAAATATCATCCTAATGGAATCCCCAGGGATTTTTTCCTGCGGTTTGCAAGGCTAAGCTTCTTGCTGCTCCAGGCCCTGAAATTGTAAAAATTAAACCTTTTCTTTTTTTAACCCCTCAGGAGGAGATCTGTCCTAGAGTGGAAGGTGAAGACACTCAGTCCTGCCTCTGGGCTTCAGCAGTCAATGTCAGAGACAAGTACATTTACGTGACACAGCCAAAGCAGAACAGAGTAATGATAATTGATATCCAGACTCAGAAAGCCATACAGGTACTTACAAGTGAACACATTATTCGCTGATGGCAAAAGACTTGATAATCAGATCTTTGCCCAGTGGATCTGCTGGGCAAAGATCTGCTGATCACTGAAGAGCTGGGCCTGTGTTGCTTTCACCACTGGGATCACATGGGGTTTGCTGTTCTGTAACCTCACTGGCACGAAAAGAGGTTCTGTAACCTCTCCTCTATGGGTGGGAGATCACAGTCTCAAGGCTGCACCTGCAGCCGAGCTTACAGTGAGTCTGGTAAAATAACACTGGGATGAATTCCTGGCTTAGCTATCTGACCTGGGTTATAAGCAGGTTGGGAAGAATGAGCTGGTGTGGGTACAATTCAGACAGAAATTGGCCCTTGTCTACACGGAAAATGGCACCAAACAGCCAAATTTTTCAACTGCTGATGGTCCCCGACTTGATTTGAAGGCAAAGCTGCACAAGGAATATAATAGTGGTGCATGGGACTGCCTGCAGTGAAGTGATGTAATATTTGTCATGTGCATTTGGGTCACTGTGTAAATAACTCTCTCTGGATTTTTTTAAGTCCTTGGATGTGGACCCATTACCAACCAAATTACATTACGACAAGTCCCACGATCAAGTGTGGGTGCTCAGCTGGGGGGACATGAGGCAATCATCACCCACACTGCAGGTAAGTCCTTACACTTTGGAGCCGTTGCTCTTCCTGGGCTCAGCATCACTGGTTACACACTGGTGGCTGGTGGGTTGCAGGTATTTAACAGCATTTAATGGTCTGGATATAAAGCTACTGTTTCATTTGCATATCCAGTGTGTTTTATTCATCCTTCCTCTGTCCATCCTCACATATTTTTCCTGCTGTTTAATTTGTTTTTGAGCAATGACTGTGCCGCAGGCTGACAGCAGGGCTGCTTTGTGCCAAGGTCTGTTTTGTTTTAAGATGGGTGACAGAGCCAAGTGCCATAAAGTTGTACAGCAAGGGCTGGCAGCTGGCTGTGAGCAGGACAAGCCTGCTGTGCTCTACAGCACTGGTGAGGCACCTCGAATCCTGGGTTTAGCCCTCACTACAAGACAGACATTGAGGTGCTGGAATGTGTCCAGAGAAGGGCGTGTCCAGAGAAAGGCATGTGCAGAGAAGGGCAAGAGAGCTGGGGAAGGGTCTGGAGCACAAGTCTGATGAGGAGCAGCTGAGGGAGCTCAGGGGAGACCTTATCAGTCTCTACAATTCCCTGAAGGGTAATTGGAGCCAGGTAGAAGTCAGTCTCTTCTCCCATGTAACAAGTGATAGGACAAGAGGAAATGACCTAAAGTTATGCCAGGGGAGGTTTAGGTTGGTATTAGGAAAAATTTCTTCACTGATAACTTCGTCAAGCCCTGGAACAGGATGCCAAGGGCAGTGGTGGAGTCACTGTCCCTGGAAGGATTGAAAAGATGTGTAGATGTGGCACTTGGGGACATAGTTCAGTGGTGGGCTTGGCAGTGCTGGGGAAATAGTTGGACTCAATGATCTTAGAAGGCTTTTCCATCCTTACCAATTCTGTGATTCTGTGATTCTCTCACAGTAAAATGCAAAAAGGGGCTTTCTAGGGTATGAAAAAAAAACAAACCAGCAAAAGTAAAACCTCGGGGACAAATTGTGTTACTGGTGTTAGTGATTCCACTGCAGGGGTGCCAGTGATATCCCGGGAGCTCCTGCATGCTCTGTACCATCAGGCCCACAGTGATACTGGGACACAGCACTGCACATGAGTTTGGACAACTAAATTAGCTTCCACTTCCGGATCACCTTGGCAGATTTACTCTTTTGTTGACAGTACAGAGAACATGGAGAGTAGTCATCTAGTGGGGCATTTTGCTGCTGCTCTATGTTGTATGACAGAGTTAACATGATTTGATCCATCCAGACATCCTCTTCTCCAGTAGTTGTTTTCTGGCACTTGCTGCCCAACCTTTCTGGAAACAGGTGTCATGTGAGTATTCCTTCTGCCAGAAGTGTTTGCTGTTAAGTCTACATTAAAGCATTCCCCAGCAGGCAGAGAAGAAGGGGGGCTGTGCATTCTGACCGAAAAACCAACAAATTGGAATCTACATTAGTTGTGGGGCTACCTGTCCTGGGGTGATGTTACAAAGCCACTTTATTCCTTAACAGTCCGCTCAATGCCCCCAAGCCGTTGGGCCCCCATTAAACTGCCCTGCACTCGGGTCCACCTTAAAGAAACAGCGTCCTTGGGCATTGAGCAGACAGTTAAGGAATAAAGCGGCTTCATAGCATCACCCCAGGACACTACCAAAGGCTTCCGCTGGAGATGCTGCCCCATGAAGATGGGATGAGCCATCCCCACCATCCACATGCTCCATCCAGTGCTGACTGTCAATAATAAAGACTGGACCAGCTACTCATCATGGGCAATTTCAGGAAAAGATGCCAAAACCAGAATGGAGGCAAATAAATGAAGGTTTCCAGGGCAGCGGCACCAGGTTGTCTCACCTGGGGATGCGAGTTTCCTGTACAGGGTATAAGGAGACAAAATGGCCCCTCTTTACCCTTTCTGATTTAATTTCTTCCATCCAGCTGTGAGAAGTTTCTGTAATTAAAGGAGAGATGGCACAAGCATGTCATTATTAGGAAGAACACACGATCTGCACAGTTGGAGACTTGTTAGAAGGCTCCAGGTCTCAGATAGTCCTTTCTGTTATCTTTATGATGTGCGGTTACACACATAGAGATGAGATTAGCATCAGCATCAGCAGCTCCTTTCTTTTTTCTGACTTTCTTTCCCGAAAGGTGGGCAGTGACTAATTGGGCAAAGTTCCTTCTTAAAACCGGCAGTGTTTGGTTGCACACATGCAGTAAAATATGTTTTTTTACAAAGATGCTGCTGCAGAAGCTGATCTAAATTTCCACTCCTCTGTAAGTCAGGGATTTATCAAACTGCCTGTGCAACCAACTAATGGGATGCTGTTGTTTGGCCATTACTGGCTTGTTGGAAGCAAATATCTGGCCTCTTGAAAGCACTGTGCAAGGGTGGGCATCCTTCTTGAGCAATCTAATCAGAAGAAATCTAAATGGCATGACCAGAACAGCTGTCTGAACTAAACCTTTTAGGGATTTAGCATATCTTTAATGAATTATGTAGCTATAAATTCAAAGCAATGCCTGCTGCAGATTAGAGCAGCAGAAGGTCCTAATGAATGGACTAAAGTCATCTTGGACCCAGCGAACAATTCAAGTGTTTAACATTTTAATTTTTGAAAACTTTTCCTTTCCGGAGCAGTGGAGGAGCTGAGTTCCCCTGTCCATGGAGATGTGGGCTGTGCTGGAGGACAGGACCAGGGGACAGCCAAAGGGCACTTCTCCACTCCTCCCTGGACTTTATATCGATGGATGAACAGTTTCTCTCCTTCAAAGTGATAATTAACTGCTGTGAGTTAGTGTTTGATCCTTCAGGGTGGTAAATTATCACTGTGCATTTAAGTGAGATTAACAAATATGACCATGAAGTAAATGTTTACCTTAGACAGTGAGGGATAAATTATTATGGTCCTAGTGTTGTCATACTGCTTCAGTTCCTG
The DNA here is from genome assembly GCA_014706295.1 of Lycocorax pyrrhopterus obiensis. NCBI lineage: Eukaryota > Metazoa > Chordata > Aves > Passeriformes > Paradisaeidae > Lycocorax > Lycocorax pyrrhopterus. The sequence goes on from JACSVZ010000018.1 coordinate 17,975,388, forward strand.
CTTGACTGCTCTTTCTCAAAATGTAAACAACTTATGAAAGTCAAGTTGTGTACTTACCTTACAAATGTCAAGCCTCAAATACTATTTGCTAGCACACCTTTTGAAGACAACTACACCAAACAGTATTTTGAAGTCATTAATCAATTTGAATCTACTACATCCTGGAAAGAGCCACTCGGTACCGTGTATGTCTCTAATCTGTATTTACTTTTCTGCCTTACTCAGTGCCTATCCTGTGCTCAACCTTGTGTGTATTTATTGTAGGTAATTCCAGAGGCGAGTGCAGGGGAGGATCCACATGTTATCCGCACACCCTTTGAAGGAGTGGATGATTTTTTTATACCACCTACAAATCTTATTATTAATCATGTTAGGTGAGAAATTATTTTAATGAATAATAATGGTGACTATGCTGCTTCTTTCTCATAACCTTAAAGCACTTTACAGATATGAATGAAGGGAGGAAGGAAGGAAGGAAGGAAGGTAGGAAGGAAGGAATCTTAACTACATTTATCCCCATTTTCACACATGAAATGGAGAATGGTTGAGGAAATTGCCAGTAGTTACTCAGCTAATCAATAAAACAGCAAGAAACAATCCTGGACTTCCCTTAGACCATACACGGGCATTCACATCTCACCTTGGTCAGCCTTCCCTCCTTGCAGCTTATGGCACACTGCCCTGGCTTCCTTGTGCCAGGAATTTGATGGCCCAAAAATCACCTTCCTTTCCAGAAAACCATTACGGAGCTGGGCAGATACCTGTGTCAAGGATGTATTGCTTGAAGTGGTAAAAGTGTACTCTGCCTGAAGCATAAGATGTGATTCTTCCACATGTTTCCAACTTGTTCAAGTATTGGATCTCTGTGTGGGGTGTATGGTTGGAGCAGAAAAATTCTATGCGCTGCACATAAAAAAAAACAAACCTCCATGAGCCATCAGTTTTGAGTGTTAATGTGATGTGGTGGTTAATGAGGTTGTGTAACTAACATACTAATAACCTGGAGTAATACTGGCTGCTTTCCAGCAGGCAGAGGAAGCCTCCCATTAACATTATCAAAATTGATGAAAACTGCACAGCAATTTATACTATTCTTTCCATGTTATAACGTAACAACTGTTTAACCATCTTCTGTCCTCTATACAGTTTAACGAAGTTAAACACTCAAAAAACATAATGTAACTCCTTACAGTCATCTTAGGTTTCCTGCAGGAAACACCAAGAGAGAGGGGGTTACACTTAAATGATTGTATGTTGAATCTGTTCCAAAATAAATAACTTTGCCTGCTGAAACACAAAATAATGATGCATGCCTCATGGCTGTCATTTGTAATTTCTCTCTGCTTCATATTTCCAGTTTTCTTTCACAATTTCATTATGACTAATAGTAGTGCCAGGAGGTAGATGACTCTGCTGAATGTTAAAGCCTGAGCTGAGAAGGTGAGAATTGGATTCAAAGACAGGAAGGTGGAACAGTTACACTTTTTTGTTTATTTAATTGTCCTTTTGCTGCAGTGTGATTAGTTGGCTGAAATAATAAATATAGATTGTTGTCTATAGTTTTCCATATGCAAAGCTGCAAATGCTGTGCCTTATTTGCTATTGCATTTGTTCAGGGCCAGGTCTTTGTCCGTTCTCTCTCACCCTCAGCAGAGAAAAATAATTTCTTGCAGGCTAATGAGATTCATTGAGATGATGTTCTAAATTCTCCACTCAGAAACAATAAACGGCAGTACCAGCATTTCCCAGGAAGGTGAACATTTAAGCAATTTCTTCCATGAGCCAAATAGCATTTGTATGCAAATATTCCTGCATATGTATTTCAGCTACCTCTTATTTCAGATGGATATCTAGAAATGTATTCATTTTTATTAGTTCCAAGGGTAGACTGTTGTCGATTAAAAACTCTCTTAAGTGCACGGTTTGCTTTGAGATTTCAGATCACAGATTTCATGCGAGGGCTGAGCCTCTTCTGCAACTATGGGCATGTAAAATATATCCTGACCCACTTCTTTAAATGAAAGTTTATGATAAAAACCATTTCTTAACTTCTTCAGGCATTTTGCCAAGTATTAAGGAAGTCTTGGGGAAAAAAAAGCTGTAAGGGAAGGCACTTTTTAAAGTGTACTTAAAATGCATTCATTCAGGAGAAATACAAGTGTCATATCCGATTTCCACACACACAGCGCGCTACGACTTTCCACTGCAGATACTTTGTGAAGTCTCTAATGGATGTGAGTATAATGGGGAAATGAAAAGCTTAGCCCAGTGATTTTCATGGGATCACACACTACAGTGGCTCATTCTTTAGAAGTGAAATCATTGCTGAGTGTCTCATTGACAGATGGATTAAGAATAAAGAAATAAACCTAGTGTTTCAAGCAAAATATGTATTATATGCACACAAGCACGTTGTCCTCCACATTTCACAAGGCAATTTTACATCTTTTGGGGAAGAGATACAACACTAAGCACTCACTTCATTTCCCTCTGTCTACATTGAATGGATGAAAAAGTACTCGATGTAAAATTAGTTTTTGTAAGTCAGTGTCAGTGACCTGTGAATCCAGGGGAACACAAACAGGCTGTTTCTAAGGGCTCCCTCTCAAATTAAGCAGAAACCTTTCTTCGCTGTTCTTGACCTTTTCTTGTCTTCAGCAAAGGTCAGATGTGCTGCAGCATATATCTTTTACAGAACATTTATTCTCTGCTCACTGTCTTTTGCCCTGTCTTGAGACAGAAAATAAAGACCCCTTATCTTCAGGGCACCCTGGTTATGTTCCTCAAGAAATGTTTTACACCTTCCCTGGGCTGGCAGGATGATGTTTTAAGAGTCTGGTCTGCAGCACAGCCTTGCCATCTCCTGCAGTGGTTCCCAGGCACCATGGGTACCAAACACACACCACAGCTTCCCTCTGGTGCTGTCAGTTAAGAGATGAGGTTAGACACGGTCTTCATTCAGTGGTTACACATTATATTGTACACAGCTATATATATTATATATAGGTACTCTCTGGCCCCAGCCTGGCAGCAATATGCTTTATTTTGAATGCTTTTCTATTTTGAGATTGAAGGCTTGGGTATATATTGAATTTCATGACTGTAATCTCAGACAGATTAAATACAAATCTGGTCAGTGTTAGCCTACTGAACACCCAAATCTTGATATCATTTCTGTAGTAAACTGGTCTTCCCAATAAGATTTCAGCTTTTGAAGATTCAAACAGCTAAGCACATATTCAAATTTCCAGGATCAGGTTGCTAATTTGAACTGAAATATATCCCTCATTCTAGGGTGTTTTAGAAGCACTAAAACAAAACATTTCTTACAAAAAGAGACAGCATGATTGCACATGCTTCCAAAACTAACAGAATAAAAGTTTCCCGATTCTGCTGACTTTTCTCTTTGCTCAAGCATGTCACCATGTCTCCAGAGGTGACTTCAGTGTCTTGTTTTCTGTTTCAGGTTTGGCTTCATTTTTAACCAGTCAAAACATGCGGTTCACAAGATTGACCTGGAAACTGTGACTCACATCAAGACCATCAACCTCAAAGCCCACAGCTGCGTGCCGCAGGCCATGGCGTACACACACCTGGGCGGCTACTACTTCGTGCAGTGCAGGAGGAACCGTTCAGTGGCCGCGTCGCTGCAGCTCATCATCGACAGTGTCACCGACGCCGTCATCGGCCCCAACGGTGATGTGTCGGGCACACCCCACGTGTCACCCGACGGACGGTACCTGGTCAGTGCGGATGAAGGCAGCGGCAGGATCAGAGTCCAGGCTCTAACTGTCCGAGGGGAAATCAAGTTGATTTATGACTTAAAAACAAACATACGTGTATCTGATCTGACATTTCAACCCTCTTTCACTGAAGGTAATCAGTACTATATATATGCTACTTCACATTTGCAAACAGGTGTGCTTTTTGTAGAGCTGTCAACGGGGAGGATGAATGTACTGAAGAATTTAAAGGACCCTATCACATCCAAAGACTGGCCCTGGAGCAGCTACAACAGAATTATGAAAGACAGTGGATTATTTGGACAGTATCTCATTACACCAGCTAAAGATTCATTGTTTGTTATAAACGGGAGGCAAAATACATTACGCTGTGAGGTTTCAGGTATAAGGAGGGGTAACACAGTGGTCTGGGTTGGGGAGGTATGAAAGGGTAGTAGCAGTGGAGCCTTCAGCAGGCAAGGACCAATTGGACCTTTACACTGCAGCAAATGAGCAGTAGCATTGTATATTTTTACACTGGGAAAACAAAAAGACAAAAAATCCCTGTATAGGCTTCATGGTACAACACTGGTCTACTTGCAAGTTTTATAGTATAAGGTATGCTCTGCTAATAGGAAGTGGTTTTGAAGGGATATTTTTCATTTGTGGGTATGATTTGTGGTTATGAGAAAAATGCTGGGAAACGAATAATATCTCCACTGAGATATCATATAAGCCACGAAACCTAGTGATTCTGTAGAACGAAACAGATTTTGACTTTCCATACTGAGGAGCTTTTATGTTATGTCCAAGCATCAGTTTTCTTCCCTGTATCCCTTGCCTGTTGGCTGCACTGACTACCCCACCCCAGCACAGGGAGACCGCAGCAGCGAGGACTGCAATGAATATTCACCTTTGGATGATGAGGGAAACAAAACATCAGAGCAGTTTTCAACCCAGAAAAACCTAGGAGAGTGATTTAATGAAAACTGATCAGTTTTCTCTGCAGGATGGCTTTGGGAGGATTCACAGATGTGATTTCAGAAGGAGGCATCACAGAAATAGTAACTGTCAGCTCGCTTGCTTCTGTGCTTCATTTTGCTCTTGGTCCTACTGAAGGCAATGGGATGAGTCCCCCCTCTTCCAGTGCGTATTTGTGTGATTGTATTTGAGAAATCTGCCATGAAATATCCAGGCCATTACCCATCCAGGCCTGGGTAAAAGCCAGAAAATACTGACAGGGGGTCAGAGTTTATGTAAACAATTTTATTGAGAAGGTGGCATTAGTCTTTCAACAGCTCGTGAGTGTGGTCAGTTTGGGCACAATATGCAAAATCTACTCTTTGGAGGCAGAGAATTAGTTATGGTTATTCCCATAGAAGACAGCAACACTTCTAGAAATCATTGGTTTCTCTCATTAAATATTTAGGAGCACTGAAATCACTTGGTTTTTCTTAAAATAACAGAGGTTATTTTTAACAGAAAACTCACGCATTTTCTAGTCATGGCCTTAATTTGCCTATTTCTTTTCATAAATACCAGGAAACAATTTTTCTTTGTGGTTTTTTTCCCTTTCTATTTATAGTACACTTGTTTATAGTCAATTATCTTTTAGTTATGAACAAAGACACTCATGTAAAAGCAGCTGAATTATCCAAGAATGCAACAGCTGGCATTGAGAAATTTCAGTCAAGTTCCCATAAAAACATACAGCCATTTATTTGCACACTTGGAAGATATAAAAACTTTTCTAGTTGCATTTTTCTAACTTTCTATATCCATTACCATGAAGTAACGAAGGCAAAACCAGCTGTGGCAGCAGAGCCAGGCAAGAAGTGGTGCCATCCAAGCAGTTGTAACCACCACTTGAAAAATGGGGTCTTGAGGTGGGTGAAAGCTCTCTGCAGGTAAATATCAGTAGCATTAGAGCCACCCATTGGCCTCTGGAAAGACTCAGCGTGGTTTGCCGAGGACCTCGGTGCCCAGAGTCTGTAGAAAGCTGCCCTTGAAGAGATACAGTGATAGGTAGTGGTGTCGTAATTATTTTCCTCCACAGATACTTTAAGTCCCCCATTTCACAACACACACAGAGGGGTTTTAAGCAAGAAGAATGCAGAATAACACTGGCAATCTTTGCTTTAAGTGTTTATCGGAAGAGCAGCATTTTAGCATGGCTGTAGAACTGAGGTATTTTAAACCATTTCAGTTCTATAGAGAATATAAAAATCTGTTCCAACAGACGAAGGAGGGGAGCTGAATCCTATGAATTCATTAAACGTGAAGTCCTTGAAATTGTCCTTCAACACCCGTATGCTGAATCCTACATTTCTTTCACTTATGAGCCATAGGGGTTAGAAGAGACTCTTCCATCGTTGCAACACAGACATGTGAAACAGATGGGCATAGCCTTCCTTTAGCAATGCATGGTGTCCATGATTTTGTACTCATCCCATTAGGAAACATATTCCATGTCAAAGAAAGGAGAAGACCAGCTTTGTAAGTACCTTTAAATATGCACAGCTCCTTTCTTGAACAAAGCTGTATCCATACATTGCAGCCATCCTAAATGTGTTTTACCAAGGCCAAACACTGCTCTCGTGTTACCTTTTATGACTTCTTGAGTATTTTATTATGCCTATGGTAAGTTTTCCCTGTAGAGACATTCATTGTGTCATAGATCAAGCAAATATTACTTTTTTAAGAATATTAAAAAAAAAAACTGTATATATCTGTTCAGGTAAATATTCTTGAGGCTGGTTTATATATAGGCTGTGAAAGATGTGTAACAGACCTCACTTTTTCCTGTTTGTCGCAAAATATTGGAATAGCGTTCACTTGAAAAAATCCCACTTGGACCTTCCAAAGATGTTCCCTTTGTTCCCTCTCCTGCCCAAGTTCTGGTGATGTGTTTTTCTAAATTATCCTAATGGTTATATATCATACTTAGAAAATGAAGTATAATTTAGATTGTCCACACTACTTGTGAACAGTTCCAATGACAGTCAAATCTGACATTAAAGTGCTGCACATTTGTTACTCTGATTTTTTTTTTTTTATGACACAGAAATTTTATATATGCTCAAAAAAATGTTTAAACTCATATTTGCCTTTCAACTCTGTCAAAAAGAGACTACATTTCCTTGTGGGCAGTTTCTTCCCCTATCCTTTTGGTTCTCCACCAATTCACACTTAATTCCTAGTTAATAAATTATTAATTAATCGTGGTGATTAATTGAAATTGATCTAGATTGAATTAATGACCTTTTCATTATCCTATACACTCATATGTCAGGGTGTTCTGACACTAGAATCACGGGAAAAATAAGTCTCCAATGCGAAGATCAGATGCATTTGCCATTCATCCCTGAGGTTAAACAGCAGTATGATAGAAATGCTGTTTTGTCTTAGTATTTCCCTCAATATTTTCACTTTCTGAATGGAAGTGCCTATTCAGAAACCAGCCACTTTTAAACTGGAAGCAAAACTCTCAAGTCCCTTATTTGGAATCTGTGACTGTTAACGTATTCTTATCATTAAATACTTTCTTTTTTTATACCACTAAAAAAAATCAACAAAAATACCGAAATATTTTGGTGGGCTTGTCTGCATTATGAGTGGGAGATAGGAACTGGTAGGGTGGGTCAGTCCCACCTGCAAAAGAGACTTCATGAGGGGCTATTGAAAAACACTCTACCTTGAAGGCCTTGACCTGTTTTGCTGCATTGACCTCCATGAACACAGCTTTGCCCAAGAGGAACACCAGTCCTGATGACCTGTTGACAGGTACTTATTTACTTGATTTATACCATGATTAGGTCTTAATTGCCGGAGTGCCTGGTAGTGTGCTGGGTGCTGTGTAAAATGGATAAAACAGGTCAAGATCTCAATTCTGTAAGGAGATAATGGCCAATTCCCTGTATGACCCTACAGCAGGTCAACAAAACGAACAGGAACACAGGAACAGAGGCTGGGGAGACACGTGTGCAATAATCTGTTCATAAGAGATGTGGGCATGCCATAATGCCTTTGTGTTTTTTTCTCTAAGACCCCCTTTGTCCCTCCCTGTACCAGGCTTTGTGACCATCTCTGGGGTTACAGGTATAGCTGTCACCCTTCGTTGAACCCCTAGGACCCAGGGATTTCCCCATCTGCCATGTATCCTTATGATTCACCACCTCACCCTCAGAAAATTGCTTTCTTAGAAAACTTGGGGGTAACTCCTGCTTTTCTTAATGAAGTGCATTCTGCAAGGCAAGCAGTAGCACTGGCTTTCTGTATTGGATTACAATTCCCACTCTGCTTCCCATCTGAAACCTGCACTGATCACCTGACTCACTGCTTTGAACATTTTCTCATGGGCCAACAAAAAAAAAAAAAAAAAAAACAAAAAAACAACCAACAAAAAGCCCAAAGCCCCTGTAGTGTGGTTAAGTTATGGGAAACGGAGATGGGTGTTACAATTGGCACTTCCAGTGCTGCTATTTGCTCACTAGAGCTCATTTCCCCCTGCCTGGCAAGCCTCACCTCCATCTTACACCAGTGCATCCTCTCTGCCAGCCGTGGGCTTCCACAACAGGTACGAGCAGCTACTGTTTCTAGAGTTAATCATCAGAGAATGGTTTGGGTTGAAGGAGACTTTAAGCTGATCTTGTTCCAACCCCTGCCTTGGGCAGGGACACCTTCCACTAGACCAGGCTGCTGCAAGCCCCATCCAGCCTGGCCTTGAACACATCCAGTGATGGAGCATCCAGAATCCACATTTCATGTTTCACCCTTTGTGCACCTGCAGCACAAGGCACTTCAGACATGATGTGGGCACAGCTCCTGCCCATCACTGTGGTGTCCCACTCACTTGGCTGCTGCCAACTGCTTCTGCAGCAAGAGATTTTTATTTATTTTCTTTCAGTTGTTAACTTTTGGAAGTAGACTGAAATAAAACACAGGGAAATCTCTCCATCTGGAGACCAGGAAGACTCGTGTTTCTTTCATACATGAGATGGTGTGATGGTGTGTGGTGTTGAAGACCAGACAAATTCCCAGCCAAGCAGTGCAAGCCCAGGAATGGACTGCTCCTCTGTGCTAGTGGAGGAAAAACACACTTGAAATGTCAGTCACCCTTTTTTAACCTGCCTCCAACAAGAGGGCTGGGGATTGGTTTGGTTGGTTTTTTAACACTTGTTTCTAAAAGAATAAAATGGCAAGTCTATAAAGATTGTTTTAATAAGCCTGAAAACAGAGAACAGTGACAGGCAGGCAGGAATCTTGTATCTGCTCACATCTGCTAGAAATCAGGATGCCCCAAAAATGCAAAGGTGCTGACCTGGGGGTCATGCACAAGTGATGGGGGCTGAGCTGAGCCTGAGCTGGGGCCATCTGATGAAGGGGCTGAAAATACAGACCTCACATTATTCATTTATTTTTTTTATCCTGTGCAGTGTGAGCTGGCTGTGCAGCCCAGCTTAATGCATTGGCCAAAATACCCTCAATTCTGAACCCCCTGGCTTCCCAGTTCAGGGGTGTGAGATTTACAGCCTGTACAGGCAGAGCAGGATGGTTTGGCCAGGACCAGTGCAACTTGTTAAGTTCTTGGCCCAATCTACTCGCTGCACCAGCTGAATTAATGCCCATAACTCAGTTCCGTGGCAGCAAAAGGTCATCACCATGTAGCCCAGGGGGAAGATGTAGCGGTGTTAATGACCCTCGGCGCCTTGGCACAAGGTGCTCAGGTGACTTACAGTCCTCACAGATGTGACTGGCTACTAAAGAAGATCTCTACCTTTGGGGTTTTTTCCCTTGTTATTTTTTTTGTCCGTTATTCCTGAAATTCATGAGAAAAGGTGAAAACTCATCTTGGTGGCACAAAAGGCTCTTGCATGTCTCATCTTGAGTTTAGGAAATATGGGGATTGTGGGTCTTATTTTCCAAATGCTTGTAGCTGAAAACAAAATGCATGAAAAAGAAAAAAAAATTTTTTTCCAGTTCACAATACTAACTTTAGAAGAAAAAAAATAAAAAGTCCTGCTGTGGTGCTTCTACCAAGCAAATTGCCACATCCCAGAGGCTTGTTTAATTAAGCACTTCAGCACTAACCCTTGGCAGTCTATGGTGTCTTTGACACTTGTCCAAAGCCATCAGATTAAGGCAGTGAGCACAGCGAGAGCAGAGAGCCAGCTGTGGCTCGTAAACAAGACAAGCACTAAATCAAACGAGCAGCCCATCCCAATTTGCAAACATCAGACCACTGGCATTTCCAGAAGTGTGGCTCCAGTTCCCAGGTTAGCACAGGTTTCTCTCACTGTTGGACACAGGTAATGCCATGTATGGCCCAATGACCACGTCGCTCCTGTGCCATCGGATGCCCAGCCCTGGAGCCTTGTGCTCTTCAGCTACTCTTTAATTAGAAGAGAGCGTAAACACAGCTGGCACTGCAACCACCTGTAGTCATGGCAGAGCAGGGCGTGAAGTTACCTGGAGAAGAGTTTTCTTTACTGCAAGGACTATTGCAGAGGGAGAGTTTTTAATGTTTTATTTAAGGCTACAGTAAACTCGATGTTAATGGGCTTTCAGAAACTGGAGTTTCTGTGGAGGAAAGCTCATCATTTCTGCAGAGGATTTGCTTTGAGGGCTGGCAAAGCTTGAGCTGAGCTGGGTCAGGCAGGAGAACGAGTCTGGCACCTCCCTTTTCTTATTCTTTAAATAAGGCATGTCTAGGAATTTGGGGTGGTAGGGGTCTTTGAACAACTGTACTATTTCCTACTTTTAATCCTCATCCCATTCAGCGCAGCTGCTCCTGCAGGCCAGTACCTCCTGTATCTGTCGAAGCTGTTCTGAGCATTAACAATGAATTTTCCTCAGCTGGACGTGAGCCCTGTTTTGCAGACTGTTCCATGTGAGCTGCTGTATTATATTCATCTATATTTGGAGCGTCTCGTTGGGTTTCGCTCTTAGTTTCACATTGAATCCAACATAATTACTTTAAAATACAGTGTCAAAAATGTTGATGCCTCAAGAGTTCATGGACCACGAAGAGAGCCTAACTACTGGCTTATTATCATAGAACCATGGTATGGTTTGGGTTGGAACCTTAAAGCTCATCTCATGCCAACCCCCTGCCATGGGTAGGGACACCTTCCACTAGAAAAGATTGCTCCAAGCCCTGTCCAGCCTGGCCCTGATGGGGCACCCAAAACGTCTCTGGGCAACCCTCTCCCCACCCCTTTCTTTCTAATGACTGATCTGAAATGGTCCATTTCCTGCCAGACAGCTCAGCTTCAGCTTGATGTCTTTATCCAGCCCATCAGCACATCAAACCCCAGTGCAGTCAGCATCGCGTGCTGTGTCAACCACAGCTGAGCTCCTCCAGGAAGGTGCCCCACACTGACTCAGACAGCAAATGCCAACCAGTCCTGCTCCCTCGGCACTTTTTCAATTCCCAAGCTTGCTCAGCACAAAGTCAGCTCTGTGTAAAACACAACTTCAGCTTTGAAGCTGGCTGGCTCTGGCATCCTACCATTGGCACATAGGATGCCAGCTTTGTCGCACAGCCAAAACTGCTCAGTATTTTGTCTCTGTAAAATTATTTCAATCCACTAGATACATTCGCTTGTTTATGATTTGTTAAGTATATTTTATTGTCTCAAGGCAAGGTATTTTCTCAAGCCTTAAAACTCTTCATGTGATTTTTTAAAATTTATTTTTCATATCTTAATTTTTCCATATTTTCTATTTTTTAATGGAGGAACGGGATGCATTCACGTGCAAAGGGTTTGGCATTGCCCTTTCTTCCCTCACATGTGGACCACACTGGCAAAAACCCTGGGGGTAGCAATTTCTAACACCAACAGGGCAGACAGAACATCAAGGCCGACCATTCTCCCACTCTGCCACCATTAAACCATATCCTTAAGCACCACATCTAAATGTCTGTTAAATCCCTCCAGGAATGGTGTCTCCACCACTGCCCTGGGCAGCCTCTTCCAGGGCTCGACAACCCCTTCCATGAAGAAATTTTCCCTACCATCCAATCTAAACTTCCCCTGGTGCAACCAGCTATCACCATACCTAGCACTGGTCCCTCCACAGCTTGTTCTGGTGTCAGAGCTTCTCCTTAAAGCAATAGGGCTGAAGTAGATGAGCTCCCAGTGTCCTCAAGCACATTGTACTACTGCTCTGTGGGTTTATATTTAAGATTAGCTGGACATGTCTGCGTATTTAATTTATAATTATAATTTTGGTCTGGGAAAAATTAGTCTGTCTTTACATGGAGCTATTGTAATGCTGGGACACAGATTGCTAATTATCAAAATGTCTAATAGCATCTTTGTAATAGTCCTAAGGCAAAAAATTTTGACAAGCACTATTTGCTGAAACAAATTCCATTTAATTAAGACATGAAATCTGGGCTGGAAGACAGCCTAGCTTATCAACAATATTAACTGCAGCAGATACTGCTAGAGGTTATGTTTTGCGTTAAGGCTAAGTGGTAAAGGACAGGAGCTTTTGGAAAAATTTTTTAAGTTTCCCTATATAACAAGGTTAAGCTAGCTCATTTTCTTGAGCAGTATCTTACTTTAGAAGCACAAATCAATGTTGATGAAAACACCCAACTTGACAACTTTGGAGGCTGAAATCCTCTTTGTACCCCAAAAACTGCTTTCACCAACACAGGCAGTTCTGTGTGCCCTGCCCCAAGGTCTGGAGAGCCTTGAACCCCCACAGAGGTGCAAGTGGGAGCACAGGGGCTGTGTCAGCAGGACCATCACCACTCCTGAGTGCTTCTCATAACAGGTTGGAGGTTAAAAAACCATCCCTCCTTGAAGCACATCAGCAGAAACCATGGGTTTCATCCCAGGGATGCGGAGGTTGCTGTTCACCGCTCGTCAAGTGAGACTCGTTAATGCGTGGAGGGGTTGTGTGCAGAGCAAGCAGCTCAAGGTCTGCAGCATCCCATATGGCAGTAAAATTATTCAAGGAGAAATTATGCAGATAGTCAACAAGTTCAAGCTGCAATGAATTATGCTGAAAACATCAGCACAAGTAACAGTCAATTTGTGTTAACGGTCAATGAGCACAGTTCACTTATTTTCTCCTGTTTGAGGCCGTGGGCTCAGGGATATTGGGATGCTCTAACAAACACCCTATGGCTACGGCTTTTACAATGTTCTGTGACAGCACTTGTAAGTTAGCAGGAAAAAAATGTCTGGCAGAAACAGCCGTCATGCAAGGGACACAACACTTCATCCACTGGCAGCTCATCCACTAGTTTTCCAGATGTACCAGAGGGCAAGTGTGGGAAGAAAAAGGGCAGCAGGGAAGGTGCTGGCTTTAATTACTGCAGTTTCAGCTACAGGCTGACTCCTAACATGCTACAAGGGGGAATTGCTTCCAACAAACAGGGGGCAGGGTTAGATTAGTTATTAGGAAGAAATAACCACCTGTGAGGGTGGCAAGGAAAGGCATAGGGTGCTCAGAGAAACTGGGAATGCGCCATCCCTGGAGGGACTGAAAAAGCATGCAAATGTGGCACCTGGTGACACGGTTTAGTGGTGGTCTTGGCAGTGCTGGGTTGATGGTTGGACTGGATCATCTTAGAGGTCTTTCTCAACCAAAATTATTCTGTGATTCTATGACTCTGAATAAAGCACATGTTTTAGAAATAATAACCAGGTTTGTGTCAAACATCCTTAAAAACACCACCAAAGCAGGAGGGAGGCTGATACAGTCATCACACACCAGGCAATGATACAGAAGCAATTTGTGATTATTTAAATCCTTGCAGCAATAAAATCAAACCCTCCGGCTGTGGTTTCCAAGTGTTTCTTTGAGTCAGCCAAGCAAATCCCTGAATTATCATCTGCAGCAAACAGAAAACAGACACACTATTAGGCCAGGCTGTAAATATCACTGAAAAGCACACCTTGACCAATAAATTAGGGGCTGTGGTGGCAATGGTGTTAATTCAAGCTGGGCAAGAGAGGCTCACTAGGGGCAAATAATGTATTTGTGATGTTGAAGGAGAGAGGCAGCTAATGGATGCTGGTTGTGTAGCACAACTTACTCATGAAACCCCTCAGACCATTGTTAAGAACCTCACAATTGATGGGCGGGACTGAGAGATGGAAAGATTTACACTTCTTTTCACACCTCCCTGGGAAGGCTGGGATGGTCCAGAGCATGCTGTGAGTTTGCTGAAAACTCAATGTCAGAAAAAGCAGTAGGTCACCCAGCCCTGGGCCCAGGCTGCCAGTTCCCAGATCATCAATAAAGTGAATATGGCATCTTCAGGAGTTTGCTATCCTTTCACCTCAAAGCAAAAATATTTGCTCAATGAACTTTATGACTGGCTGGAGCTGTGTCTGGAGCTGGAAGCTGAAGGAGCACATGACCTCCAGCACCAAGGGGGAAACCTGGGGTCCTGCTCTGCATGAGGCATATGGGGGTCCCAAAGACATATCAGTCGCCAGGAAGGGTGTGGGTATGCATGTGACTGAAAACCAAAGGTGGTCCATAGGTACCCCAGGACAGGAAAACTGGTTCCACTTCAGTAGAGTGAGTCACTACAGTGATACGTTGTATAAACACATGAAAAGGAGTAGGAAAAAATAAGGAAAGTTTAGTACAGAATTCACAGAATTTAATAGAATAGACAATGCTGTCAACTCTAGTGATATTGGCATTTCAGTTCATTAAAAGTCCAGAAAAATTAGATGTTTGTATTCATTTAAAATAATTTCTCCTCTTTGACCTAGCTTAATTTATCATATTACGTCTTTCTGCAGTGCTTAGGCGAGCTGCTGTTTAAATGAACCCAAAGGAATATACAAGCAAAATATTAAGTAGTTGTCATTAACAACAAGGTCCATTAAAATCCAGCACCACAGCTTCCGTATAGCTATTTTTGCCAAGCCAAACACAAACTATTCTCCTACAAATGTAGTATTTGTGTTTCTTGCTGTATGAAAGCAAAAACGCCTTGTGACAGTGTTTTCACAAATAACGCATGAATCTGAGCCATAGTCACTGCAAAGAAAAAGAAGCAGCAAAGGGGAAATGTTGTGTCTCGATATAAGCTAATCCTTATTCAAATAATATTTACTCTTTGTTTCCTAATAAAAACCTCCCATGTTTCTGCCATTTTATATATACATTTTCAGATTTTCATGTGGTTTTTATGAGTAGCTACATTTCGGTGGTGAAAAGAAGCTGGATAACCAGCAAACATCTACCCAAACATTCAAATATTCAGTTTTGGAAATGAATTTTTGTTTATGTCAGCCCTGGGTCCAACACAGGGTAGCATTTAGGCACTCACTCAGAGATACAGGTAACCCATGAGTAAGCTTCTCTCATAACTGCCTTATTCATGTCTCCATCATCAGAAATAAATAATGTCAGTGAAGGCTACATAAATTATATTTATCCAGCAGGCTTAACCAAAGACATAAGAATCTTGCTAAGGATATATAAATGTGGTTGTCAGATGGGGAGAGGGATAAGGAGAAAATGCAGGACTTCTCCAACATCTGGAGCAAATCAGGGACAGAATGGAATAAACTGGTAAAGACAATGCAAATATTAACTACAGCTAACATAACCTCAAAAGATCCTTTCCAGGATGCTCCTCTGGTAGATGCCAGCAAAAGCCATTAGTGTAGTTTAATAATAGCATAGATAGATAGATAGATAGATAGATAGATAGATAGATGATAGATAATCGAGTGGCTCTCCAAAAATGATATGGATTTTCGTTACATTTAGCAGGCAGGATATGACATGCAGCAAAAAATATTCTTTCCTCTATTTCTCCTACAGCACCAAAGTCTGTAGTAAGGCATTTCTGCTGTTTCAGCTCTACGTTATTAAAAGCTTTTTATAGAAGACTTAATTTAAATGTACACTTCTGCTGTTCCTGGCCGTGGTTTCCCAGGTGAGCAGGTTGACTCGTAATGTCACAACTACCATCTGTTGACTGTCTGGGGTGTTCAGGGGGATCTTTCCATGTGGTCTGATTTGATTACTGCCTGAAATCCACGTTCCTTCCTTTGGATGACATCCAGAAAACACATGCAATTTTTCATTTTGAAGTACTGTTTGCAGCTTGCTACATGCTGGCTGGAGAGCTGAGAGATCCTTGGGGAAATGAGTGACATCAGCATGAGCCATTTGTCATAATGACTCAGAAAATTACAGGATAAGATGTACATATTAGCATGACAATAGGAGGAGGGCTCACATGCTCTCCCGATCAAGCAAGTGGGACTTTCTTCCCCACACCAAGTCCCCTCTCACAGCACACTGAGCATGGTTTGTGGAGCAACACCAATGATGGACCCAGCCTCCTTCACCCCGGTTCAAGAGCCAGGAGCTGAGAGCAGCAGAGAGGTGGTGCTTTTTCAGCTTGAAAGCAGAAAGGTCAGTTATGCGTGGAGAGAAGAATTACTTAAATATTAGTAAATAAACTATTTTAGCCATCAGCTAAGCCTACAAAGGCTGGACTAGTCTTGGAGCATTCCTTTTGCTCTGTGCTGCAAAGTCTCTGCAGGGACCTGGCAGGAGACGGACCTTGTGATAAGGGGCACATCAGAGATGTCACAGCAAAGGGCTCTCCAGGGCCAGCTGGGCTGCTGGGAGCAGCAGGACTCTGCCTGGTGACAGGTGAGCAGGCAGAGGGACAGGGATGCACAGCAAAATATCTATAAATAAAAGCCACAGCCCAGGGAGTTCTCCCTGGCAAGGCTGTTGCAGCCCATCTCTAGATATGTCTGTGTGAGTAGAAGTTTCTCTTCTTGTTCAGTAGCAGCTCAGAGCTCAGAAAGGGACCTCTGCCATACTGCCTTGTAATATAATAATATATGTGTAATATCTGAAGATCAAGACCATTTCTCTATTAAATTAGATAACAAATAATTAGATAATTTTAATTAACTCTATGAATCTTCTAGAGAGTAAACTGCTTACAGGCAGCTAATGTAATAAACTTACTTTATAAGCAGAGAGCAACATCTGTTACCATGAAGAGTCTGCAGCAGGCATTAGGATTCTGTGCACACCCAGCTGTAGTTAGAGTAAATGTATCATTAAGTTGGTATCCTTTCCTATTCAAAGCACACTTTTCAAGATTTATGTACTGCAGACAATGAGATAGCAGGAGAATCAACTTGTGCTCGACTTGTCTCTCATGCAGCCGCTGTCCCATGGCACGATAACTTTAATAAAAAGGGTAAGACAGAGCATGGAAGTTAGGTCACTCCTACATGTGGCAAGGGAAATACAAGTTCAGCCCCATACACATCCAAAGGAATGGCAAAACAGAAGCTGTGCAGAAAGGGTATCCTAAAGGTCACAAAATCAAGCCCTAAAAAATCAAGCCTCTGCATCAGTCTTCCTCCCATACTCACTGCTGTCAGGGATGCAATTACAGGGAGCATCCCAGGCCTGTAGGCAAAAACATGAGTTAATATGACTTCTAAAAGTTCTTCAACATCTTAACTGAGTATGTGAGAACGGCAGTTTTTCCAAAGATTTGTAAACTCAAAAACTAGGCAAATAGGAGTGACAGAAAGGGATGTTCTTTGTAAAAAGATCTACTCTGCCATGGGTGTGACATTATTATTCCAGGTCCAAAGGGTGCTATGAAAGATCAGCAAATACATTTTCAGTTGGGCAAAAGAATGTATTAAAGGGCACATGTTAATCCATACACTTCACCTTTTTCAGTTACCATGACACCGCATTGTGTCCAGAAGTGACCAATGATTTCTTAGGTGCCCTCATGGTTTGAATGGTGAAGAAACCTGTTTTTTGGCAGATGAATGCCTTATTGCCATTGACACAGCTTGCCTAGATTTCTAACTGAACTGGCAGCACAGTATAAAAATAAAACCAAATCAGCCAAGCAATGCTATTGTGCATTTTAGCAGTAATAGAAAACCACATTGTCCCTTCAGGCAGATGAGCACAGCACTAAAGATATCGCCTGATGTCATTTATGTGAAAGTTACATTTTTATTATAAATTAATCTACCATGTCAGTCACACATGCAAACCCTGCCAATGGTCATCACACACAGCAAAAAAATGAGCCTTACTTGCTTCTTCTTTTTGCATTTGCTGACTTCTCCTGTTTAAGAGGAATTCAACAATATAGGATTAATGGTCAAGAGTCTGGTAATAATTGTGGGAAAAAGGGACAGCACCCAGTAGGAGCACAGGGCTGAATCATCCATGTGTTTGCTGCGCATGAAACTGCTGGAAGGTCCATGGCAGGTTAATTGGGAAGAAAAAATCTTGTACCTGCGCTTTCACTGTCATCATGGGCTCTTACAATCCCCCTTTCCTTCTTTGTAGACTCTGGGGCAAGTTCCAGTGAGGGTCACTGAGTGTATGGACAGTTTGTGTCAATACCTTCAACTTTGTGCCAATGTCTTCCCCTTAAGAAGATTAAAGGCTTTGGGAAGAACAAACTTGAACATCATGAAGCAAAGATAAATAAGTCAACACAGGAGCCACATCACAGTCAGCTACACAACAAATCTCCCTCGTAAGAAGTATGTGGTGGAAAAATCCAGCAGACACTGGATTTACCCTTCAGTACAGAACATCTAGAGAGTTACCCTTCACGTCGAGCTCCAGGTAAGATGCAATCCAAGTTCTTTGGCTGCTGGAAAGTGTCACCTGCTCTGTGTAAGGACACAGAGATCCTGACATGATGGATGGCCAAGGAATGATCATGACAATGCTAGTACAAGGTCACTGTGATTGCTCTACACAAACATTGGAGCCAACTGCATCTTAACATGCAGCACAAGGGCCTACGATAACCAAGGGACCAGGGAATGACACACTGAAACCTTGGAAGTTGTAGCCCTGATTACGGACCAGAACCCTTGGTCATATTTCAGTGTGATACACAGAAATGAGCTATAAAAACTTTCTTTTACCTTCTGAAGATTATTCCGTGCTAGACCAGAATTAGTAAAAATTCCTAGGGTTTTCAGCACCAAGGAACCAATCCCTGTGTATTTTTTCCCCTTTTCCTGGTGGATGGGAAGACCCTATGGTGTCCTGTGTTCTGCTCCAGGCAAGTACCCACAGAAGCAAATGGAGAAAATGTGCAAGATTCACTTTGACTCTGACAATTCATTTTGACTCTGACTATAAGTTTTCAAAGTAAAATTCGGTTCACATCTCAGTGTGGACCTCAAGGTCAGCATTTGTCGGTGTTCTTTATATAAGAAACGGGCTATTTTTAATCTCATTGTTCTTAGAATCATAGAATGGTTTGGGTTGGAAGAGACCTTGAAGATCATCTCATTCGAACACCCCCACCCGTGTGGACAGGGACACCTTTCACTAAACCAGGTTGCTCCAAGCCTCATCCAATCTGGTCTTGAACACTTCCAGGCATGGGGCATCCACAGCCTCTCTGAGCAAAATATGCCTCTTCCCCAGAAAACTGAATCAAGAAAAATTCACAGAAAGCCTACAACTGTAAACACTCTGAGGGATCGCAGCCACCTCTGTTACTGAGTATGAGGCTTATACACAGGTGTTGAGCTGTACTTTGCTGTGTGATTCAGGAAGAGCCCCAAGGGAAGGGAACCTGAGTCATTTTAGAAGATATGCACCCACAGCCCTAAGCACAGGCCCATCTGTACTGACATTGCACCTGAACTTGTCCAGCTTTAAATAGCCCACATATTAACTCTGTGATCATAATGCTCTGACTGTGAAAACTGGTTTGAATATGGGGCTTTATGCTCTGGATTTGGCTCCATTGTCTGTGGTTGGGTCAAGTGGTATAGAAATACATGTAAAAGAACTGTCTCAAAACAGCTTTCAGACTCATGGGCCATTCAGAACAGTGCATACAGTTCCCATATGTGCAGAAAACCCTGTTTGAGCTGTGACACAAACCACTCTGTGGGGGGAAGGAGGGAGCAGCTTAAGATGCACTTAAAATTTGATAACTGGATTAGGCACAAGAGAGAATTTCCTGAGGGGGCAAGAATCCACATCTTCTCTACTGAGAAAGATTCTAGACCAATCTCATTTATCATGCATTCATTTTTTGAGTAAATATTCATAATATATAAGTGCTAGTGTCACTTTAATATTCTGATTAACATGGAACATCGTTTCATCTGTCTAGATAATGGTGAAAGTCATACTAATTGAAGTAATGTTGTGTGTCAAATGATATGGAGCTGATTTACTTAAGACTTGAATGTCTGCTCCAATTAACTTCCGAAGAACATTGCACTGAAGTTGCTTTTTCTGGGATTTTTTTTATTAAATAGAATACATAAAAATTATGAGTTGCAAAGCAAGTCTGCTGAAGTTCTCTTATACTACCTCTCGACATATCCACTGACCTTCAGCCAGCCATTTCCAAAGCAGAAAGAAGCCTGCAAAACTTCTAAGAGTTATCCCCTGCTCCTGTAATAAATTCATATCTATTTGCAAATGCAAGCTCAGAGAGCTGCCTAGTTCAGATCTCAGGCTTTTCTGTACGCTGCTCAATTGTTACAGCAAGCATCCCTTCAAGAGAGAAGGAAACTGTACATGGAATAAAAGATGTGAGTGATATAAGGTTCATGTGGTTGAGTGAAGTCAGATCATTGTGTCTAAATTGCTTTTTTAATGCTGCTGTGTGTGTTTATAATCCATCTTTACAAGGCACATAAAAAAGCACCCCTCAAGTGGGTTACCATTGAAAGCCTGACCTTATTAATACCCACTCTATCTTGTCATTTGCACTAACACTACTGGAATATATTGTACCAGCCACCCCAATATTATTACACTTCAGAAGTGCATTTGAAAAGTAGTTTACATGCCAATCAAACACCCATTTCAGTCCAAGTGAATGCAATAAAGAAGGAAACACAAGGAAACATTAGCTGCCACTAACAGTAAAAACAGAATTACTTTGACCACATCTGTTTTAATGAATTGAAATAGAACAAAATATTCAATGGTTGCATAGATATTACTCGAGAATAAATGGGGGGAAGCATGAAAGTCTGTAATCCCAGTTCTTTTGATTTTTAAATAGCAAAGTTACTAGTGCAGGTGCCCGCACACTGCTTGTATCTCAAGTCTATGAAAATTAACTGCAAGAACTGTAGGAAACCAGTCTCTGATTCAAAGCACTTCAGTCAAGTGACCCACACCCAAACCTAAACCTACTCATACAACATGAGCTGAGCACTTGTTCACCTTGCAGGGATTTTTAAGGGGAATTTAGATACAGGCTTCAGCACTTTGCTGAATCAGCTCTTAGCAGATCTTCTGGACTTCCAGTCTGTAGTGTCAAATCCCAAGAAAGTGTTTATACAGTATCTACAATGTCTAAGTGCAAAGAGAGGACGAGGGGATGTGGTATCTGGATCCTGTGCGGCTTGGCTGGGAGCCACCACCACCCCTGTGCCCACAGCCCCGGCTCTGGGTTCTCTGTGGCTGCTGCCCAGCTGCTCCTCAGCATTTAGTACCACTTTAAATTCTTCTGGTGAGCCAGAAGATCCTGAGAAGGAACAAGTAAATATTTAATCTACTGTCTGAGTTTTAACAGGTAGTTCTGGGGAGAGCTATCGAATTTTTATTTGCAAAGATGATTTGTGCTCCGAATATCAGAACATGGTACTCACACAGGGATGTTCAGAGAAGCAAACTCTCCCCAGAAATACTCGAATTGCCAACATTTCAACTGGGTTTTTAATGATTCTTGTCTGAACTGAGGGGACTGTATTAGTATTCATGCAACGGACCAGTCGGGGAAGCTGCAACAGTACCACTGCCTTTTCAAAGCCAGGAATGAAGTTGATTTGCACCATTCAGTCACCAATAGCAATATCAAATACAGTTTAATCAATAGTAGCTGACAGCACTGGAATAGCTTTGGTGATGCAGACGTGCAGCCAAGCACAGGCTCTGCCAGAGCATTGGATGTCGGCATGGCCAAGACTGGGCTGCACTCCCACCGGCTCAGCTTCAGCCATGTAAACATTCCAAAGGACAGAGGAGAAGAGACTCAAGCCTGAACTTCCTTATTTTTAATTAAGTTAATTCCTTAGGTTACTTTAATTGAGTAATTAGTAGTTAATTTCCTGTTCAAGGGGAAAAAGGATCATGAGAAACAGATGTTGCCCCCTGCCGTCTATAGAACACAGAGAGCCGTGAAAACTCATCTGTCCATCTGATTTCTTTTGTATTAGGTAACACAGATGCTGGGAAGGTGGAGGAACTGAGGTATGTCAAAACACTAACTTCTGCTTTGGGTTTTTTCCCCCATTCTGCTCTGAATTAGCTAAAATAAGATTGAAAATAAGGTAGTAAACCTGCTTTCTCTTTCAGCCTTTGAATACACAGCAAACATCTGGTTTTGTCTTTTTTTCTAACATGAGAGAGAAGTACAGCTAGAGACTTTTTGTAATAACACACTGATTTTTCTAAAGAATATTTAAGCCAAGGTTTATTTATGTGCTTCATCTGTACAGGATTCATGTGTCTGTTTCTTGTAGAGGTTCAAAGTCATAACAGCTAAAAAAGGTGAGAAAAGATTTAATACAGACTGACATAAATGTAAGTTTTGGCCACACTGTTTGAAAACTTGTCAAATGGTGCAGTATTGTGATGTATCCTCTGTGCAGCTCTGTAGGGGTTGCAAATGCAAAAATTGCCTTGGGTTGCAAAGTAAAAGGAACAGGAATGCTTCTGCATGAGATGGGGCAGGGAGGGAGGAAAGAGAGGGGAAATTCTTCAGATCTGCTTAGTTTTAGCCATTTTGTCAGATTTATCAAATACAGTAATAGATTCAAAAGATGTAGAACTCTGTAGAAACTATATATGAGGTTACATGGGGAATGGCCTCTTCTGACCATGAAAATCTATTAATCTATTTCTACTGCTCTCTGGCCGTGATCAAATGAGTTTAAGATTATACTAATGGGATTGTGGTAACTGTCCTTTGATTTCAAGCCCAGTCATTGTGTAATGAGGGCAGCGAAGAGCCTGAAGGCTGAGCCTGGAGGGAACATTGAGGGCTGATCCTGGAGCAGAGAAGCCTTGACCATCATTTTGGGTCAGCACTGCGTCACTCTCCCACCTTTGCTCAGAGCTTCCCCACTGCAATTTCTTCACCAACTCAGCCATGTCTGTTTTAGAGACCACTGTCAGCAAGTTTGGTTGAGACCCTCAAGATCACAAAATCATGGAATCACATGGTTTGAAAAGAAATTTAGGATCATCAAGTCAGACCATTAAGGTCTCTTTCCTGAACCATTTTCACTGGGAAATATTCTGACTATTTCTGCTGCACTTTTCCAGCTCGAGGACATGTCAATCCTACACCTTGTCTATGTAAAGATCTTTTTATCTACTTGGATTTCACCAGTCTGAGAGCAGAGTGAGCTGTACTTTCCCCCAGCTCCAGGGGATCAGTTATGCTCAGACCCAGAGGTTTGCAGTGGATTTTCTGGTGAGAAAGAGGAGAATACACCTAGAGGAGCAGTCTGCAGGGATTAATAGGAAGGAGAGAAGTCATAACCTTGCCCTGGGAAAATGTGCAAGCATCAAATTTTTAGGGAAGAGATTGTTCTGCTGGAAGAAAATGACACTGTTCTCTTCAATAAAAAATGTACTTCAAATTACTAAAATATGTGAACCATTGCCTTATATTCCACTAGCTCCAAACCATAAAAATTTATAGCTGAAGCCAACTCCACATCAGGCTGATGCTGGTGAAGGAGACTAGACCATGACTTGTTATGTAAATAAGCCTATAAAAGTCTTGAGATTTTACATGAAAATCAGATCTGCAACAACATTCTGCCTTAGCTCTCTAGATTGTTTAATTTGTATGTACATGATTATGCAGTGTTATTTTACAGAGAAGGCAGTTTACAAACCTTTAAGTGATCAATCAGTTAAATAAATAAAGCATCTCTGGTGATGCTGTACTAACTCTTCAGGCAGTGCCTCATCCTTCTGTCATTAACATAATCAGCTTGAATAATGTTTTCACAGCAATTACCACCAGTGGGTCAATGTCTGCTATTAGCAACCTTTCCTCCATGGATCATGAACATAATAAAGCATGACAGCCCCAGAAGACACAGGGTGTCAGAAGACTTTCTCTAGTATTGGTGCCAGGCTGCTTTAATGTGGCACATATAGGGACAATAGATTGTCAAGGATCACTCAATGCAACAACAATTTACAGTCTCAATGGGAGTTTTCTTGTTTTGAGAAGTTCAACAAGTGTTATAAATCTATAAATTATATCAGACGTTAGAGGAAACTACACATACAGAAGTGGTTTGGCACAAATAAAAGTTTTCCCTGCTTCGAGATGGCTTTTTCAATCTGGATTTTCTTTCCCCAAGTTGTTATCTCTTGGCATTAGACCACATGGGGTCGAGCTGGCACCAACATTCAGGCTTCAAAGCAATTTCTTGCAGAAGAAATGCCAGTAAAATGTTTTAGAAAAAGCAGTACTTAGTCACTAAACTTAATTAAAAGCAATGTGATTTAAACGAAACACCCAGACATTACCTGGGGATTCTGGAGGTTAATTGCAATTGTTACTGTATCACTTTCCAAACTCAGATTTTCTTTCCTTGTATGCTATGAATCCTGCAAAGTCAAGTTAGAGAACTCTACATGTAACACATGCATCTTGCTAATTCAAATATATAAAAGTGTTCTACAGACACTCAGCAGCTTCCAATAGCTGGAAAACCCATACCAGAGATTGGTGGAACTGATACTGCAGACTTCATGCCAGACCTCGGGGGACATGAGGGCAAGTGTGGGAGCAGAATCCATCTGTCACTCCCAATGAGCACTCCAGAGTTTTCACTGGTCCAGCAGAAAGGTGTCAAAGCAATAGGGTGACTGGAAAATGTAATGCTGCAAAATCTTCAGTTGTGAATAAAAGAGACAATTTTCTCATAAATACGTTGATATTTTCTAATACGTTTTTATTTTGTAATGCAAATATGTGTACAGGTAAATCTGTCTGCAAAAGTGAAAAACAGAAAATAAAAACCGTTCCACAGGTACAGGTTACCCTTACCTCCAGCCCAGAGGTTTGGACTTGTGACTGGGTGCTTGGCAATAATTTCCTCACTTCCTTTCAGCATCAGCCCTTGCAGAGTGAAGCCATCAGGTTCTCCAGGTTGGGGAAGGGATCTGGGGCTTTCTGCAGGTGAAAGGACTGCAAGAGCCAGTTCAGCCTGCATGGTGGGCACTAGTTCCTCAGTAGCAATAATGTAAAAACATAAATAATAAAGCTAAGAAAACAAACAAACAAACATGACAAGCACATGGGTAATATCTGAAGTCTTGATTTGAAAATAGATTTTGCCTTATTTTTAAAATTCTTTTCTACTGCCATTTTGAAGTAACAATCATGGAAGTCTCATGTTTGGTATTATAATATACAGTAAATTATTGTATTTAGTCTGCAGAATTTAACATGATTTGTGTGATCAGGAATTTGAAAAGCAAACTCCACCTCTGTCTCCTCTTTTTGGAAACATTTCAGCTATTCCCAGTTTCAATTATTTTCAATTCCACCAGTGTGATCAGCATATTTAAAATTCAATCAGCCTTCTCATTTAAAACATTTCATGTGTGTGTCACACTAACAATCAACAAGAGTCCCAAATTTAACATCTGTTCCTAATAGCAAAGAGGTTTAATTTGAGAAATGAAAAAAAATATAACGTAATTACTAGGCATTCAATCACAATGAATAATGTGTCTGCTACCAGCATTCTGTTCTGTCAGCAAAAACCCTGGAGAGGCAGAGTGGCAGAAAAGTGGAATTGCTGGAAACTGGGGGAAAAACATCAAAGTACTGAAATGGGAGAAAGATGCTGCTGTGCCTTCCCTGCGGATCACCCCAGGGAGCACAGGGGTCACTGCTGGGAGATGCACACTAGCCAGCTTGTGAATATCAGTGATGCTCTGCTGTCTTCATCTCTTCACACCATCCCTCTGTCCTGCTTGATTTCTGAAAACAGGATGGATTTGTCACCACAGGTGGGTAATGCCATGCCCAGCCTGGTTTGTGTGTGTCCCCCCCCCCCACAACCAGGTTTGAAAAACCACTAATAGATATCCATTTTACAAACTTAAAATAATATTTGTTTCATCTGATTTGTTTCCTGTCACTCAGGTTGAATGCTGGGAAAAAATTAATCAAGAAAGAGTGGTTAAGCATGGGAACAGGCTCCGCAGAGAAGTGGTAGAGTGGAGTCACCCTCCCTGGTAACGTTCAAAAAATGAGTAGATGTGGCACAGGCTCTCTCCTGCAAACATTACTGATACGATTTTCACTGAAAGCAAAAAAATCACTGCTTCCAGCTCATCGGATTATACCCAGAAAAAAAATTACATATTTTATAAAAGCATCTTCAGAGGATTTGCTATATACTGAAGAAGAAGAGAAAATGAGAGAAGAAAATTTGGGACACCTTCCAAATTAATTGCCATTCTACTGATGTCAGATTAAAGGAGTGAGCTGTCAGATTGATTTCGAGTATCTAGAAGTAACTTTTTTTTTTCCAAAATGTTATTTTGTTGAGTTCAACACAGGCATCTTTTGTTTGTCCCTTGGAAATACAGAAATGATATCACCTATTACTTTAATCCTAAGAGTTAGGGCTTAGGAGGTGACACGAGAGTGACTAGATTCTCTCTGGGACTGAACACATCTGGTAGCTCTCACTCAGTAAGCATCCAGCTTTGATATTAATATAAATTTGTATATATTGGCATTAATAAACTAAATCTCCTGCCATGCTGTCATCAGTCAAGGCTGTCCCAGGCCCAGACATTGCCTCCAAGTATACCTGGAAACGCAGGTAGCCACCAATGTAGAAATACTAGCATTTTCCCAATACTGCTTGGACCTATATTTTAGCACATTTTCAGGCACAGGAAAAGAAATGGAAATAAAACAGCAATTATTTTGAAAAATTGTGATGTAGGAAATATATATTTACTCCTTTTTGCCTCAGAAGTAGAAAAGTACTTCACTACTCATATTTTTGGGCAATGCTCCATTCGGTTCATAATTTAGATGCATGATTTTGTACTTCGGATCTGCTCAGTTAGATGCACAACAAAATTTTAATAATTTCAAAATGATTTAAATGGAATAATAAATCTAGTGTTTGATGTAACATGGCTGCTTGACCCAAAGAAATATGTGGGTAATTATCATGTTTCCCAAGTGAATTTTTTTGTTCCTCAAATCAGTCACTAATTAGCGGCCACACTCAAAATGATCACTTAGAGTAATTATGATGTTTTGCTGCATTGTTTCGGACAAGAACGAAATAATCCTCTTAATGAAAATAAATGTACAAATTTTTTCTCCTAGGCCAAAATGCAAATGTAGTTGGTCTGACGGTTATGAGCATAATAAACAGAAGTGACTTAAAAAATACAAAGGTTAGGAACTTGCAGTACTCATTTCCTAAACAAGAAAACTTGGTATCAACCCTGGGCACAAGCAGTGTGGGCAGACTCAGGAGAGACCACCACATTCTCTTCCCAATGGAAAACCAGGGTACCCAGCCTGAGCTGCCCCACACTGCAGAGAGCTATGCTGGGCTTATTTGCCAATAATTAATCAGTTGTCTTTGAACTGATATTATCTCTGAAAGTACCTGCAATTCCATTACCATTGCAGAACACTTAACAAGGTCACAATGAAGGGAGGTAAACGTAGATCGGTCTAGTAATGAAAGGAGGAGCCATGAATGAGGACTTTTAGTTAGAAGAGGACAGACCGGTGTACCTTAGGGATGCTTTAAAACTTTTCTGTATAATAATTCCTGTGTGATAGGCCTCCATTCCAAATCTCGTTTTCTCATGGTAGCTCAACCTTCTAACATCCAACTTTAGGCAGCAAAGTCCTCTTTAAAGGCCAACGACCTAAATTAATAATATCCAGCAGTAATAATGTTGATTTATCATCTCTGAAGCTATATCTTTCACAGGTGTCTAGTAAAACTTTGAGCCATCTCCTATATCTGGACAGTTTTACTCTCAATGCCATTACCCAAGTGCAGGTTTCAGCTGCTCTCAGGGCTCTAATCCATGTTTTGTCTTTGACTGCTCTGGGAAAATTAAATAAAAAATAGGTTGCTGAGGCATGAAAAAGGCTAAAGAGAGCCAAGAAGAAGACATGAAACAAAAGCTCTGCCCCAAATCCTGCCTCATTTCGTAAATCCTTGATTATATGTGGAGAGCGTGACAGAACTTCAAAAAAAATTTCCTCAGACTTCTATAGTATTTCAGATAAAAAGAAATGTTCCTTCTCACTTTCCTTTTAGTCTGAATATTGCTTTTTTATTTACTGCATGTGCTTTCTAAAAAATAATATAGCTTTACCTGCATACTATGGCATTTTTTTCATTCTTTAATTGCATTATATAAATTTGTGTGTAAACACAAGAAAGGGAAAGAGCTGCTCTGCACACAGCCCTGCCTCTTTATACTGGGCTTCCTGTATGGTTAAATTGAAAATGTTAAAAACTGCATAATAAAAATAAATATACATTAAGCATTACCCTCAAATAACTGCCATATATGCATAAGTATATATATGTGTGTGTGCGTATAAATACACACACATACACACACACACATATATATGTCTAAATGACAAGTTTTCCTGTCTATTTACAAAGAGTAATGTATCCTAACTACAGCCTCTAGTGGAAAACTTTTCCAAAACATAACAAGTAAATCACTTACATAAAACCTGGAGATATTCTCTTCTGTGACAACCTGGAGCTGTTTGCACTGACACATAGCTGATTCCCTCTGGAGAACCACACCACCAAAACCAGCATAGACATTCCCAGTTGGGCCTCTTAACCCAGG
Source organism: Lycocorax pyrrhopterus obiensis (assembly GCA_014706295.1). Classification (NCBI taxonomy): domain Eukaryota; kingdom Metazoa; phylum Chordata; class Aves; order Passeriformes; family Paradisaeidae; genus Lycocorax; species Lycocorax pyrrhopterus. The sequence goes on from JACSVZ010000018.1 coordinate 18,004,013, forward strand.
GAAGAGCTAACCAAGGGATATGGAAAAAATCATTATGACTAGGGTTGTTTTGCTGGAATTTCATAGGATGCCTCATCCCTGGAAGTGTTCAAGGCCAACCTGAATGGGTGTTGGAGCAACCTGGTCTAGTGGAAGGTGTCTCTACCCATAGCAGGGGGGTTGGAACAAGATAAGCTTGAAGTGCCTTCTGATCCAAACCATTCTGTGATTCTATTAAATACATGATTATAAATGTCTCCCAAAATAAATTCCCCCTAATTCTTTTAGGTTTACTGCTTGTCTTCAAGGGTACGGAGCATGACCTAATTACAGCAGCAATTATCAGCTGTTTTAATGACAGTTTTAAAGACTTAGTGGGTGGAAATAAAAAGGTTGGTTTTGTAACTATTGACCATAAGTCGGTTTTCTGCAGATTCCTCTATGAAGCTGTCCCTGGGTGGCAGTGAAGGCTGTGAGCTCCTGCACCCTGCCCCTACTTGGCCTGGACCTTAAAACCAAACCTCTGCCCCTGGCCCAACGCTGCTACTGTTGTGGAGGATGACATTGCCCCAGCACGTGTTTCACATCTCTCTGCTATTCCACATCTTTTTTGAGTGCTTTCAGGTAGCAGCGAGTTGTGCTGATCTTACTCTTATCAGCAGTCACCAGGGCTTGGGATGGTAACTTTGAATTAGCACAATGAGTAATTCCACCAGTCCTTTGGAAGAGCTTTCAGCAATAGCTACTGTATGAAATTATGCATTTCCCATTGCTGTCAGCAGTTCTTTTATTTAGCATGATTTTTCTATCCTTTATTCCCAGCCCTAATATTGACCTTTAACTCACCGGTTCCATTCTATCCTTTCCACAGTCCCCAGAAATCCCCATTACTCTGCAGTGTGGGTGCTGTGTGACAGCAGGTGTTGGGGTGCCTCGGACCACTTGGGGTCTGCCCGCTGTCCATCACGGCATGCCTACCCAATGCGCAGACGACTTGGAGAGCGAAGACCAGTCCGTGGGCGAGACCCGGTTCTGAGCCCACACCACTTCTCCAGAAAGTTCTGTTAAGTTTGGTTGTTAATAGGTTTGTTCTGTAAATTCCCTCCTCTGTAACCTAGCCATTGGTTCTGTGTCCCCGGGATCCCCCTCCGGGCTTACCTTCTATTGGTTGTTTGTTCTGTACCACCCCTGTAGAAAACCACGGTGCCCTTGGCTCTCGTCGACCAGTTCCTCCCCTTTGATTTCGGGGTAATAAACCCCTGGAAGATTTCACGGAGTGGTCCTCTCCCTTGCCTCTTTCGCCCCCGGATTCCTGAGAGACTGAGACCTTTGGGTCCCTTCGCATTTGGGTGCGCCTGCTGATACAGAGCCAGTGCAGCCCATTTCAAGCGGCTGCCGAGACTCGACACTTTTCAGTGCCTGTCTGCGGGAAAGGTCACTGCAGCCTCTTAGGGGGGACGAGTACGCCCCGAGGCCGACCCATCTCCCAGGGCAGTGACAGGTACCTCTGCTCTCACTCCCCAGCTCCTGGGCTTTAGGTCAGGTCTGATTTTTGCATGTCTGCGTACACCAGAAGTACTGATCCATGGGAGCAGCTGCTCATTCCTGCGGGACTGCGGGAAAATGCCGCCAGGGTGTAAAGGAGAGATTGGAAATATGGACATGAGCAAAATCGTAGAATCACAGAATCTCCTGAGTTGGAAGGGATCCATAAGGATTGTTGAGTCCGGCTCCTGACCCAGCACAGAGCCCCAGAAAAAACACCCTGTGCCTGAGAGCATTGTCCAAATGCTCCTTGAGCTCTGTAAGGCTTGGTACTGTGACCACTGCCCTGGGGAGCCTGTTCCAGTTGCCAGCCTCCTTCTGGGGGAAGAACTTTTTCCTAATATCCAACCTGAACCTTCCCTGATACAGCTTCATGCCATTCCCTCAGGAACACAAACGTCATGCAGACAAAATTAAAATGTTTACAATGGCAAATGCAAGCTGGGGAACCCAGCTTGGTCCAGTCCTGCCTCTCAGGGCATCCTATCTCAGCTGGTGCAAGGAGCCCGGGTAATACAGACATTTCCAGCAGCACTGTTTGCTGCAAGCAAACCCACATGTCTACACCATCATTTAAATGAGTTTATCAAACGCATTCACATTCAGTTCCCATCTCGCCTGTGCTCCATGATGGTGCCAGTGCTTTATGGTTACAAGATGTCACACCAGGGGGTTTGGGGATGACAAGCACCAGCATTTGCCCCTGTCTGCTCACCTCACAGGTGGAAACATGGAAACAGAGGACAGAGACCACAACAGCTTTGGCTCCTCTTTCACCGTGACACATTTTTATGGGAATGTCTGGTTCCTTAATTATTTCCTCATTATATATGATACAGCATCACGTGTGTGCGAGCTGTTTCAACTAACGTGATTTTGCTACGGAGAATGCAAGAGAAGGTGCTTCATTAATGTGCTTGCCTTGAACAACAATCAACGTGATGAACTCACCCCACATAACCAGGAAAAAACAAATTGAATCATTCCTGCAGCTTTTATTTGTCCGCTTTCCATCCAGGTGCACAGAAATCACATTTCATATTAAATCCCAACCACATAGTGGACATAAATTTATACAAAGGTATTAAATTGTTTCTATTTATAAAATAATTTTTGATAAGATTATAGATTCCTGCCTTGGATTGACTGCAAATTCACCATCCTGTGACTTGATTAAAATGCATTATGAAAGGAAGATGGCAGAAAGGCAGCCTGCATTTTCCAGGCAGGAAAAAGGATCCTGCTTGCCCTGCTGAATGTCCTTTGAGCGGAGTCGCTGCTTTAGCAGACAGCTGCACCTTTGCTGCATGCTCAGATAAGCCCAACTCCAAAAATGCCACATTTCCCATTCCACAGTTCCATTTAAAATCCCTGTTTCATATGTTTTTTTGAGACCAGTTACTTGCAATCTGGACCTTAATGCAAGTATTTAAAGCTTAAGACAGAACCAGGAACAGCTAGCTTGAGAATTGATAAAGCATTAGAAAGCCTTTTATCTTCCCAAGTTACCATTTCACATTTGGTTCAGCACAGTAAGTAATGGTGCACGGGCCCGTGTCTGTGTCCTCATTAATGAAAATAAGGACAACAAGAACGAACAGCTGAAATAAATTTCACGCAAAAATGCAATTTTTAGTGAATGAGGACATTCCCCAGTGCTCAGCCACAGAGGACTGTGAGCGCCAGGGAGGGCTGAGCTGAAGGTGAGGGCTGCAGTGACCCCCCAGCTTGCCCAGGGACCAGTGGGACATGGGGAAATGGCGCTGGGCAGAAAAGCACAGCAGTAGCACCACCACCAAATATATTCAAAGTTTTGTGTGTGTGTGTATACTTTATATAGGTATCTATATAACCTTTCTGTATATATACAGACCAGATCCAATCCAGGATTTCTCTTCTTTATACAGTACCAGAGTGTCCAGACCTCGGTGACTCACAGGAGGACACATAGACCAAGTATTGCCCTATACTCTCCCCATCTGATCTTCTGATATTTAACTTAAAACCAAAGCACATGCATGAACCCTTTCCCAAGTGTTTGTATCCTTCAGTTGTAAAGGTGGGCATTCCTTGTTGCTGTATGGATAGCTAATCTTTCTGGAATCTATAAATACAACATTTCAGATTTATAAGAATTTCAAGAGGACATTCTTGTGCTGTATTTTCCATTTCACCCTCCCTTGCAGAGTTAATGGTGAAATGCCCTTAATGTCCCTTTATGGGGATAACCAGAGATATGTACCATAGCAAATCTACCTCTAATAAAATGAAATGTTTGAATTGAATTAAATGAGATTCTGTTGATATCTTTTGCTGGAAAATCAGCCTCTTTATTCTTAAATTGACCTATCCTTCAGTCTCTGAACACCTAATTATTAATTCCCTGGTGTCTGCTAATATGTTTGAAACCAAAGGAACATGAATTGGAAAGGTTTAAATTCCTTCACACTGATTTTTTTTTAAGTCCTTTCTGGCTTCTTGACCCTAGCTGTGCCTGTGCACTCTGTGTATGTGTGAGTGTATGTGTGCTCTGCAGACACCTGCACACACACATGTGCTGTGGGATTTGTACCCATAAATACACAAGACCCAGCTTGGAAATGGCAAAACCACAATGATGTTCTTTCAGCCAGTGCTACATTTTGGTTTGGTGATTGTATTCTCCAGGTCTGTTAAAATAACGTCTAAATACTGCATTTTCTTGGGATTCAACACTTAGAAAACTGGCAGACTCTAGTTTTTCCTGGCCTGTATGTGATTGTAGCATGACAGGGGCTGTGCTATAGGGGATGGGAAGCTGAGCCACTTGTGATTATTCTGAGGGTGTGATTTGGGGTTGGTAGCAGGTGTAACAAGTACCCAATGCTGTACTTTATCTTCTCATATTTTAACCGCTAGTGCCAAAAGGTCACTTGCTTCTGAGCTGTCACTAGCTTCAACAAAGAGCAACATCTTTGCCAGTGTCACTACCCCTTCCCTTTGGCCCAATCAGATCTTGCTAAATAAATCATTAAAAAAATGACTTTAACGTTCCAGTCATATCCATCTCCTCATCTGGTTTCAGTAATGCCATCTAGGTGGAATTTATGCTCAGTGTAATCAATCCAGAGAGTTTCCTTCCTTGATTAATTCTCTGCCTGATATTTTGATTTGGTGTTAATTCTGCTTCCTCTTTTAATCCTGCCATTTTGTCATTGGGGGGTGACTACACAGCCGGTGGTAAACAAGCCTGTTCATTGGAGCTGCCCATGGGAGTGGCTGCCCACTCCTGTGCCCTGCTCACTGTGTCAGCCCTGGCATCACTGCCCTTCCCCAAACAACACTAGGTCAGGGATCCCACCACTACAAATGCAATTTCTTCTCCCCTTCCAATATTTGAAGTATTGCCTCCAAGAAGGAGCTTCCAGTCTGTTCTCTCCTTTGTTCATTGCCTGCACAGTATATTTTAATTCAGATTTTAAATAGGTGTCTCTTCAGAGAAAGACAGAAATCATGTATTACCAAGGCTCCCAGCAACACTGGTACCTCTCAGACCCACATACACACAAGAAACAGTGGGTTTATCTCTGCACAATGGTGCATGAGAAATACTTCTCTGCTCAAATGAGGAGATACAGCTGAAAACCAAAAGATATAAAAAGGTAGCGCTTCTAACACCCAGTGAGATAACAACAGTGTCATTCACGCTCACAGATACATTGGAAGGATTTGAAAAAATCCTGCAATTTGTCTCTTCTTCTGACAAACAGGATGCTCATCACCAGTTGCAGCTGTGGGTAATGCCATGACTGTGGATCCAGACCTCAGCACCATGTGCAGAGGGCCAGTTACCTCAATGTGGTATTGCACCTTCAGAGTGAAAACAACTTCTCTCTATTTCTTGCTGTAGAGCAAAATCAGCTGCAAAAACCTTAATTTTTCCATATTGGTCATCTTGGTGATAATTTCCAGAAAGCCTTTAAAAAAAAAGCAGTCCTGTACTTTCTGAGCATTATCCTCTACGTACATAAAGATACACTATAGATCTTTCCATACATGGCTCCAGCCATGAATCCAATGTTAAATGAAGGTTCAAGCAATCCCTGTTTTAAATCCCCCTTTTTTAACACTGATCTTAGCAGTCACAAGGCGAATGTACAGTCTGACATCTCACTCCGTGCATCACTGTAGCAAAACAGGATGGGGCAAGTCAGTTCTCTCCATCTGGGATTCATGAGGCAGATGGATGGACCACTGCTGTTTAGTCATTTCTGGGCAAAACTTGGTTATAAATCTTCCACAGCAACGAGGGGAGAACAGCTTTCAGACAGGGATCTCCACGACTCTTCAGCCACCCTTAACAGCCTGTGAGGTGAGAAAATAGACATATTTTAAACTGATCCCAGACCATGGGCTTCAGGCAATATTTTTTCTCAGGAAATCATAGAATCATTGAATGGTTTGGGTTGGAAGGGTCCCTAAAGCTCATCCAGTTCCAATCCTCCTTGCCATGGGCAGAGACACCTTCCACTAGACCAGGTTGCTCCAAGCCCCATCCAGCCTGGCCTTGAACACTTCCAGGGATGGGGCATCCACAGCTGCTCTGGGCAACCTGTGCCAGGGGCTTACCACCCTCACAGGGAAGAAACTCTTCTAACTTAAATCTCTCCTCATTCAGTTTGAAGCCATTCCCCTTGTCCTATCACTACATGTTCTTGTAAAAAAAATATGCAGCCAAGGTTCTCTGGTGGTGCTGAGGTCTTGGTGCGGTCTCATTTCTCCCCTCCAAGTGCCAGCACACAGCCTTGAGCTGGCCCAGTGTGTTCATACATCATCCAGATAATTTTGACACCAAACCCAAGGTGAGTTCAGTCCCACACCAGAGTCACACATAATATATGGTGCATCACACTTTGAAGGATAAAACCTTGATCCCCTTTGGTTTTAACTAAAAATACTGTGAGTGGGTCTCATGCATCATATTGCATTAGTTCTTGCATGTCTGCTGCCAAAGCCTTTCTGTAATCAAGCAAGATTTAAAGTAACCAAATTAGTGTCTCCATCACTGGCAGGATTTACTGAAAATAGGAACATTTTTATGCACTCAATATTGTCTCACTCAAGGCATGCTGGATAATTTTTATCGGATGATCAGCAGGCAGTAATATTTTGATGCTCTGATGCTACTGAAATAAAGACATCACAAACAGCACACTGTACAGTTTTTATCTTGAGAAAATCTAATGCAATATGCCACTTCAAATTTTAGTTAAATGGTCTTACACCATAAAGAACAGTCGGTATTTTGCTCTTCATAGCAGAAGCAATCTTCCAGGTACAACCTTTCCCAGTAGCACTTCACTCTTATCTTGTTAAATATAGCATTATAAGACAAATATTATTAGCAAAAAGAGCTTTAAAATCTTGAAAGTTTAGACTCTTGAGGAATACAGCAGCCCCTAAAGACACTAAGCATCACCAGGATGAAAAGCAGAACAGACCTTCCTTGCTGTGTCAACAAGTATTTTAAATCCTTGTTGAAAAGCTGCACGATTACATTATGAGGGAAAGTATCAGAGGAAGTAAATACTCTCTGATTTCCCCTGGTACAAGGGCACGATGCCTGTGGATTGCTGAGACATTTCAAAATCACTTTGCATTCAGGCAGGAGCGGATGAACAGCTCATGACATATAATGAGGGAAAAAAAAAAATCACCAATTAGAGAGCTGGGAAACCTTCCGGCAGGAAAATGGGCTTTTCCTGTTATCTTACAAATGATCTCTCACAATAAGAGAGTTAAAGAAGATGGCTCAGGACACAAATGCAGCTTGTAGCAGTGCCCTTCTGTTGCTCAGAGATTATCTATATCAAACACAAAATATTAAAGTAATGATTCCCTGGACTCTAGGGAGGAACACTTCATCTCACTTTGCTTGGAAAGAGAAATCTTCTCTTATTTCATAGCTCAATTATAGAGAGTGGTCAGAAGACACAATGGTGAAAAGGACAGAGGGAAAAGAAGGGAAAGGGAAAGGTCACAGTGTTCATGGGATGAATTCATGTCTTGGTACTAAAGAGTTTTTCCAGATGGGTATTTTGTTACAGACCCTCCTGTTCGTAATGAGAGAAAATAAAGTTGTGGCTGACCAGTTAATACTGCTGGGGCAGGGATACAGTTACAAAAATAAAATCTGGTCCATAAAAAAAACCCCAAAACAACAACAACAAAAAAACCCCACAACCTGATAGCCAACTAAAACCTAATACCTACTGGTATTGCTGTCATAAACAGCTATTAGAGGTGAAAAGGAATGGAGATTTATGTTGTTAATCACTTTGTTAACTGCCCTTCACTCCTCTACAGTGGGGCAGCAATACCGCTCCTTGCAAAAGTCACATGGAAGCAGCTAACCTTACCTGAACCATCATTTTTTGTGTGGTAGCTGCCCTTAATGTAAGAAAATTAAATCAAATTAAATTAAATACAAACCTAACACAGCAGGATAAGAATCAATTTTGCTTTAAAATGATTACACAGACCTGATGCTGAGCTTATATAAGCAAAACCATTACCAAGTTTTGCACTTTTCCCTCTCAGCCTCACCCGCTGTGAGGACTTGCGGCTCCCTACCCACTCACAGTCCCACAGTTGGTCCAGGGTGATGGATCCATGTTGGGGTGCCTCGGACCACTTGGGGTCCGCCTGCTGTCCATCATGGCATGCCTACCCAATGGGCAGACGACTCGGAGAGCCAGGACCAGTCCGTGGGCGAGACCCGGTTCTGAGCCCGTACCACTTCTCCAGAAAGTTCTGGTAAGTTCGGTTGTTAATAGGTTTGTTCTGTAAATTCCCTCCTCTGTAACCTGGCCATTGGTTATGTGTCCCCGGGACTCCGCTCTGAACTTACTTCCTCTTGGTTATTTGTTCGGTGCCACCCCTGTTGAAAATCTCGGCGCCTCTGGCTGTCGGTGGCCAGTTCATCCCCCTCGCTTTCGGGACAATAAACCTCGGAAGGTTTTCACGGACTGGTCCTCTCCCTTGCCTCTTTTGTCCCCAGAATTCTTGAGAGGCTGAGACCACCTGGTCCCCTCGCTTTGGGTGCGCCTGCTGATACCGAGCCAGTGCAGCCCGTTCCAAGTGGCCACCAGGCAGTGATACTTCTCAGTGCCACTGCGAGAAGGTCACAGTTGCCTCTGGGGCAGGGACGAACACCCCCTGAGGCCGACCCATCTCCCAGGGCAGTGACAGATCCAGGTCCCCGGATCCATCACCCTGGATGGATCTGGCCTGGGGTGCCCAGAGTACCAGGGACAGCAGCGGACCTGCCCAGGAAACTTGGAAACATTCATGCAAAGACATTTCTGAAGCCAAACTTAGGCAGCAAAAGTTTGCTTCCAAGGGTTATGGTCAATCAAGGAATGAAGGGTTTCCAGGAGCACGTCCCTTCTGCGCTCAAAGAAATATCTTGACATGAAGCAGCCACAAGAAAATCCATGCAGATTTGAGAAATTATTTAAAGCTAACCAATGCTTTAAAAAGCAACTTTTTTTGGTAGATAATTCACACACAATAAGTAAGATGGGATTTGTCAAACAAATTGTGCACTCAACAGAAGCTGCTGAAGAGCTTCCATAGGCTACGAAGCCGTTTTTAGGCTCAGGATGTCTTCTGAATATTTTTCTAAGCTGCCAGCTTTCCAAGCAGCTATACTAGAGCATCATCCCACTAGATGAGAGATGAATTTATACAGCGTGTTTAGATAGTAAGAGTTGGGAGCATTTATATGAAACAAACAACACAAATATTTAAACAAATACACAGTCTGTGGCTTTATGAAAAGATCATTACTGCATAATGAATTCTTACCAGACACTGCAAATTCCTGCATGGTTTAAGCCCATGTTTTCACATTTTAAAAAAGAGGAGGAAAAGTACTGGGAGCAGGGCTGAGAAGGTTGTGTTTCATGATGTCATTGCCTTGGCACTGCAGGCAGCCAAGATGACTTGATGGGTAGTTGGGTAGGCTCCTACCCTGTTCCTCAGCATTATCCAGGCACCCGCAGCCCACATTGCCCACCAGAAGGGAAAGGCTTCCCACATCGTGAAGAGCTCAGAGGCCAAATGCTGAAGCACACCCAGCATTACAGCTAGAATATCTCCTTTCCTATCTTTCACTTTCTCATCCTCCTGAAATACTGAGAGTAATGACTTTGCAAAGTCTGCCCAAGCACTCTCCTCTAAATGTTCCACTTGAAGACTCCCTGTTTCCTCAGCCACTTCCACATGACCCAGTCACTGGGACAGTAAGCCCCATTTTGATCTGAAATTCTTCATATTAATAATGCCATACATTACATTTGACAGCCTCTAACTGATTCTCTGTCTTGCATGTGGCAAAAACTTCTGGCAGTGTTATTGGCTTTCTCTTTTTTATTAACTGCTCTGACTGGCAGTGAAATCCCCAGCAGAAGTGGATGCTCCTGGGGGAATTTTTCAAAGGTTAGATCCTCTCATGCTGATGCAACATTTTTGTCATTATTCAAGACGACAGATTAATCACTTATAGGCCTATATCCTAATCACAGTGGGGGAAAAAAGTCAGTCAGGTTTTTAAAAAAGGTTTAAGCATTTAAATACACTTCACAAATTTAGTCCCTGGTAATCAAGCACCGGAAGAGGGAGAACAGCAAAGGGGGGAAATGAGACGGAAGAACAGACATTCATTACAAGACCAAAGAGAATGGAATCAGGAATGGAAAACCTCACTGGTCAGACATACGAGACCATTTTTTTTCTTAACAATGAGGTAGAGTTCTGACCCTTGAAGTTCAGTAAAGAAGTCATAATTCACAGCTTTTGAGGACACTGAAGCTAAAGCCTAAATCATTCACAGATGGTTTCTATATGTTGTACTTCCAAACAGGTCCACAGCTTCTTCAAGACACATAATACTGTACTGTATTCCTATCGCCAAGGAAAAACACATGGGCCAAGAAAATATATTCAAACTGTCCAGTAAACTTGAGTTTTCTCCATGTCTTCACTCTAAGCTTGAGGCTGAAATCTGTCACGTGTAGTGAAACCTCATTGAGTCAAACCTTAAGTAATATCCCTCAGATGGACAGGGAGGGAACAGGTATCTTGGAACAGATCTCTCCACCCTAGGTTATAGTGTCCAAAAGGTGTTTGTCCTTCGTACCTCCTGCTGTCAAAGGGCAACCCCTCCTTTCCTTCACTCCCTGCTCCACAAGGCCAGAGGGAGGAGTCCATCTCCTTTCTCCAGTTCCCTTCCAACCCAGCTATGGATCATGCTCGAGGTCTGCTGTGCAGAACAGTCCCAGACTCTTTGCTCTTTGAGGGCAGCCTTCTCCCCTAACAAGTTTATCTTTCATCATACTGAATGATGTCAGCTCAGAAACTGTGCAAAGGTGTATTTTGGCAGGTAAAGTATATTTCCTTGTTGCTGAGTCCTGGTGGAGCTCATCTGTTCAAATCAGCTCCCAGATTGTTTACATCCCTGTGACAGAGCCCTGAAGTCAATATGAAGTCTGATTATTATGGTCAAATGACTAAGAGAAAAAGAAAGAATGAAAGAATGAAAGGAAGGAAGGGAGGGAGGGAGGAAGGAAGGGAGGAAGGGAGGAAGGAAGGAAGGAAGGAAGGAAGGAAGGAAGGGAGGAAGGACGGGAGGGAGGAAGGAAGGGAGGAAGGGAGGGAGGAAGGGAGGGAGGAAGGAAGGAAGGAAGGAAGGGAGGGAGGAAGGAAGGGAGGGAGGAAGGAAGGGAGGGAGGAAGGAAGGGAGGGAGGAAGGGAGGAAGGAAGGAAGGGAGGGAGGAAGGAAGGGAGGGAGGAAGGAAGGGAGGGAGGAAGGGAGGAAGGAAGGAAGGGAGGGAGAAAGGGAGGGAGGGAGGGAGGAAGGAAGGAAGGGAGGAAGGAAGGAAGGAAGGAAGGAAGGAAGGAAGGGAGGAAGGAAGGAAGGAAGGAAGGAAGGAAGGAAGGAAGGAAGGAAGGAAGGAAGGAAGGAAGGAAGGGAGGAAGGAAGGAAGGAAGGAAAAGAAAGAAAAATATTCTCTTCAATGACACAGCTCAGAATGGAATTTCTGAGGAAGGAAGGCCTTTGCACTGTTCTAACATATGTATGAAGACACAGAAGGGTAGTTGCCTTTGTAAACTAACTAAAATCACAAGAAAAATGTTGGTACTTTGCTTAAATTCCAACCTTTTAATTCTATCACATAGCAATACTGACATGATTTGTCTTCTTTCCAGACATTAAAGCAGTAGCCAGCAATTTAAATCAAATCATTCAGTACTTGTCAGATTAGTGTAAATCCTTTCCTAACATGCAAAACAGAACAAGATTAAAATTAATAAAAATAAATGGGGGGTTGCACAAAGCTGCACTTAGAGACTATATTTAGTGTTTAAAGGCCTGATACAGACTCTATTGAAATGTTAACTTCATTAGATGTTGCACCATACTCTTGGACTACAGCAAGACTGAGTACAAAAATGGACATAAAAGAGCAGCTCAGCTGTCTCTGATGACTGCTCTGAACGGACTGCCTATTGGCATATTATGGGAAAGTGTACATTTTAGGGGAATTGATAAGTCTTTTCAATTTATAGATTATTTCCTAAAAAGAAGAATTTATCACATTCAATTGGAAATGAAAATCTTAGTACCTTTTCATCCGAAGAAATGAGAAAATGCATTTGCTCTTTATTCTGGAAATCTCCTTATTTCAGGAGACAGTACTTTTTAAGTGCTGCTGTACATTTGTCATGGTGAAGGCATTTCTTTTCAGTTTCCCAAGTATATGCTCTTCTGGAGAAAAGCCTCTCCTATTGTCCTGGGGCTATTTTGTACTGGGTACAAGGGGAAATGCATTTCCACTGTTCCCTGAGGAACCGAAGGTATTTTGCTTCAATAGTTGATTCTCTCCTTTCCTAAAGCACACTTTGTCCCTGTACAGACTCTCACTCTAATATGCAGAATTTGGAGAGCAGAATCTGTCCATCACAGATTGATACTCACAATTTCCATAGTGAGAAGATTTCAAGCCAAGAGTTACCCTATGCACAACCACACTTAGAGATTTAATCGTAAAACACAGCCAAGTACTCAGACTAACTAATAATTTATTTGCTTAAAAACATTCAAGAGAAGATGTTGAATTTATTCTTGACATTTTCCCCTGTAGATAGTAGCTCATGTAAACATGGCATGAATAGTCAATGTTCAAGCCTTAAAATTCGGACAGTCAGTTAGTTACATAAATCATGCAATATTGCTGCTTTTGCTTCATGACATATGTAACTAAGGAACAAATCATGAATTCAAATATTAAATTTATTACATTCTTCCCTTTTCACAGGGATAAGTGATACAGAGATCTCAGCTTAGCAGGAGGTGGTGGGTCCTGCTGTCCTGAAGGCAGAGAATCAGAGAAAATTGTCAACTCAAAATCCAAATGATGCTGCCTGTTCTGGATTAGAATTTACATAATGAGCATTATTGTCCTGGCAAGGCTCAATTTCTCAGTTATTCAAAAAAATATATTCAAAATACCAAGAATAGGGTCAAGCCTGAATTTTGATGAAGATGCAGAAAGACCTACTTGACTATGGCCAACACTCATTGCTGGTTGTAAATTAGCAGAACATCTAAAGAATTCATAATAATTGCTGTAGTTAGTTGTGATCAGAATGGGATGTGGAAACACAATGAGCTGGAAAAGCAGGGCAAAACAACGAGGTCTCTTCAAAAGAGCTGGAAGAAACATTGGTCATTTAAAGCAAAAATTGAAGACTTCTAAGAGAAAAAATGGCAGAATAACCTCAGAGTAAGAGGTATTAAGGTACTAAAGGGCGTAACCTTTAAAGCCTGCCTACAAAACAGATCCCTGAAGTCCTGAATCATAATAGTAGAGGGAAGGAAGCATTGAAATACATGAACATTACCTCAGAAATTTCCCAGAGATGAGGGGGAGAGCAGAAGTTTCTTTCTAAACTATTCATTTCTGAACTTCTAAGTAGCGTGGAGTGCAAGAGGAAAGGAGAAAAGAAGGATAATAGGAGGGGAAATAAATCTCTTCCTTTAAATACGTTTAGTGCTGTAGCGATAGGGGTAGGATTACACTCAATTTTATCTGAATGGATAACACAGGCCAGGATATTATCTGTAGTTTTCTTAAAATCTCCTCTGAAACACATCTTTAGCATTTCTATCTGCAACAGCAGTTTGCTCCCTAACTGTGGCATTTCCCACAGCACTCCACTGCTCAGGTTAACTCTCAGCAAAATGGTACATGCATAGCATGGTACAGCACAGAAAAAAAGTCGTTTAATTCCAGGGGGAAATTGAACTAGTGAATAGGGTGGCAGGAGTCCTGAGCTGGTTAATTTGGGGAAAATTATACAAACCACTTGTGTAAAACTGCAGGGATCTATCAGTAACATATGTAAGCTGCAGCTGTTGTTAACCAGACAGAAGAGACAGAGGAGGTTGCAGGAAGACCTACCTGAAAAATCAGCTATTTGCTTTCACGTACTTTGTGCAGTCCTTGTGAAGCTGAGAAACCATTCACTGCTTTGCAATAGCAGGTTGTAGGTGTAATCTTGCAAATCAGCACACCTCAAGTTGTCTAATCCAGACAGGTTACAAATCCTGGCTGCTCCAACTTGCTGTCCTGGTCTACAATCCACAAGGACCACCATCACAGGGGTGCAGAAATGGATGACCCAGTGAAATTTTGGAGCTGTTTGATTTGAATTTGCCCCACATTCACTTCCGTGAATGCCCCATGGCAGGGTTATGCCTCCTGAATCTCTCATCTTGCTTCATGTTCACGTCTCCTTCTGAAGTTGCTGTCCAGATACTGGACTGAGACTCTTTTATGCGATATAGTAACATAGTGCCAAACATGGGATAGAGAAACAGGTGAAGATTAGTTCTATTTTTATGGCAAACTTCCTACTGGTGCTTAATTAACAATATTATAACAGCTAATCATTTGGTGGCTCCTACCTCCTCTTACTTTCTCAGTGACACAAGAGCATGCGACAGGGGTGAGTGGCTGTGCCTTGTCTGCTTGCAATAATCTGTCACTTCACGAAGGGCTGTAGTGCCATTAACTGGGTTAATTGGGTTCAGAATTGTTGCCAATCCAGACATCTGTGCTCAGCTGCTGACACTTAAGAAGAAAAAAGAAGCTGAACACAAGTTCCTTAAAATCCTGATGATGAGAATTTTGTCCCCAGACAGCTTTTACATCCCAAAGGATTCCTGGAGAGACAGAGGGTGTACAGGGGAGAGCCCTCCTTTCTGGGAAGATGTTCCTAGTTTCAGAAGTTATCTCCAGAAACACAGTTTCCAGAATATGAACCCTTAATTTCTTGCAACAGATGTGGGAAAAATTCTAGTTAAATAAGACTAGAAATGCAAATGTGTTTTGGCAAAGGGAAAATATCAAGGGAATTCTTTAGCCAGCAAAACATTTATTTTCAAGTAATCTTCACTACTGGAGATGTCTAAATTCCTCTATAGTGCCTTTCTCAGAAAAAAAAAATACTGGGAAGAAGAAGTTATTGCTTTCTGGATTGGAGAGGAAGAAGTGCTATCACCTTCTTCCCAGAGGAGGTGGGCATAGGCTGAGGAAGATTTAATGGCTGTGGGTAACAGAAGAGTTACAGGTAAATGGTAATTTAATATCGTGAACGCATTGAATTAGACAGCATTTTGTGAAAACTCACAACTAAAAAGATTTTTATGAGTGAAATTGAGAGGTCTGGGCTTTTTCTTTCATCGTAGCTAAATTTTAATGTATAACTGTGCTCTGTGATTGATGTTACATTTTAGATGAGGGTTTTGTTTGGGGTTTTTTATGTACTCTAGAGACTGACACTGAGTTATTTCATGGGATTAGTTATTTAAGTGATGTGAGCAGGTTGGTTGTCAAGACCAGCAGAAGCTAAAGCAGAGCAGGATTTGCTAACTGCAGACATTTCAGATGATGTAGTCAGCAAGAGTAGCTTATTAAATGTATAATAACCTCAGGAAACTTACAAAGGGAATCAAAATTCTGTAACACAGAGAAGCAAAGTTCCTGTGTACCAGAATATTCCTGTAAGATTCTGAGGTGACATGAGATTATTATAAAATATTTAGTGAACAAATTTCTAATTGAACACATGAGTAGAGAAAAAGAATTTAGGGCAGTGTGTTTTTCTGAGAAGAATTTCAAAGTTTGGCTTAACCACGCCAATCACTGTGGCACTGCCAACCTCCTGGGGTGGGAACCAGATTCTTGTCTTTCATCAGAGACCATGTTTTCCAGTCACTAAAGTATCATCATTTGAATCTGTACATTGCTTCTGGAGATCTTTTTTGGCTTTTTGTTATCTCCTATACTTACATCTCCCCAGCATCAAAATATTCTCACTGTAATCAGACCCTGCTTTGATTTCAGACATGATCCTCCTGACTTTGCCCTGCAGACCTTTCTCTCTGCATCTGCTCTCACAGAGAAATCTGAGCATCCCTGCCTCCAGCCTTCCCCTTTCATTTGATGGGTTGCTATCAGTCTGCAAGGTAAAATAATAATGGTTTTGGCAATTCTTAAGCTGTGGACTTTTACAAAATACATATGTTCACCTGCACCCTCTTCCTACAAACACACCGCTTCCAGCAGAGTCAGACTTTGGCTGGATGGTATGTACATGGTGCATCCCCAGAGCAATACAAATCTTGATCTCCAGAAAGTTCTGTGTGCTGGTTAAATACAGGATGTGTGGGTGGGTGATGGAAATCTCAGCAGAGAGTGGCAGAAATTAAAAACAGCTGCAGGCGAGTGAGTGCTCTACCAAGGGCAGCTTCATCAAGGTTATCAGCTTGGGGGGTTCTTGCTGCCAAGCAAGAGATTCCTCATTTCCATCAGGTTACCAACATCCCCTTGCTTCTCCAACCCAACTTTACTTCTGTTACTGAGTCCTGCTGCATTCTGATCATATTTTACCATTACAAAGTGAGTGTTGCTCCTGCCTCCCAAACTCCTCATGCCTATTTGAGAGCACAGGGCAAGATTCTACAGAGGATGGCAATGACATTTGGGTTATGCCATCCTCTGGGTAGGTGAATCATAGAATTATTAAGGTTGGAAAGGACCTCCGAGGTCATCAAGTTCAACCTTTGACCAAATACCACTTTGCCCACTGTGCTGGTTTGGACAAATTTGGAGGAAATATCCTCTGATAGAAGACAGGTTACAGCCACCCGTCTCCCACCAGGTTTGGGGAAAAAAAATGTTCATCAGAGGAAAGTGAAAGAGATAAAAAACCTATTTATTTAACAAACACATAGGAAAAGGATAATAATACTAAATAATAAAACCTCTCGCTGTGGAGAGAAACCTGGGAAGATTTCAGAGTCCTTCCTGTAGGTGTGGTCTCTCTCCTCCTCGGAGCTGGGTGGCACGGGCCCACCTCCGGGACCTCGGTGGAAAACTCTCCCCTTGTGTTCTGATGTTGAAACAGTCCAGAAGAGAAGAAGGGAAAAACCGAAGTCCCAGGAAAACAAAGTTCAACTCTCCAACTCCCTCTGGAGAAAAGGAGCCAAAAGCTGGCTGAAAAGCCAGAAGGGTGCTTCCTCCGCTCTTCCTGCCACAGCAGCAGAGGAGTGTGTATCTGTGTCCTTGAACAACTGTTCTGAAAAGTTCGCTGGATTATTTTCCTCTCCCCCCTCTCAGGCTCTGTTTAAAGGCACAGAAAGGTAAAAAGTTAATTTCTGGGCATAGAGCAGCGACAGGGGATACACATCATAGAGTCACCCCAAGACAGAAACCATATCACAAATTGCCATCTCTACTCATTTTTTGAGCACTTGTAGGAATGGTGACTCCTCCATTTCCCTTGGGAGCTTGTTCCAATGCTTAATCAGTCTTTCAGTGTAGAAATTTTTCCTAATATCCAGCCTGAACCGCCACTCTCAAATGATTGTGCTGAGCCTTCTGCTAGCACAGGGGTCAGAGGGCACACAATGAGCACAATGCACCATCAAAGCTGTGGGAACAAGGCATACAGGGCAGCACAGCACATGAGCGGCAGGGGAAAACACGAAGCATGAAACTTGCATGGTGTATTAGCAAAACTTGGGTCTCTGCCTCCATTCCAGTCTTTGAATATCTTCAAAAATTCCATCCCTAATGAAATTCCAGTGCTGAAATTGATGAGGGACTGCAAGCAAAATGAAAACAGTACTTTAGCCCAGACTTCATAACATTATGCTTATTAGGCAGTTTTCTGATGTGGGGACATAGGCGCTGTCTCAGAGGGTGTTTGACCATTTTTCTCCAATAGCAAGGAAAAAGTTTTTTCATTTCCTTTTGTGAAGAAACATATACAAGCTAGGCAAGAGGAAGGTGTCTGCTCATGTAAAATGTAGGAAGTTATAATGGACGTTTCACCATACCCTTTCAAAGCACCTTAATACACATCAGGCAGACTATTTCAGCTGCCGAATTCATTCCACATTTCCCTGCTTTCTGTTCAAAACATGTGAAATATGTTGGTTTTATTACTAGGATGCTGTCATTTATAGGTATGGCTTCAGTCATTCATTTAGCAAAAAAACTCTTTGTCCAGCCAAAGAGAATAATTTCATCTCTGTCCAGCTGGGGAATATCTATTGATGCTGTTTGGCTGCAGCTGAAACTCGGGGCAGAGCGTGCCACTTATCTTTTGTTTTCATCTTATTCCTTCCAACCCACAAAGTTAAATAAATTATTTTAAATTAAACAACAAAAAGAGTTCATTCACTAACAGAAACTGGTAGAAAATATGGCTTTTGCACAGGAGACATTATTCCAGAAGGAAAGCAGCAAAAAGGACATTTACTATTCAATTATAGACCCGTTCACATGCCAACAAAGGTACTGCAAAATTCTGTCCTGGATTTCAATGTGAAAGGGGTTACTAAGTGCCTCGGGGTGCTGCAAATGTGATATAGACTGCCTTGCTGGGGTCTTGAATTCAAGCCAGATCAGATCTCACTGCAGTGAAATAGTAGAGATTTTATCATAAAATACACACCACACCATCTCCCTGGATTTATGGGGCATTTGAAAAAAATCTTGCACGTGCTGGCTTGTAATGATGGTGAATTTTCGTTGTCTTGCTCCAAATCCTCAGGTCAGCCAGCAAGAGTATCACAGGAACAAGAAACAGACTTTGGCTTGCTTCTCCAGAGGGTTTGTTTTTCCACACACATTAGTGGAATGCACACCTGATTAAAAAAAAACAAAACCAAACAACAACAAAAACAGAAAAAGACCATTTGGTTTAAGCTGAAAAGAGAAAAAAATATTTGGGTTTACAATTTTGGGCTCCTTCTCACTGCAAACTCTCTACTCAGAGGAAAAAAGTACAGTCAAAAGGTAGCAAATTACTCGGAAAGGGCAGATTCTGACCTGATAAAATTGGCGTGGCTATTTAGGGAGCAAGATTTCATTAGAGTTGCTATAGTAGCAATTGGAACTGTTTGACAAAACCTAATGAATGATTATGACAGAAATAGAGAAAGCCATACGCCATCAAAAGCTATGGGAACAGAAGCTTCACAGGTTTCTGAGCAAAATCCCTCTGGAAGTACTCTGATCTCCCTGGAAGATATCACATTCATTTCAAACAGTTCTCCTGGGCATTCACTGAGCGCTGACAACAATACAAAACCAAGTGCTCTCTCCGCTGCAGAGCTCCTCATGGATTTTCTTCTCTTAGAGGCACACTTAGTTATTAAGTGCCTTATTATAAAAGTACTTGGCACTTGTGTGGCACCACTCATCCCAGGGCACTGGGAAGCTCCTCCTGATGCTGCATTAACTTTATCAAAGAGGTATTAGATAGTCCTGTGGCTGAGTAAACTGAGCCAGACACATGAAAGGACTTTACTTTCCAGGGACAAAGCAGGGAAGCATATGATGGGCAGAGCTCCCAGAGCCCAAACAAACCTCAGACACATGAGCAGGGTCCCTGCAGAGCTCCCCCAACGCGAAGTGCCCCCATGGCAAGAAGCTGCTGCAAAATATCTTCTGGGTCCAGCTGAGCTCCTGCTCCAGCTGTGGTGCCTCTCCAAGGTATAAAATCAAAGCTCTTGTCTGGGGGGCGGAATGTTCTCAACTCAGACTGTGTGTGAGGCCAAAAGGGTTTTCAGGAGCTGCATAACTATATATATATATATAAAAACACACACCCCCCCCTCTTTATTCCATTATATAATGCCCAGCACAACTTCTCTCACTGGGTTTTCCCTCAAGTCTGAGATGGAGAAAAAAATTGTCTTCAGGTCAATAGAGCAAATTTTAAACAATTCTCAGCCAAATTAGTGTGCACCCAGCCAGTCCATGCATCACAAGAGCAAGGAGGAAGGAGAGTTCCTGTCTCACCTCCAGCTCCCAGCCCCTTCTTGCTTTTGCTCTGCCCTTAAAGTCAGAGCCCTCATTTCCAAAGGTACAAGCAGACCTACAGCTCTTTGAGGGAGAACAGCACTGATTTTAGGTTGTTGGACATGTTGAGTGGTGACTCTTGGACTGACCTGCTCCGCCACTGGGCAGAGTTTAATCATGGGATGGATCTTCAAACAACAGACTGGATCTTCAAACAACAGACACCCACCTGCAGCAGGAGGTGAAATATTTTTTTTCTTTGTTAGAGATTTCTGAATAGTGTTTGTCCAGCATAAAAATCTAAAACAACAACAAAACCTGCCCTTTAAATACTTTGACTGATATTAGTGGAGTTAAATGGAATATAATTTGATTCTGGGCTTTTTGAAGCTAACCCCAGAAGAGCCCCCAAAGCCTCCTAGGATTGCCTAAGAATATAATAAATTATGACTTGAATTTAAAAGTAAATTTCTTCCCAATTTGGCCAGAACTGGGCAGTCAGATCCTGGGCCAGCCAAGCCCCACGGAGCCATAGGGAGTGACCAGGACAAAGCAGTACAGCAGAGAACATGTAGAGATTCACTCTGCTATCTGCTGTAGGAAATAGCAGATAAAGTGTGTTTTGTATTTTCCAAACCTTTCTTCTAACAGCTCTATAGATGAATTTTCTCTGTTTGTTCAGATCTGTCAGTCTGATGGCGAGTGTTTGAAATGTGCCTAAGCATCAAAAAAATGTATTTTGACATTAACTTTGTTTGCAGCAGAAAAACTGCAGAATAATTAATACATTGGAGGCCTTGATATGTTGAGACAGTGTGCTAATTGTGCTGTGGTGGCTCTAACTCACTCCTGAAAAATTACCTTCAGACTGCTTTAGTCAGACAGACACAAAAACAAAGAGTGCTGGCTCTCTGGTGTTGGTGCAGAAGGCACAGAGAGCACAGTACACTCAACTATTTACTGATTGCTGTATTAAACCTCGTTTAATCAGCATTGCAGGTGATGTCCCAGTTGAACCAAAGCCATCAACCAGCTGAGTGCTATGTCTGTGCTATATTGAAGTTTGTCAAGGGCCTGGAGTGACAGGGCAAGGGGTAATGGCTTCACAGTGACAGAGGGCAGTGTTAGATTAGAGATTAGGAAGGAATTCTTCCCTGTGAGGGTGGTGAGGCCCTGGCACAGGTTGCCCAGAGAAGCTGTGGCTGCCCCATCATGGAAGTGTTCAAGGACAGGTTGGACGGGGCTTGGAGCAACCTGGTGTAGTGGAAGGTGTCCCTGCCCATGGCACGGCATTGGCATTAAATAAGCTTTAAGGTCCTTTCCAACCCAAACTGTTCTGTGATTCTATGTTTGCTTGCCCCAGACCTGGACAAATACTGATTTACATTCAGAAGCATGAGATTTTAAATCTCCCTCCAGAAAGATTTTCTAAATGTTAACTCTAATAACAATGGTTATTTCTTTTTGCCATATCAGATATGTAATCCCTCTCTCAGGTTCAAGTCCTCAGTCTAAATTCTGCACACGGCATTTCCACTTAGCATTTAGACTAAAGACTCAGCACTGACAGAGGGATTAGACATTTTCTGTTGCCATGGTTCATATTCTAATATATTTGAGTTCATAAAGTGATTTCCTTTGCACACTTTTGGGTTGCTGCCTTCCAGTTTCAGTGTAAGTTGCTCAGTACTTGCACAAAGAGATGGGGAAAATGGCATTTCCCACCCAACGTGAGCATGTATTTCACTCTTGAGCAGGAAATTGAGAAGAAAAGACATGCTTTTTTGCATTATTCATTCAGCTTCAGTAGCCACTGCAAGCACATGCAGGTATGGGAGGGAGATCCTGCCACCTATTTATGTTTGTTTTGCAATTGGTCCAGCATGGCTCACCAGTGAATGCCATTTTGGAAGTGACAACTGAAAATTTCTGAATTTCAACTCACATCTCCTTTGTTCAAAAGGAAGGCAATAACCTTAAAAGAGGTCCATAATCTAATCATTTCTACAGAAAGAGATTTAATTCATGCAAGAGCATGAACAAGCCCTAAAGATGAGAATGTAAAATTACAGTGGTGTGCACATGGAGAGTTGTATGCTGATGATCTGCAACATTTTACACAGAGAGATTACAGTTCGGTTATCAATTATAATGTCCTTCCCTTTTGAATTAAAATTTTTGCACAATTATTACCAAGAAAAGAGAAATTTAATAATCGCAGCGCCTTCCAAACACTTGTCTTCATTTTCGTCCCTGCAGTTACTTGCCAGGCTTCTCTCTCTGCTTCTCTAACACTCACTCCTACACTTTCCATTTCTTTAGGGTCACTGTGGAGTAACTGACTACAATATGTTTGGCACAGTCTAGAGTAACAGGGGTCACACCATTAGACTGTCATTTTCTTAAAACTTAAAAACAGCCTGAAAGTAAGAAGTAGCAGCATTTGGGGAAGTTTTCAACATATGGCTACATGAGCAAATTTTAAATATATGGGCCATCAAATGCATTCAAGATGTGTTGAAGCCCATCTAGTGATCCCCAGCCAGATATTACATAAGATTTCATAAGATGAAGGACATAGATGCCTTTTTCAGTCTCATGACTAGTCCACAGGCACTTCATCTGCAGAAGAAAGATTAGAATTCATCCTCAGTTAAAGGGTATTTATTCATTTATTGCCTGGGAATTTGTACAGTAAGAAATTCACCTTTGGGATTTCTCATCTTTGGTTCTTATACTAAATAATATCCTTTTGCTGTTAAAGAAAGAAAAAAGGAACTATCAAAATATGTATTTAAAATATGTATTTAATTTAACTTCATACAGGACATGTAGGTGAGCTGGTTCATCGATCCTCTCTTAAAAATGAAAGAAAGTGTAGGTATTGTTGGTTATATTATCCCAATGGGAGACAGAAATAAACCTGAATGCAGAAACTTAAATCACAACTTGCAATTTACTAAAACAAAACAGAACCAGAAGGAAATATCTTATCTTCTATTTCTCTGGAAATATCCAATGTAAAAATTGCAACAGTGACAATTCATAGCTATAAAGGAATAACTGATGATAGTAGCTCTTTTGTGATGTCAAAAATATTTTATATAAAGCTGGAACATTTTTTCCTCTAAGAACTAAAGGGCTTCCTGTTGTCTTAAGTATTAGAGTGAATCAAGAAAATTTTTTGTTTGAACAGTTGAACTAGTGGGTAGCTTGTGAGAGCATAACCCTGCCTCTTTCCTGTA
This sequence comes from Lycocorax pyrrhopterus obiensis, assembly GCA_014706295.1. Lineage (NCBI taxonomy): Eukaryota > Metazoa > Chordata > Aves > Passeriformes > Paradisaeidae > Lycocorax > Lycocorax pyrrhopterus. Next base: position 18,027,204 of record JACSVZ010000018.1, read on the forward strand.
ACTTAACTCAAATAAAGATGTCCATCTTAACTTACGCAACAGATACTCACCAAGAGAGCTGCAAACAGCCAGGCTAGCAGTGTCAATTCATTGTCATTTTTAGGTTATTAATAACTAACTCAGAGAAGCTGCTTAGCCTTAACGTTTCAGTTATTGACTTCAAAATAGAGATATTTTCCCTTTTAGTGTCACTCCACACCTCTATTTTCATTTTGCCTTTGTCCTAGGACTTGCAGGTCCTAGGACAAAGAAGCAGGTAAATGCATCCTCTGCTGCAGTGGATATTATCTTGCCCTTCAGCTCAGCTCCAAGTGCTCTCTATGATCACTTAAAAAATGTCAGCTGTGGTGTTTATGTCAACTCCAGTCAAAAAAGGGAGGGAACAAAACTCTGAGTTTCTCCAGAAGCGCACTGAGATGCACTACTGGAAACCTGATTCTGCCCATTAAAGACTCACAAATCGGTTCCAAAACCTGACTGTGGGAAGAGCGGTTGTGGAGTCTCCCTCACTGGAGATATTCCAGAAGCATCTGGCTGCAATCCTGTGCAGTGTGCCCCAGAAAGGCCCTGCCTGAGCAGGGACGTTGAACCAGATGACCCACTGTGGTCCCTTCTACCCTGACCCATTCTGTGTTTCTGTGAGTATGCCTCTCTGGGGTGGATAAAACTGGATTCCCCTCCTGGACATCAGAAAGAATACTGGAGGGGGACTGAGGGCAGTGACCAGGCATAGGAGTTCAAAAGAAAAAAAAACAGAAAGAGAGAAAAGAAGGCTTTTTTAAAAGGAAACATCACTGTGCTGGAAGGAGCCTAGTGCTCTAAGGGTAGCAATTCCATCTCTCTCTGCAAGCACCTCCTATATATCCACACCAGCCTTAGAAATAAAAGAATCTTTCAGCAAATAGCAATGCGATTTCTGCCAGGTTATCTTCCCCAGGGAGAACAGCTGGGGCTCGATATACTTCACTGAGCTTTTGCTTTACAAGGTTCATTAACACTTACAGAGAGAGCATAAAAGTTTGTGTTTCACCTCTGACAACCTGCTCATGGGCATTGCTGGTCCTTGCCAGGCTGGGAAGAGGAAACAGCTGGGCTGGCAGCCGAAGACTCCTCAGTGCTCCCACGGAACGGGATGAACAGCACAGACAGCAGACAGACCAGGATGAACACGTGGGCTTTCCAACACCACTCACGAAGGACAAACTGAATTCAGAGATTGTCTTAAGATGAAGAGCAAAAGCGAAAGGTCAGTTGGATAGTGAGATAAACATTAGGCAACATTCAAAATAAATAAGGAGAGAGAAAGCATGAGAAGCAGCAGCACCTTTAAACAGATTACCATGGTAGAAGCAATGTGTTGGGAGAAACAGCATAAGGAATTGCTGGTCAGAGCTCTGTGGTGTTCCCTTTAGCAGCAATATTATTTAGCCCATTCCTGAGGTCCAAGGCCTTTGATTTGTCTTCAATCTTAAGCCATCTCTTTGGAATCACATTGGCTGAGCACCATGCCTCTGGCACAGCCGGGCATTCCTGCTCGCTTTCTGCCTGTAGACACAGCTGAAGCTCCTCGTTCGTGGTACCATCAGCATCATCCCCAGAGGGCAGGTTTCACGTGTGCCAGGTCCCTGTAGCAACAGTCCAGTTCTGGGTCTTGTTGTGGGTCTTGTTCTGCATCACTAAAGGGCCCTGCTGGCCCAGCCCTGTCCTCACACACAGAGGGCCTGCTGACTGATTTCCATGTCCAGTGTGCTACACTTGTGAAAGCGATGAGACCTGTTCTATCCCTTGCCCTTTAATGCAATGAAATGCATTGTGCTCTCAGATTGAAATCTGAGCCCTGGCTGAATTTAAACTTGTTATTTTTTCTGCTTATTTAGACGTCTCTTACCCATTTATCATCTTTTATCTTACCCACTGTGTGTGCGAGAGGGAGGCTTGGCTGAAGGGCATTTACACAGGACCTGTCAGGCATATCTGAGCCCAGCCCCTCAGTAAGTCTCTAGCTGGCAGCCTTCAAGAGTCTCTACAACATCCCCATCACAGCCCTGTGCAAAGCCAGGCACAGGGGAACTCCCCCCTCCATCCCAGGCAGTGAGTCCCCGGCTTCTGTCAATGTTCAATGGGAAGATTAATATACAGAGGAGATATTTATAAGAGTAACATGACAACTATCACAGTCAGTGATACAGTTCTTTCCCAGCAGAACTCTCCACCGTGGAGAGGCTGAGAAAGAAAAGCAGAGGATGTGACCCTTAGTAGAGGAAACTCTTTAGAAAGTCAGATTTAATTGAAGCCCTTAATTTTTGAGAAGTGGGCCACATTTTCCTGACACTGAAAACAAAGAGCTATGTAGTGGAAGCATGAATTACAGAACTCAAAAAAAGGATGGTAATATACAGTAAGTGCAAGTAGCTGTTGAATTCCTTGGAAAAGCAGAACCAGAAGGATGTTTTTCTCTGGGATCACCTTTTCCAGACTGCCTGATTGGTCTGATAATTATAATTTAAACAGCTACAGCTTCTGGACGTTACTACAACTCACACCAAGTGATTTGAACACCACATGGTCCACAAATACATCTAAAATACTCAGCTGGACTAAGGCAATTTTTTTTATGAAATCAGGCAAACAAATAAAACGTTTAAGGCAGGAAAGCCACAGAGTGTTGGAGGATAAGAAAGGCCTATCTGGCCTCAGGGTTTCCACATTACAAAGTAATTGTTGGCCAAATTAGAAGTGGAACCTCTTCGGTTAAAGCATTTGGTAGAGCTGTTGCTTCTGCAGGCAGCAGTCATGGGGAGACACTTTGGCTTGCACAGTACTAGTTCCACACCATCCCTGGTACAGTCAAAATTGAGTTCTTATAGCATTAGTTAGATTATTTAGATTAATGATTACACCTGAGTGATGAAGAAAAGCAAGGATGGCTACCCCAACCACTTCCAAATCATTTGCCTACCCATGCTGGAACCAGATTCTGGGTGTGGCACAACTGGATTCACCCAGTGCACACTGCCCACAGCTGGTCTTTTTCTATTCTCACCTATATTCAGAGCAATTTATCCCTCATCACCCCATTACTACTACTTTTCGGACTTTTGGCACCTTGATGCAATGAATTTTTCCATGTGCCAACCAAGACAGTGCCCCGCTTGGCTCTCCTCCAGCCTTTAACATAACACAGAGGAGTTTAATAAAAACCAACAGCCTTCAGTGAGACACCACCTCCCACAAACCCCCCAGTGATTCTCTCTGCAGTGAACAGGAACTCAGAACAGAAATACACACAAAAACCTATATGGCAGGACAAACCATGTTCCTTACTCTTTGAATGTGTTTCATTGTTGGGGTGCCTCGGACCACTCGGGGTCCGCCCGCTGTCTGTCACGGCATGCCTACCCAATGAGCAGCCGACTCGGAGAGCCAGGACCAGTCCGTGGACGAGACCCGGTTCTGAGCCCACACCACTTCTCCAGAAAGTTCTGTTAAGTTCGGTTGTTAATAGGTTTGTTCTGTAAATTCCCTCCTCTGTAACCTGGCCATTGGTTCTGTGTCCCCGGGATCCTCCTCCATGTCTGTTTCCTATTGGTTGTTTGTTCTGTGCCGCCCCGATTCAAAACCTCGGTGCCCACTGACCAGTTTGACCAGTTCGATCTGTTCGACGAGTTGACCAGTTCACCCCGTTCACCCCCCACCGCTTTCGAGACAATAAATCTCGGAATATTTATGGACTGGTCCTCTCTCTTGCCTCTTTTACCTCCGGAATTCCTGGAGGGCTGAGACCACCTAGCCCCCCCGCTCCGGGTGCGCTCCGACCGAGCCGGAGCGGCAGCGGCTCCGAAGCAGCCGCCGGGAAGATTTTATCTCGCAGCGCCTGCGTGCGGGAGGTGACCGCAGCCTCCGGCACGGGGACGAATACCCCCCGAGGCTGACCCACATCGCAGGGCAGCGACGCTTCATATTATAGATCACCCATGAAGGTGATAAATGTGCACTTAAAACAAACTACGTGCTCTGCTCAACAGGGCTGTTCAGCATAACAAAGCTGCTGGAGGGCAGCTGAGCTAAAATAAATGTATTGCTCTTATTGGCATTTTTGTGGTCCAGATGTGTGTGCAGCAGGCAGGTTTCCCAACCCACCATGTGGTTTCTGCTTTACCCTGCGAAGTCTTCCTGCCACACTGACCTGAAGAAATGCAGAGGGCAAAGGGCTGGGCAGGTGCCAGGCAGGTACATCCCAACAGTGACAGAGGTGGGATGGGCGTTGTGTTTGGCACACAGACTGGTTCCAGGCAGCTAGTGACACTTGTCATTCTGTCACACCAACTCCCTTCCTAACGCCTTCGTCTCATTATCTGGAAGGTTACGTTTTACAGGAAAGATCATTATCTGATTCTGTCAGCTGCTGTTTGATTTCTGTGTTCTGTTCCAGCGAGATTTTTCTTATAACAATGACTTTGCTAATGGCCGTCCCCCCGTGCTGCCCATTTATAACACCTTTGCTATTATACCTCCTAGATGAGATCTGACACTCACAACAAACATTATTGAATTAAACCTCAGCTGTAAAGTAAGCAAGCCTTATTATACCCAATTTTACACCTGGGTAAACTTACATATTGGAGACATTTAAACGACTTTCCACAGCATTATGGAAAGAGCCAGTGAAAGCAGAGAGCCTAGAAAAGCCCAGTTCTCAGTCACTCGCTGCAGGCCCCACTTTGAGAAAACAAATTTATTAAGCATGTGTTTAATGTTAAGCTTATGAACAAGGGGGCATTAACCCATTACAAAGCTTGCTTCCTTCAGCATGCCAAAAACCTGCTGCCAGCCAGCAACAGCAGGATATTAGTCATGCCTTCCACTGTCTCCACGGTCAGAAGGCAGCAGTAACTTATCACTTTGCAATAGAAGGATGTGACATTCATGGCTTGTGACACGAAGTGGAGAAAAGCACACTGGGTCAGGGGACATTTGGAGCCCATTTGACCCCAAAACTTATAGGAAAGCTCCAGTAAAGCAAGCAACGTGATAAAAAGTGATGCTGTTTTCAGAAGCAGGATGGAGTATTTTGCAGAATTTGCAAGTCCCTCATACGGATGCCACTCATCCCAGTGTTTGCTTTCCTTTAGAAGCATCGGTCTCCAAAGATGAGCTAACTGGTGTAGACATCAACAGAGTCAACCACTCAGAGCCAGGGAGGTGCCAGGGACCCTGGTGGAGCCCAGCCTGAACCTGCAGCAGAGGACAGAGACTCACCTCCATACTGCTCACACTACCAGACTACTAAACCCCCAATTTTTTCATTGCTGTCCTTTCTTGGTTACTTGACTGTCTGCAAACAGGTGCATTTTCCCTTCTCAGTGCCCAATTCATCCTCTTAGTTTCATTCCACAATGCTGCCATTGCCTTTTTCACATCACAGGTCACAGAAGCTGCAATTACCTTACATTGGACTGTCGGCAGAAGGAAGCAGAAGGAGCTGGTGCTGAGAGAAGAGGGTTTTATGCAGTAATAACCAAGGCAAATGAGTAACTTCAGAGAGAATTGCACTAAATGGAAGTGCTGCAGTGGAGAGAGGAGGGGTCTTATGGTGTAATATGTAATTTTCAGGGTTTGGAGGGCAGAGCCTGGTTAGAAAATCAGCTGAGGAAAACAGTCTGCAGTGAAAAACAAAACTGAAATTATTGCAAATCCAAGAAACTGAGTTGCTTCTGTGTTTGGAACCTCCTTGAGACTGGAAATTGCTTTCAGCCTAACCTGGAATTTGCCACCAAATACCGCACATGGAGCTCTGCCTTCGCACCTCATTTTAGCAATAATTAATAACTCGAGAAATTGGGAAAAAAAGAACTAATTTAACACTAAGCGAAGGGAGGCCAGTGTACAGTTGGGAGTAGGAATACCAAGCCCAATTAGAAAGGGGTTGGGATTTGGTACCAAAATCATCCTTCAAGACGTCCACTTCGCACCAGGCCCCAATGCAACTTCTTATCTGTAAAACCTTCAAAAAGAGGTTGTGGCCCAGGAGCAGCATTTCTCCCCCTCCAGCTCTAGCTTGTTTCTTCTCTCTTGCTCTACCTTACTTTTTCTGTCCTAATTGAGGGTTTTATTCTTCCAGAGGAAAAAGAAAAGGGCAAGACAAATCCTGGCCGCCTTCCAGGAAGCTCTAGTCATTTCAACTTCATCCTGAGATTTAGACCCTAAAATGAGTTATAAATAGACCGATTTTACATTGCTTAATGGAGGCTTGTACAAGGCAGGGTGGGGATTCCAGGTCTCCTGCCAGATGGGACAATAGCCTTAGAGGTGCCATGCATTTCATAACGTGGGAAAAACTCATTTGAGATTCCTCATCGGTAAATTCAAGGTGCCCACAAGCCAGAGTCCTCTCACCCCAGCATAAGCCCAAAATCCATTCACTAACCTATAGGGAGGAAGGGAGGGAAAGAACAAGGAGAAACCAGGTCATGGTGATAACTTTGGGACTCTGCAGACAGGGACTGTGGTGAACCCCCCCTTTTTTAACTAAATCCAAATGTAGATAGATAAAGGATTCTGAGGCAAACACCAGCTCAGGGCTTGAGCTCTCCCTTCTCTTTCCATGACACTCACTGGACTGGGTTGAACACCTCCGGAATTTTGTCACGGAACATGACCACGTGGGATGAGCAAGGACACTAGCAATGCTTTAAAGAGAGCTGCATCTTTTTTCTGAAGCACTCACCATTCCCATTAACTTCTGTCAGATCTGCAACCCCAGGACTCCAGAAATAATCATGCCTAAGTTATTGAGCCAAGGACAGCTGCCCGTCAGGTGGGATTGGCTCCTTTTCTCCCTGTTTCAGCAGCAGATGAGGAAGGACAAGCACACTCTTTGCTCACCAAAATACCCAGGGAGAACTCTCCTTCCTCACTCTAGATGACATGGCATCCCATACAGAAGTTGTGATATTAAAACTTCGCCAGTGCCTATCACACAGAGGTAGAGGAATGAGCTGTGTTTTATCATGTGAACTTTACAGCCAGAAAAATCCAGCACGTGTCGGTACCTCTGCAATTTCATGTGCTCCCTGGTTTCCACAGCATATGGTCTGATGGTGCTATTCCATTTGCTGTCCCTGGGAGAGCAGTTTGAAATGGAGAGAAATAGCATGGTACATTTGAGTTTATGGGGTGTTAAAAGGGCTATAGTGAATGGTAGCCAAGGCACCAAAGTGAATTATTTATGGTGCAATTGCACTTTCTCCTAAGCTACCCTTCAAACCGGTCAGGCCTTGGACACTCACATTAAGGTCTTTTTAAATCCAAGTAAGATAAGGTTGTATACAACAATGCAGATACACCAGTTTTACATTAAATCATGTCCAAGTAAAATTCCTTCAAAGTAGCACTCTGAGAATGACATTACTTGGTTCTTGGGTTAGAGTCACATACATATTTTACATAAACCTCCCTTCATTTAATTTTTATTGCCTTTTTTGGAAAGTATTTCCTAATGTATCATGACCTCTATATTTTCAAAATGATGGGACAAAACCAGACTCCCTTTCTTTCCACAGTGATACTGAATAGAAGAGTTTGTCTGGGGATCTTGTTGAGCTCAGGTACCAACTAGGTCCATGCAAACCTTATTTTCACAGAAAAAATGGCACCAGTTCTGCACTGCAGAGGGCTGCAGTGATTTGCTGCATCACTTTTATGTTGTTGTGACATAGTCCTTGTGGTCTGCAGGAAAAGGCATTAGCCTTCCCAGCCTGGCAGTGTAGCTTTTCAGCTACAGAGGTTCTCCCCAAAGCGTTGTAAAACCCAGACACTGCACAGGATCCTGCAGAGCCCTCTTTTTTTGCAAGAGTTTGCCCTTGCACAATGAAAGAAAAACCAAAACCTCAAAACCTAAGGAATTAATCAGGGCTCTCTGTGACAAAGGTACTACAGAGAAGGGATCAGAAGAAACCCCTAAGCACAGTCAGGATACAATTCGCCAGGAAACACAAATATTAAAGAATTACTTCTTAATCCACATTTTCTATCCAGTTGTGGCTCACAACAGCTTGTCTTGCAGCCTGCAGGCAGGTGTTTCAGGTCCTTTCTTTGGGTGTGGTTTCATGGTTAGAAGAGGAAAGATTACATGGCCGGATTTTGGAGCAGGGCTGGAAATCACAGAATCACAGACTGATTAGGATTGGAAGGAATATTAACGCTCATCCAGTTCCAACTCTCCGCCATGGGCAGGGACACCTTTCACTGAAACATGTTGCTCCAAGCTCCAGCATGGCTTTGAACCTTTCCAGGGATGGGGCAGCCACAGCTTCTCTGGGCAACCTGTGGCAGTGCCTCACCACTCTTACAGGGAAGAATTTCCTCCTAATATCCAATCTAAACCTACTCTCTCAGTTTGCAGCCATTCCCCCTCATCCTGTCACTCCATGCCCTTATTAAACATCCCTCTCCAGACTCCCTGGCACCCAGCACAAACCCCCCCCCCCAGCTGTGCATTCTCAGCTGAGAGGATGTGAGCAGGACATTGGTCACCTGGGCTCTGGCACTGTGGGGAGGTGGTACCTGGTGCTCCGGGTGCTGTGCACTCCTCTGTCTTGGCCAAAAGCAAGCAGAGCAGAAATATGGTCTCAGCAGAAAACTAATGGGTACATATTTTTATGAGACTCAATAGTCCTGTAATTGATTTTATTGCAATTTATGGCATTTGCATAATGATGTGAGTCAATATGAAGAGAGTGAGGCAGGAGGTTATAAAAAGCATTTCAGAGTCTTGTTCTCAGGGAGCTGAGTCCAATCTCTGCATTTTAACATTTCAGTTTTCTTAATTTTGGTAACGCAGCTGTTTTGCATAACCTTCTGAAGGAAGTAGCAGCGTTCTGACAACATGCTGACTAGCGGTAGCATCTGACTGTGCTACCTAGGAAACACCTGATAGCAAGTGATTGAATTAAATCTCTAAGTACAGGATTTTTAAACAAAGAAATCAAATTTACATGGTTAAATCCCTCCATCAAGGATTTCTCAATCAAGCCAACAATCTTACTTAGTTAATAGTCACAGAAGAGGTACCCCTTGTTCAGGCCAGCTCATTGCATTGCTCCTTTTTCCTTTGTTTTCCACCCTGAGGTGGTGTCACTGTCTCACTCCAGCCAAGCCATGTGCCTTCACTGCAACTCAAGCTGTCCAAAGCACAAGATGCAAAGATGATTCACAGGACAATATTATGACTTCAGTGCAATCAAAGGTCTTGTTACCTATAATTCTGTAGATTAAAGACTTCGTATGTTGAACCAACATGATGGGGGTCCATTCAAATGGAAGACTTGAATGTAATAAATATAAAATTATCATCATTATTAGAGGGTTTTGTCCACCACTGATGCACAGCAGTTGAGATCTGTAACTGCACTAAAAGCAGTGCTCAGTAAACAAAGTTTGGCCAGCTTCATGTAAAATGCCTGTACAAATGGGAGCAGTGCCCACAGACACCTCATCCAGTGGTACTTTCTATCTTGGCAAAAAACAAACACTTCTCCAGGGATCAGTTTCCCTGATATATTGCAATCCACTGGCTTCATTCCATTCACTACCAACAGGACTAAACCAGGAGATTTTTCTTGTTCTCCTAATGGAATCCAACAATGTGAACTGTTGGAATGAGAATTCCAATTATGAAAACATGTTTTTTAAAAGCCATAATTAATGCTTGTTAACAAACTTTTGAAAGTAATTAGAATACTGTTTAGCAGCAAACATTACATTGTCATTGTTGCTGTTGTTATTATTATTATTATTATTATTATTATTATTATTATTATTATTATTATATTGTAATTACTAGAGACTCCTGCTTCTCTGGGGATAGAGCTCTGAGCAGTCTGGTCTAGTGGAAGGTGTCCGTGTCCATGGCAGGGGGGGTTGGAGCTGCATGATCTTGAAGGCACCTTCCAATACAAAGCCATTCCATGATTCTAGCATAGCTGGAATGACATATAAGAAAGCAATCAGTAACCCATGGTTTGCTCTAATAGTGAAATAACCCATTCTCACTTTGCTTGGCTCTGCAATGGCACCAGCCGTGCAGCAAGAAGCTGTCAAAAAACGCAGAGTGGGTCTCACAATGTCCATGGGTGAGAGAGAGGGGGGCGGCGGGAGATCACAGCCCTCCCAGGGAGAAGGAATGGGGAACAGCAGAGCCCAGCAGTGACCCACAGCTCCAGCAACCCCTGGAGAACCCGTAGGCAAAGCACAAGCAGGACTTGAGATGTGGTGTGGGGATCACAACTCAGCCACTCCTGTGGGCTCTCGGGGCTGGGGCAGAGACCCAAACTGGGCAGGGCTTGTGCTGGGCCAGCTCAGCCACTCCTGCTGTTGCAGCTTCATATGATCAAACTCTCTCCCAAATACAGCTGCCATCTTAATTGATTACAGAAATTGAGTAAAGCCCAGAACTAATACCAGTCAATACTTGGACATTCTTTCAACTGACAGACCAAAACCACTTTTAATTTAATAATCTTCACAGCAGCCGTGTGATCTAAATGGGTTTCATTACACCCCTTTTACAGGTGAAAGGGGCAGGGACAATAAAAGAAAATCACAATCCCCCATAAGCCTGACTTCAGGTCATTTGGCAAGGAAGGTAGCTGGGGTAGAAAGCAGAAACCCTGAACAAGAGGGAGGGAAAATCCAACCACAGATCTGAGATGGAACACTTTCCCCTTCCTGCCCCTCAGAGGGGACAAGAGGCTCAAGTCATTATATGCTACAATTGGGTGTGCATGTACTCTGCAAGATAAAATTACATCTACAGATGGTCTAGACAAAAAACCACTCAGCTAATTTTAGCTTAGACAGAATCTCATGTGTGTATCTGGGGGAATAAAATTAGATGCACTTTACATACTTTCTAAATTATCAAGAAGATCTTCCTCCATAAATAAATATCAGCCAAAACCTAATCTTATGCTCACTACAAGGCAGTATTTAGGGGTTTTTCGTTAAATATCACAAGTAACAAAAATCTGTGTCTCTTTTTGTACATCTACAGACATATTTAGATCTGAGTACTTTTTGTCTATCTTGTAAAATCCCATTATCACACAGTAATGTGTCCCTTATACCCTTTATGGATTATTTTTCTGCTTTTCCAGTTCTTTCAAATAATTAGTGGTAATTGCCTTAAGCAAATGGTTACCCAGCAATCCAATACTGTCAGTAAGCAATTTGTGCTTTTGAGATGTCCTTGTCTTCCCATGTTTGTGTCAGTGGTGCCCAGAAGAGGACACCCAAAATGGATATAAGAGCTCATGGGATGGGGCTTGGAGCAACCTAGTCCAGTGGAAGGTGTTCCTGCCCATGGCAGGGGGCTGGAGTGAGATGCTCTTTAAGGTTTCTTCCAACCCAAACCATTCTATGATTCCTTGATTCTATAAAACTCTGATTTTCAAGCCTGCTCCTTGGAGAAAAAACAGAAAAGTAATGTTTAAGGCTATCATTCCATACAGTGCAAGAAATGCAGGCTTACCTGTAACAAATACCTCGTCTGTGATTATTATTTTCACTACGGGCAGGGATCTTCAGTTTCAGTCTCAGGAGTCAGTAGGTGTGACTAGCAAGTACAGGCTATTTCACTCCAGACAAAAGGCAATTTGCAGCTTTTACACAGTGGTGTGCAGAATAATGATCCTGTTTACAATATTCAGTACATTTCATATTAAGCTCTTTGCAAAAAACAAACAAACAAACAAAAAAACCACAAAAAACCCCAAAACAAAAACCTTTTAAGTTCTTTGCAAACAGTAACTCTTAAAATGTGTGGGACATTTTACCTTCCAGGGAAGAAAAAGCCGGTTCAACTCCTTCAGACAAGGCTGCAAAAAGTGATGGTGTCTCTGCTTTTATGTAAGTTGTGATGCCAAATTTTGACTCAGGCTCCCAGGATGATTTCTAAAGAATGAATATTTTGTTATTTTTTAATTAATATTTATTAATTCCTCCATAATATCATTTACTTCATGACCTCTTTTTCCAGGGGTACAGACTCTCCACTCCACACAACACCATTTAAGAGTTTACTAAAACATATTAGCACTATTAGTACTTACATAGCCTGGATGTTCAGCACTGCCATGTGCTACTCTAATTTATGTTTTGACCCTTCAGCTCTTCAGAGATGAAAATCAAAACCTTCTAAATCACCTGCATAAATTACTGTCTTTATAATAAAAATGTGACTAATATAATTCCAGTCAATTCAGAATATTCTGAAGTATTGCTCATGGCTCCGCTTCTGGATAAAAATAAATGTTCAAACAATTTTATACTTGAGCATAGGGATATCTCTGTGATGCATCACCCTGGTTCCACATAATTATGAAGTAAAACTAAATTGTATTTTAAAAGACCCTTTTCTTATTTCTCATGTATGTAAAAGTCTCATCACTCATGCATGCACGATCCCTGTAATTGCAGAAATGGCACTGTAGCATTGCTGTTTTGACAGCAGATTCTAAGCAATTTTTCATTCTCGAAGGTTTTTTTCTTTTTTTTTCTCTTTTAATTTTTTGTTTGTTTGTTTGTTTTGGAGGGGGACAAACTTAATAACACATTTTACATTGCTTCTAGCAGCACTTAAAATACTCAGAAACAAGTAAAAGGCAGAGGTCTCTCAGGACTGCTGTTGCATTCACCAGAGTGGAGATGCCAAGGTGGGAATGACCTGGGCTAAGGACAACCAGCTCTGCGGCCCAGCAGACCTCAACCTGCTCAGAGCTCAAGAGCAAAGCCACTGCAATGCTGATCAAGACAAGAAAAGAAACAGCCTCCCCATCCCCCTGCCCAGAAATAAGGAGGTAGCAAGGCCCTGCACGTCTGCCCTTGCACCCACTCAAGCATCCTCACAACCCCAGTGTCAGCATGGAAGGGTATCAGGATTTGGGCATGGAGCCACTTGAATACAGTGATCCATCTAGCCAAAACACCCATCTGGATTGGTATTACCAACAGGCAGCCCATCAGGCACAGAAAGTGGGCATTATTTCATGGTGACAAGTATTTTACAGCTATATGTCCAATCTCTCTTTTGGATTTCTGAAATGTCTTACCAAAATAAATAAGTCATTTCTGTGCAGGATCATATAAACACTCTGCACTCTGTCTTCCTGAGAAGCTGGCAGGCTACATTTGCCTCTCAGTTACCTGGATAAACAGTTTGCTAATATAACCAATGGATGTGATAATATTCCTAAAGCAATGTTTAACAAAAGGGTGAAATTATTTGACCCAAACAATTCCCAATGTGTTACCACTGATAGAAATCTCTCCTGCCTCTTGCTTTAGCATAAATGAAAAAACAACTGCAACAAAAGCCCTTAAAATACATGAAAAAATAAAAATCTGTGTATCTCCAGAAATTACTTTCTCACTGGCATGAGCAATTTTGACCGCAGCATATGTCTGAGAAGTTCTGCTTCTCATTTTAGAAACTGCTCAGATCTAGGAGCTCCTGTTTTAGCTGAAGTTTGATGTGCCAGATCAGTCCCCAGCTCATGCAGCATTGAGAGGGAGATTTGCAGAAGTACTTAGGTGCCTAAAAATGAAGACAGGCACCTCATGGGATTTGAAATGAATGCCAAAGAGGCTATTTTTGTCAACCTCTGTAAGAATTCATTTGGGCTTTGTAACAGCCAGTGGCACAAGCGGCATCTCTGTCACATTCCAGCCCCTACCCTTGGCTGTGTGCTCGTGTCCAGCACAGTCTGTGTCAGTGACACAGTCAGTGTCCAGCTGGTCCTTTGACCACATGGCTTGGGGACAAAGAGGAAAACATGAGCATGGCCCATATCCAGCAGAGTCATCCAGCTTTTCCATCTCTACAGGAGATGACCAGAGAGGCCGCTACCCCAGTAAAATAGAAACCCTTGAAGATGCACGTTGCATAGACAGATCATCAGCTATAGCAGGTACTTCACTCATAGAATCACAGAATGGTTTTGGTTGGAAGAGACCTTAAAGAACACCTCATTCCAACCCTCCTGCCATGGGCAGGACACCTTCCACTTCCACAGGTTGCTCAGAAGACCAGTTTGCTCCTTAATGTGTTCTGTGGTTTGATGACATGTTAATCTCTTGACCAAATACTGGGACTCCTTTCCCTTCATCCACAGACATGCAGACAGCTTTTAGCCAGTCAAGATGGAGCAGAACATTGGCTTTCCTTTCCATCATCCTTGACCTGCTACTTCACACTCCTGCCAGCCTGCATAGACTCCCTCTCTTGCACTGGGCCATACCGAAGGTAACTCCAGTGGGGCACAAGACCTGAAAATCCCACTGCAGCTTCATGTGTGAGTCAGCTCCAAGAAAAGCCTGTCCAAGTCTTTGGCAGAAATGATGTCCTTGTGTGGCAACCATAATAATAATCACTACTTACTCATGGTCCCATTATCAGTTTGTGCAGCAACAAACCATAAACCCTCTGCTGCCTTTCCACTCCAGCACATCAGTGAGGCATTATCGATCGGAATCAGCTGAAAAGAGTGAAATTTCACGTGTATTAATCTCATTTCTTTCACACCAGATTTGTTCCCTGCCCTCTGTGCCCAAAACCAATCTCACAATATCGGGTTTGCTCATAGGAAACGTCTGCGTCTGCAACTCAAACCCCTTCTCCCTTTTCTAATTGCTGGCAATAGGCCTGTGCCCAAGTCCAGGGTCTGTGCCAAATGGCTCCGAGTTTGCATTGCAGTCAGCTGGTCAAAGGATGTTTATTTCTGTTTTATCTTCCTCGCAATGAGTGCCACAGTCTAGAGACAGAAGACAGGCAGAAGGAGCCCTGCATCCCAATCGGGCTGACATGCAGCGCCTGTGTGCAGAGAATCCTGAGCATGGAAAGTAGGAAATGCTAAGTGTGATTAACCTTCTCTTTCCCTACCCCGCAGTCTCCACAGAGGCAGATTTGTACGTTCTTAGTTTTAATTAATAAAATCAATATGCATTCACTCGCACATGTACCACTGCAAATTAGCTTTCTAGAAAAAAAAAAGGAAAAAGAAAAATCTGTGATGCTCTTCCCCACAAACGGACTGTTGGAAAATATTTTCACCGGCTGGTGTTTCTCTGAACTTATGAGACCTCCCAAGACATTTGGCTGAAATGTTCAAGTTCAACATGGACAGCTCAGTTCCAGGTTTATGTTTAGTAAATGGTCTAATGTTTTCAGAGCTAAAGCCAAAAGATCTCAGAATTACATTACAGGGCAGCATTTAAGTGAAAACACAGTTTCTCTTAGCTTATTTTTTCTTTTTTTTTTTTTCCATTGCTGTAAGCATTCTGCAGGAAGGGTTTTTGTCCTTGGCTTAATGATATTTAATAAACTATAATGTCACTAATTTGCCTAGGCTTTTAATGAGGCTGGTCTGAAAAGCTCTATTCCTTTATTCCTGCATTTTCTTAATGAAATGAACTTTGTTCTCACCCCTTTGTCTTTGCTGGGGTCTTTCATCTGCTATTCTGCTGTTCTTGAGCTTTTCAGCCTATTTGATAAGCTGCAGTATAGACACTGCCAGATGAAATGTATGCTGCATTATCGCCTCCAATTAAGCAGTTGGGCTAAGTGACGTCACCAGGGAACAGGAGTGTCTTCAGACCACTCAACCCAGTGTTGTTACTCCCTTCTGCTTTAAATTTTCATTTCTTGGGCTGTATCAAGCAATTATAGGGACTTCATATGAGACAGAAATACTGCCAGTGGTTATCTCAGCCAGGCTGAGGAAACCCATGCTACGTCACAGCTGCTTCTCCAGGGAATCCAGGTGACCAGAATATCCCAGTGCCCCCCAGACACTCAGAGGACCCTGCTCCAGACAGACACCATGTCATGATGCTTCCCCTGGGATGAAAAAGGACATCCAAAGTGTAGCATCAAAGACAAGTAACACACTATGATCGAATGTCTAAATCCTATGCTGACCCTACACAATTCAGCCTGCTGGGTAACCAGAGGTGAGGTGCTGTGGGACCCATGCTCAGCTCTGGGGCAGACTCCTGCCTTTTGCTGAGAGGAAGGAACCTTTTATAGTGACATGAGGATCAGGAACCTTCACCTGCAGCAAGACCTAGAGTCTGTCTTAGCTAATATCTGAATTGCTTTAAGCTAAGGGCTCTCAGGGCTGTGCTGGGTGTTCTCCTACCCGGGGGAGCCTCTGAATGCACCCTTAGCTTTGCTCTCCTGTCCTCGGGGATGGCAGCACTGCCATCTGATCCCACGTCTGATCCCTCTCCCATAGCCTGCAGCTTCCCTTCTTTAATATTAACAGGGAGTTTAAATATTCCAGGGCTCTTTTTTTTTTTGTAAAATTTATAAAATGCCAGTTGAAGTACCATTCATGTTGCAAAGCTGCCTCTCTCTATCAAGGCTTCTTGGACTAAACACAACAATATAACAAACATTGGCCATTAATAATTGAGAAAAACTTCTTCCCTGTGTGTTATTTTTCATCAGGATGATGTGTTATTAGTTTATAGATATATATTTTTAGCTGAAGACTTTTTTGGCAGCAATTTGGCCTTCACAATAATGGACTTCACTGTATGTAAAGCCTCAGAAAAATAGACATTTTGAGAGAGGTTTGATAGTGAATGAATCTGATTTGGAGAGGAATTTGCTTTGCAGTGAAATAGAAAAATAGTGCCATCTTTTGGTCTGAGCAGCTCTGCCAGCATCATGGCTGAGGGTCAAGAGCCCAAAACCACTGGCCACATCAACAGCTGGATTTAGCCCTAGCTATTGCTGTCTCAGTCTTTTTTTTTCCCTAAAACCACAATAAATTCTGGATTTAGTACATATGCAAAGGAAAGAATGTTTATCCTGGAGGTCAGGGCTCTGCTACTCGTTGTCCCTGCCATGCCCAGCTGCATCCATACTTACATCTTACACTTACAGTTTTGCCCTGGGGTCTCACTTAACTGAGATTCCAGCTGTAAACCAAAAGGGCAGATGCCATCAGCACTCCTGCCCCTCCTTCCTCCATGCTAAGGACACAGCTTCAGGGGACTTGAAACTGCTGATTTCCAGCCCCGGTTTGACAAATTGCCAGGATTAATTCCAGTGCCGGGCTCTGAAAATTGGGGGAGAGGATTTGAGCCTCAGCTAGCTCTACATTCAGTTGTAGACTGGTTAAGGATAGTAATAGCTCAATAATCAACTACATAAAAACGTTACACTCCCCCACACAGCACACCACATCAGGATAATTTGCATTCCTCTCATAAGGACGAATGCAGCTTTTAACCAGTATTTTTGTTTATACATCACTTTTTCCTTCCTGGTCTCACAAATGAGAATCCTCTAACGCTTTTCCTCTTATTCTACAAAACTTACTTACTGGAACAATTTGGTAAATGCTTTATTGTGCTGAGAAAAGGACCCTCCTTGCAGCTCTTTCTCCAGAAAAAATGAGCATTACTCTATACCACTGCATCTCACAATGTTGTTTTTGTTTCCTAGGGTCATAGCAAAAGCAATATTCTAGTTTTGTTCCAAGTATCTGAAGTTATTTGACACAGAAAATATCGTCCGTGAGCCTGGACCCAGACATGTCCTGCAATTAAGATCTCGAGTTATTGACTTTCCATCGACATCAGGAAGTCTATTAAATGCTGCTGTGGGCAATATGTATTTGACATTGTACAGGTGCACAACACACTGGCAAAGCATTCAAATGAATGACAAAACCCCACAGAGCTGCACAAACCCCCTCTGGCTACAAGAGCAGGACAAGGCTACATCTTGATTAGTCAGCAAAGGCTGCTGATGGCAGGGATGGGGAGGCATCACCGAGGAAAATCTTTGTTCACAGGCAAATGACATCTATTAAAAGGCTGCAAGAACTGAAACAAATAAATATGTATTGAATTATAGAGATATACATATAGATAGAGCCTGAAGACGAAACAACAAGGACACAAGTCAACATGTATTCAATAGAGTCATTTCCACTGCTGAGCTCAATAGAGATGTTCACATTCCATGGGGGAAAAAGACACGTTCCATCACAATTTCACTACCCAAACTTCCCTTTTTATGCAGGCTTTTATTATGGTGTCTCTTCAGGCATCAGGGTTAGTTTGGCTTTTTGGTCAAGTGTTTTCTTTTTCCTTTTACACAGATAAGCCCATAGAGGGAGTTTCCTCTGACCTTGGAGACATTACAAGTAGCTTAGCAATCATCTCGGATTTTATTCAGGCTTTAAAAGTTAGCAGGAGTGTTTGCACAGACTTCACTGGGATTCAGAGGCAGCTTCCAAAATGTTTTTCCTGTAAAGACTCTAATGACTTTGTGCTGTTTTTACTACTGCTACACTAAACCTTCTCACAAGTGACACCAGACTTTTCTGTCTGTAATGACTGTCATCTGCCAGCTCTACTCAATACCTGATTTTCTTGCTTAAATTTCACTTCCCAACAATTAGCAAAAGCAATATTAAAATTCCTCCCTAGACATTTGCTTCCCAAAGACAAAAATTTGATGCTTTAAAACCACTGGCAGCTTTTAAAACAACAGCAGAGTAACTAAAATGCAAAAGGAAGGAGAGGAACCCTAGGCTGCATCAGTAATTTAACCATTCCTGGTACGGCAGCTTTATTTGTTCTTTGGATAGAATATGTTCAAAATTTACATTTCTTTAAATATCTTTTAGAAGAGGCAGCATTTAAGAACCAGCTACACTGGATTAAAAGCAAGACCTGGAACAAAATCATGAAGAACACCCCTGTAAGCTCTACACCATCTTTGTGCCACGGGATCTTTATGCTCAACTCACCACGCATTTGGATTTCAGGAACATGAGCAAAAAAGCTTTTTCTTCTGGGGGATGAAAAAAACCCAGATAGAGATTAAACAGTATTCTGTTGCATAGCAAATATTATCAGCCTAAGTGGAAAAGGAGTTTCCTGTGGATCCTGGCCATAAGGCAAGCAAATTTCCCACTGCTCACAACAGATACTGCAATGTACAAGGATTGCATCCTCTATCCAGGGCTTCTTTCTCAAGCAGTTTAGGAATTTCAATTCCCATTGGACTGGAAGTGTCCCTGCTCATGGCAGGCAGTTGGAACTTGATGATCTATAAGGTCCCTTCCGACCCAAACCATTCTATATTCCTGTCCTTCCTCCAGCTGTTGGAGGAAGGACCACAGATGGGCAAAGTGACCAGATATGGCACTTTGGTGGAAATTGGTCCCAGTTCCCATGTCCATTCCCCAGCAGCTGACAAGTCCAAGAGTTCAGCATCTCCTTTTCACCTTTCCAAGAGGCCACACATGGCCCCATTCTTCCACAGCACTTTAAATTCATGCCCTGACACAGTGATGGAGCTCTGCAATTCAGGCCGTGGTGTTCTTCGATCCCTTGCAATACACAGAACAGCGGTGTCGGGCTTAATGCTATTTCCAAGCGCTCGAGCTGCCTGTCACTGAGTTATTGATCTGAAGAATTCAAGCTGGCCACACATCATTTGCCCAGTGAAAACCTGGCTGGCTATTGACACTCCCCACACACAGCCTCGGCTGCCAGCAGTGACAGAGCGGCACACGCTCAGCACATGGCTGCTCACAGGGCAGAACCAATCCAAAACCAATGTAAATGGCAGCACCACAGGCAGATCTGGGTTAACAGGCACCGTGGGGTGTCCCCTGCAGTCACTTTGCTTGTTTGACAGGACTAGATGAATCATATAATGATGCCTGCAAGTCATTCGTGTGCGCATTACTTGCGTAAACACCGGGTGCCAAACCCCCGGCACGCAAACCGCAGCACTGAACTTCTTGATCTGCCAGTTATTATCTGTGAAATAATAATTCAGATTAAAAAAAATTAACCCAGCACATTTCTAGTCCTCCCCACCTTTGCTGGTCAGCAGTGGGTTCTGCAGCAGCATCGCTGCCCATTGTGGATCGTCATGATGCCAGACAGCGTTCCCTTCCCATGGAATAATAAATCCTGCAAATAAAACACACCCCACAGCTCCAGGGCTGTGCTGCATATTTAATGCCCCATGAGGGTCTAGCTCACCCCTTCCAGGGTGACATTCATGCATTCAAACAACCCAAGGAACCCAAGAGCAGATGCCAGCGCTGCCATCCCTCTTCCCAGGGCTCTCATCAGCACAGGACAACTCCCTCTGGCCACAGATGACATTTCCACGTGGCAGGAAAGGGAACAGGTAACAGAAGCATCAGCTACTGAATGTCTTGGTTCATATTTTCCCTAGGCTGGAGGAGAAGGGCCACAACCAAACTGAGTCTTTTTAATTGGTAATTTCCAACTGACCAGGTTTCTGCACCTCTTGACAACCCCACCAAAGGCCTGGTTTTTAAACTAGTATAATTTCCTGATAATTAAGTTACTTTTAATAACTGCTTTAGTCACAACGGTCTCTACAGTGTAGCAAAGGTTTTACAGCAAAGTCAGGAGATGAAGCACCCTCCTCCTCATCCCACTGTGAGGAGATCTGCAATGGAATAGCCTCCTCCAGAGACAAGGCAGCAGGACTCCAACAGCTTCCTTAGCTTCTGCTGCTGCTTTCATTTTTAAAACATTCCTTTGCTGATGAAACGAGGTACTTGAACACCAGCAGATTTCTCCCACCCATTAATGGCAGCATTGTTCAATTAAGCCAGGGCAGAGGCGTGTCCCTACTGATGGACACCACCAAGGGAGCCCAGGTAAGGTCCCAGGTTCACATCACACACCACTTTTGCATGTCCTTGGTTACTTATTTGTTTTCTCGATGTGAAACATTCGTTGAAAAAAACCATACGGCCTCGTTTAGAAGTCACACCTCCAATTACATTTAATCAATACTGCTGTAAAATGGATGCGACTTCTACTAAATTGAATTACTTCCCTCTGCAGACAGTGAAGGCGAATGGCCAAGGTGTCTCCCAGGCTAGTTGGTAAGAGGCACAGTCGGGGCAGCCGCGTGATGACACAGGCGAGGGAAAGAACCCCATGGGAGGTGACAACCTGTGCAGGGAGCACAAAGCCTGTCCAGGCACCACAGCCTGGAACAAAGCTGCAGAGGCCAGAGGAGTTCTCAGCATTCCACCATGAGATAGCTGGGAAACCAACAACAAATCCACCTGAACAGCACCCATGGGGAGCCAGGGGCATCTAATCACAAGGTACTGCTGCTCCCCAAAACCTCTGAAACCTTTGTCGCCTGCAGGAGCAGCCTGGGGGACCCACACTGGATGGCACCTGCACAGCACCTCCCATATAGAGCTCATAAAATTCATCTGATTACACCCCCTGCCATGGGCAGGGACACCTTCCACTATCCCAGGTTGCTCCAAGCCCCATCCAACCTGCCCTTGAACACTTCCAAGGACGGGGCAGCCACAGCTTCTCTGGGCACCCTGTGCCAGTGCCTCGCCATCCTCCCAGGGAAGAATTCCTTCCTAATACCAGGTCCTTCATCAATCCTTTGGTCCTCCAAGCAGAAGGCTACCAAGAGACTTTCCCCTTCACAAGTTTCACTACTAACACTGAAAATAAAATGAGAGAAAGCAGAGGAGCCATCACATGGCAGCCAAGCATTAGTGCTGTATTTACCCAAAAATACAATACACTGAGGTGAAGACAAGGTTTGCTCACTATCCTGGGCAAGCAGGTCATGAAAGCCTCCATCAATCCCTGATATCCCAGAAGAGCTTTTCCTGAGTAAAACAACTTCCTGCAAGGGCCATCTCCCTTTGGAGCCATGAGTTTTGCCATGTAGTAGCATCCTGCTGAACAGACAAGTGGAGTTCTGCTGCTCCAAACACACCGTCCCCAGTACCATCTCATGTGGAGTTGTGCAACCCAAATCATGTTTATATAAATGAATTTGAATTCATAATAAACTTCATTGTGCCTAACTGATAGATCTAAAAATAAGCCAGTTATCTGACACTCTGCTCTGATCCTAAAACAGATGTTTGAGGATATAAAATTATGTTGTGAGCTTTGAAATTGCACATACAATTACAACTTTCATCTTTATTGCTACTCACAAGTGTTAAATGCAACTACATCTACATTGGAACCTCACTTATTACCATATTTCTCCCTTTCTCCCAAACCAAGACTGACTTGCAGCACTGTGACACTGGTAATTACTCTCCTCCTCTGACAAATTCAGGGAAGGAACAGAAATCTTTGTGGAGCCCATTTAACATTCATCTTGCACAAACAACTTGGTTCTTCCTTCATTTCCAGGAGTGCTGGCTCACTCAGACAAGTAAAAGTCTTCAGGGCAATACCCTGGGGAAAGACATAGTGCTTTTCTGTTGATGGGCTGTGGGAATTCAGCATCAGGAGCCAGCAGTTCAGTGCTGACAAGAGCCAGGGGGCAGGTTAAATCAATATTGGTCTTCATTTCCTTCACTCTTTTTTTTTTTTTTTAAGAATTCCTTTTATAGTTTGTTTTCAAGGTTTTTGTAGCAACGAGAGCTGCTTTACATAACGCCCCCACCAAAATGTCATCAGTTCATGTCATCACGTGCCTCCAGGACCTGGATCTTCAGGAAAGCTAAAAATACTGCAAATTCTGGGTCAAACCAAAAGAGCTGATGCCACAGCCTGAAAGCACATAGCACAAACACCACATACTTGAAGTGCTCCTCCTGAATTAAGGTTGGATGAGAAGAAATGCATTTACTCCAGCTCCAAAAGTGCAGGAATTCAACCCAGAGGGAAGAATGGTGCAGGGACAGGTTTTAGTCTTCCTGGTGCTCAAACATGGTCTCTCCAGCACATTTTACCCTCTTAATAAATGATGAGTGGCTGAAAGCACTGACTGACCCTGCCTGCAGAGCCCTCCTGGCAAGTCCCCAGGTGGTGGGGACACCCCGGGCTGTGATCCTGCTGCTGCCAGTGCCGTTCTTGCCTTCTCCCTTATGGCAAAAAGAAAGCATATTTCCAGCAGGCAGCATCTGCTGGGCAAGCAATCTTCTGTGGAGGGAGAGAGAATTCATCTCCCTTTTCATATTTACTTTGGAGGGAAAATTCTCAACTTCTCCATGAGCAAATAACACACGGCACTACTGCAGTCTAAAAAGCAATTTTTAACTCTTCCCAATAAAATCAGATTGATACTGACTCTGCAGCAGAAAACCAAGAAAAGCCTTGGCTGAGTGCCCCCAGAGAATACACTGAAGTTCCAATTAGCAGCTATTTGATGCATTAAGTGATGCTTCGGGAGCCCTTGAGCACAGGAAATATGAAGCTCTGTCAAAGCAAGAAGCTTCCACCACTCCAACAGCACCAGGTCTAACTCAAAGGCTTGGACATGGAATGTGAGAATGGGAAGTGATGCTGCACATCATGTGCTGTGTTTCCACCACCTGGAAAGAGAAGGCAAAAGAGAAGCCCAAAATCCAAGTAACTAATTAAATGGATTGCTCACGAATGACACTGCTTCTCCTCCATTTCATTTTACACAAGGAATTGCTGGCTGCAGTCAGGCCATTGTGGCACTACACCTCCCAACACAATCTGAGAGCTACTTGCTGCCTTCCCACGCTGTCCTACCAGACGCTGATGCTTCTGCCATGGGAAGAAATACTTCACAGCCTCCCTCCAGCACAATGGATCCCAAGGTGGGATAACTATCATGGATGAAAAGGGATCATCCAAGCACATGAGGGAGAAATCGGGACCAGGTACCAGACACCCTTGGAAAGTCCTAAATGCAAAGTGACCTGCTAAGACCCACGTCCTCCTGCACTGCATGGCTCCACATTGTCCCTGCAGACACTGCCAAGGGGCCCAGGGCAGCCCACGACTGGAGAGCAACAGGTGAACCCCAGAATGTCCCCAGTGCCACCTGCCAGGGTGCTGGGTACTGGCTGAGCATCGCAGGAACAGCGTGCACAGCCCCTGCACAGGCGCTCACAAAACCAGAGGCAATGCTGGCCTCTTGTGGCAGCTCTGCTCCTTTTCCTTCTTTAAAAAGAACGGAAGTTTTCAGAAGTTAAAAAAAAAAAGAAAAAAAGAAAAAAAAGAAAAAAAGAAAAATAAAAAACCTTACCACGTCCCAGAAACTGCCCAGATTCAAAGATCCCCGGGAACAAAACCAGGCTGGTTTTGAACAAGGTTCTGAGAACAAGGTGGGGCTGGACAGGGCTCTGATCAATCTGGCTGGTGGAAGGCATCCTTGCCCATGGCAGAGGGTTGGAACTGGATGAGGGTTAAGGTCCCTTCCCACCCAAACGATTCTGTGATTCTGGGATTCTAAAACTGAAAAGTCCCACTGGGGTGAGTAAAATGGTGAAGATAAAACTCAACATTCATCTGACCTGCAGCAGATGTGCAGCCACATCCCCATGCACAGGGCAGGGAAAGGGGCTGCACAGGGAGAAAGGGAGGAAAATGCCATTTGCACTGGGGGAGCAAAGGACAAGAAGCTGCAGACTCTGCTTGCCAGCAAAGAACGCATTACACAAGTGTCCTGCTCCCTGAAAAAAATGTCCTTACCCATAAAGTTCCCACATAGCTTAGCTTTTGTATGATCAGTACACAAACAGAGGGAAAATGCAGTCAGAAGTGGCCATGCCAGCCAGGGCAGGCGGGCCCAGCACGGCTCCTGCTCCCCCTGCCCATCCCAACTTCAGCACCACACTGGGGCGGCTGGGGGCCACAGGCCCTCTACAAAAATAAGGGGGAAGAAGAAGTATTTTCAACTCTGTGGTTCCACCCACAGTGCCAGCACACACCTCCATCTGTATGTGTTGCTCAGGGTGTAGGTCTGGGAGGCATCACACACTGCCCAAGGGCCTCAGGCTCTCTCTGGTCTGTCTGGGTTGACGTGCAGGCAGCAGCCACAGGACCCGGGGAAGGTGCATCAAATTACAGAATGGTTTGGGTGGGAAGGGACTTTTCAAGGTCATCTAGTCCAAACCCCCAACTCCTGCCATAGGCACCTTCCACTATCCCAGGTTGCTCCAAGCCCTGTCCAATCTGGCCTTGAACACTTCCAGGGATGGGGCAGCCACAGCTTCTCTGGGCAACCTGTGCCAGGGCCTCCCCACCTTCACAGGCAAGAATTTCTTCCTAAAATCGAAATTAATCCTGCCTTCCTTCAGATTAAAGCCATTCCCCCTTGTCAAGAGTCCCTCTCCAGCTCTCTTGGAGCCCTTTCAGACACTGAAAGTGGCTCTAAGGTCTCCACAGATCCTTCTCTTCTTCAGTCTGAACAACTCCAGCTGTCTCAGCCTGTTTTCACAGAAAAGGTGCTCCAGCCCTCTGAACATCACATGTCTGTATTGTCCTCACTGTGAAGACACAAGAAAATCATGCAGTGGTGGCTCCTCTCTGATCCGGAGGATAGCATCACTAGCACCAGGCTCTCCCCAGCTCTGCATCACCTCAGCTCCATCCTCCACTGGCTGCCAGAAAACAGCTGCTGAAAACAATTAATATATGTTGATTGTTTATTGATTCCAACATATTAATAGATTGGATAATAAACAGTACTTTTAAACATTCTCTTAACCAAAAATATAACAAATATTTACAATCACTCAGTAAAAATACAAAAAGCATACAGAGGCACTGTCTTTCTAAAAGACATAAGTGTAAGAGGTATCAAAAAATAGGAGACAAACATTGCTTGTTACAGAATACTTTACAATCACTGACTTGCGCAGTACAATTGCTATTGGAATATCATTACATCTGTGCAGTTTTGCCAATATGCTCACATATTTAGAATTTAATTAATACCAAGCTAAACTGCATTCCAGGTATATCAGAAATAAAGATAATAAAAAGCACAACAGAAGCAAAAGCTGGGTTGGGAATTCAAGATAGATTACCCTCTATACAAGCATTCTAAAATATAGTGTGTAAAGCTTTTCTAAAGAGAGAGTATCCCTTTTTTCTTCTCTTTTTGCAAAGGCAGTGCTAAGTTTATCCTTTAAAAATTCTAATGTTTTATAAAAACTTAAATGACAGGGTTATATTTCCACTGTTACCTACAGAAAAATGACTTGGGATGTGATGAAAGAGGTTTTGGAACACCCCTGACACCCCACAGACCCCTCTGCAAGTGGCATCACTGGTAGGTTCAGCCCTTGGGGACACCCTCTGCCTCCAGCAGGTGCAGGCAGCCCCAGCACACCCCATCCCAGGCAATGGGCTCTGACCAGTGAAGCATCACTCACCTGGAATCACAGAATCTGCTGAGCTGGAAGGGACCTGTCAGGATCATCGAGTCCAACTCCTGGCCCTGCACAGCACCATCCCAAACAATCCCACCCTGTGCCCGAGAGCCTTGTCCAAACACTTCTTGAGCTCTGCCAGGCTTGGTGCTGTGACCACTTCCCTGGGGAGCCTGTTCAGTGCCCAACCAGTCTCTGGGTGAAAAACCTTTTCCTAATACTCAACGTAAACCTCCCCTGACACAGCTTCAGGCCATTCCCTCAGGACCTGTCACTGGTCATGTCAGCGAAGAGATCCGTGAGATCTCCGAAGAGATCCTCCCTCAGGAGGATACTGTAGATTGCAATGAGGTCTCTCTCCTCTCAGTCTCCTTTTCTCCAGGCTGAACAGACCAAGTGCCCTCAGCCACTCCTCGTAAGGCTTCCCCTCTCCAGACCCTTCCCCATCCTCATGCCTCCTTTGGATGCTCTCTAATAGCTTCAAGTCTTTTCCATATTGTGGTGCTCAAAAATCACACACAGGACTCGAGTTGAGGCCGCACATATCTGAGTAAAGGCAAAAGGAAGGAGCCAGGAAAGCCCCATACTGCCCATTGTTGGCAAACACTCAAAATTTGTCCACTTTGCAAAATTGCGAACTGCAAACATCTACAGCCATTGTCTTTCCATTCTTCTGTGCACCTGGGAGATGAACCTGGTGCTCAGAGGCTCAGCAATCTCTTTTTCCCCTTTCTGCAACTGGAGAGGCCAATTCAATTTTACCAAACTACACTGCTTTCTCACGAATTATTTGAAAGTTTAAGATTTATAACAAAACACTGTGTGCTTAAATCGCAAGAATCTGAAATGCATCTTCCACCAGCAAGTCAGGAGCAAACAACGAGCAGGAAGCAAGCAAACCCAGGTATGGCAGTGGAAGAACATGACATGAGGCACCTTAACTGTTTATCACCATCAGAGCCTGAGTTAGAAGAACATGGCAGATGTTCTGTGTTCATGTACCAAGTCAGTGATCTGTGGTCCAGAAGACATCACTTCAACAAAGCAGTGTATTAACAGGTACTAACCACCATCTTGCTTCTGTCTGAATGACCAAAAAAAGGGATAATGTCTCTTCAAACCCATACCAGACACACTACATTTGGCTACTGGCCCCAATCAATGTGATCGGTCGAGTTAAAAACAAGCAAACAAACAAAAACCCCAGCAAGGAACAGCAGAGAAGCCACACTGCAAGGCAGGAGAAGCAGGAGTAGCTCATCTGTCCATCGTTTAATGCATGATTTATGTACACCAGCTGTGTTGGCTATTAGGAAAATACGATTAGTGAGACTTTCACTCATTCCAGAACGTTTCAGTGTCTGCCAAGCCCTGTGAAACAGGCAGATGCTATTGATGTGCAAACACCATCAAACATCATGTTTGGATGGGTGATTTATTCAGCTGCTCTTGCTGACTGCCAGGAGACCCCGACCCTGCTCCCCACAGGGGCTTCCCTGTGTCCTCAAAGGCAGCACTACTGGGTTTTGGGGGAAAAGGAAGTCACTTTAGTAACCCCCATCCCCTATACTTTTCTTCAACAGGCTGGAATAAGGTGCAGCTCCCGCCCCCCAAGGTCAAGGAACTGCAGGGTTTCATTCACCTGGCACAACAGAGACAATTTCTGATGGAACACTAAGCCTGTTGTTTCCATTTAGAAGTTAACAAGAAAACTACAGCTGACACTGGGATGGCTGTCCAGGACTTGGATTTACATCCCACAGGAATACCAGTTCAACAGTTCTATTATCAATATTGCATGTGCTGAAAACACTCGTTCTGCCCTCCATTTCTTTGACACATTAATCTTTAGTCATTAAGGCCTGTGCAGGTTCATTATAAGCATTAAGGCCTCGAGAAAGCAAAATGCATTTATTATGCCATACTTCCAGAGGTTTTTAATATTTTTTTTCAACCATTTGCTTCTCAGATACTTGTGCCAAAAATTCACACAGCCAACCAATGAGTTATAAAGTAGGCATCCCCTTCCTCAGCATCACTGTTCATTTACACCTTCCCAATTCCAATCAGTACAGGTACATGCCAGGCAATGTTGAACCTGGCACTGCTCTGAAGGCAGACACAGGCTGGGTCATTCACATCCACCTGGCTGCATCAGCCCCGAGCTGCTATGGAGAAAGCACATCAAAGGCTTTGGGTTGTTTTTGGTACTTGTGGCATTTTCCAAAAATGTTGCATTCACCTTGCACCCCTGCACACATACAGGTAAAAAAAAAAACAAACCTTAAAGCTCTTCACAACTATGGATATAGAAATCAGTTTTGAGGCACTGTAAAAATGACAAACATCATCTTTCTAGCTTAGGCTGTAAACATCACAAGATTTACAATTAAATGTTTAAATACATATTCACACATTCATGTCTGATTTTAACACTAAAATGGGGTGTGAAAGAAAGACGGAAAGAAAGACGGAAAGAAAAGTAAAGAACCTGCAGGTATTTCCAGTTCTACCCCTCTGCACTCTGGCTGGCTAAAAGTAAAATGGAAGAAGCAATTATTCTGACCATAGTCAAACTAGAGGATCATGGGTTAATAATGGCTGGCTGTAAGTCAAAACTCTCACTGACATCAAAGACACCAGGATTTTTAACTAGGATTTAAAACAAAATGGTTTGAGATCATCTGTATTTTCCAGATAAACACCACAGGGTTTTTTAACCCATCATAAAATGCTTTATGCTCTTCTATAAGCACTGTGTCGTTTATTACTCAGTTTCACAAATTTTATTGTGAAATGTAGGTGATTTCTAATTATTTCATTATTTTTTTTCAAAGATAACCTTTGCACCTAAATCCTTTGCAACTCTGGGAAAAGGCCAGGACGTGGGATGATCTTAAAAACCACAACACATAGCTGAGTTTTGAGTTTTAAAACATGCTTTGCATGTTGAACTCTGCAGGGCAAAACCTCATTAAAACTCTTTTGGGAAAGCTTCAGCTCTCCCCAAATGCTCCCCATAAGCTACAGCTTCCACATTTCAAACATTCCTTAAGAGGGGAGGAGAGCACCAACTATTGCCTTAGTTGGCTGGCAGCTAAAAAAATTTCTAAAAATCCTTGGACAGGGGGTTTCTGCTGTGTCCATATAGGAGGGGAGCAGCAGGAGTGCTGGCTTGACACACGCTGCTCTGCAGGGCTTTGGGCTCTATTCATATTAAATCTAAGCCCACTCTAAAATCTATAAATTTCTGCACCCATTTCTACTTTCCTGTGTTTATTTTGAGAGCACAACAGTTGATGTGTAGCTAATTTACTGTCACATTGACTAAATATTTATATTAGCCAACCAGAGCACTCCCAACGCACATAAAGGAAACTCCCATTAAAAAAAATTAAATTAATAAATTATTTTCAGATACTTCAGCAACGTCCTTCGCTTTTGCTGACATTTTGATAGAATTTTTTCTTTGAAGTTCATAAAATAACACTCTCAGACTTCTAACCGTCATGTAGAAAATAACGACAATGGCAACAACAAAAGGATTACATGGTATCATACAGAAAAATGCTCCCAAGTTTCAAGCGGTGGTGACAAATGGTCCTCCCCAATGCACAAAGCTCGGTCCATCTCTGGGTACCCATATTGGTACCCAGGCAGTCAGCACATTCCTTGAACAGGATTTTCTATTTCACAGGCAGAAATAGCTTCTTAGGTGGTGGTGGCAGAGTGAAGGAAGATGTAGAGAGGTGATCCAACCCATTCCATCTTGTCTGTGACAGAGGCAAGGTCTGAGGTCAGTAGCAGCAAGGTGTCAGCAGTCGCCAACAGAACCATGAGTCCTCCTCCCACATCCCTTGTGTTGTGAGTGGTTTATACAAATAGCCCAAGGGTTAAACTGCTGATACTTGTTCATCTTCTGCAAAACAAGATAAAGAAACAAGCAGTTATTCCATGAGTCCCCACCTCGGGCACACAGGGCACAGACCAGCACCCAGTGAGGTGATTACAGTGGGTCTATGCCAACTGCACCCCTTCGGCAGCGTGTTTTCATTGTCTTTATCATTGATCGCTGCACATTCCACATCACCATTTATCAGATCCTCAAGGAATCACAGAATGGTTTGGGTTGGAAGGGACTTTATAAAACATCTTGTTCCAACTCCATGCCATAGGCAGAGACACAATCCAGATTGCTCCAAGCCCCATCCAGCCTAGACTTGTGCACTTCCAGGGATGGGGCATCCACAGCTTCTGCAGTCTGAGGTATGATGGTCATACGATAAAGACATATTGCAAAACAGAAAATCCCAGATCCTCCAAAAATTATCAGCATGCAGTTTCCCAGTATGCCAAAAGCTATGGATTTGGGAAAAAAGCCAGCAAATTTCCATGCAGTGAGCATTTTATCCCGAATAAAATTAACCAAGCACTTCAAAAATAGTAAAATAGGTGTCTCTAAAAGTGTACAGTTAAATTTAGCTTAGAAAAATTTGGATTAAAAATGTTTGAAGCAATGACTTCCTTATTTTTACATCAAAAACACAACGGAATTAATTCCAGGCAATTTCATGTTTACTGTAAGTTTAAACTGCAGTACTAATATATATGTTAAATACTGCTTAAATATTTTAAAGGGCCAAGATACAATGATTTTGCATCAGAAATTGTTTTAATCTAAATACAGGCTCATTTTAAATCAGACTGAAATGGAAGGAAATGATCACAACATTCTAGTAAAAAACAAGCTCACCAGCAAAGGGTACAAAAGATCACATCGGTGCACAGAAATTAAAAGCAAATCAGCAGATAAACAATTAAGTAGAAATTCCCCTGACCTGAAGTTAGTTTTGACACAATATAACAGCAGTATTTATTGGAAAATCCTCTCACATTTTGGTCACCCCACAGATGCCATGCTTGGCAGTACTGGCTGTTGCTTCAAACAAGATAATGAAAAATGAACTGGAAGAGACACTGTCAGGGCAAGTTAGGCAGAGAACACTGGTTTCATCAAATGCACTCTCCAGAAGAACAGAAGGTCACTATTATTTTGTTCAATATTTTGAAACACAATCTCCAAAAATATCTGTTGAGGCATAAGGCAGGTCAATGCCAGCACACCTGAATACAAATGAAGTGAGTTCACCAAACCCAAATCACTCATTTTAGACCATCACCCTGATGCCAGCCAAAGCACTGGAACACCAGTTAATCAGCTCAGGGAGGCTGGAGTTTTTCCACATGTCGCCTGTCAGTGTCCCATCACTGTCTGAGAGGGGACAGATTTTAAAGAAAAAAAAAAAACCTACATGCTCTTAAGTGTCTCAGCTGTGCTTTAGGAGATCTCATTATGTATATTTTTGGATATTTATTTACATATAATTTGAGTCTGTTTGGTGCCAACATGCTTTTTCTAAGGGGAAGGCATTCTTCTTTGCTTTAAACGTGTATGTACATGCACAGAGCTATACAGCTATGCATGACATACAGAGCCACGCATGTGCATACAGCCATACAAACAGAACTGTGTATTTAGAGATTAATCAGCTTTTAATCTCCAAGAACGACCCAAGAGAAAGCCCAGAACACCGCTGTGAAGTGCACCCTGCATAGCCCCGCTCCCGAGCCAGGTGTTCACCTACCATCCTCTTCACTATCTGCGTCAGGCAACTCTGCTACTCTGGGGCTGGACGGCTGCCGGCCGTGCCACTGAGGCATCCTCGAGGAGACACAGGCCACCGGGTCACTACCGACAGCAGCTGGTGGAAGTCTAGAGAGGTCACTGTGCAGCATCTTTGACCTCTGCACTGCCACACTATAGTCTGGAGGTTTGAGGTGTGGGTGGTGGGGCGATCCTTCCTTTATGTCCGCTAAAGAAATCCCCATATATCCCGGAGGGGTGGGCGGTGGCTCCCTATACCTATCGTCCTTCTTAGGTGAGGTGACACAGTACACTGGGCACAAGAAATAAGCAATGGAAATGTTAAAGAAGAAAAACAAAGGAAACAAAACGTTAAAAAATCATGAAATGTTACAATGGCAAAACAGAAACTGATAACAAAACGCAAATGCAGGAACACTGGTTATAACAACAGCAGCAGGTATTTATGCCTTTATTACTGTTTACTATTTATTTTAAGAAGTCAGAGTAGCAAGAGAACCCATGAACTCCTTAGCTGAAATGCCAGTTGAGTGGAAAGAGGACTCTAAGCTTGTCTGCATTCAGACTGCAATTAATACCTTTTATTACAGACCCTATTCCTGTGGCCCTGCTGCACCAGCGGATGCTCTGGAACTCTCCAGCAGGATGGAGAGCCAGCACAGCCAAGTCTGCTGCCACTGCTACAGGCTGGGAAACTGAAACAGAAGGAATTAAGGCAACCAGCCCAGAGTTACTTCGCACAGCAAGAACTGCTGGTTGACTTCCAACATCCACTTCATCACTCAAAAGAGGTCAGTGGCTTAACATAAACTCATTATAATAAAACATCACCATATCAACTGATGTGTATAAAGACACAAAACCATCCAGCTATGCTATAGGAAGAAAAAAAATAGCATCACATTAAATTGATTCTATGAGGCAGACTGTGTATTGAGCCTGCATTAATTATTTCACATTTTCAGAGTGAATAATGGCTTATCACATCCATACTTCTGATTTCTTCCTTTTTTCTTTTGGTTTTTGTTTAGTTTTCTTTCATACCCTTATCTTAAACTATGTTCTCTATTTACAAGTGAGAAAAAAACAGAAACAGTCATTGGAACAGCTGCATTACACCTTGTGCAGTCATGAAAAGGCTACAATCAATATTATTTATTTGCAATGTCCATGCCACATAATTCATCTTCTCCCTTCCTGCCCTGTTCAGCAGCAGTTCAAGTCACAGAGGCTCTCAACCCAAAATTTAACTCTTCTTAGGCTGCCTCCCCTCCCTCCCACCCCAGGTCTGGGGCTCATGTGCATGTTAAATTGGGCTTTATTCCATGGACATGTTGCAACAGGAGAGTTTCAAAGCCAGGGTAATTTTTTTTAATCTGTTAGTTAAGTGAATTTGCATTCTTCTCGTGGATCCATTTTAAACAGTGCATGTTCATTAGTTTCATTTATTTCAGCAAATGTAATAGTTTCTTATCTCAGAAGAATGTGAAGGGACGAAAAATAAAGCAGTATTTCTTATTGTGTTGTAGACTTGCAAGATTCCAGGTTTTGGGTATCAGAAACACAAGCTGGTTCATACTTTATGGCCTCAGCTCATGCTTGGGCTGACAGTAAATCAACCAAAACCAAATCCAGTCAGTCTGAGGTTTAGCAGATACACGTGGGTACAGGCAGAGATTTATACTGTTCAATTACAGGATTTATTTTCATTTAACTAGCACTGTATGAGGTCTCTGTGAGAAAGCAGGGGAAGTGAAGAGGGTTTGCTCTTCCCTGGAGGGATGGGGAAAGGCTGGGTCCTCACCACACCTTCACTCTTGGTTGGATTTGCAGGAGGAATGATGAGGGTGGGTATGTTCTCCTTCAAAGGAGAAACCTTCAGGCTCCCTAGGGCTAACCTTTAGTCTGCTGTAGTAATGCAAGAATAATGTGTTCCTTTGTCAAACTCCAATTCGTAGTGTTTCACTAACAGTGAAATAAAGTGAAGATAGCTTTGGCATACTGTGAGATGGTGAACAGCTAATGGATTTGCATTTGCAAACCTGGAATTATATCCACCTGTATCAGATCTTTCCTTGAGCAGACATACACATGCCCTACTCCAGCACTCTCTGACTGCTCCTCACAGCTACATGGTGCAGAATGGAAAAAGAATTAAAAGGAAGGGCAAGTGCTGTCAGCAAAGACAGCATGTACTGAACACTGAACCTGCCATCTCCTAATACAGCTCAGATGCTCATGAGCCGCTCTGAAAGGCTGCGAGGGCAGAGCACAGGCACAGGAATGAGCTGGGAGCAAATTTTCTGCAAGGCTCCACCATGATTTCTTTTCCAAAGCCAAGAAGGAGGAACACAGTCCAAGACCTCCGCCCTATGTACAATGTTTATTCAGGCAATTACCTTTGATAACATAAACCCCTCCAGCAATCCACTCTGTAATTAAATTGCATTTCAGCTGCACCCTTGCCTCACAGTCTCAGAAAGCTCTGCATTCCATGTTTTATCTTGCTGCTAACCCAGTTCCTTTAACTTTGGCTACTGAACTCACTAGGACAGGGGAAGAACATCTTGCTTGATAGAATTATGCGTATTTGAAAGAACATTTTTAATTTTTTATCCTTTCATAAGCAGCCAAACTGCAGCTGTATAACCAAATAAATGGGACCTCAAAATAGCAAAGACAGGAAAGGAATCTGCTTTGCCCTTGAGCTTTCAGAGACCAAAGCCCTGTGGATGAAAGGAGCTCCAGCTCCAAAGAGGCAGGTGAGCTCCACACCACTCTGCAGCCATGCTCTTCCCTCTGGATTCCTGGGAAATCTGTATAAGGAGCATGGGATCATTGATCCTTATCAGAGGAACATCTACAGTGATGAGTACACCTCCACAATCATTCAAAAAAACAAAATACCACACTACAGAGAAGAACTGCTTGACATTTTCCTGGAAAGAGTTTTCCTGCAGACCCATGAAGTGATGGGGAAGTGCACTCGTTTATTTTCTTGATATTCCTAATGCAAAAGAAGGTGGCTTGAAAACACACTGCGTAGTGCTCTGATTACAACCACGAGTGAAGCTGAATTCAACATGCCAGGCAGCCCCAGACCTGCTGATGTCATTTCTTAACAACTTAGTATCAAAACGAAAAACAGATGTAGCAGCTTCCATGAGCTGTTGGCTTGGCTTACCTATCAGGCCTTTTTCTGTACTCGAAGTAACAGTTTTGTAAGTTGTATCAGCGCCTGGTTTAGAGTCCAAAACCTCCGTCTGCTCCGCTGTGGAGTTCTCCAGCCCCCTCCTCTTAATTGTCCCATAGTTTGTCTCGTAGGTGTCTGACAGGGAGCTGGAGGACGCCCAGCTCTGCCGAGACTGATCGAGCTCCACGCTGGCTTTCGACTGCCTGTTGGCTTTGGAAAAGGCTTCGGAATACAAATAACCCTCCTCAGAGTAACAGTTTGTGGGATCCACTTCAGCTATAGGTCCGTCCAGCTGGGTGTGACGGTAAGAATTGAGGAGATCCCAGCTCTTCTGGTTCGGGATGTTCTGGAAATTGTCATGAGAACTACTTGAGCATGAAGTCCAGCTTCCCCGGCCGCTGTCTGCTGCCTCTACTGTGATGTGCTCGTGGGAGATCTCCTCGCTGCTCATGGAAGATGTGAATGCCATCCCTCTGATCAGAGCAGGCCTAGTGATGGACCAGCTACATTGGAAAACAACAGAAATTGGGAAAAAAACACTTGTAAGCTTTTACAGTAAGAGCGCAGTACTCAGAGCCGCACTCTGCGTTTGTATCAGGTGAGCAGCAAGGTCAAGGTACAAAGGAGCACTGACAAGACACTGTTACTTCAAACTCAATACTGCACGCAGCAGCAACAAAGTTATTCCCAAGGGAATAACAAGTTTGCAATGTGCATTTCCAGGCTGCACCCCAGATCCATAAATCTGGCCCACAGAAGCTCTTCTCTACCACTGAGAGCAACAGTGCCTGACAGAAAGCAGAGGAGAAAATTACCTCTTATATTTTAGTCTGCTACCACTTTTTTCTTTACATTTATAAACTAAAACCAAAATAAATATTTAGAATAAAATCCAACTCCTTCACTGGCAGCAACATCAAGTTGTTTAGACAGAGTGGAAGCAGATGAATTTCAAGAAAATTTGGAAATATTGAGCATAAATAACGTTTGTGGGAACAATATGGAGGGACAGATTCTGAAAAGTCCAAAATTTCTTTTTTAAAGAATTGTCTGCTCAAAGCTCTAATGACTCTAAATGCATAATTAAGGGGGGAAAACCAAAGTCAGGTTTGTATGAATTTAGAATATAGGAAGATAGGATTGCTAGACATTATTCAAGTCTCCCAACTATTTCTGGGTGTGTTAACAAATGCATGGGCAGCACAATATTAAAATTCAACACCCTCCCTCAGCAGTTTACTGACACATTGTGAAATCAAGGAATGCTTCTTAGATATGTGCAAGCAATTTTTTTTCCTTCCTTTTCTATTTTGTAAGTTCTAGGATAAAATCCACTTTCTTCCCTTGCAACCCATTGAAACTAAGGAATAAAGGAACAACCACAGAACATGAACTCAGTGTGTGTCATGCCTTCTAGAAAAGGGAATTATTTTCTTTGATGAAGCACATCTTTAAATTCCCATTTCAACCCTACGAAATAAACTGAATTACTCATTTCTTTCCATCCCTGGAAGTGTTCAAGGCCAAGTTGGATGGGGTTGGAAACGCCCAGAGCCCTGCCCAGAGAAGGGGGGTTGGATCAAGATGATCTTTAAGGTCCCTTTCAACCCAAAGCATTCTGTGATTCCATGTGCTGGAAAAATTAGAAATGGAAGGAGCGTCTCTCATTTAGTTGAATCCATAATATCTGAGGACAGACAATGCTATCCCAAGATATATTAAGACATACTACATCCTATGGATCAAGGTGCTATGTCTAGCAAGAAAAATCCAAAATCTCCCAGTTCAAAGCATCATTTCAGCACAAATTTCTCATGGCACCAAAGTAACAAGAGCTCTCGTGTGGAAAGTGTCAGGAAGACAGTGGCAGAAAGCTTCCAGTCTGCCTAAGCAACAAATGATAATTAGAAAAATCTTTAAAAATCACATTAGAGCATGTTAAGTGACGGGCACTGCTGACTCAGAGAGAATTGATCATATCGTGTTGTTCTTTTGCTGTCTCTCACCATGGCACTAATTTGCTAAGTATCATCCTGGCTTTTAACACACTTCCAGTCTCCTGCAAGAAATATCCAGCTAAACCCCACCAATGGGAACAAGCTGTTGTCTCCCCAAGTAACACTGTAAGCTTCTTATAGAAACAGCCTCACACAGAGCAGCCAGTGTTCCAGCTTCCAGAAAAAGCTTAATAACCACAGTGGAGTGCACGACTGTGTCCTGACCAAAGCTTCCTTACCCCTTCTGACACCAGGACACCAAGCCCAACCAGAACCAGCTGCACCTTACCCCGGGCAGGGCTGGCCATAATCTGTCAGTGCCTGAGGATGCTCCTTTCTCTCTGCCCCGCCTGAATCCACCACAATGAGGGACTGGGACAAACTCCTCTCGTCCTGCAGTGCTGCTGACATGGAGTCCACAGAGCAGTTGCTCACAATGCTGGACCGGGATGAAATCTCACTGTGACTGGAGTCCGAGAAGTTGTCAGATTTAGTGGAAGGTATGAGGGCGTAGCCTAAGGACATGAGAGAAGAGGAAAATGTCTTGATCAACATGTAACAATGAAGTATTGACACACACATTACAGCGAGGATATTTAGAAGAAAAACAACCAAACCCTGTTTGCATGCAATCAGTCCACTGAGGATTTTAGGGTACTAAAGCTTTTAGCATCTATCAGCATCTAGCACTGATTTATTAATGCAAGTCCAGGGACACCAATAAGCCACCTGCAACTCCACTACTCTCCAGAGCAGCAGCTTTAACCTACACAACCAGAATCAGCAGCCTACTGCATCAGTACTGGGTGGGCAGATCGGGTCTTTCCAATTCTGCAAGTGCTCTGACTCCTTCAGTATAAATGCAGCATACTTCCCACTATCCCTCTGCCATACTGCCACGCAAGACTCAAAGAAGATTCTGGCAGTGGAGAAGGAGATGCTGACTAAGGTAAAAGCCAGCTATTAGCACTCAGGGATTAGCCATATGGTCCATTTCAGTTTTATTATCTGCTCCAAAACTAACAGAGATGGAAGCAAAGGGAGGAAGTACAACCTTGGCAGGAGCTGGACCAGACTCCAGCGTTGTTCCCACAGAAGGGGAACAGCTGAAGACCCCACCAGATTCAGAGCAAAATGTATAATGCAATTTTTTCTGCTTGGCTTACCCTCAAGTAACTTCTTTCAGACACAAATAAGGTATACACCCCTGTATATCCAACACCTCAGCCAAGCTTTTTTTTCCTAGATTTCTGCACATATGCCTTTTAGCTGGACTGCCACATATTTACATTGATTAGTGAAGAAGTGAAATGACAAGGCAGTGTAAAAGCCATGCCAGTGATACACACAACCTAATACAGAAAAACGATGCCTTTAAGTGCATAAACAATACAGAGATGATACACTACGGCATGTGGAGACACTGGCATACAGCCACTGAGCATAAAGCTCGTAATTTGAGATTTCACAGCTTAACTTTGATTATTGCTGTAAGATTTTAAGAGCGACTATGAGCAGTAAATAGCAATATTATCAAACTATAGAACTAAATCTTAAAATGTACTTAAGAGCAGCCTTTTTAAGATTAAATTTCAGTTTCCTTTCCTTTGACAATAACTAGTATTTCATATTCTTTACATTTTTTAAGGGACTCTTTAAGTTTACTGCACTGCAGTAAGAAATGTGTTCCTTAATGTGAAGACACTGTTCTTCAAGAACTTCGACCATGTGGAGAACAAAGGGGCTCCTCTTCATTAAAGAAATTAACACTATCTGAAAGCTGAGCCATAAAATAACAACACATGTGTATGAACAGACTAAATATAAGTATTTGCTGGGCTGAAAAGGTCAGCAGAAGATGTGACCAGTGGAATACACACCAATGCTGGAAGTGAGCATTCCATTTACACCATATCAGGGACTGTGATAATTAAAAATATTGCAGAACTTACTGTTTCATTGGCATTTGTGACACGCTAAGTAACTGAACTGACACTGTACCTGTTCCTTGATTTTCTAAACTTCACATTATTGTCTTCACTGCACTGTAAGGGTGATTAGCTATAAAGAACTGACACAAACATCTGGAAGGGAAGCACATTAAACATCTTAAACATGTAAATGGATAATGCTGAAATAACTTAGATAAACTCAGGCTATCTGACACAACATGGACATCAGTCTTTCTTCTAAAAATACATTATATAGTCTTCCTCCTTCTTCTAGGCCTTATGCATAGGCAGTAGGATGTGTACACACTGCTGTTGCTACAAATACTTGCTGTACTCAGAGTATCAATGTCCTTGTCCTTTTGGTTTTCACTGCTTTCTAAGACTTCAGTGGGCTCTGCTTCCCTTTTTGCAGTAAAAGCTGTTCTTTCCCTGGAGAAGCTTCCTTCCCTAAGTCTTCTAAACCGGAATCCCTTTATTTTTGTGGGCTCATGCTCAGCTTCTGCCTTTCTATTCTCTTTCTCTCTGTCCACGTTTGCACTTTTCTCAGAACTGTCTCCGGCTTGGCAAATCATCCGAATTTGCTTTTGTAAATAAGCCCCACCTATTCCATAGCTGCGCTGTCCACTGTTCTTGTTGCTGGTTTCACTGGCCAATGATGAGGAAGAGCCAGAGAGATTCATCTGACTGCAGTTATCCGACCTTTGGATGTTGCCAACTACAATGAAGCAGACACAGACAGATGTTGACAGATGATGAGATAAATAACAACAAAAATAGCATCCTAATTTTAAACCCTTCTCTCTTCAATCCTATTTGTATATCACTTGGGTATAGCTCAAAAGAAAATGAAATCGAAGATTTAGTGGAACGTGTTCATGCCTAAAATTATGTCTTTCAGCTGTCTGTGAAGCACCTAATTTTAGATCGATGAGCTGTTAGCACAACACATACAACAAAGTACAGATCACCTCAATCAAATGAGATCAGTGCTAAAAATATGCTGAAAGCAAGTTGAATTAATGAAATAATCCCAAAGAAACAAAACATTATTTTCAAAGAACCAGATAAAAGTTAACAAAAATAACATATTTATAAGCGATGCTCAGAAGTCTCAGTGAGCAAGGTTTGGCAACCCAAGTATTTAAGCTTTTTATACATATGCTGTGTTTAAGTAAAATAAGTGGCATTCTCCTAAAGGAAACAGGATCTTGTGAAGGCAGAAGTGGATGGACCAGCCTGATCTCCCACTGAGAAGCGTGAGAAGATGCAGCAGGCCACCATGCCATGCCATGCCAACGCGGTGGCTTTGGGCTGTCAGTGAGTCAAAGCACAGAAGGGAGGGAGAGAGGCCTTACACCATCCAACACCGACCACCTGGGCTGGCTACTGAGTGGTGTTAACAGATTTCAAATGAATTCCCATCCAAGGCTGACTAATGATGAAGTGATGCAGGTCTTTTAAGATGAAGACATCAAAAATAAAGGGATTCTCAGGGCATCATGAGAGACAGGGATGTATACAAAGCCCTGTGCACAAGAATAAAAAATATGAACAGTGACTCGAGGATTTAGATGGATCCACTACTTCTGCAGCAACCTAAATCACCTGTCCTGGAGAATTATGACACCATTCTATCTCCAGCTCTCTGTAATCACCTGGTATTCCAGCTACCTTGGGCAAGACCAAAAGTTGTCTCAATAGCTGCAGTTTCTGTCCAACACTGTCATCTTCAAGAAATCCCCAGGTTTGCGAATCCCATTTATTTAAATGGCCACGTAAATCAGAACTGGCATGATGGCAGGTGTAAGCGCTTCAGATCTATTGGGAATTCTGTCAAAAACATTTAGGCAGTATTTCAAGAAAACAACTGCTCCCTTTTTTTAAATTCTAAGTGACTTAAAGGTCCAAAATGTACAAATATATTGGAAAATCATGTGTCTTCATAGAAAGACGTGATTTTACTCTTGTCATGAATATTCTAAATTGCTATTTCTCTTACATGTCATTACCAACAAATATTCCTGCCACTGCCCACCCTGGTTTAGGCTCCAGTTCCTGGGACTGATGCTGCCACACACACGTACCTTTACGTGGGGAGCCCTGAGGAGAAGCAGGTGGGCTGGAGTGCAAAGAAGATGCCATGGACATAGTGTCATCTGTTTGTTTCTTACTACTTACTTCCTCAGACAAGCTTAATGACTTCTGTGGAGAGCCTGTACCTATGAAAACAATGGGATCGGTTACTGCATATTATTCTTGAGTTACTGATTTCTGTTTAAACTATTCAGCAAAGAGAGGAGCAGATGCTCAGAGAATTCTGCATGTGGAGGCAGTCTCCATTTAAATTTAGATCAGTTCAGCTGCAGCCACTGCTACTGCTGGCTGCTCATCTGCAGTGTGTTGAAACAACTATATCCCAACAGGAACCACTGCAGTGGATACATTCATTGTGGTTTTGGCAAAGGACTGTGTAAAATGAAAAAAAAATCTGCGTGCAGTATAAAGCTTGAAGGAAGTCCTTGCCCATGGCATTGTTGGGACTGTGTTAAAAACCATGTGTGTCAGAGCCAACAGGTCAGTTCAAGATCTTCACAAGCAGGAGTTGTCAAACCAACACTCATGAGCACTATCCACAGCTTGGCCAGTTTAGCAAAACCACTGTCCCACACATGGCTTGGTGTTTCCTACTCACTGTTAGACCATCCTGCAGAGGACACAGTGCTGAGGAGTTATTTCAAGTTCTCAATAACTTGTTAGATCAGCATGGACCACCACACAGGAATGAAGAAACACCTCTGAGAAAAGTTTCTGGAACTTATCAAACTGCACACGCTTTTCAGAGGAGAACTGAAATAAATACTAACTGGAAACAGTATTTTATATGCTGTAATATACTGTTTTCTGAAGCTATTTTAAATTATGTTGATGCCCAATATACTATAAAATAGTTTCCTATCAGTTATTGA
This sequence comes from Lycocorax pyrrhopterus obiensis, assembly GCA_014706295.1. Classification (NCBI taxonomy): domain Eukaryota; kingdom Metazoa; phylum Chordata; class Aves; order Passeriformes; family Paradisaeidae; genus Lycocorax; species Lycocorax pyrrhopterus. The sequence continues at coordinate 18,069,184 of JACSVZ010000018.1, forward strand.
CTGCAGCTAACTTTATTTAATAACCCACAACTGTAGCTTTCAAATGATACAACAGTTATGTAAATAGGACAAAAGCTTTTTAATACAGAATATACTGCTTTGCAACTAGCAATTTTAGAGAAAAAAAAAAAATATGTTCACTAGGAGACACTAATAATATACGTTGCTCCATTTGACCATAATGGTGTTAAAATGGTATCCCAGAGGTTAAAATATTAAATGTCTGTGATCTGTTTCAATGATTTCACCCAAATATATTAGACTTCAAAAAACAAAAACATATTTGGAGACAGCACCTCACCTGTACCTTAACTGTTCTAAGGAAAGTTATTAAAGGCTGTGCAAATGACTAAGTAGACAGCATGCGCTCTTAAAACAGCAATATGCACCAGCTGTTTTAAAATGAATTAATTTACTGAAGTACAATGGTATCTCACATAAACCACCCAGCTACAAAAGAGCTCCTCCCTCATGTTTACTCCTATCTTTAAACCTCCCCAACCAGGTGAACTGAAGATACTCACTGAACGTGACATGATCCTTTGTCAGTCCCTTCTTCCTGCTGGGGTACAAATTCACAGTTGGGACCTGAAGAACTTGACTCATTCGGTTTTGTTGATGCTGATGGGCTTTTGTGGTTTGGCCAATTGATCTCATGGGCACTGGAGACATTTCGGAGGATTTCCCTCCTCTTCTCTCACTTAAATTCTTTGTCACTGTTAGGGAAAAACTGCATATAAATATCTAGCACTTTGAATTGCAGGACTATTGCAGTACAACCATCCAGACAAAGGAACCACTGTATAAAGAAGACAAATTGTATTTGAAACCATTTCTAGTCCAAACACTACAATCTCATCACACTGAAGATGACGTGTGGAACAGCTTTAAAAAAAGCCCTAAATTCTTGAAAGTGCCATAGAGGTACTTAATCAAAAGATCAAAAAAACGTTATTTATTTGTACCACAGGCCTGTATTTTAAATGCTTGCATGCAAGGTGCAATTGCGTAACAGCATCTCCTTCTAAACCAGGTGGTTTTGCAACTGGCATCAAACGTTTCACTAGGTGGCACAAGTGATTTACAGCACAGGGCACTGCTTCAGCTTCTGCTTTAATCACACGACAATTCACAGACTGAAGTTAAGGCCATCTGATTTCTCCTTATATTCTGTTGGAAAACTCTGGATTGCAGTGTCACTGCTACTCATTCCTTCCACAAGCAAGGCCAGAAGTTTATTACTGAGGTAAGAAACGGAGGAGCTGAACTCCTGAATGTGGGTAATCCAAGCAAGTGGGGAGGAGCATCCCTGGGACAGGTCAGTGCTCTCACTTCACCAGATTTAAAACCACAAGGGGCTGGCAGCTCCCTCATGGTCCACATTACTCCTCCATTCTTCTCCCAGCATTGCAACGAGTATAATCTCAACTGGATTTACTACCTGTGTGTTGTGGTGTTTAGGGCTTTTTCACTAGTTTTTAAAAATGGTACTTTTAATAATATGCCAATCTACTATATATTATTTGTATAGCCACTTCATTTTCCTTTCTGATGTTTAAGTAAATAAGGACTTGATTTGCTTAACTACATGAAGTACAACAGTCAGTATATATTCCCTATTTTTACTTCCAAACATCTATGGCTAGCACCGTGCAAATAAGATTTTAATTTATTTATTTAAAACAACTAAAAAAAAACCTGAAAACATTTTTGTTTGTCTCTTGAGCAATCTGTTACAATTGCACATAAATCATGTATCAAGAGATCGAACACAGAGAATTTAACATTTTTTAAAAGGGAGTTAAATATGGCCATTTCCAGGATTCCTGCTTCAGTGCTATAAAAGTAAATGCTAAAAGAAAATTTGCATAAGAAGGCATCTTAGAGAATAACAAGGATTTGCATTCTTAATACTGGATAACAGCAAGGACTTTAAAATTTTATCTTCAAGATGCCATCTCCTAGTCACGCTTTGAACTTACCTCGTCAGAGACAAAACAGTATTTGAAGACAAAAAAAGCCTTAAAGTGCTATATTTGGACAAAAGACAAGCAGGAAACATTATTTTGCTTAGCTTGGTTGTCACTCATCTATTTTGAAACAAATCTGCCTTTCAAGAAAGTGAAAACTGCTAGAGTATCTAAATAAAATGCAATTATAATTTCCCATTTCTAAATAAGAATTTACTGAACTGTGTAAGACAGCAGGTCAGACAACAGTTTGTTTGACAAGAGCTCAAATTATGAGAGCCGTCCTGCTGTAGTCCTCAATTTTTGACTGTCAAGCCACGTCAAACTCATCAGTCAATATTGACCTAACTTCTCAACAATCTTCATTTATTCTAAGGTGTAATCCATTGCAGTTTCTATATTGATTTTGTCTCTTTTCATTTCTTGCTGTTCATAGGGTAAACACTACTTTTATCCTTCCTAATTCTGTGCAAGGACAGTGGGGCGCCAACAGAGCTGATGTGCTATTGCATTTCCTGCCAGACTGATGGAAAGACACACAGCTTCAGGAACTAAAGGTCAAAATAAAAAACATCACAGAAGTTTTCTGAGCTCAACCAAAACCCGAACACACATGCTGTCTTGCTGAAGCTCTCAGTACGTGAACTGACCAAATAGCACTTACTACAGTATTTTCTCCTCGGAGGAAAATTTTAAAAGAGTATTTCTAGAGAAGGAACATTTTTTATAAATGCCATAGACCATGCTGCTGTTCTAGCTCACTTGTACTTACAAGTGCTGTATGCAGGCTCACACTGAAGTGACAATATCTGGATCTTTTCTTCGTCTGTCTCTACATTGAGGTTGGACAGGTACTGCTTCACTTTCCTCGCCATCTGGGCATCCTCATAGAGCTTCTTGGCATTCAGGAGTGAGCTGCGGCGGGCACGTTTCTTGTGAGCACCTCCCTGCACATCCAGCATGTTCGAGTTCATGCTGCCCTGGCTCAGAGACCTACAAGAGAAAAGATCAAAGCAGTAAAGGTTCAGTTCTCAACAGCAATGAAGAGCTACAGTAGCACAGGCCAAAGCAGATTAATACCAATAATCTTCAGTTAGGGCTAGTGCATGCTGATGCAAATGAGTTAAAGAAGATGAACAGCATTAAAACAACACTTGTCTTAACATATTTGGGTAAATTGAGAGCAGCAACTTGAGCCTAGAACAGGACTGCATATAGAAATGTGGAGCTGGGAAGAACAAGGAGCAGTGCTGCATATGGAATCCATTTAGCTCCACTAATGAACCGCAGGCTTGTGCTGCAAGACCCATAGCTGACAAGAGGAAATGGCCTCAAGCTGTGCCAACAGAGGTCTAAATCGGACATTAGGAAAAACTTCTTCATAGAAAGGGTTGTCAAGCCCTGGCATAGGCTGCCCAGGGCAGTGGTGGGGTCACCCACCACTAGAAGTGCTCAAACACACGTTTAAGGCACTTGAGGACATGGTTTAGTGGTGAACATGATGATGGTGTTGGGTTGATGGTTGGACTTCATGAGCTCAGAGATCTTTTCCAACCTTAACAGCTCTATGAATGCAACTGTAGATTCTAAAGTGGACAAACTTGGTAACTTTGTTGGTTTAAGAAACTGAGTACCCACTGTGTGCATCAGCCTTACACAGAAACTTCTTGCACTTAGCTGAGCACAGAAGTGAGTGACCACTGCAATCCTCGTAGAAAACTGAGCTTCTCGTAACGGTTAAACGAGCGGCAAATTATGTTAAATGTACAAAGTGCATTTGATTACATACTTAACTTCTTTCTTCAATTAACTAAAAACATTCACAGAAGAGCAGCTCATTAAAAAACATATCCCAAGAAAGGTGAGGAAGGCAGTGATGATATACATATACCCAGACTTGTACAGACTTGTATCTATGAAAGAGGATGCTCCTCAATACTCCTAATTTTGAGCTCTCAACTCTATCAGTAACTGAAGCAAAAATAAACAATCCTGTAATTGTTAAAGAATGTGTGTTACTCTCCCTGACAGCCACTCCTAATCACAGTGAAAGAGTGACCAAACAACTGATCTGGGTATAGTTCAAACCGAGTCACCTCTGTTTCAACTGCCAAAAGTCCTATAGACACACCAGTTCCGATGCATTTTTAAATAAATGGAGATCACAGTGTAAGTCACATGCAAATTCTAATGGAAACTTTCAAAGAAGTTGTTCAAAGCTGGGTTTGTGTGGGGATTTTTAAACATTCAGATGAGTATTTTTAAAGCTACATGAACACATTTATCAAGATCTTGTGTGTTTACATAATCACAAGCGGCATAATAAACAACATCAAGCACAGAAGAGCCATAATGGCCAAAGGAGTCAAAATGAAACATGTTGCTACAGAAAATCCAAGGAATCAAGTACACTGAGCTTAAAAAAAAAAAGTTGGAAAACAGCTGACTGCAGTATTTTCAAATATGTTAAAAAATCATTCTGAGAGAAAATATAACCTTAAAAACTGTCAGCAATTTATAGCTTAATTAAATAAAAAAGTAATGTTATTGGAGGCAAGGAGCAGCAAAAGGCATGACGGAGTGTTCACAGCTATTCAAACCAGGGACACTCCTGTCTCTCGATGGATAAGGACAAAGCTATTGTACAATGATCACGAAATTATGTTTATTTTTAATGACAGAAATTTTTTACTGTTTATGTACACACTGGTTTTTTTCTTTCAAGTCTGGACTTGACCTTTTAAGGCAATTTAATTCTATTTCCTTTAACAATTATTTTTCCTTATTCCCTTGTGCTCACAGTAATCCCAATGGTTAGAAATTACGGTGGCTACATGGGTCCCCGTTATTTCTCCCCATGAGCTGCCTTGTGAGCAGTTGATTACTGAGCACCAAATGCTGCCAGCCAAGGGCATCCACACCAGTATCAGGGACCAGTATCAAAACCTGCTCAGCCCAGTACGAGCAGCCCAAGTCCTGGCACTGTCCCCACCACTGCTATGCAAAGGCACACAGGTAACACTTAATGAGCAAAAATACACATAACAACACATAGAATATGGCTACAATGGCAGTCTTAAAATCACTGCCCTGGGCCAGGCAGGAATTTCCCTGGCCAACATCAGAACTCTCATCTTTAGTCATTCCATGATCCAGTCATTGCACAATCAACACTCCCAGTGGTATCAACAAGGATTTTGGTGTAGGAAATGTGAGATACATTTTAAACATATACTAAAAATAAGTACTTTGAAGGTTGCCTGAACACAAACTTCAGGGAGGAAATTACTACATCATTGCCACAATTCAATGTGTCCTTATAGTTGAAAATGCAGAATGGCTTCAATTTTTCTGTAACATGTTACAAAGCAAGTTACTTATTTTATTTACTTCCCAAAATAGTTTGCTTTCCAATGTAACTGCACAGCAGGGTTTTTTTTTAATGCACAAAGCCAAAACTCAAACAACTTATCTACTACACAAAAGCAACTCAGAATTCTTATAGCTGCAGTAAAATGTTGGCTGTAACCCCTTACCTCTGTTTTCAAAAAAACATGTATTGCAGGGTTAATAAAATGCATGCTGTATTTCAGATGCATGCACTAACAAGGAGGATGCAGTATGTTAAGAGTTGCATAATCTTTATTTATCTTAGTTGCATTCAGCTCTACACTTACCCCAAACTTCTCCACCTCTTCTTCCTGTAAGCAAGAGCCATATACATTGAAGCATGTATTTGAACAGAAAAGCACAGGAAAAAAATAAAACAGTTGAGAGTCAGGAAGAAAGATGTAGACAGGAAAGAACAGAAAAGAAAAAATCTCTACACAGCCAAATTCTTCTCAAACAGTAACACAATGTTTTCATGGAATGCAAGGGTGAGACTTGACAAACACTTTAATATCTATCAGTTTTTTGTTTAACCTATGAATTGAAAAAAATCAAACTTGCATTTATTTCTTTTATCTTCTGTAAGTCAAATTCAAATTTGATGGAGTGAGTAAAAACTGTGCAACTCATTCATATTGCAGAAAATGGGATTAATTTATTCTTTGCATTAGGCCTGCTGAAAGTGTATGAGAAATCATCACTATCAATATTCAAGTTTATGATATTGTTTCCTCTTGATTGTTGGCTGGAAAACAAGCCAGATGACAAATACACCTTGAAAGCTTAGATGCTCTCTATAATTGGTAATGAACTTGTGAGCAAGTCCCACATTACCACTAATACATCTCCTTTCTTGTTATTTTTTCATCTTCAAAAGCATTTATTTGGTGCTTCGTAACACAAACGGATAGATCAAACACCAGAGGCAATGAAAATGAATATAAATGACATGAAAACATGGACTTATTTTCTTTTAATCTTTGGCACTATCTCTAATATTAGATGCCTAAGCAGTTTATGGTAGTGTGTTTAATTTAAGTTACAGTCATTAGAATGTGTTCTGTAATTCTGAGAAACATACTAAAGGTAACTACTATTAAATTTATTTCATTATTAGACTTCAGGAGGTCTTAGGAAGTGCATGGCCCACGAGGGAAATTTATTTATAGACTAATTTCAGCTGTGAATGCCAAAGTTTCTGAAAAGCAATCACAACTTCTTAGTAATTGACTATATAATTTTATGCTAAAAATGCAATCTTGCTAATTCCAATCCAATTGTATAAAGGTGTATCTCCACTGTGAAACAAATCCATCTTTAAATAACACTAACAAGGATCTGTTATTTTTGGCTCAGACCTCGACTGGGCCATTTTTAGAGTCACAGAATCACAGAACCGTTTGTGTTGGGAGGGACCTTAAAGCTCATCCCCTTCCAGCCCCTGCCATGGGCAGGGACATCTTTCACTAGACCAGGCTGCCCAGAGCCCAATCCAGGCTGGCTTTAAATGCCTATATTAAAAAAAAAAAATTATGTTTCCTGATAGCCAGCCTTCCAAACAAAAACCAGACAGGATTGATGATCCTCTGTGAATCCTGACCACTGGAATACCACAGGGAACCAAATCTCTATGCTCTTATAAATCTCCCCATCCTCACATACCCTGTTTCCTTCCACTGCACAGATGTAACTGAATTCACACATCAGAGAGAATCACAACTGCACGTGACTGGAATTTCAGGTGGATGAAAAAAACTTCACCCAAAAACTGTCCACTGTGTTTCCTACTTGCACTACTCCCTCCAGGGTGTTCAGAGAGCTCTCCTCTGCTGGGGTGCACATGGGTATGGGCAGCTCTAGAGAGTATTTTGTCATTTTCTGAAGTTGGAGCCATGTGGCCATTCAGCACCAGACATGACCTTGTCCCCAGCTCCCCACCCAAAATGCACCCTGAGGGGTATTGTCTGGCCCAGTAGTTCGAGGTGGACAGTCCAAGGAGCAGGGCCACCACCCATCCCATAAGCACCTACAGGATAAGGACCCTGTATGGACACAACAGAGCCACTGACGCTTTTAGTTCAGTCAGTGGGAAGAAAACAGATGCAGGAAGTAATTCATTTCCACTAAATAAAATCTGGAGCTAATCAGCACCAGACTAGAAGTTATGTTGCTTTTATTCTGCAGTTTGTTAACACCAAGCCTGGTCATATTCGGCATCAAGATAAAAAGAAAAACTAAGAAATATAAGCCAAGAAAACACCCTCCACCTGCTGAAGCCTGAACATATCAAACATTATGTAGGTGGCACAATCTATGCTTGGAACAAATAAAAAATATTTAGTTTGAATTTAATATGTTATCAGTAGGGTTTGTTTTGAAGCAACATTTCAGATCTATACATCAGTGATTTAGGTGCTTTTTATCTCTCTCTCATACCTAGACAATATTATTCCCCCTAATATTATGCCTCTCTCAGAACTCTACTGACACTAATATTTTATTTGGCAGAAATAGGTATGATTAAAATTAGAATTTATCCTTCTGTAAAGCAGGTCTGGGAAGCATCAACTGTTTTGCCATAATTTGATAAAGGTTGTGGTCTGATGGTAGATGTCAGTGATGAGGTACACAATGAAACATCAATGCGCTGATGCACACAGAGACCCAGATCCCCCCACCCTGAGAGCCCTTCAGTGCTACTGCCCTTCCCACTGCACACCTTTGTCTGAACATCACAGCTGGATCCATGTTTGCCGAGGTCATTCGGACAACTTGGCGAATTTCTTTGGCAATCATCCTGAGTTTCTCGAAATTTACCAGGCCATCCACTTTAGAGTCATTGCCTGCACAATTGAAACACACACATTAAAAAAAAAAAAAAGAGTAAGAAATATTTCTGAACAGTCACTGTGCTTCTAGTTCTTCCCCGTTACCCTTCTCCCCTCCCTGTCCCCACAGTTTTTTTAATCAAAATACCAAGAAAACACAATGCTCTGGCAAAATACTAATGGAATCAGGCCCACTTGGACTACCCTGTATTGCTTTTGTTAATCTATTTCTAAAGTAACAAGTATTAGTAGAAGGAAAAAGGAATAAATGAATTATGCCCAAATTCACTTGCATAATGTTAAAATAATATAAATACAGAATTGACATTGACAACATTCACATTAGAAAAGAACTTCAAATAGTTCTGAACCATCACAACCAAGAATTGAGCATATTTGAAAATGGTTCACCTAATCCAGTTGTGAACAGGACTTTGTATAAAGGGAATAAAATGGAAACATTTAAACAAAACTCCTTGAAAATGTTGAAAGCAAGAGTAGGTGGTGTATCATCAGAGCTGTGTGCAAGCCACAACATGGAATGAAAACCTGGAAACATTACAGCAACAAGTTTTTGTTAAGAGAAAATATTTGAAGTAGAGTAACTACCAGACAGCAGACTCACCTCCGCTTCCACCCAAAAACTCAGGACAGCTGAGGAGGATTATAAGCACTGCTTTCAAAATATTAAAAATATGCATTTTATTTTTAATTTTTGTCTAGGACCAGTCTCATCCATTAGGCATTCCCAGTCCTATTTTATTTTACTCCTACAAAGGATCCCTCAAAAGCATCCTACTGATGGCAGCTTCATTAGACACATGTTGACACACTGAGCACTGAAGAAAGGGCTGAAGTACATTCAATGCTTCATTTATTTTCTCTCTGTTTGACATTACCTTCATGCAGAAATGTGATATCTTTCTTGACAACAGGGAAAAGTGGGATAATTGGAGGCTGCATGCTCTGGCTGCTGAGGATGTTGCGATATTTTGCCATATTTCGAGATGGATCAAAAAGATCTTGAAGGTCTCTGAGGTGCTTTTCATACTTGCTGGGTAACTTTTCCCAAGTGCCTCTGAGACGAGCTACTGGTGCAAGATTTAACCCACTGCAAGGCAGAAATGTTTCATTATTAGCTGTGAGCGGAATCGTTACCTTTCAGAAGGAAGTGAAGGGTTGGGGGGTGTTTTAAGGATTAAAAATAGCTTTCCCAAGGTTAACTGTGAAGCTGGGTGAATAGCAGGCTACCAGTTCATCACAATAAACCTTTGCTGTTTAAACAGGACTGTAAAAATGATTGCTCAAGGTACAAATTTCAAATTACTGCCAAAATAATCTCTCTAATGCAGGACTGATGTCTATTTAAGAACCACTTCTCTCCTGTAAAAATGTATGCCACAGTAAGAACAAAAACCGTAAAAAATGCATGCAGTGAATCAGTGATTGCACAGAAAATGAGAACAGTGCAGAGCTCATCCCAAGCAGAAGTGGGAAGACTTTAGAAAGAAATTCTTCTTTCTGAGGGTGCTGAGGCCCCAGCACAGGTTGCCCAGAGAGGCTGTCGATGTTCCATCCCTGAAGTGTTTAAGGCCAGGCTGGATGGGGCTCAGAGCAACCTGGTCTAGTGGAAGGTGTCCCTGCCCATAGCAGGGGGTTGGAATGAGATTACCTTTAAGGTCCCTTCCAACCCAAACCATTCTGTGATTCTCTGACTTCAGAGCTTCAGACAAGAGCATTTGTAAATGAGTGACAGACTGAGAACTGGAAGCAGCAGATATGCTAAAACTTGTCACTGTGCCCTCATTCCCACTAAGTAAAAATATACCCAGAACTATCTGGATGCAAAAAAAACCCATTAAATAAAAACATTAAACTAAATCCATCCTCCCTATCATAATTTGTCACCAGTTATGCTTAAGAAATTCTGCAATAATTGCGAAGTCCTCACCTCTGGAGAACTGGAAAGGGGTGTGGTCCAGGATTCCTTAGCAAATCCAGAATCACACTATCGCTGAATTTGCTATTCTCATATTTTTTTTTTCAAAAACTTATTTTGTATTTTTTTTATTTTTTAGACAAATTTCTCTCCATGCTATGCCAAACAAAGCCTTCTCTGACATGAAAAAATCAAACATATGCCAGCCCACAGCTCCTCTTTTCAACGCTACATTAGGATGTCATCATCCTATTTCATGAGACATATGGCCCCAAACTGCTGTACAGGACAAGGCAGGAAAGAGAACCCCTGTGCCATATGCTAACAAAAACATATTCTTCTGGAAATAAAGGTAAAACAAAAACTAACTTATTTGCCTTTTTTTTTTTTTTTTACTTAAGACCACTTCAGTCACGGCCTGATTGGACTTAACTGAGAAGCAGAAAGAGTAATTTCCTCACCTACAACAAACCATGAGAAAATAGGGAGCAGAATATAAAAATTAGAATCAGTATCCGTGTGTGTATTCCCACGTAATGAGCAGCCACAGTCTCAATGACTGTCCAGTATCCTTTACAGAAATTAATGAATTCTTTAATGACCAACCACAAGCCAATACCCTTTGATAAACTGGTTAGACATGGAAAAAAATATTTTAAAATTACGTTTTCAACAATGGTGCTGGGATACAGCACAAATCCAGATCTTTGTCTGATGAATCACAGTGCCTTTTTTTCCTAAAGTAAAGGTTGGGTGTAAGATAATTGCAAACACAGGAAATGCTGAACTCATGCTGTTAAAGCAGCAGCATTCAGCATAAATCAGAAGAGAAAGCTTAAATGTGCAAGTGAAGAGAGAAAAAATAAAATAGAGAAGCAAGCAGATGACAGGAAAGAATGAGAAGGAAAATGAAGCCAAAACAAGACTGATTTGAGGAAGTCCTTACAATGGAAGGAAGAAATAAAGTAATCTCATCATCACATACAACTCGGTGCACCCTGGAAAAGTAATGATGACTGACAAAAAGAAGGGAAATTAGGTGCCAAAGTCACAGAAAATGACACAAGGCTCAGGCAGGTTTCTGAAGTTCATGAACCAAACAGTGCTTTGTCCCCATCTTCTCTTTTCCTGTGAGGTACCAGTGAAAAAGAGACTGTCACACCCAGCACTGCAGCAAGACTGAAGTGCTGAGGTGACAGTGAGGAGACTACAGTGACAATCCACCTCTGACCAGTTTGGCTTTGGAAAACCAGCCAGCCCCAACCACAGTGTGCTCAGGATATTCCCATTTCTTTCCTTTCCATTTAGATTACCAGAATTGCCTGTGACAGCACCAATCAGATATGAGAAATAGGAAGTATTTTACCTTATCACCGCAAACATGGAATTGAAGTTCTTGCATTCTCGACAGTGGAGAGCAATTTTAATGAAATGCTTAATAATCTTCATTCTTTTGAGTTGGTTGGGCTCTGCTAAAATTTCCATGGCAACCCAGAAGGTCTCTTGATTTATGACATCCTCAAACTGCTTCAGGTGAGCATTCCCTGTTTTGGAGTCCAGCTTGTAAAGGTCATCAATGTATTCCGTGGGCTCGATGTTGCGGAATAATTCAAAGTCCCGCATGGAAAGCTGAGTGGCCACCTCGATGGTGCTCAGCTGGAGGAGCGAAATTTGGCTTTCTCGGAGTAGCTCTTGAGCATCCTCATCTGAGCATAACGTCTCTGTTTCCATATTGTTTTTCAGATAATACCTGAAGAATAATTGAGTAACAACAGCACATTAGAGATGCTCTTCAGAGGGTTTGTGAACACAAAGACATTGAACTATACCAATCACTGTGAGCATTACAGAGACAAGAAGGGACAACATAACCTTGGTACTTCAGTTAATGTAAAATAACACCATTACTTAAGTAAACAAACATTTCAAAAGCTCTTTGTTAATATTTTTGTACTGTACTCTGTAATAGGCTGTAGTGTTAACCTTCAGAAAAAGGTCCATTACTTTTCCATTTGTAAATTCAGCAGTGAAAATAGCATTTTAAATATACATTAGTCCTGAGAAACCTCCTGTTAATGTATTTCTACATTTCTTACACAAATTTAGTGTGTTTTTTCCCACAAATTTAGTGTGGCATAGTAATATTTCCATGAGGCACAGAGTACTCAGGAAATGAAAATGTGTCTGGAAAATTCATTCCACGGTCCCAGGTAGATCACTTTCAGATATACAAAAGTTTATTACTCATAAATTCCCTCTGTTGCCTAGCAAAGACAACTACAGACTATTTTACTTTAATAAACTTTCTTCTGGTATGGATCAGGTCATCAGATAAAACCAAAGCACTTAATATTTCAGAAACATTCAGAACAGTTTACTTAAAAATGGAAGAATTTATCCCAGGTTAGTATCAGTTCATTGCAGCATGACACTGAGAAAGAAATTAATTGTATACTTTAATCCTCAAGTACATGTGGGAAGTGTCAAAACAAATATAATCTTTTTCTCTAAGTGTAAACCACTACATACATTATCCCGATCTGCTAAATTTAGCTGTCATCAAGCAAGCTTGCTGTAGATTTAGGAAGGGATTATTGGGTGCAGAAGTGGAGGCTGACACAGAGGGACGTGTAAGTTACTGGCATTTACTTGCTTGTGCTACCAGTAGATACCCATCTATTTTAATTAAAACATCCCTCCCTGATGTTGGACTTTATTATCGTGGAGGTCTTTTCCAACCTACAACGTTTCAATCCTGAAAGGCAAATAAAACCCAACCAAAAAAAAGGTACATTTACCGTCCATTGAGCTGAATGCGGTCAGCCAGCTTGGAGAACTGATCCGGGAGCCTCCGCTGCTTGATGACCCCCTCGGGGCTGACGGACACCTCACACAAGGAATAGGTGTCCGGGGCTCCTGTCAGGTTGAATTCATGGACAGCGTGACTCACCACCTCCTTTGCTGTAGTATCTTTGCTGATGATGATGTAACAGCTCTGCTGATCTGCTTTGAAAACTCGTATCACTTGATCTGGAATATCTAAAAAAAGAGCATAACACCTTTAATGTGTCAAGTTATTTTTCCCTTGAAAAGACACAATGTCACTTGGAGAGATTCTTCACAAGGGCATGTAATAGAACAAGTGGGAATTGGCTTAAGCCGAAGGAGGGCAGGTTTAGATTGGATATTAGGGACAAATTATTCCCTGTGAGGGGGCTGAGGCCCTGGCATAGGTTGCCCAGAGAGGCTGTGGACTCTCCATCCCTGGAGGTGCTCAACACCAGGCTGGATGGGGCTTGAAGCACTTGGTCTAGTGGAAGGTAGGAGGTAGAACTAGATGATCTTTAAGGTCCATTGCAAACCAAACCATTTTGAGATTCTATGATTTACTGTCTCATTTGATCATCAGGAAACAAAAAAAAACAGCTGCTGGGGAAAAAAACCAATGCTGGACTTGGAAAATATTTAAATATTTGGGGTTTTTCTTCATCTTTGTGAGGAAAAAAGAAGACTCTACTCCTCTCTGCTTTTCTACTACTCAATTACTCTACCATCCCATAACCACAATCGAAGTACAAGACATCCAGGTATGTAACTAGACTGTGCACTCCCCCTTCCCAGTGTGTCTTAAAAACTTTGGCAGCACCATTCCTTCTGTGGCTCTCTTGTGTCTGTGAGAGACAGAGCCACACGCATGCCAGGGCACGCTTCCCAGGGATGGGAAGCCACTGAGTACGGATGGATGGGCTTGGGGTGGGAGGACATGAAGAGGAAAGGAGATTTGGTTGCTCCCAGAACTAGCCGTGAGCTTTTACGCTCACTCTCTACCTTGAAGGAACTAAGCAGCTGCCAGCAGTTAATTCTTTGGCTGGTGTACTTATTTATAGCACATTTTATGTATTATAAATGCATTAGAGAACAGCTTTATCTGAGGCAGCCTACAGCAGGCAATAAATATCTACAGAAACACGTGTTTAATCCACAGCCTCATGATTGCAAATAATTTGCTCTATTAGCTATTACAGAAAGTTTGATTTTCAGAACAAAAATTATTTTTAAAAAATGTCAAGAGTCAAAATGAACACTAATTTCAAGCACAGGGAAGCTCAGTTTTCCCCTTCCCTGGAGTCTGAAGACTAAAACTTCACAACTTTTCTGCAGACCTGAGAAGGTGGGAGGCTGTTGCTGAGCCCTCAGCCAAGGCTCCAGAGTCTGAACCTCTCCAAAACCACACTGGAGGCAGATGTGCCATAATTCCTGCACCAGAGTCAGAGATCCCCAGTGAGGGAAGGGAAGGGCTGTCATTAAAGCAACAGCCTCCAAAACAGCCCTTCCCTTCTCTCATTGCTATTTGTCCAGCCCTTAAAAACGCAGTGATAAGAACCGTGGATTGAGGCATGTGACCTGCCCTGGAGCACTGGTGATGACCAGGTGTCCCTCTGCCCAAGGGGAACCTGCCCAGGAAATCATCCTGCTGGGCAGAGCACCCAGGTCCTTCAGGCCCTCCCAGCAGCAGCTCTCTGAGCACAGTTTTAGACGCTGCTCATCCCACTGCTTATACATTGATTATCCTCTATCAAAATTCACTGCTTAAGGAGGCAACAAAGATCTTTCGGGGCAATGACCTTAGAGTTACTTTTTCTTGCCTCACGACTTAAAGGTGTTATGGGCACAAGTAGAAGGAATTTCAAGGTAAAAAGTAAGCAGGTAATCTATGGTCCAGCACCAAAGGTTCCACCCATTGGGAAAAAAAAAGGCTCAACATCAGCTGTAAATAAATTTTAAGATGGAAGAAAACATGGGTTAAAAAAATTCTGATTGAAAGCTAATTCCTCTAACAGTTGCACGATTATGATTAACACATTATCAGAACATTCTCATCAGAAGGTGGGGACTAGCTGAATTTGAGAAGTTCAATATATATGAGAATAGGGCCAGTATAAGGGAGAAGTAAATATTTTGTACTTTATTTCAGAGTGAAAGTGGTGAAAATGACATACTGAATAATTAGAGAAGTGCCTGCACTCATAAAAGTGGTAATAGATATATGGAAGAGGAAAACATCTATACTTTGGTATCAACATACCTAAAAATCAGAACACACTCAAAGTGTAAAACTGAAAACCATGCAACCAAAACAATGTAACTTGTGACAGATGAGGGAAACATAAATTACAGGTACATTTCTGTCTTCATGGTCTTTGCTTTTAAGCAGGCAAACATAAATTATTAAATTAAATTTTTTAATGCATTATTCAGCTCATTTTGACAATACAAAGCACATTTCAAGTTTGCATGCACAGAATTTTAGTTATGAAGTACAAAAGAAGAACAAATTAAATCTCAAACTGTTATCTTCTGGAACTTCAGTTCTATGAAAGAGATATAAGCAACTTCATCCCTTCAGAGCAAGGCCACAGAGAAGCAGAGGAACCTGCCAAAGGTCACTCAGTGTGTTGGGGGCAGAAATGGGAACAAAACACAGATCTCAGCCTCAGCACAGCACTGTGCCTGTACAGGAACCTATGGATTTGTTTTAAGGAAAATTACAGAGCACAGGGATATCCAATGCCCTACAGTAATAACTATGTCAGTGCAATGTCTGATAGTGTTAAATTTACAGGCAAGCCATGCAATATTAAGGTCTACAGGATGCTGTACATAAGGATACTTACAGTAAAACCCAACAGCTGCAGGCAGGAGAAAAAGAAAAAAACCGTGTCAACACCAAATCAAGATTGAGATGCTTACAAAACTTATCAAGTGTACACTGTCAGAAATAATTTGGTTTTCCCTGACATTCAAACATGGCAGCATATTTGTTATAGTAAGCTTAAAGTAAAGCTAAGTGATCCAGCTGAAGATGTCCCTGCCCGTGGCAGGGGGGTTGGAAGAGATGACCATTAAAGGTCCTTTCCAACCCAAATCATTCCCAAATCATGATTGTATGAGTGATTCCAAGATGAACTAGTTACCACCATTTCATATTAAGCGGTAACTTGTACGGTATTTAATGAAGATTTTTAGAAAAACATGTGTAGCTGTCAGGCAGAGAGCAAGGACCTGGAATTGCAGCAAAAAGGGAACTTTTTTGCTATGGGTATTTATGCACCTGATAGGATATATCTGTGCACATCCCTTTTAAAGGGGAAATCTGCAAGTTTATGTAAATGTAAGTCACAGTCACAAAACACTTTACAGAATATGTCATTATGTACAGAACTTACACTTAAAATAGGAAAAAAAGATTCTGACTAGACATGTTTACAGGCAGCTGCATATTGCAACAAATGCCTCCTGCAGCCACCCCATAAACTGGATTCCTACAGCAACAGCAATGAAAGCCCAGATCACATATATCAAAACATTTTGAAGGCTTTTAGACATACTATTGAATATACATAATGTTTGTTAAACATGAAACATGAACATCCCTGTGCTGGTACCGTGGCAGTTCTATTCTATCCACAATACTGCTTGAAATATATACTGACAGATGGAAGGATGGACAAGTCAAAGCACTGAGGAGAGATTGCAAAGAAAGGGGCAGACAATCTCCTTCCTCCAGAGCAAATTTACTCCAGTAAATCAAAGGCTCTTTGAAGTGGCAAAATACATTTCTTTGTAAAAAGAAGTCAAGTCCCACATTACCTAAAAAAAAGTAGACAAGAGAGGTTCAGGCAGTGTGGATTTTCAGTACATCTCCTCCCTGCTAGGCCCATAGGATGCACAGGCAACTGCACTCAGCACAAGTAATGGTGGTAAAAGTTGCAATTTTCCCCCTGACCCAGCTGCCTTGGCAACCATCCTGTAAATCAACCTCAAGCTGCCATTTTACCTGAAGGGTTAGAGAAATCCAGAATGCTGGTTGTGGGCTGCAGCAGGTCAGGGCTACTGGATGAGAGGGTGCCTGGAATGGGCATGATGGCCAGGCTGTGCCGGCACTGCCGTGTCCCCACAATGCTGTCATCCTGTGACTGGCTCACGCTGCCATCACTGCAAAACAGTTCAATTATCTGCATTAAACTCCTCCTATTCATCTTAGGATGAATGAAACTAAGAAAAATAATGGTGTTCAGCTGTTTTAATTACATGCTATAGACAGGCTTTAGAAACAAGGACAGGGGAAAAATATTTGAAAGCGTTTATCAGGAGAGAAAAGTTATTTTGGTCTTGCTCTGCATTCATGGGGCAGATGCCATGATTTTTTAAAAAACATAAGCCATGTGGACATAATGACTAGAAATACTAAGCAATTGTTATCTCTAAATGGCCTGAGACCGAAGGAGGGTAGGTTTTAAGTAGATGTTAGGGAGAAATTCTTCCCTGTGAGGGTGTGGAAGCCCTGGCACAGGCTGCCCTGAGAAACTGTGGATGTCCCATCCCTAAAAGTGTCCAAGGCCAGGTTGAATGAGGCTTGGAGCAATCTGGTCTAGTGGAAGATGCCCCTGCCCATGGGAGGGGTTGGAATGAGATAGTCTTTAGAATCTTTAAGTTCCCTCCCAACCCAATCCCCTTCCAGTCATTCTATGATTCTATGATTAAAATAGCATAACCTAATAAAGAACCATTACTTTTTTACAAAAGAGTCCAACGAACCTGAACAGTTTTGGAGGCAAGATGCTGAAACGGGTCTTGTCTAAAATTTTCCTGATTCTATTTCTTCCACCAGATACAGTGTTTGCTTTCATTTTCTTGTTTCCTTTTTCACGAGGAAACATCTGTTCCACATCTCCAGGCATATCTGGGATAGAATAACGGTTGTTTTTCTTTTCTGCAATTTTTGGAATATGTGGAATTCCATTCTTCTCCTGTCCTATCCTGCAGAGTAGCTCCTTAAACACTGTAAGAGCAGATACAGTCATTGTGAGTAACCTTCGCACACTCAGAACTTCACAGTGAATTCTTCTTTTCCCCTCAAACCTTTTGCTTCCCACATCCCAGAGAGATAATAAGGAAACATTGCATTCAGGGCAATCAGCACTATGCATTTATTGGCCTTTTTTGTCAATGGTAATGGAGTGCAGATGCTTCTTCAAGAGTAACTGCAACAAAGACTGGTATTTTCCCAAACTGTCTTTGTTTGCTTCTACTAACACTACTGAACAGAAGCTGCATCAAATTTCCTACTGTATTTATGAAACTAAGCTAGTCTATAACCCACACTGACATTCTCAAAGATAAAATTCTGTGGAAATTATAGGGGTTTTGTTCTATTTCTTTCCACATATATAAGGTGAAAAAAACATTCGAATTGTCTTGTCAACATCAATTATTTCTTTAAAGATCCTTTAAAAATCTTTTGAAAATCTTCCAAGTCAAAAATTCAGTATTTTCTGTTGAAAATATGGTGATACTGGAAGAATGCAGGACTGTAAACAGCAAATTACTCAGATTGTCCCTATGAGCAAAGCAACCAAGACTTTCTGTACAGAAAGTCCAATTAGATGGTACATTTCTATTATATAATAAAAACTAAGGCTACAAGCTTTCCCAGTATAGATCTGAATAGAACAACAGGAATTGCTCATTGTCAGTACCAGACACTTAACACTCAATTAAAAAGTCAGGATAATAAGTATCACTGTTGAACAAAGCTTCAAGACATTAATTCATTAAAATTTATCAGAGAAATCACCTTGAAAGTCTATCAGCTAGCAGGAGGAGATTAGAACCCACTTGTAAATGTATGTTGCTTACATTTATGATACAAATGAACAGCCTATCACTGTCTCAGTTATAGTGATGCTTCATTTCACATTAGTCTGGACCACTGGTTACTCTGGTTGTTTCAAGTTTTTTTTAAATTATGCTAATAAGAAACTGCTGAGGGCTTGAACCTTTTTAGCTGCACAGTGATAAACATAGAATAATAATAATTGAAAAGAAAATCAATAGTGAGCAAGGGCAGGTAACTGGAGGAAGGAAATAGGAAAAGAAAACCATCAGAAGATACGGATACAACTATGGAGGAAGGAACTATCCTGTGCAGAGTCTCCTTCCTTCTGTAGTTTTGATTATTCTGTTGCCTGAAGAGGATTACAGAAAAAGAACAGATGATTTGACTGAGATTTTAAAGAGGTATTTAGGTGTTTATATTCATGATGACAATTAAAAGCCAACATTTATATGCCATACCATGTTTTATATATCCTTTTCAATTATAAAGGCAATTTATCCTCTCATTCTTACAGCCATTATAAAAAGTTTTACAAAATCCCAGTTTTACATTTTTGCTGTTTCTTGGCAAAAATTATTTTGGTCCAGATCCCTTGGCTTTGTTTCAGCCTTATTGCATGGAGGGACACTAAATCAGCTTAAACAGTCATCTGAGGATTTCTCAGGGAGTGAAGAGCTGCTTGTGCTGGCTCCATGCCACTCAACATGCAGCCCTTGGCACATGAGAACTTATCCAAGCAAACAGAGGCACAACGAGGGGACTTCTGCATAACTTCTCACCTCAAGAGCAGCAAGCTGGGAAAAAAAAAGGTGGAATCCTATTGCACTTATAAAGCCAGAAGGAATGGAGTTTTTCCTTCACGCATAAAAATACATAATATATAAAGTCTACTCACCAAAAATGTTTGTTTTTACAGTAATGGAGAGATGTGTGTTATTCCTTAAGATTTCCAGAGCTTTTACAAAGGTAATGTTCTCAAAATTCTGTCCATTTACTTCCATTATCTTTAAGAAACAAAAATTGGACTATTAGGAGAACATCTGTCTGACAGGCTTACAAATACAAAGGTGATAATACAGGCATAGTAAGAACTTCCCAGAAATTACCATATCATCTCTACAGCAGCTACAGAATGAAAACATTCCATGTAAAATAACTACTTTCATCATGTCAGAGAAGTCATATCCTGTAAATAAGTCAGGACTTCCATTTTTACTTGAAAAATGCTTTAAATAAGTTTATTTTCTATGATAACACAACATTCCTGCAATTAATCAAAAATGGTGGATCATGAACTACAGAACTGATATCACTTCAAAAGCTGGATTTTCAGTGAGTGTGACCTGTCACTGCTTCACCTGCCTCAATGAGCTGGGATCAAACACATTAGGTGGGAATCAATCCCACAAAACAATCTGATGGTTTCAATGTAACCACATCTTCAATCAGAAAGTTTCCAAAAATAACATAACTTGGTTTCTTTTCTCATTCTGTTTTTGGAATATTCAAATATTTTACATATTTTGAAAACTATTTAATAGAAACCCATTTAACAGATATAAATGAAAGCTGAGCTGTGGCATTCCCAAGAGAATGGGAATCGTTGACTGGTTGCCAGTGGTTTGGTTTTAGTACACAGGGTAACATTTCTGTTGAGAACAACCAAGAGATGGGTGAAGCAGAATATTTTAAATTAATAAAATTGTTTTTACCTGATCACCACGCTTAAGTCCAGCTTCTGCTGCTTTACTGCCTATCTCCACAGTCTCTACAAAAATACCAAACCCCTTGTCACTGCCTCCAAGAAGGCTGAAAAACAAGGGAGAATCTCTGGAAGGTTTTTGCAGGGTGATCTGTCTCCATTTTGCTTTGGCAGCACAGGCAATATTCAGCAATCTGAGATGGCCTTTCATTTTCTGCAACACAGAAGACACAAAATGCAGTGCAATGTTTCTTTTATCAGAAATGGAAAAATGGTTATGAAAAATACCGCAGGTGCCAGAAAATAGATTTTTGATGCCATGTTTTCAGATCTTACTAAATAAACCTTGTCCTCTTTTGCAGAAATGTAAAAACACCTAAGAGAGTGCCATAAGTATTACTTTATATGTCCTTTATATCTAATTTATACTTAAGCAGAAATATGTCCAATGTTAAAAGCCACCTGTTAACTGTTACACTTAGAGACTACAGCTGTTAGGCACTGGTAACACTGGAAAATTGAAATATGTAGTACTAGAAAATGTGACACTCATTCTCTTTTGCTCCTACCGTATCCTCCAAATTCTTTTCAAATTCTTCCAGGAATCGAGTCATGGCAGGATCTCCTTCAAAGTCATTAAAATGATTGTTCACCCACAGTAAGACTACTCTGGTAACCTGTGAAAACAAAATAAATTATGTGTGTATATATATATATATATATATATATATATATATATATATACACACATATAAAGGTACCTATGGTTCTTTTCCTATAAGCTTTAATCTATAAACAGAGAAGAATACCTGGACATGCAGAAGAACATAAAACAGATTACTGTGTCTGATAGGAAAAAGACATTTACACTTGAAACCATCTTCTCTTTCCCTTTATTTGTGGAAGCAAATGAAAAATTAAAAAACCCAAATATTTTTATACCTAAAAAATACTGGATACATCACCCAGTACCTACTGGTGCATAATCCATCTTCAGCTAAGCCTTCCTGACACTGTTCATGAAAATTACTTTTTAAAGGATCCTAATGATTTCTTTAAAGGAAGTTCTAGTTGTGGTGATAATAAAAAGCTTTCTTCCAAGAAGCTTTAGTTAAATCTTCAGATTGCTTCTGTAGGTGCTACAGAGTCACAACCATTCATGATGAAGTCAGACTGACAACTATATTATCCATCCATATTATAAAAAATAATCTAAGTCTATAGCAGTTTCTCTTCTAAAATTAAACAATTTCTGCTTTTGTTTGCTGACACACTTCTCTTTATCTTTCCTTTTATTAAAAACCAGTAGTTGCCAAAATGAGAAGCATGGAAAGAGGTAAGAAGAGAAGCAATAACTACAGCAGACCCTGCACAATTTCCTATACAAAACTTCTAGTGTTTTGACAGTATGTTGGATTTCCTCAGCTCAAGGCTAGAAAACATAAAAACATTGGCTAAGAATCAACAAATTGGCATGATACAAGACCCAGACTATCACGGTTTTTCATGAATGTACACACAGTTAGATAGAGTGGAACCTGGTTTTATTTATCCTAGTTTATCAGCAATACAAAAAGGGATCAATTTGAATATACTTTCACCAGAAATATTAATCTCTTAGACTGCAACCAACCTTATCCCTGAGGCTATCCACTGTGAACCATTCCAAGAGTTTATTTCCAACTTCCAAGGGGCTTGTTAGAAATGTTCTGTATGTTAAAAGAAAATCTTCAATGTAGGTTGGATCCACAATAGAATGTTCCTCTATTAAGTGCATGATGAGTCTCTCAGGTGTTGCCTTAAAAAAGCAAATGAAAAAAATAACTGTTATCTCTCATCACTACCTCTCCCTAAAGAGTAATTCAACATAAACCCACATGAACAGTACAATCCCTTTAGAAAGTTCAGTTATGGCCAACTCAGGAGAAAATGCACCAACATGTTTAAATCAAATCCTGCTGCTTCTCTCATCCCTGATGTTTTGCATAGGTAACACCTGGCTAAAACAATTAGTAACTTCCCTTAATTTTATTTTTTAGTAAGCAGTTTAAGTTCCTCTTTCAGATTACAAAAAAAAGGTCATAAAGATGCCCAAAGGGTGTTCCCAATACAAAACTCAATGTATGCGTTGAACAGGTCTGACTTTATTAAAGGGGAAATGGAAGTAAAGTTGGAATATAATACACATTCCTTCCAATCGAGTTTTTTGAGCTGATACAGACAAAACTGATTATGTATAATAGATTCAAACTGAAATTGTATTTATTTACTAAGAAATAAAAGTTTAATTGATTAATGGAAAGCATAGAAAGAAATGCACCTTGATAACTATGTGTCCTTTTCTGGTTCCACTGCGATCCAGCTCCCTGTGCTCCTTTACCATTACAATTTCTCCTTCTTCCTCCACTTTATGAGTGTTTTTTTCCACATGGTTCAGAATCCTCCAGTAGTCTTGCTGGGCTATACACACGAACTGTCCCCAAGGACAACAACAGATTCTGAGTTAAGTATCTAAAACATGAATGTATCCCCATCTCCAGGCTGAACAATCCCAACCCTCCCAGCCTGTCTCCACAGCAGAGGGGCTCCAGCTATCGGAGCACCTTTGTAGCCTCCTCTGGACCTGTTCCAACCTGTTTTCTTTTATTAGATGCTTAAAAATAAGAGGTAGTTATATAGAATTGCAGCCTTACCTGACAATCATCTACTTTGGTTCTGACCACTCCATTCATATACTGTTTGTCCAGAGAGGGAGTAATCCCAAAACTATTTCCCATACAGAGGCTCTCACTCTTCCCATCAGGATAGCTGATTTCTACTGTGCCATTTAAAATAACATACCAAGAATCAAGCTAGAGGAAGAAAAAAAAAAATTAAAAAGTGAAGCTCATTTAACAACTTTTGTAAGCTCTTATCTCAGAAAGGCTCATTCTTGTAGCCTCCAGTTTGTTGCCACCCCTCTCTGCAACATTTAAGTCACCAAAACTGTGCACTGTAAGGCAAGAGATGGAGACTGAAACAGGAATGCTTTTCAGCTTTCTTCATTCATTTCAGAACTGATTCTGGAGGGAGAAATGCTGATGAATACATTGCTTTCTTAATAAGTAGGCTAATTGCTATGATATATTTGTACCATTTAGTGAGAATGAACATTCTTTCCCTGAGTACCCATTTAGTCACTACCAGAAGATGAGTCTACCTCACCCCTCTTGGAGGGATGAACAGCAAATGCCATTCCAGATGTCTTGATCCAAGCAGGAAAAGAGATTTCAAGATAGTGATTCAGGGCACCTATGCTGGGAGCCTGACTACTGACTGATTTAACACCTGTGCTGGAAGCAGTCACTTACTTCCTGGCCGTCTTCAAGTATGATGGCTCCTGCTTGCTCTACAACTTCAAATATCATCACTGAGCACAGTTCTCTCCTCACAGACATGGTCATGTTCGCAAAGGCAGGGAGTTGATGCATGAATTCCAGTAATTGCTCTGTTGGACAAAGGAAACATTGGTACGATGACTGCAAGGCCCAGGGTTTCCTTGGATTCCTTACTCTCCACAAGTATATTAAACTCCAGTTATGTCCATGGGAAAATTGTTCAGTGGTATTACACTTCCCATTAGTGCCTGTGGCTAAATGAGCCCAGTGTGCACTTTGTCATCAACAGCCAGAACTCCGATCCACAACCTTGCTGGTGTTCTGATTGACTCTCAGGGCAGCAGTCTAGCTAAGAGTAAAAGCACTTCAGCTTCAAACATTTAGAAAAATTAAAAATACCCTTAGGTACAGTAATTATAAGCTAGACAGGAGCATTAAATGATTTTCCAGTGTTCAGAGACGCAATCTGAAGTACAGCAGAAAGCAAATTTTGCTATTGAAATTCATGCCAATTTCTAGTTAAACACTGCAGTAAATTATCTTCATTTCAACTGTTTTGCAGTTTACAGTTAAGTATAGCTATAGTCAGTAACAGTATGTTCTCTTTGCTATTTAACAACTAATTCAACAGTTTCAGGCAGTCAAAATTACCTTGCTACCTGTCCCATTATATCAACACATAAAATGACTGTAATACCTCACATCTTGAGCACCACAAAGACTGTTGATCAAAATACTTGGATTCCCAGAACAAATATTCTCTCAGATAGCAAGAGAAGACATCATTCAATTAAGAGTATCAATAGAGCAAAGTGAGACATCATTCAATTATTAAGATATACATTGAATACTAACTCATTAAACAGTTTTTGGTTATGCTTCTCTTACAGATGTTATATGATGTATTTTTATGTAAATTTTACTACTGTATTGTTTCTTCTCACCAATGTCATCATCGGTTTTATCTGCAGGCTCTTTCTCAAGGCACTCTCGGACAACATCTCGCCCTAGAAGTGGATCAGAAGTTCTGTCAATATCTTCATCCTCCTCCTCTTCTTCATCTTCAGAGTCTACAGGTGCTTCTGGAAGACCCGTTAAATCAACATCTCCCATCTCACTTTCTGTAGCCTACAAAGAAAACATCAATCAGACAGAGAGTTCAATGTCCTCAGTTCAATGATTTACTGTCTGAGGCAGATAATAAAAAAAAACTTAAATTCTGTGACCAACAAGTCAAACTAGAATCTCTAACAGCTCCTTTTCTGAACACTGAGGAAAACATGTTATGCTGAAATCTACTGGATTCTCATTTTACAGCATTTATTCTCTCTTTGCTGTGAATTCATGTAACATTGTGAAAAAACAATTTGAGTCTATAGTATTGACAAAATAATAATACAGTTTAGTAATACCATTGGTTACCCAATGCCTGCGGACACACTTCTATTGTCAGCAATAGATGGCAACATAGACATCACACTGAGCAGACACACAAGACAAGGGTGAAAGAGAACAAAATACCAGCAACAAAAAGCAGAATCACGTAGAAATCATTTGCACTAATTCCTTCTGTACAGTTTAAATGATGTAATGGCATGAAAATAAATTTCCAAACAGATGGAAGGGGAAAAAAAAGTAGTTTCAAATTCTCAGTTTCTACAGAGTAGTTACTCAGTCACTTTTTTTAAAGCTTAAGCCAGAATGCAAATCATTTTTCTGTTTAAATTCAGAAATTTGAACAACAAGATGTCACTGCAAAGTATAAGGCAATTATATAGAAACTTGTAGAAAATGGAGTTTGTTTTTAAATTAGCAGATTTACAACACTCACTTTCACTTTTAAAAGAAATCCCTGAGATTTTACAAAAAAACCAAAAACTATCTAAGCTATCAAGTACCCTGCATGTTTACAAAACCTCCAAAATAAAAGATTAATTTGAACACTGTAACAGGGCAGAGCACGGCTTCTCTGGACAACCTGTACCAGTGTCTCAAAACCCTCACAGGGAAGATTTTCTTCCCTATATCCAAGTCAAATCTACCTTTTTCAGTGTAAAACCACTGCCCCTTGTCCTTCACTACAGGACACGGTAAAATGTCTTTCTAATACATCTGCTTTAAGTATTGACAGGGTGCAGTAAGGTCTCCTTGAAGCCTTATTCCCTTTTCTCCAGTCTCTGAGGGCTTCACATGACTGCCACGACTTTCCAAGATGAAGAGTGCCTCAGCAGTTCCATCAGCCAAGTCCCTCAGGACCCTGGAATGCAGTGCCTTGGGTCCCATGGACTTGTGTCCATTCAGATCCTCAGGTGGTCTCAAACACCTTCTCTTCCCGTGGGAAGGACTTCATTCCCCCAGTCCCTGCCTTGATGGTCAGGAAGTGATGTGGGAAGAGCAACCTGTGAAAACTGAGACAAAAATTGCTGAGTGCCTCAGCCTTCTCCATGTCATCAGTTCTCCTGCCTTATTTAGTGGGAGAGTGAAGCACAATTTCTATCTGGTTTTTTGGTAGGTGTTTTGTTTTGGTTTTTTTTTTACTAATGTAGCTATAGAAGCCATTCTGGTTTTTGTCACATCCCTTGCCAAATCCAGCTCCAACTGAGCCTTACTATTCCTGATCCCAACCCTACACATCTGGGCAGTGTCCCCATATTCTTCTCAGGACACATGTCCCTGATTCTACTGTATGCATTGCCTTTTTGTGCTTCACTTTGACCAGGAGGTCCTTACTCGGCCACTGCTCTCCTGCTCTTCTGGCCTCACATAAAACAATATTCATTTTAAGTGATTTAATCACAGCAAACTGCACTGTCTCCATCTCCCTACACACTCCATGCTGATGTGAGCCCCCATACCTGCACAGAGGAACAGCTTTCTCTTCCTACACCAGAAAAAAAAATACTGTGGTTTAGATATAACCTTGGGCCTTGGAGCTTGTCCTCATTTTGATAATTAGCCAGCAAACCTAATAAATAAAGCTTAAATTATTTTAAAAAAAATATTTCTTTCAGAGGAGGGTAACAATATAGAGAGGGTTAAATCTGTTTTACATTACATCACTTTTACTGGCTTCTGTAGCTCACATTAACAGTTTTGGAATTAAGCCCAAGCGCAAATTGTGCTTGGAGAGCCTCAGCAGCACCTGATCAGTACAGCGTTTTATTCAAGGACTTTTCTAGCATTTCTTCATCTAAATAGACACAATTTATACCAACTTCTCCATGCTGAGTAAGACAAACAGCAGCACCAATCCTCACTTTGATATGCCCACGCTAAACCAGAAAACTGAGGCTACAGGGTCTACCAGATTTTTATATCCTATATAGGAGAATAGACAAATGAACTTCTTTCTTGATAAGTAAGTTACGTTTTGATCAAACTATGAAATAGGAGCGGGTCCTCCAACTGTGTTTCAAAGATTCCGTGCAGATGGTTGACAGAACGTTGGCAGGTCAGGCAGTGCTGGAAGGAACAGGAGGGATTTTGCTCATAAAGCTGTGTGCAGAAGTAGCTGCTCTTCCCAACCATGATGCTCCAGCTGTTTCCATTATCAAATATAAAAATCATTCCTAACACAAACATTTATGAACTGCTGATGTACAAAATGAAACCAGAAGCTGCAATCCTCAAATCTCACACAAATATGGATTTCCAGGATCGGGTCCGTGACACAAGAGTATCTACTGAGACACACATCCTTGATGAATATTTTACAGATAATCCATTTTAATATCAAAGCTTTAACCACAATTGGAATTATTGCTGGACAGCGATGTTGCTGCCCACAAAGAGTACATACTCTGTACGGATAAATTAGGGATTTTGAAAGAAGTGAAAGGGAAGATAAACTTTCAGCACACTACTGACAGAAATAAACAGGTAGGAAAAAATTGATGCAAACTGGTTGGTCACTAAGAGAAAATGATTACAGGAAACTCATTTGTGAGACTAGAGGTGAGACCCTGTCCAACCACATCTAGAGAAACAACCTGGATTCCCTGTGTGACTCTGGCTTGGCACCTTAGAGCCTATCCCATGAAAGGGCAAAGAAAGGTGTTTTCTCTGTGTAATACCCATTGAATTCTTTTTCCCTGAGGACTCCTGTAACAGGTCAAAGCAGCTGTACAAGCCCGCATTTCAACTGCCGTATGAACAACCACACAGCTTCCCCTACTTCTGGCTGAAGACCACAGTTCTGAAATTAAACATACTGTCAGAAAGGCGTTGAAAGAAAAAAAAATTAAAATCCTTTTAAAGCAAGAAGGTACTTTAAAAATTGTAGGGAATAACTTACTTTTTCTTTCTATAATTAAAAAAGGTCTGCAGTGCAACAGAAAGACAACTGCTCTGCAGTATTCCAAGCATATTGGAATTTGCAATAGACACATTCGGACATGTTGGTGTCCATGTTTCGGACACCAAAACACTGAAATCTCCAACAGGGAATAGCAACAGTACAGGACAAGAGAGAAAAACACCTCCATAAATTTTCATCACTTTTTGCAACTAACTCAGGATTTAACACAATGTCTCCACAGCAGAGCTTACAGACAGGAATGTTCTTCTACTGATCTCACCTTAAGCTTTATGTTCATCATTTCCTGTTTAACTGGAAATAGGCTTTATCTCGGGCTGAGAGGCAGCTGGAACAAGTGAAACCTCATTTCAACACTATCAATGAATGCAGTGTATACAGATGAAGAGAAAATCTTTCCAAATCTCAATGAAATATTGTTTCATTCTTTCGTTCTACCATTCTAATCGTGTTTTCCAATTTTTGAATGACGTTTGTACTACTTACTGTAAAAATTTATGTTAAGATACCATTAATTCAAAAGGTCATTTCAAGGCTACATTAATCAAAATTATTCCGAATACTAGTGACACTAATGATATTCCTAAAGAGCTTGGCATGTGAAGCTTGGCATGATACATATGAAGCTGACTGCAATGCAAAGCATCATTTTCCAAATACTTTATAAAAAGCTGTATTTTGTTGTACCAAAAATGCTTTCAATTACTGAGCCAATACATCACACTCAAAATGTAGGTTTATTACATATCAAAGATATTTTCTACCTTCATAACATGATGAATATTGGGGGAAACCACTTTTCTATTTTGTTATTTCCAAATCTGTCTATAGTGATGTGTTGCTGCAATAAAATGCTGTGTTAAATATTGTGTCATGGCATTATTACACAACATCTATCTATTACTAAGCAATATCTAGTGATCACTTACAGATTTGTGACAAACAGTAAGAGACTTCTCCAACACTAACTGTTACAGCTACTGCAATAAAACCCATAAAATACATAAACGCACATAAAATACACCTTTTAACAGGTTACTATTTGCACATTAGGCATATGAGAACAATATATAAAAATTCACTAAAAGAATAAGGGGGAGAAAATCACTGTGGGTTGCTGAGGATTCCCCCCCCCAACACATCTGTTGCATGACTTCTCTTCACCCACAGCTTATCAAATGCTTGATTCTCTACTGCTATCTCTCACGATTAATGTCACTGTAACTCTGATCATACATGGTCGTAAAATTATCTTTCATGATCTCGCTCGAGTCTGACAGTGGTGACCTGCCTCAGCATCAACCTGGCCAGCCAGGAATTCTCTAACAGATGTCCTCATTTCCTTCAGGATGCAAAACCAGACAGGTGAATGTCACTGAAAAGGAAATTCTTACCTGAAAAGTCCTAACTCCTAAAAATTAATATAAAATCTGCAGTCATTTTCACATTAATTATTCCTTAGTGTACAAAATACCTAGCACCACTGTTTATTTGCTACAGTGCATATAAATGTTAGTCCATCATTTCCATTATTTATATAATTTTTATTTGTTTAGTAATTATGCTCTTTTGTCATTTTCTGATGAGTAGACATAAGACAATTACCCGCACATGACTAAGAGTATTCACTCATTACAAGATATCATTGCTAGAGTGATATCTTTGTTACCAATAATATATTTTAAGTGCTTTCCACTTAGAGCAACCTCTCCAAACTACTCAGGCAGGCAACTCAAGCACCCTGCTGTGATGCCCTTGCAATGCCTTTTCGAGTGCCAGTGTCCCTGGAGCTGTAGGATCTGTGACTCTCTCCACCCTAACTCTAGGCTTAATGGCAGCTTGTCACTGGGGCTGAGGTCACCATCACCACGGCTGGTCCAGATCAGAAAGATGTAGGAGCAGCAATGTTGTGGCCCTGCCGTGATCCCCCTGGCATGCCTTTTCCAGCCCCAGTGCTCCTGGAGCTGTAGGCTCTTTGACTCTCTCAACCTCAACCCTAAACACAGTTTGGCACTGGACCAGAAGTGCTCACCACCAGAGGTAGCACAAATTAAAAAGTGTGGAGTTGGTGATGTTGGCATCCTGCTGTGATGCCCTTGCAATGCATTTTGAGTGTCAGTGTCCCTGGAGTTGTAGGCTCTTTGACTCTCTCAACCCTAACCCAACCCTAACCCTAACCCCAACCCTAACCCCATCACCACGGCTGGTGCAGATCAGAAAGATGTAGGAGCAGCAATGTTGTGGCCCTGCTGTGATCAGCCTGGCATGCCTTTTCCAGCCCCAGTGTCCCTGGAGCTGTAGGCCCTTTGACTTTCTCAATCCTAACCCTAACCTAACATGAATTCTGATTTAGTTTTGATTCAGAAAATAAAAAAAGAGTAAAAATAATCAAGATACAAAACACCATCTTCCAGCACAGCCTCTCAGAAATAAGAGAATTCACAAAGCGTCTTGGAGAGACTCTGTCAGGGATGCCAGCTACTCCTGACCTAGCTGGCAGCAAGCAAATCTAAAGAAATAGTAAGGCTGTAGACTAAATAGGACAAAAATGCAGAGACACTTTTAACGTTCTAAAGGAATTTTTGCTTTAATGTCTTACTCTTAAAGTACCCCAAGCAATATATTATGTAAATAGATATCATTAATCTGCTTCCAGTATAGAAATAATATCCAGACAGCACCTAAGGAAAAGGAACAGGTGTCTAAAAACAAGTTACACCTACACCATGCTCAACAACTGCCGTACACTCTGCATTGTAGTCAGATTGCAACCTGGAAGTGGGAAAAACTGTGAAATTACTGATCAACACAAACCCAAGCTGAGCCCCCTCAACAACCAGCACATAAACACCCACGAAACAAGCTCTGCGATTTGACACGAGACAGGTAACTTATTAAGTTTATTATCTGTAAACAAATGAAGCTATCTCTGGATTTCAGCCAACTTCTACTCTCAGCAAGCCACACTAGAATTTCAACAGTCAATTAGTGCACAAAGTGGGTTTATTACCATGCTTTTGTTTGCAGAAATGAACATCTGCTATTAGCAATAAATAAAAATAATCGAGGATGGTATTGGAAACACGAGGCTGATTTCAAGAGATTTGTTCCATTTCAGAAAGGAAAATGATCCCACAAATCAACAAATGTTACTTTCAAAAGCCACAGTGTACTTGGTGGTACAGAAAGATGTGAAAAGCAACAAAAAGAGCTTTACAAGCAGCTTGTTGCATTTCTGTGTCTGTGGGAGTGGTGAGTCCCATAGGCAGCAGAGAGATGGGTGGAAGCATCAAGAGTGTTTTACCCGAAGTCTTGGATAAAGGGTCACTCTTCCTGTTTGTGGAATAGTTAACATCAAGGAAGGAAAACTATGAAGCCAAAGCAGTCTTACCTGATAAATATCAGACAGGCTGCTGCTCCCAGAGTCACTGGCAATGCTACATCCTGACTGGCTCGAAGGGACGTGTGTCACCTGAGGATGAGGATTGTCAGTGAGATGCATCTTGGTAAGGTCAGCTGGAAGCTGTAAATAAAATGGATTTGGGGAAAGGCAGGAAAAAGAAAGGAAAACAAGATGTGTAAGTCTAATTTAAAGACAAAGTTTTTCCTAAAACTTTGGTAATACATTTAAATTTGTATTTGAATTGCTGAATTATTGAATCAAACTGAATTTCAGTCTGTAACTTGACATACATTTTGAGAAAAAGCTAGTTTAGACTAAGCTGACCCAACCACACTTCACAGTTCATAAAACTGATGGAAAACAATGCACCTTTCTATAAAACAAAGGCCCAGGATATTTACAGCTAAGTGACATACCCCAGGATGACAAATATATAACACTGGCCAAACAGCCCACTGTATTTAACATCAGCTGACACTGCAATCCATTAGGAAGAAGCAGGATTCCTCTAAGTTCAATTTATGCACCCTAGTTCAAAAATAACCTTTAGAAAATACCAATGTAAAACAAAAAGTAATCTAATCTAAACAAAACGTTTGGTCTATAAAGGGCTTTGAATTTTCTTTAAAGAAATGAGTACACAGAAAGAATATTATGCATTTTGGGTACAGCTATGTACAACAGCACCCCTACTTCATAAATCTATCTGCAAATGAGCACATGGGCAGACATCTAAATTTTAGTGCATAACTCAAGTCCACAAACATATTCTTTCTACTGAGAAAACCAGGAGTAGCTTTTAAAGACTCAGAGCTGCATGGGATACTGTGAAATAACCAGTCCTTTAATTCAGCTGCTGGTTTGTTTTTTGCCACATATACTTCCAATATTTTTAAGAATTAACTATATGAAAAGCACATTGTATCAATGAATCATAGAGTCTCATGTGCTTTTATAATTCATAAATTATACGAATTATATACTATTTCTTTAAAAAAAGTTCTGATGCAGAAAAAGTCCAAAACTACTCCGACAGCATCAAGTGTTATGATCAAAATGAAAAGATTTCTTCTGTAAAACAAACTAAATTACATGTAATCGTGCCAGCCACTAGATATTCAGTCCTACAAATTAAAGGACAGTACTGTAAAATACTCTTGAGCTGGTATCAACGGTATAAATACTGACCAAACTTAAGAGAAGTGGTAAACAGGTTTTGATTTAGCATCACAATTCCATGTCCATTATTTGAAGAGCGCACAAGAGAAGCACTTTACCAAATACCAGTCCACGTATTTTCTGAACACACATACATGGTGGCACCATGGGTCTCGCCAAACATTCCTCATACCCAGGAAAAAAAATATTGAGACCCTCTGATAAATGCAACATAATTTTACTATCAAAATTTTGATGAGGAGCATGGGGGATCTTGCATCCCTTGCAACTCCCAATGACATTCTCATTGGCAATCACTACTCAAACACAACCATCCATTTGAGGTATGAAAGAAAACATTACTCTTCCTCACTATCCTAATTTTTACCTTATTCTAGCTTTGTTTTTTCCTAGAAAGAAAGTACAAAATACCCAACCTGTAAATTCATATCTATGGTCACATGAAAAGGAGGAAGTCTGAAAAACAAAAGCTTGCTAAACTCCCATAAAATCACACCAAAAAACCCATCTAAGCAGTAGGGGGAAGAAAGGAGGTTGGCAGAATTAGGGTTAGGGAACTCAAGTTGTAGTGAATTTGATCTAAATACAAAGGATACTCAACACTTTAAAGCCTATGTTTAGCCACCAGAAAAAGTTTTACAGGCTGAAAATACCTGTTTTCAGGATTTGAGAACAGCAAAAAGGTCAAAGCGCTCAGGTGACAAAATACAAGCCAGTGGCCAACAGGCAACCTCTCTATCAGCACATGGGAAGAGCTGACATACCCCCAGATGTAACCTCTCAACTACAACAAAAAGTGCAATAGCAAAGCTGAGATCTAATTCTGATTTAATTCTGGTCTGGAGCACTAGCTGGTTACTTCTGGAATCCAAACGGCACACTGCCTACAGAACCCATTTCTGTGCCGCACACAGAAGAGCACTCTCCAGGCTCCGCTTCCAACGGGCACGAGGCCGGAAGCAGCACATTCTCGTCCCTAAAGCCTCGGACACCTGGACATTGGTTAAGGCACCAACATCTCACCGATGACATCTGCGGCATGGATGGAGGATGTTCCTGTGCTGTGGCAGTGCTCAGGGAGCAGCAGTCTCAGCTGCAGAGTGATGTGCTCCCTGCTCCTGGAGCACCCTGCAGTGCCCTCAGCCACACTCCCAGAACCACATCCCAATGAGGTCAGAGCATCACTTCCCAGGGAGGCCACATCCAGCAGCACCGTGGCACTCACTGACAAATGGACAGGGCAGGGCAGCTGACAGTTGCTGAGATGCTGAAGGTCAGTGGAACTGAAACATCCAGGAGTTTTAGGAAATTAGAGAACAAATCAGCCCACATAGATTCAAGGCCTCTAGTTTAAAGATCACAGGTTTGCTGCAAACTCTTCATCCTGTCCCCACCTTTATAACCTCCCTATTCCAATAAACAGCTCCAACTTTAGCTTCAATCTTTTTGTCCATGAGCAAATCCCATGCTGACTGCAGTAACATAGACACAAGGAAATCTAATTCAAGCTCCCTTCTATCCAGATTCTCAAATCTTCAAAACAGCTCCAGTAAAACAGTGAGCAGGACCAAAAGCAGAACCAATTCTGCAGGATTTCCCAGGAGAACCAGGGCAGGTGCCTGCTCTTTACCAACAACTGGTGCTGTTAAAGCCTGTTCTGGCTCAAAGACATCCCAGCACCAACACGTACACACTGCCACATACAGTTTGTCTTCTCTAATTTAGCTGAGATTTTAAGATTCTTGTGATGAACACTTTTTTCCACACCTAGACTGAGAAGTGCAGCTCTACGTAGTCTACTGGAAGGCGTCCCTGCCCATTGCAGGGGGCTGGGACAATATGAGTTTTTAAGTCCCTCCCAACATGAACCATTCTGTGATTCTGTAATTCTAAGTACTGATGGAACAGGACACGGCTCTCAAAATAAACAGGTTGTGCATATACTTTGTGTGTCATTTTCACAAAAACCCACTGATGACCAACTCAAAGTACTGCTAGCCTTCCCAAAGGAGTATTTCTAATCAACTAATTAATCACAACTGCTCTTCAATCCCCCTGCCAGCACTACCCTTCACTTCCATCACCTATAAAGCACATAGGTAGGTACGACACTCCTGCTGGACTCTGCAATATGTTCTAGCAAAAGACATTTAATGCAAGTTAGATGCAAGGAAACACTGCAGTATCTCTTTAAATTTGAGAGAGAGAGATAAGGTTTATTCAAGACAAGTGACCTTTAAAGTACTGCTTGCCATTCTACTTGATCTCCCAAAATAAATCACAGCTTCTGTCTTTCGTATGTCATTTTTATTACCCAAAGTAATTGTTCTTTCTTGCAGAGCTCACTAGGCAGCAAGACACAGAGAGGATGTTTCTGTACCAACATGACAGCGGACACGGGAAGGACTTGCTGGTTGTGGCATGGAAGTTGCTGGAAGTGACATAAAATTGTCTTAACTATTGGTGACTATGACTTTTTTTTCTGAAACTTAGAAACTCTTGTTACAATAGCATCAGTATCTTGAAAAATCATGCATTGGGAAACAAGATCTAAATAGCAATGTTCACCTATGCTCATATTACATGCTTTTGGATGCACATGTTTATATCTGCAATATCTTCTGGCTAATTGTGTGCTAATTTCCACAGACAGGAAAACCCCAAACATCTACGACATTCTGATAAACACTCCAATAGACTACTTAGTTGCCACTTTAAGCCACAACAATTTCATTTTTTCACAAAAAAGGATAATCTGGAACTGGAATATGAGTGCATCTGACATGCTGGCACAGCCTGTCCCTGCATCAGTGCCAGCACATCCTTGTGACTGACCTTTCCCAACAAAGGGATATTTATGAACAAACCCCTGTTGAAATGCCACACTGCAATTCAGAACTGTACAAGAAAGAAAGTTAAGAAAATAGAAGCTATCATCGGCACAGCCACCTACAGCTCTGCACTCCCACTGAGTCAGGAAAACACAGCTGGTGATTACACCAAAAAATCCTGGATCAACAAGGAATTTTTAAAGCTTTATTGCAAACTGCAATAGGAAAAAGGAGAGAACAAAAGACTAAATCCTTTGGAAGCTCATCCTAATGGTAGCATCAGCCTGCCATGCCACACAAACCCAGAAGCACCAGCAGCCCAGACTTGTTTTTGTTAAAGGTATGTGAAATTTTGGAAGAGGGTTCACAGGGTGATCCCATCCCATTTGCCAGGACACAGGCAAGGTCAGCCAGCTCAGCCAGGAAAGAGATGAGGTGGGGGGGAGAGGACATGGAGTGTAAAAGCCAGCAGTGAGTAACATTTAATAAAAAATGACATGAACAAAATACTAAACTCTCCTCTGCAGCAGACTTGAAAAGACCCCTGAGGTGAATACTCCAAAGGTCCACCAGGAGCTTGGCTTTTTCTACCAACTTCATGGGTGCAGCCACCTAGCACCAATGCAAGGGGCAGCGGCACTCCTGCTGCCAAACCCGAGAAACTCCAAAAGCCTCTGCAAGCCCCAAACCTGTCCATTTTCCTATTACATAATACAAACTTCACTTACAAAGAGTATTTGATTTGATTATTTTGTTTTGGGTTTTTTTTAACAGACATCAGGACATTTTGGTTTTATACAGAATTACCAACTTCCTAAAACTAGTTTGGTAACAAGAGCAGAATAATGATGTGATGGTTTCTGCCAGAGACAGATGAGGTTTCCCACTGCTCTCCAGCAAGAACTGTATGAAGTTTAACAAAGGTGAGTACAAGGTTGTGTACCTACACCAAGTCTTGTGTCTGCAATTTTGAAATTAATTGGAGTATAAGCTCTGCTCCATGGTACAACTCACAGGCCAGCAGACCAAGGACAGTGTGTCTGCAGTGACATTTACTTCCCATGTAAATACCATCTACTCTCAGCAATGAAGTCACACAGAATACTCAGGAATTAAATTAAAACCTAATTTTGCTATAACAGACTTTCAAGATTGCACATGCTCCGTCCAACAGAGCAAATGACGTGACCTTTGATGAGATGACCGCCTGTCAACTCATCTGAAAAGGACACTAAAAGTGATGGTCAGCTTGAGGACAACCTCCCTTCATGTGCTCCCCAGATAGAGTTTGCTAAAAATAAAGGCTATAGAAAGTCATTGCAGAGTTTAAACGAAAAGAAAGGCAACCACAGAAGTCAGAAGTCAAGCTTTGTCATAGAACAGCCAAACTGACGCATTTTTTCTTTTCTATTTCCCATTTTTTTTTCCATGGAAAGGAATCACTAGAACCTCTTTTGGCAGAGACCATGTTCTTCACCCTTTATTTCCATAGTTACTTACTTTACAATTTGCTGGTATCTTTGTCCTAACTGATGCTTTGGGGTGGCTAATGTGAAAACAGAGGCTGGACACAAATAAGAGAATAAAAGTAGGTATTTATTTGAAGGGCCTTCAAAGGTACACCCTGGGCAGGCCAAAGGCTACACCCAAGATGGACGCTGGGTCATGGGTTGTTCACACTGTTATAAGTTTGGTCCATTTGCATATCAGGGTTAATTCTCCAATTATAACTTCAGTTAATTATGTAATTACCCCAAGTCTGTGTCCCCTCTCAAGGCTTTAGTTCACACATTTTGGGGCCTGGGACAACAAGGTGTCCTTGAAAAGCAAACCTAGAGAGGCTTTGTTATGTCTAACCAGCATGAGAGAACAATAGTTAACAGGCCACACAAAACTTCAGAGTTACACACTAGGCAGTACAGGATTTGAAAAATACAAAAGTTAAAACCCAAGGCATCATAAGGAAAAGCCACACCTGTGCATTTGTGCTACAAGTTTTGAAAATAAGTATCAGTGTTTCCTGTTACACTTTGGATAACCAAAAAACACATGCTGAAAAGGCACAGGCAACATGAATTTGCAAAATAGTCTTGACAGAGGGACACAAGACCTATGAATTATCTTTTTCTATGTGTAAAAGAAGCTTCAGCACTGTGTTTTAACCTGAAGTAAATCGTATGTTTATTAAATATATTCAGAAAGATCCCACAATAAGGACAGTGGCCAAAGGACTCAGCATGACGAAAAGAAACTAATAAAGGAAGCACAACCCACTTAACTCTTCTGGTCCATTCCAAATTCAAATTAATGGAAAGAAAATGAGCAATAAAGAATCAAAAGGTTTGCCCCTTTCTTTGATACTCCTTGATAGCAAAGTTTTTTTATCAGTTTTTCTAGGTCCCCATATGGATGTTTACAACAAATCGATCCAGTCTGGACACAGCAGAAGCATCAGCCTCTGAGAGAACAGTCTGTCCTTTTCCAGGCTGTGTAAGCAAGTTTTCTGTCCTTGGTTTTACAGATTGTCACTAACCTTATACCTTTTTTGCTTTTCTGAAGTTCCCTGAAATGTTGCCAGCAAGAGTAATATTCAGAAACAACATGGGATTTATTTTCCATGGAATACCCGAGGACAAGAGCAGCTCAGCCCTGCGGTGTTGGGGCACACGTAAGGCCAGCCACCTCACTGTGAAAACCAGCTCTCTGAGACAAACAACCCCAATTTTAAGGCACATATACTGAGTATTTTGTTTATTGCTTGAGGTTTTCCATTAAGAGGTTTTCACTGGTTTAAGCTGGAACCCATTAACACACACTTGGAGCATTAACTGTGATGACACTGGGTAACCTCTGAGCCTTAGGAAACACTCCTGCTCGGCCTCCATCATACCCAAGTGGTTTAAGGACAGCAATTTTCCTTTC
This sequence comes from Lycocorax pyrrhopterus obiensis, assembly GCA_014706295.1. Classification (NCBI taxonomy): domain Eukaryota; kingdom Metazoa; phylum Chordata; class Aves; order Passeriformes; family Paradisaeidae; genus Lycocorax; species Lycocorax pyrrhopterus. The sequence goes on from JACSVZ010000018.1 coordinate 18,107,720, forward strand.
TCAGATGACACCGAAAGCCTGGACTGTCACAAGAAACAAGTTAAAAAAAAAAAAATGTTTGCCTAAAGTCTTAAAAATTAAACCAAATTGCCAAACTAAAAAGACCACTCAATCAAAGAGCTGAATAGGACCTCAGTCCTCTGAAACAGGACTTATCCAGTTCCCACCTCTCCCCTTTCAGTGTCTATATCCTTCCAGTCCCTTCAAACGCCATTTTCTCTCTGGTACCCTTGATTCAACACCTTTCATACCTTTAATATTGAACTAGTTCTTCAGCAAACTCTACATTCCACCATCTTATTGGCAAGTTGTTTTGATGGTCTCACTACATGCTTACGTTTCCATCATCAGCTTGTTCATTTACAGAATAAAACTAATTTATTTAATTCATTCTATTTTTCCTTTCTACAGCCTACTGAAACAGGAGCAGCACTGCTCACTCCCACTGACAGGTGGGCAGTCTATCACCTGCAATCCTTTCTATGTCCCACTTTTTGCTCTCCTCCATCCCATTCATTCTATCTAAGAAATTAAAAAGGAACAAACCTCTTGGATGTTTTTCCTTGGCATCAGTAAATTATTTTAATCATCTCATATATCCTGCCTGTAAATCAACAAGAAACCACTAAAACCCACAACTTCTCTGAAGTTATTCTGTAGATTTTTCAGTAACCTTTTTCACAAGGATTGGTAAAAATTAACTCTGCTTTATATTTACCTTTTACATACAAGCTGCAATTCTCCTCCACTTTAAAATACACTTAGAGCTGTGTTAATGGGAGAGGAGAAAGTTGCTTCTCTGAGACACAAAGAGAGGCCACTTAGGTGTCCATAGAGAGGGTAAGATGAGCCCAGCTGAATTACCCATGCTGACATCAGTCCTCAGACTCAATGCAAACAAAAACATTTCCTCCTTAAAGACCACAGATGGTTCACCAGTGGCACAAAACCAGATTTCTTCAGATTTTTAAAAAGCACCAATGATGTTGGGGGGTGAGTTTCTTGTTGCTTTTAAAGCCAAGTGATGGTTCAAGCTTTTTCCCCAACAGGTTTAGATAAAATCCTGTGCCCATCAATAACATGATGCAAAAAACCCCAGTGCCTATCCAACTACACACACTTCATGACAATATTTATTTCAAAACATGCTTTAAGTCACTATCTACAGTATCTACTCCTGGTTTTACCAGTACTACAGACATGAATCTCAAAGAAATAAAGACCAAGTTGACATAATTCATGACAGCCTTGCAGTGCCTCAAAAACTATCCCTCAAGCCTTCCTAAAATATTTCCAGGATTACCATAAGGTAAAAAAAGTGTACATAACACATAAAAAAACCATCTAGAAGAATTAATAATCCCTAGAGGCTGTTCTATACCTCTGGTAGACAAGAGCTTTTTGGTCTTTGTGGCTCCTATAGCCGACAGAAATTAAAATTATCTGAAGCATTACGTTTCCTTAGTTACAATAAGGTGACATGAGGACAGAATTTCAAACTAAACTCTGGTGTTGCCTTAAACCACACATGTAATGCAATTTTAATTTAGTTTTCACATGCCTAAATTATAGATTACTACTATGCCTTAACTCACAACAATGCTAAGTGTCTGACACGCAAACATCTCAGCTTTGGAGAAGAAGTGGGTCTGAAAATTCACCTACAAAAAACTGCACCAGTATTGATGGGAGCGCCACTGTAAAGGGAATCTCCAGCAAGCAAACATAATTGATGGTTGCAAACAATGAAACTTTATTAAGATCAACCCTCTTCTGGTCCATTCACAAAGTAACATTTTTTTAAAATGTCAAGACTTGTGCTTTTGTTATTTTGAATATGGAACAGGAATTTTCAAAAAGACTTATTTTCATTGTCAGAGTTCAAATTTTACTCTTTGTTCTCACCACTGAAAATTAATACAATAGTAAAAAGTGCCTTGTCTAAATAACAACAGCAGAAAAACTGTGACAGGGAATAGTGATGCTCTGAGTTCTACAAGGAGCCCAGGAACTCCAGCAGCCAGCAGCAGCCCTGACATTTGGCAACTCTCATCCTGAGCCAGTACTGCAGGGCACATAAAATTCCACATCTACATCGAGCTTCATCGACTGAATAATTTATCAACTCTTAGATGCACGGATTGGTAAAATACAGCAGGATGACAATCTCTCTTTACACATACTCAGGCTGCTACAACCCCACGTCACAGTAATGACATGCAGGTGACAATCAGCTCCAGGGATGCACCGAGCAGGGCTCCAAGGATGTGGGAGCACGGCAAGCACGCTGATGCTGTCAGCATTACCTCGGAGCCAGGAGCTGTGTAAGGAGGCCCTTGGATCCTGTACATGCAAAAAAACCAAAGGAGCACCAATCTTCCATTGTATACATCAAGAAATGCATTTGTGGAAGCAAGAGGGGCAAAACAGGGTGGTCCCGACCTAAGCTGTAGCTGTAAGGAGAATTCTAACAAAGAAGGTTTAAACCAAAGTCTAGGAGGAAATAAATGAACAGATAGATGTTTATTTGCCTATTAAGAGCCAATTTCCCATAAAAACAATACTTCGAGAAAAGGCTTTTTCTGTTGAAAAGTAGCACAACATGTACTTGCACTTAACTTTAACGTATTTTACACCAGAGTATAAGAAAATCCAAGTTTTCCGGAGTAAATGGCCACACAGCTCATATGAAACCATTTTTATCTTAAACCATCAAGCAAAAAATGCATTTAAGAAGTTTTACAAAAAGTATCCTGCAAGTAGTTACAGAAAACAGTTAAAACTTGCACCTAAATGTAAGAAAAATTGTCATTTGTCAGTCCAAGTCCTCTCTCTCCAAGGGCAGAGGGATCATAGTACTGAGGAACCAAGAGACTGTGCTCTTACAAATAACATGGAGAATCAAAGCAATCCTTCTGAGCAGTGGACGAAGGGGAAAAAGATCAGAAAATATAGGGAAGGAGAGACCATGAATACTCTGAGGAGCTGGCTTAACCTCCAAAAACTCCAAAGAGGGCTAAACCATGCAACGCAAAGTTCCCAGGAGGGAAGAGGACCATGAGGAGCCAACAGAGGAGCTCAGAGAGCAACCACCCCAAGGGATGACAGGGCCCAGCTCTGCGATGCTGAAAGCTGGGCTGGAAGCTACAGGCACAGACAGAGGGACTGGTGGGAGAGGCACAGCCAAGGGGAAGAGAAAGACCTTATCAAAACTGACTGAAAAAATAAAGCAAAGGATCAGTTACTCTATTTGCTATGAAAACATTTAAAATTCATACTACCGGGGCTACTTTCCATGCAAGCATGTTAGCAAAGATAAGGATGACATAGAATCAAACACAGGACACACTATCAAAGCTCTGTTTTTCTTCTAAGGAGATGAAAATACATCTTCAATTGCATGAAGGTTTCAATTCAAGACCCTGGAGATCAAACTGATGCCCTTTGGAATCAGAAGATGAGGTTACACTGATTTTAGTTATGAATAACCAAAAATTGTATCACATCCCTCTGAGACGACACCAGAAATAGGAATGGGACTGAAAAATTACTCCAAGTCTTCTGCTCTAACCCAAACACAAACTTTTACAGGGCAAATGTGTCGTTATTATGCTTCACATTATTAGATTTTCAACTAAACAGCAGAAAGAGAAGAGCACAGAAGCCTAGAGAAAATAAATTATCATCTACTGCCATAAAATAAGTTTAACATGCACCTGGGATCTTGAATGAAACTATTTTCCTTCAGGAAAAAACATTTTAGAAGCTTAAAAGTTAATTCAAAAACTCTTATTTTCTATAAAAAGTATATTATCTCAAAAAGTAACCCTTTTAAATACCGTCTATAGAAACATTATCCAATCACTCCATACTCCCCCCATCAGACCCTTGTGCTTCACAAACACAGTAACTGTGGGTACATTCCAGGCTTGGAAAATCTTAAGACATGCATAAAATTTCTATTACAGAAGAACCCTATACATCTAAATCGTTAAGTTTAGAGCTCTCCTTCATAATGACTTCATACCACAGTTACAGTTAAGAGTCCAATACCACAAAGTGCATCACAGACAATTGAACAGAGAAAGTTATGATCAGAATTACAAAGACAACCAACATCTTGCTGAGATACTTGTGAATTATTTTTTGCTTTAAAATACTGCACTGGCATTACAGGAGTTTTGTTTAATGTAAGTTGAATGTCTCTTGTCCTTGCCAACACAACCAGCCTGTGGAAAGAGACCTCCACAAACCCGATGCAAAGACCTCTGTCTTCCTCATCCCATTCCAGAGCCACAGTGACTTGACAGTTGGCACTGCTTTGATCACTGTTCACCACACTCCTCACTGCTTATCATCCTCACCACGTTTCCTTACGGACGCCTGCATCTATTTATCTCATCTTCCACAGTCTATCATTCCAGAAAGGACACAGTCCCCAGGGTAGAGACCATCACTTACAATGTGCAGTTCTGCCCCTCTGCTGGTTCCTCCAGATGCAACCAACAGAGAGCAGCCATCATCTCTTCCTGACAAGGAGAGGGTGATCTCCCTCAGACATGTTTCCAGTTATCAGCAGAGTCCTGAGAAATACGTTGACCTCTGCAAGAACCTGTATGGGGCTGAAAGGGCACTGCAGAAATTCACCATGTTCACTGTTCTCTCCCTCTGTTCATCCTCCTTGTAGCAGCTCTTGATGCAGGGAAAGAAATAGAATGCATCAATTGCTTTACATGAGTCTACTCTGCACCTTTACTTTCAGAAGCCAAAAGCCATAGAGACTGGGGGATGAGGGTGAGTGCAGCACTAATCAGTGTGTGCTGTGGAAACTGGTGTGGACACCAGTACTGAGAGACACCTTGTACTTGGAGAATGTCTTCCAGGTGCCCACAGAGCTCTTAAACCCAGCCTCTGCTCCTCCACAGCCACACCAATTAACCTCCCTCGGCTAAGGTTAACCTTCAGAAGTGTTCTACCTTCACGAAAGCCTACCTTTATGATTACTCATAAGAAATATGACTTCACTGTGCTCTGATTCAATCCATGGATCATCACACTGTCACATCCAGAACAGCTGTAATTACAACTGAGTCAACAGCCCATTTTCAGACTACTGTCCTATACCAGTTTAAAAGCAACTGATTAAAACAGTTCTGGGACAGAGCAACATAAATCTAAGTTCTAGTTTCAAAACAGTATCACAAAATACTTGACATTTACAAGTTATAAACTTACATGTTTAAAATTCTGACATTACTTATTTTGCTGTATTATGTATTATTATAAAACACTGGTCATAGAAACAGATTTTTAGTACAAAGCTCAGCTAAAACCAAAATGGAACAAACTCAGATCTGATTCAGCCCATCAGTTTGCTTAATCCTATGCACACTTCTCCTCAGAGTTACCGAACAATATGAACAGATCCCTTCAAAAGGGGGGGGTGGGGGGGAGGAAGGAGTTTTGGGGGGCTTGTGGGTTTTTTCAGAAAAGAATAAAAGTGCTTCATCTTTTGTGGTTTTTAAGGTAAAGAATTTATAGCTATCGACTGGAATGCAAAATCAGTTAATGAGTTCTCATAAGCCATTAAAAAAAAAAGAAAAAACAAACTTTCCACTTCCTAACATTTCATACCATTTCATTTATGAATAGTAACTGCGTGAATAAGTGGCTTGGCTGGCAGAGCAGCAATCCACTGGATATTGTTCATAGAGCTGACACAGGGGTCAAAAAACTTTTTTTTATATTATTATTTTACCCTTGTGAAGCTCTTACTTGAGCACATGGTTTCTTTTCTGTGGTTTCTCACTTCAGCCCAAACTCTGTGGAAAGCACAATCCCAGCTGAAGTACCAAGGTGACTAAGCATTCCCAGTTTTTAAGCAGTATTACAACATTCAAACCTTCTTAACATGGGCAGTGCAGGTTAAGTCAAGCTTAAGTAAACTCAGCCTTTAATAATTAATGTCTGCAGAGTAGGAAGGGAAGAAAGAGAGTCTACATGTACACTGGGGCACGGATGATAATACAAACAGGCCGGGAATTGCCAGCAGGAACTCCAAGGTGAGGAGCTGCAATTACCTGTCTGAGCACACAGCACCCAGCCACCCTCCAAGAACACAACTATCTGCAGCTCCACTTCACCTGATGATGGGGTGGACTCAGCACACATGAAACAGCCAAAATTCGGCCACGCATCCACCCACACACTTCCACGCTGGTTTTGGCAGCTGCACAGGGAAACCCCACAAACCCAGCGCTTTCGCCCCCATACACCACGAGCTTCCCTTTACATTGCACCAGACACAAAAACCAAACAGGGAAAATCACCCCAGACAGGGAGTCCACACACCCAGCTGGCTTCTCCCTGTGCCTTTACACACCATCATGTCATTGAGGCTCTAAACTTTTTGGGACCAAAGTCAAGACTGATCGCCTGCTCCAAAGTCAATGCTGTATCTCACGCTGCCATGAGCATACGGCTTTTGCCCACTGGCTCCAAATCCCAGAAAGTTGCACATTTTTTTTTCTACCCTGTAAATACAAAATTATAATAAAGAAATAATAATGAATATATGCCTGGCCCTAGATTTATAAGGCAATTCCTGTGTCTTAGGTGACTACTTCTTGGTAGTAGCCTTAATAAAATACCAGAAACTCAGCTAATTTTCCAACTGAGCATACCAAATAGTAAGAGTCTCATAAATATTGTATTTTTAATTTTTTTAAAGGCTTTTATCTCAAAGGTGGGTTCGCTCGAACGTTCTAGCTTTCATTATGCCATTTAAAAGAAACACCCTTCCCTCCCCAGTTTCACAGAAATACTGCATTCTCAGACACACAAAATAATTTGGGTCCTTTAAAGCTAATTGTAATTACATAGTTGAGCTAAATAATTAACCAATTCCAAGCTGCTGCACAAAGGAAACAAGCAGTACAGCTCCATACAGCTTGAAAATTAAAACATCAATGGTTTTGGATACCAGTATTTTCAAGTTAGCAAAATATGCCAGCAGTTATAAAAATGTTACACTTCAATAATATTTATAGGCTTCATATACACTTCATATTTATAGGCTAAAAAACAAGCTTAATACATTTCATAAGCAAATGGCTTTTTTTTTATACTTTCTGGTAATTTGTAAGCTATTGGTACATAAAACAATTCCATGATTTCTAGGTCCCCCCTTCCTGTTTAAAAATGATTCCACAAGAAGAGTTCACGCACAGCCAGGATTCCAGTACCTTCAACCCAGCATGCTGCTAGGATGAGAAGGGAACATTCAGATTGCACCAGGGCTGTCAATACATGTCACAGAAATGCAGCACAGACAAAATCTTACTTACTTTGGAGGCCCACGGCTGTAAGCAGTTGGCATAACATCGAACAAGAAAAGCCATTTCTCAGGCTGGGGAAAAAAGTTTCCTTTCTCAAATAAAAGCCACAGGGGGGAAAAATGAGAAAAATCCCTTCTGCTTTCTCTTTAAAAATCATAAAGCAGCAATGTACATATATGCAACTTCTCAGGCTTGGATTTCACACTGAATTCGATTACAGCTTCCACTAGATCTGAGGAGTTTTCAGTATTGCAGGGAGTTAGCAGCAGCAGCAATTCCTATAAGAATGTTCCAGTTTTAACAAGCACATAAATTCAAATCAAAATGTTTCCTAGCTTCTCGAATACAAATATCCATACATTCCTCCAGGCAAGAGGCATGCACCCAAAAAGTGCTGCTAAAATTGAATTAATTCAGAAATGGATTAGAACTGCAGGTTAAAGCAACAACACATTTAAAAGCGACGTATGAATTCTCCAAATTTCTTTTTTCTCTTCTAAAATGCATTTACAAGTGGCTTATCTTCGGGTCCACTTTTCAGAAACTTCATATTCATATTGTAGGTGAAATTTTGCAAAGGTTCTTCAGCATCTTAGGCGATCCAGGAATCCCACACCCTGGGATATTAAAGTTTCTTCTTTATACTCGTGTCCATCATAACTGCAGAAATTGAATTTGCATCCAGACTGTAGCTCCAGGATATATGCTCTAACAGGTTTGCACTGTGGAATGCATTAAAAGCCTCTGCAATACAAACCCTTTCCTCTTTTGCCCCCCCTCCTTCTATTTTTTAATGCAGTTTACAACTCTGCAGTGTTGCTTAGTATTCTAATGCATCAGTCAGATAGCACGGCTAATCCACGCCTAGCTTTTCCAATTAAAACATTTCTGTAATGCCAAACAAAACAGGACGTCCATAGCTACAGCGAGGCTGACTGCTGGAGTCCTATTTCCTACTATCTTTGCTTGCTTCTCAGCAGCTCCCTCAGGAGAAGCTCCCATCGATTGGATGCTCCGCAGCAAGATGAAATATCTAATAAGGAGGAAAGAGAGTGGGAGGGGAACGGAGCTAAAAGGATGACATCACCTGTATAGAAAGCCTTTAGAAACTGCATTAGATCAATTGGCTACTGGATCTGCAGATGCAGCCAACAGAGCATCTTTACTGACCTAATATAAACACACATATCAGTACAACTGCTCAGCAAACACTCTGTTCCACATCAGCTTTTATATCATTTTATCATCTATTCATGGATGTGCTGGAACTCTGATTATTTTTCTTTTTCTAAATAATTTTTTTTAATTAATCACATGTATCTAGTAACACTTGCAGCAGCATTTAGGTGGATTATTTTTCATCTCTGCATTCAAATTTAGAAATAAGTAAAATAAATATCTGCAGCCATTCACATGCACACAGATACACACATCATCAGCTCACGATAAAAAAATTTTTGCTTTTATATGTGTCACACTAGAGGCTCAACACTTTTATCTCATCCTACACAATACAGAGATTTTATCCAGAATGAGACGTAAATTTCTTATTGAAAAGTGATGTTTATAATCCTCATAATTTTAATGGTTTTGAAACTGTTTTTTAAAAGTTTTGGTGGGTGGGGGTTTTTTTCCCTGCTCAATCAAGACCAATTCTGTTTCTAACCCAAATTGCCTTAATTCTGCAGTAGTCAATTTAGTTCTATAATCTCTTTTTGCAACTAAAAACTGATATACTTGAAAGGAGCTTAGAGTCTTGGATGGCAGCCCAGTATGCTGGAGAGCTGCTCCAAGGAAGGATCTCTGAGATCCCACACCTTTGAGCCGGGTCTGCTGCAATGCTTTTCAGTTCCTAGAAGGCAAGTGACTTCTGCTACTGCGCAAGGGAGGAAAGGAGGGAGGAGACAGGTAGGGGGACAGAGGGTGCTGTTATGTTAAAGCCATTATTTTGGTCTCTGGATAATTTACTTCATCTGCAAGAAGTGGCACTCACTGCTGCCATCTTCCTCTTTTTGGAAAGAACTTTTGTTGCCGCATCAGACTCAAGGGTAGTTCTCCAAATCAAAACCATCCCATGATGGCTGTACCTCCTGTGTGCAAATGGAGCTGCCAAGGGGGTCCTGCTGGTAGTGAGGGCCAAAAACGTCTTTTCTGTCTTGTTTGCTTGCTTATTTTTGACTATTGAATCAGGCAGTTTGAGCAATCCACAGAAAGCTCTTTCTCATCTACTGTGCCAAGGGATATGTGGAAGGAGACTCTCACATTTCTGAAGCCAAGTTGTACCAACAGGACACCACTCTCCACCTCACACCAGTAGCTACTCAGCAGTCATCCAGAAGCTGAATTCTTCCCAGTATATAACCCAAATTATCACAGAAACATAGAATATCTGGAGTTGAAAGAGATCCGCAAGGATCATCAAGTCCAACACTTAGGATGGGAGTTGCACCTTAACCAAGAAAGACCTTCCCCGATGCCTTCCAAAACTATATTAAAAGGAAAAAATTGGCATCAATGTCTGAATTTACTCAGCCTCTTATCAAACAACAAAAATAATAAATGCAACCAGGGTCCATAAATATTACTGGGTTTAATTTGTATCTAAACATAAAGGACAATCTGAACTTCAATCCTGCACTTGCAAAATTTGCAAACACAAAGTCTATTTGATTTTCAAAAGCTAAAAGCATTCTAACTACTTTAGATTTTTACAAAGCACTACACACCTACACAAATAGCTGTTTCTTTTACTGCTTCTTCAATACTAAACAATAGGCTGGATATGTCAGCTTCATCTTACACACGACTATATTGCATCTTTTCTAATAATGCATAAAATTGTATTTAGAAGCATCTTAAACGTCTGTAATGCTACAGTGATAAATCTTCAGCAGCAATGAACACCCAAATACTTTTATGCGGTGTTACTTGCATTACGGTTAGCATAATCACAATTTATACCAAGAAGAAAAGAACCCATGCCGCTGAAGAAACCCTCTCCCTGCCTGCCTGCCCCCGATAGCTCTCCGGGCAGATCTCCACCTCCCAGGTTCACCCCACTGCATTGTGTGGCAAACCCGATCCAGCATGGATTTTGGTGCGGATGCCATATTTTACAACTACTCTAAACACCAGCTCAATAATGGGAACGAAATTCTATTTCCTCCTAGTTTTGCCTTTAAGTGCAGATGACATCATCCCTGTGGCTGTGCCGCCAATGAGCGCAGTGGCGGCGGGGGTCCCGGGGGGCTGCAGCCCACGCTGCACAGCCCTGCCCACCCAGCCCCGGATGGGGGGAAAACCTGACCTACTTCCACACCCCGGCTTTTGGGGCATCCCCCCCACTCCTTTCTGCTTTCATTTATTTATTTATTTATTTGTTTTAACACATGCCTCTCTGCAGCCCCAGCTCCCTGTAGCACAGGGCTGTAAGTTTTTTATAAATTGTCTGTTTAATGACAAATCTCAAAACTAGAGCAACTCTGAGATGAAAAAAAATTCTGATACAAAGGCTTGGTAGTGATCACAATCAAAATACTTGAGAAGAGCTGCAGCACTGAGCAGAATCACAAACAGAAAATCACCAGTCACATTTTAAGCCAGAATCCAAGTTTTCAGAAGATCTTAAGGAAAAAACAGTCTACAATCTCTGTATTAAAGGGAGTCTTTGTTCCTTAACACTGATTTATTTCCATCTGAAATACCACTCCATAGATTTCTCTGCATTATTCTCTTCATCCTCCCATAATGCTACCTGAATCCTCCAGACTGTTAACCAAATCTGCACATTCTAATTGTCTAACAAGAGTAAGTCACTGAAAGATGGGATGTTTTTAAAAGGATACTAAAGCCTTTCATAATTTAAATGCACGTTCAGTTAGGCAGGATTAGAGTCTTCCCTTATTTAAGGACACCATAATGCAAGCCCTGCACAGGCGGGAAGCACCGGCAGCTGCTGGCAGAAGGTACCCCACAAGCAGCCCGACTTTTTCCCCAATCAATCAGAGGAAGAAAAGCCCATTGTGCCGTTCCAGCAGGGAGCACGGGGATGGTCTCAAAGCCGTCATGGCCCTGGCTGACGAGGAAGGAGCTGCCGGCGTGCCAGCGAGCCAAGGGGCCTGGGGCTGCGAGCTGGGCTTAAGGACTTCTGTCCTTTTGTCCTCAGAACCAGGCGGCCGCTGGCACACTGTCCCTGTCACACTGCTCCCCGCAGTGCTCAGACACGAGCAGGCACTTTCACTTGCCCCCCCCATTTCTAGTGCAGCAGCTCCGGTCGCATCCTGACTCCAAGCCCACGGTGGGGGCTGGGGAAGGCAACCACTGCTCAGAAGGCGATCCGTCATTGAACACACTCAGGCAAAGATGTTTCAGGCTAAAATAATTCATTTTAATACAGTTTTCCAAGTGGGAATTGCCAAACATAGCAGCACAACGCAGAAATATTTTAGCATTAAGAGCACCTGCATCAAGAGGCTATTTCCATAGATTTGAGTACTTTAAATCTTTTTGGACAGGCAGGCAATGGGGAGAGAGGGGTGCAGAAGGCAGAGCCAGCTGCAGACCACCCTGCCATGCTGGCACAGCTCGCTGGATTCAGTGTCACTGCCATGATGCTCCTGGTTCTCCCCACCTCTGAACTTAAACATCAAAACCAACTCATTGTATTGTCACGGCATGGTCAGCCCCTCATTAGGGCTTCTCAGGAAAAAAAGGAAAAAACATACAACCTCCACCCTGTTCCTGACTCTTTTAGGAAGGGGAGGCAGGGAAAGCAGCACCACAATCTCCTGTTCCCCTTCAGGGTGACATTCTGTGGTGCCATCGTGTCCTTACACACATCGCTTTCCACAGCACTTACTAAAAGGCTGTAGAAAAATCCTACCCATAGACCTGTAGGACTCATCAGGAGTATGAAAACATGAGCCATCCTAAGGGAAAGAGCGAGAGAGAGCAGGGGGAGAACGGCAGAGGGAGGGCAGAGACTGTCATCATCCCTGAAGTGATGTAAGCTTCTAAATATAGCACCAGCAACACAGGAGGAACAATAAAAAGGCACCATGGATTGAATTTCTCCACTGCTTTCACACTACCTCAACCATCTTTTTTCAGCTGCTGTGTTAAGCAGGGAAAGGTCATCTTCTATTTGTAACGATTCAGATTTATATGGTTTATAACACGTTTATAAATTACAGCTCTCTCCTGCAGCTCTGTCTTGTGCACACGCTCTGCAGAGCTGGGCAGAGCATGATCCGCATCACAAACAGGGATGACGGCAGTGGGGGGGGAAGGGGAAGCCCCCTTTGCTATGGACTCAAACAAATAAAGTTCCTTTCTACGGTTTGAACTGAGATGATTCATACCGCGCTCCTCCCTTCCTTCCTGACATCTCATTTCAGCAAGGGATGGGGAAGTCTGGGAAGGTCTGCAACCCAAAAATCCCTGGTGATGAAAAGGTGTGGATATCAGCCCCAAAAAGGTCAGTCTGGGGGACTGAATCCACTCAGAGACACAGAAAGGACAAAATAGCTAATATCCCGCAGCACAATTTCCCAAACATGTTTAGGATTTTGCTCACTAAACATAACCTCAATCTAGTCCCAAATCTGACACCACCTCCCAAACTTAATATGGACCTGGCTGTGATTTCCTCAGCTGACAGTGACCTGGGAAGTCAGGTGGAGTCTCCCATTTGCAAAGCCCATAAAGGTATATATATTTTTCTTATTCCGCAAAAGTTGATATGAAAACCAATACAAAATACTACATTTTCTTCCCTCAGTTATTTAAAATGGCATCTCAGATTAAACCAAGTAGATTAAGACAATTTAGAACATAAGGTACCACCACATCTCTCACAAGAAAAAGGCTTCTGATTAAATGACCCTGAGAATAATGTGTTAAGTCCACAGATGAGGTCACAAAAAAAATCATTAAAATGCCACCTCCAATATTTTTTTTGTCTTTTTGCTTGAGGATTAACACCAAACTGGAAGACTGCAAGTGGGAAGAGGGAAGGGATCTGACTCCTACCAAAATTTCTCTCCTAAGCAAGGGTAATTTTGAACAGTCCACTCTCATTTATTATTGGTCAGTGCACCCAGTTTGAAGAGCGTATGTGAAGGAGTCTACCCTGTGTCTGGAAGGAGTCCTACCCTGACAGACTTGCCTGTGCTCAGGCATAACTTCATGCAAACAGCTTGGCTGCCCCTGGACCCAGGCTGGGACCAGCCAGACTCAGCACAACCTGAGCTCTGTAACAGAATGAACAGGGAATAAGGGGGAGGGTACCAGGCGCTCAGGGTCTGCAGATCCTGACATCTGGATCTCCAGACCAGCCATGCTGGGGAAACACAGCACAGACCCTACAGCAGCTCTGCAAGGCTTCTGTCATCAGATGGAGCATCACAGTACAGTGATTTCTAAACTTTCACATTTTCCAACCTTTCACAAAACCCAACCCTTATCATCTTTAAAAATGGAAGGCTGAGTATGCTCAGAGAAAGCTTTCCCCAGAGTCATTTGGGATCTTCCCTCCACTGAGAGCAAAAACAGCAGGAAAACCCCAGCTATTCTGACCCAATCTGAGAAACTAATCTAACAGATAAAGCAAGGGTTGAGCCTGATGCCATACCTGCACTCCAAGCTGACAAACCACAACTGCTAACCAAACTTCAAAGGAAACAAAATCATAAAGACAACATAAGTATTGCAGCTACTTTACCTCCAACTAGAAACTTCATTACATAAAACTCATTAATACTCAACGACAAAAAGCAAGTCTGACTTGCAAGAACAAGGTAAGGAACAATGACAAATTAAAATACAATGACGGTCCCATTTAGTCAAGTATTTTATCTGTCAGATATATCGCTATTAAGAAAGATGCCACATATCAAATATGAAACTACAAATGCTGTTAAATGTCATTAGATAGTAATCAGTTCTATGCCAAAAAGAAAGATACTTTTCTAGCTATTCTCTCATACAGGCAGTGGTTTTCATGCCAAGTTTTTCCAAGGAAAACAGAGCATCCAAATGCTTATAATTATGCACTGACATTTTCTGATTGTGATTTTTATTTAAAATTGTTCAAGATATTCTCCATCTCTAAACTGGTCCATGAGGCTAACGAAGAACATGACTGAGTTGATGTGAATTTTCATATTTTAAATCAGAAATCCATTTTACCTTGAACACAAAGTTGAGGACAACACCATCACAGCCCTTTAAAGAAATCCTTCAGCGCTATGTGACATTCAACTCAACAACTCCAACCTACAACCTTACAAGGCTAATATACAAAATAACCCTTCACATTACTACTTTTCTCTAAGGCAGGAGAAACCTAAACCTAAGTGAAAGGTTGAGTTGGCGACAAATGAGACTACAGCCAGGCTGCTACACTTGAGTGGAGCATATTGGACAGAAGCAGGCCAGATGGAAGACAGGAAATAAAAAACAGATCCACGCATGCTACCATCTCCCTGCACAAAGGGAGACCAGCTTGCTGGCTACTACCCTGTCAGATTCCTACAAGAAGCCACCCAATATGTCATTTCAAGAGACTGAAACAATAATGTTAAAAACAAGGATCTGAAAGAGAACTGCAACTCATACACAGAAGATTTTTAAGTCCCCAAAAAGAACAAAACATCTCTCTGGTGCAGAGCATCTTTTACCATCAACTCCTGTGTGACACAACGCCGTTATGAGCAGCGGGCACAACCCTCACACATCATTCTCCATCAGGTTTGCATTAAAAGGTTGCTTATAAAGAATTAATGACCTTGGAACTGCCACCCAAACTCTTATGGTCTATCAAAACAGAGATTAACTCTCTGAACATGCTACATAAAAGATTTTCTCAGGCATTTTCCAAGGAACTGAGTTAATTTCTACCGTGGTATAAATTTGCCTATGTGGTAAAAGCAGAAAGAAACAGATAACTGGTTATTGTGTGGAGAGCACAGTACTGACTGAATTTTGACTTCCTGTGGTGGTAATTTGCAAAATATTTAGAAGTTTTGAAAGGTTTTTCTGCCACAAGAGTACATCCCTCCCACAGTACTGTCAGCACCAGCTGAGGTCAAGGTTTAAGCAACTCTCCAGATTGATCCCAATCAACAGAGTGGGATGGTTTCCCTGCAAAGGACAGACTGCTTCCAAAAGACAGGATCTGCTTCCAAACAGTTCCAGGATTCCTGGTGAAAGTGCTCTGTTGTAAAAAGACTGATGTGTTTGGACTGCAAGTACGAAATTAGTGTAAAAATATCCACAAGTTTTTATTGACTTATGACAAGCAACTGCAGTTCTGCTGCTCTGCTGAGCAACATACAAACCTGCTGTGAGAGGACCCTGGGGTCAGGAGGCCCATCATCACCCCAACACCTGGGGAGGAAGCAGATGTACAACTGACTGCTCAACTTACTCAAGATGGAGAAAGGTTCAAAAAAAAAAGTCTTTGAGGCAAGAATCATAGAACAGGTTGTGAGGGACCTTAAAGTTCATCTCGTTCCAACCCTCCTGCCATGGGCAGGGACACCTTTCACTAGACCAGGTTGCTCCAAGCCTTGTTCAACCTGGCCTTGAAGAGCAGAGAAGACAGGTCCTATTACCAGCCTCAGAGCACAGCTCTCCCTAACAGCAACTCAGTATCTTGTTCCAGGACCAAAGCCACAGCCTGGCAGGGCAGGACGAGGTCTGTCCATCTGTCCTGCAGCAGACACATGCCAACACTGTGGCATCATCCCCCACCACAGGCTCTGCCCAAGGCTACAAGAAGGGCTGTAAACTACTGCCAGCAGCCAGATTTCAGTACGTACAGGTGCTTGCTTAAAAAAAAACCCTCTCTAGTTTCAGTCTGATGTAGTTTCATTTGTGCATCACTCTTAACTGCTGTTACACAGCAGCACATGTCACCTCCAAACTGAGGTGATTCCTGTAAATCACAGTTTACATATATCCTGCTTGTCAAGTCCATAAAATCTTTAGGTAAACTCCTGAATATAAGGTCTGAAAAACAACCACTTTCATCATGGATAAATTGAGGTTGACATGTTGCATTATGTTGTTAGTTTAAAAAAAAAAATTACTCTGAAAAACACACATTTTAACCAAAGGGGCAGTATTTTCATTAAGTATTTTCTTACTTTGTGCGCAGCCTATTCAAGTCATTACTCACTTGAAACTGCAAATGCTCGTTAATTGGATTGGAAAACACCAGTGGTCTATGGAAATTCCTAGGAAGATTTTTAATGCACAGCACACTTTGAGGATCAGTGTTTTGCTAATGACCACCACAACCAGCGGCAGACTTTCAAGGAGCCCTTGAAAGTAACACTGCTGACAAAACGAGCAGACAAAATCAATATGTAAAATAAAATATGAACGAATATGCATTTGGCAATTTTCCCCTTGCTTACAAAAGCAGAGGGAAGTGCCCGAGGAGAGCTCAGCAGACCAGGGCGAGTTCAAGATGCCAAGCACAGGTTCCCGTGCTGGATGCCAGTGAGATCCTGCCAGAGGTTGTTTCCAGCTCCACCAGTGAAGCAGTAGAATCATACAATCACAGAATTGTTAAGCCTGGAGAAGACCTCCAAGATCAGGAAGTTCAACCATCAATCCAGCACCACCAGCATGTTCACCACTAAACCATGTCCTCAGTGTCATATCCACAGATTTTTTTAACACTTCCAGAGATGGTGATTCCACCATTGCCCTGGGCAGCCTATTTCAATGCCTTACAACCCTTTCTATGAAGAGATTTTTCCTAATATCCCACCTAAATATTCCCTGCGCCTCAACCTGACACTGTTTCCTCCCATTGCTTGTTACCTGGGAGAATAGATCAACCTTCACATCGTTCCAGCCTCCTGTCAGGGAGTTGAAGAGCATGGTAAGGTCCTTTCTGAGCCTCCTTTGCTCCAGGCTGAGCCCTGGCAGCTCCCTCGGCCACTCCTCATCAGACTCAGGCTGCAGACCCTTCCCCAGCTGTCTGGCCTGGGAAGCAGACACCTCTACACCATTCGTTAACAGAGCTGCTTAACCACTACCTGATTCACAGCCTCTTCCCCCACCCCCACAGCCCAGCCTAACAGTAATTCTCCTTTCCAGAAAGCCAGGGGGTTCATCCAAGTACATCTCCTCTCCTCCACCAGACAGTGTCGGATGCTGCATCCACACCCACGCGCCCTTTGTGTGCAGCCCACGACAAACCAAACCCACAGGGGCCCACACAGGAAGTGAACATGCTCCAGACACGGCTTCTTTTGATCACAGAAGCAAGAAACACATACAAAATTGCAGGAGTTCAGCAGAGCTGCAAACAGGGACCGCATATGTGGGCTTTTCCAGGGTCCTGTCCCACACAGGGTGCCTGGCTAACGGAGGCTCTGGCACATGCTGCAGAACCTGAGCACATGCCTGCTCCTGAGCACCTGAGAGCTGGGATCCCACCTAGGCCATGCAAAATTATAAAGACGGAGACTAGAGAAAATCCTCATGTTGTTAAAAAACAGCATCCGAAGAAGGAACCTGCATTATCTCTTTGTATCACGCAATACCTCCAGAGAGATAACGACAACATTAATTTCGGTATCCTGTAAGTGCACTGCAAGACCCACGGATTTCAGCAAGATCCAAATTTCCTTTTGATTCATAGAATCCCAGAATGGTTTGGGTTGGAAGGGACCTTAGAAAATAACCAGTCCCAAGCCTCTGCATTAGCAGGGACACCTTTCACTATTCCAGGTTGCTCCAAGCCCCATCAAACAAGGCCTTGAACACTTCCAGGGATGGGCAGCCACAACCTCACTGGGCAACCTGTGCCAGGGCCTCCCCACTCTCACAGGGAAGAATTTCTTCCTATTACCAATCTAAACCTACTCCTTCTGTCATCCTAAAGCCATCCTCCCTTGTCCTGTCACCACAGGCCCTTGTCCAAAGTTCCTCTCCAGCTCTCTTGGAGCCCCCCTTTAGGCAGTGGAAGGTGCTCCAAGGTCTCCCCAGAGCCTTCTCTTCTCCAAGCTGAACAGCCCTAATTCTCTCAGCCTGTCATTAGTTAATGAAGTTAAAATTCTGTCAAGTATTTTTTAGAAGTATCAAAAAGAGGAAGTGTGGACATGAACACAATAAAAACCAATGACCTGCAAAGAGAACCGTCTTCCAGCTCAAGAACTAGTGATTTCAGCCACTCACAAGATCAGCCACAGCCTCATGAAAATTAACTGATATTCCAAAAAAACAGAAGCCAGCGATGCTGTGTCCAGGTTTAACAAAAGGCAGCTGGAGACATGCTCCTAAGTCAGTCTTACTTGGTTCAGATTATTAAAAGCTACCATTTCAGCAAATTTACCTGGCAGTTAAAAGTAGATTATAAAAGACCCACAGTGTTTTATAGCATTTAAAAAGAAAAGGATTGGTGATGGTAAAGCACCTAATGGGTTTGATCCAGTATATTGAAGTGTGACTTAATTCCCTCCAATTATGAGATCCCCCATGCTACCTCCAGCCTCTGACAGGATTACATTAAGTAATGGTCAAAGAACAAGAAACTTGCCACTCAAGCAGTCTGCAGTGACAGACTTCTCCGAAGATAAATGCTTCTACATGGCTCCAGGACAAATTTTACTTGATGCAAATATTAAGATACTGTCCGTAAAACGCAGTATTATAATAAATCTTTTAAACCTCATCATCCTCTTACAGTAGTTTAAAAAAATTTCATCTCTGAGGAAGCGGATTACTACTCAAGTTTGGTACTAATTTCTTTATTCTGCTCTACAATAAACTAACAGGTGAAAAAATTCAATATGCTGTCACAACTCCACAGAAACAGGCATTAGATCACACATGCACTATTTTTAGAGCTACAAATATTCTTCATTTAAAAAAAAAATCACAAAGACTTGTCAAAATTGTATGTGGGTAATAAATACATAGAACGACAGAATGGTTTGGGTTGGAAGGGATTTTAAGTATCATCTTGTTCCAACCCCCCAAGGCAGGGAGGGACACCTTCCACTATCCCAGGTTGCTCCAAGCCCCATCCAACCTGGCCTTGAACACTTCCAGGGATGGGGAGTCCACAACCTCAAATTACTGACCACGAAAAGGAATTAGAAAAATGTTACTGAAATGAAAAAAAGATTTGAGTTTACAGGTTTGAGTCACATGGAAATTTGTACTGAATTGTTAAATCCTGTTTGGATTTGAACACTGCAAGAAATATAAATGCAAAACTTACTATCTCAGGTTTTATTTTTTAACTGTGAAGAAAAATACTCAAACTGTTTACTTTTCTACTACTTGATCCAAGACCAAAACAGCAATTTAATTTTTATAAAGCACCAGAACTATCATTAAATTTTATTTTTTTTAAAGCATTATCATTCAAAAGTCACTTGCTGTTATTCTGGCTGCAGTTTTGCAAGCTCCTACTGCATGAGCACAAAAGTCTGAGATATATTTTAACAGAGATGATCACAATTACTTCTTTCTTTCATAAGTAAAAAACATGGTTGTATTATTACTTTCTTCTTTTGCAATTATAAAACATGGTTTCACTATTGATTGGGTTGAGAACTAGACTAAGAATAGAAATGACTCACTATTTATCTCCATTGTGATGCTGCCCTGCTGCAATGACCCCAGCTGGATGTTTGTCACCACCAAGATATGCAATCATGCTAAGAAACCACATCTGAAGCAAGAGCTAGCATAATTAACACCAATGGCACATTTCTTCTTAATCCATTCATTTTGAGCAAGAGCTTTTGCCAAATGTGTCCAGCCTGACTTTCTCTCCCAGTCAGGATGTTGCTGTGGGGGTGATGTGCAAGATGCAGCATTACTAAGTGACAAAAATGGAAAAGGCCAGGAATGCCCAGGGATGAAGAGATCTGATGTAATTACAGGGATGCTCAAACCCATCCCAGGCAGACTGACAGCCACACATACTTGGGCTGCCATCATGGCCATGGCCTCACACATGACCCACCAGAACAGAGCCACATCCTCCAGCCCTTCACAGGCAGTAGTGCTACTGTGTACCCTGAAAAAAATATCTGGTAAGTGTTTTGCCAAATACACAACTGTCCTCAGGATCTGGCTGGCCTGCTGTGCTGTAGAAGGGAAGAATCCCCAGCACCAGCAGAACCTCAACACGGCTTGGGCGCATTCTGCATGTGGAGGAGAGCTCAGCCTGCTCACCAATCCATCAGAGCAGTGCCGGCATCCGCTGCACATGGACTGCAAGACCAGTCACAGCACTGTGCACTTCAAAGACAGAAACAGAAACAGAAACATAAACCTGTTCACTCTGAGGAAGAAGAAAGAACACTGCCAGCATGTGTTCAGTGTATTTACTTGGAAAGAAAAAAAACACAAAACAAAAACCAACTACAAATAGTTAATTCTGCAGACAACCAGAGCTCTTGTGAAATAACATTGCTCTATGAACCACAAAAATGTAACAAAGGAATCTAAATGGTAACACCTTCACCAAAGAAACCAACCAGATGATCCATTTTTAACATTAGTTCATTCAAGGGAGGGCAGGGAGAGAAGAAATCTTAAAACCCCACAATAATTTGAATGACAACTATCCCGAAGATAAACAGTTAAATTAAGAACTAGAACTCTTTTACTTAATTAAGAGGCATAAGAGAAAATAAGAGCTTCAAGGATAGTAACAATAATTTAAAATATTATTCAAAGTATCTGCATACAAATCCTGGTTTTGTGGCCAATCAGGTATTACTACAGAACAAGTTCCAGCACTAACAAGAAGTACTCCTTGTGAGAAGTAGACGTTAGCTCATGTCACAACCCAATAGGTAATGTTTTACAAAACACGGATTAACCTTAATCATAAATATAATCACAGTATATTTAACGTGCAGAGATGGAGATTGCATAGATAATTCCCTTAAAAGCAAGCACAAGAAACCTTCTATTTAAGGAAATATTCCTAGCTAGGTTAAAAAAATACTGAATTTCAGTACCTAAAGGATCTGAGTTTTCTTTACAAAGCAGAAAACTACTTGCATATGAGAGATTAAGCACGTAAAAATTTAAATGGTGTCATACTGAGTATTACAACATCAACCACGGGAGACGGACTGGAGTCCATGTGGAAAGCTCCGAGCCCTCCCCAAGCACGCAGGACCCACAAAAGGTCCATCAGGGTACGTTCAGCATCTGTCACAGAGCACTCAGCAACAGGCTGGAGAGTGAAATACAACTCTGTGCTCATTCACTAGCATTATGCCAGACAGGAAATCTGCTGGAGAGTTTGTAAACACTTTTCCCACTGTGGCAGAAACCTTACTGCAAGTTCCTGACAAACGGAATTTTGACTCACCCTCCTCCTTATCCCAATCCCACACCTGTAGCAGAGAGTTGGAACTAGATGATCTTTAAGGTCCCTTCCGACTCCAACCATTCTATGATCCTACCCGTCTCTCATGGGCTACATGAAGGGTTACACCATGAAACCTGTTTTTCAAGATCACTGGGAGCCAGTGTATGAGCAGGTTCATATAGGCATGGAACTAACCGTACGTCAGATAGTACATACTTTACTAGTTTGTAATGGAATATGGAAAAATACAGGCACCAAACTTTTCCTTACTTGTCACACAGGCAGCTTGTTACCATGTTTGATTCCTTAGTCATCTGTTGAGTTACAAATTACTTTTTGCTACCTTAAGTACTCCAAGTAGGACACGTTCCAATTAGGAGCTTACAGTCTACAAAGTAAGGATTGGTATTTCAATTTAGACTGCTGAAAACCCAGCACCTTGCAGATCTGGTAGCAGAGAGGTGGTTGTTTACTCCTTGCCACTTAGCACTCAACTCATCCAAGAAAACACTTAGCAGTGCTACAGGACTCTTCTTACATATTCCTAATTAATAGACATAAAAGCAGACTTAGGAATGTGTTGTCGATTTAAGAAGTTTATACCATTTTCCAACAAACACCTCATATATACATACACATATTCACAAATCTGAGGAAGTCACCAGGTTTGCAACAAGCAGCTACAGGCTCAGGTGCTCTGTATTGTTGGTAACAATGAAATAAATCAACACGAAGAAAAATAAAACAACTTGGAAGAAAAATCTTAATGAGGACATAATCTGTTGACTAATCACAGTCCTGTGTGTGTACCACACTAACTCCTTGCAGCAATAACTGACAGCCTCTGAAATCATTCACGAAGCCGTGAAACTTGGTCTTTCTCAGACCAAAGATGCCAAGTCCCTTCTCACGCATCCCTCCAGGCAAGCTGCATAGGGAGCACCAGCATCAGCTGTTCCTGGGATTCTCCTACTCTTAGCAATGAAACCTGAAAATTATTTATTATCTGTGTGTTTATTCACTGTCACAAACATCAAAGAGAGAGAGATACAGTTTGTCATACATAGATTGGAATTTAATTCCTAATAAAGCTTTATGCATACTCGCCCAGAGCGTGAGGGTCCAACATCTTATTTCTTCAATAACTAATTTAATGTCTTACTAATGATAAAATCCAACATGTGACAGTTCTAGAAATGAGGTGGCAGAGGATGTTAAACTTCAAGCAGCATATTCTCTTCCTGTCACAGACAAATGCTGTGCAGGGCCTAAAAGCACCACTTGCGACCCAACTGCTACCAACGTGCACAAAAACCAGCAGTTTATATAAGTTCTAAGCTCGTATCTGACTGCACACATCAGAGATTTTGAAGCGTATCAACTGAGAGTGTATCTCTTTTGGGGAGATGAAACGGAAGATGGGGAAAAGGGGGAGAAATTGGTTTTTTCTCTTCTGAGCATGAATACTATTCCAGGCTTGTACTTGAATGATAGTACTGGTTTTAACCTTTGATTTTCAAAGCAGATCAAATTATCCAGAACAATTATTTTCAATTAAATACTTTGTCTAGATCACATATATCCTGTTACCCAAGCAGGAAGTTTGAAAAATAATGGTGAAGAAAAACCTTCACATAAACTTCGCAGCCCTGAAACTACAGAGGTACGTGCCTTCACACAGTGCAGATTATAGTCTCTGCTGCTATTTAAGACTAGCAGATGAGTTGTTAACTCTTTTTGATGCTTGAACTACCACTGTACTATTTTTAAGCAAGTAAACACAACCAAGTACAAGAGTGTTAATGCTGTATTGATCTGCATTTGTGATGAACGCTATACCATAGTTCAAATTTATTAAGGAAAAAAAACAGAAACCCACCAATTCGTACATCTTACCAAAAGAACTCCAGGTAAAACCAACAAAAATGAAGAACGACCATTTCTCTGTCCAGTGAGCATGTTAAGATTTATTTATAGTGCTCAGCTGAAGATCCCTAAACCAAGAAAACCTCATCTTTTCCAACTACTACTTTCATTTCCACCTATGGTGTTCCAATCCAAACCACCTCACTACTCCCCAACACGAAAGAAGTGTTCTCAAAAATGGCAAGCATGGACTATTTCACTTCACCAGTTTCATCAGCAAAAGAAAATTCCAGCCAGCCATGCAGACATCACAATGCCAAGGAGATAGGCCAAGGGAGAGCAGACTCACCGACATGTAGCTGCTGGAATCCACATTGTCCGTGATGGTCTGACGCTCACCCCTCTGGTTAATCTTCCTATACCTCCGACGGGACTGCCGGAGTGGGACTTCTCTTTGCAAGATGTTTTCCTCATTGTCTTTGGAGTTCTCCACCTGAAACACATGTTCAGGCTCCTGGTTAAACATCCAGTTCTTCCATAGCGCTGAGAGCCGATGGAGCCGTATGAAGCTCATGGGGAAGGAACAAACATAAGTTCAGGGCAGTTAAACTTTTCTGAAGAAAACGACCGTGGTTGTTTCGGAGAACCACTGCTGCAGATCTCAGAAGCGCCTTAATACAATGAGCCGGAGGCCACAGTTTCCTTCCGGGAAACAGCGTATTTAAAAAAAAAAAAAGTAAAAAAGGCACACGTATCCCTCTAAACAATGTCACTTATCAGTAGAAACCCTTCTGCACCCACACATAGCACAAAAGAGTGACAGGCACTGCTCATTTCAAGTTTATCTTCAACACAGAAGTTACCATTTCTTTGTGTATTTACAATCTGGCAAAAATACTGAATTATATCCTATTTTTAGTATTGTAATTTTTAAAAGCATAATTTATTTCTAGTACCAGTCACAACTAAACAACTTTAAATATTCCAGCTTTTTATAAATAGCTACTTCACCTATGTCATACTACCTTCTAATTGCTTCCAATTATGGAATTATGGATTATGGAGAAATGGCTGGAACTTGATTCATATCTTGATGTTAAATATTATTTGTGACTAAACATAAAAATTAGGTAAATTTATCTTGTTAGTAAAAGCCAACATGAAACCTTTTATCTCAATAGCTACAATTCTTTTTTTCTATAAAAAGCGGTCTCATCCTTTCTGATTTCCTTTTGATGTTTTGGGAAAATATCTCCCAGCAGGAAGCAGGGCAGACATGCATGCAAATAGGCTGCAGCAGGCAAGAAGCTTCTCTACAATATATTTACAATGTAGAAGTTTCTGCTGTCTTCAATGGCTTATTTTTCATTTTTTTTTCTCCAAATTTCACTGGAAAATCCTAAACATTAAGACTGTACTACTGGAACAGGAGAAGAACCTCTGCATGGTCTTATACAGCTCTCACTTCACATACTCAAGTAAATTATCTCAAAATTAAAATCCAAAAGGTACAAAGGAATGAAACCCAGAAAGACTTAACAGACAGAAACAGGAAAGTAACCAAACTACACCACCACAAAAGCAAGATCACATCGACCTTCCACATCACTTTTTCCAAACAGCTACGTTCTGTCTGAAGTCAGAGGAAGGTGCAAGCAGATGGGCTTGTCTTGTGCATTATTTTTGATTCCATAGAGAAATCATACATTAACAACACGGGTTAAAGATATAACAGTCAGAAAAGTTAGAAAAGAAGAGAGAAGCTCACACCATAATATTGTCAAAAAAAGAAATCAGAAAAGCTGAGCTCCCCCAGCAAGGGATAACCACACTTTTCACTAGAATTTTACTACCTCTTTGCAAAGGAACAGAATGACCAAAGGTATCTATTTGCAGCACTGCTGTAAGCACGATGCTATAAGGGTGTAAAGAATACAATTCATGCAGGCAGAAACACAAAAAGAAACAAAAAAATCTTTTTAAACAGGCCATCCAGTATCATCAAAAAATGCACAAGATGATTAATATAGAAGCCTTTCTTCATGTAGCATAAATATGGATTTCTAGTTAGCACAATGTTGCTCTCAAATTGTACAGAAGTCCTCCAGAAATAAGGAATTTTGGTTTTGTAAAGAGTTACTCATTAAATAACCAAAATTGCAATGATTTAATTTTTAATTTTTTCTATGTGAGCTCCTTCAATAAACGCATTATTACCCTTTTTTCTCTGCATTCAGTCTTATAAGACCATAGAAAGCCAAACAAGCAGTGAGCTTCTTCAAACAGATTAACCTGGACCTGAAAAACTGCTGAGGTGGACAAAGACTCTTCCAATACAGTTAACCCTTATTATCAAGAAGCCCCAAACTAAACAGGTATTTTTAACACTATATTAAAACAAACACTCAGTGACAGAAGAAATTATTTTTCTTTCATAATTCTAACTGAAAACTAAGAAGGGAGCATAAATAAATTATTTGATAGCACTAAGTCAAAACAAACAAGTGGTGGAAAATGAGACCACCTGCTTCCTTCAGTTAGTGAACTGCTGTTGACAAAAACAACATGGAAATCAGAAACCGGGAAAGACCTCCATGCCACAGAGCTTCCAGCTTAGTACCACCAGCACGAGCAGTATTTTGAGTCCAGCTGACCACCAGGTTGTCAACACTTATGATTTACAAGAACTGTTTCTGATATTCTGTGCATGAACAGGATAGGCACATCTGGGCACCTCACTCAGCCCTGCTTTCACCTGGTTAAAACTAAAAATTCCTGTTGGCAGAGAGGTGTCACCCTCATCACACCCCTGTGGAGGAATTCAGCTTCTCTGTGGATTCTCTGAGCCAGGTCCCGGTGTGGGAACAGAAGGAGGACAGATTCCCTGGGCCACTGCAGAGCCAGGAGGACCAGGCTACCATCAAGTCAGATTGAGACACTGTCCCACAGACTGCTTCCCATTATTTCATTTTCAATACAGTATCATAGAATTGTTAACGTTGGAAAAGGACTCTGAGATCATTGCATCCATCCATGCCCCTAGCCCTGCCAGGCCTACCACTAAACCATGTCCCCCAAGTGCCACATCTACACATCCATGAAATCCTTCCAGGGATGGTGACTCCACCACTGTCCTGGGGCAGCCTGTGCCAGGACTTGACCCTTCCCATGAAGAAAATTTCCCTAATAGATTTATTGGATAATCTAAACCTCCCCTGGCACAACTTGAGGCCATTTCCTCTTGTTCTATCCTTTGCTACCTGGGAGAACAGGCTGATTCCCACCTGGCTACAACCTCCTGTCAGGGAGTTGTAGAGTGATGAGGTCCCTCCTGAGCCTCCTTTTCTCCAGGCTGAGCACCCCAAACTCCCTCAGCTGCTCCTCATCAGACTCATGCTCTTGTGCCAAGAAGTCTGGAATAGCACATTAACTGGCCATATCCTAATCAAAGGTGCTCTTTATTAACCTCAAACACTGGCAGGCAGCAGCAGGATGCTCCCACACCAGCAGCTTCACCCAGGCACTGGCTGCCACATAGAAATCGAGGGGAACCATAGGATTGCCCGGTTTCACTCTGAAGTCCAAACCAGCAATGAAGTATTTTCCACCTGCAAGTATCGCGCTGCTCTTTTGAAATCTTATGCTTAGATCTGAAGAAGAAAATGAAGCACCAAGGAACAACCATAAGGATACTTCAACACACCGAGATATGCTGCAATTCTAGGCCATTTTCTTAAGTGATAAATGGGGCTATTATTAATTCAAAAGATTGCTCAGCCTCAAAAAATATGAGTTACAATGCCCATTCACACACTGTTATCCTCATTAACTTAAGCTGACCACATTTTATGGCCTTTAAAATGGGTCTGTTCCCAGAGGCTTCCCACTACAAAACTGATTTACATTCTAAAATGACAGGAGAGAAGAAAAAAAAAATTGAAAAAAATTAGTCACCAGCAGGAAATGATAGAGTTCTTTAACTCCATTAAAGTAGCTAACTAATTCTTTTGCTTGAAGATAAATATTCATTATGTACTAAACCTCATTAGTATGTTGCAAATTAAAATTAGAGAAAATAAAAGAATTAAGATAAATTAATAAGAGTTAATCAGGGAAATGAAACTCAAGTACACCTTGTGTCAGTGAAGATCATTAACAAGGTGCACGCCACCACACTGATGCTTTTTTCTCACTGTTTGAAGTGCTACCTAGAAAATACAGCTAATACTACCTGTAGCTACATTTACCTGTAAAATATCATCACAAATATAACGAGGTAACTACTCTGCACTTTTAATTCTCTGATTTTCCTACCAGAAAAATATACTGAAGTTCCAGAGAAGGATGTAAGATACTTTCAAGTGTCTCTATACTCTCACTGGCATTTAATTGCAATTACAGACAATTCAGGAGATTTAAAATAGAGGGAACAGCTGTCTGGGCTGTGCCTTTGTCTCCACGAACACTCAGCAGTGTGTGAGGCTGCTGACACGGCCAATGCTGGCTTACTCAGCTACTGTGATACTGTGTTCCTCTGAAAACACTCGTCACAGTTGTGCCTACTCAAGTTACACACACAACACTAGTTTCTTCAATAAGTATTTCCATAGGGCCAGTTCCTCTCTGGAAGCACACACTGCACAGAAGCTCCTCTTTTATCTCCATCTTCATTAATTTTTTTTTTTTAATTACAATGGTGATATGACCAAAGAAGGATGTAGGTATTTCTTAAGATTTCCATACTGTACTTTGCCCATGAAATATTTTTCACATAAACTTACAAATGCACTTGCAGTGAGTCAAGTCACCAGCCTCCTTCCACTAGACCAGGTTGCTCCAAGCCCCATCCAACCTCGTCTTGAACACTTCCAGGGATGGGGCAGACACAGCTTCTCTGGGCAACCTGTGCCAGGGCCTCAGCACCCTCACAGGGAAGAACTTCTCCCTAATACCTAATAATAGATATGACTGGATAAGTGAGTGTTTGTCGTTCTCTGCTACAGGAGCATTGAGGTGCAAGACAGCTCCGCTCAGGCACAGCACTCAGGCATACTGAGTACACCAGACCCTTGGTCCAGCACACCAGATCCTTGGCAGCTGCAATTAAAAAGTAAAAATGCAAAGCAGCAAATGCAAACCAGAGGGCCTGGGGCACTCCCATGACATGGCTGCACACATTACCACCCAAAGAGTCCTGTGGCATCCCTCCAGGCATAAATCCGCCCCCAAAATTCCAGCTTTGAGAACAGACTGGACAATTCAGAATAAAATAAATTAACTGTTTCACTCCAGAGCACAAAGACAGGTTTCTTGCACTCTTAACCATAACTAACTCTTAACTTCACGGCAGACTGTAGCTTAAAATATGTGCTGCAGCACAGAGCATATTACTGATGCTATCAGAGCCCACGAGCAGAGTCAGACTGACATTGTACAGAGCAAATGGCACAAAGGACAGCAAGTGGACTCAGTACAGGACACTGCTGACATCCCTGCCAGTAATGCACTGTGAGAAACAAACATCTTATGGAAGCTGAATATTTACATGCTCAGTAAGAGACACTGTCAAATATTAGTTTTAATGTTACCATATCTAGATCTAGGGCAGCTAAATCAATAGCAGTCTGGAGATCGGAGTCTGATTAACAGACACGTGGCTTCTGAGCACAACAAACAGTTTTGTTTCAGCTCCATTAACAACATCTAAGATGAAAGTTGAAAGAGATCTGCCTGTGTCCCCAGGCACACTGCTGGGATACAACGTCAGTCTGCACTATGGAAAAGCAATCCTAATATTCCAACTGCTCACAGCATGTGTACAACAACCTGGGAAGGACTGAGCTACACTCTCTAAGCACAGATATAAGCATCCATATACGCACGTGGCAGTATCAGTAAGTGTTCTGAAGAAGCAGAAGGAATCCTGGACATTAAGGATGGTGACAAACCTTACCCTTCAAGGCTGGCTAAGCAGTCTCATGTTTCTTCTCCTACCTACAAAGCCTTCACACTATGTGGCACTGCAAAGGCTTGGAGGAAGAAGGTTTTTCCACCCAGACATGACCAATAAAAGCCATGAAATGGAGAATGGGGGTGTAAATAAAATATTCAAGATAGAAGACTGTCATAGCCTGACTCAGGAATGCTCAACTCAGCCGTGACTGTTAGGCTTTTGAAATTCAAGTAAGTATAATTTTAGAAAGAATGACCTAATCATCATCATCATTTACCCGTCTAGATTAAATTTACATAGCTACTGCTGTTATGAGAGCAGCCATAGGTATAATTGAAATCAAGGCAATTTTGCTACAATTTCACAGAATACTTTACAATAAGCTTTCTGCTGTAAAAGAGAAAGAATTTGCTGAAACCAGCAATAGATTTAAATACATATGACAAAAATCTGTCTTACCACAATCATTTCTGAAGGTTCCAATATGATACATTCACATCCTCTCTTTCCTCCAGACTGCTTGCCAAAACTAGTGTGGGATAGAAAAAAAAGCAGACAAAAAGCAATGAGATTAACAGCCTATTTTACATTTTCAGTAACAAAAATAATTGGCAGTGGTTCATGTTGTTAAAAAACAAAAAAAAAAAAAGATAAATTGATGAAAACTATTGTGTTAAAAATGCTAATTAGATAGTATCATTACCATAATATTTTAATTTATTCAGCACCCCTCATCATGGCCTGCTATGTAAAGTCTAAATATAAAGAATGTTCTTTTGTAAAACTGTTATTACTTGCAGATACTCAAAACCACTCATAATACATCTCAGTTCTGACAAGAATACCTTAGTAAATTTTAATTAAACATTAAACAGGCCTTGTAAAAACAAATACACAAAAATTCCAAAGACTCCAAAATACTACTCCGTACACAGCATTTTTAACGAGAGTTCCCTCAACTCTACATCACTCCTTCATCCTCCACCAAAGGGGGGGGACTGAGACCCTCTTTTCTAACATTGAGCCTTAACTTGTGACCTCTGTCTTTATGTTGCTACTTGTACCACCACAAGGAGTGGGTCATGGTGATGGGTTCTGTTTAGGAAGTATGAAGGAACAAATGTAACAAAGCATGATGGGTGGTGTAAGACAGCAGCTGAGAAGAGCAGCTAAAAACAAACTGATGTGCTTCAGCTCATCAACTCTTAACAGGAGACTTCCTTCAGGACACCAAACAGCAGAGGTGACTTTAGAGGAATCACCTCTGGAGAAGGCTCCATGCAATCTGAGGGTGCCGGACCGACCAGCAAAAAAAAACTGAGCTAGACACTGCTAGGGGATGTGGGGTGTGTTACAGACCAATAACCTCTCAAATCAATCAGTTTGTGACCGTAGAGGTACCTGGAATTGAAAATATCTGGCTTCACATATTCAGTAAGTTTGTCTTCACTCCTCACCCATTAGCCTGAAGTGAGAACGCTTGACCTACCCACTACCTGGGCTGGAAGGAAAGTGATTCCACACCCCCAGCACATAAAGCAAACTCCTTGATAAGCAGCACAGTGGCTGGATTAGCAGTTCAGTAGTTGTAGCTGCCATGTTACAAACTCAGATTGTCAACATCAATCACGTTCTAGCACCTACCTGAAGAATCAGTTAATGCAAAGCAGGGATTAACGTGTGAATTAGAAGGAAGTTAAGACAAGAGTGGAGACAAACCCTTAAAAAGTGGGTCAGCTCCAACTGTTTTCACTGAGGTTACATTTAAAAAGTACATCTGAAACTCCAGCCACGCAAGATTTGAGTTACATAAATGGTCATCTCGATGGCAAAGATCCATTGAAACACCATCACTTTACACAGAACATTTAAAGAGACTTGTGTTTATAAACAACACACCAAAACTTCTGTGGGATATATGTGCAACTATGGGAAAAGAATTTAAGCAACTAAACTGAAGCTAAAAGACTAACTAAACTAAACTAAACAAGGAGAGGTTTAGATTAGCTAATAGGAAGAAATTCTTCCCTGTGAGGGTGGTGAGGCCGTGGCACAGGTTGCCCAGAGAAGCTGTGGCTGCCCCATCCCTGGAACTGTTCAAGGCGAGGTTGGATGGGTCTTGAAGCAACCTGGAATAGTGGAAGGTGTCCCTGCCTACGGCAAGGGGTTGGAACCAGGTGAGCTTAAAGGTCCTTTCCATCACAAATCATTCTGTAATTCTCTGAAACTGTGAAGTTACTCAAGTGAAGCTTCAGATTATTGCAACAAAGAAATTAGCAGTGCAATCCAGTTAGGATAAAGAATTAAAATTAATAGGAGCACGGCAGCTTCCACTGTCAAGTTTTGATTTTGCTAATGGTCTACTGAAGGAAAAGAAAAATATTTAAATTACATGACTGCAATAGAACCATAAATGACATGACAACTAAAACTTCCTCATCCAGACCCGACAACCACAAGTTTCACACAGAAATGGCATTTTCACACATCTATAGTAAGAAACTCAGAGCTCAAATTTTCATGCCTTCTTTCATGTTTTTTTTCCACACAGCATGTGATCCAGGCATGAGAGTCTTGTGTTTTTGCAATACATAATAAGAATGGCTAAGCTACTCTCAGTCTTACAACAGTTAATTTGGTTCAGAAAATACAGAAATGTCACTTTCAATGTCAGCTCCAACATTTAGGTGAACTGAAATCCATGTTAAGATTTCTCTACAAACTAAAAACCAAAGTGAGACCAACTTTGCTATGGGATCATTTTAAATTTAAAAAAAAAAAAGTTAAATAACTTATAATTCTATTCCTTATAGTAGAAAACTAAAGACAAGAGATATTTTTTCCAAAACACCACAATTATAAAGGAATTATGTGCAACTGGAAGTTTCAGGTATTGCATCTTTTTAAAAATAAATGAAATAATCATTATCAGTATTATCACAAAACAGATTACTACTATTGCTACATCCCCTGTAGTTAGGAAAAAGCACAATTTCCTGCTGCAGGTTGTTCAAGTATTTTTGTTGAGTAACAACAATTTCTCAAACTCCTGGGGGTCGAGGAGGAGTTTTCTTTTTTGTTTTGTTTTACATAAACACATTCCTCAAATTCAGCCACTGTCCAGCCTCCCTCTGCTTATGTTGCAGCATTTGCTAATTAAGTAATGGCAGTAAACACTAATGAGGACAAGAACAGTGCTTGGAACAAAGGTCATGGTCTTGGCACTATCATTTCTGCTCCATCAGGCACTTTACAACAACCAAGCACTTGGAAAAGGATCGGGTTCCAAAGACAAAACCCACTCTGCTAATCCTAAAGAATAAACTACTCATATTAACAAGTCAATAGGTCAAGTTTAATTATTTCCTGGTACACATGGATGGCTTCTTGATTATTCCACAGCAGAGCTCCTTTTCCAAAGGAGGAGGCCGCATATGGTTTTTCCCCAGCCATAACTACCACTGTGTCTTGAAAATACCAACTTTTAACGTTCTTAATTAACATACACAACATCGTTTAGAAACACGGGGTTTAAATTTCTTAATTACTTATTCCATATTTTTCCTTTAAAATACAAATGTTTAGCTTTTCTATCAATTAAGAGGTTTGCTGACACCAATATACTTCACTGATCTGCCAATTATAATCAAGGCTTCAGAACAACATTCATTCCTAAATGCTTGTAAACGGAAAAGGTTCAGTTGAACAAAGCTTTGAAAGTGGAGGAGAGAAAACCCACTTGGGAAACAAGAGCAAACTTTGACATGGACCATTCTTCCAAAGAAGGAACATTTCTGTGACAGCAAATTACTTGGAGAAGTCTTTAGCTGGTGATTAAAGACCCACTCAAACCTCATGCTGTTTCTCAAAAGAGAGAGCTCTGGAAAGTTCATCTAATTCTGGAAGAGATGGCGCAATCTTATCTTTTGGTACTAAAAGACAACTTTGCTGTAGCATCAAGAACACAGTGTTGTTTGCAGGAGCTGTTATTACTTAGTCTTTTTGGTTACCCACCTTGGCACCCAACAAGACCGTGACCACGGACGTCCTTTCCCAGGGCCAGGTTTGCTTCCTGGAAAGGTCCAATCCAAGAAGCCCATTTCAGTGCTTCTGCTTACCAACCATCACAGCAGCTTCCCCAACCAAAAGCACATCCCTAAACATTACATCCTCTTGATGTCACATGTGACAAGATACTTAAGAAGAAAGACTCACTAAGGTATAGCACATTACACATGCTTTAGTGCTTTAAGCAGAGTGGGGAAAATAATCCAATTAAAAATTTAAATTAACACTGAAAGGGTAAGAAAACATGAAACTAATGTAAATTAAGCTCTACTTACAATTTAAAAATTGTCAAAGGACATACTACCACTGATATAACCATTAAAGTTTTAAATTATCCAACAATTTAATTGGCATTGTTAACAATGTGTGATTTAAATAAGTCTTAAATTTAATATCGTTCTATAGCTTCCCACTGCTGGAAGCCTAGAAAAAATCAGTACTATAAAATTGCATTACAACTTTTTTTATTTATAATTTTATCGTATGCTCTCATCACTTAATATTCATCTATTTCATCTGCATCATTAATTTTCACACACTCACTCAACGGTCTGCAACACTGTCATGGGACAAAAATGTCTTCCACATATCAAAGGAAGCTTTGTTTATTCTTGATTTATGGATGCCTCGTTTGCAAGAAACTTTGTTTTCCTCCTGATTCACTGCTACTCATAATTAAAAATGCTTAAGGAGGTGCACCATCTGAGAAAAGAATATAAGTTAAACCAGCATGATATCCCATACCAACAACTGTGCTCAGGGCATGGGATCAGACTGGAGCTACTGAAATGTAAAAGCCCAGGACCGCAGATAACAGGATCAGGCCAGGCTGGACAGGGCTTGGAGAAACCTGGTCTAGTGAAGTGTCCCTGCCCATGGCAGGCAGCTGGAACTGGATGAGCTTTAAGGTCCCTTCCAAACCAAACCAGTCTGTGATTCTGTGACAGTCCTTGGTTCATCTGTCCCTTTCCCACTGTATGATTTGCTTATCTCTCTGCAACTGCAGAGCACCTTAGAAGTGCAGGCACCTGAGTATGTGCCTGACTTCACTGATAGAGGGAATGGATTAAAATTAATTACTGGAGGGAGCCTTCTGTATCTGAGAATACTCCCATTTTCACACTCATGCTCACTCCCCAAAACAGGAAGGTGTTAAAATTTCTTTAAGGTACTGGACCTTTTATAACAAACCTTACTTTTATAAAGCAAACTATTTAGAAATGCCTCCAACATAACATATTTTGAATGTAGTCCTTGAAACAGGACGTGCACAAACACAGCTTTCTGAACACAGATGTTCTGAAAATTCTCATATCTAGCTGTTGCGCAACCTGAGTATTTGGTGACAAAATACACCTGGAATGTCAAGACTGATGAATTTAAGCAATACCTATCACACTTTACTCAAACATTTCTTGGTATCAATATGCTCAAGTTAGTCAATACTGATAGCTTCTCATTCTGCATTACTCAGAATATCGTACATACATTTAAGGTAAAAACACAGCCTGTCCTGAAGAGCTTTCAGCCTACAAACAGATGGAGACTGAGACTGAATGTCTTATTATTTGTTTTAACACTAATTAGCAGGCATCTTCAAATTTACAATATTCTACTACATCCTGAAACAATGTTTTCAGATATTTCAGACATCAAAGCCATCAATGGCAGGATGTCAGGCACTTCACGTTCTGTTCTGTACTTTCCAGGAACAACAGAATCATAACATTATCCTGTCTGTATAAATTGCTGTCAATAATGCACAGTTATCTGTGACTGCCAATAAAGCTACCTGCAGGAGTTTTACCTGCAGTAATACTCAGTACTGTATTACATGTAGAATGGGGCCAGGGCCCTGATATACCAGTTTATCAAGATAACAAGCAAAGGGTTTGCAGATACTTTGTTTTTATGAATATACTTGTCTCTCAAACTGCCTGTCTGCCTGTCAGGCTGGTTTTAGGTACATAAAGATGAAGATAAGTTATACTCGCCACTGCAAAGTGAATCCCACAACCCCACTCATCCAGTAACCTGGATGCATTTTATCAATGCAAAAAGATTTTGTATGGAAGGGCACAACTGGGCCTGGAAGAGACAAGATGTGTAAGGAATAGACACATTGTTTGGTTGTTTTTTTAACAGCTGAAAATGTGTTTTTGTGCAAGTCAGGGAGGCCTACAAGGGCATATAGTGACAGGATAAGGGGGAATGGCTCTAAGCTGACCTAAGTAGATTTAGATGAGATATTGGGAAAAAAGTCTTTACTATAAGGGTGGGGAGGCCCTGGCACAGGTTGCCAGAGAAGCTGTGGCTGCCCCATCCCTGAATGTGTTCAAGGCCAGGTTGAGTGGGGCTTGGAGCAACCTGGTCTAGTGGAAGGTGTCCCTGCCCATGACAGGGGATTGGAATGAGATAAGCTTTAAGGTCCCTTCCAACCAAAACCATTCTGTCATGCTATGAAAAACATTTCATTTTTCCTCTCCTTGCAGAGTACCTCTTGTGCCGAACAGCTCTTCCAGCAAACCCCTGGACATCTACTGTAAAGTTGCTGTTGGTCAGATCCAAGATAAAATCCATTCCATTACCAATGAATGTACCACACTAATATATTAATGGCTGGAATAACCATTAGTATTATTAAACACCAATCTAATGACTCTAAAAATGTAATTTTATACTTAAATTTCTTTGTCATTGATTGGGAAGTAACACTGAGAGAAAACCTGTGAAGTTGCATAACAGGCAGTAATAGCCACGGTGACTGTGGATAGAAAAGTCAGGATCTGCCCTTCCTGCTTTGCAGTCAAGACACAGGAGTATACTCAACATCAAATTACTCATGGGAATAACCCGTTTTTCTCAGTATCTCCATGGAGGTCTCAATTTCACTAGATTTGTCTCAGCCCAACCATGATCTGAAAAACGGGTTTGGTGGGGAGTTGCCTGAGGCTACAGGTACATCAGGAGCCCTGAGCAGCTACTGAGCAGCTCCAATGCCTTTATCTGTGAAACAGAGCAAGGAGATGGGAAAAAAGGTCCATCAGCACAGAACAAGTTTCAGCAAATGCAAGTGGCAGAGTTTACGTGATATCATATGCTGTGCAAGTCCTGAGCTCTTCAAAGTAACTTCATTAGAAAAATTTATAATACTTAACTCCATCAGGAAATGGTTTAAAGGAAACCAGACACCACAAGATATATGGCTGAATGCAAAATACCTATTTCAATTAATGCTCAGTCATCAAAATCCACTTCTGCATTAGCTCTCAATAACAACATTTAGCAGGTTTATCTCTTAAGCCTGCTGAAGTTTTAATTGGAAATTATTTTGGAGGCTGTGTAACACGCTCAATTTGCAAGCTGCAAGCTCAAGATCTCTGTATTAATTACTTTATACTCTGAACATTATGACCCTTTGAGGAAGCCTGTGTCTCACTTACCACTTTCTGTGCAGCTTTCCAGCTATTCCAGATCATGGGATTGCAAAGTCTCAGTAAAATTGTATTTTAGTTATAAACAAACCATACATAACCCTTTCCTTCTAGTTTCATTTCTCTTGCACTTTAGTTTAGCCAACAAAAAGCTCTTCCTGTGGCACAATCAGCATCCCTTGCAGTCCATAAAACTTCTAAAGGGCAGACGCTGTAAGGAACCATGAACAGACCAAAACAAAATTACTGGTGTGGGGGAAATATGGACGAGATTTTTTGACCATATAGTTGTGACAGGCCTGAACAGAGTCTTCATTTTCTTACCTTCTTAGAAGATTAGTCTATGTCAGGAAAGATGCACCATGTACTCTTAGTCTGCAACATCTTCCCAGCCCTTACGCAACATCAGCACACCCAACACAAGTTGCTGCACTTAAGGAGACCAGACACAGCTTCTCCTTAGTGTGCTGCCTCTTCTCATCCGCGTGCCCTTTTCCCTCAGAGTACTTTCACGCCAGCACAAGCACCGCCAGAAGAATTTAAATCTGAACAATTCTATCTGAATTAATTAGTTTTACAAACACATTTATTGATAGCATTCCCAAGTTGTTGGTTCACTTACTGGCTGTCAGGCAATGCTACAAGTTACAGCCACCACTTAACAGAAACACCCAGGGAAAACATCACCTCACCCACAGCCACCAATGCACTGAATAACCACTGCTTTTATCCTGTGCTGAGTATTAAATCTCTCAGACTTGATAAGCACAGGGATGTAAGCCTGAAGCTCCCTTTAAGAGAGCAGAGAAAATAATCCACAACAGTTAGTTGGTGGATTTTTGGTAGTTGGTAGATTTGCTTCTAGTGTGAAGCAAAAATACACCCAAGAGTATCGTATTGTGACTGCAATATTTACAGTCACACAGTAAGAAATTTATATCCCAATTATGGCAACAATTATCACAATTCAGAACCTTATTGGCAACTGCCAGTTTGTCAAAAATTAAGTTTACTGTATGGCAGCAGTGGACTGGCACACACGGATCCAGACTGTGGGAGCCAAGGGAGGAAAAGCACTATCCACACTCCTGACACAGGGACTGGGATGGACATGAGAAAGAGGAAGAGCAGAGGTTGAGGAGCACTGGGACAGAGCTTGGATACAGCAGGAACAGTCTGAGCAGAAAGTAGTATTCAAGTTACACCTGGAAAGGAGGGATCCGGGAGAAAAAGACCAGTACACCTTGCACTGGCAGCAGCTGGGAGTACAGGAGCTCTGAGCCACAAATATACTTTTGCAGTGAATGGTACAAATTCACAAGTATTTGCAGAAAGCAGCACTACAGGCTTCAGAAGTAAAACTGATCTGACTTTAGATGGTACATTTGAGGTATAAATATGTTTGAGAACAAAGTTACATACATCAAAATTTAAATTACGGCACTTTGTTAATCTTTAAATTCTTCAAATTGAAAATCTTTCATCTCACATTCTTATTTTCCAACACTGACAGTCCTGTAAAAGCACAGTATTTTCTGTGCTTCTGGCACTTCCCAGAGAATAGATGCAAACACTATCAACGGTCACAGTAAGTTGCAAAATATAGTAAAATATTGTTTCTCACAAATACTAATACAAAACAAGCTAAAATAATTTCAACCCAAGCTGTTGTTCATGATGCAAAACTGCAGTTCCTCTTTCATTATGACCATTTTCTTGATCTAAGTATTTGTGTCTTCTCCTTTTACCGAAGAAAAGAGAAACGGCTTATTGAGTCATTGATGCATCTACAACTCTCATGAAAAGATACCACACAACCATGAGGCCATTTTAAATAAAGTAATTGTTTCTAGACAAGAAATGCGCTACATGAGTAGAACAATGATTCCAATTTTATCCATTTGAGAGATTTTGGAAGGGCTGGGAAAGGAGAAGTGTTTGCTTTAGTAGACTACATCTTGAATGTTTCAAGACTTTTTATTTTTTCCTTGGAGGTTCAATTCTCACAGCTGTAGGAGGCTGTCAGCCACATAATTGGCTTCAAAAGTTCCTCCAGGCCCTTGATATATCTCCTATGGCTAATCTTGCTGTGAGTAATCTCCTTCAAATATCCTGTTCATGTGAATTATCTTCATTAACAAGCAAGGTTAACATAAAACCTCTTTAACTTGCTGACATGATTTTCCTTCCACAAATCCGTCAACCCTGTTCTTTTATTCCAGCCATCACTTTCACGTTAGAAGCAAATTCTTCTCCTCCTATGCCAAATCTATCGACAAATCCATTCTCCAGGCAATAGGGTACTCGAGATTATGCCATCTTTGTACCTGGTATTACTGACTGACCTGTCTCTTACCTTAAAAATTTTGTAGGGCTTGTCTCATCATGAGCATCAGTGCCAGAATATTGAATAGATTTATTGTACCTGGATGCAAGTCTTACTCCTCCAATTTTTACACCAATTTCTGAATTACAACTTGAATACAAGTTCATCAAGTCAATAAAAAAAGCCCTTTTCAAGCACAGTGAGCCCCAGTTTCCATCCTTACTCATTCAAATACTGAGACGAAGTTAATAAAGCAGTAATTGCCCACCTCCTTATGTTTTCAAAGGGTTAAGCCTCTTTCAGGGTGGATTCCATAGAATATTTTATTTCAAAGAGTTCTGCAGAAAAAAAAATAAGGCTTCCCAAAGTTCTGATAGATAGTGGATGACGGGACACGCAAAAAGCAGGACAGCATCTTCTCCAGGTTAAGTTTACAGTTGTCTACTACAGTCTCCCCCTATCAAGGTAATCATGGGGCAGATGACAGAAAAAGGACAAGTATTGTGAGGATGTACCAGGAAACAGTTATTAAACCATCACCACCTTCTAGTGGTAACAGTTATTTATGGAGACTACAAAGACCTCACTAACAAG
The DNA here is from genome assembly GCA_014706295.1 of Lycocorax pyrrhopterus obiensis. Taxonomy (NCBI): domain Eukaryota; kingdom Metazoa; phylum Chordata; class Aves; order Passeriformes; family Paradisaeidae; genus Lycocorax; species Lycocorax pyrrhopterus. The sequence goes on from JACSVZ010000018.1 coordinate 18,147,660, forward strand.
CAATTGTAACAGCAGTTTCTTATATAATTGTTAAACAAAAGTTGCTGGGCAGTTAGTTTCTAGTGCAATGCTGAATTTTGAAAAACAATTGCTACATAAAACAAATTGAAACTAACAACAAGAAAAAGGGGCCTTAAACCCCACTATTGCCAAGAAAAAAGCTTCCTCTAATGGAGAAACACTGATATCCTGCTTTTACAAAGTAAACTATTTTATAAAAACTGTTCCAGTATTCTGAAAAGAACCCTAAAATGTACAGAAGTCCTTTAAAGACAAAGTGTTTGTCAAATGTTCCAGAGGACAAATATGAAGCTGAAATTAGCAACCTTACAAAGAGGTAACTGGGGAGTTGGAGGTGTTATGAAGTACACAAGGACCGAATTTCAAACTAGAATCTATTTGCTAACTATGATCTGTTTTACAAAATGCCTCCATCTAACCAGTTCTTCCAGAATGACAATTATTCAAACTTCGCTCTTGACCTTTTCAGAATTCTAGAAGGTCTCCAGATTAAAGCCTAACTCCTCATCTTTGGTAGTTACCACCTTCCTCCCATTAAGGATTCTATTTTGGTCCTCATTCATTTACCCCCTGGCCAACTCAATGCCATCATTAGTCTCCTGCATCAATCCTGTGCAGAAGACACCTGTCTCTAACCTCACCCACATCTGCTCACACATTGATATATTTATACCATATTCAACAAGTCAAACAGGTAAGATTTATCTGATGCCATGTCTGGGCAGCACTAAGCCTATCAGAAACCTAGGTGGCCGAAGGGGTGTTTCCATTCCCTTCAGTAGCCTCAGAATACCTCAAAAACGTGGTTTTCATTTCATTCCCTACTCTTGTCCACTACTTTCCTGCTATGAAATAAAAAAAAGGACAGATAAAGCAGTATCCCACACAGCACACTCTCCCATAAAGTTTATTTCATGAACATATTACAGGTCTAGGATCATATGCTCATCAGGCAGAGAGAACACGTCAACAAGTTCTTATCTTTGTTTCCTGTGATACAGGATAGCTCTGTAATACCTGAGGCAATGAGAATGAAGGCAATATTGTGCTGTCTTATAGATGTGTAGTTAAGGCTCCTTTCAGAATGACTCACATAATCGGAAACTTGGTTGGGGACAAAGAATAGAGAGTGACATTAAGTATTATTTCAATTAAAGTTCAAGTAATTAAAATGCTGCTAATTACAATTATGAAAGAATACTACTAACTTATCCAAGGCACTATTTCATATGAAATCAGCCTGTGTCTGGTGACTGCAGCTCCCTCAAGTAGAAATGTGACAGATAAGGTATTCAGACCATGGAAAGTAACTGAATTTTATCCCACTCTATTGAAGAAAAAATAAAACACATTGTATTTAATGCATGGACAAATGTATTTCAAATTAAATGGAAGTGAGCTGAACACCCTAGACATCCATCAGGAGTGCCTTCTTTTCCTTTACACATGATCTCACCACCTAAGGAGACAGAACACCCCAGGAACCACCCCTTGTAAGCTGTAACCTGCCAGCAGGTCCATCTAACAGAACTCTGTAATCCTTTCACCATCTAGCAGCTATTTTTCCTCATTATCCATAATAAATCTAGCTGTAATCTTGTGAATTAACTATAACAGATCTACTTTGCTTTTTAAGGCACAAGAAACCTTACAAGCAGTGGTGCTTGTAAGTGACTTACTCCAAGTTTCACAAAACAATGATTTTAGAGAGTTTTTATGCAAACAACAGCGTGCCATGCCCTCACTTCCAGTACTCCTGCACTTATCATTGACTCATCATAGTATGATTTTGGTTGAAAAGGACCTTAAAGCACATCTTGTTCCAACCCCCTACCATAGGCAAGGACACCTTCTACTAGACAGGGCTGCTCCAAGACCCGTCCAAACTGGCTTTGAATACTTCCAGGGATGGGGCAGCCACAACTTCTCTGGACAACTTCAATCAAGGACCTTCAGTCACTCAAGGAGCATTAAGTGTTTAATATCCAGCCTACAGTTAACTGAGTTGAAAAATTCAGTCCTACATGTTCTTACTAGTACTTACCATGAAATTCAAGTATATGGAAATATATGTAAGCTGGAGTTGGCATTAAGTCTATCCACTCACGGTCAGCTCATGCTGAGTCAAATGAAACACAGCGAAATAAAACTTCGGAGTGATGTACAAGGTCAAGCAGAGTATTACTCTGGGTACTCAGGGTATTACTTGCCCAAGTTCAGCTCAAGTCTAATAACGTGCTTCAGTGAAAGCATGCCAGTGTTCACTGTGCCTCAACCTCGAGACACAGATAGGCTCCTGGCATAAGCTGTCTACAGTTAATGCTGTTGGCCCCTTCTTGCTTCACATAAAAATCATACGTGCCATTAAATACAGCCTCCAACCAAATGGCAGAAGCTATGTGATCTGCAGTCGTGTTTTTGCGACGGGGAACTCTATCCAAAACAGTCACAAAGCACAAATTATTCTAAGAGGCCCCAAGGTAATAAGCTGACTACAAATTCTCTTATAAACTCAAAAAGCCAAACTAGATTGAGTGCAGTATTTCACAAAGAAATTTCAAGGTGCAGAAAAAGTCTGAGAAAATTTAAATTGAATTAGCTGAACATTTTTTCACTATCAAGCTTTAGAAAAACAAAATGATTAAATTATTTTAAAATTCTTTAAAAATTACAGTAACACAAATACATAGAAAAAAAAAACTTGCCTTAAATAACAAGAACTCAAAAATTCTACATACCTGCACGGTGGCAAAAACATCGAATCCTTCATGAGCACAGATCCAGAAAGCAGAATATACCAGCACCTTGCAATAGTTTCTGAGCTGTAAGAAAAGAAATCATTGATAGGTACTTCTCCTTACTGCACCTGAGAAATATGTTATCCAAAATATTATTGCAGTAAAATAATGATTTACCATTCTACCAGTTCGATATATAAGAACCTGGGAACTTTAACTGGACAAGGGTTATTTTTTTAAAACATCTACATAAAGAATGTTTCTTATACTTTAAATTTTGACATTTAAGTCAGCTTAAAAATTTACTTTATTAAAATGAAATTTTTAGTGAAAACATTTTATTCCAGTGAAAGTATACATAAAGGCTATAAATACAGGACAGCACACAACCCCCACACACAGATATTGACCTGCTACTGGAGCAGGTGTGTGTCATGCATACCCACCACACCAGCTAGCAGGTGGAATCCTATTTAGACTCAGGTGTGCTGGAAGCTGTGCCTTATACAGAAAGCTAGGATTAGCTGTGAGGAGATAAATACGCCATAAGCAATACTAAAATATGAGGAAAATAAAGGTATATTTGCCTCCCAGCAAGAACCTAGAGAACCGTACAATAAAATACTAATTTTTGCAATGTAAAGAGATGGTGCTTGAGCTCCATCCCTCTCCAGTACAGGCTGCTTCGACAAGCAGCCGTGCAGGCAGTGCCAGCTTCAGGGATACAGTGCCACCTACTGAGTGCCACCAGGGCTCTCACGGCTGCAGAGGGGACGCTGCCTGCCTTTCAGTCACCTCGTGTTACTGACACACACACACACACCCCCCCACTCTGCTGTCCCTGGGAGCTGGGCTGAAAAGTCATGGGCACCTCTCAAACATCAACACTGTACTACTGCTACAACCACCTCTGCCAAAGCTTTTAACCAATTATTGACAAAGACTGAAAAGCAAATGACATATTACAACATGCAAAACATTGAGTTTGCTCACATTTCTGCTGAAGAACTCCAACAAGTGCTATCTACTCACCAAAAGAGAACTTGGTTGCCCTTGTACCTCTCATAGCGGGCACTTGACGACATTATTCTGAAGGAAGAGGAAGAGAAGTTTAATTTCAATTTTAATCCCCGAAGATCATAAGCCATTCATCACCACATTTCAGTAAAATCACTTTCAGGCTCTAAGACCTCAAATTCAACTATTTCCTTTTTTTTTTGTTCTAAACAAAGGATGTGCTTAACCAGAAAATTCAAATTATTATGGTGTTCTTCATTATCCAAACAGATAACATACAGCATGTTCTCAAAGTGTTTAAATCACTCCCACACATTGGAATTACCCATAGCAACAGAACTGAAGGAACTAAAATACTTCCAAAGCAGTTTCTGTGTTTTGTTGGCCTTCCATTTTATGGATTCTGAGATCATCTGAATGTCTGAAGCATTAAAAAGCTTTTGTAATCTGGAGTTAAGACAGGGCACTGTCTACACAGTCCTTTGTAGGCAAATGGTAGTAAGCTCTGCCTTCCTTCTCAGAAGAGCTAATTAGTTTAGATTCCATGCCACATTATTTGCAGTGACTGAACTCAGCAATGGATTAGGCCTATGCTCTGACACCTCCAAGTGCAGGCAAACAAAAGCTCTGCTGATCTCCACAGAAAAGTCATAGAGGTAAGTGTGCTAAAAAACACTAACTGCAGAGTACCTCACCTTAGCTGGTGTTCCCTGAAATGTGAGAGTATGTCCAGTCCATGAAGGAAAGAATAGATAGTATTCAAGTCCTAAAAAGAAAGAGGAAAAAAAATACAAACATAAGCAACTTCATTCACATCTAATCACTCAATGCTACTTTTCAGATTCTGCAGTAAATTACACAGAATTATACAAAGCTCAGATTAAGAAATAGGTCAGGACACACACAGACTTGAAGAACCCTGTCTACACTTGAACTGTGGAAGTGAAAAGAGTGAAGTCCAACTGATACATAAACACTGACCTGAAAAAAGAGACTTATTAAATATATCTCTGAAAATATTCATATTACTTATGTGAATGGATACAGCAGAAAGAAACACGTAGAATAAGACAAATAGAGCAGGTCTGTTCACTCAAGGTCACAAATTGTTGAAACCTTCTCAGATCTCTTTAAAGAAGGAATTTTTCAAAACCAGTGACAACCTAAGCCACTATACAGGGTGCAGAGAACAGTCAGGATACCTTTTCATAGCAAAGGGCTTATGTTTAGAGAGGAAGAACTCTTTCATGTCCACCTCAGACCTAGCTGGCAGGCCCATTACAAACTACACCATCCTACTGCTTCTCTTGCTCAGCCCAGTCCATGTCTGGAGGGAACATCAAAAATTACTCCAAAATACTCTTTGGCAAAGATGAAAACAATAAAGCTTTAGAGGTCTCTCACTCCTATGACCACTAGTCAGCACCACATCAGTGTCATCCACTAGCAACCACAGAAACAAAAATATTAAAACATGAAGATTATTTCACTTCATAAACTGAACTTTACATAGAAGCTGTAATTAGGAGATACAGCTGTTTAAACTTCTCACCAGACAGAATCTTCCTCAGTCACAAAAATATCTGTGCTGATGGTGCAGACCACATGGCAGGGAACAGCTCACCAGGGCTATTCATCACTTAATTTACTGTCCTGAACAGGTGGGCTGTTAAGAGTCAAATACACGCACAACAAAATCATTATACACCACAGAGCAGTCTCTCCAGCTTGGCCTTGGAAAGTATGTCCTGAATTTTCAAGTGCTGCATTTATCCAGTGTTTACAAAAGATAAATCAATATGAATGCTGGCCTCAGAATTTACAATGGATTTACTTCAGAAAAGTTCTTTGGCTTCATAGTCCCTGTTTAGCAATATAACAGATCCAGACTGCTGTATCAAATGAAAGGTCAGACATAATTGCAGACCATGTAAAACCGATAAAACTCTGAATTTTTTTTAAATGTCATTACCAAATCCTATGAAAATTAAACAGAAGGCCTGAATTTGTAACACATTTATAAAGCACTCATTTCACACAGACCAGTATCATTTTAATCCTCCAAGGCACCACAAATGTGATTTTATTAGTGAAACATCCAGGAGCACTAGCTATGGATCAGACTTTAAACACACCACAGCCTGTCAGAGGTGGGCGCCTGGTAGCCAAAGGGTCATTTCAGGTATCCAACAGCTCCATTACTGAGCTTTCCCTGTTTCTGAGCAGGGAATGGCCTCAACTTCTCCACCTGAGAGCATCAGGCACAGAAATGCAGTAACTATATACTCAGAGCATACAGTAGCTTAGTAGTTAATAGTATCTCACTCTCAGGCCAAAAGAAGAACTGTAAAAGCTGGATAGCCAGAAGAGAATCAGTATTCGGTATTAAAATTAAAGCTGAATTTTTTAAGTCTTCATAACGCATTATGTCTATGTAAGTTTTCCTATGTTTTCCAGTGTTTTTTTACATAATTGGGACTAAGATGTAACAGAACATCTTGAAAATGTTTTAGATAAGCAGTTCTGTAATTATGAGTTACAGAAAACTGTAAGCACAACAAGAGCTTATGTTCCCATTTAAACACAAAGCTTTTAACTTCTGCATATGAAAAATGACCACATCCTGACTTGTAAATTATTCTCTACAACTCCCCAGAATGCAGCCCCTTTGCAAGTTCACTTGGCCTGGACTAACTCCTGCACTCCACCTGCAGCACACAGGACTGCTGTACTGACCTGCTGAAGGAGCTTGATGAACAAACAGTTGGTCAATTAAAGAGACAAACATTTCCTTAATGGGATACATGGATGGAAAGCATCCCCCAACTCCAACTTCATCTGTCGAGATGAGCAGCAGCAGAGGGAACAGCTGAGCAGAGCACAGCAAAGGGAAGGCAAAGGTTCCTATTCCCTCACCCAGCAGAAGGCATTTAACTTACACTGCCCACTATTACTGCTCTAATGTTGATAAATGTAATAAACTACATGATTAATGTAATTCACTGCCCAGCCAGGCGACACATCAACAAGCTAAACACATTGGCTACTCACACAGCAGTTTCTGTAGGTGGTTTTAAATCAGGATCTGTAATGCTCTCCCTAAAAATACCTCACTTTTAAAGCCCCTCTCCTAGTCATGCAGAGCAGGTGATTTTGGGTGCCACTGAGAAAAGAGCTAACTCAGCGATCTCCCAGGAAGGGCTGCAAGGTGCCTCTTTCTGCCAGTGCGTCAAATGTACCCAACCAATGTGTCTACCATGTCTTGGTGAAAAAAGCCTTTTTTACTTGTTTAAATAGATACAGCCAGGTAGAATTCCTCCTCTCCCTCACATGCCACTTCAGATTCTAACAAGGGAGGATACAGTACATGTGTTGTATATATCCCAGCTTTTCCCAATAAAATGAAAATTACCCATCAGTCATAGTTTGTGAAGTTTTCTTCAATACTTCCAACTCATTTCAGACTAAGTGCTTAAAATAGCACTGAAATAACGTTTGACATACTATATTTAGAGACTCGTTCTGTATTTTTGCCGGCAAGGAACATCAATTAATCTGAGGCCGGCCAGAGATGGGCAGGGGCTGTGGCCACCTCGTGGACAGAGGCTGAAGTCCAGCTGCACCACACTCCCTAAAATCCTCCTCCAACAGAGTCGAAAGCATTTATTTCTCTAACTCAAGGTTTACAACAGCTTCTAATAAAATTTTCAGTTTTATTTTTAAAAACAGATTTATGTCACCACAGCAGTTATAAACAGTGGACAAGCACATAACCTCAGTACAAAGGGTAGAGATCACTTTCACAGACACTTTCAGATACTCACTACAAAAAGTGATGCCAAAGGGCAACACTCAGCACCACATCAGCAGAACATAAAGCATTTGCTGGAATTTTACAGCCCCTTTCCATATCCTTCTTTATAATCTCTTAACTTCTTTCTGTCAAAATCCAACTGAGACACAATTATTGATTAAACACAATTTCTTCACATGGTGTAAACTGAAGAACAAGGTCAGTATGATTCTATTTTGCAATATTTTCTTCAAAGCTTTTCATCAGCTGAAACAATAGCTGAAACTGAATCACAGGATCTACCTGCAAATGCTATACCCACACAGATTCTTCTATCTTTGACAGAAAACAACCTTGACTAAGGTTATTTATGGAGAAAGTAACTCACATTATCTATCCAACTAGCTGAAACTGCAGCTCCAATAACTCAAGGGAAGGTGGGAAACTGGGCAAAGAATAATCAAGCAGTTGCTAATCCTGTTAGAAAGGAGATTTTCTATACTATAGAGAGGAAATATGAACATTGCGACCACAGTGATCCTGCACTAAGCTGCCTGGGACAGATCATTCTTTGCCTCCAGTTCTCACAGCAGACGTGTTTAAAAAAGCAGAGGACATCTGTGTCTTCAAATTTTTCCCATGACAGAATACACTCTAGAAAACAGTATGTGCTTCAGCAGCAGTGCAGAAACCAAGGTATGGCTCTGCGGATGACGCCGTTATCACAAAAGTGTGGCCACCAGCAGCCTCAGCTTCCTTCAGCACCAGTTTTTATCATCTCCAGCACACACATCCTTCCAGCAAAAAGCTTAACCAGCTGCTAAACCAAAGGTGGTATAAAAACACAGAGATTTTAGGAACAATATCATGTTATATAAATATATATTCTTTTATGATAACATCCTCATCCCAATATAGTTCGAAGTGAGCCACCTGAATACCCAGACCACTTCTCATTTTCCCTGCCAGATGCTCTCAGAGATCCCATAAGAGGGGAAAATAAAAGAAGCCACACCACACAAAAGCAAAGCCACCAGCTAACTACCACCATCATCCATTTATCCCAAAACATTTCTTTGAAAGTAATTTGCTCCTACTTTTTTCTTGCAAGGATGGTGAAAAATTAGTTTCTTAATTGCTAAGATGTAACTTTTTAAAATAAAGAAGTAAGTACAGTCAGCCAGAAAAATCATCACGAGAATATAATCCAAACTCAAAGTTGCTGAGGAAGTGGTGGTCACTCTTAATTTCATTATTGGCATCTTTTTAAAATATAACCAAGATCTGGATGCTTCTGAACAAGCACCACAGCGCAGCAACACCAACGATAAGCAAAATTTGCAAGTATGCATCATTTCCGTTTGCTTCACCCTCTTCTCACCCAATCTCTGGCCTTTAATCCAAGAGGCAGCTTTACAAAGCTTGGACTGAAGGCTCCAGTGGAACAACAGTGGTCTCGAACACGGAGTTCTGACCACAAAGTTTCCCAACCAACAACTCCAGCCAGCACAACTGTAATTGTGCTGCATCCAGATGCTTTAAGTCTGCAACAAAGTCCAGGACAAATCCTCTTGCAGTGTTAAAAGCAGGTAAAAGCAGTGTGATGCTCTGAAATGAGGATGGAATGACTGCATCAAAAGCAACTTTGCCCCTCAAAAACACAAAACAAAAAACTGATGCTTCACTTTATGTGACCCCAGCCAGGTGTTCCAGTAACATATTATTATCATTATTATACACTGAACAGGAAATCTGGTCTATTTCTAAGGAAAATAAATTGTTCTGAAATGACCTCATAGTTGCAAACTCTGATTAATCTCACATAGAGACAACCTCAGCAATTGCAATCAGGTATAAGGGATGCTGAGGAAGCCATAAATCCCCACAGGCTCCTTTCAGCACTGCCTGTCATGTTATGTCCTTCATGCCACCAGGCAGAGTCAGCCCAGTCCCCAAACAGCTGCATCCAGCCCCAGCCAGCCAGCCAGCACCAGTCATGGGACAGCTGCTCACTGCAGCAGGGTCAGGACCCAGGGATGCTCTCAAATCCCAACGAGCCTGGCCTTCATAGATACCCTAGATCCACCCCGAACCTGAAACAAGGGATCTCAAAGAAAGCAGACTGGCAACTATTGTTCAGTCAGTCCAGAGTTTTGCTCAGGGAATGAGAAAAGAGCAAAAACCTGCACCACAGCACCAGCACTTCAAAGCTGCATGTAAAACCAGCTGTGTCAGCAAGTTCCAGACAGATTGCTCTCACATGCAAACCTGTCCCAAAGAGCTGCACAAAACCTGTCTCTCAATCCACCCCAAACACATTAAATTCCTGTTGCAAGAACATATGCTTAGCTCACTCAAGGCTCCCCACATCCAGCCCACGCAGGCTACCAAGCCACCCAGGATTCCAGGGGTCACACACAAGAACCTGCTTCTACAGAAGCACAAACGATGACCGATGGTATTTTGCATCCACACCTTTTCCAAGCTAAGGCAGTTGGCAGGATGCATATTTTATATGTTTCAGGGCAAACAAAATATTAGTGTTTTCTAAAGATCTGTTAGAGATCCAGCCATATTACTGAGAACATACTTCAAAAGAAACAGACACACATTTCTGCCTTTGAAACAACAATTAAACCATATGGCAACAGCTTCCCAAATTCCAGTGGCATTCAAAAAGACCACCAGGTACAAAATCTTCCAGGGAAGGAAGCTGCATGGTTGAAAGGTACCTTCCTGTTTGTATGCTGCTTAGCTGCTTCTCCCTTTTCAGTGCTGTGAGCAGAAACAAGGCTGGAAACAAACTCCAGCAGAATCGAGCACTCACTTGGTATCAGGACAAGAATTTTAATAGACTCTTGGACAGTGGCTGAATTTCTCTGTATTAAAGTTGTTATTTAAAGTGCCTAGTAAAGCAAACAGAGATGATTCTTGGAGCACAGAGCACACACAAGTTGTGTAAGCTCTTAAATGGGAGGCTCCCTCCAGCTCGATGCCTTAACTTGCTTCTCAGTGATTCAGCAAGCTCCTTATAGAGATTGAATGCAGCTTTTATTACGGATCCTGTTAGGCTCAATAAAGACTTTGTCACTCTTGGGGGGTGTAGCAGAAGAGAGGAAATGTTACTCAGCACGGTTTATGGTTTTCATTGCTTCCCTTCCTGTTGCTTCATCGAAGGCTGGAGTCTGCGCTGTTTCCTTTAGTCTCCGTTTAAGGCCAATTGTAAAAATAGTACTCCCAAATTCTTTCCTGATACTGTAATACCAGAAATACAAATACAGAAACATGCTGTAGTTCTCTGATCCATATTTTACACATTCAGATTCACACAGCAAATTCACCAATTTTAGGGATGCTGGTTCAAGAAACCCACCCTACACACTTGTCAGCTACCCCTGAAACTTGTGGGAGGAGCAGTAAAATCCATTTAAACACGTAGCAGAGTATACAGTTCCTAAACTAAAAGAAAGATGATGAGATGAACTGGAAAGCAACTCCTCCATCTTATTTACTCTCCTTGTTCAGTGGCATAGACATTGGACTTCAATAAAAATGCAAGTGATGCAACAGAATGTCAGCTCAGGGCTCTTCACTTAAAGTAACAGTTCCCTTTCAAGTAGCCTCCTATTTAGCTGGAGGCCACTTAAAAACAAAAATTAAAATTAAATACAAGCACTGAAGCACTATTAGGGAAGAGAAAGGATGGATTAGTCAATCAGACAAATGAAAATGTTATGAATGAAGAACATTAAAGTACCTTGCAGAGAATGACAGAGTTTAAGCAGCACTCTTAAGGAAACTCCACATAGGAAATACCACCAATTCAAAAAGCCTAATTAAAGAACCTTTCATGGAACATAACAGCAAACTCCTGTATGATCTTACTGTGTGCCTGAGACAGCACACAGTAACATTTGTATACAATAAACTGGTTCAACTACTTCAGAGCTATATTCCATTATTCAGACAAAATGGCACATAAGCTGAACAGCTTCAAATCACCAAGAACTTGAATTCTTTGATTTATGGTCTTTCACATGTCCCCAAACTCCTGGAGCCTATGTCCATCAGACAACTATGGATCATATCATGACCATAATACAGCACTCCTCCCTAAACTCTAAACTTCCCATTTACCTATACAAATGACAGATGCCGGTTTTTCCAAATGAGGAGGTGTCAGTCTAGTTATTATAGTATCTTTATACAGGAGAAAAGAGATGAAAAGAGATGAAAAGAGACTTCATTTCACTCTTGTAAACCCAGGAAGCAATTCCCATTGACGGCATCCATTAATAACAGTATAGCCACAAACAGAAAACTAAAATCTGGCTCTTGTTTTTGCAGATAGTAAGAAGTAACATTCGCACACTTGGATTTTTATCTTATTTTTTGTGAAAAAATAGAAAGTTTCTCAATGGGGCTAATATAGTTTCCTTATATATTATTTTCTAATATTTCATTATAATATGCACATGGCTACAGGCACAGACTTGCACTCCTAAGAATCAAACTATCCTTAAGAAAATTTGGAAAAGCTGGATCTTTAAAAACAGAGACTTGAGAGCCACTATTACAGTTTATTGATAGACTGAAAATACCTCAATTCAGTGGCATACTTCTAAAAACAAAATAAAAGAACTGAAGTCTTTCTACATGAAAATAAAACAAAAAGTTTCTCTACTCACCAATCGCTCCCCACACCCAATCCAGATAAACACCTTCCACCTCAGAACCCTGGATTATGTTGATACAGGACTTTGGTAGAAAGAAAAACATTTAAAGGAATGAGGGAGGGAAATTTTTATATTATTTTTACTGCTGTTTCATCACAGAGTCAGCATTTCTGGAACCCTGACTTCACCAGAGAAAAAAACTTCCTTTAGAAAAGCTGATTTTGCAGAGTGAAGTTCCAAGGGCCCTGAACTGGAGAGACAGAACATCAGACGTCACTGCTTCAAAGCAAGCAGCTCATGGAGAGTTTTGAGTATCTCAAGCACCATTCAGCCCTTTTTACAGTTAAGAACAAATGTATAGCTATGAAAAAGTGCCTTCAACGAAAACATTACCATAAAGTTCCCAGACATACATTACTTAATTTTAAAATATCTTTCAGACTTACATGCTGATAACAGAAATGCAAACTGCCTCAAAAACCTGCTCCTGAAGTTCAACAGGATGGGAAGCACAGAATACACAAAATTATCCTCTATCAAAGAGCAAGACTTTATACCAAACATTTTTAAATAATACAAAGATCATAAAATCAGCCTCCTAACCCAGGCTCTTGAAAAATCCACCCAAAAAATGGGCAATTTCAGGCTTCCAGTTTAATTAACAATTTGTTAGTCAAGCAGCTGACTACTTGTCAGAATCATCTTTCCTTTCCAGAGGACAAGAATCCATCAAATAGCAATATTTATTTAAAACCTTTTGATCGTAACTCCAAAAACATCAGCTCCTCTGATTCACAAACTCCCTGCTCTTTTCAGAGTAAAGTGTCAACATCTGAAATTTCTTTTTAAGAAAGCAAAGAATTCTGGTAGGAAAGGTCAGAACACTGAAACATTTAGGGAAAAAAAGGTACATTCTCATTAAACAAGAAATTTGGTATGGAAACCTGGGGATGAGGAGAGAGAAGGTGGAGGATGATTTCCAAAGGTCAGTTTTATGCTTATCTGTAATGACAGCTCGGGAGTGAGGCTGAGTGCAGCTCAGATATGTTAAACATCTGAGTTGTTACCTACACATGACTTTGCTCAAAATGCTCTAGTTCTTGTTCTCTTTCCTCCCTCTTGGACTAGCAACTGCTGGTTCATACTTAACATATAAACACTCCATTGTCAATGTTTTCACCATGCTTTGCCCAATGCACCTTTGCAGCAAGTGAATGTCATAACCAAGCTCCCGTACTACAGCTCAACAGGTATCTCACACGGAGAAGGACTGACAGACACAATAATAGCACTTTACTGCAGGCTTTTCCATCATATTGATCATACGAGTTTTATACAAATGGGTAAGAATATTTATGACTTTTCTGTGTGTAATTTCTTACTTCTTTGTGAATTCAAGCAAGCAAAGATCACGTCTGTCTAGAAATTAAGTCCTGCTAAATAAATAATAGTGAAGGCAAAATGAGATTTTTATCAATATTGTAATTTAAATCACCCACTCAGTATCTAGGTAAGGGAGAGGAATAAACCTCTGCTAACTGCCTAAAAATGTTTTGGTGCATCAGTAAAACAGGAAGAGAATAATGAGATTATAATTGGAGAATAAAATATCACACAAATGTAATGCTCTCCTACAGTCTTTTTCAATAAAACCACTGAAGGAAAAAAGAAAAATCAAGCTCCAGACACTTTCTTTCCATAATAATGTCATTATGAACTATGAAGGAATTCCTGTAGTGGACAGCAGTAATATGATCACCAGTAATTACTTCTGCATCCTGGTATTAGGATACCCAAGCACCAGCAAACAGAGCAATCCAAGAAAGCTACTGCAATGTATAGGAGGCAATATTTCTTAGAGAGTCTAAATTATCTGAATATAGATTCCCACAAACTTTACTACTGCCTCAACTACTACAATATCCTCTCACACATTGAGAAAGGTTAACATGCCTGCGTTGTGTCCACACAGTAGCAACAAACATACTTATATCCCTCACCAAAAAAAAAAAAACAAAACCCAAAACAAAAACCAAAAACAGGATTAATCAGTAGCTCTTTGCATCTTCACTCATAACAAAGAAATTAGCCAGATTTAGCTCACTGCAACATTTGAATGCAAACCACCACAGCAAAACTCTAGGAACTGATGCTCTACCACTTTAATATTTACTTTTGTATTTCTCACCAATACCTGTGCCATAAGCCACAAAGAAGCTTACAGATCCAAACTGAGGAGTTATATTTACATATGCATATTCATCTAGCTAGGTTAACAGGTTTCAAGTTTGAAATCAAATCAAATAAATGTCAGAGGTACAGATACCTGTGCACTTCCCTAGTCATTATATTGATCACTGATGTATAATGGTCCAAAGGGAACAATTCTAATTAAGAAAATTAACAACTTCAACATTACAAGGAACAACAAACAAGCATACCGTTAAGAGACTGAATCAACCACAAGATAATAATGCTACTCAGGAATTTCTAGCTCCAAATCCTGCAGCCTACCCATCAGGCATCCAGCTTCACAAAGTACAACAAACTTCATGACTAACATCCACAGAACTACAGACAATGCCAAGGAACTGCCTCCTCCACCTCCATACTAAAACCAAACACATACTAATTGATAACTCGTGAGACATAGGCTCCTTCGGCTGGGTTGTAGTATATGAGATGATACGGAAACCTCTTCTTCTCCAATGAGCCATTCAATCCTTAAGCAGACCAAAAACTTTAGAGGTTACAATCAGCTTTGATGACAAAACCAAAACAAGACATTTTCTCATTCCTAGGAAACCATGATCAACACAATTTGTAATGCAACACACCAGAGATTCCTCCAACCTCTTGCTCCTCCAGTGCTAGCCAACCACAGCCTCTATGGAGGTACAACAAACCCACTTTTAAACGAATCAAGGGTCTCACCTAAAAAGAAGACTTCTGTTTTAACAGAGCAAGACTACCATTATTTACTGAAGATGAAAAAAAAAAAAACAAACCAAACAAAACTACTAATACTAAACTCTAAACTTAACCTGAGCAAAGTTGGATTTATTAGCAGCGATGCAATGCCTTCCTTTAATATTCCAACTTTTGACTCATCAGCTCACATTAAAAGAGCAGATTCACACAGGGTGATGAAAGGGAATGTCTGGACACAGAAGCAGAATGCCACAATAAATATTACACCACCACAATCTCTTGGACAGTCATGCCTGTGACTGCAGCCACGGAGAACACACACCCTAGATCCCAGTCCCCCTAACACAGGAGAAACGGAAGGATCCAGTATTGCAGCTCAAACATTTTACACAACTACACTGACAATTAAGACATCTCTGTTGTGTGTTTTCTTGAAAAGCTGTGCATTTAGAGTGTCTCAGCCTCCCACTCAGGCAGCTGGTCCATTGCAGCACTTACCAAGTACACTCTGTCCAAGTGCTAGAAGGAATGGAAGACCTGTTATCTAAGGCTTCTCACTTTATTACATTAGCATTCAAAACCATGAAAGCTATGTAATTATATTTCATATAAAAATACATTTAAAAAAAAAAACATTCGACCAGAGTCAAACTAGAGCTTGGGAAAAATCAAAGCAACATTACTGTTCGCCATACTAAACACTGAAGTCCATGACCTCCAGATTTTACAGAGCCAGATTTGCTGCATTTGAGAGATCCAAACTAAACACAAATGAAATTCTCAATTTTTCTTAAAAACATGGTTGTACTCAGCTCTGATAGGTTATGAAGCACCTGTTAACTACAGGTCTGCTATACTCCATAATCGCCTTCATCTACCTAATGTGAACAGAGGGGAAACAAAACAGAAAAAAGTTTCTCTCTTGAGCTGTGGAGTTCACCAAGAAATGTACCCCAATGGCTCAGGAATCGGACTGAAATGGTAGGATGGTAGGCCACATAAGCAAGATAAGAGATCTTTTCTAATGATCACACCAGCTGGATGATACCCTTTAATCCCTGTACCCACTGCACGTCTGTTTGGAAGAACCAGAACAAGAAGACTTTGACGGGCATCTTGTAAGTCACATATAACGGCATCTGTAGAGGAGTTTGCTGAAGGAAGCCTTCCCATCCAACACAAGGGAAGCAGTAAATGGTGTTTGACAGGAGGTCAGCAGTCTGACATAGGACTGCCGGTTTCCTTCCTACTCCAAATGGGAAACAGGAACAGAAACTTCTTCTGCAACAGTTGGAAAGAACAATTTTACTTGGCCAAATCAACATAGCCTACTGGAGGCTGGACATGTTACAAAGAACCCTGAAAATGTAGAATCAAGTAAATCAGATTTAAGTAGAATAACCTCCCCACAGTATCTAGTGGCCATTGGCGTGCACAACTCTTTGTGACAAGAGCATCATAAAGCTCCCAAAATTGAAGTGGAACAAAAACAGTACCATCACCTTTCAACACTAAACCCATGATACAGTTTACAAAGACAAGCCTTGCTACTCAGCTCCTTCAAATACAAACTGCCAAAGTAAAAAACATTACAACAGCTCTGGAACTCTCCCTTTATAGTAATTCGTATTTGGCCAAAAGGCCAAACTGTATGTGCCTGCAACACAACACACAAGAATTCCTTCCCTCCAGACCAACAGAACCAACATTCAAGGTTCATTAATGATCAGTCTTTGAATGATGGACTGCTTAAATGTCAATGCTTTAATCAGGCACAAAAAGATCACGAAGAGATAATCCCTTAAGGCAGTTATTTTTGTTCCATTCATCAAGAATTTGCTACACTCCTGACATGCTAAAAGCTAACCAATAATTAGCAGAGCTAAGGAACCTCAAGAAACCAGATGCAGCATGCTAACTAATTTGTGCATGCTTCCCTGAACTCAGGGTATTTCCAAAATACTGCACTGAAATCATCAAAAGAGGAAGAAGGGTGTATCACAGTACCATCAAACAAAGGAAAACCCTCTACATTCTAAGCCCGAAGCCATTGCAACAAGAAGACCTCCAAGTTTTAGAAACAGCTTGTCTGGCGACACCAATATGAGCAGAATTCTTTTATGGTAATATCGGGCCTCTTACATGGAAGGGCATCAAAGCCCTGGACAGACTTTATCAAGCTAATCTCAATACACTTCTCAACAAAAACTCATTTTTGCACATGCCTGGCAAAGTGTTTTGCACTTCCCTGCAAACTGGAAGCTCATCTGGAATGGTCCTGAGAAGTGTGCAGCTTCTTTGCCAGTGACAAGACCACCACAAGCCACCTTTTAATGCCAAGAGACTCATTTCCATCTGAAGACTGCCAGCTTTCTACGCTGTTGGGATGAGAGGATCAGCCATTGCGTACCAGGGTTATTAGACAGACCCATGGAGTAAACAGCAGCAGTGTGTGATCAGTGCACTCAGCAGCACGGCAGGGATGTCAGATAGCTGCCTACAGATGTTTGGCTTCCTCCCTTCTGCTCCTCAGAAGCGGGGCTGCCCACAAGTGAGCAAAACCTAGGCACAGGCACCTCAGTTTCCTCTCACAGCACAAGTTCCTTAAGGCTACTACTCTCTTACTATTTATGTTCACTGTAGACAGATACCCAGCTCTCCTTACACAATGTGACACAAGAAACAGTTTATTAAAATAAACATTACTGAAAAACTCCTCTCTGAAGCTTACACAAAATAAGTTTGGGTATACTGCCTGAAGAGATTTTCTTTTGAAATTTTTTTTTTTACAGTTACCTTTTTATTCACTACAGTGTTTTGCAGCTTTAATACTGTTTCTGTGAGGAATTTAACACCTACACATCCTGACTGCTTATCCTCCACCCTTTGCATTTTTGGAGAACAAAAGCAGAAAAGAAATGTGTTTTTTTTCCATTTGGCAACTTTTCTGAATGCCAAGTATACTTGCAGTTCCCTCCCACCTCCTTCTACACCCTTTTCTGGCCCTTTTTTACTATTCTAGTTATCTCCAAGTTCCTATTGCAAGGTCAGTAACAAGGCACTAGGCTCCTCTTTTAGGTCAGATTAAACACTGAAAAACACACTCTTGCTACAATCAGTCCGTGAAATAAGTTTTTTAAATTCAGATACTACAATAAGAAATAGCTTTGTTGAAAAATATTACATTACACATTTAAACTTTAATTCATACGTGAAAACTTTTAGTTAAATTATCACTCCACAGAGGAAACTAAGTGCATGACCCTACTTCATGGGGAAAAGTATATACTAAAGAAAGTAAGTTCCAATAAAAAATTCCAAGACTTCACCATAATTTCTGGTTTTACTCTCAGGGCTGTCACAGCTGTCAATAAAATGAAAAAACAGTTTTTCAGGAACAGTAGAAGCAAGGACAGGAAAAGTAATCTTGGAGCGATAACACTTCACATGCTCCTTGGTAGATCACTGGAACAGCCACCCTGATACACTCTAACTCCACTTGCTCCCTTAACAGGGTTTATATGAAGCAGAAGTCATATTACCTTCTGGAAAGAACCAAACCAATCTTATCTTGGAAAGTTACAGGTATGAGCTTACTTGTCCCCAGCTTTCCATGTCTGCAGGCTGGGGAACAGAGAGGAAACACTGCAGGCACCACTTGCCCATTGGCACCAGCTGCGGCTCACAAGGTCCCCATAGCTGCTCTGGAGCACTGAGTGTCTTCTGTGACAGCAATGGCCAGAAATTTGAGTTATTTTTCAGCCCCCTACAAGCTAAATTTACCACCACCCTACCATCACAGTTTAGAGAATTAGGCCTTGAAATATGTGATCAATACTAACGTATGACCTAGTCTGCACAATCACATCTGCTGAGTCCTATATCCTGCATTTAGTGTGAAGATCATCATGAAACGAGCTGCTGTGATCTCTGGTTTCTAGTTACAGTTACTTTGGCCAACAGCTTGAAAAATATCTCTAAATACTGTCTGTATAAGTTTCTAGTACGCTCTGAACCACACAGTGAAAACAGTGACCTTGTTTTACAATCACCTCTCCAACACAAAAGCCTTGTTGACAACTATATCATCAGTCCAGAAAACCCCAGAACCACTTAGTGAATCTTCTAAAGCCCTTCTTGGAACAAAATATAAATAAAAAGAACAGAAAGGATGTGCAGCCCTCTCAGGACATCCTAACATCCCCCTGAAAGCTTGAACAGAGACAGGGGCTACACACCAAACACCCCAAGGCAGATACAGGACAGCATCAGTATCAGACACCAAACTTTCTGAACAAGATGAAGGAAAAGGGATGGAGACTTGAAGAAGACTTTGTGCTTTGAGAATAACTTCACAGGCAGATTAAGAACTTGATGTATTCTAGAGATGTTTAGTTAAATATTCTTACCTACACTCACACCAGATTCTCAAATTCCTTCAACCAACCAGCACTGAACCAAAAGGCACAATGCTAATGAAATCTCTGCTTGAGAATCACTCTGTATTATGATTGTAACAGCAGGAGAAGCTTTAAAAAAGAAAACAAAAAAGCAATAAAAAGAGACCAAACCATACCCAGACAACAGGGGCTTCAGACAAAGCTGCTCCTACACATACCAGGCTCTGGATGAATTAAAGAATGACACGAAGTTCTTCTCCTAGGTAACAAGGGACAGGATGAGAGAAAATGACCTCAAGCTGCACCAGGGGACATTTAGCTTGGATATTAGGAAAACTTTTTTCATGGAAAGGGCTATCAAACATTGGAACAAACTGCTCATGGTGGTGGAAAAGTCACCATCCCTGAAAGCGTTAAAAAAAACCTGTGTGGATAAGGCACTTAAGGATATGGATTAATGGTAAACATGATGGTGCTGCTGGGTTCACGGTTGGACTTGATCTTGGAGGTCTTTCCAAACTTAGTGATTCTGTAAAAATACTCAAGAGCATTTCCTTTAGGCTGAGGACAGCTCTTCCAGAGGGAAGACACTGATGTCTGCCATCACCAATCAGGGAAGGCTTCTCCCCCAGGTCTGAGAGCAGAATTCCTGCAAGCACCCTCTGACCTGTCCGGCTCTGCAGAACCACCAACACACACAGATCACGATCTTCTTTCCTCTCATACAAAAGTCATACATATAAGAGTGCCTTAGAATATAATTTCCTTTAAAATCCTTATTGTACATATATCTTGGAGACAAGATATCTAAAAATTATATACACAAGGTGTGCAGCAGACACCCACACATAAACAGGCGCATAGACCAGTCATAGAAAGCAAGAGACACTGACACGCAAATTACAAAGCCAAAATGTTTTGTTACCACTTTTGCTGTGGCCCTACTTCCTTCAAATGAACCCTAACGTGCAGAGGCAAGTTAGATTAGGCAATAGCCTTTGACTTTTTTGTGTAACTACACACAAGAGATACAGCATAACCATTACGCTTAAGTAGGATGTTCAGATTCAACAATTCCACCAAGACTTAGACACAAAAGATCCTGGAAGGCACCAGCTGTGCTCATCAGCTCCATTCATTCTTGGGGTGGTCCTGTGCAGGGACAAGAGTTGGGTTCAATGATCCTCGTGGATCCTTTTCAATTTAGGATGTTTTTTGATTCTAATACAATTTCTCAAGTTCACCACAGTTAACTTGTAGCTCTTTCTCAGCTAGACCCAACTGGACTCACATTTCTTCATGTAAACTGGGCTAGCACTGGGAATAGGTGCGCCACATGTTCGAAAAGGCTGAGCCAGTGCTTTAAAATATCCACTCACTTGTATCCCATAATAGAACCACATTCTTGCTCACCACTTCATTTCAATGAATCAGAATTGGAAATTACATGCAGGAGACAAACAAGGATGGTGGAACAGCTTTTTACCTTGTGATGTGTAACTCAGTGACTCACTACACACAAACCCTCAACTTTCTGCAAACAATGCCAACACACATGAGCCATTGTCCACAGGGTTATTAGTGCACTGTAATTTCATCTTCTTTTTAATACATCCATGTTCTGGTGAGCAGACTTTACATCAGATGAAGGAATTTTCATTAGTCATGGCCCAAGAGCAGAGTGAAACATGTAGCAAGAAAGGGCCAGGGCAGATAACTTAGAGTAACCCTTCCAATTCTGTGCAGAGAACCAAAGAGCATCACTTGTCATAGACACAAAACATCCATACACTTCTGCTCTTACAAGGTGAGGCACCGGAATGTGGATGCCCCATCCCTGGAAGTGTTCAAGGCCAGGTTGGACAGGGCTTAGAGCAATCTGGTCTAGTGGAAGGCGTCCCAGCCCATGGCAGGGGGTTGGAAAAGGATGGTCTTTAAGACCCCTTCCAATTCAAACCATTCTGTGATTCTGTGACAAAGAGGTGAGAGACTCCACTGCACAGTATCAGCACAAGGAGAGGCTTAAGCCCGCCAACATTCTTCCCAGAGGGTGACAAGATGTTTGGCTTAGAGACACAGCTCCAAGTGACCACTACGAACAAAAACACCAGGGTCTGCCCATACCAGGAAAAGCAGCAGCAACACAGTCCCAAGGACCCTTCACAGACCCATTGTTGGGGTGCCTCGGACCACTTGGGGTCTGCCCGCTGTCCATCACGGCATGCCTACCCAATGGGCAGACGACTTGGAGAGCGAAGACGAGTCCGTGGGCGAGACCCGGTTCTGAGCCCGTACCACTTCTCCAGAAAGTTCTGTTAAGTTCGGTTGTTAATACGTTTGTTCTGTAAATTCCCTCCTCTGTAACCTAGCCATTGGTTATGTGTCCCTGGGATCCCCCTCTGGGCTTACCTTCTATTGGTTGTTTGCTCTGTACCACCCCTGTAGAAAACCACAGTGACCCTGGCCCTCCTCGGCCATTTCCATACCCCTTTTTCGGGGGAATAAACCCCTGGAAGATTTCACGGAGTGGTCCTCTCCCTTGCCTCTTTTGCCCCCGGGATTCCTGAGAGACTGAGACGTTTGGGTCCCCTCACATTGGGTACGCCTGCTGATACAGAGCCAGTGCAGCCCGATTCACGCGGCTGCCGAGACTCGACACTTTTCAGTGCCTGTCTGCGGGAAAGGTCACTGCAGCCTCCTAGGGGGGACGAGTACGCCCCGAGGCCGACCCATCTCCCAGGGCAGTGACAACCCGTATTTAAAGAAAGTATCTCAGAAACCAACGTGACCCCAACCAGTTTTAACAACGCTGCTCCAAGCCAATCACAGAGACACTTACAGGAGCAATGCCATGGCTTTACACTGCAATGATGGAAGCATCAAATACTCATTTAACCAATGAAGAAGCCCTGATCATCCCTCAGCTGCCAGGGAGATCAGATACCACAAAGTCACAGCTATTAGATGGAACAACTGTATGCATGTTCCACCTACACTAGGTGATGAACACTGAATGTTCACTCTAATTTACTTCCCAGAATTTTTATTAAAAGTTTACTTTCCTTGGCATTTCATTTTTTGTGGGTTTGGTTTTGACTTTTTTTTTTTTTAAACAGCTGTGGTTCACAACGATCTTCCAAAAATAATTAACAAATTATATACACCTACTCCAAGGCAACTTAAACATCACAATGTTTCCCTGTCTCCATCACAGTTTGTTTTACTCTTTTCACCCCTGCCCAAATTTTCCTTTCCAGGACAGTGCTCAACATCCTTACCCACAAAACAGGTTAATATGGACACACACTCTAAAAATCAAAAAATTCACCCATCCCAAAACATTCATGCTGATTTTCTCTACTTGTTTAATATTACTTTTTTTGAACAAGGAAACTTTGTTAGACAGACTTTACATTCAAGAAAAATCTTGTCAATGTCACTTCAGTAAAGCCAGTAAATGTATTCAAAACTAAAGCAGTTCCCTGAAATCTGAGTTATTTCATTGGAACCACAAATCTATGTCTGACTGAAGTCAACAGGCTTTATTGCTAAGAAAGCTGGAAAAAATATTTATTTCTGAGAACTACCAGCAAAGTTTCCTTGCAGGTATTCCAGACAATAGCTGCAGAACAGCCAAACCAGATCCCTCCTCTGTGAACAAGGTACCTTGTCCAAGCCTTAACATAATGTTATTTGTGTCTCTGAGACATAAATAATCCAAAGACTAATATGAGCAACACCTTCAGGCTTGCTGATGCAAGCACAACAACAACAACCTCAAAAAATGTTCAAAAACAAGCAAAAAACCTTGCTAAGACAGATATTGAAGCCCACATAGCTGGGTATTTACATATATTAACATTTGTTAAAACTGGTAAATGTTCCAATATTGTATTTTGGTTTATTTGAAACAGCAGATGGATTTTATTTTTTATGTTCACCTAACTTAGAGCAGATTTCAGCTTCAGAAAGTGTGTTGTACTTAAGGTTCCAAGTAGTGATGATCTGAATTATTTGGATACTGATATACACCAGGTTGTGGAGTACCTCCGGCCAAGAATTCAACTGCATGTCAGGAGCACAGAACTGTGTCCACACAGCAGTGAAAACGTAAAATAACCAAACACCACTGATTTTTAAGTAAGATTTTGTGAATTCAAAGTCAATCCTATGATCAGTCACAGATTAAAGATGCTAATCAAGGTTAATTTCAATTATCCAGAGAAGAGATTTTACCCTGCCCAGTCTTGGGGAGGGGGACACCACATTTTACCTGCACTGGTTTCCCCAGGATGTTTAGGAAGACTGAACAACTACTACCAACGTGCACCAATTGATATTTATCTGAACTTTTGGAATAAAAGATAAAATACATCTGTCAAAGAACATCACTCTTGATCACCTCAGAAAACAAGGTGCAAACACAAAGTTTATGAAATTTTCAAGCAGCATTTATTGAGGTAGAACAACAGTTTGCATGCTTGGCTTTTTTTATTACAGGAAAACCACAGATCTAATTGAGATGAAGACTCATGACATTATACTATGTTAAGAAAGAGAGTAAGAGACAACTACCCACTTAAAGCACAAGACAAAATAGAGGAAAATCTAAGCACTAAAAATTTCTTAACTCATCAAGCTGACAGCTGAAGAGACTCCGTTTTCCCAAAGCTTTGAGGCTTGTTGGACAATCCTCCAGGATTCTCAATGTTGTATTTACCATGAGCTTAAATACATTAATTTAATGAGCAGCTGGGGAAAAAAAAATGTGGTTTTGTTTTATCTTCAACTGAAAGCTGTGGTGGGGAAGCGCAGGAGGAAGAGAGAAGGTTTATGACTGTTTCATTAAAAGTAATAAGAACTTCAACTTCATTAACACAGAAACTATAGTCTGCTTGTGAATAAGACTCAAGAGTTGTCAGCCACCACTATGATACTCAATGTGCCACTCCTCATGTACCTCTGTTCTGAACTTTGGTTTTAGTAGGTGGCTATAAAAAAGCTTTACAATACATTTTATTTAAAGAGACTAATCTAATATTTAAGAAAACCTCACAAGTCTAGATCTTTCCTAATGCTAGCAAGATGCTGATGGAATATAGTGTCAATGAAATGCATGCACTCTCAAGTCTTTCTCTAAAGCTGCAATTACTCAACATTTTTGTCCATGAAACAATTTTTGCACATGTGATTTTTCAATCATACTGACCATAAATAAAACTGTAACTGTTGCCTTCACAGAACTATTTATAAATTATTCATATTACAAGGTTTTATGTTTTTCTAATTGTAAAAGATAATTGTTGCCCTATGAGTGCAGAAAGGCAATCTGCACAGGGTACACAAGGACCCAGGAAGGAATTCATTAACGGTAAATTGCAGGCATGTTAGTACGTGTTCCTATCACTTTGGTTATTGCCAGTGATAACTAATTTTTCCACTTTAAAGGTCTTTTCCAGCTTCCCAACATAGTCACATGCCAAGAGCAGCCCAACTCTGCATGGTGAGGGATCAAAGTTATGTAGCATTGGTCAGTGCATCTTTGATCAAGTTTTCAGGAGGTTCTCTGGCAAAGACAGCAAAGGAGAAAGACACAGAACAATCTCAAGGATTTTACAACAGTTGGCTGCTGCTTATCTTCAGTTTGAGCTCCAGAACTGTTACCTGCATGACAAAGTCTTACGAAGTGTCACCTATAAAAGAACAGATCACCAAAAACTGGAATGAAAGTGTAAGACAGAGGTTAGGTAGTAGAAAATTATGACAGGAGTCAGGTTTCCATCACTCCTCTGTCCCTGTTTTGGAGGCCCACATACTAACAGTAAAGTTTTTTTATTAAATAGAAACTAGCATCTGCAACTTCATTTAACACAAATTTCTTTTGGCTTTACAGTAACTGCAAGCATCTCCACTTTCGTGGTGACTCTACAATTCTAATTACTTTCAATGGCTATCCAAAACCAACACCCTTGATACAGTAACACTCCTAAAAGCTCATCTCAGATTATAGAAACAATAGATTTTAACAATGGTTAATCCCGTTTCACCTACTGAATTTAGAGAAAATTATTAAAAAGATGAAAAAACCCACTTTGAAATACCAGTTATTGCTGGAAACAAGAAGCAGATGTTCTCCTCTGTTTGGCTCAGCTGTGCTACAGTACAAGAGTGCCTTTGTTATGCTGTCAGCAATAATTTATTTTATTTATTACAGCTATTTTATAATGCCCATCAATGTACTATTTGTGCATGATTTACATTCACGCAGATCTATTTCTCCATATCTAAGCCATCAAGAAGCATCACATACACATCACATACTGCAAACAGCAGACCCTGTTATGACACAATTCTGCAAATTAGGTTTTTTCCTCTTTCCACTGTATTAATAAAAAGGGAACAGGAAGAGAAGAAGGAATTAGTATAGCCAAATGAAGTCAAATTAACATTAATCAAGAATTACTGCAAGATGAAGTTAGGAAAATACAAGAGCTCCAAGTATAAAAATAAACTCCAACTCTTTGAAGTCAAATAAAGGCAAAGCTTTCTGAACCACAAAAGTAAACACTGTCTAGAACAAAGTCATGAAGAACTAAAAAGATACTATATTGGGAAAAGGTTCCATTAAAAATAGAAGAGAGCATGCTCATGGGAGGGGAGGAGAAGGAAAGACAAAGAAAAAGGAGCACAATCATTTGCTGTTTGGCCCTATCAACCACTGAGCCCTTATCTGTGGCAGCACGAACAACTCCCCTAAAGACCAACATCAGAGCCTTTGTATGGATCTGATAAGGAATTCTGGGCCTCAAAAAAAATTAAACCTTTAATGAGAGCACACACATGGTGGCATAAGCATTCATCCTTCCCTCCTACTGCTTTGAACAAAAGATTTTCTCCTATTAAAATATTCCCAAATTACTAATACCCCCATCTGTGACAAGAAACAGCTAAAACACTACACAGTAAATCCCATTTTCCCAAGCAAACACTGAAGGATCTGCATGTATAAACACTCACAGATTTACCACCAGGTAGACATCTGCATAACCCTGGGAGAAAAATGCAGATATTAGAATATTTAACAAGCGTACGAAATTCTGTTGTTTAAGTATAGGCATGATTTTTTTTTTAGACTGATTAAGTATCCAACTACTGCCACAGTTTCCTCTCTCTGACAAGACAGAAGGGATGATTTGTTAGGATAATCTGTTATCAAAACTAACATCTGAGAGAAGCCTCACAAATTCTGCACTTTCAGGCCATACCTGAGAGACAGGTATACAGATTTATTTTCAGTGTCAGCACAGGGTCACAGGCCATCAGGGAACCAGCAAGGTTTGATTAAATGGGACTCACTCAAATCCTAGAGCAGCATCTGCTACATAAACAGGCATCAGTCCACTAGGAAACATTCTGGAACTCTTTCCACATGAGAAGTCACTTGCATCACATATTACAATATGTACCTCCAATGATGCACCAAGGGAGAGGAAAGGGAGAGGAGAGGGAGCAAAATATTTGCCAGCCTTCGGTAGTTTCAAAAGAGATTCTAAACAGTGTAACACAACAGCAATTACATAAAAATGTACACATCATTAAATTTTTGCTACAATCCCTACAAATTCATCAAAATAATTCCCTCTGGCAAATAAATTAAAGATTATAATATATGAAGTATCTGAGCAACAACAACGAAAAAAAAAAAACAAGTGTGTACATGCCTAATATGCATAACTTATACACTTTAACAATTAGCAAACATTGGAATGTTACCACAAAGCTGAAAACTTGCCCTAACTCATATTCTTCCAAACAAAAATATTTGTAGCATCAAGAACTAAAACATTTACTTGAGCAAGACACTGAGATAAATTTCAAAATAAGTAAATTTTAATATCTCCCTGCTTAGTTTTGTAGTTCTTAGAAATGAAAACATTTTGTCAAGAAAAAGACCTACAATCAAAATCATACGGATAATTGTACTACTTGTAAGCAAAATCTGGCATGTGGAGTGTTTATCTGTATTTTTCCAGAGACTACACAGATGACAGGAACAAAGCGCCAGACCATGCTACTAATCAGCACAGCCCCAACCCTGTAATTTGTAATAAATACCCAGGTAAACCGCTCATATAAACTGCAGGACCAGAAACAGAGATGGGGGCAGAGAGGGACTGAAAGCGATTGAAACTCATGTGGACAAGCAGCTTTTGCTTATCATAAAATACCAATCATGGCTCGGGGAATTTGAGGGGGTTCCTGTACAAAAATGCAGTCCAAGTGCACAAGGAGCCCCATGCAGGTGATTTTGTGTGGGAGGAACTCATGATACTCTCCCACCAGAGTAGGAGGGGAGAAATGAAGCCACACATTCTGTCTGTGTACAACTGGATACTTCAAGACAGGAGTCACCAGATCATTCATCCTGTGCAAGGACACCCGAAATTTGGGTCTGATCCTAATGGCTGCACTAAGCAGGTTTCAGCTTCCCTGCCCCAAGTCTTGCAGCCTACAGAGGAAAGAGGATAAGTCAGGATGTTGAGAATAAATAAATAAATAAATAAAATTGCAATTGCTTTCTCCAGTTCACTTATCACCCTACATCCATCTGTCCTCACATCCCAGAGCAGATGTTTGGAAAATCTGTCAATGTGACTGTGACAGGAGATTTCATGCTTTGTATCTGAGCAAGTAGCACGGAACCCCAGGTACACCCTGCTATCAAATTAGGGTAAAGGTTTTATTTCTAAATGTATGTAAACAAAAGTATCCCAAGAAAACAAAAGTGACTTGACTGTAATTATCTACTCAGCAACAGGCAGCAAGAACCGAGGACCCAACCCTGCCAAGTTTTAAGCACATGTTTAATTTTAATCACAAGTAGTCTCACTGTGCAGTGTCTCTAAAAGCCTGCTAAAACAGGGCCAAAGAAACAAGGGAATTCAGATTTTTTAAAAATCATTTTAGAAGTACTATTACTTAGATTAGCAAAGATTAGATTTTTTTTCCCACAATTAAGATACCTTGGCAAATTCAAACCTGCACACAATCCTGATGTCATTCTTAATGGGAGCCTACACAAATGCACACAAACCCACAAGCAGTCAGTCATTATGATATCTGACAGTTTAATACTACAAGGTTAAGTAAAATAATTATTTTAAGGCAGTTTTAGCCAAAACTAGGTGATAACCATATATAATTCCATGACAGCTGCTGGGGGAAAAATTGGGGATGCCTAAAAAAAGACCAAAAAGCCCTACACAGCCACAGAGGTTGGTACAGCAAATAGGAGCTGTGGGCAGAGGTTCTGGGCCAGGCCAGATTACCTGTTCCCAAAGTCCAAGCCATGACAAGCCAGCACGGAATGCCAACTCATGAATGACACTTCTGTGATGAACTCAGTTGCCCAACACTGCAAGCCACACTAGCAAAGCAATTTTGCTAACTTAAGACTTCAGCTGAAGAGAAAGAAAGAAAGGTCTGAAGCAAGAGGGGAGTGCTAAAAATAAGGAAAAAAGAATGGACAGAGAGACTACCTCATCATTAATTTAGAGACACAAGGAGGAATGTGTTGGATATCCCAAAGCGAGTAACCATTGGGACTGAACTTCTGTATTTCACTCACTAGGCTGACTTGAAAGGGAAACAGGGACTCTGTCCCGGCAGGATGTACTCCGGAGCAGCCTCTGAGCAGTTCCCTGAGTAGCCCTTCCATAACTAACTTATAAGGAAGACCAGGCAGGACATTCTATTATCCATGAAGTATCAAGGGAGAACAGATGTTTCCCAGTCTCCAAGGGAAAAACTCAAGAGTGTATCACATCATAGCACTAATTCTTGAGCACATTAAAAAAAAAATCACAGCAAGGGAAACAAATAAAGGAAGGCAACGGGTAAGTAAGCAAACAAACTCCAATCAGACCTTCAACAAATGCAAATTATATCAAACGTACTTCATTATTAAGTTAATACTCCATGACATCACCATTCCCAAAAATACATGGTTGACTACAGACTGGCTTGTGGGGAAGAGACAGAGAGGGCAGTTAATTGGAAAATGCATTTTATTTTAGCTTACCAGCCTCACACATTTCTACACTCCCACTCACTGCAGAAACATCTTTATGAAGTCTGGGCAGCATAATTAGTTTGGTTTTGTTTAAATCTGCATCACTGTACAGGTAAGCAAAGACTTTCAGCTCCCTAACTTTTCCCGTAAATTTTGCATCACTGAAATATGCATTTTACTTTTCGGTGATCTACTTCTTCTTGTTCTTCTTCCAACAGCTGGCCCGAAGTACTTCATGAAAAGCCTTGTGCCTGTACCCAGTGTGTTACGGGGCGTTTAAACCACTGCTGGTCCCGAGAGGGCCAACTTTGGAGAAAAATAAATAAATAACCGAGCTCCAGACAGAAGTATGTGCGCACCGCGGACCCCAGGCTGTCGGAACACGGATTTACGCAAAGGAAAAGTGAGAAAGTAAATAAAAAGACTCGCTAGGAAGGTGCTGGAGACGCCTTACCTCCGGAGTGCGCTCCGCGGGCTTCTTCCGCAGCGCCTGTTTGATCCTGGGCTCCACCGGGGCGCTCATCCTCCAGCCCTGCGCCCCCCGCCCCGCGGCGCCTCGCGAGCGGCTGGCGGGGCGCTGCCGCGGGGCGCGCCGCGATCACACCGGCGCGGCCCGCCGGGGCTCCCGCCCGGGCTCCACCGCCCTCCGGCCCCGCGGGGGACGCGCCCCGAAACTTTCGCCGCGCCGGGGCCCGGGCGGGGAGCGGGAGCGGACCGGGGGAGGCCGGGGCGGGAGCGGGGCCGGGCGCGGTGCCCGCCGCCGGGCTGGCTGCTCACCAGGCGTGCGGCGCTCGGGGCGCCTCGGGCTCAGCGGCGGCGGCGGCGCTCGGGGCGGGCGGCGGCGGCTCCCGGCGCGTTCCCGGGGCGGCCGGCGCCGCTCCCCATCGCGGCGCGAGCGCTCCGTGAGCGAAGTTACCGGCCCGAGCGGGACTCCCCGCGCGCTCGGCCCCCGCGGCTCCGCCCTCCCCGCCCGCACAAAGCGATGCGGGCGGGCGGGCGAGTTGTTCCGCGGCGCGGCGCCAGAGGGTCCGAAGAGGAATCCCACGGCCAGGCACGAGCCCGCGTCTCCCCTGAACACGCCGGGAGTCGCCACCAGCGCCCGGACCCCCCGCCCCGGTCACCCACCGCGCATTCCCCGGTACGGAAAAGCGCGAGAGCGGGCGCTTCAACCCAAACAATCAGCGAGAAGAGCGAGGGGCGGAGCGGAGGAGGAGTGGGCGGGGCTGTGGCGAGCACCGGCCCCACGCGCCGCGGAGTGGGCAGGGGGCGGAGCCGGGGCCGGCGCGAGGCGAAGGCTCGCTAGGGTTGGGAGGGACCTGGCGCCTGCGCTTTGCGGGGGCGCCGCCTCCGAGCCCTTAGGAGGCCGTGGGTTGCTTGTGAACGTCGCTTTTGTGCTGCCTGTATACTCGACACAAGGCGTTTTCTGCATTAATCTACATCCAAAATAAAGCATTTTCTACATCCAAAATAAAGCATTTTCTGCATCGCTTGGGATCAGAGTGTCCGTGATCAGGCATAACATGCTGTCATAGCACCTCTCCCCCTGAGTTTGCGTGCGTTCCCCCTTTCCCTCACACTACAGTTCATAGAATATTGACCTCCGTGATTCCTGAACTTCTCCAAGCCTTTGGCTTAGGTCGTTTCTGGAGCAGTGGCCCCATCCTCTCGGTCCCCAGTGAGGCCTCGCAGCGCCCGGTCAGGCATGGTCCTGCTCCCCGCCCGCAGTCGCCAAATACAGAGCTCGGCATTAAATACAAAAAAGGTGCTACCACAGCTCGGGAGTCCTGTGGGGTTTTATAAACTTCTTAGAGCCCTGCATTCCTGGTCCTGACGGCCGCTCGGGGACAGCAGGAAGCAGCCACATACCAAACACGCCTCGCAAGATTTTCCTTCCTACTGCAAGTCAGATTCTGTAAATTTATGAGATCAAAGCTTCGCAGGCACACAACTTGAGTTTGCCCTTTTGTTTTTCCCTCTTTCCTTCCTAATAACTAGGAGTGTTTTTGTTTCTGCCCTTTCTCCAGCTGCCCCTTCCCGTTCTCTTTACCACTTGCCCTTTATGTTACAATTACGTTTGTTGTGCTCAAGGACTTGATTGTCCCTTCCACGTTGTTTTATAATATTTCTAGTGTTTTCTTCAAAAAACAAAAATCTGAGGAAATACGATATTTCCTCCACTTTAGGCTATTTTGATGCAGTGCCTGGTATCACTGCAGGCACAACCACCATGGGAGGGACAGCCGGGATCTAAAGAGCAGCTACTCTTAACATCACAGTCATTACACTGCATCCACAACAGAGAGAATATAACATGCTCCCAAAACTGGCAGGAGAGACACAGGTTTCAGCCTCATAAATTCTATCAAAACTCATTTTCTTTCTTTTCCTTTTTTCCTTCTCTTTGAACTTCTGTTGTAAATGTAAGATTTCCAAATATCATGTCTATTATTGTTCCAAAGGTCAGAAGTTTGTACTAGTTGTTTTGCAGAACATGTTATCCTCTTCCAACTTTAGTACATAAAATATTATTTTCCGTGGTGTGGGAATCTTCAAAGTTTCCCTGCCAGGAAACCAAATGGAAAATATAGAAATAAAAAGTTATCCTGAGTAACTAAGGAGAAGAAAAGAAGAAGAGAACTGAAGCATGAATCCTTCTCTATTAGGAGATTCTTTTTTTCTCTCATTTTTTTGGGTTTGTTGGTTTTTTGGTTTTTTTTTTCCGGAGATGTAACAGCAAATCAAGAGATTTACCAGCTCAGTTTGTATTTAAAGATAATGTAAAAGATTAGTCAATACTCCCCAGGTGCAGGTGGCTGGAAAAAAATTAATGAACAACTAGTAAAAAAAACCCAGATTTTGGTGAAATCTGTGCAGTCACAGTTCTCATGGATCTGAAATAATTTAAGCCCTATTCTTGGTTTTTAGAAGGAAACTCATTTTACCACCTATTCCAGCTGTTCAGCATTCCTGCAATGAACACAACACAGAAGTGGACACTCACCGTGGGAATAAAGTTAGTAGCCTAAAAATTACTTTTTCTTTCACACACAAATTCTCATACTGAACACCAGCCTACAGCCAGGCACAGGAGCAGTGAGGGAGCCAGAAGTATTCCATAGGAAGCAAAGCTGCCATTCCAATTTAATTGCTTGACTCAACTGACCCATGAAACAAGACTTTCCTCACTCCAAAAGTACCTGAGTTTGGGTAGGTAAGTGGCTCTAATAGCTGCAATTATTTCAGGGGCTATTTTAGCCGTAGGGTTTATTTTCCCAAATATCTGGAGAACAATGGAAATGAGTGTCATGATCCTCACTGCTCACTGGTGTTACAGCCAATGTCTCCATGTGGTAAAGCCAACATAGTCAAACACAATTAAAAGGCTTTCACAAGTGAGTAATTTCAGGGCTGGGATTAAGGGATGTGGCCAAGCAGGACGCCTGTTGTCCATGCAGAGGGGAAAATTTGCTTGCCTTTTGTCTGGATTGTATCCCTGCAGAAGTAAAGCATCATCACTTACCGCGGAGTTTTTTAATTGAAAACTAACAGTATCTGTATCATGCAAGAATCAGAGGTGCTTTGCTATTTATACGGATGAGTTGCAGTCTCATGAGATTAAATGTTTCTGCTTCAAACATCCGTGAATTTGGGAAGACCAGCTGAGTTACGGAGTACATCTCCTCCTCCCAGTATGTTCCCTCAATTGTTCTGCTTCACTGACACTCCCAAAGATGCCTTTTAATCTAATGCCTTTTACTACCATGTGCACATCCCAGATTCCTCAGGGTAAAACTCAACTTCCTCACCTCTCCCACTGGGAAAGATTCATAATCATCATGCACTGAAATATTTTTAACTTTTATTTTTATGTATTTTGTGTCCTGTGAGTTTTAGTACAGCCTGGCAATTTCCTTCCTCTCATTCTCCAATCCGACTGTTAGGCTATTGGTTTTAATTTCTTAGCTTTGGAAAAAAAAATTCCCTTTGGACATTCGTGCACATCTTTGGCAACAACTACTAGCTAAGTATGTGGTTAACACACCACAAGGAAGATACACAAATTAATTCTCTGCCTGACTAGAAGAAAACAAAATATTCTGGGATTCCCAGTGGGAAGAACCTCTTCAGACGGTTTTACCATATATGCTTATTCTAATGATGAACTTCCTGAAAAACTGGGGAGGCAAAGTGATCGTTAGGAATTTTGTGAGAGCTCACCTTTTGCAGGAAAGTTACATTTTTGCAAATGGCACAACACTTATGCTATGTTCTTATGTAGCTCAGGTAGCTACATAAGAACATTGATCTCCTGGCTATAACAGCATGTTGCAGCTCAAAATTTGCATTTCTGAAATTAAAAGTGAAATACCAAATTATTTTTGCAAAATCAAGAGCAAGACTGAAATGGTCCAAATATTGAACGACTAATTCTGCTCCTTCCAAAGCAAAATTCCCCACTGTGCATATTCCCCGAGTTTCAGTTCAAAGGATAATGGTAAAAATAGAAAAGAAGAAACAGAACTGTGAGATCATTATCTTTCTGCTGTATTATAATAACATTAGTTTAACATTTAGTTTTTTAAAACTAAACCCCCATCTTTCTTCTCTTTAACTCAAGACTAACATGGCTTTCCTTCTAAAAAAAAAAATCAGCACAGATTTTTCCTGAAGAACTTTCCTTCCATATATAGATTTTTCCTGAAGAGTAGAAGCCATGTACACATAAGCAATTTCAGATCTCCTTGTGACAGTCAAACACTTATTTTTCAGCCTTTATCAACAATACAGAAACAAATTGAGAGCCTGACACCTTTTAAATGTGGGGATGGAACACTTTCTCTACTTATGTTTTACCTTCAGTAGCTATTTTCCTTGCTTTTCATGTTCACTGTCACACACTTTAACGTGCTGAGTGCTGGTGTGAATGGACTGGGAATTCAGTGAGCCTTAAGATTGAAAGGTTTTAAGATTATATTATTATATTATATTTTACGTGCAAAGAGAGGGAATGACAAGCCCCAGCTGCTCCCAGGAGCAGCCTGAGCCATAGCTCAGCTGGAGGCAGTAACAATTTCCTACGTCTTAGGTCCCAATTGAAGGACATATCTCTCAGCTGAGGGCAATTTGTAGGATGTCCACGGGAAAGGCTTCATAGAGGGCAGGTAGAAAGTCTGAAATAACAAATATTTCATGCTTGAAGATGCACAGTGTGTTGGGAACATCTCACCCTGATCTTTGTGTCAGGTAATCCTTGGCCAGTGCTTATGGAGTTCTGGTTCCCAAGTCAGGAGCCCTCTGAAAAGGAAACAGTGAATTCGGTTATTTGCTATTCATTTACTAAGGTTTCTGTGAACACAAAGACAGGCATTGATGCACTGTCTGAAAGCTACCAGTGAGGACAGTGAAAGCTGTTTGTGTTGAAAGAACACTGGCTGTCCAGTGACACTGACATGTATGTTCTCATCTTCCTCATTTCCCTTCCTTGTCCATATGGGAAACAACAGGTATGAAGAAGGGCATTCGTCTCCCGTGCTGCTGCTGATTGACTTGAAAGGGTCTGTCCATGGCCTGCTACCACCCTGCTGCAGTTACCAAGCCTTGATGAATATGAGTGAGTGGGATGAGGAAAGAAAGAACTCCTGCCAAGTCACTGGAGCATCCAAACTGCCTCAGGCATGGTGTAGTGTACAACATTATCAACAGTGTCTGATAAAAGAGAGTAAGAACTGAAAAAAACATTCAGAATTGTTACAAAATAACATCTAAACCCCAGCTGCTTTGCTCCAAGCCATGCGTTCTTGCTACACACTCCTCAATGGAACAGCTCTGTCTCAAACAGGCTCTTCTATAATTTTTTTTGTGTGTCTTCTGCCACTTTGTTTTTACTACACACAACCTACAGATACTTGATTCCAGCCCCAGCACTTTGTTGGCAAAACCAAAAAGTGCATATGGACCTGTCTAGATATTGGAGGTATCCAGAAACAGTATACAGATGTCCACACTCAAGCCTAAAAAAATTAAAGATGGGGGTGCCGGGGGAAAACCTGCCCTGACAGGAGGCAATCTGGAGTCTGGTGACTACCCCATTTGCAGGTTGTTTGTTGCTACAATCAAGTTACAGCTTCAGCTGAAAGATTTTCTTTTCATTTGTCATCGGAAACCTCATGCCAAAAACCATTAGAAAGGGGAGGGTGGGTAAAAGAATGGGCTGGGCACAGATAAAGATGAAGACTTAAGTAACAAAAAGAAAGAACAGTCTCGGCATGGGAAACTCTCCAGCAGTAATTTGGTATCAGTTGCCAATTTAACATATCTTATTCCAAACATTTAATGTCTCTTTCATTAATTTTTTGGGGTTATTAAAAGTTTTACAACTATAAGCTGCAAGAAGATTTCACAAACAGTGAAGATTTTGTGTCTGTAACCTGTTATAACCCAGAGAGAACATGCAATGGCATTTGTATTTTTCTACTGAGTAGCTATTTTCAGAGGCAAAAAGCCAAACGCAAAACTCAATGTGACCATTCTGTGTATCTGTGGCATTTGTTACTGGACAACACTTTGGCTGACAACATCGAGCTGGCAAAAGAACAGGGCATGCCTACAGAGAGCAGCCAGTTTAAATATGATAAAGATTAGAGTAAATAGGATTTCAGTCCTTCCCCTTTTTTAAGTAAATGGAGTAATTCTCCGAGCATGTGGAAAAATAATAAACAACTTCTCTTCTGCCAAAGAACAGGCCAACGGTCTAGACTTTTTCTTAACTGGCAATCATCTAGATTAAGAAATTGTGAATAAACGCCTGACAGGCAATTTCACTGCTTTATGCAATCAAATGCTACTTATTTGTGAAATCCTATGAGAACTATTACAGCATTTGAATCAAGATCGAGGCTGGGGAAGACTTGCATTTCTTACTGTTCTCTTGCTGCTGGTGTCAAGATTCTTTGCAACCACAAGCTTTGCTATCATAGGTGAGACCACAGTGACAATTCAGCCAGCATCAAATCAGCTTTCCACTGTTTGCAGACACTTGGTGCATTTGTAGGAAGATATAGGTCTCTGTGTTTGTCTTTTGGTGTGTGTGTGTATAAACTATAATTTGATTATGAAGAAGTGTTGCACAGTTTAGTAGATTCAGTCCAGGCCTGGGAGCCAGGAATGCTTGGTGAACTCATTGCAAAGTTATGTAGGCCAAAATTCTCTGTATCATCCTCTGGTTTTAGTCACATTTTGATGCTGTCGGTCTGATTATTCTGATGAAGAGAGGATAAACAGCTCCTGCTGACATGAGTTAGCAAGAGCTCAGCTCCTCCACACTCTTAAACTGGGTTCCCTCACCTTGAAGTGCTCGCTGGCAGGGGCGGTTGCTTTTATCATCTGTCTTCGCAGGATGTCATACATCCTTATTATTCCTTATGATCTCTTCTTCGGCTTTTAATGACCCTGCAGTACTAATGAGATGTTTAGTTCCCCCATCCAAGCACAACCATATGGATAAGATGATATCAGGAAACTCGCTGAAACCATTACATCTCAGGCATGCAGAATTTCCAGAAAGTTCCTGTTTTCAGCATGTCAGTTTTAGTCTTCAAATGCAGAAGCGTACAGCCTGCTCACATGATGAGAGCAGCATAACAGGACAAACTGTCTTCTGCAGACAAAATCCTAACTATTTTTAACTTTAGAAAGATCTGCAGATGACTCTTCTTCCACTCAATGTGGTTTTCCTCCCCTCCTTCTAGAGGCTCTGCCCTTGGTAACATCATACAGTAATTCTGTGACAAGGGATATTGATTCCTAACAGTGTCCCAAAGCCTGTGGTGGCCTCTTCCAACCACCCAGAAGCTCTCCTGCAGCAGACAGCTGAGATGCTCCTGCTCAGAGACCACCAGAATCTGTTTTACCTTCATGCTTCAGAAAGTTGAGACATCCAGGGAGATGGCTGTCCTTCCTCAGCTGCAGGAGAGGGACACAAGTGTGTACCCAGCAGAACAGCCTTGCTGGGGCAGAGCAGGAGCTGAAGGTACAGCACCAGACAGAGCCAGCAGAGTTAGACTCCTCCTGGAAGACCTGCTCACTTTTCCATACACAAAATGGGGAGGAACCCTCACTGCAAACCCCATCATCCCACCACGAGGGGCTGCAGCATCTCCCAGCTGGGATTTCACCCAGGAGGGGAGGCTGTGTCCAAAGCACAGCAACTCCTGGAGTGCGTGTGGTCTGCAGGGGGGTAAATGTGAGAGGAGAGGGAAGTGGTATTTCATCCTGTGCTTTCCCAGTAGATGGTTGTACTGGTTGTTTTTTTAAATGCTAAAAGCACAACCAAACCTTGAATGAAAGGAAGCATTGTGTATGGAGCACAGGAAGAATTTCCTTTACTGTAACTCATAGGGAGAAAAGGAAACAAAAGCAGAGCAGCAGTTAGATGAAGGTCAGATGATTGTATGAGTCAGAGGGTGATGCAAGTTATTGAGTGCACAGCTGAGTGCTCCGCCCAATAAACCAAATGGCACCTAAGTACACAAATACCACTTACCTGTGATTGCTTACCCCCATGGAAGTAGTCTTCCTCCTCAGAGAGAGAGGACTGGGGTTTTTTTGGTTTCTTACAGTCATACTGTGAACTTAAAAATCAGGAAAATATTTATTAGGTAGGACAGCAGTGATGACATTAAAGCAGATGCAATTTCTTAAGATTTTTTAGGCATTTCACTCCACCTAGGTGAAAGCTGAGACACAAGCATTCCCCAGTCAAAACACTGAAGAAGTGATGGAGGCTGCTGTCTGGGTATTTCCAGAGCTGTGTCTGGAAATGTATTTGCAATTTCCATTAAAAAGGGAAACACAATGAAATACCTGCAGTGACCTGCCTGGCCCATAGGAAGCACACTGACTTCCAGAAAAACCCTGACACCAAAAACAATCTTGTCAAGGAAATATAATTTTCAATAGCTGCATATGAAGTGACTGCACAAGTGGAACCAGCAATCTTTGACTTTTCTAGAAAGCTGAGTGGAGCTGCCCTCCAAGTGCCCTTACCTCCCCTCCATGTGTCAAGGATACTCTCAGTGCCATACCAGCATGCTAAAAGCCGTGGATGGTACCAGCAGATATCTAACTACCTTTTTTCAAATTGCATTAGTGACTTACTTTTTTTTTTCCAGAGCTTTTGCCAGTGGCAGACATTTTCCATGGCAGTCCATTGCATTGGAACAGCCGGATTTCATTGCCATCTTTATCCAAGGCAAAATTGCCTTTGCAGTAGAAGTGTTTTCTTTTATATAAACTATTGCTGTAGTAGTTGGTACTTCGTGAACCATCATTGAGTCTCGCTCTAGGAGGGTATTACAAAAGTGCCGTAGTTTTGAAGAAGGTACCAAGAGAAATGGAAACAGTTTGTGGGTTTGCAGTTAAGGAGACCCTGAGCAGGAACCACCGCAGAGTTTTTTCCAGTTGTGGTCTAAACAAGGATGTGCACACACATGGTAAAGAATCTGCAATCAAATTTGGCAAGAAGAATATTGCAATAAGAAACTGAGAGAGCAGAGCTCTGCAGCACCTTGGGCCCAGGGTGGGAATCACCAGTAAAGCCATGTCCTGGGGTCTGGCAAGATTGTGAGTGGAGACAGGTGTCAGGGACACCCAAAACCTGGAGGTGCAGTGATGGTGGTCCAGCAGATGAAGTTGTCAGTAATTTATACAGTAACAGAATCACGGAATGGCTTGGGTTAGAAGGGACTTTTAGAGGTCATCTCATTCCAACCGCCTGCCATAGGCAGGGACACCTTCCACTAGACCAGGTTGCTCAAAGCCCCATCCAACCTTGCCTTGAACACTTCCAGGGATGGGGCAGCCACAGCTTCTCTGGGCAACCTGTGCCAGGGCCTCACCACCCTCACTGCAGAAAACTTCTTCCTTGTATCTAACCTAACTTGACCCTCTTTTAGTTTAAAACCATTTAGTTTAAACACCATGGGCAAGGAGGGGGTGAGGGTTCTGTTGCAGAGTGTTTCCCTCGCTGAGAGAATGAGACCACCACATGCTCCAGCAATGCTGCTCAGCTGCCTCTTTAGTTGACAGCCTGAACAGGAAATAGCCAAAGCATGCCTAATGAGCTTTCATGCTTTGACTGTAAGTGATGAAGGCAGAAGACAGACACTGCTGATGGAAGACATTTCCTCCAAACCTGCCTCTGCTGTTCGCATCCTGAAAAAGTGGGAATTCACCCCATATTTCTGAGACTAATGACTTGCACTGGACAA
The DNA here is from genome assembly GCA_014706295.1 of Lycocorax pyrrhopterus obiensis. Lineage (NCBI taxonomy): Eukaryota > Metazoa > Chordata > Aves > Passeriformes > Paradisaeidae > Lycocorax > Lycocorax pyrrhopterus. The sequence continues at coordinate 18,187,576 of JACSVZ010000018.1, forward strand.
ACCCTGCATGGGCTCCAGCAGAGCAAATTATTCCTTCACTGGAAGGATGAGCTGCTGTAGGAGCTTGCGATCCAACAGGGTCAGGAGCTTCCCAGCCAGTCAACCTGGGAAAAAACAGACAAGGAAGCGACAGTCAACCTCAAAGTATCTGAAAAATTGTATTTAGGTTAAGGATTATTTTCCTCTAAAAAATGTGTATCTGAATTCACAGCTGTGAAGAGCTGCAGTTGCCAGGAGAAATGGGGGTTCTTAGCATCCCAAGACAGAGCCTTGATTTTAATACTAAATCAGTTCAAGTCTACAGTTCTTAAAAACCTCTGTTTCCATGGGAAGGGCCTGCTTTTCACTAACCTATAATTTAAGAAATAGTTTGGAGGGTTAAGCTGTATTTTGAAAAATAAATTCTCCTTCAGGCTGATGGCTTTTACAGCCTAACCAGCCTCAGAACAATGTCGTGTGAAATGACTGAGATCAAGACCTTTAGTTAAACTGTACAAGAAAAACAGCTTTGGAGAATAAAGTGCATGATCATTAATTATTGCAGCACAAGGAACACAGCTGTAATTTTCTTGTTCGCTCAGAATATCTCCCACAAATTTTATCGGTCTTATTGTTAATACGTGAAAACAGGAGCCATTATTTTTTCATGTCTTTTGGTAGTGATCAAAATTAGACAAGATTTCTAGTTACAGCTGCTATTAATAAATCTACTCCTTGAAAATGTGGTAGTTAATTTCTTAGGATTCAGTGCACTCAGTAAGCTATTGAAAACCGTAATTGCTCATGGCTGTAATTTTGAAGTAATTATAGAAGCAACTATAGAAGGAATGCTGAACATAGTCTTTGCAACACATTGAAGTTCTCCAAAGTGAAAAGCATCCCTGGCAGGAAAATCAAGCGCATAAACCCACTGGTACCCTCTGCCCTAAAGTCACTGTTTATAGACACCTTTGTAGCATAGTGACTTTTTGCCACTGCCACCCCAAAGGCCCCAGATGAGGGTGTTTGCTCGGGAGACGTCCCACCAGTGGCCCAGTGTCAGCACTGGGAGCTGGCCAAGGGACTTGCGGGGGTCACCCCTGCACAGACTTGGGCTTTCCCTCTAGGCACCCTCACCACTGCGCTCTCTGCTGGCTCCAGGCTGTTCATAAACCACTGTTCTTTTTGTGACATCTGTGAAAATATTCTAGAAATTCATTTGATTAGCCAAGAAAACTAAATTAATGAGCCTTTGGGAAGTAAGAAGCTCATTTCTCAAGGAAATGTTCTCACCCCTCTTCCTCAGCCCAGCTATGTGCACTTTCGTAAGAAACACTGCCTTCATTTTCAATGTCACTTAAGGAAAACATTTGTTTTCCATTAGGAACCTAGGACAAACTCAACCTTCAGCTCTCCCACCCAGCCCCAGCAATGCCACTAGTGACACATTCATGTGTCCCTGAGCTGCAACTTCAGTCCATCCTGCTCAAGCAGGAAATTATGATGAGAGCAGCATTGGTTGTAATTGCTCCAGCACAGCAGAGGTGCACACGATCTGCACGACTCCCCATTCCTCCTTAGTGCTCTTCCGCAAGAAAAAAGCAGGATCTGTCCAACCAGTGGAATCAAAGCTCATCTTAAGGAGTTAACGAAGAAGGAAAAGTAAATTCCAGATTAAACGAACACTCTGGTTAGTGCTAGAAACTGAACAACGGGAGCAGGCAAAGGCACGGTGGTCGGAGAGAGTTCCTCTCCCTCAGCGTTTTAGAAAGCACAGGATAGGTGAACTCTTCAAACCAAAAAATACCATCATTAAATAATGTCTTTATGGGCTAAAACGCAGTGGGGCAGGGATGGCCCTGACCTCTGGCACTGCGGCACCGCAGGGCTCCCCCAGCCCCCCTCCCCTGTGACCTGCGTCAGAGGAAGTGGCTCCCTCTCGTTCACACAAGGTTCTGATTTGGTAATGGGGAAAAAGGTGAGCCAGAGGAGGACATTTCCATCCTGCCTCCCCTGTCTCGTTCTTCCTTAAGATTTTTCTTGGTCTATAATTTCATCTCTGAGAAGCTCTATCTACAGAAAAACTGTCACCAAAGGTGCTGGGTTGCAGGTCCTTAAGGAAAACAACAGCAAACTGAAAGCACGAAGGTGGAGTGAGAGGTGAATCATCCCAGAAGACCCACCAGCACTCGGACTGGGAGCTCCTCTCACAGCCGGGGGCCTGGCCAAAGCTGGGGCATAGGCAGAGCAGCTGTGTCACAAGAAAAAGGCATCTGCTTGTCTCCTGTGCTGCTTTGGAAATCCGGGACGAGCCTGCGGCCCAAATACTTCCTTTGGGGTGTTGCAATAAGGATCTGCTGGCTGGGCCGGCATGGCTCATCGGTGCCGCCCGGCAGCACAGCTCTGCCCCGGAGTCACGGTCCCTCGCCCTCGCTGGTGTCTGAGCACCCAGACAGCTGCCTGGCTGTACTGCAGGGCTCCGAGATCGAGCTCCGGCGAAACCTGGCCTTGAAACAAAGCGAGTGTCTGCGCCCACGTCAGTCCCAGCGGGAAGCAGCCCCGCGGCCGGGCTCGCCCCGCAAACCACCGGGGCCGGTTGTTCAGCCCGCAGCGCATCGCGGCACTCCCTGGGCGCCGATGGGCCGGATCCGGGTGCACAAACTGCCCTGCCCACACAGCTACGGCCACCGTGGGCATTGCTCAACCCACGGAGGCTTTGAGCAACAGAGACCGGGCGGAGGCAGCGCCCAGGCTCTGGCGTTCAGCTGACGTGCACCGACGGGGAAGGGCCCGTGTCACCACGATGTTCTCTGAGGTCATGCAGGGACATAGGAGGTGCTGCCGAGTGCCTCACCACAAACCACGCCTGATGTGCTTCAAGTAGCCTTTCCTTATCACTGACATCCCAAACCACAGGACCAGCTACTTGCTGTCACCTGCCTTTACTCCTGCACCTTCTTGTGCCATAACTACCAGTGACGGACATTAAGAGCTCTCCAGGCCCTGCTGCAGCTGGTTCTCAGGAGCGCAGCTGAAGGCAGGAGCTCAGACAGTGATCCCCACCCTCAGAGCAGATGTCTTAAGCTCCAGCTGGGAACAAACAGCTGGAATACACAGAGGTTTGGAAATCAAATTCTGCCACTGTACAAATATTTTTGGTAATGAAAATAAACAAACTCATGGGAGTAACATGCTCCTTCCTGCTACTATGCTTCTAGGAGGAGACAAGCTGCCAGAGAGCAGAGAGCCTGAGCAAGACCCAAGTGGGTGACACGAGGGCTCACATGAAGCTGTCCATTTCCAGAGGCCACACAACTGTCCAGTCTTGCAGGCCAGCAGGTGTTGCTGAGGCAGAAAATGCTGCGCAGCAGCGGTCCCTCAGTGGAAGGAGAGCCACCACACCTCTCCAACACATGACCCCTTGTGCCAGCTCTTCCACCAGGACCCACAGCTCCATGGGATGCTCCATGTTGGCACTTGCTGTGCCAGTCAGGGCAGGAGCGCTCAATGCTGTTCCTTGGTGCTGAGCTGCCTGTCCTGCAATGTCTGTTCCTTCCCACTGACCACAGCAAGGGGAAAATTAACCACCCCTTTGGGAGACCTACCAGGCACATTGGGCACAGATGATTTACCTTCCAGCTTCTCTGCCAGAGGGCTCTCAAAGCAAAGATGCCGCTGCTGGGGAATCAGGTTCTGCTCCAAAAGCCTGGACAGATCCCATAGGATTTGAACTTGTGGTTCTTCAGCTGTCAAAACAGAAAAGCGCTGCTTCCAGTAAAGCAGCATCTCCATCCAGCACGAGCAACACTTTCCAAAACCCGAAGTGCTGGTGTATTTAGATATGCCTGTAGCAACAGCAAAGATGATGTTATTGACAGAGGGAAGACAAGAAGGCCGCAGGGGTGGTGTGCAAAGCCTGTAACTGCTCCTGTACCACAAAATAAATGAGGGGATGGCTGGAACAGAATGTGCATGCTGCAGCACATAAACAGAGAAGTTCCTTGCAGCACAGAGACTCAGAAGACGTGTATCTCCAGGCTCTCTGCTTACTTTTACCTCCAACTACAAGGCCACTATATTTTAACAATAAATGTTTAAGAGAGAAGAAAGCAACAGCAGCTCAGCAGAGCGCTGTTAGGAGCTCTGTGCTTTTGTGTAACCAACACACTGAGCTGCTTCCCAGCCCTGGATCCAGAAATTGTCCTGTGGTTACTCTGCACTAAGCCACACAGAAAACAATCATATCCTCTTCTGCAGACCCCTGGGAATAATGTGGGAGATGAGAGACGCTGTGGTACTCGGCTGCCTGTGGCTTCCTTCCTGCCTTTACCTCAGCTAAGTGAATTAGCTTTCTCTTTTGTTTCAGGAAAATTAAGGGAATTACAGAAAAGGAGTAACAATACATTAAAAGTATTGGCTAGCAAGTACTATGTACCAGTCTAGCTGGGAAGTTAAAAAGGAAATCAATTCTAGGCATTAACATCAGCATTTTCTGGATGCTGCAGTGATTATACTGCTGAATTTACTACTCACATCATCGCTGCCAAACACCCACGCAGACACATGACTCCAGCTACCCTTGCTGTCCCCATCAGGAGGACACCTCATGACCATCTACTCTGGTAACACAAAATTCTCTGCCCTCTGTCAGGTGCACTCAGCCCAAGAAGCCCTGCAGGAGGTCTGATAGTGCACAGTGCATATCACCGGTGTCCCATGGCAGAGCTCCCAGCTAAAGCCGAACATCTCCTGCTGCAGATTCTGCTGGAGTTGCCTGCTTGACACCTTTAGTGCTGTTGTGGGACTGCAGGCTCTGCCTTGTGAATTCGTCATGGAACAAGTACACCAGGCCAGCAATAACCCCCCGTGTCACCAGTATTAAAAGGCAAGGGATCCTGTGTTGATGCTTTTGTTGACGCACCCACACCAAGGACTGAGCCACTGATATGGAGTTGCTTGGGATGGGAACAGAGAAGGCAAAGTCAGAGCAATTCATCCCTGCTCACAGGGGAAGCTCACGGTGGTGTTACAGGACCAATTTAAGCACCCAAGAGTCGGCTGTTGTGGCTTTCGTTCCTCTGAGAGAGGACAAATTCCATTCTTCCAAACACTCCAGTCACGGGCATCCTTTTACAGGACAGGACTTGGCAGGTGCAAGTGGAAATCCTAGAAGGCTCCTGTGCTGTCTGGCTGTGCTGAACGTGGGACCCACGGTGTCCCTTGCCCAGCAGCTGGTCACTGCGAGACAGGGCTCAGGGACACTAACCTCAGCTCATCCCTCAGCTCATCCTGCACCTCGCATGTGGCAAGGGCACCTGGGACAGGTACATACCAGGGCAGGAAACCATGGAGCATTTATCAAAAATAGAAGATGCAGCTGCTTCGGGCAAAGGTTTCCATCTTCTGCTTGTCCTTTTTTCCGTCCTTTGGGAACACAGGACCTTATTTAACCCAGATGCTCTAAAGCCTCATTTGTACACTCTGCTACATCTTCCTAATTGTTTTCCCGTTGTATGATTATTACTTCACTTTTCTTGGCAGCACTGTTATCACAATTTGAACTTAGATTTAATAAAACCTTACGAAGACTCCTCAATAACGTTCATTCCTGTGCAGTGGCCCTGAGAGACAGAAAAGGGATTGTACTCAGGCAGATGGGCACAAATACAGTGGCAAACACAATAGCAAACACCTGTGTGACAAACTGCTTTGCAGGTCACTTTAGGAATGAATGTATGAACCAGTGGAAGACCATGGCTTTCTGCTTATGTTTGTTCACCTCACACAAAGTCAAACATTGGTACAGAGGATCAGGACCTCCCTCCCATCTCACTATTGCTTTCTGGGGGCCAACACCATTCACAACTGAAGGGACAGCAAGTTCAATCACAAACTCATATTTGAAACAATTAATTCCTTACAAGACCCCAAATTAAATGGCTGCAGCACTGCCAAGTGCCAGAATCATGCCCCAAAACGGGCAGGTGAGAGGAGACAGGTATCAAGTGTGAGATGGTTCGCTCACCCACGGTCTCATACCACATGTCAAAAAAGGGACACAAAAGGTACCAGAACTAAACTGACATACTGTATTTATTGCACAAATTTCCCCTAAAATTGGGAATGGTTATTATAATACAAGTGCACATCTTGGGAAATATATACAAAAACAGGAGATAACAAGTATGTACATTTTACCCAGCATTTTACAAGTACCACCATCTAAATAATTTAGAGAAAGCAAAAAATTGTCATAAAACATGTCTAAGAACTAATAGGGAAAACATATGCAAGGTGTAAAATCTGTTCTTTTAAACAGTTTTTTGTTCTTAGCAGCCCAGTGTTTGCCAATTGCAACAAAATAGAATTTGCTAATTTGTGTGCCTAGTACACTTAGGTTCCAGCCAGAAAATTAAGACATGTTAATAATGGAGATTGGGAATAGTGAAAAAAAGAAATCAAACATTAGTTTTCTATTCACATAAAAGAATCGCGATATATTTTAAAAAGTCAATGCTATATCCTGTAAAAATCCCTTTTCGTATTATTTAACAAACAGACATACGTACCACATTGTTCATGTACCCAAAAAGTTAACTGACAGGAAAACTGCCCATCACATGAGGGTTTTGGTTGTGTTCTGCCCACAATACTGGTGAGAGGTGGAGAGGGTGCTGCCATGCCAGGAGGGACTGGCACTGTGGGAGGATGACGAGGAAGCTGCATCCATGCCTGCTCTGTCTGGGACTGACTGAACGCATCATTAACACCATTACTGGGTGGCGTTGGGCAAAGGGCAGCAGAGAAGGTGTTACCCTAGAGCCACCTCCTTCTGCTCTCATGTTAATACTCATTGCAAGCTGTGCAAGGGCCCTTCTGGAGAGTCAAACCCATTTCAAAGCGACCCCAACAATTTGCACAATAATGGAAGAGGACCAGTGTTCTCCTGTAAGGATCATTATGAGCACAGTCCTGGGGGATGCCAGGGTGAGGGTGCAGCTGCCCAGCTCTCTGGGCACGTGCTACGGATGAACTCACCCATGGAACATCCCGAGGCACAAGCAGGAACCCTCCTCCGCCAGCCCTGACACCGCAGACACCGCCAGGTCACTGCTGCCAGTCTATGTACAACATGGAATCGTCTATGTACAACATGGAATCCTAACGACTGCCTATACCACATATCCTAGCAAAGAGTTAAACAACCATGTTCTGAGTGCAATCCTATATTTCGTTAGAAATGTGTTTACACAACCGGGCCCCTGTTTTGTGCTCATTCAAAGAGCCAGATGTAATATAATTGTGTGGCAAGGAAAGGACATTTGAAATATGGGAGAAACAAATCCTTGGATCACATATTAAACATGAGTTTTTCCCCTGCAGCAGTCAGCATTAGATTTTATATACAAAAGAGTTTCCAGTGACACTGCCTGTATTAATGTTGGGGTCACTTCCTGATGTCAACTCAGTCCTACATGGAAGGGAGGGGGGGGTTTGCCATGTAGATCTCCCTGGAACGAAGTTTTAGGTGACAGATTTTAAATAGTACTGAAAAACTACTCCAGGTGAATCCTGGCCCCAGAGAAGGAAGGGATGAGAGTTCTGTCACTGACAGAGGTGGGGCAGGGATCTCTCCTATTGTTTTCAAGTTTATCAAATGGTTTAAATAGATTTGTATTTAAAGTAACTCTGCAAACAACAATAGCAGGTGTGCTGTTCTATTGAAAAGATGATTACAGAATGACATATTTATAGAAATTTTATAGAGTTTAGCAATGAAGTGAGTATGTGTCTCCTACTTGTGTGGATAATCCATGAATTTCAATATACTAAACCTAACAGAAGAAAAAACAAGCTAAAAATCAGCAACATTAATTGGCTGCTAGGACAAATACGCAAAGCAAAGCCTAGAATGAAGTGTCCAGTTAAACTGAGGTAGTAGAGCCTTCGAAAACATAATCCACCTCCCACTGTCTATTTACATTACTTACACCAGGCTGGGTCCATCAGCTACTCGTACAGTTATTGTATATACAATGACAAACCAGTGATGGCTGAGTAATAGAGAAATGCTGAGAATAAAATAAACAACATTTCCTGCTGGTAATTACACAAGTGAGTAGAAAAGGAATTAGAGTCATCTGCAGCAAGGGCATAGTTGTCAAAAAATATTTTGGATATTACTACACTATGGTGTAATCAATGTTCATTTTTTTTGTAGAACAGTTTTAAAAAATGTATCAATTAGTTACCTGAGCAATTAAGGGTAATAGTCTACTCATTTTGTCCCCAATGCTTTGGTACAATTATTTCTAGTTCATTATTTCAATATCTGACTGGCTGCTGTAAAAAGAATATGATGTTGCAAGAACATTATAGATCATAAAAAAGTTAGAGGTAATTGCCATGTCATTCTGGGGAACACATGGGGAAATTTCAGCCAACGTTCTCTTTAGATTATTTTTGTTTTTAACATTTTGATTACGTTGAAGAAGAAAAGCATCATTTAGTATATAAAGCAACATTTAAACATTATAAACATTTAATACTGGTTACAGCATCCAGCCAAGAATCTCCATTGCTAGTTTGTCTGTTGGCCTCTTCCTCCCTCCTCCCTGTTGCCCTCTGTCCCTCACTATTTCCTCTTCCCAGGAGAAAGATCATAAATAAATTCTGTAGCTGACTGTCATTAATAAGCTTCTTACAAAAAAAACCAGGCCCCTGCTCCATTCTTCCTCTGGGAAGTATTCAGAATTGGACTACGACATGAAAAAGTAGAAGTTGTTTACAAATCATTGCAGCTTGAGAATTACAGATCCTAATGTGATCCTCATCAGCTGAAGCCTGGATGAAGGCAGCTGCTCTTGTTCAGTTTATAAAGGGTGATGGCATCATGTATTTCTCAGAGCAGTTCTTCCTCCATTCCCCAGTATAAGTTACAGTCAGCCATTGTGGCAGAAACTGCTAAAAAATGCATGTCTTCAGCTTTGCTAAAATCTCCACTTTCCTGTGGCTGAAAGCTCAGGCTTACTCAGTTTTCTTTTTTCCTTTCTTTATCCTTTTTTATAAACGGCCAAGTGGGAGAGGAGAAGTCTCCAACTGTTTGCACACCGTGCAGTCATATATGGAGGTCCTGCAGCTCAACAAGCAGTTTGTTTTACTTGCTGCAAAGAGAAAGCAGCCAGAACAAGTTGTCTTCCACTTTGTTTCCAGAGAGGCAAAAAGTCAAAGTCTGTGGCCTCTGGCATTTTAAAGAAGGATCTGGGCAACGTACGGAGAGTGAGTGCTCGCTACAGCTGCCAGCAAGGGGAGGTCGCTGGATTCAATCCTGAAAGGAAGCAGAAGAGTCATGTTTAATCCAACCCAAAACATCACTAGGCTGAACACGTGTCAGAACCCACACTGCCTGCTTGAGTCCCAGCACTTACACTTGGGCCATGGGCTACACACTGCAGCTGCCAGACTGTTCCTCCCACCCCTCCAGATGTGCCTGCTCCCACAGTGTCAGCGCTGCCTGAGCTCCCACCTGTCTGGTGGGTTTTTAACAGGACCAACAAAATGGTGAGGGAAACAGATGGAGGGAGAATTCCTGCCTAACCTCACAGTAAAGGGAATAATAGTTGGGGGGACACAGCAAAGGAGCAGAGGACCAGCTAAAGCTGCCATGCTCAGCACCACACATGTTCTGTATGCCTTCTTGCTTACCCTGTACTCCTCTGCAGGAAAACATACTCAGAGAGTATAAACACCCCTTAAATAGCTCCTCTGCTCATGCCCCACACCCACAGAGAGGTATTACGTGCTTTACATGACCCAGAGAGTTGTTCCTGCCATGTAGGGAAAGTCAACCTGGAGGAATCAGGTGTCCCATGTTGTTTACTGATGACTGACCAACTAAGAAGGGAGTCTGATAAGCTCCGGAGTGCTGAGCCCATCTTCCTGCCCGCAGGAAAGACAGAAAGGCTGGGAGATCCTTGGGATCGAGCAATGGCTAAGGAGAAGCCTGAAGCCATGGGTAACTTAGGAATTCCAGTCCACTTTAGGTAATCCATTTCGCTGTGCTTAGGAACAAGCCCAGGCGGAGGGTGTGGCACCAGGACACCCAGGGCAGCACTGCTGGGAGAAGTTTGTGACCATACCCCAGCACCACGCCCAGCTCCTTGACATGAACTCTCATCTGGCCCTTGAGATACTCAGACAGCATCTTGCTTTTGAAGTAGAGCTCCTGCAGACGATCTTCCAGGTGCATCACACACTAAAAAGCAAAGGGAATTGTGTCAGGGAGAAGACAGAAACAAACCGGCCTCAGAGCAGAAAGCACAGATCCCATACCCTTGTTGTCTGTTCTGTGGCCATGTCTAGGTGAGATACTCACTGGCAGGACTTTCATTTTTGAGCAGAAGCCTTTGATTACATGTTAAATCAAAATTAATGAGGCAGCTGTTTTGATTAGAGTGGCATTTCAATAGGCATCTCAAACAGCTACACCAGAGGATGCACTGGCTATGGATACAAACACTAGGCAGAGCCTTACATCTCTTTAACCTATGAAGTTAAAGGGCGCTTCAAAACCATAACACTTGTGATTTCCATTTAGACTTACAAAGTTTGGAGATAAATTATGCTTGTAAAGCTGAAGAGTGGAATGAAGCAGGTTGGAGACAAGACTGGAGACTAACACTTCTTTTCCCAGTTTATTTTCAATCATTCGCCTCTGGCTACTGGCCACTTGCACCGTCCATTTGTCCGTGTCTGCAATAATGCAGACAGCTTCTGCAATGGGCTCATCCAGAACAGGGTGCTAGGAACAAAAAAAATGAAGAGCAGAACCCTGAGAATAACAAATGACAGTGGTCCTTTCACAAAACTTCACCATCCTGCGTAGTAGGACAGCATCCCTGGATAGCAGGGTAGCATCCCAGACACTGCTTCACCTAAAATACATCTGCCCACATTGCATTCCATCCATTAAAACCAGAGAGGTTTTGTGAGCAAGGCACAGTCTTAGAAGGATAGTGGCTGTTTTACCTTTTCTTCCAGGCTTTAAAGTGTGTCACTGGCTGACAGTTACAACTTTTGGTATTTGATATAAAGAGTTCTAACATATCTAAAGTGTATTTTAAACTCCTAAAACTGAAAGTACCAAAAATCCAACTTGCTGTTCAGCGTGGCTGCGTTAACAAGGTCAGATTATTCCCAGCTGTCACTGGTTTTCCTTCACAGGAGGCCAGCAGAGGGAGTCAGGAACCTTGCCATTTCCCCCAGCTGGTGTTCCACCTCTCCAAAGCCATGAAAAAGGGTTTGAAAAAGGGAGTATTTGGAAGCCCACTGTCCTTCCCTAATACGTTTTCTAGACTGAACTGTTAGCAATTACCCGCTTCCAAGGAGTCCCACAAGGGCTTCATACAGGCACTGGGATGCAATTACTGTTCTACTTGAAGATTAGCAAAAAAATGTCTCTCAGGCTGTATTTCAGACACATCTGTGCCACAGCAGCAGGTGTCTCACACTGCTGCCTCTCTTGCCTGAAGATCAATTACACTTCCCAAATAGCTTAAACAAGCCCCTGGAACAACCACTCAGGGAGCAAAATTCATCCCCTGTGGGGCTGGGCACAAGGTAGGGGGACAGACACGCAGAGAACGGCCACAGGTCTAATGCACATTGTTAACTTGAGAAGTAGGGAAAAGGGGACTTTTTGGAAGGTGTCAGGAAAGTGGCTGCTCACCAGTCTATTTTTCCTTATTCTCTGGGGAATAAACTAGATGGGAGCAGATGTCACACTTTCAGTGACAGCCTGCTTTCTTCTTCTTTCCTGGTAACTAAAAGGGGGAGGAAATACCACACTTCCTTGTCATTCCCCAGTTCATCTAGGGAAAAACTTCTATGGAGAAGAGATGATCTCCAACACATGAGAAGCATGAGTTCCCTTCAGACCATTATATTTACATTGGCTTCTCCTTTTCCAGTGAAGCCAGTGCTATTGGACACATGGACTACCATCCTAAAGAAGGAGAAATGTCCCCAAAACACTGAGCATTCCTGATGGAGAACACCTTCTGCCGCACTAGTAGCAGCACATTGGTCAGACGTGCAGGGACAGAGGGAGCAGTGGGAGCTTCTGCACCACTGAAGAAGGACTCTGTGCCCAGGAAGAGAGGCACAACCACAGCACCTGGGCTTGTTTAATGTCATTCCATCCTGTGGGGACACAACCATCAGCTGCCAAGCCTACAGGAGACAGTGATACAGCTTAGCACTGAGATCCATCTTCCCAGGGACAAGCCTCTCAGCTGGCTTCAGTGGGAGTCTGATCTTTTGTGCTTCAGATTTGCAGTGAAATATCCACGTTTTTCAGATACATTAATTGAGAGAGGAGAAAAAACTGGTGACCTGGGACTGGAGAAATCTGATAGGAGTTGTGACAGGAAATATTTCCACTTCCAGCAGGTTTGTACCTGCACAAACATTTATCTTTCCCTACTGTGAGAAATACATTAACCAAATATAGCTTAATTACCTGCACAGCATGAGACAAATCTGACACCAAACAGTGCCTCAGCTTTTCATCACTTCCTATTCCTTGCAAAACAAAGTCAGGGACGTAAGATGAACAGTAGCCTCCTAGTAAGGATCTTCCAAAATTGGCAATACTGGGCTGGACAGAGTTGACTTCAACTAATTTTGACCTGAAAGAAAGGCATATCAAAGAGATGTACAACAGTAAACAGCAAATTCAGCTTACAGAGGTTGCATTTCTACTTTTTTCATGTATCTTCTAACTTGAAGTCAAGCACTTTTTTAAAAGAGTTTACAGTCAGCTTTTGCAGCCAGCCCATCATGGAAGCAGAGAATACAAGCCAAGATCAGAATACACCATTAGTATTTTTTCCCAGATCACTGATCTCTCAATATTCCTCAACAATCAGCAAGCTCAAGAGACACTTTTCCAACCCCTGATGCCAAGTTAGGCTACAGTCCTCCAAATACATGACATGAGAAGAGGGTCCATCTTTTTTAGGCTCTGTTAGTGCTGAACAGTACTTACCCAGGGAAGGGAATCTCATATTCCTCTGCCCAATCTTCTTGCTCTCCTCCGTAATAGTTACCACCCAGTCTAGTTAGATCATGGCCTGTATCCTCACTTTCGCTGTCACCCAGGGCACTGTCTGAACTCTCATTTCTTGGAATGTCCCAATCAATTCCCGGGGCGACTTTTTTCTCTATGTTTTCTTTGTCCCCATGGGGGACGCGAATAGAGATTTTCTCTCTTTGGTCCTGCTCATTAAAGCAGTTTTTGTAGGTCTCTTGTCGAACAGAGTCCATGAATTTACAAAATTCACTAGGTGGTTTGCAAGCCTTTGTAGACAGCTTTTTAGAAAATTCTAAACTACTATTGTGAGCAAGAAGGCCCGTAGCTGCTTGCCCTGGAATATCATCAATAGTCCGGGTTTCAATTGAACTGTCATCAGTGAAATATTCATCAAACAGACTCATGCTCTCAGCACTGTATGGGTTTGGGTTCCAGCTCTGATGCTCACTAGCAACTTGAGGAAAGGGTTCAGCTGTCCCACAGTCTCTATTTTGGTCCTCAACAGTTTGTTTAGCTTCACAGTTCTGATCAGCAGACACTCCTGCCTCTGCTGCTGGCGGGCTGTGATGCCTGGCAATTTGTTCCACTACTGCCTGACTTCTCAGTTCAATGTCTGAATCAGGTGACATGGAATCTCCGATGAGGAAAGTCACCTTTGTCTGAACCTCAGCAGCGCTGCATGGAAACGTGTCCATGAAGAGCTTATCAGGCGGCTTCTTCTCCACAGCAATCCCAGGTGTCCTTGTCCCACCTCCCGCCTGGCTGCCTGGCTCCAGCATGTTCTCACTCCTCCACGTGCTCGCTGTTGGCTCCAAACAAGATTCTGTCCCCATGCATTTCTCAGGCGACGCTGACCCTGTGCACACCACAGTCTCTAGTTTGGTATCCAGGCAGGGCCTTGGTTGTGTCACATCCACAGCATCTTCCTGGCCATCCTCAGGAACGATGGTTCTGTTCTCATCTGAAGAAGATTCCAGCTCTACCTTAGGAGTGCTTTGCATGTCTTCTCTCTCTTGCTGTGCAACACTTTCTATGTTCTGTGCGAGGGAAATGGGACATTTGCAGTATTTACAGCTGCAGTTGGGAGCTCTCATCTCTTCAGACTCGGTGGGTAGCAAGTTGCCCCTGTTCTTGTGCACTGTGACAAGCACGTACTCAGACTCTTCCACTTCTCCTTTCTCCAGCGTGGTAGTGATAACAGTGCCAGGCATGACGATGGCCTCATCTTCCCCATTTTCCAGAAGGTGTGTCTCTTGAAGTTCAGAGCATCTGATGAAGTAAGTGAGGAAGTAAAGCAATCTCTGGACCAGGTCATGTCTTTTGCCAACCACGACTGTTTTCGCTAATCTCACAGGTGATCCGATGGCCCCATACAGGTCACCTAGGACAGGAAATTAAACACACAATTATTTGGCATCTTTGCAATAATTTATTCTTCTAACAGCCAGCTGTTGGGCCAGTTTTCAAACACCAGGTCTACAAGTGAGAAGTACTAAAGCAGTAGAGCTACAACAGCTATGTTGTATTTTGTTTCCAATAAGAGAATCCCAAAGATGCTGTTGGTATCATCTGTAAGGTGAGCCACTGGTCAGGGGGACATCTGATCTCACACATCAGGGAGCATTCACACCACCTCACTCCAGCTTTGGAGGCTCATCTCCTGGGATCCTTATACAGCCACGGGAGAGAGGAGGCATCTGTGCCGAATTACTCTGGACGGTCTGGAAACTGGGCTGAACTTTTACCCACAAGAGAAAGCTGTAAAAGAAACAAACCTATGCCAGGAATGAGGACAAAAAGTGACCATGGCAGGTGCATGGCTGAAGCCAACCTCCTTCTCTTCCCCTCCTTGAGTTCTGCTACGGGTTGGACGGGATGTTCTGGCTGTACTCGAGTCACCTGAGGAAGTGCCTGTGCCTGTGCATTCTGAAGGTATTAGGGCACTGCGTGACAGCAGGGGTGAGGGGACAAGGAGTCCTCTCGAAGGCCACCCTAGCCACAGTGGGTCCCTCAAGTCACATGAGGTCTGAAATCAAGTTTTCTTGCCAACTCCCTGGCCATTCCTACCTGTACAAGAATAGGACAACCTTGCAAAACCTTCCCTTCCCTAAACAAATTCGATGAGTGTGTGTGTGTGCAGAGCAGGACAGTTTGACCTCACCTGCTCTTCTCTACTGGGCAACTATCAGACAGTGTGACCAGCTACACCACTTACTGGGCTTTGAGATCTTCCCTGGCGGTTGCCAAGCTATGACTTCCTGTTCTGCATCATTCCATTGTACTAAAAGTATGTTCACTTCTGATCAAAAGATGGATTTTCTTGATTTGCTCATTCCAGAATGAGGTTTAGTGATAGTACTATCTCAAAAAATAAAAGCAGATTTTCCTTATAGGAGGAGGACCAGAGGAGGCCTGGAATCCTCTGCCAGCACCAGGGCAGGTGACCTTAAGGGACCCAACATAGATGACTAAAGAGGGCTTTACTTTTTGGCTAACATTTTATAATGGATAATGCCTTAAAGACTTAGAGCATAAAAAAATACAATGACCGCTTCTAAGCCTGAAACACACTTTTGTCTCATTTTGTATTAAAAAATAAATAACCTGGGAGGGGAGTAACAAGCATCATAAACCCCAGCTCATGCATTCCCATTTATGCAAAGCTGCTGGGTGGTTTAGAGGTGTTTGCCACATACCGAGCTGTGCCCACAGTGGGTTGTAGGGATGAGTTTTGGCCAGCATGTCCACGCTCTGGGAAGAATGCTTCTCCAGGAAGATTCTTATGGGTGGCTGGCCATTAGGCATGACAGTGGGGACCCAGGCCAAGTGGTTAGTCAGCACTGCAGTCAGCAAAGCTGGTAAAAACCTGAAAGCAAAATGTTCAACATGTTTGGTTTTTTTTCCAGATACACACTCAAGATGTTAAACTGACAGCAGCTCTAGTCTATATGGATCAAGGATTAAAGAAACAGCCTGACAAAATCAGCAGAGATCATTCCTTCAGTCTTGGTTCTTTGGGGAGAGAAAGGGTGGCTGGACCCTCCCTCCCACCCTGGCAAAGCTCTTTTTTAGAACACATATTTGAAGTAAAATGAAGTATTTTAACTTAGTGGCATCTCAGTTCCTCTGTTTGACAGTAATTATGAGACTTCCTATTTTGCTAGTTTTATGCTGTAAAACATCTCAAAACCAATTCATTTCATTCACTCTAAGAAAGCACCGTGTGGCCCCTGTACTCCAAGGAGATCCCAAACCCTTAAGACTTGTGACTATGGATGAGAAGGAAGACTATTGCTACCAAATCTGTACAATAGCTGGGTGCTGTGTTCTTTCACCTAACTATTGTGCAATTTCAGCACATATGGCTGCTCCTTTTCAAAAATAACCCCCCTGCCCAAAGTTCTGTAGCTCAGCCAGAGAAGCTGTGTTCTTACGCTGGCAAAACGGTTTTCACTGGCTAAGCAATTAAGGTGAAAAAAACCTTCCTGAAAAACATTAACTATCTGATTTACTGCAATGATAGAGCATGGTTTCTGCTCTGTAGAGTTTTCCCAGTCAGTTTTCCTGGCAGGAGCATGGCCCAGGGGGCTCCACACGCCAACACATGGCGCTGGTGGCCACAGTGGCTCATGTGTGGGGAGGAAAAGAGTCAAATGCCTCAAAATAATGTTATTTGAATAATTTACAAGCATCAGGAACCCTACAGCTCCCATGCAGTCATTTCATAACTAGAGACAGCCAAACGAGGAGAGGAGACTTAAAACTAGATGGGGAAGAATACAGGGCTTATTTTTTCTCTTGTTTCCATCACTTGAAATCTTATTCTATTTAAAATAAAGAAAACAAACCCAAATAAATGACTATTTAAATGTAACCAAGATGTACAGGACTCAGAATGGCAGGGATCAAAGGAGGCAATCCCAGAAAAAAGCTTCCACTGAAGCGGGAACTGATCTTAAGAAAATACATTTGAACCCCTCACAACTCCCTGCAGTTTCTTCCACTGCACTGGGGCAGGAGCAGGTGGACCAGAGTGACCACTGTCACCTTCCCATGTGGGGAGAGAAGAGATGACAAAGGTGGTGGCAGAGCTGGGGGATGGGAGCAGCAGCCCCTTCCCATCCTGCAGGGAGCAGTGCCCCTGAGCAAACAGCTGATCTCCTAGTGCCATTCCCACCCAAACTACGTTTGTGCTCCTTTTATGACTTCAATGGAGACAAACCCTTTAAAAACTTCCCCTACTCATGCCCTGGGGAAAGGTGATGAAGTGTTGACAAAAGAGTAAATTTATCAGGTTCTCCCCAGTTTATCAGGAACTTTCTTTCTCAGTTTTCAGCATCTGCTCACAGCTGGGGCCTGAGGCGAGAGAGGTGAGTGAGCACTAATGAGCACAGCAGTTCTTTAGTGGCATTTTAAAATGACTTAAGGTTTGAGAGCACTTTGTGGTCTGACAGTATTACAGACACAGCTCTTCCTGAATGCCTAATCCTGCTCGTCATATGATAACTGATCCTGAAAGGTGGATTAATGCATTTTGTAAGGTATCTTCCCCCCCTTCCAGATATCCACACCCATCACACACTTCCTATGGACATTTCAGATGTTCAGCCTCTACCAAGATTTAGAGGATTGTGGGGAAGCAGGAATTTAATGAGATTATTTCTTGCTTGTTTCAGAAAGAAGGTATTTATGGATGGCCTTTTGATTCTTTGATTACCAGGATTTTAACAACTGATTTGAAAACTGGTTTGAAATAAAAAGGCACAATCACATATGTAATTCAGAAACTAAAATCCACCATACTGGTTTTTAGAAGCATTTTCCATCAAGAAAGTGAACTCCTTCATGAAGCGATGGCAGAGCTGGTTCTTCTCTGGTGTCCCCGACATCATGGTGAGCCAGACAGGCTCCCCAATCCGTGGCATTGTGTAGAGATTGCAAATAGTTGTTCTAGAAAACAAAACCAAAAAATCCAGGATAAACAAAAAAACCCCAAACAAACAAACAAAACAAAACAAAACCAGAAAAGCAAAAATCCCAACTAAAAAGAATTCTGTGCAACACTTAGATCCAGCTACCATTTCTATCAGAAAAAAATTTCTCTCAGCAACCATTATCCAAACCGTGTTGTTCATTAAGTAGTACAAATTCACCCTTCACCTCGGAGAGCAGAACCTCACAGGTTCCTCCTGCATCCACCTGACCTGATCTCAAACACAGCAACAGTCCCTGTCACAAGTCAAGAGCTGCCCTGCTCTGAATGCAGAAGGAATGGATGATTTCTTCTTGCTGTTATCTCCCTGCTTGTTCTCCATTTCACTTAAAACAAACTTCTGCTTTATTTATGACTAGGACAAGATTATATGTATCTGACTTATAAAAATACCTTAACTTCCTCCTTGTTTTAAAAACTTGGTGTATCTCCAGGCCAAACCCACCCAAGTGTGGATGTGTAGAGCAGGGAACCAGCTCACGTCTTTCACTTTAGAGAGTATGAGAGGTAAAGTCACCCTGTGGTTGTACCTATTGCACACTCACCACATCCTTTTTGACTCTACAGAGGACAGTAAATGTATGACTAAAAACTGGCTCTGCAGTAAAATACCAGATTAAAATCCCTCAGATTACTGTTAAACTCCTCTAAAATATAAACAAGTTATAGTTTAGTTTTAAGTACAAAGCCTACATTATGACACTATGGGAAGCTGTATTTTTAACACAGTAAAAATGTAAGCCTGAAAAAACCCAAAAGGACATGGGAAACGACTGATCAATTTAGGTTTCTCCCTGCCTAATGCACTACTTTTTCTAGACAAAGCATTTTTGTTTTAAAAGGTAAAGACATACATTATCCCTAGCACCACCCCTGATTTATAAAGATCTCTAGATATCATGGTCTCAAAATTTATGGACACTTTCAGAAGCAAAGCTGTGCACACCAGGCAGGCAAACACAATGGAGCAGCAGCTGCCAAATCTTCCATGGTTTAGTGTTTAAAGTGAAACTGCCAGGAAGTGAGAGCTGCATGTCAGCAGGAGCACAGCACATCCCACCCTGGTGCAGGGTCTCCCCAGGGAGGAGGGAGTCACCCCCCCAGTTACTGCAGTTACTGGGCACAGAAGTAGCTGCGTGGTGACAAGAACCCCAGAGCAGCTCTCCAAAGGGCAGCAAAGGTGACTGAGGTCACCAGGGCTGCTCCAGAAGGAAGGAGGTGAGGGGGCAGTGGCATTCTCTGCCTTACTTATTCTACCAGTTTTCATCAAATACAAAATCCATTCTCTGTGCTCACAGTAGTCAAAATCAACCCTGTCTTCCTCAAAGGTTAGACCTTCAAATCCTCCACTGCCAGAAGCATGATGAGAGCACCACAAAACGGTCAAGTGTGCTGGAGAGGGGGACAGCTGAGTTACCTCTACACTCCCCAGCCCCCAGAGGCTTCACTGTCTGCTGGCTCACTTTGGAGTAGCCTCACCAGCTGCTCAGTGTTACCCTCTGCTGCTGGTCCTGTCCTGGGAGGAAAGCCCAGCCTGGTGACAGATCTGGGCACAACAGTCCTGCCACCTAGACACGAGCAGGGCACACAGCCAGGGACACTGGGACTGCCTCCGGGGCACCAGAGGGTCTCCAGCAGCACAGCAGTCTTGGGGCACTGGGATTTCATTCCTCTGCAGGGGCCAAGCTGGGACTAGGGGGGGCTAGGGCTATTATTAGGGGAAAGCTTTCTGTTCACAGCCCATTAACTGGAGTGG
This sequence comes from Lycocorax pyrrhopterus obiensis, assembly GCA_014706295.1. Taxonomy (NCBI): domain Eukaryota; kingdom Metazoa; phylum Chordata; class Aves; order Passeriformes; family Paradisaeidae; genus Lycocorax; species Lycocorax pyrrhopterus. The sequence goes on from JACSVZ010000018.1 coordinate 18,207,397, forward strand.
ATGTTAAAGATGCCTAAAAAAAGAAGAAACCTCAAGTCCAGGGACCTCAAACTCAAGTTTCAAAGCTCAAAACAAGTGTGAAAACTTACACCTCCTAGACACAGCTGACCTGAGAAGCTGAAGATAAACAGCACAATTTAACGCAGAATACAGCTTATTTCTCCTTCCTATGCAAACTAACCCAAGCCAAGCCTCTTGCAGCTCGGCTGTTTTGAAAAAAGAAAGTACTTCTATACCAAAACCAACATATTAAAATACTTGTTTTCGTTGAAAAGATAGCCCGAGTCTTGTGATTCGTTATTTACTATTCTGGTAACCCTGGCTGCATCTGCAGCTGATAGTGTTTCCTCCGAGCCAGATCAGATTGCCCTGGCCGGTGGCCAGCAGGCATGTGACTGCAGTGCAGGGAACCCTCCATGCCAGCGCAGGCAGCAATGGCACAGAGACCAAGGGCAAGGATTAACTGCTTCCCAGCTCTGCAAACACCCAGGGAAGCGCTCTCCTGCCAGATAGCAAAGGGCAAAAATGAAAACAAAACAAAAAACCAACACCAAGAAACCCTCCTCAAACACTACAGGGAAGTTAACTGGATTTTAAAAATAATAACTATTAAAAACCCCAACTGGCCCCTCTCCTCTTGGCCATCTGCAGCAGTACCCCCTCCTCTCCCTCCCCACACACACACCAGCATGTGAGGGAAAGCTCAGTTAATGAGAGACTGCTCTTTTGAGGGTTCCAGTACATTTAAATTGGTTTATATTTGGAAACGCCTCTGGGAGGCTGAACTCCAGCCTGGAGCTTCCAGGCACCTCGGCCCCAGCAATGCAGCATCGAGCACAGGTGCCAGAGGAGCCCCTCAGGAAAAACCTTCACATCTCACAGGGTTTGAGAGCCAAGGAAGCCCAGCCCAGCCAAGTGAAAAGGAAGCCCTGAGCAAACCCCTCCCCCATCCCTCTGGGGTCTGCCTGCCCTGCGGGCACAGATGACACCAAGGTGAGCAGCCCTGCTCCCACAGACACCACGGCATGGCTGCTCCCTGCTTCACCCTCACCCACATACACCCCCAAACCATCCGGGCCTTTGGCCTGGATTTCAGTACCAGTCCAAGACATCTTTCCCTGGTGCTGCACAAACCAAACGAGCCAGAAAGCTCCTCATGGATGAGAGCATCCCTGCTGCAGCCCCCTTCCTCCCCAAGGAAAACACACTGACCCTCAACACTGTGCTACCAGAGATGCTCTGCTATTTAGGAGCCACAACATAATGGCAAAGAAAGAAAAAATCAGTGGTTTATAAAGCTTAATTCACATGCCTTTGTTCCCCATCCTCATTCCTTCCTTCCAAAGATGATTTTTCCTTAAAAAAGAACAACAAAACAAAGGCAATCCCCACTGCAGGGAATGCAGGAGCAAGGCTTCCCCACAACTCAGTGCCCATGCTGGCACCACTGAGCACAACGCACCAGTCAGTTCACAGCAGCATAAGCTGCTTAAAAATTACTGGCAGAAAATAGGATCAAATCCGTCTGCCAGAGAGCAGAGAGGTATTTCCCCAGGCCCTGTGATCAGTGTTTCCTTGCCAGCCTGTGTTTGTGCCACACAGGTATTAGTCAGATGCATAATCTGTGTTATCAATGTGCTGTGTTGGCCTCAGGGACCAGGGGAGCTGAAATGTTTATGCAAGTACAGTAGCTTATTTCATAAATCACGTGTCTGCACAGCTGACATCCACAGAGAGTTCTAAGTCTCTAAGTCAAGTGTTAATAGCTAAACCCATCAGTGCTCTAGAAAATTAAAAATTGCTGTAAAGTGACTAATGATGCAAAGGTAGGCCTGGAGCTGGCTGGGTACCAAATAGATGGCAAATTTATCTGTAGCCTCCATTTTCAGAAGCAGCCTGGGCCTTCCAGAGAAGGCAGCTTTGTTTTTCCCTGGATAAGACAAAAAGAGCAAAGGAAGGCTCTGTTTTGCTGTCTTCTCTTCTCCCTCTTCACTACCAGCAGGTAAATGCCTGCTGACCCAGCTCCCTTTCTGCAGGCAGTGGAGCAACATACAGCCACAGCCCCTTCCCTGCAGAGGGGGACTCTACGGTAGCATGCACCCTTCTCTGATCAGCAGGGCAGCACATCCCCCATGCCCAGTGATCTGAGGTTATTCTGATCACCAGATGACTGCACATCAGCTGCTCTTGAGCACCTCTGAAAATCTGGGGGGTTTAAAGAAAAACAAACAAAAAAATATTCTCCTTAAAACCAACCAGACTGCAACAAGTTAAACCAGCAACAGGATTACATTTTGGAATCACCAACCCACTGAAGTCAGCACCCTTCTTCCCTCCAGCACAATTTGCTAAGAGGACAGGAATCAACACAAGTCTCAGGTTCACCAAAGGACTCGGCTCCTGACTTCCCCGTGACTTCAGTGGGAAAGCAGACACCTAAAGAGATAATAGTGTCCTAAATGGGTTTGCTGAACCTGTGCCAAAGCATCTTTGCATCCAGCCTTTGGTAGTTAAATATACCTCTCTCTTCTTACCAGACACATCCTGCACTGCTTTGAAAAGCAAGGGGGACTTGCATATCACAGAAATGAGGATGGCACATGCTCTTGCATGTCACAGGGGCACAAGGACCCTGCCTAGACTGGGGGCACCGGCTGTTGCCCACCTCTGAATGCAACCCCTTAAAAAATCCCAACAAAACCCAAAATTGCCAAAGGCTGCTGCCCCAGGAAATTAATTTATATGAAATTAAACTGGATTTAATTTACTTCATTACACTATTAAAGAGCAATATTTGTATCACCACGGAAACCTCTGCATACAACTGGTGGTTAGACACATGCTCCCAGTGCTGGTTATGCAGTGGCCATGTCATGGGAATGCTCCCAGCTCCTGGTGTGCAGTGAGTGCCAATCTGCCCGTGTCCGCTGGGACAGTGCTTTCTTCCTCAGCCTGACCACAGCAGCCTTCCTCACCCCATCCCAGCTCAGCACTGCTGAGTGTCCCTCCAGGAGGAAAAGCCAGCACAGGGGATTTGGCCTGTGTTTTCAGGGGTTTTTTTTCCTACTTTTGACTTGGGACAGGTGCCCCTCCCCAGCCCTCTGGAACTATTTAACTTGGAAGGACAAAGGAGAATGGGCAAAGTCTGCTGAGTATATCTTGAGGGGGAATGTTTTGGGGGGAAGGTTTGGAAAACAGCTGGGGGTCTGGTGTTAATAGAGAGTGGGAAGGCAGAGAAACGGCTCAGGGAGAGACCTGGGAGGAGAGGCAGAGCAGAGTTGTGGGAGTGGAGGAATCATCATGGCTGCTCCAAGTTGCTGAACTCATCTCAGGCCCCTAGGCAGGACCAGTGGCTCCCAGCAGTCATGAGCTCCCTCTGCTCCCTCTCTTGGCACAGCTTATCCCATCCACCTCTCATCACAGGCCCACGTGCTCCCTCCTTCCTGCCTCCTGTCCCTACAGGACGTATCCTCTGCCTTTCCTTGTGACTGCCTGGAGGTGAGCTTCTAAAAAAATTAAAAATATACTGTGCCTTCGTCCTGCAGTGCCACCTAATCCATGGCATTCAGGTAGGAAGTGGAATTGTAGAAAAATAAGTGAGCCCTCAGGATTCTTCTCTGTTCAGTAAAATACATTCTGATGTCAGGAATTTCATTTTATAACATCAGAGCACTGTCTTCAATAATGTCTCTAAAAAGTAGCTCTACAGTGGTTGTAAAAGGAAGCACCCTGTCACTCCCATCTGAGAGGAGATGAATCACTCGAAACAGACAGATTTCATCTTAACTCCCTCCCCCATGACTTCAACTATGGAAAGAAAATACAGCTAAATGCCAGGGATGTGCTTATCTGTGTTACTTTGTGTAATAACTGTTGAACAGAGAGGCTCTGCAGGTACCAATAGCCAGAGACTACAGCACTGCATTTTACTGTGGGAAAAGACAGCTCTCCCTCTTCCTAGCTGTTTTTCTGAAACACCTTTAGAGCACAGCTTAGAGAGGAATGAGCTTTGCTCACACATGAGGACAACACAGACTAGAGGAGGATTTCCCTAACAGGGCTTTGCAATGCTTTTCACCCTCTCGACGGGCCACAAAAGACCATTTAAGAAGTCACTGGGAGCTTCGTTATCATCTAAAGCACACAAAACCGTGAACATTTGCGTCCTGTTCACACGGGACTGATGGACACACACACTTGGCAAAATCTAAAAACTCAGACACATTAGAATGGCTTGCTATCACCAGTCTTTTGCTGTACTAACTTTTGCAGAAGACTTTAGACATTTTAAGTTACTTATCCTGCACTAAGAAGATCCTTCTAAAACAGGCTCAAGTGCTTTTGAAGAAAGAGACAGAAAAGGCAGGAAACACACGGCTCACCTGAACTCATTTAGAGCATCCACAATTCTGTTATACGCCAAACTCCGCTGGCTGGCATCAGCTGATCTCCGACTCATTTTCATGGCCTTGAAAACAATCATTAAACAGATAAGTAACACAGAGCTACAGAAGCACAGAAAATGGAAAACCAAGTCATGTGTTTGACTTTATCTTTTGTTCAACTGGTCATGCAAATAATTTTTTTAAGTGATAAAATGACGGTACAAGTGCCAACTTTCCCATCTGAGGGAAGACAGGTGAGGCACATTTGCAGCTTCTGCTTCTTTTGTGCTTTTCACCATTCAAGGCATAAAAGGAGTCAATGTTTTAACTGCAGTGATGCAATTCCCACACCCAACATCAAGTTGATCCCACTTTTGTAACTAGCAACAGGAGTTAGAAATTAATCTGAGAGGGCTGAGAGGACATAGAGCCCTGTACAAGTGCAAGAAGCTAAAGCAACTGTGTTTACCTGTTCTATTGCACTCTTCAGTTTATTCATGTGACTCTCAAAAAGAGGAAAGTGTGAGAAGAAGAACTCATTAAATTTGTTGTTTTCATCTTCATCTCTTGAGAGTGAAAAAATAACCCCAATTGCTATCTTTTTCTTCCTAACAATTCCTGGGTTTGGACCAGAGCTGTCATCTGACAAGTTGAAGCTTTCATCCATGGACCTTGGAGCATGAACAAAAGGGAAAGTTAATGTAATCCACTGCTTAAAGTTGTACCTCGGTTTCTTGTGTAATTCAGTTCTTGAACATATAACTTCAATAAACACCTTTTGCTTGCATGCGTTGAGAAATCATCATCTTTGATAACAACCCCTTTGTGATTTTTTACAAACAACTATTAATTGATCCTGCAATCACAAAAGTCTGGAACCAGATTCAAAGTGTCTGTAGGATCAGAATATGGTATTTTCCCATCCCTGCCAAGAATGTGTGTTTTGAGTAGGATTTTAGGGCTTCTTATCCTCAAAAATACAGCCTACAGATTTACATGTTGCTGAAAGCTTTCCAGTTAGTGAAAAAACAATGAATGCCATGAGGAAAACAGAGACTAAAAAAGATCAGCCTGACTTACACCTCTGTAAATACCCCACCGAAAGCATCAGCAAGAGCAGATGTACATATGCAAGAGCAGAATCAAGCTGACAACGGTGTATGGGCAGCAAGCAGCATTTCAATCCCCAGCTCACCATCGAGGGAAGACCCCGTTCTCCAAGCTGGTTGTCTGGCTGCGACGCCAACGCCGCTGGTAGCTGCTGGCACAGCTCTTGTTAAACGAGGAGCCCGGAGAAGGAAATGGAGTGATGAGCAGACTGCTAAGAGATGCTGCAAGAACAAGAGGAATAAAAATCTCTCCAGAAGAAAGAGCATTTGGAATAGTAACCAGTAACTAAACGAAGTCCCTCAAGATATGCTGGTGTTGCTTCTCAAGTGCCTTCTCTTTTGCTTATCTATGTTTCTAATATAAAAATAACCAGTTTATAATGACATTAACAAGCCATACAAGCACCATAAGGGTGGGACAGTCCTGCTGATTTACATAACAGGCAATGCACAGGCTGCACCTTGCTCGGCAATCTGAGTATCGGGAAATAAACTCCTTGTGGAAAGGAGTAATGTTGATCACATCCTTTAACAGCCTTTTCAGTCCTAACCCAAGTGTCCAACATCCTGACTTAGGAGGGAGGAAAGGGGTGTTGTTGAGGCAAATTCGTGTTCTAACATTACCATCATAGGATCACAGAATCATAGAACGATTTGGGTTGGAAGGGACCTGAAAGCTCATCTCATTCCAAACCCTGCCATGAGTTTGGCATGGGCACCTTCCACTAGACCAGGTTGCTCCAAGCCCCATCCAACCTGGCCTCCTGAATTTGGAAAGGAGATGACAGCAAGCATCATTTAGAAATGCTGCAGGCTCATTTGAATATTTAATCCGCCTTGCTTATTTGCAGCTTGCTTTAATAAAAGGCACTACTGTCAGGTTACTGTGAGGTGCCCAATGCACACCCTCGATACCTGCACCATCCAGGCATGTACAGAGAGGTGTCATTAATGTCACACAGAACAAACCAGAACAATCCCATTTCAGCACTACTTCATGATGTGCAGAGATCCCAGTGACAAATATTACTGAATATTTTTGGAGTTTACAGGGTTAACACATGGAACTGCCATTACCAGATCTTGCTATACCGCTGTCTCTGTCCTCATTCTGCTCCCTCCCAGGCATATCCATAGGGTTGCTATGAACTGTAAAACAAGGAATACCAATTAGCAGGGGAATATACAGTTCCTTTCTTGTTTGCAGATCTCTGTGTAATTAATGAAACAAAAACATGCTCATTAATTCAGATCAACAGCACTGCACAAGGCCATCACCAAGAAAGGCTGCTTAGCTGAACAAACCAAAACACTTATCTGAGAAGCCTGTATGTGTTTTTCTCTAGTCCATACACCTATTTTAGTGCAAACTAAAACTAGGACTTTGTTTCTTTACACAGATAATTTTCAATAAAATTTTAATATACCCAGAGGATGCTGGTCACATTTGTAGTACTCAGTGTATAGGCAAAAACCCACCAAAACTCAAAATAAACACAACTTCATTCCTATACCAGCTTTCTCAGGTATTATATATATGTATTTTGAAAAGAATTTTCAATGCTGTCTTGAAGAAATTAATACTTTTAAGTTGTGAGCAGTGCATTGGTTGTTCAACTAAGCTGTAAGCTGCCCAGATTCACAGTCTGCGTGTACATAAGATCAAAGGTGTGTCAGGCTCAATAGTCTTTAAATGTGATATATTTTACAAATATGTGTGTGAAATAAAGCTACTCAGCCATGGAAATAAGACCCAGCCACTAAAAGCAAGAAATGTCCATTTTGAATGAATCTAATTTAGCTTTAATTTTTACAGTTTGGTTGAAACCAGTCCAGATCAAAATAGCTTGACACCATTGTGAAATATTATTCCCATAAATATTAATTCCATATTTAAATATTTAAGTTTCCAAAACAAAACAACACAGACAATCCCAAAGAGGACTATTAAATACCTGCTGTCCTCTGAGGATTTCAAGAATGTGTTCACAAAGGCAAGGGAGCAAACACCACTGTCCTTTTTTTTTTTTTTAAATATGAGATCTTATTTGCAGGGCTAAACTACAAATCCACACAGTTTGTCACCCCAGCTAGACTAGCCCCACAGCACAGCACACAGCACACAGCAAACCTGCAAAGAAAGAGGCGCTCCGGATGAGGCGGAGCGGACCTTGCTCTGAGAATGCCCGCCTGGGGCTGCAAAGCTGGGAAAGACCTACACGGCAAAACGTAAAACACACATCAGAGAATGAGGTTAGTAAAGCAGAACAGTCCATAGGGAGGGGGCCAGGGCAGGGAGAAGGTTTGAGCCAACATAAATGCAAAGTAACACAGGCAGGAGAACAGCTCTGAGGCTTTACCAGAACGCTGATGTGAGGATGAGTCTCACAGTTGGACTATACAGTATTTATAGATTAAAATAATAGACCCAGCTTTCCACTGTCTCCCATACAAGGATGGGGTTTCTCAAAAGGGCTTTTTTTTTATTTTAAGGTTGAAAAATGATTAATTTATGCAGGCTCAAAGCCTAACTTGACCACAAACAGGAGATTCATCACAGAGTATAATATTTGTTTTAATGTCCACACTGGTGGGGTGGCTGGGAACACTGGTTCTGAAGAGAAGGAGGAGGAAGGGGGAGAAAGCAGGCAGGAATTCATCTTAGTAGAACCAACAGAAAATCATAGGCTGCAGTAGTTCTGAGAATAGTCAGTACATAAGTTGAGTGAAATGATCATATAGAAAATAAATGTTAGCAGTCTCAGTAGTTCATTTTAGAAGTAATACTGGATTATAGATATACAAGGGAAACAGTGTATCTACTGTACACAGAGACAGAAAAAACGCATCAGTATTCTGAAAGAGTTAATTGCCAGTCACTCTCCTAAATTTGAAGCCAGTGCTCACTCAAAGTTTACTGATTATACAAAACACGAAGGCTGCACCTCAAAACGCCATTCCATTCTCTTAGGCCTCCATTCATTAAAGGGAATACATGACCAGGGTTACTTTGGGTTTTTTTTAACCAGCACATCTAAAAAAAGCACCTTGTAAATAGTTCCCAACCAAAACACATAGACCCTCCTCCTGTCACAGGTGAGTCAGGAGCAGTCTCTGCAGCTGAGCACAGTTGTTAGAAATGCTGCAATTACAGATTAACTCCTCTCCCTACTTTACCCAGGGTTCCCTCTGTGCTCAAACGGGAACTGTAAACAAACACTGTTGAAAACTTGTGCAGCTCAATCACAAAGAAAACTTCAGCATCCTCTTCTTGCAGGCAACCTTGTGCCTCTTGCCACACACCCTTGCTCCAAGGTGCCCACACCTCCTGGTCAGTTCTTGGGGCAGTTACCAGTATCACCTCAGAGCTGGACACAGGTGAACAGGTGGCACTGGCTACACCTGAATCACTCCATGTCTAAGAGCTGCATTATCTGAACTGGAACTTGCAGTTTAGATCACTCTAATGATACAGCAAACTTCTGCCAGGCACAAACCACAGCAAACCCTAACAGTAGATAAAGCAATCTCCTCTATCTTAGATCAGGCACCTCATTCACTGCGAAAAATCACAATTGAAGTCTGAAAGGACTACTAAATATTAAGAAAAATTCCATCTTTTTAACTTTTCTGACTTAGTGAATTCAGGAAGCCTTTAATAGATAATAGGTTCTTACAACCTTAACTGGCTTCCCTTATAAATGGACTACTGCGAATTATTTTAATGAGATATACAGCTCATGAGCCTGAGAAGCATTTAAGCCCATGCCTGGGCACAGTCTTACCAAAGTCAATGTGAAGGAAAGCAGTAAACATCCCCAAGATCTAGGACCACATCAAAGTCAGAAACCCATTTAAAAGTAACACAGTCATCAAATATACTCCTTACTTCCAACCCTATAAACATACAGCAATATCCTGGAGAGCAATTGTGAAAAGAAGCCCCTTATTACAACAGACATTTGCTTGGAAAGTCAACAGTCAAAATGAAGGGAAAGAGAGGATGTGCTGTAGAGCCACGGATCAGGGTGCTACACTGGACAACCAAGCACTGAAGTCCAGTATCTTTACTATCAGCTCAACTGTTCCCAAGAGGAAAAGCCAAGACCTTTGTTATCTAATGTTCATGGAGCCTCCACCCACAGCTCTTCCAGGGAAGCTGAGAACCGAGGATGCCAGATGGTTTCTCAAGACTGCTTAGCTCCCATGGTCAGCCAGAGGAGAGAACAAAAAGATATTCTGTCTAATCTGATCCAAAGCTCCAGTGCAGCTGTGCAACGTTAACTGAGACTCATACAGGACAGGCAGCCACACATGCTCAGGTGGGCAGAGTACAGAGCAGAATGAGAATTATTAACGAAAATAAAACTGGGGAGCTGAGCCAGGCAGAATCAATCCTGCTTGATCTGAGATACGCTGTTCAAGAATTTGTACAGAATGTTATTTTCCAACATTTTCTGTATTTGAACTTATGTATATCTAATTATTTCTATTATGTATTTTATATGCACATATGCAGCAGTGTAGACTGAATGACTGCTAATTCCCTGAACATTTATTCTCCTCCAAGCTCCATCAGCATTAATTTTGTTACATCTTTAGCTTTTTAAAAATTTGATTCTATTTAAAAGATTTGCATATTCTAGAATCTATGATTACTCAATTAAAGATATCAGCAAATAAAATCTGTTTGCAATTACCTATATTCCCAAGAAGTCCATTCATAATTGTACTGTGGTCAGGCTTCAATGTATTGCTGTCTTGATTAATGAACTCAAGACTGTCCTGCAACCTGTAACAAACATAAAACATATAACAAAACCAGTGATCTGCACTTCAGTAGAATAGAGTGCTAGTGCATTATAGCCAAAATGGAACAGATGAGGTAAGAACACAGGCTTCCACTAGAAAAAGCTTTCATAGCCTAAGCCACGTCCTCAGGTGGGTCACTTAATAGCAGAAAACTAAACATGGAACCCTCTGAAGCCAGATATTTTTGTAATACCTTTTTCTTCATCTTGGACTGAATTCCCCAGGTTGCAGGGAGGTACTTTTGTACCTTACAATATCAAGCTTCACCATGTCAGCATGGAAGGAATGGTTCATACATTCCCTTAGAGCCAACCGAGGTGAAGACAACCGTGAGGGAAAGGTGAGGACACTACTGACAGGATGTAGCAAGGAGTTATTTTTTTAGAGAAAGAATCTGGAGGGTCCAAAAAAAGTCCTGTGTGTTCTTATTCATCTACTTCTGTGCAATAGCTACAAAATGTAGTGGACTCACGTGTTCAAACTGCCGTAGATGCTGCTTCCTGTGCGAGCTGTGAACACCTTGCTGAGCATGAGCTGGGGAGGGGAGCTGGGGGACAGGAGGGAAGATGTCAGTCAGAAACAGTGCTAAGACAGCCTTTGCCTTCCATTTCTCAGCCCTCCAGATTTTATTGACCTTAACACTACATAACAGCCTTTTATTTCAAAAATGACATCAGACTGACTTTAAAGCAAACACAGAAATCCCTTTTACTCTGCACTTGTGCCATTCAATTCATTATTTATCAGCACTAAGGAGTGAGTCTTCTGAAAACACCAGCAGCAAAAAGTTAATCTTACCGGATCTGATGAATTTTCAATGTGGAGCCCTTGTAGCTCATGGCCACAGAGCCAAACATCATCTCTCCAAGCATGTTGGCATCTGAAGAGCACCGAGAACCCTGCAAAAAACAAACACACCAACATTTGGTTTTAAGCATTTTAGAGGCATACTTCTATTAAGGCAACATACAAGTGAGAAAACATTCCTTATTTAAAAGATAAATATGCAAAATATCTTGCTAGAACACTGTTGAACATGCTAAGTTGAACAGTTTAGTCAAGATAATGCTAACAGAGAAAGTGATCTTCACACTGGCTGTGAGCTCAACCACTAAAACCATACAGGAAACCAAACCCATCTAGGTGAGGGGAAGCAGATTCCAACTGCACTGAGCCAGGGGACTAAAGTTTTAAGAATGTGTTAACACACCTTACTGAATTAAGCCTAAACCTTGTCCCTGCTTGACAAGAAGAATCACCAGTTCACTGGAGATGTCAGACTGGTAATGGAGCCAAACTGGACCAATGTTTACTTGACAAAGACTGGTTCATAACTTATCCACGGATGATATTTTATATGGGATCAATCTTTCTCTGGTGCTTCTGTGATGGCACCAGGAAAGAGCTGCAGCATCATGATGCCAGGCTAAAGTGGTGCAATTCCTGCTTCTCTGGTAGCAGGAGCTAAGGCACAGCAGGAGTAAGGCACACAGGCTAAATACCAAGGAGCCATATCACTATGCCACATCACAGGCTAGGTCAAATTCTGCAAACAAAACCCTAAAATTAAAAAAATTACTCAGGGCAATCAACTGGAGACAACTGCTCTACTGAGAGATCTCTTATTTGTGTATTTTCAATGACTGTGATTATTGTCCCTTTGTCCATGGCTGTTTCACCTCTAGGCCAGCAGAGTATTAGTTCTGGGTCTCCACTTGTGCTTTGCCCTGAATAATTTAAACGTGGTGATCACTCACTAACAGAGCTCAGCCAGTTCTCAGGTGAGGAAGTTTGGCATTGTGCAAGAGAGCAACACATTTCCTTCAAGGTGTGTGATAGAATGTAATTACTCAATTCCTTGGAGTAATCCTTCTAAAAGATCCCTAAAACCACTCACAGAAACAACCCTGTTGGAAGATGCTCAGTGCATCTCCATATTTCTTATCCAAGCTCTGAACAACCAGTATCGTGAATAACCATGTATTCTACACAGGACTGGAATACAGAATCACAGAATGGTTTGGGTTGGAAGGGACCTTAAAGCTCATCCACCCCCTGCCATGGGCAGGGACACTTTCCACTATCCCAGGTTGCTCCAAGCCCCATCCAGCCTGGCCTTGGACACTGCCAGGGGTGGGGCAGCCACAGCTTCTCTGGGCACCCTGTGCCAGTGTCAGACAGTGAGCCTGGAGCACAACCAAAGACAGGGTGTCCCCACCACAGACCCCTACCAGGAGCAAGGAGGGCGGTGAACATCCCACTCAGTGTTTCTGCTCACACCAACCTTCAGAACAAGGGCAGGAACAAGCACATGCTCATCAGCCAAAAGGCAACACACTTACAACACCTCAATGTTTAGCTCTTGTCAAGCAATTTCAATTAAGCTGATGATACTTTCAACAGCCATACTTTTAACCTCTGAAATCTCTACCCCTGCAAGGAGAGGGGAAGACTGAAAGCAGCAACCACGACTGTAAAAATGAGGGTACAATTGCAAGGTTTGTAAGTGTTCAATGACAGGGCAAAAGCTGATCATTAGCTGGGCCTCAGTGAAATTTCCATCTCTGCCTCCCAGGATATCCCACTGCCCAGGTGCACTGGAGGCAGTACTGGAAAAACTAGAATTTAAAACCAGTCAGTATGACCAGCAGCTCCAAGGAAATCTCAGCATAGATGTTAATGGGTCTGGGAAATAACAGGTTTGCCAACATCACAAAATCCTTAGGAACACTGCAAATTACTACAGCCTCACACTATGATTGTTGTTTTTAAATCTGTTGCAGATCTCCAAATGAAGGACACAATTCTGATTAAATGTCAAGCCCTTGATGGTGGGTTTTGATTTCAGCTTTCTGCTGTTGTGAAAATATAATTCTAAAGCTCAGTAAAAATACTTTATCTTAAAATCTTATCTTTACTGAAAATCTTACTGATTTTCTTTCTCAGACAACCAAATTAAAGTGAAAATCAGCTGCTTTCAATTTAATTACAGGGGTTTCCCTTTCCTCTGAAAGACAGACAAGCCCTGCTGAAGGCAAAGAGCATGGTAAGATGAGCCCATGGCCTGTTCAGTCTAGCATTTCATCTACACTTAACAATTTTACCATGCATAACCAAAGACACATATTTAATGCATTTAGTATGGAAACACTGTTACAGCTCAACTCTTTGGGCCTCTAATGCTGCAAAATACGGGTCACCCAAGACCAAAGCATTGTGCAACCAACTGCAGAAAGGGGTTAAGTATTAAAAACTCAAACAAAAAGTAGCCAAGGAGCATCTGGTGAAACGGGCACAACCTGCAGCACTGACAACCTGGAAGCAAACCAGCTCCCCAGGTCACAGTTTAGAGCTCCCATAAAAACTGATCATAAAATACCCACAAGTGTTTGTGACTGCACATTAGCATATTAGAGGTAGTAACATTTGCATGATTTGGAAATTACATTTCTGAATATATTTACAGCATTTAATACTCCCCTTACTGTACATATTGTCCTGTCAATAACTAAGTATCTGTAAATTAAAAATGTAAAGAAAAAGAAATAAATGTTAAATATGGGACATAATTACAAAAATGGAAGCCAGGAATAAAACCTCTGTATTTCACCTTGCAATTAAAGTTGCTCATATATAATCAAAGTGTATTTAAACAAGAAAACATAAAGAAGTATTTTAAAAATCCCATAGTATTATATTATTCGAACTTCCATTTTATAGCCTTATAAAAAAAACAAACAAAAGAACCTGTAAATACTGCAAATCCAATAAGTAACCTCTGAGGTTACAGACACAGAAGTTAGAAAATAGGAAATGCCAGGCTGAGTGAAGTCTGGACAAACTTACTTTGGCCCTTCTGCATACCTGATACTAAATTTTATTGCACATTAAAGAATTCTTGTATTTTGTCTCTCTGCTCACTTGCTGGGGAAGCCTGGAAGGAGTCTGACGAACGCAGTAGATAGTTTACAACAAATACGCTGTGGAAGACCAACTTCAGCTGAAAGTGTGTGGCACAGTCACGTAGCCACATGTCACTTCAGTTCAACTCAGTAAGACTTTGAGTGAGTGATACACATGAGGAAATGGGGACTTCAAAGGGAAAACTGTCCACAGCTTTAAAATACACACTCATGCCAAACACTAAAATTTATTTTCTTTAATAACATTGAGCACTGTTTGCATAGAGCCTACTCTGGAGGAGAGACAGTTTCTGGGCAGTGGGGAGCATGGTTTTTCTTGAGCACACAGTGCACAAAGGAGGTTGCTTTGTGCTGGAAAGGAGCTGCTGACAGAAACGTCTCTTCCTTTCATAACCGCAGTTAAATGCCCTGCCAGGAAGGGAGGAACGGAAAACAGATCTTCAGCCACCTTACCCAAGCTGTGGAAAAGAGTGTGATGAGAAAGAGAAAACAAGAATCCATAGCTTGCCAAATACAGCAGGAGTTAACATGACAGTAGGTAAGTCAGCACTGGAAGGTTCTTCATTTCTCTCTATGGGAGATTAAGACATCAGTAGTATTGTACTCCAGAGCAGGTTGTGGAGATAGCAGCTTCCCTCAAACACACAATTACTTCATTACAAAGAGTGGAAGGGCTTAGTTCTATTTTAGGGTGGCTTAATATAAAACACTTGTGATCCATGGAAGGAGAGATGACAAAAATATAACGGTGTCAGATGACTGTAGCTACTCTCATGGCCAAAATCTCTTATGTAAAATGGAACTCAAGTGCACTGAATCCCTTGCTATAAAGCTGTTACACAGACTATCCCTACAGACAATGTGTCTCCCTGTTATTTCCCTGGCATTTGACAATAAGGTAAAATAAACTACTTCATCTACACCAAGCTATTTGTGCCGAGTCTCATCACACTGAACGAGTGTTATCACCTGGGTCACAAGATGGAACAAATGCCCTGGAGAAATCGCTGCCATTCAAGACACATCCCAAGAAAACCAGCTGGTTGGTTTTAGACTTGATAATACCCAAACGTACAGCATTAAACATTCCTGAGTCATAACCAAAGTCTTGGTTCTGACTGAAAACTGCTCTCCACCACCAGCCTCTCATTTCAAGCATTTTAAAACAGTCGTACCTCACCTGCTGTTAGTATTTGACATGCGTTAGAAAAAAAAAAAGTGACTCACCTGGTATTTTGGGCATTGTTCTTTTGGATCAGAGAACGAGGAGGATGAATTGATTGAACTATCCAAGGAAGAAGAGCTGTCTCCTCCAGGCTTTAGTTGGCAACACTTCCCAAAAACTCTCACTTGAGCATCACTGCAGAGTTTCTGAAATAAAGACAACACATGTGACACACTAAGACCCATGACCTGAAATCACTGTCAGCATCATTGTACTTACCTGTTTAGGTAAGATATTTAACAGCTGAAAGGCTCATGCCCCAGGAAACAGGTAGTAGAATATATACCCATATCTCTTGCAGCCTGGCTGTCCAAAGGAAAGCTGAGGTCTTTTACTTCCAATTAGCCCAGGAGCCAACAGGTCATTCCAACTCCATCTTCCTAAGTAGACTGTTTTAGACCCAGGATTAGGAGAGAGGATGGTACCAAAGCATTTAAAGGAAGGATGGCAATGCCCACCTTACTCCCTGTGCCTGCCAGAGCGGAGATGACACAGGAGCGTGAGCGGCACAAAGGAAGGAGCAGCTCGCCATAAATTATCAAGCAAGAATAACACAATTCAGAAGATTCATGTTACAAGGGCAAGTGGAGAGAAAAGATCCTGTTTTTCACAGATCTCTCCCTAGCTGTGTCTAAGCCCCCTAGTCTTTCTGAAGAGAGGCACAGAGGTGACACATTCCTTACATTTTCTGTATGAGGAAATTGTGAGGCTGAAAATGGACAAAGCTGAAAAACACAGTGCTACAGAGAAGCCAGAGAAGTTTCACAAAATTATGGAGAATTAATCCAAAAGGTAAATTCTAATAGAGATTCAAACAGAAAGCACAGCAGAGAAGAGAGTTTAGAGGGCCCAGATGGAGCTGGAACTGATATACAGGATGGGCAGGATCTGTGTCCACTCCACAAAGAGAGAATTATCAATCACTGGCATGGGAGATGCTTCACTATGTTTTATTCACTATTTAAAAACATTTGTGATTCCCCTTGCGAATCCCAGCCTCCTGAGCAGAATCAGCATCCACCAAGTTAATGCTGTTTACACCAGCACTGGCACTGCCAGCCCTCTTCACCTAAAGATCTCAACGTATTTTCCACACACTCGTTACACTTCAGCACACCCACATAAGGTTGGCATTATTTACATCTGCTGGTGCGCAGCACTAGGAGACAGAAATAGTCTACACTGCTCAAAATTCCACACTAACTCTGCCCTAAGACTTCCTTAATTACCCTTTCCTACACAATTATCAAACCAGTAAGAGCAAGCTGGAAGTAAATCCAGCTGAAAGCAAGGTTCAAGCAATAGATGGGAATACAGAAGTGCTGTTGTATGTCACATCTTCATCTCTGGACTCACAGCTCCCTGCCACGAGCTTCCCCTTCATTCAAAAACATGAGCATGTCTCAACCTTTAAGAAAAGGCATAAAGAAAAGTGTGAAATAGCCAAGGCACACATTAGTAACTCCATGACTGCTCAATAATCAGCAATAACTGTACAAAAAGATGACTGGCCTTCCTGCTGTGGAGGGATGGGGGTCCCATGTCTCTGTCCTAGGCTGTCCAGGTTACTTTTTTAGGGACAGGTGACTTAAATTTGGCCCTAACTGTGGGTGAGGTTTAGCAAAGCAGAAGAAAATGGCCAGGATTATAAAGGCCCACATGGCAGCCTGCAGTGCTGCTTCCTGAGAGCTTCTGCCACAGAAAGTCTCAAGGAAAAATGTGCAGAGAAATCAGTAATTCTGTGGCAGAGGGGAGGGAAGTGTTCACCTTCCCCCAGCCCTGTGCTTTCCTGACACACAGCAGTGTCCTCTCCTTTCGACATCGTGGTGAGCTCGTTGAAATCTTGCAATATGTAGATTTGCTAATGGCTACTGAGGATCTGTGGCTTGAGCACAGTGCACAATGGCTGGAACATGTGAATGATCATCATATGACTTCAGTGGGAACTCGTGAACTAGAATTGCATTTTATCTCTGACACAAACAACAATGTCCTAGGCTAGGCAAGCATCATGTGATAAAACCACATACAATCCACAGGGTTACAGCAGCTTTTGCAGGCAAACCGCATTTCAGCTTGCATTTTCCATCAGATGTTGAAAGTTCCTTCTAAAATGTTACAATTACAACTAAGATTCCTTGAGACTGTAGAAATGCATTTACTGACTTTACAACAGAAAATAAAATTCTGTGCATGAAAAAGAATGGGCTGAGTTTGCAAATGAATTACTGTTAAATAATTTCTTCTCATTTTCACTGCATTTTTCTGCACAGCAGCTTTTCCCAGATCCACTGGGGAGTCCGGTAACTTGAAGTAACAGTTGCCTAAGTTAAATAGCAAACCAGGCAAATGGCTGTTTGGTCTGTGCAGTGGAGTTTAATGAACCAAAACTCCTGCAAGGAGTCTTTAAATGAGGTCAGGATCTTTCAGCTCCCACTTTTTAGGACCCTGTGAACAGTAAATCCCTCCTGAAATGCAGATCACTGAAGAATTTTGGTGTTTGCTCTTTCACAAACTTAGCATGTGTTTAAGAAGAACTTGTTGGACAATGAGATCAATTACTTGCAGTGACCCTCTCTGCAATTTCTGACTCCAAATGTCAATGAAATTTTAGATGCAACAAATCTCAAGATGTTATGCATCAAAGGAGTGGGATTACTTGCATTCCCATATAATATTCCAAAGATATTCAAGCCAGCTTTCCAAAAATAAAAAAGTAACCTCATTATTTAAGAACTGTACAAGGGAAAATTTCAAAGCTGTGAATTTTCTTCTCAATTAGACACAGTTGCATCAAATCCAATCCCTGGGCAGGGTAGTGCTGGAGTGCTCTGAAATGCCCGTTTTTGCTGGAGAGCAGAACATCTGCTGGAAGGATGCCGCAGGCAGCTCTGCTCCTGGCTGCCACGCTGCTCTCCCTGCTGGGGCCACACTCTCTTCTCTCCCTGCCAGTTCACTGCAGATACCACCCAGCTCCAAAGACTTCTGGCAGTCCCAGTTCTGACATTAGAGGTCATCGTTTGCTGAAAGTCTTGGAGATCTATCAGGTAGTTCTGAAGAAAACTTAAGAGTAAAATGTCTTTATAGTACGACAGGGTACAAAGTAGTTTTCTTCCTCAGTTCCTCTTCTGGAGTCTCTTTTCTCCACATCTGTCAGCAAAGACTTTTAACTCTTTGACACAAGGTCTCTGTTCTCCTCAGCAAGTGGGAAAAACATGCCCAGTGCTGTGAATAGGAAGAGGAATTTCTGCTGGGCAGGTTTTGCTTTGAGGATAACAAGAAAGTTGAAAGGAGTCTGGTGTGTTGAACTAAATCAGACTTTGTGTAGGTGTATTAGGGCTGTGAGTGAGTGACAGAAGGGAAGAGCAATGTCATAGTATGCTTTACTCTTTTTTACCTCTGTGCAACAGCAGGTGCTCAAATACCACTGTGGTGGCAGTGATAGAGAAATCTCTATTTCCAAGCAAAGCTGCTACTCTTCAAGAGCTCTGTTCCTCATTTTCAAAACAGGTTTGTCCAGAAAAAAAATATATTTCAAAACAGATATATTAACTCTTTTGCTGTACTAATATGAGTTGGTCTGTATGTGCAATGAAATGTATGTATCCACCTAAGACATGGGAGTAACCTGAATAGGCACTCATTCCTCCCCTTCAAGTGCTCATGTAAAAATCCAGATATCTTTCTTAAAATGCAGCTGCCAAGTGCTGCAATCTTTATTTCTAGAGTTGTCAAGTTCCTCTATTACTCAGAGGTCAGTGAAAGTCAAGACAACCCCGCGCTCCCCCACTCCATTAGTACTTTTCCATGTCTGTTTAGAGAGAATAAGCAGAGCTAAGAAGGTGGGACTTGATCTCTGCGCTTACAGCTTTATCCATCTGCTCAGCTTGGCTCACTGGAAACCTGTCCTGAGAGCCAGACAGAGTCCAGAGTCTCCATTTCACACAACTCACCTAAAAGCAAAAGGCTCACTATCCAATTACTAATCTCTCAAAGCAATTTGCTGTTCAACATTTATCCAGTGCTGAAGTATATTAGAACATGTGGCTAATCCTGGCTTGTTTCAAACAGCATGCCATTTCTCTACTTTGGGATAAATATGACATTCGGAGTAAAAGAAATTGCCGCTGAAGGAGATCAAATATCATATGACCTTTTAGTGAAATTATTCCAAAGATAAAGACAACTAGTGGAAGAAGTGAACTTTCCATTCTCCAAATTGAAGTCCACTATTGCACCTCTACATCTCAAATTCTGCATCCCAGGCCTCTCTTTCTTTTCTTCTGAAAACCAAAACAAACGCAACTTCTGAAAACTTTCTTCTGCCTCTGGGTCCTGGCAACAAGTTACTGCCCTTCTCTGATTCCTTGTCTTTCCCCCTTTCCTCCCACATGACCAAACTCTAGATCTCTGCTCAGCACAGTGCAGTTTGGGTCCTTCCTTTTTTTCCTCCCTTCTCTTCCTCATGGTCCCTTGACACTCCTTCTTCCTCCCTGGACTTCAAACCTTCCTCTAGGCTGATCTTTAGACATAGGAAATCTTTTAGCTCTTACATGTCCATCAGCACCTCTCTCCAGCCAGATCCCCAATGTTAACCACTGTCTTGCCATAAATCCCCACTGGACAACACAGAAAGGAAAATGAGCAGTAAAATGAGACAGTTAATCCCTGTCCCTGAACTCACTTTTCCTGCTCCAAGGGAAGCCATGATCCAAGGTTCCCCTTTTCAGCTTCTTCTTTACTTTACTCCCCATTCCTCCCTCGTGGCACCATTCCTGTGGCATCCTTATCCCAATCAATTACCAGCCCTTGGAGACGAACTCTTCATACTTCAGCTGGCCTTTGCACACTGGCAGTTATGGGGACATAACTCGTGCATCACACAGTAAAACACAAGCCAGCCTTAGCATGAGCTGAGTCAAGGTTGGGAAGCCAAGCACAGGGAAAGGCAGAACCAAGGCTGACAGCCCAGCACTGGCTGGGCCACCTGGCTGCTGCACCTTACAGAGGAAAAGGGGCTGCTTGTTGTGCTTATTTGAAATTCAAAGCAGGCCCGGTACCATAGCTTTTTGAGGAGCACAACTGTGTTCACACACAGCTCCTGGCTTGGGAACTCAGTACAGCCCACGGCACAGGGAGGAGAGCGGGGCTGGTGGCCCCCGGGAGCAGAGAGCAGGAGAGGAGGTGTCAGAGCAAAAGGAGCAGATGAGCACAGGAAAGAGTCTAACAGCAGAAACCAGTCACAGGTTGTAACACTCATCACCTGCACATCAAGTAACGGAGTCTGATTAGAAATGAGACACTGCTACGAGGAATGAAAAACATAGCTCTCTAGAGGAGACAGTGGCTCAAACCCACAAGCTTGCCCATAGAAGTTCTTTGATACTCAAAAATCCAAGGGATGTGGATGCTTGGGCGTGGAGAGAGGCTGTTCAGTAAAGGCATCAATAATGCCTCTTCTTCATACCACATGCTGTCCTGGTACCTTCAATGTGCAAATGCCTGTTTCGATGCATTTGCTCATGACCTAGTGCCACAGGGTTGGAAGGGGCAGCCACTCTCTTCTGGGATACCCCAGCAGAACTTAGACACACAATTTTCTGATGCTCGGGAGGCAGCAGCCTTTCCCCTCTGCTTCCAGAGCCCAGCAGATCAATAGCCCATCCCCTGGAAATCTGGGGAAGGACCTCTCCTGCTTAGCACCAAAAAAGGTATAGGACTCACAAAGGGGATCTCTCTGCCTCCCACATGCAAAGTGCACACAGCTGCCTGAGTCGGACCTCCGCCTGGCACAGCCTTGGGCCAGCATTCCCGGTGTTGGGAATAGCCGCCAGCCCTCTGTCACCAGACTGCTGCTCAGCTTCCCTCGCCAAGTTTAACTCTAGCAAGACCATGGAAATCGTGACTTCGCTGGAGCAATTAAAATATTGTAATGGTCATGCTGCAAACTCTTGACTGCCTTCAGTGTCCTGCTGTGCAAAACCCTCCCCAAATTGTTCTCTACTTAATATTTATCTTTACTAAAGACATGAAGAGGCTGATTTAATATCCAATGAAAATACAAGGTGCTTATTTGTGTTATAGCCACATTTCCCTCACAGGTAAGATGAACCTACTAATGCTTTACTAATTAGAGCCCAGCTCAGTGTGAGCACAAACTCAGCAGTTTTCACTGATCAAAAAGCCAGAGCTTACTGTTTTATTTCTTGAAACATCTGTGTCTGGAAAGATTTTCTCTGATGCTCCTTAAATTTTATGACCATACCTTCCCTTACAGAATTCAAATGCCTGAGCCATGTTCAACCTCGGCCCACCACACACAGCTTTTGACATATGCAGAGATTATATATATGAAACAGACCAAAATACATCTCACCTTGCTGCAGGCATACAACTTTTAAATTATAATTGCTTTCATGTCTCATAAACAACAGAAAATGGGAACTGAAGAGCACAGCACCATAAAGCAAAGTGAAACCCTCTTGATTCTCCGTGTTAGACTGATTTGACTTGAACCAGAACAGTCTGGCCACTGCCAGGCACTCTTGCAGATCTCTCGCCGGTGTTATTTGTAGATCCAGAGGTATAAGTCATGTCAGGAAATGAGGGGTGAGGGGGAAGAGATGCAGAAAGCCTTGCTTTTTGTGGGGTGCTGAACAGATACCCTTTCAGAAGGGAGAGTGCCCAGCCCACACATGGCTGGCTGCAAAAGGGCAAGAGTGCCTTGGAATGTGCTTAGAGCCAAGATCTGGCTTTGTATAGGCAGGGTGTGTCTTTGCTAATGAAAATCATGATAAAGAGCGAGAGAAATGAACAATGCAATTCCTTGAAAATGGCCAGTAGGTCCTGCTAACTGCACAAGCCCATACTGAGCTCACAGCAAGACAAGCCAAGGACTCTCCTGCATGTTTTTACCTGCAAACTTTTGTTTTACGAGAGAAGTTTTGCCTGATATGACATTATCTGAATGCTGCAGAAGGCAGGTACATGGCAAGCAAATGTTTCAATACAACCTCTTCCAAAGAATCCTAATACTATGAAAAATAAATGTATCAAGTTCCTAGAGGTGACTTCTGGATATTTCAAATGCCCTGGAAATAATTTTCCTCCACTAGTCTCATGTGGAGATGGTGACTACAGCTTTTTCCCTCCTCCTTAGCAAAGAAAAAGCAGAGATTAATATGGAACCATATCAGCTCCATTAGCAGCCATTTATCCTGTTGCTGCTGAGCTGCCACAGTCAATGAGCTTTCTGAAGTAACCCAAAACAGTGAAGTCTGCAAGTTCAGTGTGCAAGTAGACATCTATCTGAAAGAGGTTTTAGATTTTCAAGAAATTAATTTAAATCTGGCAAGAGGATTTATACTGTAAGTTATTTTCATTAATGAAGTAATACTTTATAATTAATGAAGTAATAGTGATAAGCCAGCAATTCATACCAATAAACCACTTCTAAAGATCTCCTGTCTTTAAAAACCTGTTTTCCTGGCAAGAATATCAGAAAGAATAGGAACTAATAGAACCATTCTAACAAGTTTAAATTAAAAAGAAAGATGCATTTTTTCAACACTTGTGAAACTCGCTTTATTTCACAAATTCTCGATGAAAACTAGGAAATGGGGATCTTGACTCATGGCTATAAAAGCACTCGCGTAAGCAATGGGGAAGCCTGGAAGTTTGTGCCTGGTAAGACGCAGACCCCAGAGGTTCGGATATTGGACACAGCACTTGAGACCAGGGTTAGGAGCATCAGGCTGGCAACAGGCTGGAAGAGTTTGGAAAGCTAGATGAAAAATCTTCTGGCTGTACTCCAATGCTCAACAGGAAAATCAGGGCTTGGGGGTAATGTGTTATTTTGCGTACTCCTGCTTACAGAAGGACCTCCATAAGTCCTACAGGTAAAAGCAGCTGGAGTCATTAATTTCAATTCACACCATGCTTCCTTCTAGCAGAGCTTGAAATGGTTTGTGACTGTTTTTAGAAATGGTGAAAAGGAAGTTCAAAGCAGCAAAATAAGTCGTCCAGCCTCACACCACCACTTTCAGTAGCGCTGTGGCCAGAAATTAATCTTCTGGCCAGAGCCCTTAGAAGGAAGTATCCTCATCTGACCGCATCCATTACAGTTTCAATTACTAGATTACCATGCGAATCATGCCAAAAGGAAAAACAGAGTTTCCAAGTAACTTTGTGTGAAAAAACTGTCAGCAAAGAATACAAACAACAATTGGCAAAAGCTAAGCAAACAGGACACGAGAGGACATGGGGCTGGGGAGACCTTCTGATTAAGAATGCAGACCCCACCATGGCACAAAACCAGATCAATAAATCCCAGTTTATGCCCCGCTTCAACCGACAGCATTGCCTACTGCAGCCCCAGGAAGGAAACCTTCTCACTGAAAGAGCAGAAAGTAGATAAATCCCAGAATAAAGAGATCACTATAGTATTTAAAGCTGGTAAGAGTGAAACCACTGAAGCCTGAATAATTTGCAACTAAACAGGCATTTAAATATAGCCCTGCATATAACCAACATTTAAATGTCAATGTGAAAAAACAGAACATATGCAATTTATCAATTTGGCCATTTGAAAAAATACAACTATAAACATGTAAATTAGCAAAATACTCACCGACACTGAAACATCCTCTATTTTTCTTTTAGCACTGGAATCAAATAAGACATTCCGTCCTCTTCTTTCACAGTCCTGATACACGATCAGTCGGATCTGACTTGGGTCAAACTCCGGCAAAGGCCAGCTTTAATTAAAAAAGAAAAGAGCACAAGGATCAATTAACACAACTCTTTATTACACTGTTCTTTCTACATTATCTGTATATACAACGTGATTAAAACAGAGTCAAGCAAATTCAATGCCATTTCATCAAACCCTTTGATCCTGTAGCCAGAACTACGCCCTTTGTTTTCTTTTCTTTCCCCTACATGTGCCAAATTACGCTGTCATAAACTGCACCAATCCTCCACAAGTGCACAAAATGATGTGTGCAGCATTAATAGATCTTGTGCTCTGTCTTGTGATATGTTTTCTTCAAGTTCCAACTATTTAAAATCAACATCATAGAACTCGGCTTTTGTGTTTAAAGACACAAAAAAACCCCACGATGAATAATCACAGGGTGGTTTGGGAGAACCACCTGGTTGTCTCCACATAAGCCACTGTGACTCAAGGGCATGGTCAGCAAACCACACACAGCAGTCCTAACACATCTATTCCCAAACTGGTTTCCAAGGGAAGGAGCTTTCCTGAAACCTCAGCCTTCCCTAGTGCCACTATTCCAGAGGAGCTCTCAAAGGGAGAACTTGCAGGGCTTAGGCTTGGAAACCATTCTATAATCTTGCCTTTAAGGGTGTTTTGTAGCCATCATCTCAAATTTCCATTGTAAAAAGCCAGCCATCACTTTAAAGCTCAGCAAGCATTGTCATCCATTGGCCTGGGAATCCATTTTCACTGATACCATCTCAATTCTTGGAAGATAGGAAACAAGACACCTGCTGCATCCATGAAACCACCAGGAATCCTCTTTCAGCTAGTTTACAAGCCATTTCCTAGGTCAAGTGAACTTCCGTCTTCCTTACCCTTGGCTTTTAGGCAAGCAGTGTTAGCATGAATCCCAAGAAGCCAGAAACAAGGCACTGGAACTTTCCAGCCATTAATGAAGGATACAGATTCCCAATTTGCAAGAAGTTGTACATGTATTTCATCAAAAAGACACCCATAACATGGGTTAAAGTAAACCTGGCTTGTTAGACTTCAAGACAGCAGTAAATTTTCCTCTCCTCTAACTCAGCACCCAAAGGGTTTCCTGCTCTGCACCCATGCTTTATATGACCAACGTGGTAATGATGAATTGTGACTCAACAAGTCCTGTAACAGCAGAAAATCCATTTGATCACCAAAACCTATCAGAAGTTTTTAAGGCTGCCCAGTACAGGTACGCAAGTTTTATAGCTAGTGTAGTCCCAGTGAGGTGAAACTAAGCATCAAGACATACAGTTACACACTCTCCTGAGACGAAATCTATTTCCTAATCTGCCCATCCCCACCATTTAGCAACAGGAGAGAAAAAAAGAAGCTGTAGAGAAGATGGTGTGCAACAAATGTCCAAATCGACTTATTACAAGAAAGAAAACCTTGAGCAACTTGAGCTGAAATAATTTCATGTCTAGATTTAGGGGCAAGGAGCCACGCACCCTCTCATTTGGGCACCTAAAGCCAAGTGTTACTCACAGAGCGAAATGCCCACACAAAGTGCAGACACCAAACTGAGCAAATTCTGTACCAAAACTCAAGCACAGTGACAAACTCAGAGCCAAGCTTACACTTACTGGAGGCTCTCCTAATTAACTTCATCTTGCATTTCAGAAAATGTAAAAAAACAAAATCCTTAGTTTGACACATGCCTGGGGTGTTACCAACTGAGAAGCACAAAGGCACTAGAGCTGGGGATGGCAACTGGCAAGAGCATGACTTTGGCTAGAAATGAGGAGAACCACTGGATAAGCTGGTTTCCTGGAGGAACAGCCTCCATAAATTTAAGTGAAACCAGTGGAAGTCCAGAAACAAACATTTTTACCAGACAGGCCACTGTGGTTCCTATAAAGAAACTGTGTGACAGTAACAATGAATTGCTTGCCAAAAGGGTGCTGTTGCTTGCTCCACCCTTGCAACGCGTTTGAATTTCCTTCACACTCAAACAAAAGCCTGTCTTCCATTACCTAGTACTTTTGATATTTGACTTTGAAATTACTGGCAAAGAAGGCAGTAGCTGTTCCAGATCTTAGGAAAATGTACTTATAAAAAGCTCCAAGAGCAGATTACACACTAAGAAGAGAGAAAGCTAAATATAAAACTCTTGCTGTATTCAGAAACATATTTGATCAAGGTAACAAGAGCTTGTTTACTTCTCAGCTTCTTCACATGACATTTTAACTTTCTCTAGACAAGCATTTAGTAGCTATTATCCATCATAATTTGTGATAATTCCAAAGAAGCGCTATCTCTGTTACATAATAGCATCCTTAAGCACATTTCAGCCTTGCAAAAACATTCCCTGGCAATAGCGGGCCACTTCCCAAACCAGAAGAGCCTTTCAGAGAGCTGGGGGAAAGTTCATTCAGACAGACAGTAAACAGAGGCAGCCTGGCACCTCCAACTCACCCCCACCAGCGAGGGGGAAGCGGGACACAGAGCTTTGCTTTTGTTGTTAGCAGATTTAAAATACCGTTAAGCTTCATGTCTGAATAGATTATCCCTAGAAACGTAAAATTCCTGCATGCAAGAGGCATTCTCAAAACAAATATAACAGGGCAGCACTCCAGCACTCCTCTTCAGGCAGATGAAAACTGACCTAGATCTTCTGAATATAATTAGTTCTGTTTATAAATGGAAACTAACTGACATTTAACTGATGTTTTCTTGAGATTCTTACAGGAAAACCAGAAGATGTAGAATCAAATGTTCTAGCAGTGTTAATGAAAGGTGAGCCTCCATCTCCCACACTGCTCTAGAAATGACAGTTTCTTAATGAGGACTTTTTCCTGAATGACCTATCTGCCACTCTTTGATCTTTCCTTGAAATTGATTAGATTTAAACAAAAACCCCAAAATTAAGCCAGGACAAAAAAACCCCATAAAAATCACCACAAAGAAAGCACCGAATACCTTTCACCAGGGGAAGTGTTTGTGACTTTGCTAGACAGTGCTGCGAGTTCAGGCATAGAGCAAGAGAAAAACTGCTGATAAACAAATTCCTTCTGAGCAGGACACTGCTCCTGTGGAGATCTCCACTACACAAGTGGGGATTCCTCAAGAATGAGATGTTCAAAAATACCTATATGGGGTAGAAATCCGTTGATGTGTAAATGCCGTATGGGATGTTTCAGAAACAAAACTCAACTCTCACACCATGACAGACCGGTTGAGGTTGGAAGGGTCTTCTGGAGGGCATCTGATCCAACGCCCCTGCACAGACACTCACGCAAGTACAGAGTGCAAAAGAAAAGGAATTATTTGGGAGAGAAAGGGAAAATTCCATATGATTAATGATGGAATTATTAGAAACTAGCAACAAGGAGATCAAGATCTGAAAAACGGTATTTTAATGCATATTCAAACTTAAGCCCTACTCTTGTTCAGCTCTTCCCTTTTTTCATTCTTTTTGCTTTCCTGCATTTTCTACCTTCAATCACTAGGAATATTACCTGTAGCTTACATTTATAAATCCAGTACGTGCTTTCTGACACCTCTACTACAGAGACTCATAGCAATCCAGAATTCCAACTGCTCTCCAAGGATGAATTTTCTTGTGTATTCAATTCCTGGAGTTTATTACCACCATCAACATTTCTCAGCAAGAACTGAATGCCTGTAAATTGGTATTATTTCACTCTGTGCAAGTTTTAATAGATGACACAACAGACAGAGGAAATCCTTCATTACCACTCCAACAACGAAAATACAGGATTTCCCCCTCTAATTGAATCTAAGTACATTCCTTCCTTCTCATTCCCACCTAGAACATGAAACAACACTTCTTCACTACATTAAAGGTTTAGCTTAATATTATCTTCCCTCCTGGCTGAGACTTTACTTTTAAAACTGTTTTATATTAACATGGCTTAGATAGTATCTGGTTACTTTTTAATAAAAACAGATACTTTAAAAATCTTAAAGAAAAGCAATTGAAGCAAAATGATCAAGATATTAAGCAGGTAGGAACTGTAAAAGAGTTTTCTAAAAAGTAAAGTTGCTCAAAACCAGAATAGGACTAAACATGTAAAAAGTAAGTTGAAACTATCAGTCAAACTATTGTTTTCCTACATCATGTTACCCATAGTTATAAAAATTGCCTGGTGATGAATCACTTGGAACTATTTTTAAATGCATCTACGCAAATGATATTTATAGTTTATGCCAGCTTATCTGTTCTGCGTGGTTTTCATGTTAGCACCTTTTTAAAGGGTGACAGGAACAGCCTAGCAGAGCAGACGGGTCCACCTTACCCCATGCTCCCTTCGCAGGCTCTGGCGGAAGGAAACATCCTCACTCCTGCTAGATGAGCATCAGAACAGAGGCACGGGGATTCCAGGGCTTATCTCCAGTGCCTGTAGATGATTCTCCAGGTACTACCCTTGTTGCAGTGGTGCTTAGACCCAGCCAACTTCTACACAAGCCTTTGACAGAGGCTGCATCTGTCATGAAGAGTTGACGTTGTAAATACGAGACTGTTCCACTGAGTGCACTGGGATTTCAGATTATCTCCACATTCTATGAAGATGTACATCCATATCAAAGCACACTCACCTGTACCTATACAGCCCAGAATATAGGATCCTGCAGTTGCTTTGCTACAGGGACGGGTGATCAAGTCCAGAAGGAAAATGGTCCTTGCCTAGTCCAATCATCCTATCATACTCCTTTCAGCCCTGAGATGCCTTTTCCAACCAGGAATTCCCTTCTCCTGCCCAAACACCCCTGCAGATTTCTATTATCTGTTACTAGATTTTTTTTCTTTTGGCTTTGAGAAGATACAACAAAAGTTGAGTATATAGGATTAATGGGGAGCGTCTTGTACATACTTTAATACCTTCTTACTGCATTTCAGTAATTCACATATTATTTGACCGTTATTGTACAAAAACAGCTGCACAGACCATTCTGAAAGATCACAACTAATTTGGAAGCAATGAAAACAGAACTATAATGCATGTTAGTGATGCTTGCAGCTTTGGAAGACCATCTTCTTTTAGAGGCATGGGCAGGTTATTTATTTTTTTAACAATAGCACCTAAAACACAAAAGAACTTTCTCAGGATTCACATGACAAGGATGATCCAGGCTGCATGGCTGATTTGCAAAGCTGGCATTTTAAGAGAGAGATTCCGTTTAAGTACTGGTGACATAACACAACCATAAGGCTGCAAGGAGGAAGAAAGTTCTCTAAAGTAGAGAAACCACAGGGCCTATACTTAGGAAAAAATTTTGCAAGATAATTGTCTTTACAAGAGCTGAGGTCACGTCAGGGCTATGCGACTGTGGTGGTGAGCACTTGCTGATTCGGCACAGAAAACCAGTGTCTGTGCCTCAGCCAGGGCAGGGAGGGAGCCTGCAAGGGTGGATTGCAAAGGAGCTCACCCAGCGCCCCAAGTGACTCTGCCCTCTGCCACGGTGACCTCAGCTGGGGTTTCACAGAAGTCACAGGACCTGGGTTCTGGGTAACATGGAAGAATAGACAGATGGTGGATCATCTCAGGGACAACCACCCTTGACTGCCTGCAGTGGTGACATGTTTCAGGTTTATGCCATAGAAATAATGTTTCTTTAAAATACAAAATTAAATCCAAGCCCCTGCTTTTCATCTCTTGAAAGAGGGTGACATGTCCACAGGCACTGCAGCACTGTGGAAGTCAGCTCCTTGCTCCATCTCTAAGTCTGTCTCATTCATTTACCAGCTTAGCAATCCTCACCTGGAATAGCTGCACTTCTTGAGCTCCAGGAAACTTGTGCTGCTTATACTAAGTACATATTGCACGCCAGGAACAAAGTGCGTCAGCCAGGTATTTCAAAGGTATAACAAACTTGGACCTGAACTTCAACTGGCTGGCAAGCTCCTTGGCTCTGTCCAATTCTTTATCTGTATACGAAGCTGACTTTAGTTCGTTTTCATTTTTTTCTCCCTTCTACCAAGTCACTTGACTTTCATTAAGATACATAATTTATACTCTAAAGTCTAATACATGAGCCAGATGCTTTTCCACAAGCAAAAAGACATAATATTTACAGGTTAGGTGCAGCTTAGTCAACACATTAATCATAACCTGGAGTGTTATACTGAAAATAAATTGGTGGGAAGGTTTTGTTACAGATGTGTACTATGTTGAATAACTTCGCAATTCACACACCTTCAGAATTTACAATCACTATTAGTAATTTCATAAAATATTTTTGGGACTACTTCACTTATGTAATTTCAAAAAGTACCTGTTCAGGTTTTAGCTGATTTAGGCACACATAGGCATGCAAATATTTGCACATACACATACAAGTTTCATGCTTTTTTTGAAATATGTTTTAATTAAAACCACGCACAAAGAAGACACAGCTCCTTTCAGTTAAATTCACTAGCACTGAACAAAATTACATTATTCAAGCAGACTGCACTTCGCTTTGCAAAGTTACAAGATAGAATCAATTCAGGCAAAAAAAATTGTGCCATTTAGCATAAAATTATAGTAAGAATCATAAAGAAATAAACCTCTAGAATATTCACATCTCTGGAAAAGAAGTATTTTCATCACAGGGAAAATAATAAGCTTTCAAATTATTAAAATAATCTCAAGAACTGTGCAGTGACCGTACCTGGGAAGCATCTTTGTCCCCCGAGCAGTTCCACTTTTCAAAACCCCTATAAACTCCTGTTGTGCCTGGTTGCCAACTCAGGTTAATAATAGCAATGAGCCATATTCATCCAAAACCACAAGACTGTCAGGTGACATATCAAGAGGTCTGAATTTAACTCAAACAAAAGACTCTCCATGCTGCAATGCAAAAGGCTTAATCCTAGCAACAGGAGCACAAAAACCACCTTAAGGACAGCAGTGTCGGGGTTTGCACCAGGCTACGTTCGCTCTGCCCTGGAGTTTCATAACCCAAAACCTGCCCCACAATTCTGCACAGCCCGGGATTTCTGCTCGAGGAAAGAGCGCCCGTCTTCCCCGCTCCTTTATGTCTTCCAGGGTTTGCTGCGGAGAAGATCAGTGTAATTCACGGGGAAGCCAAGCGATGCCCTGGCAGCGCCGGGCCGGACCTGTCAGTACCATCCATCCTCCTCTGGTCCGCCACCGCGCTCCCGGCTCAGTCTCATGACCCAAGTCCCCGGGCACCCGCGGCCGCCGTCCGGCACCTCCGAGCCGCGGCCGCCGGGAATTCAGCCCGCTCGGCGAGGAACGGGGGGGCGAAGCACGGCAGTCTCCTTCCAGCCGGCACCCCCAGCCCTCACATTCCTGGGAGCGGCGGGATGCTCTCGGCGGAGCCCGGGCGCGCGGGCGGCCGAGCCCGCGCTGACAGCCATCATGTGACACAGCTGTCACCGCGGGCCACCTGCGGCCGCCAGCGCCGCCGACACCCCGCGCTCCAGCCCTCCCTCACACAGCGGCTTTGGAGCGCTCCCCCAGGCAGGGGCCCGGCGGGGAAGGGGAACGAGGAGCCCCCGGCCGTCCCCGCTCGCTGCTGCCTCTGCGGCGCGACTCCCACATCCCGCCCGGTCCCGCTCCCCCTCCCCTGTACGAACAAAGAGCGCACTGTGTGCTCGGCGAGGGCTCATTAATATTACACGGGAAGAAGCGGGGATATGCAAGACAATTGGATGGCCATGGACGGGAAAAAAATTGAATACGCAAAATAATGCCCCCCAAAGAAAAGCCGAGCAACCCGAGTGGCTGTAAACAAGGTTTCCTGATTGTGCTCTGGCGGTAACCCGGGTCATGCTAGGAAGGGTACCCAGATATCACAACAGCGAAGAGCCTTTTAACAAACATTAAATAGCAAAGAACTATTTAACAAACTTTTATCTCTAAACTGTGGGGGAGGAATGAAACAGATGGACAGGGAAGTGAAGAAGGAATTCGGCATTCAAAAATGCAATGCACATTAAAAGCCATCTAGTCTTGTCACAGACATAGGTGGGACTAATCACTCATACTATTAATTCTGTATGATCTTCGGATAAAACTCAAGTAATACATGAAGGCAGAAGGCTGCAGCATCATAGTTCCTACTTTATTTTTTTCCCAGTGTCTGAAAACCTGCACGTTTTGCCAGTATTTTAAATACATAAGCAGCAAAAATAGATTTATCATCAGGATCTCCTGTTCCACTCCATCCCCAACTCTACCGATGGCTCCCCTGTATCACAGAGTGGGTGAGCTGATGCTCCTGTTCATGGGCTTTGGTCCCAAGACCATACAATCCCAAGAGGTCAGATGTTGCTTGTCCTCTGGAATGGATTCCAAAGCAGAACACCAAGCTCCCTGTTCTGCTACGTATCTCCTGGGTTAAGTTCAGAGAGAAATCCTTAATCTCTTGAGACCACAATGGTTTTGTTGCTGTTTTATAGGAAGGTAATATTTTTATGTTTGGTGCTGGACAAGTGTTTTGACACAAAAGCAGCAAAACTAAAGAGAGATAAAACCATTATCTTTTGTTACCATGCCTTACAGGAAGTTTCTCATTTAGAAATGAAGAATTGAAGTCCTGATGCCACAAAGACATACATTACAGACTTGGCTTTTCATACATGACTAGTGCCAGGGAATTCAATGGGATTACTCACATGAGCAAAATTGAGCATGTGCTGGTTACAGGACCCATGCCTTAAGCCCAATTCTTGCCTTTAAAGCTTAAAATGCAAAGCTTTTGGAGATAAAAGCAGTAACATCTGACCACTTCTATCTATCTTCTAGGTCTACTAAAGGAATGTGCAGTGCACAGTAACTTCCTTTACCTGTGTGACAAAGGCACCACTCTCTAAAGGTTACTGATGTCAAAAGTGACCTTTTTTCTTAGACATGCAATGCTGAGAAGTGCCATGTATTATGTAAACATTTATTTACAGAAATAACATCTAAGGTTTCCATTTTACCTCAGGGTAACCTGATGCATATTAAAAGACAAGTGCTTTGACAGCTGACCCAGCCTCCATCCAACAACTGACCAGGAAAAATATTGGAAGGAATTTCTCTGCAAATAGAGACAGACTCAAATTGTACAGAGAGTAAACAGTGCTTTAGCCAGATCAGTGAATATTTTTTTCTTGAGGAAAGACTTCAGATATTCAATGTTTACTTATACACACTGTCACCACTCCCATATCCAAGAAAATACTGGACTGTCTTTAACATGAGATATGCAACATCATCTTCTCTAGGTGTATATCCAGGCCTCTCTTTGAAAGGGTGAAGGCTTTCCTTTTTTTTAAGTGTAAAATTTGAGCTTGAAAAACAAAGCTGGTAATATTACCCTGCTTCAGAAAAACACTCAAATTCAAAAAAATAAGGTGATCAAAATCTCCTGCCATAGCCCATCACCTTCCAGGAAGATATTTCTGTATCCATGCACATCCACCCAGCTGCAGATGGAAAAGATGTGGGTGATGGTGTTCAACCACATCCAGCAGCCCAGAGCCCATCCATGCAGACCCCATGCCCGACTGGGGCTGGGGCATGTTCTTAAACACACAGAAGCCAAAACAACCCTCAAAACCAAACAGCACCAAAAAGAATCACTTTCTTCACTCTATCCAAAGGCATTTCTGAAAACACTTAAAACTACTGCAAAGGCTCATATGCACCTTTTGGGTATAAATTATCTGATTTTAAACCAAGCAGACAACAAAGTTTGCTCCAACCGCAGGCTAAAAAGTAATGAAATGATTCATTTTTGGTCTTCACTGCCTTAACAAGTTTTTTCAGTCTTTCTCCTGGAGGAAGGCTTCCCTCACACACGTTGTAAATGCACACAACAAAGAGCCAGTAAGTGAGCCAAGAAATGTTTATTGCTTAGTAATGCATGAAGGTAGGAGCTGGAAGCCACACTAGATGAAAACAGAGAAAACCAATTAGGATTTTATTTGAAATCTGACTAGAAATACTTGGATATCATTTCTCTATAAAATACTTGCCTTAGTATGATTACCACTGAGCTAGACTTCTAAAAAAATGTGTGTTCTGTGCATTTTTGTATCCCTGCAAAAAAAAAAAAAAATTCCTCACTGCTGGAGAGGAAGAGTGGAGATGTTAAAGTATGAACCTTCCATATACACCTGGAGCACATACACATACCTGCACACACAAACGTAAGCCCAGCCAAAGGTCAGCAAGAGCCAAAACAATGAGAAAGATCACTGCAAACAGCCCTCAGGAGTTTCAAAACCTGGGCCCTCTATTCTTCAAAGGAAACCAGATTGTCAAATGCTGAAAAAAGTGCTTTTGATATGAGATTTAAAAAAAAAAAACAAACAAACCAGATTTATAAACTCTCCATACACAGGATTCTCACTACCAGCACAAGGTCTCATGACTGGAATGAACTGTCTCCACCAGCATTGTAAAGGAGCATCAGCAACTACAAATCTGCCTATGAGCATTCCTAGAGGGTAGGACGTGAAACAATTATCTCTTTTTTAAGAACGTGGAGACCTCAGCAGATTGACTGTCCACTGTTGTAATTTTTCAAGTCATGATAAAAATGCTGAAAATAAAAGTAACTGTCAAAGTAAAAATCTGATGCATGGTTAGGCTACTGAAACACTGGTGTTCGTTTTGTATCGCATTTCCAATTGCAATCTACTATAAGACACCGAACAAACCTCCATAATACCAACTGGTACTGCAAGACAACAGGGCATTTTCCCCCTGCCAAACAGTTATTTTATTGTGCACACTAGGGTGTGCAGAGCAGACTCTTCTGCTGTAGCTATTAAAAATAAAGTGTAAATAGCTCAGTATTGTGTGCATTTAATAAAAAGTTGGGGAGAAAAAAGTTCCAATACAAATTGCTTTTGATCAACATAGTTGGAAATAGCATAGTTGTTGGAAATAAAGACTCTTCTAAAATCACTCAGGATTATGTAATGCAGCAGAGGAGGGTTGTGGGGTGCAGTCTGTGTTTCCTTCTTTATTCTGTGTAGTTCTGGAGAAGTCGTGATAGGTTCAACAATCCTTATATCCACACACAAAACTAACTTGACAAAACAAAATCAAGCTCACAAGCTCAGATTTATCAACCGCAAAGTTTGCTTAGGGAACTAAATGGTGAATTGATGCTTTTTATTTTGGAAATTGTGAATATTAATAGATGAGACAATGAAGAGAAAAGACAAATGAGAGTCAAGGTTGACTGCAAGACCTCTCTTGTCATGAAAATGAAGACATCTTAGAGGGATCACTAAAACTCCACTATTGCTATCAACCATAATGTTAATAATAATAATAAACCCTTGAAAGATTCCTGATGGAATAAGGGTACTTTGGCTGAATACTCCTAACATTTTCATTTTTTTAATAGACAAATATTGAATTCCCTGTATTTATCTTCAGCTTAGAATGTCTTCATGGCTTTTATTTTCATGCACTTCCCAGAAACCATAAGGACTTTTATGGACATAAGGCACTTTTATTCTTTTTGCACTGCTGAAAACTGAGATTTTCAATATAATACTTCAGGAGACATTAAAAGAAAAGCTGCAAGGTGCATAACTGAACTGCTGGTGTGCTCTAGGTATGCCTGACACGTCAGCTGATTCTTGCACCAAGCAAACACGTCTAAATAAGCTTTTTTTAAAATCGGAGAGATACATCTAAAAATAAATACATTTTGAAAGGCTAAAAGACTAGAATGTAAACAGCTGCATTTTTTTTTATGTCATGCTTTTTAACATGCGAGCTGTACCAGGGTGGGTGATGCTGTGCCCAGGGTGCCAGGAGACAGTAGGTCAGGGCATCTGCCCAGACCCCGCTTTCTCCACTCTGAAACCCCCTGGTCCGGCTGCAGGCAGCCAGGATACCTCCACCCTGGAAACGCCACTCCATGGAGCGCCCAAAACACTGGTATCTCCAGTGCCAGCACATGACAGGCACAAAACCTCTGGCTGCAGACACTGGCACCTGCTGCACAGCCCTGCGCATGGCCCGGGAGCCTCCACCATGTCGGGGTGCAGGGAGACATCTGCTTGTGCTGATTAAAACATCCTGTAATACTTGTTTTGTGAGTTTTATAAGAGGAAAAAATATTGCCTTGGTGGTGAAAGTCATCCAACACAGGCAAGGCAGCATGGGACTTGGAGCATTCCTTGGCTGCAGGCCACGGTCCTGGAATTGATTTAGGTTGCTGCACTTGTGACTGAGTGATAATTGAGAGCCCAATAAATCTCCACACAAGTATTTTTCACTCAGAGATGGAAAGCAATTGTTATGGACCTTCATAACGAGCTGCAAGTGGTAAAATTAGAGCTAATATTAAAAATATCAAGAAAGCCCACAGATCACTCCCAACTTCCTTGCCCAACATTCACATTTTCAGTTAAATATCCAGGAGTGTCAAATGCACCAGGACTATACCTTCAGGCTTTCAGCTAAGTCATCCCCAGAATGAACTCAAATCATTCCAATTCCTCAAGATTTTGTTGAATACTCCCTGGTCTTCCTTCCCCCTACCCCAGGTCTCATTTATCTGCATAGGCAGCATTGCTTTAGCCAAGGTCTACGTGCTATTCTTTTCCCTTGGGAAAAAAATAAAAAAGAAAAAAAGAAAAAAAAGAAAAAAGAAAAAAAAGCAGAGCTGCAGCTGTTCAGGGTTCCTTGGAAAAGGAGGAAGACAGATGTAAGTAGTTATCCTCCGAAGATTCACAGGGATCAGTGCCTGAACAGCATTTTACTCTGTCCCTCATGTGACTGTTTAATTAGGTGTTGATTCACTCAGTCATGAGACACAAGGAAACAGGGCTGCAAGCCCCAACGTCAAAGAAAAAGTAATGCCTGTTCTGCCAGTTTCTGTATTAGCAAAGCACAAAGGGGACATCCAGTTCCGAGAAGCAAAACTTGTGTTTTCTTGCCCATAAACCAATCCATCACATCATTTCAACCTTTGTGTATTAAAAAAAAAAGTAAAAAAAGACATATGAATTATTTCAGAGAAAGATGCTTGTGAATTCCCTGATTATTCTCGCCTGTAAGAGTCAGGACCGGCGCAAGTGTCCACAGGGTGAGCTCCCTGGCCAGGCTCTGAAGCCCTGAGAGCAGTGTCCCCTTCCATCTGGTAATCCAGGCCCAAGCTGCTTCAGGATATCAGACTTCTGGGGTTTGTTTGTTTACTTTTGGAAAAAGAATACAAGCTAATTTTCTGTGGCTTTATTCCTGTTAAGTGAATTTCTTGGCCTCCTTAGTACCAAAAAGCTTTTCTGTTATGGGGTCTGGTTCCCATAGCAACAGGCTTTAAAAATATCAAAGAAATTTTCAGGACATGGTAAAGCAATTTCACAAACTGTGTATGTTTATAATAGGAAAAGCTGGCGGACAATTATTTATATGTACTTAGTTCAAACGAGGTTTGACGTAGGGATAATCCCAAAATGCTGCTCTCAGTCCAAAGTCTGGGGTTGTAGAGGACTACGGTGAACTTTAGCTTGCTATGTTACCAGGTCATTAACCAAGACAGTCACATAAAATTAATACATGACAATCATTTTTCCAATGAAGGTGACATTGAAGCTCAGTGTGTCGCTGAAATGCATTAAATGCCAAAAGCTTTTTTCCTGAAGAATACAACCCCCTAAACCTTTGATTTTAAATATTGTCTGCTTTTAGTCTCACCCTCCTCATTTGTGTAGATTTTACAACTTATTTAAAACACATGCCTAGTGCTAAGCACATGAGAGGGTTCATTGGGAGCAATCAAACTACTTACAGACTTACAGCACATGCCTAAGCACAGTTCTGACTCAGTCTTATTGCCCCCATCAGCTTTCACCAAAACCCCATCTCAATTACACAGGAACAACTGCAAACTAAAGACAGACGATGATTATACAAACAAGTATAACAAATTCATATCTAAGGAATGAAATCCCAGACTGTTCTATCTGTACGTGATGCTCATTTATACCAACATCCCACAAGTCCTAATGATAGATACTCCCCGTGAATCAACAACTGCCTGACACCAGTGTTGGTCACTTGCCATCTAAGCATCCTCCAGCACCTTCAAATGTCTTGATGTGGCTCAATTCTACAATCTTTCTGCCCAGAGTGGTTACCTGCTGCCATAAGCCCGGAGGACTTTAACCCATCCCTTTAGTTAACCTTCAAAACCACTAACCGTCAAGTTCACTGCATTTCAAGACTATTGCCAGGCTCCAAACCTGAAACAATTAGGAATGATTTCACAGATCTGCCAAATAACACTAATGAATATCTAGGTGGACTGGATCTATCCTACAGCTGCTTTTCAGGAGGGAAGACTTCTCTAACTTGGCTCCAACCCATGCACTGAACATCCCTCCCTTACTGGCTCTACGAGTCAAACAGGCCCCTACTTAATTCGCAGAAGGGATGAGATCTTGATTTGTGCAGATACTGCAAGAGCCCCAAGACTACTGTGAGGAGCCTAGACTGCTTAATTCTCCAAGGCAAGAGTCATGCTGATCAACTGTTTTCCAAATTAAGCATGTAAAGGTGACCTGAAACTATTTCAGGTAGATCTATATAGAGCAGACACTAAAGACATTGCTTGACTTCACTTTTATGTAACTCATAAGGACATGAGGACAAATAAAAATCAGATGCTTGAACAAGCCACAACTTCATTTAATATTGGAAAAAAAATACAGACTGACGGAATAATGGAGCAGCCTGGCACTTTCAAGCAAATGCACTGAAACTGTGAGGTCCTAAATGCTTTGGTTCCCCAAAGCAAAAGAATGTGTAAAAATGCATTTAGCTATCAGCTAAGACCTGCTCAACCTTTAAACCAAACTTAACAAAGTGCTCTACTGAGTTTGCTCCATTGTGCTTTGCTCACTGCCACAAGGAGCTCTGTACTCTCAGGCTCTTTGCCATCCCCTTCGGTTTTCTAAGTCTCACTACATGCTCATGGTTTTGGGTTTCCAAGAATGGTAGGAATGGAAAATACAATGTAGGACTGGCCATTGCCCAAGCTCTTCAACACAACTATCCATCTAGAGGGATTTTCCACAGCAGAAAAACTGAACTGGTCAAGTGTTATTGAGAACCCCACATGACAGATACATGGCAGCTCTGAGCATCAGCTGAACACAGCCCTTGCATGCCCCAGAGCTTTTCTTACTGCTAAAATCTTTGTCTCTGATAAAGAAACTCCAGGTTCAGCTCAACATGCCCTCCCTGGGTATCAGCACTGAAAAAAAACCTCACTCCAAACACACACCTTCCTTATCACGGAACTGAGCTGGAACACACAGTCCAAACCAGCTCTGCCTGACAGAACCAACAGAATCACTTGATAAAACCAACATTGTTCCACTGGGAGAGGCTGTACTTAATCAAGATATATATGTATATTTAGTATATGTTCAATAAACCCCTTTTTGCTGGTAGTAACAGAATTGATGCGAACATAATTCCAGACACTCCGAGCCACCACAGCTTGCCAGCAGATTTCAGTCTGACCACATGAGCATCCTTAAAATGTGGAACCCGAAGAAGCCTAGGGCTGCAGGTAACCTGCTGTGAACCAGCCACAGCACCACATGAAGCTATTTATTCCACTGCATCAAGAGGAAAGAAAGGCTCACGTGCTGGACAGCAATAGCTGTCAATGCTACCAGGACATTTTGGACTGGTTTGTTTTGTTGGGTCGTTTTTTCGTGGTCTTTTTAAAGGAGCTGTTACCAAAGTAATCACTCCCTTGGCCTTTCATATCCCTTTCCCCTTCTCCAGCTCATGCACATCACTTGATGTGACATAGCAGTAACCCCAAACAGGATGCACCCCACTGCTTGTGGCAGAAGGAGGAAGGGACAGCACAGCACCCAGGGGAACCCTTCAGAGGGGAGAGACAGCACTGCAGGCCTCAGACAGGGCAACACTAAGAAGAGAACAGAAGAATAGAAGGGAAAGCGAGATGGGCGTTAATTCTCTTCTTCTGTGTGTGAGTGCATGCGTGTAAATAAAAGTTCCTGAAGCAGAGCACCAAACAGGGACAGTGACAATGAGAGAGAACACTACAAGGAACAAAAACTCCCAAGCAAAATGAATCACAGAATCACTAAGGTTGGAAAAGTCCTCCAAGATCATCAAGTCCAACCTTTGACCGAATACCACCATGCCCACAAAACCAATAAATCCTGTAAAATGTATGTATGTAATCACAGCATCATACAACTGCTTCCAACTACACTTGCACACGTACCTGTGTAACCTTCTGAACACAGGGCAACTCCAAAATGCTTGTATTTATACAGCATCTATTAGCCCCCAAAATCACAAAAATCTTAGCATTATGGTTCTGATCTAAGAAGCAAAGGAGTCTGCCCAGTGTTACATTACAGCAATTTAGGCTTGCCTACACAGTGCACACAGGTAATGAATTTACCTGTCTCGCTGCTGAGGGAAACACCAAAGTCCTTCTCTTACAGACAACAGCTGAGCAAGGCTTCTGCTCTGTGGTATCCTGATAACTGTGAGGTGAGACAGGTGCTCGCACACTCAGAGCCATGATGGCAAATGAAGGCACCGGGGTACATTTTGAAATATACAGATATATGTATTTGACACAGACAATATATACATACATGGGACAGATCTAACAGTGAGGTCTTTCCTGCTCTTGTGATGTCTTTTCTTCCAGCATGAATATCCTTTAACAAAGCTCAAGGCTTTGGCACTGAAAGCCTTCAAACCCCAGTGAGGATGCTGAGGACTTCATAGAATTGGGCCACTTGGTATTTGCCTTAATTTTTAAGTTTCATATAAAAAACAACTTCTTGTCAAACTCCCCCTTCCCTGTATATTTTCTTCTCCTCTGTTTTCTCAATCCATACAGATGAGAACAATTGCCATTACTGAATCTTACA
This sequence comes from Lycocorax pyrrhopterus obiensis, assembly GCA_014706295.1. Lineage (NCBI taxonomy): Eukaryota > Metazoa > Chordata > Aves > Passeriformes > Paradisaeidae > Lycocorax > Lycocorax pyrrhopterus. Next base: position 18,248,473 of record JACSVZ010000018.1, read on the forward strand.
TTATCTTGCATGGGTTTTTTCTCCAATGTGGGCATAGACTAATGTCACCTCCTGAGTGCAATTTAGCTGATTTGTCCTGCTAGCTACTAATAAAAAAGACCATTGTTTAAATGAGTATATACTAAATCCAGGCAGGGAAAAACCCAACAAAATCCCAAACCAACAAAACCCCGTAATACCTGGTGTCTTATCTTCTGACCCCAAAGTGAGAAAAAGCCTTACACAACACACAAACATAAGCTACCTAGCAGTTTCTGAGCATTCTTCAATTGAAAAAGAAAATCTGATGACACATTTTAAAATAGCTACATACTCAGGCTAACCAAAATTATTCATTTGTTGATAACTGCACAAAAGATAGTACGGAAAAAAAAACCCTACTAGAAGTAAAATTAATTAGTCTTATTACAAAATGGTATTTTTGCTTATCTGAAAAAAGTTTGGTAAGTATTTCTTTATATGAAGAAAAAATTCTGTTATAGTCTCAAAAGAACTTAAAGTTGCTTTGATTTTTTTTTTTTAATTTCCATACATTTTTATTATACCTGTTTTGGAAAGAAAAAAGAGGTCAGCAGTTCATGATTAGCATTAGTCTCTTATATGACTAGTAAATATACCCAGTTAAGAAACCACCATGCTCATTTTCACAGCTTCTTAGTACTCCACGCTGTCAGTAGAACAATTTCCTTTTCTACTGAGCAAGTAGAGTAATTTCCCGTAACTCAGAGCAGCTGAAATATGTTTAAGTACTGAAAAAACCAATCACCTTTTTCTGTCTGACTGTTTAAGTTCTATGTCAGAGTTTGGGCTGCCTTTAAATAGAAACACAGCACTGTAAGCCAATTCACTGTCCTGACATTTGAGGCATTTCTTTAACTCTGTCTTAAGGGGTAATACTGTTATTTTTCCTGTAGGAACAAGAAAATTCTGGCAGACTTCTTCCCTAACAGCTTCTCAGATGTTCAGATAATGTCATTCAACTAGAACAAGCTTCTGAGAAGGAGCACACGCTCCCGCCAAGTTCCACAGCCTGTTTCCTGCACACCCAACCACACAGCTTATCATCTGCACCCATTCTTCATTAACACCTGAACTAACACAGTTTTTTGCTACGAATTTCTGGTGTCAAGTTTCGTGAAAAGGAGTAAACAAACCATTCAGCCAATTCTCCAAATGGCAAGAACATTTTCTAGGTAAGGCTTCACGGGGGTGGCGTGGGGAGAGTGCAAAAATACTCATCAAGAATCTCATTCATTTCCCATTGAACTCCTCACACGTGATGTGCTTCCTTCTGCCCAACTGAAGCCTTCCATAATTATCCACAAACGTGGCAAACTAAGTGCTGAGCACAAAGGCTTTGGAGGCCTGATTTTAACTTGGGACATGCATGAAACAAGAGAAATGTGGTTATGTAGCAGACAGTGTGTGCTTTAATACTCATCAGAAAGCAGAATAATTCAGCTGACAGAGGTTTTGATATTCTGGTATTCACAGTAGTCCAGGACTGGCCTTTCTTGAGGCTGTCCCCTGCAAACTATGCAGGGCAAACTATGGAACCACATGACTACTGTCTTCCTCCAACGTGCCCATACTCTGGCTGTCCCCATGGACATGGCCATTGGAAACAGGAACAGACGAGGTGCAGCCAGCTCAGAGCTTCACAGTACTAATGGGCAGGAGGCACGCAACAGCACCTACAGCATTTTTACTATAGAAACTCAGCTCACTCAGACTTGTTCTCACAGTCTCCACCAGACATGATGAAGTCAATCAAAAGGTTTAGAAATTACTGAGGGGAGTGCAAGGCCAATCACTGCACTCCAAGAGCCACCATTTCCATAGCTAAAATAAAAATAAGAAGGCATATACCAAAGCAACAGTTCCTCTGGGCAATGCTCAAACAATTTACCTTCTCTCTCTTTGAGTGGAAAATGACACAGGAACTGGGCTGGAGATACTACTCCGGCTTAAACAGGCACAAGGCCAGGATCTAAAGTCAGGGCTGAACTGCGTTTGAAGTTTCTTCATTTATCAACTAACACAGATGGAAGAGAACTGTAATTTGGCTACCATTTCTTCCCAGCTCTATATCACACAAACCGAAAGAGTAGAAGGTTTCTGGTACTATTACAAATTTTATGTTTTGCTGACATTTTAGCTGGAGCAAGGGAAAAAACATTTGAAGATGCTGAGAGTGAGGCACACACAGATCTGGAGGGGCACGAAACACCATTACTGCACAGGGCATGATCAGTGCCCGGAGTAAAGGAAATGTGATTGTTTCTGCGATGTATTTTACTCATTTTAGACCAAAATGACTACTGAGGATGTTGTGATCCTGGAGAAACAGAGCAGGATCAGCGGCGTGTGATGGATCATTCCCATGCCTGAAGCTCACTGCTGTCAGCAGGGGCTGTTGCAGGTCCACACTTGGCTACAGCCAACCACAGGGCACTGTTGGGTTGTTCACATGGGCAGGGGGTACCTACAGCCAGGATTGTTACTGACACTGGCAGCACTGCAGAGTCCGCCACCTGTACAAAATGGGTTCTTTCAAGGCCAGAGTTTCAAAGACAGGTAATATACAAGAGCTGGAAGATACCCAGATTAGCAACCCAAAAGCATCAGACAAGACTGCTAAATATAAAAAGTTTTTACATACAGCCAAACTGTTTAAGTCCAAAGGTTTGATTGCTTGATAAGAGCTATGACATTAGAAAAGACAAAAAACTTTATTACAAGCACATTTTACTTACAGATGCACCTCACATACATGCACTGTTAATACTCTAGATGTAGTTCATGGAATATTTTGTGCTGCAATTCACATGTTTGAACAAGTTTCTCTGCAGCCTATTGTGTTCTGAATAATAGTATCTCCAGAAGCTATTGGTTTCAGAGAAGAAAAAGATTGTTTACGCAAATGTACAGAATTAAGTCAAGTAAAAGCTTGGGCCGAGCACTAAGCAATATTGTTAACCATGCATTGTTGTAAAAATAAATAAATTCTTTTCAATACAAAGCCTACATAATAACCACTCATGTGTCTATGAAGCAGAACATATTTGGGCAGGTATTGTTAGAAATTAGTGATTGAATGTAGTGTTTATGGTCACATTCCTTAGGCACAACAGAATCACATGTATTTTGTGCAAATATATTTCCCATATATTAATATTTCCTATATATGAATTCTGCTACTATTCACTGTAAGGTGGAACAGCCGGTGCATTAGCAAACCAATTACTGATTACTAAAATTGTTTCCTGTTTTTAATGGGCATAACTTTTTTCCTCCAGCAGTCATTTTACAGATTAAGGTTCTCTATCTAACACCACAAACACAAATTTTTCAAGTCCTCAGAGACAAATTCTGCTCTTGGCTGATTCTGGAAGCCCAGCACAACCACACTGTGGATTCACTGCTGCAACTGAGCTCTGCATTTTTCCTAATGTTACTCACAAACATGTGATCCTGCAGACATTCAGCTCCAGATGTAGCACTGGGAGGGAACACAACCACTGAGGATGAAACCACCACGTGCTTTACTTTCCACTCGTAAAACATACTGCTAAAGTGGTCACCTACAGCATTCAGCCAAAATTACAACACAAGTTTCAGGCTCCAAGTCACACTGGACCAGTTTATTCCAGAACAGAAGCTTGGATTCATCCAAGCTGTCACCATGAGCATACGCTAACTCGAAGCATACACAGAGCAAGGGATAAAGCCCTTTGAAAACACAAGGACAATCTACCAATCAACCAGAGGAGCTGATCATCTCAAGTCAGCAAGGTTTGTAACACGAGACACGTAAACACACCCTCGGTCACCTGAAAACGAATGGTGGAATTGTTTCAGAAAAGGAGAAGAGCTCACAGTGCACAATCAGGTACATATACCCCATGCTCTTGGTACATCCTCATGCCTCATGATCTCACCTGCAGTAGGAAAGGGAAGAAACAGAACCGAAGAGTTTGTATAAACACCTTCTTACAACACTTGCCAGTGTAACCCAAGTCTAAAGAAGCATCTCCACTTGAATATATCTCTATGTACATGATTCACTCACTCCAACCTCTCCTCAAAAAGATTTCTAATTTAGAGGAAGGAGTTGAAATGCAGGGAGGGAAACCAAGAAAGTGACTGTTCCAAGTGCTGCTCGGTGAGGCAGGAGACTGCAGCTATCCCCAGACGACCCAGGCCATCCCACGGGGAAGAAGTGATGCCGCAGGCTGGGAGGAAGCCGAGTGTGCACTGACAGAGCTGACCTCATGATGGCCAGGACATGCAGAGCAGCCTCGTGATGCCAAATTCTCAAGTCACCACGAGCTCCCAGCCTCCACAGGATATGCCGGCAGGAAAGACAATAAGGGTGACCTTTCACCTGTTAGCTCATTTTGTAATGAGCTCTACCTCCTTCTAAAAAACTAGAGAAAAAATGAGCAGAGGGTTTTTTCACTCCACTGTTCATGTTCCCTGTTCCACAGGTGAGGGGAAGAAGCCAAGGTGAAGCAAGGGCTAGGCAGAGTTCCTACCAGGGCAGGGCAAACTTTCCAAGGCACAAAGCCAGGCACACACGAGCACCCCAACAGTTTTCAAATTATTTCATCATTCTCTGCACTCACATGCACCTAGCATGCTGGGAATATCAATCCAAGTTAATTCCTTCAGATCTGGTGATAATACGAGTAAATAATCACTGGATGGACTGCCAACCCTCTGATTATCAGCTCCTTCAATCACTGTACAGACCCAGCTTGCAGCATTGCTTTATTCAAAGCTAGGACCTAATTTTCAAGGACGTGCTGTGTGTTTTAGGAGCACCACATTCCTACCTGGAGAAGCACTTGGGAGACCTAGAGAATAGTGGCAAGGAGGGCTTGGAGGGTGGCCCTTTCAGAAGAAATTGTCAAAACTATCTCCAAGCTCCAGAGGTGCTTAGTGGAATCTCGTAGCTTGTATGTCTCTGTTTCCAAGATGAAAATTGACTTTAAGCACTGGAAGGTGCATAAAAATTTACATGACAGGAAATGCAAAACAGATTTTGGCAAAAAGAAGTACTTTAGAAAACAGCAATATATTTCAAAACACAAGCCAAAGTCATCATAGCATAGAGAAAACTGTGCATAAATCAAAGTGAAGTATTTATTAAAAATTGGTACACTCAAGCTAATGAAAGCAACCAAATAGCCAAACCCATACTCTTCCAAACATTACGGAAGAGATGGATTTTTATAAAAAAGCAAAACTTAAAAGGACATTAAAGGGCAGAAACGAGCTTAATAAAAGCACAGTAACATTTCAGATGTTTAAGAATTTGAATAGTCTTAAAAATTATGGCACGAAAGCTTTTTAAATTAATCAGATAACTGGAAAAGATAAAAGCTGGAGCTATTACAAAATAGGGTCCAGCTAATGCTCTTTTGGAAGATAGACTTTGAGGGGGTGAAATTCCAAGAGTTTTACAAATATTGACAAAAAGCCTTACAGAATGCCAAAAATGAACAAACATAAAACATGCTGTTTCATTAATAACAGGTTTTGGTCAGGCTGGCCTGATGCACTGTTGAGGAACAGCTTTAAAAAGCCTTGTGCAGAGCTATTAGGATCAGGAGTTTGCTGGCTGCATTGCTCCCAAGAACTGACACAGTTTGGCAAGAGATCTGCTTCCCTGGGCTCAGCCAAGCTGTACACAAAGCTACCTGCTCCTGAGAAAAAAGTTCTGTGGGTAAAACTTTTGACTGGAAATACCAGTGTAAAGACAACTTTTGTGTTCCTCCTTCACCTTACTCCAGCCTCCACTTTAAAAAGCTGTAGTAGTCCATGGCTACACATTAATAAAGGTCTCTGAATCTCTTCACACTTTATTTCAAGAAATTAGCCTCTGGTTCAAGAACCAATTATGCCTTTGTAAGAAAGCACGTAGCATTTTTACTGTGCAAGAACAATAGCTCTGCAGAGGAACTGGCTCGTGAAGCATCTTTGTATCAAGCTACCCATTTTCAACTCTAAGTTTATTGCAATTCCCTTGATGAATGCCACAGCCAAAAAGGATGTGAAAGGAAACATCTCAGGATACCATTTAAAGTCACTGCCACAGAGAACAGAAAGAGTCTGGGCTGACAGGGAATGCTTGCCTAGACAGATTTCAGGAAATACTATTTTGCAGTCAGCCTGAGGCCTTTCCTATCTCAGGAACCTGGCAAACTATCCTCTCAATAAAGGAGCAGCACGTATTACTAGAAGACCCCAAAAAAGCACATTTCCAGGATGACCAAAAATGGCTTTCTCCATAATAAAGAACATTTTAAATTATTTATTCCTGTATCTCCCAGCTTGCAAAACAGCACTCATTCTCAAAAATACCTAGATAACCAAAGCAAAGCCCTAAAGGAAGAATTTGCCCAAAGATACCCCACACCGTTCGTAAAACTTGAAAGTGGAAGGGGTTCTGTCAAGCTTGAACAATCACCACACAGCTGTACCTCTACAACAGGTGCTTTAACAAGAGCAAAACAGAGTTTGCAAACATCAGTGGAATGCCCCTCAGGGTGAGATGGCTCTTTAGAGCTCCCTAGATTAAAATAAAAGACACTGAAGCTTTTATTGAGCTGTAGTGTAAAAAGAACTTCTGATTAATAATCCCTCTATCCTCCAGCTATGCAGGCATGATGTCTACAGACAGAAGGGAATGAGTATTTGAACTTTATACATAAGATGGAAAAAATCCCCACTGAGTTTCCCTCCTACATACAGCCCCAAAACGTGCAAGTCCCATAGTTCAGTGTTACAAGATCATTCCTCTCCCTCTGCCACATGCTAATGGTGCTCCAAGTCCAATCAGGATCCCAACACACATACTCTCCTGCAGAAACTCTGCTGCAGTCCTTGCAGCTGTATTTATCATTGGAAATACTGCCCACACATCTTGACAAGGATATAAAGCCTCAGCCCTCTTGGTAATCTACTGAGCTTTGGGCTAAATCTGCTGAGCCCATTTTAAAGAACAAAAAGCTGGTTGAGTTTTCAGTGACTTACCAGCTCCCTTTTCTCCAGAGGGCTGAAGTGGATCCCTGGAGAGCCAGGAAAGACACAGCAGTTGAAAATCACTATCTGTGACAGTCAGTAATGTAAATGTGCAGTTTTGTGTGCCCATATAATATACAGCAGAAATGCATGGCTGCTTCCGCTTAATTTAAGGAAGTTTTTGTAAGATTATTTCCATTTTACTGGAACAGGGTTCATTTATTTACTATTTTAAAATGTATCTCCATTTCAGACACGTACAGCTTACAGCTCATGTGAACACCTTTACATATTTTTACAGCGGGAATACTTTGATTCTACAATTCTAGAAAACTGCTTACCTGAAATTTTATTTTCCTAATAACCGTAACAGCCCGAGCCTGGGCTGAGCTCTCCTGTCACCAGCAGTGGCCTGTGCCAGATGCTACAATATGGCCAAGAGATTCTATTTATAGTAACAGTTACCCTCAGGGAAAATCCACTCACGTGAGTATTATTTGCAGTAGACAGCAGGTACTCTACATCTTGGAATTTAAGGGCTTGACTCTTCCCTCCTAGAATACTTGCAGGTGTTTCTGTGTTTCTTGTAAACAGATTTTACCACTAAAATTTGAATATTCTTGCTCACCATGAGAATGTCAAGCTGTACCAAGAGATTGCAGTCTAAGGGCCAAGTCTGCCAACTGCCCTGCATTAAATGGAAGAGCTAAAAAACTAACAAGTAGTGGATCTACTGTGATTTCCTAAAGTTTCTTCTGTAAAATAAACAGCATATATATATTAAAAAAATATATAAATGGCAAACTGGCACCTCAGCAAATATTTTACAGTTGCTAACTTACTGGTCCCATTTTACTGTTGCTAACTCACCAGTCCCATTACTAAACCTGTTAACTTCTCCAGCACCTAGTCCTGAAGGGTTTTACACAGTCTGGCTAGACCTAGGCTCACAAAATTTCACATACCCCCAGCACAGAGATTCTTAGAAGGAGAAAAGAAAAGGAAAAGGAAAAGGAAAAGGAAAAGAGAAAAACCTACCACAAAAAAAATGTTTCTCTTGAAAAGTAGTGTTTTATTTTTGAAACAGGGTAAGGTCAGATAAGTAGAACTGGTGAAATTTCACAATAAGCCTGATGGAAATGCAAAATACATTCATAGTAAAAAAAAAATGAGCGCCAAAATCATCCTTAAATGTTCTGCTATACTAATGTCATTGCTGGAAGAGTTAGGCTTTTCTCTCCAAGTGTGTATTATTCACAAAATATAGTAAGAGAATTTTTGTAGTTGTTCTACACAGTCTCCTCAATAAGAGACCAAAGCTTTCAAAGTGAAGACAGACAGAAATAACAGCACTCAAAATATTCGGGAAATGCTCTGTTATTTAGACTGTAAACAGATACAATGTATCAATCCATAAAACATCACCTTGCCCCAATGGAATTGATGAGGCTATTGTATTCAGGTTCACTGGAACCAGCAACAGCCTAAACTCTAAAGTGCTTATTTCCAGTGTCCAAAGACTCAGCTGTCATAAATAACAGTCTTTATTTTGTGTATTATCTCAAAGTTTCACCAGGAATTGATAACCCTCACTAGTTGTGATCTTAGCTACAAACTTAGCCCCATTTGGAAAATGAAAGCAGCTGTTAGGCAATATGTCTAGAGAGCATCTGTATCAGTCTTCAAAAATACTACCTGGCTCTTCTAAGTCAGAGCTGGATCTCCCACCCTCCCCAGAGCCTCATCAGCCTCTCCCTGAAAATTATACCTGCGGGTCCACCAAAAAAAACTCCAACTGCAAATTCACCAGTTACCAGTTGACAGTTCGTATCACAAAGCGAAACAGCACTATAAATTTCAGACCCAGTTTGGCACAGAATGATACAGGTGATGAGGGAAGCATAGACCTTGCCAAGTACTCACTCTCTTCCTTTCAACATGGGTGTGATCCCCACATTTCTGCCCCAGGTCTGCACTGCAGCTGTTGCATGAACCACCAGTCTCTAGATAAACCCACCGTGAAGGCAAGGCAAAAGGCACGACAATTATACAGAGCAGCCCTAGTACCCCTTCCCTTCCCCACCAAGGCTTCTGGTCCAGTATTAAGATGATTTGGAAAATAGGATGACATCAACATCATTAAAACATTTTGTTTCTTAGAAAAGATCATTAAAAAAAAGGATTCACCTCCACAGTGAATAGCAAGAGGTGTGCAAGCAGCTATGACCAGTGTCTTCAAAAGTTGTGTGAGCTTCAGGTAATGTCCAGGAGCATGTCTTGACTCCTTGAGGACTCATATAGTCCCGTCAATATTTTTTGAAAACCCTTGTGCTTAGATAACTGCAGATACACTATCATCCATCTAAACTGCTACATACTGCAGTTAAAAGGAGTATCCCACCACAGAAAATTAAGCCCATCAGTCAGAGATCTCCCGTTACAGAGCAACCCAAGGGCTGATCATTTGTAGGCAGTAAATTTCAAGGCAGTGAGTGGGAGGAGAGCTTCACCACACTGTTAGAAGTGCTTCAAGAAGCACGTAACTCTTTCTAATGAAGCAGACTGTATTTGCATCCAGGTGGCAAACTGCACTTTAAAAGGATACTGCAGGTTCTCTCTTTGCCAGGACGGCAAAGGACGATGCAGACACGGCATCGCTTTCGAGCGTGACCATTATTCACGCGTGCAACAGCACAGAAACTACCTGTTTCCAAGCACAACAGCCCGTGGAGGCCCCGGGCGAGCCCCAGGGCACACAGAGCACCCGAACGCAGCCTCTCCCTGCCCTGGCCCCTACAGGCACCGGCCCGGGCCGTGCGAGCCCACCCGGCCCCTCGGGCTGCCCTGGGGCCCCTGCCCGGCTCCCCGTGCTAAGCTTGGCCCCTCTCGGCCGATCCGGTGCTACTGCGGTCAGAGCATGACGAATTGCACGAGAAGCCAGACTCCTCTCTTGGCCAAAACTTCACGTTTTCTCCCCGTTCCTGAGGCTGCTTCCTGGGGACTTGCCCGCCTGTCGCGGTCCCTCGGCCATCCCCGGAGGGACCCGCGGGGACCGGAGCCCACACACGCCGGGGAAGGGGAGGCAGCCGCGGGCTGGGGGGGAAGCACGGCCCGGTGTTGGGAGCGGCGGCCCCGGCAGGGGAGGCAGCCGAGCGGAGGCACCGCGGCGGCCCCGACGTGGCGGTCCCGGGGGACTCCCGCCCCGCGCCCGCCGGAGGGGCCCGGTCGGGGCGGCCCCGGGGCTCCCCCGGAGGGCGGGGGACGGATCCCCCGGGGCTGGGGGGAGCGGGGCACGTCGCCGAGCGGCTGCCGATGGCGCAGGGAAGGGTCTGCCAGCCCCCGCCTCCTCTGGGCGGCGGAGGGAGCGAGGAACTCGGCGCAGAAGTTTGGGGCAGGGGAGGAGCGCGGCCCCGTCCTGGTTACCTGAAGACACAGTCGTCGCGGGCGTCCCTGGTCGGGGAGATCAGGCCGTGCTTCTTGTTGAAGAGCTTCTGGAAGAGGGTGGGCGGCATCTTGGGGCGCCGCTGCCCCCGCCGCCGAGGCGCTGGGCTCCGCGCAGCGCCGTCCCCTCGCCACGGCTAGTTCCGCCCGCCCCGCTCCATTCGGTGTCACAGTCATATGACAGAAATTAGTCACCCGGCGCTGCCAGGAGGGGAGGAGGGAGCGAGGGGAGGGACGGACGGAGCGGGGGCCGGCCGGCGGGCGGGGCGGGCCCAGCGGGGCGGCCCCACGTGGAGAGTGGAGCCTCGCAGACCCCGCGGGGAGTTCGGGGTTCCCCTCTTTCACCCGCCTCGGCGGCTCCTACGGCCGCAGCGTGTGCGGGAAAAGCGCCGGCTGCCGGCGGGGCTCAGCCGGGGGCAGGGCCAAAGAATCCCCCGGGGGCGGCGATAACGCGCCACTGTGTTTTCCTTCTTCGGACGGAAGTTAAAGGCAGGAGCCCCAGGAAGGCGAGAGGAGGTCACGATCGAGGCATCAGATCCTTCTCGCGGCTGTACCCAGCGCCTTCGGGACTATGCGTGCAGGGGTGCAGCAGAGAAAGGTAACGTCTTTTACCCCAAACCTCGAAAATCCAGCTCCTGCCCTCAGCTGTAGCAGAAGGGCTCAGCTCAGATGCAGTCGATTCAAAACCTACAGGGAAGGTGGAACGTGTGTAGTTGATGGCAGAGGAAGCCATCATTACATCCATCCACAAAAGAGTATTTAGGACATAAAGCCCAGCAACTGACTCCAAAACAAATTATAAGCAAAAAAAAGTGTGATAGGTATTGTAAAATCAAAAGGACCTGTGCCTTTTTGCAAAACTCTTTATTAGTAATATTTTAGTGAAATAAAAACCCTGGTAACAGCTAACAGTCTCCTTCAATGTCTCCCTGTTCAGATACAACACTGCGAGGAAGTATAATTAAGGACTAACAAAACTGACTCATCTGCTTTCCCTGGAAAATGGAATTAAGCTAAAACAACGTATGATGTAAGATTAAATTAAGCAGATTGTTTTTAAGGCATAATTTAACATGTGTGTAACGTATCTACATAATGAGTCTTCACAATCACCCATCTGTAGGAACTTTGTTTTTCATCTACCAGAAGCTGTAGATAATTCTAACACAAAACAGGAATTAATGTTTAGATGCATCTTTTCCCCCTTATTCTGTACAGAAGACACCTGTGCCTGCTACAGATTTATACATGACCAATTCTTTACATCCTTTCACCATGCGAAATCCTCCTGGGCTTCAAGAGGAGCACGTAAATACAGTCTCCAATATAAAAAGTCCTCAGGGAACACAACAAAATGATAGAATTTTGGCCAGGATATGTAACTCAGCTTTCAGTAGTTTCACAACTTAGAGCAATGAAGATTTAGCTAAGCTCAAGTGCATTACAATTCAAGCTGATGGAGTCCCTTTAAATATAAGTGAACTTATGTGTCCATTCAGCATATTTTGATTTGGACCCCAGTCATCTCTCTTCTGCGTCTAAAGATTATGAACCAAATCAGAACCATTTGCCTGTAAGGCTTTATCCTCCACCAGCCTGTGCATGTACCCTTGTAGCACTCCAGTACAAGACACATCTCCCACCATCTCTGGGTACTTGAAGTTAAAGTCTCCTAGAAGTGCACTTCAGATAACAAAAATAACTGAACAGTGTTAAAGAAAAACCTCTTACAGATTTATGTATAATAGATTTACTCAACATACATCTGCCATGCACAATTCCTGGTGATAAAGGATTATCAGAGTTCTTGCATGGACTGACTTGCTGGAAGCAATTCCATTCAAGCCATTAAGACTTCATCATGTCTGGGCTGTGACAGAGCAGCCCTGGAGACACTGACACTGAACAGATTCCTCTTGAATCACTGCACAAACAACCTCCTCTGTCCTACCCATTAAGTGGCCATGACCCATAACCTTTATCCACCAATATGGAAGAGCCAGTTTCCACTCTGAATGAAATTTTATGTAGTAATTTTTCAGCTGAAAACTGAACTATGGGGAAATGCCTTTCCTATGAGAATAGCAGAACAAGAGTAGAGATTGTTGCAGCCTCAAAATGAATTTCCTTCCCTGGGGCAAAGAGCTAGCCTGGTAATTAATTACACTTTCTCTAAGAGTCAGACGAAAGATGATAAGAAGCAGTGCCTTCATAACTGAATGGAAGGACAAGAGATTGTGATTCATGATATTTCTGTCCTCCTATACAGCCTCATCACATCAAGAAAAACAAAAGCAAACCCTAGCAATATTCAGGCTGCTACAGCCAATTCCTCAGTTACACACCACATTTTCCTCTTTTGTACTTTCCAATTAGTTTGCCAGTATTAGTCTCTTTGTATAACACTACCAAATGGCATGGGGCAAAATAAGCGTTTTTTCCTATGACTTCCAGAATACCCTTACAATAAACATATCTTTATTCCAGACCATCCTTTACTTGAATAATCATCATAAGCACAACTTACTAAATATGTAACTTCCAATTTTGCTTAAAGCTACATCAAGGAGCTCACCTCTGTCTCCTAGGGGCTCTAGATTATTGCATAATTACTAGTGACTTAGTATTTGCAACAACAAGGATATTGATAATTAAAAGCATACCTGACAGGACTCCAAGGAGTTACCAGCAGAACTCATTCTACTAATGCTTCAAAGAAAAATAGCTTAATGGCATAATTTTTAACCTTGAGCCATACAGAATGTTTATACAATACTTGTTCATAGACTAACCCAGCAGCATTTATTTGCACTTCCTTCTACCCCAGTGCAATGGGGAATAGATCAGGGTTTGAACTTTTGCAGGTATTTTCAAATGCAGTCAAACGAAAGTTGTGGATTTTGTATGTCTTCTTGTCATGCTCTTTTTGGAAATACAGAACTATTTTCCAGGGTGATAACACTGAGAAACAAACTCAGACTTTTGAAAGCCATACTACCATTTTGAAACATTGAAAAACTCCCTTTTTGTCCAGAAAAAGTCTGAGTAAAGGATATTGTAGTGAGAACACAGTAGGGGTCCAAATTACTTTAATGTGCAATGAATTCAAGTGGAAACAAATGTGTTCTTGACAGTGTTTTCTGAGACATTTGGCACATTAAGAACAACATTTATGAATTAACAATCCACAAGTTGAACTGGAAGCACTGGGAACCCGACTTATGTGGACACAGTGTGAGCAGTAACCTGAAAATCCACACTGTCAATATCCATCTCTCCAAACAGTTCAGCTATTAAAAGGGTTTTCCCCACCATTGTGTTCATGTAAGGCATTTACTTTCTCTAAGTCTGAAGCCACTAGAAGAAACAATGACTGAGAGATGTGATATTACAAAGTATCAGAGATGAAACAGGAAGGACTCTGAGATGGCAATGGCTGGGCAGTGGATGTGCCCAGAATGGTGACAGTGCTGATCATTAAGAGCCAATTCACAGTGATGACGGGGTGAAGGTGACCTGTATTCATGTTCAGAAATCAAATTACAGCAGAACACAAAGTCCTGCACCTCCAAAGTTCTGCAGGCCTAAGCATTGAAGGAGTTTAATGGTTGCATACTATTCTGGGTCCCCAAGAGTAAATGAATGCTTTCATAACCACTCCCAAGACACGCAGTTACCTTCCTAGCCAACGTTAACACTTAAAACAGAGGTCATATCTTTAGATGCTAATGCTACTAGAGAAAACTAGAAATCTTAGCAGAAAGCCAAAAGTAATTCCATTCACGCAATTTGGTCTGCTGTTCTTCAGTCACACTTTTTAAAAATCTAAACAAACTGAAGAATCATCTTTATGGAATCCTTACAGAATAATGCCCAGAATAGGATCTAGTTGCTGTACAAAATAATTCAATATAAAGTATTTGAGTATTTACTAGCGTACTGAAACACATAATACTAAATTTCAAACAACATATATGCAAAAAAAATTACAACCATTAATTACTAGTTAGGAGTTCTGTTTCACCACCCTGCCACAGCAGCAAGATGGTAATTTCTTCTGTTAACTCCTGCTGAGAGCCAAAAATCTCATCTCTGTTTACAGTAGATCCAATTTTTGGTACTTGTAATAGTATCTGGGGGGGAAAAAAAGTGATAAATAATTATCAATAAAGTGACACATTCTCACATGTAAGAGAAAGCCCATTGATCTGACCAGCTGTTCAGATATTCACTAGATATATCCAATGCTAATATTTGTCTGGAAGAATCTGGATCTTGCAGGTCTCATTTGCCCGTGAGGAGAGAATAGTTTTGAGTATATGTACATTCCTACTGAAAACCAGCATCATCTGAAAGACTCCTTGAGCAGAGAATAAAACATCCAGTATAAACCCCCCACCACAGTGGGTCTAATTCCTGATACCAGGACCCTCTAGAAAAGCAGTAAGAAAACCAAACTTTTGTTGACAACACCACTTGCTGATTCCTGATTCACTTGCCCACCAAGTACAACCTGTGTTCTGTATTACCACAATTTGCCTGGGCACATGACCTAGCATCCCAGTTCTTTCATCTGTACAGAAGCATTGGGTGAGTGTCATTAATTAATACATACACACACACTTACAAGCACTTCCCTGCATTCTAGATGCTGCATATAACTCAACTGGTAATACAGTACGAAGACATTTGGACCTAAGAGACTGAAGATGAAAATTTTTGTGTATTCAGTATTTTTGAAAGCTGCCACACTTATGCAGTATCTCTGTATTGAATTAAAACAGAATAAACGACACTTCACAAGAAACTTCACGAGAGATGGGAAAGGGTGGGGTTTTTACCTCTGTTAAGTGATGAGACAGTTTTGTTCACATTTCTCATTTTTGTTTAACAAAAATCTAGGAAGTGAAGAAAGGAGCTTTCCCTATGTTAAGGGTTTCAGGAGAAAGAACAGAAACCTTATGAGAAACTGATAATTTTTAAAGTAAAACATTACTGACAACTTGAACTACTTGGGGGAGGGTGGTGAATACCAGATGTAAAGTTCAACTCAGGCTTACCTACCCTAGAAATAAAGCACAGAATAATAATAAGGCTTTAATTATGAAGTAGCCTATGACTGTATTAATTCCTATGCTAAAGATCCTTGGGGGAGAAAATGTTAGTGCAGTTTTAATAAAGTATTGTTGCACAAGAACACTATTAAGCCAGAGATTTGAAGTTTTCTCCATCTTTTACTCTTTTTAGCCTTGCGATTATTCCAAACACCCAGACTTTAAAAAAAAGCCCAACAACCTTTAAACGCTCAACTAACTAGTTAGCATCTGCACAGTGAACCCAGTCTATACTCCTTTACCTTCAGGCACTCCTTTGGGAAGGCGGAACTCTTTCCAGTTAACTGGAACTTGCTGGAGCCGGGAAGGCCTCTGGCCTGGTGACATTCTAATGATGGAGCAGATTTCTTGTCTGTCACACAGAGGCTGAAAAGATTAATGACATTTCACTCACACAATTATTCCCATTGAAGAAATGTTCTTTTAGCTTTCTTCTAGGGAAATTAAGGGATGACATGGAGATTTAAAGACACGTCACTAGAAAACATTTACGACTACTTGTGTACACTCAACATGCTATTGGAAAGGGTAATAGACAGCTTCAAAGCTTTAAACGTTCTCTTTAGCAGTTTTAATACTGTAAGGATTAAATATACAGTACACTACTAATTAGCATGACAAAACTGGATTGAAGAAGTGCAATAAAATCAGAACCTTTAAAATATTCTTTTCTTCTGGACTTTGAGGAATAATTTCTTTTTCTGAGCTCAGAGATGCAGGAACAATTTCTTCTGAATTTATAAATGGACCTGTGGTATTCGGGAACAGGTCTTCCCCAGGTGAGGCTTTGCACACTGGTGACAAGCTCAGCTACAGCTCCGTCAAAATACAAAATATACAGGAGTAACTGCCCAGTTAAATAACAGACAATAATTCAGATTGGCTAACAGTTGTTGGTTCATGCAAAAGCTATTCTATTGCTTAAAAAATTTATTTAGGGATTCAGCAAGACCCTGATGTTCTCTGTTTATTAATCTAGTATGCACTAGCTCAAGTGTGCAGAGACAAGTACTGTACTACCTGTCCTGCCAAAGAATTCAGACTAGCGTAAGTATCAATTTTGAATCAAAGGGGCTGTGCAAGTAAGGATACTAGTGTTGGGTTGACATTACATTTGTAAAAATACAAAACAAATTCCTAGGTTGGGTTGCTTGGGTTTTTTAATTGTCCAGAATTTATCACAGTTTATTGTGCAATTTGCAGCGTAACACATGTATAGGCAGAAATGGAGTGTGCCACAGGGAATGGTTTCTTTGGTTTTAATCATTCAGAAAAAAAAAAAAGTATCAGACAGACACTCACATCTAGCTCTAGAGGCTGAGCATTACCAGGATTTTTTAGGACTTTATTTTCCTCCATGATTAGCATGGTGGAAGTCATTTGCTAAACAAAAACAGAGAAGAACTCAGTATCAGTTTCAAAGTCTTTGCTGTTTATTATTACTCTTACAGTATTCTCCTAGTACACAATACTTTAGGAACTCCATTTAGAATTACTACTAGTTCTTCACTACTGAATTCCTGTCATTCAGGTTTTTTTTGGTCTTATACTCTCCAAAATTAAGACAAAGAATTAGTTTATTGCAGCATGGACATTTCAGATGTGGCACTTCCTGCCACTTCTCCTAATTAATTGTAACTTTGGTCAGGATTCATAACTCCCACTTCCATTCCATGCCAGTGTTAATCAGTGGGGCACAATGGGAATACTCACCACCACAGCATCTGTTGGTTTGGTTGGCAGAACTTCTGCTGTCAACTCCTTTGATCTGGCTGAAGTGTTTCCTGGGGTATCAAGCTGCCTAAACGATGATGATGACAAACCTTCTTCTAAAGGATTAAAACTGGGTTTTTTTTTCTTCAGCCTTTTGGCTTTAGCTGTTTGATTATCATGCTAAATAGTGAAACAATTACATTTGTGTTACAAAGTGAATCCCTATAGCTTGGTAAGCACTTAAGAGTCCCTCTGTCATAGTCAAGCTCTACACAACCCATTTCAGTACTACTGACAGCCAGTCTGAAAAACAGTGAGCTTGGGGACATCCATGACTATTGTTCTATCGAGAGGGAGAGGCAAGGTACATCTTCACTCTGCCCGGGCTGCAAGCACCCCTTTACAAGTGTAGCGGGAACTACTATTCCTCTAGGTGGAGTTTTCCACCCATACAAGGAGCAAATCATTTGTGTTACAACCTTGCTGATTTATTAAGGATCTTTCACCTTGCTTTCCGGTCCTAACGGTGAAGAACAGCGCATACCACTTTTTAGGTCTGGAGTTCTCTCTCTTGCAGCTGTTATTTTACAGAGTTTTTTTCCTGTGACAGATTTCCAACACATTAATTGACTTTGAGACAAAGACAGCTACTCTCCACCCCATGACTTACAGGATGGTTTTCAAAGAGGAGTAATTCCAAAACCACCCATGTAAACACAGTTCCACCCTCCAATATAATCCTCATCTCCCTCTCCCCACCATCAGCACTGCTTTACTCCTCTCCCATTCCTTAAACAAGGCTGCTTATTAACCTTATGTTCACCCGGCTATTTACAGCTGGGTAAATACTGTGGGACCAGAGACCTGTATAACCACAGCAGTCTTTATCAACTTCTGCTGCCATTACACTCAAAATTAAGCAGGGGGAAATTATGTGGTACCTGGGCCAGACAGAATCATATTGGTCACAGATCAGAACTGTAGTTACATCAGGGACTCAATGTATTTGTGAGGCTTATATGAAATAAGCTCAATTAAAGAGCATGACACAAACAGTTCTGTTCCTGGGTAAGTTAAATAAGAAATGTCAATTTTCATTGAGCATCATGGGTGATTAAATGGAAAAATGCAGGGTCTGAGACTTTAGTTGGTTGGTTGTTTTTGTTTTCTTCCCCTAACACATTAATTAGAACCAAGTCTTATTTGCTGGGACGATTTTTCAATTTACACTTTCCCTTCTAGACACAACTGAGTTTAGTCTGTGCTGGAAGACAAATGACACAGTAGAAGCCTGGTTTAGATACTGTGCAATCACTTAAGTTTGGATATTCTCTTCTCACAGCTAGTACAACTGCTTCAGGTCATATTTTACCTGCCAGCGTAGTTGAAATGCTTAATGCTGAAGAACCGTAATCGCAATTTGATGGTCTCTTTCTAGAAGAGGAGGAAAAAAAAAAGAACAACTATTCTGAATGACTGTTAACATTGAAAAAAACTATTAATAAGAAAATCCTAGGAAAATATAGGCTGAGTGAAAAGGGATAAAGCTTATTTTAAAAAATATTGTTAAGGAGTTGCTTAATCACCCTTTACAGTTATTTGATAGTTTATCAAGTCATACAGCTTATCCTGAGGACTGTTGCAATTTAAGACCCATAGAAGACTTGTTAAATACTTAGCATTTTGGCATTGTAGGACAGAACATATTTAAGGAGGATGCAGGTGAAATTAGGTTGACAAGAAAAATCCGAATCAATTGTGTAGAGATCTGAAACACTAAGATTGATATGTGTTATGAATGAAAATGTCTGCATGTAAGACTGGAAGGAGAAGCACAAGGGTTAAAAGAAATTATGCTGTTCCTTGAAAAACACTCATGTTCCTCAAGTTTTTATGTCAGGGCCTGAAGGCAGCTCTGTGACAAGGCCAAGTATAGAAGACCCTTCTCTGTGATAAAACCTCACCACAGACAACTTGTCAGAGAAAACCTAGCACCCAACAACAGGGGGGTGTTAGCAGGGTCCCAGCACACCACACACACACACCATTCCACTTCCTGGCAGATGCATTCCAAGCAAGGAAACACTAACAACAGGCAGTAAGTCACCTGGCCCAAGATTATAATATAAAGTCAGCAGCATTTCACAGCAAAGGAGCACCCCATGTAAGCTGGTGATTCCTAAAGAACATAAAAGACCTGCCCAAAAACTGATTTTTCTCTGGGCAAGCACAGAACGCCAGACTTAATGAAGACTTGACAACAGGTACCCTTCACACTCTACTGCACAGACAAGCCTGGCCAGACCACCTGAGCACACACCTCTTGCTGTGACTGAATGAAATCTGAAGAATTAATGCAATTGCATAGAAGCAACTTATTTAGGGGTTTTGTTAATAAATGTCATCTCCTTCCATAAAATCCTTCATTGAGTTCTCTTACACTGACTTCCCTCTTCCCTGACCAATTTCAAATTCCACCAGTATCAAAATTAGTGATGACACAGGTAGCTGAAACTCCACAGAAGTGTTTGCAGGAGCAGAGGCTCATTTGTACTGGCCTTTCTTTTAAGTATCACTCAAGAGAAGAACATTTCTGCTCTTCTGAACATTTAGCCTGAACATTTAGGTCCATCAAAGAGTCTGCTGTTACGATTACCTTCTAATGCATCGGTCTGGAAAATCCTCTGGTACAGGTTCTAAAAAAAACCCAAAACATGAAAGCTAAACTTTAAATGAAAAAGGTATGCCAGCTTAGACTAAACAATTTTTTAGTGCAAACTACATTATAAAGCACAACATTAGAAGCAAACACACCACTAGCAGGGAGCTGCTCTCCATTATGCAGACAGACCTTACATAAAATGATCATTACATATTTTATAAAGGTTCCTCACACCAGACTGAAATTTGTTTATGTTTATATCCTCAAGTATTGTAGAAAATAGTTACCTAATATTGCTGAAAGATTTGAGATCTGTGGTATCTTATCTATGGTCACTGCTTTGCTGGAGTCCAGGAGAGTAGAGTTCTTGTACTTGCTAGGGTCCACAGAGTAAAAATTGCATCTTTCTGGGCATAAAAAATATAAGTGCAGACTTCTTATGCTGAAATCCATCAAGTTATTAAATTTGTGACCAAACTGAAAGCAATCACATTTGCAGGACAGGAACTAAAAAGCAAAATTAAAGCATTGTCTTGGCTCAAACAGCTGCAGAAAAGTTTGGAAGGAATTTGACTGAAAGCACATTTGTGGGTCATTCCCAATAAACAGCTTGTGTCAACTGTGAATACTGTAGGTTTAAAGTAGGATTCAAATTACACCAGAACCTGATTCACACCAGATTAGAGGACAGATACACAGATTCCATGTTAAACACAGGTTTATAGCAAAGATGTAACCTGGTAAGTCACACCAAGGGAGGCAGCTAGTCTTTCTATTGTAGATAGTCTCCTCACATTTTCTACATCAAATAAAAGTCAAAATAAGTCCCCTAAAAGTCTTACCTGAATCATCATCTCTGAATGTTTCAGGGGATGAATAACTCTTCAGGCTGTTGCTCGTAGTGCTATAATCTGCAGCTGAATCTTCATCTAAACACTCTATGAGAAAGGTGGAAACACCTGTGGGAAGAGTAATTTCTGTACCTAGAGAAAGAGACAAAAAAGGTGGCTAAAAAAGATCTACCATCTTGTGCAAACCATCAGGATTTCCTTATCTGAGTTTCATTCCTGTAATGAGCTAAATATTGTCATGTCAGTATCTTATGATGAGTCATAATACTGTTAAAGAAGCAAACAAAGGGCATCCTTTGTCTACTTCCATACACTACCATAAGCTAAGAGAAGACACCTTCCTTGCTCAAGGCTCACAAGACATACCTGAAGAATTTAGGTATGCAATCTGACTTACAGCTCTAGTAGGGTAATTCTTAAATAGGTCACGAGCTTTTACAAATGCAGGTTTGAGTAAACTGAAGAACTCATGTCCACAACTAGTTCTGTCAATGATAAAACCAAGTTCATGTGGTTTCTAACAGGCTGGGCTCAAGACTGTCTCAGGTGCTGTGGGTCTGTCTGTGCTGCCTACAACCAATTCATGTGAGCCCAGTCACAGGTTGCAATAAGAGACAGAAGTCCAGCCAGTGGTCTCAAAACCTTCACTTTCTAATATCACAGTCAGAACCAGTACAACAACAGCACAGTACAAGACCAGTACTTTTATAGAAAAAAAATTATATCATTAATTTTACATTTAGTTTAATATAGATACAAAAATATATTTAATAATATAATGTATTGCCATTATACTCACTTGAAGTTACTTCAGCATTTTTCAAACTTCCTTTACTTTCAAAGTTGATTATTTTGGATTCCTAAAATTAAAAGACCAATACAAACAACCTGAGAAAACTGACTGTAGACAAAGAAAGGCATTTAAATATCCTACATCAGCAGATGCTGAGAAAACTCATTGTCTAGTACTTCACCATTTAAGCCTGCTACTCACTGTGTAATTTGTAGCAGGGTTTTTCATGCACATTAAAAAACCTGCAATCTGACTTACAGCTCTAAAATTCATGACGAACACCCCATCGTTTGATCCTACAATCTTTGCTGGATGAGACTGCCATTGAAGGCATATTGACATCAACTGAACTTATGCACAACACTGGTGGAGTAATGAACTTCACTGTCTTTTGATTTTTTTTTTTTCAGACACCCAGTCTCACTTTCAGAATCCTACACCATTTCTGTAAATACAAACATCTATGATGTGTAGGCAGTAGATTCTACAAAACTACGCATTTTGTAGAAAATGTAAATAATTGGTAGAGTCTAAAGAAGAGCTAACATTTTAAAGAAAAATAGTTTTATACCAGTATCACCTGAGCCCTTTGCTGCAGCAGATTTCAGTTCAAACACACCTGGTTCACTATTCTCTTGCCACTGGAGTATTAACTGTCCTGTAACACTTCTGCACCATCTTCTCCAATCACTTTGTTCCAGTTTTAATAACACAAGAAAGAGCAACAGCAACCCGTCAAAGGTCTGTGCCTGACCTAGAAGTGAGCAATTCTCTGGAATCACACTCTACTGAGATCTCTTCCACACAACACAATTTCTACAGCCTTGCCTCATTAAGGATAATTAGTATTGATGTTTTCTCATGCTACCAGCAGCTCCAACAGCTTTTATTCTGGCCAAAGATACAGAAAATGTAATCCAAAATACAGGACCAAGTTCAGCCTGAAAAACATCTGGGCACACACACACATAACTCACAGGAAATTTTACCTGAATAGAAAAAGAATTTAATGTGTCACATTCCTCTGATTTATCCTCCATCACTAGTAGATAAAAAGCAAGACAGCATTCTCACCTTCAGTGGTACACTGCTTTCTCCTGGTTCTTCTTCTTCTTTTATCTTGAAGTCTGTTGTTCCTCTGACAGTCACTTGATTGCTGCAGTTGAAGAACAGAACCAAGTTCAATCACAGAGCTACACTGTTTTAGAAAGGCAACAACTCAAAAATGTCTTTATGGGCTGTCAATAAATAATCTGACAAGTATCAGTGTGCTGGTAATTCAGACTCCATCACTCCAAGAGCCATCTCACAAGGCAAAACAATATCATTTACTAGCAAGTCTTAACAATGGTGTGTTTGAATGAGTTTTAGCTGACCTTTGGTTGCATGAAGAGCTCTCTTCAGTATATTCAACATTTTCTTTAATTTTTGGTAGGTTTTTCCCACTGAGCTTTTTCTTCAGGCCTAGAGAATAAATATTTAGTTCAGTAATGATAATTTCAATATTAGAATTTAGACTGTTATTTCTAACAGGGAACCTTTAGCTGTTCCCACCTTCCACACCCATAACACTTTTTGACCCTATTATCACAAACAATGTAAAATCTGAATTTGCTTTTTTCAGCAGTATATCAACAGAAAACAAAAAACAGACTTAAAGAAATACTTCTGGTGTTTTAGAAACTTGTTGATTAAAAGCAAAAAAACCCCACCACCTTGGAAGCAACCTTTACCTTGATTCAAAGTAGTTTGAGTATAAATCAGTTTTAAATGGAGTTTATTAGGAGTATCAAGGATTTCTACATAAACTGGTCCTCACTGTATATAATCCCAAATGGCATTAATGACACAATTAATCAGAAACCAGCAAATTTCAGAGTCATATTTTCTCATCCTAAAACTAATTTTATAAGTTATTTAGCTTTGTGCTTTACTTTCATTATCCAAGAGCCACAAACAGCCAAACTTTCTAGAGTTACACTTTTATGACCGCAAAGGAGTGTCCATCCCCAGCTAAAAACTGGGTCTGAAACACTGCATTCCCCCAGGGCCACACAGAGCCCTTCGGTTGAAGCTTCCTGGGAATTCAGGACAAGATGATATATGGACAGGACCCCTCCTTTTCCTTCTTTTTTTTCAAGGACATGGAAGACCTCCAGACTGCTGGTTGCACCCAGTCCTGTGCACAGGAGCACTAAATACACACGAGAGCAGGAGCCAGCAGAGCAGGAACAAGGCAAAAACAAATGTTCACTGTACCCTCTAACAGCAAAGCTTTACTTTTAAATTATCAAGATCAGCCCAGGATCAAGACATCCCACGCTGGTCTTCCCTATACTCTGTCAGCCTTCACTTGATTCCCATCCCTTCCTTTGAACTCCATTTTTTTCTTAACAGGTCTCAAATTCTTAGCTTGGTATCTGCTGCACTGCGTTCAACAGCTCCTTTTGAGTAACGACTTTAAGCAATTGTTAAAGTATTCTCTCAAAGGTGAGCGAGGCTTTTGTCTTGCCATTTCTAAATGTTCCCTTCCAACTTGATTAAATGGAGGGGCGGCACTTCACAGAAGGAAAAATCCTTCCTATTGCTAACTAGAAGCTAAATAGAAGAAACACTCCTGTTTCCCGAACAGCAGCCTGCTTTCTTGTTTTGGATAACAAGACACCACTTCCCAACATCACACAGGACTCGCTGCGCTGGGCGCAGGTGTGAGGAACAAACCCTTGGGGGACACGGAGGACGCTACTGGTAAAAACCTTAGCCGGATTACCCTGCCCAGCATCTTTACCCACGAGAACACACCGGACAAAGCACAGCGCAGGGTCCTGTTTCCCCTACCCTTTCCCGCCGGTACCGGCCCAGCCGCCTGTACCCCCCACCCCGCCGCCGCCCGGGAGAGGCGCTTACAGGCGGGCTCGGGCCCGCGAGGCCCCGCGCTCCCGAACAGGCGCCGCCGGCACATCTGGGAGACGCCGGCCCGGCTGCCCGGGAGAGCGGCCGCCCCCGGCAGAGGGGACGCGCGGCGCTTCTTCCGCGGTGCCTTCCCGGCGCAGGAGGCGCGAAGCCCGCGGTCCCGCTCCATGGCGACCCAGGCCGCCGCAGCCCCGTCCGCCCGCCCGCGGCCCCTGAGGCGGCGCCGCCCCCGCGCCCCCAGCCCGCATGCGCGGGGCGGCCGCACGCGGCCCTCCGTGAGGGACCGGCCCCCGGCAGGGACCCTCTGTGGGCAGGGACAGCTTCAGCGGACTGGGCGCGTAGCGCGGCTCCGTGCCTCGTCCGACCCGGCCTGGAACACTGCCAGGGCAACCTGTGCCAGCGCCTCGCCGCCCTCACAGGGAAAAAGTCGTGTATGAAAATGGAGTAAATAAATCGTTTGTGTGATACTCCCTGTACTGATCGGACCCCGTGTTTCAACTTAAGTTGTAGACAGGAGGAATCTAGTTGCTTCGTTACATGAAAAAACAGAGCGTATAGAATCATTGAATGATTTGGGTTGAAGGGACCCCAGAGAAGATCCTGTTCCAACCCCCTGCCACGGGCAGGGACTCCTTCCCATACACCAGGTTATTCCAAGCCCCATCCAGCCTGGCCTTGGACACTTCCACGCGTTTCTGGATTTCCAAGTGAAGGGAGATACAAGTGCACACAAAAACCGGAATAGAGCCCGAATGCTTTGAAACTTTATTGGTTTAGACACAGTCTGAAAAAAATACTATGCATTCCCAATTGTCAATTCATATTAAACAAGCATATACATTTGGTTATATTATTATTGATTTAAATTTTTTTAAAAATGAAACCATTACAGAAAGACTGCTGCATCTTCAGAGAACTTTGCAACAATTTGTTTTCATAAGAAATTGCTAAAATCAGTCTCACGTTCCAATATACCTTTGGTTGTTATTTTATTTTACGTAATTTATTATTTTTACATATTAAGTTTAGGCACACATTCCAAATGACTTCATACCGATGGTGAGAACAAAGTACTGGAGGAAAAACAGATTTTATAAAAGAGCTTTTATTGTACATCAGTCCAAGAGAAAATCTTATGAGCAGTCTTGAGAAAGGTGAGAATTTAGTTCTTTACAAAAGTTTCCATAGATGACTCTTTGATATACATGCTAATATACCAAAACTGAAAAATCTTTAATAACAGTTAAGATTTTTTTTTTACACAAATGTATATGTTAAATTTTACCCCCCTTCTCTTTCAGTTCAAAATACAATAGGCAACACTTACCAAAACGCCTCATTTGTTGGCTGCTTTTACTTTGCTAAAATACATAACAAAAAGCTGAAATGAAGGGCTTAAAGGGACTCCAGATGCCTCAGAAAACATTTTTCTTTGGAGGAATTCAAGGGATCTAAAACACTTCCACTTCTGGGCTACAGGCATCCAGATTTTTTCTCTGAAAAGCTTCATTGTTTCACAGGAGCAAAGGTGGTCTAGAAACCACCAAATGTGCAAAATACTGAAGAACATCAATTCCAAGAAGAAACAATGATTTAATTCTGATTTTTTTTCCCCCAGAGAAAACCAAAGTGAACTAAAGATAAAAAAAGTATGCCAATAGAATTGCCTCTAAATAAAATGCTTTTCCAATTTTTCTCTAAGACATCAAGAGGTCTTTAAGTAACCTATTACCATGCAAAAATAGTATATTCTTTCCCAGTTTACATTCATCTTGTAGCATTTATTTACACATAGATCAGCAGTTTGTGCTTTTAACACATGTAAAACTAAAAAAAAATCTAAGTTAGTTTTTTTATTTCAGAGGTTTAAGTCAGATTATTTTGTTACACACAAGAATTTTATATTCATGGCAAAAATGAGACTGGACTTTACTGTTGCTGATAGATACTGACTAACAGGGAGGACAGATTGCAAAATGCTACTTTATCAATAAAAACTCACCATCTCTGTCTCAACTGATGTGCATCAAGCATTTTAACCTGCAAATGTGCCTTTCACAACAGAATTATTCCATGTATTTCCTGCCCACATGGGGTTAAAGACTCTGGTCTAGTTTCTGCTCACACTTTGTGCATTTTGGCAGAACATATTTTTCTCTGTGCAATATATCAAGCAAAGAACATACAAAATATATAACTAAGCAAGAATCTCTTCCTGGAAAATGTATTTTATTCTGTTTTTTTATAGGTAAGACAGTCTTCCAGTGATTCCACAGGCATAGCACCTGGCCCAGGAAGCACCTCCCACGTTTAACATGTCCAACAATGCAGTACTGCGACAGCAAAACTGACTGCAAAAAGAGTCCCCACTCTTTAAGATGAATAATAGAAACTAATTTTGTAATTAGTTATCTAAAAAAAAAAAAAAAACCAACTAAAACCAAACAACTGGTTACTGGACAGCCCTGGGGATTTTTGCTTGGTGGTCACAAGAAGTGTTTCAGTTTAAGAAAGCTCAATGCAAAATAAATATTCCTGGAATTTGAAGAGAAGCAGGACTGAGCCTAGCTCATGCCTCATGCATGTCTCTTTTTCAGGTGTTAATCTCTTACAACATCGTTATGATTATGGTGAGAGAGAATGACCTGCAGAGGAAAATCTGATTATACAAATATAAAAGAGAGCTTTTAGTTTATTTATATAATTTTTCACAAGTTCTGAAAGCATTCCCACTTTTGGTGTGACAACAATTTCTCTCAGATTTTGCATCATCCAAGTGTGGCCAAGTCTGCATTTTTTCTTTCTTATTCTTTTGGTGTTCATATATTTGGCTCTAGTGCATCCGACATTTTGCATCACATGCCAAAAGAAGAATATAGATATATTATTCAGCACCATATATGTAAAACTAACAGCCATCTAAGCTGTAAATAAACTCATATTGGGATCTTCTATACTTATACAGAGTTCAGTTGTCTCAAAAAGCCTGAAATCATCTTAGGAGAAAAGTAAAAAATAGCTTTTCTCTACTTACCTAGATGACTAGGGTTTGGGGTCTTTTTATTTTAAAACTGTTGCATTAAAACAGACAGGAAATTATACTGAACTTAATTCTCCATTGCTTTGAAGGTTGTGTATGTAATGACTGTCTTTTGGCTGATACAAAAAGGATATGAACTACACTCCACTGAGATGAAAATCCTTTATGACTTGACCTAAAGAGCCAGATTTTATGCAATAATCCCTATCCTCCATAGATGTGGTGCACACAAATTCCCCAGGGATGCTGTTGCTGCGTACATTGGTGAAAAATGAATGTATGATCCCATCAGATCTCAGATATTTCTTTACTTGCTTTGGACTGATATGAGTCATTGCACTGGAATCAAATGAGGAATCAGGCGCATAAAGGGATTCAGACAAACGCACAGTTGATAAATCAAACTGCCACATTCTTTGAGTCATTATGTTACTGATACAGTTTCCTATGTATCATTTTATTCTGAAATCACTGCAATAAATCAGTCTTCATATAACACTAACTCATTAATTTGATTTATTTAATTTGGAAGCATGCAATGGAACTTCAGAGAGAAAATACTGCTTAGATTAAATTTTTAAACTTTTAGCTTCAAAAGTCTACAGTGGATTCCACTATAAGAGAGAAAATAAGTGTGCTTCCACTGTCCTAGCAAAGATCTAGCAGGCACAGCTCCATGCTAGTATGCACTGGTGCAACAAACATCAGTTAGTATAATACACACAGATATTTAGGACCCTGTTTAGCAGAAAGAAGCCATCGACAGTCCAAGTATTCAAGCAACTTGACATGACAGTTTTCTGTTTGCCTCGTACCGTGCTTTGTACCAAAAGAGAGCTCTAGAGTCTGTTCCTACTCCTTGTGAGACTTATCCCCTTTCTGATGACCACAGAAATCTAAGGTTTCATCCAGACAACTTGCTGTTTATTCCAGAGAGGCCACTGGAAGTGATGCCAATGGGATTTGAAGCTTCCAGATGTCTGAAAATAAAGACATTTCCACAGCAGGCCTTTCTGCCACCACGTCCACTGTTCTGCCATACAGTGACACCTTGCACAGCAACAGCTAACATAGCCTTTAGCCCACCCCTGTGGGTCTTTAGGGGCAGTATTCCTTCCCCTTCCACGGCCAGACAAAGAATGCCCTCCACTGCTGCACCTCAGGCTGGCCTTTTCCCAAACCCTTTCATTTTGCTAAGCCCCATCCAGAATCATAGCTTATTCCTTGTGCTCCATTTCTTTAGCGCTGTTTCTGAAAGGGAGTTAGTCCAACTGGACTACGCAGTATTAGCCGCATGTGAAGTAATTAATTAGGGATTGGGAGAATAAGGATTATCGTGAACCCCCACCTAAAGCCACCACAGAGCCAGCAATGCTTTTGCAACCTTCTCAGTTTGAGCGGTTCAGATCTCCATGACTGCACTGGACTGAAGGAGCCCTAATGCAGAATCAGCATACCATGGATAAACTATGTTTGGATGAAAAGGAAATACAGGGAATTCTATGCTATCGCTTCCTACCCTGTTCTTGTAATTTCAAGGTAACATTAATCCACTAGATGTAATATACTAATAGATCTATTAACTACAAATAGTGGGAGATTCCTTCCTATTTCTATTCTGGTTTTTAGGTCATCAATGATTAAATCAAATCAATGTAATTTATGTCCTGAAAAATATAAAAACTATCACTTATTATATAAACCAATATTCAGCTTTAAGTTCCAAATCAGAGAAAACAGACTTTTACTTTCACCATCAATCACAGATTATTTGAGGTAGACCACATTAATGAATTATCCATGATTTTAGTTTCTAATATATTAGGTTATATACAATCAAATATCAACAGACATACCTGAAATTTTCCCTATTTTAATTAGAAATGTTTGTAGTTATTAATAAGATATGCTTCCATAATTTACTTGGTCATAGATTGAAATTTCTGCATATTTTGTGGCAATTTAGCATAATTCATAGTAGTGCCCTACTGTGTACCTAGAGTAAAAAAGAAATTATATCACACCTGATGGCAAAAAGAAGGGAAAATATGCTTAGTGATGAAATCCTAGAAAAATGAAAGGCTCAAATGTAAGATTCAGATGCTTATCCATTTCAGCAGTGTTGTTCTGGCTCTGTACTTTTTGAGTATTATTCTAATATTGCTATGAAGTCCATCACTCAGGAGATTCTTCCCATTATTTCAGATGGAGATGCTTGAATATAGCTCTTCTATTTGTTTTTTGAAGTAATCTCTCAGTTCTGGTCTCTTAGCCTTTAATGTTGGTGTCAACAAACCATTTTGCACTGAGAACATATCAGAGTGAATATAAATGGCTTTGACCTAAAATAAAAGAGGGATATATTTATAGCAAAGGTTACAGGCATCACACTCAATAAGCATTAACTTTTTATGCCAGCCTTGCTGTGCTTCCCTCCAGTGGTGCCTCAAGTCCAGGGCACTCTTCTGCTGAGTCCCCAGGATTTCCCGCCCCTGCCCGCAGAAGGGAGCTCTCCAAGAGAATGAGCACATAAACTTCTTTTCTGTATGAAACCAAGGCCAGAGCACAGAGAGGCAGTGCACAAGGGACAGTGTGATATCATCACTGCAGTTTCACACAGCTGAAAGGCAGTGGGGGTAAGGGCAAGTGGGGGGAGTTGTGCTAGGAAACCTCACCTTAACCCCACTGCAAAAGGAAACAGCACTGATTCAATCTTGCAAAATTATTGTGAAGCTTTGCAGGCACAAAGCGTGTACATGATGATCATCTTTGTGGAAGAATTTTAGCTAATTAAAGTGATACAAATCTTTTAGCCTGTGCAAGTGGCATTTCACAAGGCTGCCCTTGTTCGATGCAGTGGCTCTGAGCACAGTGGGGAGCCTGGCAGCACAGATGGGAGCAAGCTTTTCCTTCCCATGCTGGTGTGGGAGAAAGCAGAAAACTGCTGCGTGACTGGTCAGAGTCCACCGATTTAAGAAAAAATTCCCAAGCCATCTGCTGCTTTTGTGATTTCCCAAGCCAGACTGCTTTGCAGTTTGTTCGGCTGGGAGTTCCAGGAATATAGGCTGAAAATCCATTTTCTATTCCTTTAGATAGGTGATTCATCTTTCTCTGCAAGCATCGTGGTCCAGGTCCTCCCCCCATGACATCCTTTATAAATCAGTGTTCGTGCTATTAATGCTCCCCCACTTGCTGCACTGGCTTTCAGAGCCTGGAAGGTGATGGTTATAGAAGCCAGACTTGTCATTCCCAAGACAGAGATCCAAGCTGCAGACAAGGATGGGGATGATAAAGAGTATCCCCATAAACAGGGAGTCCCATCCCATGGGAACATTAGCCACAGTATCTGGCTCAAAGTTTGGTTTTAAGATTACATACTGCAACAGAGATGAAGTTTTGAAGCCCTTTAGTTTTGTAAACTGTATCATGTAGTTTTTATTCTATTCTATTGTTATTCTAATTTTTAGGAAGATGACAAGGCTTTCCTCACTACTTTATACTTTATTAATTGAAAACTGCTGGTAGAATCGATTACTTGAGGATATTTCATACTGTGAAGACCATGGCAGAGGCAAACAAGACTTAGTAGCACAGAAGATTATGTGCATTAAAAACTATGCTTTGTATTGAATTATTTTTAAATAAATTTCTTTGTGCTATCATTTCATTTGCATAGGCAACTGAGAAATTAAGAATAATAGGGTTATGTTTAATGATGCTTCTGCTCCACTCCCATATGGTCAATTACTCATTAGAATTATCACCCAGAAACAGTCTAAACAAAAGCAAAATTATGCTAATTATATGTAATGAATAAGATGTTCATTTTTTTTAACAGAAACAAGCATTTGACATTTTAAAATGGGGTGGATAATTTTTGTGTGTTTTTAATGCTATGTAATCCATGGTTGTTTTCAGATCTCTCCTTCTGAAGTGTTTGTAGCTCTATTGCAGAAATATTTACACAAGCAGCAGAAAAGAATTAGTGCCCAGACTGAAAATAAAGAAACCAGCAGCATTTTGAGGTCAGGTATAAGCACAGTAATTAGTGACCCAATTTCTAACAGAGCTTTCAGTGCCAGAAAAGTCAGACTCCTACAGATGTTTATCTTGACCTCTGGTTGTCAGTCTGGAGATTATCCATGTCCCCAATTTAGATTTTGACCTCTGCACCCAAAACTTTCACTAAATTTAATTCAAATTTCAAGCATGGGTGGGAAGCAGAATCACAGCAAATACATTTTTCCAAAGGAATAAATACAACTTGACAGCAATAAAGCTCTTACCAAAAACATCATGTACAGCTGCAACAAAGATTTGTAGTAACATAATATATACTGACAAATCCCTCTTCTATACAGACAAATTGCCTGTCTGACCACACTGAATGTGTTTCATTTTACCTGCTCAAAGGAGTGAAGTCCACTCTCCTTCCCTAACCGTACCATGTCTTCCATTATCACTTGCTGCAGTTCCTGCGTCAAAACACAGAAATTCCTCATGAGCTACCACAGTCAACCTTACATGCAATTAATGCTCACTGTTCACCAAAAAAAATGTTTCTGAGTAAAGTTCAAGTGCCTTACTAACAGTTAATACGTAATTAGCAAAATTCTATTAAAGTGTATAAACATTAAACTTGAGTGTGGTGATGTTAAGTGTCTCCTTGGTATGAAAAGTAAGGTTCTGTTTTCAAACCAGCTATGTGACCTAGCTGTTAAATTTACAATCCTTCAGCCATCTGCCAGACTTCAATGCAGAATCATTGCTCACAGACACCAGTGGGATGGTTCAGTGGCATCAGTGTTCACTGATGTGATCCAACGCAGTTCCTCAGTATTAGAGAGCACGTGTTTAAGGCTGGGGTCCTTTTCATAGAATCACAGAATGTCCTGAGCTAGAAGGGACACACGAGGATCATGAGATCCAACTCCCAGCCCTGCATAGAACAGTCCCAAGAGTCATACCATGTGCCCTAGAGTGTTGTCCAAATGCTCCTTGAGCTCTGTCAGACTTGGTGCTGTGACCAGTCAGTCCCCTTGAGAGCCTGTTCCAGTGCCCAACCACCCTCTCTGGGAAAAACCTTTTCCTAACATCCAGCCTAAACCTCCTCTGCCACAACTTTAGGTCCTTTCCTCTGGTCCTGCTGCTGGTCACCACAGAGAAGACCAGTGATAAGTCTCATTTAGTTGTCTTATTTAAGAAATCTAAGAAAACACAACCTCTCCTCCTGCTGTACTGTTGTTCTCTGCAAGTTCTTGGCCCCCCCACACCAGAGCTGGAAGAGGTCTGCACCACCAGTCAACACACATCAGTGGATCCAGGTCAACCCTGCTGAATGTTCAGTGAGGAAATAATTCTTGTCACTGAGATCATCATTCCTAGACACACTATTGTGCACACATAATGCCACCGCAAAAAAAAAAAAAATCTGTACTGCAGATACAAACCTTATTTTTACAGAGTTCTGCATATGTTCCTTCAAACCCTCTTTTCTTTGCCCAACCTGGCATAACTTCGGAATCAGGCACCACAATTCCCACCAGGAAGGCCTGTAGGTAAAGGAGAAGGAGAGTTGCAGGCGAAAGCTGAACCACATTCCAGGCTCTACATTGAAGTGAATACACAAGTCAGCTGAATTTCTGCATGTTTACCACTTCTTGTTTAACTATATCAATAATTTGCTAACATATCATCATGAGGTACATTCTGATGTCTGTGCCTTTTCCTCAGATAAAAGGTTGTCTGTGACCGTGCATTTACCAGCAGTTTTAATACCCTCATTTGGGTTTGTGTTCTCTTGGACATTAATAACTCACATGGCCCTGCACGCCCCAGGCAAACTCTCATGCCAAGGGAAGGCTCATGCTTGTGAGCCTTGAATGCAGAGGATGAATTGCCATGTTTTCAGAAGCTGTAGGTGTGTGTATAAATGTGCAAATTAACAGAACAAGATGTCAGAATGGGCAGGCAGTGTTAGGGGGCAGCAGTGCCTTTGCCTTTGCCTGGCTTACCACAGTCGTGGTGGCAAAGGACAGCATTGGAAACCCAAAGAGTGACACCAAAGCCAACTTAAAGGCTTCATCTTTGGCCACAGCATTCTTTAAGCTGCTCAGGGTCACACAAGCAGCTCAGTTCCTGCCTGGCTGGCAGCCAGCTCCAAAGCAGGAGGGAGACAATGTGGCGTGATCCACTCACATTTTCCCTTTATTCATGCCCAGCTCTCTGTCTTCTAACTACAAAGAGTGAAGTAAGATTTTCTGAAAACTTGGTTTTTACCTGCAGGCTATCTCCGTGGACATAGATCTGAGCAACAGGGTCACTGCGTATGTAGATATTCTCTATCTTCTCTGGTGCAATATATTCTCCCTGAGCAAGTTTAAAAATATGCTTTTTCCGATCAATAATTTTAAGGGTCCCATTCTGTTAGGAGAAAGAAATGAGAATTCCCAGAGAAGTTATTTAACCACAGAAACTCAGCAAGCAGTCTGTCTTTAACAGAGCTTTCAATTGCCTGTTGTGCTTTCAAATGCTTCACTGACATATCGAGCTTATTCTGCCAAATATAAACTTAATCCTGTGTACAGACAGACAGGCTTGGAAACCTAAGTTCAGTCCTTGAAAATTTACATGGGATAATACAATTGCCATAAGAACTCTGTGTGTGTCCAGTACGCACAGGTAACCATTTTCCAATGTCTCCTGTGTGAAGCCAGCCCTCCTGGTCCAGTGCCTCAGCTGTCCTCTCTTCATCTTTCAAGTAACCTTTGAACACATTGGGTCCTTTCACACAGATCTGCAAAACAGCCAGGGGTGATGATGAATTATTTTCTTATTCTGCTATAAATACAAGTTAAGTAGTAACTCACAAAAATTGAAATATTTTAATGACTGTGCTCCATGAAACTAAAATAGATTGGGTTATTAAACTGTCTATGGATTTTTTCAAGCTAATGGAAATATGAAGTAGGGTTTGCAAAACTGATTTGCTTGAAGTTGATTTGCATTCCATTTGCAGTTAAAAATGACAAAGTTATTTCAATAAGTTTAATTTTTGGGTAGTATAGAAATGACAGCAATGTAGAAATCACAGCAATTCAGCTCTTTTTAGCTGAACTAATTAATTGAGTCTTAGCAGTTCAAGGAATCAGGCTGGAAGTACCACCACAGCTCCTTTTTCAATAATTCTTTGCTGCTCTACTATTAAACTGCCATTTTCCTTTCCTGATTGCACTATGTAACACATCAGCAACCATGCACCCTACAAAGGTAAAATGCTTCTATAATTA
This sequence comes from Lycocorax pyrrhopterus obiensis, assembly GCA_014706295.1. Lineage (NCBI taxonomy): Eukaryota > Metazoa > Chordata > Aves > Passeriformes > Paradisaeidae > Lycocorax > Lycocorax pyrrhopterus. The sequence continues at coordinate 18,283,318 of JACSVZ010000018.1, forward strand.
TATAACTACTTCATACAGTGTTACCTAGTGAGAATTTGATACAAAAATGTGATTTGCTACCTCTCCTTCTCCTTTGGAAGCAAAATAATTCAGTTCTTCCACATCCTTCAATCTGATTAAGTTACAGGGCAAAGGGGCTCCTACATGACCTGGAAATCAAAGTTATCAAGTCACTTGTCATCTCTCCTATAAACAATAATTAGCATTTTATCATTAGTTACTTGCATTGTTGTAGATACACTGGATGTTCTTGCAGGAGCTGTGTCTATAGAAATAATTTCCTTAATTAAGGTTTTGCACTATTGAAACTAAATACCAACACCTCCTCTTCGGATATAAAACCTATTTTGAAATAGAATAGAGTGGTTCGGGTTGGAAGGGACCTTTAAAGCTCATCTCGTTCCAACCCCCTGCCATGGGCAGGAACACCTTCCACTAGATCAGGTTTCTCCAAGCACCATCCAACCTGCCCTTACAGTCCAGAATTTCCTAAAAGAATGTGCATTTCTTTTATTTCTTCAAATGGTGGAAGAAAATCATTACCTGATGTCCAGTCACCTGGAGTTGTAAAGGTGCATCCAGCTGTGCATTCTGTTTGGCCATAGCCTTCATAAACCTGACAGAGAGACAGGTATCTTTAAAAGATCATAAAAGATTTCACTATTAAAAACTGAAATCCCAAGCATTGCCCTCTGTTGCACAGTCCTGTGAGCTGAGCCTGCAGCTGCAACGTGTGCGGGCCCATTTGCCATGGGGACACTGTCCCTGGCTCCTACTGTGTACAAAATTCCATTTACATGACTAGGAAAGACCATGGCTGTATAATGTTGAAAATAGGGAGAAGATGAGTTGAGCACTTAGCCTTTGAGTCAAGACATATGCTACACCATGAGACGAACTTATTAGTGGGAAAAAAAGGGTATTTTTGTGGGACATTTTGAAAATCTACCCTTTTTATTTTTTCCCTGACTAATTTTAGGCTCTCAAATGAGACCTTTTAGTTGCCCTGGGCTTCCTAATCACAGAGAAATAACGCAGTGGACATCTTAAGTGGGTTAGGCTGACGTCTGAAGATTAGCTCTCTCCATTTATATATAGAATAAAACTCGTGTAATGAAGTACCCAGCATTTTCACAAACGCATTTAATTGCACATACTCAATTTGGTGCTGAGAGGTGGGTGGGATGAGTCTATGGGGTTTTTTTGGGAGATGCCCAGAATGAAAGCATCTCTTGCCTGTTACTGCCATCCCAGGGCTGTTCCCACCCCACTGAGCTCTGGGTGTACCAGGACTCCGTGGCTGCCCTAAGTCCTGCTGTTGGATCCATCTTGGTACAGCTGTCCTAAATGCAGTTCTGAGGGTCTAACTCATTTCCTTTCTTAAATACCATGTGTTCTCTTGCTAGCAGTGGATGAACATCCCTGAACAGTCACACAAACCCACCTGGCATCCGAGGGCTGCACGGAGGAAGCCCAGGACAGTCGGGGACGCTGGGGCAGCGCCTGTCACTATCATGCGGACACACCCCCCGAGACTTGCCTGTTTGGTGGCAGGAGGAAACAAAAGAAAGCATCAGAAACTACTGCAGATGGCAAAACCATGAGCATTGCTTACATAGAACTTGCAAAAAATGCTCTCTCTAGGGTATATGTGCAGGATTTCCTGCCCATGGCAGGAAGGGGTTGGAATTAGATGGTCTTCAAGGACTCTTCAAACCCAAACCATTCTGTGGTTCTGTGATGTGGCCATGTATGGAAATACAAACTAGCTCTGAAGCTTTCCTGAGGGATAAAACCCCATTCAGTGTACAGAGACCAGAGTGCCCACGTCCCTGGCAGGACAAGCTGCTCAGCCTCGGCTCCTGTGACTGCTCTGCCTGGGCAGGCTGCAGACCTGGCTCTGGGAACTGCTGGGAAAAACAGACTCTTCCCCCATCCAGTTTCTTTGCTTATTTACACCTCGTTGATTTTAATGAATTTCCTCTCAAGCCCTCTAAAATAATGTTGTCCCTTTTTTAAAGCAGATGACCTTCAAATATTTCTGGAGGGCATTACATCAATTCCTGTGTCCCATTTTACTTCTTTCTCCTCCTCCTTCATTTCCTTTTCTTTATTCTAAAAGTAAAAAAGAAAACCTAGCACAAAAGAAAACAACTGCTGACTAAGTCTGCCTGTCTCGCCAGCCCTTGCATCAATATGCAGCCTGGCTCGCTCCCGGCTGGGTGAACTCTGCTATCTTTGCACACTGAGGACAACTAATCCACAGACCACACGTACAGTCAGTTTCTTTAGTTAAAAATAAAGTGGCATGTCTCCAGGTAAGTCATCCAATTAAAAAAATGAAGTAATCAGACCCTCCTGGAGTAGTACAGAGCCCAAAAAACTGGTTTAAAGCCAATTTAATCTCTTTCTTTACTGAGATGTGTGGCAAACAGGAGGGCATTCTGATTACTTTCCTCATGGCTGCTAAACCATGATGCATGTGTGCATTTTTCTTTACAACCTTATTCTTCTTTCCCTAGGAGGAAAAGCAGGTTTGAATACACCCAACTGAAACCCAACCCTAAATCCAATCCTATCTGCTGAGATTTTGCAGAAGACTTTGGAGCAGCATCTCTTTGAACAGTGACTCCTCTTTTCATGACCACCTTCCTGAATTCCATCCCTGGAGTAGGTTTGGTACAATCCTTTCCTCCCCGACAGGGGCACAGTTCCTATCTGAGAGCTGCAAAAAATTTTTGGCGCTATTCCATAAATTAGTGATTTCTTAGTGCTGCTGAAGAGGGATGTGGCAAATGTCATCTTAGCCTGCCTTGTATTTCGCCATTTCCCTCTGAAAAGTTATCCTGAGAGAACTGAAATTTTGACATTATGCATGGTGTTTAAAAATAAAAATATATAAAAATAATAAATATATAAATATATATTTATTTATTAAAAAATTAAAATAAATATGGCAAAACTTCACGGTGCAACAAACTGTGCTCGGTTCCCTTTTTCTATTCCATTTTCTAGTCTGTTCTTCACTAGTGAGTAGTGATTGTCCCTAGTTCATCATCAGGCAAGTGGACCACACTAACTTTAAGGAATCATGGAATCATAGAATTGTTAAGGCTGGAAAAGACCTCTAAGATCATCAAGCCCAACCATCAACCCAGCACCAGCATCATCTTCACCACTAAATCAGGTTCTCAAGTGCCACATCCACACCTTTTTTTAACAATTTCAGAGGTGCTAACTCCATCACTGCCTTGGGCAGCCAGTTCCAATGCTTGACAACCCTATCCATGAAGAAATTTTTCCTACTGTCTGAAACTCCCTTGTCAGAAAACCTGTTGTTGCTAGAAGAAACAAGAGTTCTCTGACTTCAGACTCACTTCTTAAATCGCTTACCTGTATTTTATTAAAGAAAAGTTTATCCCACAAACTGTCATTTCTAATGATGCCGTTTCGAACTTCAGCCTTTTTCCGTCTTGCAGCAAATTCCAGGATCCAGCGCTTGAGGGAGGTGTCAGCCTGGCTGAAGATCTGTGGGAGCACAGGATAACAGATGAGGTGTCACACAGGAGAGAGAGCACATCAACACCCGTTCTCCCCATGACACCCACCCAGCCAGGTGGGTGCAGTTACATTTGCAGCACAGGTAAACAAGGCTACACTGGGGTTTATTAGTGGGGCAAAAAGGAATGATGTGTTTTGCTCCATTCCCTACTGTACATGTGGTTCCTTTGGGGGGAAAAGAGAGGATGGTGGTGCAGGCTTCGACTAGATTGACAGGGCTGCTCTTACTATATAGTTTCTGTGACAGGGTTCAGTGAAGTTCATGCAACCTGAGCAACAGGGAATGAGCAACATGAACAGGTATAAGTGGTGGCTGATGTGGTGATGGGGGCTGCATTTACCTGAGCTTAATCAGGCACCAGCACGAACTCCACCTCAACAAATGAGAAATCCCCAGTGCCTGTCTCTATAATGAAGCACAGAAGCCCTGACCTTGGGGAAAAATTAAATCAGTAGCTTGTGCTTAAGCTTGTCTTTAGCGGATAAGTCTTCTGAGGAATAAATATTCCCAGCTGGTCAAACAGATTTAACATGATGACCAGACGTGCCTGTCTTAAATACCTTGCAATACCTTTACCTTAGTTTTAAAGATTTCTAAATCCAAAAGCCACTGTCACATTTACACTGCCTAAATCCTCAAACGCATTTTGAAATACCTGATTTTCAGCTGTTGCTGCCACTAGAACGAGAGATTTGAGTTTCAAACCTGGTTGAAGGGCACAAAAGGTCCTTGCTCAGCCAGGTTTGACTGATGTTTCTGTGATGAAAAAATCCCATATCTATAGAAATGTCACTGGTAAGCTTAGTGAGAACAGGGTAGGAGGCTAATACAAAGAGATTTCATATTCACACGATAGCTGTGTATGGAGTCTGTGTAAGTCATAATACAGACTTACACACTGGGGAAGCTATATCGGTTACACAGGGTGAGAATGTGTCTGCAGCAAGGCAGAAATACTGTAATCTGCTTGAGAAATCTCCATGACTAAGGGAATTCTTCCACATGAGTACTAAAGGGACATAAACTCCATTGTTCCAAGAAGAGTAAAATCAAAATTGAACTCACCTTGTCATACATTCTGTTCAACAGCCGAGGCACAACGGGGAAGATGGTTGGCCGCAGTGCCTTCATATCGTCAGACAGGAGGCGAATATCTCCTTGGAAGAAGCCAATTCGCCCTCCGTGGCAGTATACTACAGACTGATGGGGAGAAAGAGGAACACATGTAACCCCTTTGCTTTCAATTCCCACAGCAAAGCATCCCTCCCAAGCGCAGAAGCACCTTTCCTGAATTTCTACTCTCCAATATGGCAAAAATGGGACTTTGGAAATACATATAGAAGTAACAATAAATTTTGCACTGAATAGAAATATCTGGATAGTTCTGGGCACTTTTCAGTGCTGGCAATTCAGCATCCACCAAATTTGCCACTTGTTCTGGAAGAACAAGGAATCAAAGTTTTTGGAAGGGATTTCCCTTCATCCTCTGCATATGGGGATGGAGAAGTCCCAGTTATGGTCAGAGTCTGGATCAGAACTTTCCTAAAGCCCAGCCCTCCCATAGCAGCTCACAGCATGAGGACCTATTGTCAATACAGAAATGCAAAGTAAGAAACATCATAAAACACAGAGCAGCAGCCGATTTTTAGATGTTAATACTTTAGTTTTGTTTAAATACAACAATATAAACTACGTTAGCAATACAGTGCCTGATCCTGTATCCCAGAAATAGAAGCCCACATCATAAAAGGTGCTTGACTTGTATGAAAACTACAAATCCAGAAGTCTTGTACTTGAAAAGAAAGCAGGATGTTTTAATCAGATCAAAATGGAGCTCGATATGCAGGATGGGGCAGGGGGGCTGCTGGCCATGAGCCAACTAGCAGCTGGTTACTGGTAACCAGTAACCCTGCCAAGGACCCATCACAGACTGGGTCAATGAAGAACATTTGGAGACCAGCACTTCTTCCATGGTTTTACAGTGCATGGAGGAAAAAGCGTCCTCAGCAAGCGCCTGTGATGCCAGAGCTGAGCCCAGCCTTCCTGAGTAGACGGAAAACTTCAGCTCCCTTTTGTGGGCTTGTCTTCCCCAGATAACTAAATAAGTTGAAAATTCCTTAAGAGACACCCAGGTCTTTTTGTGCTGCTCCTAAAAATCTGCAATACTAACCAGATTACTCTCACTGCTCTGTCAGGCAGTTAGAGACTGTCTCCATCAGCTGAAACCACAGGAATTTTACACATGTGATGTGGGTTTAATGAAAATCACATTGCTGAATCTGTGCTTTACACTGCACATGAATGTAAAAAAAAAAGAAAATGTAACCAGTGTGCTCATTTGAAAATAACAACTAGAAGTTTTTAGCTTGAAAGAATGTATCTGTATAATTTTAACTGTAAATTCCAGGAATAAATCACATTGGCTAAAACTAGGGACACTGATGCAGTGCTTGCTGTTCAGAATGCTTTTGAAAATGACTTTTTAGCCCTTTTGAAAAAATCTTTATATTAATAAGCTGTTTCGGATGGGAGGATAAACCTGGACATCCTTTGGAGGCTGTCCCTTTCAGTACAGCAACATCCTGTGAAATGAAAGCATTTTCAATGTTTCTGATTTCTTTCCGCCCCTCCATCAGATGAATTTTGAATAATTATTTCCTTGTTAGTCCGAGCAGTGCTGGCACACTGACCAACTTGCTTTGCACGTGGAGAAAGGCTGTGCTGTAATTCTCCAAATCTTTCATGGGCTTTCACTTCCAATTTGTGAGGTTTTTAAGAGGGAAAAAATATATTACTTCTGGCACAGATGTTACTAAGAAGTGGGAAGTTTATATTCAGATGCTTGTCTGACTCAAAAAGTATGCTTTCAGCCTGAAAACAGGCCTCCCTGAGAAAGTACAGAGCTGCAACTGGATCCAGATACAGTCTTCACATACTGGATCAATTTGAAGTTTGCAGCTTCTCAGGCCAGGAGACCTGATGTGGTTGTCTCACCTGACTTGCCTAACTCACCAACTGCAGTACAAATCATCACCCTTTCCAGAAGAGACATGGAGTCAGTTCTGTGGACTAGCAAACGCTAGTGCTTGGTTCTGCCACAATTCCCAGGGGACACATGCTCCAGTGAATGCCTACTGCATGCTGCCCTGCCAGGAGGATGACGTGTTTTACACCATGATCTCAGTTTCCTTCTTCAGTGTCTACTAAGTTGGGGGTTTTTTTGCAGATCATGTTATTTATGCAATAAAATTTTTTTAGCTGATGTAGAAAATGGCATGAAATTATCTTGACTTACATGACACTTCATCCTAGAGTGCTTTGAAAAGCTCTCCCAAAATTGCTCAGGTAGCAGTAGCCATAAGCTGAATGAGCAATGAGTTTGGCTCATTGCTGAAGGGCTATTTTTCAATCTCTGAGCCAAGTGTAAGCTGGAGAACTTGGGAAACTCTCCTGGCATCGCTCTGGACTCACAGCCATGTCACTGAGACCATGGCTCTGGTGTTATGCACATGGCACTTCTGGAGTACAAGCTTTTTTAGTGCTACAAGATATCGCTGGTTATTTAGTATTTTATTCATTTTATTTAATTTTTGTTGTTGTTGTTGTTGGCGTGGAAAAAAAACTGATTTCCACTGACACCACGACCTTACCTGTACCATTCTCTCAAACATGTGTGCTAAAGGCAAATAGGAAATGTGTACATCCTCACAAGTAGGAGACCACTGACTCTGGAAGAAAACACAAGGAGCCCCACGAGGCCTCGTCAGTTCAGGCAGGTTTCTTACCTGTATAACTCTTTCAAACATGTGAGCCAGAGGCAGGAAGGAGATGAGCACATCGTCCTGTCTCGGAAAGATCACTTTCTGCAGGTGAAGGGCATGGGAGACAGAAAGGAAAGAAACACTGACAGGAAGACAACAAGAAAGTCATAAAACAATAAAAAGAAAAATGGCACCAGAGGAGCAAAAGGGTAAAGATTGTCAAGAGAGGAGGGAGCAGCGGACACAGGGAAGCGTTAAAGCCACAGCATCATGGAGCTCAGTTAGCAGGAGGAGTAAAGAGCACAGAGATGTACACACAGGGCAATGGAGAGGGCTCTCCTTGGCAGAAGGCAGATCGTATCCATGCAGCTCACGCTAGGAATGGAGGCTCATCCTAACGGAGAATCCAATTTTTATTCACTGCTTTCTACCAGGAGGTGCCGAGACCCTGATCTGTGCTCTCAGCTGTGTGCAGACAGCAGGATCCTGGTGCAAACCTGCAGGAGCCTCCAGGATCCCTGTGCTAACCTGCAGGAGCCTCTTGGACACCAGCAGGGCTCTGCAGGAGCAGCTTCCCACATTGCATAGAGCCCATTCAAGAATCAGAGTGTTACTAGAGTCAAAGTTAGTGATTTTTTTCTTTTCCTTTGGTTAATCATTGATTTGAATCAGGCTGTGTTGGAAAAACGAATTATTTCATCTTAGGCTTCAAAAACTAATTACTTCTGTTAGTGTTTCTCACCATTTTAAGTGATTAAAATGTGATTTTAAGGGCATTATGGCTGTCCCACAGACAGGGAAAACAGAAGGTTGGACAAATTATTTAAAAAAAAAAAAAGTGACCAAACTCTTAATTTTGCCAAGTTTTTAACTCTCTCTTGAAGGCTGGAATAAACAAAGGCCCCAAGAGCCTTATCTAACCCATTCTCCAAAAGAAAATAACCTTTCTACCTGCATTTCCTAGGGTACAGCTTGCTGTAATATTATGGATTAGAAAAACTGAAGGCTGACTACCCAATAATTTGTATCAAGGCCAGTGGTTAGTGGAAAATGGGTATAAAAATCCAGCAGCTCAGAGTATTAAGAGTTTATACCCACTTACATCTCCACTGCTTAGAAGGAATCAATAGCCCATGACCTGGGATACAGTGGAGGCAGACACAGGAGTTCATCCCTCAGGGGATATTTTATTGAAGTTAAATCTGGGCTGGTCAGATTCGGGTATGGCCTCCCAACCATCACCTACCAAAGTCAATCATTGACCATGTGGGTGTACTCAGCATCCCATTTCATATTATTGTGTCTGTCAGTCTGAATGAAGCCATTAGGGCCTGCAGATCTATTTATACATTATTTCAATTTGGCTTCATTTTCTGCAAGCACAGTAATGCAAAACCTTTAACATCAACCAGGTGGTTTTTTTAATACTGCTGTAAAGGCCCAGACAAAATAATTTGGTTTTAAATCAGACCAAAATTATGACATTGAATAGCATTTCACAGTTGGCACAGTTGTCCAGTTAAATGTAAAAATACAAACAGCTTCTTGGTATTTGAGAATAACCTTATAATAAAGCTCTGGACTCACTTCAAACTATGTTCAATTTGTAAAAATCACTGAACTAAGCAAAATTGCCACAAGAACTTGTAAACAGCAAACCTATAGAACTTCCCATTTTATTTCTTTAATTTATACTACTTTCAAGTGTTTCGCACTTTTCTCTATTTCATTACTGTGGTCAGACATTACCCAAATCTTGTGGACCGGCTACAGGCGTTTACCGTCTGCCAGCAATACTCTGGTGACTGGAGATAGCGAATTTACAGTCACTTACACCAGACTTGGGTCTTAATCTGATACCTTTGAGATTAATCAGAGTCCCATTGCCATCAGCAAACACTAAATCCATTTTTATGGGCCACTCCTGGAAGATGCCGAGTTCCCTCAGCTCTAAATTAGTGCCCTTCCAAAATAAATGTTCCTGCCCTTTGAAGCTTCAGCCTCTCCATGACTCAGCTTTCATTTGTGCCTCTTGCTGCCACTAAAGCCAGAGAGAGCTCCATGCTGAGAAGCCTGAGGGCTCAGTGCAGCACTGGTGTTTCATCCTGCACACAGTGGAGGCACAGTCCTGCAAACACTGGAACATGTGAGTTCAGTGGGATTTCTTACATCACGTCTGAGTTTCTTTACACCAGTGGTCCGGATATCTCAGAAAGTTCAAGGATTAAAGTAATAAGACTGCAGTAATTTCAACATCAAAATAAGACCAGTAAGGGGTATGAGGTAATCAATTGTCCATCCCATGTGCATGTAACTACTTTACAGAATTGCCTGTTCACTACCAGAAATTAGATTATTTATATTTGTTCTATATAAGCTGTATAAAATCCTTACTATGACATGGTAAACTGATTCTGCTTCCTATATTGTTTCTAAACATGAGTTTACATGTTGTATGAAACATATTATAAAGGCACTTGGCCAGCACTATGCTCTATTGGAAATATGTATAACAAAAACTGAGATATACTGGAATATCAATGAAATTAACCATTAACCATTCTTGTAAAAAATCATGTTCTTATATATATATAAAAATATATATATGTAAAATATATAATAAATAAATAACACATAATATTATTTATATGTAATAATAAAATTATATGTAATAATATGTAATAAATAATACTAAAATATGTTCTTATATATATATTTATACATACATACACACTTTGTATGCAGAGAGGTTTCAAGTCTATGGTGACATTTTTGGGCACAATGGCACACAAAGAGCATAAGAGCTCCTCTTCAAGCACCAGTTGCAACTGTACAGGGCTTGTGTGCTCTCCTGATTCTTCAAAACGAGTTAATTAATTGATTTACAGGAGTCAGCATTGCCTCTCAGAAGCCCGTTGTGCCCTACAGAGCCTGGGAGCTAGGGCTGGAAAGAGGATTTAATGCCCTCCAGTACTGTAGATTCGGCCTTGCTCCATTCCCAGGGATTTGGCCCTCTGAGCAGGAAAAATGTCATCTTTTATCTGCAAGAGCGTACTTTCAGCCTGTGGAGGGCCACAGCTTAACCCACACTCTCTGCACATGGCAATTTTTTCTAGCTCAGGATATTCACCTCCGTCACTTTCAAAAAGCCTGAAAAATCCGCCACCACGTTTCCATGGGTCAGCATAGCACCTTTGGGATTTCCTGAAAGGAAACAGAGAGGGAGTATAAAAGATAAGCCAGAAGATAACTTTCCAAAACTTAACAAAAAAACAAAACAAGAAATGTTTTGTTAAAATATTATGTTCATTTCTTCAGTTTTAAAACATATGTAATTTTCACCATCATTTCTGTGCACTAATATGCACCAAAACCACTTACTGCAATACTCAAAACTTAATAAAATGATACTGCAAACAGAAATATTTCTCTTGGAAACTCTTGAAAACAGGTTCCAGCAAAAATAGCCCAACTGCAATTTCTGAGAGTGCTCAGATGGAGCCACTCAAAAAGCACAGCCATCAGACTTGGGTGGCTGTTCCAGCCTCTCCTGGGAGGATTTATTTCATCCAGATTTTGACTGAGAATGATCTTGAACACCAAGAAACACAATTTAAAAGGCTGTTATACTCTTACTTAGCCAGTACTCTGGATAGCATGAGAAATGCAGAGAGCAGACCCTTTGAGACTGCAGTTAAAGGAAGTCATGAATAGTGTCAGCAGCAGAGGTGTCTTGAAGACAGCCCTAAACCCATTAGGGAGCCAGCAAAGCCCCTGTGTTGTGTTCCAGAGCTGGACACTGCCCCTGCAGCGTTTCATCCACCACCAGCAGGCACCTCAGCACCATCAATATTCGCCTTTTTACACTCCTTTCTCAGCTGACCATGGTACGCTGCTTGCATTTCCTATCTGGACGCCAAAACACAGGGTTTGTTAAGCAGCAAATACACAGGCCGGAACCTCCATGTTCACAAAACAGTGGCACAGAGGGCTCTGCACATACTCTTGTCACAGCACTGTCTCTTTTCATCAACCTCCAAGGCTTTACTTGTGAAAAGAAGGTGCAGCTCAGCTCAAATATAATTACAGGGCCAGTCTCTTTCTCTCCAACATGTTTTTAAGCAGATTGTTTTAATTCGATCACACCACTGCCACACAGTTTCTGCTGCTCCGTGTGGAGGCAGATCGGAGGAGCTTTACCTGCAGGTGCCCTGCGTGTCCCCAGCACAGTGGGCACGAGCAGCCTGGCAAAGGTCCTGCAGTTAATGTAAGAAATTGGTAAATCAGCCAGAATTTCATTCTGCCTCCCTCAGATTAGGAAGAGACTGTGGTGCTTTGTATGTTTCAGCACATGAAAATATGTTTCATCCTCTCATTTCAGAGCAGTTTGAGGGCTTTGTTGCTGGCAGCCCTCCATTGTGGGCATGGGCACAGACATGGGCGCACTCAGCACTGAGCCCTGTGCCCTGCCAGCACCACCATCACTCTTACTCGACCTCCCAAATAATTAAAGGCAGGCACAAACAGCAGTATCAATTGTTGCATACATTTATTGCAATAGAGCAGGATATTTTTAACACAATATATTATACTGAAAATCCCTATTTGCTGTTCCAAGTGCCCTGAGTAATTCAGTCCCAAACACTTGCAGATGAACATGGTGCACAGGAGGCTGGTTTGGTCTTGTCCTCATCCGAAGCTCAGGGGTGAAGCTGACAGCTTTGCTAGCCACGGCCGCTCCCATCCTAACATGTTGAACCAGCAGGTTCATAGGTGCCAAATCAGCCTGGCAGGTTATTTTCACAGCTGGGTGCACACATGGATCCAGGCTTCAAGAAAAGTCCATGAACAGGTGTCAGTTGTACATACACACCACGACTCAAAAATCACTTGTGTTATTGAGTTGTGTCCAGCCAAACACATGTCCTCAGCCCCTGCAGTTCTAGAAGCAGCTGTGCTCCTGCAGCATCGCACAGCTCAGGCACCAGTGGAGAGGATGTGCTTAGTACTGGTTTGGAAACTCAAAACTGTGGCCTCTGGCACAGATCTGGCCCCTGCACCTTGACAAAATTCTTCAGACTTTTTTTGGAGGATTTCAAGTGTTCAGTGCCAGGCTGGGTAGGGATTGGAGCAAACCAGTCTAGGTGAATGTGTCCCTTGCTATGGCTGGGAATTGGAACTAGACATGCTTTAAAGGTCCCTTCCAAACCAAACTATTCTGTGGTTCTCTGAGATTTCTCAGACATTTGACTCATTTACTCACTCCACCTCTGACTTGAATGCAGATTCAGTATCTCTGCCATGCCTGGAAGCATGTGAAGTGTGAACATCCTGGCTCCTTCCTCTGCATCCCTCCTGCACAGGCTCAACATCCTGGACAAGCTGCAGTGATAATGGTGTCTAAGCAGAGCAGCAGTGTTGGAGCCAGGAGGGCCTCCATCAGGAGAAATCCAGAACAAACCATGCTGCTATGGGAAAGCTGCAGCTTTTTGGGTTGGGGGACTCTTGTAAATTTTAACCTTCCTTAGTAGTTCTGTTTAAAGAGTTAACGCAGCGAAACAGGTGCCCCTTTCTATGACCCCTTTCCCAGAATTACCACTTTGAGAGAAGGTTGGCAGTGATGCTGCTTCTCTATTTAAAAAAATCAATGCCATTTCTGTAACACTGTTCTTGTTTGAATTTCCTCACAAAGACAGACCCAGTGAGTGTCCTGTTACAGAATGGAAGCCCTGCAATCCATTAACAGCCTGGGAATGTCAATTCCTCCTTATCTTGGTGCCGGGTTTGTTTGACAGTTCTTATAAGCAATAGAAGAACCTTTAAAAAAATAGAAGAACCTTTTCCACATTGCCAAATGGGTCTTTCAAGTGCTCCAGCACTAATTTGATGGTGTGATCCATCAGCATCGTGGGATGCAAGCACTTTCCTCCCCTGGGGAGCTCTGGCAAAAAGGAATATGCACTGCCAGGCTGGGAGAAACCACTGGGAAGCAATTTTTATCCACCTGGTAGTGGATCCTTAAGGGAATGACAGTTGATTTCTCTGGAGTAACCAACATGAAAAATTGTATCCTGACAGTTTGGGGATATCTGTGTGCCTTTGGCCCATTTCCAAGTGCTGATGGCTTCCTGGCACAACCATGAAAGTTGGTCTTGTCATTGAAGCTCAGCAACCTCAGCCTCTCTTTTCTCCCTGGGGAGGCATTGGGGCATCTGGTCCTATCAAAGAAAAGAAAGTGTTAAAGTCTGCTTCTGGGGAATTCTTTCAAATTCTACAATTTTCAGGTGACAAATTCTACAGCAGAGATTTTTTTCACACCATACAAAAATATTTAGAGCCTTTTGGAATTGGAAAAGCCCTAGAGAACATATACTTTGGAAGAAAATTCTAAATTTGGTCACTAAAAGTTACATAGGCTATATAAAACTCTTACATCAAAGCACAATGTGGAAAACAGACCAGAGTGTTGATGCAACCTCTGGAAAAGGCAGAGAGTGATGTGCAAAGTCCTGCAGCAGCAGACGATGGGCTCATGGGTCACAAAGCATTGTTATGAGAGAGTTCAGTTCAAGATGATTTGCAAAATTGGAAATCTCTGGTTTGGATGGGAGAAGGGAAATGAGCTTCCTGGTCGTCCTATTTCTGTAACTCTGGGCATGTTTCTAAGAAAAGCACAAAATCAGAAACTGGCCCTTGATTGCATCTGCAAATAAAAAAAAGAAAATCAAAAGAAACCTTCTCTATGCAGAATTTCCTATTTAGAAATAAAGATATCAACAAAAAAGTGACATGAAAAAATAATTGCTCTGCACTTGAACATCCACACAAACACACTGTGCCGTGCTGTATCCATGGCATAACTCCTTCAGTTTCCTACTGTCCCCATTTATGCCCAGCCACTTTGCACTCAGTCTGTACATGGCTGTGATGTTCATGTCCTGCACTGAGTTCAGTCTTTCCCATTTAGGAATTCCCAGTGCTGGAACAGAGCAGAGTCACAGGCTCCTCTCCCTCAGTGCTCTGCCCCGGGCAGTATGAAGTGCAGATCTCAAAACTAAGGACCATGCATGAAGGTAAAATACCCAAACCCTTTTAAAACATCTTGAGCTTGTACTTGGAGTTGATAAAGCAGTTGCCTACCTGGTCTGAAGCACAAGTCTTCTCTGGGAGGTGGAGGAGGAAGGTGTTCCCTCGTGCTCAGCCTGACCCACCGACTGAGTGGCACCAGCAGCTCCCAGCATCTTCTGCTGAGACCAAACTGAGGATGCTTTGGGGTAGGACCAAGCATTAGGCAATCCCAAGAGCACAGGCAGATCTGGAAGAGCTGCTCCAGCAGTCCCTGGAGCATGGACCTTCCCCACAGGCAAGTGTAAAAGCAGTTTCCTAAGCAGTGATGCCTTGTGCATCTGCCCGTACAGCTTTCGGGGAGATGTTATGGAGGCTGAGCTCTCAAGAGTAGGAAATTCCTGCAAGCTGATGAAGATCAGGGTCTGGAGAGAGAAGAAAGCACTACCTCTGCTAAGAACTGGCAAGAAAATGATGCTGCTCCTCTCTCCAAGAAAAAGAGGCCAGCAGCATATGAGTACCAGCCCCATGGGCTACCCAGGCTCATCCTGAACCTCCCCAGCAGTTGGTGTCAGAAGCAGCACACAAGAAGAGGAGACAGAGGTGACAAGGACCTTGGTGAGGCTGGAGACATCAATGTGCTTAGGATACAGAGAATGGAAAGCTGTGGAACCACTTTTTAGGGTTTTGGGTATTTTTTTTTAAACATTTGCAAAAGATAAATACCAACCAACCAAGTGCTTCACAACTACACAGCAAAATGGGAAGCAGACACATGGGTGGATTTTCAGACAACTGGAAAATCATGCTGGCAAAGTGTATGTCAGAGAATTCAACTGAAAAATAAATATATTGTTATTTTTAATTTGGAATCTACAGAAGTATATATACCTATATATTCTTAAATATTAAAAATGCCTAGAAATATCATTGCCATATCATAACAGCAAGTTTGCATGTATTGAGGTGGGATTAATAATTAATTTCATAAGATATTCTAACATTTCAAGATTAAAAGTACTCTTTTACCTGTTGTGCCACTAGTAAAACAGACAATTGACAGATCTTCTGGTCGAGGAGGCTAAAAATACAAAAGGAAAATAAGAAAATCACATCAGTCAAATGCAGAAGTGTCAGTAGTAGAGACTGTTGACATTGTAGAAACCTAAAGATCAGACCAATTATGTTTTTGCTCTGACATAAAAAGCTGTCATTCCCCTCAGTAAATATAAAAGACCATCATAAAACTCTTTTTACCAGGTTTCTTCAGTTGATGCAGACTCTATTCCTCCCTTTATGCTGTGCTCCAGATGCACTAAGGGCATGCTGTAGTGTAGGAAGACTTTGGTGGAATATTTGTCTTGCAGTTAGTATTTTCCAAGCCACCACCTCTATCTGTAGATGTGTGGGACAACTTGAGATAATTCATCAATTTCCAGGTCAATTCTGGAAAGAACTCCACAACAGGGGACAAGATTCCAAAGCTGATTGTTCCCATTTCCAGCAGCATCTCTGTATTCTCAGCACCACCCCATACGTGTGCTATTTTGGGTCATGAGTGACTAAATAAACAGCTTGAACATCAGAAGCTGCTTTTGAGAATGTTGTACGAGTATGAGCAGCCAGTGAAAAATATCAAAGCAATTTTCCCAAAATATCCCATATAAATACTGCCAAGCAGTATTTCTGAACTATAGAAGCCTCAGCAGAAAGTGAAGGGTACAGAGATATTCCTCCAGTGCCACCAGGGTAAGGTAATGGAATTCGGGTAGCTTAACAATGGCATTTAATTACTGTCCCATTAACATGTTCGTAGCAGGATGAGCTATGTCATTTAAGTGTTCCAGGTAGAGGGAATAAAGCAAATACTGCACATTGTTCCCTGTGAAGGTGGGGAGGCCCTGGCACAGGTTGCCCAGAGAAGCTGCGGCTGCCCCATCCCTGGAAGTGTTCAAGGCCAGGTTGGACAGGACTTGGAGCAACCTGGTCTAAGCACCCATGGAAGGTGTCCCTGCCCATGGCAGGGGGTTGGAATGAGATGAGCTTTAAGGTCCCTTCTGCTGCAGTTGTAAGTGGGAAAAGCAACATGCCAACACTCACCACAGGCACATGTCGACTCTCACGGCCACAGTCCTGGAAGAGATTAAAGTAACAAAAGTGATTTCCACTTTAATTCCTGCAGTGTAACCCACTTGCTAATAATCTGCAAACCACTAAGGGAGAGTGTGAGCTAAAGCAGACAAATTCCTAGCTGGCACTGAGGCCATCTTCATTATTCTGAGCTTCTTGCTTTTACTGCAGTGCCTTCCTTGGATTTCAAGTAGTGTTTGGGTTGGTTGAGCTGCATCGAGGGTGTTTCAAACAAGTGTGAGGCTGTAGGCTTATATGTAGGAGGACACTGTCTCAAATAACAACCCCCTTCCCATGCTTAAATAGCAGCTGACAGCGCATTTGAGGATAAAAAATTGAAATGTTTGCTCTGCTAAAAACAAGGAATAACATCAAGAGGCAAATGCACCAAGCATCAGTATTATCAGCCACAAGCTGCTCTTTTGTGCTCTCCAAACACTGAACCTGGCACACAATTCACAAGTCCCTGCACATTGTACTGTTTTTTACAGATATTACAAAAAATAGTAAAAGGAGAGGGAGAGCAAACTCACCTCCACCTCCTGCATGGTCTGGATGCGAACCCCACAGCACTTCCCTCTCTCCATCAGCTCCTTCTCAAATGGGTCCATCAGGATGATGGAGCTCAGGCCTGGTGTTTCTCTCCTCTCCACATGGTCAAGGAGTATCCTGGCTTTTTCAGGCTTGTCGCAAATGACCGTGGAAATGTCAGCTGCAAGAAAAGCAGCCACACAAGCTGTTTGCAGTAAGTATTTTTTAATGCAAGACTGTGGCTCATAGCTAACACTATATCACTTCTGATAGTCACTCCAGGCTACACCAGAAATCCCAGCATATAACACATGCCTCTCTTGAAAAATGAGGAAAAAATGCAACCTTAGCTAACTTAAATCAATGCCAAAGTTGTAGCTGACATTTACAATTATTCTGGGATTCAGTTCAAAATATTAAAATTGGTCCCCACATGGATTAAAAGATCAAGGAGGCAAATATCAAGCAGCACAGGAGTGGGTGGCCGTGGAGTAATTCCCACATCCAGAGCAGCCCCTATCCATGGCTGTGCATGACTGGGCATGTGGGAAATGCAACAGAGGCAACCCTGACCCAGCACAGGGACACACAGCTCCTCAGGAACTTCTCTAAGTGAATTCAAGACACTCAACAAGTGTAATCACAATGCCTCATCCCTGGAAATGTTCAAGGCCAGGTTGGATGCGGCTTGGAGCAACCTGGAATAGTGAAAGGTGTCCCTGCCAATGAAGAAGAGTTGGAATCAGATGAGCTTTAAGGTCCCTTCCAACCCAAACCATTCTAGAATTCTATGATCATCTGTTTTTTAGAAGCAGAAAATGAACCATTCTGAGCAACAAAACTGATTTCTAAGATCACATCAGTCTTGATTTTACCTGTGTTGACAATGTACCGAATGGCTCCAGGACCTAAGGTGTCATACAGGGGAACCACCACCATGGAGTAGGTGTAGCAAGCCAGCTCAGAGATGATCCACTGCAGGAGGACATGGAAGCACAAAGGTGAGAAGGGGCCATGGGAGCAGATATAACTTGAGAACACGCTGACAGGTCAGGAACATTATTACTACAATATCAAGTTGGACTTAAAATCTCACCTCTGGACGGTTTTGAGCGAAGACACCAATGAACTGTTTTGTGGATGGCTTGCAGCCCTGCTGCAAAAGGCCTGAACCCAGAGCTTCTGCTCTTTCAGCCACCTGGAATTTGGAGAGGAAAAAATACATGAAAAAAGAGGAAAATAAACAGTACCAAATTAAGCAAAGCTTAGGCTCTCAAATTACTGTATTTCCTATCTAAAAGTCCAATTTTTATGTTATCATGAACCATCATTAGCTGACTAGCAACTGATGCGGCTGGCAATGCCCCATGGCTCCAGAGTGCCTCAGTGCTGCTTTCAGGAGTGGGCTTGTGGCATGGAGCCAGCCCGTGAAATGCAACACACCCATGTAACACCTGGATGTGCCCAGGTGGGGACACTGGGAAGCATCACATGGTGCATGAGCAACCTCCTGGTCTAACGTGCAGGCACCCCAACACCCCTTCTTGTGTTGGGCAGGGGAAGAGGTTGCACAGCGGGTGTCATCTCCAGCTCACCTCCTTGTAGGACAGCCACTGGTAGGGCTGCTTGGGCTTCCTGAACCCCAGGCAGGGGCCGTTCTCTGAAAGACACAAGCAGAGATGGTGAGTTACAAGGGGCAGTGCCACGAGTTTACATGTGGGGCCATGATGTGGGGGAGCCCTCCAGGAATAAATCCATAGTTATTGGGTTGGTTCTCACAGCAATCCCCAGCAAATTACACACACAAGTGCATCTGATGGGAGACGAACTGCTAGGATCCCCCAAAAAGGCTTCAATCCTCCCCACTGACCGCAGCAATTTGCCCCAAACAGCCTCATTAAAAGGCTTCTCCAAAGGTCACACGAGCATTAGCGTCTGATGAGGGCCCTCATCCCAAACACTAGCTCCCACTAGTTGCACTGCCTTTTGATTAAAAAAGGTAAAATCTACTATACTTAGCCCAGCCTACTCTGGAGGAGGGTAAAACAATATGCAGCAGTACGTGACTGGATGAAAATTTGAAAAGTTTGAATAATTTGCTAATGGTACCTATTTGCAGAAATCCATTCCTCCATACACCTACTGAGTTCTTTATTTACCCCTGTCTTGTGGGGCAGAATATGTGCAGTTCCACTGGGGTTTTTTATGGTACCAAAAACAATAATCTGACCATGACATTGTTGTATCCAATGAGGTAGGACACCATAAACAGCAGACACAGAAATAGTTATGATAGAGCAGGGAAGAGTCATCATGGCTTTTTAGAGCGGGAAGTGATGTCTCTCAAGTGTATGAGAGCTCTGTGATGATACCATTGACCATGGGGTTAGGTCATCTGTATGGCCTGGTCCCCCACCTCTCCCAACTTCTGCTCCTAGGCCTCCTCACCCCTGTGCTCTCACCAGAGATGCTGAATCCCCTCCTGAAGACCTCGTACATGGTCCTGGCATCATCGTAGTAGTGTGTCAGCAGCTGCGGGCTGTCCCCGATCACTGAGCGGCGTGCCCCAGCCAGGCCCTGCATGAGACGAGGTGGCACAGCCATCAGCACTGCTCGAGGGGTGGGAGATGGGGAAAACCCCACCATAAAGCAGCACACTCCCCAAATGCCAGCAAGACCTCTGTGACCACCACCTGCCCCAAAACCCAAAGGGATGTGAGAGGAGGGACATTGACCTCAGCACCTCAGGAGAACCCTCTGCTCATAGAGGAGCACTTGACTCAGCTCACTGTCACAGGAGATCATTGATATTTCCCAAGGGAATTTAATAAGGAATTATGGATCTGGAAGTAATGGAGTGGGGATGTGCTGGGGGAAGCAACTGCTGTGGGCTCCACAGGTTTCCAGGACTAGCACCATGAGCACCTCCACAAGGACATCCAGGCCAACATGAAGGACAGACTAAGGCAGAGGACAGCCCACAGTGCATGAGCTCTGTGGAGGTGTTTTAGGAGTAGGCAGCCAGGATGAGAATGACCAAACCAGGACTGCACTGGGAGCCAGAAAAAAGTCTAACTAAAGGTTCTCTAACCACAGGGAAAAACTGCCTTGAAAAATGTAAATTCCTCCCACCCTTTTAAAAAGCTGTTGGAATTAAAGACAATAACGTCTTAGAGGGAACATCACAAAAGGCTTTAAAAATTCTCATCCTGCTTTCAGATATTAAAATAAGCAGAGACAATTTTCAGAAATATTTCTATTCTTTAAAAGAGAGCTGCATCATTAAACTTTAAAGCCTTTTGCAAGCATAAAAAGTAATAACTCCTCAGCCTCTAAGCATGGATTCAGGTTTACTTTTCCTTACTGCTACCAAGTTTGCAGCACCAAACTCAGCAATGGGCACACATGAAGAGTGCCAGGTGATCTGGTCTCACCAGCTGTTGCCTTTCAGTTGTTTCTCCCATGCAATGGCAGTGCCTCTAATCTTTGGCCATGGATGGTTAAGTAAAGCTAAGACCAAAATTTTACTGAAAATCTAAGAGAATAAATTAATGTGCTGTATTCTAGTTTTTCAGTTTACAGAAAAAGGTGAATTAAGGGGTGAAGTGATCCCTGGCACAGTGCATTACATGGTTGATTTCAGGATGAGGTTGGGGAACTACCGAAACAACAAAAAAAAAAGCCTTCCTGGCATCCCCTGTGGACACAGATCTGTAGAAACGAGTCCAGAGCAGACCATGAAGGTGATTAGAGGGATGGGACACCTACCCTGTGAGGAAATGCTGAGAGAGTTGGGGTTGTTCAGCCTGAAGAAGGGAAGGGTCTGGGGAGATCTGAATGAAGGAGGCATACTTTTGACAAGGGCACATAGTGACAGAACAAGAAGTAGTGGCTTCACACTGAAATAAAATAGGTTTAAAATAGATGTTAGGAAGAAATTCTCCCCTGTGAGGGTGGTGAGGCCCTGGCACAGGTTGCCCAGAGAAGCTGTGGCTGCCCCATCCCTGAAAGTGTTAAAGGCCAGGCTGGAGGGGGCTTGGAGCAGCCTGGTTTGGTGCCGATGGCAGGAGGTTGGAATGAGATGATCTTTAAGGTCCCTTCCAACCCAAACCATTCTATGACTTCCAGGCATGCAAATCTCAGGAAAAGCCAGCCGGGGTTGCCCTGGCCTCACCTCGACTTCCTCCGACTGCATGCGCAGGTCGCAGGGTGGCTTCACGGCCCTGGGCCGGCTGGCAAACCAGTAGGCAACGACAGCCGCGAAGGCACCAATGCCCACCAGTGCCGTGGCCGGCAGGTTGCGGAAGAACTGGCTGAGGTCATCGAACTCGGGGAGCCGCAGGCTCCGCAGGATTTCCTGAGCCTGCATCTTCTCCACCAGTGAAACGGCAAACTCTGCAAGAGCCAGAAGGATTGGTCAGGTCGGGTAAGGTCAGGCTGCGGATGTGGAGGGGCAGCACAGGTCGCTGGGAAGGGATGCTTTGCCTCATCAGCCATCACAGACACCCTGCTCTGCTGAGCTGTGGGGCTGCCTGCCAATAGCCACCCTAACTGAGGAAAACAGCATCTGTGGAAGAGATAGAAGAAAGGAGGAAGCATCTATAGCAGAGTGAGCAGGAGCAGACAGCTCACTCCCTAAGGACAACCAAGTACCAAAGTACAGGAGGTAATGCAGCTGCAGTTATCTGGAGTGAGTTATGCTGGGACAAACTCTGGGATCCAGCTACATCCCCTCAGGGCTGCCAGAAGCTTTCTCTGCTTTCCCTGAGCAGGACTGCACAGACAGTCTGGTTGTGCTGGGCTCACAGAGCGGGAGCTGCTCCTGGGAAAGGCAAGGTCACACTGTGGATCGGACATCGATCTAGACTCTGCTACAGCAGGTTGCCTTGCTTTTCCCTTTTGCACATACAGACACAGCCACCAGAGAGAAGGAGCCAGGCAGGTGGCTTGCTGCTCCAGAGTGAGAGATCAGGCTGTCCTCAGGGGACTCATGTTTGGGTGCTGAGTACACAAGGAACATTTTAAAGAACTCCTGTTTATAGTGACGGCCCCGTATCAGCTCCCCACTGGGGAGTCTCCAGTATCGGCCAGCCGTCTGAGAGATGAGCCAAGCAGGTGCTGCCCAGGGGGAATCCAAACAGTTAAGGTTTCCCACAGCTCTCTTTATGACTTTACAAGAGTCAAGGTCTTAAAAAAGTTTTTCAGCCACATGAGCCTAGGATGCCCCTTCCCTCTTGCCCTCTGGCCTTGCTCCAGCTTGTGGAGCTACATGGCTTCACTTTCATGAGGGGGCCAGGACTTCCCACACTACAGCACCACTAACACAAACCAACTTTTTTCCTCCTGGGAACAGTGTCTGGGCTGCACTATCCTGAAGTCCTGAAGGTCAGGACTACCCTCTAGTAGCCTTCTCCTGTGTTT
Organism: Lycocorax pyrrhopterus obiensis; assembly: GCA_014706295.1. Taxonomy (NCBI): domain Eukaryota; kingdom Metazoa; phylum Chordata; class Aves; order Passeriformes; family Paradisaeidae; genus Lycocorax; species Lycocorax pyrrhopterus. Next base: position 18,305,788 of record JACSVZ010000018.1, read on the forward strand.
GTGCCAAGTGAGCATTGGGACTGGCACAGGCCAGGTGGTGAACAGGGGGGCACCCCTCACGTGAGGCTCTGGAGGAGGTTTGTAAGTTTGCACAAGAGAAAAACCAACATAACAAACAATTAACCTCACTCACTTTTGGGTTATGAAATGGTGAGGACAACAGCCAAGGGACAGCAACACAGAGCCCATGTTCAGGGTCATCCATCTCCCTCCTGATGGCTCTGGCCCAAACATCCCTCTGGCCCCATGCTGCTCCCTGATGCTGGCCCAGCATCCCACAGTCACCTCTGCTCCCAGAGAACACCCGACTGTGCAAACCCTCTGGGACCATGACCAGCCTCTTCAAGAATGGCTGAACCCCTCCAATAAACACATCCAGATGATGTTACTGGGAAATACCCACACAGAAGACAATTTTCTCCTGAGATTTGAACGTCTTTTCAGAAATCTCTACATGTGGTAAAATACTGACTATGCGACTCCAATGATGTTAGGATGAACTGTGAGGATGGTGAGGCCCTGGCACAGGTTGCCCAGAGAAGCTGTAGATGCCCCATCCCTGCAAGTGTTCAAGGACAGGATGGATGGAGCTTGGAGGAACCTGGTATATGGAAGGAGTCCCTGGTCATGGCAGAACAGTTGGAACTGGATGAGCTTTAGGGTCCCTTTCAAACCAAACCATTCTGGGATAAATTGATTCTATGAACTGAGACAGAGTACTGATTTCTCCCCTCAGTATTTCTTGACACCAGACTATGAAAAGCAGCCTGACAAACACACTTTTACTACAAAAACTGGGAGAGCTTAGCAAGGGCGCTATTCATTTGCTGATGAATTGCCTATTTGTGCAAAAGCATTTCAGCAAGTCCCAATTAAGACTGTCTGCTCCCAGAAACAGCCTGTCCCACCAAAAGCAGCCACCCAGTTTGCTGGTTACACTGAAATCTTGGGAATTACTCCCTCAACTGCAGCCTGTAAGTGCTGTTTTGTATCCATCCGTGCAGTTAAGTTGAAAGTGGAAAGCTGGGAAGGTGCCGGTGGGAACAGCACAACCATGGGAGAATGCTTGGCTACAGCCACATGCTTCTGTCCTGCTCAGCTGCAGGTATTGCCTGCGGGGAAGCAGGACCAGGCCTTTACATCTGTCTGGGTGGAGGGCATCCATGGACATCTAGAGCTCATAGCATCAACAGAAGGATCATGAGAGTCAGGGCTGCAATTTCTGTTTACATTCAATTTTGACACTGCAGAGTTCACACAACCTGCCTTTTGCAACAGTTAATCCTGGGTTTTGCATCCCAAAGGGATTCATGATGAGTCCATACTTGATCTGCTCAGAGCAGCCAACCTGCCCTGGGATGGTGGCCAGGATAGGGGCCCAGGTGTGTTTGGGATGATCAGGGAGAACTGCCTCACCCCCTCCCTATACCTACAGAAAGAGGGGTCAGGAGTGCCTGGATCACAGCCTCCTCTGACGAATCAAGACAACCAGGTGAGCACCTCATGGTCACATGCTCTGGGAGTACATTTCTCATGTGCTCAGGAAAATAAATAATAGTAATTTAAACCCAGCACAGCTGGGCTGGGTTACCCATCAGGAAGGCAGCATCGCACCCCAGAGTGCACAGCAAGCAGCTGCTGCTATCACCTTGGGCCCAGGATCAGCAGCAGGATGCTCTCCACACCCCTTCTCCACATTTCTGTTACCTTTGTGGCCCATTTCTGCTACCTCCTGGCCCCACTTCTGTTGCCCGAGGTGGAGGTACCACCCTGCTGCAGTGCATGTTCCCCACAAGCAAGCAGCCCTGGGTGCCAGTGAGCAGAGCATGGCACCCGTGCATGTGGCACATGGAAACACTGACATTTATTCCAAACAGCACTTTGCATCACTGGATTTCTAAAATATTCCCATGGCAAAGAAAAGAGAAACAAATATGCAAGGAAGGACAGAAAAAAGTGGTTTCGAGGGCGGAAGATGTGCTGGAGAGGTGCCAAGACAGCACAGCCATGGGTGAGAGCTGGGGGTGCCTGGCACAGGCAAACTCCCCAGCTGGGGTCTGGGCTGAGCAGGACTCCTGCAGCCTCTGGGCAGCCAGCAGTGACACTGGGCTCCAGGTCAGCCACCAGCCTGTGTTCACAGCAATCATCCCTGGAACAGGGCTTATTTATTTAATTTGGTAACAAACAGGTCTCTTGTGCGATTTAGTTTTCATTTTTTTCTGCTGGAAGTGATTCTGTAACTCCAGTCAATGGAATTCAGTGACATAAGCCAGTGTGCGAACAGCCTCAGACTTCTGGTGTATGCCTAATGCAATCAAAATTTTACTGGTCCTGTGCAGCCACACAATCACATTCTTCCTACCATTCCATCAGTGCCTGCTTGGGAAGAATAACTCCTATTGGGGCATCCGTATCCTCCTGCCCCCCTGCATTCACAGTGGGATGGGGAAGAGGCAGGTGATTCATTTTATCCTGGAAAATGGGCAAAGTGTCCCATTACCCTTCATTCAAGCCCCAAAAAAGGCTATTTACATTAGACTTCATAGCACAAAACCAAACCCAAATAAGCAGCTTATCAATACGTCTGAGAGGCTTAACTATTTGCAGTGGGGAACTACGAAGCAGAGCCAGTGACATGTGATGGCTCAGAGCCCGCAGACCCTCCGCTTCTCTCAGAGCAAGCTGGAATATCCTGTCAGCCGGCAATCACCACAGATCTGTGTCCTTGGCCACGGCACTGGCTGCTCACTCATTTCACTGAGGAAACAGAATTTACAGGATCTAAAACATCTCAATCCAGAGACACAGATTTAGAGGGATTTCACTCCTGTGAAACACTACAAGCTTTTTGAACTCTTTTCTCATGTTCAGTTCTGCAGAGCCCAGATCCTGAGATTTATAGTTGTTTTCCTGAAATGGGGTCAGTGACAGAAGATTTGCACAAAGAAACATCCAGCAAAACTTGGTCCACTCTCCCTCACCTTCCTGTGCAGAAGAAAAACATGCCTTGTGCTCTGTGCAGAGGGTTCAGGGGACTTTGCAATAGGGATTCAAATCACGAATGGCACTCAAATTATGACTATATCAGTACAAGAGAGTCTCCATTTACCAAGGGGAAAGGGAACATCAGCATTCCCAGGGACACATAAAGCTATTAGTCAGACTGCACCCCTGGAAATCATTTGTTTATTTAAATGAAAGCTGTTGCAATAATTAACATCTTTACGAAAACATGCACAGAGGCTGCCACAGCCATGCAGTCAGAGGCATTTGGGGATGTTGTATATTGCTTGCAGAGTATAATCATTATTATTTTTCCTTTTTCTCCAAACTCCACGTAGGCATGCAGTGGGACATCAACCCTGGGAGGAGCCTCTGCCATTAAATGCAGCTCAGGTACTTCTGACCTTCTCCAGCTTGGCCAGGGAGCTCCTGGGACACCAGGAGCTGTGACAGCTGAGACAGCTGACACAGGCTGTGAATTCCTAATCACTACTGTAATTAAAACCAGAGAGCTGATGCCAAGTCAGCCTCTGCTCTGCAACTCCACAAGTGGACACAGAGGATGAGGAGCTGGATGAGCCTTCAGTTCTAATCCTGAGGCCAGTGTGGGTTGGGGTTAGGCTCAGGTGAGGAAGGGGGACACTGACCACTCTGCAGCAGGCTGGGTTCACATTTCTCTAGATTTTATGGGAACAAGTGATCTAATGAGATCTCCCACCACAGACTGTGTTGTGCCTCAGCCACAAATGCAATATCCAGTTTAATCCAAACCTGCAGATTTTTTCTCATTCGTTTTACTTAAACGGGAAAATTTGGAAAACTCATGGCACTTGGCCACCTTTCTATTTTCAACTAGTTTAAGATCTGGTCAATTTATTCTCTGTTTTAATGGTTCTACACTATAGTGTTGATGGAAATGGTAATGCTACGCTTTACAGCAGGGTGAAGCCAGTGTTAATTACAGAGAGAAAATGCCATTATGTATTTGTTGGGCACTACAGAGAGCTACTGAAAACCTTAGAGAACAATTCCTTGCCATGAGACAGGAAGCCAGGCAGTCTGCAAGCTTGTAAACTGCTTGAGAAAGAGTAAAGGGTGTGATAAAGGGGAAAATAGGAACACCAGAAGTATCTGAAACTATGAAAGATTCGCTGTGTGGAAATCCAGTAAGCAGCCCCAAAATGAAGCAGGAGACAAGCAATACTCAGCTCACATAGTTTTGCAGGACTCCTAACAGCTTCTGTCCCACACATGCAATTGTGGTATAAACACATCATCACAACAGTGACCCAAAACATTTCACTGCTCGTCCTGCATCCCTCCAGAGCAGCCTGGGCAGGGGTGACTCCACAGCCCTGACCCACCACACATACTTGGATGCATGTACAGGGACCCTCTGTACTCTGCAAGGGGTAATCAGCCACACCTGGGATTCAGCAATTACTAGGATTATTGATCAAGCCAAGGCTAATACTACTTAAAACTTTCTGAAACCATACCTGCTTTTGCTCTTCTAAAGTGACCTATCTCACTATAGCCCTTTTCCTCATTTAATGTCTCTCACCTTCAGACACATCACCCTAAGCCAACTCCCACAGCCTCCACATGATATATCACTGCTTTGATTTTTGAGACAGCGCATTTTCATAAAAACTGTGTTTTCCATTAAAAAAATGCCCCCTACCTACCAAAACCAGACCAAACTGAACTCGTACAGGTGTTTAATTTTACCCACTGAGCAAAATAATTGCCTCCCCCGTGCACAACCACAATTACTGTATTTTACTTAGATCACACAATTCTTTGCAGGGTCAAATAATAATCGAGGACTCAAAGCCAAGGCATTTGGCCTCATTGACTATGGTTCCACTATAACTCAATGAGTTGTAATTGGGAAGGGGAAAAAAAAAAGAGGAGGGGAAAAAAGGAACCGGTTTAGAGATAAAATTGCTTTTTTGGGATTATTATGCCGGTGCTCAGGCAACGTAAGAGAGGGTGAGAGGTGACAGATAGCAAACAAGGGAGGAAAGGCACACAGTGCTTGTGAGGCTGCGGCACTTCTCCAGGGAGCAGGCACTGGAGAAGCAACCCATGATCAAGAAATGTTATAAAAGCAGTTTATAACTTTTATATTCTATTTTTACTAACGAAGAATATCCTTCTCCCTTTCCTTTGAGAATCAGATCAATCCAATTTGTGAAACTGGCCTTTTGCCAACAAGACTATTAAAGAACAGGGTTTCAATGGTACATAAGCCTCTTTAGCTCAAATTGCTTTCGTGCCAGCAGAGCCAGCTGGGGGCTTGGTGCACCCCAAACTCAGGGTCTGGGGTATGGGAGCAGACATGGGGCTGCAGCAATGCCATCAGGGACTGTCCCCATGCCCCTGCCTCCCCACTCACCCTCTCCCAGTGCCCTCCCACCCACTCAGCAAGGCAGTTATCCCCAATGGAGAAAGGCTTTGCATCCAGGTCAAGCCTTGGATCTGCGGGAGAAAAATAAGGCAAATAAACTTCATGGCAAGGAGGCTAGCCTTGCTTTCCTGTGACCTCTGGTGACTGAGTGAGTGAGTGGGGAGAGCACAAGGATAGATGAAAGAGACCAGTTCAGCATCAGCATGTGGCTGGGGCTGTGGTATAAACATGGCCCAGTGGTGTATTATTTTTTTAGGAGAGACAGGGAGTTTCACTCAGGACAGAAAAAATGTCTCAGAGAAAAGGCTGCTAAAGTACTGGGTCCCATTTATATATGGTATATACACACATACAATTATATATCTGCATGTGTGGATGTAAATGCTTGTGTGTGCATGTGCATATATATAAAACATATATAAAAAGTAGAATTTCCCCTTACTCTGGGTGACTGATGGTTAACAGCACTAATTGCATAATAACCCCTAGCATTACTGTAGACACCTCACTCCTTAAAAAACTCTGACTAAATAGTTGGTGCATTAACAGCCTGGGTGTGACCATGGCACCACATTTCCCCATGGTTCCAGGAGACGGCGCTAGTGGCAGATCACAGCACTGAGCTCAAGGGCTTTGCTGACCCTTCAGCTTCCATCCAACTTCCTGACAACCCCAATCCCAAAGGCAGGGCACAGACAAAGCCTGGGAATCTCCAAGCAACCAGAGGAGCAGCACTGGCCTCTGCTCCCTCCTGCTCAGCACAGTTGGGAAATGCATTTGTAAAACACAAGATCTTTGCAAGCATCCACTAAAAAGGGAAAAATGCTAACAAGGAGCTCAGTGTCCCGAAAAAGTCCAGTAATCACATGTAAATAGAAGTATTTAAAGTATCTAAAATATCTACAGCATATCGGTCCCTTGCCAAGAAAAATTATTCAATAAATAATTCAGTGCTGTGCGGAGATCTTACTTTAGACATTTGATATCTTTCAGAGAGCAAAATCCAGTCCCCAGCTGTCTGGAAATGCCCTTTGCTTGGAGCCATGCACAGACCATCGACTCAACCTCATCCCTCTGCATTGGGTCCCTCTTCATCCACTGATACCAAATCCTCATGGAAAGCTTCATCCGCCATTCCACACCTCCTCACCCACTCAGCACAGCTCAAACACGTGGACCAACCTAAAAATACCTTTTGCACCCCTGAGCAGTGTGGTGCAGCAGCCCTCGGAAGCCACCATGACTCACACATATGGAAAAGCCATGACTGGGAATCTGGTCCAAATCTGCCACTCCTCTGGATAAAAAAGCATCAGGAAGCCTGTGCAAGCATTTTAAGATTCCTACCAAAAGGGAAAAGCTCAACAGCTCTGCTGTCTCTGAAGTCTATCAGTTGCCTAAGGCACAGTAACAAAAAAACTCCTCCAACTGCTGAAACATCCTTAAAATGTTACCCAGCACCAGCATGAGCCAGAGTCATGAGGTTTCATTGACCAGGCTAAAAACCTCAGCCTGTGGTTGCAGAGGATGGAGTTCAGATGGGAAAACCTACACAGGATATTTTTGTACCCACTATCCCCCTCATCATATTCATCTTGTTCCCCTTATGCCAGTGTAGCTTCTGTGTGCTCACGCCAAGTGGGCTCAGGCCATTCCTCCAAGCTAAAACAGAACCCAGCCAGAAGGAAAAGCAAACCCCCAAAGTTGTGGGGTTTTCTGGCTTTTTGTCTTCCGCTCTCTGGAGCCTGCTCACTCAACTGTGCCAAAATCAGCACAGGGGCTGCAAAGTTCCATCTGGGGAAACCAGAGCCTGATCCCTCCCTGTCTCCTTCCCTGGCTCACAGGCAGCATAGTCCACAGGAACATCCCATTGAGGTGATTAAAGCAGGAGAGAATTTGTCCCTCAGCCTTATGGCAAAGCTTGCAGGTGGCAGTGAACCCTGCACATGTTTGCTGGCGCTCATGCTGAAGTGCCATGTGCTGCTGGCATTGTCACACGGGGCTGGATCCTGACACTGCATCGCGGGGCTGCTTTTGCCACGGCTGGGGCTCCGTTCTGGACACTGCTCACAGAACATCTGCGAAGCTCCACCCTTCCCAGAAGTACCCATGAGCAGTTGTAAGCTTCAGTTCTTGTGAAGAATGAGATTTGTTGGGTTGGGTTTGGGCTTTATTTTTTATTTTTTAGTGACATTGATGGTTAACTGTCCCATATACTATATGATTCCTGAATACTCTGTGTCAGGCAGCAAACAAACAGCTTAAAGAATGGTGTAAAAATAGTTATCTGGGGCAGAGTACAAAGAGAAGCACTGAATGGAGAGGGAGAAGGGAGCTGCACCCCTGACAGCTGGCTTGGCAGAGCAGAGGTGTGAAGCTGCTTTGCAAAGAGCTTGACGGCTTGTTGCCAGGGAAAGTTTTGATGTTCACCTTTAAATACTGGATTTAAATAAACCTTAGTACTGTCTGTAGAGGCCCTGGTCCAGCTAAGAACCCCAGTCACCTGAAGGCTCTGCAGCAGTGTCAGTGCTGGGCAGTGCAGAGGTGCAGGGACCACATGGGGACTTACCCTTCAATGCACCCAGGTGGGACGTACTCCCCTCCTCAGCTCACTGTCCGGCTCATTTTCAGTCTCTCCACATGAACATGCCATAGCCAGGCCCTCTGTGGCCATCTCACTACAAAGCCCCTAGCCCATGGCGGGGTGGAGGCAGGGAGATTTTGGGTGAAATGCTAGGCAGGGAAGAAGCTGGTCCACAAGCATGCATTGCCCTGGCTATTGAGGGCTGGCTCCGCTGTCCCCACATCAGGTCACTGCCAGACAAGGACACACATGTGGGCAAATCCCTGCACTGCCATGACCATTCACACCCTGCCCTTGGCTGCACCTGGAGGGTCACTGTGTGAGACTGGTCACAGTGACACAGGGACAGTTGAAGGGACAGCCCTGGCCCTGGTTGCTCTCCTGCTGCATGCACAAACCGCACGAATCTAACTCCTGCTGGCTTCTGGCAGGGTGGGATGAATGACCCCAGCTGACAACACTGCTGGACAGGGGCATGAGGGTCCCCTCGCCTTATGCCCACACTGAGGCACATGGCTGTTGGCACAGAACTAACTGTCCTGCTATAGTATCAGAAAAAGTGGTTAGTTTACAAGCAAATCCCCACCTGGCATGATCAGATGGCATCCTGGTGCCAGGGTGGGGTCATGTCCTCCCTGCACGACTCCCTGACCCACCACACACCCACCTCCACCCCTGCCTGGAGCACAACTCAGTGGAGCCCACACAGGCTGGGATGCCCCACCGTATTCCAGGCCTGCCAGGGCAAGAAGTCCTCTTGACCATCTGCCCCTTCTATCACTCCCACACCCACTCTGCCTTTCCCCAGCACCAGCACCAATATTTGTGCACCAGTCCAGGGGTACTGATCCAGCTGCAAACCTTTTTGGGTTCATTGCTGCCATTTCTTTTGGCAGCAGTACCAGAATAAAGTGGTTTCTGAATAACACTCTGAGGATCCTGCCAGCCAATTGCATTCAGGCAAGCATGGGAGTGCTTCATCCAAAGTGACACAGAAAACTAAACAAGCTTGTAAGAGAAAACCATCCATAATGCTTAAGACATGACACAGTGGCATGTCCAGAGTTAGTCCTGTAGAGGATAGGGAAGAACAGGAATGTTTTTAATACCACCTTCAAGCCAGGTGTTAGCCTGCATTGTGTCTCTGACAGCTCAGACTGGATCACCACACTTACTTGGTCAAATTTCAATTTTGTGTTGCCTTCTGCAATATCAACAGTTATGTAGCAAGTGTTCACAGCAGGCCTAAGCAGGCCAGACTGCAGCTGGCATTGCCTCCAGCCACGAAGATCTGGAAATTTGGCCTGTTGCTGTCTCAGGATGCTGCCTGTGCATTATCACGCCACGGATTTTCATCTTCTGCTGCAGATGTAGAGAGAGACCTCACAGCTTGGGCCATATCATAGCTAAACACTACCTTTACTATTAGAAGGAGCATTTCTCTTTATGCCAATCTTACAGCTTGAAGAGCTCCAATACTTACTGCATTTAAAGCAAAACCATACGAAAAAGGAGAGGAATGAAAGGCTCTGCCAGCTGTGTGTCAAACATATGCCCATGAAGACAGTGTTACAACTGTCACACTGGAAACTAAAATGAGGAAATGACATTGAAAATGGGAGCTTACAAAAAAGTAACAGTAGTGTCACTAACTATAACAAATACAGTTGTATCCCTCTCTTAGAGTAAGCTGACCATAATTAGACCAGGTTAATTACCAAGAAAGTGCCTTGCAAGTCCAAGGAATCACAAATGGCGTGGGTTGGAAGAGACATGGAAGATCATCTAGCCATCCCTCACACAAGGGGCAGGGATGCCCCTCACTAGGTCAGATTGCTCACGGCTCCATCCAGCCTGGTCCTGTAGTTGTAGTGCTTTTCTGAAGGACCCTGTCTGCACAGATGGGAAGGAGTGAGGGGATCCCAAAAGTAAAGTACACGTGGAGAGAGTTTTATCCAGACCCTGTGCACACAGAACGTGACTGCCTGAATCTGCTCCAGGTTTTATCCCAAAACAAACCAGAAACTGAAGGCAGCTTTGAATGTTGTTCAAGGCTTATTTGGCAACCTTGCAGTAAGGGGCAAGAAAATAAAGAGGCAGGCCATGTGCCAAAAACCCAAAGGAAAGCAACTCCCCCCTCCCACTGCAAGTGGTGGACAAGAGCAGGGACAGCAGTTGGGGCAAGAGCAGCATGATGCAGCAGCCTTGCCCGCTGCACAGACCTGCTGGCTCCTGCCGTGCCCTCTGCCTGCCTGGGCCCTGTGCCAGTAGCCTCCAGTCAGAACCAAAACACGCTGCCTGCAAACAGCCAGAGCTTCTCAAAATAATCTCTTCTGTGCACGAGAGTATCACCGTGCTTTTAAAGGAACACAACTTGATGTTTCTCTCTTGCATGAGATCAGTAAAACCAGAGTGATTACTGCAGAAAGGGCCATGGCATTAGGGACGCTCTCACTGCCCGGGTGCAGAAGATTTTCCAAGGAGGCCCCAAAATGCGCGCAGCCACCTCTGCAGCTGTACCCAGGGCCATGCCTGACCCACCACACGGTACATCTCCAGGAGCAGGCAGGGACCCTCCACCTTCCAGGAGGCCCTCTGAAACTACTGAAAGCATCATCTTCCCATTTTCTTCACATCCCCAACCTTCTCTGTCCCCAGCATGCCAAAGGACGGGATGCACCAGCAACAGGCACATAATTTCGCAACGCAGCAAGCAAGAAACCACACTATGTCCAGACAGGGGATTTCACGGCTGCAGATAAGGTTTTCGTGTTCTGTCCCTGACACCAGGGTGCACCCCCATGAGCTCTCACACCAATACAGCAGCAGGCTCTTCCCATGTGGATGGAGCATGCTCATGGTTTCATGCTTGAGGAAAATGTGAATGCACAGCACGGAATTAGGAACAACATCACACAGTACACTGAATGCTTGCAACCTACCACTGCTGCATAGATTTGGCAAAGGCAAGTTTTGTCACCAGCACCGGGAGATCCCTCAGGCAGAGACATACATTGCAAAGAGCCTACACTGAAGCCTGGGTGGCTGAAAGTTGAGACAAAGAAAGCCTAGAAACCAGCAGGTTGTCACAGAATCCCAGAGTCATTTAGGTTGGAAAAGCCTTCTAAGATTATTGAGTATAATCATTCCCCCAGCGCTGCCAGGCTTGCCACTAAACCATGTCCCAAAGTGCCGTACCGACACGTTTGTTAAATCCCTCCATGGATGGCGACTCCACCATTGTCGTGGGCAGCCTCTTCCAGAGCTGAAAAATTCTTCTGGTGAAGAAATTGTTCTTAATATCCAACCTAAATTTCCCCTGGCCCATCTTGAGGTCACTTCACCTTGTTCCTCCATTTGCTACTTGGGAGGAGACCAACCTCCCCACCTAGTTTCAACCTCCTTTGCAGAGCAGTAAGGTTCGTTCTGAGCCTCCTTTTCTCCAGGCTGAGTTCCCCCAGCTGCTTCTCATCAGTCTTGTGCTCCAGACCCTTCCTCAGCTCCGTTGCCCTTCTCCGGACACACTCCAGCACCTCAATGTCTTTCTTGGAGTGAGGGGCCCAGAACTCAACACAGGATTCAAGGTCAACCACAACTAAACCAGTGTGCTGGGCTCCACAGAGCTCCTGCTGTGGGAAACAAGCCCCAATATGTAGGGTCAAGAGCTTGGGGCAATGAACTCAAAGGGGCAGAGCCCTCCAGGGAAGACCCAGATGCCAGGCTCCATCTCTGCATCGCAGTGACCTTGCCCCCACACGTGGCTGGGTGCAGATAGAACTGCCCTTATCACTGATGCCAGGGGTGCCCGGGGTGGTCTGCAGCCCCCAGGGCTGTCTCCCCACGCTCTGGAGCCCCGCATCCCACGCGGGACCAACGGGGCCGCTGTCTCCAGCGCTGGGAACTCCAGCCAGATCTGGGCGGGAGCTTTTCCCCCTACTAAGGCTGTTGGAAACACCCGCAACAACAGGAAACTACCAAAGCCACGTGCCAGTGACCCCTGTCCCACGGCCCCGCCACGAGCTTTCCCGCATCGCCCCCCGCGGAACGAGCCCACCCACCCCCAGCAGCACCGGGGTCCCTCTGCACAGCAGCTCTCCCGCAGCCCTGCTTTTTGCGACTTTGCTTTGCTCGGCATCCCGGAGCCCGGCTGCGGTGGAGCCTGCGGTCCCCCGGGACCCGCCTGGAGCCCCCCGCGATGCGTGTCCCGCCTGGAGCCTCCCGGTTCCTCCCAGACCCACCCGAGCCTTGCCCGGGCGCAGCTCCTGGATCCTGCTCGGATCCCCCCGGGCTCCTCACACGCACTGCAATAATAATAATTAAACCCCCGCCGGGACTCACCATCCGCCGGTCCCCCCGGTCCCTCCGGTGCCCGGTCAGCTCATGGCCCGGGCTCTGCCCTCCCAGTCCCCGCACAGAACTGCTGACTCCAGGGCGTCCCTCCCCCTCCCATCTGCAAACGGCTGAAAGAAGTTAAGCTTGGCTAATATCGGCTTAGGCTGTATTAGCGCAGCGGCAGCAGCGATGCTCGCTGTAACCCTTGAGGTTCCACATCCCGGCCGTGAGAGCCGCCTTCCAGAGAGGAAAAACCCACCCCCTCCACTCCTGAATATTGCAGTATTTTCGCACATCCCTGTCATACTGGTGGATTTACAGGCTCGAAGCAAGGCTTTTGGGTGTAAAACTGTAAAGCCTTCCTGCAAATGCGCAGTTTAAAATTAGAAACGGCATTTTTTTTCCTTTGGGAAAAGTCATCATAAAAGAAAGTTTCTGACACTGAGAAAGTCTGTGCCACCAGTTCTGAACTAGAAACTTCAGAGGTCGGATATGGGCAGACATTTAAATGGGCAGACGGTGACAGGACAAAGGGTAATGGCTTCACACTGACAGAGAGCAGGGTTACGTTAGATATTGGGAAGAAATTCTTCCGTGTGAGGATGGTGAGACACTGGAGCAGGCTGTCCTGAGAAGCTGGGGATGCCCCACCCCTGGATGTCCAAGGCCAGGTTGGATGGAGCTTGGAGCAACCTGGTCTAGTGGAAGGTGTCCCCGCCCATGGCAGAGGGATTGGAACTGGATGAGCTTAAAGGTCCCTTCCAACTCAAAACATTCTGTGATGGTCGAGTAGAATAAATACAAATCACCTGAATCAATAAAATAGTAAGAGAGTAACTATTGCCAACATAATCCTTATACTGCTATATAGATTACAAGAAAAAACCCAACACCCTGGTATTTCAGCCCAAACCAGGTTTTGTTAATTTACACTGAAAATAACAAGACCAGAACTTTGAAATTCATTTGTCATGGTAAATTATTAACATTTACATTTCAGAGATCTGGCTGAGATACTTTTTTAACTACAAGAACATTCCTTTCAACTGAAAGCCAACAGTGTCTGGTAGCTTCCAACTCCCCACTCCTGAGCAAAGATAACACGGGTGTGCCACCCCTGGGCCCCTGGGAGCCCTTGCTCCCTATCATCACATTAATTACTGTTCATTATTTACTGTTCAATTCCTGCTTAGGACTCTGGCTGTTAGGAAGGCATTTGAGGGGTCTGTCATTCCAGAGGCTGGATATCTGGCTTTATTAACACTGAAATTATTGTTTTCCTCAAGTCCCTTTTTTTCCTGGCTGGATCTCCACAACCGCTTGGCAGAAAAGGGGAGAGCAGAGGGAGAAAGGCTGTATGAACGTTCATTATTACCCTAGTTAATAAAGTTTTTGTCTGACCTGTCCTAAATTCCACTTGTGATATTGGAGTGCATAATGGAGAACTCTCAAAGAACACTTTTAATACCCATGAATGAAGAGACTATTTAATGAGATTTCGGGCAAGCTTGTCAACTATCACTCCTTTGGGCCACATGGGGGCTGTTCTGCAATCAGGCTTAATTCATCAAATTGCCAGGGTAGGGCAGGGAGTACTAGACTGAATGGTCTGCAGGTGCAAATCAGCATCACACTGCTGGCTAAGTGGGACCTCAGCAATATTCACCAACTCAGATTCCTGCCCCTTTGTTCTTTATGAGCCACAGCTTGACAGAAACTTTGTAGTAAGGAAAATATTTTAGGTGTGTGAACAGCCCTGGGCTGGCTGGGCGCTTCAGTGCCGTAGCCCGACAGTCTCAGCACATCTGTGTTCCTGATGAAATGCCCTAAAGGGGATGTGGGAGTACTGATTTCAAATGAATACTGGATTAAAAACAACATACTGGGCTATGGAGCTCTTCTTTCAAGCTCCTGCTGGTAAGGGCTGGTCTTGCCTACCACCATGAAGCTCACCATGGGCAATATACGCTCAGCATAGGTGGTGAGACTCAGTAAAACGTGTTTCATGGTAGAGGCTGACCCTTTTACCTCCTCTGTAAATACCCTGAGCAGTAATTCCCTTTCTCTTGTCTTGCTTTCATTGCACGTATGTACAGTATAGGGACTCACTCTCTGAAACAACCATCAGAGATATTTGAGGGAGAACAAAGGGAGGAAGCTGGACATGGGCTGCCTACCTTAAGGGAAAAATGATGTAAGCATACTCTAAGTAATACACTGGATAAAAGCTTTCCCCCTGCCCCAGGATTTTTTGCTAGGTAATTTGCAGGGCAGAGTGATGGGGACAGGGCTTTATGGGAAGACAACCTCATTTTTTGGACTCACAGCCAAGACAAAGCACACAGTTCTCCATAAATGTGGATGTGCTCTGAGATCTTTTGGCATGGGAGCACAGAGAACAGTTCAAGTCTGTTTTCAGATCCTCCTGCATATGGGTTGGCTGTGCCCTGCAGAACAGAAAGCTGAGGGCTGGTGGGGCTGAGAGCAGAGATGCTGACCATCCAGCACCCAGCCAAAGCAATAGGAGGCACAAAACCCTTTGAGCTTCAAACCAGGATGTGGGTGACTTCTGCTTCTGTAGAAATCTGCTCAAACTGCCCCTCACCTTAGAGCATTAAGTAGCAGGGATGTTTATACTAGTACAAAGGAAATTAGACTTCACCTTTTGTGCTCAGTCTAAAGCCCAGTGAGACCCAACGACCAGTAAAATCAATGGAAAGATCTCAAAGGACTTCTATGGGATTTGGCTGAGACCTGACCCATCCAGGAAAAAAAAGATATATCAGGAAATCACAGTGCTTTTAATGCTCCCAGCCAAACAGAAAGTTAGAGTCCTATAAAAAAGAGTAACCTATGGAATCTTTCTATGCTTTTATACTTTATCAAAATTAATGAGAAACACAGATTAAGGCTGAATTTTAAACATTGCTGCTTATAGCTAGAATACAGGATAGGACATGGTGTAATGGTTTTAAACTAAAAGATGGTCAATTCAGACTAGATATAAGGAATGATTTTTTTATAATGAAGGTGGTGACACACTGGCACAGGTTGCCCAGAGCAGCTGTGGATGCCTCATCCCTGAAAACATTCAAGGTGAGGTTGCACAGGGCTTGGTACAACCTGCTCTAGTTGAAGATGTCCCTGCTTGTTGTAGGGGGTTGAACTAGATGAACTTTAAAGGTCCTTTCCAATACAAACTATTCTATGACTCTATGTAGAGTCGTCAGAGCAGCTAAACGAGGCTGTACCATCAGGAAACCACACAGAGCTGAGATAGCCAGGGAGCTTCCATTGCTCTATGGAAGAGTCCCATTTGGCCCTTCAAAATTCTGAGGATAACTCAAAAAAACCCCAGCTGCTGCTATGGTTTTCAGGACACTCCCATAAATCAGAACCATAGCTTCAGTTACAGAACAGAAATCTGCCAACAGTATCTTTACATTTCTGAAGGCCCATCCATGGAAAATCATGCCTCAAGTATAAATAAAAAACAGCCACTAATTCAAATAATGTGTAAGAAAGGGGAACTTTACTGCCTTGTGTTTCTTTTTAGTGGTCTCCTTTTCTTTTCTGTATCTTCTGGTCAGATATGCTTTTATGGTTATACAGCCTATATTTTTGACCACTTCCAAAGAGCAGCAGGAAGGAAGCATACAGCACAAACACAGGATTAATTCAATAATTAGGAACATTAATATGATGTTACTGGGCAAGTGTTTCTGCCTCCTCTCCCTCTAGCCCTCAATTTCCTTACACCGCGGGGATGCCAATTGATGGCAAAGGAACAAAAATAAACCCAGGATGATGAATTTATTGCTTATGCATCTCTTCCCAGCTGTCATCCTCAAAACACTTTACAGGCATCCAGAAGCACAGTCTCCACACTGCAGCTGAGCGTGGTGGGTGCAGCACACAGTGAGGTGCAGGGGCCATGTCCTGGCCCAGTCCAATGGGGTCCCTCCGGCACTCTAGCACCCACCAGCCAGAGACCCCAACCACATCCCACAGCCAGCTCCAGTTCCCCTGGCAGCAAGGGCCTGGCACTGTGTTAGGAAATGAGGGAAAATGGGGGGTTTGGCATCATCTCATGGAGGGTTTTTGAGAAATCTGTGGTTGGGCTGTGATTTGAGATGTCCTTAACTATTCCAAATTAAATACCACACTGAAACCTTTTTTTTCTCGACACTAATTACAAGCACTTACATTGTTTGAATGTTTTTTAAACACATCGTGTATGTTTCAGGATCTTTGTTGTTGTTTCAGGGTTTTTTATTTATTTTGTTAACTAACGCAGCAATTAGGTTATTTCTATTTTTGTTTCTAGGCAGTTCCCTTTACTGATCCCACACTCTGCAGCACCCTGCACCTTTCTGTGCCTGACACTGCTGTAATTTGCTTTCGCTCTTCTGTTGTTACAGGTACTTTCAAGCCACCCTGAAGACATTTCTGTCCATGCTGAATTTTGCAAACTCTCTGCAAGTCCGTCTGTGGCTGCACATAAGTGACTTTTCATTTCAAAGGTATATGGCACATTTTTGCTGACTTCTGTCAGGGCTTTCCCCATCTCCAGCCTCCTTCCCCATACCTGCTGCAAAAACAGCCTTAAAAACCCTTTTTCTGGATATTTTAAGCCTCCAAGATGCTGGAGCAAGGTTCCAAAGGGTTAAGATGGAGGAGGCCCCCAGACGGCCCATTCTGCAGTCTCAATGACCCAGAGCTTTTGCCTTTTCAAACACATTTAACCAAATAAAGTGAATAGAGGATATGCAAATGCATTTTCCGAAAGGAAACACAGCCCTGAATTGTTGTTGGCAGGTCAGAGCATCACACCACCCTCAGCAGCCTCTCAGCTGCGAGAGATTTGGGCCGAGGAGGCAAGGCGGCACAAAACGATCCTTTTCAGGCAGAAAAAAAAAACAGGACTCGGGTATTCCAAGGAGACAGAGGGAGGAGGTCACTGGGGATGACTCCCCGGCACCTCAAAACCCTGGTTCCCTGTGAAGGTGGTAAGCCCCTGGCACAGGGTGCCCAGAGAGGCTGTGTCTGCCCCATCCCTGGAAGTGTTCAAGACCAGGTTGGATGGGGCTTGGAGCAACCTGATTTAGTGGAAGGTGTCTCTGCCCTGTAGCAACATGAGCGGGGTGTACAAGGGAGACCCACAGTGAACAAAGGTTTGGGAACATCAGGACACTGGTACAACTTAGGTTACCTTTCATAAGCTGGTGCTCACAGGCTGCCCACAAGCTGCTCTCAGCTCCAAGGAGCTATTTGAACACTTGGCTGAAGAAAAGATAATTCTGAATTAGATCACCTAGAGTTATGGAGAATGGTTTTACCTAAAACTGAGTATTGGTGTCTTGGTTTGAAAGACAGGTGTCTGCCAAGGAGGGCAGGAACCTCCCTTGGAATGGAAAATGTGCCCCCCTTCCTCCAAATTATTATAATTTTGAAATTACAGGGCTTTCAGGCAAAGATATGGGAAAAGGAATAACAGTTCTTTACTAGAATACGTATGTATATATATGACAAGACAAACAACCACCAACAACAGCAGCAACTACAAACAAAAGCAGAAACCCAACAACAGCCTTCTCTCGGCTGTCGAGCACCTTCCCCGTTGTGCAGTTCCGGTCACAGCCGGCAGGGGCGCTGGTGGCTCCCGGCCGGGCAGGGCGGGTGCGATGATTCCCCCGCGGCTGCAGGGGGCGCTGTGGCGCAGCTCGGCCGCCTCTGTGCGGTGGGTAATGGCGGGCGGGCCGGCGGGAGAGAGAGAAAAGGGGCTTCCTGTGCAAACCCCCAGGGGCAGCCGGGCCCGGGCCCCTCCGGGTGGCGAAATGGGCTGCAGCAGCAACCTCGGAGCGGCGGCTGGAACGGCAGGGACGAGCAGACTCCGGGGATCGCAAATTGAAGCGTAGCACTAAGCCCTTAGCGGTGGCAGAGGCAGAAGCCACGGGGGATCTTGGCGGGTGCTGGGCTTTGGGCTAAAGTGTAGCAAAAACCTGAAGCAGCAGCAAAAAACAGTGGGGCTGTGCAGCAGCAGCTGGGAGACACTACCTCCGGAGGGGAAGGGGTTTGGGGTCCCAGGTTTTCCCCTGGGGCACCCAAGTAGATGGTGAGGGTCCTGCCCGGTGAGGTTGGGTGTTGATAAGGTTCAACAGCTGCTCTTACAAGCAAAGGCTCACCCACAGTAGGAGAAGCAGTAGAAGACGGAACTCCATGGTGGCGGTGAATTCTTCCCACAGCAACCGCAGCCCAGCCATCTGCCCTCCGATGGCAAGAGCGAGAGAGAGCATGGGAGGAGCCCAGCCCCTCACCCCCCAGCCAAAATCTCATGGTATCTCTGCCCTTCCCAAGAGAAAACCCCCCAGCTAAGTGACTGCAGCCAGCTGCACCCTTCCCCCTCCTCCTCCTCTCAGCTACATATTCTGTCTCTCTTAAGTATCGTCCTTATCATCTCTTAGGGAACAAATGGGAGAAAATTCCCTGAGAGAAAGAAAAAAAAAAAAAGGAAAAAATCCTAACCTCTGACAATTGGAGATACTAAATAAAGTACATTTAACATTTCAAAAGGGGTTCTAATATGTTTGTCTTTTTTTCTCCATCATTGCAAAGAATCTTACAGCAAACGAAATAATACTCTCTCCGCTTGTTACAACTAAGTGCTATTTTCTGCAGAAAGGACATTAAGTCTGCATCATTCACATTTGTAATTTCAGTGCTTAGATTGCTTCCAACTCACTTCAATCAACAGCAGAATGATTGACGGTTTTGTAGATAATTTTTCAAAGAGGAAAACAAAAAAGTAAATTAAATCAGTTTAGCAATGTCAGTGCTGGTTCCTGTGCTGACCAGCTCATACTTGCCCATGGAGAGAGAGAAAAAAAAAAAGGAATCCCAGCTTAGCAAACATCTCAGTGCTTTCCCTCCTTTGGCTTTCGGCTGGAGCTATCTAGCAGTGAGTGGGACACCCCAGCGGTCAGCGACGTCTGTATGGCTCCTGAAGCTGACTTTAGGGACTTCATAGCCCTTGGAAAGGAGCTGCTTGTTGCTCTGGAGCCAAAGAGCAGTGGGGCTCTGACCCTTACCATGCGGAGGCACATGCAGGTCCTTCCCTGAGGAGGCTGTTCCTGAGCCCCCATCCTTCCCTGGGTACCATCACTGGCCCACATGGGCAGGCACAGCCCAGGGACTGCTCTACCTTGTGCACGGGAGCAACTCAGCCTCAATTTCCTAATGGCTGGTGGGAGAAGGAAAGGTCATTTCAGCCCCTTTGATTCTTGGCCGTGAACTGTGGTGACTGATTGACCTATGGTACAAAAAACAGAGAGTGTTCTTGGTAAGACAGTCTCTGGTGCCAAAGACTTATTGGTTATGGTGAGGGAAAGAAGCCTCTCCCAGGACGCCTGCTCGGTTATGGTAATGTACCCCAGTTCTGATTCCCTGGTTGGCTCTTGGTGTTAGCCACTGTCCTGTACTTAAGATTGACCTGTCACGTGTTTGGGGTCATTTGCCTATGGAACCCTTCACGAGTTGTAGCAATAAACTGCTGTTTGTGGAACTCTATGAAAGGACCCTTCTCAAATCCTTGCCATGGGATTAATATTACTGAAGTCATCCCTGCGTCTGTGCGTTCACGCATAGGAGCCCACAGAACCAGAAGGGACTCGGTAATAATGAACAAGTGCAGTGACTTGCCCAGGAAAGGAAGGGAAGGCTGTGCAGTTTTCCATCCAACAGCAGGTCAAGCAGCAACCCAAAGTGAGCTGTGGTGCCTTCTGCATCCATCCACGCACTGCCCATGCTCTCAGCAGCAGGAAAAACCCATCCTTTCCAAATGCTAAAGATGCCAGGCTGAAGAGGGAGCACAGCCCCAGGAGCAGACAGGATGGGGCAGAGATCTGCTGCATGGGCAACTGTCCCAGAGAGGAGGCTGTGCCATTGTCTGGAAAATATTGGGGGAAAAACAAATAGCTTGGCTGAGACATCATGCTGGCATCCAAATAAGCAGGATCTGGATTAGTCATATGCAAATCTGAGAGGAAACTTGGAAGATTTTGTAGTTTCTAGAACTTTCCCAAATGAAAGTGTATTCACAGCACAGAGAGTCACACTTCTGTGGAAGGATCAGTTGACATGGCACCACACACCAGGTCCCTGCCACCTCAGCACTTCTCCTTCTTGACCCAAATTTGTATCTTAGAAATTACAGAATCATAGAATCATTATGGTTGGAAAAGCCCCCAAAGGTCATCAAGTCTGATGGTTAATCCAGCACTCCCAGGCCCACCACTAAACCACATCCCCAAGCACCACATCTATGTGTTTTCTGAGCACTTCCAGGGACGACAACTCCAATACTTCCCTGGGCAACTTGTTCCAATGTCCGACCACTCCTTCCATGAAGAAATTTTTCCTAATATCTAACCTAAACCTCTTCCGGCACAGAATAAGGTCCCATTGTAGTGACTGATCTGGCTGATAGCTTTGGTGTGGTTGTCGTTCCTCTGTGGTCAAAACACAAACTCAGGTGTTCAGGTGGAGCATCCAAGTGTCTGTTCCCAGGTGTGGGACTGATGGCCCCCTCCTTCTTGCTATCATCTCAGCAGTGAGAGCAGTGAAGGGTCTCTTGGAATCTGGCCACTAAAAGATGGATTTACACCGGTAACCATCCACCTCTGCCACAGGCAACAGTGGACAAAGGACCCTTTGCTAGGGTTGTTTTACCAAATAACCCAGCATTTGGAATTGCTGCTCCTGGACCAAGTGACATGCTTGACCTCAGTGAGAAAAGCCACCGGAAAACCCCCAGGTGCCTTTGGAGCCTGTTACTCTCCAGTAAGAGGCCAACTCACCCAGCAGAGATTTTGCAGTGTGACTGCACAGTGCTGAGTGGAAACTCCTCACTGCAGTTCACGTATGGTATCTCTGAGATTGTATCTACACAACTGAAGCCACTTTGCTGAGCAAATGGAAATGTGAGCTGCAGTCTTGCAACATCATGGCACGCAAGTCTGAATAAAAAGACTTTTCCTCCCTGAACTCAGGCTTTCCTAGAGAAACAGTGATTTCCACTGAATGACACACTTCTTTTTGACAACTGACACTTTCTTCTTGTGGTGCGGAAGAAAATGACTTGGACAAGTTGGTTGGATTTAACTTCTTTCCATGTTTATGAGAGTAGAATATCCCACACAACACAGAAGACAGAAAAACCCCCTGTGTGGCTGACAGGGGAGTTTGAGGGACAGTGAGCACTAATTTGGGGGTTGTGGGGAAATCACCATGGGGTCTTGCCAAAAGCTTGCTGTGGACTCAGCCCATGACAAGAAGGGGCTGCACTTTCAGCCATGATTTTCCAAAGTCTCTGCTATACACTGTAGCTACATCACTGCTTGAAAAAGCCCAAGCAGTGAGTAAAGGGTGCTGAAGCGTGGCTATAGCAGGAAGCTGGGGACCAGCTCACAGGTGCTGAACTACCCCTGTGGCTTTGAACCTCTTTCCTGATTAAAAATCACTGCTCATGTCAGTGTCTTACTTTCTCACCACCAGCTACCATGCTTTCCATAGTGCAGTCTCCAGCAGGATGGTAAACTATTTACAATTTTACCTACATACAGAATGTAGGAAGAAGCAGAATCAGGCAAAGCCCCATGTCTGCTTCCTTGCCCACCTTCCCACCAGCTTCAGGCCACCTTGGAGGCTCTGTGATGATGTTTATGGTGCAAGGAGGCTTTGACACAGTAAATGACTTGTCATCAGTAAGTCCTGGTGGCACACTGTACAATCAATCCAAGCCCAGCAAAACATTTCCCTGCATCATACTGTATGGTATCAATGCTCAGTTCCTTGAAGTCTACAAAAAGGATTTGCAAAGACTCTGAATCAGCATGTCTGGAAAGAAAAGCTCCTGGAGAGCCAAGCATGGCTCACAGCTAAATGCAGGAGAGTGTGGAAAGGAGCATGAGTGTCCCTGCTGGGGATTCATGGATTTTACATGTATATTTCAAGCATATTTTTATGTTTTTTTATAGCCACATGCACTCTGATACACCTTTCTCCACTGTATTTGAGTGGTTTCACAGGGTAGGAGGGTATCTGGGTTCCCGAGCTCTGTAAACCCTCCTGTTCAGTGGGAAAAGAGGTGAGAGGATGAAGCAGTTTGGACCACCAGTACCTTCTCCAGAGGGGACAAGGCCAGTGAACTGCAA
Source organism: Lycocorax pyrrhopterus obiensis (assembly GCA_014706295.1). Lineage (NCBI taxonomy): Eukaryota > Metazoa > Chordata > Aves > Passeriformes > Paradisaeidae > Lycocorax > Lycocorax pyrrhopterus. The sequence goes on from JACSVZ010000018.1 coordinate 18,328,331, forward strand.
GACCAGAGCTCTACACTATCCCTCCTCTGAGCTGTTCCTGCTCCCAGCACCCGCAGCCCTGCAGGGATGACAGCAAGAATAGATGGGTCCCCAGTGCCAAGGACCTGCAGGGCTTTGGCTTTGCACACTAGCACAAGAGATAAAAATAGCAGTGATGGAAAAAACCACATTACTTGTACTGGTCCATCCCCAAAGAACATATTCAGAGCATTTAAAAATAAAAGAATGAATTAATAGATGTTTTTCTTTCATGATGATTTCTGATCAGAAAGAAGGGGATTAAGTTATTTTATTTGGGTCTGTAGGAAGAAATAATGTAGCAAAGTTAAGAACAAGGCCATGGGAAAAGAGCTGCCCTGCATGCCTGTGAACCCATCAAAAGGTAACTGCCTGTGTCACATTACCCACCATCTTTTTCCATCTCACCCAGACTTGCCTCCAGTTACTTACAGGATATCCAGGTGCTGATTGCAACTGTGCAATGATGAAGGAAGAAGATGCTGGTATTTCTCTCAAAGTGCTCTCAGAAATGTACTCACAATGAAAGGTTTAAACCCTCTGGTGCTCTGCAGTGTTTGGTGATGTCAAAAGGGCAATTATACCCTTACTGATGTAATGTTGTATTTCTTTGTTTCTGGCTCACTCCCAAGTCAGCTTTCCTGTTTCTGAGGGTATTCAGTTAATTCAGTTTACCATCTGTCTCCAAAGCTTCTCTCGTATTTTTATTACTTGAATATAATTTTAATATCCATAGTTCTGTTGTGGAGAAAAGAATCAAATAAATGTCCAGATTAGTCCAGAACAGCAGAGAAAAATTGCTGTGTCCTGTCTTTTCCTGTGAGGGAGCAGGGAAATCCAAATGCATCTACTCTTTCCTTTTGAAAGTATCTAGCAACTGTTCAAGTGGAGCAGTAATAGAGGGATGGAGAATAAAAGCAACTAAATATACCTCAACAAATACCATGGGCTTTGCCTCCTGTGCAGTACCTGGCACTCTACAGGCTGCCAGGAGGCAAGAGAACAAAACTTCCTTTCTGTAAGGCAGGACTGACAGGGCAGGCAAGAGGCTCACGGTTGCAGCCACATGAAAGAGCAGAGGAGTAAAAGTAGGAAATCCCAGAGATTCAAGGGATAAGGTGAATTCTTGTATCACTTCAACCAAACCAGCAATGTGCAAACCCCTGGGAGAATTTGTCATTAGGTTTGTGTTTTATTTACTATACCACTCTCTGCATCCATTAGATCATCCAAGACTGCACAGTAGGAAATAGTTGGCTTTGTCTTTCACTGACATCTACCATTATTTCATTGAGATGAACATTATAGACCTGTTCTCAACTTGTTAAAACTCTTCTAATGGTGCCAGAAATTAATTTGAATTAAAGAAGAATGCTTCACTGGGCTGTAATTGCCAAGGAGCCCCTTGTTCAGTAAGTCAGCATAGCCACGGTGAGTCCTTTGCAACATGGAGCAGTGACTGATGGGATGGGGCCACCAGAAAGCCAAAACCAGACATGAGAGCAACAGCTGCTGCTCCATGGCCGAGCAGGTGCCACACTGCCAGGTCAGGCAGAGCCAGTGGCTCTCTGGTGGGATCCATCTCCCAGAAATGACCTGTGGTGGCATACATCTCAGTGCCACTGCAAAAGGCAATAACAGCACGCCTGTTTTCTGATGGCACCTATTCTGCAGACAGAAACATTGGGCTAAAGTCATGTCCACACTAAAATAAAGTGAGCATGGCATTAAGGGAGGCCCCAGACACACTCCTTGGGATAGCCAGATGCACAAGAGAGAGGAGCTCGGATACAGCAGAAACACTGAGATGTGAAGCACAGAAATCAATACTGCAGGGTGGATGTGGAGGCCCGAGGGTAGGAGCTCGCACAGGAGACCTGTTCCCAGTGGGTCCTGTTCTCCTCCTGTTGCCATAAACAAGCCTGGTGCAACCAGTAATGTGGCTCAGAGCAGTCTGTGGGGCCTTGGGGCCCAGAATACAGTAACAAACAGTTGCCCACAGCTTCCCAGCCAAGTCGTCCTTTCTGTTTCACCCATGTAACTCCCTCTGGGCCATATTTCACTGCATGAGTTTTGCTACAGTTCTAAAGCAGCTGATTCAAGCTGCTGATATAAGCAGCTGTAAGGCCACTGCCTTTAATGAGAGCCACCAGGATATTTTCAGAGGCAAAATTCAGGCCAGCAGGTTTAGGTTCCCTTTTATTTTTTCAGTGTGAAACATCCTTTTTCACAATCAAGAATAGCAAGTAGGCATGAACATAAATAATTACAATCTTTTCCGTCAACACTCCCCCTCAGAACACTTACCTAATGATGCTAAGATGCTGTCTTTTAAAATAATTTTCCCCTTTGTACTTCTTCTCTTTGGAAGTCTGCCTGTCTAGAGGGTAGCTCTTTGATAGATAAAGGGGGAAATAGCACAGACATTGAACATTACCTTTCTTTAGAAAAAACACTTCACACAGATTTAAAGGACTCGATTTCAAATCAGCACAGTAGATCAATTCAAGATGAACCTTAAATACCTTACAGAAATCCTCCTGTTTCAGACTTGCAAGAATTTCCTAATGCAGACCCACTTGGAATCATCACTGCCTGCCCACAAAACAATGGGATCCAGCATCACCCTCTGCCCAACAGCTCTTAACACGCACACACCCCTCCAAGTGTGCCGCCCTATTTCAGATACCCACTACAGACAAAGTGCCCCGACAAATTTACCAGAGATGGACTGACGGAATAAACCAGCAGGACTGTTTGAGAGGAATTATGTAATGCATCCCGCTCTGCACCACTGCCATAGCGGCTCATGGTGCCGGCTCTCCGCCTCACGCATCGCGCCGAGCTTCATCCCATCCCCATGCAGAGTGCCGCTCCCGCCTGCCTCTTCCCTTTAAAGAGCTTGGAATACCCTTTATCCCGGAGCAGGGAGGGCCATGGGGAGCTGGATCGCGGGCCCAGAGGCCGCTTCGGAGGGTTCGGGCCAGTACCACCGTGATAGGGCGGGGAGCGGGTCCCCACCCGCTGCGGAGAAAGGAGCCGGGAAACAGGGAGAGAGGCGAGGAGAAGGACAAACCCCCGCTACAGAGGCGGGTCGGAGGAGCACTCACCCAGCAGCAGCCAGCCGGAGCCCGCAGAGCCCAGGAGCGTGGCGAGCATCCCTGCGGCGCGGCCCCCGCGCCCCGCTCCGCGCACTGCGGCGCTCACTGCGCACCCCGCCAGCCCGGCCCGCCGCGCCCCGCACGCTCCCCCGGCGGAGGGCGGTGTTTTTAGCAGCCCTCCTCCTCTCCCCATCCTGCCGAGCCCTCCAGATCCCTCCTAAAAGGGGCTATGCTGCCGGTGGTGCGCGGGTGCTCGTCAGAGCATCCCTGTCCCCTCGGATCCATGAGCGGCGGCGGGGGGGGAGCGAGGGGGAGAAACTTACTCCTTTATAGCTTTATTTTCACCTTTGGCCGATGAAATTGCAGCTGGCCGGTGACCAGCACAACAGCGGTACTAAAGACCATCAGAGATGCTGAAACACCCAGCTTCATCAGCAGAGACAGCTCGGCATTGCCTCTAGACATCTCATCATCATACAGCTCGTGGCTACTTAAACAACAACAAAAAAATAAATAAAGGAGGCAAGCTGCAAGCTACGTGTGATACTAAATATGTGGAGAGAGGAGAGAAGAGCAGATCTGTGTTCTTGACTGTTCCCTGAAGAAGCTAGTTGAAAAAAAAACTAATGTCACAGCTCCATGGTACATGAAGGGCTTTGCAGAAGAAGGTGTTAAAAGTGCTGCACCAGTAGTGAGAACACGTCTTGCATCCCTCTGGGAATCACAGTGCCAGTGGGGTAAACAGGATGGGAGTGCCAAAGGGTAGAAGAGACGCTGTCTTTTTATTCAGCCCTTTGAGTCACTAACATGGCAGGTCTGCACAGCAGGCAGAACTGCCTGCTCCAAGCTGTGATATGCAGCTGTTTAACTCTTTGGGAACATGGGGCAAGATACACCAATAAAATTCCCTGCTTGTACCAGGAATTAGCACTAGTTCAGGTATGATTACAGCTGTGAAGGTCACACGTTTCCTTTGCTGATACAAGCTTTTGGTTTTCTTAAAGGTGAAAATGAAGCATATGAAAATAAAGAATTTCTATTCCATGGCAAAAAATTTTTCACCATGTGGTTTCCTTCTGATTCAATATGAGAAGGACTTAAAAAAACTTCCTGTGTACAGAAGCAGCTGATTAAACCCGATGTAATTTGTATTAGAGTCACCACTGCCCACTCCTGAAAGCTGTTATAAAATTGCCATGTCCAGTTTAGTCAATGGCTATTTGTCTTTCAAGACTCACAGTCTCAAGGCAGAAAACCATCACCAAGCACTCTAACAAGCAAGCTGGAAACCAAAGAGAACTGTAACTGCTTCCTCAGACTGCAATTCTCACAATAAATGCCTCTAAAGCAATTGGGACTTCAGCTACACCTTCAATTGCCATAAAATCAAATATAACAGCAATAAATTGGACTTGGTAAAATAATTTCTACTGCCATCTATTTTGCTTAAGAGTAAAAGAGATTATAGATTAAATACTGCACAATCTATTTTACTTAAGAGCATTTGTACCCTATTCCTACAGCCTTCTCTTTCTTGAGAACGAAAAATAAGTTTCTACCCCAGTTTTTACTTGCCTTCCTGTGGCAAATTTTGTGTTGCAAGGCTGTAGCATGTGTCATCTTCTGCAGGCTACCTGGATCCTACAGTTCCTGTGTCTAGGCAAGCCCAGACTTCTCCCTGAACCACTAGTGTCATTTACTGAGCCTTACTTCTGGGCTCCTGAAATCTGTTAGCTGGAAATCACAATACTGAAGCTAACAGATACAACAAAACAAATTGTCTTAGAAATATTCAAGGCCAGGTGGGACAGGGCTCCGAGCAATGTGATCTAGTTGAAGATGCCCTTGCTTACAGAAGAGGGGTTGCACTAGATGACCTTTAAAGGTCATCTAGTGCAACCTTCCAACCCAAAATGTTCTATGATTCAGAATCTATTGATCTTTGAGGAGATGGGCCTTTTTAAATAATACTTCCTTAGGGAAGTTGAGGGATCAGAGGAAACTGGCTGAAGAGTACCAGCTCCCAAAACTTCACTAAGATTTATGCAAACAGATCTGCATATGCAGTTGCACAATGAGGCCTGGAAACACCTTTTGTTCATCTGCCATGGGAGTGAAGATCATTGGCATGACAAATCCCACCTGGACCTCCATGCCCTTTCTTTGGGGAGCTGCAAGGTGTCTGCCTATGCTCTGCAAAGCAGAGCTTTCCTGACCTCAGCATCTCCTGCAGCAGCTCCTCCAAGCTCCACACAGATTAAAAAAAGGCAAGTGACTTCCTGTGTTTCACACAAACTTCCTGCCTCTCTGCAGAGTTCTCATAAACCTTTCTTTGACTCTTGACTTTAAAACCTTTGCTAGCTTTCTGCTTCTCTGTAACTACAGTCCAAGGCAAATTTGGCTAAACTGATTATCAAAAGGCCCACCTACAGTTTTCTGAAGTTGTCTGCACCTCAACAGCAGTTTAAGTGCTCTTACTTACTGGTGTAATAGTAATGGATGTTCTGCCTTTGGAGGTGTCATGGTGACGTACCTGTCATAATAATGCTGACATTTTCCATGCTAGGAAACCACCCAGAATCTTATGATTCACAGAAGCGCCCCAAATCGCTACTACACCAGAGCTGTCACTCCTGCAGAGGACTTTCAGCCACCAAGATATTAAGGCTACCGCCATCAGTAACCTCCCTAATAGTCAGAGCAGAGGGCAACATAAGGAAAAAACTGGCCAAGGAATCTGAGCTTACAGCTCTCTAAAGTATGTTAAGCCTTCCAGTTCACTTCAGAAGCTGTTACTACCAGAACCCCCATCTTCTGTTTGCATCACAGCCTGGGCTGGGTTATAGAGAACAGGCACTTTATCACCTCCCCATGAATACAAAGGGTTCCTACTTGCTCTCACAATTAGATAAAATAACATTAGCCTAGCTGGGAAGAAATCGGTTTATTTATTGCTTGAATACATTTATGTGTCTATTCAATAATCCAATATAATCTGCTTGCCCCAAGTAACACTACTATAAAAAACTTCAGAAGTATTCAATTTTGTTAAATATTTTAAAAAGCATATGAAATATATTTCAAGCTGTGATTTACATGATTTTTATTTCAGATTTTTCAGTCTCTCCTCATTCCCAACCAGATGGTAAATGGTTACTATGGCAGCACCTAAAGTAGAGTGACTCAGCACTTCCTCAGATTCCAGCAGCAGCGCTGTCTACCCTTCTGGTTTCTTATGATCATAACCTTACCTTCTCTTTATTGTTTCATTGCAGAATTATGATGTTTAAAAGATCATTCTTTCCTTATGAAACTCAGCATTTATTGGTGGAATCAATGCAAGAATCTGCTAAATACCTATTCAGGATGCTATTTCAGCTTTCCTTTTGTGTTGATCACAAAGATGTTTGAATTGTTTCCACCATTTCTCAGTGTTTCTTTGGAGCTTTATATTGCCAAGTGAGCTTGTCTCATCAAACCACAACACACCCAGCTCCAAAATATCCCTGTCTGTTTGACTGTGAGTACAAGCCCCCTTTCCCTTTGTTAATGTTCAAAGCTTCTTGCTTTCTGTACCTGTGGGGTTTTTTAATTTACCTTGCTTTGAAGGTTGTATTTACACATTGAGTCTTCTCCTTTATCCTTTCTTTGGATTTCAGTTCAACCCACAGGTGACTGGCCAACCAGTTGCCATTGTTACCAAAACTCTTTGAGTGTGACCATCCAGCCAATCCTTTTTCCACTACAGTCATCCAATTTATCAAGTCTAAGAGCATGAAAAGGTTTTGGCAAGTCATCAATTTAGAAGAAAGTCTTTTTGATAACAGTGAAACTTGCAAAGTCTGTGGTTTCCCATCTCATGGTTGGATTTCCCCAGAGCTAGAAGGGTGTGAATTCTTTCATCATGGATATTCCTGCCATTGAGGTAGTTGTTTTACAGTATTATGACATTCTGGAAGAAAGTGAATTTAAAGTGGCTGGCTGGGGATCTCAGCTGAGTTAGTTTCTTAACTTTAACTTTCTAAAATTGCAGTTGACAGATTTATGACAATAATATAGCAAATATGTGGGAAGGGTTAGGGTACTTTCCCAGTACACTTTATGAACATTAAGATAGTTCTTTTAGACCTGGAATCCAAAAACCTGCCTGAGGATGAATAATTTATTTTTCTATCTAGCCCTGCAGTCATCTTTCACCTTTTTCTCAGCTATTACGAGCCCTCCCAGCCCTGACATCACACAGGAAGCTCGAGGCCCTTCCCACCGGGTGTGCACCTGCCCGGGTGTTTTCAAAGAGCAGATAAATGAGACCACCGTGGCCAGGGCCCGGCTCGTCCCGGGGGCTCAGGCGACACCTCCAGCACCACGGACAGCGACAGCGCAGTAATTATCATTATAATTAACAAACCCGTTCTTTGCCCCATTAAATCACTGGAGGTTCTGAGGGACTCCCTACTGTGTTCTGTATTACTGCCAACATTAGAGATAGCAACTGTAATTAATGTGTTACCCTTGAAGTTGCAGTTGTTCCTTCCTTGTAGTCTGCTTTATCACCAGCCTCCTCTTCTGCCATTTTATCGTTTTTTACCTGCAGAAGAGAAGATAATTAAGTCCATCCTGCAACGGACTAATAGAACCCTTTAAGTTAGTAAATGCTATTGAGATAATCAAGCCCACCACTAAGCCACATCCTCAACATGTGCCACAACTACACACCTTTCAAATCCCTCCAGGTATGGTGACTCCACCACTGCTCTGGGCAGCCTCTGCCAGTGCCTAAAGAAATTTTTCCTAATAGCCAGTCTAAGCCTCCCCTGGTGCAACTTGAGGCCATTTCCTCTTGTCCTGCTACGTGTTCTGTGGGAGCAAAGACCAACCCCACCTGGCTCCAAGCTCCTTTTTGGGAGTTGTAGAGAGAAAAAGTCTCCTCTGAGATGCCTTTTCTCCAGTCTGAGCCCCTCTAGCTGCTCCTCCTACGCCATCTCGTAGATTGTGGGCCTCTGCCTAAGGGCTGGAGGCAGCAGGTGTACTCAGGATGGGCAGAGGATTTATTTACCAGAGGGACAGCACACAGATTAGTGCTATCTGGAAGCCCAAATCCAGATGAAGAGGTAGGACTGCCATTTCAATAAATCTGTTTTGCATCTCATAGCCAAGAGAATGGTTCCAATTGCTGCTGAAAGCTATACAAACATGCTACATGGTGCCAACTCCCCATACTTTCCTGACCTTGAAGATCTAGAGAAAGATATTGTGGCTAAATAAAGGGACAGAATCGAACCTTTGAAGTCAAAGGTAAACATTCCCTCAAGTCAATAGAAATAGTTCTTTTGACCACTACATTGGTGCTTAAAGCATTCCCATCTTTCAGGTTGCTCATATCAGGTGGCAGAGCATTACGATTTGCTAGCAGCTCTCATTTAAACTACATTTCCATCAGTATGATCTTACCTTAATGGCAAGGGTACAGCTACAGTTAGTGCAGGCTGATGGGTCCCTAAGCCACAGTAACACACCTGCCCTCCCAGACAGGGTGCACTTCCTTGGAGCCAAGCACAGCAAGAAGGACAGGCCTCAGGGTGGCAACCAGGGGTCAGGCAAGATCCCAGACTATCAGGTATTACCTGTGTGGTGATGAGGAAAGGCCAAGGTCAGGAAGTCAATTCACAGGTGGGGGCCCAAGTCCCATGGCTGAGTGCAGGTGTGGCTATAACTAAGCTGAAGACCAGCATTCCTGCAACTCAGGGCAGGAAAAAACCTCTGGGACTGGGCTTAAATTGTCTCCTGTGCACATGGAAGGGTGTGGGCAGGAGCCCAGGTGAGGCTGGTCAGGACCACCAAAGCCCATTAGAGCTCTCAGGACTCCAACAGTTAAAAACTTTCTGCTGTGAGAGCAGTCTCTTAATGTTTGACTCCAGACACTTGGCATAACAAAGGTCCCACAGGATTCTGTAATAGCACTAATTAACTGTCTTTTATCTGTTAAACTTTCACAGTAAATACTTTTCTTATATACACATACACAAATTACAATTCTTGGACTCAAGCAATTTACCAAGTGCAAATTTTTATATGTCTCATTAATTTAATAAAATTTCACCTATGCATCACTGTTAGCTGAGATCAATGACCTTAGTGCCAAAATCTTCATGGCTGTAAGGAAAAGGCTGGAGACAAGACCTCTACTGAACTATTCACAGGAAAACTCAGTTGATTGACTGTGAAAAAACTAGGAAAAACAGAATATTTCATTTTGAGGATACAGAAATACCAACAAGCATTAGATTAGAAGTGGTATAATGACCTAGTTTGTTCTCTTGGTTTCTGTTTACATCCATTCATCACCATGAACTCTCTGAACTACTTCTGGTGGGGTTATGCAAGGAGTACACAGGTGCCACTGCTGCTCTGCTGCTGCCCCAGCTGCAAAGACAAAGCAAGAAGAGGGTTTTTAGAAAAAAACCCCAAATCCCAGACCCACTCTTTCTATGTTACAGTAAGAAGGGAGAAAACAAGTAGTTCTATTATGGTTGTTATGGAACAAATGAAGATATCAGAGTTGGACAGAAGTCAGTTAATTCCATAACCCTTCACGCCAGCTATGCTGAAATCACATTAAGAAAATAAGTGATATTCAGCTTAACCTCTTCTGGCTTAGAGGACATACTCACAGCTCAAATCCAAAAAGATCCTGTCAACAAAGCGGAGCTCTGGTCACACTTCTGCTGTGGCCAGAAAAGCTTAATGGTGCTGCAGGGAATTATTTTAGACCTTCATTAGACTGGAAGTAAAGCTTCAATCTCTTTATATAAATATAAACATACACTGTAATGACCTTTGAGCTTTCATTATAGAAAAGCTTTCTCTTTAGATTTGGATAATAGACAAATACAGGTATTGTGGTTCAGCTTGCAACTCATGAGCCACACCTCTAAAGTAAGTAAAGGACAAAGCCAAGACCTGAGCATATCCAAAAGCTCAGAACTTCTCAACTTTAGGTGTTTTAAGTGATAACTTATGTATATTAAACAATTTTGCCACAGATTTTGGCTGGAGGCAGCTGAATGCTGACCTGTTCATGGCAGAGCTGTGTGGGCAGTGAGGTTGTGCAGTGGCTGCAAAGCGACTGACTGTTCCTGCTGGTGAGCTATTGAAGTGTCAATCCTATTATTTAAAAAGCATCCAGGCTCTTTCGAGCTGTAAGTGCTCCAATAAAGCACTGTGCTGCACCAGCCTGTGTGAGGAGAGAGAGTCCTCATGGCCAAATTTTGCCATTGATCCACGATGTGACCTTGTCAATGGCAGCAGACTGACAGAGCAGGGCAATGAGCTTTCCACCTTGTTTCCTCCTGTAGCAATCCCTTTTGGATTTCTGGTTTTGAGGAAGATGCCATCTGCTGTCAGAAGCTCATTCAGACGATTGGGACAGAGTCAACTCCAGTAAAAGCATCAGAAGTCAAAGAGCTGCAGAAATATCCCCATTGAGAGTGCAGGCTGAAATGCCTTTATATAACTTCTTATTACTATAATCTCGCACATTTATTAATGATTTTCTATTAGCTTGTACTCAAATGGAGCATCTTTTAAACAAGCATTTGTGTTGCAGACAAAAAGCCCTTTAGCCCAGTCTATCAGGGCTTTTGATGTCATTTGCCTTCTCGCCGCGATCATCTGCCAGCTGCCTATTTGTGCTGGTTTAATTAAAAGATAGACTTGATAGGTCATGAAATTTTTATAATAGCAAGATTAAGAATTTAGAAAACTGTTCAAAAAACAAAGGTAAAAGAGGTATGAATGTCAGAGCTGGACCTGAATATGGCAGGTCTTTTAGAAGTACTGTAGAAGCATCAGTACTGAGTTTGTTGCACAGGGAAAGCTGTTTACCAAGATAACAGCAAAAGTAGCTGTTAAAGAGTAGATTTTTCATTCATATTTTGAATCAAATAATATTTCTTGAAAGGGAGAAAAATACACTGTATGGTCTAATAAAATGGATGTAATGAAATGAATCCCAGTATCAATGAATGGATGCAGGACTGAATGTGCAAAAAGGGGCCATAAATAAAACCAAAGTGATGAGGGGTTTGGATCACTTCAGTCAAAGGGAAAAGCCATTGCATGAAACAATTAATTGCTCACAAGACCATGTTTCAGCAGCAGCATTTAAAGCCAGAATTAACAGTAGCAAAGACCTGCATTGCTTAATATCCTCTGGAAAAGGAGGTGGATGAAATTTGAGAAGGTATGGAGTGATGCCAAGTACTCTCTGAAGCTGAGTATGAGACATCATAGTAGGATCTCATGAAGATGAGTGATTGGGCGAGAAGATGGCACAAAAACCTCAGTGTTGGTAAGCACAGACATATACCCAGAAAATATAACCTAAATAGGTACAACAGAGAGTACTTATTGAGTTGGCTTCTTTAATGACATAAGAAATGTTTCTGTTGAGCTAAACTCTTTACACTCTAGAGAGGTAACTCTCCCAGGTCACTGCCAAGTGCAAGCACATGTTGCTCTCCATAGCAAAGTGCTTTGCTTTCCAAAAGGCTTTTATTTTCCATTTATGTCAGTATTTTGAAAACACCTCTTGACTGTTAAAGCAGCTGCCTTTAAGCACACAAGAGACCTCAAGATCTTTTCCTAACGCAGATCAGGCCATTCCTTGGAGAGCAATGTTTCCTTCTGCTTTCCAGAGGAGGAGAGCTGGAGCAGCTGGAACTGCCAGCCAGCAGCACTGAAGCAAAAGGCATGTTGTGCTGCCTGTGACACTTCTGGATAATGATGGTAAAGGCACTGTCTGCTGGTTGCTTTAAAATAGCACACTTACTCCCAGAATCTACTTCTCTTTTCCCAAGGGTAAGAGGTATTGAAATGAAGAATCAAATGAGATCTAGAAACCTATTTCTCAGTACTCAGTTGTGGAAAACCAGACTGAAATCCTCACAGCAACCTGAAAATTCCCCCCTTTTTTTTTCCGAAACAGAACAAACTGACATTGATACATATTTGATTTCTCACCTCTATGTTGTCACATCAGTTTGCTTGCAGCCATAGGGATGCTGCCATGGGCCCCGGCCTGCCCAGTGCACGCCTATGGGCATGGGCTGTGTGCTGCCCTTTCCATAGCTCTGTGGGAAAGCAATCTGGGAGACCCAGAGAAAAAAATATCCTGGTTGTTTGAAATTAGTTAGAAATAAATGGTCTCTCTTCTTGTTTGTTTAAAAATAGCATAGCAATTCTAAACATTGATGTTCCTCTCAGCCGATCTGGAAATGTCAGAAACATCCAAAGGATGTGATTAATCTTCCAAGCAGGGTCTCTTGCAGCTGCTGGGAGCCACAAAATGCCTTGAGACACTTTGCTCCACAAACTCCATATTGGGTTCTTTAACCTCTGACTCAGTATTTTTGCCATTGAGAAGCTGGGGTGCATCAGCAGCTCCCACACAGCCGCAGGTATTTTTCCATCGTGCTGAATCCCACTGGTTTCACCAAGATGGAGGTGATGCTGTCTCCTAGTGCACTTCCAAAAGATGCATATTTTCCCTTTTGTGGGAAGCCTCATGTGTTACCTGTCATTTTCTTTTCTCAACAGACTTATCAATGTTTAATCACCAGGACAAAATTTTCCATGTTGACTGGGATGCTGACTCATCTTGAAGATGTCAGTAGGTTCTAAAAATAGGACCTAGTGTAAAAAGATATTTAGTAAGACTGAAAACATGAAATGACTTTTTGTTTGAAATCTCCATGGCCTTATATAGTGCAGTTCACTGAGTTCCTAGCCATGCTGGTGTCACTGTGACTCCACAAGTACATTGCCTGGGATTTTGGGGTTTGGTTTACTTGGTAAAAGAAACCCCAAAATTGCATGGGAAAAATCAGTTAAAAGGATTATTAAGCTTACAAAACAACAACTTAAAAGTTAGAGATGCTACAGGAAAACTGCCATCCAAGAGAGGTCCACCCTGAGCAAAACAGAGATTCAATAAATTTTTCGTAGGAAAAAATATGCAAAATATAACTAAAGGAAGTTTGAAAGCACAATGTAAGGAGACTAATATATGGTCACATAAGCAAACTACATTTTAGGATTTTGTTTCTTAGAAATTATAGAATCATGTAGTTTGTAAAAGACCCTTAAGATAAGCTTCTCAGTGTTCAACTTTGTTTTTATTTGCAATAAGTATAAAAAGTGGGAAAAGGATTCATTACACAGACAAGAAGTCAGATTTGTGAAATCTTTTACCAGGCCATTTGAATCCCAGACAAACCTGTAAAAAATGCCCAGGTAAAACTTTTGGCTACAGGAATCCTATCAACAGCTGTGGCTTTGTGATGACAATTCCTTTCTTGAGGTTTGAAGGTCCATTTCACGGAAGATACTCATATATGAATCCACGACTACTTGTAAAAATTAGTTTTCGTTTGTCTTTGCCATTACTGTGCATGGGTGGCATTTTTCCTCCGAAACAGAAACTACCACATGACTTGTGAGCATCATCAGTTCACCACATCTGGGAAGAGGAGTTTCCAATCCTTCCCACTGCCACCTGGGTCCCAGTGTGCCTAAGGCTGCCTGCCACATCAGAAGGGGCTCAGAAGAAAAATGGCTGATTTTTACACTCATTGTTGACAGTAGCCTGATGACCATCAGATTCTCATCAATACTTTCAATTCTGTTTTGCATTTTTTATCCAAAATATCCCAAACTACTCGCTGTACTTAAATCATTCTTGTCTGCCAGGTCAACTTCATGGACCTCCACTGGATGTGTTTCTGGCTGTATGGTTTCTGGCTTATGTTCCTCCCTTTGTGCCATTGATAAAGTCTCTCATTCATATAGTGCTGGTGCAGCCATCTCAAGCTGATGTCATGAAAGTATTTATAAAAATAAGCTCCTACTATACCTCCCATTTTGACACAGTGACTACCAAATGCACCAAATTCATAGTGAGTTTGAAAATAAGAAAAGAAAAAAAACCAAAACAAAACAAGAAAAGCAGAGATAATAAATGAGTTCTTCTACTCACTGCACAGATTATCACAAAATGTTTTGAGTTACTTCTTGGTCACATGGGAGCAAATCTCACAGGATCAAGAATGCCTGTTTTGGGCTCAGTTCTGGAGCAGTGGGATCCCAAAGGGGTATGAGGTTATGTACACTGGAGGACAGACTTCCATTGGGAAGATCCAGACTGATCCATCCAATACACCTGATGTTATGGCTTTTTTTGTTACTGTCTAAATGAACCTGCCTAGACATGTCTGAATGCAGTAGATGGTTGGATGGAAAACAGAGCGAGCAGCCAGGCTGTAGCCCCTCATGAGACTCAATCTTTGCATTTTCACATCACGCTGACAAACCCAAAGACTCCTTCTAAAATCTAGAATCCTTCACATGATTCTGAGCAACTTTTCCAGAGGTGCATTTCAAAGCAGCAAGAATTTGCGTGTACATCAGAAATGGAAGTTAAAGCTCTCATCATACCATTGCATCTTTGGTGTCCTCATCTGATCTCACAAAGGGTTTACTAATGGCACAAGGAAGCACTTGCTATCTGCACTTTTGGTTTTTATGACAAAACATCTGTAAAGCTTCCATAAGAAACTGGAAATAAAACCTAGGTGAGATACATTAACTTTCTGACACAAATATTTTTATTCTGCCCATGGGGAAGTGAGATGATCTTTAAGGTCCCTTCCAACCCAAACTATTCCATGATTCTATGATTCTACTCCTTTATTCCCTCAGGAATTTGATTGATTAAATGTAATTAACATACTTATTTAATCAAGATCACCCAATAGTTGGCCTTGATTGTTCCAGGAGAAAGTTTTATATGTTTGCAAATATATACACATTTCAAAATAAGTAATTGGAAGAAGAGTAAATAAATCGAGATTACCGAGCATGGAAGAAATGTACCGTTTTGCACAAGCTCACTCCAGAGTGGGCATCCCAAAAATAATTAAAATTTCAGCTCAGTTTAGTGGGAAGCTAAGTGTGAGACTAATTCAATGTCTTGCAGTACAGCAGTTGATTCACCCATGTTTCACCACCTGGTTTCCAGTAATCTCATCACTACTGAAGAAATCAAACGCTTCCCTATGTGACTGCATGTAGTGAGCAGCAATGAAGCCTGTGGGTGTGGGCTCACTTGCAACTTGGGTTATGGCCTGAAACATATGGATTTTTTCAGTATTCACTATACTAACAGCACAAGGTTAGTGCAATATGCTCTGTTCAGAGAAATTAAATCCATCTCATTAACATGAGATTCTGTTTGGAGCCAGAACAGAGGGCATCCTTCCTCCCACCGTGTCTTCCAGCATTGTTCTCCATGACCAAAAGAACTTCTTGGACTTTGGACATCTTCAGGCACCTCTGAGCAAACAGAAATAGCCCATGGGCTGACGAAATTGCCACTGAAGACTGTACATAAATCTTCGTCTACTCCACTCTCCAATATAGGTCAACACAGCTAACTTGCCAGAGGCACCCTGTTTCCTAGAAAGGGCTTTTGCAGGTTTCTTAGAACAGAATTGTACATTATTTGGAAGGCATTTGTTGTTTCATAGACTGTGAAAACTGTCACAGTGATTCAATGCTAATGATTTTGCAAAATGCTCTTCCAGTTTGAAGTTTAAGGCTTTGGGGAGATTTTCTTTAAGTACAGATACATAATATAGCATGAGCCAGACTCTGAGATGTCTCTCTAGAGCACAACCTGTTTGCTGACCATATAACCCTCTGTAACTGGGTTGTCTTTCTGACGCTCTTCCTTTGCCACAAACACACAGCTGTTATTACTCATCAACTGCAGAAATTTGGAGCAAAGACTCTAAATCAGGATGTATGTAGGAGATCTAGTCAACAAAACACAAGCATTGTCTTCATAAAAATATCCCCTCACAGAAACTATTTAAATAAACTAACCGTAGCCAAGTCTGCAGGACATGATGAAATTAATTTTTGAGCTCCGAAGGCTCTCTGCAGCATGACTGTGGATGACTGCTAACAGTCCTGGAAAACCCAGACGACTGTGGGAATTTCTGGGAGTGGAGGAAGACAAACACAGCCTGGGACCAGTAGAAAGCTTAGGAGCTTATACAGCAACCAGTTCAGCTTGAGCTGGGGGAGGATCTGGGGACCAGTTCTCTATCAGTCTTTCCTACTAAAAATAAGGTGATTGATGAGTTTTCATATAATCATAGAAAAATTTGTGTTGGAAAGGACCTTTAAAGCTCATCTATTCCAAACCCCCTGCAATGGGCAGAGACATCTTCAAGCAGACTAGGTAGCTCAGCACCCCATTTAGTCTGGCCCTGAATGTTTCTAGAAATGGAGCATTTTTAAGTAGTCAGTATAGAGTTGGGGTGACACTGTTGCTCACAGTTAAGCTGTTCTTTGATGTGGGTGAGGGTGAAGGGATTGCTGGGCTCCTGGCATGACAGGCTGGGGACTAAAATGTTGAAATGTCTGAAGACGTTTTCTTCAGAGGATGAAACATCTCATCATTGTGGATGATTTCCTATCAAATGGAGGGAGTACAATGGAGTTTTCACAGGGAGTTTCCCTAACCAGATATAATAAAAAAAAAGTAATAATGAACTTTTTGAATCATAAACCAGTGACAACATTGTCAGAATTGAGTGTGATGTGCTCTTGGGAAGACAAGGCATAAAGTGCAATGATTAGGGAGGCAAATGGCCAAAACACACACACACACACACACACACACACACACACACACACACGCAGAGCGTGGCCAAGCATCACTGAAGGATCACAAACATCAGCTAGGTTTGCCTGGTGCAGATTTTTGTAATTTTCTTTTCCTCTAATTAATTTTCTTCCTGCTTCCCATTTTATAAATGTGCACACTCCCTGTGGGATGTAGAAGCAGGCTGTGGAAATGTAAGATATGACAGATGCTTATTCTGTCCTGCACATAGCTGGAAACATAACAAAGCGTCTCGCAGAAGCCTTTTCCTAAAGAAATACTCCCTCAGAGTGATGACGCTGACACCAGACGGCAACACTGTTTTTCCATAACCTCCTCAGCACAGCTATTTACTTACTCTAATGCTCTAGACTGAATCCAATAAAGTAATTGTAGAAGTCATAGTCCTGGCATTTATCTCAGATTATCATTTCAGATTTTAACACTGGCTTCTGTTGTTTCTGGCAAGTGCCCTGACTGCAGGATGTAACCAATTGCATGAGTAACTGCTTTATGCTCACCTGTTGTAAATTACTTGCTGTATTTGAAGTTTTCTTACTAATCCATTTTACACTTGTTAGTTGGTTTTCAGCCAGTCTCCAGCCCTCGCCTGCACATCATGTCCTCTGCCTGGGCGTGAAAGTATGTCCAGGATGCTAAAAAATTAATCCTGACATATGCATGACCCTGACAGCTGCACTAAATAAGTTGGGAATTACCAGAGAAGTGTCATAGATTATTGATGGAATGTGGAAGGAATTATTAAGCACAGCTGAAATATTAGTGAAGTGATGAGGAAACGATAGCTCACTGATGGAAACAACCCCTGAGATGAACCATATAGATATGGAGAAACAGAGGTAGCTGGAAGAAAGCCTTCTGATGATGTGATCTGATATAACACTGACTTATGAGATACGCTTTCTCCTTTCCCCTCTTACTTCACATCTTTTAAAGACTATCCAAATTCACAGTGTCACCTACAAAATGTTTGTCACGGTGCAAGGTCTCTCACAATACAACTGGAGAAAAGCAGATTGTTATCATAGGGTTGACTTTTCAGGAGAGGAATGTATTCAGTGTATTTAACAAAATGCATCTGAGAGATGGAAAAATGCAAAACTGTGTGTGACCTGAACATACCTGATCATACAGGAATGAAAACAAAAGGGAGCATCCAGTTCCCTGAGCTAGATGTGATAAAGCACCTGGGCATAGGCTGAGGGAGCGTTGCCCTCCCTGAACATCACTCAGCATGGTCCATCCAGAATAACGACACAGCATGTTCAAGGGACAATCTGATTTTAAAATTTCTTTCATTTCTAGAGAGCAATAATAAACACACAGAGAGCAAAGCAGATCACGTCATACGTAACATTTTTTAAAAACAGTTTGCTCTTTGGACTTCCACTTTGGTTAGTAGAAAAACATTTATTGACATTTTTGTCCAAGGCTAAAGCATGTTTTGATAAGCAAACTAGGGGAGAAGAACTGAAATTACTGCATTAAATATATCACTGGACAAGCAATTCATCATCATCTTGCAAGGTCGTACCTAGATTTGGCTGTAAGGATCTGGTCTGGGTCCAGTATTAGTCAGGACTTTCATCAGCAATATTGCATTAAAGAGCAAAGTACAGTCTAACAAAATTTCTGGATGACAGAATGTGTGCTCCTACTACTGGCTCTGAAAGTGTGTTAGGCACAGGGAAAATACTGAGTAGAGGGTTCCTTTTCCTTCGCAGGATATGGCTACACCCTCATCCAGCACCCACAAGTGCATCCTCAATAATCCAGGAGTGAATAAATATCCTGGTAACACTCTGATTTGGAAGCTCTTTTTTCATACGTTAAATAGAACATGGAAGACTACAGCTTGGCTCCCGTCCTCATTTGTAGCCCCAGGCCAAGTCAGTGAGATACAGCCATTCTGTCCAGGGTAAAGTTAATATAACCTCTCTTTGCCAGGGCTGGAGCATCCATGGTGATCTTCCTCTAATGCAACCCAGGGGACAGCTGTTCTTATGAAATCTGATTTTTTTTATATTCACAGGTCAGCAGACTTCTGAATCATTCTTTACCACATTTCTCCACTTGGTATTCATAATTAGCTTGTCCTGTGCAGCTTTACACATATTAAATGAAGTTTGATTGCAAAATTTCTCAGTTACTGTTCAGTTTATTTTCTCCACAGACAGCTGAAAAATCTATCCTGAGGCCACAGTGCCTTTCCTAAGAACACCAACACCTTGGAATCTCTGTCCTGACCCAGTCAGGTTGTAATATATTTCCTGAATTAGACAGAATTCCCTGTAGAAACTCTACTTAATACTTTTGGTAGTTTTATATTAAATCTCAAAAAATGTAAATATACTAATATTGAGCACTATAACTCTAGTTTTCTGAGGGAGCCTGTACATTTTCTTTAAATGACCTCCAAATTTTTGGAAGTGCTGAGAAACTAATATAATGCGAGATTTAGTTTTCCAGCATCCACAGTTGTGTGCACATTTGTCTATATATGTGTATGTATAGTCTATGAATACATCCCCTAATAACTTCAGATGGATACAGATATCTGTCTACACTTTATCCACACTGAAGGGTTGTACAGTTTGCCTTGGAAATACATATTGCAAAGGGATTCAGGTAGAGAGTCTATAAAATTGCTCTTGATGCAGAAAGTACATAGACTCTTACTCATTTGAATAACCAGCAGATTCCATTCTTCAGGTAACTCTTCCCCGCCTCCCCTTTAGCAAGAGCATGTTTGTGGTGAGATATTAATCATTTCCTGCAGCACTGTGTATATAAAAGGAGCCCAAGGCAGAGCCACACACAGTTCACCCAGCTGAGGAGCAGAGCTGACTCTCAAAATGCTGGTCCAGGTTGTGGCTCTGCTGGGTCTGGGGGTGCTGGGCAGCTCAGCAGCACTGCAGGAGGAGCGCTCCAGGACTTTGGTGGAATTGATCATTCGAGAACTTCTCCAAGATATGAAGAAATTAAATTTAAATGCAGTAAGTTCCTTATTTTTGAACAACTTTCCCCTAGCTGCCCTTCTATTCCAGGTTCTATTCTGAAGTTACTAACTTCATTTTCTCTTGAGCAGGTTCCCAGCCTTGTAACTGTGAATGCTACGGTAAGAAACCACATGCTTCTATTTACAATTATTGTCTAAAATCCCCAAATTTCTTTCCCACTTCAGAATTCTAATAGCAGTAAGAGAACTTTACAGATCCAGGGAAATGAAAAGTTTTTGCAAGAACCTATAGAAAGCTGCTGCCAATGCTAGAAGGCTTTAGTAGTTCTCTCAGTAGGCAAAGGTCTTAGATGTGCACCAGCATCTTCTTGGAGGCCTCACAAATTCACTCTGATCCCTTAGTTTTAGAACAGTCTGTTTAGTCCATATCCTATACAGACCCATTCATTTCACTGACCTGTATTTTCCCGAAATCCAGTGGAAAAATTAGCTTTTTATGGAGGACACAAGGAGTACCAGTGAGAAACAGCAGCCCATCTCCATCATCAAAAGTGAACAGAAGACAAATGGCATCAGCCCCTCTCATTTTCAGGGAGTAAAGTTGAAAATTCACACCAGCAGCAATAATTGCTTTCATTTCATTAAAACAATTCTGATCCAATTTCAAGAGAGACACAATAGCAAGACATGAAGCCCTAATGCAGGGATGGCTCTCCTTTCCCGCAAGGAACAAACATCACCAGAATTGAAGACATCCAGATTTTATATGTCCAGTTTCTTGTGGCACCTGCAACTTACTAAAGGCAGCTGGGAGGTTTTGGACCCTGCCATGTTCTTAAATGAAAATTATAGATTGTACTATGATTTTCTAAATTTGGTGTTTGGTAAATGAATGAATACAGAATCAGGGCTAGTGTTGAAAACACAGCTCTTAATTCCTGTAGGTTATTATCTTTCATGGGTATTTAAATTCCTGGGATACAATGTTTTATTTATGTACTACCAATTATTACTGTTGAAATAACTGTTGAAATAACTCTTCCCTATCCTTGCAGGTGGAGAGATGCATGCACAGCCACCTGAAAACCTTTGCTAGCACCTTGACAGCTCTTGACACTCACAGCAAAGCCATCGCCAGAAAACTGACCAGACTTAACACCTACAAAAACATCCTCTCCAAAGTAAGTTTGTCTTTATGGTACTTAATAGCAAAATAATCAACAAAGACTGTTCAATAATGGGGCATGGCAGCTGGGATGGCACTGAGCTGGCTGCAGTGGACACTAGAGATCTCTTCTGAAAGTGATATGATTAAGAAGGGTGTAAATATATCCCCTTTCTTCCTTGGATCACACTCTGACATCTTTTCCTGTGGTAATCCCAACTGCAAGGAAGATAATAGTATGAAAAAACCCTCAAATGTGACTGGAACAGCACTGGGGCTCAGGGCACCTGTGAATGATGCCAGGTGATGAGCTGTCACCCACACATCATCACCCGGCCTTGGAGCCTCCAGGGGCAGCTCACCCAGCTTTCCAAAACATCCTGTGGGCTATTACAGCCCACTTGTCAGTTGAGGTATCAAATACCAAAGACTTAAATGTGACATCCAAGTTACGTGGCTGAATTATGTCGTCTTTTTTTTTTTTAAAGGATGTCGATAAGGAATGTAAGACTGCACAAGTAACATGGGCTGACTTCCTGGACACACTAGACAGGTTCTTGAGATTGCTCTCTGAGAAAATTCAAAATGCCTAAATAGAGCAACTAGTTCAAATCTGAGAAGAAAAGGAGAATCTGAACTCTACTGCAACCAAACTGTGACTCAATTAACTTATCCTCAGGAGTATGGCCATAGAATATTTATATAGAGAGAGATATGTTGCATATATATATGTATAAAAAGTGATACTATAACAGCAGTCATGTTCACAATAATGATTGAAACATGCTGATTTTTTAAAAGACAAGCACTTAAGTATTTAAATATTTTAGATAATTTTAATATTTTAACTTTTGTCTTTTTTATAGTGAAAGAGGAATTTTTATTATTTATTTATTTATTTATTTATTTATTTATGGAGACTTTGAGATATTTGTTGTGATGCTGCTGTGTTTAAGTATTTGCTTTAGGAAACTGCTGTGTGATGGTGTGTGAGGAGGAGCTCTGGGGATCTGCTTTGGGATTTTCTGCCACAATATTTCTCTCACACTATCCCAAGCCACAGTCCCAGGGGTCTCAGAGCTGGGTCAAAGTCTGTCTGTGGGACAGGGACAAGGCCATTGGTGCCACCCAGCCCCTTCATTTCCCTTTGGCTCCTGAACCAGCTCCAGGACTGGAGAAGATTGACTTCAGTTGTGCACTCCCACCTCCCCTCCCTCCCTGAGCGTTCAGATCCAGGGGTAACTTCAACCACTACACGTTTTACTGTTGGTGAAGCAGAGCCATGTCACCCAAATCCAGCCAAACTGGGTAACACAAAAGCAAAGAGGTCTTGTTTGTTTTTCCTCCAAGTTTACTCAGCTGATATGAGGTGTTTCCCACATCTCATGTGAACTGAATCAGACAATACTTGTTTTTCAAATTGTTTAAGTAGCCATAGCTATGGCAGGTACTCATAAAGTGCATAGCCATGTAAAGCTATCAGTTAAGATTCTGAAAGTTAATGTTTAATAAAAGAGTATTGAAGGGGAATGTTCCTGCAAGGACTGGTTTTTAAGGACTCCTGTCATGTGCCGCCTATACTTGCGTATCTGTTACTGAATGTTTGCAACCTTCCGTTAATGCACCTTTACAAAAATAAACAAATTTTCCTGCATAATTAAGAGTCCTTTATTTGTGAAGGGTGAGTGGTTTCAGCACTGTTCAGGGGAGCTGTTTGATTTCCAAGTGGGATGGACACACCAGGTGCTGCCAGCAACAGGGGAGATACCCCTGATCAGGGCGAGCACCCCACATCTGCCCTCACCTATCCCAGCATCTTCCCAAGGCCTGGAGCCACCTGCTGCAGCCTGGCCTTGCACTCAGCTTTACTGAGTCATGTTGTGCTTAAGCTTTTAAGAAGACGTGTCCTCTTTTCCACTGGGGTGACTCATTCCTGGCTGCACCATGTCCCTGCCACATCTGCAGTGCTGCGAAAGCAGAAGAGCTTTCACTTGTCACAGCTGAGAACCATCCCCTTGCCTTCAGCGGTGTGGGGAGCTCCCAGCCCTGAAAAATTGAGAAGCATCCATGTTCACTGAGAGGATGGGGATGGAGGGACAGCCCAGGCAGGAATGAACACCCAAAGAGCCAGAGACACACAGCCACCATGGCAAGCGCCCATGGAGACAGAGAATGCCTCGCAGAAACCTCCAAAAACATGTTTTTTCCCTGCTGACAGCATGGTGGCCCTGGACAGGGCTTGCTGCAACAGGGGTTGGCTCCTACACACATCCCATCCCTTCCATGGTGCAGAGCATATCCCATTTTTCAGATACACACTTCCAATGGTCGAAACAAAAGCAGGTGCTTTGCATTCAAACAGCACCTCCCCATGCAAACACTGTATGTGGCAGAGCCCAGTCAGGCTGGACAGAGACTCCATCTCCTGACACAGGGCCAGTAGCCTCAAAAACGTCCACAGTGGGGACACAGCTGCCAGCCCTGGATGGAGACAAGTGCCCTGACTGTCCCCAAGTACCACAAACTGCCCAGGCTCCACTGGCAAGGTCATTGTGCATTGCTTTATATTGAATTCTTGTAAGAACTGGGGAACACGGAAATCAAACCAAACCCTGAACATGTTTACTAAGATCAGAGAAAGAGTGAATATCTAGCCAAACTCCCTCAAGTTCAACAGTCAGGAAAATCTCTGAGCTCCATCTCGTTCAGTGCTGTAATAGTTCAAGGAATAATAAGAACCACCCTGAAGAGGTGAAGAAACCTGAAGAAACCCTTCCTGCCAATGAATTTCAACGTTTTCATTAGCAATGAGGTGTTTAATATTTCAGATATATTATTTCAACATTTAAATGTTTTACACTAAATTTTAAATTTACCCTTCAGATAAATGGGAAGTCTCAGAATTACACGTATATGGAAAGGAGAAGAATATCAGGATTTTAAGGAGAAAACATTAATCAGGCTCAACATTCTTGGCACAGCAGTCCAGGAAACTCTGACACACAGGAGGGAAAAGTGAAGCATTAAATAACTCCAAGTCAACACTGGGCTGGCCGTAGGAAAACGCAGCCGGAGCTGTTGCCCGGGGCAGCAGACTGCCAGGGAAAGCACCGGCGTGGCAGGACAGCTCTGGGGCCTTGCAGGATGCAGGAAGCTGGATGCAGGCAGCGGGATGCAGGCAGTGGGGTCCCAGGTCCAGCTGGAGCCTCCCAGCCCTGATGCCAGTAGCACCCTGTAAAGCTCTCAAGCACAGCACAGCCCTTCCTCTTCACCACCCTGCTCTGGCAAGGGCAAAGTCCATTTGGCTGGGGCTTCCAAGGGCCCTGCTGTCATCTGTGATCCCACGTGGGCTCTGAAATAACCTGATACCATTAAGTCAAGCAGAAACTGTCGTGCAAACAGCAGCGAAGTGAATGCCTAGTTTCAGCAGGCGAGACAGTCTTATCACCAGCATGAAGCACCGGTGTGCTGAGCACAGCTGCCTGAGCATGATAACCCTGGCAGCTTCATCACAGCTCTAACAACCTTGATAAGCATCTTGCATCATCATAGTACAACAAAACACAGCTGCCTTGATGTCTCAGTTAAGCTGTGACTTTGACTTTCGAGGGCTGCTGCAGATTTGTTTGTATTGGAAGTAGATTTTTCATTAAAAAATGATTGTTGCATTTCTTACACCAAGGCAGGAAAAGCAGCTCTGTGAGCCTCAGCGGGGGACAAGACGTGTGAGCTGGTGGCACAGTGGGGGAAGGTGTGCTTCACAGAGCCATGTGCTACTTTTAGAAGTTGTAGGTGTGAGTTATATTTAGCATTCCCCATTTGATAAGCAAGAAATTATTCATGGTAAAACCCATCTCCCCAACACAGTGGCAGCAGAGCAGACCCCCTCCAGTTTGCCCAACTCCTTTGGGGTGCATACCACATGCCTAGACCTGCCTGTGTTTATGAGATCCATGATGAGCTCTCCAAGGGTGGAAGAAGCCCATCCACCCTGTGTAGGACCAGCCACAGTCTTCTGGATGCTCTCCAAATCTTTAATGGTGGCAGCTGTCCTGTGCTACCACAACAAGCAGGTCTGGGGAAAGGTTTGCCAAGAGACATTGGGCTATGGGAGCATGTGGGACACACAACACACCAACACACAGGCACCAGCTTCACAAGGCCACATTTTTCAGCTTTGGCCAGGGGTGTCTCTCCTAGAGTCCCACTTTCCAGGCTTTAGATGGTTCTGGAATAGCTGCACAGGAGAGTGTGGCAGGGCAGCCATGATGGAGGCAGCTGTGCCCCAGCCCGCAGGCAAGCTCCCTCCCAGAGGATCCCCTTCATTTGTGCCAGAGCAGAACTGAGAGAAAGCAGCTTGGACATGGAAATGCTGTTCCCATGCTCCATCCTTCCCCCCTCGTCCCAGCACCACTTCTCTTGCCATCATTTCTTAGCACTAAGGATGAGAAATGGAGATCAGCTACAGCATTGCTCCCCTGCTCAGCTGTGTACAGAGGATGGTGATGCCACCACAACCAGATGAATGCAGCCTCAGCTCCATCAAAGAGCAATCAGCAGCCAGATCTGGGCTAATATGCTACAAGGGTAATTCCCCTGTTTCCTTTTTTTGAAACATTTGATTAGTCATTTTCTGTCGATACTTTACTTCCTTTTTCATCTGTAGTTCTCATTAGTCACTTGTCAGGATTCACAAACCTTCTGTTTTCTGCAGAACATGATCCCACAGGCTTTGGAAAACCTTTTATTCTTTTATTTCCTCATTCATACATGGTGTCTTTGAAACTGAAATTTGAAGTGTCCCTTTCTGGCCACCACCTCTCTGGAGCCAAATTTCATCAGGTCAGTGGGTGAGGCTTGAAAACACCTATTACAGACTTTTTGGATTGATCATCTGTGTTTCTCTCAGACTCACTTGATTTCAGACAAGTGACTGAGAATGCAATGAATCACCATTAAATATATAGTTGTCCTTCTTTATCAACAACTGCCAAGGCCACTGCACATGGGTGACAGGCTCCAGCTTAAAGATGCAAGAGTTGCAAGGCAGTGGCTGCTCTCAGGGTGCACATGAGGTCCTGAGGGAGCTTGAATGGGTATTACACCATAAACTTGGGTCTAGAGATGTCTTGCAATTTCTCCCTATAGGTGGGAAGATACAAGAAACTGTAGATACAATTTCTTTCAAAAAATGAGAAGACTATTCTATTTTCTCTGGAAGGTGAAGTGTGCATGTGATAATGTTTGTTGACCTGTGAGCACCAACCTGACTCACTGGGGCTGGAGAGGCACCAAGGCTGCCTGTGAAATCTTTTCTGATCAAACAGGCATCTCACTTCTTAGAATTTAACACTGAAATCCACAACTCATCTCTAATTTTGCCTGAAAGGTAGAGAATTTGTTGTGCATCCCCAGGACATCTCTCTGAGCAAGCAGGGAGGTTTTCCTTGATTTTCCAAAGTTGTGTAGTTGCAAAAACTTCTATCTGTGAGTCCTAACAGGTTAAAGGAAACAGGGGAAGCCCTGCTGACACCCATCAGCTAGGGAGACCTTGGCAGAGCCTTGACAGACTAAAGGATTGCAGCAGAGGGCCGGGGTCCAGGAGGCTGAGATGTGCAGAATGAGTTGGCTTTGGATTAATTTCTGATTTCATGCGTCAGTACAATTCCCCCACCGGGTCCTGCAAGGGAAGGACAGGCCTCTGTGACTCACAGGCACTGTTTTTGAGTAGCTGCAGAGGAAGTCATACAAACATGGGGAATACCTTCTGATTAAATAAAAAAAATCTTTCTCTCTCCAGAGCCTATTTCAAAACATGTAGCCTCTGTTCTCCAATTAGCCTGACTTGGCCTCATGCTCCAAGGGCCACTTTCCAAGGATGACAGCCCACTGGCCAGACAGCTGGCCACAGACCAGTGACACAGCCAGAGCATGAAACACAAAAGGAATGTCCTTGGGCTGGGGAGCAGAGCCACACATGTGCTGCAGATGCCCCAACCAAGCACAGTCACCAGCGACAATGATCTCAGTTTCTGCTGCTTCTGAACAGCATTTAAAATCACTCTGCAAGGCAGGGAGAGGCATGGCTTCCTCCTTTCTGCAGAGGCAAACCACAGAGATGGAACATCCCTTAACTCCTTCCAGTACCGAGGAACACAGCGTCAATCCTACGGTGCAAGGGACATTGTAAATCATTTCAGCCTCCCTGTTCGAGATTAATTCAAGTGGAAGGGCTAAGAAGGGGAAGAGGGAGCCCATCAAGGCTGAGGAGCCTAATGGTTTGGTCTGCTCAGAGGTGTGCAAGTGCAGCTGCCAGCTAGAAATGGGGCAGGGGCAAACATCTGGGAGAAATCAAAACATTTCAAGGTTGTGCAAGAATGCACAGAGATGGACTTGGCATGTGTGTGTGACAGGGATATTCAGAGAAGTGAAAGGAGGTACTGATCAATCTTTTCACAGAGGAATGATAGCAAGAAGATAGCTTTGAGATGGAGTGTCACAAATTAGTAAAACTACTGTCAAAATTGTTTGCTTTCTCCCTGATAGGACAGGATGCTTCACAAGAGCTTGTGTCACCCTTCAGCTGGCTGAACTTCCACTTCAGTGAGTTACATGGGTGTGATGATTTTATAATGATCACTTATGCGGTGATGAACCTGAAGTTGTCCAAATCCTTCGCAGGAGAAGAATGGTCTCTGTACTATGGCTGAGACTTCTCACCAGGATTGCTACTTTAGTTACCTAGAGCCCAGCTCACAAAACTGAAGCTCACCATATCTCCAGGTTTAGAAAAGTGAGCAATTCTGTTAGTTTTCAGTTAATTTTCTATTATCTTTTCTGTTTTTCAGTTAATTTTATGTTAAGCTTTTGGTTAATTCCTAATCGGCTGGGCCATTTTCTGTTCATTGATTTAATTCCATGTCTGACAAGGATATGGGTATTTCATGTGGCTATGCCTACGAGTGAAATCATATCAGTGATTTACATCTCATCAGTGCTAATCCTTGTTGGATTTTTTGGTGGAGGTGGAGTTGGATGGAGGCATGGTGCTGCATGAGCCCTGGCTGGAAATTCCCTGCAGCCCTCTCAGATTCCTACAGCAGTTATCCCCTCAGTACAGAACAGGAAAGAAAGGTCAATGCTGATCCAACCACGAGGGGAGAAGGGTGGTCACAGCAGTTTCACCTCTGAGTGAATATTTGCAAAAGAGTTGGTGTGTGTGAGATCAACTGATGAATGTGCGTACACGAGTAGACCGCAAGTTCCATCTTCCTTTCTGGTTTTATCACCTCTTTTTTTTTCCACCCTGGCTGCAATCTAAGAATGTACTTGCATGTCATTAGTGGCTTTAAAAAGAATAAAGAGAAAAAGGTGGAGTCCCAACTTCAGAATTCGTTTTTTTCCAGCAGTAAAAGTCCATCCTGCCCACACCTTTCCCTTCTGCCCTCTCTGCAGGAACTCTCATTTCTTTAGATATTTTGGAGATAAAAGCAAAATCCCCAGTGCTCACCAACAGGTTTAGCTGCAGCCTTAGCTCCTACTGCTTTTTCCAAGGGAAGAAATTTTCTGCACTTTGAACCCAGCTACAATTTATGGTACCAGCAGGTACAGCCATCCATGCAGGGTAAGTTTAGATGGGGCTCTGGCCAACCTGGTCTAGTGGTCATTGCAAGGGGTTGGAACAAATTGACCTTTAAAGGTCCCTTCCAACCCAACCCATTCTATGGTTCTATGATTCAATACATACAATCCATTCCTTCCCTTTAAACCATGCTGTAATCTGTTTTATCTCCACAGCCACAGCAGTGTCAGGGATAGGCAAAGTCCTGAACCACCTAGAGACGGGGGCAAACACCTGAGTCTCAGGTGCAATTTTGCTTCCAGAGGTGTGCAATGCACAGGGCCACTGGAATGGTCCACACTACTCATGAACTCATTAAAATAAAAAGAATCACAGGATTTTTTTAACAGAGGCCATGTGTGCACCACAGAGACTGGTATTCACCACTGCCTGAATTGATGCAAATCCCTTGATAGCACAAGGCAGAGACAGCATTCCAATGGATGCTGCCCTATTAAGGTAACACACAGCGAGTTAACCTCAACTCTGGAGTAAAGCCAATCTTCTGACTACAGGGAAACATCAGCAATATCAGTGTGACTCCAGCAAGGCAGGAAAACTACTCCAGTTCCCACACCAGCATATCCCATGCATGCAGGAAAGGGAGCACAGTCTGCTCCACACCTGGCTGCTGCTTTCAGGGTGGCTCATCCAGCAAAGGCTCCTGAAGGCTGAGCTGTGAAGAATGGCAGGGGAGATGCCTCACTCACCAAACAATTAGCAACATGACTGAAAACAAAAAACTGAACAAGGTGGCTCCTCAGGGGAGAGAAGTGCCTGGCAGCATCTCCAAAACCTGGTTTGTAGCTAACGCGACAGTGCCTTCTGATTTAATTAATATCATGCAGGGAAACCAATGAAGTTATGTGTTCTGTGAAACATCAGCTCAGGGACTAGTAGAAAAATGCCACGAGTGTGGAAAAAGCACCATTTGGGCTCTCATCAGCTTGGATGGCACCTGTGTGCGTGGGTCACTTGCCCTTGCCTCAGGGGAGAAGCGCAAACAAAGAAGTCTCTCTAGCTATGTACCACTTGAGTTTTTTTAAGGGCAAAAAAACATAATTCACATTAAAGAATGTCAGTTACATAATAAAACTCCTGTAGGATTGAAATAGCATAATTTAAATTACAGCAAAAACATGTAAACCTAACATTCTGAGGTTTTGGATAGTAAAGACGTGATGTCCTGCAGGTGTAATCCTGGCATGGTGTTCATTCCTCTTAGGGTGACTGGAGAAGAGCTGTGCAGCAGGGTCAAAGGGAGCCCTGATGGGGGACTAGGGGACAGGACAGGGCTCTGCACACCCAGGACCCACTGTGGCCACCCTAGAGCCCACCTGCAGCTTGAGGAGCAATTCTGTCAGTGTCTTTATCAATCATCAGTGCTATGGACCCCATCAGCCAAGCTTCCTGCAGATGAAGTAAAATGAGATACCAGCCAAATGGTTTAAACCTCCTCAGGAGTGCACAGAAACTGGATAATTGCTCCTTAAAAAGAGCAGAGGAGCTGCTTTTCTGTCCCCCCAAGATACCACAGCAGTCCATGGCTGGTCCCTCTCCCCAGCACAGGCCCGCATGGTGTCAGCAGGAGTCTTGAAATTGTCATTTATGTCTGAGCATGGTACTATTGTGTAACTCATGGGGTTCTAATGACAAGCACACAGAACAAGGGCAGAGAACTAATTAGTAAAGGTGAGAGTATTATTTAATGTAATTGCAATATTAAATAGGGCAAATACGGATGTAAAGATCCAAGAGACATTTAGTTACTTTGCATCAATCTTTAGACAATATCAGTTCATAAAAATGCTTCAGCATTTAAAATTGGAATGGCTCAAATATCCGAGTTACATAGCTCCCACTGAACTTCTGGGGCAGTCCCTATTTTAGAAACATGTAGTTTCCTCAATCAGATAAGAAACTAACAGCTTCCATTCTACAGGTGACTACTCGCCTTCAGTTTAGGCATTTTTGTGGTGAGGCATTAATCACTTCCTTGCACCAGAGCACATATAAGAGGCAGCTGGGAGGCAGATTAACCAGCCCAAGGAGGGGAGCACAGCCCCTTTGCCACAATGCTATGCCTGCTCATGGTCATGCTGTCAGTGCTGTGCCTGGTGTCCCCTGCACCACGTACCACAGGCACAGCTTGCCCTGCCAGCACCCTCTTCAAGGAAACCATCCAAGTCCTTCAGAAGCTAAGCTCTAAGGTTGGTCCATTTTCTCTGTGCCCTGTGTCTGACTTTCTGTGTTAGCAGGGAACCTACTAATCTGATTTTTACCAATCTCTTTCAGGGCAGCAGCAAAATTGCACCTCTGGTAAGATCCCTTTGTGGTTCACTTTCCAATGCTGTGGGCTCATGGGGTGGCTAGCTGCTTTTTGAGAGGGAGGGGGAAAGCAGATGTTGTTATAGCCGATGCAGGATGCTCTTGTGCTCTTAAATCAGGTCTTAAATGGCAGCCAAGTCGCCCTTTTGGCTTTTTGGGAGCACCATGGTGGGGTTATGTGTGCTGAGGGATCACATGCAGGGCTCTGCTACCTCCAGAGTTATCAAACAAAGATCTCCCTGAAACACCAGTGCTCGGGGTTCTGCCTTCAGTATAGTGGTGCAGAACAGCTGGCTCCTGGATAGCGCTGGTTATCTCTCTTTTCACAGGTAGATAATCAGAACTGTCTTCCAGAGTCAGATGGAGACAGGTACCTTACTGCCATTGGAAAGTGGGGAACAGGCTGTTTCCCCTGCCTTTTTGGGAAAGAAATACCGATGTTGTTAGAGACCAATGCCAGCAGTGGCATCAGCAGCGCGTTTCTTGGGGAAGGTCAGGAGAGGCAAAGCCCAGGTATCAGTGCTGGAGGTTAAAGATTCTCCTAAGAATCACTTCCTTCCCATGCCTGAGTAAACTAAAGAGGCAATAAAAAAAACAAATGGTGCCCAGTCCTGCCTAGTTCCACCTCCACAGACTCACTCTGTAACTTTTGAAGGTAACGTCAGCCTTCAGCAGAAGGAAAGCACTGGTTTGCACAGTTGCTTCTCTACTCTACAGAGCATTATATAATTTTATAATAATTATTATATAATTTTGGCCTCAAATCATTGTGCAAGATTATTTCTTGTAGCAGGCATTTTGATTGCATTAATGTGATGGAATCTGTGTCAGGAATACAGTACAGAAAAGACAAAATTACTGAACTTCGTTATTCCAGAACAACACGATGGAGGCAGGAGGGAATGCAGCCACCTATCTGGAACGATTCATTGAAGCCCTAAAAAACAGCAAAGAGAGTGCGGAGCAGAAACTCCCCATAGTTCTGAACTTGCAGAAAATCCAGGCTTATGGAGACTCATGCACTGGGTGGACGGTATGTTTGGGCTGATTTCCCTGCTCACTGTTTCCTGCTGCTTTAGAGGACCATGAAGGATTCTGTGGTTTTTCCCGGTTGCACTGAGAACAAGTGTCTGACCAAAGCACCCACTGCCTCCTGGTCGTGTGGCAATGGGAGCAGCTTCCAGCCAGCAGCTGGCACTTGGCCACGGTCCCAGTGCCTCCTCTGCTCTGGTCACCTCTTCCCAATGTCTCCTTGCTAAGACAAAGCCCATCACCCAGTGGAGGTGCCCTGGTGCAGGTGGGGACTGGAGCCCTGGCTGAGAAACAGCTGCACAAGGTGCAACTTTTAACACATTCCTCAGCCATTCAAACCCCAATATGCTCATGAGAGCCTTCGTGGTCTTAAAATTAATTATTAATTAAAAAAAAAAATTAGTCAGGGAACAGAATGTAACTTACATGTCCTGATTCTTTTCACTCCTCTCCTTTCAGTCTGCCCTCAAGGAACATCACTGGAAGGCAGTGGAAGAGTATGATTTTTTCAATAATTTGGAATATTTATTAAGGTTCCTGGGTCACAATGCCCTTCCAGAGGAAACAAACTAAGCTTCAAAGGAGTTTGAGGCACCTGTCTAGATTGCCAGAAGACCTGAGCTTAGCATATCCTCCTTCAAGCAACGCTATTGGGAGCTGTTATTTATTTAGATCTCTATTATTATTTATTTATTCTATTTATTTAGATAAACTTCAAATTATTTATTTTTACAATGAAGAAATGCAATAATTATTTGCTTTAGAAGACTGCTGTGTAGTGGTGTGTGAAGAGCTGCTCTGGGGATCCAGTTTGGGGGTTGTTATTACACTATTTCTCTTACATGCTCTTCCAAGCCACAGCCCCAGGGCTCAGCTCTGCATCACCCAAGTGCTCTCAGAGGAAGGACACAGCCAGCCTGTGGGACAGAGCAATCTATGTCACCCAGCACATCCACCTCCCCTCTAGGAGGCTGAGGCACTTGTAGGGGACAATCTTATAAAAGGATGCACTTCTTCAAATTATACCTAAATACTTCTTTTAACTGAAGACTCTTATTATGCCACAAATGCAGTGACAATAATTTTAAAATGTTAAAAATGTGAAGTACAAATTGTGTAAGCATGACTGTTCTCATTACAGCTGTGTGCTGCTGGCACAGGACTTGTACATTTTTTACAGTTAAGTATTTGGGAAACTTGTATACAGAATGCTATGAAATGTACCCAAACTCTTAACAGAATCTGTGCAAAATAAATTTCCTGCACAAAGATAGAACTGGCAGTTTTTCTTTTGTGGCACATATAACACAAGCACACAGACATTTTATATATAAAAGTATATTGCATTATATATTATACATATAAAATATGTAATATGATATATATGTTTTAGATATAAAATATCTAGATTGCATAATATTTGATATATTATCTATAGAATAAATTTTCTAATATAAACAAATATATATTTATGGTGATGTAAGCAACATTCTATCTAAAAATAATTTAGATTGATTGAATCAATGTCTCCTACCAATGAGGTCTGGACAGTGTCAGCAGGGTATTATATTCAGAAATCTTTAAGTTTATTACATATATAATATATAGCTTATAGTTGAATGACAAGAGATTGTGTAGAGGATCACCATCCTTAGGTCCAGATGCCACCTAATACCACTAGTGTTTTCAAGTTTGGGTAAAAGTAGCACTGAAATAGTGCATCAGGATTTAGTTTCTTTCTTTGCTTTTACTTCACAATGGAGATCTCCCTCCAGCATCTCCTCTTTTCCATCCAGTTGGACATTCTGATTTCAGGAAGATTCACCCATGCAGAAGAAAGCAAAATGTAGCTGACAGAAAAAAAAAAAATCCTTTTTGGGGCTCTGATGGGGAAAATAACAGGGACCATCAGGGTTGTTGGACACACACCTTCCCCTTTGAGGGGATTCTCCTACCAGAATTTCACCTCCAGGAAGCAATCCAAACCTAGCCCATCATATTTATGTACTTTTGCAGGCATCACTGAGTACCTGCAAAGAACTTCCCTGAAACACATGATTCATGAAGAATTTAGCAGAGAGCAATGGCTGTGCAAACCATGGTGTGCCTGTGAGATACCCTGAACACCACATTATCTGCAGGAAAAGGCAGTTTGAAGAGGCAGGGAGATCCATGCTGGAATCTGCAGGGATTCCTTAAGGCAACCCACATGTTTGAAAAATTAGCCAGTTTCTGTAAAAACACCTGAAGAAGAGTTTCTTCCATGTCGGGGAAGAAAGAAACAGTAGTCACTGTATGAACAGGGAAAAAAACACAACCCAGTAGTAGGTTCAGTCATCATCTCTCTGCCACCCCAAAATAGTCAGGAATAAAACATTAACCAATACTTACAAAAATACAGAATGAAAAAAATAAAGCTTTGACATTTTTAGTGGCTTTAGGTCAAAGCAGCTTACTCTGTGAGGGAGTGAGAGGGCAGAAGGAAGGTGACCCTGGGTACATCACTGCTTTGGGATGGAGCTTGTAATGCCTGGAAGGACAGGACTCACAAGGGACCCGAGGGAACATTCTAGTCCCATCACCCCCAGAGTGGCACACAGCCTGCTGAAAAGCTGGTCTGAAAGGGTTGGTACTGACCTCCAGCTCAAATGTTGAAAGCTCTTTGGGGAGCAGGACCACAATCCTACACACTGCATCCAAAGCTGCTCTCTCCTTTGGGACTGGGTGCAAAAGAGAGGAATAGTTACAACCTTCTGAGGAGGGAAGGGGCCACGATCCTGTGGGATGCAAGGGGAAAGCATAGAAAAAGTTTGCTTCCAAAGAAAGTTTTACATTTGTTAGCAGATGTGGACACTGAAAAGCTTTAGCAGAGAGATTTTCCGGCTTTCTGCAGCATTTTGTGAGAGCTCTGTCTTTCCCATGCAAGTAAGACAAAACAATGTTATAGTTTGGTAAACTTCTTGCAGCTGCGGATTGTTTTGGAAGAATTGTTATGATTCTAACTAGAAAAACACTCAGAGATGGGTGTCTTAGAACTTGACCAATCCCCTTAGGGGGTGGATGGCAAAAACCAATTACCTTATGCCATTTAATACACTTTGCGAACTAACATATAAAAGCCTTCTGAGAATTCATTAAATCTCTTCCATTGATCCCTGAGCCTGGACTTCGTGTCGTTTCTCTACTCGTCAGTGGGGAAAACAGCGACAAGCAGAAATCTTCTGAGAGGGAGACAAAGCAATAGGCCGGGACTACTGGGAAATGCTGTGGACTGTTGCTCATGGTGGGGAGGGAAGATTGAAAAATGGTGGGACACTGCAGCAGGCTGCCCTGAGAAGCTGGGGATGCCCCATCCGTGGAAGTGTCCAAGGCCAGGTTGGACAGGGCTTGGAGCAACCTGGGACAGTGGAAGGTGTCCCTGCCCGTGGCAGGAGACTGGGACTAGATCAGCTTCAAGTTCACTTCTGACTCAAACTATCCTGTGGTTCTATGATCCTACAATAATGTTTCCCTTAGAACAGGCTGGGGAACAGCAGACACGCATACCCCCAGACACTGCCTTCCCAATCATATGCTCAAATACAAATAAAATTGTTATCACTATTATTAATCTCCCCCAGGCGACCCCTCAGCCCTTAGGCTGGGGTAAAGTCGCAGAGCACACAACCCCTCCTTGCTGCATTTGCCGCACGCACTCGGGCTGTGCCGAGGTTTGGCATGCGTTTCTTCCCCAAAAGAGGGCCCTGAAGATGCGTGTGCAAGTGCCGGTGGCTGTTCTCTAGGTGGCAGCCCTGGCCCGTCCTCCCCCACAGCGCTGGCATCAGCCAGAGGAGATCAATAAAAAAAAGGGCTGCCGGTGAGCTACTCCCTCAGGTTTTTAATCATCTTTTCTCAGTTTTACTCCAAAGAGCTCAGAGGTGTCACAGAAAGGTGAAGGAAGATTTCAGATGAGCTATTTTCCGAACGAGCCTGAAAAAGGGCTCGTGTGCCTCAGTTCCCCTGCAGTGCCCAAACCCATTGATAAGGCATCCCCTAGGTGTACAACTCTCAGGCTTTAATGTAAAATATTTTTCAGCACTTTGAGAGATTTGGTGTTCTGCTTGTTTATCTCAGCTTCTCAAAACTCCCTGTGCCAACATCCTTGAAAACTCTTCAGCTGGTTAAAAACATGAGCAGTCCTGTTTAGAGTATTTTTGGTATGAAACATGTTTTTATAAAAATCTATAGATCAAAAGGGTTTAATAAAGCACAGCAGATTCTCACCTATCATTACAGAAAGAGTTAAAAGGAAAACAACTCTGTCAGGCCCCACAGTTTCTAAAAGAAGGCTGGCTTTGAGCAGGAGTCAGTGCAGGCATGAGGGCTCAGCACCAACATCCGGCCACTGCAGCATCACCAAAAGATGCATCCTGTGCACAGGGAGTTGCTCTCTCTAAGCACGAGCCTATTGATAACATCTTGCTACTTCTCTCCAGCAACTTCAAAGCTATTTGACATAAAGTCATGGTATGTTTTCCAGGTGGGCGTGTATTAAAAGGAGTGACACTGTTCCAAAAGGTATCTGGTGCAAAAATATTCGATAAATGGGTTTAGAAGGTGTCAATATTTGCCTAATGGCTTAGGTGAACATACAACCCACATAGAGCTTTGTGCCTGGTGGGTCTGGTTATTAAATCCTTGTACACAGTAAGGTTGAACCTCTTGCCCACAGCTTCCCCTGGGGCAAATGATCCAGACTGAAGTGGGAGAAGGTAAAGGAGACTGTCCTTTCCTGATTTCTCCCATCTCCAGAGGTGAGGAGCAGAATGGGCTTCCTTGTGTTACCAACAGATACTGAAACTCACATAGGAGAAAGTACAAAGGCATTTTAGTTGATTATTTACATGTTTTGCATCTTTTGGTGTGCCAGTTTAGCACATGTAAACTATCATCTTGGTAACTCATTTTAATCTACTCTACCTCAGGTTGTCAGTTGAAAAGAGATGCCCAATGCTACTTGGTCTCACAACAGCCTGGCTGGGAAATGAGGGGGCCTGGACACCAACAGACCAAGAGCAGCTTGATACTCAAATTTTGCCCTATGAGAGAATGATTCAAGCCTCTCATCAGAGAGCTGAACCAAAGCAGCGCTGGAAAGTGCAGCCGTGACAATTTCCCACATGCTTTTTGCTACAAGAACCTTTCACATAGCACTGGAAAATGTAAATAACTTCTCCAGTTTGCAAAGCAGGTAAACGAACAGTGAATAACATGGTCATAATTAACATACAGACTTGTTTTTATAGTAGAGACAACCCAAAACATACTCGGACAAAGAACTTAGAACATCATCCAGTCTCAAATATTCATATTCATATTAGTAGTAGTAGTATTGTTGTTACTATTATTATTTAGAAGACTATCCAGAAGTAAACATATCCCTGACTCAACACAAAATTTCCCTAATCAAATCTGGAAAAACCCACCTACCAACTCTGTGGTTTGTCAGATATTTTCTATGAAATTACATACCTAAAAATCAAATATAAACTTAGAATAGAAACTGGGCTGTATGGGAAATATTTAGGAGAGGTCTTAATACCAACTGGCCCCGGCTGACAGGGACATTGGCAAAGCTTGGTGCTCTAGCTGAGAGCTTGGCTCTTCCCTCACTCTTTCCAAAGAGCACTTGCCAAGCATGTTGTTTCTGGCACTGAACAAGGAGTGTTCTGCTGGAGCCAGGGCTGTTCCTGAGCACAGAACAAGGTGAGGCAGCCCAGGTGTCCCAGGGAAGGTTACAAAACCTCTCACTGCACTGCCAGGCATGGTTGGCATCGATGATGATTAGCGATTTCCCTTTCCTTGGTGCCCAGAAATAACTTCACACTCAGAGCTCCCTTGATGACACTTCTTTTATTAGCTGTAACATTAATTGCTACCTAGCTTAGAACGAATTACCCTTTTTTGTCTTTAGAGCTGCATTGCCTTAATGTTTGGAAGAGAACTCCCTCGTGTGTTCACTCTGAGCTGATTGTGCTGGGAGAGCCGCAGTTACTCTGAAAGCTGGGGGAGCCCTGGCTCCACTCCTGTGGGATGCTGGGGTCCCACCCCAAAGCATCTCTGACACACCACCACACAATGTGGCACTGTCCTTGCAGCCCCTCTTGTCACTTACTAACATGTCTCCACGTAAAATCACCTCATTACCTTTTGGAAGTGTTACATAAGAGCCCAAGTATCATTAATGAAGAAGCAAACATTCCCCGCTCCATGAGAAGGAGAAGCTGCAGTTGCCAGCTGAGACTGCAGATTTGCACAGCACTGTCATACAAATTAACTATGCCAGGGTAAAATCCAGCTCTCACACTTACTAATTATGATGAACAAACAGCCTACTGTTTTCTTTTCAGGTCAAAGAGAATATACTTGCTCTACAAAAGTAGCCAGGTTTGCAAGGCTGCTATATATGTCTGTGCCCTCCCTGCTCAAACATGCTCACCCAAGTCACACTGCAGGGATGCAGATGATTAATTAGGTCCTATGGACTCCATCTTTAGCTGATATTAGCTGCAGAGGTGCTGAAATCTTTGAAGTGCAAAAATTTACAGCAATATAAGATGTAGTCTTATCTGAGGGGAAGCA
Source organism: Lycocorax pyrrhopterus obiensis (assembly GCA_014706295.1). Classification (NCBI taxonomy): domain Eukaryota; kingdom Metazoa; phylum Chordata; class Aves; order Passeriformes; family Paradisaeidae; genus Lycocorax; species Lycocorax pyrrhopterus. The sequence continues at coordinate 18,366,926 of JACSVZ010000018.1, forward strand.
ATCCCCTTCATGGCTGCATTACTACAAGTTTCCTCAGACATTTTCCTTGATAGGACAAAGGAGAATGGCTTCAAACTGACAGAGGGCAGGGTTAGATTGGATGTTAGGAAGAACTTCTTCCCTGTTAGGGTGGTGAAGCCCTGGCACAGGTTGCCCAGAGAAGCTGTGGCTGCCCCATCCCTGGAAGTGCTCAAGGCCAGGCTGGATGGGGCTCTGGCCAACCTGGTCTAGTGGAAGGTGTCCCTGGCCATGGCAGGAGGTTGGAACACGATGAGCTTTAAGGTCCCTTCAAACCCAAACCATTCTAAGATTTTACAATTATTTTGCTATTCTTTTACAATATTCATGCCCTTACACATCACTTTTTCTGCATTAAAGCGTTGCTCTGAAGTTAGAGACTTTAGGAAATTTACCAGAACTTTAATCATAAAAGTTTCTCAAATCAGATATACTGCTAATTCAACTGCTCAAGTTGTCGTCATTTTCTGATTTGAATGATTTATGAATGAGATAAGATAGTAATCGCATCCTGCACTTACTCATCTTCTTTATATAAGCCAGCTTTCTATCTGCCAAGAGAGAAGAGCTTGAATTCAGAGCCCTTTCCAGATAACAAGGGTCAAGCTCCCAAATTAACACCTTTAAAATGCATCCTCACGTATTCTTGCTACTACTGAGTTCTGGGGTGTCCAGTTACTTTCTCCCTCTGAAGGAAATGCCTTATCTGTTAAGCGGGACTAAAAACTCGCTAATTGATGAAATGCTTTGTTTGCTTGAGGCTGAAAATAAGACCATAAATGTAAATAATTTCCCCACTTCCCTCACACCAGATTTACTTTTTGAGATGATTTCCAATTTGTGACTAACAGATTTCTGTTATTTCCAGGAGACGTTCTTCAGACCGCTTCACATAAAGGTAAGAACCTGTTTTTTCCTTTCTATTATTATCAGTCAGAGTCTCCAAAGGCAACTTGGAGCATAACCTCTGGCACAGCAAGTCTGAGGACATTTAAAGCAAGCTGTAATTGCTGCAGATGTAAGTGGTGTCCCAAAACACCGATGCAATGTCATATTTTTAAAAGATTAGGAGAACGTGGCTAGTAAACATTCTAATTGCTACCAAAGATAATTACGCCCTACCTCAAATTTTATCGGTTCTTTTTAATGTTTTTCCAGAGAAGCTTCTGTTGGTGATTGCAAGGTCTGGTCTTCAAATGACTGGCAACATAAAGAAAATGGTTAAAGTAGCTCTCTCTAAGTGTCCTACTTCCAAAGCAAAGACAAAATAAATCACTCTCTGACTTACATGGAATTGAATCAAATTCCAAATGTAGTCACATCCACCACTGACAGAAACTGGACCCTTTTTATTTCAAAGTTTCCAGCTATAATAGTTATGAAAACTGTCCTTATAACACTTCTTAAAGGAAGGTGTAAGTGGAAATCCTAAAAAGAATAAAAGAAGTTTAGATTTCCAGAGAAAAATGGCATATTCAATATGATTTAGTAACAGTTCTTTTAAGAAAGAAAAGCTTTCTTGTTGCAAACTAGAACACTGTATATTTTCACTTCTCCTAGGAACCAAGCTGTGCACATAATAACACCGAAAGATTTATTCATGAACTAAAAAAGATTCCCACACGGATGTGCATGAGCAAAGTGGAGAAAGACATGCAAAGGCTAGAAAAAACCTGCTACATTTTGAAGGTAAGCTTCTACTATTTGTTTGATTTGAGTTTCAAGTATTTTCTTGTAATTATCCATTTATCCAGGGTTTTTAACACCAGGTGATTTACCACTCTCACTTTTTAGCAAAGAAATTATCACTCATTTTTAATTTTGAACCAGCTACAGCCCCAGGGGAGGATACCAAGCTTTCTCTCTCATGCACAAATTCATTCTTATGGAGGCCATATCAATTTTGTTCAGTTAGACCTGCAGTAATGAAGATTATTTATTAGGTGCAATTAATAATGACCTGTACAGCTTGTCCTTCAGGAAGGACAAAGCAATTAATAGCAGAAAAGAAATATCAGAAATACTACAGATAAAAGAATCTGTCTTTTGAATCCCAAAGAGAGAAAGACAGAGAAATTAAGGGGATAGAAAATAGGGTTTGCATGGACCAGTGGCTGAATTTCCAACAACAACTGTGTTTAGGTAATTCCCTGGAATAGAGAAGCAGGCTTTAGGAAGAAAACCAGATAAGCATCAATTTTCTATCTATTGCCGCTGCAGAATAAGCCATGTCTAAGTCTGTCATCCAACCAACACGTGCTCCACACTGCTGCAGCTGGGACTGTGCTGGGACCCAGCCAGTGTCCCACAACTCCCTCGTGGTCCCCAGGACTCGGTATTGTGAGAGAAATGTTTTTCACCTTCCAGATTGGCAGATGACTCCTCCGCCCCTCAAAAACAACACAGAAAAGTCTGCAGTACTGTGAAAGTCAAAGAGAAATAGCTAATGACTAACAATTTCTAAGAATTGTGTGAAATGGTTTTGGGGGTGTGAAGGGCAGCATCCTGCTCCATCCCAGTGAGCTGAGACAGAATGTGCAGCATCTGTAACTCATGCATCAGTACCTCCTTTTTACTCTTAGAAATCTTCATCCAACGACGAGATATGCTCACAGGAGGCAAAAACTAATTTCTCACGATTTAAAGAGAGTCTGCGAGAATTCCTTAGATGGGTCAATGAGAAGCTGAACTGCAGCAGTGTCGGGAGAAGCGAGTCGGGTTTGTACCTGGATGGCAAATGCAGTTGCCGTGACCCCACCAAGGCTTGGGCTAGGGAAGAGTGGCCCAGGCAGTGAGGGGCTGGGTGGGGAGGGGAGGGGGAGATATGGCTGTTACAAAGCAGAGTCTTTGCTAATTAATGCAAATATTCTGATGTTAATTAATGTTAGTTTTTGCTGGCTAATGCAAGGAAGCAAATTAAAACTGTACACAGCAATTAAAGCTTCATATAACAAGCATGGTCAAGTGTCATCATTTATTTTGTGCAGTTATCAAATGTGAAGAATCTTATGTCACCACAGTTTTATGGTATAAGGATATATGCATGTGTGGGGATTGCACAAAAGGAACAGAAAACCCAACACTGAGCCACAGACCGGGAGATCCAGCACAACCCCCAGGAAGGTGGAAGAGACCCAACACCCACCATTCCATGTGCTTTAACCCTGAGCACAAAATTCATGCATTTAGTTTCCACTGCTTTATGATAAGCTTTAACATGAACCTGACTTAATAAATCTTGAGGCTCCATGTGCTGCCACTGCAGCTGCAGTGCCTTCTCCCAATGCACTGAACAGACTTTGCTTTGAATTTTTCATATTTTTTCACTATACAGCATTTATACAGGTTATGACTAGATCCAAACCAGTGCTGAATCTCATGCTTTAGGAAAGATGCAGAGCATAATATTCCTGGTACAAGACCTCACATAGCTCTGTGTAAATCAGTACAAACTGGATGCCAGATGCTGTTTTTCTGCTATATATCTGTATTTTTGAAATTGTCTTAGAGACTTAAATGGGAAGAAGTTTTGAAAAAGGCAGACTATCACAAGGTAGCGGTTAGCCAATTCTGGTCACGGCAATACCAGTACTCCTAGTCTGCAATAACAACACCAAGATAACAAATAGAAAAGGTCATGGATGATGAGTCTCCCAAGGTGATGCTAATGCCTGTTCCCATGTGATTCACAGGTACCACAGATTTAAAGGGTTTTGTCCTCACACTTAGAAGATGGGGGAACCCCGACTTCTCTGAGTACAGACAGAACTACAATTTGTCATAAAATTGAGCCAAAAGACAATGGCTCGTATAATATCAAATCTAGCTGACATCAGTTAAAAATCCATAGTTCTTCTAAGACCAGAAAAAAAGCTGGACCCAAATTTGAAACTACCGTGATAAAACATATAAGAGTCTTCAGTTGATTTTTCTAACTCTGAAATATGACAGATATGTATTTGCTAGATGAATCTTACCTTGGTGCTTAGACCTTTGCTACCACTGAACATGCTTCACCATATCCACTCACAGCCTATCTAAGGTTGATGAGTTTTGGACAAGGATTGGTGTTGAAGTCACTAACAACCATGGAAATTCCTTGTTATGGCAGTATGATTTATCACACATATAAACCTTGTAATTCATACAGACACACAAGCCAGAAGGTTTGCACCATTTCCCATCCTGTCTGGATCACTAACCAATATCCCATCTGGACTGGAACATCAGAACTAATTTTTACAGCTGACAAAATAGTGGTAAGAGGAATAAAGGGACACAGCATTTATAAGGCATGTGGAGAAAAATATCTGTCCTATTGTCATGCTTCAGTCCCAACATAGGGAGTTTTCTATCACGCTCAGCAGGCCCTGAACCATCAGGCACCTCCAGGTTAAAACAGCAGCGGTGATGGGGTGGTACAGGCCTTGCTGTAGCTCTCTGCATCTTTTTGCATCCTAGGCAAGATAAGCACTTTGGAAACCCCCACATCACAGAGAACATTGAAAACTGAAACAAAATTATAAACTGGGAAAGCTCAAAGCCTATGAAAACATCTGAGATCCCAACATGATCTGAACTGCAGCAGGGTTCTGTAGGGCCATATTCGCACAGCCCGGTGAAGAATGAGTTTCTGCGGTTGTGTGTGAAAGGATGGGACCTACACAAAGAAATCTGCTGAACTGCTGTCCTGAAACTCTTCACAGCACACACAGTAAATGCAATCAACTCCTGGCCTTCCACTCAGAGCAGCTGCTGAGTAATACATTAATTTGCTCACATATTCAGCCCCACCTCAGCTGCCAGAGGACTTTGAAAAATACTGGAAGATACCCAGTTTAAAAGCGGTTTGTTTTAAGCCTAGTGCATTTCTTTCTCAGTCACTGTTTAATGTTATGTATCTGTGATCTCACCTTTGCCCTGGGGTTTTCCTCGAGGGCATGCAGCTCCCTCCCTTGCCCTGCCCAACCATTTCAAAGCACGACTCAGTTTAAAAAACAGAAAGAAACTGAAGAGCACTTAGTTTAGTTCCATGAATCCTAGAGATGACCAAAGTGCTCCTGTCCTGTCTATGAGAAAAAACAAATCAGCCCACAACATTTTCTGGAGCTGGCCTTGTTCAAACACACCCTAAGGGTTTCACAAAACCCCATGGAATAAGAGATATTACACCAGTCAGTGTTTGAACTGGGATGGTAAACAGAAGAGTCGCATTATCATCAGAAAGATATTTATTCTGCAGGAGTCCATGATTTTAAGGAGTTTTTGTCAGACACGTCTTTTTATTACCGCCTGTGGTCAGGTTGGCTGAGATCCAGTTGGGTTTTCCTGCTGAGCACCCACCTGCTCCAGCAGCTCCTCCAAGGTTTAACCTTAATGTAATTCAGTTTAACTTTGAAAATTCCGAGCATGACATTTGGGCTTAGTATTCCACTGACTTGATCAGAAAGTCCTGTAGCACCCCCAGCATGACTCATATTTGGTTTTTTAAGTTCATAAAGAGGTGGGAAAAAAACCCCGGCCACCTACTCACACTCTTACTATACCCACTCTTAAATTAAGGTCACTCCCCCCGTATAGATGTTTATTTTTCCATACATCTACTTGCAGCCCTTGTATCAAGGAAATGCAGAAAAGGAAACCAGTTTAGAATTAAATTTTGACCTTTCAAATTGGGTACGCAGCAGCAGCATTTTCCTCACCAACTTTATGAATGCATTTATTTAGCATGTTTCCTGCACACATATGTTGCCCTCTCACATAAAGTCCTCAAGATCAAAGCCATGCTCAGTTATTCCTCATGTTTTACGAGATGAAACAACCAAGCAAAGCTTATAAACAAGCATAAAAAATTATATGCCAGCACCCTGGTGTTTTTTGAGGTATCAGAGAATGTATAATGATAAAACAACCAAAGCTGGGCAAAGCTTTTAAAAATACTCTGATGAAGCCTATACTTAAAGCCAATGCTTCTATAGAAACAAGAAGACACACAATTTAGGATGATTCCTGATATCATCCATCAATGTGAAGTTATGAGAAAAGGCTCGCACAAGTTTAACTCACAGGATTTGACCCAAAGGAAACATGGGCAGATAACTTCAGCATGTAAATTCTTCCCACGACTTTATCAGACTGGGGAAATAAACCAGGCACTGAGGCTACAGTACCTGTTTACCGTAGCTGAAATATTTGAAACTCTTTTTTTTGTGTCTTAAGATTCAAAGAGCTGTTAGCCACATCCTTGAGTTACAAATGCTGTGAGCGGACAAAGAATATATTCTTATTAAAAGAAACCATAACCTTCAATAACAATAATAGCAGGACAGAATGGAAAATATTTTTAAAAACTCATATTAAAAAAAAAGTCAATGGAAGAAATAGCAAGTATTAAATAATTTGTTTGAGCTAACAGCACATCAGCAATGTGTGACCAGACTATGTCTGGTTATCACTGACAGTACCCTTAAGTAAAAGGTATAAAAGAATTCATTTCCCAAAGATGTAAGACTTAAGAAACCCCATCCAATTCCAGTCAGAAACAATCCTGAACCAACCCTAATTCTCTATACCAAATTTCCTAAGTTATTTGAATCTTCATCCAGACTTTGAAGCTGTTAAAGTGCAATGCTCTAAATATTCTCAAAGGCAATAGAAAAAAGAGAAATCTGGATCTAATATTCTTGGCAGCAGCACAATCTGTGTTCTAATAACTTCTGTAAGTACTGGGATTGCGTGTCTTGAAGAATATTTTACCTGTGATATACTTCACATGCAAGGGCTTTTAATTTTTACTACTTGCAATTAAATGTTTCTTCTCTGTCCTCACAACAGGGTCTAAACTTGGGTGCAGGACAGAACTCTGTAGGGACCTGAGTGCACTTGTAACCACCTACCATGAACAAACAACAGAAAGAATGGGAAAGCCCCGTCCCTGCCTCCCTCTGCTATCTGTAACAGCATCATCCCTATTCTCGCTCCTGACTTGAGCAATCCTGCTTGCAAATAAGCAGAAGGCACATCCCATCCATCTCCCTACTGAGTCAGCATGGATCCACTCTACATAAATCCAGACACATTATCCTTGAAAAGTCACAGTTCCCCCAGAACCTGCTGGCAAATTCAAACGTATTGCAATAATGGTTGCTCTTCCTGAACTTAAATGTTACCCTCAAAAAATTGCATATTTCAAATAAATTGTGAAAAAAATACAACAGCTAGAGCCAGAGGTACAAATTGTTTTTCTCATGGCCGGAAGGCTACTGGATGTATCTGGTAATTTCCAACATACAACATGGGAATAAGCTTACCTTACTGCTTCTTTTTTCTTGCCAAGGTGCTACACAGAACAGAGTCACTTGTGATCACTGACAGCCTGTAATGGAAGAGGTTTAAAAGGTATTTTAGCTTTAGAAAAGTTATAAAGGAAGATAGAAAATAAAACAGAAAGAGATGTGATAGACTGAGACCTCCCTCCCTGAGATGGAGGAGTGAGATAAGGCTGTGGTTGATGTGGTGGGAGCTGAGCACAGGCAGTGGTCATCGCTGCACCCCACTTCCTGCCCCATCCAGAATTCATTCCCCAAAAGCACATAAAGTGAAATTAAAATGAGCTTACTTCAGTTTTTGACACGAATGGAGTGCTGCTGAAAGGTTGGGGATGGATAACCCTGGATGAGGGACTCTGCAGCCCAGGCATGGTTCCTGCCTCCCCAAACCACACAGCTGAGAGCAGGGAATCTCACTGCAGTGTCCACCTTGTTCCCATCCTCTGCCAGGCTACGAATGCAGGGCAGGCTCAGGCCCATAGTGTCAGGTCTGGTATGCAGACTGGCAATCCAGTAGAAAGTATAACATGATTTCCAGGAGCTCAAATGAGCTTATCATTCTGTGATCTCACTTGCATTCAAATCAATCACATCCTTTTTCCAGTTGTTACTCACTGAGCCTCTCGGTTCTAGAGAATACGTCCCTACCCAGCAGCTCCTCTGCCACTGTGCCTTTCCAGTTAAGTGAAAAGGCATTAAAACGCAATGCTGAGCACTAACCAGTAGCCCCAGAGCCAACATTATTCATTTGCAAGGCAGTTTAAGCTCTAGTTGATCAATTTAACAATGCCCATAGCAGGTAGTTACACACCTGGAGGTGATGGTCAGGTGGAAAGCTTTGCCCACCACTGACACTTGCAGAAGCTGCACAGCTGCTCTCCCTTAAAACACCACCACCATCAGGCCCAACTTTAACAAGCATCAAGGCTTGTTCCCAGCAATTTGTACAGGTGCTGTTTCACACCTGGTGCAGATCTCTGTTGTGCTAACAAAACACTAGCTCTCGATAGTAAAATTCCATTGTAATTTCCACCCCATTTTAATGAAATATTAGTTCCAGTTCTTATGTGTAAACCCTGGCCTGGCTTAGAAACAGAGCTACTAGCCTGCAGAAAACAGTAGAACTGGGAAAAGACAGGACTAACCTCTTGAAGAAGAGCAGAGCTTCTTCTGTCAGCCCCATGGAAAGCTCCTTCGCCATCCACTGTCCCTTTGCACCACACCACTTTGCCTCTGAATTATTTACTTTTGTCAGAAGGGTTAAAAATTGTTTTGTTGGTAACAAGCTAAGCCAACCACAGGGTCAAGTGAGCAGTGCTCTCAAACAAGTTAGACTCCTTAGGCTCCACTCTGCCTTGTTTGATGTGCTGAATACAGGTCCCAGGTGTATTTCCACTGCAAGATGCCTCAAATCCCACCCACACCCTCTTCAGCTCGGGGAAACCCCACTGTGAGTTATAACAGCTGCTGGAAATGTAAAATATCCTGTATTTACTCCAGGTAACACACCAAGGAAAAAAGGTCACTTGTTTCTCCTACCCCTCTCCAAAGGATATTGCATCAACTTACTGTGTAGACTGAGCACAACTATTTGATACTTTGGCTTGTTCTGTGGAAAATAACTTTTTTCAGTTTTGGAATCCACAACAATCACTTCGTCCTTTCACCCAGCCGTGGCTTGGGGCCACCACGACAAGATGGCGGCTGCTCCCACTGCCAAGCACCGCACAGGCTCTTCCAAGGCACTTAAGGGATGAGCATCACTCACAAGTGAGAATTCAGCATTAACAAGGAGTTTGTTTTAATAACACTTGGCATATTTTATATTGTTTTTTGGTTTCCTGGTTTTTCAGTTTTGTTTGGGTTTTTTTTAACAAAAATGCTTTTAATAAAGGAAAGTTGGTTTCTAGGAAACAATTCAGTCCTGGAGTGGCCAAGCAGTTGGACTAGATGATTGCTGCAGGTCTCTTCCAGCTGAATGATTCCAATAATATCTTCCTCCCAAGCTCCAAATGCTCCTTCTCACACTGTCCTGGTTGCTCTGGCCAGCAGCTGGCCCATCTGGACAGGATCAGCTTTCCAGTTCCCCATACAGCTCTCGAGCCATGCTTGGGGCTACGTGGCAGCCTGAGCACGAGCTGGTGGCACATACAGAGGACAAGCAGGGGACACCTCAAGGGTGGCTTCAGAGCCAGCCATGGTCAAGCCTGGGCAAGGGGAACTGTTTGGCAGTGTTGTCTTTGAAGAATTTCCCAAATTATTATTTCCCATAGGACTAAGCCCAAATTGCAAATTCATTGTGACTTGTTATATATGAAATTGTTTGGCCTTTGCATATTCAGATTGCCCATTAACCAAGTTATAAGTTATTAAGTTATTAAGTTATTAACATAATTAACCAATTAAAAAGTTTTTGCACAGATCTTTGTTAAAAATCCTTGTTGTTAAAATATCCACAAGTTTATTTCCACTTTTAGTCATTAGAATTGTTAAACCTTGCAGTGTTTTATTCCCTATATATATTCAATGTTATTACCCTGTTCTGTCAAGTTTTCCAAGTTTACAGAATATGATTGCAACTAGTTTTGATGTTTTTAATAAGTGTTTAACTCTTATAAGTTTTCAAATAAGTTCTGGGTTTTGCTGAAAACCAAGCCTTTGTAAGTGGCAGCAAGCTGTTTTTGGTTTCTGTCCATTACCCTGCAACTGGACTCCATGGAAACCTGGAATTCTAATGAGGACTTTCCCGCCTTTAAAACTAATTACATCAATCACCCTAGACGACAGCGAGCCATTGGCAGATGAACAGTACATCATCTCAAACACCACCAATCCACCGGGACCATGGGGGCTGGACAGTGGGCGGTCATGGGCGGGACCAAGACAGTATAATAACTCCCTGCTACGAGGCAGAAGGAGCCATTTTCACCTCAGACTCGCTGCTGGTCATGCTTGATACTGGGTCACAGGGCCTCTATCTCTATTTAGAGACATTTTTAACTACTCTGGCCTCAGACTAGCTGAAGCCACCCCAGCGTTGCAGGTTTCTGCTTTGGGATTTAAGCCAGTTCAGCCATTAAGGTCTCTGATCACTGTGGACCCGGTTTTTTGTTCTGTAATTTTAATTAACTTTTTTCCCAAATTTGTTTTGTTTAATAAACAGTTCTTAATTAAGAACCAAGAGTTGCTTTATTTCTGACAGACTTAACAAACAGAATTTAGATGGGTCAAGTGTCCAGCTAACATGGGCTGTTATGTATTAACAGCTTAGGAAGTTTTTCTGAGAACACAAGCGTGGCTGGGTAAATCCTTTCTTTGAGAAAGGGATTTCTTGGCCGTCTCTGAGGTCTAGAACACATAAGGGATTTAACCTGACAAATATTTAGAAAAAAAGCAGAATTAGCACAGTGATGCTGGGGCAGCTCTGAGGAGGTTCACAGGACAGAGGCCCTCCTGAACCATGAGGTGCAGCTGCTCAGCCCTGTCAGGCTCAGTGGATGTTATCCAACCTCCCAGTCATCTCAGCTGCACGACTGGCTCCACACACCCAGGTCTTGACACTGAGAAGTGCTGAGCTGTGCCACGTGTAACTGATGGCGTGGAAGATGCAGTTGCCTTTATCTGTATATCGAGCCCCAGAGCTCTGCTGGGGAATTTCTTAGAGGACATTTAGTGCCTGATGGTGGTTTCTTCATGCAGCAACATCCCGTGTTGCACTGCCTTTAGGCAAGAATTCTTAGAGACAAAAATCTTCATGGCCTGTTTTATTTGCTGTCAGCTCTTGCAGTAATTTTTGTGCTGGTACAGAACAGCCACGAAAAGTGAGGAAGGGGTTCATTCACAGTTAAGCGGACCACTGTGCACTTGTTCACCCCAGCCTGATTCTGCCTTTTCTGATCTAATGGGGGGGTGGGGGCGGGTATTTTCCAAGCTATTTGCTGTTCCATCAGTATCTGCATCCTACCTCCTCCCTAAGGAGGCACCTGGCACTGGGTGAGACAAACCTCATCTGGCAGCATCCCATCAGGATGGCAGGAGCAGGGCAGTGCTGGAAGATGATGTCAAATCTTGGACTAAAATACCCAGGAGAGATGAGGGAGAGGAGTACTCCTGGGAACACCCTGTCCTGCTCCAGACTTGGGTTTGTAAAATCCAACTTCCCAGCTGGGTACAAGACACACTTCAGACTTCCTGAACTCAGAACTGCTATTTCTGAAAGACATGAAAGTGCAACCAGCCAGAGCAGCACCTTGGCAGAACCGAATGCCAAGTGTCAAAAAGAGGCACTGCTTGCACAGGGGTTAGTAAGAAGCTTCTGATCTGTCTGGAGCTTCAAATTTGTGGCTTTCCAGATATAACTTAAAAATGGCATTTCATCATTAAATTGTTTGCAGAAACAAAGGTCTGGTACCCACAGGGATGATTCTCCTTGACACCATTGCTTGCTTTGCCTGCCTGGGGCCACTGGGGACAAATCACAACTACCAAGGATGAGAATATTACTTTGAACTCATGCAAAATCTTCCATTAGCTCTGACTCCATTCCTGGGAGTGCTGCTGTGGGGTTCTGGTTAGTCCACAGCAGCTTAAGGGCCTTGGACACACTACACACTGCTGTAATGTCACTTGGTGCTACAAGATGTGGTTCTGCTCACCGAGGATGCATTCCACGGCTGCTCCCCTCCACCTTTAAATGCACCCAAAGTTGTACAAATGTTTCCTCTGTACCACTTCAAAACCAACTCCAGCTTGTCATTTCCTCTTTCCTGTGAGTAGACCCAGGCTAATTTTCTTGAAAACCCAAGCTGTCATTTACTCAGAGCAAAACACAGAGATGAAAACCACAGTAATGCAGCCTGTGCAAACCTTCTAATTCAAAGGGCTTTTTTGTCAGTGTTCTTCTGTCACGGGCAGTGCAGTCACAGAGAACCTCTTGTGGGAAGGAATATTCAAAGCTGGGAGTGTGTAACAATTCAGATGCCCATCTTACTCAGGTACAAACCTGAGTCATTAAGCAGTCTGAATTTCTAGGCAACATGTCACTGCAGAAATAGTTTCTTTTAAATGAATTATGTGATGTACAAACTCTTTCTTGCTTGAATGTGACATAGTAGGACATTTCCACACAGTAACCGTGCCCAAAAATGTGTCAGACCAGGCTGCTGTAGCCAGCTGGTTCTTCTCTGCGTATGGAGCATCTTGCGGGGGGGGGGAGGTGGGGTGGAGTGGGTGAGTGAGCAGAGCCTCAGCTGGCCAATGGGCTTGCTAAGAGGTTTCCATCATTTATTTTGGCAGGGGTAAAACTACATGAGTAAGAGGTCAATTACCTCAGACTCTTTGCTAATTTGAAACAGCTCCCTCCTTCTAAGTTGAGCTGGAGCAACCCCTGAGAGGCTGAGCTGCAGAGAAGGTGGGAACGAACTGTAACCAACACGTCCAGAATCCAAGCATGTATTCCCAGCTGCTAGAGGAGCTGGAGAAAGCCATGATAGAAACACACTAAGCCCTTGCTTGCATGGTAAACAAGGACACCTATGTTAGAAATAAACTAACTTTTAGATACAATTTAAATGGGGACAAAGTCGTAAAAGCAAAAGAAAACTTTATTTGTAACGATTCAGCTGAGCCAGGTGTTTACCTCCCTCCCTCGAGAGCCAAACACCTGCCCCCCCCACCAAAATGGCAACTTTTTATACCCTGTCGCGGCTGGGGGCGGTCCCTGTCTCTTTTCCCATTGGATGGGTACTCGGGAACTTACATTCTCTCCCGACCGCCTACTTTTCTCTCCCCTCTCATCCTCCTTTCCTTTTTTGGTCCTGTCTTCAGCCCCGCCCCTCTCCCAGCTCGCAGCAACACCCAACAAATTAACTAGAACAAATCCAAACCATAAAGAACAGCTCATAGAACCACCAACTTTCATTCTTTTACCTAATAAGCTTTTGGCTGCAGCAAAATATTACCTCATCTCTCACACCTGTAAGAGCCAGACTTGACTCCATATTAGCAGGGTGATATCCTGCAGGCTGGGGACAGCACAGCCAGCAACTGCCTCCATCCTGCAGTTATGGGTGAGTGACACATGTTGCAGCGTTTCTCCTACCAAAATACATATGTGGGGGCAAAGTGAGAGCTGAGAACATGAATAAATTAATACTTGTTAGGAAGTGACAGCCTAAGGCCACAGATGGTATTAAGGCTCACAGATTCCCATACCTCACTGAGTCAGAAACATTTCACTTGTCTGTGCCCACTCAAAATTACAGTGGAGGAAATCAATGCAGAAACAAGCAAAACCATACTGTAGCAGGAGGAGGTGAGCTCTCACTGCCAGCCTACCCGTGGTGCAGCAGCAGTGGCTGCACCCTTCACAGAGGGCTCAGTGATGCCACTGGGGCTGGTGCACACCTGGAGTGCAGGTGGGTAATGCTCACAGCTGACTGCAGCTGCCACTCTCAAACCAAATCGCACACAGCTGCTCCAGGGCCAGAGGAATGAGCCCCATGGACCCAACTCATCTTCTGCAGAAGGTGGGATACGTGCCAGGATCAGCCACCTCCTCTTCCAGGTGATGAATCACTTGGAGACTTTGTCCAGGTCCACAAATGGATGTGGTCACAGGATTGCTGAACCTCAGCAGGTGAGTCACTCCACCCCAGCCCAGACAAGCAGAGAAAATTCAGAAAGTTCATCAGGTCTCATCAGGTCTGAATGTGCAATGTGATACATCAATCTTCCATCATCTTTGCAGACATGGACACTGACAGCAGTATCCTCTGCAGCTGTAAGGAATGATGAAGTGCCCAACGCCCTAAACAATCAGCAACCACACAAGGGGATGCTGGTGTTCACCTAGCTCACTCCTATATAATTTTACATCATCCTTAAGTTTCAGAAGTTGCAGGGATCCCACCTCCACACTGGAGCATGGGGCAAAAAAGGCATCCTTGAGTCCAGTCTCTGCTTTGCAGGTGAGGGCCTGAAGCAGAGAACATTGAGGAGAAACCCCGTTCAAGCCTGTGGTCAGAGATGACCCTGCCTAGACTGAAGTATCCTGTTTTTCAACAAAAGTGCACCAATATGCCAATGCAGTGAAACTCGCCTTTACCTCTTCATCATCTGAGAGCTGAAACACCAGGAAGTAGAAGTACAAGGATGTTCCAAGGGTAAGCTAAGCAAAGCCAGAGGCACTGCTGCCCCCAAAGCCTATCCCTTATCACAGCATGAGGAAAGGGGCAGAACCCTGCCCTTTTCAGGAAAACAAAAAGGATAATTTTATAAATACTTCTCAAGCTTCTCATGAAACAAGAAGTCAGAAACACCTGATGTTAGCCTGAGGCACCCTGAGGTGTTGGAGATCAGGATTTTTCCTTTTTTCTCTTTCTCTCAGGGAATTTTTGTCCCATTCGTTGCATAAGAGATGATAACAACCGGTACTTAAGAGAACAAAATATGTGGCTGGAAGGAGGAGAGGAGGAAGGTACAGCTGGCTACTCTGTTAGCTGGGGGGTTTTCTCTTGGAAAGGGCAGAGATACCACGAGATTTTGGCTAGGGGGTGAGGGGCTGGGCTCAGCTCCTCGCTCTCTCTCTCAGGATTGGAGTGGAGATAGGTGGGGTTTGGTGCTGGACCATTGCTCCCCAGAGGATTCGCTGCCACTGCGGAGCTTTTGTCCTCCCACTGCTTCTCCTGCCGTGGGTGAGTCTTTGCTCGTAAGAGCAGCCGTTGAACTGGGACCTTACCCACACCCAACCTCACTGGTAAAGGACCCTCACCATCTACTGGGGTGCCCTAGAGGAACACTGGGGACCCCGAGCCCCTCCGAGGCAGCCTCTCCTGGCTGCTTGTGGGAGCCCGGCTGCCGCTGCCAAACCCCACTGTCTTCTGCCGCTACTTCAGGTTTTTCGCTACACTTTAACCCGATACCTCATGTCTGCCCAAGTCCCTGCAGTTTCTGCTATGGCTGTGGAGTTTCTGCTACATTTTGTTTGCCACCCCAGAGTCTGCTCGTCCCTGCCGTTCCAGCCGCCGCTCCGAGGTTGCTGCTGCAGCCCATTTCGCCACCCGGAGGGGCCCGGGCCCGGCTGCCCCTGGGGGTTTGCACAGGAAGCCCCTTTTCTCTCTCTCCCGCCGGCCCACCCGCCATTACCCACCGCACAGAGGCGGCCGAGCTGCGCCACAGCGCCCCCTGCAGCCGCGGGGGAATCATCGCACCCGCCCTGCCCGGCCGGGAGCCACCAGCGCCCCTGCCGGCTGTGACCGGAACTGCACAACGGGGAAGGTGCTCGACAGCCGAGAGAAGGCTGTTGTTGGGTTTCTGCTTTTGTTTGTAGTTGCTGCTGTTGTTGGTGGTTGTTTGCCTTGTCATATATATACATACGTATTCTAGTAAAGAACTGTTATTCCTTTTCCCATATCTTTGCCTGAAAGCCCTGTAACTTCAAAATTATAATAATTTGGAGGAAAGGGGGGCACATTTTCCATTCCAAGGGAGGTTCCTGCCCTCCTTGGCAGACACCTGTCCTTTAAATCAGGACACGAGGTCTGCTATTTCTGACCCAAATCTTGATGCAAAACACCTGATAAAGTATATTTCTAGCACAAACACACCGCCAAACAGCTTCATCCATATTCTCCTTGGCCAACAAACAGCAGCTACACAGCTGCTTTTGGTAGCTGGGCTGCACAAAGATCCACAGCAGAACATGCTGTGGGCAGGAGTTTAACCTGAGCCACAAGCTGCAGCCGTGGGGCTGCTCACCTGCATGTCACATCCCTGCAGCTGCCACTGCCCACCTGCCCCAGCAGGTGGAAACCAAACTGCAACTAGCCTCTTTTCTCTCCTTCCTCCTGGCGAAGAGCCTGCTGGGTCATTCTCTGATTACATGTGCCCACACAGAGCAAGGTGCTGCCAGGAGAGCTCAGGGCACCATAACCCCAGTTCCCCTACACGTTGCTGATGCAGTTGAGAGGCCTTAGAGCATGAGAGAAAAAGAGATTTCAAGGAAAAATAATTCATCTGTGTAGTGGGTTTTAACCCAGCTGATCCTAACATTAAGTGAGCAGTTTGGTTTTATCCTTGACTTTTGTCAAGGCATCATCAGGAATTTCAAAAGAAAGATCCTGATGTGCATGCTCAAGCCAAGGGCCATCTCTGAAAGCTAGAGAATACCTGGGGGGGCATTTCTCCCAGGGCTTTGCAAACAAAGTCTGTCTTTGGGGAAATCCTTACCAAGCAGAGGTAAGTTTTGGGCATGAACTGCCTGGCTTTAATGAGAGGTCACCTGCTGTGCTGAGCCAGCCCAGCACCATCTCGGGGTACAGGAAGAACAGAAAGAAGAGGCTTGGAGAACAGCTATATCCTAGGCTGCCTTTTACACACACATGCACCACCCTCATCTCAAGTACAACTTAGCATCACTGAAAAAGGTCCCTTCCTGTTCCTGCATTAGGGAGTCCATAGCTCAGGCAAGGTACAGAGCTGTCTTGTACAACACAAATGTGATCCCCCTCTAAGCAGAGCATGTCAACTGCTCCCTGCCAGGGCTTACACAGCCTCCCATGTCCATCTCAGCCAGACCCTTTTACCGCTCCCACTACACATTTTAGCCTGAATGCCAGTTTTTCCATCTAAGGTGATTAGATGATGGTTTTCACATGCTGTTCTACTGTAACAGGAATGAGAATTAATTTCTAATGCAGGCAAAAAGATGATAAGCACTTCACTGAGTCTGTTCAGCTGAACATGAATATTTTGGGTGATTTCCCAACCCAGCTGGAGGGCTGCACAACTGCTCAGTGACACAGTATATATCCACCTAAGCAGCATTCAGGCCAGGATATGGATTACTGGCATGGACTGGGGGTGGTTGTTCTTCCTATGACTACAAAAGCTACACAAGATAAGAAACCATCTTTCCATAAGAGCTCAAATGGTGTCTGCCTTCACCAGTATCTGTCATACAGGGCAGCACCTTGCAGACCTCATCTTCAGCTAATTCCACCAGATGTGGCCACAAAAGGTCCAAAGCACTTCAAAGTGACTGGTAGCCACTGGTCTGGAGTCAGCCTCTGGAGTGTCTGTCAGTATCTGTGCTAAGTACTTAAACCCTGTGAAATAAAGAAGAGCATACATGATGTCAGGAGAAAAACCATTTCAGTCTCAACAAGAGTTAACTACTACCCTTACCAGTAAGATAAGGGAAGGAACTCTGTGTGCCTAGATGCAGAAAGGCTGATTTGCTCCAGCATTTGAAACTTCTTTTAGGTCTAAGAACTATCCCATAGGCTTAAATTTAGGCTAACTGCCATAACTGTTCATCTTCTACAATGGTAGGAGACAGAACAGGGAGTATAATGCGACAGACTACACAAATATGCTTGGGAGGTTCCGGAATCTCACAAGCCACATATGCTCTTTTCTCTCAAATTATTATATTTATTATCTATTACTCTTCAGATCAGATTAGCAGTAAGCAAATCCTGTACAAAGCACCAAAAGCAGCTTGGCATTCAAGCAATTCTGCATCCACACTCATTGCCTCCTACTTTAGATGGGAGCAACGTCAAAGACAACTGAGAAGACAGAATAGATTTTTCCCAGAGAAAACAAGCCAGTAAAATTATCTTTAGAAGTTCAGTATGGTAACACACAGTTAACAATGGTGTTTCCCAGCCAACTATGCTATTTCAGAAGTGGGATGTGCAGTTTCTGGCCAGAGTCCTGATGTGAACTTTATCTGTCAACATACCACGTTGACAAAGTCTAAGTAGGTTCCTCTTCCTTCCCCTGAAACCCAGAATGTTCCAACCAGAGGCTGTGGCTTTGGCTCATCATCACTTCTTCACATCTGCAAGACTGTCATATGTTGAATACTTTGTTACAAAGCAAAACTCCTTATTTCCCAAGTTTATGTTATGCTGAGACATTTTACTAAGAAAACTGGAGGTCAATAGTGAGATATTCTGAACAGCCAGCCAGCAACCACAAAATTCATGGCAAGCAAAGGAGTGCCCGGGGAGATTAGAGAGCAGCTGTTGAGCTCTGCTGTGCTGGGTCTTCAAAGCCTTTAGGAAAAAAATATTGCAGTTCCTATAGCTACCTGCTGTAAGTATTCACACAAAGCTGTTACCAGTCTCGATTCTCACTTCAGTATTATTAACAACTTAAGCTCAGCAAGTCTCTGCCTGGACAATGCAAGGCCTCTCTGTTCAATCAGTTGTGCACGTTTAACAGAAAAATTAAAGCTTTAGTGAGTACAGGTGCATGCTGCATCTAAATGAAGCAATAACCCTCAAATTCATCAATTTTTCACATACAAAATACAAGAGCACATGAAGATACATTGCTGAGCCACATTGCTTTAATACTGATAGAATAAATTGATGACATTTATTATATCTAATATGTAAAACTCTCCTGTTCCACAAGTCTCTCCTAAGAGGACAGCAGAGGAATTGCTTCTAACCCTGCCCAACACCTGTTATAAGCTTCACCTCACACAGTCTTTGCACAACACAGGGTAATGCAGAAGCACAAAGCAAACCAGCCTTGGTCATATGATAACCCTGACTGCAAGCGGATGTTTCAGTGCAATTGAAGTTTCTTTCACTTTCTCAAGCCAGTTCCATGCATTGGTACATTAACTATCACCCAAGCATGTCTTTAAGCACTAGCTTATGGTTGTACAACCATTAGCATGTCTGGCTTTCAGTTCACCTGCAGTCATCCATAGTCCCATGAAGTCAGGCCCAAACGACACACAGTCAGGGAAAGATCCAAAGTCAATTCACCTGCACAGCCTGGTACTAACACCAAGTTCCTACATTTCTGAAACATTTAACTGCTTCTCCGTAACTTTTGCCTCTTTTTTTCAGCAATTAACTCTCATTTCTTCATAAATAATTCAGAAATGGGACTTCCTTTCAGTCTTCCATGTGTTGGCTTGGGGCCAATACTCACATGCTAACAGAGCAAAAGGGCAAAGGAGGAGCACAGGGCAGGATTATTCCCAGCCTGTGTGAAGGGCATGACAAAACCCTCCTCCAGTCTACAAAAGGAGATTAACATTTGCTTGCAAAACATCCTACTGATTTCCATAGGAGCTGAGTTCAGGTACTCCTGTGGGAAAAACACTGTTTCATTAGCAGATACCTGCTTTTAGAATCGGGGATTGTCAAGATTACTAACATTCTTGAAAGGCTTCAGATTTTTGTAACTGCTTGTGTCAAAAACAGATAGCACCCCACAAAAGGAGAGTTAACATCATAGGACAAGGCTTCTCATAAGTGTAAAATACTGAGACCACAGCTGCCACTGGCACAAAATGTGCAGCCTCTCTGCTCCCAGGACACATTATAGTTTCAATACACAAATTACACCCTTCCAGTTTCAGTAGAAGGTGCAACAGTTCTGTCTTGTGTACTGGAGTTTTAGACAAAACACTGTCCAAAACCATGATGTATTTTCTACAGGAAAAGGGCAACAAGGCAACAGGCCCTCAGAGGAGAAAGTAAAGGCCCAATGTTCCCTAAAACCAAACACTGATGAACCAATCAAGGACTTCAAATAGACAATCACTTTATGGAAAGAACATTTATTTTTGCTTTAAAACTTGTGATCCATAGAAATACAATAAAATCAACATGTACACAAAACTTTTTTAAAAACCAAGTTTGGTTCAAAGAAATATTTAACATCTAAATCTGAGGTACAAAAGGCACAAGACCAAGCACCCAAACAAACAGAATTGCTCACAGCACTGTTTGCACCACTACTACAGAGGAAGACTTTAGGGAGGAAGGCAGGGGAAATGTGGAAATAACTGTAACCAAAACACAAGAATGTTTACAATGCCATTTACTTTCTTTCACAGGTGTTATATATTTTATTGTTCTTTTGTTGTAAAGTGCCAGGACTCTTGGAGAAAAAGATGGATCATTTCTTAGAAATGAACTGGAACAAACAACAGTAGAAAAGGAGACACAAACAAAGGTCTGCAGCAGGCTGGAGTTCAGTCAACCTCTGTTCTCCCACAAGGTCTTAAGAATTCATTTCCTCTTTCATGAAACCATTTGTTTGAAACTGTGGAAACAGGGAACTGGAATTAGTTATCACCATGTACCCAGTGTGGGTATCATCACAACCTAGATGGATACTTTAAGTAAAATCTCTCAGTTTGGGGATCCATGTTTATACTTCTCTACTCACCCAAGGGAAAATACATAGAAAGATGCAAAAGGCTGGGGAAGAAACGATCTCCCCCAATGCACAGTTCTGGAGCCAACATTAAGAGAGCAGTGTGTTCTGGGGCTGATATCACTGACAGTCAACATGCTCTGGCACTCCAGGGGAGTGCCTTGGAGGCTGGGGGAATATAGGTATGGGAATAGATAACATGAAGCTTGAGAAGCTTTCAGCAGGAAGCAGAAATTCCTAGTGTCCAGAGACTCCCACTTAACTTGCAAGGAGCTCTCATCCTTTTGCAGCTAGAACTATGCACAGATCTTTGTAGGAATAGACCTGATTCTAGCCAAGTGATAATTCAAGTCATTCTGATGCTGATACATTACACAAACCCAGTGACAGTCTTACACTTTGTGCTGCCATTGACACAAAAACTCACTAGAAAAGCTATAGCTGAACAATGCAGCTGCTTAACACTTCATGAGATCAATGGCAAGAAATTTCATTATGGCCAAGTGACTCCAGTAGTTGAAATGGCAACATCCAGGTTATTAAATGCTTTTATAAGAGGTCAGTATATCCCCAGCTTTACATACATGAGCCTTCCTTCAGGTTCCTAAAAAGTATTCCTAAAAAAGTATTACTTACCCCATTTACACCCTACTAGTACTGGACAAGCTGCATGTCTTGTTCTATAATCCCCCTCACCACTTCTGAAGAGATTGTACCAAAACACTGCTGTTCCCTGAAAAGTGAGATCAGATCTGGATTAGTCAGAACCTAGTCAATAAAACCAGGTTACAGTAAGGAGAGGGGGATGCCTATGGATTCAGCTGCAGGCAGCTGGAAGCACTTTAACAGGTCACCATAGCACATGAAAAAACCCTTAGTCCTGTTCAAACTCAGCCATGTTCAGAGTCCAGAGGAATTCTACTGAACACAAGTTTGCTTTGTTATAAACAGCTGTACGGAGAAACTGTTCACTTCATACATTACCAACAAATGGAGATGCCCTTAAGTCTGCAAGATCACTACAGCTGCAATGAAGTGCACTTGTCACATCAGCTGACTTTTACATGGACTGTGCGGAGGGAGAGACAGTAACTGGAGAGAGAAGGAATAAACCCAAACACATAAACAGACTTTACCTTCTTGGGCCATATTGCTGCCCCAAAATCTGGGAAAACTGTTGCTCCTCCAGCTTCTACATCGCTCATCTGAGAAAACAAAGTCCACAAACTGTCCATTTACAAGGCTTTTTATACAGTCCCACAAGCTTAAGTGTCCCAAGGCCTGAAATTTCCACTTGCACCTCTACAAGCAGCACTGATGAGGAGGGTGCACTTCAACCAGCACAAATTGCAGAAGAAGCAGTACCTGCTGTAGAAGGTTTTATTTCAGCTGAAGGCTTTTGTCCAAATTATGTATGTCTAGATATATATTGCCTAGATTATATATCATCTACTTCAAATAGCCACTAGAAGTTGAGTACCTACAAGGTTAATAAGCTAATACTCTAGAACAAGAGAGAGGACTTCAGAGTAAGCTGGTTTCAAGAATTTCATTCCACTTTATGATCCAATTAGGAAAACAAGCATCTGTTAAACCACATTTCCTCAAACTGAAACCATGCCTTTGGAACTAATTTTCATAATTTAGTTTATGCATCTTGGTCAACCACTTCAAAAACTACACAAACTATTAGAAAGCCTCTCTTTCAGCACTGTTTCTATGTTGTTCACCAGCAGTCTTATGCAATTTTGAGTGCTTTAGACAGCTCAAGCTTCAACAGCTACAGCTAAGTGACACTAAAGAAAACCATGTATCTTTATGCTCTGCCCTTCCACGCTGGAATGAATTTAACCCTATTAAATTCATCAGTAACAATGGATTTATTGTAAATTCTAGACTTGACTCAAAACCCACCAAAGTTCCTGGAAACACTCCCATTAAAAATAGAACATCTTTCCACTGAATTCAGTAAGCTTTGGGTCAGATTCTAATGAAAAGAAACAAATTAGTCAGATCCAGCTCCCACCAAATTTTAAAACTACTATTAATACACTCTCCAAGTCCCCACAATCCCTATCGTAACTTGGATTTCTGTTTAAAGCAGATTTTATTACCACTCTGGTGTCCTCCTGCTTGGTACCTACAATAAAAGGGCATAAGATGCCATAGGTGCACGGGTTTTTGCCCCTTCCAACTAGAAAGCATGTGCATGCAGCCTTGCAAGCTAATACCTATGTCTTAGCCACACAACCACTCTTTTTAGTAAGGGCATTGGTACATGTATGTGTTATGTGTTCTACATGGGACAAACAAGGGCAAATTGCCTTTGACCATGTACAACTGGCAGAGATGATGTGTATTGTTCCTTCTAAATCAAGGCTTGTCCAAAATTCTGAGAAGCAAACAACAAAGATTAACTCAATTTAAAATTAAAATCTCTTTGCAGCAGAGTATTTCACAGCTACCCATCTTACTCCAATTCTTGTTTTGAAGATTATTTCCCTCCCCACCATATCAAGTTGAAAGTGCTTCTGGTTCTGTTTTGAGCTGCATTTCACTCTCAAAATATGATGTCAGCCATCAAATTTAAAATTCTGTGACAAAATATTTAAATTATATCACTCAAATCTTAAACACAGAAGATGAGGTGATCCTAAAGATATAATGAGTATAGGCTGATAGATAAAACAGTGTCAGAAGACTATTGTGAAAACAAGGCCATTATTCCCAGTGGCAAAGTTTAGGACTCCAGTGTACATGGTCTGTGGGCTGTATAATGCATGCAACTAATGAATCTTTCAAATCTGCACTTGTAACCCAGTTACACCAAGTTTATCAGCTGTGCCTCCCTCCATTTGCTGAAGCAGCAGCTGTGCTGAGCAACTCTGACTTTGCCACACAGCTGAGGAAGAGGCTGACAGACCACAACATCAAGTGCTGTCAAAGTGGTGGAAAAATATGACTGTCTCACATTAAGTGGCTGATAGTCAAGTTCTCCAACAGCATACCGCATGAGTACCCCAAGTATTTCCCTTCGAGAAATATGCCAAATTCTCCTCTTCCCCCACGGAATCCAATTAAGCAAAAGATTCCATAGTAGCGTGGCCAAAAGGAGAAGATGGGTACTATATTCAAATTTTCTGCTCTGAGGTTAAATACCACCAGAATTCTATCAATTCAGATGGGACAGCACCTGATGCTGCAAGAATAATGAAATCCCTACTGCTAGATGCCAGGAAATTTCTACAAATAACCAACTGCACAAGCTGTAAATAAGATGCTGCTAAAGGATCATCATACTTACATAGTTTAAAAAAGTGGCCACACGATTTCCAGTCCCTAACCGCTTGAAAGCATCTGGCTCATCTTTCTATAAAATTAAATGAGAATAACTGCAAATTTCGAGCTCCCAGACAGTAGACACACAGTGGTACTTACATAGTTAAGAAACGTCGCTAGCCTATTTCCTTCCGATTTGAGTGTGCTGTCAAAGGGTCGCTGCAACAGACAACAACTTTAACCCAGGTTCCAAACAGGCTCTCACTAGAGCTACGTACGTGCAGCTCTGCAGAGATCCTCAAGCCCAATTTAAAGAGTTGTAATAGAAAGGGGACAACTGATACAGGGCAACATTAAAGCCATCACAAGTTGCAGCCAGGGTGCACAGCTGCATGCACAGAGCACTTGGATGCCACGAGGAGAAGTTGCACTGAACCATTCTGAAGGGAGAAGAGAAGCAATGCTTTCAGGGCCTGTGGCACAGATGTTATCCAAGTAAGGTCAACAACAGGGCATTATTGTTCTGGGCACTGATCCAAAGTCAACAACTGAGGTGAATACAAAAAACTAATCTTCAGTGGGCTTTAGATAACGCAGATTCTTGTAAATGTAGCAACTCAAAGAAATACTGTCATGAGAAGAGCAAATGCATGTTTTGACAGCAGACAAAACTATAGAGTAGTTTCAGGTGGTTGCTTGTCTAGGACTAAAGACCACATCAAAAAGATCAAATTGTCTTTATAATAAACAATGAGTTTCATTTGTTGAAGTTGAGATCACACTGGTGCCATGTAGAAGCAGAAAGAACATCGAGAATACCAGTGTCTTTCTTGCCTTCAATAAAATGAAATTAGAAGTTTATTTACATTGCTAATAGTCAGGAAGTCATTCCAGTCAGGAGACATCAAGGTGCATTTTTACATGCAAAAGCAATAATGTTAAACATTTAAAGAAAACAATAAATCAGTATTGGAAAAGACAAACAGCAAGGAAAACCACAGCCACCCTAAGATGATGTAGTTCAGTCTGCTTGAAGCATATTTTAATAAACAAGTGGTCTTTCCTGAAATGGGTTCATAAAAACCCCGCGACTTGCATATGCAAATCCAATCCAAAAAACCCAACATAAGACCACTGAGATACAGGGAATTCCCTGGTTACTGCCACTGCTGTGAAACCCAGGTCCAACCATGAATTTCTGAATTTCAACAGCAAATATCTAATTTGAACAACCAATAAAATCTCCAAGGTGTAAACTGAAATAAAGGTACTGTAGTGCCTCTATTTGAGAACTGCAAGGGAACAAAAAGCTTCAAGGCTGATCAGAAGCTGAGGAGACACAGCAGCACCTCTATTTCAACACAAAGTCTATGATGCACAGAGAGCCTGCAGGACCAGACCAAAACTGTGGCAACCGCTGCAACTGCCTTGCCTCAGATGACAACTGCAGCCAAGGTTATGTTCCACGTGGAGCTCTGCTCCAGCTCCTAATCCAAAAGTAAAGTCCACACTGGCCAATTTGATGCCTGAGGTCCTTGAGTTCAAAGGCTTTGAAGAGAATTCAAGAGCATTTGCTCAACTCAGGAAACTAAGCAGACTTAAGAGGAAAATTCTCACAACGGGCCAAAGCTAATGAATACAAGCTTCCATAGTGTTGAAACTTGGATTTTTTTATTTTTTTAAACAGTGCTAAGTTGGGTGGCTTCAATTCTGCACTCAATTATTGGGTTGTGTGCTCTGTTGCAGCAATCAGTCCTACCAGGTAAAACCACTGGGACAATCTGAATTATGCCAGATTCCACTGAAATACCACAGAAATCAAGGCATCAGATGGATTTTATATTTGAAGTTACCAGTCACCATAGTTCTTCAGTATGATTAGCACATCCATGAACTTGTTTAGGGTCATTATTAAGAATCTGCTCTTTTCTTCCCACTCACAGCAAACCAGAGCTGTTCTTTGCCAGGCAGAGCCCTCTAGTGCCTCATAAAGACCCAGCGCCTCCACCCGCACGTCCACCTGCTGCTGGAGCACTGCCCTCAACATCATCCCAGGGAACCCTTTTCAGACCCCAGTGCTGCAGCCACTCTCAGGGGTCTGCCAGAAGGGCTGTACAGCCCATCAGGATTTCCATAATGTTTACTCTTCTGGAGGGAGGTGGAAGGTTATCTCCTCCTCAGTCAGCTCCTACAAAATGCTTTAAAGCACCCAGCAAAGCAGGGTTTGGACAACATCACTGAAATGAGAAGCCTAATGGAACAAAGCCCTCATAACCCAGGGCTTGCAGACCTCAGTTTACAAATAAAACAATGGAAAGAGCACAGTCAAGTGCTGCATGACTCTTTTAGTGTCTCTGTACTGTGCAAGGAGTCAAGGTCCCAAAGGTAAGCAGGGAGATTTGTTCGTTATTCTCTTGAACTTTCAGCATCAGAGAAGGCAGTGCAAAGGCTTTTCAGAATTCATAATCCACCCATGCAACAGGGCTACATATTAAATGCTCTAACAGAAAATAGTTTCAAAAGTTCTCCTAGACCATACTGTTCCCTGCTCCCCACTCCACTAAGAAATAATTGCAAGTGTGATCTTACCCTAGAAAAATCAAAGTGTGGCTCGTACTGCCCTCCCATTCCGTAGTTGGCAACCTACAGCATGGAAGAAGGAAGCACATAAATATCTACTGAACTGTAAGTGACTGCTGCAGAATAGCACTTGCTCTCAGAAATCCAAAGCATGCTCTGAGAAACAGCACTTTGTGGCAAGATTATTATCTACAGTACACTTAATTTATTTTTAGATTGCCAGAACTGAGGTACTCAGATGAGAAACAACTTGAGTGCTTTTTCCCTTTCGTAGTTTGAGGGTTTGTACTTATCACTACAACAGCCTGTTTAACATTCAGCAGCAATAGTTTACCACACTGTTGCTTCCTTCCTCTGAAGGGAAGGCAGATGAATGTGTGCAACTCCCTGTGGGTCCAGCCTAGGGGACAGGACTGGACTCTGTGCCACTCATGAATGATCTGTTACATACAAATGCCTCTCCAGAATCACAGAAAATTAACTTAGAAGCACCTCTTCACTTACTTTATGATCACATAACATGTTTTAGTTACTCTGAGGCCGTACCTAATGTGTCTCCCAGATCACTACACAATTACCTGGTTTCTATGGATAGCCTGTAATCAACAGTATTTCAATCAGGCTCTGAACAGGAATTGAAGGAGCATGGAGGAAGAGAAACAGTGAATGGGCTAAGGTACAGCTATTCTGGCAGTGCTGTACTACTGGCACTCTTCTCCCCAACAGCCATCCAGAGATCAGAATTCATATGAGACTATAGCAGGACTACAAAAAATATTTGGGTCTTAGAAAGGTTGAACTAGGACAGAAATTCAGCTTTTGCAGACTTGAAAAATAAGCAGCAGGCATTTCCCTCAGAATAAACAGGTAAATCTCAGATTCCTGCACAAAGTTAATCTTCTATTTCTTTGATATCTCCATCCTCTCTGCCTGGCACACACAGAGAAAACACCTGTCTGCACCAGACCAACCTAACCAGCAGCTAATTCCACCAGGATGAAGCCAGTGCACCAACCTGCAAGAGCTCAGCTGTTTTCACTGTTAACCCTGTGATCTGCTGCATTCGCTGATTCACCTTGGCCACAACAGGATCATCATCTTCTTCCAACCACGAGCTAGGGGAAAGACAGAAACACATTATTTTACAATACCAACCACCACACCACATTTCCCAAGGCAGAAGGATTCTTCTGCCCTTTGTCAGATGGCTAAAAGAGCCATTTTCCATGCATTTGTTGGGGAAAGCTCTGGTGACATGCAAAGCAGTTCAAGTTTTCAGACACAGTAGGTAGCAGACAACAGCTGTTAAGCACAAAAACCTTATAGCTAAACCCTTCTCTCTGCTTACCTCTTGGATACCCTGTAGCTAGCCACTGTAAGGACACCGGTTTTGGGATCACGTACTGTGGCTCGTGCCAGCTGTGCCAAAAAAAATCCCAAGGGGGAAGAAACACATCAGCTAAAGGTCAGAAAATTTCTCACATCTTACCAAAATCAACACCTGATTTGTCCAACTTCAATATCTTATCGGATGAAAGAGCTTCAACCTAGAATATAATCTGATTTCATGCTAAAACAACACCTGCAGAAACACAAGTACAATTCATCACCTGCATTTGATCCTGGAAAAAGAGTCTGATTGACTGCACAAGCCATGATATTGATTAAATCCATAAGTTGCTTGCTGAACAGGTTTTGAACGCACTTTTTTTAAACAGCTGGAGTCAATATTAGCGAGAGGGAACAACAACAGAAGTTAACAACATATGAAGTCCAAGTTCCTGGCAAAGAGAAAATCATTGGATAGTCCATGAATTTAATCAGCCTGCTCCTCATGTGGACTAAAAACCCAACCTCATTCTCAGATGTAAAATAACACGTGAAAACTTTTACAGAACAAGTTACAAATTATGGGGCAAGCAAATCCCCAGTGGCAGAAAACTCCTGAGGACAACTCTCAACATTCCCATGCTCAAATTTTCCAGCTGAAAGATGCCTGGAACATCTAGTTCTGAGACAGTTTAAGATGTTATTACATGATGAAGGTAACTCTGCAAAAGCACAGCACATCTACACATTTTAAACAGTATCATCACATTTAGGCCATTTCACCAGATCTGTAGGGAAAAAAAATGGAACTTGGCAAAACTGATAAAGTTTGCTGTGGTGTCAGAGTGACAGACGACTGCTAACAATACTTTGGTCGCTTTGGTTTCATTCTTGCAGCTGAGAACAAGAACTGGGACACTCCTTTCTTTGACTATAAGCTCAGACCACATTTAAATTTAACTCCTGCCAACCACGCACACTCTAAATCATACCTCTTTTCTTCCACTTAATTATATGCCATAGAAAGCCTTTTTATTTGCATCTTCTTCAGAGCATGCAGTCATTGTTTCCTTTGTTTTTCCTCAAATAAGTCTCCAGCCAGCTTTACAATCCATGTCAGCTGTGTTGTCCCTATGCAAGAGTTCTTGGCAGAGCTGTTGCTGTAATTCTGACTCACTGTTATTTTGTTCCAGATTTCTCCTGTATAAATCATAACAGAAGAGCCAGGCTGACTGAATGTTGTTCTTCACTGGTACAGTGAAGCATAGCTTTAGGGATATATATTTTGCTTCCCAAACTTTTCATTCTGCTGCCATTTTCAAGCTTGTATATGCTTGCTTGATTTCTGCACCTAGCATATGATCTAAATAAATCAGAACTCAAAGAAGCCTGACTGCCTTGATATTATTCCCTATCTGCTCTGATAGGCAGGTTTCTTCATTTAAGACACAATCCACATCTCAGTTGGTATAAGCAACTGATAAATGTAAGGCCTCCTCCCTCAGGGTGGAGAAATCAGCCTTTTAAGAGGCATTTGCTCTGAGAAATCATCGTAACAC
Source organism: Lycocorax pyrrhopterus obiensis (assembly GCA_014706295.1). NCBI lineage: Eukaryota > Metazoa > Chordata > Aves > Passeriformes > Paradisaeidae > Lycocorax > Lycocorax pyrrhopterus. The sequence goes on from JACSVZ010000018.1 coordinate 18,396,213, forward strand.
CCTTCATTGGTCAGAAGCTTCACTGACTGTTTCAGAGTCTATTTAGTTTAGCAAGCTCTCCATTGTTATTTCCTTCTGAAATTCTGCACTGCTGAAACCCTGCACCATGAGCTCAGATATTCATGGCTCCCCACTTCATGTCATATTCTTGCCTTCCTCGCTTGCAGGTAACATTAAGAATTTTGGGAATATGGTTCTCATACTTTGATGGCAGACCTGCCTCAATGCTATCCACATCAATAGAGCTAAGAATTTTCTTGACCCACCCCAGCCAGTTCTGATGGATTGCCTGAAAAGCTGGATCTAACTTTTTGGAAGTGGAGTAACAGTGATTGCATTTTGCAAAACAAGCATAAAAAGCAACTCAACTGCAGCTACTCCCAATCACATACAGATGTTCTTTCTCTGCAAAAAATATTGGCAAGTGTAAACTGCAGAAAATGTTGAAGTGCTTGGACTCAAAAGTAAAAATTTCTTGCAAATGCATTTTAGAATAAAGAAAGTGCTCAGCTTTCTGAGCCTAAAATAAAATAACACTTCACTGTTCTGTCTGAAAGCTTCCATGATTACTACCTAAAATTTCTAAAATTAAGGCTAAAATTTCTAAAATTAAGGCTAAAATTAAGCTGTATTTATTAAGGACCATCTCATCACAGGATTTGCATTTTCCATTCTTTCAGTAGTACTGAAGAATTTAATGTTATTCCTGCAGCTGAGCTATACAAAAATAGAAAAAATAACTCATAAGAAAATGGTTGCTTTTTTAAAATTGACAATTTTCATCTGAATCTTAAGGTTATAATATTTACCTACTCTTCTAGGGACTGACCGCAGTTCTACACTACATAGATTACATGAAAAATTCCTCTAACATTAGTAATATACACAAAATTCAGAGACCAAGAATTAAGACTTTCCATAAAACTTTGAATAAAAAGAAAAAACAAAAAAAACAGCTGTCTTTAGACAGTGCTTTATTTGATAAAATAGATTAAGTGATATGCTCTATGTGAATGCTTCCATTTTATCTGAAGCTCTTGAAGTTTTCTACTATGATGTAATAGGAAAAGGTCTCCATTTATGGAGGTGAGAGTCCTCACTGAGACAGGAATGTTCAGCCAACACTTCCATAGCTGGCTGGTAGTCATAGAAGTCCAGCTTCACAAACATCCCAAATTATTAATGTTCTTGGGAAGCATCAGTTTCTCAATCTGTTTCTAACTATTTATGCTTACATTTAGAAACACTTACAGAAAGGTAAATCTTCACTGGAATTTTAGTACCATATTTCATAGCAGTAGCCTGAAGAGCGCTAAAATAAACCACTCCTCTATAAGCAAAGATTTGTTCAGTTTTACATGCTGCTCAGACCTGACAGAAAAACTAAGGTGGCATCTACTACTATCACACTGCCATACTACTTTTTGCCAGAAAGGTGACAGGCAGGAAATTCTACCTCCAGAAAACCAGATAATTACTAGCTCTGCATGAGGTAGCTGCTTTTTTTATTGTGTGCAGAGTCACCAGAACTCATACCATGAGTAACAGGGAACATGTATAGTTTACAACAGAAGCAGTGGATTCCAGGATACACAAACAAACAAACAAAACCAAACCAAACCAACCACCAAACCCCCAAACCTCTAGGTATTATTCTAGCACTTTTTTTTTCTTTTCACTTCTGTTGAGATTTGGGCTCTTCAAATTTCATTTATGTTTAGTTCAAAAGGCAGACTTAAGGCATATTGCACACCTACTCCTATCATTTTAGGTCAGCCATTTACCTTTTCAAATATAGTCTCTAATTTCTTAAAAGCTTTCTAAGCCATTTACTGAGAACTTTGCATGATTAAGTGCAATAATGCATAAAAACCTTTGGGAGCCTGGGCAGTTTTGATATCTTTAGGCTCACAGCTGCGGTGTATCATCTGTAGTATGAAACCAGATCTTTCAAATCCTTTGCCTAGTCCTTGCTAATAAAGATTGAAGCATGGAATTAGCAGTCATTAGTAAGATGGGAAAAGAGAAACTTACCCTTGGCTTAGCTAGTTGTTTAATTTTCTCAATTTCTTCATCAGACATGACATCATAGTATCGCACAATATGAGGGCTGTCCCATTCATCTTCTTCCTTAAAGGGAGCTATGAGCAGATGAGGGTTTCTGTTTCCATCATGGTACCTACAAAACAGCCTTTTTTGTCTTCGAGGTGTCTGAAACAAAATGCCAAACAAAGCATTGTTTGCTCAAACACTTTTCTTGACCTTCAAACAGGCAAGACAAGAAGATGAGCTTCATTCCACATACATTGTAAAAGCTGTCAGGTGACCAGAAGATACAAGAGGTAAACAAGAGTGATTCTGCAATTTACTGCAATTAAAAACAAGATATCCTGTTCCAAATACCACTGAGCAGCATCTGAAACACTGACCTTTAGGAGAATTAAATCACAATAGGTTACAGATTAAGAAGTGCACAATCAGTCAGCTGTAAAAAAAAGCCTGGTTCTTATAATTAAGACTATGCAGATTAAATAAATTGGTTCTTTTCCCTGGACTAAGAATTGAAGCCATGTTTGTTGAGGTACTGAAAATCACTTGGTCAAAATAGTCACTCCAGAAGAACATGCCTAAGATGCAAAAGGGAAGGAATAATGTGATTCCCTAAGTGTGGTAAAGCATAATCAGCTCTCAGGAAAAAAGCCTCCTTGTGTATCTGTACAGCTGACTTTAAAAAAGCTGAGTAGACAGACTGAGGAGAATCAATTTTCAACAACCTTTAAGAGGTACAGCTAAGAGCTGTTTGTGAGTAACAGCTGAAGATTGAGAAGCCAAGATATAAGTTACAAATCTCAGCCTGGACAGAACCAAACTCAATTTTTTCTTAAAAAACAGCTTCACAGAAGGAAAAACATAACATGTCCCACCAAGCTTGACCACCTTTATGCAAAGGCAGCATAGTCAGGAAATTCTTGTCTCTTACCATTTTCACCCCTTCACCTCTGCAAAGGGCCTCATAGATATCACGCTCTGGCAAGTAGTCAAGAGGTCTCTCATAGGCTCCACTTTGCACCACGGCTTCTGTGGTTGTCACAGTCTTGTTTACTGACTTTTCTTTCTCCTTCTCCTCCCTTTCCTTCTCCAGCAGCTTCTCAAAGTACCGCAGATTACTGCCTGCTCTCTCATGAGTGCTGTCTACATTGGGAGAAAAACAGACAGAAACAGCGATTTTTGCAAACTCAGGAACTGTTAGTACAAACAAGTCCCTGTATCAAGACAGCAACAGTTCTTCCCTTCCTAAAGCATTATCAGGCAAACAAAGGCATTGGCTTCAGTCTGCACTGAAAATCAACTCTGTCTTCACAAAGGAGAGGTGCACACAGGATACAAAAGAATCCTTTCTGGAAGAACCCACCACAAAGCTTGTATTCCAAGAAAAAGAATAGAAGTTTTTGTTCTTCGCATTCCTTCTTTTCTCTCAACTTTTCTGACCAGTTCTACCCAAGATAAGCAGATCAGAGACCAAGGTAGCCTACTTGCTGCACCCCTCCTCTCGACCATGCTCATCACCCACACTGCACAAGCACACTTTAACCATGGACTGTGATGGAATCCAGCCACAGTCTTCAGTCCCAATGACTTCTCTCAGGCTGGGAAGCTCTGAGGTATGTGTTACCACCTTAAGCCCACCTACAGCATCCATCTGTAGCTCTAACAGGTTTGTATGGGAGGGAGCCTGGATCACTAGCATCTTTGGACATATTAGTGATTTATTAATGATGCTGGTATGAATCAATAAACATCATCAATCGATCTTTACCCCAGACAACTAAGAAGGAACAATTCCTTGTTCACCTGTGTTTCTGGATACTACCACCTAGAACAGATACTTTCCCTTCTGGCCTTCCCAACTTTATTGTGTTTATCTCATGGAACCAACCCCAATGCTCACTGCAGTCACCACTCTTTAGAGCACAGGGCAATAGTGGCCAGATAGGGAAGTTGAGCCCAGAGTAGAGGAAGCTGCTGCTTCCAGAGGGGACTACCAAGTGTGTTCCACTGTTTGGTGCTGATAAGGATTTGCATTCTGCTATCAGTGCTAAGCCCCACTGCAGAGGGAGCTAGGTTCAATACATACTCATATTCTTGTAAATTTTAATTTAAGAATTCTAGTGTCTGTGGAAATTAGATTAATACATAGTTTTCAATAGGAAGGTTTCACCCACTCTCAGGATGCTGCTAATATCTAAACTAAGAACCACAGCTCATTAAAAAAACCATGAAATACCCGACACAGTAAATGTTAGCTCTAAATGAGGAGGACAGACCTCCAATGCAGGAAGTAGGCAAAGATGGATAGGAAGCAATGCTTATTTGCTTACTCAAGGGAAAGCTAGAAACAGTTCAGAAATAAAAGGAGGTTTCAAGAAACTCAATTTGTTCTGAATATTCAGAAATAAATACTGTTAAGATCTCAGACAAAGTACTCTTCCAATATCCAAGAGTACCTGCACTGAGGAATATGTAAAGTCAGTAGGACTTCACAGAAGGTGCAGCACTGCCTAAGTCTGTGGTAGCCTTGATCTCCACTTGAGACAAGCAAGGCTTTTAACCACTGCCAAACACAGCACCTCAGTACACTGCAGCAAAGCACACAGGTAGTGAGTGCAGTCAGGCACATTGGGACCTTGGGTAACAACAGCACGGACCATAAGACCGCTTGTTAGAGATACTTCATATATAAACAGACTTTTTTCCAGGACCCGCATTTATTGTAAGTCATCTGTCAGGATATCCTTTCCAGTCAGCTCATGGGATGGACCATGAGTGCTCTCAGCTCTGCTGCTGGCAACACTCCCCAGCTAAAATAACACGGTCTTTGTTCTTACCGAGGGATATCAGCCTTCTGGTGAGCTCCATGGCTCTGTGCAAATCCCCAAACTGGAAAACAGCATAGCTGAGATAATCTAGGATCTCTACTTTGCTGACTGTTGTATCCTCCCCCTCATCGTGCTGCTTTAAGGCCTGCTCCATCCAGAGCACAGTGTGATAATAGTCCCCATCATTGTAGGCTGTCTTCCCCATGCCAAAGCAGTCACCAACTGTCAGGGAGGATCTATATTTTGTTCCTAAAAACAAGAAGATAGCTTTCAGCAAGCCACACAGAAGCACCTTTGCCTTAATACATTGAGAAGTATCTGTAAATACACGCTTTCATTATCCAAAAATGTTTCTAAGAAACAATTCTTTGACAATATTTAAGGTTCAGTACTAAAGTGATCACCATCAGAATTAAAGAGTAAACTCTATCTTAATTTTATTCTAATTAATTCCTTTGGAAACAAAGAGAAGTTTAACAGAAGTTACAGTGGTAAGCTATTGTTTTTTCTGCTGTAGACAAAGGAAGAGCAGACTAACATCTTAACAGATTTCACCTAACCTACAGATTAACAGTTAGATGACCAGAGAAGCCTGACTACATGCATGGCCAGCTTGTTTCTCTTTACTGGAAATCTGCACTTGTGCATAAGCAAGCTGATGTTTATTTAAACAAACTGGGTGTACAGTTGAGTGTGACTGCACTGATTTCCAGTTGCTCCAGCTCAGAAGATGCACAGATAAGACTTAAAATTTAGTTAATTATTAATGATTATTAATACTTACAATAACTAAAAACATTGTGTCATCTTATCTACCCACACACCAGTGAAGCCTATTCAGTTTGTAAACAGCATGTTGGTAGCCACCATAACCTGTTTCAGTAGGTGTCTCATAAGCAGCAGCAACAAACATTCATCAGGACTCAGCTAATAATTAGACATCCCAGTATCTCTCTAAATTTTCTGAAACATCTCTGTAGCAAAACCCGTTAATCCTCATTTCAAAAAGGACTTTTGGAGAGAGTTTGAGGATGTTATCACTTCCTTCCTGTTAAAGCTGAGGAGACCTTGGTGCACTTACCTGGCAAGTTCCCTCGAGAGAGGGTTTCAGGATCCAGTTTATAGGTGTCCTGCAGGCGCATCAGAGCCTTCGCTGCTCCAGTCTCATCTTCTTCAGTTGGAAAAAACTGACGCTGGATTGTAAGATTTGCAATAAAGCCTTTGCAGTAAAAAGGAAAGATGTTACTTCCAGAGCTTGAATAAATATCAGTACAAGATTAACATACAAGAGGAAACATCTGCTCTGGCTTGAGAATTGAGTTTCAAATAATCCAGATTTAAAGCCTCTTACTAGGCTCAAAAGTTATAAACACATTGTTTTTTGTCCCTTTTTAAGACATATGGCTCATAAGCAAAAAATAAAGGATAAATAACTAAACTCCTCAATTTTCTTGTGCCACACAATTACTGATGTACAATGTGAATCTAATGATCTTCATTTTCCTGTAATCTCTCTTTTTGACATGAAAACTTAATAGCTTTCATCAGATCTCCAGCAATCTCCACAGAGACAACTGATTTTAGATTGTAGTACTGGTCAATGATCTCCAACTCTGTATTCCAACCTCTAAAGCCATAAGAGCTTTTCAAGTCTCAGTTCCAGGGACAGAGACCCTGATCCAGGATCCCCTCACTAGGGCAGGGCCTTACACAGTGAGAGACATAAACCTGACAAGTAAAACCAGGTGATATTCAGAAATAAAATTAGATGCACTGGGTAAACATATCAGGTTTACACAGCAGGTTGGTTGGGCAGAAGAGGAAGCCATCAACTGAAGGAAAACAGCCCAACCATTTCCAGTCATACAGCAAGCTGAACTGGAAAAGGAAGCCTTTAGAAAAAGAATTAGTGACATATGTATTCAATAGACTTGAGTACTTTATTTCCATTTAGGATGACTATTCCAAAAGGCAATAAAAGCCTTGTCTGGAAAAAACTTCCAAGTACCTAAACTTTAGCATATGCAGAGTAGAAAGGGAAAACATGCAGTGTTCTGCCTGAAAAACATAACCACCTCTCCCTCACTTTCCAAGAGTCCAGTAAAAATAAACCTCCACTTAAAAAAAGCAAATTAAAAGGTATGCAAGCAAATTCAGGCAGACACTTGACAATACGATGCAAACCCAAGGATTAGTACTGGAGGCATTTGATTTAGAAGGATAGGTTTAATGATAGCAATCATGTATTATCCTCATTTTGACAGACTGACAACAGCATCTACCAGCTCTAATGCTGGGGCTGATAAAATTTTTCCACCAGTTCCGTATGGGACTCCTTTTGATTCTTAATGTCGTTCTTTGATCAACATGGTCAAAAAACAATTATCACCAAGAGAAGGAACAGACTGGGAAAGCAGAGGAAGCAGCTTATATACAAGAGAACATAACACTCAACAGCTGCCACCACAGCTTTAAGCATATCCCATTCTCCTTTTTTCCCCCAAATAAAACAGTTTTTGAGTCTTGACTGAGATGTGTTTCAGTTGCAAGTTTCACTCACTTGGGTAATCTGTACACACAAGGCAAGTCCTTAATTGTTTTTTAAGCAAACTTGGCAGTAATATTTGAGCCAAGCTTGTGGCTTTCCAGAACACAAGGCTGCCTCCCGATAGCAGTCCCCTGTAACTCCTTACCATTTGTTGTATCCTGAAGAACCAGGTTTTCCAATTCCAGCCAGTCAGTATTCAAACGCTTCACAAGCTTGTATGCGTTTACAGGATGTGCCAGATACCCTTCTGGATCGGAGGCTGATTTGCTGGTCAGTATATCCATTTTTTCAGCCCAGCTGGAATGAGAAATGTGCACCTCAGCCTGAGAGCAACTTATGAATGCACATCTTCCTTCTTAAATCATTCAAATTACATATGTAGATCAAATTATTGCCACTTTTACTGTCAAAACTGGCTTTCAACCTTTCAAGTTCACAAGGATAAAGTGGAGGCTTCTTAATTACAATAGTCTCTTTCAAAGGGAAAATATTTCCCTGCTTAGTATTTTAAACCTAACTACAGCAGGCATGCATCTCAGTTGTAATGAGCCTTACAAATACCAGTTCATATATAGATTTAACAGATATTCTCTTTACCAGTACTTGAAGAGGAGACTGCTTTGCCTCCAAAGGGCAGCTTTTCAAGAAAAGAACATTTTATATATACGTGACCAGAATTCCTATCATTTCACTACTCCGTAGCTCCATTCTCATCTTACACTCCCAAAGGAAGGTCAGATTGACACGTACAGCCTCAAGTTCAGAAGTTCTTTGGAAAGCATGACTCCTTCTAAAGGCACTTGGCTCTTCTGAATCCGGACCTCATTTAGACTATCCTCCTGTCACACCCTATTAGACACTGCTTTTGGCTAGACAAGCATTAACAATCTTCCTAAGGGACAAAGTATCAGTTGTCAGCAAGAGCCTTTCAAGTGATCCAAGCAATCAGGACAACATCAGAGATGTGCTGCAGACACATTGGCACCGGAAGAGAACAAGGCAGGAGCACTGTCCCTGAGGGCAAAGCCAACACAGGAAGGAATCCAGAGATTTGGTAAATGCCACTGGCACACTTGGCTCTTGTAAGCAGGGCTGATGGCATGAAACAACAGGCAGCACAGAACACTGGCACACAGAGGCATTCAGCTCTCATGATAAGACTCCTGATATGACTCTGATGTGTCCTCTCTACAAGAGTCCTGTGATGGTACAAGGACAGGGCAAAGTGGGGAAAGCCCACCAGAGCACCATTTCCAAAGAAGCAAATTCTAACTGATATCTGAAGCAGGGACCCTTGTAGGTTAATGGGAGTAAATTAAACCAAGATAGTACCTATCCTCTCCCTGTAATTATCTACTGAGGAAATACCAACAAGATCTAGCAGCAGAGAGTAGTGACAAAGGTGGGGTGTGATTGAACACAAATGAGATATTTTGTCACCCTTCATTACACAAATCTCCTGCCCTACCTTTTAATCTGAGAGAGCTTGTTCTCTTCTGCTTGGATATATTCCTTTAAAGACTGTACCAAGTCCTTCTCTGCATAAATCAGGTCTGTCATTTGACCTAAAAAGAGTAGGAGCAAATATTCATCAGACCTAAAAAAGTAACAATTACCAAGTGCACAGAAGACAAACCTTAAATGCTCCAGGGCTATTAAAACCACCACAAACAACAGACAAATTAAGGATGTGCACTTCAATGCCTGTAAACCACAAAAGCTATTAGACACATAGGTCTGGCATTCAAATGCTTCAAGGGGCTTTTAAAGACCCAGCTTCAACAGTTCATGTAGCTTTGCTCTAACCCTTCCACTGCCTCTGAATTACTTTTAGTATTACAAGTGCATGCAAGACAATTAGAAGAAAGGTTTGACACTCATACAGCTATGGAGCCAAAGCAACAAAAGATCCAATTGGTTGCCAAAGCATCTGTTCTACATATGGATACAGATTAGGTCACACTAACAAATTATTAGTGTAATCTCTGGCATCATTTAAAGTTACAGCTTTACAATATGGGTAACTGTGGAAACAACCTAACATTAAGCAGAGAGGAATTTCAGACTAATGTTCATAGACTCACACACACACTCTCCTGATTAGCATTGTGGAAATTGCTAACATGTCAGTCCTAATTGCTGTGACAAACTTGGCTTTTCAAAGCCCAAACTGAAAGAGCATGATGAGACTTATAACTGCAACCACAGCTCTAGCTCCAGCATTCCAAAGTAATTATGAATGAGGCATGATTAAGCAGATAGAAGGCAGCAGGCTATTTTCAGACTTAGGAAAGGTTCAGAAAGTTTCAGAGTTAGGTAAGTGTAAAGAGAAGGTGATCCTTCATGGAAGCCTTGTATAAAATGCTACTTAACTTAGAAAAAATCAGAAGCAAATACTACACATGTAGGTAAATATTGCTCAGCCAGCCACTGGGCATGTGAGGAGGTTGGCAGTGGGACTCCGGCTGAGCGGTTCCACACAGTGGTGCAAACAACCCACCAGGAGCTCTGAGCTTTGCCATTCAGAAATAGCTCCACTGACTCAAAGGACATTCTGGAGAACAGCCAGTGGTAGTTAATCAGCCTCTAATGCCCTTACGAAGGGGAAGTCCCCACACTGCTCCACAGGAAAACATTAGACCAATTAACAGGAGAAAACTCAGTTTGTTCTTATTTTGAGGCCCTACCACAATCATACATGCTTGCATCCTATTAGAACACAGGAACTAAATTGTCATAAAAATCAAATTACTTTTCAGATTTATAAGAATGCAAACTATTTCGGATTTACTCAGGCCTAACAAAACACACAACATAAGGAAAAATTAGTAACTCCCTTCTGACACCCAACTCCAGCTTTTTGAGAAGACAGGCGATTACAGGTCCTGTGGAAAAAACTTCATATATTTACCACTTAAATTATTTTCATAACTCAAATTCAGGACTAAGCTTTTTAGCATAACGTGGTGTGCTCTGTTCAAGATGACAATAGATGCACAAATCCTAATAGAACACAGGCACATCTTATTTTACTAAGAGAGACCCCAGAGAAACTTGAATCATGTTGGTCACAGTGTTCTAAGTCAACCAACTGCAAACAAATTGCACTGATGCTGCAGAAGAGCAGTTTTTCCTAATAGAGAGTGTTGGCCATGGCCACATGAAGAAAGCCATATGCTTCAACTGATAACTCTAACAGTTCTAGCAATCACAATAACCACATCACAACATCATGCACTGGTTCTTTCCACACCTATGGAGGTGAAGAACTCTGCTTCTGTGTGCCAGATCAGGAAAACACAGGGGAAGAACACCAACTGCAGCCAGGGCTTCATCTTCCAGATACCTCAAACCTGTAAAAATTAAAAGGAAAAAGAGAAATAAAAATAATTAACGTATTTGTGAAAAACAAACTAAAGCATTAATCTTCAGTCATTTTACCCTCATGAAAGTTATTTAGACTCTCTGAATTTTAATTAAGAAAGCTTGAAAAAAACTCTTCTTCAATCACAGGAGCTGTTACTTAACAGTCTCAAATGCTATCTGCATACTCTTTGCGATTTACATGGAAGACACTGTAAAGTCCACAAAAGAAAAGGAAGGGAAACAATATATTAGCTACTGAGACAGGGAGAACAAGCTCTTTTGCAAGAGCAGCTCAGTGCCTTCCATGTCACACATAACCAGAACCGGAAAATCTGAGACCCACAAAATTCTATTATATTCCAATAATAACAAAAGTCTAAATTAAATGGGTTTATAGCATTCTATGAAACTCCATTATTTGAAAACTGTCTAGAAACACAAACAGTGAGAAAGCCAAATGGTGAAACATAGCATTTTGTAGTGTGGAAGTGGCAGCAGCAGTTGGAAAAGTTAAAAGTGAAATTTTCAGCTCTGCTTATTCAACACGCATCATCTCAGCATATGGGCCTCTGGGCACAGTCCTTATAACTTCTGTATTTCAAAGGCTGTGCCAGTTTAGAAACCCAGTCCCAGAGATGAATTTTGAAAGCAGATTGTTCCACTTCCAAAAGCACAGCCTGAGGGGCATGGGAGGAAAGCCAGTCTGAGCAGACAGGGTCAAGTGAAGCAAGGGATTCAAGGGGCATACAGAAGAGCCTCCTGGGAGATCTGATGACCAGAACACGTTTTCCAGGGAATTTGTGAGGAGCACTGCACTTGAATCATCCCATAGCTCACTCCAGAGCTGCCTGTCCACCAAGCAGGAACAGCCACCAACACCAGACTTGTGTAGGGGCACTGCTGCTCAAACATGGAGCTCTTGGCACACCCTTGCACAGTGTCAAAAGGGAGGTGACAACTCTCCAGCTCAACTCAGAAAGCAATTATTACTTTTTCCTACTCAATGTAACTGGGCAAACTGGTGGCTCAAAATTACTGTGTGCAACCCACTAACTCCAAACACAGTAAAAATGCATCTAGCAGGGGCAAAATGGAATCAACCTGAGAAAGGGGAATGGAAGGGAGAAAGGAAGGGAAAACATATGGAATGTCCTGAAATTTCAAGCAATGCAGCAAATAGGAAGGAATCAAGATAATTCTGCCATAACTCTAACTCATTCCCTTGGGCTCCACACATCTGCCTCCAAAAGATGAAATATCTACAAGGCAAAAGATGAAAGGCGGATATTGCCCTTTCTTACTTGGATTTTCAAGCCCACAGCACAAGAGAAGCCCTCACCCTCAGATGGGCTCACCAGTGCCACATCACAAACATCAAACACACCCTCAGTGATACCACCATCCCTAAAAACATTAGAAATAGCTCTGTCCTCTGTTGTGTATTATCATACAGCAAGATGATTGTTTTTAAATTATTCTTTTGATTGCTTTACAAGACTACACAAGGAATCAGAATCATTTACCACAACAGTTTGCAAGCATGAGTAAGCAGGAAAACATCTCACAGCATCCTAAGTCTTCTCCTTTCCCTCCTCTGCTTCTCATCCTCCTGCAAACCACATATTCCCAAACTGCTTGTTGAAGTTAGTTAAGAACTAGTACATGGGTAATCTGAGAAATGAGTAAAGCTGAGCAAGTAGTGCCATGCAGAGGTCTGCCAATACTACAAGCCACAATAAGTGATGCAGCAGAAAGCCCAGCAAGTCAAGAGCATTTGGGAAGTACATTAATTTGGATATATTAAGCTTCATCTGTCCATCTGAATAGTCTGTCATCATTTAATGGAGTGGTTTTTTGGATGCACAACATAAAGCCTGGGAGAACAATTACAAGTAAATTTTCCAGTTAAAAAAACACAACTCTACATTCTCCTGCACCTCCTCACCATGTTCTCTTATGGCTGAGGATATCTGCCAAGAAATACACTTACTACAGCTAGCAGCTTGTCTTTATAGCAGATCTTTAACAGCTTTACCATCCTACTCAGTTTTACTTAAGTCAATAAACAGAGACCTCAGTAAACAGAGAAAGCAGCTCTTGCTCGAACAAGCAGGACACCTGGCTGCAGGGTTTGCAGGTTGTTTGTACACATTCTTTTCATAGCTGTTACTGGGAAAACCAGTACAAATAATGAATTACAGGAGGCTGAATAACCACAGTCTTGACTGGCAGGAGCATGTATGCACAGCCACACGTATGCATGCCCACCCCACTCCAGCTGAACTATCTGCTAACAAAGACAGCAAGACGGGCAGAAGGGGCATGAGTAGCTCATGCTTCAGTAATGGAGACAAAAGTTTGTTAAGTCAGTGTGTTTTATTCAAACAAATGCCAGACAATACGTTTGTGTAGGACAAATAATGCCTATATTCCTGGGGTTTTTTTTTTTTTTCAATTCTTTACAGTATAAGACCTCAATGACTCATCACTCCCACTGGAAAGAGTGCTGTCAGGCCCAGAGAACGCTGGCAGAATGAAAAAAAGGTTCTTCTAGACAAAATACACCAGGATGGAATTTTTCTCCACAACTTAAGACTGAATTCTTTATTAATTGAGCTTTCTAAAGACCTTATAATCAACAAGATATAAAAATAGAGACCTGACCTATTAAAGGGAAGTTGCTTGCACACCTACCATGGTTCTTCAGTTTCTCACTCACCCTGAATTTCATATCCAGTCACAGGGGACATACACCAGCTCTCAGCCAAAAGAGAGGACTTTTTTCACATCAGAAGAGGAAACAAATACCTATTACTCATCCAGTGCCTTTAGGACTCAACTTCTGATCAAACTGATATGCTACAGTCTCTTCTATTCACCATAGAACAAAAGTCCTCCACTTGCCTGATGGCCTAACTAAAAACAGGGACAAAAAAAAAACAAGTCCTTCATCCAGCTCCAAATTCGCACAGACTCCTCATGCAGGAGAATTAAATTAAGTGGAACCAACATAAGACCAGTCTGTGCAACATAAATAATAAAATTCATACCCTTTATTGTGGTAAATTAGACCAGAGTGTTACTTGTACTCATATGTGAGCACTTTTTGATCACATGAACTCCAGAAGAAAAACCCCAGTGTTCTTCCACTCCACACTTAGAGGTGATAGCATTCCCTTTGCTATGGGGATTCTCTAGGGGAGGTGGGGAAGTGGGGTGTGATGTAACTGCTCCAAACTGCTACAAGCAAAGTCACCTCTTTTTCCAAAGGCTAGGTGGGGGGAAATTTTTTCAGAGCACACAGCAATAGTTTCTTTTAAGGAATTAAGGCAGAGTACTGCTCTCTGGTTTGGTTCCATGCTTACAGACCCAGAATTTGGTACAGAATAATAAAGCTTGTGAGACAAAGTATCATAACCAGATACTGTCAACATCTGATTAAGATACCATTTTTCTGAGCTACTGGAATACAACATACAAGCTGATGATACAAGTAAGGGTTACAGCCTCTCTCCTCTTCTGTGCTTGCCTGTGCTGTTAAAGACACCTGGATAATCACTCTGAAAACAGCTGCTTCCACATGTATCTACATTTAAATATCATGGTGAAATCCAACAAGCAAATCACTACTTCAAGGTAACCTCAGGCCACTGATGAGTTCTAAGTGCACACACAGTTGAGGCTCTGAAGTTTGGTCCATCCTCAAACAACAGTTTGAGGCTGGACTCTTGGATGAGACAGGTCTGTTTGGGGCTCCTCCAAATGCCACTGTTTTCTACCCTGTCTTCTTGCTTGCAGACACATCAAGCAGTACTGAAGTGGTGCTGCAAATGGCTTCATCCCTTTCCCCTCCACAAACAACGGAGCTTCAAAAGTAGGCATCAAGCTGCTATCAGTACCGATGGCTGTAGATAAAGTTAATGATATTTAAGTGGAAAATGGTATAAACAAAAAGCCTGAAAGGTTGCTTACTTATTAAGAGCCAAAAGACAAGCTTAGTTGTAAACAGATTTTCAAGACGTTGCCAAGGAAGAGCCTCTTTCAATACCAACCAAGAAAAGCAGCCATAAAACCATCCACTTGTAGCAGTATTTCAAGTCTTGCAGATTAGCCCAACACATGATAGCATCTACAAAACTATTTAGAAATTATTAAATACTAAGGAAAGAATAAGTTTATCCTAAGAAAGAAAACCTACACCATTGGCTGAAGACTTTGAAACAAGTAATTCAGAGCTGAAATTCATTATCCACATGAACTCAGATGCACCAGTGTCCAACCCAGCCCCTCCCTCCAGAGCACACTGGCTTTACTGCTCAAAGCAGCTTACACCAACATCACCACCCTTCTTTACAAAGCATTTTAATATGCATCTAAAACCAATTATAATTTCCTAGCAAAAACACCAATATGATTGCCTTGTGTTTCTCAAGGCAAGCCAAAAGAAAATGAGGAAAAGTTGTTTATTTGCAAGCATTAACAAGGACACAGCACAATCGTGCAAAATTGCTGGCATTTCTTTCAACATAAAATAAATTATAACCACCTTAGAAGCCATAATCATCTTGATTAGCTCCCAATAACTTTGTAAAGCCTAACAAAGAACATTTCTTCCACACTCCAGTAGAGAACAAAACTGATGCAAGTCTAAGGCACAGCAAATCCACCTGAATCTTACTCTGCAAGCTCTGCCTATATGAAGCAACCTGGAGTCAAATCCCGTAGTGTCAGTGAAGACAAAAAGACTCTGGGCTTTTTCTACTACAGCTTATTTTTTAGCAGTAATATTTAGACTGCATTTTACTGTGCAAAGGCCATGAATTTAGTATATCATCATACTTGCCATTTGCTGATATAAAGCATTAAAAATATCTTCCTGCTCAGAAATAAGAGTGGCTCTTTTCATATTAAAAGATCTACTTCAATGAACTGTTTCTTTCAATTATACTTAATTAAAATCAGGCATTATCTCAGAGGTTATCATTATCTCAGGGGTTGACTCTATTCTAACTTCACCCTAGAACGTGCCCCCCTCCACACTCCATGTTCTCATGTCTCTGACATATAGAAAACCATGCACAAAAATCAGAACTAGTCATAGGAAAAATATCTGTGTTTACAGCTTGCTTCTTTGGAAGTTTGCCAATGCGCACAGCATGGAAATTATAAACAGATTGGATTCCTGACTTAAACCTCCACTGAAAAACTTCTTACACTAACTGGTAAATCCTGCTCCCTCTGCTGTTACTCTCCGTAAAGGATGTAGTTCCTGCACTGCTTCCCAAAGTACGATTAGTCACGTTAAAAAACTGAATCCCAAGAAATTATGGCATTAGCAAGAAGCCACATTCTTGTCTGTTAGTGTCACAGCAGCGCCAATTTACAAGTGCAGAATAACATTCTGCTTGTGAAATATGAATGGCAGTTATGGATTGCTATATATATTCACAACATACCTGTGGGATTATTTCCAAGTAATTAATACCAGAAAGATGAAGTATTACCCTGGTAAAGATGGCCACAGTGGCCTTTCAGCTCCACTCCACTCTCACAAGGCACCTATAAAGTTAAAGAGCAAGAGGTTTTGTTACAAAAATGTCTTCTGGGGAACACTACCTTACTACTGAGGAAGAGGGATGATTATTGGCTAGAAACACCAAACATCACAAAGTCACACAATCCCAAAAATAGTCTTTATTTACATATCCTCTCTCCTCCTTGCTTCCAGGTTACAAGGACATTCTTTGCTGCCTGAAATAAAATTACTCCTGTCTAGCCAAAGGCATGTTTTGCCATCGTATGACATGCCAAGCTGCTGTGCCCCAGCTGAGCTGTGGTAACACTTAGCTAGTGCCTTCAGTTTTCACACCAGCTGCTCTCCACTGCCTTTGCACAGCCTCGTCCACCGAGGCTTTGGTTGCTGCATCGTACAGGTCATACACAGCTGTCTGTGCTCTCCTGGCTTGTCCCCAGCTCAGCTGCACAACTGTGCAGGGACACGCTTTTTTTGGAAAACAGAGCTCAGAGTAAAATAAAATGAGATATGAGCAGAACAAGTGGGGTTTGAACACCTCTACGAAGCTTAAGGCATCGCTTGCTCTATGGTGAGCCTATGGCAGGCAGGGAACACGCACAGCCGGTTAATGCAGCTGGCACAGTCAGATGGCAGTCATTTAACCGGGAATGCCAGTCCTATCAAACGCAAACAGCGCGGAGAAGGGGAACAAGCTTTTCCATGATTTTTGCGATGACACCTCTAACACGCTTACAAAGACCTGCTGGTGTTTTGCGATACCACCTCCCCCCGTGCCAAACCGCCGTCCTCCAGAGCCCGGCCCGTGGGCAGCATCGAGGGGCTGCTGCTCGCCGACCCCGCCGCGGGGCGCTGGACCGGGGCAGCCACTCAGGACCCACCGATCCCCAGCAGCGGAGCGAGGATCCCGGACAAGGATTTAACCATGGCGCGCCAGGGCTGGACCGCCTTCAGTCCGCTCAAACCGCGCCGCCGGGCAGCGCTCACGGCTCCCCCGCAGCACCCCTGGGGAGCCCGGCAGCGGGACCCCTGCGAGTCCCGGGGGGCTGCGGTAGCGGGCACAGCCTGTTCCGGGCTGCTGCCACCCTACCGCCCTCAGCGCAGGCTCCGGCCGTACCTGTACCCTCAGCTCTGCCGCGCTCGCCCCAGCCCCGCTCACCCTTGCGGCCGCCGCTCCCGCCGCCCGTTCTAGAAGCGCCCGGGCCCTTCCAGCCCCACCTCCCGCCAGCCCCGCCCCCTTGAGCCACCGCCACACTCGAAGTCCCGCCCCGCCCCTCCCCCCGCCGTAATGCTGCGAGTAGCGGCGCGTAGCCACCGCTGCCCGCACCGCCCGGGTGCTGCTGAGGCCTCGCAGCGGCTGTTCCTCGGGGAATAGCGGATCCAGAGGGAAATCAAACACCCCCGTAACCCCTGCTCCATCCCTAGAACAACCCGCCTGGCTCTGAACGTGCTCCCTGCAGGCCGGCGGCAGCTCAGGCGCTGCTCACTGCACCGCCGAGCCAGCGGTCAGTTGCTCCGGGTGAGCCCTGGGCAGGCGGCGGGCTCGTGGCAGAAGGAAAATGATAGCGATGAAGGAAAGCAATCTCAGTGCCGGAACGTGGCAGGGCCGTACGAGCAGGGTGATGGGTTCACGCTGGCCTGGGCTCCGCCGAGGGCAGGAGCAGCCGGAGCCCCACTGGGTCTCCCGGGACCAAGGCACAGCTTCGGGCGAGGACGGACCCGACACGAGGCACGGGCAGAGCTGAAACAAAGAGAAAATCATTCCCCAGCTCACCAGAACGTCTAATTTACTGTTTCCTCTCCAGAAACCAGTATTCACTCTAATTCTGAGTGACCATCATCATTGCCAATCACCCTAACAGTTACGTGTACCAAAAATAACATCTTTCCAATATTAAATAGAACCAGGAACCGAATTAGACCATGCAAGACACCAAGAACAAGCTACCTCTTGCTTTCCAAATTCACTCCATCACAAGTCCATTTTCTAAAGAGAGATCTAGTGAAATACAACTGAAAAAAACCATGGTTTTGGGAGATGACTCAGCAAAGCACAATCCATAAGAAAAATAGAAAATAGGGAAATAAATATCTAACATAGGGGTGCAATTTCACTGAAACTTTCAATAACTGCTAATATCATAAACCATAATAAAAGGGTCCAGCTGTCTTGTCACCAGAACATCCTAACACAGTTCCATATGTTGCACATACATACACTTTGTACATTAACATTTGTTTGGGTGAACTTAGAAATGATTGCATCACTGAGAGAAGCAAGCTGTGAGTCTGTGATGGCATTAACGATATTAGTACATTTTAGAGACTGTAAAAACACCATTAGTCTTCAGTGCCAATGACATGAGTCAGAGCCAGATTCCTCAGTTCTGATGCTTCTTTTTAAATCTATTTTTATTATAGACTTTTTGCTCTTATGTTAGGGAGAAGTAGATTTTTTTTCTTCTCTTTTAGTAGAAAGGACTAAAAATGTGTTTGTAGAGGTGTGTTGGGTTTGTGTGGCAACATTTTGGTAGTGGGGGGCTACACATGTGGCATCTGTGAGAAGCTGCTGGAAACTTCCCCCACGCCTGATGGAACCAATGCCAGTGCCTCCAAGAGGGACTTGCTGCTGGACAATGCTGAGCCCATTGGCAACACTAGCAGTGTCAATGTATTTAAAAAGGGAAAAAAACCTGCAGACAGAGAGAGGAGTGAGAATATGTGAGAGGAACAACTGAACCCGTAAAGGTGTGGCATGGACATCTGCTTTAAAACCAGGAGAATCAGGCACCCTGTGGGTGTTTGAAGCCCTTACGTTCCTTAAAAGTAGCGTAAAAATCCCTTTGCAGAGAGCTTGCCTGCCAAAAGTGCACACAAGTATTTTTGGGTGCCCCCTTGTCTCTCATATTACAAGGGTTTCTTCAAGACCTAGGCAGAGGAAATATTAAAATTATCTGAAGAGTACTTATGTCATGCCATATGGGATTTCCCATAAAACAATGCAGTGAGTCAGAATGGAGGAGGTAGGAATATGTCTGGATAACAACTCTTTCTGACCTCAGCATAGCTCAGGTTTCTCCCTGAAACTGAAGCTAAAAGTTACATGTGTAAAAAGGCCTTGTACAGGAACAAATTCTAAAATTAGTTGTATGTCTGTTGCTCTTCCTTTGTTTTTCATGAATGAAAAAATAATTATACCAGATCCTAGAAGAGCAAGGATGGAAACCAAAAGTCAAGGCATGCCAATATCCAATCTCTGCTGTTTAAAGATCCAGCCAAAAGTCTGAGCAATGTCTTTACATCAGCCGTAGATAAAAGATTGTGCCATGCTGTGGATGTGCTGCCTGCTGAAGTATCATCTAATTATTAGTCTTCCTTTAGCCTGTGCACAGGTGAATCTCACAAGCTGAGGATTTGGTGTACCAAAGGAAATACAAACTGTATTGTTGGTGATGGGCAGAAGCAGGGGGGCTTCTGAGGTGAGGGAAGGGTGTATGTACTGGGACAAGCCTCCTGTGCCAGCTGCAGCTGTGGGCTTGGCACTGTCTGGTACCCAGCTGACAGCAAAATCACAGAGCATTTCCAAACAGCAACATTCCTGAGCATTTGTCAGGAAGCCATCCTGAATCAAACCCTTTAAGCATTAGAGAAACGTCTCCCTCACAAGGAGAAGGTGGGACTAAGATGCAAACACAGGGAAAAGGCAACGTGGCCAGACAGACACACCTCACTACGAACAGACCTGAGTACAACTTCCTCTTGAAACAACATCCTGTGCACAGTGGCAACAAAAAGGTACATCAGGTTACTGCACTTCCACAGCCCACACAGCCCACTGCTCTACATGCTCCCACTGCTCTGCACTGGGCACCTGCTGTCTTGATTGCATGTAACTTTGTCCAGCAGTCAGCTCAGGCCAGCTTGGGTGTCTCTGCATGGGGCTGCCCTGCACAGGCTAAACAAACCTAGTGTGTGAAATGCTGAGGTATCAACTATACCATGCTTTGTCCTCTGACAAAACTCAGAGACCTTGGCTGCAAACAAACTCCTGCTATGAAGGTTTCCTGAGCAGTCTGACCTGTGCCAGGATTCTCCTGGAATGGGCAAAAGGCTTTATGCTGATACACTGTTTTGGGAACTCAGTCCTGTGAGGCCCTGAGCCACCCCTGTGCTGGTGCAACTGAGCTGAGCAGACTGGGAGACTGCAGGCAGTCATGAATAACTCAGTGTTATTCAAGGCTGCACCCCTTGAGGACACCAAAGTGCAACACAGAGAAGTGAAAGGATGGGATTTATGCCTTTAATTCTGCTGCAGATAATCTAGACAAGACTTAAGGTGAGATAAACACACAGTGTTTCAGATGGAAAAGGTCTGTCACACAGAGCGATACCTCCAGCTGTCTCTGTGCCAGGTTTGGGACACTAAAGCTGGATTCACCAGGAGCGTCCCAGGGAGGAATCTGATGGCTTGTATTCCTATTCAACATAATTTTGGTACAGTGGAGGCTGGTCTGGCAGCACTCTGAGCTGTGCCCAGCTGCACATTCACACGGCCATTTAAACTTCTGCAAACACAGAAAAAACAGGTAATTTCCCGACTCACTTCTTTAAAACAGTACAAGTGCACCCATACAGAATTAGAGGAGTCCGACTGCAGGGAGGGAAAAAGACACACATTCTCTCCTTCTTATTTAAAATTACATTGCCCATGTTTTAATTAGATTTTCCAAATTATCTACGGATGCCCAAAAGAACTAGGGGATGTTGTGATGCAGACTGCAGTCCTTGCTCAGCATCTGAGGGGCTTGCAGGACACAAGGCACCTTTTATAAATGATGTTCTGATATTCTCCTTCGAAATCTGTCAGGGGGCATTTGGGGTGGACAGCTCTGAGGACTGTGACCTCCATCAT
The DNA here is from genome assembly GCA_014706295.1 of Lycocorax pyrrhopterus obiensis. Classification (NCBI taxonomy): domain Eukaryota; kingdom Metazoa; phylum Chordata; class Aves; order Passeriformes; family Paradisaeidae; genus Lycocorax; species Lycocorax pyrrhopterus. The sequence continues at coordinate 18,417,449 of JACSVZ010000018.1, forward strand.
TTGCATGCAAAGGAGACACTGTCCAGGCTGAAACATTTTTTAACCATATCCACATTTTATGGTTTTTAATCAAAACTTGGCCCCCGCCTCAGCAAATGAATAAACTCTTTTGTAAACTTGGCTAGCAGGAATGATGGATCACCCTGTGTTCTCTGTTTAAACTAAGAAGGAAATACTCTAACTGGTTGGAGCCTGAGGAAGATGCTGATTTCTGCAGAGAGATGCATTCCCATCTCCCTGTGTCACCACAGTTGGGGTGTAAGTGAAGTGGAATGTACCTGGGTGGCTGGCAAGCAGGCACCTCTGAGCATTGCCCACCCAGTCCCTGTGTTCTCCACAGAGCAGTGATTTTCACTGCTAGGTAAAGTGTCGCTGTTGTGCAGAGGATGGAGAGAAAGCGACATAGACACGATCCAGGAAGGAATGGAACCATTTATTAATATACAAACTCGTTTATATATCTTAGTGGTATAAAGTTATTGGTTTCTTGTTCATTCGCTTCTCAGAGGGATTGGCTGAACCCTACAACACCTACTTCAAAATATTTCTTCAGTCAGTATCATAACAATACTGCATAACAATCTGCACCTGCAAGATAAAGGAATTGGTTTACAAAAACCTCTAACTGTTTTTGGCCAGCATCCATGTGAAAGCAAAACTTTCACACGTATGCTGGCAGAAAGCTGGAAAATCTCTCCGTAGCCAAGCCTTCAGCATCCACAGTAAAGAAATTAAGACTTTGAAGTAACACAGATTGCCCTGCCTGAAGCTCAGAAAGCAACCTTCAAGGGATTTAAGCTTGTGACACATTTAACATAGGGGTTTGTGGAGGACAAGCACATTTTTTGCATAATAAAGTCCAAGAGGGAATGTGGAAGAGGACTGGGTCATCCCACACTGCACTGGGCAGACCTTTCTCTGCATGCCCTGGATTTCAACACAGATTCTGTACGAGGCTAAGTGGCCAATATAAAGGCTCTGTGAGTCATTCCTTCACAGACTCTAGCATAAATCAAATCCAGAAATAGGAAAGGCCATCCAGTCACATTATTCCTTTTAGGTTTAGAGAAAGATGTAGTTAAGAAATATGGGTAAAAGACATTACAAACCCATGAAAAAAAACCACAAAAATCTCAACCTTTATTTTAGTTAGGCTACTAATTAGTGGATGAAAAACCAGATGTTTAAAAAAAACATATTGAATCAGTCTGAAGTCAGATCAGGATGAAATATTTCTCTCTGGAGAGATGATAATTTGCAGTCACTGCGTTTTAGGTGGCAATCATCTGCCGGGCATAGCTCCTGCTATGTGTGTGGGTTTTCCACATGGAACTGAGGTATATTTATCCAAAAAAGATTTCTCACATGAGGAAAGGGTCACTGCATTTGGGTTTTTTGTACTAAAGAGAGCAGCCTGCGCAAATGCTGCTTCCAAGCTCTGTGGTTTCACTGCTGACTAGCTCCAGCACTCTCAGCTCCGTGTCCTTACTCATTCAGCATCAGCCTGTGCTGGCTTTTCACATCCCGTCTTTCCACACAACATAATTTACAGACACCTTGGAAGGGAAACCCAGCTGATGAAAAATGCTTGTGCAGAGGGCTCATTAGCTTTGTGCTGAGATTCTGAAATCACAGATCTCAGAATTGAGATCCTAGGGAGGCTGACAGCATCCTTCCTAAATTTGATTAATCACAGGTGTAAGTTCCACTCTGACAGACTCACAACCTCCAGGCCTGCCAGCAGCCAGCAAGCAAAGCAAACATATCTTTCCTCCAACTGCAGAGTACTTAGTCCTTTAGCTTCTCATCATTCTCACATAACATCCCTTCATTTGTGTTTTGTATCATTCATGGTTCATGCACAGCCACCCAGGCCAGAAGGGGACAGGGCCAGTCTTCTTCACAGAGGTGCCTCCTCTCCTGCCTGATCTGGAGCTGCTCCAGCAAAGCATCTTTTCTGAATCCCCATTTCAGTGCTGAATCAGGGCAACCCTGGCAGCATGAGCCCTGATCCTTCCTCTAAGCAGCAACATCTGCACAGCAAAACTCAGTGATGGAATTGTTAACTTCTGGAGTTCCTGAAATCCTTTCTGGCACATCACTTGATTTTAAAAATATTTGTCTGACTTGAACAGTAGATCTTTATTCCTTCCCAGGCAGAAGAAGAGGCACAGTGTGTGCACTGTATACTCAGCATAAGTAAACAGTGAATGCCTGAGCATGGATGTTCATGTAGAGGTATTAAATAAGACAGTGAACTCCTTTCACTAGAGCTGCTGAAAGTGAAAATATATCTTCTACATATGCCCATGCTACAACTCCATAGGTAAAGCCACACCATTCACTTGCTGGTGTTATTCCAGAGCAAATACTTTTTCTTGCTCTGCCTGTGATAGGATACACAAGACAGTTCATTTCTGGCATGATCTGAGGAAGTGCAGAGGCAGAGATTTCTCCCACAATGACTGGTTCTACAGTAAATTGTGTGTGTGTAAGCATCTTCAGCTCCATATTTTCTAAGCACATTTAAGTAACTCAAAGAGCTTAAATCAGTATGGGCTGTGTTCTTCCCTTACATTAGAAAATCATCAAAAAGAAGAGAAAAAAAAGAAGTAGACATGCAATGGATTTAAGCTACCAGTGCAAGAAATGAAATTGCATATCTGTAGAGTATATACATTTAACAATTTCTGACATTTGAACAGATTCCAGTGTTCTTTATAGGCATTTTAATAACTCCCAATACAATTGCAATGATCTAAGTGTGTGGTTTTATGTTCTAGTCTGATCTTTGTTATATATGTCTTCACTTCAGCTCTATTTAGCAATTACTGAACTGAGTTATTCTGGTTAATGAAGACTTAAAGCTCCATGGTTAATACAGAAAAATAATATGCTTGGAAAATATGTAATAATACAACCAAGAGGCTAATAACAATACTTGCTTTAACATAAAAATGTCCCTTGACTTTTTTTACTTGCTGTAGAGCTGGATGGAAATTCAGAAGAAAATTAAACTGTATTTTCTCATTGTTAATTCAAGAAGCACATTAAAATATTATAAAATGAATCTTCATTTCCACTCTGGCTTGTATTGAATGAATGGGTGTGACAGAGGAAATTTATCACAAGGTAAATAATTTTGGCCCTACAGACAAATCCTCAGCTTATACCGATTGTAAACCCCTAATAATTCCAGAAGAAAGACTCTAATTAGCAAAGTTTCATGTCCCAAGAGGTGAAGCTATTTTAGTTGCAGATCCAACCCTGGTATTGTGGCCTAACTTGCTGTCCCTGTAATGATTTCGGGAAGTCAAAAATGAAATGACTCACCCTGGGCAGCGCTAGTATTTGTGTTCAGTTTTCTTGGAGGGTGCAGCCTGTGGCACAGCTCTGCTGCTGTGGTTTTACACCCCACAGCACACACTGCCCACCGGCAGCCAAGGGCAGCCAGGAATGCAGCCATGGCTGCCCAGCTCCCAGCAGGGCCTCACATGCCTGGATTTGCCCTTTCCATATCACTTTCAGCATGATTTTGCTGTGAGAAATTAAAGGACACTCTTGGGCTGTTGGAAAGTTCCCTTGGAATCATAGAATGTCCTGACCTGGAAGGGACACACAAGGATGATTGAGTCCAGCTCCTGACCCTCCACAGGACAACCCCAAGAATCCCGTGATGTATCTGAGAGTGTTGTCCAATCTCTTGTTAAACTCAGAGCCATGTGGTTGTGCAAAGTGACTTTTCATGCCTCAGTGTGGCACTGTTTATTTCACAGGAGCTGTCTCAAGGCAGCCATGTGGTTTCTAATGTGACACTGGTGAAGCGTTGGCCCCACGCTACTGCCCAGCTCCCCCGGAATCCTTGGGAATCATCTTCACCTCGTGCTGCTGCCCAGCTCTCCTGACATCCCTGGGTTTTGTCCTCACCAAGTGCTTCGGCTGAGATCCCTTCCCTGAAGGAAGGCTAGAGCTATTCTCTCCCAGGCCCTGGCTGCTGACCAGACAGCTCATCCACCCTTCCCACCGGGCAAAATACCGCTCTGTGCTTTGTGCATCATCTGTATTAACCCCGTTGGTTGTGCCTCACCATCTCCCCGAGCCCAGCCCAGCCGGGCAGCGCGTCCCGCGGGACCCTCCGGCTCTCCCCGCAGCCAGCGACCGACAGCCAGACGCGTGTGGCCGGGGCCGGACACCGGGCCCGGGCCGGGCTGCGATTCCCGGAGCGGCCGCGTGGGAGCACGCCGAGCCCGGATCCAGGATCAGCCGGATCCAGGATCAGCCTCGTGCTTCACCCTCTGGAGCGGGCTGAGGGGCTGCATGCCTTCTCTAGCCCTGCATTCCCGTGCATCCATTTCCAGCCTAAAAACCTCCACAGCTGAGACTGAGCATTTAAATAAAAAGCACTTTTCTTGCTATAGGTGCTTAGAATAAATCCATTCCCCCCTCCCAGTAGCTGTGCTAGCTCCACAAGGCTGTGGTAAAATGGTTATTACCCTCGAAGGGAAGAGTCTTGGCTAGCCAAGGAAGCAGCATTGGATAATGCTCAAGTACTTGTTACCTCGCATCAAACTGAAATAAAAACTCACATTCTGCCAATGTATTGTGGCTACACATGTAAGCAATATATTTCACTATACATTACACTATACATTACACTATACATTGCACAAATCTAACACGATATCAGCATCTGCCACACATAGTTGGGTAGTAACAAAGTAACTAACAAAAAATTCAGAAATTAGATTTAACAGTTCCAACAGTTCTGTTATAACCCAACCGGAAAACAATGGGTATTTCTGTATTTAGTATGTGTCGCTAGTGAGCAGAGACCGAAGAAGAAAGCGACATGGATGGTTTAGGGTGAAAAGAAACCGACCCTTTATTAATTTACAAATTCGCTCATATACCTTAGCACGCTGGACTGACATAAGGTCATTGGTTGTCTGACCAACTACCCACCAGAGGGCTTGGCTGAACCCAACAACACTTACTTCAGATATTTTCTCATGGGTATCATAACAATGCCATAGTTTACAAAATCTCCCAACTGTTTTCCCATAGCATCCGTGAGAAAGCAAGGCTTTCACACAGACACTGTCAGAAAACTGAGAAATCTCTCTGCACCCAGGCTTTCAGCATTCACAAGTATGTGTGCCATGCTTATTTTAAAGTAAAAGAATGGAATTGTGTTCTGCAAAACCCAAGGATCTTGGCTTTATCCCTAAAAGCATTAGATATACACAAATACAGACCAGTGACTGACTCAGCAGTTTGACAGTGAAACACAGAATTAGTGCGATTAATAATAGGCTTTCAGCCATCCAGATAGGTAATGCCATGGTTACTGTCCTTATCTTGACAGTAGCATTTTGGATTCATCTGATTCAGTTGAAAGGGAAATCTGCTAGCCATGAAGGGAGGGTGGTTTGTGACAGCCCCTGTGAATCACTGGGACAAGCAGAATGAGGTCCATATGGCATCAGTTGCTGTCACAGCTCCTGCTAAATGTAGCCTTTGTTCCTACTTTGACAGGTCAGCCATGAAACAATGAGCAGGAAAGAATGAGCTCCCCTTTGGCATCACTCCCCAGGGACCTACAGAAACTGTGTGGCCTGAAAGAACCTGTTTCTAAATTAATTCACTTAAACTAGCGTAGTCACTTTCTGGGTGGGAATTCAGGTGAGCAGGAAGTCAGCATTAGCTGCTCTGTGTCTGACCTCACACCAGTGAGCCAGGAGCTGCATCACAGACTCTGTTGGCTGAAAAGACAATTGAGACACAGCAGGACTATTTATTTTCATAGTCTTAGAGACACTTTCTCAAGAAAGGCAAAGTGAATAGACACCAAAGTTCATCCTATAACTGCCTGTATGGATGCTGAAAAAGCTTTAGCAGAGAATTTCTTCAGCTCTCTGCAGCATTTTTGTGAGAGTTCTGTCTTTCCCATGCAAGTATCTCAAAACAATGTTACAGTTTTGTAAACTTCTTGCAGCTGCAGGTTGTTTTGCAGAATTGTTATGGTTCTAACTAGAAAAACATTCAGAGATGGGTGTCTTAGAACTTGACCAATCCCCTTAAGGGGTGGATGGCAAAAAACCAATTACCTTATGCCATTTAATACACTTTGCGAACTAACATATAAAAGCCTTCTGAGAATTCATTAAATCTCTTCCATTGATCCCTGAGCCTGGACTTCGTGTCGTTTGTCTGCTTGTCATTGGGGAAAACAGTGACATGCCTGGACATTTCTCTGCATCCCAATCCCTCTTTTGACTGTGATCTGACCAGCAACTCCTCTCCCTCCTCCTCCTCCTGGCCTTGATTTTGGATTGGCTGTGGAAGGAAGGTGTGAAGGAAGCAGAGAGGAATCATGCAGAGGGAGAAGGAATGGGGTCTCCTGCACACCCTATGTGTGCATCCTGGAGCATTGCTGAGCTGGGAGGATCCACTGCCCCCTGCTCTGGGTCAGACCTTCCCTCCTCTCCCCGAGTGTGGTCACCATCAGCCACTTGCTCAGCATGAGCAGAGCCTGAAACACATGCTCTGCATGTAACTCCCACCTCTTGGGAGAGAGCAGAGCATCCGGGGCTGAAATCCTTCTTGAGAGACAAAATAAAAAAGAAATTTAACACAGCTCCTGACAGCTAACATAGGCACACAATGCAATGGTAAATGAACAGGTTAAAAATACAGCAGGAATTTAGCTGATGCTGAGAAGACACTCCTGTCAGCTGGGCAGTGTGTTTAATACAACCTCCCTGCACAGTTTTTGAAAAGCATTCTCAAAACTCCTGTGGAAAGTGGCCAGCAGCTGTGAAGCTACCTAATGCTAGCAGGCCATGCCAGGAGGCCCTGACAGCCCATCCATAACCTGCTCCCTCCGGCATGGCCCCAGCTGATAAGGCTGACTGAGTCGGCTGAGGCCTTGCTCAGCGCCACTGTCACAGGCCTCCGGCTCGAAGCTGAGGGAATTGTGGCATAATCGCCCCACCCTGCCTTGGAAAACTTCTCCTCTGTGCTAGCACAAGCTCTGTGTTCCTCCTTCTCTACTGATACGGTGTTTGGCTGTGTGTTTTGGTGATGCATCACAGATGTGCATGCTGTAAACCAGCAGAAGATCAAATTCCCAGCAGCTTTGAAGAAACAGTCATTTTGAGTGTTCATCATGGGCCTTGCTGGGACCCACTTCTTGCTGGGTGTTTTCTGTGCCTTGACACAGCTGGGATGGAGCTGAACTGGAGCATCAAGGCCTTCCACTGACCTGCCTCTCATTTGTGCAGGTGGAAATGCCCCAGTGAAGAAATTATGGGAACTGGCTCCTCTCCATGGCCTGGCTGCAAAGTTGTGGAACTTAGTTTGTTCTAAACACATGAAACCAGCTATACATTGGCAGAGGGTGGTTCCCAGTGGTGGAAAAGGAGTTTGGGGACAGAGAATGTTGGGTCTGCAGTTTGGTATAACACTCAGCTCCATTCTGTCAGCACCGATGGGAATCAGCCCTGGCTATTTAAAGTACCTCCACCAGCACCAGGGAGCTCAGCAGAGGCCTGCTGTCTGCAGGACACGTGTGAGGCAGTTTGACCTTCCTACTCCTTCATAGCCTGGCTTTTTTATAGCTCCAGATGTGCTCATTAACCACAGAATTATTCACCTCCTCTCTGAGTCCTACTCATTCCTAAATAAAAGCAATCCAGCGATCATACTGAAAGATGAAAAGCCTTCATGGCTGACATCTGGGTGCAGACTGCAGATGTTCGTGCATTAGTACATTAACACAAGATATTTATGTGGGCTGAACGCAAATAGTATCTTTCATTTCTCGATGAAGTATTTTACTCACAGAAAGTCACAGAGAGAGAAGAGGGGAATACATCATCCCATTTATTAATGCAAGAGCATGAGAAATTCTGTACGATGTAAGATTATATTACGAGACAGTCATAAGAGGGACAATTTATAGTTAAAGGTCAAAAGAAACAGAAAACTAACTCACAGAGCAGTTCTTGGCCTTCTGTGTCTCATCCTTTTTCCATGTCATTGTTTAAAGACAGAATTCTGGGCATCCTTCACAATGGGCAGCTCCTGCTCCCATAGCGACAAAATTCAACAACATTATTGGTATTTTCCATATTAACATGCAATTTCCCCTCTGCCAGGACAGAGGGCTCTGTCTGTGACTGACGAGGTGATCCAAGCATGTGGGCAGGCAAGAATACTGTAAGTGCTGGATGAAGCAGAGAAACAAATTAAAGGATCAGCTTTACAGAGATCCAGGATATGGTGGTAACAGCCGAACACCATGCTGGGCAGATAGGCAGAGCCCATGAGGCTTCTCATTCTGATACCAAACCCAAAGTCACCCCAGGCTGCTCAGGCAGCTGAGAACTGCCTGACATCAGGAAAGAACACTGAAATCAATGGATTAAAGGGTGTAAACCAGATGTAAGTGATGGTGGTCACCTTTGCTGTTGCACTTCTGTTTCCAGTCCATTCATTTACAGCATCAAAAGTGACGAATACCTGTCTTGGGATAGCTCTGTAGTTTAAGCTGCTCCCTCCTCCACTAAGCTGGGGATGTGTTATTACATGACACATCCCCAGCACAGGACTGTGACCAAGAGGATGAAGCTGTCCTCAGAGTGGTTATAGTAAAACTGATTTACACAGCGAGAGCTGTAAATGCCACTTTTGCTCCCTAAAAATAGGGTTTTTTTTTAAAACCAAAAGCACAGAGAGGAAAAGCCTGATTTCAAACACTAGTTACAAACCACAGAAACCGAGATATCATGCCCAATGTTCCACAAAGTGGAATTGTAAATGACAGACTGTCAAAGGCCATTTACTTTGTGTTTCTGCCCTAAAAAGGACCAGCTTGCATGACACATCTTCACCAGCTGGGGCCTCTCCCACAGTAGGCACAGAACAAGGGTTCCTTCAGTCCTCTCACATCCAACTCTGCTTCTGTTCCAGCACCATGCTGTGTGTCCTGGCAGGACTTGTGCAGCTGGGATTTGTTTGCTCTCCACCCATTCTCAACAGAAGCGAGCACCTGTGCCCCTAAGGAGTTAGTCCAGAAAGCCCATCCCAAAGCAGACATGGATGCATGGCACTAACCCATAAGTCAGTCCAGCAACTGGCCAAAATTCACCTGCTGGTTTAACACCTCTCTCACTCTGAAGAGATTTTTTTCCTGGGGGTTTCATACTGAATGAGTCACTTTTCCTTTTAACCTTACAAGTCCGAGTGCACAGATGTACATCTGTCATCCCAGCCACAGCTGGGGTAATGCAGAGGTCAAAGGGATAAACAGCAGAGAGGCTTTATGAAATTTCTCTCCCACAAAAAAAATCCCATTTGTAGCCAGGAAATAAAAATCACAAAAAATCCATGCCATTGCTTGCTTGCTTGCATCATTACTACTATTAAAAAAAAATTAAAAATTATATAAAATACCCTTTGTCCTTTTTTTGTTTGTTTGTTTGGGTTTTTTTGGTTTTTTTGCCTTCTTTCTAAAAATCTGTGGAATAGGATTCCCTGTTTTCCATGTTCTCCTGACATGGCGCCAAACAGCAGAGAGCAGCTGAGGCCATATTTTGTCAAATAACCCAAAAGCCAACATACTTGGCAATGAATATGCACAAGATGATTCTGATACAACGAGTGGGTTTCATTCCAGACCAGTCTGTTTTCATTGCTCTTAAGAGTTTTCATGGCAATGGTCTGGCAGGGTGATTATTTTTATTCACAACCAAGTTAGCAATTTGGCTCTTGCTAACACCATTATTACGCTAAATTATAGGAGAGCTTGAAGTCCCTGCTCACATCTGCTGTCCATCTCAGAGACCAGAAATAAGGTCCCAGTGCTCCTAAGTTTGCAAGATATTGTCTGGAGTTGGAGTCAAGTGCATTTCTGCCTCTCTAAGTCCTCCTGACTTTATTAAAGAGCAGTTTGGAAAACAAAGCAGGCAGCTGGGACCCAAGGAGAGCTGCTAGGAATTACTAGGGTGCAAAGCTGAGGCAGGGAAACCCTCACTCTGTTCCTGCAGAGGATGAAGACGAAAACATATTTGTTGGTCCGTCCAACAAGAAGACATGGACCTGTTAAAGGAGGTCCACAGAAGGTCACAAAGATGCTCGGAGGGCTGAAGTCCCTCTGCTCTTGGGACGGGCTGGTAGAGCTGGGGTTGTTCAACCTGGAGAAAAGAAGGCTCCAGGGAGAACTCAGAGCCCCTTTCAGTGCCTAGAGGGGCTCCAAGAGAGCTGGAGAGGGGCTTTGGACAAAGGCCCGGAGTGACAGAACCAGGGGGAATGGCTTCAAACTGATGGAGGTTGCTTTTAGATTGGATATGAGGAAGAAATTCTTCCCTGTGAGGGTGCTGAGGCCCTGGCACAGGTTGCCCAGAGAAGCTATGACTGTTCCATCCCTGGAAGTGTTCTAGGCCAGGTTTGACAGAGCTTGGAGCAACCTGGTGTCTAGTGGAAGGTATCCCTGTCCATGGCAGGGGGGATTGGATTGAGATGATCTTTAAGGTGCCTTCCAACTCAAATCATTCTTTGACTCTGTCAGGATGAAGTCACATGTCCCACAGGGAGAGGGAGGAGGAGGCAGGGCAAAGGGCTGTGACCTGCCTCAGCCCCTGCACAACCACCTGGCACTTGACACAACACAGAGAAGCCTGACTGCGTGGAGCTGTTTGTACAAGGGGATGTTTGCAGCGGAGCCAGCAAACTCCCTTTGACAAGGATGCTAACCCTGGGGTGAAGTGGTGACAAGTGAGGACGTGTTGCTCTTTCATGGCAAGCAGCTGGGGCCCCCTGCACCTCTGCCCTCCCCAACCCGTCCTGTCACCATTGGTGCACCCATTGGGCTCCTTTTAGGAACCTGCTTGTTTTACATGCAGATGGACACCCTCCTTGATAAGGGTCCCTGTCTGGGCCTGTCCTCTCTGCGATGTCTGGGTTCCTGGGTGAAATGAAATCCAGACTCGTATGTTGTCTGTGCCAGTAAAAATCCACATTTAAGAACAACCTCTGATTTCCTCAAAGAAATAATTAGCAGTGAGTCACTGCGTGGGGCCAGCAGTGAGCTGAGACAAATTGGCAAAGTTTTATTAACTGAGGTACTCTCCAGACTAAAGCAAGCAAAGAGGCTGAGTGAGCTGCTCACAGGAGCCATGTGAGTGACTAATTCCACAGGCACTTTCCAGCCACAGGGAAGGGTAGTGAAGGAGCTGCTCCCTGCACTGCTCCCCAGGATTCAGCAGCCGAGGTCGGCACTGCTGGCTCCAGCCTCTTGGTGTTGTTCTTCCAAGCCAGGACTACTCACAGCTGCCACCACCATGAAGGTGGTGACAGGAATTTGGGGATTCTGGCTAAAAAGCCTCCATGCATTTCATGCTGGGGCACAGCAATGCAAACAGCTGGAAGGGAAGCAGAGGGCAGCAGCAGAAAATAAACTGTGTTTAGCCAGGGTGATGCCTATATAACTCAGGTCCCAACAACAAAGTGCTTATATATCTTGGATTATAAGATATCTATGTAACCTTAATATCAATATAACCCAAATCATGACTCTTTATCAATGTAACTTAAAGAATATCAATATAACCTGAAGCATAGCCTTCTATACTTACATAGCCTGAATCATAGCTTTTACTTATGTAGCCTAAATCATAACTTCTATACCTATAACCTGATGCTTATAACCTACCTATAATCGGATGCTTATAACCTAAATCATAACTTTTGATACCCATATAATCTAATATGAATAAATTTGTATACAATGTAATGGCTAGTATATAGTTAACTAGTTGCTTATATGCAGAGTAGAGAAAAGAAAAGAGATGAAAACTTACCAGGTGTGTAGCTTTAGAGATAAATAAGTGTAGTACTAATGAGAAATTGGCAAGCCAAAGCCAATTATCCACAAAACAAAGAATTTAGGCCGGTTAAGACCAGAAAGACTGAAGAGCATCATAACTGCGCATGCCTCGAAGACAAAGTTGAAAAGTTCAAGTGCAAAGAAGACGTTAGAAGCCTTCATCAAAGACCCCCGAAGACCCCTGAACTAGGGAAGTGCATTTGCAGTGCAAAGAATTGTCTAATAACCATGAGATCGTGCTTTGTAAATTAGTTCTGGTGCATATGTGATGATGCTGTAATGACATAGCAACATTAAGCAAAATTTACTGTATAAATATACCACTGCACTTGACAAAGGCAGGTGAGTTAGGAGGAGAAATCCCTCTCACCACCAGCGCTGCAATAAACAAATACCTGCCCTATAGGCATCAGTCTATGGGGATTTATTTTCAGCCTATCTTTCGGGCATCAAGGGTGAGCACAGCCCAGTACAACCAAGTGATGTAAACACAAAGCATATCTTCAGCATTTAACTAACAGGATTCCTAATAACTCCAATGGCAACCTGAACTTGTCTTCTGCTGTAAAAACAGCCTCTGATACCCAAAATGCTGCAGTCTGAGATTTATAATGTCCCTTTTGGCTATAGCCACACATAAAAAAGGCAAAAATTTTGCTGGTTAGGCTCAAGGAATAAATAAAGAACAAATCCTTATGATCCTTTGAGTCTATTTCAAAAGTAAAAAAAATATGTCTGAGCTGAAGATCCATTCATTTAAATGAAACATTTATATGAATGTATTAAAAACTCAGATTCTGTAGAACTGCTGTTGTCCTGAATTTAATTACAACTGTAGATTTAATAGTCAAACACAAATTAATCAAGATTGGTTGGGTTCAACTCAAGATACAATACACTGAGAGTTGTGTAACACGTTTCTTAATGGGATCAGATTCTTTTTTCTGGTCATGTTGCTAGTAATAGTAGCACTATACCGACAATGTAGATCAGCATACATACATTTGTGAGCACCTGGTCCTAGAGCAAAAAGCAAAAAGCCTAAAGCTAAAAAATAAAAAACCCTTATATTTTTTTCCTTGGCAATCACAGCAAGTGGAATATATGATTCTTTCCACATTTAACAAAAAAAAAGTTTCCTCAGGGTTATCCTGAAATGAACTCAATTTAGGGCCCCAGCACACCCCCAGCAAGTTAAAAGCCATCTTTCCACTAACTTCGATGGGAACCAAAGATTTGTGAGTAAAATGTTGGCACAACTTAAACAACACCAGAATTTTGTACTGAGTCCTTTAGGGAGCAATCCTTTCATTAAATGCAGCAGAAATATAGGACTGTGTGTTAGTTATTGTCCATGAAGAGAAGCAGGTGCTCCTAACGTGACTTCCAGACACTGAAGGAAATGGAGACCCTGCACAGGCTGTAAGTTCTGGCAAGCAGGCTTTGTGTGGAAAACATCCATTGCAGCATGCTTGATTCTCTGTGTGCTTTGGAAATACCCAACTGGAAAATCAGGGAGCACCAAGAGGAGCTGCCAACCTCTCCAGGCACATTCCCTCCGGGCTGACTCCTGCTGCTCCTCCCAAAGTGGTGCTGGCTCCCCAAGGCACCACTGCCACTGGACGCAGGGAGCAGGAAGGATGGGTTTGTATGAATTCACGGGATTGCATTTTGAAAGACATGGACCACGCTTTTGTCCCCAAAGGTCCATGTCAGGTCACTTCATTTCTACACATCTCAGCTTTGCAACCTGGAAAACAATTCTTCCTTCTCTCCATCTCACAGTAAGTTTTCCAGTCTCCGTCTGTTGGCCCCGGACTCACCAGAAAGGGGGACATACCAGTTCCTGCCTGGGGCCAGGTCTGTCATCTGTCCTGGCTTGAATTACTCCCAGGACGGCAGGAAGACAAGCCAGGACTGCAGCTGGCTCAAAGAGACACACCAAAGTCCATAGATCTGCCCCAGTGACAAAAGACTCCACCATTAGCTCCACAGATGGACAATCATTGAATCATAGAATGGTTTGGGATGGAAGGGATATTAAAGATCATGTAGTTCCAATTCCCTGCCACGGGCAGGTTGCTCTAAGCACCACCCAACTGGCCTTGAACAATTCCAGCAATGGGGAAGCCACAACTTCTCTGGGCAACCTGTGCCAGTGCCTCACCACTCTCACAGGGAAGAATTTCTTCCTAATGTCGAATCTAAAACTCTGCTCTTTTATTTTAAACCATTTCCTCTTGTTCTATCACTATCTGCCTCTGTAAAACGTCACTCTCCCTCTTTTTAATGAACACTCTTTAAGTACTGTAAGGCTGCAATGAGTTTCCCTAGAGCCTCTTCTCCAAGCTGAACAGCTCTGACTCTCTCAGCCATAGAAACAGGAACTATTGCCACAAAAAAATCTCCTTACACTAAAAGCCCCAAACCAGAATATCCCATTCACATCCACCGTATGATTTTATTCACCATATGATTTATTATTTATTATGATCACGGTTTATGACATAGTTGTGTTTTGCTTCTGGATGAGATAAAGCACTATTCTCAACAAAGCACATGCATTTGCACTCACCCAGAAATGTTAAAGGCATTTACACATCCAGCTGTACTGTGGGATGGAGCATGGGGCATATCTGGCTGAAAAAGGCCCATGGAAATTAGGACTAAACATGTCCTGTGGCATGAGAGTGACACACTCCTGACAGAACTGGGGCTTGGTGCCTGTATGGGATACACCATTACACCATGCCAGGAAGTGTGTGCTATGCCTGCAAGGGGTGGACACTGCATGAACGCACCCAGCATCACCCAGCTGCTAATGGCCTGCAGCAAGATAAGCCAGGGCTGAGGGTCCAGGGAGACAGGAATGTGGGAGCAGGGCTGGCCTCCGTGATAGTATCTGCTCAGTGGTGGTCTTAAGGGGGAATTTACTTCCAGACAATGCAAAACAAATGGGGTGGTTTTATATGTCACGTAATACTGGGCCACAAATAGCAAAACAAGGGCAGGAACTTCATTATGCTGAAAAACATCCCTGATTCATTAGAAACCAAATACACTTTGTCTTCAGTGACTATAAAGCAAATGCCTGGGAAATATCGCAAGCAATCCATTACTGCTCCTGGCCTGCTCTGAAAGCCACATTGACAGGAATGCTCACGTGGGTTGGATTGGAGCCAACACAAAGTCTTTAGGGGCCCCTCAGAGCATTCAGCAAAAGTAAATCCCACTAAGGCTCCAGCCTCACTCAGAAACTTAATTCTCAGGCACTTCCAATGGGCCAGGAAGGTCTTTTCTACACCTCAAAATTATTTGGGGGCATCTTTGCAGGACGTATTACCTGGAACTTGTGCCTGTCTGTGAACATCCACCTAAAATGTCCTGTTGCTTTTAGTGAGTGGGTCAGCAGAGGAGGGACCATGTGTCCAACAAGGAAAACCCAAGTTTTATACAAAGCACCCTGGAAGTGTCCCCATGCACAACAGGGCACAGCAGTCATTTGTTAAGTTCCCAGGGTGACGCTGGCTCACAGCACATCAGGAATTGACCCTCTATGTTTTATACATCAATAGGAAACCATTAATTTTTTTTAAGAGTGCTTAGCATCTATAATTAGAAGCCTCAAGCTTTCCATGCTGGGAAGATTTAGAAAACCATTGGGCTGACTATTCTAGGCACACAACTTCACACTTTTGTTCTCCCATGGTGATGGGTGCCAGCAGTCAAAGGTTGAGGCACCTGCATTTCCTACTGACACACCAGCCAGGAATGCAAAGGAAGTGCCTGGGAGGGGCAATGGAAGAGAGCTAGATTTCTTTATAAACTAACACACCTCACATGAATGTTCAAAGGAAATTACTTTAATTTCTTGCATAGAAAGCTTTAGGTCAATGTGATTTGGTTGCTTATGAGATGAAAAAACCTTCCTGATAACACTTTATAGTGGAATTACACAATGCTAGCAGTGGGAGCTGGGAGAAGGAGAGATTTCTAGGTTTCTAGCTACAAAGAATCACAGAGTCATGGAATGGTTTGGGTGGGAAGGAACATTAAAGCTTATCTCATTCCAACACTCTGCCATAAGCAGGGACATCTTCCACTAAACCAGGTTGCTCCAAGCCCCATCCAACACTAGAACATGAAAATACATGGGGCAAATTGTTAGCTGGTACAAATCAGCAGAGATGAATACACTGGACACAACTACACAGGCTGACACCAGCCAGGGATCCAGCCTTGCCAGTCAGCCGCCCATGAGGAGGATTATAGGAAAAAGGCTTCTAAAAACATAAACAATAAATTTGCCACCTGAGTATAATTTGTGGATTTAGGTCATCACATATTTCCTCTCAAATGAAGTAGCCATAAAGTAGCTTAATATTCTGTCTAACATCAAACAACTCCATAAACAGAGATACATAGGAGGAGTTCAGTTCAAACCAGAATCAGGCTTTGTGGTTTGTTTGGGTTCTGTGTCCTGCCTTCTCCTCCACTCAGGTGTGATTGATTCAGCAGCCAAAAGTCTCTTCCTGACATTCTGTCTTGAGCTGAGGCTCAGACATGATGGGGTGTTCAATTTTGTCTCTTTTTAGCTTTTTACAGTGGGTGACCAAATCTGATGAGCTAACAGGAACTTTACATCATTACAGAGAAGAAAACTCTCTATGGGGCTAAAAATACCATACCGTTTGGTTGTCCGAAAGGAAAGAAAAAGTGTGCTTCCCTCAGCATGTTGTAACTGTTGAGCTGGACACCAGCTGTAAGGGCCTCTCACTCATTAATTCTGTCTTCGTAGCCACAAAAATACAGTAAAGACCTAATAAGCTGCATCACTCATTCAGTGAAGAATATTTTCCTGATGGCACTGTCCAAATATTTTTGCCAAGTCCGACGAAGGGACTTCCCCTATTTCCATCGTCAAATCCCTCACAGGAGCAGAAACTCTTGGGGATTTTTTCCTGTGGTATCTATTGTCAGCTGGATTTCCTCCCTGCCCGACAGCATGGAGATGGTGTGTGCAGCCAGGGGGTCAGTGGGAGTGGTGGGATGGAGGCTGCATGCTGGCGGGGGACAAGCTGCCAACAAATCATTTCCAAGTGAGTCATCAGCAGTTGATGCTCAGTGACTGCAGGATGCAGAGAAACCTCTCTGCTGTTAACTCAGCTACGTGCTTGCTCCATCCCGGCTTCATTTTACGAACCACCAAGATACTAGAGCTTTCTGTAGCATTTCAAGAGCACTATACCTCTCTGCCTCATAGAATCATGGAATATTTGGGGTTGGAAGGCACCTTTAAAGCTTGTCTAAGTCCAACCCCCTGCCAATGCAGGGACACCTTCTACTAGACCAGCTTACTCCAAGCCCCAGCCAACCTGGCCTGGAACACTTTCAGGGATGGGGCATCTGCAGCTTCTTTGGGCAGCCTGTGCCAGGGCCTCAGCACCCTCACCGAGAAGAATTTCTTCCTAATATCCCATCTAAACTGACACTGTCTTGGGATGATTTGTGTGGCTGCAGCATGGCAGGCCTGTGGCTTCCTGGGGAGCCGGGCAGGTGAGGGGCTGCAGCCATGCTGGGCCGCCTCTGGCACTAACTCAGGAATTTCACTTCCTCTGCAAAGTGTGCTCTGAAGAATATTCCTTCTGTCCTCAATTATTTTTTCAGTCTCCTTTAGAAGAACAATAGTACACCTATTTGAGAAATTCTACAAAAGCACAACTTGGAATAATACCTGGGGACCCATAAACTAAAAATCTTCCTTGAACACATGTTTAAACTATTCATGCTTCTCCTGAGACATTCTGAACAGGCACAACTGACTCCACATCCATGAAAACAGAAAAGTAAATGTCCACCTGTGCCAAGTATTTGTATTCTTTCTCCCTAGGCAGTGACACTGATGGTTTTAAAAGCAGTGCTGAAATGAAGATATTGAAGGAAGCAGTGAATGGTTTTGGGGTGAACTAAAGAAAAACGATGGATCTTGGGCCGGGCGAGGTTTTCCTGGGAACAGGCAAGCTGGGGCCATGGCACAGGGTTGCACAGCAGGGCACCCTCCAGCTAAGCTCAGCAGAACCATCCACAGATCGACACTGGGGTTGCTGAGAATAAATAATGAGGTTTAGAGCACTGTGAAGATTTAAAGCCAACTAAAAAAAAACCCAAACCATATTAAATCTTCAAAGAGTCATGGAAAAATTAAAAAAGCTGAATGAGTCATCCTTCCTGCCCATTTTATGAGCATCAGAATTGCTAGGTTCTGTTTGATCTTGTGACACCTCAGCTTGCACGCCTAAACATTCATAAAATATCCTATTCTTTGGCAACCAAGTGTTATTTTGTGTAGTATCTTTAACAGATGAAATATCTTTGGTGGAACATCGTTAGCTCTTTCTGCTAACTGATGGTGTACCCAGATGGATTTCAGGACAAATTGATGGGACAGAAGAGGACCCTCAGTCCCTTGAGGGTTTTTCAGACACATCCATCTTTTGCTTAAATCATAGGAGATTGAACTAGGAGATCGGGTACAATTTCTAGCATGACTCTTTGTCTCAGAACTGGTTATTTAACCATTTGATGCATAGTCTTATTTATTTGTTAAACATCATTTATTCTGTGTGCGAGGACAAATTTGGAGATGGTTGCAGAAGACTCTTAAGTGCTTTGGTTAGAGAAGTAGATGGGAGCTATTTTCTTAATAATAAAGTACAGTCATATATTCATTACCATAGTGTAATACTGTGCTTGAAGCAGATAACAATTCAATGTTAATAACATTTGCTTTTCATGCTCCTCAGATTTTAAGTGATTTTTATTATTTTGTCAGACATAAGGCATTTTATTCCATAGTCAGGTCATACCTTTTCCTAAGAAAAGCAGAAAAAGGCTGAAGAATATAAGGGGCCGCATGTGTTAAAAAAGAAACAGTGAGACCTGACCCTTTTTTTAGGTGGAATCCCTGGTTATCCTAATGCCCACTGGACACTTGAGATAATGGCCAAGCTGCTCATTGAATCAACATTCCCACCATCACTGGTGGGATCTTTTCTATTGACATCACTGAATCTTGGATCAAAGTATTCAATCCTGCTAGATAAGGCTTTGTGCCATATCACCAAACAGCCTTGCAGGTTCTTAAATATCATTCAGGTTATTTAAGCTCCAAGGGCAAATTCTAATCCAAATCATGCGACACAGCTCTCTCAGCCTAAATGAGTTGCCCAGATGGAGCCGAAGACAGAGCTTTGGCCCAGCCAAGGCAGTTTCTGAGTAACCCATTTTGTTCCCTCCCGTTCCTTGCACTCAAGTGAATGTCAGAGCTCTTTCTCTGAGTAATGACAAATCCTTCAAAATACTTTAAAGGTTTATTTCAGGCTCAGCTTTTCCACAACCCAGTAACTGGATGCTTGGAATAAGGGGAAAAAGAAAATTAAATTACCATTTGTGCAGCATCAGTTTCTTCAAGGAATATGCTCTAGAAGACATCATGGGGCAATGTTCTGGAGAGAACAGAGGATCATCTTCAGCGGCAGAAGCCTGCGGCTGATCAGCCTTAACACAATATGAATGTGTTAAGAACCTAATAATAACAGAGGAAAGATGTGCTTGAACTCCTCTGAAGAGGGATGTTGATGCGTGTTGTCCTCTGCAGCCACCACACTCAGTCTCAGCCTAGACTGTGTCCATTTAACCATCATTTCAGTCCCCAGCACGAATGCCCTGTGACAAAAGCTGTCAAATCTAATCTCTCTTGACTGAAACCTATTCATGCAACCGGCCGAGCAGGAATGGAAGGGGAGCTGAAGAACCAGAGGGGATCCCTTCATTGCCCACACAGCTCCAGCTGCAAAGGATGAGCATCTACACCTGAAACAACAAACATGAGGGAAATCCAGACAGCTCAGACCTAGGAGAACAGGTATGGAGCTTCGAGCAGGAGGCTGGAGGGCTTGACAGATGAAAGGAGCAGTGATGGATGGTGGTGTAGCAACAGTCACTGCAAAGGCAGAAAAGGAAACAAAACAGGATATGGCTGTTTAAGGAGGTTGATATGTTACATTCCTGCAAGCATTTATGAATTCCTGCTTATGTGCTAGAACACAAATATTGGCAATTACTTTGATTTTTTTTTCCCTATTTTTTTGGCCTGTGTTCAGGGTTTAGAATTTGTGCTGTTATATTTGTGCAATCTGGGTGCACAAGTGCAAATTTTGGGAATATTAAAAGAGAACTAAGACAAGACATAGTAATTCAAAAGACCAATCTTGAATTGTTATAGTAATCTCTAAAATTCTATTTGCGTGTTATTTGCCTGTTTTTGGTCTCACTTGGTGCCCAGGAGATTCTCTCCCAGAAACGGCAGGATTTGGACACCAAAGCATCTTAATTCTGGCCTGCAAGCCCTGGTAGTGACATGAAAGCTTAGTCTATTTGTTTCTTTACAGTAACCAAAAAAAATAAGGAGTAAGCTAAAGCCTATGACATCAGGAAGGAGTTTCTTCATTTTGTATTACTGAGTTTTTTCATTTCTTGCTCGTGGATGATGAATGCTTAATCTTCTGTCCAGTGTGAGCACCTCATAGCATTTCACCTCAAAGTCCAAGCACAATAGTTTTCAAAAGATTCTTGGAAATCATTCTCTGATGAACCGATGAACTTAAGAAATTGGGAGAGTTCAAACTGTTAAACATACCTCTCTCCTCTGGGATAAACACCCCCAATTAAGTACTGCATTTTCCATGACCTTCTAGGGGATGTTCCCTTCAGTCCCTAAGAAGTGACATAACTGTGCATTAGTGAGTAGAACCTGTGGTGTGAGGAGATGCTTTGGGCCTCTAAAGACACTTCTGCAAAGTCCTGGACATGATGAAGAACAGCCTGAATGGAGGGAGAAAGCATCTGCGCCAGGAGCTGAGATGAGCCATGTGCCTCACATCCTGTTCTCACACCCTAAGCTATTCTACCAGCATTGCTTTGCCCTTACCATGCAGTTTACACTTTGCAGAGTACAGCCTCTTACACTAGATGAGTACTGATCACTCTGGATTCTCCCCAGGTGGTGTATGGAACACCCCCAGCACAGCGGGAATGCTTTACATGGTGCAAGACAGCAGCTGATGGATTGGGCTAAATGAATCCTGGAAGAAGATACTGGGATAAGATATCACGCAACTTATCCCCTATTTCTTAGTGTACTGTTTGTCCCTCTGTCCCTATCAGTTTAATGCTGAAATGAATAGGAAAACTTCTGTGAAACCCAACTACAGGAACCTTTGTGATTACTGAATCTTAATGCCAGCATCTGTGGAACTCAGCCTTTCAAAAAGAGTTAGTTTGCTGTAATTATCTCTGGACGATAAAAGGCAAACTTTCCTTGACCTGCATAAATTGGGAACATTCAGCTTAATTCTCTCCAGTTGTCTACATTCTGGAGCCATACAACACCCAAAAAAGGAAGCATCACTGTAAACAGAGTCAAGAGTGAGGGTGATAAATGCTGAAATCCCCAAGAGTTCTGGGGAGCTCCTCTTCTGGATAGGTACTTGGATTCTACTGTGTGAAATAAAAATGTGCCAAATTTGTTCGCAGAATATACCAACAGCTGACATCTGTCATGATTTCACAAGAGAAAAATCTCAGTGTTTAGCTGCTCAGTGAAGTGACTCACATTAGACCAGAGGTTTTGACTTTGTTCTTCCAGGCACCGTTTCTGATGGGAAATCAATCAGTTTAATCCCATAATGGGAACAATTAGCCTTGCAGAAAAAGCAGATCACTTGTAATCTCATCTTCTGCTTACAATATTATGCCAATATTTCTTTTTATTTTCTGAACTGCCGCTCATTGGTCACAGTGGCACAGCTGTGAAAAGGTTACAGCTCACACAGGGCGAGAGCTGGGGTTAATCCTGCCCACATCAGCAGCAGCTGAACCTGCTGAGAGGAGGTCATGCCCCTTCCAAGCAAACAGACCAGCTTCTTCCATCTGGCCCATATATTCCGGGCTTGCAGCCACATACGTGAGGTGAAAAAGACCTGAGGATCTGCTTTGGTGTGGCAGCAGTGAGTGTGGCAGGGCAGCAGGACAGTCCCCACCTGCCTGCTCTGTGCTGCCCGGTTCGTCATGGCATTAGTCTCAGTCTGGGGGTTAAGGTGAGTAAGGTCAGACATGACCTAACAGGCACTTGCTCATCTGTTTCCTCTGACTTCTGAGATGGAAAGTGAGACTGAGAATAGGGTGACCATGAAACCAATTCATTTTTCAGCAAAATTGGTAAGAAGGGAATATATATGTTTTTTTAAAAGTGTTTTGTTTGTAACATTTTGAATGTGTTGTGACCTTTCTGTGAGCCCTGATGTGAGCTTTGTCCTTGTCCACAGCCTTCTGTGGAGCTGCTGTTATCAAGGATAGGCTGCTAATGAGCTCCAATGTGAGCTGGCCACGCTATGTCATTGCTTCCTGGTGTTCCTCTTGGGAAATCCATCCACAGGCTCTTGTCTTGTGTTTAGTCTGCAGTGTTTGGGAGGTAGGGACTTATCCTTGCTGCTTAGTGGGTTGCAAAACCCCAGCGTATGAAGTTCTGGTAGATGACTGGTAGCCTGATGAGCAAGACTTAGAATAACATGTAAATATTGTCTCATTAATATTTGCCAGAATAGAAGAATAAACTGCATTTTGTGTCAGGCCTTGCTGTGTTTTACCCTCTGAACACATCTTACAAAGGCAAAGGATTTACCTTTGTCCCTTTTGTGAATCTGCTCCTGCTGCACAGTGTTGCAAATCAAAGATGAATCTGACTGTGGACAATGAAGCTTCTTAGTTTTCATAGACTCACAGAATGTTTTGGGTTGGAAGAGACCTTAAAGACCACCTTGATCCAACACGCTGCCATGGGCAGGGACACCTTCCACTAGACCAGGTTGCTTCAAGCCAAATCCAGTCTGGTCTCGAACACTTCCAGGGATGCGGCAGCCACAGCCTCTCCGGGCAACCCATGCAAGGGCCTCACCACCTTCACAGGGAAGAAATTCTTCCTAATATCTAATCTAAACCTATTCTATCTCAGTTTTCTCTGTAGTAATCCCTTGAAGCTCCAAAGCCTTGGGAGACAGCTGGCTTCTCCACCTGAAGGTGATTACAGAGAAGAAATTCTACTGGAGGAATGAGATTTCTTTCATTATCCTAATGGTTTCTATCACAGCTGGATTCTTCTCTGTGGGATGCTTAGATCCATGAGACAAACTTCTTAGAAATGATTTAGACAAACAAATGAATTAAACAGAATTCAGAATGACAGTTCCCAACACTTGGGCGTCTGCCAAGGAACTTTCAAAAGCCAAAATAATAACCCAGATCTGAGAGATCCTGCAAAGCATATAAATTAAGTAATCCTTTGGAAACCTGCAGCTAAAGCTGCCATAGGATTGAGATTTGCCTGTACTTAATCCAAATAATGAGTTTCAAATTTAACTGTTCACAGGATGTTGAAGTTTTGGATTTTTTTTTTAAACTATTAAGTAAAAGAATAAACTGGAACCTTTGAGAATCTATTGTATGTGAATCCTCTTGGGATAGGAAGGCACCAGAAAGGACTCATTCAGGCAATGGAAATGGAAATTAAGATGAAAAAAGTCAAGGATTACTGTTTAATGTAAGAAAGGAAAAGAGGTTGTACTCTGAGAAACACTGACTACTGGGAGGGCAAATTGCACAAATGCCGTGAAACATTGCTTGGAGTTTTTTACTTGCACAAGGATTTTGAATTCATGTGATCAGCATCACTTTCAGGGACCTTTTCCAATCACAAATATGAAGAGGAGTAACCAGCATTAAAACATACAAATGACCATTCACAACAAATGATTTTCAAACACAAACCATGAGCCTCTGACACACAATTTTAACAGGAGTGTGGCTGTTGGTAAGGCCAACCCACAGGCTAACAGCTATTTTGGTGCTTAAAGCTACTTTTAAATCATAGAGCCACAGAATGGTTTGGGTTGGAAGGGATCTTAAAACTTGTTCCAGTCCCCTGCCATGGGCAGGGATACCTTCCACTAGACCAGGTTGCTCTAAGCCCTGTCTCACCTGGCCTTGAACACTTCCAGGGATGGATAACTCATGACTAACTTCGGCCACTGAAATGGCTCTAAGCAGAAACAGCCAGAGCCCTGATGACAATTTGTACAAGCAAGAAAATCTCCTGACCTGGAGAAGAGCCATCAAGCCATAATGATGCTTTAAATCCCTCTCATATGGACAGATGTTCAAAAAAAAGCATTGAAGGGTCATTATCGGGACTCTCAGATAAACACAGACCTCTGCTAGATATTGGGAGGGTGACAGATGGAAAACGTGAATGTTCATTCAAAATGAGACACAAAGATCCGTAGTTTACCCAGTTGGTCTGTGATAACAAAGGAAGGAAACTGAGAGTGTCACTGGTGGCAAAGTAGAACCTGAATGGAATATTCAAAAAAAGAAACAAAGAGGTGATAAGGCTTTGGGGTGGAAAAACACTGGAAACAAACACCAGGGGAAATATCAGGGAGGGGAAAGATAAAGTGAATAGAGTGATGGGATTGAATTCATGAACATATTTGACCTCTCTTTGAATAATGTGTGGTCTTAGAGGTCAAACCCTTGCTATAGGGTTTCAGCACTCAGCTGAAGAATGAGCACATTGGCAATACTGTATTTCACCTGGATGTCGAGGCTTGCTCCCACAGCAATGTTCAGCTGCTGTTGGTCCTGTTAACTGCTCAGCCAGAAGTAGAATTCCAATTAGTTTTTGGAAATGACTTAAAGTAGAATTGAAAAATTCTCGCTGAGCAACCTGTTCTAGAGGAATGTGTCCCTGCCAGTGGGGGTTGGAATAAGTTGATCTTTAACGTCCCATCCAACCTAAGCCATTCTGTGATTCTATGATTCTATCAAAGACAAAACCAGAAATGTATGAGCCCACTTCAGGTGGTTGAAGTGAGAGCTGACTGGGTCCTTTGTAGACTGCAGTTATGTTTGCTTTGCTCGAAGAAAGCATATGTGAAAAGGTGTGTGAGCAGCTGAGAGAACATGGGGCACCTGTGAACTGTGGACCTCTTTAGCTAATGTTCTCATACCCGGCATCCTAGGGAAAAACATCTATGACAGAGGGGTGCAAAATTAGCTCCTGGTACAGTTCTGAATCCTGAGGGCTGCTCTGCATGTGAACACTTTCCATCAGGAGCAACTCAAATGCAGATAGTTTTTTTCAGGGTAAAACTGCCTCCACTTCACACAGCATAGTGTATTCTGGAATATAGTCTCATTTGGAATAAGCGCACCCACAAATTTATACCAATTTGGCTAATTTTGTTTTACTTGGGTTAAGTTTTAGATGAGCCGTCAGTTCTATGAGGGGTGATCTGGGCTGAGCATTCAAAAAGCCTTAAAGAGAAAGTGCCTCAGAGCCAGCAGTTTCCTGTCTGCTTTTGAAATGAATACTCTAACAGAGTGGATTTCTGTGTTTTGATCATCGATTGCCTCTGCAAAAGAATTACTTCGAACCCCTGAGGCTTTGCTGCACAGCGGAGCTGCCCTTCACAGCAGGGTGCAGTTCAGTACTCACCCAGAGAATGGAGCTCCAGTGAATGGCAGTGGGAAATGTTTGACTCTACAGAACTGTGGGTTTAGTTTTTTTCTCGTCTTTTTTTCCATATCTCTGGTTTATTGTTGCTACTTTCACAGAAAGAATTTTTTCTTTTCCCTCCCAAGAGGAAGGAGATGCCGATGCTGACACACTGCATTTGTGCACATCTTTAACTCTGTCCTTCAGGGAATCCTCTTCATCACTGAACAGCAAAAGCAGGAGAGGTGGGACATCAGCCAGTCCTCCAGCTCTCTGCGAGAGGAATTTTGCTGTTTGGCTGGGTGGATTTTCTAACACAAGCAAGGAAACCTCAGACCAGTCTACTCCCAGGCTTCTGCAAGCTGGGTGATATCATGCAGGAATGAGGAGGTATGATTCATCACCCAGACAAAAGTCAGCCTGTGTAGCCTCTCTTGGTGGAGGCAGGCACTTAGGAGGAACAAAGGGTATGGGAAAGCTCTGCTGGTATTGGCTGCAGCTGGACCTCTCCTCTGCAGGCACCATTCTAGCAAAGCAAACCAAGTTTATTGTGTTTCAGGTTCGTGACACAGCATGTAGACTGTACTCATGCTGCTAAATCCCAAAGCTGCAGGACAGCTCAGGAGCCTATTTAAAAGTCACAGCTCCCATCCCTGTCCCAGACCAAAGCCCAGTAAATGGGCACAGCAATGAGCCAGCCACACAAACCTTCCCGTGTCACGAGCAAAGAGACTTCGCAGCAAATGGCACATAAATCACACTTGCAGAAACCAGGCAGCGAGAAGGTGCTCAATGAAACTGGACTTTTTAAACAATGAATCCTTTGTTAGGTCCTTTTTTTTAAGCGGGATATTCCAGTCCTTTTTTTCAAGAGGGCCCTTTTCAGGAAGAAAAGGAAATTTTACAGACATTTTGAGATTTTTTTCTCAGCTTCTGGGGAACATGCTGAGCAGCTCAGCTGACCACTCACCCCACCTCCAACCCACTGCTCTGTGCCTGCAAACCATCCCATTAAACACCACTGGCAGCATGGACATCTCCATGGTGCTCCAACAGTCACTGATTCAGCTGTACCACCAGGAAACTGAGATCCTCTGCAGTGCCGGGTGCTGCTCCAGAGATCCCTGCAAGGACACAGTGATGTTGGGGTGCAATGGCCATGAAGATGCTCTGAGGGCTGGAGCACCTCTGCTGTGGAGACAGACTGAGAGACCCGGGAGTGTTCAGCCTGGAGAAGAGAAGGCTCTGGGACAGTTTAGAGCCTCTTCCAGTGCCTAAAGGGGCTCCAAGAGAGCTGGAGAGGGACTTGGAGCATGGGCCTGGAGAGACAGAACAAGGAGGAATGGCTTCAAACTGACAGAGGGCAGAGGTAGACTGAATATTGGGAAGAAATTCTTCCCTGTGAGGGTAGAGAGGCCCTGGCACAGGTTGCCCAGAGAAGCTGTGGATGCCCCATCCCTGGAAGTGTTCTAGGCCAGGTCTGATAGGGCTTGGATCAACCTGGTCTAGTGGAAGGTGTCCCTGCCCATGGCAGGGGGTTGGAATGAGATGACATTTCAGGTCCGTCCCAAACAAAACCATTCTGTGATTCTGTGATTATTTTCTTGGAAGTTTATCTTTTGCCCAAGTGATGACCATGAAGGATTCACAAACTGCTTTAAACCAAATCTGGTTATTTTCTTGAACTTTTTTCTCCTTCAAGAGACTTATTGTAATGAATAAAACAGTCACAATCAAACATTCACCGACCTATTGCATTATTTTCCTTCCACTGCAGAGGATGAAACTGCAGTGAGGGTGGCTTTGAGCACACCAAACGTATGCTTTACTACTAGTAAAGTACTGTAACTTTACCACTGCGAGTAGTCGCTCCGAACCCCACTTATAAAACGCTTCAAGGGGAAATCCGTGCTAAAGCTCCCCCAGCGACGGCCGGGAGGGGTCTATCCCTCCTCCCCGACACGCCCTGCGGGCGGGGCGTGCCAGGGAGGCGGGATCG
Source organism: Lycocorax pyrrhopterus obiensis (assembly GCA_014706295.1). Classification (NCBI taxonomy): domain Eukaryota; kingdom Metazoa; phylum Chordata; class Aves; order Passeriformes; family Paradisaeidae; genus Lycocorax; species Lycocorax pyrrhopterus. The sequence continues at coordinate 18,444,947 of JACSVZ010000018.1, forward strand.
GTCCGTCCCGGCGTTTACGAGTTGCGGCCGGTGATCGCGAGTGCGAGTGGGAGCTGGAGCTGGTGCCGCCCGCGGGCAGGGAGCGTCCCATCGCCGCTATGTCCCACTCGGTGGTCCTGCGTGGCCCTTCGCCGTGGGGTTTTCGTTTGGTGGGCGGTAAAGATTTCAGCGCCCCGCTTACCATCTCCAGGGTGAGCTCGGAGGGGGAGCGGAGGGGAGAGGGGAGCGGAGAGGGGACCGGCCGCAGGTGATGGGCGGCGGGGCGGGTGGTACCCGGGGTCGGGCGGATGGTACCCGCGGCCAGCGGGTGACAGTGCTTGGACTCTTTTGAACTCCAGATTATTCTATATACACCCAATACACTCAAATAAGTGCTTCCCTATGAGCTTTGCACTGTTTCAGCTGTTTTTCCCAGTGTTACAGCGTTCTCCGTGCTTTATTTTTTTGGATGTTAATTCATAAGGATCTGCTTTCAAAGCTTTTAGTGTTCATAGAGTTTGGATTCATGCCCTGGACTGAGTTCATAGGCTGTTGGGGTTTTTAAAGAAGGCATGAGTTAAGTCAGCAAGAAGTTTCTCCATGCAGGCTGCAGTGTTCTGGGGTCTCTGTGGGCTGGTAATAATTACTGTGTAAATGTACTCACACTTGTGTTTGACCTCACAAGTATGTATTCTGGAAAATTCTTTGCTAAGACGCCGCAGATAGCTTACAATAGGCTTTGTGTGTAGATATATGTGAAAACAACCCATTCCCTGTGCAGGAAGGAGCGCAGTGAGGTTGTGTGATGGATGAGGTGCTGTGTGTGAGCTGGGTACATTCCCGTGGGCACTTAGTGTTTCCATCATTGTTGGGCTGCCCCGGGAAAGGGCTGGATGCCCCAAGCTGCTTTGCCTTCCCGGCGTGTCAGGCTGTGTACGATTGCTGAGCTCCCCTGGGCAGCTGCCGCTGAAGCTCTGGAACAAACACTGAGTGCATTTGAAAGGAGCTGTAACTTAAAAATACTGTTGTAACGTACACAAGCTGTTCGCCGTCTTTTCGTTCGTGTGCCAAAGCTGTGACGGAAAAGAGAAACCTCGTACCCTGAGTTTCAAAGAAATAATTATGGAAGAGAGCATGTTTTAAAGAGATTTAGTTTGTCTTTGAGTTCAAACGTGTCTATTGCATGGCTTTGTCTCTGTTTTTACTTTGGCCTGTCCCTTTCCAAGTGCTCCAGTGAGGGCTGTTTTGGAGGAGTAACAGGAGGAAATGGATGGAGGAGAGGGAAGGCCAGGGTGAAGCAGGGAGTGGCAGCTGGTGGGGCTGGCTGTGCAGTGGCGGGGGGGGGGGGGGGGGGGGGGGCGGGAGGTGTCCACATGCAGCTGGGGGGCTGTGCTGTGGGAGGGGCCACTTGGCTTTTGGGGCTCAGCCTGAACCTTCTGGGCATGGGGAGTTCTATTTCTCCCCTGGTAATATGGGATGTATCACAAATCACTTCCTAGCAATTGTAGAAATGTTCCTGTTGTGGAAATGAACATCTGAATTTAGTGGAGGGAGCCTATTTTCCTGTTACTTTGCAAAAAATAACTGGTTTAATATTAAACAAGAAAAACCTAAATCTGTCTGCCTAGACAGGTGGCTTGCCAAATTTCTTGTTTGATTCAGCAAACCTGGGAGGTGTGAGGAGGATGATTCTCATTAGGCCAGTCTTGCTGTGGATCACAAGGAGTTGTAACACAAGAAGCAGATGTAGGGTGTTATTCCATTTGGCAGCCTTTTAAAGTGCATCCTTTTTAAAATCTTCTCCCACTGAAGGGTGGGGTGATGCTCTGATGTGCCGTACTCTTAATGTCTGCTCCCGAACGGTGGTAAACAACTTGCTAGGATGTAAATATAGATGTAGGTTGCTCTGCTTGGGCTCTAGTCTCTAAACACAAGAAAAGGTATTGCTTGCTTTGCAAATAGTACCTGAAAATGTTAAAGCTGGGGAAGAATTATCTTCTGCTACAGCTCCTGGCCATGGGGATGCAGGAAGGGACTGCTGGAGGGCTCCCTGGAGAGCCTGGGCTTTGCTCGGTGGTGGGTCTGTGCAACCCTGCTACTGTGCAAAGGACTGGTCATGGCTGTTGTAGTGCCATATTCCCTCTTATTCTGTAATTGTCCAGGAAATCTATTCTTTCTGGCTTGAAACACGGGCAAGGGGGCTTCCTGTCTCCAGGAATGAGAAGCCTACATCCCCCTCGCCTGGGCTGGCTCACGGCAGGAGGGAGACTCTTGCTAGTTGTGGAGGCTTTTGGCTGACTTCTGCTCCTTCAAAGTGCCTTTTTTCTTTACTTTCAATTTTATTTGTTTTATACTAAAATGCCATTAAATTACAAACATCTTTGGAAAAGCAGAAGTTTTGCCGGGAGGCAGGATCACACACTTGGAATCCCACATCCAGCTGTGGGCCCATGATGCAGACATGCTCTGGGTGTGCTGGGCTGCCTGAGGGATGTGGGGTTGCTGCACCCACTTCTGGCCCCAAAGGGGGCTGAGGATCAATGTATCACAAGGTGTTTGGGCTGTACAGCTCTGCAAGCATCCTACCTGGACTGGTTATGTTGGGAAATCGGGTTGCGGTTTGGGATTTGAGACATCCAAAGCCACCCACATTCAGCTCTGGGTGCTGGAGGCTGGAAATAATGGAGCAGCTGGAAATAGTGAAAGAAGCTGCCAAGCTGAGCTGAGGAAGAGGCACAGTGATGCAGGGGAGAGAGGTGTCCAGCATGGGGCGGGGGGCAAAGCTGAAGGTGATCCACAAAAGTGTCTTGTGACAGTATTGTCAAGAGATAAATGACAATGTATGGATTTGGTAGCATGGAACATGATGATGACCCCGTCCTGCTTTGGGATGGGACTTGCCTCGCTCACAGGGGTTTACTTCGGCTTTTAGCCCCTGTGAGATGGCTGGGTCTGTGCAGGTGCTGATGGTGTTCAGTCCATTCCTTGCAGCTGTCTCAAATAGGCTCATAATATTAAGCAATGGCTTTTTATTTTTCGAAAACAGGTCACTTCCCTCTGTGATTTGATCAGCCTTGAGTGACAAGGGGTAAAGATCTGATTGCTCTTCTGAGCAGCTGATGCTGAGCTCTGCCCTGGAGCAGCCAGGGCTCCAGGTGGAGTGTTGAATTCCTCAGTATTAAAGATAAATGCAAATCCAGAAGGGCGTGCTTAGGACATCTCTCTCATGCAGTCACATGAAAAGTTAAGGTGTGCTATAGCTGCCCTTTTATGCCCCGTTTCTTCCTGTATATTCAGGAGGACCCAGATAAGCAGGGCTGGAGTTTGCTGGGCCAGTTTGGGGGCATGCAGCCCTGGAGGGTGATACTGGTGTGTTGTCTGCACAGTGCTGGGGAGGGATTTGTAGCCCCAGGCTGTGCTCTTGGGGGGAAATGCAGTTTGTTTTATACCCACTGTTACAGTGAGCTGACAGTAGGTGTAGGACATCACATCATTAATGGTTATTCCTCCTAAGGATATTTATAGGGGTAGGGAATGATCTGAAGGATCTCCTTCAAGTTGGCCTTAATGACTTGATAGAAACTGGTTTTAAGACTTAAATTTCTGGTAGCAGACAGCTGCTTTTCCTTGGTTGAGCAGGCTAATACTGAGTACTGTGTTTGCCCTCTATGGGAAAGGGGGTTCTGTGGCTCTTACTCCAGTGACAACATTCCTTTTGACCAGCAGCCATGGCTCAGGAACAGGAATGGAATAACTCACTTGGCTGTTCTCACTGTTGTGCTTGTAATCACATCAGTGAGTGCTATGGTTCTGTGCAGGATCACAGTTGATCTACCCCTTGCCTGGGATTAAAAGATAATCAGTCATTAGCGTAACTAGAGGAGCTGAATGCATTTAATCACTTGAACTTGCTTGTCCAGCTTCTAGAGCAGCCAATGTCATCATCTGCCCAGCTCTGCCAGTGTTAATCCACGCACTTGCTGCTTTTGAAATCATAGATAAATTACTTGGTTAAACAGACAATTGGCAAATGGACCAATTCAGTATTTTTTGAATGAGATTTTAATACAATTTTTCTTTTATCTGCTGGCTTCAACATTGGTTTACCCACTGGTCTCTAGTCAAGCAGCAAAAACGCAATTTTCAGCATTGGCTCGGAACTGTAACACAAGAAGGGTGAGAAATAATTGGTCTGCAATCCATTATCCAGGTATTGTTTGAGTTAAGGTTGACTTTTAAACTTAAGCAGCTTTTGCATTTGAGCAGAGATGTATCCTGTTAAAGGTTAGGATACTCGAGAAAGAATTCTGCTGAGGAAGGAATTCCAGTAAAAGTGATTTTGTTGACTCCGTCAGGGCAGATCCGAGTCTATGGTGTTGTCCTGTGTGAATGCAGAGAGAACCCACTCAGTGGTATAATATCTGGGGAGGCTTGTGAGATTTATTCTTGTGTGGGTGGGGATGGCTGAGCAGAAGGGGCTCCCCAGAGCTAGGGCTGGGAGTAACAGGATTGGTTACCCCAGGAACTCCATGTGTGTTGGTGGAAAAGGTAAGGATCAGAGACAGCAGCAAAAGGAACAGGGCTTTTCACTTTGATTTCCATAAGGTTTTTACTGGTTTCACATAATTCTTTTGTATTTGATGGTTTATTAGATGGAAATTATGCACTCTCTGTTCGGAGCTCCCAAATGGACTGAAGAAGCCACTCTGGATTGCTGAATCCCAGAACTATGACCCCACCTGATTTCTGCTCACTTTTGGTGGGTTTGCTGCCTATGTAGAGCTGAGTGACAAAAGCTGTCCTTCAGTTGGTCGCATAGTAATGTTTGTTATAGTATTTCAAGTGGGATGATTTTTTCAAGTGGAAGGAAATACTTTTGCTAGTCAGTTTTTGTTGTTCTCATCATTCCTGTAAACTCAGGGGCAAGAGGTCTGGGTGGTTACGTGTGAAGCTGTGCTGGTACAGAACAGTTAATCTGAGCTACAGATAAGAGCTAACAGAAATATGTCACAAATACATTTGCTGCTGTAGTGTTTCTTTCACTGAGGCTTTGCTTAATAACTGAAAGAGAAGAATAAATGCTTGTGCTGGTTCAGGAGACAGTAATGGTGGAACATGCTGGAATGAAAACCTAATACTAATTACTGTAATTAAGCATACTGATAATCCCAAGTGGGAAAGCAGGCGGAAAGAATGATTCATGTAGATCCATTTAGGCAAGGTCTGACCTTGGGGCAAGTTAACAAAATAAACCTAGCACACCCTCAAAAACACGCCAGACCTCTGCCAGGCTGGACAAAGGAGTATGGGGTCAATGTCCCTGGGTATTTGGGATTAGGGATTTGTGGGTTTGGGGTTTTTCTTCCTCCCGCTTTCTTTTTGTTTTAAATGATGGTGATGTCAGTTTTCCTTGAAGATTGAAAGATTGCCTGTTGAGACAGGTATTCAAAATCATTTTGTAGAAGTGTGCACTTATATTCCACTTGATAAAGTGGGTTAAAGAAAATAAAGTTAGATAACAGGCTTACTAGAACAGCCCTGTTGGTGTAAGAAGCATACAGGGGGAAATATGTGCAATTATTCTTTTTTTCCTAAACTTTTCTTGCTATGTAACACAACAGATATTTATAATCCTGATCTTCCTGAAATTGGATAAATCCTTTAATTTTAATACAAATATGCCATTATGAATTGTGTGGAATTAATGCAGACCAGTGCCATTTAATTTCAAATTTGGTGGCTTGGGGACAAAATGCATGTCACAAGTTCACAAGAGTCACAGGAAATCCTAGAAGGAACAATATAATATTTCTAACTGAATTTGTTGTCTGATTTCTGAGCTCTCAAAATGCCTTGGCTGATGGTTCTCAGATACCCAAACACTTAGTAAAAACATTTTTATTTTTTAAGTCGTCTGTGACCACAGGTGCTAACGTGTGAAAGAAAACAGTAGCTCTCTCAAGATCTAGCAGTGTTGATAAAAAAAGGTTAAAACAAACAAGTTCACAGAAAAATACTCTACTTGATTTGTTGTCAGTGCCAGATGTGTGCCAGAGCAAACCCCTTATCTTACCAAGCTTGATCGTGTAGTGGGTTTGTACACAGCCCCTAACACCCCACTTGCCCCAGGCCCTGGTAGATAAGGTTGTGCTTGGTTTCTACTTCAGAATTTACACAAAAACTTCAAGCAAACACAGGTTTCACTATGTTACTTGAGCAACAGCAAAGATGTCAAGCCACGGTGTGGCATTTGAGGAACTTTTACAGCCAGGAGAGACCCAAAACAAGCCCCACTTTCTCCCCACAGAGAACACAGCTCTATTTAAAAAAAGTAAAAAGTGCTGTTCAGGAAGATTTCAGCCAATGAGTTTTCCAAACACCATAAGGATGCCTCACAGCCTGTGCCACACAATCCTTCTTGTCAACCAGAGCAACTTGCATTCACACCCATTAAGCTTTAAGTAGTTTTATATGTTCTGTGGATTGATAGCAGACTATGTGGCAATGACATTTTACAGCTCAAGCTTCAGAAAGAAAAATATACCAGATTAAAGAAGATTATTTAAAGTTGTTATTCTTAATTATCAGATATGAGCAGTACACAGCTAAAAGAGAAGCTGTCTTGAACAGTTGACTCCAGGACTGGTCAATAACAACAGAGGACACAGTCAGCTGGGAGGTTTGCAGGATGCCACACTGCTCTGAATGTTGTTGTTTACCATAAGCAACAAAACACTTCAGAAGTCTTTAGCATGTGTAAAGCTTCTGGTTCAAAAGACCAAGCCCTGCAAAATACTTGACATTCACCATTAAAGTGGGAGAAAGCAGCTGTGTAGCAAAGGCACAAATCCCGGCAGTCTGTGATTAACACCTGAGTGTGCTGCAAGAATGAAACTTCAGGTTTGCTCACCAGCTATATTAAACTTTTTGTGTTGAAGAATTTTCTTCTCTTTGGAGATCACTCTGTATACACTTTCCTTTTGATGGGAAGGAAAGTGTCAGCCTGCCTTCCTGGCCAAGAGTCAGATGGTTTGGAAGGCAAACTCCGAGCAGTTCCTCCATGTCTTCTGCACAGCACTTAAGGCTTGCTCCTGAGAAAGGCTCGAGAAGCCCTGCTGCTTGTTGAGGGGTGTCTGAGGGGGAAGACTTCACTGGAGAGCTGGGCCCTTAACCTGTGAAGGAGATGAAGCAATTCTGGTCATAAACACTTTGTGTGATGCTACTCAATCTGGTTTGCGCAGAGGTGTGTAGTGGTGTGGTACCTGAGGGACTGTAGCAGTGCTCTGAGCACACCCACATCAAGGGCTCACTGGTGTCCCCAGGGCAGGCTGCCCTTCCCTAGCCTTGGTGGCTATATTATGGCAGAGTAAATAGAAAGCAGATTTAAGTGTAGTAGCAGCCGTATTTGCTGAATTGGGCTGTTCTGTGCAGTAAAGCAGTACAGAATATGTAACTTGTCTTTGGAGGAAGGAGTAAAGGGCTCCTGGTGGCCGTGACCATGGGAGGCAGCGTGGGGAGTGCTGCTGGAGTTTTGTGCCCTTGGGCTGAGCAAGAGAGTCGTTGACAAAATACACCAGATGAACCTTGTGGGTCCCTTCCTTGTCTTTCTCAATCCATGTTTTGAGGTCTGCATATGGGTTAGTGGCTGGTTGCTCTAAAACGCATATCCAATTTCATTGATTCTCAGCCTCTTCTTTGTACAGAGACCTCATACTTTGAGCTGGGTTATGATCTACACTATGGGTCTGTTTCTAAATTTGGATTTGGATTCATTAGTACTCGGATTCAAAAGGATCTTCAAGTGTCTTGCCTTTTATAACACTTGGACTCTGGTTCTTTCCCTTCTATTCTTTTGAGCTTCTTGTTTTCTTCAGTAGTTAAATGAATTCAGATTGCATAGAGTATTCTTCATTTACTGCGCTGTGAGCTTATCTAAATAGCGCCTTGTTACATCAGACTTTATATAAGCAACTAGAAAAATGCAAGTGAATTGGCAAGGAATTCAAGATAGGATGCTTTGAAAAGCTGAAGAGAATCCCTGGAAAGAATGTTTTAAGGATTTGGGGAATTAATCTTCATTAGTTAGTTATTTGACTCTTGGTTCTTCCTGTTTTAAAAGATGTAGCTACGTAAGACCGTCCCCTGCCCCATGGCATGGAACACACTGGCTTTGTTTAAAAGCTGAGAATTTTGTCACACTATCTTGAAAGCTTCTCGAAGACTTTAATCAGGCCCTTTTGATCACAGTTGCAGAACAGAAAATTCCCCTAGCCTTGCCTACAACAAACTACCACTGATTTAAGAGAAGAGTGGTGTGGTCTGTGTAGGCTTGTTTGGGATTGCACCTTTTAACCCATTAAATCTTGGTTTTGTTCACTAATGGGATGCGTTAGAGTAGCATTTTTAATAAAAAATGAAGATGTGGCAGAGATAAAGCTGCCTTCATTATGTAGGTGGGAATGGGCACCTTTTGTTGATTTGGATAAAAAATTCTGGGAGAATAAAGACTAACTTAATCTTTCCCGTGGCTGTGCTGAGACCTGTGCAAGTAGTGAGGAGCTGCGTCCCTCACGTTCCTGACACAGGTGACCTTAGAGTCAGGTTTCTGGGGAAAAGAGTAGAAATAAATAGGGATTAAGTTAATATTACAAATTAACCTTTCACTACAGTATTGATTGTTTCAGCTTGTGGCGTTTGCCCAATTCTAAAGCTGGCTTGAGCAAAGCTGTTTCCGAGTAGAGCTGTCCCTGCCGTGGGCAGGGTTCCCATCCCTGTGAGGGCAGGGGATGCAGGCAGCAAGCATGGCGACTTCACCCTGCTCTGAATGTTCTCCCAGCCCTGGCACCCTTCTGTGGTCAAGCTCCAGGGCAGAAGGTAGAACACTGTGTTTCAAGAGCAAACTCCTCATAGTGCAAATAATCTTGCTTACTAAATTAGACTGCACGGCTCCAACACCAACCAACTTAGGTTAAGCACAAGGCAGTTGCCCCAATTTACTTTATTTTAATGGCCTGCCATTGTCAGATGCCAGCACTCAGTAAATCCTAGTGAGGCTCCAGTGGCCAGATAAGAGAGCTGCTGCTGGCTTTGGGATTATCCGAATCTGTTTCATGGCATCAAGTATCCACTTGGCTGGGGACGGGGCTGCTGGAGGGGAATTGCCTCAGAGGAGAGGTGGATGGTAATCCTGGAAAAAGCAGTGGGGAATATGATTGGAAAAACGTGTTTTTAAAGATTGGTTGTAATTATCGAGATAGAGTTCCCCAGTGGATGATTTGGCAAAAGTCATAGTGTGGAGGTGATGCTTGCAGTGCTGTCACCGAACCTTCTGTGGTGACTGAAGAGGGAGAGGACAGTGAAAGAAGGGCTGTTCACTGGGAGCTCTTTCTTTGAAATTATCTTTTTCTTACTGGAACAATAGAGGGCATTGAGACAGGCACCAGTATTGGACCTCGTATTTTTTGAAGCACAGTGCTATGCGAAGGACATAGAAAGATGTCACAAATGAGACATATCCTGAGGGGATTAGAAAGAATAATATGCTTATTAGAAAAGGGGGAAAAAGTACATTCTGGCTTCCTAGACGAACAAATCCCTGCAGGAAGCACCCTCCACAGGCATGCTGTGTGGGTAGGGGCTGCTCTCTGGGATCTCAAGAGCCTGGAGCTGCTCACCTGGGGCACGTGCTCTGCAAACAACCCCTTGTGCTCTGCTCTAGAGTATCATTGCTGGGCAAGTGGTTTGCTTCTTTTAGTATTTTCTGTTTATAAGTGTTCTCAAGCATCTTCATTTTTTGAGAGAGAGAAGTGAGGAAGCAGCTGCTTGTTTTTGTGGAGGGGTTAAACACAGAACATTGTTCTCTCTTTATTTAATTTTGGGAGAGCAGTAAAGCTGGCAGGCATGCACACTGCATTCCCGGAGCGGCGGCCGTGCTGTGCGTGCATGGCTGCCTTGGGCAGAGAACACACCAGTGCTTCTATGGGCATAAAAGGAGCTGTGAAAACACCAGTGCCAGTGACCTACCCAGTACATGAACTGGTTCTGTACATATTTCATGCTTGGTTCCTTCCTGCTGAAAATATAGCAGTGCTTAGGTGGTGGGTAGCACTGTGGGATTTGCTTAACCATCTCATGAAGAGCTCGCCACCAGCTTACTCCAGCCCTGCCCTAGTCCCTGATGACAGGTCCACTGCACCCGTTCCTCTGAGTTGCTTTGATTCACTTGCAGAAAACTTGGGGAGTGGCCTTAAGTTGAAGCAAGAAAGACTTGGATTAGATAGGAGGAAGAAATTATTTCTGTGAGGGTGGTGAGGCCCTGGCACAGGTTGCCCAGAGAAGCTGTGGCTGCTCCATCCCTGCAAGTGTTCAAGACCAGGTAGGATGGGGCTTGGAGCAACCTGGTCTAGTGGAAGGTGTCCCTGTTCCTGGCAAGGGTTTGGAGCAAGATGATCTTTAAGGTCTCTTCCATTCCAAACCATTCTGTGATTCTATGAAACCATTAGCTCTTCTGGATTGCATCCCAGGCTGTGCCTCAGAACCTGCTGAGCACCAGGGATGGTGCAAAGGAAGAGGCTGGATGGCACTCCAGACTTGTCCGGCTTTTCTGTGGACTGTTCGGTGTCAATGGGTTTGCACAGCTGTGGGTTAGGAGAACTTAGTCTACAGTATTTTAACTATTATTCACTAAAATACCAACTTTGGGCCTGACAGGCATTACAATAATGATTCCCAAGCTGTTGAGACACCGATGCTGTATCTCAAATGGATTCTTGGAGTGCAGCTCCATTTCAAGCCGTCGGTCATCTCCACAGGTAACATAAAATGCTAATATGAAAATACTGCCAAAATGATTTGAAATAAAGCAGAAGCTAAAAATAGGAAACAGCTTAGAGTCCCATTTGTGGAGAACAGCTTATTCTTCAAGGAAGCTGCAACCTGGTTAAGATCAGTGCAGGGGGGAAAAATCCATCAGACATCTAGACAGCACTGAATAGACAAGAACAAAATACAGCTGTCCTGGGTCAAGCTAAAGGTCTGTTAGTCTAAAAGCCTGCCAGCAGCCAGGGCTGTGGAGTGAACACTGAGGGAAGAAGATAACAGCAGGGAAGAGCATGGAGGTGCTTCCTTGGAGTTGCTGGTTGCGCTTCAGGTTCACTTTCTGATGAGTCTGGCAGCTTCTGTGGCTGTAGAAGGGCCCTAATGCCCTGTGAATGAATACAGGGGTCCAAAAAACCCTAACAATGCCAGGGGAAAAATAATCCTTTCCTGGATTGAAATGTCCTGTGTCAGAGCTAATGTGTGTGGAGCTGAAAGACATCTCCTGTTGTTTGCTCTGAGCTGAGTCATTGGGCAACCCACGAGGGGTTGGCCTGGGCAGGTTTGTTAGAGCCAAACAGCCCAGCTGAAACTATTGAAGAGCAAATGGCAAATACTGATTTACTCTGACAATGCAACAAAAGCTGTAACTTGGGCTGCCAGTTCTACTGTCAGAAGTAGTTTGGAGTTTCTGAAACACCTTCAGGTTCGTGTTTCAGCGGTGCCAGTGGCTATGGTCATGCAGGGAGCAGTGCAGCAGGCCCATGTTACACTGGGTGCTGTCTGCTTCTCACCAGGGGTAGCTCTAGTGCAGTCCACAGGGGCTGTTGTGGTAAGACTTAAATCCTCTTCAAATTCCTTACAAAAATAGAACAGATTGTCCCTGGAAATGTTCAAGGCCAGGTTGGATGGGGCTTGGAGCAACCTGGTCTAGAGGAAGGTGCCTCTGTGTTGGAACAAGATTATCTTTAAAGTCCCTTCCAACCCAAGCCATCGTAAGATTCTGTGAAATCAAGATGAAAGCTGGGATGTGTGCATGCCTCCTTTCTAAGAAACCACCTGTTTAATGATGGCCTGTGGTGGTTGGGGAGCTTCTGGACACTGAGGAACTGCCCCACTTGGTCTTACTGTGTGAAAAACTATACCTGGTCTGTCTGGTTGCTGTCATGCACTGTAAGCCATGTCCAAGGCGAGGTGGTAGGTAGAGCAGTGCTCCTGTTGTCTGGATTTCTCAAGGAGGGTGGGGCAGAGACCCACCACCTAAGACAGGGAGTTATATCTGTGTAAATCAAGAGTAAACAGAATCAAACCACTAGCTTGCTTTAATGCAGTGACACATGAATAACCAAAAGTCAGGCTCACTGTAACTTCTCAGTTGATAAAATGTGTTTGGTTAACAGATGCTCTGAAGAGGAAAACAGAGGGCAAACACATAGCTATTAGTTTAACCAGACATGTTTACCTGTTCTGACTATGCCTTGCATCATTTTATGTTATTGTAAAAATTAAAACCACATTTAGGATGATGAAAGGATAAATGAAATGGTAATTTCTCAAGAACCTCTTTTATGGGCTCCAGGATTGGTCTTGTGGCTGACCACAAACAGTACCTGGACCTGTCATTAGTTCCTCAGGAAAGAAGTTAAAAGTTTTATAAGGTTCTGGCACTCCTACAAAACCAGAAAGAAAGAATTGTGGAGGCTTACAGAGCCATGTGACATTTATAGAATAGAATCATGGAATCGTTTAGGATGGAGAGGATCTTAAAGATCCTCGAGTCCAGCTGTTACCCCACCACTGCCCAGGCTACCACTAAGCCATGTTCCCAAGTGCCGCATCTGCTAAATCCCTCTGGGGTTGGGATTGGTGACCATGCAGGGCTAGAAAGAGACAAGTCATTTGGATGACAGTCCAGAAAAAGTGATGTCAAACATGACCTCTCCCCAGGCACGAGTCAGGGGATGGCACTTCTCCGTGGGTGGTTAATCAAAGAGGAGGGTTTCATGTGCTCCTTAGGGATTGACTCTTGAAGCGTCATGAAAGGTCTGCAAGCCAAAGGAGTGTGAAGCATCTCTCTGGAAAGAGCATATTACATTTGTTTCAAGCAAGAGACAAATGTGAGGAGGGGACCTGGTCACACAGTAGCTGGAGTTAACTGAAATCCCTTATTTCAAAGAATGTTTTTGCAGGGGATGGCCCTTGGAGAACTGGGGCTTACCTGAGAGCTTTGACATCCAACCTCAGGTAGATGCCAGTGGTGTAGACAAAACACGTATTTTCCAGAAATAACTATTCCCTTTACCTGCATCTTACTCCAAGAAACTGGACTTCTTTTTAAAAAAACCCAGCATTCTTTTAAGTAACCCTTTTATTTTTCCCAGATTAACCCTGGCAGTAAAGCAGCCATGGCAGACCTATGCCCAGGAGACATTATTCTGGCAATTAATGGAGAGAACACGGACAACATGACACATCTAGAAGCACAAAACAAGATCAAGGCATGTGTGGACCAGCTGCTGCTCTCTGTGAACAGGTTGGTTCTCTCTGATGTGCTCCTGTGTCAGTTTTGCTCAGAAGGCTTTTGGCTGGCCCTGGAGCAGATGTGCTCTCAGGCTGGGTTCTTGGAGCATCCCCATGGTCTGGGTAATTGTCCTGTGTTTTCAAAAACAGTAGAACAAAATGATTTTTAATGGATCACTGATAGAAAAAGTGGCTTGTCCACGCTGTGGCCTGAGTTGAATCTTTGAGGTTGTGTCAGCTCAAGCAAGAGTAGCATGGGAATCAAAATCTCGCTTGGACAAACCGTTCCACTTCATTAACATCCACCCATCATTTTTAGCATCTGTTCAATGAATACACTTTTGAAGGTCCTGCCAAATTAACTTTTTAGGGTATTTCAAAGCAAAATGAAAGTGTGAGTTTGGTATTGGGGGTTGGGGGTCTTTTTGGTTGGGTTTTTTTGTTTGTTTTTTTTTTTAAGTTGGGGTGGGGTTTTTTTGTGTGTGTGTTGTGGTTTTTTGTTTGTTTGTGGGGTATTTGTTTCGTTGGTTTGGTTTTCTTGGGGGTTTTTTGATTTCTGTTGGAATTAATTCTGTAGCAAAATCACAAATTACCCAGGCAAAATGAGTGCTCCGTATAAGGTTCATAAATGGCTAATATTATCTGTAATAAATTTAAATAAGTGGATATAGTTTTCCACTTCAGATTAAAGAGTCATTTCCTGCTATAAAGAGCTATCATTTACTGTTTATACTTTTCTTGGAAAACCATGTAGTTCTGACTGGGTGCCTGGGCAGCGGAGAAGGAGTGCTGCCATAAATGGAGCAAACCCTCTGTAATTCCTCATGGTTCCTCAGACAGGCATCTCTGAGCTGCCTGGCTAAAGCAAAGTTCTCTGAGCTCAGCCCATGGTGCACAGATGATGTGGCTTCAGTATTACAAAAGAAAGAAAATAAGGAAAGCAAGCAAAGCCCCTTCACACAGGTGGAATTTCCCATAGCCAAGGAGGGTTGTTTTGCTTTCCATCTGGAGCAGTTTTAGGGAGACTAGGTGATTTTCTACCCGCAAGAGGACCTGGGCCCAGGGCAGGATCAGGGTTCCCTTCCTGACTGTCTGCAGGTTGCTGGAGCTCTCCTTGGAAGAGGTGGAAATCCGTGTGTAGTGACAGGAGGTTTTGATGAGCCACCAGCTGCTGGAGTGGTCTGGAAGCAGAACAGCTTCATTGGGAGTTAGAACCAAGTTTTGCTGAAAACAGTTTTCACCTGCAGCGTGGCAGTGTTTTATTCTCATGGATGAAGGTTTCTACTGTGTCAATTGATGGACTGCATTCCCACCCTTCCACTTCATTTTAGCCACTAGTATCAGCTGGTGGGGGTTTTTTTGGCTCAGATTGGACCCTTGAATATCTCTCTGAAAGTGCATCTCCTCTCCTAAGTGGTGATTCCTGCACAGGGCAGGGATTGTGGTCACAATGGTCTCACAACAGTGTTGGTGTGTGCCTTGCTGGGGTTAAGGATGATCTGTCTGCTTGGTTTCCCTGAGACACAGAAATGTTCATTCATGACCTCCGGATGATCTGGAAGATGCTGTGTGGAGGGTCTGTGGCTTCAGGTTGTTTTTACCCAACTGTACCTGCCAAGGTGTGGATATTTTTAACAGTGAGACCTTGTGTTACATCCAGAGGAGGTGAATTCTCTAACAGAGATGTGGCTGGTGGTGGCCCACAGCCTTGCAGTGGCTGGGCTTTGCTGAACAAGAGGATTGCAATGGTTTTGTCAGGCCTTAAAGTCTTCATAAATGCAGATTTTAAAGACTTTTCTATCTCATAGTCAGGCAAAAATAAATTCTCAGGGCTCTGCAAGGCAGGAACAGATGGTGAGGTGAAGAGCTGTTCAGCATGGGGTGGCTCTTCTTGGCGATCACACTGTTGGATCAGTTTGGTGGCTTCTCCAAGGGCAGAACTCACCTTGGCTGTGCCCAGAGATGTCCATGAAAGTGGCATTTCTCTTGTCAGAAAAACTGAGTAGTTTGTTTTTTCTGCAGTGAGGACAGCAGCTCCGGTGATGTGCTATTAGGTCTATTTTTAGTTTGGCCCTAAGTGAGTGCACAGTGACTTGGTTCTTGGATCTCTCTCCTGTCTCCCAAGTGACTTCTTCGATCCTGTTGCCTAGTTGTTAGTCATTGCTGGAAGCACATCTGGCATTCTCTCCTAGGTGTGAGTGGATGCCTGCTCCAGGATCTGCCTCCTGGAATGGGGGGTGACGTGGTCCTGCTCAGGGAGCCATGTCCTGTGGCAGTGATGAGGGGTTTTGTTGGTTTGTGTGCATGTCCAGCCACTGCTGTTTTTCACAGCTATGGATCAACACCCTGGACCTTGCTCTGAGGCTGAGCTCCAAGAAAGCCCTGCCTGCAGGGGTGTGGATTAGTATCTTTTCCCTTGGGGAGAGGATGGTCTTCGAGCAGCATCTTTTCTGTACACTGCATTCAACAAAATACAGTTTGCAAGTCAACACAAGGAGATTTATTTTTAAATGTGTTTGTCTGAAATACATTTGAAATAACAAGCCTGTTTGTTGTATGTCTTTAGTGAAGACACATGAAATTTAGTGTTATCTCTGTTTTGTCAAAGCAGGGTTCCTCCATCTGGGCATGAGTGGGGATGAAGGAGAGGGCAGGGAAGTGCACAGTGCTGGTGCCGTCTGGACTGCTCCATTCTGTGCCCTTTCTCCATCAACCCTTGATGTTATATGTTACTGAGATAGAGAACAAGATGGGTTTTGTTTTCAGGCTCTGGTCAGTAAATGCCCTTAGACTAGGAAGTTCAGTAGGAAAGTCAGAATGTGGGGAAAACAAGAAGGAGGAGTCACCGAGTGGCCTGACCAAGACCAAGTATCATGCATCAAATAAAGGTAGCCATAAAATTGGGTTGGAGCTGTGTTTTGATGAAATCACTACTTGAAAGCAGAGGGTTGAGCACTCAAAGGACCTTGGGTGTGGGATGGTAGTCCTTGTGGCATTGCTGTTCCTGCTCACACAGACTGCTGGGAAACCCTTGGCAGCACTGTCTAGACCTGCCCATCTGTGCCAGAGGTCCAGGGCGAGCCCCACAGCTTTTTCTGAACCTTTTGGTGTCTGCCAGCTGGGAGGGTGAAGGCTTGTGCTGCAGCTTTCCTGGAGAAACTGGCCCTATGCTGACACTGGGAAAACTGCTGGCAAGGGGATGTCACAGCTTTTCAAGCATGTTTGGCTCCGTGACTCTCCTGTGCCCCTGGAGCCAATAGTCAGTGTCGGTATCTGTGAAGCTGCCCCTGCTCTCAGGCTGGACTAGCAGATACTTCCTTTTTTTAAAATCTCTTTGTCCTTTATCAAGGACAAATCTCTTGAGGGGGTTTTCCCTCCTTCTTCACACCTTCCATTTTCTAAATCCTTTCTTGGCCAGACCCCTGACCTTCCTGAAGTTAATGGGTGTTTTGTCCCTGTTTTTTTTGGGTCCTGCTTTGCCCCAATGTGTGCAAGGCTGTCTTTGGGCAATGAGGCTGTGAAAGGCAAAGCAGCACAGTGGCCTTACTGTTCTGAAACAAAGTGGTTGAAAGTTCTCATCGGTTTATGAAAGGAGTTGATTTATGTAGCTGATGCCTATGTGGGCACTGATGTGAGGTGTGAGGAATTACTTGGGCATCCCTGGAACAAGGGCTGGATGTTCAGGCTGTGGTTAATGGCTCCAAAATGGGAGGCCAGGAGTTCACACGGGCTTAGTGAGGCTGTGGAGAAGGCAGCGATGGTGCTGATTAAGATTTAGTGGGATGGTTCAGACTGCCCTGATGATAAATTAGGCAGGTGTTCCATCATCATCTTCCCAGCTGTTGAATGTCAAGCCAAGGTAGCACAAGATGTACTTTGCCTGCCTTAATGCAGGAAAGGTCAGGCCAGTTATGTGGCAGCTGGTTGGAGAAGATCCGGGGTGTTGAGCAGCCCCATGAACTATTACTCACAGACACCTGGTAAGACTTGTTCTTTTCGCTCACCATGAAGTTGCTTCCAAGTTACACAACAAATTCCTTAAGAGGCAAGAAGTGTGTTAGTGTGTTGTGCCAGGGGAGCTTTCGATTGGCTGTTAGGGAAAATTTCTTCGCTGAAAGGGTTGTCAAGCCCTGGAACAGGCTGCCTAGGGAACTCGTATCCCTGGAGGGATTTAAAAGACATGTAGATGTGGCATTTGGGGACATGGTTTAGTGGTGGGCTTGGCAATGCTGGGGTAACAGTGGGGCTTGGTGGCCTAAGAGGGCTTTTTCAACCTTCACAATTTTATGATTTCCAGTCCAATGCAATTCGAGCCCTTTCTTTTGGTGATAGCACTAGGGCTGTTGTGCACAGGGCCAGGTGGATGCTGGAAGACTGGAAGCATCTGCCTGGCCCCAGGTGCAACCAAGAACCCCAGGGTGGTTGAGTTGAATTTATTTCCTGACTGTGGTGTCAAAGAATAAATCCTCAAAGGTTCGGCTTTGATTCCTTCTATCTAAAATAAATCGTGGAAGCAGTTTCTTCCCCCTTGGTTTGGTGTGTATGCCACTGCTGAGTCTGCTTGGAGAATTGACTATGAAGATTCTCTATCTATTCCTGCTCTTTGTACACAGATGGAGTTTCTCTGAAAGTTTCTGTGTGAGAAAGCCCAGCAATGAATCTGCTGGACATGTAGCCCCGAAAGTCCGTGGAACCTCACGTAGCTGATGTTCCTTCCATCTCCCCCAGCTCCTGGGGATTTTATTGGGGTCTGTTAGCTGTGAGCAGCACAGTTAAGCTGCTGGAAGATGGGAAGGATGACAATGTATGTTCTCAAGTTTCCAGTAAAAGTACAACTGAAAAAGTGAATCACAGCTTCCCCTCTGGAGTTCCTTGAAGACTAATAGAGAGGAAAACCGGCAGCTTTCCAGAGCAATACACAATGGTTTCAGCTGAGAGGAATGAAGGAGGAGAAATCCTGCAACTGCTTCACATAGTCTGGATGAGCTGGGTCCTTCGGGGTGCTCAGCAGAGCTCCGCTCCCGTGCTGCTCACCTGCCTTGCAGAGGGTGGATCCAACGCCTTACGGTTACCGTGGTGAGGTTCACAATCCTGGGAAGTTTGAAGCATCGGCTGTAGCTGCTTCTAGACTGAGTTAAGCTTCTAGAAGGCTAATGGCCATATCAGTAATGACAATTAGTTGTGAGCATCATGATGTGCCACAGTGGGAGATGAACAGCAGTCAGGAGATGGGTAGGACCGTGGAGTCACCCCCCAAAGAAAGCGGGTGATATATAGCAACGTGATTATTCTGGTGGTTTGCAGCTGCATGGTCACAGATGGCAGTGACCTGGATCCAGACTGGCACTTCCCAAGTGATAAATGTTAGTTTTTAAGGGGATGGAGAAATTAGAAATTTGGTAAGACACAGGAATTCTTGCAACTTAAAAGCAGCTCTACAAACGTTGAGAGTGAGACTTGCAGATCACTACCAGGTGAAAAAACATTCTGGTAAAATATGTGAGCATATGCAAGTAATCTTTTGAGAATGACTCTGAAACTTTCAGAAAACAAATGGTAGGATAAAAGGTGTCTGCAACTTTGGTTTTTTTAGTGATGTCCTGTTAATGGGTCCATTTCCCAGGAAGCCCTGTGTGGAAGGCCTTGCACTAACCTAGGTCGAGTTATTTTTCTTGGGATTGTCCTAGCTGCCATTAAGAGAGCAGACTGGTGTAAGTGCAGGGTAATGATTTTCACATAGCTGCCTTTAATCCCCTATAGCACATCTGAGAACACTTTTCTTGTCCTTGAGCTGTAAATTAAACAACTCGGAACATTTGAGTGGTGCCTGATCTGTTGCCTATGACATATGAAAGGTGTGTTGGGTTTTTGCTGTTGCCTAAACACAAAGCTCTGACTGTTGGTGGGGTGACCCTGCTGCTGGGGGTCTCGGGGTGACTCTGCTGACCCCCAGGTCCCCACTGCTCTGGGGCCTGTTCTGGGAGGTGCAGGGGACCCCTGTGCTGCTGGTCCTGCTGGGGCTGTGGGAATGGGATGTTCCTGCAGCCAGGGCTGGGGCATGAGCTCCAAGCATCAGCCCCTCCTGCAATAGCTACCTGTAGCATTGTTCTCTCAGGCAGAGTCATCTCTTAATTATTTTGGGTTATTTCAGATTACATGGTATTTTGCTGTTCCCAGGGAAAAGGGGGAGTCTCCCTGTGTAAGCATAAATGCTCATCAAACTTACAACTTGACTTTCTTTTTGGTGAGGCTGGTGTTTCTCCCATTCACCTTTGCTTTGCCTTTCAAAGTGCCAAGTGGAGCCCAAATTGTGCTGTATCAGCTTGTTTGAGTATAGTTCAAGTGGAAGCTGGGTCTAATGTGAGCCCAGCTTTGTTCAGGCTGTCACTCAGAGTTGGTCTCCATTATACCAAGAACTTCTGGTCACTCTGCAGAACTGATGGTGAAGTCTTGAGTTTAGTCATTAAAGCATTAACCGTGAATGGACTTCTCCATGCAAACTGAAGTCTGTCCATGTCTGTCATTAAGTGTAAATATACCCATAATGACTTTTGGAATGCACAAGTTTATCTGCTTTCTGGTACAGACAGTGTGATCTCTGTCAGGGGTATGGAGAACTGGGAAGTGCTGGCAATACTGGTGACCGAATGCCGTACCTTCACGCAGAGTGAACTCACTGCTATCGCTCTTATCTTCTGCAATCAGAATCACTTTCTGAAGCTCTGTTCTTATTTACTGGCAGGTTGAAGTCTTTGGGATGCTTTAAGCTGTGTTTGGCATGTGGGCTCCAGAGCTGAGTGGGGGGAAAGTTATCGTGGACCCTTCTCAGGGCATCGCAAGCTCTCATCGGGCTGCCTCATGAAAGCACGGAAATAATAATGGTGATCCCTGCCAATGTAATTAGGCATTTCCATTGTTCTGGGCCTCCAGATCTGATTTTCAGTATGGAAGCAATATAAACAGCAGTGGATCGTGGCAAAAAGCAAGTCGGAGTTGCTGGGAATGCTGATGTTCCTGGGAGGGACTGTTTCCTTTGTCCCAGATGGAAAGACCAATTTATAGTGAATTGTCCCAGCCTGAAATCAAATAACTACAGTAAGGATAAATTATCAGAACAAGATATCTAGCTATGAGAGAGAGTAATCGCTCCCTGTTGAAAAAGCTGTAATGGCAGTAGTGAAAAAAAAAGCTGAAATCTTCAGGGGTTGGATCCAAAATGTGTTTAAGTCAATGGGAGTCCCTGCATTTGGTAGGGTTTGGGCCAGACCCTAGATTTGGAAAGGCAGCTTTGTATGCTGACTTGTGTAGCTGCAAAACACCAAAGGTAAAAATCACCTCGAGAATTCCTGGGTTAAAATCATGCTCCTTGTTTTTCAAACTTAGACTCTGCAGATAATTAAACTGAAAGTGAATGTGGTATGTGGCAGGGGTGAGAGTCCACAATGGATGCTTGGATGCATCTGTGCCCATGGAACAAGACCTATTTTTGTGAAGTGGTGCGTATACAGACTGCGATGAGAAACAAAATAGTTTGCATGTTGAAAGCTGTATCTTGAACTTAATGGAATTTCCGTCTTCCAACTTAACCTTCTTGCATCCTGAAAAGCCTGTGTATGAACCTGCTGGACCTTGCCTGGGCCCCTGCAGCTCCCTCATACCCTGAGTGTTGGAGATCTATGCTGGAGATCACATCCCAGCCATGCCACCAGATGCCTTTGTGGGGAAAAAATTGGTCAGGCACATGGAAAATCTTTGGACAGTGACAGTATTCTGCTCTGCCTTGGCAGGACTGAAGATGCATTTGGGAATGGAAACTGTATTTTTAGGACTTTTTCTATCTGGCAACTATTGAAAGGGTCAAGATGATTCATACAGGGTGGTGTAAGCCTTCTCCCTGTTTATAGAATTCCTGATGTGGTCTAGTACACAGGCCTGCCAGGGATTGCATGTGTATATGTATACATATAGCTATACACACATGTAATCAGAATACTTTCTGGATTCAGGGGCAGAATAAAGGGACAACGCCAGGAATATGAAAAACAGGAGCCACCAAGAGCCTGTCTTCTGATTTCTTGAACCAAAATAAGTGTCTCTTAAACCCCAAACTGAGACAGAGCCAGTAGTTCAAGGATGATTTTGAGCTTCATAGTTTTAATAGCATGAAACTGTCATCTTCCCTATTTACCATTGTACTGTTTCTGAGGATAATTTTGGACAAATGCATATATAATATAGGCCTGCCAGGGAATTAATATATGCTATATATATGTTTGGCTTTTTTTTTTCTTCTGTGGCTTGTTTGTTTTGGTTTTTATTTCATTTGTTTAATTGCTTTTTTGTTTGTTTAAGGAGCCTGTTTCTTTCTTTGGGATTTTTGTGGATTTTGTTTGTTTGGAGGGGAGTGCTTTGGTTTGGGCTTTTTTAAAAGCAGTTTAAGTAGAGTTTAATTTCCCACTGCAGAGCCGAAGGGAAGACCTGGTCACCCCCTGTCCTGGAAGATGGCAAGGCTCAAGCGTACCGGATCAACATCGAGCCGGACCCACAGGTATGGTAGCTGCAGCCCTGCACACCTGCTGCTCTCCCAACTTGCTTTTGAGGAGAGGACATCCATGTCTGGAGTCTGGAAAGCCCTGTGCTCTGCCTGCGGTCCTTCCAGAAGTGAAGGAGTTTCCATGTGTGGCTTTAAAGTTCCATGCAGGTCTATCTGTGCTTTCCTTGGGCTGGTACAGCCCTGATTCCCATAGTGAGTCAGATCCTGAGCAGGTCTGGCATAATCCCATCTCTGTCATTGCCTTCCACCCAAGCCAGGCTTTGCTGGACCAGCTTGCCAGGGACACAAAGAGGCTGGGCAGCACTGACCCCCCTGAGGCCATGACCAAGCTCAGAGTCAGTGTTATTTTGGATGGAGTTGTTGGGAGTCCTCTGACTGCCTGGTGCCTGTCCTTCCCAGGGTACAGCATGCACAGGGTCTGTCTGCATCTGCCTCAGCTGATGTGCTTCTACCTTGGTTGCTTCCAGAATCTGCTGCACCCTCTCAATCCCATGACAGTGGTTCACCTCCCGTGATGGTGGATTTCTTTTTTTTTTTTTTTTGATAATGTTCTCATCTTTTGCCTTTGTTTTTTTTCCTCTCTCACTCCTCTCTGTTTTGCAGCTTCTCTCTTCCCTCTGTCCTCAGCTCTGTTCCCTGGAGCCTTCTGCCTATATCCTGCCCTACCTTACTACCCCGTCTTCTGCAGCAGCCAGGCGGTGAATGGAGCTGAACAGGTCTCCCCATCTTTCCTACCCATCTCTTGACTTATGGCTTGTTAGCAAGGTCAAAGGTGACTCTCATTCTCCTTTGGCTTCTCCATGGGAAGAGGAATGGGGTTTCTCTTCTCCCTCTCTGCTTATGAGGTACTGGATTGTCAAATTTTGCATGTGCTGGTCCACATTGTAGAGCTATCTGGCGAACAAGGAGGAGACCAGGGGGATAGATAGGCAGAGGGCAGCTCCTGCTGTCTGGCTGCCCCTTGAACGTGTGCTGAGCTGATGCACATGCTGCCAACTTTCCCAGGGCACCCGAGGTCAGGGATGGCAGGACTGGAGCCTGCTGAGGCTTCTCACTGCCGTAGGCTGGCCACCCTGCCCAGGCCCTGGGGCTGCCTGCAGCCCTCAGAACACCAAGTTCTAACAAGTACATCAGTTCAGGCTGACACAATCCCCTGTGCCTGCCCCAGAAGCATGTGAGCACTCTTTGGCTGACTCTTGAGTGTTCAAATATTGCTCAAATGGTCTCCTTCTCCACAGAGGTAGTTTATGTCATATGCTATTCCATGCTTTTTCTCCAACCCTTACAAAATGCCTGTGTGCAGGAGCTGCTGGTTTAGGTCAACTGCTCCTTTCCAGAGAGGCTTTTAGAGTGTCCTGACGAGGGTCCCAGGGTGCCCCCTCAGCCCTCCTTTGGCTCAGTCCAGAAGGAATGCAAGAGCTGCAAGGGTGGAAGAGAGGGGATGATGCTACAAGGAATGGTTTTTCCTTCAGTGAGGAATGGGGAGAAAGCACTGGCAGCAGAGAGCCCACCTAGTGATCAGGATGGGGCTAGATCCTCCAAACCCCATGAGAAATGGACCAGAGTGTGAGGCCATTGAGTCTGTTGGCTGTTCAGCAATGTGGAATTTGCAGATCTTCTGCATTCCTGCCCGGCAGAGGCACAGCACAACAGCAGCATCGGCAGAGCTGCCCCGGTACCCCACACCAGTGACACGTGGGGCTGTTAGTCTCTCCTGCCCTGGCTTACAGCACAGTGTGTGAGCTTGGGCTTTGCGTTCTGGCCATGTTTGCTTCATTTATCAGTTATAGCCGTCTTTTCTGACAGATATTTTTTCTTACTAGACTTTAATGTGCCCAAAACTTATGAATAATATTAAATGAGGAACAAATGTGCAGCAGTTCCACTGCCAGATACAACATTTCTGAGGTTTAATGCAGATTGGATTTGAATCTGACTATTAATATTTGTTACATATGGATCTTTTTAAAAATTAGACAGTTTTATAGAATATAATGAAGGGGGTAGGGATGGACTATTCTGAATCCAGACGTACACTGAAAATACGTAAATCTGGGGAGTAGGTGTGTAAAGCAGATGTGTTTGTGGTAGGGCACCGAGAGAGGTGTGTGAGCAAGGGTACACAAGTACAGGCAGCAGGCTCTTGCTCTTGCTCCTTTTTTTTTTGGTGCCTGTATCCATATGTTGTCTTCCTTAGTGGCTTCTTGGGTTTCCCAGAGAGGAGGTGAAGGTGGTTCCATGCACACCTCCAGGTTGCTGTGCTTGCACCCAAGATGTGCTGGTTGACTCTTCTCCCCAAATGGCCTGTGCCTCCAGTGTGGTTCATGTCGACAGCCTGGGACACATGCCAGCAGCTGTGCTAACCCAAGTGTTGTCACTGATGTCCTCTGACCTGTGTGCGGCTGAGGATGACCATCAGCACCCAAGAGAGCCAACCCTTGCTGCAGGCATCCAATCCCCTGGGAGCAGAGCTCCCAGGCATGGCTGGAGTCCCTGTGGAGCAATGCCAGGTGATCCAGGGCTTTCCTGTGCTGTGTTCATTCAGCCCCTCTAGCAAAGGCACTTACTACATTGTGAGAAGGAAAAAATCTCATTGTAAAGTAATAACTTGGCTCAATATGTGCAATCTTTAGGTGTACTTCCTTGCATCTGGAAAAAAGCAATCTGCTTTGAAACACAGGGAAAAATTTCTGCTGGAATTCTGCCCTCAAATCACAAAAAGAGGTTGGGGGTTGTCCCTGAAAAAGATTTTGAGAGTTTTACCCCAGTGGCCTTTGCAGCATTGTGGAGCACATATCCTTCCTTCCTCCAGGTTTTACTCTGTATGCTTTTTCATCATACTGAGCAAAGATCAGTTGAAAATCTTGATTTGTGACTACAGTAACTCTTGCTGGAGGCCCTGAAACATGTGAGCATAAGCAGAATGCTTCAGTCTGAATGACTTGTAGGAAAATCTGTATTTCTATTATTACAATTGAGTTTATTTAGGTGTAATCTTTGTCTTGAAGGCAGTGAAATTTGTAGTTATCTTCTGTGCAAGAGAATTTGGAAGGTATGGAGTGGCCAGTGAGTTTTCCTCTCCCCTCTTTCTAAATCTGTTGTGGTTTCTTAGTTGAGCTTTGTGGAAAACCCCTACGCAGAGTCCAAGAATGTAATCAATCCTCCTTATTAAAACTTTGATTAATGCCATGACTGTGGGGAATAGCTGCCCTCAAACTGAAGAAGCTGGAACTGGAGAGCTGCTTTTTCATAATTAGTAGTAACAATACTGAACAGGATGAGTGAGTCACCTTCAGGAATTTTTTTTTTTTTTAAACGCAGGCTTTGGTTATCAGTTGGTTTCACTAGACAAGTCTGTCCTTAACAGCAAGGATCTACAGAGGAGGCTACAAATGCAGTGACATTCAGACTTGCATCCTAAAGAAGGGCTGCCTGTCTGTTAGACATGGAGATGGGTGGAGGTGGGACCCACAGGGATGCTGGGGGCAGCTTGGAGCTTTCCAGCCAGCAGTCATTTCCATCATGGAGATATGACATCACTGCTGACATGTTAGGATCCCCAGTCTCACTTGGCATGGTGTTTGTGTCCTTGTGGGCACGGGCCCCAGACACTCTTCCCCAGCAGATGGGGGGAGTGGGAGCACCCATCCATCAGTTTCTGGAGATCCCACTGGTTTTGGCTTCCTGTAGCATCAACTTGCTAGTCAAAATACCCCCATATGGTGCTAATAAAAAGAGAGGATGTTTATTTTCTTGTTCATTCCCAAACTGCCAGAATTGGCAGCTCTCTGGCCCAGGGGGGCTGGAAATGTGGGCTTTGGGCTATGGGGACGCTGTCAGTGCTGACTGACAGTAGATCAAGTGTGTGGGTGGGAGAATAATTGCAGCAGAAATTAAATTGGCAGCACGTAGCCAGAGCTGGAATAGGATGCGAGTCCTCCCAAATTTGCATGCTTCACTGAAATAGCTGTGTGGGGTGAAAGGCTGGGTTTCTGCTGGCAGTGCAGACAGGGAGAGGCACTTCCCACAGCAGTCCGTCAGGAATGGCATCCTGGTGCTACTCAGCTGGCAGAGCAGCCCCCGTGTCATTCTCAGGGGATGGATGAGGGAGGTAGGTCAGCGCTCTTGGTCCTCTCTTGTGCTGTGTCCTGAGCAGTGGCTTTCCCAGCCCGACCACCCGACTAGGAGGTGAGCTCTGGGCAGTGGAGAAGAGCCGGTCTCTCCACAGCGTCAGGGGAGTTGCACAGGAACGATGAGAAAGCTGTTTCTGCTCATCACTTCCGAATTATTTTTCCTATGTGTTATTCGGTTCTTGACACCCAGCTCTCAGTCCACAGATACTCGTTGTTAGTTTGCCCTGACTAAAATCAGGTGTAAGGCATGTCGCTTGCCATGTGAAAATGCCAGCCAGAAGGGGGCGAAGAGGAGGAACTGGGACAAACTTGCATCTACTGTAGCTGTTTGAGCAGCCTAATCCAGGCAGTGCAGGAAACCCAGTGCTGGGTGTGAGCCAGGCCAGTGGAAATGTGAACACACCTTTGTTTGCTCTTGCCAGAGGGGCTCAGATGTGTGTGGTTGCAGGACTGAGGACCTGCTGCCTTCCATTGCACATGGCATCCATGCGGCATGGGCTCTGCAGCATCATTCCTGGGAGTTTTTCATACTTGCCCTGACCTCACAAATAGTGACCTCACTGCTGATCATGCTTGCTCCTAATTACATAAATAAAATCACGTGTGGGGTTCAGGAGAGTCTGAGCCTCTGGTGCCCCAGCTCTGGGCACCCAGAGACAGCAGTGGTTGTCCCACAGTAGAGCGGGGAGGGTAGTTTGCTGCTAACATGTCCCTTAGCACTGATTTTAACACCTTTAAAAATGTCTTAAATATGCTCATATTTACTTTTTGCTAGATTATATATATATTTTTTTTTACTGAGGGTGAATGTCTCCTCATTTAATTAACTGAGTAATGGATTTAGTTTAATTTAAGTTAACTTTAATTAAATGGAGTATTTGTTTTAAGTTCTCCATGGGTTGCTGCCATGCAGGAAACTTATACGTAATTCTTTTCAAAAACCTGGCATAGGCCATGCTGAGTTCTGTGAGCTGGGGGTTAAAGCCTCCTTGCTGGAGAGGTGGAATTTCCTTTCTCAAGGCGACTGACCTTCCTTCCTCCTCTGCTCGCAGGGCAGGATGGGCCATGCCTGCTTCTGGGAAAGGTCTTGCTGGGAACCCCCGTCCCAGCCGGCTGGGCACGAACTGGCGCTCTCCTGACGGAAGGAGGGAAAATGTCTGTCTCGTGCTTTGGGGAAAACAAAGGATGAGCTAATGCCCTGGCACAAACACGGGTTCCCTTCCATGGGAACTCGCAGCTCGTTGTTTGAGGACTGATTTAATAGCAGAAACATGCTGAATCCTGACAGCTACTGTGGGTGCATCAGCCGTGAGCTCCAGGTGCTCAGGCAACATTTCACACCCAGATATTGGGGTTTTACACCACAAAAACCCACTGATCTAATTTACTGGGTGAAGAGGTTACACACACATAGCTGTGCACTTGTGTTTACTTTTTCCTGTGATATAGTATTGCATCATTTGAAAGCAGAGGAGTTTTCTGGGTACCACTGTAACATCTTGAAGCTGTAACCTTTTATGTGAAATTCTCTGTGTATGTCTTAGATAAATTAGCATCTTTAAGTGAGTTTTGATAGTCCTGGTATATGAAAGAGGCAAAAACAATATTAGGATAAAGGAGGGAAAAAATGGGAGTGGAAACTTCAAAATGGTGTTTTCTTCTGTCCAGGTAACTTGAATAATTTGTTCTCATTGAAGGTACATAGGAATTATACTGAAGTGACAACAGTGGGGGTTGGTTTAGGACAAAACAAAATGCTGTTGGATTAAGTGCTAACACAGACATATACTGTGTTATTTTACTTGGTAACATCAGTTTCAGTGATGAATCTGTTAACACAGGTAAGGAAACTGCTGCTTGTGTACTCCAAAGTGCTGAGTGTTTGGAAGCATGGGTGTAGCTCAGTGTTTCTGTTCTTATCCATCAGGAAAAACAGCTTATCCACTTTCATTTTTCCTTGTGTCTCACTTAAGAGGAATTAATTGCTCTTGGAGGTCACTTGAGTGACCTGCTGGGGTGAGAGCATGTGGAGAGAGCCATCCCCAGTGGTGCAAGGGGGGATGCTGGATGGTGGAGGGATGCTCACTGTGGTCCCTCAGGATGATCAGGCTGAAGCAGGTGCTCCCATCCCCTAAAGCAGCTCATGCCACAGAAAGCTGAGAAAGGCTGAGACATGTTTTTGAATCTATCTGAATTTATCTTTTTTTATTAATGAGGAAAAAAAAGGTTGGGGCAAGGTTGGGGCATTCCAAAATGAAAAAATATGTTATCCTATTGCTTTTGCTGTGTTTTCTGGTGTACCTTACCCTGGCTTTTACAGAAAGAGGTGTTCAGATAAGCCATTCTGGTGAAGTAGGTACCTTTTGGTTTTACGCATGTAATATTTTTGCAGCCTGAAGCTTAGCTTGTTGCCAGTGAAGCTTTTAGTTTAATTACCTGCTGATAATGATTATGGAAAGAAAATCAGAAAGTGTGATATGGTAACACCTGAAAATGCAACAATTCCTCAAATGAGAGAGAGGAGCAAGACAGTAAGCTGGAAAGCATGAAATCAGGACATAGTCTGTCAGTGTTAAGCTCACCAGATTTGTCCTGTAAGCCAAACACCAGATGGTGAGAAAAATGATTCAGTGGAAGCACGGACTGAAATGAGAACAGCACCACCTTCCCTGGGAGAAAGGAGGCAGTCAGGAGGGCGGGTGGACACTTGCTGTGATGGTTTCAGGTATTTTTCCATCTGTAATGGATATTATTTTCTATCAGTGGGAAAGTTAATCCAACAGCTGTCTGTACGTGGTGGGGGCATCAGTCCAACACCTGCACTGAGGAATGTCCTCCTGTTCCTGAGCTTGGAAGGTGACCCTGAACACTGGGAAGTAGAAGGAAAGTCCTCTCTAGGGTTTAGGCTGTTGCTGAGCCTAGCTCTAGTGAGGTAGTCACCTGGCAGGAGCTTGCTGCTGCTGCTGGGGAAAGGAGGAAATTTCAAGGCTCTTTTACCAAGACATTCATACAAAGCTCTCCTCTGTCTGCTGAATAAATACCTCTTGCACAGTTGATGTTAAAAATGTGCCCTCTGTACTGCAGCAGGCAAGATAAATGCAAAAACATTTTAATCTTGACAGTCTTAGGTAACTTTTTTCCATTGCTGTGGATTTTTAAGAGACTGCTGGGGAGCCAGGTAGCTTATGGGATAAAGTCCTGGCATTGCAGCTCGAGTCTCTCCTGGCCTCTTTAATTTGCTGAGGGTGGAGCTTCTCGCTGGAGCTGTGGGAGAAAACATCCATCAGAGCCTTGCCGGCGGCCATCCACATGGCCGCTCCAAAGTGGAGAAATGTTACTGCTCTTTGACTGTGAGAGATTTGTCCCTGGGTTAAATGTGTGCTGGCCTTGTGCTATACCTTATGCTATACAGAATCACAGAATGGTTTGGGTTGAAAGGGACCTTAAAGCTAATCTAGTTCCATCCCCCTGCCATGGGCAGGGTCACCTTCCACTAGACTAGGTTGCTCCAAGCCCCATCCAGCCTGGCCTTGAACACTTGCAGGGATGGAGCAGTTGCAGCTTCTCTGGGCAACCTGTGCCAGGGCCTCACCACCTTCACAGGAAAGAATTTCTTCCTAATATCTCATCTAAACCTGTCCTCTGTCAGTGTGAAGCCATTCCCCCTTGTCCTGTCACTACATGCTCTTGTGCAATACAGCCTGTCCTGGAGATATGGGTGGGCTGGGGCTCCACCAGGCTCCAGCTTGAGTCCTGTTTCACATGAACGTTGTCTGCAGCCTTTGTATGAAAAAACATCTGATTTTAAGAGTTTGATCTCTTACTTAAAAAGATCTGAAAAACTAATTTGGTATTTAGCTGGCAACTGTGAAAGGAGCATAGTGAGAAGGATGTGATGGGTAAGGTTTTCCTTCAGACTGTGGTATACGTTGAAAGGGGAGCTTGGCAGAATATTTGAAATCTGTCTTGTAAAATAACCCACACACTCAGTTTATCCAGCCTCAGTAAACTAGACTCGACCTTTTTTCCTTATCTCTTCATCTTCTGAGCTAAGTAATGGGATCGTACTTACTGGAGCTTTTGAAAGTTAGATTGAAGGTGCTTAGTCTGTAAAAGCAGCATATACACAGAACATCTGAACTGTGCTTATAGGGAAATATGTGTCAAAATGAGTGTAGCTTTTAAAATTTATCCTTTTCTCCAAGCTTTGGGAGCAGCCTTTGTCATAAGAGATCTCCATGGGACTTCTCCTGAGGCTTTTGTTGGAGAATCAGTCCTGTTCCTATGGCCATTGGCCACAGTGTAAATCACTTATTTGCATTGAAATGAAATCCATGCTGTCTGTCCCATACACCCCTTCTGTGGGGTAATAATAAGATTTCCATTTCTGGGACTTTTGAACTGGTTTATCAGAGATGAAGCAGTATCTTTACTGTTGAAAACCTGGGGGAAGGAGAGGAGGGACTGTAGCATTGCGGTTGTCTTCTGTGCGGAGGCTGTCTTGGCTTGAGAGTGTCAGGATGTACTGGGATACGTCTTCAGGCTTAATTGCTTGGCACATTTGCATGATAGAGGACTTGCAATAATGAAGGCAGTAAAACTTCATCCTCAGAAAGCCCTCTGCCAGGAGAGGCCAGAATCAATCGGGACTCAATTACCCAAGCTTGGAGCAAGGGAGAAAGAAGCCAAAGGAGGAGCTGGAGCAGACAGGCTTGTCCTCCTGTTGCTGAATGATGGACACAGGTAACCAGACATGGTAACAAGAGGCACCTCTTCTAGGTGACTCTATGGTTGAGGGATGCTTTACCTCCTGGTGCATGAATAGCAATGCCTGTGTCTGTAATTCAGCATTTTGGCAGCAGACATTCAGCTGACGCCAGCCCATCGTGCTCTGTTTTTGAGAAGAGGGTGAATCTGAAGAAAATCAAACAGAAAACTGCTTTGGGCTGAGCCAAGCGTTAATGGCCTTCAGCTCTGTTTGAGTCTCGTGTGTTGTGTGAGAACAGGACCAGCACCCCCAGGATTAGGAA
This sequence comes from Lycocorax pyrrhopterus obiensis, assembly GCA_014706295.1. Classification (NCBI taxonomy): domain Eukaryota; kingdom Metazoa; phylum Chordata; class Aves; order Passeriformes; family Paradisaeidae; genus Lycocorax; species Lycocorax pyrrhopterus. The sequence continues at coordinate 18,475,978 of JACSVZ010000018.1, forward strand.
AATAAACAAGGTGCAGGCAATTCCTGTGGGGATGAGCTCCAACATCACAGGGACAGAGCTGCTGCTGGTCCTGTCTGAGCAAATCTCCCACTACCATTGCACGAATGGGCAGATGGAGGGTGGATTTAGGGCTTGGAGGTGTAATCTAGGAGATGTTTCCAGCTCTGCAGCTGGTGAGTTTGCTCCCAAGGAAGGTTTCTTAGAGGCACTGAAACCATCATTGCTCAAAGCCCTTCCAAATCATGCCATGGGTGGAGGGGCTTGCTTGGAGGTTCTAGGAGCCAATGTTGGCCTCTCAAATTAGCAATCTTCAGTTTTAATCTCTGTCTGGTATCTGGAAAAAGGAGATTAATTATTTTGTTTGTACTTCTGGTCTTTTAAAAGTCTAATTTATAACACACGGAAGTGAATGAACTTTAAATGCTTTGGATCAGAATATGAAGTCTGATGTTCTCTAAATCTCTGTGGTCTCTAGAGCTAAGGACTTGCAGTTGAAAAAGGGTGGAAGGACAAATAGGACATTTTGCAAAATGCATTTAAAAAAACCACCAAGCGTGAGAAAACAAATTGGAAGTTTCTGGTTTGTAGGCTAAAAGAGTTGTCCTTGGTGAGAGTCCACAGGCCAGCTCTTAAGAAGGGTTTGTGAACTCAGTTTTAAAAAGGCCATAAAAAGTGGGAAGAAAATCCAGCAAAGAAAAGCAAATTAGGTCCCAAAGGGGGGAAATTTGAACTGATCTTGAATTTGACAACTGGAAAGAAATCCATCTGGTTCTGGATTTCTGAGGGTGAATGTGTGAGTGTTTTGCACAAAGCAAAGTCTTGCAGAGGTCTCACAGACTTTGAGGAAGAGGCGACTGAGCTCTGACCTGGGAACAGCTTTTTGTGCTACAGGAGGAGCTTCTTGATCCCTATGGATGCTGGTGGGTCACCTGTGGCTTTATAACATGGCTGAGCAGAGGAAAGGTGAGCTGCCACCACCATGAACATCCTCCTCCCACAGGGACAGGGAGCTGGTGGCAATTGGGGGTGCCAAGCAGTGCAGGAAGGGCTCTGTTTTTCCCTTACATCACTGGCCTTCCATGCCTTTTGGAGAGTGCCCAAGCAATAAGTTTTAGCTTTATAGCAACATTTGGTCTTGATGTACAAATTGCTGAGCTTAACAGGGACAAAGGGGTGACGCTTTACAAACTACCTTGGATTTAAGCAAGTCCATGGAGATGATGGTCTGGAGGTCCTTTGCTGGAGGAGGTTTCCATTCTGGAAACAGCTGCCAGTCCCATGCTCCCCAGCAAACATCGGATGGCACCAGTGTGCAGGAGCACACGAGGTCAGAGGAGAGGGATCAGCCCTCTCCTTCAGCCACCCTGGACTGAGTGTGTATCTGAGCCATGTGGCACAGATAATTAAAGGTAATGACTTTCATCGCTCTCAGTGCTGCCAGCCATATGGGCCATTGCTTTTTTCCCAAAAAATCTTTATGATCCTTCTTTTCCTCTCTGCGTCATGGTTGAGTGGTTTCTTTATTTCCCTTGAAATAATAATGTAAATCTGGGAATTAGAAACCCATAGCCTGCTTGTATATATATTTGTTTTAAGCATATAAATTGGGGAACAGTTAAAATTATATTATTCCTGGCAGCAAAATTCTTTTTTTAATAGACAGTTTGAAGTTACTATGTTGGAAGCAGTTTTCCCCACGTGTGTGTGCATGCATGGTGTGGAGGTAACTGTGCCAAGAGGGCTCCAGGCGGCTTCTGAGCTGGGGAAGTTGCTGGGAGCTTGCTGGATTTCAGCTGGTGGTAGGAAAAAAACCTCAAAGGCACCATCTTGCAGTTCTTAACTAAGCTTGGTTTTATCAATGGGTGTTTTGCCTTAGGAAGAACTGAAGAATTGGACTTCCGAGATCTTTTTCTGGCAGGATCTGTTTTTTACTTCTCTTACCTGTTTGTTTTTACAAGGTTTGGGAGTGCCAGTGTGTTCTCCTGTGCACCAGTGATGGACATTTGTTTCCAATTAGTATTTATGGGATTATTTTAGTCAAAAGTAAGCTTTGTATCAGAGCCCCACAATATGCACTTCATTATTTGTTCACAGGATGGTGTTTTATTTCCCCGCTTGATTTTTCAACAGCTTCAATCTACTGAGAAGATGATGGAAGGCAGCTCTGTTGGGGAGCTGCCCTAGAACAAATTAAACCAGATTAAACAGATTCCAGCTTTTTACACAGCATCTATGTCTTTCATCAGTCCAGGCATGTTTGTGACTCACATGGCTGGAAGTAGCAGCCAGCGTGTGTCCATGGGCTGTGTCCAGCTTCCTGCTGCTTTTCCCGATTGCTGGAATTGGCTCCTCTCCCCGTAGTGAGTTTTTGCAGGTAAAGCCTGGCTCAGGTGACATTAGCAGTAGGTACTGCTTGGTTTATGGGTGTGGATGGGACTGACTAATAGCACACCCATATATGTGGAATTCCATGTGTGTGGAATAACAGATAGATAATGTTTGACATTGGTAAAACAATGTGGAAAATTTGTGCTTTAATGGCATCTTGAGTTCCTGAGTTGAGGTCATATGACAAAAAGTCCAGTTTACCTTGGGACTTAAAAAGCAAATGGAAATATGAATACAAAGCTAAACCCTTGACTGATGTGTTTCTCACACTGTAAATGACTGATCTTATCTAGGGAGAAAACTTCCCTAAATGAACATGGATCTGTGTGGACAAGGATAGCTGCAAGTGAAAATCCCAGGACTGGTCCCTTGGCCTCAGGTGTTGCCCAACCTGCAAGTGGAGCTGCCTAGCGTGGGTTTATCCTGTTTTGCTGATGGAAATGGAAGTGATGGCCTTGAAGTCAGGAGCACAGCAAGTGCCCTCATAGTGATGGAACGTGGAATAAGAAGTAGGCTCACTTAAAGAGCCTTTCTTTTAAAGAGACATCAAATATGCTTCTACGGGAGAATAAATGCAGAATATTTGGCAGTGGCTCACCATGGAGAAACAGCAAGTTCATTTGGTTGGGGACCAAGGGGAGCTGTGTAGATTCAGCACAATTTAACTGCAGGTCAAGCCTGAATTTTCCTTTTCCTGCTGCACATCCCTGTTTTCCACAGCACACATAAAATGTTATTACTGCAAACTGCATGTCCCAACACAGCCCCTCCATGTACATCACACATTATAAATTTAAGGTTTTCTGCTTTCTTTCTCTTCCAGGACAGTGGCCCTGCCCAGAGCAGGAGGTCGATTCCCCATGGATCTGGGGGCAGCCCCATGGGCAACAAGCAGATGCTGAATGTACAGCATCACCAACCAACCCGGCTCTATGCGAACAACAGCTCTGAGTCGGCGCTTCCAGGCCAGCTGAGTGGCCTCCACATCACTCCTGCCCACAGGTAGGACCAGGGCAGGGCTTGTGCTGTCTGCTGCTGTTCCTGCAAACTCCGGTTCAGGGAGTGCACAGAGGTTGTGGTGCTCCTTGAAGCTCCAGAGATCATAGAATCTTAGACTCATTTCAGTTGGAAAGACCTTCAAGATCATCCTCTCTAACCATTGACCTAACTCTGCCAAGTCCATCAAGATGCTGGGCTGGACCCCTGCTCCACTGGTCAAGTGTAGGTGGAATGAAAAAAAAGAAACTAACCAAATAAACAAAACAAAGGAAAAAAAAAAAAAGGTTTGGAAACACCAATTTTTGAACAAAATGGCCACATCTACATAAGTAGCAACTGCAACATGGAATCGAAGCTTGTGATGCTGAAGCAATGCTCGGGTATGCATCTTGGTGAAGGTGCTCGTTTTCCACATCTCTGTTAAGACCCTTCTGTTGCTGATGTGAGTAGATAGATTCATGGCCCCTGGGTACTGGGATTAATGCTAGGGAAGACAAGAGGAGGAGAGGATTAAATTGGATATTAGCAAAAATTTCTTCACCAAAAAGGTTGTCAAGCCCTGGCACAGGCTGCCCGGAGCAATGGTGGAGTCACCATACTTGGAGGGACTTAACAGACATGTGGCTGTTTCTCTTGGGGTCATGGTTTAGTGGTGGCCTTGGCAGTGCTGGGGGAAGGATTTGGCTTGATGATCTTAGAGGGCTTTTCTAACCTAAACAATTCCATGGCTCTGTGAGTGTCACTGTTTATTCGAAGTGTATATCCAAGGCAGGATGGAGGGTGCTGCCCTCCTAGGAGTGGGGATCGCCTTGCCGCAGACCCAGGAGCCAACACTTGCTCTGGAAACTGGAGATACTGGCTGAAAAGACGAACTCCAGTAACTGGGATGTTTATAAATGTAGTATCTGCTCAGTACAGCTGTCCGGGAGGCTGAGGAATAAATAATACTCCTAGGAAAGAAAAGGCTTTTGTGTAGCCAAGAATGGTTTGGGTGGATAACTCAGACTTTGAGACAAGCCAGGTTGTGGGCTGGGATGCTTTCACATGGCTTATGAGAATCTTGATTTATGTTCCTCCAAACTGGCAGAATATCCTGCAAGAAAGTAATGTCTGTATCACATGCAAAGAGAGTTTCTTTTCAGCTTGTGATCTCTGTGCCTGCATGAATCTGTATTTCAGTGATGCTGCAAGGCAGCTTATTCCCTGTACTGCTCCAGGAAAGTTAATGAAGTTGGAAAGAGGAGAGCTGCACAAAAAATACAGAGAACAAAATCTGGTGTTATCTGCAAGTGAGCTGAAAGCCAAGACATTCATTTGGGTCTTTGAGTGGAACTGGGGCAGGAGTGCATTTTCTTTGAATTGGTGTTTGATGAGGCTGGGCTGGCCAAAACCTGCCTTTTCCCATTGAAAATGTGTGAACTGATGTAGGAGTGAGCTGTAGCAGGGTAGACAAGCACTTGGAGTGCACATGCAAGGTTTGGACTGGCTAGGAGTCACGGGGATCGGTCCATGGCTCTGCCCCAGCATGGTTCAGCCCCACCACCCAGGCTGGCCCTCACCTCCCACAGGGACCAGAGCTGCAGGGGAGTCACTACCAGAATGTGGAGCTCTGGCCATTCTTTGAAAGTGACTTTTGTCTGGAGAGTCTTTCTGTGTCTTTCTGTGTCTTTCCGTGTCTTTCTGTCTTTTTTATTTGTTTAAGCAGACATGAATATAATACTGGTGGAGAAAATGATCCAGATGATGGCTAAAGTATGTGAAGCAGATGGATTTCAGGGCTCTTGCTATTTTTATTGGTTTTATAATGACCTTGATGACCTCTATAAAAACGAAGAGGAGCCCCTTGGCCAGAGCTGTGCTGTGTGTTGGGGCCTCTGGAGCACAACAGCACTTGGATTCAGCTCTTCTCAGCAGGACATTTAAACATGTACCTGAAATATTTTGATTCCAGACCATGCTTTTCCTGTTTTGATGTATTGGACTGGAATAGTGGTTTAAATTGTTATTTGTTGTCTGTGCATCGCAAATGCTCCTCATACAGACCAGGAGCAGCTCCAGTCTGAAGGCTGGAGGTGGGGGTTACAGGGCAGCCCCAGTGTCCCCCTCCCTGGTGGGGTGGTTTTCTCAGTTAAGCTGTGGGCTGTGCTTGTGATGTACCTACAGTAACACCAGCTTCACAAGAGGCACTTGTGGGTGGTGAGGGGTTTTGCTGTCTTGCCTGGCACACGCTCTCCAGATGCCCTTACAAGGGGTGGGTGCATGCCCTGGCCCTGCATAGTTAATGAAATGCATGTTTTTCCCAATTTTTCAGTAAATTCCATGGGTGGCAAAGCAATTTACAGTGTTCACAAGCAGCTGCCCTCTCTCCTGAAGGCATCTGGTAACTGGGCTAGCCCTCACTGTGTTGCTCAGTTGGAGCCCAACAGGGAACAAGTTTAACCTCCTTGGTTCAGCAGCTGTTCCTGGGCCAGACATACCTCCAGGCAGGGAAACATATGGGAACAGAGGTGCTTAATTGAATCTGTGGGAATGTAGAGATTTCAATACCTGCCTGATGAGTTTACAGTAGCTGTTCTGTTTGACTTGAGTCTTTCTTTCTTTGCTTTAAACCAGCATTGACCCCGTGAAGTCTCTGCCACGGAACAGAAATGGGATTGATGTGGAGTCAGATGTCTACAAGATGCTTCAGGATTATGAAAAGCCCATTTCAGAGCCAAAGCAGTCTGGATCCTTCCGATACTTACAGGGCATGTTGGAGGCTGGTGAGAACGGTAAGGATGTTGGCACCCAAGCACCCTCCTGTGAGGAAACCACCAGGATGGCAGGTTTCAAATCAGGGTTTTGTGTACTCTGGCATGCCAAATTTTGTGGCTGACTTGAGCACCATGTGAAAGCTGGATTTGCAACCAGTGTAGCAGCTGTTTTTCTGAGATGGCTTATGAAATGTGATGTCCTTAAGCAGTTGTGTAAGATCAGTGTTGGAGAACCTGGTCTGGTTAAGTAAATGGCATTTGCATAAGGATGTGGGATGGTCCTCAACAATGCAGGGATAGAGATCAGGAGCTCTCGGCTCACTTCTCAGGTCTGTCACAGCTTCCTGCCCCTGTCATTAACACATTAAATAATAAGATCCCAAATCTATACATTTCACCTTTTTTTTTTTTTTTTGCCTTTCAACCTTAAGTCCATTGGGGCTTTTATATTCAAACTTTTAGCCTTTGCTTTGCAGTAATTAGGGCAGGACTCCTCTTTCTGCTTCCTTCCAAGGGCCGCATACTCCAGTCATGTGAATCTAGGAACGTATATTTTGTGGGAAAATACCAACTACTGTAAATCTCATTATGAAGCCATGAGAGGTAGGGAGCTGGGCTGTTGCACTTCAGTTTCTGTGTATCTAAAGTGTTGGAGAAGTCCGTTCTTTGACTAGAAGGATGTTGGTTCTTGCTTCACAAGAGGTACAATTGCAGGTAACTTCTGATCATCGTGGAATTCGAGCAGTATTGGTTTTCTTAGTGGGACTGAGCCATAGTTGCAAAGCATGAGATAGGGCCAACCTCAGAAGCACTGGGTTTATTATTATATTTAATATTAGTATTACAGTCCCTGGATTGGCAGAAAAACTGATGTTAAATACAGGCCCCAGTTGGACCTTCAAGTCCTTTACCAAGAGCAAGGACAAATCTGCTGCTCCCCCAGTCTCCTCATTAGGAAGAAGCAAATGGGAAGTGACTGTGTTAATCCCAATTAGTAACACTGCTGCCTGCCTCCCTTCTCTGTGCCAGGGAAAGGGAACAAAATTCAAGCTTTGCTCCTGCTTCCCCCTGCATCCTGCAGTCCTGGGCTGGCAGGAACCCAGTGCTAGGAGGAAGGGAGAAAGAAAAGGCTGTTGACTGGGGGAATGGGGAACAAAGAGGTGCCAGGACAAGTCCCCACATCCTTGGACTGTCCAGCCAGTCCTGGATGTGTGCTCATTAGCATTCTCTTGGCACTAGCCCATCACCAGTGCAACACCGCCTGTTTGACTGGAGCCTGAGAGGCTGCTGTTGGGTACCAGCCAGCATGAGACAGGCCGGAGCAGTCACTGTCACCTCCTGGGCTCTACCATCCTCCCTCTCCCCCTCATTGGTGTGGAGGGAATGTGTGACTGCCTGCAGGCAGGCACAGCCTCACTCATGCCTTGGTCATTCCAACGCTGTTTATTTCACAAGGGATGAGAAATTAAGTGAAAAGCATCTCTGCTTGGCATGAAGCTCTGTGATGTTCCAGTGTGTTTTTAATCCCAAGTGTTCCTGCTGGGTTTGTTTTACAGATGCCCCAGGTGCTCCTTTTTCCTTAAGCCTAAAATTACGCATTTTGACCTAACCCTGCTCTGCATTGTCCTTTTAAAGTCAAGTTCTCCTGTACTGAGGAGCTGAGTGTCTTGGACAACAACCTGTTTTATATGGAAAGTGTTTCTACTGGAAGCATTTTAGCCCTATCCCACACCCTTAGGGAGCAATGCTTTGTGCTGACGTGGAGGCTGGCAGAATGGCAGTGACCCAGGAAGGACAAACACTCCAGCCATAACGGGGATGGCATGGTTGAGGTTGTGGAGTTAAAGCATTTTGCTGCCCTGCTGAAGACTGTAAATCACCGTGAGACTGAGCTGGTAAATAGAAGGAAATGATCCACAGTTCAGGGAGATGGGAAGCAGCCTTCTCTGCAGGGTTCATTTTGCTGTAAAATCCCATTTTTTCCCCCTTCTTTCCTTTTTTAAGCAGCTTATCCAAGCACTCTGCATGAGAGGCAGTGACAGCTTAACTGTTAAATGTTGGCAGATGAGTGTGTCTAGTCCAAGCACACTGTGTCTCACACTGGGGGAAGCCAACAGCTTGAGCAGTTGCTTCAGTTTATTCCCAGCAAGGCAGCAGAAGGATTCAACAAGAGGCTTGGCTGGAGACAGCTGAGCACTGGGGGAACTCCTGGGGTGGAGTAGCCCTGCTCTGCTCTTGGGCAGGCACTCTTGCATGTATCAAAGCTCTTGGCATTGCCAAACACTGTATTGTGTTTTGGGGAAGTGGAGTCTGGTGGGAAGTTGGTCCTTTTGGTTTTACCCACTTGGCTGGAACTGCTGGCAGCATTGGCCTCTGTGTCAGAGCCATGGCTGGAGAGGGGGGCTGTGGTGTGAAGGTGCCTGTGCACCTCAGGGGATGAGTCAGGTGTGCACCCTCCTTCCTGTCTGGGCCCAGAACAATAAGCACTTCTGAGACACACTGGATGAGAGCAGAGGTCTCTCCATGGAAGGAAGCTTTTCTGAGCAATGCCCTTTGAAATGTATCTATTGTGTGACCCTGCCCGGGGTCAGTGAGCAACCAGCAGTGACAATGCATTGGCTCCAGGTACTAAACGTTCCCTTTAGGAAAGGCAGAGATGTTCCTGGAGCCATGGGAAGCACTTGCACTGGATTTTGCTCTGAAGTTGCCAAAACTGGCACAGAGTATGTGCAGATAACTCAGTCAGAAAGTGCTTGTGCCCTACTGAGACCTTCTGGGCATCAGGGCTTGAAGCACATGTTTACAATGGACCCTGGACTGAAACACCTTGGAAGCTCAGGGAGTGTGGCAAATTAGAACTCTGGAGAATGACTTGTTCATCCAAGAGCTCCTCTGCTGCTTTTCCAAACTGTGAGCCAAATGTCCTTCTTCATGAGCTTTTCCTTTCTATGGACTTAGGCCATCACAGAGGAACCATAGATCAATATATGCCAAACAGACCAGTCAGTTGTCAGCCATGGAAAACCATGCAGTCACTACTGGAAGCTTTTAAGTATCCCAGGGGTTGGCAACAAGCATGTTGGTGTTGTCCAGAATTGGAGGGCAGATGGTAGGTGGTCTATAGGGAGTGTGGGCAGCAACACTGAAAACTCTGCTATGATACTGTTCACATGCATGAAATCTTCATTGCTTCCTTTCCCATTGCTGGACCTTCATGAAAGGAGGCCTGGTGCCTCAGAAGACTTTATCTTCTATCACAATATTTTGGTTTAGATTATTTGACCTTAAATGCGTGCTCTAGGAAGAAAAGTGCATGTGATTTTATTATTGTTTGGTTCAGTTTGCCTCATTCTCTGAAAGGCTTTCATCTCCATCTCCTTGACAGATGGTGGATCTGCCAAGTGTACCTGAAATGTTGGTGTGATGAAACCTTTTTTTTTTTTTTTGAGCTTTTCTGAGCTCTTCACTATTTATTATTTTTAACTTAGTAAGTAGTGTTACAGCCAAATTACCCTCACATCTCTAGATCACAGGTGCTTTGTATTTTGACAAGGTCCATATCTATTGAGCTGGTGCTATCCTGGAACTTCCAAGGAAGTTGCACATCCTGTTATGACACGCAGAGACTCATTTGACTCCTTAAGGGAAAAGGAAAAAAAAAAGGAAGAAAAAGAGAAGAAACAGCCCTGAGAGGCTGAGTTTTCAATCTGTGTCTTTATAATTCTTGGCAGGTGAAAAACTCGACAAACTGAGCAACCCCCGAAACATCAAGCCCCCAATGCCAAAGCTTGGTGGTCCCATGTCCGGGCTGCAGATGCTTCCCGAGTGCACCCGCTGCGGGAATGGGATTGTGTAAGTGTCTTGCCTCACCAAAGCCCCCTGTGCAGTGGGGATGATGACACTGGAACATAGCTGGGTTGGGTTCTGCCAGGCAAATGGGTTATAATTTATAGGAGAATACCTTGAATCCCTTTCTGTTTTTTTCTAACCATATCTAAACTGGAGCTATACAGTTTGGATTGCCAGTTTTAAGGGAATCTCGCAAGGGATGGTTTATGGGGTGGTTTCTGCCTTGCTTATCATAGTAGCTGCGCAGGGACTATGAGCAGCACCACAGCACTGGCACTCCTTCCCTGCCTTACAAGGGTTGTGGGGAGATACACCTTGAGTGTTGAGAAGAAGAGAGCTGTGGGTTAGTTTTGTTTGTTGAAGAGTTACTCTCTGACAGATGGATGTTTATTTCAGAAAGTATAGGGGTTTTTTTTTTTGGTTCTGTTGTAATTTATGACCTATTGTAATTTATGTTTTGCTGTAATTTACATCCTGCTCAAGCCAGATATGCTGGCTGAGTGTGAGCTGTGCAAATGACTGTAACCGTGTTCTTGCTGGTGCTGTGAGTTGAGGGTCTCTGCTCCACAGAGCATGGTGCCTGTGAGTGCACAGCCCCAGTCCTTGCAGGATGCTGGCTCCTGATTTTCAGATCCAGGCTGAGTGTAGATATTTAAGGCTCTGCTTTGCATTGAGCTGTGGAGCAGTGCTGCCGGGTGTGGAGCACCCTTTCCCGCAGCAGCATAGTGAAGCCACACCTGGAATGAGGTGGCAGCTTTGGGTGGGCTGAGATGTTGGGATGAGAACCCCTGATAACACCCTTACATGCCCCTGCATGCTGCTTTCCTCCACCTACTCTGTTTTACTTGAGGCAGCAGGAAAAGCTGTTCATGCACGTTGTTACTCCACCTCACCTGAGCTTTCCCCATCTCTCCCAGGGGCACCATCGTCAAGGCTCGGGACAAACTCTACCACCCCGAGTGCTTCATGTGCGATGACTGTGGCCTCAACCTGAAGCAGAGAGGGTATTTCTTCATTGAGGAGCAGCTGTACTGTGAGACGCACGCCAAGGAGAGGGTTAAACCCCCCGAGGGATATGACGTGGTGGCTGTTTATCCAAACGCTAAAGTTGAACTCGTCTAAACCTGGGCTGTGCTCTGGAGAGGTCGGGTGGCCGTGCGCCCACCCACATCCTCCTGCCGGCTGCTCGGCGGGGGCTGTAATCAACCCTGATTACCAAAGCCCAAGTTAAAATGCCTTTTCCTAGATAAAACCGTTTACACTTGGGATCTCTGGGGAATGGTGTTGAAAGCATTCAAACAGGTTTTTCCCTTCTTTTTGACACCTGCTTTTTGCTGTGTTGGGTTATTAGTCTGTGCTATAATCTTATCCAAGATCTGTGTAAATATTGATTAATTCTCTACTCTGTTTCATCTAAAACCTGTATTCCTTTTTTTTTTGTGCCCTCCTTCTACTGAAGATGTTTTAGAAGATGTTTTTAAAAGCTCGAAGAAAATAAGGCACTTTAACAAAAGAAGCTGTCTCTTATGTCCTGACCCTAATCTTCTGTCCTGTGGCTGCCCCAGTGATTAAAAACCAATCCCTGAGAGTCAGGACGATACCAGTGGGTGCCTCACTCAGCTGCATCCCAGTGGATGTGCCAAGGAAGGGTGGTCTCTTAAAGCAGTAATTATAGTGAAACTCCCTGGACCGGGGCAGTGCAGTTTGAGGCTGACACAGACTTTGAGTTCCCCAGGAGATCTCCACACTGAGTGTGTGATGAGGCTTTTTTCTTCCTTCTTCTACTCCTAATTCAATTGTTCTGTCATCTAATCACTCAAGCACACCTTGAAAGGACACTGCAGTAGTCTGGAGCACCCTTTAATTATCCCCGCTTCTGCCCACAGATGCCTTTGCTTTGGCGATTGTGACTGTTCCCCAGTTTTTGCTATAATTTTGCAGTCCTTTATTTCTAGATCCTCAGATTGCTGCTATCTGGGTCTGCCTCCCAGCAGGGAGGGGGTGATAAAATCCCTCCAGGCACTTAGGGAATAACTGGAGCTTGGGTGAGCCCCGAGTCCCAGGGCAGCAGGATTGGATTTATACCCATCTCCCAAGGCTGTGCTTTCAGCCTGATCCATCATCCACGTTATTTGACAGGGAAAAGATTTTGTGGATCTTGAAATGTTGCTTTGTTTGACAAATGTAGTTTTTTTCATGTTAGTACTTGGAAGAAGGAGAGAGAGAAAGAGAGAGAGAGTTGAGTTGCTCAGCTGCTGAGTACTGCTGTGCAAGGTGATGGGAGCTGTGTCTTTGGTACCATGAGGTTACTTCTGCTTTGCAACAGCCTCACTCCTGCCTCGCTTTGAGAGAGGAAGGATGTGGGGGAGAAAAAGAAATGCTTGTGGTTGCTTTCCTTCCATGGAAAAGGAAAATAAGAAGTGGGGTGATGGGCAAAGCACCCCTTTCCCTCCTGCCTCTCCATAAGAGGGAAAATTGGGGATTGGATGAGGGTTGGGAGCACGTTCCTAGTTGGGGCTGAGCAGGTAATTTCTTCCTACAGGTTCTGCACCCCAGAAGGGATTTTAGGGTGTTACTGGTCTCCATCTAGACCTCTTCATGCAGTGCTTTACAGAGACGCAGCAGCTCCTGCCCTGTGTCCTGCAGCCTCCCAGCAGCCCTGGGCTCCCTCCAGCTGGGTACCACAGGAATGCTGGCTGTGTGCATTCCTGCTAGCAGCAGGACATCCACCTTCCCCTCCTTCTGCCATCAGGAATTTTTAATTATTAAATTACAAGAAACATGGAGATTTTTATCACAGAGCTGAACCACATTTTTCTTGTATTTGCCTGGCCTTGCTTGGTCAGTTGGACCCTCTAAAGGGGAGTGTTTGGGACAAGTGTAAATGAGGAGACTAATGGTGATCAGGTGGGAAGCATTACTGCCCTGGTTTGCAGGGCTCTACTTGGAGCTCCTTAGGTTGCCCTTGTCAGAAACATTTATTCTGAATTCTTCTATTATCCTTACACATTGCTGGTTTGAGCTCTGGTGCCTGTAGCTTGAGAGTTCAGGCTTCACCCAAATCCAGGATTGAATACAGCTCAGCTGCATGATGGAAAACTCAACATGAATGGCACAGAGTACCTTTCCCCCTTTTCCAGGCAGACATTTGGACCTGCCAGTGTTGCTGTTTGTCACTCCCTGGGGTTCTTGTCCCCATTTGATTCCACCTGCATGGTGGCCATGTCCTGCAGGATGCCAGGAGTCAGCAGCCCTGATACAGGGAACACGAAGAAGTTCGTAAGTTGGTTCATTGCCCTCATTTTAAACACCCAGTTGAGCCAGGGCACCCTTGGTGGTCTTGCTTGGCTGGCACACCAGTACAGCACTGGGAGTGCTGGGCATGGAGCCATTCTTTTAATTTGATCCCAAGTTCCCTCAAATCAATATTTCCACATGGCCTCTCATGGTACTCTTTCTTAGGAGTAATCAATTCACTTGATCCCCCTGCAGAGCTTGGAGCTGCCTCACACAGGCCCATCCCAGAGCCCATGGTTTCCTGGCTTCAGGCCACCCCATTCCTGTTGTGAGGCTTGCAGGAGCAGCCACAGGCAAGTGTCACCTTCTGCGTCACCAGATAAGGCTGTTAAACTCTCTAAAATATGGGGAGGGTGCTGTTTGTATGAAACAAAAAATAAAATTGTATTATGGATTTTTGTCTTGCATCACTTGGCCTTTGCCTGGTCTGTACGTGTGGGGTTCCCCTGGCATCCAGGTGAGAAGGACACTGGATAAACTTCAAAACGCGTCTTGGAGTTATGAATTGCATCTCCATACAAATTGCAAATGTGAATTGCTTTTCATATTTCATTGAGAGCTTGTTTGAGGTTTGGCCTGTGTTTTGGGGGGAATTGATGTGGGGTTTTTTTAACTTGAGACCTTCCTGGGATCCTACATCCTATCAGGTGTGGAGATGGGAAAGGCCACTGTGTCTCTGCCTGTTATGTGATCCCCCACTGGTGCCTGGCTCCTCTCCACCAGTGTGACCCAGCTTATCCTGTGATGGTCCAGAGCTTTGCTTCATCTGCCCCTGCACAAGGCCAATGAATCAGTGGTTTTGGTGATGTTTGACCAGCCACGGTGACACTCCAAGGGAACCTTCTCCCGCCTGATGTCCCAGGCTGTCATCAGACTGGGATCCACAGCTCTGCAGTGCTGGGGGTGTTACTGCTGGAGTGATCTGGGCCTTCTTCCCAAGGAAAGGTTATTACTGACCCTTGGAGTACAGAAGCCTACTGGGTGGTGGGAGTGTGGGGGATTGGGAGGCAAGGGCAGGCTGGGGTTAGCTGCTGTGTTAGAGGGATGTTTGCTTCTGTAGCTCAATCTCGATGGATCTGGTTTTAATAGTTGATTAGGATTCAAATCACTGGTGTATGGGAAAGTCAGAAGGGATATGAGGTAAGTGCTTCCAATATTTAACCTAAAAGGTTTTATTTGGCAAGTGTTCATATATGGAAATTGTCTGTATGTGCCTAAAACATTTAAAAGACAGAATCTCTGAGGATCTGCATGTGGCAGGAAAGGTTTCCATAATGTGGATCTGTGTAACTCCATGTCTAATTAGTGCACATATTCAAATAATTAACATGCTTATGACTCTCCAGTTAGTGAGTTTTCTGTTCACCCTTGAATGCACACGTGTTGGATGTGTTTCTGTGGTTTAGCCACCACCATCCCCAGTCTCTCTGCCCTGGGCATTAATGCTGGGGGGCTTCAGCCCCTTGGAGTGATCCCCACTGTGAGACTGAGGGGTACAGAGGGCCTGGGCAGCACTGGGGCCCTCCAGACTCTCTGCTGCCCACACAGCTACTCTGACCAACCCAACACTGGGAGCCTCCTCTCTTCTTTAGAAAAAAAGAGGCGTAAGCTCCACCATGATGAAACGCAGCATTTATTAACTAAATGAGGTGGGACCAGGGCCAGACTGATTGAAGTTTTAATTGTTTTAACTTTTTCCATGTATCATCATTAAAGTTTCCTACTTAGCCAGGCATTATTTCTACCACCACACCCCTGTTCTGCTGCAGCTTTTGTTTGGAGTGGTTTACCTTCGCTTTTGTTACTGCCTGTCTGCCCCAGGGACTCAATCTCAGTCCGTCTGTTTCTCTGAGGATAAATGTCCTGTGCCAGAGGAGGGGGATTGAGGGAAAGAGGCTCTTTGGAAAAGTTCCCTCTCTTCCCTTTCTCATGTATCAAAGAAGATATTTTAATTACTTTAGGGAGGGAAAAAATGTTCCCTACACATATAGTAAAACCCAGAAAACTGCTCCTGATTCTAAGGAAATTTATCTGCAAGTTGTTTTGCCTCTGTTTCTCCCCAGCAAACACTCTTCAGAGCTCTTACAGCCCAGGAGCAGCTTCTCCACCAGGACACTCAAATATCTGAATTTTTAAGTAGTCCTAAAGCAGTTCCTTTTGCAGGAAGCCCAGTGGGGAGGGCCTGGGCTGGGGCCAGTATTGCTTTCAGGGCAGTTGATGCGCACAGGGTCACACTTCACTCTGCAAAGATACTGCTCAAGCCTGGTTCAGGCTTTTGGCTTTATTAATGAGAATAACTGTTTTCTGAAGAAACATCTTGGTTCTTCACTCCCAAACCTGAAGGGTTCCAGGAGGCCAGTGATGAGTGTGTCCTCCCCAAGCTGCTGGCACTGTGGGACCATGGGTTGGGAGGACTTGGGCTCACCAGTGGGACATGGACACCATCACTGGAAAATCCAGCTAGAGGGGCTCTCAGGAGGCCACTCACACCTTGCCCCTGTCCCTAGGCAGCACCAGCCACCCATGACCCTCCCAAGAGGTGTCTAATCTGTCCTTGGAATGGAGAATCCCAGCTTCCCCAGGCAGCATGTCCCAGGGGTTTTCCCAACATCTGGGGGAGTGCAGGGGGTGTAAAGGAGGGCATTGGATGCATGATGTGCAGAGGAATGTATGGGATGTGTAGGGGAGACAGTGGTAAATGGGCGTGCCTGGGATGCAGGGGTCTATAAAGGATGTGGGGAGTGGATGACGGGCAGAGGAGCTGTCTGGGTGCAGGGCCATGGGGAAAGGTAGAGCTCCATCTGGGCGCTGTGCTGTCTCCTGCTCCATCTAGTGATGAAAACTGAAATATCCAGCGGCTTCGAGCAGGATGGAACAAGAGCCAGCTCTGTGAGGAGTCCCAGCGTGGTGGGGAGGTTCCCGAGCAAGAACATCCAAATCCATCCAGAGGGCAGTGCTTCGGGAAACCTCTGGCAGTGATCGTTCCAGGAGAGGTTGTTTTACAACATAGTGATGGGCTTGAGCATCTCGTCTCTTCTCTGGCAAGACCTCTGGTGATTCCTTGCTCTGATGCAGCTCTGACCCATGTAACTGAGCTCTGACCCAAAGGCTGGGAGCCAGGGAAGCAGAATGTGTTTGCCTCGATGCGCCTGCTCCTGCTGCAGACGAAGTGTGTGCTGGTCCCCACCCGGGCCAAAGCAATGTCTCTTCCCTGGCTGGAGTGACGTTGCACCAGAGAAAATTACTAAAGTCCTTTGTGAGTGGTGGATAGCCTTGGGAAAGCTGACTGCACTTGAGTAGGTGGGCTTTGAGAGGGTTTATCCCAAATCCTCACATACATGCTGAAGACAGGCATCCTTACTCCATCTCTTTTACAGGATTCCTACCACAAATAAGATGAAAAATCATTCACACCAAATGTTTGTCTGCTGGGCTTTGCTTAGGAGGAGAGATATTCATTGACCACTACCAGGAACTGGGAAGTGATGGCCATAATGCCCCTAAGAGCTCCAAGTCTCACAAGCTGGATTCAAGTGAACATCAGGCAACTCTTGGCACTGCTCCAGGGGTACTTGCACTATATTGCTGAGAGAGCAGAAAGGCTGAGATGAGTCAAGAGCTTTTTTAAAGGCTGCCAAAGATAACTTTTTCCCAGACGCTATTGGTCCAGTGGGATGTGACCCTGATGGATGTGATCACCAACTCCAGGGCGGGCAACAGGCAGGCAGGAGGGCAAGGCCAGGGCTTTGGGCAGAGCAGGGTCATCACACTCCACACAGGGCTGTATCACACCCCAGCAGGGTGGCATGGGAGCTCCAGCATGTGGCACAGAGCCCCTCAGAGGACACATACAAAATGGGTCTTGCTTTGCCCTGTTGATAAGCAAGTTTCCACGTGATCCAAGTGCTGTGCAATCCACAAAACTCTAAATTCTCATGTGCTTTCTAATTCCCAGCTCTCAAGATGGCTACTGGGAGTGTGGCACAGCTGTCCCACCACAGCAGAGGATCCCTTCAAAGGAGCTTTGCCCTAGCAGAAAAAGCAGAGCTGCTGTGAGCAGTACCACCCCACTCTGGAGCAGAGCAGGAGCTCTGATGCCAGCAGTAGCACAGTGTCACACTGGGTGAGGGTAATGTGACTGCACTGGGCTGCTCCACAGCTAGGGGCAGCTTGTGGCATCCAGCAGCCATTGGTGCAGCTTTCTGCTCCCACACGAACCAAGTGCCTGCACCGGAGGTGGTGTCTCAGCCATTCAAAGATTTGTTCCGTCTCCCTCTATAATGAAGTACTCCTTTGCTCTGCTGGCTCCTTGGTGTCTGATTTCAGTTTACAGGACTCTTCCTGACCTCATTTCCCACACACTGCTCTTCATCTAATAGCTGAAAATGTGGTTTATAAGGCAGTGGTAAAATTACAGAATTGTTTTGGTGCAAAAAGCCCCCAGCACTACCAAGCCCACCACTAAACCATGTCACCAAGTCCCATATCTTCATGTGTGTTAAATCCCTCCAGGGATGGTGACTCCACCACTGCCTGTGCCAGTGTCATGAACAAGTTTTCCATAATACCCAACCTAAACCTCCCCTGGTGCAACATGAGGCCATTTCCTGTCATCCTATTGCTTGCTCCTTGGGAGAAGAGACCAACTCACCTCACTTCCTCCTCTTTTCAGGGAGTTGTAGAGAGCAAGAAGATCTCCATTGAGCCTCCCATACTCCAGAGCCCCTCCTGCTCCCTCAGCTGCTCCTTGTCAGAATTATGCTTCAGCTCCTTCCCTAGCTCCGTTGCCCTTCTCTGGACACGCACTGACCTCTTTCAGAAGGGTCAGTTGGAAGAACGAGGACTGGTCCTTCCCCTACAGTGAATTTGCTCCACAACTGTCCAAGCCATTCATTGGCCACTGTTTCCATGTGGTTTTCATAATCTCCATGCTTGGGTTAAAGCATCCCTGTTGTTGGATCACAAGTGGGGTTTGGAAGCTGGGGAGCACTGTTATGAATGGATGATGTGGGTTTAAATAAGTCCCTGCCCTTTGTCCAGGCCTCTGGCAGCAGGCAGTTGCATTATTGAGGTGGCCAGCACCCCAAGACCCACTCCCATTTGTAAGTTCTTTAATAATGGCTGATTCAGTCTATTATAGAATGAATTATTTATTAATAGACACAAAATTAACAGAAATAAGACTTAAAATAGACTATTACTACATAGGAATAAGACAAATGGGAATACTAGTATTCTACACGCGGGGTTAAAGGTACCATGAAATTTACAGCTAGCTAAGAAATAGTATAACTTAGGATCCAATGTTTCTTACCACCAAATTGTTGAAGGGGCACACATCGAAAACCTTCCCCTCAATTTCCAGAAAAGTAACCACGAAGTTGCATCCAAGCTTTGGGAAGAAATCTTCTCACACGTTCCAAAGGAGTGTGTAAGAGACTTCTGCCTCTGTGATAATTCATGTGGACTTTTATAGACATAAGAACCATGTCTTTTGGTCACCGAAGTTTATTTTCTTTTATCTCTTTCCACATCTGCTCTCATACCAAGATGTATACTCGGGGCTGGGGCTCAGACTCTTGGGTGCCTGGAGGTGACCCCTTGCTGGGCTCTCTGGCCCCTCGCTGGGCTGTTAATCTGGCCTGAGTTATCTCTTCCAAATGCCCCAGCCATGAGAGAGAGGAGGATGTCCTGCCACAAGCACCCAGCAAAAACTCTGGGTTATGGTGATTGCAGCAGGAGCTTGTGGTGCTGTGGCAGAGCTTGTGTCTTAAGTTACAATGTAAGATGTAACCAAAAGTATGTATTCTATCACCATCTGTTAAAACCAGGTGGGGCAGTGTTCTTTATCTCTTCCATGACACATCCCTGATATCTCCCTTCGGGCCATATCTTCTGTTAATGGGCTATCAAGCCTCACTGCATGACTCACAAAATTACATCATCCCATTGTGAGATGCTCTGCCCGGGGGAGGGACCAAGCATTCTACCTGGATATAATCTGAGGTTTGGAACTCCACACTCAGCCCTTTCCTACTGGGTTCCCAGCGGACAAGAGCTATGTAACCACCACTGGACCTTCAGAGGAAGACCAGACCCTTCTACAGGATCACTGCTTCAACAGAACCACATCTATCACTTCAGGAGAACTGCAGCCACCATTTAATCGGACTGCTACCACCACCCTGACTAACAGGGTGTCAGGTTGTATTCTGTCTCTGTCAGTGTTTCTGTACTACCGCATTTATTTTTAATTTTCCTATTAAATTGTAGTTCTGATTTAGAGTCTCTCACTGGTTTGCTTTCAAACTAGTACAGCTGGCTAGAACATGAGGGATTTCTGTAACTGCTAATTTATGCAGGTTCACAATGTAAGAGAAAACACTGTGGTGTTTTCATGTCATACACGTGAAATTTTAATAAGGATACATCTGCAAACCAGACAAACCTAAGCACATCATCTACCACTTACTGAGTCAATGTCGGCCACTTACTTTTGATATGCTAAATTTGCAGCCTAACCACAGTTATTTCTGAGCACTGCAAATTAGTCCTCTGTAATAAATTACTGTTGACTGAATAATTACTAAGATTGCATTAACATTAATGCTTAAGACAATACACTTCACATCCCTAATTTCCCCATGGGAGCAGGCATGCATTGCATTTCTTTACTATGGTTCTTGCACAGCCCCAGGGCAGGGCAGGTGGAGGGCTGCTGCCTGCTGCTGCCTGCTGCTGCCTGGGAACCCCTGATCTGTCCCATCTGGCCCCCACCCTCCTCTTATCACTGGGGACAGCTTAGACTGTTCAGTAGCCCAGGCCCGGCATGAGAATGTCCTCTCCAAACAGGAGATATCTGAATCTCCCCACGACGTGAGTTCTTCATCCCACATCTGAAGCAGCAGCAGATCGCTGCCTGGCCAGATGAATGTTGCCATCTGCTTCTCCTCCCCAAGCACCGCCGAGCCATCGCTCTCACTCCGTGCTTCCTTCCCACACTCCCGTGTCGCCCTCTGTGATCTCTGCTGGAGCGATGCTTTCCAGCCTGCTCTCGCCCCTGGCCGGCACGGGAATCCTCGTCTGGACACAGCCTGACACCGGCGCCCTGCTCACAGCTTGCCCTGCTCACGCCTCCAGGGAGTCGTATTGTCCGAGCAGGGCAAGCACTGTGCTTCTTTTAGACACTACCGGGTTTCTGAGTGCCCCCTGAGTTATTTCAGAAGATGACAGCGTTGTTCAGATTTCTGAAATGGCTTTGACAGCTATCCGCGTATCCGACTGCAGGCAAAGCCAGAGTCACGTGTAGAGCAGGAATAGTAAATGGATAGGAGATGGGAATATAAAAAGCTCCTCTCCCGAGGCCAGAGCTGCTACAGGCTCCTTGAGCAGACATTGCTGACCTTGTCTGTTGCCGAGAGTAAACACTGCTGGGAAAAAGCACGGGGCTGCGTTAGGGACAGGATTTCAGGGGCTGTGAAAGCGTTTGATTCCTAAAGCTGTGTCTGATCCTTGTTTTCCTCTGTGCCAGTGTGTAGGAGGGCTCACATTATTGCCGTCTCTACGTTTCGTTGAGATCCGGGGAGAGAGACCCCGCCGGCCCTGGCAGCCCCGCCAGCTCCCAGCTGATGGCTCGCTGTTCCAGTTCCCTGTCTATTAACTGTTCTCGTGATGCCCGGCTGTGCCCCGCTCCCGCGGGGGTGGTACGATGCTGTGCATCCATCTTGCAGCAGCAATACAGGGGGTAGCCTGTTTTGGGTCCCCGAAGGGAGGAATTCGGGACTCGAGGAAGGCTGGGGGCGGCGGGGCTATCGCCGCGCTCCCACCGGGCGCTGATCTCGCACCAGCAGCTGCTGCCGAGGCAGCCGCCCGGTCTCGCCCTGCCGGTACCGGCACCGCCCGGTCCGCTCCGGCTGCGGCTGCCCAGGGAAATAAAGGAAAAAAACGTCACACGCCTCCTAAAGAAAGCTCCGGAGCCGGCGGCGGAGAAGAAGCGGTGGCCGAGGGAAGGCTCCGGGGATGCCGCGGGGAGGCGGGGCCGGCAGAGCCCGGGGGTGGCACAGCCCCCCCCACTCCTCTCCGGCCGGGACCGCCGGGCCAGGACGCACCGCCCTGCGGGGGCTGGGCCGGGCGGGGGCGGAGCGGCCCGCACCGCCTCCGCGGAGCGCGCAGAGCCCGCGGGAGACACGCGGAGCTTCGCGCTCGTCATGCGCGACTACGATGCTGCCACCGCCTTCCTGGGCGAATGGGGCCGCTTCCAGCGCCTCGTCTTCTTTCTGCTCAGCGCCAGCATCATTCCCAATGGCTTCAACGGGATGTCGGTTGTGTTCCTGGCCGGCACCCCCGAGCACCGGTGCGTCGTGCCCCGCGGGGCCAACCTGAGCGGCGAGTGGCGCAACGCCAGCATCCCGCTGGAGCTGCGGGGCGGGCAGGAGGTGCCGAGCCGCTGCCGCCGCTACCGCCTGGCCGCGCTCGCCAACTTCTCGGCGCTGGGACTGCGACCCGGCTCCGACGTAGAGCTGGAGGCAGTGGAGCAAGAGCCGTGCCTGGACGGCTGGGAGTACAGCCGCGATGTCTATCGCTCCACCATCGTCACCGAGGTGCGCGGCCGCGGTGACACCCCTGTCCCGGGCTCTGCCGGGGCCGGGGCATGTCGTTCTGCCTGGGGGACGGCGAACAGGGAGCAGGAACCAGCGGGTGAAGTGCCTGTGGGAAAGGGTCCGGGTGGGCACCATGCTGCGAGGAGTGGGAGGGATGCGAGATGTAAGAGTTGCCGAAGGAGCTGCCCGCCCTCGCCATCCCAGCTGTGTTTTCCAGCTTGTTTTACTCGGAGACAGGTTTTTGTGGAGGGGGAGGCAGAGGCTGAAAATAGAAGCCCGTTAGTTTCCTCCTGCCACACGCTGACCATCCCGGTAAATTTTCTATGCGGTGGAATTGCTCGTTCTCAGTACGTTCTCAGCGTTGAATGGGGACATGGACACGTTCAGGTAAACACACACCCAGGCTGGCTGGGGCTAGAGCAGAGTGGACCCTCGCTGACCTAGCACCCTGGAATGCCAGTGGCTTCCGTGGCCATCAGCGCTGGGATTGGTGTGAGGCAGGTGCAGTGGTCACTCCCAGGCTGTCCGGTCAGTTTGTAAGGCTCTGCAGTGGCATCATTTGTACAGAGTGTCGTGTGGGAACATCAGCGGTGCCGGGTCATGTAAGCACTTGTTTGGGTCTTCTGGCCCTGCCGTGATGTGGTCGCAGGGACGTTCTGTTCTGTAACGCTGGCACGGAGTGTGGAGCTCCGTTGGAGAAGGAAAATCATTCCTCTGAAGCTGTAAGAGTGCTGCTGCTGTCCTGCATTGTGTAAGGGGTTTCAGGGAATAACGGGCTCACCCTCATGCCAGGCAATGGCAGCTGGCAGGCTCGGCTAGCCTTCAACTGAGCGTGCCCCAGGTAGCCAAGGGCTGCCGTCCTCATGCACTGATGGCTCACCCTCGGGGTTCATGGCAGGGAATGGGTGTGGAACCCTCCTCATGAGTCCCTGTGACTCAGCAGCAACATCTGCCACCAAAAAAACCATCGATGGATGGCACAGCCAGGAAGGGTTCTGATGATGAGGTGAGGGGTCTGTGCCCCGAGGGCACAGGAGGAGGGTCTGTGCTAGGGGTGTGCAGACACGGGCTCAGCTGCATGCCAGGCAGGCAGGATGTGGGCAGGGGATGTCAGCCTCCTGTTACCTGCTCAAAGGGAAGTCACTGGCACATATGGCACTTGCCATTTGTGTTGACAGTTGTACTCAGTCACTGGAAATCCCTCACAATATCAAATCAAGGCGGGGTGCATGGGAAGCTTGCCCTGCTCCTGGCCATGGGCAAACTGAAGCAGCAACCTGTGCTGCCCACTTGCCAGGCTGTAACCCATGGGCTGGCACAGCTGCGTGGTAGGTGCCTGGTGGCCACCACTGGCACAGTCAATGCCACTCTCATTGCCAGAGGGAGGTCAGTTTATCCTGGGGTGTCTATGAACTTGTCATCTCTGTTTTGGAGTCAGTGCTTGCTCTGGGAGAATGAAGCAAAAGGAGGAGAAATGTGATTCTTCTTAATGAACAGTAAATAATTTATGTTGGCAGATGCCAAACAGAGCATTCTGTGCAGGATTCGGATGGGACGCAGCAGTGGGGTTTGCCATAGGGCCTGGGGCATGCCAGAGAGGCAACAGCACATTCAGAGATGGAAACCAAGTTCCAGGTTCCCATCTGTAAACCAGATGGAAAAGAAGGATACTTGTTTTGTTTCAAAATTGTCATGGACATTTGGAAAAAATGCAGAATTTGGTTTCAAAACAAGGAAAACAGGCACTGTTGAAATGCTGGAAAGAGGCAGTTTAGATAAATTTGAGATACTTATTTTCGTACCCAACATTTTCTCTGCATTAGGAAAGACAAGCCAGGACATGCCATCAGAAGAGCTCAGTGAAGAAACAGCTTCAGTTCAAGAACTCAGTTGAAGAGCAGAACTTGATGGTACAGGATTAAGCGCTGGAGACTTAATTTGATTCGTTCAGTTGCATTAAATCCTGTTGTTACTGCTGCTTGAAGGGAAGTGGGAGATGCCAGCTCAGCACCTGTGTTACTTGGTCTGTGAGGACATGCTGAACTCTGGGAACAGAGAATCCCAGACTGAGTCATTTGCATGGTCTTAAAATGGAGATGATGGGGAAAAGTGGATGTGTCCACAGGTGATCATAGGGCCAGGATGATGTAAGAAAGGGGCTGTAAGTGTAATGGTGAGCAAGTGGGAATGAGAGTCATTGTGGGGGCAAGAGTGATCCCTTGGCTGAGATGAAGGGGCTGCAGGGTTTCCTTTTCCTCTTGGCAGGTTCTTGGGGTCTGTTACATTGGTATTCTTTTCTGGAACTTATTTTTTACTTCCAGATAATGATGCTCAGATCAAACATGAATTGGAGGCTCAAGGACAAGCACCAGTTTTGCCCTTAGGAGCAGGCATTAGGATCCAGTTAGTTCCCTTGAGCAAGGTTGTCACCCAGCACCACTCCCTGGGAACACACTGAGCATCCCTCCACCACTGGGGTATGGCATGTACCCCAGACACCACTTCGAGGCCCCTGCAAAGGGCAGAGTGAGTGCCAGAGGCTCTGCTGGGGCTACTGGTCTGTCACCTGTGTCACCCTGCCCAGTCCCTGTCCCAGCCCTGGCACTGATGTTAGTGAAGGCAGAAACCAGAAGCTTTTGAGACTGGCAGAGGCAAGAGACTGGATAGGAATTGCTGAGGTTTGAAGGCATCTGAAGGTCTTTTCTGTTCTGTTCTGACTCTTTCCATCAGTGGAGAGCAGCCCTGCCCAGCACTGGAAGCCCACCCTGTGCTCTGGCATGGAGGTGCCTGTGCTTGTCACTTGTGCACCAAGCAGAGCTGGTCTCATTGCTGGCCCTTGTTCCCAGAGAGCAGGATGGGGCCATCTGTGAATAATTAACACTTCTTGAGTTATTCATCATCAGCTTTACTCTTGGAAACAAGTTCAGATTTTCCCTGGTTTGCAGACCCACCCATTTACACAAGGCTCCACTACTGTTTTCTCCTCTGATGTGAATGGGTTGTACTCAAGATGTTAATTAGTGATTTCTGATTTGCGTGGGGGGGTGGGACGATGACTTTGGACAGTCGGGGCACCTTCTACAGCAATTTCAGTTTTTCAGAAAGCATGTCCATCTATACTGTTGGTACCAGCAGCACCCGGTAGAATTGGCTCTTCCAGTAGCTGGGACCTTGTCAGAAAGGGGATTTGATGGGAATAAAAGTGATTTATAACTTGAGCAGCTCCTATTCCTAGCATTCAGAGGCCTTGCTTGGAATCTTACATGAACTTTGCTCCCCAGTCTGCTTTGCCAGGGACATTACAGAATTACTTATTTTCTGGTTAATGTATAATTAGCCCAGTAGAGACAGTTTGGAAGTTGTAGCTGTAGGCAGTTAAGCTGTGGCTGGGCTGTAGCTCCTGTAGCCATAGTGTGCTTGGTGCTTGCTGTCTGTGATGGATGCAGCCTCTGTGGAAGGGGTCAAATAAGCTACATTTCACTTTTCCCTATACACTGAAGCACTAGTGAAGCCTTACCATGTTGATATGTGCTTGATCACTCTGCAGTGCCATGGCATGAGCCTCAGTCAGAGCGAGTGCCTGTGGGGATGGGAGGCTGGAATTTGGGAGATGAGGTGTACCTGTAGAGTAGGGCTGTATTGCTCAGGTACCACGTGGTATTGGAGCTAAAATAGGTGGATTGTTCACTCAGCAGCTTCAGGTATACTTGAAGTCAGATGGATTTGATGTATTTGTGTGTTTTCTGGTCAAATGCAGTGGGTTCCTGTAGACAGTAACCCCTCTTTGGACAGCCAGCTGCTGTGCGATGTTTACCACATCCCCCAAATCTTAAAGACTTGACCCTGTACAGTGATTTTTTGCTGGGTGTGCAATATGTCATGGGAAAAGGTGGAGCGAACACCTGGATAGGAGGCATCTGGCACCAAGGAGGCAATGCAGTTTCATGGGCAAGTTATTATTTAGCTGGGTTTATTTTACAGCCAAAGTGCCTTTGGCACCATGGAGACATTTTGAAAACACTGATCCTTAACCTCAAGCAACTCAAGTCTGAAGGTCCGGGAGCAGGCGCCGTGCTGGTGGCCCCAGACCAGGGTGCTCAGCACCCAGATAATTAACAATACTTTGTATCAGCTGCAAATTCTGCCACACTGTTAGTCAACAGCTTTCCCCAAGTGGGGAAAGGGAGGTGCAGCAGGATGTGGTGAAAGACCTCTGCAGTGTACTTTTAATGCCATGGTTTTTGTAGCTGAATTTTGCTTTGTTTTAAATACTGAACTTGATTTCCACCAACCTTCTTTACAGCAATCTGTTTTCTTTGACAGGTGAAGCAGATCCCTGCATCTGTTTTTCCCAACTAGCATCCTTGAACGTACCAGAGCCCCACTGACCCACCTAACCTCCACCTTCTCAAACACAGTGCAGATAAGCGCAGGTGTGTGCCCAGATGGGCCCACGCTTCATCACCTCTCCCTTCCCAGAAGGGACAAGAAAATACCTTACAGAAAATGCTGCCATAGGGTTCTTTTTGTTCTTAATCAGATTTAAGTCTTGGAGGCACGTTTTAGTAAGTCTCCTTGTTCCTGCATTGAAGACGTGTGTGTTCCTCAGGAAGAGGCATGGGCTGTGTTTCTAACCTCAACTTCTTTTTTTGTCGTGTAGCTGGTGTTACTTTGCAGGCTGGACAAAGGGCAGAAGTACTTGACTCCCCTCTGCTGGCAGCGTACTTCTGCCTGAAAATAGGCATTGATTGCATCTCTTTCCTAAATTATAGTCCAAAGCAAACTGCATCAAACCGCACCATCTTCCCCCTTGTTTCGGGGTTCGCCTGCCTGTTCTGCAGCAGCAGTGAAGCTCAGCCACCAATCCACCGGTGGTTTGTTTTGGCAGGACTTGTGGCGCCATCAGACAGCACCTGGGTGTCTCTGTAACACAAGAGTTGCTTCTTGTTGCCTGCACCTGAGTGAGGAGCCTGAGCAGTTCTGAGGGCAGGTTTCTGCTCAATCACCAAGCCTTTGCCTGTGTTTGGCCCATCTGTTCTCCAAGCAGAGGGTGACTGCTGGTGCAAGCGATGACCCTGCTCTCTGATAGCATGGCTAATTATTAAAATTATGCCATACTTTGATCTGTGATCTAATTAGCTTACCACTGTGGTAGAATTACCTGATCTGAGAGTGACATGTTTGAAGCCTCTCCCTAAGTGTTCTTGGCAGGCATGCCTTAACCTGGAGATTAGTCACCAGGAAGGGAGCAAGCCTTGGCAGAGACATGCTCAGCTGTAACTTCAGTGGACAGAGGCTCATGATGCCATTTTTATTTTTTTTTAAACCTTGTCTGAGGTTATGAGTAGTTTTAGGTGGAAGTTTCCACACTGGCTACTGTCCTAAGTCTGCAGCCCCAGGCAGCTGCAGTCCTGAGGCTGTGAGTGATGGGTGGCAAGTCAGTGGTGCAGGTTGTGGGGTGGAACAGAATTTGGCAATATGTGAGTGCAAGAAAAGAGATTTCATTCTGTGTGTCTTCTTACATATGTTTTGTCAGCCCCAGAATTTATAGAGATGCAGCAGGTTTTGTGCTGGCAGAGGTAAACTGGAAGCTGTCCTTAGCTGGGATGGTTCTTTACCCTTCTCCATTGCTCTGTTTCACTGGTGGGAGCATCTTGGACCACAGGGAGCCAGGTGCAGGGGTCTGGTGGGTATGTGATGGGAGGATTTGCTGGAAACAGGTCCAGGGCAGTTCCTGAGCTGCACATATGGGCTCCCATCAGGTTTGGCATTGCTGGCTACTCGTCCCCTTCAGAGGCAATGGGGCTGTGTCAGACAGCTGCTGGTGTTTTGGCCTCATGGAGTTGCCTCGGGGAGGCAATCAGTTTCCCTTCTTTTTCCTGTGCTTTAAGCAGGATGTTCCAACAGTGACCTTGACTAAGAAAACAGTGCCAGTGATGGGTGGAAGTGTGGATATGGGGAAAGAGAATTCCATTGCATGGAAGTGCGTGTGTCTCCAACCAGCAGCCCCTGTGCTGGACAAGGCTCAGTGCAGCGTTGGGGCTGTGTCTGAGCACAGGCCTTTCTCTTGCAGTGGAACCTGGTGTGTGAAGATGACTGGAAAGCCCCACTGACCACCTCCCTCTTCTTCGTGGGGGTCCTCATTGGCTCCTTCGTCTCGGGGCAGCTCTCAGACAGGTAATGTCGGGGGCAGAGCAGGGCAGACCTGGGGCCACAGGTGGTGCATTTATTTTTAAGAGACAAAAGGAATGAAATGTCCAATACTCTGAGTTCTGATCAAAATGAGGTAACTGGCCTGGCTTCTTCGAAAAATCCCATCTTGATCTACCCCAGGTGAAGGATTTTTGTCTCTTGGGTACTTCAGAGCCCAGGGACTGAGCTCCACAAGGAGCCCATGTGGCTGCTTTGCAGATTCATGAAGTGGGTTTCCCTTCACAACCCACTTCCTATTTGTTTCTTTATTCAGCCTTTTGAGTAGTTTAAAAGATGCTGGGTTTTGTCGCACATTAACTGATAATCCCTTGTTAGAGCTGCAAGATAGAAACTTGCCCTTTGAATGGCATCTCTGCATAGGATAGAGGGTTTGCTATATGGTAGGATAGAGTAAGGACACATGAGAGCAAGGAAAAAAGATAACCTGAAAATGGATAGCAATTGTCATAGCATCTCACTAAGTAGATGTAAAATGTAAAAAAATCATTACAGACATTTGATAATTGCCTCAGCAGTGTTGAGGTTTTTGCCTTACAAGTACTGAATGCAGAATATTCCCTCTACATGTCTCTGCTCCCCTCTCCTTACAGCCCTGAGCCCTCTGTCCATACTCTTATGGTGAGATCTCTGATCCTGCTTTGACTGCTGTCTGGGAATGAGGATATCATAAGGTAGCAGGGGTCCTCTGGGTGCTTAGCAGAGGGGTTTCAAAACTCAGTGGGAGTCTTAATCCTAAAGCCGCCAGCATTAAATTCCATGTGATCCAAATTTAATCTCCTGACTCCTGCCCCAGTGCAGAAGTCAGTTGGTGTTACTGTTTGAAAGGGAGATGAGATAATCACTAAATCCCAGTGGTGCCATTTGCGCAGTGGGAGCATTTGAGGAACTGTGTTTCACCCGGTGGCAGCACAGCCACTGAGAGCCTGGCTCATGCCTTCCCGCATGAGCTTCCTTGGATTATTTGGGGGTTTTGTCAGTAAAGGGGTATGATCTGAACATGTACCTGAGCAATTTCCCCGTGACTGCTACAGAAGCCTTTCCCAAGGGTTGCTGCAGGCAGCAGGCGATGCAGCCCATGCAGCACCTGTGCCCACAGGTATGAAAACCCATACATGAGCTTGTCCTGCCTCTCCAGGACAACATGCCACGTAACCCTAATGCAGAGAAACAGGTGAGGGAAAGGGTGATGTATGTCTGGCAACTCGGACTGAAACCAGTTGACAAAGCTATTTAACACACTCAAAGCATAATGGTGTTGCAAAGTATAGATGCCAGTAGCCTAAAAGCCATCATTTCCTAACTTTCAGGTGTGTGGCTTGCAGTCTGCATGTGTCTCCCTATTGTACTGTTGCCTAGTCTCCTTAGTCTCTGTCTAGTGGCTCCCTGAAGTCTCTGCTCATGGCTTTTCTTCTCTGTTTGTCTCATGGGTCTTGGAAATTTTAATATTTTTTAGTGCATATGTAAATAATAAAATTCTTTAAGATGAACAGAACTTCAGGTTGTGCTAAGATGCATCACTTGAGGTTGGGTATTTGTTCTGCCTTGTGCCCTCTTACATAGCCCCCACCATAAATACATGCTGTTTCAGTAATAATCTTTTTCTTTACCAAAGGTTTGGCAGGAAGAATATCCTTTTTTTGACAATGGCTGTGCAGACTGTCTTCAGCTTCCTGCAGATCTTTTCCACCAGCTGGGAGATGTTCACAGTGCTCTTTCTCATTGTGGGGATGGGACAGATCTCTAACTACGTGGTGGCCTTCATTTTGGGTATGAATATGTTTGCATTAGATTAAATGTTTGCTTAATGTACTGTTACTTTTCTTCCCTCTGAACCTGGATCATTTAATTACACAGTGGTAAATCTTCACTGGTAAAATTCCTCCTTTAGGCCAGTATGATTTTTTTTTTTGCTCTGTGATTCTTCAAGCCTATACTTTCTATAGGTTTAGAGAAAAAGAAGAGAGCAGGAAGAGTCTAAATAAACATCCATTTCATTCCTCTTTGGAGAAGACATTCAAGACAGCATTCAGGGTTTAGCAGTAGCAGCAGGTCTGAGATAGAGAAGGCATTTGGGTTCATCCCTGCCTCTCTCTGCACCGTTTGCAGAGAGCTCAGTGCATACCTGAGTGCAAAGCCTTGGAGCAAACCAGCATTTCCAGGCACAATGAGTGTCAGGGGGACCAGAGCAGAGGAGCTGGTTGGGTGCCAAAGCCCCATTAGCCAAAAAGTCATTGCTCTCAGTGTTGAGATCAGTGATAAAGTCCTAAGTTTTAGAGGCTAAAGTTTGTTTTCTTTTCTATGGGGAGTGTAGGAAGAAAGACCCAGCAGCTGCATGGCTACAGTTGCTGCCTAGGGATCCTGCAGGGAACGAGGCCCCCCATGGGGAAGGAGACCCCACAGAGGCTCCCACTAGGCATGGGGGTTTCAGGAAAGGCAACTGCATGGGCAAATTATGGGGATGAGGGATGCAGGTCTCAGGGGGGAAACTGGGATTTGCAAGAGCTGTCTTTAACACATACATATATATTTATTACTGTCTTTAAACCCCTGGTGCCAGCATTACAATTTGTAGATCCCAATGTGAGCTAGACTAAAATTGTATATTAATAGTTAATGCCGGTCTTTCCTACCCCATGAGGCTATAACAGGGAAAAAATAGTTCAGGAGAGCATAATATGAAGTCAGTGCTATGAAGAGGACACAGCATTGTGTCCCCAAGCAGCCATGAGTCACTGCTGCTTGTGGCAGGGAGGATTAAGGTCAAGCTGTCAGCAGGGAGATCCCTTGTTGCCATCACCATTGTCACTGTTCCTGCCATTGCTGTTGCCATTGCTGTCACCATTGCCACTGCTCCCACTGTCCTGGTAGTTTAATTCTTGTGTGGAGCTGATGGAGCAGGAACAAATGCCTGCCATGGGAAGGCTCGGAGGTACAGCACTGGGTGAAGCTCAAAATCCTTGTGGAAACACATGGGTGTTGCGTAGCACAGAGGTGCAGGTTCTGGTCGGGCAGGAATTTAGCTCCCAACTCCCCTGGGAATGTGGGGCACAGCTGGATGTGGATTGGGATGCTGCCTCGGTGCTCAGCAGAAGCAAAGCTGGAAGGGATGGCCAGGAACACCCCACTGGGCAAATGGTCCTACTGTTGAGAGCAGGGTCTGGGTCTCCCCAGGTATCATTAGGCTTGTTTAATTGCTTAACTGTTGTTTGCTGGCCCTCGCCCCATCGTGTTGTCTCTTCTACCATCCTCTCCTTTGTAGAGTTGTCACAGCAGCAATGGATCCCAGGGAGCAGAGAGTCAGATGCCTGGGGCACTTGCCAGCAGTGCTGGCCATTCCCCAGTCTTGAGGCTGGTTCTAAGGGCAGGATTAATCTAAACTAACTTAGACATTAGCTTCCTCATTTAAGTGAGCCATTGACTGAGTGTCATGGGTAAGGAGGGAGGTACTTATGGAGGGTGGTCCTTCCCACCCTACACTCCATAGCCAGTGTGTCCTCGTAAGCACTGTGACTTCTGCCTGTGGCAAGGCAAACCCAGGAGCTTCCAGGAAGCCGCACATGATAGAGGTGCTGAATAGGAGAATATACTCATAAAAAGAAAAGTGACTCCTTAAGAAAGCCCATCCTGATTACAGGATGTGCAGGAGATGGTCCCCTTCTTTCCTTCAAGAGCAGGCAGGACTGACCTGTGCTTAGGAGGGGAGCAGTGGCACCAGCATCTATAAAGGCCCTGTTGACCCTGGCTGTGCTGCAGCCCTGGCACCCTCCATCCCCAAGAGCAGTGGTTTTTTTCCAAGTTCAGCGCAGGTTTCTCTTCTCATTCAAACTTGCAACATCCAAACCTGTGTTGCCTCCCAACATGTAGCTCAGACCCTGTTTCAGCATCCTTAGCCACCCAGGCTCATGCTGCCTTTTGCACTATTGCCCACCTGCATGGGAATAGTTCCCTCCTGAGCTGTTGGTGAACTTCTGTAGTCAATGTTAGGGTTTTTTCAACCACATGCTGTGAAATTTCTTTCTTAGGTTTAGGCCTCAGTTGTTCTCTGTGCTCAGAACTGTTGTGTTCAGGTTCTAGGACGGTAAAACACTACAGAGGTTTGTGAAGGCATGTTGGTATTGTCCAAGAACTGTTACTCCATGGCTAGGAGAATGAGGGAAGAGGAAAGGCAGGAGACAAGGGAATTGTAGTTGAAAGATGTCATCTCATATTGGCTTTGAATTGACACAAATTATAATGTAACATTTAACAGACATAAACCAATGTTTCAAGTATCAGACCTCTCCCAAGAAAGCCCCTCTAAACAAGAGCCAGTCAAGAGGAAGATGGTATCATTTATCCCCACACACTCATTTTTGCCTAGCAAATTCTCATTTTCAGGGTTTTTTACTGTGACTTTATTCAGTTACTCCAGGTTTCTGAAATGAGAATTCATGTAACTATCAAATAGGAGAGTTTTCCAGTCTTGGGTGTTTTTCCCATCTTCTCTGCAATAATAAATGTTGGAGTTCTTGCCATGATACACAACCCAAGTACACTCTCCACACTTTGTGACTCTCCTGTTCACTCAGTGTCATTTGTGTTTTAATTGAATCCAGATCAAACTGTGGCAGTTATGGCCCTTGCAGTGTTCCTAATGTGAAGGAGAGCTCTGTAGACTAGGGGCTGAAAGCTCAAGGAGAAGTGAGGTGGATCTGAGGGCATCACTGGATTCTATTAAGCAGTGGTGGGGTGTTTTATTGTAAAAGAATTTAGTTGCTGTTGAAGGCCTAGAACAGTCCCAGTTATTATTACTCAATATTAGGTTGCTGCATGGTGCAGTGGCTGTAGGATGCTTTCCCTGACTGCTGCCTGGCTACTGGTACAGTAACATTGCTAGAGGATGGCATCTTCCCTGGTTCTGTCCTTCAGCCCATGATGTGCTGAGCCAACATTCCAACCTTTCTTCTCTTCCAAAAAATAGGTGGGAAATTTGTTCCCACCTCACCTCACTGTAAATTCACATCCTTCCATCCCACGTCAGTCTGCTGTGCTCAGACCTTTGCTCTTCCAGAAGTGCCCAGCAGTGAATTGCATCTTAAATTGTGATATGTTAAGTCGGGGAGCAGGCTGTGTGCTAGGTGAGCGTGTGGGGAAGGCTTCTGAAAGTTTGCTGGCCATCCCCAATGCCTGTCCTTATCTGCCTCTGCCAGTGCATTAATCAAAGCAAACAGAAGAAGCTTCTTTATCTGAAGGTTCCCAATACTCTCAGCAGCTTTTCTGTACAGGCGGGTCTGTGCTGTGCTGCTCTTTTCTAAGATTGTTTAGCTTATTTTTCTGTTTGTAAATGCAATAAAGTATTTGGTCATGCTTGAAAACAAAGAGTTAAAATGCTAATCCAACCTCCCTTGTTTTAAACAGGCACAGAAATTCTTGGCAAATCAGTTCGTATTCTATTCTCTACATTAGGAGTTTGCATATTTTTTGCAATTGGCTACATGTTGCTGCCACTGTTTGCTTACTTCATCAGAGACTGGCGGATGCTGCTGCTGGCGCTCACTGTCCCGGGGCTGTTCTGCATCCCGCTCTGGTGGTGAGTCCATGCCGAGGCCACGCTTCCCACCTCTCCTCCCGCCTGATGCTCTTCGTGCTAGGTTCTGGGTAATGGCAGGGGGTCAGGGAGGAGGGGCACTTTTGTATTCACCACGTGAGAAGGCTTCGCCTTGAGGGGGCATTTTTTGTGTGGTTTTTCTTGCCGGTTTTAAGTCGAGTAAGTACCTGGAGAGCCTTGTGTGTGCTGTCTGTGTGCTTGAAGCCCTGCTCTTTTTAGCTGGACCGAAGCACTGAAGAAGGGCAGATAGCCCTGTTCTGTTGCTGCCTTGGGCATCTGCTGTGTTCTGAAGGGACAAGTGTTTGAAAATAAGAAAGGAAAAGCAAGGTATCACTCACGCTCTTAAAATAAGGATAACTCACAACTGGAAGAGTTCTTTCATATTATTCAGGGAACTCCTTTCTTCTTGCTATCTTGAAAAAGTTATACCTATAAGGGAGCAATTAGCGTCTTTGTAACAGTTAAGTGATTTAGACACACTCTTCTATAGTCTAAAAGACCTCCTGCATGTCCCAGTCTTATTAGAAGTATCTGCTGATGGTTTGTTGGTTAGTTGGGGTTTTTTTTAACCTTAGTCTTCAAACCAAACCTTGAAAATGGTTTTCAGCTCCACCTCTGCTGTCATTGGATTTTAAAGACAGTCTGATTCTGTTTAAGGGTCAGTTTGTTTATTTAACTTGAAGTGTTTCAAACTCCTTCATCAGCATTTCCCTCTGCACCAAGCAGTTGTTCTCTGAGGAGGCTGGTTTTGGGTGGGAGCCTCTCAGATGTCTGCTATAGAACAGGCACTGTGAGGCACAGGAAATTTGTCCCCAAGGCATGACTTCAGAGTCCTGCTTTGAAATCTATGGAGTGGGAATTCACAGGCCTTTTAATAGCTTACACTTAAAAATGCCAAAAACTTCCTCTGACGGCACTTTGTCTCGGGTCAGTGTGGAGGTAGATGGGGACCAAGGTGCACTGGCAAAGCTCTGCCAAGGCAGGTTGGTGTTAGCTGGCATTTGGGTATGTGGGCCCACTGCATGGGCCATGTGACTTGCACATCCCTCTGCTCTGTGCCATTCTTGCTCTTTTATTCATTTCCCTTCCAAATTTTCCAGAAGGTTCCCAGCATTGTCTCTGCAGTCTCAAGATCCTCAGCTTTCCCAGTAAGAAGAGTAGCGGAGGCAGCTCATCTTACAGAAAGTCCCATTAGTGATTAATGATCAGATATAAATCATCTGATGTTTGAAATTATTGACCTGGCTTTGAGTCAGTCTTTAGGGTTTGTCAGAAAAGGAGGTCTGGCCTGCTTTTTTCCAAGGAGAGGAAAAAGTGCTGCTGGCTAAAGGGAGCAAGGTGGCAAAGTTTTCTGTCCTGTGTTTGGTGTTAATTCACTCAACATGTGCCTGTAATTGATTAGAAAATGCCATCAACTCTGCAAGGGGACACTGCCCCTGCCCTCTGCCTGGGAGAATCTGCCTCAGAGCTGTGGTAATATGGTGAGGTTTGTATATAAGATTCCTAGGACACACAACCTTTAAATACACCCTTTACATATTTGAAGCATTTCTACATTGTGTGCAGTTTCCTAAGAATATTTTTGATGCACACTGGCTAAGCTACCCCCATCCTTTCTGTCTATCTGGTGACATCTGGTGGACATCAATTATTCCTTAAAAGACAACCACTGAGGACAAAGAATCTCCTTTAGCATGAGAATAAAACAGTCCCATATATTTGAATTACATTGCCCACATGCTTCTGTGCTGGCTGTCTCATGCTCCAAGCAATCTGTGAGATCTGAGTGTAACTCATAGACACAATAAATATGTTATTTATAACTTTTTACTTTCGGGAAAACATTGAGTCATTTATTCTGAAACTTATTACAGGGTCATTCCTGAGTCTCCTCGGTGGCTGATCTCCCAGGGAAGATATAAGGAGGCAGAAGCTATTATCCGAAAGGCTGCAAAACTAAATGGCGTTCCAGCCCCAGCCGTGCTTTTCGATACTGCAGAGGTATGTTTCATACATCCTGGTACTTTACCTCGCTGGCACTTCCCCATTTGGCTGGTTGACTTGTTGGGAAATGCCAGCAGAGAACTGGTTTGCACCAGCAGCTCTTGGGCTGGCAGTGACTGTTGGTCTGCAGTAAGTGCTGGCTTAGTGAGATCAAAGTAGAACCCAGAGAGAGGTTTTATTTGTTTGCTTTTTACGTAAAATTCTCTTCCTCAGCAGTGGTTTGTTGTGGTTTTCAAAGCAAGGGTGACCCAGATTGCTTCATCCTTTCGGCACTGCAAAGACCCAAGGAAAATGTGTTTGTGCCCATTTCAGTTTGGTGCATTATTAGTGGTTTGGAGATGAGCAACAGCCCTTTGCAGGGGGGCTGTGTAGGGGACCCTAAATCAGCACCCACATGAGCTGGGGCTGCGTGGAGCCTGAGGGACTCTTCAGGTTGCACAAACCAGCCAAAGCACCTGAGTGCTACGAGGGGACTTGAAAACCACGATGTGAGTGAAGACAGTGAAGAACATCAAGCTCTTCTTCAAAATTGTGTTTTTCTTGTATTTCTTAACTATTGGTTAAAAGAAGAAAGTCTAGTGGAAACCTGGCAGCCCAGCAGGGAGCAGCATAGCCACAGTGGGATGGCTGGTTCATGTGCTCATCTCCCCCTCTACTGGCTCTGCTCTTACTGGAGCGCCTCCCAAAGAGGCACATTTTTCTTCTGCAAAGTCTCTTCCAGCCTTGCATCAGCAATGACCGTGTGTCTGCAGGTCGGATCTTCCTCTACTGCCTTATACTGGCACCTGCGTTTTGTGTCTCCTGATAGAGCAGAAAGCAAAGCACCGTGTGCTCTTCTGCAGTGTCTGCAGGACAGAGATGCTGCGAGTTACCCCTCCCCTGGGCAGGATCTGTCACTTGGCTCACATTTTGGCTGAAGATCTCTTTCACAAGTGGAAGTTTTAGTGTAAATTGAAATGCATGTTCCAATTATGGGAAGCTCATTCTATACCAGCCATGGAAAAGCACTTCCCTTACTTCACAGCCAGGCCTCAGATGTCTTTCAAACTGGGCATGACTTTTTTGGGTTGCAGCATTTTATCATTCCTGCATGTTTTCTTAAAACAAGGAGACACCTGCTTAGTGGAAATTTTGTGTGCCGAAGCATCTGTCCAAAAAAGCCTGAGGATGATGTCTGCATGCTAAGTCTCATGTTGGAAGTATTTTTCAAACATTACTAGAAAGACATTCCTTGGAAACCATCATCTATTCCTAGAAAAGGGTATCTCCTGGATAGTCCTGTAGGGAGAACCAGGGTGGTTTGTTTTTTGGGCCTGGGAGAAACCTGGCCACAAGGGCTAGCTTTGCCCTAGCAAAGGCAAAGTGTGCAGGCAGAAAGGCACCCTAATGCCACCCAAAAAATTCCTGCTTCAAGCCTCAAACTAGACTCTCCATCTCCAATCTGAGGTGGTGGATGCTCCTATGATGTGACCTGGCTACCTCACCAACCTCTCTCATCTGTTCCTCTCCCTGTCAGGGTGCTGGCAGGCAGCAAAACTGGATGATTTCCTACATTTATTTCACATCGCTTATGAAGGTTGAAGAGAGTTGAATGGACAGTGCACAGAATGGACAGAAAAATGCCTTTGGTAATGAGGTTACTTCTGCAAGTACCGTGTGAGATCCTTAAGGAAACGTTAACTTGTCTGTCTGGTCAGCCGATACTCCTTTTTAATTAGTCATCGTGGTGCAATGGAAACTCCCATGAGTACAGCTGGTAGCAGAGACAAGCTCCACCTAAGGACTGCGCTCCCTTGGTGCAGAAGTGGCCCTTGGGCTGACTAGTTATCCCCTGATAGTCATAACTTCATAACTGCCCGGATTGTGGGTAGCAGCGGTTGTTTTGCTCTTAGGTGTGTGGGAATTTTTTTGGTTTTGTTTTCCTTTTTCCTTCAGATGCAGGATTCGAAGCCTCAGCAGCAGCAGAAGGCTATCCTTCTGGACCTATTTCGAACCCGAAACATTGCAACTATTACTATTATGTCATTACTTTTGTGGTAAGGAAATGTGTATTCCTAAAGTACCCAGGCAATTGAACAGTTTCTGATTTGAGGGCACATACCACAGGTTTAGATAATAAATCTGAGCCTCGGAGCCCAGCTCCAGTGATCCTTGGCTCGTACATGGCCCTCAATGTCCTCGAACCCACATTAATATGGGTGATTAATACGGAGATAGTAGCCTTGACTCAGATGTAAAATAGTTAGAAAACTGTATGTAACAACTTGTGTATTTTGAAGTACGTTGCTTTTTTTTTTTCAAATGCTCTCATCTCTGTAATCTCTATTTGAAGAGAAATGTTCTTCTTGAAGCAAAGGCAGCAACTCAGGAACATAACAAGAGCCAGACCCATGGCCAGCGTTTTTGTTCTGTTTCTGTACTGTGCCCATCTCAGTGAGATCCTGGTCCCTGCCTGGGCAGCCACAAGGAATGAGGACCCAATAATGCCATATAGACAAACCAGGACCCTTTTCTGTCCATATTCCCCCCAGCAGAAAGGATCTGGCTAGCACACTTGGCATGCCATAGTAAGGCACTCCTGAGATTTGAAACCTGAACATCCAGCTCTCTGTGAAGATTAAATAAGATATAACAGAACTGCTGAGGGTGGGAGATCCTGACACTGGCTACAAGTAGGAATGTAGTTGGCTTGGGAAGCTTGCAAGAGTTTCATTGTGTCATTGAGTCCATTGCAGTGCAAAGCCTTTGTGAATGACTTCCACAAAGCTTTTTACTTGGTGTAGTGTATACAGGAAGGACAGAGAAATCTGAGGTGTCTTCAAGCTGCTGTGGATATGATCACTGGATGGGATGACAGAATTAGAAGGATGGGGTTGCCACTGAGACTTTTTTAAGCCACAATGCCTGTGGCGGTGTTTTGCGAAATCCTATTTTTGTAACAACATCTGAGGCAACACTGAAGGCTTTCAGAGACTGCTGTTTCTGGAATAATTTGGTTTTATTGCTTTTCTCAGGTTTTTCACATCAGTTGGTTACTTTGGCCTGTCCCTCAGCACTCCAGACTGGCATGGAAATGCCTACGTCAACTGTTTCCTCTCGGCTGTTATTGAAGTTCCAGCTTATGTGATCGCCTGGCTTCTCCTCCGCTCCCTCCCACGGCGCTACTCCTTATCTGGCACCTTTTTTTTAGGGGGAAGTGTTGTCCTCTTCATTCAGCTGGTTCCTGCAGGTACAAAATTAAATATGTGACTTAAGTATATGAAATATTCAAAATATTTTATGATACTGTGTAATAGTTCTGCAAAATTACTGGAAACCAGGATCAAATTTAGAATTTGAGGCTGCGTTTATGCTGATCCCTTGAAGCCTTAGTTTTTTCTATTGCATATGTATATGCTGAGTCACACTCGACTCTCATTTATTGTGTCAAATTACTGAGCTTTATATAGTTCAGGGAACCAGCTTCTAAAATGAGAGCCGAAAGTGTACTGTGATTTATCTGGTTGTGCTTTCAGGCTACAAAAACCTGCATCCAGATTTCACTGTGTGTAAATCTCCATAGGATTTTGTGAAAAAGGGGTGGGTTCAAGCTTGTAGTTTATTGCTGTGTAATCCAGAGTTTTGTTCCATTTCAAGAATGCTGTTTTACTTGAAGACAACCAAAATCTGAAAAATAAAAAATAGCCCGAGCATCTACATTATGCTTAGTGGGGAATTTGGAGTCATCTAGGGATGGGGTTAATACTTTTTATAATTAAAAAAACCTAAAGCACCAAACTCATGACCTTTAGGAAAAACACAGCAATACAGTCTTTTGGATGTAGAAGTAATACAAGTAATAAGCACAGGGTGTTGTTTATTCACCTTGATTTTATTTTTTTCTCCTCCAGAACTTAATGTCCTCTCTGTTGGACTGGTGATGCTTGGGAAGTTTGGCATCACAGCTGCATTTTCAATGCTTTATGTCTACAATGTGGAGCTGTACCCAACACTAGTGCGAAACATGGCAGTCGGAGCGACTTCCACAGCCTCCAGGCTGGGCAGCATCATTGCTCCTTACTTTGTTTACCTGGGTGAGATATCTTGTCTTTCTTGCCTTGCACCACACAACTGCCCAGAGAAGTTGTCTGAGCTTCTGCAGTGCAGGCTCAGCTTTAAGTCCCTTCACTTGTTGTCTTTTCAGTCCCTTCTTTCAGCTTGGGTGTGAGTTCACTGTCACACATGGTAGAAATTAAGTGGAGCTCCCTGGGCTTCACAGAAGGATCAGGCACTTCATTCCTTTAGGGACCATTCATATATCACTGAAGTGGGTTAGAGCTGGTCCAGTACAATGATGATGTTTATAAACTGCAAATGGAGTGGCTAGAATGGTAATCACATCCTGTTATGCCAGTTAGTTTCCCAGGAGAGTGTGACAAGAAGTGGTCTTGCAAGTAAGGAAATGTAACAGTAGGAAATTCATTGCATGATACTGTCCCTGTGCATCCCAAGATGGGTATGCTGGGAGATAAACCAGGTGGGAATCCAAACATTCCCAGGATTTGTGCTCTCTAAAGTAATACATGGAAAACACACAGGTTGAGTAGCATGAAAGTATGCTTACTTGAAGTGATTTTTTTTAAAAACTTTTTTTTAGTTTCTAAGCCAGTCACCTCAGCATTCATTCATTTTGCTTTTTCTTATTGCTTAATATTTCTGTAAGCAAAATTATTGATTTCCTCATAGGCTTTTTTTGACAGTCAATGCCATCGCATTCTGAGTGCTGCACATATATTAACTGACAAATATTTTTTGGTTTGGTTTGGTTTTTTGTTTAATACATAAAAATGCTCCTCATGTTGCAGACAGGAAAGAGTGATAGAGATTCAGGGACTAAGGGTGGAAGTATCTGTGAATACCTACTGTTCAGTCTGGGGTGCTCAATCTCCTTTTTCTTTCATTCACACATGATTTATTTCCTTCAGCCGTCACTGGACCCATCTCAATTCTCTCTGCCCCTAACAAGTGTTGTTTCCTGCTGAGATCTTTGATACAACATGAGCATGACTTTGCTGGCTCTGGCAGAACATTGCTGATGTACTGCTGAGGGGTTAGTGCTGATTCCCCGTGCCAGGAAAGGGGAGAGATGACTATCTGTAACTAATCAGGGTTGACTCACGCCTGCATTCCAGTGTAACTGGAACACACTGTACCAAAAATGATGAAAATACCTTGTCTTAGTTTCATACTTGTACAGTGCAAATGTAAAGTAAAAGGGTCAGCAGGACTGTTGACTCTCCTTAAGGTCTTCAGTCTCCATTGCAGCACTAAGAGAGAAATGTATACAAAATAACATTTTTACTGATTGGTTTTTTGTGGGTTTGTGGGGATTTTTTCTCCCAGGTATCCATAGGCTCAGTCTTTAAGATCTTGTTCCAGAAATCAAAATAGTTTCTTAAACTTCAAGAGGTTTCAGGAGAAACTTGTCAGCTGCTGCTATTTGCTACAGCTAAATTAGGACCTTGCAGTTCATCCAGCTCAAAAACACAGAGGAGATCAGATCACAAACTTCAGCTCTATGAGACATACCCAGAGGTCCTCTCTTTAATCTGAGTTTATTCCATACATTATAAAGCATATTGCTCTATCCCAACTGTAAAATAAAGCTGTCAAGTCCAGTTTGGTACTTTCTCTATCTTCAATACTTTAACTCCTAGCTAATCCCTTTTCTGAAAGACCTTTTCATTGCTGTGCTGTTGTGACTTGAGGATCTTGCATCCTGCCGAAACGGTTGTGTGCCAGCTTCAGCTGCTGGCAGAGGCTGCTGCCTTCAAGTCCAAAATAATATTCTGAGTAGACCAAGGTCAGAGCCTCATGTGCGTCTCGGGAAGCCTGATGTTCTCTCCCTTTGCAGTAAGGAAGGCATTAAAGCATTTCCTCATTAATGAGCTGTTAGTCTGTAACTGACCTGTTCAGCTGTCTTAGTCTCTTCCCTTCTTTTGTATCAGTCCAGCAAGATACACGATCTCAGGCAGTGATGAGCGCCTCATTGCTTACAAGCAATTTTATTCCCTCGTATTATTTAACAGAGGATTTGGTTCTTGATGACAGTGTGGTACTGAAGACTCCAGCAGAGCTATTGCCTTGCAAAGATGTTGATTATCCCAGTTGAAAATGTAAAAAACAAACAAACAAATAAACAAGCAAAACCCCCAAACAAACAAAAAAAAAGCAACCCAAACTTTTAGCTGCTATACAAACATGGGGGTTGGCGTGAAATTATGGTAGGTGCGGCTATCCAAGAGCACAAGTTGAAGCTTTAAAATTTGAGTGCTGGCAGGTAATAGATGTAACTCAGCTTTGGATTCACCTTTGATATTGATGAATCTTTCAGCTAATTATTCCAAATTAATTCTGCATTACAGCAATGTCTGGAATATAAACTTTACATGTGGGTTTGTCAGTTGTGGACATTAAGTACTGTTGGAATGTTCTGTGTTCTGCCAGGTGCCTACAACAGATTCCTACCATATATCCTGATGGGAAGCCTGACCGTGCTGATTGGGATCATTACCCTGTTTCTCCCAGAGAGCTACGGCAATCCACTGC
The DNA here is from genome assembly GCA_014706295.1 of Lycocorax pyrrhopterus obiensis. Classification (NCBI taxonomy): domain Eukaryota; kingdom Metazoa; phylum Chordata; class Aves; order Passeriformes; family Paradisaeidae; genus Lycocorax; species Lycocorax pyrrhopterus. The sequence goes on from JACSVZ010000018.1 coordinate 18,518,256, forward strand.
CCGAGAGCTTTGAGCAGATGCTGAAGGTGAAATGGTAAGGCAGCTTTCATTCATCCTGTGCTTCACAGGAATTCAGAACACAGTCCCTTTTCACAATCAGGAAACATGTTTCTTCAGGTCCACTGCAAAACTTCAAAGCTTTCAAAGTGCCCTTCAAATTGTTTTCTTTAGGGTTGTTAATTTGACAGACAATGACATCATACAATTTCTCCAGAATGTCTGAACCTGAGACCTGATGTGTGCTGGCCTTTGCCAGCAAGGCTGACCTTCAGCCTTTTGAGGCTGTTGCTTCAGATCTCCAAACACTTTGCATCCTATTATATCATTCACTCTCCTTAACTCTTTATTTAAACTGTTCCTTTAAACTATTTATTTAGTAGGATTATATGCATTATGAGACTTCATTCTTCCACTGTAAGTTCTTTAGGTACTATTCAAAATTAAACGCAGGATTTCAACATTCTAGCCTCTTTCTGGGCAGCCAGAGACAGACCAGGACAGCTTTTCTTCTGGTTAGTATGATTTAGCTGTAAGCAATGACAGTTCTCTTCCCCACCAACATTGCTATTTAGGGCACCCTGAGCAAACATTTCCGCTCAAATCTATGCCCATCCACTACAGTGTGAGAAAAATTCTTAGAGCAGCAGAGGGAAACTGAATTAACCAAAGAGCAGCTGCATAGCCACGATTCAGCTCAGTGAGAACTGGTATTAGAAGAGAATTTGCCCCTGTAAGCAATTATAGCTTGAAAAAGCTAGAATTCCCTGTATCTAATTCCTGGTCAGTATAAGGAGCTGTCATTATGCTTTCAGAATAAGAAAAATACCTAGGCCAGGTTCCTTGAGAAAGGACATGTTGATCTTTATCACAGTTAGGGATTTCTTACATGTCTGACCTGTGGCTTTTCAGCTTTGCAGTTGACAAACTGTAGCTAGAAATCCTAGAGTCAAACCAGATTCCCCTCGGAGGCTTCTTGCATCAAGAGCCTGAAGTAACTGAATTATAGTTGCTGAATGACATTCAAGATCCAAGCGTTGTTTGCTGCACTGCTGCTGCGATCCAGCAAGGCACACTGTACAGAGCATTAGATTTCATCTAATCTTGATATTAGCAGTGTAACATGGTTATTGCAGTGGTGCTTATAGGAGAGGGAAGTGTCTGATGACACTCTGGAAAATGTTCTCTAGTTCTCAGTCTCTTGCTTTCAGTTTCAGAAACGGGCAACAAACAACTGGCATTAGGAGTTCCAAGGAGAGTCCTAAAAGTCTGGTAACACCTTTGTGAAGAAGGACATGCCTCTCAGAGGGGCTGAAAGAAGAACAAGATCATCTCAAAATGCATTTTCTGCCAGAGGAAAATGAACAAAACCCAACAGCTACTGCACCATAGTTACCCCCTGTGCTACTGTCGTCAAATTACATAGTTTACTGACCAGATGCTGTCTACTCCTGTAGGACTTCTAGCCTGTAATTCAGTGTCCTGATTCCTGGGTTTGTCAGCAGACACAGTCCCCATTGAGAAATGGGGGCCTGTCTGTGCTAAACACAAGTCGAGGAGTAAGCTAGAAGTGAGCATTAGGAATAATACAGCAGTGACTCCTGACACTCAGGTACTTGATGAAAGCTGCTGAAAGGAAAAAAAAACCAAACGTAATGCTGGTGTTTTTTCTCACTTTGTGTGTTGACTGGAGGAAGGGGAGCTGGGTGTCTGCCTTTCAAAACCTGAAAGAAAGATCCTGTCCTCCTTTGAAATCTGTGACCAAAGCCCATAGACTAAGTGGAGTCAGAATTCATTTGTAGCAGAGCAGACATAGACTTCACTGTGAAGACATGGGTTTTAAACATAACGTCGGAGTGGCTTTAGATGTCACTTGCTCTTTTCAGGACCTGGGATCCCCCTGTAAAAGCTGCTGCTTTTTTATAAAGCCTCAGCCCACCCAAAACCCTTGGCTTTGTGAATCTTTAGTGTCTTTGGGGTAGGGGGGAAATCTTGAGCACTGAGTAAGGACTATAATTTGCTGACTTTCCGGTGGGCCACACCCACTTTCAACAGAAAAGTGAGCTGTGCCAAGTCAGTGATCCTGTCCAAACATGCCATGCAGTTTTAGCTTTCAGGTTTTTCACGGTATATTGGCATAAGCAGTTTTTAGATCTCTTGAGGTGTTGTTTTTTCTTTTTCCCAAAGTATTTAATTTCTCCTTTGAATATATACCACTTTGTTCTGCACCTTCAGAGAACACTCATGGCAGTTTCAAAAGCTTTCGCAAAACTTTTGTACTATTTACAAACTTAAAGGTGATTTGATGCTCATGAAAATCTGATATTCTGTACTGGATATGTTCACCTGCAGTTATTAAAAATTCAAAAGGACTAATTTGGGACCACAGGGGTTTTTTTTAAAAAAAAACCCGAACACCAACAAAACCAGTGTTTTGTTTTTCATATCCTACAGATTATGTATGTTTGGGTTTTTGGTTTTTTTTTAAGTTTGGCAAAACTAGATTGGACGAAGACAAATGTAGAGCTTGGAGTTGTGCTACTGCTATTTTATGAACACTACATTGTTTGAAGAGTGTCATTCCTTTTATTTTTGTATTTATTGGCTGTATGTGCACTTCTTGGTCACATAAAGTCTATCAGACCTGGTAGACTGATTTTTATCCTCTATAAATAACAATTAGCCCTGATTCACCTTCTGTAAGGGCCAACAAAAGCACAGTGTCTCATCTCTAATGCGTGAGTTCAGGGTAGGTTGTCTTGTGCTAGCTCTTGGCACAAGAATGAGGCTCTCCCTGAAGTTCAAGCACAAATATTAAGCTTTATAACAAATGCAAGGAACTTGTGCAATTAACTCAAGCTGCTTTTGGGAGTGGAAATACTATTTTCAATTTCCTGCAGTTACGCTTTTGCCATAAATGTAACGTGGCATGAGGGAACCAGTGTCCTGTGACTCCTGATCTTCTCATCCCTTCTCAGTCAATTTCTCTACTAACAGCAGTATTTAATCTTGTTTTTACTTTTACAGAGTTAATCTAAAGAAGGACTGTTTAGATGTAACTACATTTCTCAAGAAAGCCTTTTCATCAGCACAGGACAGGTTTGAGGGCTTGGGTTGAATGTAGGTGGCCATATTTTTATGAAGATTTTTATTTTAAGCTGAGACTTATTTTATGTGATTGTGGGCTTAGGTATTTCTAAAAGGTAAATATTTTTGTACTCTTGAGCCTTTCAGTATCTTAAAACCTGTTTTTCCTTTTTTAAATAAGAGAAAATATCATGGTTTTTAAAATACTGTGTTTTAACCAGTCTCATTTTTCTTACTTAAACCATTGATCTCAAGCTAGTGTCACATTTTAGTATTTTTTGCAGCGGATTTAATAATCTTTCAGAGGAGTGGAATGTCTTTCTTAAAAGTATGTGATGTTGTTATAAGGCCTCATGGTGTCTGAGCGTAGTGGAAATGAGGGAAGCCCCAGCTGGATTGTTCTCACTGATGCAAGGGCCATCACGCTGTGCCTCATCTGTCACCTCTGTCACCTTTACTGGGGTCTCTCTGTGCAACCTTTGATCCTCAGCTGGCTTACTGGATCTGCTACTGCCTATATGAAGCTGTAGTAACTGTCAGTCATTGACCTCTGTCTTCATTGTAATAAAAATGTGCACTGACATTGTTTCACCTGCTTCCTGTGTGGGTTCTCCTAATTGAAGAGCAAGTCTCCAAACTTAAACACTTGGTGCCAAGAAGTTTAAATAAATAAATAAATAAATAAATGTATTTAGCATGGATCAGGTATGAAAATAAAATTCTAAACTAAGCTCTTCCACCAATACATTCTTCCACAGGGGAAGATTATGATGGTGTGGTACAGTTTTTCTGCCTTTCAGGTGGTTCAGTCCTGATCCTGCAAATCCCTGGAAGCTGACCCTGGCCAGGCTCAAGGATGATTTTGTAATTTAACTCCTATTATGTCATTCATTTTCTACCTTTGAGATTTTTCACAACTGTGTGATTCCAACCCAGGATAAAAGATCATTTTATCAGTTAGAGGTGGGAAAGAATATCAGCCATAAACAGCCACTTGAAAATGTGAATTAGCCTTATGGACAGCAGGACCAAATTTCTGCAGCGATACAATTCAACTTTTGAACTGACATCTGTATGGGACTCTGTGAACTTCCTGACAGTGCCACTAGGTACTGAGCTGGGATTTTGGGCCTAAGATTAGAATATTATTTATTAAATTTATTATTTGTCAAGCATGTAGTACACATTGCCTGAGAAAATAGGGTCAGGGTCAGGAAGGCTTTTTTACAGCCTCAGCTGATCCTGGTGAAGGGATGATGGCAGCTGTGGAAAGGTGCCACAGAGTGAAATGAGGAACTCTTTAACTCCTGAACTTGCAGCAACTGTCCTGCTTTGATGAGCAGAACAATCCGTGAAGACTCCTGGTTCATATATGGTACTGATCCCAACAAGGTTTTATTGAAGAACCCCAGGCAGGTTCACATGTAGGTAGGCAGCCCAATTACCATTCAGTGGGAATGGGCTGCCCAGGGAGGTGGTGGAGTCACTGTCCCTGGAAGTGTTTAAGGAAAGACTGGACGTGGCACTCGGTGACATGATGTAAGTTACAAGGTGCTGCTCGGTCATAGGTTGGATGCGATGATCTGAGAGGTCCTTTCCAACCTCATTGACTATAATTCACCCCCACCCTGGTTTTTGAATTCTTTGGGCAGTAAATACGGGATCCGACGCCTGTATTAATGGGCCGTTCCTGACCACAAGTCACCAAGGGCAGGGGACCTGTCCCCCAGCCCTGGGATCTGGAAAGCGGCTCCAGGCCCGGAGCGGAGCCCCGCGTCGGGTGCCGATAGCAACTGCCGGAGCGGGCGGGCTCCGGGGCCGCCTAGTGCAGCCCGTGCGTGACACACACCCGGCACAGGGCCGTGCTCGGCCCGCCCAAGGCTCCCTCACGCCGGCTGCCGCCGCTGCCAGCCCGGCCGCGCCCCCGCCGCGCCTCCGGGCGGAGCGCGCCGGGCCCGCCTGCGCCGGACCGGCGCCACCTGCGCGGCCTCCGCGTGCAAACCCCACCCCCGGCCCGGCCCATGGCGCGGGGCGGCTGCTTCCTGCCCGCGCCAGACCGCTCCGCGGGTGTCGGTGGGTGCCGCTCGGCCGCGCAATGCGCGACTACGATGCTGCCACCGCCTTCCTGGGCGAGTGGGGCCGCTTCCAGCGCCTCGTCTTCTTTCTGCTCAGCGCCAGCATCATTCCCAATGGCTTCAACGGCCTCTCCATCGTGTTCCTGGCCGGCACCCCCGAGCACCGGTGCGTCGTGCCCCGCGGGGCCAACCTGAGCGGCGAGTGGCGCAACGCCAGCATCCCGCTGGAGCTGCGGGGCGGGCAGGAGGTGCCGAGCCGCTGCCGCCGCTACCGCCTGGCCGCGCTCGCCAACTTCTCGGCGCTGGGACTGCGACCCGGCTCCGACGTAGAGCTGGAGGCAGTGGAGCAAGAGCCGTGCCTGGACGGCTGGGAGTACAGCCGCGATGTCTATCGCTCCACCATCGTCACCGAGGTGCGCGGCCGCGGGAGCGGGAGGGGACTCCTGGGTAGCCCCGGGGTGCCGGGGCGAACCGTGGGATTATCGCAGCACCGGTGCAGCTCCGCCGCGGTCTGGGGTTTCTGCCCGCACATTGATTTGCTGTGAAACCTGCCATGCAGAGTTTATTTTGAGGTCTTCTGTTCACTTTCGTTTGCATAAGAGCGAGGAAGGAAATTTTTATAGTGAGGGTGGTGAGACACTGGAACAGGTTGCCCAGGGAGGTTGTGGATCGCCAGTGTTCAAGGCCAGGTTGGATAAGGCCTTGAGCAACCTGGTCTAGTGGGAGGTGTCCCTGTCCATGGCAGGGACTAGATGATCTTTAAGGTCCATTCCAATCCGTTAGCATTCTTTGTTTCTATAATGAGCTTCGAAGTGCAGCCTGTTTCCTTACCCAGCGAGACTGGTCACCGTGTGTAACTGCTTATTGGTTCATCAGGTATCTGTGCAACGGGCTCGAGCAGGGTCAGCACTGGCTTCAGCTTGCTTGGTGTGACAGAGATGTCTCTTTGAACTGTGGAGATCAACAGCATTTGTGTTCTTCCTTTAAAAAAATAAAGGTGGTAGAACTCATAGAATCACAGAATGGTTTGGGTTGGAAAGGGTCTTAAGAAACATCTAGTTCCAACCCTCTGGCATGGGCAGGAACACCTTCCACTAGACCAGGTTGTTGCAAGTCCTGTCCAACCTTGCCTTGAACACTTATAGGGATGGGGCATGCATGGTTTCTCTGTGCAGTCTGTGCCAATGTGTCACCACTCTCAGAGCTGGGAGTCATCCTGAGTTGTGCAAAATGCACAGGTTGGGGAGCCCTGGTTTGATGCTCTGTTCAAAGGACCCTGAACTTTGCCATGTGCCCACAGTGCCTCAGCTTTGGTCTCTGTGTTCACCTGCTGGGACAGGTCATGTTTTTGTCTTTGCAGAGACACCCCTTGAGTGTCAAGTCTGGGGAGTGGGCAGCCAACCAAAGTTGAAGCTGTGCTGATTGTCACTCTGTTTTCAGATGAAAGCTGTCCAGACCCACAGAGATGCAGGTTGACTTAAGGAGCGAGGAAGTGGATTTTGATGAGTACTTTTGAGGAATACTTGAGTTTCAATACAAGTATAGGCCTTTATCCAAAGGCTTACGAAGTTTGTACATTCCCATTGCCTGGTCATGAGTTTTATGGAGCTGGAGCTCCATAAAAAATCTGCCATTATTTCTCGCTTTGCAAATTGGGTTGTGATCAGTGTTTGGATAGTGACGGGTGTGAGTACTTAATGACCATAAGATGATCTGGGCACAGAGGACTAAGGGTGACTTGGGGAACACAGAAGAGGAGCCATGGCAGCACAGGGAGGATTGGAAGTGGGGACATTGGAGTTGTTGGACACTCAACCAAGGGTTTGAGTGATTCTGACAAGTGGTGCAAGGCATTGCCTCATCTGTTTCTAAGGAACTGCTATCTTCCTCAGGAGGAAAGCTGCTCAGAATTTCTAGGCTGCAGTCCTTGCTAAAATGCACTGTTGTGAAAGGCTGAGTGCTGTCAGGGCAGTGTAAGGTAGTTGGCATCTTCTCAGGCAGGCCTGTTCACAGGCGGACACACGGGTGTTATTTTGAGTGTTGTGCTATGATGGTTATCCTGGCTTAGATGTGGTGCTTTGTCTTTGGAGCTTCACTCAGCTTTGGCTTGATGTAGATTAAAATGCCTTGAGCTATTGGGGTATCATCCAGGAGTTTTACAATCTATAAGAAAAGGGAGCTGCTCACATAGTGCTGAGACTCCCTAGCCCTGGCCAGTTGTCTGTGTGACTTGGCAGATGTCCCGTGTCCGTGGGAGGCAATGTTTGTCTGCCCAGGCGTAGTACACTGAGGCAGTATTTTTTTCTCCTTTAATATTAATGCTTCTGAGGGAGTTTTGTAAGAGCTGTGGCCTTTCACACACTTACAGGTTTTCAGTGTTAAACTTGTTTAATTTCTTGGCTTGGTGGTGCTGCTTTTATGATTAACTAATCTTGTGTTTAGTTGCATATCTCTAACTTGTTGAATAATCATGAGGACCTTTGTCCCAGATTTCTATAGCTGACACTGGGTGGGGGAAGGGGGATTTTTTTTTTTAAAGAAAATTTTTTGCTGAGTCTCTCATGACTTTAGAGAAACCTTGTTTATGGTTCTGCTTTTCAGGGGAGACTTAAAACATTCAGTTCTCTCCCACTTGAAGGGAGACTTTCTTTTCTCACAGACTAACAACAGAAGGTTGTTATTAGCCAGTCTGCGGTATTTAACCAGCTCCAGTGTAACAAAATCCCATTCTGTCTTTTACTTTTTGAAATGCTGTAGCTCAGGGGATAAGAAGGGCTTTATTTTGGCTCAAGAAGCCAACTGTGTAATTCTGATTCCTCCACAAGTCCTGTAAAAATGAATGTAGGAGTCGTAAAAGTTCATACATGGTAGTAAAAGGATTAAACCAGGAGTAATTAAGGGAAAAGGTTAACTTTTGCCAGTCATGGCTGTTACGGGGCTATACAGAATAACTGGGAGTAGAATTGAGCAGTGGAGTTAAGGGCATGAGTGCACTAGAAATATTATATAATGGGGTGTTAGATGATACATCAGTCTGAACATTTTAGTTCACACAAGAGTAATTCTTAAACAGTGAACCATAAACAGATACTGAATTTTGGATACACTTATTCATCCTCAGCTTCTAAAAAAGGTGTTGTATTGGTCATCAATTTGAAATCAGTGCAGATGGTGTATGCCAGATTTGCATGGTTTGTTTGTGTTTTGCTATTGGCAAACTTTAGGGACTTTTGGCTTTTGCAGAGGAAGGATGCACATGGTGGGACTTGCCAGGTGTTCAGAGGCTTAGCGCAGGGCTGGTGTTCCATCCTGTATGGGTGTTCAGGTAGAGAAAGTTCTGTGCAGAGACAAGGGCCCAGAGGTTTCCATTCTCTACACCTCAGGGATTCAAGTGCCCTGTTGTGCTGTCAGACCCCACTCCCTGGAGAGGAGTGGGTTATGCCAGGGCTTCAGGAAGCAAGGGGAGACTGCAGCAGTGACATGTGGAGGGCACAAATGGGCTTTGTGGCAAGCTGGTTAACCAGAGGTTTCAATGTTCACTCTGTTGGAAGGCAGAGGGATGTATTGTTTCACTTTGCCAAAATAAAAACACAGGCCCATGCTAGACATTGTAATTTATAGAGCCATAGAATCATAGAATGGTTTGGGTTGGGAAGGACCTTAAAGATCATCTAATTCCAACCCCCTGGCATGGGCAGGGACGCCTTCCACTAGACCTGGCTGTTGCAGGAGTGGAGCCAGCAGTTGAATTGTAAGTCAACCCTGTGTCATCTAGGTTCAGCTCTCACCCAACTCTTCATTAATGTTAGCCACCTCCATTGTTTATCATCTTTTAAAACAGGTGCTTCTTTTTTTATTGTTGTAGGTTAATATCTGCTTATCTTTGTGGCTGAAGTTCGTACTGATAACTTCTCAGCTCTGGGAGCTGAACAAGCTGTGGGAAGACCTTTAGGTGATTTGCAGGTACAAAAGCTTAGTATTATTAGTCTTGTCAGAAGAAGGAAAAGAAAGCCTAGTTTTCATTTAATAAGTAAATATGAATGTCTGACAGATGTACAAAGGTATTTGTAAAATGCTGTGTTTTTCAAGGTGTGATTTAAAAAGCACATCATGCAGTACTGTTCAGAATTGTACAAAGTACAGGTATTTCTGACATTGCAACATAAAATAAGATTAGTATTATTAAAGAATGATAGGCCTGCAGTTGATATTGTTCAAGGAAACAGTGCTCTTTCAGAGGCACTGTGGACAGTTAGTGACAAGGTAAAATTCCCTTTATGTTGCCTTTACTTTTAAATTCAAACTCACCTCAGGCTTCTCAGTTGCTTATGGCAGTGCCCCGTTTCCTTTTTCTCCAGCCATCTCAAAAATGTGATGTATGGGGAACAGTTCCGTTTCTGCACTGGAATTGTAAAATATTTGGCAATTTCCTTCATGTTCTATGCAAGTTTTATCTCTGTCAAAAAGTAAAACAACCAGAGGGGGGAAAATCAAGCAGAATGTGTGTTTTGTAGATACAGACTTCTGTTTGCTTTAGATAATAAGCTTCAATGTAACATCTAGAACTTCTAAGTATTTGGAATATACAAATGTGTTTTTAGAGGAAAGGGTGTTTAATAACACTCATCACTCTCAAGTAAGCAGAGAATACTTGTATGGATATAAACAAAACCAGATTCAGAATCAAAGGTTGTCAGTACTTGATTGTGAGACTGAGAGTTTTTGAAGAATCTGCCTCTATTTGGTGAGAGGAGCAAGTGGAAGGAGAGAATACAGGGTATTGGCCTAGCTTCAAAAAGCCTTGCTAATATGTTGATTTTTAAAAAGGAAATATTAATACATGGAACTACCCACTTAAATTTTCAATTATGCATGTTATTCTCAGCAAGACAGGAAAAGAGTTTAAGAAAATAAAATAAAGGAATGGGAAGACACAGTATCTTGTAGCTGTAAATTTTTTTTCCTATAGGGCTTTTCCTTGTAGGACAGGAGTATAACCAAGTGAGGCTCTTGAAGTTTTGTATTTGTCACAGTCCAGCTTTGTTTAGGGTTCTTGTAATGACATTAGGGAAGGGTCTTGAGTTTGTGGGAGGGAGGAGATCTGAGGGAGTAATTGATGGAGTTTTTATTCTTCTCAGTTTTGTCACTGGGCTTGCCTTTATAGCAAAGGATTTGGAGACATGGTTCCAGACAGCTGGCATGTAAGAAATGGAGCAGAATTTGAAAAGTGCTCTCCTAGAGAGGTGTGTAAGTGATGACTGTCAGTGCCTGGGACTGTTTCATACTCAGGCCCCAAACCTGTGCTTGAGAAGCAACTGCTTCAGTCCCTCTCCTTTTTGATCCCCTTGCCTTCTAACCCAAGCTGTCCACATTCCTGGCCATGTCCATAGCCTGTCCTCTTTTCTCCATCCCCTCTTCCCAGCTGTCCTCACCAGCGACTGTCATCAGCCAGGAATCTGCTTACGGAGGTGCATAAGCACACCTCAACTCCAGTGCACAAGTGATCATTTATGCTGGGTGTGAGGCTGCTGACAGACATCACCCAAACCTGATGAATTGCCTGGGAAGTACAAAAATCACAAAATATCTGTAAGATGAGTAAGAAGACAAGTTTAAACTGCAACAGAAGATGTCCTAAAGTTATAGCAAAATAGAGCAAGAATGCTCTGTTCCATTGGGTACCAGTGTTGAGCAGCTCAATGCTTCACAACATCAGCAGCTGCTCTTTGAAAACAGAGCGGAAATGTTTTTCTCCCATTTGAAGCCCAGATACCTTGTCGAGGTTAACCTTATCTTGTTCACTGGGGCAAAGGCTGTTACAGCTAGCAGGCTCGTTCAAAAGATACTAAGAAGTGAAAATAGCACGTGATTTTAGAGCACTGGGTCACGGTATGCTGTGTCCAAACAGCACTGCCAGCAGCAGGGTTTAATTAGTAACGACTCCTGGGACACTTGCTCTTTTCCATGCTGGTCTTCTAGCAGTGATGCTTTGGTGACTTCCTCTTGGACAATGTGCAGTTGAGGGAAGGGTATGGTTGCAAAATTATTCTGGAAGGCTGATACCATCATCACTGACAAGCAATATAATAGAACCTTATAGGTGTGTCATTAATAAGTTGAAGACTTTGACATTTATTTACTGGGGCAAAGGGTTATGGACCTTAAAATCCCTTTGTTCTAATTGTTGTGCTTCTGTGGAGTCTGTAAATAACTGGTATTGTACAACCATGGTAGTTCTACTTGGAAATTTGGTGTTGAAGTTCACTTTGGTGCCTAGTTCAAGTGGTCTTCAGCATGACAGCTCCTCACCGTGCTTTAACAGAGAGGCCAGAAAAACAAGCTGGTAATCATTGCCACATTTGAGTGCCCAGTATAGTGCAAGAAGGTTTTGGCAGAGCTGTGCTAAACATTTTAATACCATGAACTTTTCCAAGAAAGGTCTCCACCTCAGTGATCTGAAGAAAATGTTTGTTATAGAACACGAACATGCCAGTGTCTGGAAATCCAAGTGTTGTGCAAGCCTTATGCCAAAGTGCAGGGTGTAGGACAGATGAAAGGAGATGGTGGACTCACAGGCACAGGGTGATCAGCTGGAAAGTAATGACCTATTTAATAATGACAGACTAATCACCAAGAAAGATTTTAGTTCTGTTATTGAGGATGTCTGACTTCAGTAGTTGATACAAAGATGACTTTTTGTGAGTAGGCAAGTCTTTATAACAGCAGGATTTGTATTTGTGGTGTTTGTTTCTCTGGTAGGTGTTATCAATATAAAGGCATATTATAACCACTGAAACCTTTGGCCTGTATAAATTATGAATTTGATAACAATCATTTGCTGGTATTTCCAAGTTGCCATGTATATTTTACTGAAGTTTCCTAGCTGGCTTAGCCTCTGTGGTCGTCACAGAAAGGCTCAAACTTTCTTTAATCTATAATGAAGTACAGCTTTTGTAGAATGATACAGATTTAACTATAAATGTTAATTATAGTTCATAATCTAAATGATACTGATAACTATACTAAGTTCAGTTCCTTACCATGAGTGGGATACATTTATTAACACATTAGAAAGCCACAGTTCTGGACGGAACTTCTGTAGTGATGCTTAATTGATGGTGTTGGTGGGATGTACTGGAGCACTGTCTGGAGTACCTGAGCTTCAGATGCTGTGAGGCTGGAAACGTCTGGGGAAGAAATGTTGAGGGTTATGAAATCTGATAGAAGGAGAGATTTTACAGACATAAAACCACAAGCAGATTTATCAATGGAGAGGTTGTGAAATTACCTGAATACAGTTACAAATTGGAAAAAGGTGCATTTTGACCTTAAAAATAATAATTATGATGACTCTTATAAATATAAGATAGTGTAAGGGCTGGCAGTGAAAGTTAGACAGCCGGTGAGAGTGCAGCCTGTGTGAATGACCATGATTTATCTCTGGAACAGTTCCCAGTTCTAATTCAAAACTGGATGCTATTCCATGAAATAAGTGATGGCTCAGTTGCATTTTGACACAGGAATCTGGCAGTGGAAGGCCATTGCTGGTGTTGTTCATTCTGTACATAGTTTTAAGTGATCCTCCAGCCTTAAAACATGGACTAGGATGTAGTTGTAGCATGACTGTTAACAGGCTGAGGACTGTGAGGTTACTGGAGTCAAAGGCTTAGTGCTGAGGAGGTGGAGTTGGCAGACAGCAAAACACCAGCATTCCCACATGCAGGACTACGGATGAGATGGATAGGGGAGCTGGGACACACAGCAACTGCATTTCTTATGGAGCAGATCAAAGCATTAAAGGGTGTTCCAGTACAATTTGAAAAAAAATATACTGAATTATTTGTAATTGGGAGACAAGGAGGATTAATTATGCAGGTCAGGGTGAATATTTTCGTTTCAGCCTTTTTATTACAGATTAAAACGTAAAATTTTCCATTGCTAAAACATCAGAAGGGGCCCTGAGGGCTGTTTGAATAACTAAGCTCAGGAGGGTTTGGTCTCACATCAGAAACATCTGCTGCCTCCCAGTTCCTCTCCTGCAGGTCTGCAGCACCTGCCCTCTGGCAGCAGGTACTGGGAGAGCTCTGGAAACTCCTCCAGTCACAACATAGCTATGAAGGAGGGGATGAGAGATCCCTGCTGGGTTTTGTCCTTTCTTCTAATATTTACACATGTTTTCCCCCCAGATAACCAAAACAGAACTAAGAATCTTTTAATAATAGTTGTTTATGTAGATGGAAAAATAACATGAATGCTGTTTCAAAAACATCTGACTGAACTGGGTAGGAGCTTGGAAACTATTGAAGACTTTATTTAATAAATATTTTCTTTTATTCCTCATTTTTGTTTTAATTTTTGAAATCTTTGTTTGCTTGGTGTATATTTCAATTTGTATTCCAAAGATTCTAATTGAGGTTAGTTAGATTTCCAGTGAAGAATGAGCAGTCTCCTGTCTCTCAAAACCTATTAAAATGTAATAAAGAGGCTCTTTCTTTCTATATTCTTGTTTCCATAGTTCAATTTTTCTTAAATTTGTGAATTTTTAATAGGAAACATTATTGTATGCAGAGAAATCAAGTTAGGGAACTATTTACAAGGTCATGCAGTGACAAGGCAAGGGGGAATGGCTTCGTACTGACAGAGGGCAGCGTTATACTGGATATTAGGAAGAAATTCCACCCTGTGAGGGTCAGGAGGCCCTGGCACAGGTTGCCCAGAGAAACTGTGGCTGCCCCATCCCTGGAAGTGTCCAAGGCCAGGTTGGATGGGGCTTGGAGCAACCTGGTCTATTGGAAGGTGTCCCAGCCCATGGCAGGGGGTTGGAATGAGATGGTCCTTAAGGCCCCTTCCAGCCCAAACCATTCTGTAACTCTGTTCTCACTTCTTCCAAACCCAGCTCAGCAAAGTTTAGGAGGGAGGGGAAATCCTGTTTATTAAAAGACTTTCCAATTCTCTCTCCCTGCAGTGGAATCTCGTATGTGCCAACGACTGGAAGGGACCTCTGAGCACCTCCCTGTTCTTTGTGGGTGTCCTGCTGGGATCTTTCATCTCAGGACAGCTCTCAGACAAGTAAAGTATATACACCAGAGCTGCTGTCTCTTTGATGCTCATTTGTAGGCAGTTCTTGTATGTCAGCTTTCCTACAAGTGTCTTTCTGCAACCACTAACGTGTCTTTGTTCTGTGACTGTCTAACCCGAGTGTATACAGAGTGCGTAGAGAAATGTCCTGAACTACAACAGAATGTTACAAAGATTGTTAGTAGGTGTTATCTATATCTGTTTGTTCTTGCAACGAAATCACTCTAGAGCAAACTGGTTTTATGCCAGAAAACAGGTGTAGGAGATAAGTTTTGTCTGGAAAAAACAGATCAATGACATTCTCTTCTATTTTGGACTATGTTCAAAGGGATCCCGGAGGCTTGTTTTCCTTTTTTTTTAGGTCAAATTGGGATTTCTCTTTTTATAAAGAGCTATAGCTTCTCTTTCTTATCATCAAATACAGCATTGAAGTCCAATGATCTGTGCTTGTGGAAGCTCCAAAGCATAAATGCTGTTCAGCTGTACTCCAGAGAAACAAGACTTGCTTGTTTATAGATACAAACGTTAAAAAAGAAGGAAGACACCATTAATTTTTGTGATGCCACCAGTTGTTTGTATTTTGTAAAGCTCAGTTTTTCTGATTCTCTCCCTGGGATTTACTGTGCAATGCATTGTGTGCTGTCTTCCTGATTCCCTGAGAACAGTATGTGGTCCTTTAATTTGCTGATACTTGCAGAGTTTCTGTTTCATTGAAGCATAATCTCTATGCCACAAATCTTGTGGCGTCATTTAGGGCCTTTCCATAGTTTCTTTCTTATCAGGTTGGACCAATCTTGAGCGCAGAGACAGTGATCTTTAAAAATTAACCAGGCCTCCTGTACTTCTCTCCAAAGCTGTATGCCATGTTTTTTTTTCCAAAAAAGTCCCTGGGCAGGCCAGTGTTTGCTGTCTCTGTGATCCTGCCTTCTGCTTTGTTCCTCCCCTCATGATCCTGCTCTTCACATTTGCACAGCCAGCAGGCTGCTGCCAGCCTTCACACCCCCAGACAGTTCTCCCTTGTTTGCGTGGGGGTCCAGCAGTGTCTCCCTTTTGTCAGGTCCTCAGCCATCTGTGTTAGGAAGTCATCACTGGTGACCTCCAGAAACCTCCTGGGTTTTGTCCTTCCAGCGTGTCCTGGAGTGGTTGAAGCCCTTATGATGGCCAGTGCCTTTGGACATAAGGAGGTTTCCTGTGGTGCTCTGCAGCAGGCCCTATTTGCTTCTTTCTGATCAGGTGGCTGCAGCAGACACCCGGCACCCTGCTAATCCCAACTCATGATCTCAGCTGGCTTGTCCCAGGCTGAGCTCCATGCCTTCCTGCTGCCCTCCCATGTGAGGGGTGATTCCCCTCTTCACTGTGGGGGAATCTCTCACCACCTTTTCCTGGTGCTACTGCTTCAGAAGGTTCAGGTACTTCCTTCCAAAGAGCTCCTTGTCTGCTACAAGGATCCCGAGTGTCTCCCATAGTGACTACCTGGCAGGTGAAGCAGGAATTGTTCCGGTGCCAGAATCCATGAGCTTCCTACCTTCACACTCCTGGCAGTCTCCTGCAGCTCCTTCCCATGGTAGCACAGATCCTCATCAGGTGCGGGTGAGGAGGCCATAGATACAGCTCATCCGGTTACTTGTAGCCACTGAAGGACAGCAAGCTCATGGTCAAGCGCTCCTTCTCTCCATGAGGAGAATGCTCCAGTGAGGCTGCCTACAGTGTTCTGTTGCCTGCAGTGACCCTGAGACATGAAGGTTGACAAAATATTTGGGGGGTTCAAGTAACAGTCTGTTCTTCATGTGTTGTGACCCACCTGATGCCCATGGCACTAGCTGTAGACCTGTAGGTCAACTTGGACTTTGGAGTTGTGAAACCTGCACTCAGCACATCCTGTCCCAGCAGCGTGGGGCTACCTGGGCCAGGACATCAGCAACCACTCTTAGAGGAGCTTGATGGGTTGAGTTTAGTTGAATTTCTTTTCTCTTTGGTTTTTGGGGTTTGTTTTTTTAATACTTCATCAGGAGATCTTCTAGAATCCCTTAATTTTGTTCATTTTGAAACCAAATGGAATGAAGATTGTGGCATGGGATCACTGACTGCCAATAGCATCTTCCAAATCTGAGTTTTACCTCTCTTCCAGAAGCCTTCCTTTTTTTTCCCTTTTTTAACTTCTTGGAGGTGCTTCTTGGAGGAGGAGAAGCATTGGATATTCATGCACTTTAAGTAACTTGTTCCTGATTATTTGTTTTCCAGCTCATCCTAAAAGTGAGAAAGGAATAATGTTCCAGCATATACTTAAAGACAACTTAACTAGCAGCCCTTGGAATATTACTTTCTCTTGGCCAGTGATTTTTTTAATGTGTTTAGAATAGTTGTGCCTGTGTCACATTTCCTGAGTCTCTGCTTTTTGCAGACATTATGTATCTGCTTAAGTATGCATATAAGTAATTTTATTTTTCTGTTTCTGAAGATTTCATTCATGATGTTGTTTAATCATATATTTTTTTCCCCTTCTCTTTCTTTTTTTAATCTGTCCATGGAAGGTTTGGCAGGAAGAATGTGCTGTTTGCAACTCTGGCAATGCAGACTGCCTTCAGTTTCATACAGGTCTTCTCTACCAGCTGGGAGATGTTTTCAGTGTTGTTTGTGCTGGTTGGCATGGGACAGATATCTAACTACGTGGCAGCATTTGTTCTTGGTATGAAAGTCCTGCTGGGCACTGCATGTGTCCTTTCATCTTGTGCTTTTCCTGCTCCTTTTCAGTACTGTCTTAGGGTTGATTTGTTTTGCCAAGCAACACTGTTAAGAGTGTGGCCTCACCATGCATGGATAACTTGTCTTCTCCTTGGAAACTTCCAGCTGATAGAGGTGCAATTCAAATTATTTCTGTGGTTGACCATCCTAAAAGAGGCGAAACCCAGAACCTGACTATTTGAAATAAAGTCCGTCTTCTAGTTGGAGAGATAAGACGTGAGACATGATTTTTGGGGTTTGGAACTAGATGATCTTTAAGGTCCCTTCCAACCCAAACCATTCCATGATTCTATGATTTTTCAGGGATTTCTGATGTCCATTTTGGGGCCTAAATATCTGTTTAATTTAAAAGTTGCAAAAGAACCAAGATAAGTAGAGTAGTTTTTATGAACTCTTCTTTAAACAGCCTATAGTAAAAATTTAAATGTCGTCATGACTTTTGCTTTGTATACTTTCAAGCTACCTAAGACCTTATGTAATCATGGGAATGTGAATTACCTCAAGCAACTCAGATTTTTAAAAAAATAAATTATTAATGTTATTTTCAGTGACCTCACTGTCCAAAGTACCAAATGGTGGCAATAAATTCCTTTTGAGCCAAGGAAGGCCAGTTCAGGGGTGAAAGCAGTGCTTAGCTAACCTCACTACACACAGCCTTCTGCAACTGCTGGAATCTTCTTTGATTTCCATGGAAACAAGAAAGATTGTATTTTTTTTTCTCTGTCTTTTGATTTGCAGGTCCCAAAACATTTCAGAGGGGGGCACTGACCCCTCTTTGTGCATTTAATTCCCCTGCCAGTAGCCTGGTCTTTGTGACCAACATGAGTTCCATATGTCTGTCCCAAAAGACTGTGAGGTTTTTTGGTTAAATAGTCTTTTAGAGGGTGATACGGGTTGGGAACTTAGTTTAGGCACCTTTGAATTATTCTTTAAAGAAGCTGGCTACTCTTCATAAGCTGGAGAGGATTCTGGAGATCAAGCTAAGGTTAACTGATGAGAATGTCAAGTGATTTCAGCTCCTCAGGTAAAATGTGAGATTCTAAAAAGATAAAATTACAGAAATATGACCTACATACTGAGCTACAGAAATGTTATGTGGCCCAGTTCTCATTCTTTTACACGTGTAATTACCTCCATTGATGCAGGATCACAGCATGAAGCAGCTCTGTGGTGCCTCTCCAACTGGACAGCAGAGTGCTATATCCTGCAACTTTGCAGTGCATTTCAAAGCCAATTGCTAGGAGTATTTTTGTTATTTGGTTGCTATTAAGTTAAAATGTTAATAATCCCTTTGCTGTTTTGAACAGGCACAGAAATCCTTGGCAAATCAATCCGTGTGCTGTTCTGCACACTAGGTGTGTGCATATTTTACGCATTTGGTTACATGTTGCTGCCTCTGTTTGCTTTCTTCATCCGAGACTGGCGGATGCTGCTGCTGGCTCTCACCCTGCCTGGGCTGCTCTTCATCCCACTCTGGTGGTGAGTATAACTAACTTACAAGACTTTAGTCTTTAGAAGGTCCTGTCCACAGATTTTTAAGATCACTTCAAGCTAATGAAATTCAAGAATGAGTGGGTGAAGAATGGGTGTTGTGTCCTTGTCTCTCCCAGTCATTTAGCTGTCAGTCCATGGTGTTGTATGTGATCTGACTGATGCCCAAAAAACTTACTCTTCATTTTCTATAGGCTTTTGTAAAATTAAGTCTTGCGCATGCAAAGAAAGCAAAAAAAGGTCAATAAAACTCATACTTCCGCACCAACTGAAATTCACAGGCTTTTAAGTATAGGTGTGAACTAAGGGCAGAAGGAAAAACCAGTTGTTCTGGGCACTGGCAAGGTGACACAGATATGACAAACTACAAAACAGTACTTGCACAGCTGTGGGACTTCCGTGTTTTCTTCTGTAGTTGTTAAAATACTACTTTTGGGTGGCATGTAAAGCTGAAATAGTCCACGTGGTGGTGGTGTTCCTTCACTTACAGTAGCAGTTGTGGTTGTGCTTCCATCCGGGTTCTTACACAATCGAATGGCTTGGGGAATTCTGCTCTCTGACTTGCGTTTCTGTGACAGAATTTACAGTTACTAATTTTATATGTGTTAGCCTCTAAGGATATGCCTCTTAACATACAGCGTGCTGCTTGTGTGTTCACATTTCTGAATTTCTTTAATTAGTCTGTTTTCCCTTACTTTGAATGTTTGGATTGCTCTTTTTTCTGAGTCATTGCTAATTCCTTTAGCACTTCTGAAATCCATAAGGGCATATTAGTCTGGTCTTGTTCCGTACACTAGTCTGCTCTTGTAAATCTGATTTCTGTTGTCACTGCACTAATTCCTGCAAGATGTGGCATGTTTGGAGACCTTCCTGCCTGGAACAATGTGTATTGGTGCCTTCAGCAGTGCTTTCTATGGAAATGCAGGCTTGTTATCCTGAACCTTCTCTGCAGGGTCATTCCGGAATCTCCACGGTGGTTGATCTCCCAGGGGAGGTTTCAGGAGGCAGAAGACATCATCCGAAAAGCTGCAAAAACTAATGGCATTACAGCCCCAGATGTAATACTTGACCCTAGTGAGGTAAGATTTGTTTGGCAGTCCACTTGTTTGCTGGACTTTGTGGAAAGCAATTAATTCGAGACAGATGAATGGAGTTATGCCTGCACTGTATTATGTGCTTCTCAAGTGGGGGAAAGATTGTCATTTTCTGCTGAAAAGCACAATACCCTTTCCCTTCATTGAGATTTGCAAAGCCTTTGTGGTCCCATTTCCATGGGAATGCCAACATGAATTCTAACGCAAACATCTTTTTCATCCAGTTTACAGCCGCCCTTTTTCCTTTTAAACTCTATTTTTCAGGGGAGGATAATGAATTTGAGGTGCCTATTGCTTAGTGATCTAAATACTTGTACCAAACAGATTCTGTGCTTATTCAGTCTATAATATAACTCTGTATAAGTCTAACACAGGGCTAATCCTGGCCAGTGACGCTGGAAATACTGTTATTCTAGTTCATACTGAATTCCAATTTCTAATCCACATTAAGGAAAGCAAAACTTGAGTCCCTTTCAGGTGAAGTAGTGACAGGTATCTTTCCCATCTCTTTCTTCCTATGTGCCCCTGTTTTCTCTGGAAATCTTCCCTTTGTCTGAGCTGATGGGTGCCCTTATGGTGTAGAAGCAGTTCCATACACATTCAAACATGACCTCCCAATGGTTTGCATATTCCAGGAGAATGGGCACCTTGACAGTTCTCCAGAATCTGTCTGGGCAGTTGCTGGTTGACAATTGACAGTGTCTTGTCATTTAAGTGAGAATATTTATGAAATATATAATGAGTATAACATACTCATTTGCTTTTCAATGCCTCTGTCCTGGGCTAAGGAGAATGGGAAGCCATTAAGCTATATGTGTTTGCAACTGAGATTTGAAACAGCTTCCCTTGTGTTGAAGTCATCTGAGGTGCAGACAAAGCTGTTTGTCCAGACTTGTTAGTAGATAGTAGGGCAAACATCCTGGTCTTACTGGAACGGAGTGAGAATGCCAAGAAAACACACTGCTTCTGATACCTTTTTCTCTGGATCTTCGTTAGAGTACACCTTTTCCTTTTCTTTCTTCTTTCTCATGCTGTAGTCATGAAAACTCATCTATTGCCAGCACAGCAGCAGGAGAACAGAAAATAAGCTCTGGCTACAACATCTGCCTAAGGTCACTGTTCCTGGAATCTTCTCTTTCGTTCTTAGAAACACTGATATGTTTGCTGTCTCTGAATGGGGTTGGTTAGTGAAGCAGCAGAAGGTAGGGGCAAGAGTAGGGATTTTGTCACAGAGAATGCTGGACAAGGGGAAGTGCTGATGTTGCAGCAGGGTGGGCTGGAGAATGTGATGTGTATTTTACAGACATTAGCACCTCAGCTCTCAAAAACATACTGACTTTCTGACCATCAAAGGAAAATGAGCGTGATCAACATGCAGAACTCCTGTCCCTCTCTTTACTTTCTAAGGTTAAAGTTATGCTATGGCCAAAAGATCTGTGCAAAACTCCTTTGCATCAGTGGTGTGTTTATGCTGTTCTTGTGTCTGCTATCTGAAGAGCTGGAAAGCAGAAGACTTACAGCCTCTTTAGGGTTTAGGAAGCATGTTTATGCTGCAGAGAGGTGCTCAGAAATCTGGCTGGCCCTTTGCCTTCCTGCATTTGGAATGTGAGTTTGGGATGGAGGAGCCACCTGAACTTATGTTTGGAGAGTCCCTCAAACCCGTGGAGAGCAGCAACTGCAGAATTTTGACTCCAGAGATTTCAAGCCAGTTGAGGTCCAGCAGGTGACAAGTCACAAACCAGCTGCGGTGCACAAATAGGGCCTGGTTGGTTGAATTATACCTTAAGAGGGGGATAGAAATGTTTGGATGATGGGTTTAATTTCAAACCATCATTTTGGCTTCCCTACCCTTCTCTCATAGCTTCTTGTTCGAGCCTGTCCTGGTAAAGATTATGTTGTCTGCTTATCCAGCTCTTAAAAGGCAAGGGCCCTTTTTCTCATCAACTGACTCTGAATTTTTCTCTTCCTGGTTTTGTTTTATGGTTTGCTTGTTTCTTCTTTTTTTTTTTTTTTCTTGTTTCTTGGCAACAAATAATGGCAGAACTGGAGGATACTTAGGAGAGATCATGTGATTTATGAGAAAGGGCTATGAGCTGTGAAGTGACTACAGTTTGTGTGATGTAAGTTTGCCTTCAGGCAGAGTGAAAGCTATCAAAGGTAAAGGACTGTTTGCTTTTGTAGAAAATGGGATTTATGAAAGCAAATACACTGAAATTTGGCATGTACCAGACTGCTATTTCATTATCCAGATCTTCAGAACCAGCTATCACTTAGAAAAATTACTGCAGAGGTTACACAAACTCCAGGTTGCTTTTTCAGAGCCAATAGTTTTAATGAATGGAATTTGTCCTCTTAAATCACCTTTTCCATATTTTGAGGTCCCCCTCTTTAGGAGTCTAAATTAAAGTCCTAATTAAAACAAAAAAAATCTTTCTTTTTTTACAATCTTACCAAGCACAAAACTTGTTCTCATGCTTCATGGATGATTACCCTTGCATTGTTTACGTGGAAGTGATTTTATATTGAGGGGCTGGAAAGTTTAATGGGAAAAGGAGAAGTTTGTTGTCTTTTTGTTTATATTCTTAGAAGATGATCCCAAAAACAGACTAGATAATGATGGGCACTCTTCAGCTCGTTAGCCAGTTTGTCTCAGTTTAAATACATTACTCTTAGGTCCAGCTTGAGGAGTCATTTACTAACTCTGCCCAGCTGCAGTTTAATCTTGTTAATTGTTGCTGTGTCTGCAATGGACATAGAGGACAGTTTATCACTTTCTTTCCTGGTATTTGAAGACTGTTCTGGGTCTTTTAAGATGTCCTTGGTCTTCTGGCCCTTAGGCTAAAGAAACCATCTACTTTTTTTTCAAAAGTCTCATCATCCTTGTTACTCTCTTGTAGTCTGAGTGCAGTTGATTCACCTGATTCTTGAGGTGCAGTGCTCAAAACTGGACGTAAGAACCCTTCCAGTAGTGACATCTAAATCGTGAATTAATGCTGTTGCTTTATAATTCAAGTAATACAATGCAGTTGTTTTGTGAAGCCTCAGGCAAAGAAAATTATTACTATAGAATCATAGAATGTGCTGAGCTGGAAGGGACCCACGCAGATCATCAAGTCCAACTCCTGGCCCTGCACAAGAAACCCCAAGAGTCACACCATGTGCCTGAGAGCATTGTCCAAATGCTTCCTGGGCTCTGTCAGGCTTGGTGCTATGACGACTTCCTTGGGGAGCCTGTTCAGTGCCCAGCCACCCTCTGGGTGAGGAACCTTTTCCTGATACCCAGTCTAAACGTTCCCTGACTCAGCTTCATGCAGTTTCTTTGAGTCCTGTCACTGGTCACGGGAGTTAAGAGTTTCAGTCTAAATTTTAAGTGACTTTAAATTAGAGAAGAGCTTCTACTTTCACAAGTAGTTGGCTCTTACATGTGTTTTGTTAGAAGTCAGGCACCTGTTTCAGCAGATCAAAATACTGAGGTATAAGTTGGTGGTAGGACTTAGTTTCATAATTATTATTTTTTCAGGAAGTTAAAGTTCCCATGTTTTGTTTGTTGTTTGCTCTTTTACAGCTACAAGATGTGAATTCCCAGAAGCAGCAGACATACACCATTTTGGATCTAATGAAAACCCGAAATATCCTAACTATCACAATTATGTCAGTGCTTCTTTGGTAAGCAAGTGTGATTCAGGAGTATGTAACTTTATATACTAAGGTATTCTGAAGAGATACGGACAAAACCAGCTCAAAAATCAATGACTAGCTGGCTGAAACAACAAAATTCTGGTTACATAGGTTCTTCATTTTGGTGACAGTGTAGAAACACATCTGGATTGGTGTTCCTTTCTGAAGCAGTCAGGCTTATCCTGAAGTGAGCAACAATTCGATCAGCTGGCAATGGATGTGTGGAAATGCTGCCTGATCCTGGGCCTTGGGGAATGCTCTTCTGACTGTAACAAAGTCTTTTTAGAGGAATGAGTCATGCCCTACCCCTAGTGAGACTACTTCTGCCCAAAGAACTTTTGCCCAAGGATCTGAACATAATGCCTGACTTAGGGGAGAATCTTTCCATTTCTTTTGTATTGGCTCTTAAAGGGATAATGCTGCCTTTTAAGTTCTCATATGAGTTTTCCCTCTATTTTCCTGTTGTCTGCTTTGTCTACTTGTCATCTTCAGCTTGGTTTTCACTAGCTGAAGCCATACTTTATGCTCAATTTGATTAAATGGTTGTTATTTTCCTTTACTAGAAATCTCAGTAAAGTTGTAAACAGAGAGGGTAACTTACAACCTGCCAGAGGCTGTACAAGTGAGATCTAATTAGTACATGTACCTAGTGACCAAACCCAGAAGATCCCTCAAGTGCTTTGGAGCCAACTAAGTTCATATGCTGCCTTTTTTGAACAATGTTCCTGTGCCTTAGTGAGGCAGAGCCTTGGAGTTCAGTCCACTGACCTGCCAGCACATACAAGATGATGTGGCTATCTTGGGTCAGAGGATGATTTGGCTAATATTTAAGCCGGATTCTCTGGCCCATCACCAAGCACAAGGCCACAAGCACTGAGAAGGGAACTTGTGCAAAAAACAGCTCAAAAAGAAGAACAATGTTTGTTCCTTGCAGAAATGTCAGTAAGGTGTCTATATAATGTCTTACCTCTCAAGTCCAGTCACTGACTCTCATGTTTAATTGGAAGTGAGACTGCCCTACTCCTCATCTCCTTGATGTGGGGCAGTAGCTCCTGGGCACAGCCAGTTTTGTGTGTGTGGTTGTAGAAATCAAAGGCAAAACCTGTTTGAACAGCATTTCTGGTAGGATGAAGCAGCTGAGAGAAGCACTGACATGACAGTATGTAATGTATTCTACTGGATTCAGTAACCCATACTGAAGGGCTTTTTACCACATCAAAAACCAAGTTTTATGATAGGCAGGAAGAGTCAAACAGGTACAGTTGACTTGCACAATCTTACCTTGTCTTGCAGAAAAGTATTCAGTTAGGTTGGGCAATTTTTTCACTATTCTAATTTGCATGTCAGTGATCTAATCTCCTTTAAATTAATTTCCCAGAATATAAAGATATAATACCCTGTGCTTCCTCACAGCACGTAGTTTTCCAACCCATGGTATACTGATGGTATATTCTGTATCATGAATTAAAAGTTCTCACAAAAAAGGGCTATAAAAGAGGATGGTTGCAGTCAGCAGTGTATCACCTTTACACAGTGCTGAGTGTTTTGTTAATTTTGACTAAGTAACAGGCCATTAAACTATTCCCTTTGCAGGGTTTGCAGCAGGGATGGGGAAGTTTGGCTTCTTGGCACCCTGGGATATGTAACTACTGTGCCGGAGCTCGCAGTCTTCTGAGTCTTGGATTATAATTTCTCAGCGCAGAGCTCCAGCAGCACACAACAACACCCCCCGCCACCCCACCCTTTGGCTCCTCCCAGGGCTTGATTTATAGGGCTAATGCCCACCCTGCAGCCACAGCTGTTTGTAGGAGGTTAATGAGCCAATAATTGGATCCAGGTGTGGATCCTGGTCTTGAGTGGGAGTTTGGCTAGTGCATACCAACAGGGTTTAAATACATTATACAACAAACTACCACTAAAGTTTTCCTACAAAATATATAACTATATCAGGGTTTGCCAGTGTGATAAGCTAAGGCAAACTGCTACCAAAAGGAAGTCCCAGCATTGCAGTTGGTATATAAAAATAACTCCAAGGAGCACAGGGTGTGAAAAACACTGCAGAACTACTTCTGAGAACAGCAGCTTAGGGCAGGGCACCACAAGCAGCAGGGAGGGGGTTACTCTCAGCTGTGTCACTTCATACCTTCCCAGGTACACTAAGCAACTTTATTTTAAGCAACTGGACCATGAAGGCTCTTCCAATATGCAGTGAGGAGGAGGAAGAACTAATCTTTTGTCAGTGGTGCACTTGGTGCTGTGCAGTGATTTTGCTCCAGGTTCTGTTATAAGGTAGATGCTGGAGGAGATGAAATGCCAAGTGTTCTGTGCCTCATGTTTGCACCTGGACATGTCCTGATCCACTGCCCATTATTTCCTTGTTTACCACGTTATACTTGTTGGTGAAGCTTAACCTTCTCTACCCAGCATCTCCCAAGACACAACAGGGTTTGTCTCCAAGGCCAGTTGTGTATTTCCCTGGATCACATGGAAGCCAGCTCTCATCTGTCAGGAAATTAAGATGGCAGTGTTCCAGTCACCAAGCTCTGTCCTGCTACACTGACCAGCCCAGGCACCCAGCCATGCCAATGTGATTTGGATGCTGCCCAGCCAGCTTGGGGCATGGCAGAGAAAATCACGGGCTGTTTGGGCCTGCCAGGATGCCATACTCCTCTGACTTTATACAGAAAGCATGGAGGATAATGACCCAGAAACAATGCTCTCTGCCCATAGCTCCCTGGTAAACATAATGGAAAGCTGCTGTAGGCCTCAGCAGCAAAATTCAGTAGCTCAGACTTTCAGATTAAGGCTATAAACTATAGGAATGACAACTACTGCATTACTGCAATGTGAATGATCATCGCTTTCCTCCCAGGGTAATATATTTTTTTCTTTGAAATCAAGAGCAGTCTGAAAAATCAAAAGCATCCACATGGTTTAATTGTTAACTTGCTGTTTCTGAAGTCAGCACTTCAGCTGCTTCAGAGGCGAACAAGTCTGCCAGACGCTGAATTTGCCTTACACAGCCATTTCTGTGCTTGATGGAAATGTGGAAGAGGTTCATGGCAACCTGAGGAAGAAGAGAGATTTGTTTGACCCTGCTATTGTTTCTTTCAGGATGATAATCTCAGTTGGCTATTTTGGACTTTCTCTTGACACACCTAACTTGCATGGAGACGTGTATGTGAACTGCTTCCTCTCAGCAGTGATTGAAGTCCCAGCTTACATCATTTCCTGGCTGCTGCTTCGCAGTCTGCCCCGACGGTACTCAATGGCTGCTGCATTAT
This sequence comes from Lycocorax pyrrhopterus obiensis, assembly GCA_014706295.1. Lineage (NCBI taxonomy): Eukaryota > Metazoa > Chordata > Aves > Passeriformes > Paradisaeidae > Lycocorax > Lycocorax pyrrhopterus. The sequence continues at coordinate 18,544,782 of JACSVZ010000018.1, forward strand.
TCTTGGGAGGCTGTGTTCTTCTCTTCATTCAGCTGGTGCCTTCACGTATGGAATCATTGGTTGATCTCACATATGTGTGATAGGTGATGTGCAGTACCGTGCACAGGGTGGGTGTGGAGGAAACTGTCCTGAGGGAACTAAATACAGATGTTCATGTCCTATCTTTGCCCCTTTTCCTTGGTTCTGAGTGCTCTGCACAAGGAACTCCCACAACATGTCATTCAGATACAGTTTGAAAGGTGGGGCATTGGCTTTGTGATCTGTTGGGAGTAGAGTTGTAGTCCAGTTTTGCCTCTAAAGTACATTTCTGGCAGGATGTCCTGGTAAGGTCCAGGTGTAAAACTAGGACTAGACCAATCAGAATTTGGTAAGTGGAAGTTACCAAGAGGCTGCAGAACTCACTTCCCAAACAGCTGTTGATGACTTTAGAGCTTGTTTAAAGTGTTACATTCAATGAAGTCATTGTGGAAGCATTTTTGATAAGCAGAGATGCTTGTACTGAATTAGTGTTGATAGTTGATAGTTAAAATAATGTGTAGCAACTGGAAAGGAGGGCCAAGTAGCAATTATTGGATCTCAAACCATATGTATCTTTAGTCCAGTTAGATTAATAGGGCTGTGGAGTCATTACTGATAATAATGTTGAATGTAAGGGGAGGTGTTGTTGCCTAGGACTCATTTACAAATCAAAGAATATACAAAGGAGAACTTGCAAGAACTGCCTTGTTTATTTTATACAGGTAATATGTGTGCTGCATTCTCAGGTTTGGGGTTTTTTTCCCCCTGTTCTTTGAGTCAATGGGACACTGATATGATCTATTTTGATTTTCAAATATTAACTGTCCCAGTTAAAGTCAACCCAACTTCCTATAATTAAATTATAGCTAAGAACGTTAATGAAACTAAGAATGTAGCTAAGAATGTTAATGAAAAAACAGGTTTTTAGGAAATCTAAAATAAAATTATTTGTTTCAAATGTTTTACTTTGTTCAATTTATTAAAAAGGAGTATATGGCTTTTTTTGCAATAGCAGAGGTCTGGCCTCTGAAACCTGAGAAGATCTCAGCAGTTCTGGCTCTGTTCTTCGTATTTTTTACTTGGCAGGAAGCCCCATTCTCAAGAGAAAATGGAAATGTTGACTTCTAGTTATTTAAAAAATAAAAAATTTAAAAAGAATGTTGCTTATGTGTGTGGATATGTACAGGGAAAAAAGACAACAGATACTGCAGTTAATTAGGCAGGAGTTACACAAACACAAAGGAATTAAGGAATACCATAAATTGCGAGAGCTTAAGTCCTAACTGTGTTTGGAATTCAGATCTCCGTGCGCTGTCTATTCTACTGGTGATGTTGGGGAAGTTTGGAATCACATCTGCCTTCTCAATGGTTTATGTTTACACGGCTGAGCTCTACCCAACAGTAGTAAGAAACATGGGAGTTGGAGCAAGTTCCATGGCCTCCAGACTGGGCAGCATCCTCTCGCCTTACTTTGTTTACCTCGGTGAGTTAACTGGTCTGCTGGAGAGATGCTCTGGAGACTCAATTCTCTTGCCTCAATAAGGACACTTCTTACAGCTATTTATTTCCACTCCCTTGAGTTCCTACAACAACATTTATAACAACATACACTTTGAATGTCAGGCTGTGATGGGGGTTAGTTGGTTTTGTTTTTACTGAAAGCACAGATCTTGCACAAGTAAAGCCCTGTACCTTGGTACAAACATTACCACAGAACCCCAGAATGGTTTGGGTTGGAAGGGACCTTAAAGATCATCTCATTCCACCCCCCTGCCATAGGCAGGGATGCCTTCCACTAGACCAGGTTGCTCCATGCCCTGTCCAGCTTGGTCTTGAACACTTCAGGGATGGGGCATCCACAGCTTCTCTGGGCAATTATCAGAGACTTAGAGCTGATGCTACCTTTTCTTTTTTTTTGCTTTTTTGTGTTTTCCTAGGTGCCTATGATCTATTCCTGCCTTACATTCTGATGGGGAGCCTGACTGTGCTGTCAGGAATTCTGACACTGTTTCTTCCTGAAAGCTATGGTATGCCTCTTCCTGACACCATTGATCAAATGCTACTGGTGAAAGGGTAAGTGCCATCTGATCTTAACACTGCTCTGCTCTGGAGAGTGGACTCGCCTAGGTATGATCAGAGGGAGAGGCTGGTTTTGGCAGTAAAGGTAGTATTCTGTTGAACAAAAGCTTGGCTGGAGTCCTGGTCCCTCTTCCCAAACGTAAATGTTCATGTGTACATCTCTCAGATCCAGATTTATCATTTGACTCTGATGACTTAATAAAAGTACATCTGAGGAATGCATTTTAAAAGTGTGTTGCTTTATCGAGGTATAGGGACACATTGTGGGTTATAATCTATTATTTCAGGTCCTGAAAGTCTCCTAAGTGCTGGGGAAGACCTGAACTTTACCAGTTTAGTTCAGCTAATCTAAAAGGCACTGAGAGCGCTTGGCCTTTTGCCATGGCTCTGATTGAAGATGAAATATGAGCATAGACGTGGTATAAGAAAGGGACCTGTTCAACTGAAGTCAACAAGATATTAAAATTAGGAGGCTGTAATGTCAGACAGGACTCAGATTTTTTTTTCTAAGTTCTCTGATCTGTTTTTATTTTCTTTTTTCTTTCTTCGACCCCCAGATTAGAATACAGGCCTCCATCTAGTAGCACGAGGAATTCCAAGGAGGAAGAAGAAAATCCAGAGATTTTTAAAAGCACAGCTTTTTGATGGAACTCCTATGTACTTCCTGGTGGACTGAAAGTTAAATGGACTTTTCTTCTGAAATTCATTCTAGAAAGGGCTAGTGGCAACACTTTGTTTTCTGTAATTTTAACCTTATTTATTAATTTAAACACTGTGTTCCCTACATTCTCTTTTTATATGAACATAAATACTTTGTAGCCTTCAATGAGATTTTTCAGCCGCGGTTGTGTTCCTGCAGTAGTACCATGGAGCAGAATCTGATCAATCCTTTGTAACTTTACGTGTATAGTTCAGCTGAAAGATACTTGAAAATGAGTTCAAGGGCTGGCAGGGTGCCTGGATTCTTCAGTGAGCCTTCTCCAGAGGTAATGCTTACATCAAGAGGTAAAAATTGCCTGAAAAAGCTGCTCATTGCTTTGGTTCCTTGACTTCTGTTTCTGGACAGGAAACTTATTTATTATAGTGAAGGTTATGAGAACACGCCTCTCTGTGATCTTACTCAAATGACTTTGCATGTGCTGAATTTGTTACCAAATTGAGAAAGATGCAAAGAAAGGTTAGAATTAATTCTCAAAATCTGGTATGTTTTTATTCAGCGTAGACTGAAAGGATTGTCTTGCTCAAAGTATTTAGCACTGAAATTTTGTTCACAAAATTCACTTGATTCCAATGCTGGATTTCAACTGTACCTTCTTGGTGAAGTTGTTTACATCTGACCTTGGATGTGGCCTGTTTTCAGGCTGGATTTATTCTAAATACTGCAAATGGTTTCACCTGTGTATTGAGGGAGTGGTGTTAGTTTGGGCTCCTTCCCTTTCAATGTGTGGTGAAAGTTTTATGTGTAAATTGTTTTAATGTTTTCTGTGCAATTTGGATGATAGAAACAATTCTCCTGTCCTGTGTTTTTCCCACTTGTGCATATACACACTCACACAATTAATATATTCAGTTGTAAATTTTTGTGTTAATCATGCCACTGCATTGACCTCGTCGTGGAATGTACTGAGAACAAAACTCCGAATATATTTCTGACCACTGGTTCTCGATCCTCAAGTGTCAACTGTATGATTGCTGTGAGGTCTGTTGTTCCACTTAACTTGTGTAATCAGTGAATTGCTTTTAAATTTTTTTTAAAAACCCAGCAAACCCACAGATCTTGTTGACAGTCTGCCAAGAAATTGTTCCTTGTGCTATGGAGTTTGGCATTACCTGTGTTTTGTTAAATATACAATGTATCTGTACACACAGTCTCATTTGTGCTATGCTGGTTATAGTGTGACAGATGTGAGTGGTGAAAGGTTTCTCTCTCATGGCACTTGTGTTTTGTTCTGTCTTGTTAAATTAAGACAATAATAATAAACAGCCTAAACCTTTGTAGCCTAAATTCTCAGGGTCCTTACTCTACTGCAGCAGCTGTTTGGGGAAGTTTTGCATTTTCCTATGATATTTAAATATATAGGTGGTGTTGGCTGATTCCAGTCTTTCATTAATCAATATCCCAAATTCTGGCCTTGATAACAGACTCCAGCAATGGGACTGATGTGTGCCTTGGACTGCTTGTCACAGGAAGAAAGTAGAAAATGCTGTATAGACTAGAGTGGTTTGGTTTGGTTAAACTCTTCCTACCAGTGTCTTGAGCTCTAGGGTTTGCTTCACTTTTCCTGCATTTTCTCACCTCTTTATTTAGGATTTTAATGTCTGAATGCAGCAGGAAGCTGACCAGTGTCACTGGGTCAGAGAATGATACCGACAAACATAGTATTGTCAACTTTTCCAAAGAAAGAAATCCAAAGCTTGGGTCAGGTTGTGTCACTCCTGTTTAGTAGGTTGACAAGCCCTGAGCAGGCAGGTTTAAAATGCAGTGTGTGATTTGAGGCTACTGCCAAAATTGAGAATCTGGATTTTACAAGCCTCACTGCACATCGCAGAACAGCCTTGACATGAGCAAATACATGTCAGGGGAGTACATGTAACAGCCAGTCCCCCTTGCCCACAAATATGACCTGATTTGTAAGGCTTACAGCCTTAAAAAAATACTCATTGCAAACATAAGAGTATGTTCTAAAACGTAGTACAGATATTTTTCTTTGTAAACCTTATGTCTAGGAACTGGAACATTGAGAAGCAGCATTTTTTGTGTGTGTTGTAGAAGAATGATCTGATAACCGTAGGAATCTGAGGCAAAACACATTCAGCTGCAACTTCCTTGTAATGAATTTGCCAATGTAAACAACCATGTCTCACAACTCTCTTCCTGTAAACAGCTTCAGAAAATACCCTGAAATGTAAGATACATGCTTGCCAGATACATGATTTAGTCTGGAAATTCCAGTCCTAAAGTGCAGTGTCCATTTAACATCTGATTTAGCTATAATTTCTTACCCACTGTTTTATCAAAGTATGTGCCTTGAAAGAGAGACTTTTATTCTTGAATATTTAAATATTTTGATGTTTACTGAAGTTCTTTGTGAGGTTTTCTGTTGTTATATTGTTGGTTTTTTGGGTTTTTTTAATCCAGAAAAATCAGGGAATTTCCTGGTTGTGATTAATACTACAAAACTCAATGGCAATCACTTTGTGTCAAAAAAAGGTTTTTTCCCTTGCTTATGTTTTTAAAAACATAAAGTCTGAGTCAGAAATGTGGAACATAACTGATATAGCAGACTGGGTTATTTTGTACTTACTGTTTTATCGTACTCTTTTCAAGTTCAGCTCTAAACCAAGGTTCTTGTTCTAGTGGGTAGATAGAATCCAGCTAACAGGCATCTCCAAAAGAAACTGAGGAAATATTTTAATAAACAAGATATAGATAAAAGGACCTGATACAGTCATGGGCAAATTTTAGAGGGGCATCCGTGCTGGCAACAGATAAGATTTGCAGCATGGAGTATGACTACAGATACACCTGCAGAATAGGGAGAAAGGTCAGAATTGACCTTTGGAAGAGGAGTTGTGATAAACCTGTGAGCTTGTGCTGTGGAGGAGGAAAATGAAGCAGACTTTGACATCTAGACTGACCTTGACCTGGGAAATCCTGCATGGTTTGGGTGCCTATAACCTGTATCGCAGCAGCAATCCATGTTATAGTTACCTGGTTAGGCAAGATTCCCTGTTGCCAGAGAATCTGCAGTATCTTCACCAAGGGAAATAGCATATGGCTTCGAGTTGGGGACAAGGATCCCTTCCTTTCCAGCTGTCAGGCTGACTCCTGTCATCACCTCAGGCATGTCAGATAATCCTGTGACTTCGGTTTCTTTGCTTGCAAGTGGAAATGCCATTAACTCAAAAGGTACCACAACTCCTTGTGATGTTTGTGCTCCACAGTCAATAATTGTTAGAATCTCTGACTCTCCTGACAGTAAATGTAATTGCTCCCATGAGCATCATTTAGTATTTCATCTTCCACAATGAGGCAACTTTGGCTGACTTCTGACACTATTTTGTGAAGAGGTGTGAACTCTTCCCCCCTTTCCAAGTGAGCATTTGGGGTGGGTGGGTGGGTACACAGGAAGGGGGTGCATTGCCCGGGGAGCTGGACTGCAATACCTGTTTCAGTATGTGTAAAATAGAACCTTCGCCCTGGCAGTTGTAAATGATTTTCTAAAAACATATAATCATCTCAAGACCATAAAGCCTTACTTAGAAATGTCTTTGGGAGTACCTTAAACTGGTAATGGCCACAGCCTTGTATATAGAAAGATATATAAATTTCTTCTAAGAATGTAAATATTCCTAGCTGTACCTACATTGATTCTTACCCTAGTTTTTTATAAAGAAATGCTTGCTATTTGTAAAATTCAGAATAAAATATCTGGAATTATCTTTAAAATTACATATTCTTTCTCTTTTTTCATCTTCATGTTTAGAAATATATCCTAGTATCTATTGAAAGGCTGTTGGTGTGAAGTTTCATTGTTTAACAGCCAGTTTGAGATCTCTTGGACTGTCTGTACCTTGGATCCTTGTGAAAGAGGTTACTGTGTACATCCAAATAACAACAGTCCTGCAGCTCCCAGGAGCCCATCATCCCAGAGCCCAGCCAGAGGTGCCAGCAGCACTTGTGCAACCCAGATATGCTGCCTGGGATCTGAGCAAAATGAAACAAGCCCTTTTAGGATAACCAGCAGGTTGAGAGGAGATTCTGCCCATCTACTCTGCTCTTGTGAGACTGCACTTGCAGTGCTGTGTCCAACTCTGGGGCCCCCAGCATCAAAAGGATGTGGAGCTGCTGGAGTGAGTCCAAAGGAGGCCACAGAGATGCTCTGGAAGCCAGGCTGAGAGAGCTGGGGCTGTTCAGCCTGGCGAAGAGAAGGCTCCAGGGAGACCTTAGAGCCCCTTCCAGTGCCTAAAGGTGCTCCAGGAGAGCTGGAGAAGGGCTTTGGACAAGGGCCTTGGGTGACAGGATGAGGGGGAATGGCTTTAAACTGACAGAGGGCAGGATTAGATTAGAGATTGAAAAGAAATTCTCACCTGTGGATGGGCAAGTACCTACTGGAATAGGTTGCCCAGAGAAGCTGTGGCTGGACCATCTCTATAAATGTTAAAGGCCAGGTTGGAAGGGCTTAAAGCAACCTGATCTAGTGGAAGGTGTCCCTGCTCATGGCAGGGGTTGGAATGAGATCACCTTTAATGCCTCTTCCAACCCAAACCAGTCTGTGGTTTCTTGTAAAACCCCTGGTGCCTCTAGCAGCCTGTGCACCATGGTTTTCTTACATTTGGGGTCATTCTTCTGAGCAGAGCCTGGGAGCAGCATTCCAGAAATCCTTGTGCAGAAACAAGTGCTTCTGAGAAGAGGAAAAAAAAAATCCCCCAAACCAGAGACTGCACTGTGTACAGCCAGTAGTTTCTGGAGATGGCTGTCCATAGCTGTAGGGAAACAGTTTTCCTACCTCACTTGCCTGTACATCTTTGACCTCTCAGGCCAGCAAGTCTTTCTTCCCTCACTTGACTCTTTGCCTGCCTTCTGACAAACTACAAGTGTTCCTGCTACTGGCTCCTAGATCAGCTTTACTTCAAGGCGAGGTAAATAATGAGTGATAAGCAGCAGCTGCCCAAGAACACCAAGTAATTTATTAAATTCCTGAAGAAAATGTCTTTAAAGCCTACAGTGAATGAGTGAGCATTCCTGGTAGCAGCTGTTGCCTCTTGGAGTGCGCAGCTGTGCAGGAGAGGTATTGCAGACCAGCTGAGGAGGATGTTCTTCGTTCCTGCTAAGCACTTCTGAGAGCCCCAGCTTTTCTCCTGGTGTTGGCTTTCTGCTAGAAGTGAGACTTCTTGAAGCTTCTTAATTGTAACCATCTGGAGGGCTCTTTGCCCCTGGAGTGAACCAACTTAATTTCCTTTTGATTTATTCATTACTTGTTCTTAGCCATCAGAACTCTTCGGTGCTCTGATAGCTTTATCCAAGCCACCAGAGTTCATGTTGCTCCTGCTCTCAATTGCAGAGACGGTATTGGTCAGAGGGAGCTCTCCTGTTATGGGACTGCTGCTTTCCCATGAAGAACGACACTCCCGCCATCCCAAGCGCCTCCACTTCAAGTCCCAAGAGGTAAATGACTCTTTGAGAGCTGGGTCTGCCATACCTACAGGGACTCATAGAACGGTTCAGGTGGGAAAAGCCCTCTAAAATCATTGAGTCCAACCATTCCCCCACCATTGCCAAGCCCACCACTAAACCATGTCCCCAAGTGCCACATCTACATGTCTGTTAAACCCCTCTGGTCCCTTCGGTGACGAACCGAAGTGCGTCTTCACTTGTCCTACTCCAGGTCAGGGGAATATCGCGATCGGGCGTCTGGGGAAGAGATAACCTCGCTGTGTAGGAGGCGGGCTGGGGGAGTCCCACGGAGGCGTGCCCCCGGCCGGTCCCTCTGTGCTCCCCCCGCCCCGGCTCTCCCAGACCCTTCCCCGAGGGCGGCCGGCAGCCGGGGCCGCCCCTCCTTCGCCAGGAAAGGGAAAGCGAAAGCGGCGCGCGGTGTCACACGGAGCGGGGCCGCGGCCGGAGTGGGGCTGGGGGCGACGGGCGATCCCGCGGGAGGTGAGCGAAGGTGGGAGCGGGCCGGGAGCGGAGCGGGCCAGGGAGCCCCGGGAAGGGTGCCGACCCCGGCGGGTCTGCACCGGTCAGCTGAAGCCGGCTCCCTTCCCAGCCCCTCGGCGCTCCCCTTCTCTTCATCCTTCTCATCGTCCTCCTCATCCTCCTGCTCCTCCTCTCCGCGGGCAGGTACGAGCTCGGGAGCAGTACCCGCCCGTTCGGGGATGACCCCCCATCCGCACCGGTCCAGCCGCTGCTGGGTCCTGTCGGCTCCTGCACCTCAGGGACTGGGTGTTGTGAGCTCCAGCTGAAGTCTCTGAAAGCCTGACCTTCGCATACACTTACCGCTCGAAGGCGGTAAAATACTGGCATAGATGTCCTAGAGAAGCTGTGGATGCCTGTTCAAGGCCAGGTTGAATGGGGCTTGGAGCAACTTGTTCTCGTAGGTGTTCCTGCCCATGGCAGGGGGTTGAGACTGAACAAGCTTTAAGGTCCTGATCAACCCACACCATTCTGTGGTTCTATGATTCTGATTGGGGGGTTTCTTTGTTGCATGTGTTCCTCAAACTGCTGGAGAGCTGGTCGCTGCTGCCTAATGTTCTGATGGGTCAGTTTATCCCCCAGCAAGTTCCTATCTTCGAGTTTCTAGTTCCTTATAATTCTGCCAGCTTTAGTTGTTTGAGCTGAAAATGTTCTGACCTGGGTGACTGCCTCAGCTTGGCTTTCCTTTCTGTTTTCATTTATTTTCTTCCATTCAAGAGGGAGGCAAGGACTGACCCTTGGCTCTTGGATGGCCATAGTTCTGGTGCCCTTTCCTTGGAGCAGCACTGCCTGCCCAGCATCCCTCTTAACTCCAGCAAGGAATTTATATCTGGGAAGGGAGAACAGATTTTGTAAAGATCTGTTGCCCAAGCATAAGCCGGTTTGCACAAATTACAATAAACTATAAATTTAATTTCCTTCTGTTCTGTCAAGTATTGATTGTAGTTCTGGTACACACTGCTGCTGGTGGAGCCAGAGTGTGAAGAAAAGGTCAGGAACCTGAAGAGGGTGAGGAATTAATGTGGGTTTAGAGGACACCATGGCATTGCGTGAGCTGGGGACTGGGTTAAGGGGATAATGTTGAGGTTGGACTAAGACTACACTGTAAGTTGCTGAGGATGGAGACCAGTGAGGACAGGGTCTCCCTACAGGTAGCTGCTGTGGAGCTCAGTGCCCCAGGCTTTACCCTGGCCTTGGCAGATGAAATTCAGTTTGTTCCTCTAGCAAGTGCTGTGATCTTTGTTTTCCTTTTGAGAGCAGAGCCTTCAATATGTAACAGCTGAGGCCATGCTTAGGACTTGCCTTTCCACCAGCCCAGCTGTAAGTTAGTGAAGAGCAAGTAACATCCTTCAGCTTCCCCTGCAAAGGGCTGCTGGAGCAGGCAAAAATGGGTGCTGCAGCTGGGGAGCAGATCCACTACAGCTAAGGATGTGTTTGGAAAGGCAGGCTGTGTTCAGCCCATACTCATGCCGCTATAAGTTCATATGTTCACATTTGCTTGTTTTTAAACTGAGTGTGCCATGGCCTGAGGCATGCACCTGGCCCAGGTAACTTGCAGGCACTGAGAGGGCTGGAGCCAGGCTATAGGGCCAGACAAACACTTTGGGCAGTGGCTGGGTGAAAGATCCTCAGGCATCCCTGTCCCAGGCTTATGTGTTATGCTCAGGAGCTGGGATGGAGGGTGCTCTAGAAGCAGCAGTTGGAGAACTTGGCTGTCTCCAGAACCCAGCATGATTGCAGGGTGCTTGGTGGTGATGGTGCAGGCAGGAGCAACACCTGAGGAGAAGCTCTTTCAGAACTGCTGAGTGCTCAGAGCAGCCACAGAGCTGATCTTTGGGTGTGTAAAGTGCTTGTTGATACCTTTTGGAAATTAGGTGGTGTAGGTCAGTCACTAGAACTGGAAAATATTATTGTTACTGCGCTGTCTCAGATCAGGAAATGAGACTGCCATGCCCAGCCCTGGCATCGCACAAGAAGTATTCTGGCAGTGTATACCTTGGAAGAGCTGGTGAGATGATACAGTTTGTCTTCAGAGCAGGGTTTTACCAGCACAGAGAAAACACCAGGCTTGGGCAGTTCAGAGAAATAGTGTAAGGAAGTGAGTACCCTTTGGCTGCTGCAGGGAATGGGGCAAGGAACAGCACAGACACATTGGTGTTGTCTGTGTTGTAATGATCATTGGGGGATTTCAGTGTTCAGAGTCTGAGTTTGTGACCATGGTTCTGTTGTTTCTCCATCAAAACCTTGCTCCCAAGGGAAACTACCTGAGCCTATTATGATTCTGTACCTAAAGATACAATTTCATCATTGGGAAAAGTACATGAGCTCTGACACTGGAAATGCTGGCTAAGTTTGGCCCATGGGTGCTTGTTCAGCTTATCAGGTCTTGGACACTGACACCAGTTTATGCTATGGGGAGCTGAGAACGCTGCACTGGGATCAGGGCACACTGGTGAATAGCTGAATTTTCAGCTCTGTCAAGGAACATCCTTCCTCTACTTGTGCCCCAGGAATAAGCCCAGACTCGCAGTCTCTTTCCCTTGCTGTATTTATAACAGCAGTATTATCAGGGCTTTCAAAATTGCCCTGGGTACAGTGGGGGGACAGTGCATAGGACTTGTGGGTGGGGTTAGTCTCTGTGTTGAAAACACCCAGGTGCCAGAACCCTCACCACAGATGCCCTTTCTTATCTTCTGCTTTCTGTTTTGCAAACATGCCACAGACTGGACTGCTTTCATGATTAACTTGCTGCTTCAAAGCAAATACCATGTGCTAACACACACATAAAACTGGCTCTGTTTCTGCTTTTTGCATTGAGGTGTAGATTTTTTTTTGTGTAATAATCTGACTGGGTTACTTCAGAAAAGCCTTCAGAGCAGAAATGTTTATTCAAAACCACAGCTCCCAGCACACCAGCATGACCAACCTCTGTCCTGGCTGGCAGCCTGCAAGGGGGCCAGGCAGGAGTTCCCAGGACACCTCCAAAACAGGTCCCATGCAGCCAGCAGACTCCATGGGGTTTTCTCCTGGTCCCTCCGTGCAGGCTGGGGAGGAGCAGGGAGTCTGGAATTGTCCCAACGGCTCACAGCTCTCTGCCTCTAGAGCAGTGCATCTCCATGGGTGGCTGCAGAAGTGCTGGCTCCCTCTGGGGTGTCACTCCCTGCCCTCTGCCAGATCCTGATCCAGCATATCTCAGTGATCTAGAAAACTTCAAGGACCTTTATGCGAGTTGCCAAAATGTTTATCTTTGGCAATTATCCTTGTAACGTGTCCTCTCCTGGTGCTGCTCTCTGCCTCTCCACCGCAACTGCTTCAACATCCACTTTGAGCTCAAGCTGAGTGTGCTATGCTCCACTGAGTCTTCACTGACTCTAAATCAGCTTCAAGTACCCCATTTAGTCCAAAATACCTATGCAGAGTCAAGTGTGTCCCAAACTGTGTGACTGAAGGCAGAGTTTGGCCACAGCTCCACTCTCAGATGTGCAGAGCAACTTTAGCCGTGTTCTCAGGGCTGATGTAAGGTGTGGGGTTTCCCGCAAAAGGACATGGGAGGAGAGATTAGTGTGGGACAATGTGCTTTCTGCTCGGGGCTTTTGGCCATTCCTCAGCACATTCTACAAGAATCTCCGTTCTGCTGGGGAGTCCCGAGATGTGGGGATGCACAGGACAGGGACCTTCCTGCCCCCCAGTGCTGATTCCAGTGCTCCCGCTGAAAGTAAATGCTTTTTTTTTTTTTTGATGACTTCTCTTCTGGCCTGGAATTTCATAGAGAAGCCCACGTGAGGTGAGGCTGGAAGGAGGGGATGGAAGGAATGTCCTGTGTGGAGGTGAGCTGTGCATTCCTCAGGGGACTGCAGAGGGCAGTGGCGCCCACGGGACCTGCAGGTGGCCCTGGGTGCTGGAGGAACTGCCCTAAAGCGACCCCAGGCAAGCTGGGAGGAGCTCCCAAACATCCACCTGTCAGCCCCTTCCTCTCCCCCGCCCTCCTCCACCCCAGTTCTCAAAACCTAGACATGGGTCCATTTTGGTTTTGTCCATTTTTTTTTCCTCTGGAAGCCAAAATCATCCTCCAGCAGTGGCTTTGAGCTGTAGGATGGGTGTCACATCTCCCAGGTTGGGGCCTTTTCACAGGTTGCAAGTAAAACCATTGGATTCACCCCTGTGTTGAGTTTATCCCCAGGGCTCCAGGTCAAGTTCAGGTCTGTCGTGTGACAGGAAAGAACTGCAGCATGGCTGAAAAGAAAGATCTATAAAGATAGGAAAAACACAACTGGCTTTGTATCTGTGTCATTCTGGGACCAATGATGTGTGCCAGGCAGCTCTGCAGGGCTTCCTTTCCTTCGTGGCTCTGGAGGTCTGTGGACATCTTTGTCAGTGGCTCTGGTTCATCAGGAGTTTCGGTCTCCTGCCTCATGTTTGTCACGGCTTGTTCTCACTCTGACACCCATCCCACCCTTTCCTGTCCCATTTTGAGCTGCTGCGGCTGCTGCACTTATCACTTCACAGCAGCTATGGAGATCTGCCAGACACAGCACTATCCTGGAGCCAGCTCAGCTACAACAGCTAAAAAAGCAAATACAGTAATTTTTTGAATGCTCCAGGTTTTTCAATGAGTGTTATGGACCATTGTGGGAAAATCACTGTACACTGAGTGTAGGTAGTAACATGGGGCCTGGGGGACCAGAGGAAACCTGAAGGGGGATTATTTGTAGAAGAGAGATGCAGACGAGGGGTTTGCACGAAAGCAGAAGTGGGCTGGGTCTGGTAGAGAAACTGCAGGTGGATTTGATTGAAGAAACAGGCAAAGGAGATGTGAGGTGTCCTCCCCTGCAGGGCAGTTAAGCTGCTGCTAAAAGCACTCCGTTACTTCAGAGGAGTTTGAGTCAGTCCCCTTTGCCTTATAGAGCCTTTGCGTTTATTTTAGCAAAATATGTCCACAACTTATTCTGCCCAAGTAAACCTCTTGCAGCTGAGACCGTGTCCCTGGAGAAAAGGGAATGCCTTGTGTGACTTTATTGACCTTCGTGGTTGTGGTGAAGAGCCTCAGGGCAGCCTCTCATCTCTTTTTACCTCTGCCAGCTGTTGGGAGGGACACTTTTGGAGAGAAAGTGGTTTCATGGCTGAGATGCTCTTGTTCTAAGTGAACCCTACTTAAGGAGATTTGTACACTAGTTATACAACTTAAATGGTGCTCATCTCCTATACAATTAATACAGTGATTAAGCTGAATAAAGCCCACTTAACTGGCTTTCCCTTACAAACACCTTGTTTTCCATCAGCAGATTAGCATGACTGAAGGGCTGCAAAACCAGTTTTCCCAGTCTGTTACAGGGAAGGGATCGTCTTGAATACCGTATTCTCATAGCACTGTTGAGTGAATCAGAGGTGGCTGCTGACCCCTGGACATGGCTCAGTAGCTTTGTTTGCTCATGGCTCCACAGATGAAACAGATATTGCCTTTGCACCATCTGATGGTGGAAGGCACAGAACAGGAAGATTTGGAGGTGACAAACTTTAAACTTCTGCCTTCTTTTCTCTGGGTTTGCCGTAAGACCTGTTGAAAGGCATTTGTTGTATTCTGGCCACCTAAAGCATTTACCTGGTGACCTCCATGTCCTGCAAATTTAAAAAATGTCCTTCCTGGGGAATGTGGGCTGTGAGCCTTGGAAATTAAAGATGCACGGGATGCTTCATCCTGCCCCAATCCTGCTGAGCCATAATGCTGAGGGACAGGCTGCATGGTCCTGCCAGCATCGGTGTATGGGCCTGGGCAGCCTGCTAATTACAGCCTGCTAGTTACCTGCTTGTCATTATTGAGGCAGTGACACCTGCTGATGGGAAGAACTGAACTGGCTTTTCTGGAAGCATGAAATTGATTTTAACGTGGTGTCAATGTGCCTTTAATTTATTAGACTATCACTATCCTTGCCTGTCTGGACCAAGCCCGTGAAAAGCTGCAGGAATGTGTGTCCTCAGGAGCCCAAATCCTGCTGCCGCTTTTCTGTTGAGGGGTGATGTAATATTGTCATGGCATGAGGTTAGTGTTGATGGAGGTGGCTGGAGCTGATAAAGCTGAACTGGTTCTGTGCCCCTGAAAGAGAAGGGTAACTGCAAGCTCCAGAAAAGAAAGCAGGCAGACATTTTAATTCCAGGTGAGTTATTTGCATGGGGCAAGGTTTCTTTGTTGGGAGAGTGTTGCCACCTCTTCCAGCAATGCCAGTGGAGGATGGACCAGTTCCCCCAGCCCTGTTTGCATCCCCGGCAATGCCGTGGCTGCTGCTCCCTCCGAGGGAATTTAACTGAGCAGTGGAGAAAACAACTGTGTGTTTGTGCTAAGATAATGCAATGGACAAGAGATAAGATAGAGAAATGGATTGTCTTATCTGCTCAACCCTTGGAGCTCAGCCCCCCTGGGAGAAGCCAGAATGGGTGCAGAGGAGGAGCCTGAGTCAGGGACAGTCCTGCTTGATTTCTCCTCTTCACTACCATACACCAATTTTCTCATCCTCATACTTTTCCCTCCCTTAGAGGAAAGAAAAGATACAACCAAAAGCCTTTTTGAGGAGGTCAGTAAACATGGCTACAACCACTCCATTCTAAAAATTGCTTTTCTGAAACAATAAACAGCATTGCATAAAATAGCTGACACTTCCCATGCAGCTGTTGCATCATCTTCCTCTGGACAAGTGTTGTGGTTGATGAAATTGTAGTTTGGGACAGCCTGGTGATAACAAGCATCAATATGGGAGGTCCCTTGGCACATAAAGGAGCTTTGGAGGAGCTGTCTCCAACAGAGCTTTAATTTATATCAAATACACAGTGCAGAAAAAAACAGCTCCTGCTGTGCAGAAAACAGGGCAGTGACTGTCCCCTTGGGCTGGGCACTGGTGAGGCCACACCACAAACCCTGGGTTCAGTTTTGGGCCCCTTGTGACAAGAAGGATATTGAGGGGCTGAAGTGTTTCCAGAGAAGGGCAACAGAACTGGGGAAGGATCTGGAGCACAAGTCTGATGAGGAGCAGCTGAGGGAGCTGTGGGGGGCTCAGCCTGGACAAAAGGAGGCTCAGGGGGGACCTTTTCACTCTCCACAACTCCCTGACAGGAGATTGGAGCCGTGTGGGGATCGGTCTCTGCTCCCAGGTAACAAGTGATAGAACAAGAGGAAATAGCCTCAAACTTGGGGAGGTTTAGGTTGGATATTAGGAAAAATGTCTTCACAGAGAGGACTACCGAGCCCTGTTTGGGCTCCTGAGGACACACATTCCTGCAGCTTTTCACAGGCTTGGTCCAGACAGGCAAGGATAGTGATAGTCTAATAAATTAAAGGCCTGCATCCCTGGTCGCGTCCCTCCCGCGCATCCGGCATATGGAGCAGCCTCTGTTTGCAGTGCAGAGTCGCAGCTGCTATTTTAAGGCACTGACACCCCAAGTGAGTTTCACAGCTGGGAAATTACTTTTATTTTTGCAGACAGGTTTGAGCAGTGAGCCATCCCTTCTCTCTTTGAACTCCCCTCCTTCCTGGTTGGGTGTAGCCTAAAGGAGATGAAGCAAAGTCCTGGTTTCACCCAGGTGGAGAGGAACTTTGTCGCTGCAGCACAGCTCTCCCTGTGGCTTCCTCTGCAGGAAGCACTCAAGATGACCCACAAGCTTTCCAACTTTCCTCTTTTCTTTTGTGAGAAAAACATTCCCTAAGAGCTTTTCCCCCTGTTCAGCAAATTATTTAAATTGTTGATTCTTAGCCCATTTTACATGAGGTTTTGAGTTCTGCCCTAGGTACAGCATTCAGTGCCTTCTCCAGCAAAACCAGGCCTGTTTTTGATTGTAGAATGCATCAGTAGCTCAGGGTTTGTTCGTTGTTTGAGGAGAATGGAGGGTGCTGTTTCCCAGCCACTAGAAACTGGATTGAGACAGTTTTAGGAAAAAAGAAGTATATCTATTTGTTCAAGTAATATCTTCCTCTAATTTATCTTGTCTGCTCGCCTTTGTTTAGAGCTAAGAACTTACATGGAGAAAGGGACAAAAAAGACTATGTGAGTGTTCAGTGGTAGGATATTTCTCTTTTATAGTCATCAAACCTGCTTGATAATGTCTGTTCTTTTGCCTTGGAAACATCATGGGAAAGAGAAAAAAAATCCCTGGTGGCTAACACTATTTTTTGTGTAAGTAATACAGTTGGAGTATAGATAAGCTTTTGGATTGGGAGTATCTGTAACTGTTGCTCACTGTACACTGTGGGCTGTAGAGTCCTGGTCCTGGGTCTCCATGTCAAGGCAGAGGTACCCTGTCTCCCTTCTCCCTATGCCTTGCTTTCCGTTAGAGGGCATTTGGGCTGAACTGGAGCATCCAGCTCTTCATGACAGCTGGAGACACAGAGCCAGGCTTGCTAGACCACCTTGTAAATACACTCAAGCTCAAGGCTGGATGATTTGGCAGACCTTGCAGCCGTGTTTCTGACCCTGAGCATATCTGGAATGAGTTCTGCCTTCCCAATGTGCTGTATTGGCCCCACCACTGGCGCCAGGCTGGTGCTGCTGGTGCAGGTTGGGCACTGGTGTCGGCTGCACTGGGCTGGGGACTCTTGGGCTATTTTGAGCCTGATGAAGGTGAGCCCAACAACATTACTGTATTATGGCCTTGAGCAGGAAGGATTGTAGCTTTCAAGTGAGTTTTTTGTTTGTTGGGGCTTGTAATGTTGACATATTTGATTTGGACCTATTTGCAAAAGTGTCTGGTTTCCTCCTGGCACTGGCATTTCTAAGGACAGATTGCATTGCAGTGCAGAGACAGCCCTGAGGACCCGAGCCTGTGTTAGCAGAAGCTTTCCTTTGTTAGTGTTGTGTTCTTGGAGGACACACCCTGCTAAGGAAAGAAAAATCAAAGATTAAAAAAATAGGAGCAGCATTCTGTGTTGCTTTTAGTGCTGGTTTGAAGCTGATCAGCAAATGTAAAAGTTGGAGAGGGTCTCCTGACAAGGGCCTGGAGTAACAGGACAAGGGGGAGAATGGCTTCAAACTGGCAGAGGGCACACTTATATTGAATGTTGGGAAGAAATTCTTCCTTGAGAGGGTAGTGAGGCCCTGGCACAGGTTGCTCACAGAAGCTTGGAAGATCTCAAGGCCGGGCTGGATGGGGCTTGGAGCAACCTGGTCTAGTGGAAGGTGTCCCTGCCCATGCAAGGGGGATTGGAACATGATGAGCTTTAAGATCCCTTCCAACCCAAACTATTTTGTGTTTATGCCACTATGATGATGATGAAAGCACAGAGAACTGGCAGGAGGCAGGCAAGGTGATAAACCTGGGGTTACTGCTGCTGGGTCATTGATTCCTGCTCTCGTGATCTGGTTGTTACTGGTGCTGTACCTTGAAGTATGTAATCAAATCCTCTATAGTTTCAGTGTAACTTGGAAAACCTAGCAATAAGGGAGTGAGAAATAACTCAGTGCATGCAGGGTGCTGGAGATATTTGTGTGTGCCTGTACCACAGCAGGCCAGCAGAACCCCAGTGCTGTCACTGTCACACCAGCTGTGCTGTGGAAGCCTGGCCACAGAGGCTGCATTAAGCAAGAATGAGACACCCTAGGAATAAATCCTGTCGTGTGAAGGAACAAACCCAACCTCAAGGATCAGGGTTACTGTGTTGGGGAGTGTCCATGATCGCTTTAAACCTACCGGGGTGGGGAGCCATGCGAAGGGTCACTGTGCCATAAATAGGGAATTATGGTGTGCTGTGTGAACCTTGAGTCATCAGAATGTAAAATATTGCTTCCCGTAGATCAGGGTGAAGTAGCAGAGACGTGCAGAGCTGAGGGGTGAACAGGCTTGGGGGGGGGGGCACTGTTTTGGTGTGCTCTGGATAAAGAAACAACTCAGCCCAAAGCGAGGTACAAATGTGTACCCATGTGCCAGAAAATGGCAATGCTAAAGTATTTTACTACTCACGGAAAGCTGCAGCGGTGTTTAACACACTGAAAATTAAAAATATCACCAAGGGAACTCTCCTGAAATGAAAATAATGGCTGCAAGTAAACAGCTTCATCAAAAACTCAGGTTTTTGCTAAAAATCCCCCAGATTGGCAGGAAAGTTTTGGCTTGTCCTTGTGCTTACACAGTGAAGTGAGCAGAGTGCTTCATAGCTGATTAGTTGCAGCCTAAAAGTAATCATAATTTTGGCTTCTGGACTGCATACAAAAAAACCTACTCTGATATCCAGGTATTATAAAATAAACTCATAAAAATTTGAACCATCTTGCTAAATGAATTCTGTTTTAAAGCATGGTAAGTTGCTAATGGAGATGTATTTGATTTAATTATGATTATTTAACAAACCTGGCTAGCACTTTAGGTTTGCAGTTGTGTTACAGCCAATATTTCCTAGAGTTATTTAAATAAATTAGCTTTAATTTAGTTTTACTAGTTTAACCCTGTAATAACCATTCCAGCTGCCATGTGGAGCATCTTTTCTGTCCCAGACTCCAGTGACAGGAAGAAATGATCCAAGCAATTCTGACTTCTAGGCAGTGAGGGGGAAATAAAGCCCTCTGTTATGGGTCTCTAACAACCTATGCAACGTAATAAATTCAAAAAGGAATATTCATCTGGGACACCTTCTGAGGTTCTTAGCTGTAGATTTTTGCCTTTCACATTTTTTTCCAGAGCATCTCTCTTCCCTGGTTTGGTACTTATTTTGCATCCAGCATTGCCTGCAGAGGAATTCTGCAGCCAACACTCACACTTGGCACCTAAGTGCTTCCCAAGGTTCCAGCTCTCCTGAACCACTCACAACCTTTGTGGCTTCTTTCACATCTTCAGCCCTTTTCACCTGAACCTCTCCATAATTGTTAATATGCATCTGTAGGCTAGGGAAAATGTCTGTATTACTGATTTAGAGATAATGAATGTACAGGAGAGAGAGGAAAAGCAAATAGTGGCATGTTTCCTGATCCTAATCTGCCTTAAGCAGCATTTGTGCTTCCTGCTCATGCACAGCAGTTGCCCCAATGACCTTCGTGGTACTGTTGATTCAGATTATTAAGGTGAATCAAATTATCAGAGTTTCTTTGGTAGATAGCCAGGCAGCTGAGGTTTTCCCATACTCTCAGCCTTGCTTTGTTGTTTTAATTTAACTGTTTGAATAATCAAAGCTCAGTTAAGGTGATAATAGATATTCAGGTGTTCCTGAGATGAAGTGTTATTCCTACAGGAATTCTCAGAGTTGAAAATAAGTGCTATGTGACATGGGAAGAATGGGATGGGAAGCTTTTGGGCATGCAGACATACATGTGCTCCACAAATGGGAACTGCTAGCTGCTCGTCCAGCAGCCCCAAGGAACAAGCTGTTGCCCAGCATGTCTTGCCTGCAGATGTGGCAACTATTTGGAAACTTCTGGGAGTTGTTGGGAATTTCTAACAGGAGCTGATACTGAGCGCATCAGAGGAAGCACAAGAAATGCCTGGGGTTCTTCAGAGTCAGGGGTTTGGGCCATGTTGGTGTCACTGAAACTGAGGGAAAAAACAAAAAACCCTCCAACAACATTTTTAATGTTAGAGAGTCACAGCATTACTTTATTCTCTGGCCAGGATGTTGTTCTGGCCAAGATGTACCACAGAAATCATCTCATCCACACATAGCCCGGGTGTGCAGAGAGAATCGTTCCATGACACATAACATTACTAGGTTTTTCAGATCTTTTATACAGTCAAAACTCATAGAAACTAATTGGGTCAGTGTTCATTGGTCTCAAGTTGTGTAGTTCTCAGTATTTGGTCTCCTATTGGATCCTGATTTCTTCGCTTCTGATGTTAATTAGATCTTCATTCCTTGATTTTCTTATCAGTCTTTTCCAGAGGAGATGTCTCCAATTCTGCCAGAGTGTGGGGTAGATGTTCGTAGATGGCTGCTGGTGTTCTGTTGATGTTCCCTCGATGGCCTTATCTCGTTGGTTGGGGCTACTCCTAGTCTGTTGAAATGCTAAGCCCATCAGGCCTCACCTAGAGAAACAGTGCCCTAGAAAGAAGCTTCAGTTCCCTTCCCCTGGGGCAAAGATGAACAAACCTGGCTAAAGTCATATATAAAAAATTTTAAACTGGTATGTTTTCCAACATTGGCACACACAAGGATTGTAAGCTTCTAGATCCACCAAAAATAGAAACAAGCCTGCTAGGGATGCAGGAAAACATCTGTATGGGTGTTGGATCAGGCCCATATGGCAAAGTGCTACGGATAAAGGAGCAAATGCTGTGAAGCTGGTGGAGGCTTCCAGCAGTGCACTGATTCCCTAACTCACTTGCTGGCATTTGTCATCCTGGCAGGTTGCACCAAAGGCATGTTTCTGTGGTTAACTCCTTTTATGTGTGCCATTTCCCGTTTCTGATTAATCGTTCTCATGGCATTGCCTTGGAATCGCCTCTTAATTTCTTCTGTGCCTTCAGAACTTCACAGCTGAGGTCACACTGCTTGTGTGGTGCTCTCTCTGAGCAATGACTTCATCTCATCCTTACTGCCATCTGTACCCTCACCAGGTGTCTGGGCTTTTCTAGAAAACAGGAACTTCGGAATTGTTTGCTCTTGAAAAATGCTGCAATTAACATTTTAAGGTCACCAGATAATAAGGGAGAAGCATGGAGTTTACTCCAAATGATAAAAATCTTATTTGGAGCTTTCCTGTGAGAGCATGGCATCATGTGATTTCTCCACAGTTGCATTTAGATTAAAGCCAAAGAAACTGAAAATATGAGTCAACAGTTTATCATGTGTTAGGGCTGACTCAGCTGTTTCTAAGGGCTGCAATAACCGCTGGCTGTGCCCTGTCCTTCCTGCAGCCCTGCCCTGGGGGCAGCAGGAGCTCACCAGGAGCTGAACCTGAGTCAGCAACTTGAGGGGCCAAAATTCAGTAATGTGACTGAATATTGTTCCCTGAGGATGGTGAGGCACTGGCACAGGTTGTCCCAGCAGCACTGGTGCGTCCAGCCTGCTCCCAGCCTACACTTGGTGCTTTGTTACTGAATAAGAGTGGACGATTAAAGGGGTCAGCCATCCCCTGTTGTAAAGCAAGCATGGACAATGTGATATCTGCACTCGCTTGATGTGCATCCAGGACCCTCGTGTAGATCTTGTGTACCGCGGGGTTCACATCGGTGATCTGCAGGGCTGTCAGTGAATGGAGCCTTCTATGCTTGGCAGGATGTTGTTGGTGTATGGGGGGTTGTCTGCTCACAGCACCTCTGCACTAACCTCCCACAGTGTCATTTCCTCTGCCTCCCCCTCCACATTCAATAACTCAGAGCCTTGGCGTGTACCAGGTGCTGGGTGAAGTCTTCAGCAGGAGGGAACCCAGCACAGGCTCAACAATGAGTGTAAAAAACAGGGATGGGAAGAAAAATAGAATCCTAAAATCCCATATTGAAAGGGATCTCAAGAATCATCTGGTCCAACCTTTCTTGGCAAAAGCACTTTCTAGACAAGATAACCCAGCACCCTGTCCAACTGAATCGTAGACACGTCCAACGTTGGAGAACCCACTGCTTCCCTGCGGACATTATTGCAATGGCTGATTGTTCCTATTGTGAAATGTTTTCCTCCTCTGACTGTCGTGGTTTTACCTGAACTGACAGGCAGTTCTCTAAACCAACAGCGCTTCTCTCAATTCTTCATATTTTAACTGCGTGGAAAGGCGGGATTAAGGGAATTCCTCCCCGTCCCAGCTCGGGGACGGGACCGGGAGGGGGGCCGGCTCTCAGGGCCCCGCCGGGCCGGGCCGGGCCGGGCCCCCCTGCCCCTCCTGCCCCTCGCTCCCGACACTGCAGCACGGACCCTGGGGGCCGGCGGGAGGGGGAACTGACGCGGGCGTCCGACGCGGTTCTCCTGGGAAAACGGCGGTAGCCTACTGTCTGCAGCCCACAGCCAGCATCCTTCACGCCGAACCGAAGAGATTAAAAAAACTGTGCAAGTAGCAGAACAAGGGAGAACGGAATTCTCCCCACCGTAGACTCTGAACGGTAACATAGTAACTTCAGAAGCAAGAAAAGAAAGAGAGAACTAGTCATGTGAGCTAGAAGAAAAGATAACGTCAAAGGAGGACGGAGGGTAGAGCCGCGCTTCTCGCGCGTAGCTTAAAATACTTTTTCCAATGCCGTGGTAAAGACTGTAATATCATAACCGTATCTTTAATCCATTTAAAGTATATGGGGGGATGGACAATGCACGTGTAGCTCACGAAAGTTGTAAATAATGCCTACGCCAGGGTTGTTTTAAAAGCCGAGAGAGAAAGAGAGGCTTTTTTTTTTTTTACAGACTGATGGGGGAAAACCTTTGCGTTTAAGCCAAAATAACTCATCCTTAAAGAAGATTAATAACCCCATGTGATGGTCCATGATGTCTTGCAGTATTGCAGTATATAAAGACTGTAAGAGTTTTTTCACAGAAGAGATGTTTCATACCACAGCAGTTGGGTTTTTTTCCTCTTTTGCTTTCCTTTTAGATCTGTTAATAAATTTCTTTAAGCCTGTAAGTTTGTGCCTGCTTTGTTTTCTCCTAATTTTTATCTCACACAAAAGGGATCAGTAAATGATCCAGATTTAAAATCAAAACCGCTACACTGACTAATAAGAATCTCCCCAGGAGTAACTTGTACCCTTTGTCTTTTCCATGTGACTCTTTGTGAAAAGGGAGTCTCCATCTTCTTTGTAGCCACCGTTGAAATACTGAAGTATGGTGATAAGATCTCCTCTGGGACCTTCTTTTCTCAAGGCTGAACAACCACAGTTGTCTCAGCCTTTCCTCTTGCAGCAAATTCCCAGTACTTGAGTCATCTTAGTGGCCCTTTTCTGGACCCTCTCCAGCTTGTCCACATCTTTGTGGGGACCAAACTGAAGAGAGTATTCCAGGTGTGGTCTGGCATGCATTGAGTAGAATGGGATAATGACTTTTTCTTCTGTTTTGGTGATGCCCTTGACCCCCAAGACCTTGCCTTCATTCCACAAAGCAGGTACCCAGCAGAAAGCTGCCTGGGAACTGCCTTCCTATGGGGATGCACCCAAATCCATGCCCTTTTAGCTCTGGAGGGGCAAAGTTTGCTCTACAGAGTTTTTGATGGGCTCTTAGTAAATATGTCGGGTCCCCCCTCCCTCCCACCCTGCTCCACCCACCTGGGAACTGGCACCGGTCATAAGAACTGCTGCAACTGGCCCAGGCAGATAGGAATGATGCCAAGGCTAGATGCCTTCTGGTTGACCCAGGAAGAGTAAAAACGTTGAGTTCAGGATGGAGAAAAAAACCCAAACACCTAGTTGAAGGAAGTTCTGAAGAATCACGCAAAAAAGGTCTGAGAACTTGGCCGCTGCACAGCAGCAGTGCCAAAAATAGCTGTGAATGCAAGGCTGATGGTGAACAAAGCTGCACAGAACTGTGGTGGATGCTGCTGCTGCTGCATTGTGAGGAGCAGAGGGTGACAGGAGGAAAATGATGGCACAGTTCTTGGTGAGGGCTCAGTTTGCCCTGAGGAATTAACCTATTTTAACATCTTGCATGTTTGAAAGTCTACTTGCATTTGTTGGCTTGTCTTTAGACGGGCTTAAAAGGAGTTTCCATCAACTTTAAAAAAAAACAATGCCATAAGAAAATGAAACACAATCTTCACAGGAAATTCGACATAGTGACTGTGACTCAACTTATTAATATTAGCCATGTTATGTCACTGTTGGTCTCTATGCTTTCTCCTTATCTTGCCTTATGAGTGTGCTACTGGGCATTAATGGAGAGAAAAGAATTTGTCAGGTATAAAGCTGAAAATCCAAATGGTTAGTGGTTTTGGTCACCCTTTCCATATACAGCAGAAAAACAGTCTCCACTGAGTCCTGCTCTGGGAGCAGTCACCCACCTTAATACTGAAACAGGGAAGGCTGCCTTGGGAATCAGGGGTTCATCCCTTGGCAATAGTCTCACTAGTGATCGGGAATGCCCATGGGGTAGCTCCAAGATTAATTAAAGGTTAAATAGATTGTGTTATGAGTGATGTAGTCTGGGTAAGGACTCTGGCCACAGAAGCAGAGTCAGGAAGTGCAAAAATTACTTAGAAAGTTCATGGCTTGATGGTAGCTCAGATGGACACCGGTCATGGTCAGGCTGAGCAAAAATTAAATATATTCATTCACTTCAATAAGACAGCTGTCCTGTGTGCTGTTTGTTGGGTTGTTTTTTGGTTTTGTTTTTTTTTTTAATAAACACAGCTGAAATGTTTTATTTTGATTTTATATTTATATGGGATGACATAAGCAAAATTCAAATGTACTTGTGGGAAATTCCCTTTTGATTGAATTCATGTTTTCTAAGCCAAAAATGCTGAGATGAGAAAGTTCCAAACAAGTCCTATTTCAAAATTTGTTTTAGTTATTTGAGACAAATAATGCTCTGCACCTTGAAATATTTGATTTCATCTTGTTTCATGACATAACTGAGTGATTCCTGTATGTTCATGTGCTTTTCACTGTCACCAGCACTGGCAGGTTATGAGGTGCAGGTGACAGATGCCATGAGAACCATGTCATTTATATAATTTTCTATGCCATCAGCCACCCCTGTTGTCCAGGGAAATTCAGCCTAAGTATGGTCTGAAGCCCTGTAAATACAGGATACCAGTGCAGCTCTTTCCAGGATGATGCAGTCAGTCCCAGTGGAGCATAACTGGCTGAGAAGCAATCAGGCTTCTGCAAGGGCTTTCCTGGAGTTGGCATCAGCTATTTCCAGCCTTCTTTTTTTTGTTACTGACAGAGGAACTACTTTTACCAGGAGGAAATAATAGTTAAAAAGAAACTATACTGTATACTTTGTTCACCTTGTGGCTGAGAAAAGTCCATCTGCTGTCATCAGCCATTTTTACAGTTCCAAGTCTTGAAGGCTGTCCTTTCTATGGCAGGCGTATTGACTTGCAACTCCAAACATTTTGTATAGATAAATAAGTTATTAAATAAGAATATGGGTCATTCTGATATAGCTAGAATAAGGTTGTGAGATGGGAGGGTGTAGACAGACGTGCCAGTGGCAGAAGTGCTTTATATAGTGTGTCACAGGTATCGTGCTGTCAGCTGTCTTGAAGTCAGTGTTTTAAAAACAGATAGATACAGATTCGGGTATAGATACACACACAACACTTGCAGGGAGACTGAGTATCAGCATGTGAAGAAATGGATACACTTTGTTGAAGAAGGAATACTTTCTATAAGCTGATCTAGAAATCCAGTGATAATCAATATGTTAACATTGTCCCTTTCCTTACAGCTCTTGATACATGGATTATAGTTGGAAGAGGCACGGGATGAAGGCAAGGCTGGGAAATCCCCCCTCTTGGAAGCAGGGATGTGTTTCTCATGGAGCAGCAGTTGATTGTCTCCACACCCAGCAGCTCTGGCTGCAGATGGCCATGGGAGAACTCTCACTGGGGTGTCTGAGGTGACAAGAGGACACCACAGGGAAAAGTGGAATAAAGATGTTTGAGTTAGTTCTGAATTTTAGTGGAGGTTTACAGCCATGGCTTTGCAACTGGTGAAGATTAAGATCTTAATTTTGGCATTTTCTGTGCATTTTGCAGCCAGAATACAGCCCGTGTCTGCTCTGTAAGAGCTCTGGAAATGCCAGCATGCCAGCTGTGTGAGAAGTGGATTCATTTTGACGGAACCAGCCATCCACCTTGACACTCAGCTGTGCTGGGGTGGGATGAAGGACACTTTACACCCTACATCATCTCGCTCTTGGAGATTTTGGCCTTGCTCACACTCCTGTTACCACTTGATTTATCTTCACTGATATGCAGACACTGACCCTACCAAGACCGTTACCAGACCATCTCTGGATTTCTTTGGCCAAATGCTTGAAGGCAGGAGTCCGCAGCAAGGGCTTCTCTCTACGTGATATGAAATAAAGCCCAACCTCTGCTGAATTAATTCATCTCAGTTTAATCCCTGTGTTGAGAAGGTCTCTGCCTTCCTGGAACCACCTGATGCATTAGAAATTGGATTTTTTATTAATTAGAAAAATAGATCATATATTCCCATAGGCACATGGGGACATGAGTGTATACATTGTATCTTAATTATCTAGTCTTCTGGGGCTGTTAGACTTTTTTAAGGAGGTTTGAACCAGGGA
Organism: Lycocorax pyrrhopterus obiensis; assembly: GCA_014706295.1. Lineage (NCBI taxonomy): Eukaryota > Metazoa > Chordata > Aves > Passeriformes > Paradisaeidae > Lycocorax > Lycocorax pyrrhopterus. The sequence continues at coordinate 18,571,709 of JACSVZ010000018.1, forward strand.
TCAGTTCTCACATCAGGCTTTGGGTCTTCACTTAACTATCTGTGCAAGTCCATATAGATTTATTATCCTAAAAATAGAGTACTATACCCTAGTCAGATATTATCTAGAGATTATTTGGCTGCTGCACTGAAAATTAAATTAAAGGTGTTAAAAACGAATTTAAATAAAACATGTTTTGGAATAGGAGAATACCTATTTTAGTAATTAAAGTGTCCTCAAAGATGTTGGCAGGAGTCATTTCTCCTTTGTACATGTAACACATTGGTTCACATATGCCATTATAACATATGCTCCTTTCAAGCTGAGTATTATACTGGGATACAGCAAAAGTCAAATTTAGGATACTAAACTGGAGGAAACCTTATTTTGTACTGCATGAAATGCACCTCTGGAATTTTGAGTTCTTCTTTTCTGCAGTGTTACAAATACCTTTATAGAAGGTATCATGGCTGATGAGCTAAACAAAACCCCAAAGAACTAAGAAAAGGAAAAAAAAAAAAAAAGAAAAAACCCCGTGGCTGTGGTATGTTCATTTCATGTTTGCGGTTTATATTTCCCAGGCTGCTTCAAAGTGAGGGTAAGTTCAGTCATCACACCGCCTCTCGCCAGAGTCTGCTGGTGTTTCTAAATTACTCTGATAAAAGATTGTGAAAAATGAACCTGTGGTAAATTGCATCATCCTTGTGTTTTCAGATGGGGACACAACACAGAACCTGTGTGTTCAGGTCATGCTCAGTTGTACCCCCATGGTGGATGCAATCCCATGTGTTCTGCTGTGATTTACCTGAATGTCCCTGCATTTCCAGCTGTGCTGCTTTCCTGCTTTGCACTAGAAATCTTGCATCAGCTCATTGTTATGGAGATACAAGATTTCTCTTTGCTGGAAGGAAAAAAGCTGCTCAGGGTGGAAGCCCCCAGTCACTGATCATAGGACCCCCAGCAGCTCCCAGTGTTCCAGTGGTGTGAGGCTTTGAATGGGAGACTTTGAAGTGTTCGAGGCCTGGTTGGACAGGGCTCTGAATCAACCTGGTCTAGTGGAAGGTGTCCCTGCCCATGGTGGGGGGTTGGAATGAGATGGTCTTTAAGGTCCCTTCCAGCCCAAACCATTCTCTGGTTCTGTGAAGCAGCTGATAGGTGAAAATGTGAGTTACAAATTGGTGCTGAGGAAACACTTGCAATAAAACAGCCTCTCCAAACATGTCTTTAAACAAAGTACATCACCGCAAGTTACTATAGGAAGAAGTGGGAAGTCCCTGCTTGGCAGAGTTGTTAGAAATTAAACCAAGCCCAGTCTCTGTGGGTGTAGCTGGGCTTGCTGGCTGTTGTGGTGCTGAGGTATATTTAAGTGGTTATTTATATGTAAATATAAGAAAGCAGAAACATAAACCCTCCTGTGTATTTAGCTATTCTAAAATAAACCCACAACCACATATTTTGAGGGAGGTAATGCAGATGCTACAACCACATCAAGCATGAGTATCCCTGCTGGCAGCCTGCTGTTTTTGCATGGGAGGGAAATTTCTCTCTTAAATCAGAAGTGCCTCATAAATCAGTCCCCACATGATGGTGTGTTTCTATCAGCCCTGTACCCTGGCAATCTGGGGTCTGGCTCCAACCTCTCACTTTCCTACCCATTATAAAGCAGGAGTGATTGTGCATGAAAGGAGGTGCCTGGATGTGAAACCAGCTGAGAAATATCCCGGTCACTTCTCTTTTCCCATCAGTAGATATTGCTTCAGTTCCCATTTCCTAATACTGCCTCTTTCGCTGTCTCCATGTCCTCTTCCCAGTTGCTTGTCAAGGATTTCTGAGCCTTGGACAAAGACATACTTGAGCTATTTTAAATGAATCTTTGTTGTTCCTATTGCATTTTGCCTTCAAAGGGTTTTTATTATCCTTTCTACATAAGTTTTCTCTCTTTTATGACTACAAGCAATACAAGCTAGAGTAAGACATTTACACCATGCTATCTGCAGGGCTCTGGCCATAGTTCCTAAAGGGCTTTTCCACCCTAAGTGATGATCCTATGGAAGTGGTGGGTCTGTGGTACATGGCTCCTGAGTACTCAGCCAGTCCCACAGCAGCCTGATTACAAGCAACTGTCCCCAAAAGCCCCACTGACTTCTGCAGCTATTATTTTCAGAGCTGTAAGGAAAATGAAATAGGAAGTAATGCTGCTGTAATGCACTTTTGCATGCTCCAGTGTGGTGCTGTTTACTTTGTGAATGTTTTTTTATTTCCATTTGCATTTGAGTGTTGTAACCAGCAGCTGTAGCTCTTCAGCTGAGCTCAGCACTGGGGTTTTCCATGGTGCAATTGACCCAGGAGCACTTCTCAGTGGCTGCATCCTGCCATCAGCCAGGGCTTTGTAGTGATGTTATTTAGCACGGGTGGGAAGGGAAAGGAGCCAATAGATCCATTTATCTGGAAGCAGGGCTCCCAAGGGCAGCAGAGCTAGGCTGGGAACTGGCAGCACATCAGCTCTTCTCTGCAAAGGTACTCTGATATAATTTGAAATTTTTGTTGCTTGTTACCCAAGGTTAGAAGTGGTTGAGAGATACCAGAAGTGCTGTCCTGACAGTGGGGGTACACTGGTTTGCCAATATCCTGGGGTTGGAGAGAAGACCCCAAACTAATTTACTGGGACACTGGGAGAAGAATTAAGGGCAGGTAAACCCAGATCCTGTAGTTTTAATAACTCTTGATCAGGCAATTCCAATGCTGTTTTAGAAATACATATAAGGAAGTTTGTATCTTGTTTGAACTGCACGTGGCTTAAAGCTGCTGCAGTCATTCTTGGATTTGATTCTGTTTTACCCTCTGAAGATCAGTAAAACTGGTTTCCATGCAGTGGGTGCTGCGGGCTATCACGGGTTGGCATGAATCAAACTGATTTAGGAGCAGTACTGAGTGCTCTGAAAAGTAGAGGAAAACGAGGAAAATGTTCTAGTGGAGCTGTCTGCACAGATGTGTTGCTGGCACAATAAGTGTTGCATTTTCAAAATGAAACTTTTTGTTTTGGTTAGGTTTTGTTTTGGTTTTTGTTCATTCATAGTGGAAGCCAAATTTTACTGATTCTTAACTTTCCTTTTCTATTTTTTGTTTCTTCCATATTTCCGGTTTTCCCTATCTTTCCCTGCACATGTTCATTTTTTTCTGTGCTTATTTTTCCTGTTCCTCTCTTCCAATGGAGCATGAGAGCAGGCAATGTGTGCTGTGTGAGAATGCGAATATCATGTAAAAAAGGAAGGAACTTCCAAGGCACCGACTGCCTCTTTCTAACTCATCTGTGCCAATTACCCTCCACTCCTGTATACTTCAGTAAGATATGAGGAATTGTGTACTGTGGCTTATTCTAGCAATAATGCACATTAAAATTGTTTTCATGTTTTATAGAGGGCAAGGGGCCTCTTGTGCTTTAGTTCTTGCATCTAGATCGTTTGAGCAATTAAATTCCTGAGAAATTGAAAGCACTTGTGAGCCCAGCTGTGATACATCAGAGCCCAGGACAGGCTGGGCTTGTTAGAGCTCTGCAGAATTGCTGGTTGTGCTCTCTTCATTGTCCCTCTGGAGCCAGAAACAGGGCAGCAGATGGACCTCTGCATCTTCCAGCAGCAGTCTCAGCCTGTGAAGGTAATTCCCCCGTTCCAATTCAGTGAGAGCTTTTGGTCCAGTATTTCTTGGTTTTTGTTATTGATGTTTTATCTTTCCTTGGATAATAAGTTTAGAATCCTTGGGTTTTTTGGAGTGTGATAAAGCAAATATTAAGCCAGCACTTCAGTGTACAGAATGCCATAGCTGGTGTGGAAGGCTTTGGTAGAAATGCCATGTACAGTCTGCTGGGATTCACCTCTGCTTTTGGAGCTGATGTGGATGGGTTCACCTGGGAGCTTTATGCTGTTGAACTTGTGCAGCAGAGAAACGTAACAAGTGAGGGAACAGCTACTGATAGCAGTATTCCTGTGGCTGGCAGGAGTGGAAGAACAGGAGGCTTACCATAAACCTTAAGTGAAATATCACCAAAATTGAACAGAAAAATAGTTCCTCTGTAAGTGTGGTCTGAAGCTGGCTGCTGATTAAAGAAAGATGATAACCAGGTGGTAAATCGGTGCACTAAGCAGGAGGGGAAAAGCAGAGAGCTTCTGGTGGGCTGCACCACTTGCGAAGATCTGGTTTCTGTATGAAGAACATGGCAGAATTAGTCTCTTAAGATAATTTGTCTGGGAAGGGACCTCGGGAGGGCTGTACTCCAGCATCCTGCTTGTGGTCAGCCACTAGGTTAGCCTAAGTTGCCCTGAGCTGTTTCCAGTCTGAGAAACCTCTCTGGATGAGCTGTCCCACTGTTTGGCTGACTTTGCAGGAAGAAACATCCCCTGATATCCTGGCTAAATCTGTTATTCCAGCTTTTGCATCTTGTCCCCCTTGTCTCTTGTGCTCCTACCATGTGCCCTGGGGAGAGTCTGGGTCCACTCTCTCAATAAGCCCCTGGCAAGAGAGTGTTATGAGCCCCCAAAGCCTCTCCTTCTCCAGCAGAACAACTCCCCTTGTCCCCTTCTCTCTCAGCCAGGGCTCAGTGCCCTGGTTGTGCTGGTGGCTTCAGGCTTTGGGGGCTTATTTCTCCATTCTGTCAGTGTCTTTCTTGTACTGGAAGGACACAAAACTGGGGACAGTGTTCTAGGTATGGTCTGCTGTGTTCTAGGTAGAGCGGAGAATCCCTTCCTTCCATCTTCTGGATGTGCTTCTCTTGGTGTATATCCATGTGAAGGCCTGAAGAGAAAAGGCTGTGTGAACTGGAGACCCAAGCAGAAGCTGACTTGGTGGCCCCAGACCACACTGGCTGCTGGCACTTTTGGGTATGGAACTGGTGGGATAATCAATGAGTGCCTGGAGGGATAATGACAAAAATAAATGCTTCTGCAGAGATCAGCCTGCCAGATCCATGAGCTCATGAGTTACAGCTGAGTCACTTCCCATTGGTGAGATGTGGAGTGGAAGGAATGGATAAATGGGGGAAAGGAAGCATGTTCTTGGTGTTTCAGACATGGCCTTACCTGATGCCCACAGGTGCTTCTGGCAGTGCTCCTGCAGCAGCAGCATGAGACTGCACACTATAGAAACTCTTGGCTAGAAAGTCATTTGGGCTAAATCTACACTGGCTACACAAACATTTTTGCTGCTGCCTCCCCAAGCAAGACAGCAAGTTTTCAATTACAGAATCACAGACACACAGGACACACCCTGATTTATGCATTAAATACCAGGAAAGGCTGAAGTTCTGTTTGTCACTTAGCAGACGGTGACGGTTGCTCCAGTATGTGAAATATTTCATGCCTGACACCTCAGTTCAGGAAATGGTGGTTTGCTCAGCAGAGGTGCAGGAGGCTGTAAGTTGTTATCAAGTGTACCATGAGCCTTTCTAATAGTTTTTCTCAATTTTCTGGGTTTGTTTTCCAGAGCAGAAAGCTGTGCAGGGCTCTTCATGGCACACAGTGGGGTACCCCAGCAGGCACTTGGGAGCTCGGGGTGCCTGCAGCAGCAGATGTGTCCTGTGTGCCGAGTTCTTGAGTTTTTTATTGCGTTTTTGACACTGTAGCAAGCTCATTTTCCTGCAGAGCTGGGCTCACATCCTGCAGATCTTGGTGGCTGAGATTCCTATTCCCCAGACACAAGGTGCCTGAGGTTTGCTGAACTGCAGTGAGTTCATTGTGAAACTGTGCCACAGAGGTGGCTCAGCTGCCCCTGTGTTGTTGTTCTGCAAAGAGGTTGAAGATGAGCCCTTGCAGGCCCTTTCCAAGCAGTAGGAACAGGTCTGTGCCGAGTGGGTGCTGTGCCCATCCCATGTGTGGGAGGGCACCAGTGGGTTTCCTGCACATCCTCTCCACTTCGAGGAGAGCACTGTGGTAAGGGCAACACCTGGGTCCTTCCACTCACATCTCACCAGGTCCTGCTCTGAAAGCAAAATGAAACAAACTGGAGGACCAGCATCTTCCTCCTTGTCATTTCAAGGGCCATATGAATAGGTCATGGAGATGATGGGGTGGCTTCTTCCAGCCAAGGCTGTGGGAGGTGGGCGCGCAGTCCCTGCCACCCATCACCCTGGTGGCTCCCAATTCTTCTGCAGATACCTCCTAATTTCTAAAACACGGAAACACCTCTGCTCCAATGTGAGCCCTCAGCTTTTAAACATGGCTTAGGGAGCAAGTTGTTCCTCTTCACAACAAGGACCTTCCCCAGGGCACTTAGCTGTTTCCCCTGAAATACAGAAATTTTGTCTCTACTTGGATCTGTAAGGTTCCATGCAATATGTTTATGTGGTACAGCATCAGTGCTCCAGCCTTGACATGGGGAATGGTCAAATGTCAGCCATGTGCAGCTCCCCTGACCCCAGCAGGGGCCTGCCTTTGTCCCACTGTGAGGGTCTGTAGCTACAGAATACCAGAGTCATTTAGGCTGGAAAACCCTCTGAGATCATCGAGTCCAACCATTCCCCCAGCGCTTCCAGGCCCACCACTAAACCGTCTCCCTGAGTGCCACAAATACCTGTCTTTTAAATCCCTCCAGGGATGGTGACTCTGCTACTGCCCTGGGCAGCCCATTCCAGGGCCTGGCAACATTTTCCATGAAGAAATTATTCCTAATATCCAATCTAAACCTCCCCTGGCACAACTTGAGGCCATTTCCTCTTGTCCTATCACTTATTACCTGGGAGAACAGGCTGATTCCCACCTGGCTCCACCCTCCTGTCAGGGAGTTGTAGAGAGCAATGAGGTTCCCCCTGAGTCTCCTTTTCCCCAGACCGTTTTAGTCCCTGAAAAAGCTGCCAGAGCAGAGTCATTCCTGATCCTGGAGATGCTGCCTTGGCAGGACACCCACTCAGCCTGGCTGTGCTCCTCGGTGGTGGAAGATGTCACCCTGCTGTGGAATGCAGAAAAATGTTATTTCAAGGCTTCCTCATACCTGTGAGCAGGTCAAGGGCCGTTCCCACTCTTTAACCCCTGGATGCTTCTGTTACCTAAAGATGTGTGTGTTGTAATCAAACACCTTGGTAGGCTGCTTGTCTCGGGATGCTGATTAGGTAGAACATTTGTTACCTGTTTAACACAAGTGAAATACTGGAGGGAAGTGAGCTGAGCTCTTCATTAGGAATGGGACTGAGGGGCTCAGCCTGTGCTTCCAGCAAAGCTCCTCATGTTTCTCTGTGAGAAGCCTGTTTGGGGGCTTCCAGAAGCATAGGGTGAAACAGGCTAGGCAGGAGAAACCCAGTGAGGATCCTCCAAAGCTGATGGTGAAGGATTGCCCTGCATAGGAATGACAGCTGCTGGATATAACACAGAATTATTATTTGTGTGAAATGTAGATGTCTAACTGGTTCACTTGCTGATTTTAAGTATTGCCACTAATAATCCATGCCACATCCCTCCAGAATTGATAAAAATATGCTAAGAACTAGCCACAAGGCTGGAACAGGCCAGCACAGTCCCCACTCTGCTCCCTGCTCCCTCTGCTTTCTTCAGCAATAAAGCTGGTGAAAACAAAGTTGTACGTGTCTAGACTTGTCTTCCCAGTTAGTTTCTGCTGCCTGAAGACTGTTGGTGAAATCTTTGTAGTGTTAAGCTGATGAAAGAACAAACTCAGTGAAACATATTCTTACAATGGAGATACTGGAACTGGACCTATTTAGTGGATATGCTGTGGTTCACCTGGCTCCTGTTATTTAATAGCCCTGCTCACAAATAGCTGAAATGTGTAATGCTTGTGCTGGATTCAATTTGAATTAGGGCCAGCATCCTTATGTTGTTTTCTGTCCTTCATTCTCTGTGTTATCGATGCCAAACCACCCGTGCTTCGAAAGGACCAAAACCTCCAGCTACTTTCTGATTGCCCAGAGTTCTTCAGACCCTTCTCCTTCCTCCTCCTTTTGAGAACCTGCCTTTTACCACTCCCTTGTTTTTGTGTTTTCAACCATTGATCCATACAAATAGAACAAACAAAGTCCTTCCCTCTGCCTGTGGCTGGCAGGCAGCTGTTTCTGCTCAGGCTGTCGTGTAATGCTATTGAGGTTGAATTCCCCTGGAAGGTCCCCAGAAGATGCTGGACACATCTTGGCTTGCCCCAGCTTTGATGCTGTGACCACGTGCCTACAGCGTGTCGTGTGATGGGGAACAAGCACAATAGGCAGGAGTCCTTGCTTGAAATGTGACACTATTACCCCCAAATAGGTGGTGAGCTGTGACAGCTGAGCACCCACCCTCTCATCACAGCTCAGGATGCTCATGTGTGTTGCTGCTGTTTTGGACCAGGAGCTGGGTCCCCCAGCAGTCTGGTGGGCCACCAACTCAACATTTCCTCCCTGTTTTTTGGCAGCTGGGAGACACTGGTGAGCTGTGAGAGGCTGGTCTATGCTGAGTGGGCTGTGACAACATCTCACCCCTCATCCCACCTGACATCTCGGGCTGGCCAGGTGCTGACTGCCAGGCTCTTCAGTAGGCTTCATGGTGAGGTTGCTGTATGAATCATGAGCAAAATGAAGGGAGTAGATAATTTTGAAATTAAAAAGGCCGAGAACAGCCGCACTGTTTGTGTCAGCTGTCAGAGAGCAAGGAGAGAGGCTGGATTTGCTGTCCTGTTTCCTCTGCAGATCAGATTCCTTATTCCTGGATATCTCCTGCTGTTTCCCAGTGCCTATTTCATCCATGTGTTTGTCTTGACTTAGTTTTCCAGCCTCATACACCAGAACGGATGGTAACTGCCTTGGTGTTCATGCAGAGACAGACCTTGGTGACTTCTGGCACAGAGGTTTTGGTTGGGTGGGTCATCTGATCTGCTCCTTGCCCAGTCCTTGGTCCTCCTCATCTCTGAGCCCTGTGGCTACAGGTCCTCCTGGCTACCTCATCTTCTTGTCATGCTGCCTGTGATCTGGCACTGCCCTTCCACCATGGTCAGCAAGGCAGTCAGTGGTTGAGAATGTTCATGCCTGGCAGCCCTGAGTCCTTCATACTGTGTGTGATATCTCTGCTCATATCAAGTTGGTGACCAAATCCAGCAGGATGAGCAGATTTTCTACATTTTAGGCAATTTATGACTTCTGCTGGCTTGGGCTGATGTGCCTTTGAGAGTTCAACTGATGGCAGTGTATGCCATGCTCTTGTTGAAACTCTGGAAGGGGACATGGGAAGTTTTCCCATCCCTTTCCAGCTCCTCCCTTCTCTGGGGAAGCTGTGCTAGGACAGAGTGCATGGCAGGGAACCACGATGGCTGAGTTCACATCCTGACCTTATCAGAACAAATGAGACCAAAGGTTAGTGGCAGTGCAAGTAACTGGAGCTACCTGCACCATGCTGCTGCACCAATGAGCTTTTATTGTTGCTTTTGTTATTGCTTTTATTACTGCCTTGGGGTTTTTTGCACATAGAAGGGCTGGGGAGGGACAGGGATGAGTTAACAGTGAGAGAAATATTAAAGGGGATAGAAAAATATAGGAGAAAAAGCAGCTCTGAAGTGCAGCACTGTGGTGGGAGAGGATACAGGCAGTGGACTGAAGCAATTGGTGAAAGGGATGCGACTTAGATACAATTGGTCCATGAAAATGTGACTTTCCTCCCTATCTCCCTTTCTAGGGAAGGTGTTTCCCCATCTAAGCTCTAACACTAACTTTTCTACAGATAACACTTCTCTCCTTGGCCCTCCCAAGTCTCCGAGAGAGGCTTTTGCCCTTAGAAAGTTTCTGTCTTCCTTGTGTTGTGTTTACAAATATGGGGGGAAAATGGGCCCTTGTGGAACTGGAGAGGAGGAATGATCCTCGACAGCAGAGAAATGTTTGAAGTCCGAGATATTTGGTTGCTTTCTAAGCAATAGTTTGCCTTTGCACTGCAAATAAATATCCCACTGTTTTTTTCAGTTATAAATTCATACCTGTGGCCTGAAGCACTGCTATCCATTCCAGGTGTGATACTGTAAATCGTGTGACTGCCTGGAAATATGTCTGATTATCAGGATTCAATCACCACAGCAAACAAAGGTGAAAGGATAACTGCAGGCTCTGCTGCCTGGCAGGCAAAGCTTACACGAGGTGCCACTGCTCTGGGCAGCCAAGAGCCAGAGGCTTCTCCAGGCACCGTTGAGCCACTCACTAAGAATCCATTTGGACAAAGACTGGGGGAAAAGCAACAACTTCTTGTTTACAGGTCCCAGGCTTTCCCTGGGAAAAGCTGCAGTTACTAGATGTGTGAGATCCTGCCTCTGCAGCACTGAAAACCTCTGCTGGCGTGAACCAGCAGCTTCTTCCACCTCGATGCAGGATGCCGCAGGGCAAAATCTGTGCTTGAGGTGCTGCAGAGCTTTCCTGCAGACAGGATGTGGGAATGTTTCTGAGACTGTCGTGTTATTTTCAGGAAGTTTTGTCCTGTTAATGGTCTAAGGCTCTAAAGCTAAATAAAGGGATTTTTTTAGTTTGTTTTTGAATGGTTTCAAGGCTTACAAGTGAGCTGCAGCCAGTGATGGTGTAAGGATGGTGCAGGTCATGGAAAGCCTCTGCTGGAGCAGCCTTCCAAGCCTGCAGCAATAGCTCCCTTAATTTCCTAAATGACCAGTGATTATGCAACGATTCCTTTTTGTTTTCCACCACAGAGAAGTTACCTGTATTTTTACAACAGCTTGACTGCCTTTAGATCTTTCTCTCTGTCATGCAAGGTTCATAGCATAAGAGCTGCTTGCCCTTTGAGCCCTACCCATAGGAACTTTCCTTTATTTCTCTGGCTGGGTTTGAAAGGGCTGAGCAGCTCTCCCCAGGGACCTGCTCTCCTGCAACGTGAATACTTCCCAGTTGAATTTAGCTGTGTGCATATGACAGGTGAAAACAACTCTTATTCCAACAGAAGTTTACTGGGTTTATGAAGAGCTCGATTAGGATAGGCAATTTCAGAAAAATCCAGTGTCAAGGTTTAAAACTGTTTCTATCACATAGCCTATGCAGGGAGTTTATCCTAAAGAGCTGATGATGCTCCTCTGTGTACAAGTAGCCTAAAAGTCTCTTTAGTCTGTTGCTCCTACAAGTTCCACCTGCCCTGGCAGTGATGGAGGAGCCAGTCAGACATCAGCTCAGCATAGCAGCCCCCAAGTCACCCCACTCATGAGCTGGAGAGCACCACTCCGTTTTTCTTCCCCTCCCAAAGAGTTCAAAACAACAAAACTGACAACAAAATACCTGGGGTGGAATTTATCCATCCAGATGCTTCAATGCCTGAATAACTACCAAATTCTGTCACGGTACTTTACCACTTTTCACTGATAAAATACCCAACATGCAGTCAGATGTGCAGGTACCTTGGGAGGTAACAAGGCAAAGCATTTCCAACATCCTGATAAAATAGTCTCGGAGCATGTCTCTGGTCCCTGGGTGTGAGGCACTTGCTGCTGCTTTCTTCTGTTCCCAGATCTTGGTCTAACCTTTTATCTGTGAACATTTCAATGCTGGGTTTTGGGGTTTTTTTTGTATCTGAGCATGTTTGTGAAAAGCATGCCCCTTTTAATGCATGAATGGGTGAATTCAACTCTACTTTATTTTTAGCAGTGTTTGCATCATAGAAAGTTTCTCTTCTCTCTCCTGCCCCCTCCCCCCATGTGTGGTAAACTTGCAAGGGCTCTTAAAACTGATTTCCTCCTTGTGTTGGTGATGCTGAGCTGGTGTCCTGTCCCAGAGCTACAGGTAGCTCTAGGTCCTGCAGCCCCACATTCTTTCCCTGGTAGAAGCTGCTGCTGCAGCTGACCAGGACACAAATCTGGTCATGGAATCATAGAACCATCAAATGGTTTGGGCTGGAAGGGACCTTAAAGCTCATTTTGCTCCAACCTGCTATGGGTAAGGACACCTTCCACTAGACCAGGTTGCTTCAAGCCCCTCTCAACCTGGCCTTGAACACTTTCAGGGACTGGGCAGCCCCAGTTTCTCTGGGCAGCCTGTACCAGGGCCTCATCACCCTCCAGAGTCAAGAATTTCTTCCTAATATCTATTCAGTCCAACCCTGCCCTGTGTCAGTTTGTAGCCATACCCCATTGTCCTGTCACTGTCTGCCCGAGACAAAAGTTGCTCTCTGTCTCTTTTATAAGCTCACTTTAAGTACTGGAAGACTGAGAATCTGGTGGGTGATTTCTTTGCTGGTGCACAAAATGTTCCTGCTCTAGATCTGCAGGACTTCAGGTGTGTGTGATTCAAGGCAGTCCAGGTACCTGGGGATTCCCAGCTGGATGGGATTCCCAAGATGTGAACCTTCAGGCCAGATACCCTGCTAGGGAGTGTGACAGCTTTGGGGGGACAGCACAGTCCCCACACTCCCAGCTGCCACCCCTGCAGGGCCAGGATGAGGTCATCAGAATCTGCTCTCTGCCTGTGTCAGCTGGTAGGTGCTTCCTGGGCTCGCCTGTCTCAGGCTGCGTCAGGGAAGGCTGGTTAATGACTAACAGGAGGAAGGGACCCTGCCCAGCCTCCCCCTCCCGCGGCTGCCCCTCCACCTTGCTGTGCTGGATTTGAGACCCACGACCTGGCACTCAATTTTCTCTCTTCCCTCAGTAAGCCCCACATCTATCCCTGCCCTGCAGGTCAGGCTGCAGCAGAGCCTGTGCCAAAGGCAGTAGGAAATGTCTTCTTTGTTCCGGCCCTTTGGGCTGGGTCTTCCTCTCCTGCAGCCCAACATTCTCCTCAGCTCTGGCCCAGAAATTGAAGTTATTCTCCAAAGGCCAGCACAGCACAAGGGTTTTCCAGGCAGTGTCAGTGGCTGTGGCTCTCCCACATTGCCTCAGCCTCACTTGTATCCCACTACACGTGATGCAATAACATTAGACCTTTACAGCATGAAGTATAGCAAATGCATCAAATATTCAGGGGAAAACCAGCTTGCTTTCCCCTTGCCTTCTGAATTGTGCCTGTGTTTTCATTTTAGGCAAACCTGAGGTATTTAACTGGGGCTTCACTGCTGATTTAATCCTAGAAGCCAATGGTATTGCTGATAGGAACATCCATAGCAGGGACTTGCTGTACAGGATTTTTTTAGCGTAGCCTGTAACCTTGCTCTGAGTCAGGTCTGACTTGCAGATGATGACAAATACAAACCAACTACCTCACAATGCACAGTACCAGTGCTCCCGTTCCCTGACATGTAGGATTCCACCTATCAGCTGCACTTGGAAGAGGCTGGGGGGTAGAAAATGAGAGCAAACTAAATTCCTTGTGCTTTCATGAGTCATGAAAAAAACCCTCCAACTGTCTCTGTCAACAGCACATCTGTTTGGGTATTTTCAAGGATGCTGGAATTCATCCTCAGAGCTCTTCCATGAGAAAAAGTAAACATGTCATATATAAAACATTTTATTAAAACAAATATACAACATTTTATATACAAAAATAAAATGTACAAGAAAATAAGTCTGTTACAGCTTAGTGATTTGATTCCTATCTATTACACACACACATTAGAACCTCTTCCATCCAGCACTCGCCTGCACATGCTGGTCCAGAGGATCTGTGGGATGTTAAAACTTGTGTGCAGTACTGGAGGGATCCTGACACAGTGCCAGAAGGGATCTGCAAAAGGCATGGTAAAAATAAAGAGCTCTGCCCCTATCAGTGCAAAATTGTTTCATGCAGCAGCTCTTGAACTCATACGAGGAAAGGGAATGGCATGCCGATGGCACAGAGCATCCTATGAGTGCACCTGGGGGATGGACTTGGTGGAAGCAAAGCCTAAACTGAATTTTCACATTTTAATGGTCTATTTACAGAGTTTGAAAGGTCTGAAAGATGAACTATATGATGCGGTAAATCAAAGAAGAGATGGCCCATTAGTGCAATTTTTCTGCCCAAGTGTAATGACAGTTGTTAAGCTCAATGTCACCAGTGTTGCACAGGTAAGCAGCAATCAAAACTAACAGGTCATAGACTTATCTGCAGCGTCTCCTCTAAGCACTCTATGGGTAAAGTGCTCATCACCACAGGTGGGGAGGATGGTAACCTGCTCCCCAGGCCTGTGGTACCCCACCAGGTCAGACTCCACGGCACAGTGACGCCTTCCAGCAAAAGCTTCACCTCCAGAGCAGTAAGGTGTCAGCTGCAGCTGAGCACCTTCAGTGCCAGAGTCCTGCTAGTGAGATGGGGTTCCTTTTTTACATTGATAATGGTGTTTTCATGCTAACCTTTCCAGGCCTATGACTGAAACGGAACAGAACAGCTACTTTCTTCCTTCAGTCAGTAACAAACAATTTCTTCAATTCTCTCCATGCCTGTTGAAGTTTCTATCCAAGAGCAGTTTGTGGTTGGAGGAAGCCAAGGGTTTACAACCCACAGGGAATGACTTGCATGGTCGGCCTCACTGTATCCAGCCAGGAGAAGTCTAGGCTGCTTTTCTGGTCAAAGAACCTGAAATCCACCTCTCCTAGATAAAAGGAACCAAGAATGGGCACTGAATTAATGCAGCAAGAGCAAAACAGTGTATAGATATATTAAAAATAAATATCAAAAATTGAAAGATTTCTCAGATGAGAGTAAATACCTTAGACTATTATTTTCCTAAAATACATCAAACACTTCCTATTAAATTGTTTCATTTAAGCTATTGCTAGAAGAAATTCTTTAGTTCTATTCCAAGGAGTTCCTGAAAGCTGACCTAACTTACACATGTATAGCCCTGAAATCCATAGGATTCTCTTAGTGGAGGTGTTTTTGACTTTTCCTTTTTATCAACGAATTCCTTACGGCCTTCCAACAGGCTGCTTGGAAATCTCAGAACACAAGGATGGCGAATTCCTCCATTTCCTTTGCTGCCTCCCAATTAGTGTCTTATCTGCATCATCCTGTGGCCTTGATTGTCAGGGATAGTCCAGAAGCCTGTACCTGAAGTCGTGTTGATGTCCCCGTCCTGCTCCTTGTAGCTGTAGGTGCTGCACAGGGTCTGGGTGCCTGACTCATTGGTGAGAAAGCCTTTCCCCCCAATGCTGGTGTTATGCCAGTCTTGGGCTGGTCCAAGCAGCTGGAAGAGAAGAAGGAGATGGTAAAAACTGCTCCTTCTTGCTGTGGGCGCAATGTTTGATTACTTGCCCTTAATTGGAAGACAGGTAAGCAACAAGATCAAGTTCTATTTTCTCATGCTAAGTTAAATAAAACATGTTTTATTCACAGTTAAAAAAAAAAAAAGTTCATGCAAAACAGCAAGGGCTGGAGCACCTTATTCTGTCTTATCAGTGGGATGAGTGTGACATGTCTGGAAATGCAGATTAAGAGCTAAACATGTAAGAGATGGAGGGAAGGGCAAAACAGAAAAATCTGGAGGATCTCTGCAGACCCTAATACAACAACCTGAGATCAAGGAAATGGCCTCAGGTTGTGCCAGGGGAAGTTTATATTGGATATTAGTGAAGAAATTTTCACGGAAACGATTGTCAAGCATTGGAACAGATTGTCCAGGGAAGCAGTGGAGTCATCATCCCTGGAAGTGCTCAAAAAACATGAGGATATGGCACTTGAGGACATGGTTTAATGAACGTGATGGTGCTGGGCAGATGGTTGGACTTGATGTCTTAGAGATCTTTTCCAACCTTAATGATTCTGTGACTCTGATTCTATGAACCTCTACTCCTAGCAGTACTCAGTAACTTCCTCTGACTTTCACATGAAGGGTAAATATTTCCATGGGTGTGTCCTCTCCAGTTCATGTTTGCAAAGCAGATTTTTTTTTTTATATTTAATTTTTCAGGCTTCCTTATTAAGTAAGTGTATGTTCAGCTCACATGAGACTGGATTAGATACCTGCTTCCCCTCCTCTCTCGGTACAAACACCAACTTAGGACAATTTTATTCTGACCAGAAGGGCTGGTTTTACCTTAAAAATATCCGGATTTATTTCCTCTTCATCTTCATCTGTGACTGTTTTGGAAGCACATAAAAAAAAGAGAAGAAAATACAGATGTCAACTTTTAGCCCTCATACTTCTGCTTCTTCACCACAGAATGTGCTTCATATTCTCTTGTCACAAAACACCACTACTTTTTACTCACGCCCACCCCAGGCTCCTCACAGCCTTTCATCTCTGATACTCTTCACCAACTGCATGTTGAGATGCAGGGCTCCAGCCAGCTCTGATGCCTCCCCAGGACTCACAGAGCAGGGCCCAGTTGCTGTGGAAGCTTGTAGGAACAAGATGATTTGCACCCCGAGTGAAGAACCACTCTGATATATCCATGTTAATTATTTATTTCCCCAGTGAGAAGCATGGCTACCTCCACTGTCTCTGTTGGAGCAGGTGGCATTTCAGAGCCTTTCACCCATGGGCAGGAGGCATGTGCCAGCTCTTCCATTCTGCACCCTAGCCAGTTTGGTAACTCCAAATTCCCAAATCTATCAGATGGAGGTTGGTTTTTCTACAAAACAGCTCTTGTTTTTCCTGTTGGCCCACGCACTCCTTCATCCCGCTGCCTTGCCTCCAGCAGACCAGTGAAAGACTGGGGTAGGAAAAAGGAAGTACCCACCTTCAGAGGATGAAGCCAGGGGAGACACCTGGAGCTGGTAGAGGTCGTTGGTGCTGTCAGCCATGGTGACTTCCATTGCTGGCCTCCAATCGGTAAGGGAGCCGCTCACCTCACAGGAGGACAGGTCTGTAGGATGCACTAGGAGTTGGCACTCACAGGAGAGAGACAACCACCTCTGTGGTCCCTGCCAGTCTGATGCTGCAGCTGCCCCAACCCCAAGATTCATCTTTGACCACACATTTAGCACAAACAGCACTTTCCGCCCTGCTCAGACCTAAACCCAGCATCTCACCTAAGGTGATGGCTGTGCTCTCCACCTCCACTTCCTGCCCTGCATAGTCGTGAATGGTGTAGCCACTGTGGTCATCTGGCAAAGGAGTGTTGGTTAAGCTTTCTGCTGACTCTTCCAGCCTTGTCTCTTCATAACACTACAAAAACAAGGGTAAAGCATGAAAGACTTGTCTAAGAACACGGAAGTTCCCATATGAAAAAAACTTAAGCAAGAAAACCACCAAAACCTCTAGCTTCTTCAGCTGCCTCTACAGACACATACCTTTCTCTTGCTCCTGTTTCTTACTTCTCTTGAAGACTTTGACTTCCTTTCTGTGAAATAAAATAAGATGAATGTGAGAAAGGGCTGCACATTTTAGTCAAGTGTGAGCTCTTGCAGCCTTGAAACCTGCTCAGTTACTGCCAGCAGCAGCCAGTCCCCATCACCTCCTGATGCTGCCTTTAGGCATGTTTAAGTAATTTGGGATAAAATTAACTGTTTGTAAAGGCTGTTCCCAGCAATAACCAGTGAGCAAGCTCAGTAGCACCAGTGCTACCAACAGGTTTGTTACCCCCTGCTTACATGGAGCAGGACATTTAAGTGCTGTTTAAGCAGTGTAACTCCAGCTGGATTGCCAAGGCTTTACCTTTCTTCTGATGCTTTGTCAAGGGTGGCAGCATCCTGTAAACCCTGACAGCACTGGAGCCCCTGTTGATGCTTTTATCCTTCACCTCTTCAATGTCAGGCAGGGAATTCATGGCACAGCGGAAATTTGCCTTCCAGGTTTTTGGATCAGGATCTTTCTCACCTTCTTTATACCTTCCTATAAATAAGAGATGGGTCATGTATTTAAGACTTCCCAGTGCTGGTTTTTCCCACCAAAAGATACCGACATTCTATATTCTGACATGCACACTAGTAGTTAGTCTAACTACCAGTGTAAGTCAAGGGTAAGTCAAGGCAAAAAAACGCTTTAAGATAGTCATATGACTGATGGGAATGTAAAACCAGCACACACCTGTATGAATGGCCCAGCTCCGGAAAAGGCAGGCATCCTTCTCCATGTCCCAGCCGTGCTTAGCTGCATGTTTCCATGGGATTTGAAATATCCTCTTATCCTGAAATTAAACCAATAGAGATTTGAATGAAAAAAGAAGCATCACATGCCAGTTTGGAATGATGGATTTAATCAGAGTTCTCAGTTGCAGCTCAGAAATGTTATAACCCCCCTGCTCTACATTTTAATTAAATAGCCATCGTTCCATCTATTTTGTTCATGGCATTTAAGGCTTTTTATAGTTTCTGAAACTGGGAAAAAAACCCAAAGGTGCTACAGTATGGTAGAAGTAAGCAATATTATCAACTTTATCCCAGAATAATTTCAATACATTGCATCTAACCTATTAGTATGTCATAAATTACAGCATATTTTATAGATACACTTTGTCAGAGAATCCCTTTTTTAAGTTGCCCATAAGATCCTGCAGCAATCCTACATAAGAATGTAGCTTAAATATCCTCTTGGGATGGATATGGAAACTTCAGAGACCTGGTTCAATAAGCTCAGTGATCTCAACCTGTGCTACACACTGGTAACAGGGATATGCCTTACAGACCAAAAATTACATTTATTTCAGGCCAAATCTTAAGACTGGAAGTAACTGGAGTGTAACAGCAGCTGCTTATCTGGGACAGGAGCTGACTTGGCTCAATGAGCAGCAGGAGTTAAAAGAGAGTTTGAAGGTTTCTTGGTTCTCCAACATGCTCAGAATGTTTTCATTGTAATTTATCGTTCCCCTCCTGGGAATTTTCTGAGGGAAAAATTGAACTACTCCACTATATACCAACCAGCGCTACCTTTTCTGCAAACAAAAACTGTTGCTTTTTAAACATAATGCTGGCAAGTTTTCTCCATGTTTTTTCTTCATGATCTTGACTTGTGTTTAGTGTCATTTAAGAATAAGGATCGCTAATGATACACAAGTAATACTAATAATGATGACAATAGTACAAAGCAGCCTCACCTTGTTAATCCATATCAGTCCTGGTATTTGATTGGAATCAATCTGCATTTCCAACCATGGCCTCATACGCATTCTTGAGGCTGGCATGTTGGCTGTGAAAGAAGGAATAAACAGGTCAGCCCAACTCTCATCACTGTTTTAACCACTCCGCAGTGTCGCCCCTCCCATACCTTCTGTGCTCAGCATCACCACCAATGCTACGGAGAACTACTTTTCCAGAGTCTGAACTCTCGTTCAGTGCCTCTCACGTGCTCCCGGAAGGAAGTGCTTCCTGCTCCGCCTGGCTCAGCTCCAAATCAGGGCTCAGGTTTGGAATTCGGCAAAGAGGCCGACGGCAGCAGTGGGTGTTCAGCTCGTGCTGCGTGGGCAGCTCTGCGTGGGCAGCTCTGCGTGGGACCGGTCAGGCCAGGGGGAGCCCGGCTGCGACCCCCGTTCTGGGAGGAAGCCTCCAGCCAGCACCGCGACTGGGTGCGGGTGTCTCCCCGCTCTACAGCCACGGAGAGGCACCGACTGCACAATCCTCTTCTTAAAAGTTTATTATTAATTAAGTTGCGCAAGGTGGGAGGCAGCGGCCCTGCTGCAGGTGGGTATCCCCAATTCCACCACGACCCGTCCCGAGGAGTGGCCGCCGCTCTACAGCCCTCCTGCGCTTCCTTTGCACAAATAATTTCCTGTTTGCGGTGTTTTTCCAAGACGCACAGCCCAAGATTGCCCAAAGAACACGTTTCTAACATTCACCAGCAACCCGCTCGGCCCGGGCGGGACGAGGTCGCGGAGAGTGCCCACCCCGGGCCAGGATCTGCCAAGGGCTGCCCCGAGCAGCGGGGCTCGGGCCGCCCGCTCCGCCCCGGGCTAACTGGCGGAGCAGAGCCGTGCCCGGCCCCGCGGGTGCGCAGGGACATCCCGCCCCAGCCCGTCCCCTCCCAGGGCTTGTGCACTGCGCCGTGGCCGCTGCCCGCAGGAGGGATGCGCGGTGCCCACCCCGACGGCTGCCGGAGCGATGCGCCCGCTCCGCCTCCAGAACTCCTCCACACGACAGAGGCCGGCGCTGCCGCCTCTTTACGACCAGAGATGAGCCGCGCCGTGCCCCCAGCACCGCTCCCAAGGACCCTGCGGGGCGCCTTCTCCTGGAACCTCCGTGCTGCGCAAAGTGAGGGGCTAACGGTGGGACAGGACAGGACAGGACAGGACAGGACAGGACAGGATAGGATAGGATAGGATAGGATAGGATAGGATAGGATAGGATAGGATAGGATAGGATGCACCGCGACCCACCTCGCTGTGCCGTGCAGTGCCGAGCTGTGCAAATGTGTGCCGTGCCGAGCCGAGCTGTGGGTCCCCCGGCAGATGCGCACCCGCCGCCCGCCGCCCGGCTCTGTCTGCCGCCGGCCGCGCCCGCGGGTATAACGCGGCGGCTCCGGGATTCCCCGCGCCCGGGCCCGGCCGCCGCCCGGCCAATCCGCGCCGCGGCGAGGGGCGGACGCGCCCGCCATTGGCGGCCGCCGCAGCATCACTTCGGGGAAATCACGCTGTTGTAGCACCAGCGGCTCGGGGGGGGGGGCGCGGCTCCCCCGCCGCGAGCCCCGGCCCCGCCCCGCCGCCCGCCCGCGCTCCCCCGCGGGATCCAGCAGCGTTCCATGGACGGATCCAGCACCGAACCACGGAGGAATCCAGTCCCCGTCCCACGGAGGGATCCAGTCCCCGTCCCACGGAGGGATCTAGCCCCCGTCCCGCAGAGATATGTTGTTCCCGTCCCACAGGGGGATCCAGCCCCCGTCCCATGGAGGAATCTAGCCTCCTTGTCAGGGAGAGACGGTGGAGTCGCCAAAGCAATTCCTGTGCACATCATGGTGCACCTAAACCAGGGACCAGCGTGTGACAGGTATCCACCTGGCCTCAGCAGACCAGTGGCAGGACAAGGGGGAATGGCTTCACACTGACAGAGGATAGGTTCAGATCAGATATTAAAAAGAAATTCTTCCCTGTGAGGCCCTGCAACAGGTTGCCCAGAGAGGATGCCCCGTCCCTGGACAATGTTCAAGGATAAGTTGGATGGGGCTTGGAGCAACCTGGTGGAAGGTGTCCTTATCGCAAGGTGTTGGCACCTTTAAGGTCTCTTCCAATCCAAAACATCCTGGGATTCTGTGATTCTACGATAATGGGTGACCAATGGTATTGTCCCCTCTCATCCCTCTTGGATGAAGCCTGAGGAAGGGAAATGGCAGCATGACAGAAGGCTACTGAAACTGTCAGGATTTCTCCTCGGTCCACTGGAACTGTATGACAGGGAGATTAGATTTTCACCCAGTGTCTTCAAGGTGCCTTCCGTTCAGCAGAATATTAGAGCATTTTTAATTACTTCCACGATTTAATGGAAGGTATGTAGTCATATGCAACAAGAAGTTACATTGGGAGAGAGGTACAAAGATGCATGGGCAGCTGAGACAGGAGTGTGACACCAGAACACTGCCTGCCCGCTCTGGCAAGTTTTCTTCTTTTAATATAAAGATGAAAGAAAAGCCTCAACCTGGTTTTAAGTGCAGAGAAACACCCTATAGGAGTCCCATGCTTTCTCTTAACTAATGGTTTTTTTGTCTGCTTGACACATGTAACTTGTGGTAGGATCCTCCAGTTGGGTCTTAGTGCTGAGGGAGGCACCATTCACCAAGGACACTTCACTATAGGTAAAGATGCAACATATTAGGTACATTAAACAAATAATCAAAGAAGGAGAGATACTAGATATTACTAGACAAATAGGAGGTAACATAAAAGTAGCCTGAGAAAGAGAAGACAAGATATTTGATGTTTCAGTGTAAATGTCATCTACAAAAATAGTCACATCATCTCTTATACAACATAAATATTGACAAAAAAAGATTATGCTGATTGTTTTTGAGCTCCAGCCTCCCATGGTTTGCTTTCACCACTCACCCAGCTTTAGGAAAAATGAATTCTGACCTTGCTGGTCTCATGGGCTAAGGTCTGCACACAGCAAATGTATCAAACACCTTAAATGACTGAATTTTGAACAGCAACTTTTTTTTTGATACATGACTTCAGTACTGTTGAGACCCTTACTGGTTTTTTAGTCTGTATCTTGTCAGGAATTGACACCAGACATCAAATAAATAGACCTAGAATAGAAATGCATGAAGGCAGGTTAACAGCCCCACCCGTGAATCTCCTCTTCTTTCCTTGGGTTTAAACCCAGACAGATCCTACTTAATGAAACTTACTTGACCTTTCTATCTGTGTCCTGTCCCATATCTGCACGGCACGTTTCCATGGAGCAGGACCTGCCCAGCCTGGGATGCCTTATGTTTGTTTGCCTTTGCTATCTCTCCACTGAAATAAGGAAATAACAACTTGTGTCTCCACGATGTTATTGAGTGTCAGACTCCCTTACACCACACTTACAAAGACTTCTCCTTATTAAACGGACTCCTTCCTCTCATTTATCCCACTACACTAACCACCCTTTCATCAACTTACCTAATGTAGCAAGAATATGCACTTAAATTTGTCACATATAAAAGTATAAAGAAGGAATAATCTCAGGTAGTCAATAAATGGTTGGCCATAAAGCGCTTCTGCTCCACCCAGTTAATCACCCAAGAAGAATTTCCATAATGTCAACATCTCTATTCTCTGCAGAATCATATCCCTGCTCCAGCTTTATTTCACAGGGGTCTTACCTTGGGCACCTTTTTTCATATTCCCTCCATGAATTGCCAATTCCCTTGTTTTACCGGTAAGCTGAGACCCAGAGAAGCAGATCACTGGCATATTTTATCACATTTACTTGATCCAGGGGGATCCCAAGTCTAGGATTGTTGAATGCAGAAGTAATATTTAATCGTATATTTATTTAAAACCAAATTCAATCCCAAACTGATCCTCCAGTAAATTGTGTTTGTTATCCTATAACATGTACCTCTCCCTCTCAGCCAGTACCCCGAGATAAGGAGCTCCTAGGAAGACTGTAATTTAAATGATGCAAAAATGTGACCTGGATGACATCAGCCACGGAGCTCCTGGCATGGCCTCCAAGGAGGGAGGGTTATGGATCAGATATAGAGGCTCAAACATAGGTCTTTTTCCTCTGACATCATTGCTCTTCTTGTTTAAGCAGCTCAGGATGGCTCTGATCCTGTGCTGTATGAAAGAAATTGTGGTTAATACAAAACCCAGTGTGCCATGGGGTGAACCCATGAGGCTCCGAACATCCAGAAACACTTTAAGGAGCTGGAAGGTGAAGAGCAGAAAACCAGCACACATCAGTGCAGACATGCTTGCAGATGTGGGTACAGACTCAAGAGCCGCATTCACCTCCAGGTGAGCCTCCAGTTCTAAATCTCTAAGGTGTCTTGGGGGCAAAGAGCTTGAGCATTATACCAAGTGCTGATGACAGTCTTTGCTTTGAAGATCTTCCCTTCCCCTGACTGTGAACTCAGCCAGGGCAGAAGGCCCACAGTGGGGAATCTGTGCTCTGACAATGGGGAGATGGAGACAGGGGGAGATGGGTTTGGGGGCTGCCACAGAAAGCTGCCTCTGGTGACTTGGTAGTGAACCCAGGGAGGGAGCAGAGCCCCAGGTCTGCATGCCCAGGCAGTATTTGTGTGGGGGGAGTGAATAACCACAGGATGGAGCAGGGGTTTGTGGAGGGGAAGAGTCGGAGCATGGTGAGAGGGAGCCTCTTATCTGTTTCCTCGTGGCCCTGGCTGCTTCCTTCCATCTCTACATCAGGACCTTCCCATGCCCACCAGCCCTCAACAGCCCTTCCAGACCCCACTCTGTGAAGGTTTGTTTGTTCCTCCTTTCTACCTGCTTTAAGAGAAACCTGCTCTAATTCAAGCCCTTTCTAATTCCTCTCCCCCCCCACCCCCCCACCTGCCTCTGTCTCCCCCATCAACTCAGAAACAAAATATCCTTTTTGGAGTGGGACATAAAAAATGGGTGCAGAGCCATCCCTGTAACCTCAGCATTATCATGGTTCCCCACTAAGGAGCACCCAACTGCTGTCACAGTTTGGTGACAGAGGTCATCTGTGGGCAGGCAATGCCTCTTCCTCCCAAGAGCTTTCCAGGCTGTCAAGGGGTTAATGCAGAGTGATTTTTTTCAGGACCAGGGATGGAGTATCAGCCTTAAAAGCTGCCAAGGCAGACAACCAAATCTAGCTGCTTCTGGGTCAGAAGCTGTGAGGGTGCAGAGCTTGCTGCAAGCTGTTTCCATTTCTTATAAATGCCTATTTTACAGAAAGGAACTTTGGTCGAAGCACATGCAGGAGAATGAATGTCAGAAATGTTGAAACTCTGCCCAGCTGGCATGATGTAATCCCAGCAAGTGCTCTGATCTGCAGGCTACAATAAATATATCCTGGGATGGGGCGTTTACAGTTTCCTGGAATTGGAAAGACCTATCTCAAGACTCAAAATCATTCCAGTTCTTCCCAGTTATGGCACAGTGAATTTTTTAATTAAACCAAAAAGAGATCCTGTGCTTGTTTTGGTGGGAATAAAGGAAATTCCAAAAACTTCACTTGTGGTCTTGGATTTTCCCTGCTCCTTACTTTCCTCTCCACCTTGCAGGAGGACACAGACATGTCATGAACAATTTGCTGAGGGAAGTCCTGTGAGCTGCAGGCACCTGGCAGCTCTGACACGTTTGCTAACAAGGGTGCAGACCTGCAGCAGCCTGAGCTCCCTGAAAAAGGCCAAAGAGACTCAGGCCTCTCTTGGTGCACATGGGTCTTCACCCAGGGCACAGTGGGGCAGGTGTGGGACAGTCACAGGGCTGTGCTGACCCGGGGTGCCCTGAGGTCCTGGCATCCTGGCCAGTAACCCCCCAAGTCAAATGGGAATCCATGCATTTTAGACTGCTGGAGTCCTGACAGTGAAGCCGGGGCTGAGATCAGTAGGAAAAAGGTGAGTTGTGTCTTCAAGTTCTTTTATTTGCCCTTAGAGTATCCATCTGAGAGTGGGAATGGCCCTCCTGCCCAACTAGCCATCTGCAGAGCAGGAGTCAAGCCAAAGGGACAAGCAGCACATAGTGGGCAAGGGGCTGTGCCTCTTGTCTGGCTCCTAGCTTGGAAGGTTTGCTCCATCCTGGACTGATTGGAGAAGGTGCCAAACTTCCCAGCTATCGGAAGGGAAGGACAGGCCAGTGCCCGTGGCAGTGTGGTGCTGTGCCTTCAGCTCTTCTCAGGGGTAGACAGGGGCCAGCTGGAGGCTCATGGAGGCCACCCCCCACCTCCTGCCTAGCCCCTGCCTGCACCCTGCTGCTGCCCTCCAGCAGCTGGAACGGGCCAGTGTGCCTGTGAGCAGGAGGCAGGGAGACCCTGGGGATGGACTGTAGCTCTCCAGGAAAAGTCAGCTGAAAGTGAAGGCTGCAGTGCAGTGACCTATGAGTGTTTCACTTCTGCTTCATCTTGGGAAGAACATCCCTAATGCCTGCTTTGTTTGAAATACTCTGTCCTGTCCTTGTGCTAAGAGGATGCCTAAAAGGAAGTTCTTATGGATGCTTAGAAGTGCCTGGGCCGGTCACGTTAGTGCCATGAGGAGCTGAGGGATGGGAACTGGAAGCAGGATGCAGTGAGAAGGTGGCTTGTCCCATCTGGGATAGAGTGCAGGTGAAGAGCAGGACAGGACCCTGGTCTAGGCCGGGCTGCTGGTCCCAGTGCTGACGGCGACCATGGTGGCATCAAGGATCTTGTAGGACCATAGCAAAGAGTGAAAATCATGTTCTAAAATATCTGAGTTGTATTCCCCATATTTTAATTATTATTGATTGGCTTTTAACCTTGATGCCAACTGCAAACACCATGAGGGAGAACAGCAGCTATATTGGATAATACCACAATTTACATAAGCAAGACTCAGATTTGGTGCTTGAAAGACACCTGCCTGAGGCAGGTGTGGTGTTCTTGTCCTGCCGGGATCAGAGCAGTCACGGCTATCGCTTCTGGCTGTTTGTTTCTTGATGCTCTCAAAGGGAGTGCTGTAAGCACTGGTTGTGTTCCCCCCCCCCAAGAAAAAAGGAAAAGCCAAGTGACACATCCAGCTGGACGCTGGGGAGGGAACCCACTGTGGCTTAGCTGACCCTCTGCTGAGGTACAGTGGTGGATCTGCAATGAGTGAAGGACCTCTTGCAACTTTCTACTGATCAAGGAAGGGGGGGACCCCTTGAGCAGCACCCAGCAAGGAGGACCCTGAGGAAGGGACCAGCTGTCCCACACGATTTCTTGTTCAAACTTATCGCCTTCTCCCGTTTGACGGGAGTGATTTTTTTCTGAAATAAACACAGATTTAATTTTTTTATTATTATTTTTTAACATCCTCTGCTGTCCCAATGGAGACTCCCGGCCACTGACTCGCCAGCTGTGGCTGAAATCTCAGATTAGAGGGGTCTTGTTGTCCCCTCCCTTTGCTTTTTTTTGTCCCCCCTTTTTTTTTGTCAGCCTTCTTTTTTTGTGTGCACCCCCTTTCTTTCGTATCCCCTTTTTTTTGTGTCCCTCTTTATTTTGTCCCCCCCCTTTTTTTGTGTTCCCCCTTTTTATGTCCCTCCTTTTTTTTTGCCCTTTTCGTTGCCTCTGTTTCTTTCGTCCCTCCTCCCTTTGTGCCCTTTCCCCCCTTTTTTGTCCCCCCTTTTCTTTAATCTTTCCACCCTCCCCCCTCTTTTTCCCATAATTTTCGTGTGGCCGTTGTTTGTGTGCTTTTATTTATTTATTTATTTATTTGTGTGTTTCTGATTTTGCCCATTCCTCCGCTACCCAGCCCCTACTCACCCTTGTCCTCCCCCTCCCCTCCCATCCCATTCCCCTCCCCCTCGTCCCGTCGTGCCCAGTTTCGGTTTCCTGCGGGAGCAGCGGCGGCGGGAGCGGCTTCCGGGAATCGGCGCTGCGGGGCGCGGCCGCGGGAGGGCGCTGGTGCGCCGGGGCCGGGGCGTGAGCCAGGGGCAGGGCTGGCCGGGAATTCCAGCCGGCCCGCCGGGAATCCCCGGTCGCGCCGGGAAAACTCCCCCCGGGCACCGGGGAGCTGCTGCCCTAACGCCCCGAGGGGGCTCCGGCACCCGCTCGATCCGGTGACCCCTGGCCGAGGCCGGAGAAGGAAACCAGAATTGCTCTCTGGGATGAGTAATGCTGCTCGCCGGGTCAATTAAAGTGTGAAAGGGAAGTATAAAAGCTTAATTGAAGTTAGAGTGTTGTTTCACATTAAGGGTATGCTGTTTTCCCTGGGCATGCTAGAAAAAATTATTTATATGTAAAATAGAAAAATTACATAAAATATTATATATCAATTATTTAATATACGTTATTAATTCTATATTATATTTAAAATATATATAGTCTAGAACCCCCCGGAATATTAGCATATACTGTATATAATATATATTACACTTAAAATACAATAAATAATTACACATGATTCAGCACATATTTGTACTGTCTATATGATTTTTTTTCCCCTGGGCATGATAGAAGAGATAATTCTTTTGAACTTTCTATTTAAAGTCATAGTTAATATTAAAGTGCAGCTGGAGCAGTTCCTCCCTGAAGCAGGATCCAAGTGGGTCGGAGGACAGGTGTCTGCAGTGATTTGGGGGTACAGCGACCTAGACAGAGCTCCCAGCATCTTTAGAGTTCAAAAGTTCCTGTTTTTTGCTGACCCTGAGTTCATCCTGCTGACTCGTGCCAGCAGTGCGGTTCATTTTCTTCTCGTGGGTAGTTTCATCACGCCCTGTTCAGGCTTTGCACACTCGTTTCTCCTCACCATTCCTGGGTGTTTTCCACGGCCTGCTATAGCTGGAGCCAAATCAACCCATTCCTTTTTCTCCACCGTTTGGCCTCTCTGAAGTGCACGCACTGAATCCAGGGAAACCTGTCCAGGGAACTTCTCCGTGAGCACTCGCCTGCCTGGATTTAACTTGTATGTGGCTGCACCCGGGGTTATACCGCTCTGCTGATGTCGCCTTGTTCTTTAGGCAAGGACTTTTGGGCTGTCACCTCCTTCCTGCTCCAGTGAAACCCGAGGCAAAGGGTGAGCCCGGCAGATTGTGTCCCACAGGGATTGCCTTCCTCTGGGTGGCACTGGGGGGACAGGGATTGCTGTGGGGATGTGCTGAGCACGAACGGGACTTGGGCTCAGCTCAGGAATCGGAATCACTGCGGAATGGGGGACTTGAATCGAACGAAGGAGCTCTGCGCACCAGAAGGAAGGAAAGCCCTGTCTAGGGTTTTTCCGGCCCAAAAGCTTTCCCGGGAGATGCATCGAGCATTTCTGGTCTCCTGTTGCCACCTGCCGTCAGCCGCCCACCGCCTCCTCCTACTCCTGTGCGGAGGCTGCTCTGCTTTGGGGATTGAGCTGCAGCTGAGTAAAGCGTCTGACAAATCAACTTCCGCACAAACAACTTAAAAGTAATAATTTTGCTGATTAACCCTTGTTTCACCAGCAATTGTTCCTGCTTTGCCGATCTTATGGAGCAATACTGTGAAAGACTGTATTTTTCCTCCATAAAAGTTGGATAACACTAGAAATCACTGGGAAAATCAGCACTGATGTGGCAAGAAAATGTCTCATTTCTGCATATTTGTTCTATCATCACAGGATGTCCTTCCCCCAGTGTTCCCGAGTATGCCCCCGAAAAAGGAGCAGGGACACTGACATGTTATATCAGGACATGTCTGACTCCAGAGTTCGGAACACATTAAACCAAACTCTTGGCAACACTGTGACAAGTGCCTTGCTCTTCTGCTCAGCTTCTTTTTTCACCATGCCAAAATTGGTAGGTTTTGGAAGAAGCTTCTCCTATGATTAGAAAGACACTGGAGAAACCCACCTCTCTCTCTGACCAAAAATCTCTTCTCAATTTTGTTCTCATTTCTTTCTCCTATATATATATATATATATATATATATATATATATATATATATATATTTAAGAAATAAATTCATGATGGGATATTTATAGAAAAAAAATGCAAACATCATCCAGGGAGCTAGAGAGAATGTGTGAGCTCAGCTCTGTTATAGAAGTGGGTACCTTAATGGACTCTCTGGTTTTTAATTCATGCATCATTAGAAATAGCTTTCAGCAATACATTTGCTCACTCACCTCAAGGATCTAATTCCCCTGACTGGTAACTAGATTTCCTGAAGTGTGGGAATAGCTTGGAAGAAATTTGGGGGGGAAGGAGGGAGGAGGGAGAAGGGAGAACGGCAGAGACAAACAATTACTCACTTTATTTAAAGTAGTAAAAATACAGAATAAATATTTTCTCCAAAACACTTATGTCTATAAAATATAACATAATTTAATTGACACAATAGCAATAAATTTGTACTGATAGAAACACTCCTATCCATTAACATTATAAAAAACTAATTAATTCTCTTAGTGCTATATGTTCAGATCCTTACAAATCTTTAGTTGTCAAATTTACACTGATCTACCAAAGCTGCAGGTAGAGTAAAATCCCAGGGTGTGTCTCTCAGTGCTTGTGGAATAAGGAGGTTATGTGAGAGCAGTAAAACTTTCCAGTAGAAATCTGACCTTAAACCTTCAAAGTTAGAAGATCCCCAACCCATATTGTTGTCCCTCCTGCAATGGCCCAGTCTGGTTTCAAAGAAAGGGAAAGGGGATACATTCACATCATCTGTCACTCGGTGTTGATGGCACAGCAAGACCTGGAGCCAGGCAATGGTCAATGGTTGGATGAGAGGAGTGTTGTGAGCCAGCTGCTTCTGCTCACACCCGCCCCTATTCAGTCTCCCTGTGACTCAGAAATTAACTCTTCATGAGAAACACAGAGGTTTGATGCCTAGTCAGGTCCTTCTGTAATCCCTTGCATGATTTGGTTTATCAAGCATTTAAATTTTTGTCTCAAAATACAAATGCCATTTTGCCACCAAATACTTTGAGATGCCAAACACGAACCAGTGCAGTAGCACTGAAACTGAAGGTGTGTCCTGCCAGATTTTAACACAAATGAGGAACATTTCTTAAACAAGGAAAGCTTTTACCACTGATATAAATTTACAGCAATTTTAGAAACTTCTAACTCTCCACTCTTGTGGTTTTTAATACTTTTTGGATGAATGTCATCAGCTTTTTTATAAATATTGTTGTGCTCCTTCTTTCTGTATCACATTTCCCCTGAAAAATGAATCAAGAAAATGAAATTGCTTAATATTTAATCATTATTTACAGCTTTTTAATCTCAAAATAATTTTATAAATGATCCAATTTTTCTTTAATTTGCTTATCACATGTGAATCCTTATTTTAGAGGTGGATCAAGCTGAATATTAGAACAAGGGAGGGATATAAACATGAAATAATGCCAGGATTTATTCTTCCATGTGCTAAAAACAAGCCAGTACAGAAATTACTCTCTTTTGTAGATGTAAAGACTAGTTTGTGAATTACAGATCTTATTTTGTTACATCTCTGCTGCATGATCTCTGGAGACAGCAAATAAATTCCTACCTCTTTTTCCAGGCTTGGCATGAGCCATTGCTTCAGTCTTTCAAATTTTTGGAAAAAGCTACTGAATCTTTTTATAGCTGGATTATTTTTCAGCTGTTCTGTTCCTTCAAAGATTGTGCTGATACAATTCACATCCTAAGATGGAAGAAATAGAAACATTGAGATACAAGAATTCATAACCACAAGCTATAATGAGCTTATTAAAAATCATTGTGAGTTTTGCCCAGCTGCCTGGGTGGCAAATTCATTCTAATTGACTTTTGGGCTCGAGTTTGCAAAAAACTTAGGCGAGTGTGCTTATCTGCTGTACACATTTATTTAGTCTGCAGACAGAAACCTGGCAAAGGACAGTATCTGCTGGCGTGTCTTGTAATGTCCAGATGAAATATGTCATTATCTAAAGACTCAGCCCTGCCTCTTCTGCAGCCATGTGAAGACCAGTTTGATTTATCACATCTGCTCCTGTCTCTCCAACGCAAGAGAAAGAAAACAAATGAACTTGAAGCCAGTCCAAACATTAACCCATGTGACATCTGACACCTGTGTGCCAGGAGAGATGGGGACAGTGGTCACCCTCTCATTTCCCGGCCTTTGTCCCATCCTAAGGGTGGCCATGCTGGTCCTCTGCCACAAAGCCATCACTGGCTTTGGTCTCCGAGACCTTGTGGTCTGGACAAGGCCACCAGAAGGGGGAGAAGGGATGTGGGATGGAAGCCAAGCAAAGAGTGATGATGGTAACACTCTCCAGTGTAGGATTGTTTTGAAAGAGATCAGCTAAACTCACAAAGAAGGAAAGAAGGAGAGGACACGACCATCAGCAGCAGGAACAGATTTAAGTGTTATGGGAGAAGTAAGTGATGAAAAATGAAGAAAAACCTATTCATTGAAGATTAGAGGAAATGCAGGCAGCTGCTGAAGGTCAGAATTGCACCCATGATGTTCTTGACCAACGTGTATCTCCTGTTAATCGTTCCTGGATGCTGCACGATGAGTGAGATCATTTTCCCCATAGCCTTGCCTGGGAAGCTGCATGCTTCTGCCACTGACAAACAGCAAGCATAGAGACACCGAGGAAGTCTCTGTCACCTCTGGACCCAAAGAACAGGTGAGAGGGAAGCAGCTCTTCCCCCCAAAGGAGAGCTGGGCACTGGCACAGTGGGTTGTGATGGCACCACCAGGAACCTCAACAGGGAAACGGATAAGTGAGCTGACACCATTGGGCACTGCTGATTCTGGGTCAGAACTTCAGAGCTAAAGCCAGCCCAAGCCCCAGCCTAGGAAGAGAGCTCCTCCAGACAGGATCCAGAGAGAAGTGACAGAGCTGGGAACTTTACATCTAATTTGCAAGGAATGGGCTGGATTGGGATGGAATGGGATGGAAACCCCCACCCTCCCGTAGCTAGTTTAGGGCAAAAATGGGAATTATTCTGCTCCTTCAATAAATCAATGACTCAGATTACATTCCCACACATAGCCATCTGGCCACACTATTAGCAGAAGAGCTCTGTGCTGGACTGTGGACTGCGGACTGCAGAAACCAAGATTCTAGTAGATGCACAGCAAAGGAAAAAGCCTCATTAACAGTGTCTGCATGATGAGGAAGTCATTTAAAGTTATCTGAGAAAGAAAATCTGAGAGGAGAAAGAAGAAATTTATTGGAGATGGAAAAGAAGGTGGGAAATGCATAAAGGGGATTTTGATCTTTAAGACAGACCCTGTTCATGGACACCCGGTCACAGTGTCCTGTTCAGGGGGCATTAACACCATCCTTCAGAGAAGATGAGGTAATACAATTATTTAATTCCCTAACTTATGGTAAGGGTATAAAAAGCCATTTCTAGAAGTGGACTAAATTAGGTAGACTAAGCAGAAGGATTTTTCAGATATACAAGCAAGAAGTGTGAATGAATGTGTTCTTTCCTTTTTAGCTGTATATCATTCAAAAAACTGATTCAGAAAATCATTCCGTGTGTGTGTGTTCTGCAGGAGATTTACAAAAACATAGAGCAAGTATAGTTGCTGTCCTTTTATATTACAGCATCTTTTTTTGACTCATCATTTGATTGGTTTTAATAATGCTTTATAGCTAATGACACTTTATATCTTATAATTAATTTTATATCTTATATATAGCTACACTTAAAGTAATTGTTTGCTCTTAAATACAAATAGAATATTTTAGAAGACAACAATTTCAGAACTATCTCAATTTCTAGTGAAGAAATTAACCAAAAAAGTTACTTTTATTTAAAAATCTTTTACTTACATCTATATTGTTGGGAGTTTCAATCCTCAGATTCTGAAAAATAACACATTAATCAGCCTTTCAAATATCTTCTTCATTAATGCTGATAAAAATATAATAGATAAAAACATAGATTGTTTTACTTTCAAAAAAAATTAAATATTCAAGAACAAGAAGGTTCAGTATATTAAATTTTGCATTAGAAAAATGGAAATTGAATTTACCTGAATGTCCTTTGTCATCACCTCACACATCTGCTGTAGTAGTGTCAGTAATTCAGCCATGCTGCTCATCTGGGGAGCAGCAGAGATGCCTACAGCCAGCAAGAGAAGGTAGAGATGGGTCTTCATCCTACTGATGTGCTCAGAGAACCTGTAAGTGGTTCTGGACCAGTCCTCTACCATTTTATGGTCTGTACAAGGAAATAACTGTTTAGGTTGAATTTTAAAACTGGTAAAAAAAAAAAAAAAGGCATTTGTTGAGACTTTCTGGAAGAGAAAGGTTCCAGTAAATTTGGTGTTTAACCTTGGGCCAGCCTCCTTACCCAATCAGCTTTTCCATGGAAAGTAGGTAGTAAATATATAAGGAGTGGCTTTTCAACTTGAAAATTAGTAAAGCATAGAATGACCCAAAGCATGACCAAGCAGATGCCATCTCCACAGCACTGCTCTAGAAATCAAAGCTTCTTTGTTCACAGAGTGTGATCATCTGCTAGACAATAGGAAAAAGACTGGTATAAGAGAAAAACACCAAGAGAACACCATGGAAAATATGTGGCCCATTGCCTAGAAAGGAAAAATTACAGCACTTGTGCAATATTTGTGGCAAAATTTTGACAAAACGCAGGTATTCTGTAAGAGTTAATTAATTTACAGCAGGAGAAGCCACTGCCCTGGAGCATCAGGGTGGCCCTGGGGATAGGCACAGCAAAGTGGCCCTTTTTGCGTGGGAAGAAGGGAAGCAGGGTGTCTTGAGCACATCAGCCCGGACCCCATGGGCACAGTTGGTGCCCCAGAGTTGATTTTGTGTCAGGACAGTGGTCCCCTTATTGCCCCATTTTCTGGCCAGGAGCTGACAAGGGTTTGCAAGCATCCAGTCTAAGGTCTTCATTCATTGAAGGCATTGTGGTGTCTTACCTGGCCAAATCAGCCAGTGACTTGTGTTCTCCTCTTTCCTGGAAGCTGGAAAAACTCCTTTTTTACTTCCTTTTAAAAAGTATGATGTTATTATACAGAACTGAAGGCAGCAGTGGTGGTGGCTGCAGTGCAGCCCCATGTCTGCCAGGCAGGAGCAGATCCACTGGCTTCACTCATGGGGTCTGATGTCACAGCATTTCAGAGTAAGCATCTCAATATCTCAATAGTTTGAATTGGGGAAGTCAAAAGTCAGTAGTGGTTATGTGGCTTAGCTCAAGCTAATCTGAAAGCTGGCTGCTGCCTGCTTTGCTATATCCATTTGTCATCTCTAACAAGATGAGGGTTTTTTCCACACTTCACGCTTATCTGTAGAACTTTCTCATCACACAGCTCTGAGGATCGTATTCTTGTAGGAATGTGGCAAGTAATAAGGAAGAAACTTGTTACAATGAGGAGGTAAAACCCTGGCACAGGTTATCTGGAAAAGCCTCATTCCTGGAAGTGCAAGACCAAGGTTGGGTGGGGGTCTGAGCAACCTGGTCTAGTGAAAGGTGTCTCTGCCCATGGCATGGGGTTTGGAACTAGATGGTCTTTAAGACTCCTTCCACTTCAAACAACTCTGTGATTCTGTGGACTCTGCATAAGTGCATCTCTGGGAGATGCAAAGGCAAAGAACCTGCCTGGCACTACCAGTTGCCCTTGGGCTGAATTTGTAAGCCATACAATGAAAAAGATTAAGCCCCACTCTTGGCTCACTGTGTTTTTGGTGTTCCACAGGTTGCTTCCTTTGGTCTCCTTCAAACTCACACTGGTTTTTCAGGCAAAGCTTCCTCTCCCCTTTGGCTGGTACCTGGGCTGCACGTGCCAGCCAGGCCGAGGTTCGACCCCACCATTAGAGATCTCTGTGGGCAACTCAGTTTTAACTCAAGGTTTGTTGGAAAACCCCACTTTTTTCACCTTTTCCTTGGCCGACAGTTGGCCCATCCACTGTAGCATGGTGTTTCCCATCCCCACTGCAAAGGATTGCCCATGGGGCTGCTGGACACTGCTGTGTCCCCCCACCTCAGACCTCCTTGCTCCAGGGCTGCTTAGCACAGAGAGCACATCTGTCTCCAATTCCATTCCTGGCCAGCCAACAGATTTTGTCTCAGGCTTTTTCTTTTCCTCCCTCTCTTGCATTTGGTATTTGCAGCCACTTCTGCAGAATCCCAGCACTGTCCCAGAACTTTGTATGACCTGTATGACTGTTCTTTTCCCCTTGACAAACTTATCTGTAGGAGATAATTCCCTGTTCCGAAGAATTTACGGGTATTTTTGTTAAATATAGCAGTAGCATGAGCTGGTCTTTCAGCTTTTCCCAGCTCCAAAGGAACAAGATTGGTCCTTCACTCCTTGCTGTTTCACCACTCTCTCTTCTTGTGACATATTCCAAAATCACTGTACTTTTCAATGCAGGGATTTTTCCTTTTCCTCTTTTCTTTCACTTTTTTCCCTATTTTGCTTGAGGTAACAGAACTGCTCAAGCGCCTGTTTTTCTCTCTAAGCTGGCTCAGTGCCCCTACACAAATCATAGTCCCGTCTTCTGACAGGTTCATTATTGTACAGATGGTTTGGGGGTTTGTTTTTAACATAAATGCAGGGTTAAGAAGCTGAAGAAGGATGTAAGAAAAAAATAGGGCAATGTAAGCAATGGGTCCTGACCTCAATACTGTACATCTCTGGTACCTATAGTTCTGGAATTTGTCTGATCTGGGAGTATGAGCAGAGTGAAGGCACCACAAACACTAATAAAATTGGTAGGAATAGGAATAAGAACAAGCAAAGAAAATATTTCAGAAGAAACTCTGGAGACTGGAGTATCAGACAGCAAGTGGAAATCCACACTGCTGGATTTATCCAAAGTGTCTCTATTTGAATTTGGAATGATCAGGAGGATAGAAGTGAATAAATAATCTAATCAATCAGTCAATTCATGACTTTTGACAGTAATGAAAAAGGCATTTCAGTGGGAGTCAGGATGTGATAAGTGTTCATATTTGAGTTGCTTTAGGAATACTATTTAAGAAAACAATCAGATGATGCTGAGTGTGAAAACGAAGTTTTCCTAAGGGCTGTGCAAGGTGCTGCTGATGCCAGCTGGGATTATCCCTGGCAAGGACTTCTTTGCGTCAAGAAATTGTGATGGTTCCTGCAGGTATATGCCTGCATTAGGTTGATGGACTCAGTGAATGCTTTGTAAAAACTGAGCTGCAACTGTTTGTAGGAGCTGGTTTTGCTCTTTCATGCAGATACACGTGAAGTTACAATGCTCAGATAAGGTTTCTTTACTGGTGTGAGTAGAAAATGCAGCACTGCATGGTGCAGTATCTTGTGCCTCCCTAGCCTGCCAGGCTCAAGAAAATGGAAATTTCTGGAAACCAGGGGACAACTCCTGGAGGGATGCTCTGCTTTCTCACACGGTTATGTTTCAGTATTTTGAGCTGGGAACTTAGCTTATAGCAATCCATTTGAAATGGAGTTTTCTCTTATCCCAACAATTTTTCTGATCCTCAAATTCATCCAGTCTCCTGGAGTTGTAGAAACTGTTTTAACCTTTAGTGATACTCTCACTTGTAACAGACAGTAACGGAGAGGAGCCAGGCGAGTGCAAAAAGCAGGTCACTAGGAGGGAGTCATATTCACCATATTTAACGAATTATTCTTTAGCTTTCTGCTGCCTTCCAGCAGTACGTGCCCCTTGCGAGGGTGGCTGATACAGCAAGGTACATGTGCATGTCTGGATGCTCTTAGCAGTGAGCAGAATTCCTGCTTCCTACAATGGACAGCAAAAATAAATGCCTGTACTTTGTTCTTGCATCCCAAAGTAGTGCTGCTCCATAGTGCTGCTCCTGGAGCATCTCTGCCACAAAACTGCCCTGGTGATTCTTCAAAGGCCAGTTCCAAGCCAAGGAAATTGTGAAATTTAGTGAAGACTGGTTTTGACCTAAATTACATGAAATAAAACCTTTTCCTGGGAAACAGGCTGTTGGGAGGAATTTTATTTACAGTTCTGTGGCAGTCCGTGGGAGTGACTGCTTTCTGGAAACAATATGTGCAATATCTGGCCATTTTTTCACAGCTCCCTTTTACTACTGGACACTGCCATCCGTGGGACTCTGTCAGATCCCACTCTAAGACCAGCTTGACTGAGCTGTTGCACAAAATGGGATGCTTCCTACAGAGAAAAATAAAGGCAGAAGACAAAAGACAAAGGAGGGAACTGTTGCTCAAGACTCAGACAAAATGTGGATGTCATCTGCTGCTCACTCTCTGCCCTGGGCTGGAGCAAAGGCACAACTGCTGGCTGGCCCAGACTGTATTAGAAAGCTTTTAAGCACCATGGGAAACGCCAGTGGAATGGTAGCCAGAATAGCGAAATGTTTAAAAAAACTCCTAATCCACTGTCATGTGTCTCCCTGAAGTGCCAAGGCAGAGGAACAGTGGTGGGATGCTTATTGCTTCGGATCTCAGGATTTCCTTCGGCAGCTTTAGCATCTCTTCTGTTTTCTAAAATCCTTTTGCTTCCCTCACCAGGAAATGAAACTTGTAGGAGCTCAGAAACCTGTGATTATGATTTTTTCAGCCTAAACCACTCAGTGTATTTGTCCCTAAATGTTTTGTTTCTTTGCTTTCTGATTTTTATGGTGGCAGCGATGCACTGGGTTTCAGTTCCCACAGCATCACACCCTGCAGCAGGAGCCTGCCTCAGTGCCAGGTGCCCCCCGCACTCAGTGAGACCTTCCTGAGAGCAGGCTCTGCCTCAGTTTGGGTGGGTTTTTTGCCTATACATCCTGAAAATGAAAGTCTTAAAAGGCTTTTCCTCTTCACTCACAGGGTAAACAGCATTGTGTATATTGCATGTGAATTTTAAAGTTGTATAGCCAGTCTTGCAACTTCCTCTGCTCTTGTGTGTGCAGCCTTTCCCTGCCAGGGCTCCTAAAAACCTTTTTCATGTGCCTGGATGACTCTGGTTTGAAAGAGCACCTTTCTCTTCTCTTTTGAAATGACTTGTCAATAGGTTGACAGCATGGTAAATGGATAATGC
The DNA here is from genome assembly GCA_014706295.1 of Lycocorax pyrrhopterus obiensis. Taxonomy (NCBI): domain Eukaryota; kingdom Metazoa; phylum Chordata; class Aves; order Passeriformes; family Paradisaeidae; genus Lycocorax; species Lycocorax pyrrhopterus. The sequence goes on from JACSVZ010000018.1 coordinate 18,609,467, forward strand.
ACCATGTTGGCAGCACACTAAAAATCCATTTCTGCCACTCAGGCTAAGTTAGAATTCCCAAGGATTCTAAATTCTCTTATAATCCTGGCACTGCTATTCCTGAAGAGCACAGAGCATAAAACAAGAATTACATGTGCTCCAAACTCTGTTAACCTGTGCTAATGCAGGAAGTAAAACACTTCCAGAAGAACAAAATAGAAAAAAAAGAAATTTTGCTGTGCGGATGGACTCACCACCAAGTAATGAGATGGAATACTGAAAGAATACACTTTAAAGTATGAGCTGAGCTTATGCAAAGTTGCATAATTGTAATTAGAGATGTCTTCTGCTTAATTAGTTAATTAAGCTCCAGTCTGGTCATTTAAGCACTTAGTAGCATTTGTCTTGTGAGGTTTAGCTTGGTGTGGGTGAGCAGCATTGTCCCCAGAGCAGGTACAGCACATTATAGCTCACACTTATAGCAGGTTTTAGCATGTTTTGGAAGGAAAGATGAGTTCTTAGCATGACCTGTGTTAATATTACAATCACTCAGCAATGGTTTTGATTAAGATTACAGAGTTTCTGCAAACTTTGTGGTAAAATGCTGCCTTTGCTCCTACTTTTCAGTTTTATGCAGAAAGCTGGAGTGAAACATAAAATACTAGAAAAAAGTGATGCTTCCCAGCCTCGCCTCAATTATAGCAGCCGTGCATCATTTACAGTTACTTGTAAGAGTTGATGTTTATGTACTTAAATATCTCCTCTGTGTGAGACAGGTTTCCTGGCTTATTGTGTTTCTCTGGATGCATTTTTGATTCCTTGGGAGCTGTGTCAGAAGGGCCCTGTTTGGAGAGGTGCCTTCTCATGTTTGCTCATTCAAAGGTCATTGTTATGCTCTTGCTAAACCTCCGGCAGTGACTAACAGCGTGGGCATGGCCTTGTGGGACAGCATTCTCCAGGTTTCCTCTTTACCGCTCTCTTTGCTTGCTCTGGATAAGATTTATTAGTTTTAAGACTGACTGGATTAGCCACTGTCACACTGCTAATACCAATGTCTGGATTCATCCTTGCTTTTCTCAGTCACCAAGATGGGAATCTCTTTGCTGTGCACCCTTTCATTTCTTGTAAAATCTTGTCTATCTGCGACAGTCATCACTGTAGATGGAACCGGATGGTTCCTTGGACATAACTATACTCAATTACTTAATCCTATTGTTTATTTCAGTAGAGATAGGCTACGACTTCCCAAAAATACATCTATGCCAAGTATTTTTCACTTAAAAGTTACACAATCTCTAGCTGGGCAGGTCCTCAAACTGCTTCATGCCTCAAAAGCCAGCTAAGTGAATCCACTGCATTTCATTTGGAATTCAGGGTATGCTTCCACACACTAGCAAAAGTGTTGTTTTCCTCTGACACTTCAAGTTCCAGAAAAATGTCATATTTTTATGTAGGAAAAGTGACTCGTAAACACATTTTTCACTTCATAAAAAATACAGCTTTAGGCAATCCTGAGAAGAAAAACCAAACAAATAAATCCAGCCTAAATTAGAGAACCTTTGCTACCACCACTGTTTCTGTTTGGTAATTATCACTATATTTCTATGGCAATAACCCAGAGACCTGCTCAGGGTTTTGTTTTGGCTTGTCATTGAGCCAACAACACTAATTCCTGACTCTACTACAAAATTTGAAGATACCATGGGTTGAAAATAAATTTGGAGTAATATTAAAATAAATATGATCTGCTCGCACACTAAATATATTAATTAAATAAAGAATGTGTATCGTGCAGGTATACTGCACTGCAATTATGTTGTAGAATTACAGGGAAACAATTGTTCTCAAACTTAATTATGCACACATTGAAAAGACAGCCTTCTCTCCTTTTTATTCCTGGTTTCAGATGATAAGTATTTGACAATTTTGTAAGTGCCTGCAGAAGAGCACATCAATGGATCTGATGCTTAATCTGTATATTTTTTGATTTCACTTATATAGCCTTGACTTATACTCTAGTTATTATAGTGCATAACCTCCACAATATAATTAATAATTTTAAGTTCTTTTATTCATTATCACTTTGAATACTAGGACTCTGTACAAATATAAAAGGTCTCTATAAATTAAATAAATACATTAATACTTGCAATAAGGCATAAATATCTGATAATTCATATATGAAACATTCATGTTAACATTGTGGTGTCTCTTCCTGGTGCTCTGTCTTCCATCAGAACCAACTCTAGTTTTGGGTAAGGGCTGTCTCCAAGTATTCGGGGTGCCAACACCTGTCATCAGGACTCCCAGCAGTTCTCATGCACCTTCTGGAAGTATCTTGTGAAGTGTTTCAGGGCTGTCTGTCGGGGTAGGTCTCTCATCGGACAGGATCTGGTGTTCTCAGGTTGCTGCAATAATGATAATAGCAACAGGTAATAGTCAAAATAATGGAGGAAATAAGAAGAACATATTGCTGAGAACCTGTCGGTGGTTGTTCAAGGGGATGTTTAATCAGAAGAAAAGACAGATCTGCACGAATGAACAGAGAGAAGACATTTGAGTATCAGGAATACTTCTTCCTGGCTGACTTTGCTTACTGAGATGTGGCTTAGGACATTTTCTTATTAGTGTCCTGGCTAATGACAAGTCCCAGGATTTGTCTACAGGTGATGCATCTTTTAGGAAACTCTAACTCCCATCCAGACTCTATGAATTCAGGTATTTCCTGTAAAACCACTGCTGAGCAGCAGCCATCATGCTCAACACTGCGAAACTAAGGGTATGCAGAGATGGCATCAAAATTTTGCTGTTGACTTTAGTCTCAGGATGCTGAGATGATTAATTTCATGTTTTGAAAAAAAGTGAGTGGTATATTAACATAATTTCCTATTTTTACCTAGGGTGTCCCTAATCCAGCCAGGGGAGTTGGAATTAGATGAGCTTTAAGGTCCCTTCCAACCCAAACCATTCCATGATTCTATGACTATAAATAATTCATGAGAAACTTACTGTATGTGTTTTCTTTAAAGTTGATGTTATGTGATCCATGTTTTTCTCTATCAGAGAAATATAGGTTCTTGCTGCATTATTCTTAAAGGAAATTTTCAGTCCTTCTATGGTTCTTTCAAGTTGACAGGGAACATGACTGCACTAAAAAAAAATCAAATAACAGCAAAATCATATTTTGCCAAATGAGTTGACTTCTATCTTTCAGTAAATTCAATAAGTATTTGCATGCATAGCAGAAATAGAAATTACCTATTGCCTACTCTATTTCTGTACAGATACAGAAAGAGGTACTTTCCTATGTTTTCTGGGGTTTGATTAAAAATCTACAGCAGAAGAGAAAAGAAACACATTTTAAAAATTGTTATAAAGGAAAATAGAGAAAAGAATTGTAAAAGCAGACTAAAATCCATTGGGGTTGCAGTTTTATCAAAACCATACTGAGTAGCCCGAGGACATTAGATCTGCCAAATCCCTCTCCCAGCTGTATCTCCCACACACGACAGAAGCACTGTACCCCTCTGTCTACATCTTAACCTTCTTTAAAGCTGCAAGCTCTAAACATTTTTTCCTCTAAAACAACAGGCTGGCTGTTCTTAATTATTTTTCATGAACCTTTTTCAGTTCACAGAACTTGAGAAATCTGCAGACCACAAACTGAAACCACTGATCAACAGGGTTGTGGGCAGTAACTTCTTGTGCCAACAAATCGCTTCCTTCAGACACAAACTTTATGGTGCTTTATAACACTCAACTTGTTTGTTTGCCAAGAAGTGTTTGATTGCCAAGAAGTTTTTGTTTGCCACGAAGGAAGAACATTTTAGTGCTTCAAGTACTAACCCCATTCACCACCTTTGGTTCTAAATGACAGCAGGTGATGTTCATGGTCTGCACCTCACGCAGTAATGTTGAGAACAGCTTCAGTAATAATCTCTTTGCAAGAACTCCTGAGATTGCCTTCAGCAGCAGTATAATCAAGTCCCAGACACCATGGCCACAGAATTGCTTATTTATTTTCATAGCTTTCCATACAAGTAAGTTCACTGAATTTGACAGAACTGCCCATGACTCATTAGCATATGTATTCCTTTTTAGTGAGATTCAGTCTTTTTTAGTAGTCTCTTTCCCTCAAGATCTGCTACAAAGCATCATCATTTTTCAAATAATTAACAACAGCAGAATAAAGAAGTTTGAAAGTCTTACCTGAAATTTCCCCTTGGGTACTGGAAGAAAGATCTAAAATTTTTAAAAAGAATATACTGTTAGAAGATATTTCTCCTCTGCCACATTGTTAAACAGCTCTAACTACATATCATCTTCATCAGGTTTTCTATTTCTGAACTTCCTTTGGGGAAACAATTACAGCATCAGCTTCTGAGGAAAGCTTGACATGCAGTGCCTCGAGCATCTCAACTTTAACAAACAAAACACAGGACATGCCAACTAGAGCTGAAACTAGCCCGGACTTCATTTTATATTTCCATCAAAAGAACTGTAGGAAACGAAGAAAAAGAGATAATGACCCACCTCTTTGTTTGCTAGAGCCGCTAGAGCCTTGAGGTTTGCTTGAAATTCTTCTATTGCACCACCCATTGAGCCAGATAAGCAGCAACTCACCAAGAAGACACAGAGCAACAGCATTTTGGGTTCAAGGAAAGCTGTGTTTGATTTATGCACCATACGCTGCCTATATATATCCACATACACCTTGAATATTAGATGAAAGGGAAAGTTTTCTCATATAGGAAAAGGCACAAGACCATAGTGTGAGTTATCACAGGCACTGTGGGATGCCTCACCGGGGACAGGTTGGGGGTTTCCTTCCTTCTGACATCAAGTTAGGGGAAAATACCTTTGTGGATAAGAGATGTCATTTTCTTACATGAGATCAAAAACTCATCACAGGAAATAGGAGCATTCCTTCTGTAATATAGATCTTTGTGTGGTTCTATTCTTACTTTCGCATCACATAATCAGAGAGATGGAGATCTGAAAAGCTGTGTAGTTTTTACATCCCACTCAGTAATATGCCATCCTTTGTTCAGTGGGATTTTCTGACATGAACTGCAGTTCAAGGCTGAGTAAAAAATACCTGCAACAGCCACCTTCTCAGACATACACAGACCCTAAAACCGCTTAACCTGTTTGGATTCTTTACCCTTCCTCCCTCACTGTTTGGGGAAATTCACCATAGAACACATGGCTGGAAAAGGCATGGGTTTAATTGACAGCCCAGCAGTGAAAGAATGGCAGGTATTCATGGCTGGAATTAGCTGTCCAGGCATCAGGTGAAAAACTTGTCCCTTAACGTAAGTGGAAAAACTCTATCTACTGAAAAAACCGAAGTGCTTATAAATGGCTGAAATCTACTTTCAGATGACTGGCAAGGGCATGTGAGAGGGTAACACTCACTCATTAAAAGGTTACAATTTTCCAGCAAAATTGGACAAATCATTCAACAGCGTGAGAAAAGTCACCTGGTTTTCCATAGCTACCTGCTTGAGAGGCCCAGAAACAGAGAAGACCTTGTGCACATCGAATTACCAGTTTCTCAACACATAATTTCACAAGCAGATCTGTTTAAGTTTTGTTGAAAATACTGCTTAAATAAATTTTAAAATACTGTTTTTATATTCTTGTCCTAGAATTCTGCAAGAAAAGCATAACTATGAGTTTAAAAAGCCGTCTTGAAAGGATCTTTTGATCCTAACTGAAAAAGCTCCTGATAAAACCTTTAACACTAAACTTATGGAACATCCTGTTGTCAGGCCACAGCCAAAGAAACACAAGAGATCCACAGATGAAAATGTTTGGCTCCTAGAAGACCATGTAGAAATAATACAAGATATACTTCCATTCTGCCACAGAAATCAGCATCTGGCTGCTCTTATAGTAGTTTAGACTGGAAAGATAAAAGTGTGTAACCGCTATTTGTTCTTCTACCTAATGTTTGACAGATTTCTAGAAGGGATGACATGATAATAAACGTTGCAGGAAAGAGTGACTGAGGTTGTCCCTTCTGCTCCTCAGCCTTCCATGTTCACACTCATATTCATAGATTTATAGACTCTGAAAAGCTGGTAACTGTGCTGGTCAAAGGAGAACCATCACAAGCAAAGAAATCATTCCCACTAAACCATCCCACAGCAGCATAAACACACACACACAATATTTAGAGAATAGATTTCATATTGGTGAGAAAACGGTGTGTGTGGAACAGAAAACTCTTACCAGAAACAGTGCCAATAACTGTCTCCTAAACATCAACTTTCGGAGAATATTCCAGAGGTCTGACTGGCTACAGAATACATGCATCATCTAAAAGCAATGTGGAAAGGTGTTGCCATAGAGAAATCATTGTGCTGCTGAACAACTGAGTCATACCGAGGCAGCTACAGGGCAGGCGGTGACACACAAATGGAGTATAGTCTGGTGTCATCTCTCTAGAGGAGTTGTACTGGCTTCTCAAAGATGGGTGTGAACTTCGGCAATATTTTTACAGGCTGTTCTGCCAATATGGATGCTAATTCCTTCTTGTCTCAAAATCTGAAGTGGCCATAGCGCATGTTTTGTGAACCTTTTTTGCACTTACAAAAGGTAGGATTATCACCAGAGTAGAACTGTAGTGAAAGCCTGAATTGTTGGCCACAAAACCACCTGCTGGTTACCAGTTTCTTGATTAGGTCCAGACTTACTTCACCTATCATCTCTGTTACTCATTTTAATTACAGATGATGCTGAGATTGAGCACAAAGGGCTGTTTTCCAAAGTTTGCCTCTGTTACCTAACTATGAACTTGATCTGACACAAGAACTATTTGTGCTGTTTCCCTTCATGAAGAAAATACAGTAAGCACTAAAATATGCTGGCAAGTTATTAATCAGTTTTGGAGTTGGCTGAAAGTGTAGATAAATTAGATTCCCAACACTGTTGGCTTGTACAGTGAACCCGAGACAGCTCCCAGCTGGCCAGGGGCTGCTGGGTCAAGGTAAGGGTGTGCATGGCACGTGCAGCCTGACCCTACGTTTGGTCCTGGTGGGACTCCTGGTCCTCAGGAGCAAGATAACAAAGCTTCAGAGAAGCAGGATGAAGGGGCAGTCCTCTGGCTGGGACTTTTTTCTAACTGGATGATGAATAGGGGATAGGGAGCAAAGAGGAAGAGGATGTGGAAGAAGACTGGAACAAGGGGGCAAGGAGCTCTGTTGGCCCTAGAGAGAAATGAACTTGAGAAGCCAAAGGGTGTGATCCCCTTTCCTACCTCTGATCATCTGGAACTTTCCTGCAGTCCCTAAAATCGCCTGTCTTGGTTTCAGCTGAGGTGGAGTTAATTTCTTCTCAGTATTTGGTACAGTGCTGTGTTTTGGATTCAGAATGAGAATAATGTTGATAGTATACCGATGTTTTGGTTTTTTCTAAGTTGTTGTATCCTAAGTCAAGGAATTGTTTTTGGTGTCTCATGGTCTGCTAGTAAGGAGGTACAGAAAAGAAACAGTGAAGGAGCACAGCTGGGACAGGTGACCCAAACTGGCCAAAGGGATATTCCACACCATGGAACGTTATGCCCAATAGATAAACTGGGGGAGTTACCTGGAAAGAGTCTGGCATCGGTCAGCAGGTGGTGAGCAATTTTATTGGGCATCAGTTATTTGGGTTTTTTTCCCTATTTATTTTCCTTATTTACCATTATTGTTGTATTTTACTTTGTTTTCTATTATTAAACTGCTCTTATCTCAGCTTACAAGTTTTAGAGTTGATTCTTCTCCCCATTCCACCGAGGCTGGGGAGAAGGAGAGGGAGATCAAGCCAGTGGCTGTATGGTGCCTCATCACCACAATATAAGACAGACATTAAAGCTATTATAGAGTGTCCAAAGGAAGACAACGAGGATGGGGAAGGGTCTGGAGAAGAAGCCATATGAGGAATGGATGAGGGTACTTGGTCTGTTCAGCCTGCATGAGACTGAGGGGAGATCTTGCAGCAGGGTACAGCAGCAGACACTGACCTCTTCTCTGTAGTGACCAGTGATAGCACTTGAGGGAATGGCCTGAAGTTGTGTCAGGGGAGGTTTAGATTTCGTACCAGGAAAAGGGTTTTCACCCAGAGGGTGGCTGGGCACTGAACAGGCTCCCCAGGGAAGTGGTCACAGCACCAAGCCTGCCAGTGCTGAAGAAGCGTTTGGACAAGGCTCTCGGGCAGATGGTGTGACTCTTAGGAACGGTGCTGCGCAGGGCCAGGAGTTGGACTCGATGACCCTTGTGGGTCCTTTCCAACTCAGTTAATTCTGTGAGTCTCTGATTTCCAGCTGGGCTTAAACCACGATACCGCCTCCAAACTCGGTCACTCCTTTCTGAGCCCTTAAAAGACTCAGCACCCCGGACGCGACGCGCCTACGCCCAAGAGGCTCTGCGGGCCCAGAGCCCCCAGGCCCCTCCAGGGCCGGTGCGAGCGCGGCGGGCGGGGCCGCCATGGCCGGGGCGGGGCGGGGCGGGGCGAGGCGAAGCGGGCGCGGGGGCTGCCGGGGCGCGGGACGGTGTCTGCGGCGGGCGGAGGTGACTGCGGGCGTGGGGAAAGAGGCTTGGTGGGTCGGGGGCGCGGTACCGCGGCGGGCTCAGTTCGGCTGCGCTCGGGTGGCGGGTAGGGGAAGGGCCGCCCCAGGGCCTCTCCCTGGAAAACGTCCGCCCTCGGCGCCACGCGGAGCTCCGGGCGGGAAAGCCCCGGTGCCACCTCTGCCTCGGCAGGAAATGCCCTTTCCCGGGCCGAGCCCCGCCGGGCACGCCGGAGGAGCCGCGGGAAGTCCGAGCCTGGGCCATCGGCCCCGTGGAGCACCCTCGGAATACGCAGCCGTACACACACGACGCAGGCGTGTTTGCAGTGGGTCAGTGACGGGCCTTGGGGTCGGAGTTACCTTCCCCAGACCCCTCCAGTGCCCGGGGCAGCTCCCACTCGTGCACAGCCCAATGGTCTGTGCCTGCTCCATGGCCTGGGAACGCTCGAGTCTTCCCCTTCACAGCAGGAATTAGGACAAGGTCATGCTGGATATACCCGTCAGAAACAGGCATTGACAAAGCTTGCACGGCGTTGGGTGTTGCAGTACAACAGTAGGTTATCAAAGGGAAAAAATATTGGAGCTTCTGTTGTGTTTGGGGCATTCTGAAGGCACGTGCATAGTGTTTGTGATGTGGAAGGGTTATTTGGGGCCATTGTGTTTGATTTCATGGTACATAGTATGACACTTGGAGTTGATTAATTTCTCAGTTTGAAACAAATAAGGTTTTGCCTTCATATGTTTTGTACCTTGAGCAGTAACTGAAGAACCTTAGCTGTGTTTTTAAATATATTCATCATATGTTGTGCTTGTATAGGTGTTTAGTCAACTTTCAGTAATCTATTGTGATTTCTGCCTACTGGATTTTTCACAAAGCTCTGTTTTACAGGATTTACAGTGTTTACACCTCTGGCTTTGGAACAGAAGTTGTTCGGCAGAAATGTCAAGGATTGAAAAAATGAGTATCCTCGGAGTGAGGAGTTTTGGGGTAGAGGATAAAGACAAACAAATTATCACTTTCTTCAATCCATTAACTATTTTGGTGGGACCAAATGGTGCAGGAAAAACGGTAAGGCTTGCTGTATGTTTGGATTTGAGCTGTAAGTAGGTCTGGACAGCCTTCACATGTGAATAATAATTTCTACAGAAAGGTATTAATAATACTGCAAAAGTCATGCTGTTTGCTATAAATATTGTGTTGTTTAGCATTATTAGAAATCTGCTTTCATGCCTGGAATTTGCAGAGCACTGGTTGATAACTTTTCGTAGGAAATTGATCCAGATCCTGATTAAAACTGCTTTTGCAAAGTATCACATTTTCATGATACTCAAAAATTAAAATATTATTGCTCTCTCTTTACATACCTAACTCATTTGTAAATGAAATTACTCAAGTGTAAATGTTTGGGTTGTTACTGTGGATTTGCCTGTAGTCCATCTTGGTTACTCTAAATTTGTCTTTGTAACTACATACTTATTTCTCTTTTCTTAGACTATCATTGAATGTCTTAAATATATATCTACTGGTGATTTTCCTCCTGGCACCAAAGGAAAAACGTTTGTTCATGATCCAAAGGTAGGTCATAGTGACTAGATGTAACGTATGTTTACTCCTAAGTAAAATACTCCAGTGTACTCAGGTTGTGAATAAAACTGGGATGCTCAAGTCATAGCCAGCCTTGATCTGAAATGAGGAAAAGCAGAGAGCTGGGGGTGATTAGAACATACCCCACAGCTGGAGAGGCCCATGTTCCTTTGGACCTTGAGGAGAATTTCCCTCATTCTGTTTTTTTTTTGCTTCTACCAAAGGTTGCCAATGAAACTGACGTTAGAGCTCAGATTCGGTTACAGTTTCGAGATGTCAATGGGGAGCTCGTAGCTGTCCAGCGCTCCATGGTCTGTACCCAGAAAGGCAAGACTCCGGAGTTTAAAACACTGGAATCTGTCATTACTAGAACAAAGTAAGTTATCAAGTGTTTTTTCTTACTTTGGCATGAAGATAGGTTTGGATTTGGTATATTTTTATGTCTCAGGTAAGAGAAAGTTACATAATGTATTCCTCAACATAGCTACTAGTGCTTTTAAATTATGAAGATGTGTACTTTCATTACTTTATCTGTTAGGTGATTGAAAAATCCTACATCTGATAGCCATGATGTTAAGAAATCCTTATATCTGTTGACTTGTATTTATTTGAAAACTTTATTAATAATAAGGGTGGTGAGGCACTGGCACTGGTTGCCCAGAGAAGCTGTGGCTGCCCCATCTCTGGAAGTGTTCAAGGCCAGGCTGGATGGGGCTTGGAGCAACCTGGTTCTGTGAGTAGCATCCCTGCCCACAGCAAAGGGAATGAGATGGGCAGTAAGGATGTTTCCAACTCAAATCATTCCATGATTGTAGGATACAGTTTGAAAGTATCATTGTGTGGAGTATGTAGGCTTTACTTCATTTAGTACTATTTTTAGTTTCAGATAGTTTTTGGCCCATGTTTAACTCCCATGTCCACTGTTTCAAGTATATTCCCTTAACTCAAGAGCTTTCGTGCTCCCTCTGGTGGTTCCTCAGAAACAGTCTGTGTTCAGTCTGACTTCAAAAATTGGCAGTGTTAAATGCCTTTGTTGAGCATGGTAATTATGTGCTTAAAAATTGTTACTTGTTAAATTTTTGAATGAGTATGTTAAAATGAGGTTATACTTTAAAAAGCAGTTCACTTTTTGAAGAATTTTCCAGTAACTTCTTTGGGGATTTTCTTTATCTCCATAGGCATGGCGAGAAGGTCAGTCTGAGTTCCAAGTGTGCTGAAATAGATCGGGAGATGATCAGCGCCCTTGGTGTTTCCAAATCTGTGCTTAACAATGTCATTTTCTGTCACCAAGAAGAATCCAACTGGCCATTAAGTGAAGGGAAAGCCCTGAAACAAAAATTTGATGAGATCTTTTCAGCAACAAGGTTTTTCCCTTTACTGTGATTAAATAAAAACTAAGTAAAAAATGTCTTCTCATAACATAAATGTTAATGAAAATGTCTAAGATACTGTTTCAAACGTCAGTATTGCTGTATTGCCAAAGCAGCTGAAATTTTGCTTTTTTTGAAGGTATATCAAAGCACTCGAAGCTCTGCGTCAGGTGCGACTGAAACAAAGCTTGAAAGTAAAAGAGTGTCAGACAGAACTGAAATATCTAAAACAGAATAAAGAGAAAGCACAGGAAATCCAGGATCATCTCAGCAATAGAGAAGCTCAACTGGCTGCTTCTAAGGAGAATGTAAAATCAATTGAGAGCCATCTTGAGCCTCTAAAGGTAATTTCCATGAGGATTATGTTAATATTTTAATACAAAACAATAAAAGAAGTGAAAGCTGGATTAATTTCTTGATTAAAATCTTGCACTTTTTAATCTAATCCTTTGCCCTGCAGCAGAATGCAGACCTCAACTCACCTGGCAGATGCAGCTGTAATCTGTAAACAGTCACTGGAGGGTTAAGAACAGAATTCTTATAGGAGCGTTGGGTTTTTGTCAATTTTAAATCTCTCTCAAATTTAGCTGGTATCTAAAACCATTTTAAGCTATAACTAAAACAAAAACCAAGCTAAAACTTAACATTCCTCATTTTAAAAACATATTTAATAAAACTGGAGGTTTTGCACTTAAAGTAATTGATTATGGGGTTCGTAAACTGATGAGAGGTTTTGCTTACCGCATTCTTTTGCAGAGTTCTCTGGCAGCAGTTGAACAGAATCTCACAAAAGTAATGAGGTTGGACAATGACGTGAAGGCCCTTGAGAGCAGGAAGAGGCAGATGGAAAAAGATAATCAAGATTTGCAACAGAAGATGGAAAAGGTTGCCTTTATGACAAAAAACTTAGATTATTTTACTTCATCAGCTTAAGAAAAACAGTTTTCCAGTTTTGCTTGCTGCAGATTTCCCCCCGTATGTCTTAGTATAGAAATTCTGCATGTGAGGTGTTTATCTCTTATTTCTATAATTTTGTTGTGGTGAAAACTATAAATTTTTAAAACATCAATAATTGACTTATAAATTTGTATGTGGTGTACAGGTTTTTCAAGGAACAGATGAACAACTAAGGGACAGATACCAGAACCACCAGAGAATAGTGAAGGAGAAGGAGAAGAGGTTGTTGGACTGTAAGCGTGATTTAGATAGAACCACTAAAGAGTGCCAGAGATTTAACAGTGAGAAATCAGAGCTGCTTATTGAACGAGGTATTTTAGACTTCATTTATAGTCTTGTTTTTTAATGTAATTAAGATCTGAAATGGAACTACTGATAATTGCAGTGATCCGAACTGGACAAAACTCCTAAAATGTTTATTAGTTCAGGTTCAGCTGCACAGTGGGGTGTGAGAGTCTTGCTGGTGGACAAGTTCTGGTGTTTTTTCTCCTAGAGTTTCTAATGTGCATTTTTTCTGAGCTATAATTATAACATGTAGTACATTTTGTCTTATAACAGAGAAAAACCATGAAAGCTAATGCCCAGCATTCTCCATGTCTCGTGTGGGGACTGGGGACAAGTCAGAGGGCTTTAGAGTAATGTTCTTTCAATTGTGTATCCTTTTTTTGATGGATTATGGGAATTTCAGCAAAACTGTAGTAGTTGAGTCACAGAATATATGCTTACATAAAGTATGTTTGGGCTTTGTTTTTTTATCAGAATAATATTTTTAGTGATTTTAGGGGCTTGCTTTTGAATTATTTATTTATTTAATTAATAAAAATTTAGTTACCTGAAATAGCAATCTCTACCTACAGCTTGTTTTTATTCTGTAGCTTTTTGTGTTGTTCAAAAATACTTCAAGGTTTCAAAGGCTTTAATAGACATAACTGGCTGTGAATCCTAAGTGTGTCTTCTGCCTCAGTTTTTGAACATTTATGTCACTTTTTCTTTTTGTAAAGGTCGTCTTCAACTGCAGGCAGATCGTCACCAAGAGCACATTGTGACCAGGGATTCCTTAATTCAGTCTCTGGCAGCACAGCTGGAATTAGATGGGTTTGAGCGAGCGCCTTTCACTGAAAGGCACATTGCCAGTTTTCACAGGTTGGTAAAGGAGAGACAGGAGAGAGATACAGAAGCTGCAAATCGTATGATGGTAAGAATATTGTTGTTTAAGTAGTGTGATTTGTGTTGGCCATTGGTGTGTTATTGGTCCATATGGGTCTTTATGGTGCTGGGAGGAAGTGCTGGTGGGGGGGAACTGAAGCTGGTTTTTTTTCTAGAATTCTTGCTTGTGGCATCTTCATCTTTCCATGGAAATTAGTTTTGGGATTAGGAGTGGTCATCAAGGCTATTGAACAGGCAGTTCATCAGAGAGGTTCTTCTAGCAGCCCTCATGCAGGTGGATCACTGATAAGCTCAAAAATCTGAGGAAGAATTACATTGGACAGCTGGTTTAAAAATAAACAACTTTTTGTTGAAGTCATGTTCAAAATGGAGTTGCTGTCATAGAACACTACTGCTATGATGCATCTGCATTTTTCTGTTAAAAACTTTTCAGCAGAAAATTTTGGACAAGTAGTTTTCTCAGTATTTCAGTGCTTTACTGTGGTGAATATTGGCACACTAGTGTGAAAAAGTATTTCAAAATACTTTCTTGTGAAAAAGTAATGAATGTATTGTTGCTGATCTTCTTTCAGAGAGAATTTGCACAGAAAGAAGCAATGAAACAAAAACAGGTAGATGAAATAAGAGACAAGAAAACTGGATTAGAAAGAACCATTGACTTGAAATCAGACATTCAAAATAAGAAACAAGCAGAGCTGAAGAACGTAAAATGTGAATTGCAGCAGTTGGAGGGGTTTTCAGACAGAATTAGTGAGTTGAATGAGGAGATTGGCAAGATGGTAAGTTAGTGTGTAATTGAAAAAATTATAGAAGCTTGGAGTAAAAACTTTTGACTTTATCATTAAAAAAGTATACCAAAACCCATAACTCCCCCTTGATGTTTACTCTTTCAGCTGTGTTTCTGCCCTTTTAATATCCTGTATCCTTTGCCTGTTTAGATAGTGCACCTTTGGGGCAGGGTCTGTTCACTACCTTGTTTTTGTACAGTGCACAGGTAGAATATGCTGCTTCTGCTTGATGAGTTGTAAACTGGGTAATAGCACAGCTGGCAATTAGGAGATTGGTTACTCTTAAATTGTTGGGCCAGAAATTAAAGTTCCATACTACCTACGTTTTCAGAGATAACTTGCCTGTGAGATGGACTAGTTGGTTTTAAGTGTTTTATCTGAAGAAGTAAAGTTATAAGCATGTTATGTTCCATCTGAACAGCTAGTTATGCTTTTGTAGCCAAATATTTTATGTTTGTTAGCAGTATATGAATTCTACTTGACAGCGTTTTTTCCTAGCCTCCTCACTAGGGTAATTCCAAATTTAATACACAGTAGATACTAAAATACAGAAATTCAAAGTAAGTATGAGTGAGCTTCTGGTAAAAGCCTGAGCAAGCTGGGGCAGTACTGCATTCCAGGACTGCGTCCAGTATGTGCTTGGGGCTTTCCTTGCCCCACACTAATGTCGCAGCCTGTGTCCTTTTGCATGTATTCTTTACAAATCTTACGGCATTCCTGTAACAGCTACTGATGCTGCTTCCAGGTAGCTGAAGAGGTTTCTTCTGTTTCCTTTAGTTAGAGCTATTGCTTTTTGTAATTATTTTTGTCTTCTGGGCTCTTACTTTTTGTATAGGAACATGAACTGGAGAAGGCTGAGAGGAACAGCAATGTAGAAACACTCGAACAGGAAGTACAGACTCTGCAAAATGAGAAAATAAACCTGGACAAAGCTCTTAGGAGGTTGGATCAAGAGATGGAGCAGTTGAATATACACACCACGATAATTACCCAAATGGAGATGCTGAAGAAAGACAAAGTAATGTTTTTATCAGTATCTCATAAGAGACAGACATGAAATTGATACAGTCCCTCCAACATTTGTGTATTTTTCAGGTGTTTATCAACAATCAGATGTAGAGCTTCTGTCTGACTTCACAGAAGCTATTAGCGTAATGAATGCATTGACTGTTATAAACCTGAAGATAGGAGAATTTAATTTAAAATGCTTCGTTTCCCCAGGCAGAGAAAGAAGACCAGATTAGAAAAGTAAAATCAAGACATTCTGAGGAACTAACATCACTGCTGGGATACTTCCCCAATAAAAAACAACTTGAAGACTGGCTTCATGGTAAAAATAAAAAGATTAATCAGACAAGGGATACTCTTGCTAATCTTAAGTAGGTATTAATTTAATTGATTATTTCTCCACAAGTATTTATGTAATTATGAATTTAAATGTTGGAAAGTTTAATATGTTCAAAATACTTTTTACTTTAATTCCTTAGTGTTTATTTAGGTATCTGCATCATATCAGATAAAATCAGAGAAAACATCCTGCAGAGTTCCTGTGATGTAGAGCTGATACAGTTTGTGCTAGTTAATAAAATCACAATATTTGTAGTGTGTCAAAGGCAGCACTAAAAGCAGATAGCAAAATAGTGATCTGGTACATCCTTAGTTGTTTGTACTAATTCTAGCTGAATGAATGTGCCTGGGGCTGGAAATTGCTGGTCTTCTGATTTTCTTACAAGTCACAGAGCGGTTAGTGACTATATCACAAGTTCATGTGTGATTACCTGTTCCTGATTTCATTTGATTATATAAAACAATTAGTTAGAAAGAGTAGGAAGTTTCTCATCAGTAGTAATCTAGAAAACAAAAGGGGTTTAAAATTAAACACTTATGCTGTACTTGGATGAATAAAAAGTTGATGCTGTAGATTGCCTGAAAAATCAGTAAAGAAGAACTGGTGAATAGTTCTGTAATACCAATTTCAGATTACCTTCTCATGGTGTTTGGTTTTGCTTAAACAGTTGAAATCTGTGGGTTTGGGTAATAAAGAGTTTCTGCATTAATATTTCAGCAAGCAACTGGCATCAGTAGAATATGATAAAACTTATGCCAGTAATGAGCTAAAAAAAAAAGAAGCCCAGTTGTCCCATCATGAAGCAAAACTTTTTGATGTTTGTGGAAGTCAAGATTTTGACAGTGACCTGAACAAACTTCAAGATGAAATTGAAAAAAGTTCTAAACAGCGAGGTAAATTCATGTATAACTTTACTTTTTTTCTCTGAAACACTAATTTAGCTGATTATGCACTGGTTATTTGACATAAGTCTTCTGTTTGTTTTTCACCCAGCTGTCCTTGCTGGAGCCACTGCAGTTTATTCACAGTTCATTACACAACTGACAGAGGAGAACCAGTCTTGTTGTCCAGTTTGCCGAAGGGTTTTTCAGACAGAGGCTGAACTGCAAGATGTCATTAGTGATCTGCAGTCTAAACTGCGCCTTGCCCCAGACAAACTGAAGTCAACAGAGTCTGAGCTTAAAAGAAAAGAGAAAAAACGTGATGAAATGATGAGTCTTAAACCACTGCGGTAAAGTACTAAGCAAAGCATATTGTTGCAGGCTGTTTTCTTTCAAATGCGTGGGTTTTAATTATTAAAAACTATGCAGGCATCAAGGAGGCTCTATTCTAGGGCTTTATTTCAAAATGTCATTGTTGGGATAAATATTTTGAGAGAATTTGAGAATGTATGAGGGTAGAGCTTTCCTTCACAAGAGGGCACTCTTGTTCAGTGCTTTATACCTTCTCCAGCTCACTTGCTGTAATGAAATTAAAAACCAAAAGAGATTTTGTTTGCTTGTTTGTATCATCTCACCTAAAATGAGAGATGTATTACCTTAGCTGGGTATGTAACATAAGCTTAGTTAGATGTGGTCAAAGTTAAGGGGGTACTATTTTAGCTAAATTTAGTCTTCCACTGCTAAATTGTATCATGGATTTTGTGATCTTGAATGTCTTCAGTTTATGCTGCTGTTTTTGACCAAGGAGATTTTAGGGATTTATATTTCATTTAAGGCGCACTGTAGTTGAGCTCCAAGATAAGGAAATTCCAGACCTGAGGAACAAGATCCAGAATGCAAACAGAGATTTAACAGGCCTGAAGGGTGAGATAGAAGAACAGGAATCACTCCTGCAGACAGCTTTGTCTGAGGAAGAAGCTGCCAAAGCATGT
Organism: Lycocorax pyrrhopterus obiensis; assembly: GCA_014706295.1. NCBI lineage: Eukaryota > Metazoa > Chordata > Aves > Passeriformes > Paradisaeidae > Lycocorax > Lycocorax pyrrhopterus. The sequence goes on from JACSVZ010000018.1 coordinate 18,627,085, forward strand.
TTACAGGATATAACTCTGATGGAAAGGTACCAGGTATGCACTGGTAACTTTTTTTTAATATATAAAATGGTACTCACTTGCATTTAAATATGTAGTTACTCAGTAATATGACAAAACTTTGAGGTCCTTATTTAAAATACTTCCAAAGACGGTATAACATAGGTGATCTTGTACTCATAAAATTTCAATTTACAAATTTTTTTTTTGAGGACCACAGAGTCCCTTGAGTTCTGATTCAGTTCTGTGCTATATGAAAAAAGAGGGATAATCCAGAACTGAGCACAAGCACACAAAACACAACCAAAGTGTTTCCAGTCCTCATAGTCGTTATAGGTCACTGTATTCCCAGCATCTCACTTGTGTTTCCTGGTTCTGTGCCATCTGGATATATGGTAAAGAGAAATCCTGCACTTCTTATTATTCTGGCGTAGGAGACTGTTTTGAGCAGTCTTCGTGCCTTTATTAACAACACAAAATCTTTGCTTGACTGAGAACCTTCAGAGGAGCAATTAGAGAGCCTGGGGCCAGGCAAAGGACTGACAGCATTTCACAAGGTGAAGATGTCAGCAGCTCTTGAGGCTCCAACAATTCCAGTGTTGCAGGGACAGGTTGCACATGGAAGTGTCCTGAAGTGGGCTGGGGATGTCAAAGGTCTGTGCATCCTTATTGACTGATTCCATCCACAATTAGGAATTCCAGTTCCTAGCAGCTGACATAACCCAACTGCTAATGATGTGACATTGCTCCAGAAGAGAGGGTAAATTTGAAGGTCTTGAGTGCCTCAAGTGCTGAGCTTGTTCTTATGTGCCAAAGACGAAAAAATACATTGTTAAACACTAATATAGTAGTAATGGTACTTTTCCTCATACTTTCAGACTGATATTAGGGATGTTGAACGAAAAATTGCTCAGCAGGAGGCTAAGCTGCTAGGGGTTGATTTAAGTAGAACTGTGCTTCAAGTAAGCCAAGAAAAACAAGAGAAAAAACACTTGTGGGATACAGGTAGGTCTTACAAACCTGTTATTTTGTTTTTATTCTGAAAGTAATGTTCCAGAATTCTTGCCATTAAAATTTTAGTTTACTTATTTTACATTCTCAAATAACTGTATTCTCCTAGTTTGTTGTTACTGGTTTTTGTAGTCATACCAGCTTAATTTAGAGATGAATTTTCATAAGGATTACAATAATGGTTTTAAGAACAGTGACTATTTGTTTTCATCTGCAGTTACTGGTAAAATTGAGTTAAATCAAAAACTCAAGCAGGACCAGCAAAGCCAGATTCAGCAGCTGAAGAGTGCAGTTAATGAGCTCAAAGCAGAGAAGCTGCAGATTGTCAGCAGCATGCAGCGGCGGCGGCAGCTGGAGGAGCAGACTGTGGAGTTAACCACTGAGGTTCAGTCCTTATGCAGAGAGATCAAGGTGAGAAATACGCTTAATTGTCTAACCCTTAGCTTTGCTGGCTTTGAAATAAAAAATAATAATCTTGGTTATACTTAATATTGTCTCTAGAACTAGAAAATTGGGTGGATTTTTAAATGTTTGTCCTGTGCTGCTATTGTGTAGCTTGGGGAATTTCGAGAACATTTTTAATACATATTTTCACATTTTCTTTTTTTAATACACCCAAAAAAGAAATAAGTAACCACATTACTTTTTTTACTGCTTGAAAAATTATTGATCTTTATCAGAGTGCGAAAATAAAATCTACTTTTTCCAACTACTTTTCAGGAAGCAAAAGAGCAGGTACTTCCTTTGGATGCAACGTTAGACAAGTTGCAGCAGGAGAAGGAGGATCTAGTGAATAAAAGGACTGCAAGTAATAAAGAAACACAAGAGAAGGTTTGTTTGCGCTTGGCATAGCTGTGAGATAGGATTAGATACTGTTTTTCAGGCATGGATGGAAGCTGTGGTACTGAGTTTGCTTTTACAAAACATCAGTGGCTCCAGCAGATGCTTTGGATTGATAGAGCTTTTAGGGAAGAAAAGGAACATGTCATTCAGGACATGAACTCAATTGTAATTAACCTTTGGCAGTCTTGACAAAAGGCTTCTTGGGACATTTGGCAATATTTAGTGACTATAAAGCCCTTCCTGATAGACCCAAGAGGAACAGCAAGGATGAGCATCACCTGTCCTTCCCAAGAGACACACGGGTTTTTCCCAGGTTAAGTGGCCCTCATTTGTTTTGGGAAACATTTTCATGCTTATAAGGAGTATTGGGATTTTAGAAGCTGAAGACTTTATTACAAAACTAAAGGGAGTTATGGTAAGGAATTGTACTTGGGCAGTAGTGTTATCCAGTATCTTTGATGCAGAGCATATCTGTTCTTGGACGTAACATCATATTTCATTTGAAATCTTTCCTTTGCAGATGAATGGCATAAATGAGAAAGTTAAGGATATAAACACATATGTGAAAGAAATCGAAAACTATATTCAACAAGGAAAAGAAGACTATAAAAAGGTAATCTAAAAACTAGTCAATAAAAAGTTAGCATCAAAAGTACTTTTGTTTTTAAATCATACACCATTTTCTTCATATTTCTTTAGCAAAAGGAGTCTGAACTTGATGAAGTAAATTCTCGTTTGGCTGCCTGTGAGAAACAGAAGGAAAAGATAAGTAAAGAGATGGAAATGACCCGACAAGATATTGACACTCAAAAGGTGGATATATTGTTTAAAGTATACTTGGCATAGTTGAAATAATTCCTAGTTTTGGTTTGTCTGCCTATGTCTGTAGTGGTGTGAAATTAGTTTCCTCTTGATTTATTTGATCAGTTGTTCGTCAGGATAGCTGCTATACGTGCATTAGGCTGAAAATAGTCTTGAGATTTGTATATGCAAATTTAAAAATTTATCTCTAACCATCATCTTACGGTATTTCTAAGAGTTAAGTCTGGTGGGATAGTAGTCAGCATTTTCAGGAGTATCTTTATGTGGAGGATACTTGCCTTTATAAGTAAAGTACAAACTACAGGTACCAAAAGTTGCTTGCTACTCCAGATGTCATGTACTTGTGTATAATTCTCGTGTATATGTTTCAAATACTGTTTACATTCCATATAGGAAATATGTCTTTCCCCATTCTACCCCTTCACTTACTGTCTACTGTTGTAGAACTGAGATAGAGGACTTGGTTAAATCTCATCCTAAACTACTTGTCCTGGTTGAAACATGGATTAAAATTCTCAGAAAGAACCAGTCTTGTGTTCACTTGTGACAGTAAACACTGCTAAGTCTTATTCCAGTTTGAAAGATGAAATAGTACTGCTGATTTCCATTATACTCTATTTCTAGGACAAGGTAAGTTCTCACTGTGATAATTTTTGTCGTTGTCAATTATTTTATGCTTGCAGCATGTTTTAGAGTGGTGCAGAATTCATACATTTATAATCAATAACCAACATACTGAAACATTATACAATTTCTTGCTTTCTTTGGTGCTAGATACAGGAAAGGTGGCTGGAGGATAATCTCACTTTGAGGAAGCGGAATGAAGAGCTAAAAGAGGTTGACGACAATATAAAACAACTTACAAAAGAGATGGGAGAAATGAAGGTCCCCCAGATGAAAGAGTAAGCACCTTCAAAACAGAATGGTGTGCTTTGCACAAGAATTCATTGAATATCTGAATGTTGTAGTCACTGTGTTTTAGTGTGTCCTGGTCCACTTTTCCCCCCATTCATGCAGACCACTTCATCCTTGACACCTGTGTTTGCTTCATATCCCCGTGATGACAGTGTAAATGACTCAGTGAAATGATACAGTGCCTCTGGCTAGAAATAGAGATATCTGCTCATACCTGTTCCAATCCAATCCTTTTCATGATGTTTACTGAGAAATCCACATTTAAATAATTCATGCTTCTGGATAAGAGTATTTAGTTTTCATTTTCAGTCTGCTCACTTAGTTCCCAGCAGCAAATTTTATGTTTACTTCAGTAGTTTAGTAATAATTGTTTAGATAATAAACACTTTTGAAAAGTAATTACCCCTTTTCTGGTTCTTGCATGTGAAATATTTATTTAGCATGCTGGAGCTTACCCAGTAATTAATCTTATTTTGCTCAGTATCCATCTATAAAATTAATTTTTTTTTTGTTTCTGCATATAGCACTTTAGTATTTGAACTTGACAACTTGCTTCTCCCACTCAGAATAGTGATTTGCATATGTTCTTAACAAACTTAAAACTGTTTTTATTTCAATAGTGTCTTCATTTCGGTGGCATTAGTACTATAATTTTAACTGTTACGGACTTAATAGATATGATACAATGAGCTGTTGTTTAACATAAACTCAAAATTAGAGCCCTGATTAAAAAATTGAAACACTAAATACAAAATACTTGTGTATCAATTATGGTTTCACAGTGAACAAAAACATTTGGAGGAGAAAATAGAATCTCTGAAGAGGAACCATCACGTTGCACTTGGCCGCCAGCGTGGGTTTGAGGAGGAGATTGTTCGCTTTAGAAAGGAGCTCAGAGAGCCACAATTCAAAGATGCAGAGGAAAAATACAGGGACATGATGATTGTCATGAGAACAACAGAGCTGGTGAACAAAGATCTGGACCTTTATTACAAGGCTCTTGATAAGTAAGCATTGTCAAATGAGGGTGATTCTTAAATGTTTTCATCTTTATTGGTATTGATAACCTTGGTGCAAAGCAGCTGTCAATTTCAGGCTTCCAGGGTAACTTAGAAATAGTAAATTGCTATGATTCCTTTAGATATATAATAATTTCTCTTTATAAATTCTGGCATTTAAATATTAAGAAAACATAACAAGTTATAACTTCCTAAGTAAATTAATGAAACTATACTGGAAACTGCACAGGATTGGTATGATGCAGGAAATTTTTAAGTTAGTGTCTGTAAAGTACATATATTAAATGCATTGATGGTAATAATTGGAATTTAATACAGTCACAGGTAAGTCTGATATTTGTATTCCCAATTCTCTGTAAGACTTATTTGGAGTTTTGGTTGTACATGTTAGGACTTACATTTTTAGTACAGCAACTGGAGAGAGATAAGGAAAGGTGACATCGATGTTTAAATCCTTTATTTTTAACCTGGGCCCTTCTACTTTCATTTCTATAGCAATATATTTTATCATCTTCTGGTCATATCTTAACATGAATAAGATATGCCAGGTAGATTTCTTGTTTCTCATGACAGCTTCTCAGGTAAATAATTGTGTTTTAAAGAATATTGCAATACAGAGGGTTTTTTTCCCCTTTTCCAGTGTGGGTGGTTTTGTGTTTATATTAAAGAAGGTAAGATCATAAGAAACATGTCTGGCATTTGATGGAAAGTTTAGCAAATTTGTGCTTGTTTCTGTTTCCTCTGGAAGCTTGTTTGCTGGTCTTGGACTGACTGGCCAAAAAGGGCATCTCAAAATTTTTAAGCGTGTACAAAATAAAACATGTGGCTCCCTAAAAACCCTGTTTGTTTGTTTGTAATGATGGAATAGCAGTGAACAACTTGATGGACAATGTGGGAGGATTTTTGAATCAGTGGATACATTTCAGGAAATAGAAAACTGGTGCTCAGTGGCAGAAAGATAAATATTAGGAATGAAAAAAGAGAGAAAGAAAGAAAGAAAGAGAAATATTTTGGCCACTGTAGGAATTCTCAATACAGGCATGCCTTGAATAAAGTATGGAATTCTGGCCTTCTATTTAAAAGTAGTGCTGGAAAAAGGAGCACAGAAGAGTAATTATGTGGTTGAGGATACAGCATAATGGTCAAGAAGAGGAACAAAATAAATGAGAACTTTCCAAGTTGAAAGGACATTCTAGAGGAACCCTGTTCTAAGGTAGTCTGTTAATAACATTAAATAAAGTAAACATAGTACTAGAATGTAAGCTAATCCAAAATTTATTGTGTGAAGATTTAATTTGTTCAGAGTGTGTATAAATCTTCCCTTTCAGCTGTAATGGAAATGCACTCCAAGAATTTCCTTTTTAGATTTTTTTTTGTATGGTATCAAATCATCTATTGTTTCTATTTAAGGCTAAACAGGAAAACAGTCTTGTAATTTCAAGAAAAATAGATAAGCATCACTTAGCGGTAATCATCTGAAAAATCGGTGAGACAAAATGCTAACTCTAATGGCCAAACCTGTATCTGTGGCTGGGAAAACCAACACTTTGGGTGTTCCATGCTATCAGATGATCTTTATTGACTTTATTTAGAGATTTATGATAAATATTGATGAGGAATGCATTCTTGGAGTTTAGTTGAAAACATTTCATTTTTACTTAACAAAACCTATTAGAGTTGATACCTCAGTATTCCCCAGAACAGGTGGAAGAGCAAAGGTAGAAAAAGCATATGTAAAAATCCATTTCAGAAGGATATTTCCACCACATTTTTTGAGAGAAGACCATATTGCCATAAAGTTAGTGAGCATTTTTTTCATTACAGAGTAGCTTTTCCTGTCAAAAGCCAAGTTAGAAATGCAGTGTCCTGTCCTTTTCTGAGTGCTTTGTAAGATTTCATCTGTTAATGAACTAAAGTCATGCTCCTATGTTAACCAGAGAAATTAAATTTAAAATTATTAATGATTATCATGTGTTACTCCTGCTGCTAAAGAGAAAAGTAGTTCTTGTCATGATGCCTGTTTGGGTAATCACAAATTCCTCAATAGGAATTCTCTGCTCTGAGGAGACTTCAGGTTCTCCTTTCCTGCTGCTGTTTGCCCTGTTAGGCAGCTGTGCCAAAGAGTAACACTCCTGTTCTGGAAAGCTTAACATCAAATTCATCTTCTTGGTGTCAGCCTGAAAATAAATCTCACACATAAATCATAAATCTCTTAAAAAGTCAGGTAAAGTCGTTCTCCATTGAGTGACTGCAAATATATTTGTCGTCATTACTTTCCTACTTCTTAAAACTGAGCTGTTTGTGAGCATGGAATTATTTACACAATGGCATGTTGTTACTTTTCAGGTACTTCTCCATCCAAAATAAACTAGTATTTTCTATATTTTTAGTAAAAGTATTAAGGGAATGGAAAGGGAGCTGGCACCTGCCTTAAAGGCCCTAGCAGTCCATAGCAGCCTATGGTTGCATCTCTAACAATTTGCCTTTTTTGCTGTTGTTTTTTAGAGCAATAATGACATTTCATAGCATGAAAATGGAAGAAATCAACAAAATAATTCGGGACCTGTGGCGAAGCATTTACAGAGGACAAGGTATGTAATCTTTTTTTTTTTAAGTTTTACCCATATGTATCCATTTGATATTGAGCACTGCATATGGTGTTTGTTCACAAGATGGGAAATAGCTGGTTCCATTCTAAAGGCTGTATCTGTTCTTCACTACTATAATCTTTTCATTGCACATTGTATAGTAACTTGCAGGATAAATTGAGTTAATTTTCACTTTTCTGTATTTTCCAAAGATTAGGTTTCTTTGAGACAGGGGAAGCGCATGAGTTCATTCCTTCCATTTTGGAAAAATTAATTTCCAATCTATCAGTGGGAGTTCTGAACTGAATTTTTGTTATTGCTACATACTATACTTCTCCCATTAATCCAATGATATTTTTCAAGATCTTTGATAATGCAAAAACTGTCTCCTTCCCATTTTCAGATATTGAATATATAGAAATTCGTTCTGATGCAGATGAGAATGTCTCAGCCACGGACAAAAGAAGAAATTATAATTACAGGGTAGTAATGGTGAAGGGAGATACAGCACTGGATATGCGAGGAAGATGTAGTGCTGGGCAAAAGGTAATGGCTCTTTATCTTCAGTACACACACAATAACAGGGATTCTGAAAACTGACTCAGGTGAATGCAGGAGTCAAGTGACCAAAGAACAGGCAGCTCCGACTCTTAATTTATTATTGTGTACCACTTTCCTTCACTGTGTCTAGGTGACAATATATGAACAATATATGACTCTGAACATCTGAACCCTGCTGTGGGCTGCCGGAATCCATTGTTTCAAATGGGCACTAGGCAAGAGTGAAGGGTTTGACTTCCCTCTCTCCTCAAGTTCAAGTCCTCCCATTTTGTCTCTTCCTAGTTAGCACTGAGGTTTCCTCAGCTTCAGGTCTATCAATTTGCTCCCAGTTTTTTTTTCTTTCTGAGCTCTTGGTCTTCTTTTTGCAACTGCATCTACTTCTAAGTTGATAGGACTTCTCTTCCTCCAAGTTATGCTGCTTTCACCTGCTGCTGACTATAACCTTTCAGTTCGTCACCAATATCACACCTAGCCATACTTCCAGGTATTGCATTTCTTCCTGTGCTGTCATCTCACAGCTCTGTGATCTGTCCGTTCAGCTTCAATAACACACACTGGCCAAGTGGCCTGATGACACACCGGCTGTGACAATGTGGTCAGAAGTTCATTACAGTTAACCACACCCACACATGTTGAGGGTTGTTTCCACCTGTCTGTTCTATTAAATGTGTCCTCTCCTAGAGTAGTTTAGGATGTTGCGTTAGAGTCCTATGTAAATGAGAGTGAAACTTGAACAAGTTTCTTAGCTGAAATTCTGAGAATTCTTCTTTGATCATGAAATGTGATGCCAGCAGTCGTGATAATTGGAAAATATTTTTGGTAGCACAGTTTCCATTGAGTGTTCTGTAATTTTTAGTAGTTCAGTAGATCTTGTAAATATGATTACGCATGTTGATGCAAAACTAACATAGAAGGTGGTAAAATCCTACGGTCTTCCATTTTAGTAAGTAGTCAGGAGTTCAGTAACTCAAACTTAGTAATATGCAGACAAATTTCCCCCCTCCCTCCTGCAGTGGGGTGGGCTCAAGCAGAGTGTAGGGGTAATGCAAACGGCAGTGTTGTAGCTTCTTTACCTCAGATTAGAATCTTTACTTCCAATATCTTCTGAATTTTGAGTACTTCTTTGTAGAGTCAGTCTTTGAATTCAAACTTGAAGTTTCAATGTAGTTTTTCAGTAATTAATTAGTTATTGTCATTTTGTGAACTGTCAGCACATTGTTCTATAAACTTCAGTCACAGTTTGTAATGGCATTAAAAACAGGTTGTTACATGTAGATGCTCTTTAAACAGTTTGAAGCTTGAGATTTTCATGTTTTTTCCTTTCCCTCAGGTGCTTGCTTCTCTCATCATTCGCCTTGCTCTAGCAGAAACATTCTGTCTCAACTGTGGCATTCTGGCCCTAGATGAGCCTACGACCAACCTTGACCGAGAAAACATCGAGTCCCTGGCACATGCCCTGGTAGAGTAAGTGAGCTCTCCTTGTGGTGCTTAACAATGGGTATTTTTCAATACGCAGTTGGCAGTAGTGAATTAAATTTTAAGCTGGCATATCTTTGTTGTGAGTAGTTTTAGATTCTTTCTCTATCTGGAAAAGAAAAAAGTATTTCTTACATAATTTGAGGGGGTTTTTTATGTGGGTAAAAAGAGTGGCTAATCAGCATTAGATTGCTCAATGGTTCATGTCATTCATTATCGATAATGAAATATTTTTGTGCTTTGTATTTGCAAGTTTTCTAATGCTAACATGGGATTTAGATAAATGCACACTCAATAATATCTCTTTGTAGGATAATAAAGAGCCGCTTACACCAACGCAACTTTCAGCTTCTGGTGATTACTCACGATGAAGATTTTGTTGAACTTCTGGGCCGTTCAGAGTATGTGGAAACATTCTACAGGATAAAAAAGAACATTGACCAGTGCTCTGAGATCATGAAATGTAGTGTCAGCTCCCTAGGCTCCTATGTTCATTAGAATGCTAAGTAATTACATATTATAGACAGCATAAACCGATACATTATACACTGCCTGACTTGATAGAGCTCAACGTAGGTGTCTGAAAATGTAGTTCCTTCATATCATATTCTATTGAAGATTTGTAACAATTTTAGCCAGAGTCTAAAACTGTGAGACTTTTAAACTTCTTATCTTTCTACATATTTCTGTGCCTGGGTTTAGGAATCACCATAATTTGAAAGAATTTAAATGAATACCACACAGTTAGATTTTGATGTATTTTATACTTTAAAAGTGAAAATAAAGTTGTGATGTTCTTTGTGGATGTCCTGCTGGGGTGATCCAGTTGCAGATTCTCTGGAGTAGCTACAGCTCTGCCACTGGAATACGGCTTGCTCTCCGTCCCTGGCAAGGTCAGCAGTGATGGGTGTCACTTTGGTTGAAGGTGTGTTCATTGCTACCCACTTAATCTACCCAAAAGTCACAAGCTTCAAAGAGAACTTTTACTACTTTCTCTACAAGCTAACCTAACTCTGGCTGTTCAAAGACAAAATCTTCCCCAAGTCAGCTTTGCTTCAGAATAAAGCAAAGGCCCATTTCTAACCAGATGAATGAGTGAATTCTCTGCTCAGTGAGTTATGTCTTGATTCTTCATGGCAGTGTCTGCAAACAGGAAAATGGAACATAAGTGCCTCAGAGAGTTAGGTTGTGTGGATGCTGAGCTTCACCTGCCCTGCTTTGAGTTCTTCCTGAAGCTCTTTTCCTTGGTGGGACAACACCCAGGGCCCCTGCAGTTTGACAGCCTGAGGGAACCTGCTTCTCAGTGGGAGTGACAGTGGAAAGCCACTGGGGTGGCCTGCTGCAAAATGCAAAGGGCCTGATCATCAAGAGTCCTGAGGTTGCACACAAGTTCCTCATGCCATGCCTTGCTGCTTCTGAAGGCACGCAAGCCCTGAGGGAAGGGGTTTCTGGGTCCCTGTTTCTTTGTAATCAAGTCAGGGGCTACCATGAATTCTTGGTAAGTGTCCACAAGCAGAAGCTGGACTTGAAATTCTTTAAATCCTCAGCCAATGGTGTATGACCAAAGCACAACTTCAGCGGAATAATCTTTAAACCACCATGAAAGAAAGTTAATTTCTGTAACATCAGGACATTTCTCTTCGGCAAATTTTTAAGTGAGCCTTAGAACATTGCATGTTGTCTTCCTCCTCTGCCAGGGTACAGGAATCCCTTTTTTCTTTGCAGGGATAGGGAGCAGTTGACACAGGAGAGGTGCAAGCAGACCTGGCTTGTGTGGACAGGGCCTGGGGCCGGCTGAGCATGATGGACCAGAGCCTTTGCCCCTGGAGATGGTGCAGCTGAGCCCCTTCCATTACGTCACCCTCAACACCACCTCCTGAGGGGTCTGGATATCTGCACAGAAAAGAACAGAGCCCAGTATACCCCTACTCTGGTTCTTCTCTATGGCAAAGACTCTTAGGCCTCAGCCTCGGCCAGGGTGAGTGGCAGTAGGTGCCTTAAAGTATAATGGCAGAAACCAAGATCTTCATCTAAGGATTATTTCCACCTAATTTTTCTAAAACTGCAAGCTACCAGTGTCAGGGTGACCCCAGTCATTGGGAAACCACTCAAAGATAAGAAAATGAATGGGACTTCCTAGCAATTACGCTTTCACCAATTCCCCAAAAAAGCAGTGAATGTGCAGCTGGGGAGGGAGGGGGGAGAGTAAGAAAAGGAAAATGCTACTACCCTGCATTATGTTTGCAGGTTTAAATAAGAAGCTTCACTGACTCTAAGTACTACTTCCTGAAGGGAAATTTTCTTAAAGATACAATCAACAGAAAAAAAAATGCTTTGTCTTTTCAAATTTTCCTGTACAACCTGTTTATTTTAGCATGACATGTACACCCCAGCTCTGCACTGTCACCAGAAGCAACTCCCCAACCTTTGTAAGTTCTGTCCTGCTATTTTTCCTAAGTTAAGGCCATGGCTCACAGTTCCTCTATGAAGTACTTTGGGTACATTTTTGCCTAATCAGCCTTTCCCAAGTTTATCCTCACACATACTTTGACATCAAACATTGTGCCAGAACACAGGGAAAACACAGGAAATGTAGTGGGAAACCAACCTCTCCTATATCAAATCAATTAAAATGATAAAAAATAACCCACTGAATAATTTGAATAATCCATAGGCTCCTTGACAGCCAAAAGTGGAAAAGAGACTCTGCCAGCCCCATGGTTTTCAGGTGGACTAGAAAACAAAAAACAGGCTTATGTAAATTATGTAGGAGAAACTTCAAATACTTTGATGATACTCTGCTGTTGATGGGTACCTTCGGACAGTGAGGGCAAAAATGGGCCCGACTGCTCCGGCCATGGTGGTGCTACCGCCCCTCCCACGCCCACCGGAAGCAGCAGCAGATGGGTACAGTCAGCCGCCCCCAGCACCACGTCAAGGGGATCCCTGCTCTGCCACGGCTTCCTGCCCTGTCACACGGGGATGGCCACCACCCACGGCGGGACGGCTGGAGGGGAGGGTGGCACAGGAGCAGAACATCCCAGGAGAGGTATCCTTGCCCCTATGTGATGCTACACAAAGTGCAGAACCAAGCGGAGACATTTTATGGTAAAAAAGGCACAGATTTATTGCTGAAATTCACTGGGCAGGTGGCAAAGTGGTGAAGAAAGTTTTTGTCCACTTCCCATTTTGGTTGGAGTGGGGGTGGATTTTCAGCAGGGAGACCAAAGCACCCGTCCTCCAGACAGCAATCCATGCACACACCTCACAGGAACAGGCACACACTCAGATACACAGTGGTTAAGAGCCAAAAATAACAGCTGCAAAATAACAACAATATCAAGTCAGTGGAATTACCGTAGGTTCATGAGCTGAGATTCAGGCAGTTGCCTAGGATGGTAATTGCAAAGCCACTTGTCTGAGAGCACCAAACACCAGCTGTTCCTGTTGGCCTGGAAGGGTTGGTTGGGTGCAAATCCCTTCCAAGGAATTTGGTCTGATTGCAGCCTCAGTCCTCGCAAATGCTTTTGAAGCCAGGGATCTACAGGAGATGGAGGGCTTGGTCATGCACCACTCAGGTAAGAGACTTTCCTTCCACCTCCGTGCCACAGCATCCATTTCTTCAGTACCATAACTTATTTTTGCTTTATCTACACTTAGCAAAGTGCCAACTACTTTCACTAGGAAGAAAACCCAGAGGCCTCCAAGACACCCCTGTCTGAACAGTTTGTTTCTAATTGGAATTAACATTAGCAATAGAAAACCAATACTTCGATTTTCTGATGCTTCCTTCAGTATTATTTCTGCTGCCTGTTTATAGACTGCTGCATAACACCTGCCCCAAAGTACTTTGGATTTGCACACTTCAGAGAAGATTAATTTTTTTTTAATAAAAAATGTTTTATGGCCTTCCTGAAGTAAAAAACTGACTTACTTAAATCACTACTCACAGGTGCAACTTCTCCATGTAGCTTCCTCCTACATGTCATGTTTTAGGCAAAGAACTTTTATGTGCCCTAGAATTACATTAAAAAACACAAGCAGATGAGATTATCTGCAAATAAACACCACAAACCAAAGCAATAAATATAGATGATGCTTTCAAAAGTTTAATCATTTGCTGTCTCCCTGCAACTTTGCATTTAAATGTCACACCAAGTATCATCTCATCTATTTCAGTATGACGGGGTTTGCTGCCCCCCGGGCAATCTGCCAGGAGCCACCGTTTACTCTCTGCCTACTGCAAGATTACACCTTTGGGGAATGCCACACAATTTGCAAATTCTCCTTCATCTGGCTCCATCCTATTTGTGTAATTTGATCTACAGGAAAAGTAAATTGCTGGAGCTGTAGTGCACCCTTCTCTCCAGCTGCAGCAGCTGAAGGAAGCAGGAAGGTTCCAGCACTGCCAGCCCTGCACAAGAGAGAACTCACTGTTTATAAAGCAAATAAACCCAACCACTGATTCAAGAGATACTACATGTGCTGATGCTACACATTATGCTGTGACCCACATTCGGGTTTTTTCAGCTTATAAATTGTTTTATTTAATTGCTCTGCTAAATAAGGATCAGCACACATGACAGAATGGCCTGGAAGACGTGTGGTGGCTTCCCCATGAGGATTTCACAGAAGGCAACGCTAGAATAGTGCTGGAAATGAGAAAATGGTTAGTAGGGTCATCCAAAATCAGGCCCTCAAGGACAAACTGAAGTTATTTATATCACCTCAGTTAAAGCATCTGCTGGACCTTCTGAGTTTTGACATTGTTTCTTAATGCCATGATCCTATCCTGTCCCTCCAAAAATCTTCCACCTGCCACAGGGATGAATTTGGCTGCTAAATCAAAGGTGGGAAGGTGACTCAGTTGCCTCCCTTTGCTCAAACTGCCAGGGAGAGGGAGCTGAGCATGAGGAGACTGCGGGGAAAGGAAAGGCACCCAGGAGAAGCAGGTGCCCTCCTTGCCAGCCGTGCTGGGGTCCTCTTCCCATCCTGAGCCAGGGATGGCTAAAGCAGCTGGGCGGGAACATTCCCACCCCTCCTGCCCGCCAACTGCCACTAGGATGGCCCAGTACCAAGGTGAAGCTATTGTCTGTTTAAGTGGGGAGGCACAAATTCAGCCCGGCTAAAATTATGGACTGGCATTCCCCCATTCTCTACAGAGCCAGGTTAGAGAAGGGGACACTGCCATAGGGAGCTGTAGCCCCTGGATATCTGACAGCCATTGGTCATACCCATTTCTTTCCTCTGATTTCCGTCAATTCCATCCATGTCCACCAATGCCATCCCATGCCAGTCATGGCCATGGCTGCAGCCAACCCCTCTGCTCTTCATTTGTGTGTGGTGATTGTGGCATCCAACCTTGGCTTTGCTGCTGGAAAAAAAATATAAAAGAAAGAAAAAAGCCATGGCTTTGGGTACAGAACAAAGCTAAATTTCTGGGTTTGGTTGCACTGAGGGTCTCTTCAGACGATTTCTCTGTTTTCTGGTGTCATCATCAGAGATGCAGCTGTGGAAAGGCCCAACCAATGCTGGCCCAACGTGCACCATCACCCCCCGGGCTCTCCTCCACATGAGGGCAAGAGGAGCACGATGTACCTAAAATAACCACCTGGATAATTTCTCTGAATTGGTTGGGACCTACTTGGGGTGGCTTAAATCAAGCATGAAGAGTATGGGGTGGCAAGGCAGGGCGGGCACAGACCTCTGGGACCCCTCTGTATTCTGCCTCTGGCCACAGCTGGACATACACGGCAAAAAACACCAAAGCAAAACCAGCTCTTCTATGACAAGGAGATCCAGCTCAGGCTAGACTCACATATGTGGGGTTCTGTGTCTACCCTGATCAGCAGCACTGGGCTCATGGTCGTGGTGTCCCAGCACCTCAGTCCCTTTGGGAAGGACAGCTTGACGGACCAAGACTCTTGGAAGGAGCTGTTTTTGTTCCCTGCAGGTCTCATGCTCCTCGTGGCTCTGATCCCCTCTCACATGAGCCCCCCCGCAACGCTGTTTCTCAGAACTGGGCTCCACTTTCTAGGTATCATTTTCTACCCCCACAATGCAAATTGGTACATATGAGCTTTTCCCATCAGCAGGTTCATGTTGCAATATCAATAGTTTGGGGAAGGATTTTATCTGCCTTTGAGGGAGGTGACATACACTCTCACACGCATGGTTTGCAGAGTCGGGTAATCCAAACCATGGGAACACTCTCCACAGCCGCCCATAGCCCTGTGATCCCACTAGGACACTGTGCCAAAGCACAGTGGTGGGACCACAGAACCTTTCCTGGGGTCATGGTGCATCCTGCTCTAGCAGTTTGGCTCAAGGAAGCCAGGGACACCGGCTTTGGGGCAGGTGGACGTGACACGGTCTGCACTGTGCAGCCCTGGATATACACCAGCCCCTCCACCTGAAGTGATGGGAACACTACAGAGTCCCACCTGGCTCTGACCCAGCCTCTCAAATTCACAGGAAATTCAATGACTGGGAACTGTCACTATCTTTTTTTCAGGAAAACAAATTTTTTCAGGCTAGTACAGGAACAAATGGTGAGTGCTGCAGTCCAGTCCTGACCTTAGGCCAATGGTCATCCCACAGAGAGCAGTGAAGTGGGAAGGGGTTAGTTTGAAATATGAAGTTCAGGCTTCCTCAGGCTCCCTCAGGCTCTGTGACACCTTGACTTGACTGAAATTTTGGAAATGAAAAAAAAAAGGTTTAAACTTAGATGTTTCTACATTTTCTAAATTCATTTAACAATTTACACTACTTATAAGCCTCCAAGCAAGGTACCAGCTGAAGTTGGGCTTCCCTGGACAGGGTTTGCCCCAGCTGGGGCAGCAGCACTGCAGGACCATGGGGAGCTAGTGACAGCAGAGCCACAAGGTGCTGCTTCACCTGTGCATGCAGGAGGATGTAGCAAAAATCATTTAAGAGTCTGGAGAAGAAATGAGCCATTTTGTCAAGTCAACATTTTCGCCACAAAATTTCTGCTGACAAGACCAGCCATAGTGGGAAATAACTATGGGTTTGTGTCTGTTCTCCTGCTCAAGAATACGGTGGTTTGATTCCCTGAACTACTGTTGATTCTCTGATGTCCCCTTGGAAGGTGTGAGAAGGACAATGTGGCATGGCATGGGATGGCACGGGACACCATGGGATGGTATGGGACGCCAAGCTGGGCACTACAGGAGCTATCGTCCCACAATGGGATTTGTGTTACAGAGCTGAGTAAGTCCTGATTGAAACCAAATACCCACATGCCAGAAAACACCCTCAGCTATTTCTTCCTTTACAAACAAGAGCACTTTTATTTTGTTTTTGCATATGTTTAACATCTTGATAAAAGTTTTGAGGTTTTCTTCTCCTTCAAATCTTTGACAACTTGAGCTTGCTGGGGTTGCTGCTATTATGGCCAAAGGACATTAATTTTTTCTGGCACACAGTTCAGCTCTTCCTCTCCAACAGCATCCCTGTGCCAGGCCCTTCCCTGAAGTGCTGCTATTGCCCACAATCCCCCTTTCTGCTGGTGGTGGCCGAGCTGCAGCACAGGGCACTGTGGTCCCAGCATGGCCCAGGGACACTACTGGGAAAAAGAGCCTTGCAGGAGGAGAGGTCCAGGTACCTGCTGGTGTTATGTCATCCCCCATGAGACACCAGCACCCAGGGCAGGAGCCTGGCAGGCATCCAGCCATGCACATTCTAGAGGTGATCCTTCTGCATAACTGTTTGTCTTTTCCGTTGTGGAGACCAGGAAAGCATCAATGGATATTTCTCTGCACATAAGATCATGCCTTGACTTTACTCAAGCCTTGCAATGTGCTTGGTTCGGTCCTGCACATGTCCATGGTTTTCCATATGCAGCACATTACAAACATGCTTGATAGTAAATAGATCCCTGAACATCAAAAAGAAAATCGCGTCTTCTCATCCCAGTATCTCCTTATCTATCAGTTAGGTGATTAAAATCTGCATGTATATATAGAATAATAGATAACATTATTCAACGCATAGAGAAGTCTTTGCCACCATTACGTAATGTCCTTCTTTGGGTTGTCTCACTTTCCACTGCATCCTCTGCATCCTCTGCTGCACAGGAAGACACCTATATTTGGCAGTCACAATGGAGTCCTTTTTCACACTATAAAAATGATGCTGTCTCAAGCAGAGGCAGAGAGGCCCTGGCCATCCAGCCCAGCCAGCACAGGGCGTGCTCAGACAGCGGTGACAGGATGCTCCCCTCACTGAAGACAGCTTTCACTCTCCTCTCCCTGCTCCAGCTCATCTCTTCCAGAGCCGTGACTCCATCTCCCCAGCAAATACTGAAGGAAGTCATCCTCCTGATCCAACAGCTCAACTCAGGAGTGCAGGTAAATGCTGCTACACCTCTTGGCTTTGCTTTGCTTACTGACCTCATTATTGATTATGATGATGATGATTATGTTCTTCAGTGTCCAAGGCCAGGCACAGGGACTGGTGACTGCTTGGGTGGCAGGAGCCCTTCCTGCTGGCTCAATCCAGTCCATCCCACCTCCCACTTGGGGCACCCTAGCCCATTTCAGCCTAGACTTTGTGTGATCAGCACTTGAGTTGGTGGTCCAAGCAGCTTCTGGGGTCAGGTCAGATGAAGTTTTCCACCTGATGTTAGTTACTTTGCAGAAAAAAAGTGCTGAGGAACAAGAAAACCTTCTGTGTCAAGGTGACAGAGGCAGCTCGAGGATGTGGACATGGTGGTCTGGGCAGTGTGAGCTGCCAGGGGGTCCCTGCTCTACTCCCACTGAGCACACAGGGACTCTCCTGCACCTTCCCAAACAAGTGCTGTGCAAACCCAGGTCCTGTACCCAAGGAGCCTGTTTGGAAACAATTTGCTGAAAGATGGATCTCAGTGCTGGCAGCACCAAGGGTGCATCCATACCATGGCTTCCTGGAGACGGATGGAGACACAGTGCCCCTTCCTGGCAGAGGGCACAGCTGGTGACTCCTTGGGGATGGTCTCATACTGATGGTCTTATAATGACAGTCTCACAACTATGACTCTCCCTTGTGTTGCCTCTCCAGGTCCCCTGCAATGACACCCGAGTGGCACAGGTCACCTTCACAGCTCGAAAGGTAAACACCTATGCAGAGATAGGCAGAAAATGCATTTATCATAAACCCAGACATAGCCAGGGCCCTCCTCCCCATGGGGCATAGCACCTGGAGCTGAGGTAGCTTTATTAGTCACTGAAGGGCTGCTCAGTGCCAGTCGCTGGGGCAAGTGTATGGCTGGATGCTGGCTGTGCCTGAGCACCTGCCTCCATCCCACATCTCTGTCCCCCAGTTCCCCCCAGCCCCAGCCGCGGGGCACAGCCCAGCGCCCAGGTCACTGCTGTAACATGAAAGTAGGTTAGGAAGTCACTGTAGAACCTCCTGCCAGTCCTGGACATCTGAATAAGCAGCTTCAACTTAATTCAGCTACATGGTTCTAATCATTCCCCTCCGTGTTCCCCAGCTGCCGGAGCAGGAGCTGCTGTGCCAGGCAGACATGGCACTCACCAAAGTCACCAGGTGCAAGGAAGTCTATGAGCCGCTCATCACCAACCTGAAGCGCCTGCATGGCAAGAAGGTAAGCAGGGGCTGCACCTGCTCGCTCGTGCTGTGCTCCATGGCTCTGGCCCCATGGTGCCTGTGCCCCCACACCTAGGGTACCACAGGGCTGATCAGAATTTGTTCTCTTGAATGGGGCCAGAGCCGGGCATTGCAAACCTGCCAATGCTTCAGGATAATCTGCCTCTACCTATCAGTCCCCACCAGCCCCAGCCACTCTAGACCAGTGGTCATGGGGGGTCACACTGCTGGGCACAGGGGCCAGACGCTTGTTCTGAGCAAAGGACAATTCCTGAGATCCCAGGCCAGTATCCTCACCACTCTGAGTTATTTGCTGAATTATTTATGTGGCAACGGAGGCAAACAAAGCATCGGTCTGGGCCGGGAGCCTAACTACACACCGCCGCAGCAGCTAAATCGTGCAGCAGCTCTAATGTATTTACACTTTTCCTTCCCCAGAACTGCTTCTTGAGCGATGAAAATGAGATCTACCTGCGCCACTTCTTGCCAGCGCTGGGGAACTTCACCCAGGGGATGTACAGGCGCAGGGGCTCGTCGGCTACACAGTAAGACGGGCACGGCTGCCAGCCCCGAGCCCCGGAATCTCACTGCTGATAGCTCTAAAATAGGTTTTGCGGAGTGGTTTTGTTTCGTTTCGGTTTTTTTTTTTTTTCCTTTTTGCTCCCCGTTTCGTGCAGTTCCTCAGCCCTGCTCCAGCCCTCCTAAACCCAACCAATCCTCACAGTCTGTCCCAGATGGTACGCCGGGCACCCTGGGTCCTGCGATGGGAAATGTCCCCTGCACGGCAGACACCTGACATCTCCCAGACTTTCCGTCCGAATGCTGTTTGTTAGATATTACTCAGCCTTAGCAGGAGCGGTCTCCTTTGGACAAGGCTGCCCTTAACTCTCCCTTGCAGCCCTGCGGCTCATCCAGCTGAGACGCAACACCCCCCTCCCCCCCCCCGCTTCCCCGGGAAGAGGAATGCGGGAGGGTTTGCAGAGCCGGGAGGAGCAGAGCGTCCTGGAGAGCATCCTGGACCAGCTGCTGAGGAGCCTGAGCTCTTAACTCATTCATCTGCTCCTGCAGCACCTACAAAACCAAAACCAGATTATCTGCTTCCTGTTCCCCTTAGTGACAGGAGGTTTCTTCACAATCATCTTCTCTTCCTAAAGAGATCAAAATCTACGCTGAAATGGTGAATTTTTCACTGAAAACTGCTACTACAGCAGCTGAGGGGAAGGCTGACTTCTGGGAGCAGAGCTGGGGAAGTGCAGCATTAGAGAGCAAAAGCTGGGAGGGGAATTGGGTCAGAGTGGGCTGGAATTGTTACTGCAACTTCAATGTGTCTCTTCTATTGTCAGTGACTTAAATTATTAATAGTGAAGACAGGAGAGTCTGTAAGATAACTTTGAGTCTAATGGGTGCTCACTGGCATCATATTTCTGAAGTTTATTTATTATTATATGTTATTTAAGTAACTTATTTTTATAGTGTGTAATCTAAAAATTCAAGACCAAAAAGTCCTGGCTGTTGAAAGTTTTTCTTTGCTTGGGACCCAAAATAAAAAGGAAAAGCCAGTATTCAAGTGGTTTATTTTGAAATTACATGGTAGTTCTGTGGAATACAATCATATTTAAAATACTGCTACCTCACTTTAGGGAACTCTTACTGTCTGATTGCCTTTGCACAACAACGAATGAACATGTGCTGATTTATAATTTATTGTTCTTCTCTCTATTTAAAATATTTGTATTACAAGAGTTAATATATTCAAATTACCATGTATTTGAATGTCTTCATTTTATTATTTTGTTCATATCAACTATGCACTGATGTTATTGAAGTGTCTCAGGGCTTAAGCAATAAACGACTCAGTATAAGAGCTCTTGGTGCCCATGCTTTATGCTGTCAATTCCCTCTTACCTTCAGTTAATGAGGAGCATCAGTGGAGCTGCCTCCTTGGTCAGCACAGGGGACTGGGTTGAAGAATGCTGGCATTTTTGAGGCAATGTACAGTAGATGTACCCACTCTGCCACTTCGAGAGCAAGGCCTTGAGAAAGGAAAATGCACCAAAGAACCCACCTGGCTTGGGGCATAGGAAATTTGTGAAAGGAAGGGGTGGAGGAGGAAGGATGAGAGCCTTTGTTTGGGAAGAGGGCCTTGTGCATGGGGCCATGGTGGAGGGGGGTGTTGGGGTGCAGGCTGTGGTCTGAGGGCAGTGGGGGCTGGAAGGGGAGCCAGCAGGAGCCAAAGTAGAGCTGCAGGCAGGGGAAGGCTTGTCCAATGGGAGAGAGAAGGGATGGGGCTGGCTTATGGACCAGAATCTGCCTAGTGCCAGCAGCACACATGTAGGAAACAAATCCACAAAATAACTGCTGGAAATTGCTATACATGCTCTAAATGCATGTAATAGGGGCTCAACTGCAGTCTTGGGATTTGCCCTGGATAAACCCCAGCAGTATTAGCACCAGGCATGGCAGCAGCAGAAATGCATGAGAACAGAACATGGACAATACCCTCGGGCACATGGTGTGACCCTTGGGGATGGTGCTGTACAGGGCCAGGAGCTGGATTCAGTGACCCTTATGGGTCCCTTCCAACCCAGCTTATTCTGTGATTCTGTGATCCCTGCTGCCATCAGCTGCCAGTCACCAGAGGCAGGGTGTGACACCTGGGCAAACCGTCATGGTCCTGTCTCAAGTGGCTGTCCTGAAATCGCTCTGGTTCGGGACAAAGAGCGGAGAGCTGAGCTGGTGGCCGTGACTTTTGGTAGAGCCCAGGCTCAGTGGCCATAGGGATGTTGGTGCTTGAGATCCTGGGCAGGATCCTCGTGGGATGGGAGATGCTCCAAATCACAGATCTCAAGGGGCTCCAAGAGGAGGAAAACTGAGGACACATCTCTGAATCAAGCACCCTTCTTTGGTAGGGAAACGGGGCAGGTTTATCCCTGGATAGTCACTGGGATGAAGGCACAGCCAGGGCTCCAGAAACACTGAGGACCCCACTGGGGCTGTAGCTGTCCCTTCAGTGAGCGATGGGGCCATCACTGCCATCAGCTCCATCCCACCCTTGGGAAAGGACATGGGAATCTTTTCATTCACTGTTGTGTTGGATTATTGACCCTGGATGGACGTCAGGGTCCCAACACAGCCCCCCTGTCAACCTCAGCTGGGCAGTGGGGAGAAAACATAACAAAAGGCTTGTGAGTCAGAACAAGGAAAAAACACTCAGCAATTACTGTCATAAGCAAAACAGATTCCACTTGGCGGAAAATTAATTTAATTATTTAATTAATTCAATTTATTGTCAATCAAATCAGAGTAGGATAATGAGAAATAAAAACTAAATCTTAAAACACCTTAACCCCACCCACCCCCTCCTCCCAGGCTTAACTTCGTTCCTGATTTTCTCTCCCTTCTCTTCTCTTCTCTGCAGTTGTGCAGGGTTTTTCCCCAGGGCACTGCCATTGTTGACAATGTGCTGGGCCTCATCCAGCAGCAGGTCCCTCTTGGAGCAACTGGCATTAACTCCATCAGGCATTGGGAAATCTTCCAGCATTTTCTCACAGAATCCAACCTTGTAGCTCCCCACTATCAAAACCTTGCCATGCAAACCCAACACAGCTGGTGACTTTCTCATCACAGAGTGATGCAGTTTTCCACCATGATTCAGCCTGAGTAGAGAAAGGTTAAATTTTTCTGTGATTTGAGCATTTTCTCTTCACTGATTCCAGTTTTAGAGCTTTCCACCATGATCACTGGGGAAATCCCTGTGTCTGCAGGGTGGAGCTACTACCTCCATCCACCCTCCTGTCTCTCCTACCTTCTCCAGCATCACTTTTAAGCAGGAATCCTACCATCACCACCACTCATCCCAGACCAGTGGGATAGCTCTAGGCATTCTGATGAGGACCCACCATCCTTGAAGGCCATGGATGCAGTCACACAGACAGAGCATGCTCCCTTATCTGCTCTCCATAACAGGGAGGTAGGAAACAGCCCAGATCTCCACTGGCAAATCCCTCACAAAGGTCTTTCTGAGTCAGTGACTTCACCTAACTTCATCTGGGGCATCTCAGACCCAGACAAACAAAATTACTCTCCATCTGGCTACTCCCAAGAACTCCCAAGCACTTCATCAAGTGCTCAAAAGTTGTTATCTGGTGGCAAGTTGCTGTTTGAGTTAGAAAAATCCCTATTAGTTATTACAAAACTCCAAAGTTTCCCAGCTCAGCATTTCTCAGTGCCATTTCCTGTGGGGCTGGCAGAGCCCATTGCCTGAAAACTCAAGCTGGTGTTCCCCAAGCAGGGCAGGATGGACAGGCCAGCCTCCAGCTCCCTGAAATGCTGGAAACAGGGCCACAAAGCCCCAGTTTCCCAGCATCAACACAGCAGGACTACCCACACCAGCTCCCTGCCCACAACCCTGCAGAATGCCACACTGGTTTGGAGATCCTGTTTGGCCAGGAGGGGCCCCAGCTCTCCACAAACCCCCCAAGGTGATGCCCTGCTCCTGCCCAGGTTTGTCTCCACATGGCTCTGCCATACTTTCTGTTCCTCCCCAGGTTAAGAAACTCAGGGACGGAAATCTGTGTGCAGACGAAGGATGCTTTACATGATCTGAAGATATTCAAATGAAACACAACAGAAGAACTTGCAGGATACTCAAAGGAAAATAAAAAGTGTTGTTATTGGAGTGTGCCAGAGCAGTGGGTTACCCAGTTTAGCTTCTTCCAATTCACGGTGTAGAGAAAGCCTTGAGATATGGAGAAATGGAGAATCCCCAAATCAGGCAGCTTATATACTGTATGTGACCTGACTCCTGCCACTGTCATCTTACAGTGGAAATTTCATAATGCAAGATCAGAAGAAAATTTTGACTTGCACAAAAAAAGACCTGTTGCTCTCCTAATCGGGAGCAACTTTGGAAAGTGCAGATAAGGGAAAAATAAATTTTTCCTTCTGGTTCAGCAATTTTACACTAATAAATTGAGGTGCTTCCTCCAGAGAAGCGCACACAGGTACAGATCACCAAACAATCCAGAGACTAAGAGCTGAAGGGGTCCAGCGAAAGCAGACCATGAGTATCCTGGTCCAGGTCCTGCTCACCTTCCTGGCACTGTCAGCCTGCCTGGGTAATGTGGTCACTCCACGGAAACACAGACTACGGACCAACATGCTGAAGGAGAGCATCAGGCTGCTGGACCAGCTCCAGCAGATGGAGGTAGGGCTGGTTGGTATTTTACCCATTGATGGGAGGGACAGACTATTTAACCAGGCTTGGAGGGAGCGATGCTGAGTCAGAGGAAGGTGATGAGCACGGGGTTCACAGGGCTCCTGGGGCCTGGCAGGTGGATGGATGGACGTGTGTCTGTGTGTGCACGTGTCAGGATGGATCCGTGTTGTCTGGAGCCTGATTGCTCCTCTCCTTTGTGTCTTGGTAAAGGTTTCCTGTAACAAGATGAATGTGACAAATATTTTTGCAGATGATAAGGTAAGAAAAAAACCCAACCAGATAGCCCTGATGGGTACTGGGAGAGGATGCTGGGGGCCAGAGGAGAGCACAGGGCGGTGGGAGGCAGGCGGGAAGCCCGGGATCCTGCCTGTCCTGGTATCGTGCTGTGGAGGAGCAAGGAGCCCACTGTGAGCCCCCAGCACAAACGCTGGGCTGCCCAGCTGGTTCTCACCACTCCCGGTGCCCTGCACAGGTGCCCCCACCTTCCCACACCCACGTCCACCTCCAGCCAAAGCAACATCCGTGGCTTTTGGCCAATCTGGGGACAGGGAGATGCTGGAGGATGGGCAGGGATGGGCACCTGTGCTTGGGCAGCAAACAGAGGTTTCAGCCTTTCAGAAAGGAAGAGAGGAACGTCTCCCTTTGCCTTGGAGTGCTGTCACCAGCTCAGACACCTACACATGCCTATTGCACAGTATCCCGAGCGCTGGGTAGACACACTATCCCTCTTTAGCCCCTTATCTGGGGGAAGGCTCTACAGTTAGCACAAGATTTAATAAGATATAACAATAAGATAATAAGGCCTCTTTCTGCTCTGAAAACTGCTGCCTAAGCCAAGCCCCCCAGCCCTTGAGGTCCTGCTTTCACAGAAAGCCCATGCCCTCACCTCATGCCACATTGAGTGGCATCTGAGGGGTGCAGCGGCATTTCCTGGAGGGCTGGGGCTCAGCACCCCTCAGGGGATCCCCACACCCCTTCTGCCACAGGGAGCAGCCATGGTAGTGAGAAGAGATGCCTGAGATGCTGCACAGCCCCACACTCTCAGCTGCCCAGCTCACAGGGATGGGCTGGTCACTTGTTTGAAGTGAAAGCTGAGAAAGAGCAGGCAGCACTGGGAACATCCCCCGGGGAAGAAAGTCAAATAGTTTTTTTTATTTCCATCAGCACTTTACTTATTAACTCCTCATCTTCCATGTGTCTCTGCTATAGGACTTCTCAAAGCCCCTAATGAAGGCAAACTCTTCCCAGGTACTTTTGTTATTCCCGTAACACCTCTGCCTGCTCAAACCAGCTTCACTCCCAGGGAACCTGCACGGAGCAGCTCCACAGGGTCCCACATCCACACCTGCAGCAGGAGCATGATGCTCCATCACAGGGGTGCCCGCTGCTGTGCCACACTGCCACAGCTTCTGTCAGGGGATGGTTACTCCTCACCAGGAAAGGAATGGGAGCAGTGTCAGGTGTGCACAGATGGAGTTGGGAAGCTTCATGAAGGCTTTGGCACCTCAATCCACAATTTTCACCTATTCTTTAGAACAGAAATATATTATTTGCAGTGTTTTAATCTGCTGCTAATAAGCCATGACTATACAAAAGAGTTTTTTAAAAAGTCATGTGTCTTTTCCCAGAGAGGTAACAATATGGAGATCTTATGCAAAGCTGCCACAATTGCTTGGGAGGGCCAGAACTGCCACAGGTACCTCGAGGGCATTTACCACAACTTGCTAAGCCTGGTCCGGGGGACCAGAGCAGGGCACAAGGTGAGGCACAATTCCCCCTGCACTGCCCACAGCCCTCAAGCTTCTCCCTCGGTCACCATTTTTGTTTTACTCTCCCACCACTGTTAGCAGCCCAGCCCAGGCTGTGGAACCCAAACCCGCCCCAGCAAGCTTCCTAACAGCCCCTTTTTCCCATTCCAGGAGCCATGTCCCGTGGCAGCAGGTAGCACCACCTCACTAAAGAATTTCCTCAAGGAATTACACCAAGTCCTCCAAGAAGAGTATAAGAGTCAGAAGTGAAAAAACACTTCTTTTGTTTTTAAACTATGACCCTATTTTCAAAAAATTATTTATAATAATTCTTTTAATAAATGTATTTTTGGACTAGATGCACTGGCATTGCATAGGATGTTACACAAGGCAACAGTTAAGAGAGTTACAAGTTTATGGGCACAAGGGTGGTGTGGCTAGGAGTTGCCAAACAATCTGTCCTGCTATGGAATTAAGCTCATGCTAACGTGAGGAACACAGGTCTAAGCAGAAGGAATAGCCCAAGAGAAGGCAGAGGGGAGAAGCCAGGCCACAAATGGGGCATGCTCCTGAAAGCTGGGAACTCAAAAGTACCTGCTCGAGCTGCAAAGGGAGAAGCCAGGTCTGGAGCTAAGCAAGTTCTCACTTTACTTAAAGCCTATATTGTAACATTATATATATATATACACATATATATATATATGGCACAGCCCTTTGTGGCCCAGGAGTGAAGAGGCCAGGACTGTGCAGGGTTTGGTTCATGCATCAGCTGAGTCACAGGACTCTGGGGAGCTGCAGAGGCTGCAGGCCACGGAAAACCTGGTACCTACGGGCTGAGCAGGCTGGGGGACCACAGGCACTGCCGAACACAGCTCACGCAAAGGAAACAGTGCTGAACATTTCCAACTACTGCAAGTAAATCCGCACCACCTGCACCAGTACAGGGTGTGATTGGTTTGTGTAACACAGGAGACAAAGCCAGGACAGCGTGCAAAGACTTCTCATCAGCTGCATCCCCTCTGCAATGCACACACCAAAAGAGGCAGAGCACGGGCAGCACCGACCATGCAGGGGCCCAGAAGCCGCTCTTGCAGTGCCCTGGTTCAGCCCAGGACCACCCCAGCAGAGGATGGGCGTAAACAGGGGCTCAAGCAGCTCCTCAGGCACATCTATGGATCTGCAGCCTCATCCCACTGGTTCTCTCTGTAGTCTTGCAAAGAATCCTCTTGTTCAACCCTGTCAACCTCTTTCACGAGGTCTTGCTGCCCACTGCCCTGGGGCTTGGCAACAAGGTCCCTACACACCCCATAGCCCCTGCAATAACTGCTCCGGCGTGCTGTGCAGCTCAGAGCTACAGAGGCATCTCACTCACCCTTTCTCACCCAGTTCCCTACACAACTGAGTTAAGATGTTCCTGTATAATATTATTTGGAAAACAGGCTGTCTTGGTTTGGAGACAAATTCTAGGAAAAAAACACTCTGAGTGTTTTTCTCTAGAGAGGACTTCAATAACTCCCTTTTCTTCTGTCAATGAGAGAAATGGATACCAGGGGATGAAAGTGAAAAAAAGTAAAACTGTTTATTTAACAAAGCAAGATACCCAGAAAGCACAGGAACAAAAGAAATTGAACCTTACACCGCACCCCCACCTCGCCCCGTGGCCGAGAGGCAAAGATGGCGGCTGCCCTTCTTTGTCTCAGGGAAGGGAGGAGACAAAGAGTCCACGCAGCAGCTGGGAACCTGTTGGATTTCTGGCGTAGGTCTTCTCTTCGCAGCTGGTGAAGTTGGTGGCGTTTAATGTCCCTTCTTTCGCTGGCTTGGTCTTTCCGGGGTTCAGACCGGCCGGGGCTGCCCCCCGCAGGCTCCTTGGGCCGAAGAAAAAAACCGAAGCGAGCCAGTTCCAGGGGGAAAAAAAAAAACCCACAAAACTAAAACAGAAAGCCGCCAAAAGGATTTGCCGGTTAAAAGCCTCCAGGCCAGGGGAAGGAAAAAACCCCAAAACCCCCAGAAGCTTCTTGTCTAAAATGGAGAAAATTAATCCAGCAAAGGCAACGAAGTAACAATCCGCGTAGCCGCCGACCACACCGGAGGGACAGAGATTGAACAGAGCCCGCGCCCGGGGTTCCCGGGCTCCGGCCCCGCCCCCTTGTTCATCTTAAAGATACAGCAGATATTTCTGGGCATAAAGCGGGGGATTAGGGAATTAAGTATCATCATAAAATCATCCCAAGACACATGCACACAGGGTGGAATTATAAATCAAGAATTTTATTTCATGGTATGAACATGCTCCAGGGACACAATATTGATATATACAGTATAATTAATTAACTTTAATAAAACAAGGAATAGTCAGAAATAAACAGTTTAAAAAAACAATTAACTGGAAGACAAATTACACAAAGAGACTAGCAGTTCTTCCCTGTATACAGGCCTGGCTAAGCAGAACTGTAGAGAAAGGTGAAAGCTGGACATGTGCAGACAGTGTAGTCAGTGAAAGGCACTAAGGACCATTTCCCCTCCTCTTAAAGGATTAGGAACAAGTTAAATATGAAATCATTCATTTACGCAGCATTAAACAACATAAAGCAAAAATCTCACTGTTAAGATCAATGTTCTGGAATTAGGAGAATCTTCTGGCAGTAAGATGCAAAGATGAGCACACACAGTGTATGTTATGTAATACGAGTTTTGATAAATACTGTAGAGCACATACTGACCTGCAACAAGAAAAGCTGTATTAAGCTCTTAAAAGTCCATATAAATCAAGTACTTTCCTTATTAAAAGGCATTATGGGCCTATTAGACATTCACACATTGGCAGAGGTTTAGAGAGGGCCCAAGTGGTAATCTACAAGCCAGACTCCCTGGTTTTACAAGAAATCCTCCCAGAACTTCAACAAAACACACCAGTTAACAGGTGAGCCAAATTGATACAGCACATGACCATGAGAGTGTTCCACTTTATTTAAAGTCCTCTTATAGAGCAGATAATTTGTCCTCCAAGCCTCTGTAACAGGAGATAACCAGTTTCTCCAAACTGCCAATTAAAGGTGTGCAAGCAATTAGTTATAGTTTTCCCTGCTCCAAGGCTCACAAACATGCAGAGTACTAAGGTTTTCAGCAGCAGGACTGTTAACTGTAAAGCATATGCCTTTAAGTTTTAAATATTTTAAACATTTAAATTTTTTAAATGGAGTGCCATGGTTCACAGTGGTATCTTGAAGCGACTGATACCTGTCACATCAAAGGATTTTTGGTGGTCTTTTTGAAAGCACAGTTCTGGTTTAACTCCCTTAAGAACAGGTCATTCAATAAATGTTAGCACAAGATGTAACACGAAAAGGACACCGGAGTTATCCCTGGTTCTGAGAACTAGTACAGGCCACAGCTGTGCATCTATCTGCTTGGACTCAGAACTGAAAGACTTCAAGCAGCATTTAAGCCATTTTCAGTCTGGATTTTTTGATGAGAAGCATGTAATAAGAGATAATCCAACTCTATTAAAGCATATTCAAAATAAGGTCAGCTCTCCACAAGCAAAACCAACTACAGCTTCAATCAAGAAAGTTTCATTTGCCTCTACATGCTAGGCTAGAAAAAACAAATGCCAGTGTTTGTATCTGTACGTTGTATGAATTTAGGTGACACTCTCCCCAACAGAGAGGGCAGCATGTTCTTCCATGATCCTGAAAAAAACTTTTAAAACACCAGGAAAAAGCTTACAACTTGTTTACAATAGCACTGAACATATCCTTCAGAGCAAAATATGTCCTTACAAGACCAGTTTTAACTATTACAGATCCTGTCACAGACCCCAAGGTACCTCAGATAACCATCATGACAGGAAGAAAGGGCATTTAACTTCTCTAAGTACTTCACAGAAATATTCTGGTAAAAGCAGATGTGGCTACTAGCAAGGACTCAGGACACCTGAGGAGCTGTCTTATTTTTGTCACACTGAAGGACTCCATTTTTCCTGTCAGTAATCACAACTTTCAATCCTCCAGGTGACACTAAGATGACAGGGAGGTCACAGCTCATCCCCCCACCCTGGCACAGGAACTGCTGATATACCCACAGCTGATGTGATGTGTTATAAAACACACACAGTCTGAAGGAGATGCATTTTCTCTGTGACACAAAAGCAACATATTAAAGTGATGCGTGTCTATTAGCAGCATAAATATCAAATAAAAAGAGCAGCCATCACAAATAAATGGTTATTTATCAGAGACCAGAATTTTTTTCCTCTGCATAGCCAGAGATGCACACGCAGTCTACACAGGAACACAGACAGCACCAGTTATGTCAGGGGATACTGGTCTGGGAAAATTGAGCAATTCATTCAGTTTTACTAAAGGAGAGCCAAATTCATCCTCAGTGTAGAGCAGTGGCCCAGTTTCTTGTAGCCAGGGATGAGGAAACTGAGCCATAGTGCTCGCAGCCCCAAGGCTGACATCAAGTCCTGGTGTTACAGCATCCTCCTTACATCATTTCTACTGTTCAGACTACAAAACTACTCACACACAAATTCCAGCCCTGAAGCATAAAAAGCAGCCAAAATAACACAGCCTTAAAAGAAGGAAAAAAAGCTCTCTTTTGCCTTCATATCCAAGGTCTCATTCTCCACAGTGCCAGCAGATCACAAACAAACTGATAAAAATAAAAGGAGTATTAGACACCCTTGATTTCTGCTGCACTTAAATAGAGCATGGTCCCTTTTCTCAGACATCTCAGTCTTTTGTGGTTCTTTTCCCACCCAGCTACTTCCCCTGTACAGCAAGACAGCAAAAAGGGAAAAGGACTGTGTATTTGACACACAACATGATCAAGTTAACAGCCACAGTGAGGAATATTGAATAAAAGGATTTGATGCTCTTAAAGGTTTGCAGCAACCACATTCAAACAGACCAGTGCAACAGAGGACAACAGTGAAAGCTGCCAGTTATGTGCAAAGCAGGGCATAAGTCAGATTTACTAGCCTTAAATTCAGGATTTCCTTAACTGTTTTGTACTAACACGTCTAGCACTTACACACACATCTAGAACCCTTATTTTCTACACATTTCAACAAGGATTACCAACAAGTTTCCCTGCACAACACATTTAACACATGGAATTCCACAACCATCAATCATATATACCAGTTTAATATTATGTTAATATAACATACAATATACAGGCAACTAAAGAAAAATACATTTTTTTAAATAAAAAATTATAACCATGTCAAACTGTGCCATCTCTTGAATTCCATATTCTGGCCAAACCTTATAGACTCACTGATTTTAACAGCAATTCTGACCAGGTCACACTACTGCAGCAGGGAGTCAATGACAGCTCCTGGCTTGGCCGAACGTTTTCTGTTTGGAGAGCAGAAAGGAAAGGGAAAAACAACACCACACACACATCATTATGCTGTCTAGGAAAGACAGGGACCAGCCACATTTCAAGTCAAAACTACATGACATGACTTCTCCATAAGCAAAACCAACCAAACAAAAAGCACAAGAAAGCACAAGCTGAAATCTCCTCCAACAGCACAGCACTCTCTTCTCCATTGGTACTAGTGCTTGCACTGGCAACGTGCCAGAGTGTGTCAAACTGAACCACAGAATACAGCAAAATAAAGCAAGGAGCTGGAAGAGGAGAATGCAGCAAAAGAACATCAGAAAAATCCCCAGACAAGTCTTTCTGGACAAGATTTACTGCACTAAAGAGATCTCAACTTGGTTCTGTCACACCTGGCAACACTGAACTACACCATGCAAAATTTTTGTCCTTTGCCGTCTCATTAAGCTAATGATGCCTTTTCTTGGTCTTAAAATCAATCAAGAGTCAAACACAGTCAGAAGGGAAAAAGGGATTTTACCTGGTATTTATTTTAAGGATCCTTAGGTTCACTACATCCAGGTTGAATGCACCTCCATGCACACCGCAATGCACACCCCCAAAAGATCTGGTATAACATTACAGGCCTTACTAATTAGCATATCTCTCATAAATTCCCCAATGAGAGGCTTGAGTGAGCCCCCCTCCCCAAGGAACCTTCCCCTGGATGGTTCTATCTTAGTTTACAAAATGTGTTCTGGAGAGGACCTTGGGGTCTGGAGCACACTGCTCCCTAACTACGAAGCTTCTAAAAAGTTTAGTCTCCTAGTTTGACAAACAAGTCCAAGAATGTAGGCTAAAGCACTAAGAATACAGAAGCTGTAAAAAGGTATAACAGGGGTATAAAAGAAAAGACAAAAACCATTATGGCATCACTAATATTTGAAGACTTGTGGTAAGTTTGCATACACAAACTTAAACCTTCCCTTGGGTAAATCCCTCATCGCATATAGGCACCCCAGAATTCTTCACCTTCTACCCGTCTTGGGCCTGGATCTGCCTTTTGAAGTCCTTGGCCTCTCCAGCTTCATCAGAGACTGCCTCAAGCTTTCTTCAGTGTAAGCTAAGTAAACATGGGAAAGGTCCACTTCAAAGGGCTAGAAAAACACCAGAAAAACCCATAAGACAGAATCATCAGAATAATTTTATACACTGATCAATGGTGCTTTCAAGACACTACAAAGACTCATTTCTTCAAAAGAAAAGAAAATTGAAATTGGACAGTTTGGCTCTAAATAGAGAGTGGTAGTCTCCAGCAGGACTTGGGCCTGTACAGTTCAATACATCAATTCAATTGTCACTCACATCTTTCTCTTTTTTATCCAGAACAGGTGTCTGTTTCCTCATATTGTTTCCTGTATACGCAACACATTTCTGTAAGCAGAAAGAAAGATCTGTTAGTAAAGTCTACTGTGCACAGTAAAACTGGCTACAGCTTCACCAGTTTCTTCCTGGGCTTAATTAAACCCCTCAGAAACTCAAGCTAACATTAGCTTGTACAAAAGCCAGGCAGCCATTCTTACCAGCTGCCATTCTCCTATGTCTTCGTTCCAGTGAACATAGTTCTCAATCATTTCCTACGAAGAAGTCAGGACAGTAAGTGTTAGACTTGCACCATCTACCCTCCAGCTGCACTTTCCAGAACATACATCCTAAGGCCCGGACAAGCTGTTTAAGAACAGTCTTGATCCATTCCAAGTTGCTCCTATCAGGACAGCTATATCCTGTGCAAAAAAACCCCCTATTTACACTCTGAAGACTACAGAAGAGAAAATACCACTCCCAAATTTATGTACTGGAGAGCCCCCTAAAGCATGAGGTTCCCATTATGCCAACACCATCAGGACAGCAGTAAACAAACACTGTAATATGGAGAATGAAAACAATAAAAAGAATTTCCCTTAATTTGCCCATTAAATAGTGTGCATTATATTCAAGCTCATCGTGAATTTTCTGTATACTGGAGTCACAAAGAATGTCAAAGATCCACAAATCCAGTCTTTGTGTTAATATCAGACATTAGCAAGCACAACTTCAAGCTAGTGGGAAAAAAAAAAGATTTTGAACAGACCCACCGCATGGGCATACAGCAAATATACCAGTTAACTATGTGGTGAATGTAATTTTCTTATTTTTATAAGCCTTTAGGAAAATATGCTGCAAGAGAATTGAGATTAGCACAGCACAACCCCTGCCCCAGGCTCAGGTGCTTTGCCTTCACCTGGTAGTCCTGAGGAATGAAGTTGTCTATGATGAGAATCTGAAGACGGAGCTCCCTGCTCAGCTGCCGAATGTTCTCCAGCAACCCTTCAATCTCTCTCTGATGCTCTTGTTGTAGATCTGCCATCTGAAAACACACCAGGCATTTGAGAGGCATCAGAGTTATCTTAAGACATGGTAACAGCCTAAAGAGAACAGTCTTATGTCTGTATGAGGTTTTTGGAAAACAAAAGCAAACTCTGGTTATTAGTACCAGAATATTTATCTCTGAAGAATAAACCCTTTGAAACGTTCCAACTCAGAGATTGCTGAAAATAGCATTAAGTTCTCAGTTTCATAAACCCAAAACTGGCCTTCTGCCAATCCAAGCTGCTTCAGCGAAGACTAGATGATGAACATGAGACAAGTTACATCCCTGGCACAGTTTTGAGGAAGATCTCTGATCCCAAAGACTAAATGCTTTTTTTATGAAACAGGAACTCCAACTACCAGCCAAAGGACACATTCGTCCAGTGACTGAGGATGAGGTAACAAGGGCATCGGTCATAAAGAACAGGCAGCCCAGAGCAGAGAAGCCTTTGAGCTGCATCGAAGCAGGACATGGGGCTGCCAGCAAGCAACTTGCATTTTATTTCAGAAATAACCAGTGTTTTTCCTTGAATTTCTGGATATCTTAGGGTCTCACACATAACCCTTCTCAGCCTGGCCTGAGGAAAAGCTCTATGACATGCTGTTCTAAAGCTCCAACTCCAGACTTAGGTATTTTTGAATTATGTGAGCCAAATGGACAGCACAGAAAGACATTTCTAAACATACAGCACTTTTTCCAGCATTACAAAGCTGATGGCTTACCCTTCCCAGGTCTAGTCCCTCCCAGGATCACTGGCTGAGAACTTCAGACACTAACCTCTGACTTTGCAGCCATAAGCATGGTCCAAACTTTCTTCAGCTTTTTGGTTTTCCCCTGCGCTTCCTCCTGGAGGTTGGTGTACTTCTCTTCGATGTCCAAGCGTTCTTGCTGTGGACAACATTTACCACAGACACACACAAATTAACAATCACAGAAACTCTCTGCAATAGTATGAACAAGAGGAAAAACTACCTGAACAAACAAAGCATTTGCCAAGAGCACACAGCCCTGGCTGAGCCAGGCTGGCTCAGACCTGCAGGGGTTGCACAGCCAATGAGTGACCTGTGGAGGGGTTGGCTTCTGCAGTGCTTCCAGAGCAGAGCCACACCTGGGTAACACATCCTGGTGTGTCCTGCCATTGCTGTTTGCACACAGCCACAGCAGATAACCCCACCTCCTTCTCCTCGAGCTCCTTGCGAAGCTGCTCTGCTCTCTTCCTTCGTTCTTCCAGTTCCATGTTTGATTCTTCTAGAAGTTTCTCTTGCTCCTCTGCTTTTGCCAGCAAGTCCACTCCTCCCACAATCACCTTTTTCTCTAATGCAGACAGTTTCTCCAACAGGGACTGGTGCTCTTGCCTAGACAGACAGGTAGGTGTGAGACTTCCTATCCTACCGTGCTTAGCAGGCAGCAGGTCCAGCTTGGCTTTATAGCCCAGACAGCACTCACAGGGCTGGAAAAACTTGTGTTGCTAATGAGGGTTTAAGTGGGGGTGAGGCAGTGCGAGTGAGAGCAGTGAGTTCCCCAAGCTCCAGCTTCCACCACTTTCTCTCAAGCAAAACCAGGTCAGCAGAGAAGTGTCTCCTGCTGCGAGTCACCTCTGTGAGGGGCTGCAAGCACCCAGTGACATCAAAAGGCTACTCAAGGCACCCTCTGCCCAAAAGGGCTCTGCCAGCACAGCAATGCCCAGAGGCAGCTGCTGAAATAAGAGGGGAGTGAACAGAGATCAAGGCAGAGCAGCTGAGGTGCAAACCAGGAGCAGTCTATTTGCATAGGGTAGTGCAACCTCAGCAGCTTTTTGGCTTCAGAATGGAGCACCCCTACACCCAAAATGACATGCTTGTGATTGTACTGCAGGAAAACCTGGCCTGTCACAGAACAGTACTACTGCTCCTCACAGGTCTTGGGAGATTAATTTATATTTCTAGGCTATCTTGCACAACCAAGTAAAGTCAAGAAAAGAAGCGGCAAAAGGATAAAAGTTTGTCTTTTCCATATACTCTAAGCTCTCAAAGCAGAATAAGCTCCTCTTTCACCTTGAAAATAGCAAGGGCTGACGTTCACTTTCTACAAAGTTTGACAAGCACCTTACCATGCATCTCCAGATATTCATATGATTAAGGAAGGAACAACCCACACGACCA
Source organism: Lycocorax pyrrhopterus obiensis (assembly GCA_014706295.1). Lineage (NCBI taxonomy): Eukaryota > Metazoa > Chordata > Aves > Passeriformes > Paradisaeidae > Lycocorax > Lycocorax pyrrhopterus. Next base: position 18,662,774 of record JACSVZ010000018.1, read on the forward strand.
CACAGACTTCTCACAGCATGGTACTCACTGAGCTTTGAGCAAGTCTTTTTCTCTCTTCTCCAGTTCAGCTCTGGCTTTATTTCTTTCTTCTTCTTCCATATCAAGCTTAGTTTCAAGAGCTTTTCTCTCCTCTTCAATCTTTGCTTGCATCTCTACCATCTTATCAGGGGAAACTTTCTTTTTGCCTTTGAAAGACATGGGGAAAACAAATTATTTCACTGCAAAGTAAAACAACCTCTGTATCATAGTATTTTTTCCAAGTTCAGACTCAATACTTGCATTTAACAAAAATTTCATTAGGTATCAGCCTCCAAATGGACAAAACTCAATCCTTCAAATCCCGTTTTAACATTGGCCAGTTGTCACCAGCTCCTACAGAGCAGCCATGCTGTGTAACTAACACTGGAACCTAATGCCCCCAAAATACAAAACATATGCAGAACCCGGAGAAGGAACACTGCTTAAAGAGAAGCCCAATAAGGAAACTCTGACGCTCTAACAATGCAGATCAGGCCAGAAGAAGGAAAACAGAAGACTGCCTCGACCTACAGCTACAAGAGCTCAGCTACCAAGAGTTACAAACTCAAATTTCAGATTAGCATCTCCACCATTCCCCCTCATTCACTGCCCTCCTTACAGGCTTACCTGTTCCAAAGTGAGCATGTAGATATTTTTAAGAACACACCACTATGAAAATAGAGCAGTTCAGACCAGCTGTATGAATACCAGGCAACTAAAGAAACTTCTTGGTAATACTTGGTCTATGTAACAGTGACTACCCACACATTTGAAAGTACCAAGGTTTGCTCTGGCTTAAACAGCTGTGTCTTTACAACAGAACCAGGTCCATGTCATGGAGGGGTAAAAAGGGAGTGGCCAGAGCAACTCACTGAACCTACTAACCTCAAGGGTTGGTCCCAAACACCCCAAATTTGAAACAAAGTGTGAGGCTGCTGCTCTTGAAAGCCACTCTGCAAGTCTTGGGCCAACTTTCATTGCAATCCTAGGAGTGCCCAAAGCAGGTGAACATAGAGATCTTGGGGGGTTATGTGGAATGAGAATGCATTTCCTCAAATCCACAAGTCCTAAATATCCCTTTATTCACAAGTGAATCCATCATTTTCCCTCTTCACTTTTCTCCAGACATGAAAAAACCCCATCCTGTAGAATTCAGCTGTACTTGAAACTAACAGGAGCCACTGACTGCCACCTGACTGTTTTCCAATAGTGACATAGTGCACATGGTCAGAATATGCTCAAGGAAGCTGTTCAGTAAAAGGCTTCTCCTCATCCAGTCTTCAAGATATTCACCTTCATTTTTATACATATACATTTATATATATACCTATATACCTTGTGCACATATACACTCCAACAAAGTGTACTGCATATGTAAACATGCATGCACATATTTTCACATCTGCATATATATTTCTTATGTGCACAAGAGCTTTAATTAGTTTTGTTGCAAGGCAAGGACTTCACCACTACAGCAAACAACATCTTCATTGCCATCTGCTAAACTTCAGAATCAGATAATGAGCACTTCTTTCTGGGCTTGTGGTGCAAAAAATCTCTCACTAATTAGTCTTTGAGTAAGAAGCTTTCTGGAAGCGCTATACAGAGCTCATCATATGAGATAAGCCAGATAAAGGCTTCTTACTATTAGGACATAGCCCTATATATTCTCAGTTTAGGAGAAAAAGGTGAAGTGAAGCAAGTTGTAAGATCCTTTCACAAGCTTTGCAATTGTAAGGAGGTGAAAATCAATTACACCAACCTGCTTGATCTTGCATTAAGAGGAAGTAGAAAGCAAATCGCAGAGAGGCAGCAAACACATAAAAAGAGGAGAGAAAATGTTATTGCTTTGATCATTTTGGACAAAGATCATCAGCACCAGAACAAACATCAAATTTTATATTCATGTTTCTAGGGTAGAAATATGAGATAATCGTAACTAAAAACCCCTCCATTAGAGCAAACACTAATGCATTATGTTATGCTAAAGCAGAGAGTGTGTCTGTACTTCAGACTGCTTTGCAAATCCAGGATAATCTTCAGCTCACTCTTGCGTTCTTCTGCCCATTCAATGCAATGCTGGATCTAAACACAACATTAGGAGCCTGCCGCAAGGATCATGCCCTAAGAAACAGTTAAAGGGTGTGGATTTCTCCTTCAATTAACAAACTTAATGCTCCCCACACTCAAGAGAGCCAATTCTGTTATATTACCTGTAAAATATTAGCATACAGAATACATGTTCTAAGTTTTAACGAAGACTTCCAAGCCAATTCTTAGCAAGGTACAAGACAGTTGCACACAGTCTCAACACAAGATTTCTCCATTTAATTACACATGGGATTAGTTAGTTAATTGCAGTAACTGGTGCTTCCATAGAGGTATAGAGCCACTTTTGGTTATTCAAGCAAGTGCATCAAAAAAGGCAGGACAGGAAAGGGATAATGAAAGACATCACATGCAGAAGGGTCACATTAGAGGACAGTTAATACCCCAAACCACAAAAAGCTACATTTATCCCAATTGCCAAAAGCCCAGCACAACTTCCCCAAGAGAGCTGTCTCCAAACCTGCAGGAGATAGACTCATCTACCTGCTGACACATCAGCAGTTTGCTATTAACTGTCCCCATCCAAATAAAACACTGAGGTTGCAAGCAAGCTTTAAAGGAGCAGGATTGAAGCAATCGAATTCCCAGGCTACAGTCATATGACCCACCAAAGGTCTCCCCTGGGTTGTGTTCCTTCTAAACCTGCTACCATCCTTCTCTGAGCTGAGGCTTTCCACTAACGTCACTAGTGTAAAAGTGAGTGGACTATACAGCAATACTTTCCAGGGTCTCTCCACACAGGGAGAAGAGTGGAGTGCTTCTGTCCAGGATAACAACAACAGTGGGTGAAGTCCCCACAAGCCAAGTCCCGAGATGTGATTTGTTTCCTCAATCCTCATTGATTGTAGGGTTTCTACACGCACAGCGACCTCTCTGACCAGGAGCAGCCCAGACTTTCCTCACTGCTAGATCAAAATCTGGATCTCCTGTTCCTCTAAACTAAGTAAGTCCCACAGAGATCAAGAACTTAGTATCATGGGGCACTTAAAACCCAACCACCAAGGATATTTTTTAAAGTATCTGAAAAAATAAAGCCAATCAACCAAGCATTGCCACATTTTCTTTGCAAGTATAAACCTCATGCTGTTTGACTGTTTTCTCCAAAACTAATTTTGAGAAGGCAGAGTCCAATATAACATAGAACACATGTCTAGCTGTCCTTTTTATGAACTCATATTGTAGCAATTCCCATGAAAAAGTTAGCTCAGTCTTTTCCCCTATATTTTAGAAGGCACATTTAGCACAAGTTGCAAACTGGATTTTTTTAACCTATTATTTCTCAATTATCTTTAAATCTTGCTCAAGCAGCCTACTGCATTGTTTCCTATTGTCTCACATATCTGGCTAACAATGTGCACATTGATTAACTGTTTCAAGCATGGAAGCAGGAAAGGAAAGGCATGCTTTAGCAGAGTTATAGCTTGAGGTTTATCTTTCCAACAGACAAAGCAGGGAAGAGTGCAACATTGCAAAATGGAGTGTGCAGATTATGGAAAGGCCAAAGCTTAAAGGACTTAAGAGCTCCCACTCACTAGTGAAGGACTTATCCAGAGGTTTCTCTATGACAGAGCATGTGGAGTCTGAACTACTGCTGCTGCTACTGCCTGGAAAACAGAAATGCATCCCACAGAAAAACCCAGAGAGGAAGAAACATGCGGATGGGAAGTTAGTTCTAAAGGAAAGAAACCCAGAAGAGCCAGCAACCTAGCTCAAAAAAGCACAAGTTCCCATTAGGAAACATTTGCTAGGATCCCTCCCAGACTCAGCTTGCAAAGCCACCATTTCCCAGCACAAAACTGCATGCTCAAAAATACATTTCAGTTAAAACCCATCTTAACCAGACTACAGCTTAAAACAACATGCCAAGGCAGCTTCCATTTCAAGCAACAACAGCAGAGAACACCAGATCATAGTGGAGAAGGCTGTGCATATCTGCCATAGCAGAGGATTCAGTGACCAGGAAGCCCTTCCAGTCTGACGCACATGGCAATGTGCACTTCTCACTCTGGAAGGCAGAAACAGCTTACACGGGAAGAGCCAGTGTGTATTCCTGTGAAGCAGCTCCCTTAGGGAACTTAACTACAGTAGCTTGTTTGGGAGTTGAATAAGTCAGTTATTCGCCCTCTACTCCTTCCAAGCAGCACTTTGAAGGCGGTCTCCTCTTGGGAGGAGATTTGGGCAGGACATTTGGAGACAGTGGTCAAGCTTTCCACTTCTAGAAATAACCAAAAAGTGAAAAATGAAGCTGTTACAACAATCACCAAAGGCATGGCAAAAGTCATTTATGACTAATTGGATGGACACCAAAATGAAGAGAGTACAACTAAAAGCAGGAATGCTTTAACAGGGCTTTTTTTCAACAGATGTGGGTGGTTCAGGAAGGCAATTTGAATGTCAAAATAAGTTTACTAGAGAAGCTGGAAGTTGGGATGTAGCACTGGGCTTGATTTCTCTACTATCCATAAGGAATTACCAGCAGGGCTCCAGGAGAACAGCAAGCTCCCAAGAAGCCACAGCATCTCATGGTACACAGTGACCTGCAGTTCCAGGTTCAGCAACATCCCCTGGAGTTTAGATGATACACAGTAGTTGAACATTGACGGGGGAGCAAGGAAACTTCACCATAGGATTTGCAGACTGCTCCCAAAAAAATTATGTGCAGCTCCCATTAAGCTTTTCAGCTAGCACAAAGACACCCAAAGGTCAAGTTTTCCCTCTATCAGTATAAAATAGGACACCAGAAGAGTCAGTTACTGAAGATCCATAAGACAGATGAATCCTTTGCCTAAACCACAGCCAAAATTCCCCTCCAATCATACCCATGGCTATGAAAACCACATCTGCCTACAAACAATCTTTGGCATCTTCTTCCTCCCACCTCTGTGAGCAAGGGAAGTTCCACACCACCAGTCACAAGCCATACGCAGCCACCTTGCGGCACTCAGGGAGCCACCACAAAGGAGGATATCACAAGCACAGCTACCCAAGTGGAAGCAGGTACTACATAGGTTTGGAGCTGTCCATCTACAGAGACTGCACCAAAGGGCTTCGTTTCTAGGAGAGGCATGATAATTGCAGCGGCATAGGGCAGCTCTACAACTCCTCTTGTCCCTGCCTGGCTCTGGCTACACTTCCTACACCAGCTCGTGGATAAGAGGAGACTAGTGGCACTGACAGGAATCTCTACTGCCTTACCCCGCCGTTTCTTCCGCTTCTCCTCTCCAATCTCCCCATCTTCATCTTCCTCTTCAGAATCACTGGTTTCAGAACCAGAGATCTCTTCCCCTAGAAGAGAAGAGTGTGCTTTTATCAAAAGCCTTCCTTCACCTCGTATCAGCTTGTTACTGTGACAGCAGCATTTGTCCAAACACAGCAGTGCCTGACATCAGCTGACAAGCACCTGCAGAAGTCCTTAACTGTTGAGCAGGCAGACAGCTTGCCAAGGCTCAGGAAACTTAAGGACAATCAAGATAAGTAACTGAATGCTGTGATGTCAGTGTGTATGTATTAAAGCTCAAGAGGCTGCTTTTTATGGAAAAAAAGGCATCTTTGCATAGCTGAAGCTACAAAGTTTTCCTAGCAGGATTCTACCATACCTTCTCTTCTACCTCACACTTCTATCTCAGATGAAAGAAAAAGAAGCATTACTGACCATTTCCTGCTTCTTCTGAATGGGGCAGACACCAAACAGCAAGTCATGTTGGAGTTACTGCTACAGCTGTTCTGTGCTGTGAGTATCTCTGGAGAGAGATGTTGTGACAAGGTCACTGTTTAGCAAGCATCCCTCTAGCAGGGTCGCTCCATGTTGATGGACTAATAGTGACACAAGGCTACGAAGTTACATGGCTTAAAGAAGCTTCTCGTTACTCTACAGTTTGAAACTCCAGTTCCAGCACCACAAATTTGATTCATTTTTCCTCCTGATAAATGCATCCCTCCTCCCCAGAGAAAAAGTGTGACCTGTTGTTACAGTCCAGTTTAATTCCCTATACCATGTCAGTTGTGTCCAGAGCCCCCATGCTTGCTAGGGAAACCCGGGCACACCGATCCCAGCCTGGAGGCCACCACTCACCCTAGTGCCAAGTGCCACCTAGTGGGAAAGCCGGGCCCCCACGAGCAGCCTTAGACACCTCTCCTGGCATCCAGCTCGGCATACAAAACCAGGACACCAACCTGCACCAGCGGCCAACCTCATGTGATACATATTCAAGTAGCAAAGAATGTTCCCATTCAAACAGAACAAGCAAATTCAAACAGAACTGTGCAGAGAGGAACACAAGGGGAAAGGAGAGTCTCACCTTCTTCCAGTTTTTTCTTAAGCTCTTCAATTTCTTTTTGGAACTGGCGGAGCATAGCATCCTTGGGATCCTCATTAATCCTGGCCTTGTTCTTTATGTTCTTGGCTCTGTTTGCATACCTGAGAGTGCTGATGGTCTCATCGTAGTTGTAGTCTGCTGGTCCAATGTTTGCACACTGCAACACGTAGAGACCAAGTTACTGGAGGACAGTGTCAGAGCCCAGCACAAGGCACTGCAGGAACCCACCCCCAGCTCTGACAGCCTCGCACTGCTACTCTTTCCCAAGCTTTCCAGCCGCTTCTACACTGGAGCCACTCTTGACTACTCAAGCACAGGTTCTGTTTGATCTCACACACGTATGTACATGTGTGCTGTGCTTAGAACCTCATCTATACAGAGGCAAAGAGAAAAGACAGAAAGACACGCACATAGAAGGTTCTCTAAGCTGCAAACAGCTCAGGATTAGAGAGGTAAATGCCAGGCTGTTCAAGTCACTATGCTATCCCTGCAAAAATGCAGCCCAATAGCTGGCACTGGAAATGGCATCTCTTAGCTTACCATCATGGTTTTGGAATTGCCCCCAAGGGAGTCCTGCAGCAGCCGTGTGAGTTTGGAGTTACGGTAGGGCACGTGGGTGCTCTTGCCATCCACCAGTGCAGAGATAACATTGCCCAGTGTGGAGAGAGAGAGGTTGATCTTAGTGGCTTCCTTCAGTCTCTGCCCTGTGGCTCCAGTTTTTGTCTGTCTTTCAGAACCCTGCAAAGGGAACATGAAGCAGGAGTTAAAACAGATCCTCTAATACAACTCCTCCCTGCAAACAGAATCAGTTACACCTGAAATCTTGCCAGCAGCCATGCCACTAACCACCTCATCCATTATTAGAGAACCTGGCTAAATATCTCAGACACTGTTAAAAAGAGAAGTCAAACAGATCTTAAGCAGAAACCCTCAGTGCTAGCAAATTCTGGATTGCTCAAAGCAATGCAGCTGAGAAAACGGACACTTTCCTCCCCATGAATAAAAATGTTATGGGAAGTCAGTCGTCAGTTAAAAGGCACCCTAGCTGGAGCTGCCAACCGCCATCTACAGCCCTTCCTATCAGCAGAACAAGAGAGAACAGCAACACTGCAATTATTTTACAGAGTTTCATAGAGCATCTTACACACACATCACGTAAATAAGTTAAAATGCATGTAAAAAAGTTAAGTTGAATGCCTTTAGTCTCACTTTTCCTGCATCTTCCCCAAGGAAAGGTACCTCAGTATAAATCTTGGGCTAAAGCCATGTTTTACCAGCACAGTTACATTGGTTCAAAGTGTGACACTGAGGGAAGGAACCTGCAAGTGATGAACAACATGGTCACAAGCCTCTGGAAAAAACTCAGCAACACAAACCAAATGTCTTGCCAAAGACCTGGCTGGTCCTACTCACAGCAAGGTCAACGAGGTGCAGCTTGCCCATGCGCACGTGCATGTTCCCATCGACTCCCTTCTCACTGCACTCAATGGTGATAGTGAAGATGGCGTGTGAGCGAGAGCTGTGCTCATTCATGTTTGTGGCACCAACAGAACCTTTTAATAGAGACAAAAGCAGTGATGTCTTCAGAATTAGTCACATCTTCCTCTAACTCTTCCTGCTCTCAGAGGAGACTCATCCCCACCTCTTTACCCAGCCCTGTATTCCAGAAGATAGCAGAGGGATGCTCAGACTCAGCAGCAAAGTGTATTCTTGGGCACTGAATTTGCAGTACACTTCCAGCCTGGACTAGCAGAAGCTCCTGCAGCCTGCTCTAAGCCAACCACAGATTCCCAAGAGCAGCAATCTGTTTCATTAAGGCTACAAAGATCAGTAGCTTAAGGTGTTCACAGCTGATCCCTGAAAACAGCTGTATTTTGGGAAATAAGAACACAGCAATGCATGCCAAGGGCAACAGGAGTCAGAACTTTAAGTCATTAAATAATCTGAGCTTAACTAAGAAGTCTTCCAGAACACAAACGACCTCCCACATGCAGCACAGGGCTAATGTTCATCCTGATCAGAACTGAAGTGGAAAAAGGACCAAGAGACACACAAGCAGTTCTGACAACACTGCCCTCATTGCATCCTCCCTTTGCTGATCCCCCCTGCACTGGCTGATGTGGGAGGCGCAGCCTTCTTTACCTGCCCCTGCAAAAAAGGGGCTTAGGAGGAGATACTCTTTTTGTTCTGTTCAGCCAAACACTCTTCCCAGCAACAGGACTAGGATCTCCTACTGTGGTCTGGTAACCAGACCTTTGCTCTGTCTGAGCTATAAACCTGCCCACAGCAAGGCTACGTACGGTTCTTGTGGCCCAGAGTCATGATTCTGTCCATATCATCTGCATTGTTTACAACATAAGCTGACAGGTCTTTGATATAAACTCCCACATCAGGTCTCTCTTTCACCTAAGAGAGAAAAAGTTCAGACTGAGCATCCCTTGGAGACCCCCAAGGGCAATTCTAGTGATACTGTAACAGTACAGTGGTTTACCCCTCCATAGTCTGGTTTGCACATAAAACACTCCACTTGGAATCAGAGCAGATAAGGAATAAAGACTCATGCACGACAATATGCTACTGTTTTCCTCTGGGAGAAAGACATGATTTTAAATCCCAGTCTCCAATTCCCACGACTGCTGAGGGGCCTTTGGGATAGAACTGCAGGTACAAAACTGCCTCAGGTGGAACAGCCAGTTTGTGCAACTGACCAAGTGAAAGAGATTCAGAGAAGCCAGCAGTAACATACAGCTATTGCATCTTAAAGGAAAGAGAACTGCTGAGGAGTCCAACCTCCCACTTCCCTGCAAGTGCTTCTCTGGTTTGTAAAACAGAATATTGCTCTGATTCAAAACAAACACCACATTCAGATGAGGAGGCTCACCTCTAACCTCTGTGTCTGGTCCTTTCCCAGCAGGTCCCGCACTTCCTCATTGTAAATTTCCAGGTAAGAGACACGAACTAAAAACCTGCAGGTGAACAGCTGGGTAGTTCACTTAGCAAAACATTTGCTGAAGTCCCACAAACACAGTCACAGAGTGCAAAGAAAACAGTGAAATACCAACACAGTCCTGCTGCCCCTCAAGCACTGCTGAAGTGGGAGCCTTTCATCTTGGGAGAAGTACCATTGTCATTGTCAAGGTCAGGCTCCTGCTACACATGGACTCACATTAAAAAAAGAAAAAAAAAAAAAAGACAGAAGCAGTGAAGAGAAGGCATTTACCTTGTATCCCCCTCTGCCTTGGCAATGTGACCAAATATATGGGCAAAGGAATTGGGAATGATGCCTCTGAGCTCAGGAACTGCTCGGACCCCTTCCATGGTGAAAGTTTTGCCTGTTCCAGTCTGCCCATATGCAAAAATAGTACCTGAAGGATAAGATAAAAGAACAAACTTTGAGAAGTTGAGTCTTCTCTAAACTATAACTGCAGTTCTACTTCATCCTTTCTTAGCCTGATAGCACCAAACACCTCTATTGTTATGGAGTTAAAATTTTCCACCCACGCCAGTAGCTACTGGAGTACAAGGCTGGAGCAACAGAAATGCTGGGCAAACACAGCAAACCCAATTTAGCTGCTGCTTAATCCAGCCTGCAAGATGTCTAATAAAAAGTCCACTTGTTTTAAAAGTGCAGAGTGATTAAAGTATGGAATGCTAGTACACTTCAATTCCACATACAAACAATACAGGCAAACCCAATTAATAACACAGCCAATTAGCAGCAGATTATTATATATCAACAGCAAACCAAACTACGCCTAATCTCTAAGTCACAGCAGAAATAGTGTGAGGCTTCTACAGCAGAGCCACAGCAAAACCCCAGCTCTGAACCTGCACATACAGCTACAGTTTGGACTAAAGAATCAGCCTGCACAGAAAGGCATCCAGAAACGTTACTAAGATTCCAGGCTCTGGAGCTCCAGAAAAATCCTAGTTCTTAGATTTAGCCTAGCACTGCTGAAAACTCAAGTTTTTGTTATCAAGCCACTGACATTACAGATTGGAAAAACTGAATAGAATATTTCAGCTGGAAGGGACCTACAATAATCATCTAGTCCGACTGACCAAGCAACTCACAGCTGACCAAAAATTAAAGAATGTTGTTAAAGGCATTGTCCAAACATCTCTTAAACTCCGACTTGGGGCATCGATCAATTCTCTACAAAGCCTGTTCCAGTGTCTCAGTAAAGAAATGCTTCCTAATGCCCAGTCTAAACCTCCCCAGGCACAGCCTTAAACCATTCATTTTCAAACCATGAACTTTAATCAGCTGAAACCAGTGTCTGTTAGCACAAGAGAGTATTAGTCATTTTATAAACCCTGGAAAACTTTGTAAACTGTTGTTGTTTGTAGCATACTGTTATGGAAAGAAGTAATCTGCTTTCCTTTATATATTATATTTCCATGCATAACAGACACACACACAAATCACGGCCATGCTCATCTCAGCTGCAGGAAGCAAAAGATTATCTGTGGGGAAGGGCAGACATGTTTAAGCAGTCATCTCAGTTGAAAATAACAAAGTTCAGAGGTAAAAATACAGCAGCTCTATGCAGAGGTCTGGTATGCATATGTAGCGACTGCCCAGCTGTGGCAGCTCCTGGGTACTGAAATTGTACAGTGAGGAGCCGCTGAGAACTCTGATAATGAGACAAGTGCATATCTTTTGCAAAGAGAAGAAAAAGAATAAAAACATGCAGCTAACTGATCTCAGCAGAGTCTCCTTCATCACTCATCTCCCACTGTTAATGACAGTAGTGGATACAACCACTGAGCACACAGAACAGCAAGTACCTTCAGGCTTTTTTAAGTTAGAGGCCACAACAGAAACAATCTGGGACTACAGCCCTCAGAAAGTGAAACTCCCTTACACAAGGTCAGCAGGAACTCCAACAAAGCAAAGAATAGGAGACAGGATGGGATCCTTCCCTTACAACAAGGGACTTACCATTGTATCCCTCTAGGACAGAATCTATAATAGGTCTTGCTGTTAAATTATAGACATCCAGCTGTTTACTCTCTGGTCCAAACACTGTGTCAAATGTGAATGTCTTAGGAGGCTCATTGGAGGAGTCTGTTTTATGAACAGTTATAGTTCCCCTCATTTCATCCACATTCACTGCCATTTTGTAGCCTGTAGCTTTCTCCCGGTCATTGAGAGGCCGGCAGCGAACAACCACCTTGACATTGTCACAGCTTTCCGGCTTGTCCAGCTTCTCAGTCTTGTTAATCTATAATCATTTTTAAAAAGAAAATACACAGGCTGTAACATTAGTGGTTAACACAGAACCACAGAAAGGTTTGGGGTGAAAGAAACCCAGTCCCACCTCCTGCCATGGGCAGAAACACCTTCCACTGGAGCAGGTTGCTCCAAGCCCTGTCCAGCCTGGCCTTAAACACTTCCAGGGATGGGGCAGCCACAGCTGCTCTGGGTAACCTATGCCAGGGCCTTACCACCCTCACAGGGAAAACTTTCTTCCTAATATCCATCCTAGTCCTACCCTCTCTCACTATAAAACCACTGTGTGTTTAAGCACAAACACTGCTGAATGAGCTTGAGCAACTACATCTCCAAAGGATCATGAACTTGGGGACTTAAAGCCAGGACTGGTTTATAGTTAAAGCTGAGAGAATAACACACTTATTCAGACAATAGGATCTTCTTCTGTTTGCCAATGTGGAAACCGAATGAGTAAACCTTGAGCATTTCACATTCAACATAATTTTTTCAATAAACAATTTCACATTTGCAATCTGCAACAAGCTTGCTAGAATTTGGTGCAGCCATGACATTCTTTTTCAGTAACACTGACTATATACTCTCAAACCTCACAGATACCAGGGAAGGAAATTCATTTCAATTACAACCCTCAATGTACATGCTAAAGTTTAATCCTTTAGAAAACCTGAATGTTGTATTATAAAACCTCATATTCATTTTCTTTCGTGTAGTTACCAAAACAAATCTTGAAGCACGGCTGATGAATCTAGTTAAGTCTGAGACACTTCCCTTGGAAGCTGGAAGTGCTGCAGCTGAGCGTTTAACTACTCCTAGAGCATCTATATTGGATGTCAAGCCGAAACAAACCCTGTTTCCAAGCGCCTCTCCCTTCGGCTGCTACCCACCCCGATTCCCCTCAGGCCTCAGCAGCGGCTTCTGCAGCCTTGCTGAACACGGAGGCCGGCTCAGCCCCACGTGGGCGGGGGAGGGACCGCACACGAGGCGCCAGCCAAAATCAGGTGCGGGATTCGGGCGTCTCCACGAGCCACCCGGGATATGGGACAAGACCCTCAGGGGAGGCCGAACCTCCACCCCCCGCTGCCAAGGTGCCGCCGCCTCTGCGGGGCCTCGCCCCGCCCGCAGCTCCTCATCACCTCCCTCCCCGCTCGGCCTGACAGGCGCCGCCCGCACCGCGGCTCCTGGGCGCACATGGGAACGGAGGCGACGGGGCCTGTGAAACCCGAGCGCGGCGGGCCGAAGTGCGCAGTGACTGGGCGGCCCCGTGAACCACCGCCCGCCTTCCCCCCGGGTCTCACCGGCATGGCGATGGCGATGGCGATGGCGATGGCGATGGCGACAACCTCAACCAGGCGCTGGCCCCGCGGAACAATAACAGCACCGCGCCTGCGCCCGCCCTGCCCCGCGGCCAATCCCCGCGCGCTGCGGAGGCCGCGCAACCAATGGCGGGCGGGGGAGGGCGGGGCCGGAGGCGGAGCGGCGGCGGAGCGGCGGCCGGCGTCCTGGTCACCGCCCGGGGGGAGTGAGGACAGCGCGCGGGGCCCGGCCGCGGGGCTCTGAGGGGCTGACAGGGCTCTGAGGGATCTGCAGTGAGTTTGACAGGGCTCCAGAGGTTCTGACAAGACTCCACTGCTCCGGAAGAGCTCCAGGGGGTCTGACGAGGCTCTGGGTCTCTGACAGGGCTGCAGCCCCAACCTGTTCTCCACACAAGGAAGAAAAGCCATCTCCTTTTTCCTGACTGTAACGTTTTGAATTGCTGATGAAACAGAGGGACTGCAGAGTACCTTAAGTATAAACAAGCGATACAGTCCAAGTGGGACACAAATCAGTTAGCCCCGCACTAATGAGGCACATTTCCAAGTTATTTGTCATTTAGTGTAAAGTTTCATGGGATACTTCTGGGATCCTCCACAGCCTCACCTGGTCCTCTCCTACTCGCAGCATTTCAACATCACACTGTCCATGTGTCACTTACTTACAGGAATTAGATTAAATTATTCCAACAATCCGACTTTGTCCTTTCATAATCTATGTCCTTAAGAGTCAAAGACATAATTTTGCTCAACGGGAGAGATCCATTAATAGTTTCCCCAAGTTCTTCATGCCCTGAATCACACTTGTTTCACTCCTCGCCAGGTATTTCTGCACACCCAAATCTTGTTGGCAGGTCACAGGGCATTGTTCCTGTCCCACTCCTCCCCTTGCTACCTTTGCTGTGGACCACTGGGGCCTGGGATCCCTGGGCAAGGCCAGGAATCCCCAGCACCAAGCACCAAGCATAGACACAAACCCAGGGCTATACCTCAGTTGTGCTGTATTTTTGCCAGAGGGATGTAAGCAGGAGCAGGAATGTGGACAGAGCTGATCTGTATCTTGCAGAACTCCCCCACCAAACTGACCGGTGTGTCACAGGGCTGGGAACATACCGTAACGATGGGACAGGGCCATTCCCTCAGCCCCAGGCGTGTGTCACCAGGTGAGTCAGGAAGCTTGAGGACCAGGTGTTCAGCAAACAGTCTCTTTGTTCTTTACACGCTGCCATGGTGTTACTCGGACCTGTGCTGCATGCACAGATTCATGGACTAATAATTTAGCACCAAAAAATGTATAACCCAAGGGGCTGCTGAGAGAACAGAGAGTCATATGTAGGCAGGCAAAGCTGAGGAATGAGAAAAGGTTTAACACAAAATATTGGAACCAGCTTCCCACAGAAAATGCTGCAGGAAGAAAACAAAGGGATCCAGGAGCTGAGGGGAAAGCTGAGACACAGAGAGATCCTGGGTGGAAGAAACTATGGGGTGAAAACACGGATGCTGGAAAAGAGGCACAGCCCTGGGAGGTAACAAGGGTGAATATGCTCCATGAAACACACAGAGAAAAAATATCTCCTGTGACTGGAAGGAAAATAGGTCCTGGCAGGTGCTGGGATTGTGTGGATCCAGCAAATGGGTGCCCTCGTCAAAGAGAAGGGGCAGCGCATCTGTCAAGGTAATAACCGGTGCCAGGGAAGGGGGGCAGGCAGATTTGGGGGCTATGCTGAAGGTTACAGTGTTTATCACGGTGGCAGAATTTCATCCCGATCCCGGGAGCGCTTTGCCTGGAACAATGATCTCTGTGCAGGTGAGACAGACCCACACGGGCTGAGACAGTGCTCACCTGGGAGGTGCCACGCGGTTTGGACCCCGAGAGACGAGACGGGTGTTCCAGCCGAGCCGTGCCCCGGAGATCAGGCACCGAAGTTCCTGGCGGAGGTGTCCAGCAGCGCCCGTGGGGGCTGGTCCCCCGCAGGGATCGCCTCGCTCCCCGCCGCCCTTCCGGGGAGAAACCGCCGCAGCCGGCGCGTCACCGGCCCCGTCCGGCCCCGCCGCGGAGCCGCCCTGAGCACCGCCCGGTGCCCCCCCTGCCCGGCACCCCGGCCAGGTGGATAAGGACGCGGTCGAGACGGGACGGGACGGGACGGGACGGGACGGGACGGGACGGGACGGGGGTCCCCATCGCCCCCCGGACGCTCTGCAGGGCTGGAGGGGCTGTCTGAACGCTGGCGGTGCGGGTGCTGCTCCGTGTCGTTCTCAGGGACAGTCGAAACTAGCCAGAGGGCGAGATTTTAATTATTACTTCCCCCCCAGCTACACAAGAGTAAACTTCTCAGTGCATCAAACTGGTCAGATAAATCATTTCCAGCTCTCCCTCTGCTGAAACGGTCCGAGTTTGGATGCTCTGACATCCAGTCGCAGCCGAAGTTAAAGTCATACGTGGTTCCTGCTTTCAGGGAAACATTACAGAGCTCCAGCTTTAGAAATGGAGAGCGGTTTCCAGAGGATTCATGTCACTTTGAGTTTTTTAATGGAACTGCTGAGATAATCGTGTGAGCTTCCAGAAAAAAACGGTGAGGAAGCCCACATTCACCACTCTTTGGAAAGAAAAGCAGGAATTTTATATATAGAAACATCTTTTTTTCTGTTGTTAAAGAGACACCAAAATGTAAGCCTTGAAATAGTTTCAGGCTGGATGTTCTCACTCACTTGGTACTGATATGATTCAGAGACGTTTATGTCCTGTAAATACTCTCCTTAGTCTGGAGAGTGGGATTTCCAAAGTGGTATCTCCAAAGATTAAACTGCTCTGAAGAAAAGTTTTAATTGGGAATTAATAAACCTCCTAATAACAGTCATCTTTGAGCCTTTGTATGGAAACCATAAGCCTCTATTTGCCAGAAACAGAAATTAGGTGATAACAGGTTGCAATGTAATAGCTCTGCAAATGGAGAGCCAAACGTGTGAAACAGGGTAAATGGAGTAATCTGGACTGCTCAACCCAAGGTTTCTCAAGCCATTACACAGCCCAGGAGGGAAAAAGCTGGACTGTGGTGTTGTTCAGCCATCTGACATGTTTTCTTTCATCAGGAACTTTCAGGGAAAATGCTTATCAGGATTGCTCTGTCTGCAAACAAACAAGTCCTGTGGTTGCTCCTCAGTTCTCAGTGCTGGAAAGGCATCAAAAGAGGAAATCATACTTAGTACAAGGAGCTGGGATGTTGTTTTATAATTTTATTTGGTTTTTTGTTTTTGTCAGGGACTCCCATCAGGAAACTGGCTCAAACAGCTGCCATGAAGTGTCCTGGACATACAGAGAGCTCACAACTTGCCTTTTTTTCTGGAAAATGCCTTAGCCAGAGAGGCCAGGATTTGGAAAGTGCCAGTTTTCCAGAATCTCACCCTGAAGGTATCCTCCCCTGTCCCCTTTGGAATTCTCTAAAGAACCCTGCAGAGATGCAGTGCTGGTCATGCCATCTGACTCACCTGAATGCAAAAGTCAACCCTCATGGACTAGGCTTAAGGAATGGAGGGGGAGGAGGGTCTGTATTTGTCCCATTTTTCATTTTATTGATGTCTTGTATAAAACAGGGGCTTTGCATTTTGTTCTGGCTCAGTCAGAACAGCAGTAGTTTTGGGAAATGTGAAATAGTTTGGGGTAATGTGGTAGAGCAGGTAAGAGCAGCCAATCAACAGTAAAACCACAAACTTGGCATACTAATTGTGTTCAGCACTGTTCTGTGAATTCCATCTGTTCCATTCCATTCCAAGCTACCTTAGGAAGCTACAAGGCTCCATGGCCTCTTTGTACAATGCAGTTTTGCTTGGCTGTTTCTGTAAGTGCATCAGAACCATGGAAGAATGCACAGAAGTGCCTTGACAGCCTTGTCTCTTTTTTGAAATAGTCTAGAAATGCTACTTTTTACCAAGTATTTTTACTACCAAATTAAGCAAAATAATGAAACAGATGACATGATGAGTAATATTAAACAAGTTGGTGGTTAGTGTTGTCTGTTCTGTGTAGCTGCTTGGCCCTTTCACTTCTCCTACAACAATGTTCAAGTGTGTTCCACGGCTCCTGGGTGCCATTGTCATGGCAGTCAAGGTCCTCCCTCTCACCTGAATGCAGCTTCAAATAAGATATAAGAAAGAAAAAGCTCAGTACATTTTGCCTTGTACCTTTGGGGAGTCACAAACCTGTTTCTGGTCCCAACACTTAGCAAATCCAAGGCCTGTTAAAACTCTTACAGAGTAAATCAAAACCTGCTCCTGACTCCAGTTTCTCTGTTGAGGCTGGCTGAGTGGAACATGTGCTGCATCAAGGCTTCAGTTTTCCCAGGGTGGGAATAACAAGCACGCTCATGACCTTGTTTATAAGAGCTCAGTTTGGGAAGGCTGGGTGCTTCCCCACTCAGTGCTCCAGTACAATCCAGTACCAGGCCTGCGTAAGCACAGCTAGAGCCAGACTGGATGGGCAACACGAGTGAGTGCTTTAAACTGCTCCAAAATGTGCCCTTGCCCTCCCTCTGTGGACACAACTTCCTTCATTTCAAGCCTCCAGCCATCTGAAATGCTAATTAGAGCACTTAAAAAGATTTGAGTCTTCCTTTGGAGATATGTTAACAAAATCATCAAAGCACTAACTATTTTTCTTCTAACTTTTCCTTCCCCTCAGGGCACAGGTATCTCTCTGTCGGGTTACAAAAAAGCAATTCTCTGGATTGCAGAAATCAGCTCCCAGATCCAGTTTTACCCAGAAACGTTTGCCTTAGCCACCAGCATCTTCAACAGGCTGTTGGCATCAGTAAAGGTAGAGATCTCTGTCAGCTTTTCCCTGGCTAGATTACTGACTGAGAATGTAAGGAGCATGTAATCAGTTTATACACAAAGCAGGGACTATGTTTGGCAGAAGATTTAGGGAGCAGTCAGGGTTGTTGCTGGGGAAGGCCATTTAGCAAGTATATATATGTACACACACACACACACACACACACACACACACATGAACTTGAGTGTTTGATGAGGTTGCACTGACATACAGTCCTCATTAGAATTGTTTGTGTGAACTTAGTCCAACTGCTGTGGTAAGTACAAAGTATGTCCTGTAAATACTCTCCTTAGTCTGGAGAGTGGAGTCTGGAGAGATTTTTTTGCTCAAAAATCTGGTTTTCTCTGCTAAACAGAAATTATTCACATTATCACTTCTAATATTCTGGTTTTTAAACTACTATTTTTAATTAAACTGTGGGGCTGATCTTTTCTGCCACTGAAGCTACAGCAAAGGTAGGAGTTGAGCTGAGCCTTGCAGCTCCCAATTCTATTTAGGTTGACACTGGCATATAGAATCACAGAATCATTAAGGTTGGAGAATGCCTCTAAGATCATCAAGTCCAGCCTTTCACTGATCACCACCTTGTCAACTAAACCATAGTACTAAGTGCCACATCCAGTAGTTTCTTGAACACCTCCAGGCATGGTGACTCCCCCACCTCCCTGGACAGCCTGTTCCAATGTTTAATAACACCTTCCATGAAGAAATTCTTCCTGAAGTCCAACCTGAACCAATATCTGAAAGTGAGAAGAGGAGCAACATTGCAATGTAAATACTGTGGCATTGCATAGTCTAAAAATTGTGAGATACATGAATAAAAATGGCACCTATAAGAGGATTTATTCTGCTTCACTTTGAATTTCCTTGTTCTATTTCCAGCTTCTGTAGCTAAACTAATTCAGAAGCAACTGGGGCCTAAATGAAAGTTTGAAACTTGTGTATGTATCATAGAATGACAATTATTTCCCCCAAGACTCTTTATCTTCTTTACTCAGTGTTTTCTTCTTCTCCCTTCAGGCCCAGTTAGAATATCTGCAGTGCATTGCAATTTCCTGCCTTGTCCTTGCAGCGAAAACCAATGAAGATGAGGTCAGTATGTTTCATTTTAAACACACTAAAAGTTGTTCATGTTTCCGGGTCTTTCAACAACTTGGACATAATGAAAAAGTGTTAATTTGTTTACCCTAAGTAGTCCTCAAGGGGTGAGAGTAGCATTTTCAGGCCTGTTTCATTGTTGCTCTGAAGAATTGTGACGTATACAGATGAAGGACTTGTTTTTGTTTATGTCATGGATGTGTTTCTCTCCTGCCCTTGAACCTCTTTCCTCTTTTCAGAATCTGTGGCTCACAGTAGAGCTTAGTCTGGGGGGACAGTCAAGATGCACATCAGAGGGCTGCAATTACCATGCTATAGCTCCTGGGACAGCACAGCAGGTGTGACAGAGCAGAGCAGAGGTTCTTCAGAGGAAGCTTTAAATAGATGAGTTTGCTTGGAGCCAAAACTGGTTTCTGAACCTGGTGAGGAACTGACTCAGGTCTGCACCTCAAGACGAGCAAGTAAAGTCAGCAGCCAGTGAGAAATTACACAGGATATCTCTCACAGCAGAAATGCAGTGAGAGACTTCTGCAGGCATTTACAAGCATTAGCCAAAAGCATTTCAGATTGCATTCCTCCTCTTTTCTTCCTTCTGCTTTGCAAAAGAAGAGGAAACCCAGGAGCTGGAGTCAGACATACACATTCTCTTCAAACAGCCACTGCTGTAGTGAAATGTTCTTCACAGCCTTTCTTAGGTGGCCTTACACTGAGGTTATTGTTCTTTTCCTCTTCGCCACAAAGGAGAAGCTGAGTCAATGACCCCAGGAAACAAGGGAACTACAGCAGGCCCTGTAAAACAGGCTGACAGGAAGCTTCCTCTGAGCAAAACTAATGGCAGCAGGGAAGGTGCATCACTGATGCCACATTGGGGAGGATCACAGTGACCCAGGGGGCTGAGGGCATCATTCTTGATGTGGGCTGGGTCTGCAGCAGCTGCCCTGGAGTGAGCAGGAACCACTCTTCATTTAGGATGGGAGGTACCTAGGAAAAAAGGTCTCCTGGGTGAGCATTCTCCTTAACATAAACTTGTTTAAACTTGTTAGATCCCTTCACAATATAGAGAAGTACACGCAGCACTGTGTAGGTCGTCGGTTTCTTTATTTTTTTTTTTAATTTTTAAAAATTTTTTTACAGGTAATACCATCGGTGCAGATACTAGTGGTGCAAAGCAGGTGTAAACACTCTCCAGCTGAGATCTTGGGAATGGAAAAAATTATACTGGATAAGCTTCAGTGGGACCTTTACACAGCAACACCAATGGATTTCTTAAACATTGTAAGCACTACATTTTGCAGTTTTTTTCTTTAAAGAAACAACTCCTTATCAAATAAGACTAAAAAACACAGATGTGCACACACACACCCATACATCCTTCCGAAGATGCTTGGCAAATTACCTATTTCTACCTATCTGCAAGTCTTTTAAAGAATATTACAGTAATTTTCTTTTTAAATTAATTTTTAAAATTTTCTACTATTTAAAACCTTCTATTTTGCTCAAAAAATTTACTCTCATCTTTAAAGGACAACTGAATGGACATTAAAAAGATTCTCATAATGCACAACTATATGCCTTCTTTATTTTTTTTAAATACAGGCTGCAAAAATATTTCTAACTATTTCCCTTCTATTAATACTGTACATAGAAAGCTGTCAGAGTTTTGCTACATTTCACACCTAGGTTTTTTCTTAAACCATTTTCCTTTTCATCCCAGTAATTATTCATTTATGCAATGACACTACCCTGATCTGGCACTTAGTTCACATTGCAGTTACTAAACATTTAATAGAAACAATTAAACTTTGTCTTCAAGAAATGATCATGTGCTAGTAAGGCAAAATTCATGTGATATGAACACATCCTGGATCCTGTTTTTTAAGGTTATGTGCAAATATTAAGCCATTTTAGGCTGCTGATTGTGAAAACTGCCTTTCGTAGGTGCTTGTTTCCTCAGTAAATTCAGAGTGCAATATTACTGGTTTTACTGGATTTGGAGCTGCTGTCGTGAATTGAATCTCCTGGACAGCAATCTGGATAATGTAGAAGCCTCAGAAATTGTTAGGAAACATAGACCTCATACATTCATTATCAGCTCAAAAAAACAGTTCAATGATTGGCAAGTACGAACACAAAACACAAAAAAAAGGTGGGGGAAGCCTTCAAGTTTCCTGATATGAGATGAAATTCATCTGTACTTCTGGGTGATGACATGAAAACATATAAACTTCACTAACCTCTGCTTTTCTTTTCATATATATGTGTGTGTATATATATATATGTACACTTTATCTTCTCTGCAGTTCCATGCCATGGTGATGTCCAGCTGGCCCCATCTCCCACCCACACTGCCTCAGAGGAATCCTTCCCTCCACGTTGCACTCTTGACCAAGCAGCTGCAGCACTGTATGGCCTGCCACCAACTTGTGCAGTTTAAGGGCTCCACGTTGGCTTTGGTGATCATCACCTTGGAGCTGGAGAGGCAGACTCCTGGTTGGTTTCCTGTTATTGATCTGCTAAAAAAAGCACAGGTAGGAAGCAAAATGGCCTTTGGTCACAAATCCTGAAGGCAGGACATGATAAATGAAAAAGCTATGTGTATTTACAGCCAATATTGCACTTCAGCAGCTCCTGAGACTTGTGTCCTGGTTCTGCCTTTGCTGCAGACCTTGCTGGTGCTAACAAAATGGAACAAAAGTGCAGTTCAGGTGTGGGACTGGGGAGAAGAACATCCCTTTGGCAGGGAAGGGAGGGTTCCAAATTCTTGGCCACAGACAGCCCCCTGCATCCTGATCCAGGAGAGATTCTCTCATGATGGGAGAGTCTGAGAGCATCTAGAAATCTGCCCAGTTTCCTCAACCTCCCACTGAACACTGAGAAAACTTTTAAGTACAGTCATATTGCTCTTAAAATATAATCAGTTTGACTTCTAATGATTCAAGACAAGCTCTATTTTTTTCTTTCTTCCTTTTTTTTAAAGCTTTTCCCCAGTTTCATAAAACACATGCCTTTTAAGAGAGCACACTTAAAAGGCTAAAGACCCAGGCTGTCAGCTTGCCATCCACCCATTTTAAGGTCTTGAATTTGTCTGAAATAACCTGGCCTCCTGCTGTCCCTGCTACCTGTTGTTTCCTGGAAAGAGGAAGCACTTGCCTGCCTTCTGTGTAGTAGAAGGAGTAGTAGTAGTTATAGGAGTAGTTACCAGGAGCTCCTGGATAAGTGCTTTCCATCAGGATCAACAGCATATTGCTGCTATGCATCTACTGAGGCATGCAGCCTGTCCCTGCCCTCCCCCTAATTAAAAAGTGACAAGGAGCAGTGGCCAGACAAGAGAGTAATTTATCCAGAACTTACAATAAACCTGCATCTTTCTTTACAGGTGAACAGCACTGAATTCATCCACTGCAAAGAGCTTGTGGATCAAGAGTTAATGTGCTTGCAGCCACCCAATGCTGTTTATGTTTTCTATCCCATCAGCCAAACTGTGCAGGGCCATCCCAAGGCAAGGTTACCCTGCCATCACCCTTCTGAATGGAAGAACTCCCATCAAAGGAGGTTGAGGGTCGCTGTAAGCCAGCCTGTTCCAGCACCTTTCACACCTACTACAACCCAAATTCCTGGGTCCTGAGACTGAAGAATGGTATGATGGATTCAGACACCTGCACAGTGACGACAGGGAAGTAAGTGCTGGGAGGATGAACACAGGAGGCTCCTGCCCTCAACTGAGCTGCCCCTGCCCTCCCTTACAGCCACGCAAAAAGGACTAGTGGAAAATTATTGCCTTGGAAGCAGCACCTGCAGAACCAGCAGGCCCCAGCAAATAGAACAGCCAAAACAACAGGGAAAGTGTCACTGTGCTTCTCAGAGGATAAAGACAGTTGGTATTATCAGTCTATTTTTTATGTCCTCCCCAAGCAGTGTGTGCTACCCCTCAGTTTTAACATTATGTAAAGACAGAAAGCTGGGGAGAGGAGGGACTCAGTCACAGTCCTTCAACCCAGGGATCTAGCTGGCAGGCAGCAACAGACTGCATGGAGAACCAAATGCCTCAGAGTTTATTTTTAAAATAGCCATGATGAAGTTTGACAGATTGAGCCTTTCATCCAGCTCACACCATTGTTCTCTCATTAGAGCTAATCTGACTCGGCCCATGGGAGCCTGAACAGGAGCTGCTGTCGAGGAATGGGCAGCCCCCACTACTGCCTCTGCAAGAGCTCGCAGATGGAGCCAAGTATCATTTTGATTCAGCAGTGAGAAGCCTGAATCAAACCTGAAGTTTTCCTTAAGGCCTTACCTTGTAGTCCAGGGGTCTGGGATCTGTGCTTCTTCCTGGTTAAACCATTACAGACTCAATCACAGTTCCTATGAAATGTGGGAAATCACTTCTTGTCTACAATCACCATTGCCTTGGGCTCTTACCAACCAGCATGTGCTGGTCACGGTTTTTAAAATTTATTCTGTCTTACCAGACTAGACAATACAGAAAGCCTTTAATTGATTCCCCTCCACCACTACAACCACATTATTTCTTACAAATTGCTTAATCTTCATAGCAAAGTGGTTTCACAAAGGTCAGATTAAACCACTCTTACACTTTTAAAAACCATCCTCACACATCCTTTTAAAATTTGTGGGGGTTTTGTTTTAAACAATAGGCATTTTTAGGTGATTGTTACCCTAGCTTGAAGGTATAATCCAGCCAGTATGGGATGGGTAACAGCACCACACCTGCCTTCCTGTCACAGAACAGGAGGGGGTTTCGTATGGACTGGCACAGGCTAAATACTGAGCAGGTGTCTCATGTAATGACATGGGATAAATAACTTGGAGACAGAGATGGGACAGGAGCAAGGAGACCCTCATGCTGTGTAACAGAAGAGCTCATCAGTGCAAGAAGAAAGTTTCTGGCCTTCTCTCCCCTTCCTCACTGTCTTATCTTGTAGGAGAGGAATTTCTGAATGCTAACCTTGCAGGGCTGATGTGCTGAGCAGCTGTTCACGCTTTCTCAAGTGTTAAATTTGCCAGAGTGGGTTCTGAGAACACAGCGAGCTCTGTGTGTGCAGAGAGAAAGCCATGCTGCTCTTTAAACCACAAAGGAAATGCCCAAGTGTTCCAATAACATCCAGTATTGGAGACTTAGTGCAAATAACGTGTGAGCAGACATGACTTGAACCTGCAGTGAAACCCACAGAATTCCCATGAACCAGATCAAAGCTACCTCAAGCAGTGGATGCTGTGCTGAGGAGGAGCTCTGACGAGGCCAGGGGTGCTGCAGGAGCAGGACTCAGGGGGCTGGGTTAGACCAGATGAGATTTGTGAGGTCCCCACATACTCGGGGGCCAGGCAGCAGCATGCTTGGGACACGGTATTTATTCATACTACCACAGAGGTGGTTTTCATTTAATGGTAGGGCTCTTCCCTCCCCCTGAGCAGTACCTTCCTTTTCTCTCACAAGCTGTGACTTGACTGCCTGGCTTTTGGGAGGAGGTGAGTTGTCTTTTACAGTTTCCACTAAATAAAACATAGCCTTGGTCTGCCTGTTCTCTGTGGCCCTGGAATAGCCCAGCTGAAAGGTGATGCCCACACTGATCCCTGCAGAAAACTGGGCTGTGTGATGGGCTCTGCTTCCCTCCCATCCATTTGCCCTATCTCAAGCATTGCCACCAGCTGCATTTACCCGTGGAAATGCCAGCAGAAAAGTTCTACATGCAGTAATTAACACGCTGTAACTTTACACCACAACAATCATAACCTCATGTTTTCCCCACAGCTTTGAGCCGATGTATATAGTTCTTGCCTATAAGCTGGATGATGTGTTAAAACCCATGAACAAACTTGCTTTTCAAAATCTCTGCAGATCTCTATGATCAGCATTGAAAAGTACACATTAACAGGAGTTAATTCTAAAAGATAAAAGGCAGTGCTGGAAGGCCCATCAGGACTCCGTGTTCCCAGTCAGAGTGCAAGATGCCACACTGGGATAAGAACAATTCACCTGGAGCCTACCTGCACTCCCAGGACACACTGCTGCTTCTCTGGCAGTACAGCTCCCTCCCACACACCTATTCCAGCACTGTAGTTACCATGGAGAAACAAATACTTTTGTCTTGGCTCCATCCGGTTAAAAATGTCACTTACCTTTGCATTCCTGCCATCACTCAGAATGGAGCTTCCTACCCAAAGAACGAGCTGCCAGCTACAGGAAGGAGCTGCTCTTGCACAGGACCATTCTTGTTACAGAAAGTGCTTTTTGGATAGTGAAAACAGCACCAAATCTCTTTTTTTTTTCTTGCAGAACAGGGTTGGAAGCTTTAATACCTTTCCCCTCCCTGCCCGAACAAGTAATGAGTGACAAGATGAACACTCCCCACACACAGCAGTGACAGGAACAATTATTTTGCCCAGCCAGTTTCAGAGAGGATGACATCTCACCTGTTTATTTATAATAAACACAAGTTTATTCCAACTGCAGCTCAACTCACCACTCTGGATCCCATTTGCTACATACCAGTTACTGGTGAAAATGTGCCAGATTCAGTGAGTGCTGGCACAGGTCTCGTGGTTATGGCTAGCTCTGTGAGGATTGTTGTTTTCACAATCCTCATTCACTCCCAGGAAAATTACAGAGAATGCTTACAGAGTATTTTCAAAGAGCTCTGATCTGGTAAGGTCCCTTCCCTTGGGGGATCACGGCCCAGGTGAGGCACACCTCTCAAACCCAGACTCCTCTTGTTGTTGCCTCAATTCAGGCCAGATTTCCAAATGCCTGAAGCTACTACCACCTTGTAAACAAAGCTACAAATACATCTAAAATCCCCTATGGTAAGCACCCACTGAACTGTTTTCTGTGGCTGTTTTAAACCACCTATGGAAATGCCAAAGCATTTCAGATCCTCCCATCCACCACAATGTCCCCCATTCATAACCCCCACCAAAAGGAACCACGTCACATCTCATGCAGTCGCCCAGGAACCATTACAGGTGAGAATGGAGCTTCCCCATTTCAAGACAGCACCCACTGGCATGTTTCTGACAATAAACCTGACTTGGTGTCACTACTTATGGACGGTGGGTGATGACCTAGGAGAAGAGTTCATTTACACAGCTGCACAAATAAAGAAACTCCTGTGGTCAGAGAATTGACCAAGAGACAAGAAAACTGCAAAGGGAAGAGTAATGCAACAGTTATACCTCATTTGTGGGGTTGCATCTATAAAGTTGTTGGGTTTTTTCTCCTGCTAATTAACTTTAGTGTGTTAAATTCAATTTGAACAGTACTTACAGTTCAATTCTTTAGGAAGGCAGAAAAGTGCACTGAGGTGGAGAGATGCATTAACTTCTGGCAGGTCTCAGAGCCCCTTCCCATTCCTCCTCAGCAAGGCATGCAACTGGAATCCCCCTGGTGACCCAACTATGGTCACGACAATCAGAACTTAATCAAATCTTCCAAGCAATTTGGAAAAAGAACAAAAAGCTTCTATTCCCAATTAGCCTATCCAGCTGGGAATCTAACTTGACAAAAGCTCTAAGCTGGATGAAAGCTTTGCCAAAGGAATTAGAGTGGTTGGCCTCAAAAGGGAACACAAGCAAGTTTAAAACAGTCATCAAAGCAGCAGCAAAGGCTATTTCATAGCTCAGCTCAGCCTGATGGTCACACACAGCCTCAGCTTTCCCCCCGTTCTGTGCAGGGCATCACAGACACGGAGACAGACAGAGCCCTTCAAAGAGGACTTCCAGCTCTGAATTCATGGGCCCCCAAGACACAGCTGTGTCAGACCCTCATGCTTCCCACCTGGTCCCACTTCCCCTGACACAAGTGGTGCCTCATCCCTGCCCACTGTGGCAGCAGGAACAGGCAGGGATGAAGAACATGGGGTGAACATGTTTGTCATGGGGTTTCATCCCTAATGCCTGCAAGTGGCAGGAGTCTCCACAGCTTCTCCATGTGCCCAGTTTAGTCCTTTTCAGGCCACATACCTGTTACAGCTGCAATCTATTTCCCAGTTCTAATTTATGCTAAGGGCATCCAGAGGGTTCAGAGACTGTCATGTACCACAGATCCTAGGGACACGCACTCAGTGCCTGGGGTAGTTAGTACCTCTACACCAGCCTCTCCATCTCTTGGGGGGTTACAGAGACAAAACATCCTCAGTGGGAGCCTCGGAGGGCTCCTGTCACATACACCCACTCCCTATTCTCAACCTTTGTCTCACTGCAGTCACACCACCCAGCACGAGGTAGGGGCACAGGGTGAGACTTCCTTTAAACCTCCTGCCAAGGACTGGCTTTTGGGCACTCCTACCCTCCCAGCACCAGGGCAGTGGGGAAAGCAGCAGCCTGGAAAAAGGGAGGGAGACTGGGGACAGCAGCTGCCAAGACATAGGGGTGCACAGGGGACATGACACTTTAATCACAGGGCAATGGGGTTAACGAGGGGAAACCGGGATCACAGAGGGTTGGGAATTTGGACAGAGGACATTGTTCTGGTTATACCTCGTGTACAAACCATGGTTTTAACAGATGTTTGTTAAACAAGTCAGTTTTGTTTTTATTAAACCCAACTTTGGTACAGATCATTCCTGAGATTCATTTACAAGGCTGTTTAAAACAAAGAAACTGGGGCCTCTCCCTGTTCCTGTGTGAAGTTACTGGGGCACAGACATCAAACTTTGCTTTTCCCCTTTCCTTTTTTTAAAAAAAGTATTTGTGTAAGGGGAAGTCAGTCTGTTACAAACACTGAACTCACACCAGGAACACCGAGTCTCCCATTTTAAACCATTTCCCCTCCATTAATAGATAACATTTAGTTGTACTTTAAAATGGTTCCCTTCTCACCCATCACATCCCAGCAGGATGAGTAGAGCCTGGACTGGCCAGGCAGAGCTACCTGGCCCTGAAGCAGCAGGTGGGAGGTGGGCAGGGAGCTCTGGGGAAGAGGTTATGGTGTGAGGCACCACGTGCAGCCCTCAGAAAACTAGAGATGAAGGTTGGGGCATTTTGGTTATAAAACCTGTAAGTATACAGAAGCAAGATGCACAGAAGAATTATTGCTATGACAGGTGAGAATCCAGCTGAAAGATTAGGGATGTCAGACTAGGGATGTCAGGTTAAGGACACCAGGTTCCCCAGTTACACCCCAAAACCAGACTGGAGAGGACCTGCAGGACCCTGTTACTGTAGCAGCTCGAGCAGCAAAGCTGAAAGCTCCTCAGACTACCCCAGCTTTGTCCCTCATCTCTCTGGAGTCAGTCAGTGTTAACTCCTTTGGGGTAAAAGCCCCAAAATTAGCATTCTGGTTTTAGCGCCAGCCATGCAGCAGCCTGAATTAGCAGTTTACCTTTTGGCAAGTATCTTGGATTTCAACTTCACCAAGCAACCTGATTAAGCAAACTTTTCCCCATCAAAAGACACGGTGAATTTTAGTCCTTGCTACATATTCTCTTCTGTGCAATATATTGCAAGCTTAAAGGTGTAAGCACCAATTAATTTCTTCTGCATGAGATGTTTTGGCCTTAATAAATCTTCTAATTAACATATCTTCCTGTTGTTATGGAGTACGCACTGGGAAGACTAAAAAAGCTATAGAAAGAACAAAAGAGAATCAGTGTTTAAGTTTCAGTTGTTTACATTAAGTAAAGACAGCATGAAAGGTCAAAGTACCAATCTATTGTACAGACATTTGAGTTTAACCCATTGCAACTTGGATAAGCCCTCATAGCTGCCAATATCTTGTTTGGAACTGGTAATCAGAGGATTGATTTAAAATTTTAATGAGAAAAGCCTGCTGATGGAACATGAGAAACCCCAGGTGATGGAGACCTGCAGGAGCAGCCAACCAGCACACACAGCTGGAGCAGTGGCTTTGCGCGGTCCTTGCCTCATTCCATCCCTCACAGCTGCACAGTTCTCCCGATGGAACAGCCGAGGACAAGGTTGGGTTTGGGCTGTCTCCTGAAGGAAAGTACCACCATGTCCCAGGGCCTCGGCCACTGGCCTTTGGCTCTGGAACTGCAAAGCCTGGGCAGCACCTACCTCACTGCTGAGCTGCTTCTCTAACAAACCTGTGCATTTCTCCTTCTCCGCAAAGCATCTCCAGGAGCTTTGCACAAATATTAATGAATGTTCTTAACACTGCTCCTCTGGAAAGACACTTGCCAACGCACATCATCTGAATCACCAGGTGGCCCATCTTTAAAAGGAACAGCTACTCCGCCACCTTCGATTCCCTGAATTCTGATGTACCTGAATGCACATGCTCCTCTCTGGTCTCCTAGATTTGGCTTTAAAACTTATTGGGATGGAAAAGGATGTAAACATTTCATACAAACCACTTGGTATCAACTGATAATTCCCTACAAAAGGTTATGCCTAAAAGATTTCCAGCTGCATATTCCTAAAAATCTCTCAGACGCAGCCAGGATCACCAGACTGGTTTTGTTCTTCAAGCTGGGGCTGCAGAAAAACCTCCCACCAGAAGCACTGCTACAGCAAACACTGGGCATCAGCCAAACTTCACATTGGCTGTGTCTGAAGTGCAGCACTGATCTCAGTCCAATACCAAATAAACCCCAGAAGGACCCAAGGTTGAGTGAATATAACTTGGTATGTAGCAATGGCCCATTGAATAGACACTGAGAACAAATCTTCAGGTAAAGCTTCAGCAGCTCTCTGAAAGCAGAGCCCCAAACTAAAACTGTGCTCTTTTGTTGGCCTTGACCTAAGTGTATAATGTCCTTCTCCAGACAAGGCACACAGCTTTGGATGCACCACCAGAAAACCTCTCCACCTCTGCTCCCTTTTCATCCTACCTTTAAATCACCTCTTTGGGCACCATCACATCAGCAAAGCTGCTGGTATATCCCCCTGCTCAGTCACCAGATCTCACAAAGGAGATGTACCAACGAGCCTCAAAGCTCCTTCTGCCCAAACACAGATGGCTTTTGGATTAATATCTTAGAATTTTTACCCACATTACACAGGAAGTACATTTCTGCACACTCTATGATTAGCTAGTTGTCAATTAATTAGCTAATTATATTTTTGAATGTTCCCAATAGTCATAAGATAGGCTGTGACTGGTAAGCTTGCAATCATGACACATTATTATTTTGACAGATAATACAGAAAATGACTAGATTGCACAGAAAATGCACCATTAAATAAATGACACCACAAAAACTCAAAATACATGTGAGATTTAATAAAAGAAAAAAAGTACAGAGTGGAAAGAAAAGAAAGTAAAAAAAACCAAACCACAAACCCCAACACGTTGGGAATGACAAAGCAAAGGGATGCAGCACGTCCCAGAGGGCTGTGTCCCCCGGGCAGGTCCCCAAGGTGCCTCCATGGCTCCAAAACACCCCCCCATCTTCACCCCTGGGGCAGCCACCACGGCCACGCATGACGCCCTCCTCAGAGACCCACAAAACACAATTTAAATTAGAAAGCAGACAACATAGAGGATGGTAAATGTTTAAATGATAAAAAACTGGATAGTTTTTACCATTAATACCAATCTTTTACAGATGAATGTATAAAACAGCTGAAAGGTGTGTAACTGAATGGTTTCAATAATTTCTGAAGGGTTTTTCTTTCACTTTTTCTAGCCTACAAAACGTAAGTCTTCAGACTGGGTGGGATTAGCATCACAACATATTTGTAACTTGTTAAATAAAAATAAGATACAGAACTACCCTATATACCACAATACTTAAATCTTGTCTCAGCCAAAAGGAAAAAACAAAAACTCAGGAAAAAAATATGACTGAGTCCCCTTGGGGAGATTACGACGTTGAACAAGCAACTACAAGGACAAGGGATGTCTGTCACAACATAAAGTCAAAGTAATATAATAATCACCATCATTAAAATATTGTTACATACATTCTGAATGTCTTCAGAAAATGCTGTAAATTTCTCCACAATGCCCATGGATTTGAAGATTTTTACTCTTTGTTGTAATAATTTTTCTTAACTACCTGTTATTCTAGGAAAAAAGAATTGATCTCTGATGAGCCAGGGCAGAAAGAAATCATTTGCATAGATCTTGCTGGCTGCAGTATGAGATCAGGAGAGAACTATTGATTGGGAACACACTGGTGAGGCAGCTGGGTGCATACCAGTACCACCAGTTACTGTTTTATCCCAGCATTGGCCTTGAGAAGCAAAACAATGAACCAAAGAGCATTGCTTTCTCAGGCAATTAGTGCACTACAGTCTCTCTCATTAGCAAAAGATTAATAACAAATAATTTGCTACATGATTGGTCTGTAGTCAGAGGTGAGGTGGAATTGTCTTCCTGCATGTAACAGAATGTTGGGTTTCTTGTACATGTTTGAGAAAACCACACTAACCCTCCTAATTTTTGATAGTTACTCTTTAAAATACCTCTAACCTGGAGGCACAGCCTTAAAAATTAAATGTCTAGCTTTCAGTAGACTCCCAACAAGTGCTGAATTTTTATTCTTTCAACAAAAGCCTATTCTAAAAGGTACCAATGAGATGTTTGTGAGGTTCTTTTCTACAAACATCAAGTAACACTGTCAGTATATCCACAAAAAAGGCCAGTGTCCATAGGAAAACACAGTCTAACACCTGAGCATGTATTTAGAATAGGGAAAAAAAAGCTGCTTTAATGGGATACGAGATTTAAAGAATCTCAGAATCCAGCAAAATGCTGCCCTGCAACAGCCCTGTGACAGCTCAGACCCAGGCCCTTCATCTCCCTCTGCACAGCACATCAGGAATTTCCTGACAGCTTAAAGACAAGTCTTTAACAAAAAACGTATCAGAAAAATCCTGTAACATTAATAACTAAAAAAAAATGCACACACTCACAACTAACACTTAGCCAGCCAGTGTTTTTATAAACTCTAAAGACACTATGCGAGGGCTAATATAAAATATTTCCTTTCATTTAGCCTAGGATCTGATGGATGGATGGAATTGGGTCCAAGTATTTTTCCATGACAACATAGCCAGTAACTCTCTGTTCAGTTATTGCCCTGCCTAGTCACAAAATGGTTTGAGTGGAAAAAATTAATATTGATCCTATATAATTCTTCTAAGCTCAGTTGCCCAGGAAAACAAGGCTGTGATTTCTAGGCATGAGGAGCTGTCAAAAGAAGCACCTTCTAAGAGGAACAGAGCCTGTCAGCATACATACAGTGCACAGCTCAAGAGCAGGGGATTCTCCTTATTAGGCACATATTAGGTTTAAGGTTAAAGAGTAAAAGTAAAGATGTTGGCTTAAATAGTTTCCACAACAGCAAATACATTGGTAAGTGACAACTGAAATGTTACACAAATCCTGTAGTTCCACTTTATACAACAAACTCTTATGAAAAACCTCTCTATAAATGTTCTACTTTAGCAGTAAAGAAAATTCAAAACATTGTCCCATTAATTTTATTAACCACTCTCTCTCTCTCCTTATATATATATATATATATATATATATATATATATATATGTAATAAATGATGTAGAAAGTGTTTAGAGTAATTCAGGATTAAATATAGAATTACTGGAATGAGGGTTACTCTAAGATTCCTGCAGAAAGCCTAACTGTTGTGTTTTTCTACTCATTCTAAAAACTTATTTGAGAATTTTGTTAGAAAAATAAACATTTCAGCATTCTTCAGACCACTCCTCTCACTGTGCATGTACAGTGGAGGTCGACGAGCCTTCAGCAGTCACCTTGGCCAATTAAAAAAAAAATATATAGAAAGCAATTATTTAGCTGGTGGGTAAGATGAGTTCAGTTACGGTCACTTCATACATGGCTGCTCAATCACTGGGTTTAGAATAAAATATCTTACTTGAGGGATTAGTTGGCTTTGTTTAACAAAATGTACATGTAAGGTTACTTCCTGCAAACCTCCTGATAATTCTGAAAAGAAAACAGCAGGTCGGAACACTGCAACCACTGGAGATGCTCATTTTCTCTTTCACTTTGGTCCACTCACACAATGTTATGAGAAGGGTCACAGGGTGGGAAACTCAAGCAACTTAACACATGAAAGCACCAAGTCCACTCTTGGCCTGAAAGCCTGTGTGTGATTAACTGAAAGAAATAAAACATAAAAAAGCATGAATTAAAGTTATGAAAATTAAACAAAAGTAAAGTGTAGCGAAATATGTTAAAACAAAAAAAGGAGGAGGAGGACAAACTGCTGGGGCAGCTGAAGACTTCAGGTGAGAGCAGCCTGGTACAACCTGCTCGGCACCAAAAACACTTCTCCTTCCCTCAACTTCTGTAATTCTTCCATCGCCATTTTTTACTTATTAAAGCTACTAAAAACACTGTCTTGAACCAGGAGATGATAAAGAGTTCAACTAGCTCTCCTAAAAATTTTACTTGAGCAGAAGTCCCAAAACCCCATATTTTGAGCTAGCTCACAGGTTTGAAAAGAACAAAACAATAAAAAAACCCCAATCCAAAACCATCCTGGTGATGGTGCACCTCCTCTAGCTGTGCTTCAGAGCTAGAGTCCCCCTGCCCCAGCACCATGTGGGGTCCCTCACTGCGCAGAGCACAGGCTGTGGGTGCCCCTCGGACCTTTGTACGTCACTGAGCTGCCTCCCAGTCCTGTTCCTGACCACAGCTCGTTTCTATCGCTGCCCAGAAGAGGAAAGGTCTAGACTCACATCTGCAGGTGGGCTAAACCCAGCAAAGCACAGGAAAACTTTTTCTGCTGCAGCCGGAAGGAGCAGAGGGGAAGCTGCAGCATTTCTTGGCCCATGCTCACAGTCCATCCCTGCCACCGGCATCCCTTGCACAAGTTACCATTGTGCTCACCTTCCCCAAAGCAGTCCTGGGCCCAAGAATGCCCTAGGATTCAGCTCCTAATTCAGATTAAACCCTATTTTCAGCAAGGTATTTCACAAGCCATTTGGACTCTATGTGTGAGGTGGGCTATGCCCAGAGTATGTCGAGCAGTCTGCACAAGAGAGCGCTTTGGTTTTAGCACCAACACATTTACATTCCAATGAAATACTCAAATAATCTACCCCATTATCTTCCACAGGAAGAAACAAATTTCTAGGATGTCAGTACACAGAATGAGCTCCTCTGGTGCTGCAGTTCACAGCAGGGAAATGACAGACCACAAGATCTCATCCGCAGTGTGAAGCTGAATGCTGTGCTGTCAAGCACAAACTCGGGTGTTGCTACTCTTCATGGTCTTTTTTTCTTGCCATCATTAAGAGGCTTGCCACCAGCCTGCTCTGGGTTTGACAGAATGCAGTTCTGACTCTTGAGCTCCTTCATGCAAGGGGAAGTAACAAAAAATGCCACAATAGCAGAATTACCAGTTTGCATGACAGTGCTCCTTATTTTGCTCCCTAGCCAGTGTACCTTAGAGACTGGCTTGAATTGGAAGCAGGATAACCCCCCCACCAATGGGGGGCGTTAAAAACACAGGTGACAAAACCGGTTTGTCCCATTCCTGGTCTATCATTACACAATCAGGTGGCTGGAACAGCAATATTTACATACCCTTGCTCCTGCTGGCTTCAGCAATGTCAATTAATGTGCAGCAAACTAAAATAACTCTGCCTTTAGAGGAAAAGAATATTCTTGTAATCAGAACTGTGCCTTGGAGCCCCATTTCACAACCTGAGTTGGCTGTCACAAAGGCAAGAGTGAACCCCACAGGACCATCAGCCTTTAGAGAATGGCCCCAAATTGCAAATCCCTCCCACCTGCAGCTGCCCAGGCTTCTCTGGACAGTGCTTAGGCATAGGAGGGGCTCATCTCTCCTCTGCTTTAAGCAAAGAATCAGAAGGATAGGAATTAGGATTCCAAAATCCCCTTTTCTGTATGCTCTCTGAACAACTGACCAAACATTAAAGCATCTGAGCAGACTCAGCTTTCCAGTGGCAGAGGAGGAAGACTCCAGTTCAGACACTTACTTTTTCTTGTCTTTGTCCTTCTTCAGTGGCTGCTGTGAGGTAGCCTGCAAGGATTGGGACTGCAAGGTTTCCACTGCGACTTTCCGCCTGTTGAAGGCGTTCATCTCTTCCTCCAGCTCCCTCCTCTTCTCCTCCACCTTCCTTTTCTCCTCCTGGTGTATCCTTTTTAAGTGCTCAAACTTCTCATGCAGCTGGTAGGAGACAGACCCTCTGAGAATCGCATTCAGCTCCTTTGGGCTGTACTAACCCTGCCCCAAGAGCCCTGTCACATCTCCCACACAAGTCCCCACCACAGGGACCAATCTGGCAGAATACAGCACCCAGTGCCCACCAAAAGCAAGGAAGACACAATAAATTCAGCTCTGCCTGAGACCACATAGCAAACCAGAGGCAGCATGAGCCCTGGAGATGAGCACAGGGGATTTTGGCGCAGCCTGCAACACTGCACAGGGGGTGGGGACATTGCAGGATCTTTTGCTCCTCACTAGTTCTGAGGATGGTCCATTTAATTCCTCTGCAGTCACAGCTGTTGCCTGAGGCCTCACACTGGGGACCCCATTGAACTCACTTTGGGGACTCCAGCCCAGCTGGCCCCTTTACTCTGCTGTCCAGTGAGCCTCAAGAGTGAAGTCTGACATGAATGCTCACCTAAACCTCCTGCCACTGCCTTTCACTCCCCAGAGAGTAGCCATATTTCCATGCGGCACAGGACAGGGAAGACTAATTTCTGAGGCACCTAAACCTAAAAATGTGTTTGTGCTTTGGCTGCTGAGGTTTCCTCAACAGCTGCATATGCTTTCCAGGATTCATGCATTGCCCAGATCCAGATTCCCTGCTAGCTGTAGTTTGGGTTCCTCGCAGGTTTTTGGCACACCCACCTCTCTCTCCTTCTCCTTTAGCTCTGCCTCTGTCTCCTTGACTTTGTTAACAAACATTTGTCTCATTTCTTCCTCTTTCCTCTGGAGCTCACCCAAGAACTCCTTCCTTTTGGTCTCGTATGTTTCTTGGAGGCTGGGGAAGAAAGCAAATGAAATTCAGACTCTCTGGACACCGATGAGTTAGTGACGGGGAAATGCATGCCTGTCTGTGTTGTTTAAAGACAAACAGGAAGGGAAGGGAACATCTGAATCAGCTGCGAAGTTCAAACCCAGTGCTGGTATTTTCCAGCCCAGCACTCTAGATTTCACCTAAAAACCTCCCATTTTTTGGGGCTGTGAGAGTACCAAACTCTCACTCTAAATTGATGCCAGATGTGAAGGCCACTCACCTGAAGGGCTGGCTGTCTGGATCTGTGTCCTTGAAACCCATCTCCTCCAGTTTGCACCTCCGGTAGAGCTCGTAGTGGCGGGTGTGGGTCTGCTCCCGCAGATCCTCCATGTTGACCCGAATCAGCATTTCCCGCAGCTTCACAAAGTCACAGTGACTTTCATTCTCCACTAATAGAAGTGAAGGGACAAGTCAGCAAACTGCAGGTATGGTGGGGGACAAGGGCACATATTATTGACTCCAGATACTTGCAGCCTCAAGAGCCTGCTGCCCTGCTCAGGGCACAACACAACCCCTTGGATGCAGGGATTCCTGTTGACCTTTCTACCTGCTGGTAGGAATGGGAATTCAAAGGAAAGACAAAAGGCTGCAGGGGACACGTCTGCACCGCTTATCACAGGGCACCTTCATGCAGAGGTGCTGGTGGAGGGCAGAGCTGGACAGGTGCCAGGGTGTGCCTGAGCACACATGGGGAGGGGTTTGGGGTGAGCTTGCAGCCTCTCACCTTGCACCACTCCCCATGGGTACTGCCGAGCTCGAACCAGCTTGTTCCCAACTTTCACCTCCTCTGTGCTGCCGACCACGGCAAAGGGCAGATGAGCCTGAAACAGAGCCAAAGGCAGGGACTCAGTGCATGGGGTAAGCTCTCAGAGATCAGCTGACCCTTAAATCTCCCTCATCCAGGCACAGGAGCTGGTTCCATGAGTCCCCCCTCTGAACCTACGAATCTGAATCTCTGATACTTGGAGGAATCTCTACTATGAATGGGGATATTACTACAGAGAGTGGTGTCAGGCCACAGCATAGCTTACCAGCAATGCTGTCTGGGCTGCACCAGCTGGAGAATATTGTAGGAACACCACATTCATTACTGTTCTCCTCTATCCCTTTATCAGGCTGTTCCTGCATGCACCAGGAGCAGGGCACTCCCTGCCTTCCCAAAAGCACTGGCAGGGATATCTACAAACAGGCCTTGGCACAGCAGTGAGTGTGTGGGCACTGCAAGGGACGTGCAGGATACAACATGTGCTCGCTGCTCTCCAAGTCTGCAAAGCATCAGGCACAGGGAGGAAACAGGACACTCTCCTCGGGATTGCAGGGAAGGAACCACAGAGTGGGTGCTTCAGTAAGGTGAGGCTGACAAAATCCTTCACATTTAAAAATAAATGGATCCAGAAGAGTGGAACTTGTAGAGAAGTGGCCAAATGTATTTTCATTGGAGGAAGGAAGGAAAAAAAGAAAAGCCCAGCAAGCATGACTCCTGTTTTTCTCCCCAATACACACAGCTTGCAATTATTTAAGTAAGAGTGAATCCTCCAAATTTTTCATGATTTCAGCAAAAAAGAACTATTAAGTGAAAACACAGCTCTAGTCAACCCAGAAACCAACTGGTGACTGAATTTTAAAAAAATGGTGAGGGGAAGGGTGAAAGAAAAGACAAAGCATTTAATCAGAAACAGCTATGCAGGAGAATGTTCATTTTTATGAAAAAGCTTCTTTTGATTTATAAAATTAACATGGAAACATTTCAGTTGTTTCTACTGCCATAGCTGCACTCTGATTTGGGAGACAGGAAGTTTAAAGTGTTTTTGCATGTGCTTCGCCAGGTCTGAATTTGATCTTTGAATTTCAAAAAAGACAAAATAGAGATTAACAATTTTTCTTCTTTACTTTAAATTGGGTTTTCTCTGGTCAGCCTCCTTAAGTCACAAGGCTAATGTAAATCTTAACTGTCTCATTTTTATTCAAAGTTTCTTCTTCCACAAATGCAAAGTAGCCTAAGAACAGACAGAATTAGTTTTGAAGAAAGTATTTTTCAAAAATTCAATAAATTCTTGAGCTAAGTTTCTCCAGAGAGCCCCCAGACTAAACATGAGCCACATTTTAATTAATTGTGTATGCAACAGCTTTTGGTATCTGCGAGACTCACAGTTCAACTTTCCAACAGATTCAGTGTCTGGACATTCCCAATGAAACTCGCCCTTCAAATGCATTTTTGTGCAGCAATTTAATTTGTCACAATTTTTGGCAGCGATGGAACTGGCAGCATTACCCACATTCATCACAGAGTTGATCTCAGCCACTGCCTCGTCGTCCGTGGGGAACTGATAGATCTGCACTCCATTGCTGACCAGCTCACTCATGATCTTGATCTTGAACTTGTGCAGCTCGCTCTTGGAGATTGTGTCTGCTTTGGCAATAATCGGGATGATGTTCACCTAAAGCAGAAGGGAGGAATAGTACAAACACCCAGGTGAGCAGCAACTGGGTGAGCAGCTGTGTCGCGCCTGGGGGTGACCTGGATCCTGCCCCACTGGCTGTTTTACATTTCCTAAAATCACCTCAGAGCTCTTTTTACTCAGGAGCTGCAGCCCAGCTCAGCTGAACACTAGAGGGAAGAGTTTTCCAGGACTTGGCTACAAGACTTCAGAACAACCAAACACCCTGCACTAAGTACACAAGGAGCAGATCAAAGCCCCTGCTCTCACCTATGTACTTTGTTACACACGTCCACGGAGGCAGACACAACGTAACCGTCACATCCAAGCTGTCGCCCATCCACTCCGTGTGGATGCGACCTGGCTGTGCTGACAGGATGTTTCTTACAAGACGAGCACAAGGATGAAACGCTGCATTTGAGCTGATGTGAAGCCTTCCCATGCTCAAGCAGAAAGAGCAGGGACTCCTCAGATGCTCTGATAGCAGCTGCTGATCCTCTCCAAGGACTCCCTGAGCCTCTTGGTGAGGATCACAACTTGGGTGTGCTGTGCGGATTATATGGAGCACCTGGGAAAGGTGCAGGGTGCCATACAGCAGACAGATTTGTTTCCATGCTGTTCTTTCTCAGCTTTGGTTTCACATCAGCCAGCAGTCACTATACCCCACACAACTTCACCCACCCGGGCTTCAAAGCCACCCACAAGCTGCAGAGTGGGAAGGTCTCCCTGTGTCCAGTACCCACCCAGACGAAAAGTAAACAAGGGCCACATCCCACATCCATCAGGAGCAATGGGGTTCACTATGGCCTCGTGCTTAAGACAGCTACAGAGGGGCTGGATCTGTCACAGGAACCTGTGCTAGATAATGCTGCCGTGCCCAGAAAAGCCAAGTGTGATACTGCAAACCACTGCCCAAACAAACAGCAGAACTCATCTGTCTGAACAGCAGCCAAATTCATAGCAGTGAAACACAAGAATTTAGACAAATAAGGGGAAAGTCTGATTTGCCATCTAACATTTCCCAACAGCCAATGCTTTTTGACCTACAGAGCTGAAATTCATAGCAACCA
Organism: Lycocorax pyrrhopterus obiensis; assembly: GCA_014706295.1. Lineage (NCBI taxonomy): Eukaryota > Metazoa > Chordata > Aves > Passeriformes > Paradisaeidae > Lycocorax > Lycocorax pyrrhopterus. The sequence continues at coordinate 18,702,159 of JACSVZ010000018.1, forward strand.
GTTGGTCTCCAGTGGGTGCCCATTAAAATAAATGGCTTTGCTTTCCCAGCCCAAGTTCTTGGTAGCTCAGTGTTTTTTCCATACTTCTTGCGTTCCCCCCACACAACCACTCCCCTCCTCTGTATCTGTTTAGTGGTTTAGTACTCACTAAACACAAGAGCATTTACTCACTCCAAATGAAAATAGTCTAAATTTGCTCATTGCAAATGTATCTGAGAGAATAAATTCCTCTTTTTCTCAGCCACTGACCTGGCCTCTTTTACCAAGGACCACAATCCCCCACAGAACAAGGCCTGCTGCTCACTCCACTGCTCAGCAGGTCCATATCCTCATTACAAAGGTAAAAGGGCCACGACCACAGCTGGGTGTCTCCCTGACCTGCAAAGAGCTGAGGAGGCTTGGATTCACCATCTCCCACAGAAAAAGGGTCAGCTCAGGGCTCACATCCCTTTTCAATTGGCCCAAGCAATTTCCCCTTCTTTTTCTAAGGGGCACCAGTTCAGTCCTGCTTACAGCAAGGCAGGAGGTGCAGAGCCTGGAGCAGCAGAGGAGACAGGCTCTGTGGTCACCACTGTGGTCTCAGCACTACTCAAAAAGTGCAAACCAAGGCTGGTTCGAGTGCCCTCAACCAGATTTCTTGTATTTTGAAAAGGCAACTCAGTGAACACTTGCTGACACAGAGTTCACAACCCAAAGAGGTTTTACAAGTTGTGTTTCCAATAATCAATAGCCACACCAATACTGGGGAGCCATGGATATGGCATTTGGATGTAGTCCTGAGTCTAGAATGGGTTCGCTCCTTCACAATACAGAAAAGGATGGAATAGTTTGGAAACAAGAAACCAACGAGATATGAGATGCTACTGAACTGCGTGTCTAATCCTACCTCCCCACAGCACCTTCCACACAGCCACCTCCATGCAAAGGCCAAGTCTGTGGCACAGAGATTAGTGACTACTATATATCTAGCTAGAGAAGAAAAGTCACCTCTTCTCCTGAACAGGTTTTAAAACCTCAATAAAAGGAAGGGACGCCAGAACTACGTGAGGGTTCTCTGTCCACTCCTTTTACACAAATAATGTTGACCTTGGGTTGAAGGCAAAACCCTAGAGCAACATTCTTGTATCTCATGGTGGAAGAGCAATATTCTCTATTTAAAGATCTATTAATAAAATAATGCAGTTGACTACTGGCATGTCACCCCACTGAATGTGACAGGGGTGCAGTGTCCCCTTGCCTGTCAGTCCATGGGCTGGAGAGCTTTGCTGGAGCTGGAATTATGACCAGAGGAAGTCTGTGCTTCAGACAGGCCAGGGAACTCCCATGCACACACACAAAATGCATCTCCTTCTCAAGTCTTTCTGACCAGAGTTGCTTCTCATCTCCAAAAATAAAACTTACAAGAACTTGTCATTTGGTACAAAATAATTTTGCTGATGCAATAAGACTGCAGGTGCTTCTGCCCTGTGAAATATAGCTGGATCTTTCCCCATCTCCAAACTGTTCCTGAATGCAAGTTGCAGTGAAGCCAACAGGCAAATCCTACTTTGGAAGCCAAAGAGCTGAGGTACAGGCTGCCTGAAGCATCCCCACCTGCCTGGGATGCGTCATCTCTCAGAGGGCAGGCAATTAGCCACAGCTCAAACAGCACATGCTGACTGAAAACCATCCAGGGACAAGCAGGGAGCTCCAGGATGCTCAAGGCTGCACACACTATGCCACCACTTCTCATGACAGGGCTGGGTTTTAAATCAATAAATCACCTCATCTGATACAAATGCACTATTATTTATCTCCTCCTGTTCTCAGGTTAAACCCAGTGGAAAGCCTACACCTGTCAGGCCCTATGTGCTTCCCACTGGCAGCCAGCCAGCCAAATTCCATCTACCTACAACCACTTCTGAAGATGCTTCTGCTCTCTGGCTGTAACTAAATACCCCAGACAGCAGCTGGCCATGAGCTCGGCCAAACAGATATTGTCTTACAGTACAATGGAAGATTTTGTTTACAAAAGAGCTTTACCCAGAAAGGATTTCGTAAACTTCACACTAAAAGCAAGATTGGTTATTGAAATTGTCACAGAGAGTCAAAAGCGTACCCAGGACCACACATCAAGCCACTGTTGGGCTAAAGCAAAGATGGAACTGAGCCAGGGTCCTATAAATTCCGTGTTAAACTAGTCCCAGAGGCTGAGCCAGCAGAGCACAGAGCAAAGCATTGCCTCTGATGTACCTTCCATCTCCACAGGCTCCATTCTTCAACTGTAAAACAAGGGCCACCAGCCACACAAAGCTGTCCAAGAGGAACAGCAGGTTCAGGTGTGCTCACACAGCAGCAGACATGAGTCAGTGCACATCACCTCTGCTCAGTAACCACTTGCTGCTCCCGTCCGGAGAGGGCAGAACTGCCTGGGCTTTACTGACACTCCACTTCACTCTGCCCACACACCAGCCCCCAGCACAAATGGTTGATTTGTACTGGGAAAGGGGCACAGCACTGCCATGCACAAACACTCAGGGAGTGCCTGGAAAGCACCCCAATGTTCTGGGATGACACCGGTGCAGAAACGCAACATATATCCCTGATGCCCAGAAAATATCAATGGGCTCCACTTGCTTATTCATTTCCATGTGCCCACTTGTGTGAGGCCACCACAGCATGAAACCTAGGATGTTCTCATGCTGTGGCAAGAAGGGGGATGAGAACAAAGGGATAAAATGACTCTAGAGAGGACTATTTAAGTGGAAGTTTGGAAATATCAGAAGTTTGTCTGCACACAAAGTTTTCATCTGTGCACAAGTACAAAGGATTTATTTTGGTACTACCCAAGGACCACATTAAAGGCAACCACAGGGAGATGTGAAAAGTAGGGAATGAGAAGGAAAGGAGAGAAATGCTTTGTGGGACCACCAGCACCAAGGGGAAGAGTGCAAAAGCTTTCCTCCAAAAATATTTCTGGGAATATGTAATGCTGGCACTGTACCAAGAGATAGAAGTTTATTAAGGGAAAATTTTCGGATTCCTGATGAAGTCGGTGTAACAGCCGCTACAGCTACAAACAGCCCACTGCAACGGGAAGCCAGTGCCTGCTCTGGACTGGGGGCAAGGAAAAGCAGGTCATGAGCCCTAGGTGGTGAGGACAAGCAGCAGGGACTGCACAACAGGAACTCAACCCACCAGGAAAGTCCAACAGACCTGCATATGAACAACAGCCAAAGAGAGTGCTCCCTCAGTGTAATCCAGGGGATCCCCAGGTCCTGCAGGGTCCCACCTGCCATGCCTGTCCCTCTGTAGGCTGATCAGCATCCGCCAACATGAAAGGAACCACCCTGCTGCTAAAATGCTGCTCTGAAAGACAGGAAATTATTGAGAAGAAAAGAAGAGATTCTGCTGCCACTAGTGACCTTTGAAGCCTCCTGCAGCTCCCTGGAAGCCAGCCGGAACACCCAAAACTATGTCAGAAACTTGCTCTGAGCTGCAGGAATATCAGCAAGTAGTTGGTTAGGTAACACTCTGCCCCCTAAGGCAGAATAGCTTATGCACAAAGAAACAACCCCAGTAGACCCTGTCATGACCCACTTTTAGGATTCCTATGACCCTGAGAATTCCTCACCATATCTACACTTTAAGATACTGTGATCTCCTATCCAGATCACCTGGCACTGCCAGCAGTGACAGCTCACACACTCCCTGTGCACCAGCATACACAGCCAACACTTCTCCACAGCCCTTGTCTCCTCAGCACTGACCACTCCTTTAGGACATCTACAGGGGTAGATGTCTCAGCCCCTCTGTCCCTGCTGACAGGTCAGGACAGCAAAGGGGACTCCACAGTTCAACTGCTGATGGCGGAAGGCATCCTCACCTGCACATCCAATAGAGCTGCAGCTGATGACTTTGATAAATATCAGCTAATCTGGCTAAGACTCTTACAGTAGAGGGACACTGTGGAATTCACACAACCAACTGGAAAACAGGTTTTTTCTGACATTCTTCAGGAAAGTCAGTGAGAAAACAAGCACAGGACCTCAGCAACCACCAAGCCAGACAAAGCTTTACCAGAGTCCTAAACATGGCTCAGCTGCCATGCAGGAAGGAGTCCAGCACTTGCACAGAAGGAACAAAAGCTCCCACACGACAATCAGTACCAACAAAAGCATTCCAGAAAGATGGACCATAGTCTCCAACCCCTTACCTTGCTATCCAGCTTCTTCATTGTCACCAGGTCCAAGGACTTGAGTGAGTGCCCAGTGGGGGTGATGAAGTAGAGGCAGACGTGAATCCTTGTGTCATGGTAGTTGAAGAGAGACCGGCGGATTTTCAGCTCTTCTTGCAAATAGTTTTCAAACTGCGTATCAATGTACTCTACGATTGGCCTGTAACTAAAACCATCCCATTAGCAAACCAGCTACTGGAGAGCAAATTTAAACAGTTTAAAGGCTGAAGGAATTCTCCTAGACATTCCATGATATCACTTAAAAACAAGCTATAAGACTCAAACAATTTAGCCTTACAACAGGAAAAGCATGGTGTTTACACACAGACTTTATAATCCAAAGGTTGCTGGAGATTCTTGAGGCTGCACTGCAAAGTCTAAGGACAGTGGAGCATGGATAGACAGATCTACTTCCCCAGATCAAACTTTGCCCAGATTTCAGGGCTGAGCCATCTGTCTGTAGCAATGTAACATGACCAAGGAGACACCTTGGAGTCCCAGAAAGCCTTTACCTGGGGCTTGAAAAAGATATCTGTGTAGTTAATTGAGACATGTCCAGAAACATCAATCACTGCCAGAACAGATAATTCCTGACCCTGCTCTGAGGACAGAGGGTTAACAGCTCATGCTCCTGGAGGACAGCATTCTCTGCTGGAAAGACCTCCTATGACCTCTCTTTTCGGCTGTTTACTCATTTCCCTCTACCCTTTGTTCCCAGAATCAGAGCCACTACAGGGAGCGACTCCTTTAGCAGAGACACAGACACTTCTGCAGAACTGCAAGCAGTTGATGTCTAAGCATGAGGCATGTCCAGAAACGCCGAGCAGATGGCACAAGACCTGCCTTTCATCTTTATTTATCTGATCCCCAAATCCAACCGCATCCACAATGGTCAGCTTCAGGTGGACATTGCTCTCCTGCAGGTCGTAGGTGCGCGGCCGCAAGCGAACCGCGCTCTCATAGTGACTGGCTTCCTCCGTCTCAAACGTGGTGTTGAAGAGGGTGTTCATCAGCGTGGATTTCCCAATGCCAGTCTCACCTAGGGAGGACAAATCATCAGCCCACTGCAGCATGAATTTGCCACAGGTACTTCAAAGCACATTAATTAGAGAGCAGAAGTAAAATACACTGTGGAAGGTCACCACTAATTGCTTGTGAACAGACATGTAATTGCCACACAGGTGTCTGCCTTCTTGAAGGCCTCCCATGCTTAATGCAAACAACATAGAGAACTTGGGTCTCATCTCCTAGTATCACACAAAACACATCAGCACAGCAAAGCACACTATTTTCCTTTCCATGACCCCTGACTTTGCTTGGGATTCTGCACTAGAGAAGCTGTGGAGAGGACAATTTTAGTAGCCATTGAAGGACACTTGGGATGCATCACAAAAACCTCTATCCCAGAATATTTGGCTGACAAGCTGTTTGTGAGCCAGAAAGGCTTTGAACTGCTGTTCCTGGTAACTAAACAAGACTGATATTTTCCCGATTGGCCTAGAAGGGGCCCCATTTAAACTCCTTATTCACTACACACAGCCCTATTGGTCATAGGGGTGAAGAGAGGCAAAATCCAAGGAAATAACCTTCTACTCTCTGCTCATTTTCCAGGCAGTCCATGCTGCTACCACTTCAGCAGAGACAGGCACCGCTGAGGAGCCCTACAGCAGATACACTGGTAGGAGAGCAGGAGGGTGGGAAAGGTTCTGCTCCACGGAGGTGCCATGCCTGCTGCCAAGGGCTTTGGACTCTCTCCTTCTTCCAGCACCTCAGGCTGTGCTCTTCACAGGAGAACAAACATCTCAGAGTGCAGCAGAGACACACACTGCTTCCTACCAACTGTGGCTAAGAGTTGTGCAAGGCAACAAAGCCAGCTGGTGCTCTAGATTAAGCTGAAAGTAGACATATGGAAAACTCACTTCCTGATGTAAGCCACATTCTCCTGTTCAGTTGTGGGCACTTTTGGGAGTAGGAACTGCCAAACATGGTGGGGCTTTTTCTCTCTTGTCCAAAAAAAAATTTAAAAAAAGCTAAATGAGAATGTAGGAATATCCATTCTGGTAGCCCCAAGAACGACACTGATTAAAAACATATTGACCTCTGCTGCAATTACCCTTCTGCTAGGGAACAAGTCTGTGAATGTCAACTGTGATTTCAGCCATGCTTTTTACTTGTGTTGTGAATATGCAAAAATGACTTGGGTAAGGCACAGGCACCTTGCGTAAGCTGTCAGGGTGTCACTGCACAGTCTATACAAAGCCCTAGGAGCTGCTGTCTCTGAATGTATTTCTGCTGGTCTAGCAGGTTCCAATACTTCAGACCTCATACACCATACAAGAACCAGCCAAAGCAAAAATGATGGTCATCTAATCACTGAAAGGAATTGGTCTCTAGTACTCCAGCCAGCATCACCTGCTAGATCCCATCAATACCAAAATTAAAAGCCAAGAATATAATGAGGTTATTTTAAAGTCAATAAGGAACACTCTCCCTCCCTTTCCAAGCACAGAGATGACCATGCTTCAAGCCCTCTGACAGCTGGGAAAGCACTGACAGGCACAGCTCAGACATAAACCTCTTGTGCCCAGATTTGGGGTGCAGGCTTACACTCAGAAATGACCACGTTATCACCAGCAGCTCGCACATAACCCATGGTGCATCTGACTGCATCTACCTAGACATCGTACCCAGCAAAAGCTGCTCGTGCCAGCCACCCCAGTTTGCATACGGAAATACTTAACTTGCTATATACAGCCTTCCCTTAATCCTTCCTATTGCAAAGCTATTGCAGCAGAGATGATGAGCAATACCCCACTGATTATAGAAATTGTCCTGGTTTGACTCAATGTGTTTTTTAAGAGTTTGGCATTTCTGACTTGCTTAAATCACTGCCAAGGCTTGTGGCATAGCAGGACACTCAAGAAATCCTGGTCCCAACCTCCCTCCATGCCTGTTTGCAGGGGACTGTGCTCACCCACACAGAGGATGTTGAAGCTGAAGCCTTGTGTGACAGACTTGCTGACCAGCTGATCAGGGAGGCTGTCAAAGCCCACATGGCCCCCCAGGGAAAGGTTCCTCTTCTCTTCATTCTAGCAGGGAGAAGAAGCCAGATTAGCAAACTGCACTGAGATGGCAAATCAGACTGATGAGACCAAGATCACTCACCCTCCTGGGGACTGCAGAGCCACCACACAAACCCCATCAGTGTCCTCAAGAGCTTGTGTTTTGGCACACCACAGCACAAACCCCCCAACAGCCACCAACAACAGGACAGAGGGTGTGAAATACTGATCTTCATGGGGAATTGGGAGAACCAAGCTACCAGGCTCCAAAGAAAAGAAAACACTAGTGTGAGCTTCAACTACATGCAGCTGGGAGAGATTAGCAAAGGAAAACCTACCACGGTGTGTTTTAGCACTCATTTCTCCTCGACTTTTTTTATTTTATTTTCTTAAACCCTCCAGCAGTGAATTCAGCTTGACAGACTCTGCATTCTTCTCTGAGTACTTGTCTTTCCCCCTTTGCTATTGCCACAAGCAGCAAGGTTTGTTCACTCAGGCGCTGGGGGTGCTGGTGGCACAGGCAGCACAAGGAACCCTCTTGATTTGCCATCTGTGACCACACAGTTTTCCACCAGTCCTCTGCTGTTCCTGTTCCTGCCTCCCCCGTGTGCACTTTGCTCTCCCTTCTGTCTCCTCCCTCCCCCAAAGAAGCTGATCACCTGTAGAGGTTTTGCTTAGGAACTAAAATGACAAAATCCGAGGAGACAGCAGCTCTATGACCCATACTATACAGAAAGGCAGAGCAGAGCAGCTACAAAGTCCAGCAAAGAGGAGATGACAGAAGGACAATTTCTCTTTCTAGTGGCTAAAACCAGGAAAGTTTCAAATTTCAACAGATGCACACCTCTCTGCACAACTAAGCAACGATGTCTGAACCCAGGGACCAGACCACCATCCCTGGAGCCTCTGAAGCACTCTTAGTAACCCATGGAAAAGCAATGAGACAGGACCTCAGAGCATTCACCCTCATGATTTCTTTGGTAATTGATTGTTTTTCTTAATCACCAGCACACATAGAAGATGGGAATGGAACAAATGTCTGCCTTTGGTCTGGCTCTGGTTCTTCTGTCTGTTCCTGACAATTGGAAATTAATGTCCCAGCACTAAGACTGAGAGACAGGAGCACCCCTGAGAAGAGCCTAAGCTGCCCATCAAACTTAAATGAAGTCAAGAGGAAAATAAATTATGTGATAAGCTTTGTGTATTGCTCTGTGCCTGCAGTAACATTGCTAAACAAAACACAAAGCTTTGTCCAACTGCATCTTGAGTCAAAGCCTCCTTTAGCTCTACCTTTGGTAGAACAAATACTCTCAGCCTTGTAAAATAAACCATTTAAATCACAAGAACAACTTGTGAACAGCTGAAACAGCTTCTATGCCTCACATATAAACCTTCTGGTTGTTCCGGTTGGCATTTTTTACCAACTTTCAGATTATTTTAGCCCAGTGCTCTCCCAAGGGGCTCCCTGGACAAAAACACAATTGAATCATAGCTGGGCTCTTGTGATCCATCCTGTTCCATCCGATCAGGATCGATCACACTCACTAACTTAGCAGAAAGAGCAATCAGTTAAAGTTTCCATGTGTAACTGATGTCAGTAATCAAGGTTTTGAGAAGGCCAGAGAGTTTAGGTGAATTAAAAAGAGCCCCTAAAACAGGGAGATCTCCAAGTTTAACCCTGTCAGCACAGGGAGATGCTACAGCTCAGACCCCAGGATACAGGGTGTTTTAAAAGTGAGTCTGTGCTGCTCCAGTCAGCCCAATGCTGAGCTGTGGATCTCGCTTGGGTGGTACAACAGCACAGGGAAGGGGAATCTGGGACATGTGTGTGCTGGGAAAAGACTCAGAGTTGATTAGGTCTGGTTTTCCCCTTGAGGAAGAGGCTGTCACAAGGAGCAGGAAGCCACTGCAGGCACCAGTTGAGCTTGGGGGGCTTCCTCAGGCTCTCAGCCCAAACTCTCAGCCCCTGCTTCTCCTCTTCCTCATGTCCCTCTGAGCCACCACTTTACAGAGCTTAAAATGGCAGTTCCCACCACTGCAATGCAGTGACAGCCAAATAAGCTGCTCCCACAGGAAGTCACCAAGTTTGACGGCTACACTTTGTGTCTTTTCATTTTAAATAATAAACAAAAACAAGCAAACAAAAACACAAACCAGAAGCCTGGGATGACATTTTGGATATGAAATAAATAAAGGCTGCCGATGGCTATGATTAGGCTGAAAGTGCCTGAGGCTGGGAGGAGGTTTCCAAGCAACAGGCAGCACCACTGCTCGAGATTTTAAAATAGGCTCCAGCTCAGCAAGGCTGCATTTAAATAGGCTCCAGCCAGGCAAGGCTGCATTGAGAACTCAGTCATGCCTTGGCCGCAGGAAACCCAAATGCATCTGCACAGGGCTTTTTCTCTTCTTTTTTTGGCACTCAGTCGCTGTTCACTACAGGACAGGAATACACCTGCTCAGAACTGCTTGTCGTATCTCAAAGCTGCTAAACCAATGAGCCAAACTTCAGTGGAATATTTTTTGCCTGTGACCTTGAAATGCAGCTTCCTTTATTTCTGTAAGCAGCAGTAATAATCTGGTTCAAGTTCAAGGCACTGCCAATACCAAAGCAGAAAACCATTTGCTGTGCTTGCAGTGCGTTCAGCTGTCATTCAGCTCCAAAAGGATTTTGCTGTGTTTGGAAAAACAATGGCAACAGATGCTGGGAAGTAATAAGATTAGGAAAATAAAGAAAGGGGGAAAATAGTTTTCACTGTTTTATTCTTTCCCTCCAATCCATCGAGCTTGGAAACCCGACAGCCTTGTGAATACAACCACTACTTCTGCTCACTTGTGGAGTTTAGTGTATGGACCTGTGCTGGAGAGGAACCTGCCCACATCCTGATGAGCAACCCCAAATGACCAGCCCTTTTCGCCAGCTCCCACATACCAGGGTGGCTCAAGGACAGCTTGAAACAGTTCACTTGCTAGTAAAGACAAGGTCACACCCCAAACAGAATCCTTTGCAGCAGAACCAGCCAGCCTGCCGCACTCACCATAAATAATCAATCCAGAACACAAATGCTGCAATAAATGAGGGCAGCAGTAATGCAGCAATGTAGGGGGGTTTTGTTTGTGGTTTTGCTTGTTTTAAACAAAAGCTAAGGATTTCAGTAGAACTTTCTCCACACTTTGTGCCAGCAATGAGCCTGCCTTGCAGGATAGGAGCTGGGCAGCTCATATGGCAGAGCCAGATGGGATCAGCCACTGCAAGAGCCAGGCACAAACACAGCCCTGCCCTTCTCAGTTGCACTGGTCCCTGCAACATTCCTACCCTCCACAGCACTCAGTGTGAACCAATTCCCTCCATCTCACAGCCTGGATAGACAACTCTACTGCTTCTTACCAGGCAGGACTCCATCCTGGGGCTGCAAATAACTACGAGGCAGCCAGCCTTTCCTGAAGCCCATTTCACCATTACACAACATGATAATTAAGAGTCTGCAATGGCTCCAGGTGGGAACTCTCACCTCAAATAGCCACTGCAGTCCTGAACATCCCTTCTTGGGTCATTAATAACATCCTATGATGGGGCAGCTACCAGGGTTTTACTTGCAGTCTTTGAACATGCTCTTCAAAGATTTCTGTGCCTTGAGCTGATCTTCAGGCTTGAAGCAGAGAGCCAAGGGGATAAATCATATTTTGAATCTGGAATTTTGTGGGAAATGAAAGATTCGTCATAATGTCAGAGCAGAATTTATGTATTTTCAAATCCAAAGTCCTTTAAAGGTTTTCACAAATGTTCTGTCCAGGCAACAGGCAAAGAAATGGCATCTGGGGGCATGCCATAGGAACAACAGCCATTCCAGGGGGACATCAATCTTTAGCTCTGAATTGACAGCAACATCACAGAACCCTTTTCTTAGCATGCAGCAGAAAGACAGACACATCCTTGGTAGCACAGACGGACACATTTAGCTGAGCACAGCAAGAACCCAAACAAAACCTCCAACCATAGTGCTTCAAATGCACTGTAATGCACCAGGCAACCCAGCTCCAGGACATGGCCTGCTGGAGACTGAGGATGAATTTGGGATGCGCAATGGCACACCAGTCCATTCCTGTGGCCACACCAGCACAGAGCTGCCCAAGGAACCAAAAACTGTGCTTCAAACCCACATTGGCTTCCAAGGCCATCCCCAGCAGGGTTGCCCAGGCTGTGCCCTGTGGTAGGACCGCAGGGCTGGCAGGAAGATGGAGCAGTATTGCTGCGGGCAGCTGGCCACAGACCACATCCGCTGCAGATGATACGTTATTTGGCTCTTTACTGCAAGTCAGACAAGAAAAGGCAGCAGAGAAACACAATCAGAGAGACTAAATCCAGATCCCCAGAAGAGGATCAACACAGCATCACATACTAATTAGGCTCTTCTTTGTAGACAGTGATTAAAGAAACCTGTGAGAAGTGCACAGGCTACAGCTTCAAACTGTGTGCTTATGATCTTCAAAAAATAAAAACCCCATCACAGATTCTCTTCATGCTTCACCTCCAAATCAGCATCAGTTTCACTCTGCATCATTACATTTTTCAGCAGCTTGTTCCAGGAAAAGTGGTTTTATCACTGCCTGCACAACCCAGGGGAATGTCAACAGTGGGACCAGATCCATGTTCAGCTGCTCCTCAGCTGCAGAGTGTTCCTTAGCTGAGGGTCCTGGTGCAGAGCAGAGCAGCTCACTGCTTTTAGATGTGCTTCCCTTGTTTTCACCAGGAGCACTATAAACAGACTGGACCTTGTATAGAAAAGACCATTCTGATACCAGTTGGCTAAAAAAAATAAATATTTCTAGAAGTATCATCTTTCAATTAATCCCACAGCAAAATTCTCCTTAGTGACATATGCTTGTGTTTCCTGCTTGAGATTACTCTTGGGGTTTTTTTTCCCTGAATGACGCAGGTGAAAGCATATGGGTAAACAAAAGCGTAACTGAATGCCACAATCATAAATGGTGATACTTATTTTTTTTACATGGTGATATTCATTTTTAAGAACCTGGCATGATGGGACTTGTAATGTAAACCCTGGGCCCTGCTACAGCAGATTCATCAGCGTACAAGCAACTGGTGAATAAAACCAAGAGGGAAAACCAAAAATCACATAGTTTAGCTGAGAAACAGTGACAACTCCCACTTATATACTATGGGACAGCACAGAACTTTTCTGTATCTGAGGTGCCCGTTCCCATTTCTACAGTCCAACAAAACATAAGTGAACACAATTTCCAAGGCCCAACAGCAAAGACCTACACAGAAAGAGGAAGGAAATTAAGTTTTCTCTCCTTTCTGTTACATGAATAGGGCTTACACTTGAGCAGTGACCTTCAAACCAAAGGTGTCTGCTGCTCCCAAACGTTCCCTCCAGCACCCCTGCACCATCAACCCAGAATCTGTGGCCAGGCTGCAGTGCCCCACATGCCAGCCCAACACAGGGAGAAGCTTGTGTCTTCCAAGAGCTCACAAGGCAGCTGTATTTCAGGTCCTTCTCTTCCCAGACTTTTCCCACTTACATTTTACACACATACTTAGAAAACAGCAAGAAGCAACAACACAACATTTGCATGGGACTTTTCCACAGCACTTCAATTCCCACTACTGAGGCACACTTTTGTTTCTAAATTCCTCAATCCTGGACGTCACCTTGACCTTACACCATAACAAATCTTCCAGTGCTTTGCAGCCTGGGTCCAGGCATTATCTGTGTCACACCAATGCCTTGCAGCAGGTCTGTGGGACTGTCTATTCCCAGGGGAGCATCACTTTGCCCTGCAGGGCACACACGGACATGGAGTGCCAGGCACACAGCAAAGTGCAGAGCACACACAGATCCTCTCCCCTCCGATTTACAGTCAAATCAAAACAGAAAAAGAAACCAGTGCTAGCAGATTGCAGGTCCCTGACCAGAGTGACTCAGAGAGCAGCAGGAGGAAGAGCAGGGAAGGCTCCCAAAGCCCTGCTCCCCATGGCTGCAATGCTGCTGGAAGAGCTCCTGTGGCAGGACGGACGCTGGTCCGAGGGGCTGGCCCAGCACCCGGCACAGCTGGGGACTGCTGCTGGGCACAAAACAATGACTTCACCCTCTTGATGCCCCGTCCACAAACCACAACAGTGCATGCAACACAGAGATTAATACATGCACCAGTGGGGTTTGTAGGATGCTATTCCCTTGTCTCCTGCATGGAAAGGCATGGAATCAGGAAACCATTCCATCCTGATGCAGGGAGTCTCATTTTGCAACTGAGCAGAGAAAGGACCGAGTGATATTTGGCTGTTTATTCAATCCAAGCAGAGCAACCTGGTCCCAGGTACAGGCTCATGTGTGCTGGCACCGCAGCAGCTGCACTGCCAGCCACAGGCACTGCCTGTCCCCTCTCAGGCTGGAAACTTTGGGCAGCAGTTCCACAAACCACGAAACAGAGAGGGCTGCTTCAGGGTCCAGCACATGTAGGTCCCTCGCCCAACCTCACAACCTCCCCCAAATGCCCACCACTGCAAGATTCCTTACAAAGGCGGCTGTAGTTACCACCATTTCACAAGTATGCTGAGTTATGAAGCAGTTGAGTACTTGCCTAGACACCTTTGGGCAAACAGTGTCCGAAGCCAAATTCAGCTTCTTTGTCCAAGCAGGCACTCCCTGGGGCTTGGCCCAGCTTCTGGATCAATGCAGAAAAATTTGACAAATTACCTCTCTCAGGAGAATCTCTCCATCTCTGATTGCTGGCTCAATAAATGCCACTTGACATTTGCAAAGCAACAGCAGTGAGTACAGACTTACGTTTCCATGAAGAAAATACCTCTTTTGCCTAGCTCAGAGCTGAGGGGCAATTAACAGCAAGACAACACCTCTTGTATGAAAAACATCTCTGTGGTGTGAGCAACATTCAAAACAGTCACTAGCACATGTGAATGTTTTACCTGTCTTGTACTCACAGGCTAAGGACTATTAGATGTAGAACAGCATCAGTGAATGAGATTGCACTTCACAGCCTACTAAGCAGAAAGAGATGGTCCAAGAGAGGTAATGAGACCAGATTTGACAGTCAAAGGAGTCTGAGCATAGTAAATCTTAACAGAGGGCTCAACAGAGGTGGAGTAGGCATGACCTTGTGGGTGCCTTTGGCACTGGAGACAAAATGAAGCACACTCAGCTGGGGCTGGCCAGTGGAGCTCTCAGCACCTCTTAGGCTAAAACTGTCACATCTAAATGGCACCTAATCTCAAAAGAGATTTGCAAAGTGCAAGCACACACTCAGTTCCGAAGGTTTTCAGTTAATCTTAAGCATGGGCTCAAAATTTCAGATCCCCATCATGAAGCACTTAATAACACGCTGGGGAAACAAGAAAGGAAGAAAAAACAAGCCCACGGAAAGAGTTTTAAATGTGGGGGTTCTGCTGATTTACCATTTGTCTTGCAATAACAACAATAGAAGATGAAGAGCTTCATCTTCTCTGCTGCCTCCTGCTCCTGACCACTCTGGTGGTGGTACGTGGTCAGTCAATCAGTATGCACCTGAGACTGTGAGCAGTTCTGCCTTCTATGCCTGTGCAGGGAGGGCAACAGTTGTTCTTCCCTGTTGTAGCAACCCTAAAGAGCTGTAAAAGCTAACATAGTGATGCCTAACACTGCTTCAGCAATGGCAGGGCAGAGCCCTAAGTGCTTTCCCTTCCTTCTGTTTTCCAACACACAGCACACGGGAGGCACAGCCACGTCTGAGCCAGCTCTCCGTGCGTGGGACACTGTGCCAGCCAGCCATCTCCAGTTGCTGCATGCTCACAATAAGCTCCCAGCCTACACTGGAGGCCCCCCAAAAAATCTCACACTAAACCAACACAATTCCCAGCCCTCCCCCCACCCCTTAAACCACTCTTCTAAGAATGCCAAGAATTTTCCCAGACACTCAAGCCTTTATTCATATCCCTCCTGGCTCCCAGCTGCACTCCAGGCAGGCAAAAACATCACTGAAGAAACCACATATGGAGTCACCACCAAGACGTGCCAAATAAAAATTAAAGCGACTTTATACTACAGAAGCAAGAAGGCTCAAGAGCTGAGGTTCTTGCCTTTAACTTTTGGACCCATTTTTAAGAGCTATTCACAAACTTTAAGACCAGCAAGTGACCAGTGAGTGCATTGTGAAGTGCAACGCTCAGCACTTACGGAAAACAAATATTTCAAAAAAATCACTTGTCCAGTGCCAACATTTCACAAAGTCCCATGTGCCCCAGCGCAGTCTCGGGGAACCAAAGGCTCTGCTGCACACTTGCAATATCCAGTGCTGAACATACACTGCAGCCTCCTCCCATAAGAAGGTGGACACGGATTTAAGTGAGAAAGCCAAGCTCCTTTGAAGGGAGGAACTCCTTAGGCAAACTCCTTGATTGCTTTGCTGTATCCAAGGTACCGGTGCCAAAACGTGCTTGGATTCCTGTGGCACACCTTTTGCTGTATCCCAGCAACTAGCCGGATGCAGGGCACTCCCAGCAGCTAACCAGGAACAAGGACCCGCACACTCCACCTGTTCCCCTTCTGCACCATCCTGCTCCCTTCAACACTTGTGAGCACACAGCCGAACTGATGGCATTGCCTTCACTTCAGCCCCAGCAGCCTACTCTCCTTCAAAAAACCACAACAAACCGCAGAACATAAAAATCCTACACACATCTACAGAATCAAATGGCACAGGCTAAAACATCAGTTTTTGCTGATGCTCAGAGCCAAGTCTCAAGGGAGAGTAAAGCTCCTCATCTTCTTATACCACACGCATCCAAGACGATCCATTCACACCCTGTGAATGCAACATTAGTTTTAATCTTCTGCAAACAAACTGACTGTTTCTAGCTTAAATTCCTCTCTTTTTTACACCACAAGCAAAATTCCCACATGCTTCCTTTTCTTAAGCTGTTGTTCAGTGATTTCCCTATAACATTTATAAAGTCTAATCAATTAACTGTGAGGTCTTTCTTAATCAAGAAAGGATTAAATGTGCATTTTGTGTCTATCACAAGTCCTGGATGACAGTTTACAATGGAGCAAAGCAGGATCTACCAGACATTATGTATACAGTGTTTTGCAAACATGAATGTTGCCTTTGAGAATAAGGAAAGTTGGTTAAAACAGAGAAAGCTATGGAACCAAAAATGAAAGACATTTCCTCCAAAATGACCTTAAAGGATGAGAAAGTTCAGCTTCTCGGCAGCGTGAAAATTCCTTCCCCCATAAGCTGTTCAAAACCAAGCAAAGTCCAAAACACAAATAAAACTTTCAAAAAGACTGAAAGAAAAAAACCTAAAATACAGATGAACAACAACACCCGACACTGCCCTAGTCAGTTTCTTTTTTAAATTATTTATTCAGAAGCTGCTAAAGCTTTTCATTTAATGGACTTCCCAATTACCCCTGTCAAGAGGCTAATCTTAGCACCTTATCTAGCACAGACCTTCCCCAAGTTCACCCAAGGCAGCAGATGCATTCCCAGCTTACACTCAGCTGCTCTGAGCTATGGAATCTCTTCCCTCTCCCAGCATCCTTCCATGAGGAAGAGGAGACACTTGGCAAACACAAGTGGAATGAAAAAAGTTTGGAGCAGTTTAAAAGAAGTGTTGAAGAAGGGAAAAAGGATCTGGATCGCCATCACACCAAACAAGCCACGCTGGATATCAGCCACCAAGATTATTTGCTTTAGTTACCACTTAAAATAAACACGGCTAATTCCCACATACATTTCCAGAATTTATTGCCCAATTACAATAAATACTATTACCCAGTATATTTTTAGAGAACAGAACAGAGTTATAACGGGAACCCAAGAGCTTTTGGTCACCGCTGTATGCTTTTTCCCAGTTTGCCTTATGCAACCATCCCACAGCATCTCCACAAACAGGTCTTTCAGCTACTGACCACATCTTCTTGTAATAATGCCTGGAAGACACCAAAAAGAGAATATCCCACAACATACCACAGCAACTCAGCTCCTCTGAGGGCTAAACCAGAGTCATCATACTAATAAGCTGACTGCTACATATCCTATTAACACATGCCTCCAGAAAGCCTCCAAGTGTATTAGCACAGAATATCTTTAATCTGAAGAATCAAGGCAACGGAAAAAAGGAAAAGAAAACCTCTATTTGAAAAATACACATATCAAAAAGATAAGCTGAAAGGACTATTTGTTCTGTATGAAAATACAGAATAAATCTATATCCAGGAATATGAGCTGGAAGCACCTTTGCTGCAGAAAAAGGGAAGGGGCACGTTGCTGGGAGGCCAGCTGCCAGCCTTCCTCAGGTAGCATTTTCCTGTGGCAGAGCTGAAAGCCAGGATCAATGTGGCTCAGGATGGAAGGCTGCTGTAAGCAGGGTCTGGACCAGAGACCCAGCAATGCCCCTCTGCCCTGAGCTGCCCTCACGCTCCAGGCACCCCACGAATGCACACACTGTTCAACACAGCGGGGATGATCTCTCCCAGCAACAGACCTGAGGATTGCATGGGAGACCCTGGCAGACGTGGGAAGGTTCCATCTTCCAGCATCACCACAAGCTCTGGGAACATGCTCCACAGCAGCCACAGCTGAAGGCATGCCCGCACAGTCCTTTGCAGGCAGACACGAACCCAGCCGAGCAGAGGCTGAGGGCTGAGTCCTACCTCTGTTACAGCCAGAGCCAGCTGAAGCGTGCTGGTTGCCTGTGGAGGACTTGACGCATTCCCCACATGTCTCCTTGCACACAAAATGCAGACTCATCACAGCATCTCATGCAATGGCAAGGTGAGGATGGGAGAACCCCAATCCTTTGATGGAAATCCAGCCCAGGCTCTCTGGCTCCACAGCTCCCTGTGACAGTCTGGTTTTGAGGCAGTACAGCCAGAGAGGGCAAGAGCTCCGAGACAGGGCGCTCCATGGGAACCTCGCGCAAGCTGTCTGACATCTCTGGAATTCCATGCACGTGGGAGACGGACACTTTTTGGTTTCACAAAGGAATCTGAACATCTAAAAGTGGTGCCTTCACAGCCCTGACCCCACGGGCTCTGGTCAGCCACAAGCCGAGAGCAGTAACTAGGGCTATATCCAAGAATCCTGCGGTTCTCACTGACACCACCCTCCTCTGAAAGTCTGCCGTCACCCCATTTGGAGGATGAGTTCCTGTGTGGGTTCACCTTCTGCATCCCAATGTCACAAGCTGGAGGCGAGCATGGCTGCTTATGCCAGAGAAGAGGCTCTGGAAGGAAAGCACGTGGCTGGGACTGAGCAGGAGCAGCACTTTCAGGATTTTTTTTCCTCACTTGAGCTGCTCTGGGAGAAGAGATGGACTCTCTTAGCCATCTGACACTTTTATGATTCACGAATACAAAAGCAAAGCTTCAGGTATAAACCCAGAGCTCACTGCAGCTACACAGATGCAGGGAAGGGGAGAAACAAGCAGATTCTGCATAAACACAAGGCCAACCTCAATAAAACAAGTATGGGACGGGACAATGTTATTTCCAAACAGGGCATCTGAAACAAACAGGGCAGCTTTTCCCACCCACAGCCTGAAGAGTGTCCAAAACACATTCTGAATAATTCAAACTAATCCCATAAACATGTCCTTACCCTACGTAGGCAGGGTGAACCAGTGCACCCACGCCCTGAACGTCTCCTTCAGTCCCATCACCTCCCAAATTCCTCCTCTTAATTGCACAACCCAGGAAAAGCCAATTCAGCATCATACCAGTTTCTTCCCCTCCCAAGCTCCAAGCCAAAGGAGCATGTGAAGGAAAGGGGATGAGCGTGACTGTTTCTCCTGCAGACAGAAAAACAGCCCAGTGCTGGGGCCCTTGGCTTGCACAGTGGTGCCTTGAGACGACAGGACTGGGGACAGCGGGGGCAGGGCTGTGCCTCTCCCGGCAGCTGTAGACAGCATTGGTATTCTGCCACAGAAGATAATATTTAGGGAGCTTTTGGTCTTCCAGCAACGCTGGGGACTGGCTAACAACTGCCACCACAGCACAGATGACAAGCCCTGACACCATGCTGGCCTCCTGAATGGGAGTTATTCTTCAGGCTCTCATTTGTTTTGCTGATGCCGAGGGCACACACAGCCTCGGTCTCCACCAGCTCACGTCCTTCCACCCACTGCCTCAGCACTCACTGCAGTTATGAGTGGTTCAGAGCAGCTCTGGAGCTCCCACGCAGAACAACATGTTGCATCTCTGCCACAGGAGGAAGAGACACTCCGGATTTACCAGGAGTGACAGCACCACAGCAGGGAAGAGAAAAAAAAATACAAAAAAAATCTTATTCTGAGCAACATTTGTACCCAGTGCATGAATTGAAAATAAGTGTTTAACTGCCATGGGCTGGGGTTGAGTTAATTGGTTCTGTGGCTGAGGCAGTCAGAGCTGGCTTCCTATGTGAGGACGAGCAAAATTCCAGGGGAGAGATCTCGGGGCTCGGAGAAGCAACCACCAATTTGTCCCCTCCAGTGGAAGGCCATTTTCTGCATCGTTCCTTCCCAAAAAAAGCATACGCTACAGGCAGAAGAGCTGGCCAGCACAGGGAGGGGAAGGGCTGCTCCTGCTGGGTTGGCTTCCTGGTGCATGCTACCAGCTTGGAGAAAAATCTGTCACTTGTGCTCCACACTGCATGGGGGATCACTTGAGTTTTTCCAGGCAAAAGGTAAAATAACTGAATAGCAAAAACAGACAAGGAGATTTAATCCTGGAACTTCCAAATAGTGCCAACTGCCTGGGCAAAAAAGAGAGCAGAAGGAATGTCTGAATTCAAATCAACCCCGTTTTCCACTGGAATTGAGCCATGGAAAGGTTTTCCTTGAGAGTTTGTTTAGAAGAAAATGTACCTGTGCTTAGGACGTGCAATGATAAGACTTCTGGTCATGGAACACAGAGCTGTTCTCAGCTCACTCCTTAAGCCCATCTTTCACAGACTAAGGCATCACACTGGTCCCTCACAGGAAAGAGTGGGTTTAGGCTGCGCAGTCATTAAGTGAACCCTGAGCTTACAGAAAGCAGTAGCAACACATGAAGTTTATCACAATACAGGCAGTTATGGAAGGAACAGGCACCATCCAAAGGTTCCTTTCCTCCCACAGAGCTGGGAGCAGGTGACAAGAAGGCAGTGGTGTGTAAACAGGTAGCACTCACACACAGCTGTCAAACTCATCAGATCCTCCCCAAGCTCAGCAACTTGCTGAGACAAAGAATATCCCATTGTCTATTTCCAGCAAAGAAGTCGCTATTCAGCTTTCCTCTGTATAAAGTGGTGGTTTTTTGGCAAGATCTTCTAAGGGACATTAATTTATAGTAAAGCTGCCAGTACCAGCCTAGCTGTCAATCACTTACACAAAGGGAAATCTCAGGATTTCATGTGGACGGCCATCCCCAACCACAGCTCACACACTGCTACGTACATGTGTCCAGTGCTCTCTGCCCTGGGCATCAGTGTTCACACGTCCCTGTCCATGCAGGCAGTGGTGGTATCCACACAGAGCAATCAGCCAAAAGCTAGCTTTTCACGTTAACTCTTATCCCAGCCCAACCTTGAGGCTGAGGACACCTGCTTCTTCTCACAAGAACTATTCAGTTTGGAGCCCACTGGCCTTGCACCTCCATGTCAGGCCACGGGTTAGTGCAGATAGTTAAGCAACAGCATTTTGTGAAGTTGGGTTTTATTTAAAAAGAGAGAAAGCAACAGATTTGGGAAAACAGAAGTCTTACAGTCTTGGTCTCACATCTCATTCCATTTACTCTCCTAAGCATTTCCAGTCGCTTCTCTGTCACTTTTTCTCCTTTCAGCTTTTCCAGTTCCTTCAGAGCTTCTGCATTTCCCTGCTGCATTTCAAGCAATTTCTGGTGCTTGCACATGGTGGTTGGGCTGTTTCCCACTCAACATCGCAACATCCTTGCTAATACTGCTAGTGTCTGCTCCAGCACAGTCACCACATGTGCTAACTCAGCACTGGTCAGCCCAGGCAATGGAGAAGCTCTGAGCTTTAATGACAAAATAAAAGTTTTCATAAATGAACCAAACTTTATCAGCTCTCCTTCCACCCTGGTGGTGAGCAGCTCTGGGTCTCCAGAAGCAATGCCTGCAGCCCAAGACCTGAACACAGCTGTAGTGAGCCATGTTCTCAGAGAAGATCAGCAGAAAACTTCAGTCTCCAGGGGCTGAAGCAAATCTCTCTCAACACTATAGCCACAAAAACAAAGGCCATGTTGAGCACCACTGGTGTGGTCCTGCTGCCTCAGAGACAGCTTCCCATGGGCGAACTTCCTTTCATTTGCTTTTCTTGGTCATTTCCAACAGCAGCACTTGAAGGGAACTTTATTGTGCTGGAGACAGAGGCATTCTGGAGGACTGCACAAGGGAAGCGCGCATCTGGGGAGTTTTCAAAACACATTATCCAAACCTAAAGGTCAGTACATTCCAGGATGTCAGTGTCAGCTGGACACTTACAAATAGCTTCACCAATCTAAATAGCATGACCCATTGTGTATCAAAACCCTACTTCAGAGGTTTTTCCAACATTACTTCCTACTGCAAATACAAACAGCTGGTAAAAATAAGTGAATTTATCATCACCTTTTCTTGGCAGTAACAAGCTACTCCCACATGGACTTCATGCTCAGGAAGCTGAGGTACGGTGATATAAAATGGCAACAAGAAACCTGTAAGTGCCATAGAAAAAACAACTCAGAACACCTGAATCATGAGGTTTCCATGATACTGCTGGAGGAAAACCAGCTGAGACACATGCTAGGGGTAAAGGAAACAGCAGCTGGAACAGACATCTGTCCCACATCAAATGGAAACAAGATGTTGCTCTCCCACTCACCTCTGCCAGATCCATGGCTCCAGGCAAACTGAGATCATCAGATCACCAGACCCACCATACCTGCAGATCCCTATAAACTCACCCCAGCTCCCCGCACAAAGCAAGCAGATTTCTTCCTAATGGAGTTGGGCATTCAAGCTATGCTGGAGCCCAGCCATTTCCCTTTGGTGCCCAAATGAGAGCCAAGCAACTTCAAGAGGCTTTTTTTCCCCTTTCTCTTTTTTAAACCAAAGTGACAGAGTACTGATGTAAGTGCACCAAGCATTCCAGTACCCACACCAAAGAATGCAAATTAATTTAATTTTCTCCAGAACTAGGCAATATTTTGTGTTCCTGTAACACCTATGAAAACCTTCACAGGCAACAACAGGCACACCAAATTAACATTAAAAGTATTTTTAAATGATACAAATGCAGAAAAGAATTGCAGTGATAAAGTCTTGGTGTTTTCATTCTCTGCCACTGTCTTTACCTTAATCTACTCCTTCCAGAGCCTAGAAACATCAGCTTTCTTAAATAAGAGCCCCAACTCAATTTTCCTTTATGCAGGTTTTAAGTAAGTTACAGTCTTGCAAATTCATTCTTGAGCTGGAAACTTTTGGGCCAGGATTCAAAGAAATGAAACAGGGTTTGAGATTCTTGGCAAAAAGTAGCTTACAGGGAAAACAGTAGCAGGGACTTGTTTGTGCTCAAACGGCATGCCTACAACTCACATAGCCACCACTGCTGTTCCCATTTATTTAGTAATATCACACAAGACTTTTTTGACTTTGGAGAGCTATGCTATTTAATGCGGTAGAAATGTTTTTAGCTCTGAGAGCGTACAAGACACAATACCAAGCTATTTAACGAGAACAGCCTTCCAACAACAACAAAAAATCCAAGCTGTAGACAAAGAATAGTTTTGAGCCGACATAGATTTTAGCCAGATTGACTTCCGATAGTAGTTATACAACATGTGAGCTGCAGAGAGGCGGCAGTGCACAGGTCACGCTCCATATTTGCTGTACAGCATTCCTCATACATGGGCTCAGAGAGCAGCTAGCCTCAAGGGTTTGCTTTACCCGTGTTTGAATCAGCGTGTCTCTCGCTGTATTATATACACACCGCTAAGTTACTACTGCAGAGTGTTTGGATACCAGTGGTATGTAAACAATTCGTATTTAGGAAGGTCTGACCCCATTTCTTGCCGCCCGTCTTTGCGGGGTGCTGCATGCCTGCAGACACACGGATCCCGGGTACCCTTTGTGAGCATCCTGGGCATCCTGGCAGGAGTCCCCGAGCATGGCGGTGCCGGTGCCGGTTCCAGCACCAGAGGGGGCTCCGAGGCCCCGGAGCCCTTCACCCGCCGTTCCCTCCGCCCGCGGCGCGGGCAGGACCTTCCCGCAAGGACTTTCCTCGCGCCCGCCACGGGCACCGGCATCGCCCTGCTCCCTCCCCAGCTCCCCCCGCCGCCGCCGGGGTCCCGGAGGGGGCCAGCGGGGCAGAGGCCGCGCATTCCTCCTGGTGTCCTATCCCCACCACCCGCTGGGTTATTCCCCCGCCTCCGAGTGACAAAGAAACCCCAAGTTGTGTGGTCAAGGAAAGGCGCGTACGAGAGCGGGGCGGTGCTCACCGAGAAACGCTCCAGGTCGGTGGCAGCCATGACCGGGACTGGCGCGGCTCCGGCAGCGGGTGCGCTGCTGTCGCTGCCCGCCGCGGGTGGATGCGGCTGAATGGATCCAATATGGCCACTTCCTGGAAACTCCCTCCGCCCGCCGCAGGCACCGCCCGCCCGCCGGACCGGGGGAACCGAGGGGACGGGCATCGGCGGGGCGGGACGGGCACTGGCGGGGCGGGGCGGGGCGGGGGCCAGCCCTCTCTCGGCCGGCAGGGAGGTCCCGCCACCCGCCGCCCTCAACGCGGCACCCTCGGCCGCAGAGGGGAGTGGAACCGGGGAACAGTGGTTGGGCTGCCCCGGCGGGCGCCCACCGCCCCTGCCGGGGGTCAGCTGTCGTCTGGAGGCGAGCACATCGCACGGGTGGCGCTGGCAGGAGAAGGGGGCTGTGAGCGCTGTACAGCACTGCCCTCTGCACGGGGCACCTGCGAGCCCGAGTGCGGCTGCGGAAGGGCCAGGAGCACCCTCACCAGGGGTCACACAGACCCATCTCCCCATCTCGGGAAGGTCTCCAGCGTTCAGCGTGCTGGAAGGACATCACATTCCACAGGGCAGCAGTGCCTCTGCACTGAGGTGCTTTATGGAAGACACGCGGGAGCCACACCAAAGTGGCAGCCACAGCGTGGGTTTGAGCCGGGCCACGAGAGCTCACGGCCATTAACGCTCCTCGTGTTTATGATAATTTAAAGGATGCAACAGAGGGCTGTCGAGTCTTTCTTCATCGTTCCTTCCCACCTAAGGCACAGAGCCGAGGCCACCGCCAGTCTCTGTAACGCAGACATTGGTATTTCACGAGCTGTTAGCACAGAGTGGTTTCTGTTGCTTTCTGGTGCCCTCTGCTGCAGTGCAGCTACCCAGGAACAGCTCACCAGAGCCACGTGTGCTCTCGGTCGTGCTGCTGGGTCACTAGACCAGACCTGCCCCGCTAATCTCTCGGTAGCCCTGGTTTCGTCTGAGGCTTTCCCCTCTTTGATTCTTCCTAAGCCTCCTTGTGTTCCACCTGCACAGTGCTGCAGGAGCTCTGGGAAGCACTGTTCATCCAGAAGGGCACGGTGCTTATGCTGGAGTAATAATACAGGATATAAACTTAGATGTAGATAATTGAAGGGAGAGGCCAAGAGTTAGAGGGATCAGAGATTAGGAAGAAGGTTGTGTTCTCCCTTTAAACAATTTCAAGGCATTTTCTGAGATGGTGTAATCCAAATGATTTGCTTTTTGAAATATGATCGATCTGGTGCAGGTCAAAGGAGCTGGTTTTCTCTTTCCTGAGCAGGCTGCCTACAACCAAATTAATTCTGCTAATCCATGTATTAGTTGTGGATAAAGGCAGGTTTTAAAAAATGTACTTTTCTAAAAAGGTCATTGCTGAACACCATCTGTTAATTTATTTTCACCAAAAATTACTAAAACCACCCCCAACCTTTTTCCTGTCACAGCCACAGTTCTTAATGCTGCCAGGGACAGCAAAGCTGTTCTGCTGGCCTCTGCCACCTGAAGGCAAGCCTGAGCAGTGTTATAAGTTTGCTGAACCTTTTATTCATTTATCCCTGTGAGTGAAATGTTCCTGCAGACCAGACATTCACTTTATCACCTTGTTTCTTTGACCGATTCCCAAAGGTTCTCCAGTTCTCCCTGGCTCCCTCAGCAAAAATGTGGAAGCTAAAATCTGGTATTTCTGGTGTATAGATGCAAGTCAAACAGTTAATACAGAAGCAGAGTTAACTTTCCAGGCTGCTTTTATATATCACAAAGAAGCAAAAAATAAGCAGATAAAAAGACCTAAAAGTTCTGGTTTTGTTGGGTTTTGTTGTTGTTGTTGCTGTTTTGGGTTTTTTGTTTTGTTTTTTTACTTTACAATCAGCTTTGTGAGTCCTTATTTAAGACAATGTAAAACTCTTGCTTAACACGTGCCTAAACGCTGTAATGCCAGGTACTTTTGGAGAAGCAATTGACTTTGATTCATTAAGAGCTCTATTCCCTGACAATAAAGTGCACAATGTAACAAGACAAGGTTCACAAAAGCTGATTCCTAAACAGCTGCTGGTTTCTGTGAGCTGCAGGTCAGATGCAAAGATTCTCAGCACAAAGAAACTTGTGAGACATTGCAACAAGTCAAGAGCCAATACTGCTGCCTCCTGGCTCTGAGCTGTGCTGCTCAGACCTCCTGCAGTTGGAGTCCTCGACAGAGGAAGTTTCCAGTAGCGCTGCCACCAGCGTGGGGCAGATCTCTGTGACAGCAGAGCACTGTATAAAAGCTCAGTTATTTTTAAACACCTTGTTATTTGAAAAAGCATACTATTTCTAATGCCAATTCAAGAGAAACCCTGCTGATTTCAAAAGGTTCATTTGCACAAAAGCTGGTTTAAGAGAAGGGACTTGGATTTGGTGACTCCTTTAGCTAATTGTTATGCAAATTATTCCTAACAGCTCCGTAATCAAATGTATATTATAGTGCTGGATGCTCCTGCAAGGACTTTAAATTTCGTGGAATATTTGTACCTGCTAAAATCACAGTGAATTTAAGACGAGCTGTGGATTTTTTTACAGGTGAAGAGCTGGGGCAGAGAGCACAAAGGTCTGGAGAAGCACAAATGTGTCCCTGGAATCTCTTTGTCCTGGGGAGAGCAAGGGAAATGCCCCTCTCTGCATGGATGGTGGCATTGCAGCAGCACAGTTCTGATGGTGGGGAGATCAGCAGGGGTGCTTTACCTCTTCACATTGTGAGCACAGGTATAGGCAATGAAAGTGGAGAGAAGTAAATGCTATCACAGCTCCTTTGACTTGGTAGGCAGACGTAGAGAGCAAGAGATCATCCCACCTGCCACATGAGTACAGCAGCAAGATCAACAAGGCCTTTTGAGGATGGCTCAAACTTTCAGGGCTGAATAAAATCCTTGATTTTTAAATCCAGGTGGTGCAGATAAACAGATGTCCTTCAGGGTTTTCAACAGAGGCCAGAGGAAACAGCTTTTGGACAACTATACATTTCTCACTGTGTGTCCTGGAGATTACTAGAAATCAAGTGGTTTATAGCTACTCTTTCAGCATCAGCACCACCAAGCACCTTATTAAACTTTCATTGGAGCTGACAATATATGGAACTCATAAGGCGTTTTTACAGAAGTGCTATCTTTTTAACCTGGAAGTCAATAGGAGATGTAGGTCCATATCCATACAGAAACAGACTCCAAATTTCCCTGCTGAAGTGCAGCAGAGGGTAGATTTAGATTAGCTACTAGAAGAAAACTCCTCCCTGTGAGGGCAGTGAGGCCCTGGCACAGGTTGTCCAGAGAAGCTGTGGATGCCCCATCCCTGGAAGTATTCAAGGCCAGGCTGGATGGGCCTTGGAACAACCTGGTCTAGGGGAAGGTTTCCCTGCCCATGGCAGGGAGGCTGGGAGCTTTAAGGTCCCTTCCAACCCAAATCATTCTATGAGTCGATGATTCTGTTACCACACTGAACCTCATGCCAGGTTTACATTATCCTGCTAAAATCCCATCAAGTTTGCAGGTACCATCTGAAAAGCAGAGGATGCTTGAGATGAGTCCTTGCATCAATCTGTGTGAAACAAGCAGTATTTAATAAATACAGACTCTGAGATACACAGAAAACTGTGTTTGAATGGCTGCTGTTAAGAAACATCTTCTGAACTGGTTACTGAGGTCCTTGAGTTAGAGCTGAATCCTTCTCATTTATGAGAAAATGCCTTTTATCTCTAAATAATCAGCCCCCCCCCTCCCACCTCCCCCCAGCTGTCCGTTCACAGACTTTTGCTCAATTGTTTATCTATGGAAGGTTACTGCATTTCTCCATGGAACAAAGGAAGAGCTATTTTCCCTGACAATGTGTGGTCTTTGTTTCACATGAAAATATCAACAAGAAAAGTGGGAAATCATGGGCTTTGTCATCCTGTTTATTCAGGGAACGCTGATTTCATTTTGGAGGAAAATAAGTTTTCCTCGAGGTAAAAGTTCCATCTGTAGTCATTAGCAGCTAAGCTTCGCCTTTCTGCAAAGCAGCAGCAGCCTGTCTGACTGGGACTATCCTCCACATTCCCTTTTCTTCCTCTTTTGCTTTCCAGCCTGGCATCTCATCTTCCCTGTGGCTCTGAGACTATCATGCGGGGAAGAGCAAGACCTAGGGTACCATTTCCTTCAGTTTTGGGCAGTAGAAACTTCCTTGCTTTGACTAGATACCGTGCTTGATCTCCCACTTTATTTCCTGGTTTTGTGTGGTGTGGATAATTAGTCAAATAACCTTTACCTTCCTCCTCTGAAGGCGTGGGAAAAGCTCCCAGGTTCACTATGCAGTTTACTTCACTCTAATAATGTGTCTCAGTTTGAAAGACAGGTGTCTGCCAAGGAAGGCAGGAGCCTCCCTTGAAATGGAAAATGTAACCCCCTTCCCCCGAATTATTATAATTTTGAAATTAAGGGGCTTTCAGGCAAAGATATGAGGGGTAGGAATAACAGTTCTTTACTAATATATATATATATATGTATGTATGGCAAGGCAAACAAGCAACAGTAACTACGGCAGTAACAGCAAACAGAACCACAAACCCAGTGCCAGCCTCTCTCGGCTGTCAGGCCCTTTCCCTTTGGTGCAGTTCCAGTCACAGCCGGCAGGGGCGCTGGCGGCTCCCGGTGAGCAGGGCGGGTGCGATGGTTCCCCTGCAGCTGCAGGGGGCGCTCCGGAGCGAGATTGGGGAGCAGGCGGTGATGGCGGCTCGGGGTCCCGGGAGGGATGGACGAAAAGCTTCACAAACCCCTGGGCAGCTGATCCCGGTGCCCGGCCGCACCCTCGGGAGCAGCAGGCTGGAACAGCAGAGACGAGCCCAGATCCCGGGTGGCAGACGAGATGTATCAAACTCCAGAGCTTGGGTGGGAACCCCGGCAGGTCTCGGCAGGCAGGGCGTGCGGAGCCACAGAGTAGCGAAGGCTCGAAGGAACAGCGGGGGCAGAGCGGCCGCGGCCCAGCTCCCAGCGGGGCAGGGAAAGGTGGGCTTAGGATCCCAGGGTTCTCCCCAAGGCACCCGAGCAGACGGTGGAAAGGTCCCTCTTTCAGTAAGGTGGGGTGTTAGGGTCCCAGTGTAACAGCTGCTCCAAGCGAGCAAGCTCCACTCACGGTAGAAGGAAGGCAGCCGAAAGCAGAAGCCTGCAGCGCCAACAAACTCTCTCCACAAGGACGGCAGTCCTCCTCCCTCTCCGAATGCCGGGAGAACCAGAGAGCTAGGGACTGTACCCAACCCCTTTTTCTCAGTTCAAATCTCGTGGCTTCCCCCGCCCTACACGAGAAAACCCGAGATGAGAGAGAGTAGCCAGCTGGACCCTTCCCCCTGTGGCCAGGTCTTTTGTTTCCCTTATGTACCCAGTAATTTGTCTCCCTGGCAACATGTATGGGGAAAATTCTTTAAGAGAAAAAGAAAATAAAAGGAGAACTCCTAAAACCCCAACATAACAATAATTTAAGTTTCAGAAATTTCTTCACAGGAAAGGTAACTCATCAGTCTCATGGTTATAAACAGAGGCCAGCACTCTACAACCTATGACGCAGAAATAGCAAACTGCAATATTTGTGTTTAAAAAAGTATTAGTAAATTAATTTAATCATGGGCTTCTGTACATTGTTTTTGTCTCAGCCAGTAAATGAAAAATACCAAGACAGTTGGCTTGAGATGTCCTACAAAGCAACCCACTTTCTGTATTCTGTAAATAACCCAATATTTGCTATTTGTAAATATTTGCTTTGTAGGTTTTTGGTGGCACAGAAAGAGACAAAACTTCTCATGCTTTTTTAAGGCTGGAAATTTTGGATGACTGATGAGTGTAACACCCATAATGTTCCAGGGTTTTATTATCTATATTAATAAAATTCATTCAAATGGTTTAATTTCTGCTCCATAATCTGATCAGTGTGACCAGCACTCAGCAGACTAAGAAGAGCTCATTGGGAGCTGGTCCTCTGATACTTGGCATTCATCCTGAATGGTGGGCAACCAAAAGGCATCAACAGCTAAAGGGAAAGGCTGGCAAACAGGATGTGCCCTGTGCTGTGGTCTGGAACTGGTACAGGTGATTAGCCAGAAGTGCTGTTTCCTTCTTTATTTCAGATAGTATAGGAGGTTAATATGTTAGGTTACTAACACCCACTGTGAAAAGGAGCACAACCACATGCCATGGGTTGCCAATGAAGAGAGTGTGTGTGGAACAGGTGGCTGGAGGCATTACCTGGGCAAAGAGGTCATTGTGTCAGGGCAGTTAAACCAGAGCAATGAGTTCAGACTTTGCATGGCACGAGGTGCACATGTAACATCCTGTCTCCTCTTCTATGACCTCCTAGGTATGTGTCCTTCTGCTCTGCAGCCATGGGGAATGCCAGGATCTGCAGAGGGGATCAGTCTCAGTAGCTCCCCTCTTTTTGGACCTTGACCCAATGCAAGCCCCCGGAGAGGTTTGGCTGCATGGGTGTGGAGCAGTGAGGTGTCCTGAGAGACTGGTGCAGGGAGATCCCTCTGCAGGAATGGTGCTGCGCTGAGGATAAGGCAGGTGGGGTGTGACAGCACCCTTGTGGGTCTCAAAGGATACAGGGGTGCCGGGGTGTGGTGATGTGCAGGCAGGGACAGAGTGCAGTGAGCTTGAGAATGCCCCCACCCCCCGTGCTTGAACCAACTCAAGCAACTGGAGCAACTTCTCCCTCAACATTTGTAACATAAGAAAATGTTTTTTAAAAGAGCCTGTTCTTCTGAATCATTTTCCCTCCTTGCTCTCATTTGCAGATATGAACTATAATCTTAGGGTATAGCTGGAAGTTTGCAATGCAAAAATCACAGACTGCTGAGATTTTCTTACGCCTGCAAGGGATTCTAGTAAGGATCTGAACAGTGAAAGCAAGGCAGAGCAATTAGTATTTGGATGCAGGATAATCTTTAGCTCTCTTCATAGTGAAGGCAATGCCATGAGCTATAGAGCATTGCAGAACACTGCTCAAGTGGCTGCCTCAGCGAGGGCGAGGTTGCTGTTCAGGCCACATGAAAAGGCAGTAATAGGTGTACGATTCACATAGAAACACAGAACTACTACAAGAAGATTACACACTATTATTATGTGAAAGAGCATTAGAGCAGCAAATTTATTTTGAGGAACTGGTTTGGCGCCAGCTTGTTAGCAAAAGATGAAATAGTTTTACAGATATTTGCACAAAGATGGAGAGAGAAGGGGAAAGAATGCCAAATGCAATCTATGGGAAGAGGCTCTTCTACCCTCAGTAAAAGGTTTGAAGAGGCAAGAGG
Organism: Lycocorax pyrrhopterus obiensis; assembly: GCA_014706295.1. Classification (NCBI taxonomy): domain Eukaryota; kingdom Metazoa; phylum Chordata; class Aves; order Passeriformes; family Paradisaeidae; genus Lycocorax; species Lycocorax pyrrhopterus. Next base: position 18,733,248 of record JACSVZ010000018.1, read on the forward strand.
GAAGTCAGCATCAGCGAGGTGGACACACCTCACATTGCCTTCAAAATGGAGACTTTGGCACAGACTGATCATAGAATCATTAAAGTTGGAAAAGACCTCCAAGATCATCAAGTCCAGCCTTTGACTAAACACCACCTTGTCTACTAAACCATAGCACCATGTCCAGTCATTCCTTGAACACTTTGGGGATGGTGACCCCACCACCTCCCTGGGCAGACCATTCCAGGGTTTGAAATCTTTACCGTAAAGAAATTCCTTCTGATGCCCAACCTGAACCTTCCCTGGTGCAGCTTGAGCCCATTTCCTCTTGTCCTGTCACTGTTTGCCTGGGGGAAGAGGCCAAACCCCACTTTGGTACAGCCTCCTTTCAGGTACTTGCAGAGTGATAAGGTCTCCCCAGACTAAACACCTCCAGGACCTTAATGTCCTTCCTGAATTGAGGGGCCCAGAACTGGACACAGCCCTTGCAGTGTGGCCTCACCAGTGCTGAGTACAGGAGGACAATCACTGCCCTGGTCCTGCTGGCCACACTATTGCTGATACAGACCAGGATACCACTGGCCTTCTTGCCCACCTGGGCTCACGTTGAGCCACTGTCAACCAGCACCTCCAGGTTCTTTTCCACTGGGATGCTTTCCAGCCACTCTGCCCCCAGCATGGAGCTCTGCAGGGGGTTGCTGTGGCTTAAGTGACTGACCTGTCACTTCACCTTGTTGACCCTCACACCATTTGCCTCAGCCCATGGATCCAGCCTGTCCAGATCCCTTTGCAGAGACTTCTTACCCTCCAGCAGACCAACACTCCCACACAACTTGGTGTCATCTGTGAACTTACTGAGGGTGCTCTCCAGCCCCTTGTCCAGGTCATTAATAAAGATATTATTATACAGGACTGGGCCCAATACTGAGCTCTGGGGAACCCCACTAGTGACCAGTCACCAACTGAATGTGGCACCATTCACCACTACTCTCTGGGCCCAGTCATCCAGGCAGTTTTTAACCCTTTAGATAAGAGTGGGCTCCAAGCCATGGGCTGCCAGCATCTCCAGGAAAATGCTGTGGGAGACAGTATTGAAGGCTTTGCTGAAGTCCAGGTAGACCACATCCACAGACTTCCCCTCATCCACTACGCAGGTCACTTGGTCATAAAAGGATATTCCATTTTATTAAGTTCTCAGACAGTGAAAACAACTCCAAATCTATTTGCTTTTTCTTATCCATCCTCATACAGTTACTTTTATCTGTCTTCATAACACACTGACTGTTCATTTGGTTCTCAGTCTCTCTTGCTCTTCTCCTAGACAAACTGTTCAGGCATCGATCTAGTGATCTTAACTGCAACACTCAGAGGAGGAGAAAACAAGTTTGCAGGCTGAACATCCCTCCAAGAGGTCCTCAGTCCTCCTACTTTGCCTGGGGAAAAGCATTTGTCTGAGATTTGTTTTCTCCTGTAGAGCAGAGAACAGTAATGTTAAATGCTTAAGCACAAGTAATTGATAAGACAGCAGAGACAGCTTCTCTATAAAAAGAGAAGCTCTCTCTTCTCCTGGTGGACATGAACAGATGCAGCCATACTGTAAATATTTCATTGTTTAAATAGACATGTACATCTACATTGTAGATGCAATATAGGTAAAAGACACAGATAATAATATATGATTACATATATATATATGATAATATATAGTATCACGTAGAGGTGAGTTTATTTCAGAAGACTGACCCATCCACCCATCTTCTGACTAATTTTGAGGCATCAGCCTCTTGCCCAGCAGGATCGCAGGTCCTGCAGAGCACCTGAGGCTTTTCCAGGAATGGAGACCGAACCTTGCAGAGTGATTTCTACCCAATGCTGCTCCACTTATTTGCTACTGAAACAAAACAAAAAACCAAACCAAACAAACAAAAAAAACCCAAACCAAAAAATCGTTTCAGAAAGCTGGAAGACGAGAAAATGGATGAAGCGTTCGGTCCTGCCCGAGGGCCTCCGTGCCCTCCCTCGTGCTCTCACCCGCTCCTGGGTCGAGGCCGGGTCCGTGTCAGCCACCGCCCGCCCTTCCCCCCGCGCGGTACCGCCGCTCCCCGCGCCCACTGCCCGGGCCGGGCCCTCCCGGCAGCGCCGCCCCGCGGGCGGGGCGAGACGGGCGCCGGGGCCGCTGCGCTCCGTGTGCGGGGCGGGGCGGCCCGAGCACCTCCGCGGGAGCGGTGGCGGGGGAGTCGCTGGCAGTAGCAGGTGCCTCCCGCCCGCGAGCTCTGGCCATCTCTGCGGACTCCCGGCATCCTACGCTGCGCCGAGGCGGCGGGCACGGCGGCAGCTCCACCACCACCACCTGTGGCGGCGCGATGGCGGAGCTCGACATCAGCGCGGAGGCAGTGATGGGCTTCCTGAGGGAGCGCGGCGGGCGGGTGTGCAACACTGAGCTGGTGAGCGCCTTCCGGCCGCTACTGGAGGCCGGCGGGGCCGGGGCCGGGGCCGCTGCCGGGGCCGCTGCCGGTGCCGGGGAGGCAGAGGAGCGGGCGGCGCGGCGAGAGCGGTTCAAGGCGGCGGTGAACGCCGTGGCCACGGTGAAGGAGATCGACGGCGTCAAGTTCGTGGTGCTGAAGCGGCAGCTGCGCGCTGCCCCACCGGCGGGGGTCGATGCCGGCGCCCCTGTCCCGATTTCCTTCCCCGACCCGGACCCTGTCGGGACGCCCCCCGAGGAGCCGCCCGGGCCGCGGGCCGTGGCCGAGCTGCGGGGCCTGTTCCAGGGCGGCGGCGGCGGGGTGCCTCTGCCCGGCGGCGCGGGGGGAGCCCGGCGGGAGCCGCCGCCCAAGCCCTGCATGCTGCCCGTGCGCTGGGTGCTGCCTCCCGCAGCCCCAGGGCCGCCCGAGGAGGCAGCCACCCCGCTGTCCCCGCCCCCGCCTGACGAGGAGACCGGGTCCCGCTCGCCCGGGCTGCGGAGGGGGCCCAAGAACCACCGGGCCAGCGAGGAGACGGTGGTGCCCCTGGAGCAGGCGGAGCACCAGTGGCTGGTGCTGGCAGCCCACGGGCAGTGGACACAGCAGCTCCACGGGCTGCTGCTGGGCGACGCCAGCCTGGCAGCTCGGAGGGACTTCATCTCCGGCTTCACCGCCCTGCACTGGGCCGCCAAGAGCGGCAACTGCGACATGGTGACCAACATCATCCGAGCAGCCGAGAAGGGCGGGTCCCGTGTCAATGTGGATGCCAGGTCGCATGGTGGCTACACGGCACTGCACCTGGCTGCCATACACGGCCAGGAGAAGATCATCACCATGCTCGTCTACAGCTACCATGCCAAGATTGACCTGAGGGACTACAGCGGGAAGAAGCCGCACCAGTACTTAAAGGAAGGGACATCCCTTACAATCAGGCGCTTGCTGGGGGACCCCAGCCTTTCCCAAAACATGGAGCACTCCATGCCCATCAAGAAGTCCACAAAGCTTGCGGCTTCAATCTTGAGCTCCACTAGCACTTTTCTGGGGGTCATATCTGATGACATGGCTTTCTATGATCTCACCAAAGGTTTAAGAAAGCCCTCGACTTTAAACAAGCTTTTAGCTGCCACTACGGGCCCGAGGAGGAAGCCGAAGACCAGAGGGGGCTTCCCTTCATATTCCTCACTCTCTGAGGTAACAGAGGAGGAGGAAGAGGTTGTCGTGAAACGCAGACCCGTTTCTGAGCTGTTCTTTGGCCACTAGCCTCTGCCTTACTGTAATCAAAATGGTTTAATAGCACGGCTGGTGTCTCAGCTTTCTCTTGCAGAAGCAGTTTGGATTTTTTCTCTCTGCGTCTATCTTTTTGGATGTTTAACTGAATCAGTGATAGGGTCTACATCCAGAGCCCACAGCATGAAGCCCAGCTCCATGTGCCTGTGGAAAGGGACCTGCCAGGAAGTGCTATCCGTGCTGTATGTACCATTGTGCTGATGTATTGGTGGAGACCACAAACTTTATACTTACTGGTTGAAAAACTAAAACAACTTACGTATGTGTAGACAGATGAAAATGCCTGAGGTACAGCCTTCTTGATCTGTGTTCCTCGGCTGGAGAGCAGAAGCAAGGTGAAGGATTGCATATTTTACACTGTGAACAGCAAGCTGGTAGCTGGCTACTTTAACAAGGCCTGTTATCTAACAGGATTAAATTATCAGAGGAAAGATGCATAGTTTTCTATGATGTTTCTGGTTATTTTGGTAGCAGAAGAAGGATATTTCTATTTACAAAAATTGCATACTTTTTCAAAACAAAGTTTCTCACTATCAGAAATACTAACATAACAATCTCAATTGTTGCCTGATGCATTTTATTAGATTAATTACTTAAAAAGATAGACCCTGACCTTCAGCACTCGAGTCACCATGACTTGTCTACCTCAGTTTGAAAGTTGGCTAGTGATTTAAGTTTTTCTCTCTTCCTGAAAGACTTTTTGACCAGGTGGTACTTAACCACGTCTTGATGATACTGTGAACATTTAAACTTTACTGTAGTTCAATCAACTTAATCTGAATAAAAACCTTCTTGATACTTGATAGTGAAAAACGGAGCTGAAAAACTGGGAATTGGATCTGTCAGAGTTTCTGAGTAGCCAACTGGAAACAAAGTTAGGCTTGTATGTCTGATTCTTTTTGTTTAAAACTTGGCCTTTCATTTTGTCCTATTTACAATAAATATCTATAAACATTGAGCTTTATGTAATGTTAGGTGTTTCATGACAGAACCTCTGCATGACCTCTTGAAGCAGTGTTTATCTCAACAGCATGAATCATTGACCTGAAACTAACTCTTCTTTTATATGACAAACACAATTGTTCTATATATAGAACTACACATAGCTCAAAAAGCATGGTAATTGCAGGTTAAATAATACATTTGCAGTAAGGTTATTATTTTTTTAATTACTGCTTGGTTAAAGTTAATGCAAAGAGGCACAGCTATGAACAGAAACTCTCTTGACTTCTGGGACAAGTCTGCTAGACCAGCCTGTTTTCTCTAAAACTGTGACTAGAAACCTGTATCATTGAGAGGTGCTGAAGGTGAGAGCAGTGCTGTGCTGGCTCTCTTTGCGTTTCTGCACTGAAACACTTGTTTGCATGCTTTGCCTTTCCTTCCAAGTCAGTGGCTTCAGGAATGTTTTGGTTTTTTCCACCTTGCATTAAACCTAGTACTTGTAATTGGTTCTGATTGGCTTGTCCCAAACACTCACAAGGAATGCTGTAGGACTGAAGATGGAGGCACTGCCCTCTTTACTTCAAAACACTCTCCCTGAAGGTCGTGGAATTGGTGACATTCGTCGGGAGTGTAATCAGAGGTTGCAGCCATGTCTGATGCACCTGTTCTAGGAAGAGACTGGATTATTCTGCACAGGTCTGCTTCTGTATTGAACTAATTAAGTTGTTAAGCAAAGGTTAATGATCAAGCACCTCATGACTTCTATATCTGGAGTAGGGTTTAAAAAAAATAAAATCCAATTTGTTCTCTAGCTGTTGGTGTGACCATTGACCAGCTTGGTCCTTTGAAGCCTTGATTTGTGCTGCACTCTGTCAGCTTGCAGAGTTCCTGGAAAAAAAGGGCTCTGTTTTAAAATGTCTTTCCAAGTGTACTGACATAAACCACTTTTTAAATTTTTTTTTAATATAATTTTTAAAAAAAATTTCCTGAAACCACAGAAGCGTGTGTGTGCATTCATGTTACCTCTGAGGCACTGACACTGCCTGGTGAAAGTGCTCTGTTTCTGTGGGAATTGCAAACACTCCAGTTTGGCTTGGCCTTATGGAGAAGTTTGTTCAATAATTATGGGTATAGGCTTGATACCTGTCCAAACAACATAACTGAACTTTAGTGCTCATTCAGAGTCAAGCCTACATGAACCAGAGGCAGGATTCAAGGATGGAGTGTTTTGCGTTTAAAAACCCCACCTGACTAACCTGGAGAGCGTGGTTGTGATTTCACCCCCGAGAAAGTAGGGAGAAGGTTTCATTGCTTCTCTATTGTTCTGTTAAAGAAGTCCCAGCTGAGATAAGATTCATTGCAACATGTATTATCAAGGAAATTCTGCACTACTCCTTCCTCAGAGGCATCGCAGCGATTAGCTGGTGTGATAGAAAAATGCCCAGCAGCAAGAGCCCTCTTCCAGCGTTCCCCAGGGAGTGCTGGAGGCTTGGCAGGAGGGTGGCAACACAAAGGTGGGGAGCTTGAAAGGCCAGGCCGGGTGCTGTGGGTGGGTTGGGCCCGGCCAGGCTCTGCCAGCAAGTTTGTGCAGTGACTCAGCTCATTCCTCCTCCTTGTTGAGCCGATGAAGGAAAAGATAGTATTTAGGCGGGCTGGGATGAGTACACACAGTTCGGTACAACTTTGGGTGCAGATGAATACTGAGAGGTATCGAGAATGCACTGCTGTAATCTTACAGATATATATAGTGCCTTTAGTTTGAAGTAAAACCAGTCTGTCAGCCTGGCTGGGGTTTAGGTTCCAATGTCGCCCTTTGAACTGTGGGAAGGGACACTGTAGGGCAATGAGTGATCATGAGAGCATTTTCCTGCAAGAGGTTAAAGCTGGACTGTTTTATGAATCCCTCAGCTTGACTGATTCTCCTTCATTCTCATTTTCAAGCCCAAATTGGCTGAATGCAGTAGGATTTTCACCTGAACGAATAACAGCTGTGAAGTTTAGCCAGGATATTTTCACAGGAACAGCTGAGAGGAGGACTGGGCTCCCCTCAACGCAGTGGCTCGGGGCAGGAGCTGTGCCACGGGCTGGGCATGCAGCCTTTGAATCCCTGCCCCAGCCCAGAGCTGGAAGCTGCCTTAGGCACATCGAAGTTAGTAGCAGGAAAGGTAAAAACCAAAAAACCTGAGATCCCCCCAGCTCTGCTCCTGCCTCCTGGAGAGGGTTTGGTGGTGGGGAAGGCTGGAGATGGAAGGCACAGATCAGGCACAGGAGCAGGGCTCAGCAGCTCAGTGGTAATTTGCCTTGGTTACTAGCCTGCCCTCTCACCATGTCTCAGTTTTCCTGTTAGAAAATGGAGATAATCACCTTGGTCACTTCTTTAAAGCACACAGTCAGTACTGATATGCAAATTGAAATCAAGATAATGTTTTTAGACCTGTAGGCAACATGAGCAGTGTCATTCCCCCACCCTGTGAATGTGCATTCTGTGGACTGCCTACACAAATAAAACTAGCTCACATTTTTGTTCAGCAGCACTAGGGATCAGCACAGCTAATGTTTCCTTGACCCTGGCTCAGTCTGCCTGCTAAGGATAATTTGGTTTGTCTGTTCCTTGGCACGTTTTGTTCTGAGGAGTATCAGCTCAAAAACCTGCTATGAAGAGCTCTGCAAACAAACCTCAAACCATGATTCTGCGCAAAGGGACAGACTTTGTCCTCCCAGATGTGGCTGTTTGAGCAGTGTGAGGCAGTGTGGTTGTGGTCAGGCTCACATAGATTTTTGGCTGTCTTCATTCCCTTGTGAGTGCTGCACAGAAACGTGGACTATGAAAACCCAGGAAATGCCACTCCTGCACTGCATAGGAGTCTTAATGAGATTTCAGCTTCTTCACCAACCCACAGTCCAGTGGAAGAGTCACAGTAACTCCAAAAAATCAATGGGAGCTGCAGCCACCAGCTGGAGGTAGCGGAAGCGTTTCTAGACAGTCCCCTAATTCCCCATTGCTCATGTCTTGCTCCCTCTCTTCATGTTTCCACCATGACCTACATTACTTGGATCTGTTTGCCTCCCGATATGCATATTAATCTGAGTAAAATGGCAACATGGCAGTTTTTGCCCTTTCCAGTCGTTTGTACTATTGTGGGACTCCCCAAATTGAGAGGTTGTTAACAGGGACTTGGCCAGCACGTAGCACGGGCACAAACAGTGTGGTGTTTGTTTGCTGCAGAGGGGAGAGCAGGGACAGAGCAGGGCAGCACAGATCAAAAACTCTGCATCCTAATGAAGAATATTTCTATTCCAGTTTTGAGGTTTATTTCAGTAACTTATAAGACAAGGCAAGTCATTAAGCACATTGAGCCTTTATACTGTATGCGTAACCCTGAACCAGGCAAAATAGAGCCATACTGTTAATATTAGCACAGCTTTAGTACATCTTCTTCCCTTTCTATGAAGAGGAAATAGAGATGTGCCCAATAAAAATTATGCTGGCAATGTTCATCTTTCCCTTTCTTGGTAGAACTTCTGCTCTACGTTTGTCCCAGGTAGAGCATTACTCCTTTTCTTCACCTAAAAGCATGATTTCCCAGCCAAACCCAAATCACCATTTCCCAAGAGGAAAATCATCCATCCCCATCACATTGAGACCCTCCAGACAAGGTAAGAGACTCTGGCTGAGAAGCACAGCAAGCACTGTGGAGGCACAGCTGACACAAACCTTCATTTCCACTGAAAAGAACATAATACCCAAATGCACAAGCCCTTGATGTGAGGTCATGGTATTGGGGTGCCAGGCCCTCCCTGGTGTCCTCACCTACAGGCTCTTTCATGAGGCAGATGGCCACACCAATAAGATTCACCAATATGGTCACAATAACAAACTGCAGCGGTACAGACAGACTTTCTCACAATGATCTTTGCGTTGAATTCTCTTCCACCACTCTCCCGTGGTAGTTTTCCTCTTTGCAACAAAGAACTACAGCTCCACTCCAGGCTGGGATCAGCTCTGGACCAGACCAGCTCAGACCTCTCCAAGCAGCCACTGTGACATCGGGTGACACTGACCCTGCACTCAGCAGGGAGCAGCTGAAGCCCGGAAGGGAGTCCTGCAGGCACCAGCCATGCCATCAGGAGCTGTCACAGGGCAGGGATCTCTGGAGAGATTGTTTCACAAGTGGTTCCCTTTTGACATGGTTTGGGATGTTCTTGCTCTTCCACCATGGGCTAAGCCCATTAGAAAGACCTCTGGCTCTTTATGCACATTTTTAGAAATGTCTCTTATTGTCTAAATCAAGACTATCAGTGCAGCCCATAATTCTCTCGCTGTGGATTTATCTATGAGATGACTCAGCTTCAAGGCTCATGTGGTGTTTTAGAATCTCTGATAACCTTTAATGCCTCTCTTCATTTAGCAGTGAAATTCAAGTGCTGCTTCTTGAGAGCCTTTTGTGAATCCCAGAGGTTGCATGATTCCTACAAGCTGATTATTCTTTAATGTTTATGTGGGCTCCCTCCAGGCACAGAAGATTAGTTTTGCACTGCTGCTCTGAGTTTATTTTTAAAAATTTATTCAGATGGTTGCCATGAATTCTCAAAGCAGGGAGAACATCCTTCTACTTATTAAATGCAGCTCTCACAAGCACCAAATAGATATTTTTGCATAGTACATTTGCATTAACTCCTGCAGCCCTCTGTTCCTTAATTAGTTCCACATGCAAAAGTCCCCCACCATAACGTCCCAGTGAAGAAAATGAGGCTGGGGTTAAAAACAAAATAGTTAAAATCCTTCAATTTAGTTCCCAAGAGGCTGAAACAGCAGCTCCTGGTCCAGCAGTGACTCCCACACATTGCAGTGGGTGTTAAATGGTTCTAAACGAGCCCTTGTGTCTAAAATCTCTCAGTTGCTGCCAGGACACTGTCAGACGGGCAGGATGCACTACTGCTGCTTCGGCTGCCACTGCCACTGCCTGCTCCCACTGACCGCTCTCACACCCACACCCCAGGCTCATGCTCTGCCTCGGGCAATATAAGTCATCTTCTTATCCCAAAATCAGGCCCACCTCCTTCTGCTTGGCACAACAGAAGCTATTGCAGAGTCTCCCCCACGCCACTTGTTTGTGGGTGGCCAAGAGAGATGCAGAGATCGTTCCTGGAATCCCCCCAGCCTCCCGCTGCCGGCACCCCACAGGGAGATCTGGGCGCTTGCATTTTGCCACTTTCACCTCTTTCTTCTCCTTAGCACTGCTGTTCTGCACTCTCCTGGATGCAGCTGTCATTAATTCATAGAGACAGCTCCCCACCGGGCTCCGATTGCAATTCTCCTTGAAGCTGGGCTCACATTACGTTTTACCTGTGGAAGTATCAGGCTGGCAGGCTGCAACAGGAGATTCCCAAGGCTGGGCAGCAGCGGGGATTTCCTGCCTGCTCTCCCAGGGGGTCAGGCACCAGGCAGCTTCTTCATTCCTTGCATTTTCCCAACTCACACTCACCTGACTTCGTTTACATAAGTTGCACAGCACGGGGACACTGCCAAGGTGCAGAAGTCTCTTGAAGCTGATACTTTCCCAGGGCTCTGGGCAGAGGTAACTCGGTGTCATTGATGCAGAAGTCACAAATGGAAGGCTGGTGAGTAATGGTATGAGCAGTAATTATATACAAGGACTGCACAGCGTTTCATTTCCATAATCCCTATGGATTTGCTTCCCCAAAAAGACCACCAATTACTGCTGTTTACAGTTCAAGTCTTAAATTTGTCTTCTGATGGTAAAGGGTCAGAAAAAACTGTCTGGAGCAGTGTGGGATCACAGTGTTGTAAAATGAAGATGCTCTGCATTTCTGGCCATCTTGCCTTCTACGCTGCATGACTTGAAGTTGGGAAAAAGCTGTCATATGTTGGTATGGGGATGTAATTAGTGCTCTAAATACCAAACTTTCAGCAAAAGGTAATAGGATTCAAAAGCACACACTTAAACCATTTCTTGGCTTCAGTCTGTACTTTCAGAGGCCACAGCTGACCGGAGCAGAAAGGGACACTTACCATGTCTTAGTATGTTAATGTGCTAGGAATGCTGCACACGGCTGAGGTCCAGCATAAGCTTTCACTGTTACCCTCCTAATAAATTGGTAACAAATGATCAGTATCAAAATCAAGACCCACCTGACAATCCAGACCTGCTGGTGCTTTGAAAGCGGGTCTTTGCTTGTCTGCAGAGGTTCTGGTGCCATCACTGTGCCTGGAATTTACAGTTGAATACTGTACTAAGGAGTCTTTTTTTTTTCTTTTTTTTTGAAAACAAGCAGAATTTATTTTTACTTATTGCTCTTTGAAGCATACGTGTGAGTGCCAGTCATGGAAGGGGTAGCAATCGCCCTCCCCATGGCACAAAACCCTAAAAAGATAAGCTAAACAGGACAGACACATTTTTCCCCCTTAAAAACAAGCATTAGCTTCAATTACAAAACACTTATTTCCAAACAGATGTTTTTCCCTCAACTAGGAATAGTAAGAATACAGTGCACCTTCAAGTCAGGCTTCTCAAATCATGCAAAGAGCTCATTTAACATTGCTCATATTTTTTAAAATTCTCCTCTGGCTCCATTAACATTGCTTCTGTTATTTTAAAGACCATTTTCAAAAGGCAGCTTTCAGACTTACGTATTAAAAGGCTGTATTTATGGCCTTCTGAGAATCACTGTGCAGATTACTCACAGCATCTACAGTGTCTGGCTGTTTTACCCCTGGTATTAAGGCAACCACGGTATACTCAGCAGCTTGGTCACTGTGCTCCTGGAGTTCTTGTGCTCAGTGACATGCAATTCCAAACAAGATTTCTCAGGAACAGGACAGCTTCTCTCTGTGATGGTGGTACTTACTGTAGCCAGGACACACACCACTAGTAAAACTTTTCTTGGTGAAGCCCAACTTCATGGCACAATGAACGTCTATTTTGGCTGTGGAAGAAACCTGAGTTTAATTAGTGGCTGGCTGTCTTCATGGTCTAGGTATGTACCTTAGGCTGCATATTGTTCTCACTGAATTCTTGCAAACAAAACACACTGAGATTTTAAATACAGCAACATCACTGGTTTGACTCGATGCAAACATTGGCTTAAAAGATTTTTGCCAAGGGATTTATATAAAGTCTCATTGAAACTGAATAATCTCTTCTAGTGGTTCCACCTGGCCCAGTCTGCAGCAGAGCTTTTCCTCTATGTTCAGGCTTTTTATGCATGCTGACAATTGAAAACGACCTAAAAACAACCCCCTGAAGGTGCTACTTGAAAAATAAATGCTTCAAAAGCACAGCAAGGACTTTGCAAATGACTGTGCAGGATAAGCTCAGAGTTTATGATTCCCAAAACTGTTCATTTAAACTGGCTACATCACTGATTGGCTCTTTGATGTCAGTGAAGACCACCCTTTTTTTGACCTCTTCTGAACAGCCTACCAGGATTACTCAGAGCCAGGAAAGACTCATGGATGGCAACTGCCAAGAAAGGAAGTAATTATTTTCTTTCATTACAGTGTATTTTTACTGTGTCACACATATAAACAGTAGAAACGAGTACAGGAGTTTCACTGAAATGGTCCATAACATTTCCTATGGCTTTGTGTAATCACCAATTCAAATCTGAGCACCCACATAATTTTTCATTTCAAACACTCAACCCACCCACAAGAGGCAAATATTTGTACGGTTCTTTTATTGAGATTATGTCGATCTGGAAACAGATGGATGGACAAGAAGAAAAGGAAATACACGCCAAGTTAATAGGAGCAATGAATCCTATCAGTCACGTCCACAAGGCAGTTTGCTGCACACTGTGAGATGCTGTCAGTTGGCCTGTCCAAGTGGAAGGCATGTCCAGAGTGTGCCTAGAGCATCCCAGAGCATCTAAGCACTTGTCAGTGCTGTGGCACAAATAGGATTGGAAGAATCAACCAAACTGAGCCCTGTGATGAGAGTGCCTGGGGATTTCCAGGGAAACATGACAAATAACATGTAAAAATGTCTGGCCTGGTGGTGGGTGTTAGGCAGGGATGCTTTGCTTGAGATTTTCTAACTGGTCTTTGAAAAATTTAATCTGCTCTTCCAGGTCCTTCTGTTCAATCAGCAAGGAGGTCTTGACTTGAACAAAGTGTTGATAGTCCTGGAGCTGCTGCTCTGTCAGGTATTTGGCAAGGATTCCAGAGACCACACGTTCCCTCTTGTCCAGATTCTCCTTCAGGTCCTTTGCATCTTCCCGCTGTTGAGACAAGAGCTTGTGCCGTTCATTCAGCGATTGCTAATGGAATCAAAAAACAAAGTAGCACACCATGAGAACCCACCACTCCTGGCAGACTCTATTTCTTCATTTGGAAGCCACAGTCGATATAATTTAATTACTTCCTCTTGTGGGCTTTGTGTTCCACCTGAGTTTTTTCTCGATTGAATTACTCATTCTTGTGTAAGGTAAAGACACAGTAGATGCCATCAAGGTTCACTTCTCCCATGCTGCCCTTGTGAATGCTGAAAGCCTGGCTGCAGAGAGATTTCTCAGTTTTTCTGACAGTGTCTGTGTGAAAGCCTTGCTTTCTCACGGACGCTATGGGAAAACAGTTGAGAGATTTTGTGAACTATGATATTGTTATGATACCAAGGAGAAAATATCTGAAGTAAGTGTTGTTGGGTTCAGCCAATCCCTCTGGGGGGTGGTTGGTCAGTGAACCAATAACCTTATGTCAGTGTCCAGCGTGCTAAGGTATATAAGCGAATTTGTAAATTAATAAAGGGTTGGTTTCTTCTCGTCCTAAACTGTCCATGTCACTTTATTCCTCAATCTCTGCTCGCTGGCAACATGCCCTCATGAAAAAAATCAATATACTTAACATTCTGGTAATTTTAAAGTATCCTGTAACAATCTTCATTCAACTAAAAGCTCTTTAAGGCACATATCTTTGTGTTTTGTGTGTTGCACGTGGCCAGAGTGCCACTGACATATTAAAAAGATAGAGTGGCTTCTATTAAAAGGTCCGCGTGATAAAATAACTGTGATGTAGACAGTAACTGTTCATCAAAGGCTTCTTTTAAAGAGTTGGGCCTTGCTTGTTCTACAGGATTTTAATACCTTTCACCTTTAGCTAATTCTCATTCAGCTGTAATAATTTTCATAGCGATTACACTGCTGGAAAATGTCCTGTTTCCCATAAATATAGCACAGAGCAGTGGTCACTACTGACACCCTAAAAATGGAGTCAAAGATTGAGACTGCTGGTTTTGCTGACATGAGGGCAAATGCAGTTAGTGGGAGATGGTTGTTAAAAATGTTGTCACTTAACCAAGTCTTTATTAGGTATGCTATTAAAATTTTTTAATAAATTATTTAAATGTGTTTCCTATGAAGAGTGTAAATGTAATACTAGAGAAACAACACCCTCCCTGCCTACCGTATAGTGAAAGTAAGCACTAAATACTGCTTAAAATTATTCACGTTAACACAACTGACATTTTGGAAGAGGTGAATCCTGGCTCCCCATGTCACACTGCATGGAAGCACCTTTTTAGCGCTATTCTGTGTGTGAACTATGACGAACCTCCAGAGATAAAGGTCAGCAGCAGCACAGCTCCAGAAAATCCCAGTTTTCTAACTCTGTGCTTTTCCAATTTCCAAATGAGAGATAGCAGCAGGTATTGTATTGATAAAAACACGTCTAAGAGCAATAAGGACAGCAAGGAAGCATAATTTCTGGGATAAATTTGGCTTTTCTTCTTCAGCAAAAATGTGACTTTCCAAGAGTTTAAATAATTTCCTGGTGACATGAAACAATTCCTCATTTTCCAGCAAAGCTGGCTAGTTGAGTTAAACTACAGTGTGTTTTATCTCAAGTTATGACCACATCTTCCTGCTAGCTAGGACAAACCCATTTAGTGAAATATGATTTCAGAGGCAGTAATTAGTGCAATGAAGTTACCAGTGGAGAAATAAACCTGCAAAAAGCCCTGTTGGAGCTGCTCCACAAGGAGAAGCCCAAGGGTCCAAAGGCCACCCCTCTGGCTTGGAGCCTCTCAAAGTTTTGATGTTGCCCCCCAGCACCCAGTTGCAGAGCTCACTCTGCACTCCTGTGCTCCAGCACTGAACCCTGGTCCTCACCAGAAACCTGCTCTGCTCTGCTTCAGCCGTGGGGACACGGCCCATCCTGGGACATAACACTGCCTGGGCAATGGCTGGTTGGGATAATGTACAGCTAATGAGCTAAACAAGCTGTCAGACAAATGAGCTGAGCATAGCTGCACCTGGAAAGAAGTGAACCAAACAAATTCAATACCTCTGTTGTCACTCACCTTCTCCTCAGCATCTATGTTGCCATCCATCCTGTTCATGGCATTCTGGACTCGGGCAAGGCGGCTGGACAAGCAGAGCAAGAGGCTCACCACTTTCTCCAGGTCCCCAATAAACATCATGTAGCGCTCAAACTCATTTGGCTTGCAGAGGTCCCGCACCACGGCCTCCAGCTCCTCGCCCCTCTTGGCCCATTCCCTGGCTTCCGAGAGAACCAGCTCCCGTTCTTCCCACAGCACCTGCAGCCTGGATTGGAGACCAGCCATGAGTTCCAACTGCAAAGGGAAAAAAAAAAAATCACAGAAAGCTGTTACTGCCAAAGAGAATCCATACCGGTTCTAGAGAATGGATTTTCTTTGTCTTTGCCAAAGATTTCATTGTCTTTGCCAAATTTTTGACTTTTAAAATAATTTTAAGCTACAGGAAAGAAAAGGGGGGGGGGGGTGGGGGAGGGAAGCAGTATTTTCTAAGCTGTACTTAATTCCCAAACTCTGAAAAGCAAATCACTTGTAATCACCTTAGCTGGTGATATACTCCCTGGCTCAGAGAGCTTCCAATCAGTCAGAAGGGAGCTGCAATAAAGATTACAACAAAATTACAAAGAGTTGTTGTTCTTAGACATGAGCATGAAGTCTCAGCTCTGTACCAAGCTTTGGAAGAACTGATTGGAATTTCACTTATAGGCACAGAAAAAGTCAGTTCCATGGGCAATTCAAGTAGGCCACAGTGCCGGGGTAGAAAAGTAATCAGAGGAGGCTGTTTCATAGGAAAATTATATAGAAAAAGGCCTCAAGACTGGAGTGGGAGCACACCATCCGCTTCTTTGAAAGCTGGACAATGCCAGCATGAACAGGAGGAGCAGTAAGACAGCAGGTAATGTGCACAGCAGGAGGAGCTTCAGGAAGGCAGATTGTCATTAGCGGAGATGGAGCATGGCCAGAGGAAAAAGCCCACCTAACTCTGCAAAGCTACACAGTCACCCTTCCAAGCTCCATACTTCTATCACTGTCCAGCTATGTCCCCTATTCTCTGCGTATATGGAATTAATTGGACACTGGAATGTGCAGAAGCTGCTGCCAGTTCTTAGACTAAAGAATATTTCTTATTTAGGCTGCCAGTTCTAATTTATTTTACAGATTTTGAGATTAGATTTGAGTGTTAAATTGGGAGTTTGCTGCTGCTGCACAGGAGCTGGCTGTGCAAGTGTCATGGAAAGGAAACCTTTCATGATGAGAGATGAGAGATCTGAGTCAAATCAGGCAGGATTTAAATACTACTATTTATGATCAATATGCCAATTTCCCAGGACTTCACCTACTGGCAAAAAATTGATTCAAAGTTACCTGTGAAAGGTTATTGGGATAAAAATATGCATAGTAATAATGAGATTAATAAGAATTTCTTTGTCATGATGGAGAAACAGTGGTTCCTGTGATGGCCATCTACATACTTTCTTAGATGTGATGTCATCTAGCTCGTTTGTGCTGTCTCTGTTCCTCTTCAGGACTTGGTTTGCCTTAGAGGCAGGTTCATTGCTCCTTTGCTTGGCTTCATGTTCAAGTTTAGGACATTCTTCTGATCCATCTCCATGACTTTTCATGCTATTGGAACAGAAAATAAACACCCGTAGCAAACACTTAAAGTTTTCATCACACACATTGAATTCATGGTTTTATCCATCTTGACTTCAGGATCCCTCTCCTCTCTTCTCACCACAGGAGATCTAATTTTTTAGAAGATATAGAGCAAAAGATTTGCAGCCTAGGTCTGTCACAGTGCCTTTAATAACGCATCACTGAACCACTTTTCTTCCATCATATACCGTTAGCCTCAGATATTTCTTGGTATGTAAATCAGAAAGCTAAGTATTTTTCTAATGAAACAAAAATAAAACAATGTGTTCAAGTTCATCTTACTACTAATATGTACATGATATCCACACGTTAAAACAGACCAAAGTTCTAGATAATTGGTTTTGTCTACTTACTCATTCTCCTGTACATGCTGTACTTTTCCCCTTTTCTTGTGTGATTTATCCAGCATGGAAAAGTTAACAGGAAACAAACCCTCCATCAGGTCCAAAGCAGTTTTTCTAAGAGGATGAGGCATGAGAATGTCCACCAGAGAACTGTCTTTGGCAATGATCTCCATAGCAAGCTCTTGGTATCGCTGGTCCTGAGGAGACTGCAGCCTCCTTTCCGACAGGTGTGTCTTTCTCTCCAGGGGAACATCATCGTTGATGTGCACGGATGTTTCCTGGGCAAGTAAACCTTTGGCTGGATTTTTGTCTCCTTGGTGAGGCTGAGCCAATGCTGTGCGGAGGTGCATTCCCTGCTCTGAAGAAGCTGCAGGCTGCTGCTGCTCTGGACGCTTGAGTGCAGCATTCCCACTCAGAGACTGAGTTCTGCATTTCTCCTCCACTTTAGCACCCTCCTTGCTTCCACTTCTTGGGACAGGAATAGAGGTTTCAGGAATCTGCTCCTTTTTCTCCTGACCACACACAGGTCCAGTTATGTCATTATGTTCATGATTCTTGGATCCCTCTTTCTCAGGATCACAGAAACTGTAAGAAAGAAGACAATTCCTTTTATTTGAGACATTCCCTCTACAACAGATATTTTTGCAGACTGTTTAAGAGCTATGGTCAAATGTTTCTGATGTTATGGTTCTGTCTGGAGCTTTCAGTTACTTTTATGCTAACCTGATAAACTAGGAAATTTAAGAAAAAATTTAGTATTTTTTTTTCATAAGCCATTCAAGTCTCCAGAAACCACTGGGATATTTTTGAAAGAGTGGAAATTCTTTTACTACAAAAGAGTCAGCATCACTGCCTTGCTGAGACAGAGTTCAGATGTTTATCTTCCCTTAATGCTCCTCAAACTAGCAAAGCAAATATGGAGAGTTAAAACACAAACTTCCTAGTAAGTGATGTGTAAACAGCACAGTATTTTTTTTCCTTTATAAAACACACCAAAATCCCCTGTTACACCAGTCCTGGTCACACATATTCTCCAGGACTGGGCATATGCGAGCTGTTGGAAATGTGGCTTTCTCCAGAGCTCAGATGAGGGAGCTGTGATCCCAGAGATCTGATGGAGCCCGGCTGTGCAGGGACAGCTGCTCAGGGGCACCCGGCACTTCCCACTTCACACGGTAGAAACGATTTTAAAGACTGATCGAGATAGTAGCGGGTGAATATTTCCATATGGACAACGAAGGATCCCAAGGGAGAAGGAGGGGAGCAGCGCTGGAGGTCCCACGCTTGGGACATTGGCTGTACCCAGGCACAGCTCCACAGCCTTACCTGGAGGTGCCGGGGCAGCTCCCACAGCGTCGGAACGGTGCTGCTGCACCTCTGGCACATCTACATGTGTCCTGGAAGGGAAAACAGCACACTGGGGCAACCAGAATTTCAGGCAAGGCAGCTGCCTAATTTTACTCCCATGTTTGTTATCCCCAGAAAGGGAAGCTGATGATGGATCTCCAAGTAGGTTCACTGAGGTTTGTGCTTTTTTGTTTGTAGTTTGTTTTGTTGGGTGGTTTTTGTTTGGTTGTTGTTGTTTCTAGGGGGAAAGGTTTGGGTTTTGTTCGTTGGGTTTTTTTTAATCTTTGGGGGTGTTTTTGTCTATCTCTTTTTATTATTTAAATTGTTATTATGCTCTTTCTAGGTAGCAACCTTTTTTTTTTTCTCTTCTAGAAAACCAAAAGAACAGCTGTCAACAAAATATACCTTTTCTGTCATAACAATTCAGAAATTCAGCACTGGTGGAAGTTTGTCAGTCTCTTCAGTAGGGTAATTTTAGTGGTATGCTACATTATTTATTTTCTGACTCTTTATCTTCTTTATTCTCCTCAACAATATTGACAGCTACTGTCTTTCAAACTCAGGAGCCAAAAAAGGTTGGTCATTTATAAAATTCTCCCTATAGTGACCTTTTCTGGGATAGGACTCTAATGAAGTTGCTGTCATGAACAATAATGACTGCTAGAACACAAACGGCCTCATCCTGAATACAGCACATGTTCCCTGCAAATGCATCTTCCAAGTGCCAGAGTCCCTCTGACTTTTTTAGGCCCTCTTTAGGTACTGGTTTCTTACCTGTGTGGAAGAAGGAGTGGATTTTGATCTCTCAGGAGCTCTCCCAGATGCAGAATCACCTGCCTGTGGGAGACTTTCAGCTGATAGACACTTGCTGGTACACTTCCCGTCCCCTTCGTTGGGATCACATCTGCTGGTCATGTTCAGTGGGGGAGCAAAAGGCAAAAGAGGAAAAATATCTGGTGATTTTTGTTCAGAGAGAACTTGGCAGAAAACCTCATCATTTTGCATCTTCCTGCTCCCATTTGGGTTGGAAATATGGACAGGAGGCCCTTTGGGATTCAACAGCCTCTTCTGCAGGAGTGGCTTATGCAGTGGGAGGTGTTGTGAGCCACCCGGTCTTTGACTGATCTTTCGTTCCATGTATTCGATCAGTGCACTGTGCTGGATTTGTTTCAGCTCTGTCCTGGAGACACTTGAGCTGGAAAGTGCCCTTCCTCTGTTCTCCAGATCCCTTCTCCTGGATGCCACTGCATCTTGCTCAGTGATGTCATCCCTAACTTGACTCCATGATACTTCCTTATCCATTAGATGATTGAGCTTCTCAGGCTCAGAGTAGCACAGTTTCTTTTGCTTTTGGGTCACCCTTTTCCTTCCCCCTGCTTGACCTTTTTGTGGCCTCCTTATTTCTTCATCTCTGTTAAAACTTTCCATGGATTCTAGATGAGAAGGGGAGCAAGGAACAGGTTTGGCATCCTCGCTTGCACTGGATAATGAGAAAGACCAAAGGTGTTCAATTGATAGCCTTTTAGAGGATTTCTGTCTCAGTCTGACAGGCAAACTCATCTGTAAGTCTTTTCTTTTAAAGGAGGTTTCTTTGAGAACCTTTTTCTGAGCCACTTTAATTTTCTCTATATA
Organism: Lycocorax pyrrhopterus obiensis; assembly: GCA_014706295.1. Classification (NCBI taxonomy): domain Eukaryota; kingdom Metazoa; phylum Chordata; class Aves; order Passeriformes; family Paradisaeidae; genus Lycocorax; species Lycocorax pyrrhopterus. Next base: position 18,753,189 of record JACSVZ010000018.1, read on the forward strand.
GTCATTCTGGAAACTCTCTTCCGTGACTGAGGCAGGACTCCTAAGAATAAGATCTTTGGTCTGGAGCAGGAGATCATCAGCACTGCACTGATGGTGGTGGCTGCTCCTCTGAAGCTGATGGCCTTCTCTTTGTATCTCTAGACACTGTGCTAAGGCAGCATAGCTGCTTGAAGGAATTTCGTTTGGTGAGCTCCTTGAGTCCTCTTGACTGTGGGTGAGCTTGTTGGGGTGCAGGACATTGGTGGTTTTCCCTGCAGAAAGATAGTAAAGCATGGGAGTTGCCTGCCTGGTTATTTGTTCACCAGCATGGTCCTCCTGAAGCTGTCTTGAGAGCTGTGTTTGAAATACAGGCTGGTGTTTCTGAACAGGAGGTTCCTCTTGTTCCAAACGCGTGCTGAGGTCGGGACTGCTGTTATTACCCTGGTTTTCTTTCTGGACTTCACATAATGACTGAGATGTGGAATCTTCCTGTGGTCTGAAAAAAGCCATTTGGCTTGTGCCATCACAGCATTGCTTCCTTCCCTGATCGGATTCCGCACACTGAGGGTGCTCCACTTCCATAGCATTGCAGCTGCAGGACAGTGGTGATCTCTGCACTTTGTTTTGCTGATTTGGGACTGGTTCACTAATATCGCTCACAATTTTTCCTTCAGAATCATAGCACTGATTTTTGTCTGTACAACTGGTTAGCTTCCTGGGAGCTTTTTCATTTAGGAGAGCATTCTCCATATATTTTAATTCTGAGATGTCCTCAAACACATCCTGATCCATGTCTGAATGCCACTTGGCATGGAGCAGGCCCTGAGCACAGGGCAAGGACTCTTTCCTCTGGCTGGGCCCTGGCACAGTGCTTGGCAGGGCTGCTTCTCTGGCACTTGGCTTAGGCACACCCCAGGGACACTGTTTGACTTCCTGTGTATCATTAACAGCATTGGAGTTGGAATGCTCTCGGTGATAGGATTTGGAGTTCATCTCTTTGGGAATTTTATTAGCATGAACTGAATTATAAGCAGAAAGTATTTTGGGGACATTCGCCACAGAGTCTGTCTTTAAATATTCTTGAAAAATGAATGAAGAAGGTCTGCTGAAAACATGTGGATTGCTTCTCTTTGTAGGTTGTTGTGATGGGCTCCACTCTCCATTTTCCTCCATCTTTAACCCCTGAACTTTTGATAACTCATTTGTAAAATCAGAAGAAAGGCCCTTGTTTTCCAGAGTCTTTTCCCTGTTAGGCCCTACATCTTGCTCTGTAACTGCATCCCAATATTGACTCCACGGTACATCCCTATCTGCCAGCTGGCTGTCCTGCGCACCAGGAGCTGGCTGCACACTACACTCAGTGTGCCCTGCAGAGCCTCGTCTCCCTCTTGACTTTTCCAAGTGTCTATTAGTGATGTTATAGCTGTCAAGTTGCATGGGAGGGAACGGTGGAGGTGCTGCCAGGGCTGGAGGTCCCTGATTTGAAGTCCTTTGGGTAGGAGTGATTCCACAGCAATCTGTGAGACTAGTGCTATGAGAATTGTTGTGGGTGCTCAGGTCTGGTGCCTTGTATGGCTGGGGGGATCTGAGGTCAGAGTGTGCAGCACTGAAATTATAAATTCCTGTTACATATTCTGAGTCCATGTACGAGACCTGCTGTGGAGGCACACAGCAGTATTCACCATGGCATGATGGTGTGGGGTACTCTGGAACATTTGATCCTCCTGAGAAAGAGCTGTAAGCAGAATCTGCCCTTCCAGGGAGGTGCAAGAGATGGTCCATGCTGCTGATTGACTTCACTGACAAAATATGATCATTTTCAGAAGAGGTCACAGGCTCTACCAGCTTCCCAGTTCTGCCGCCTTGCCTGTGAGTCCGTCTTTCTATCTCATTCCCAGCCGAAGTCATGTTGTAGTACTTCCAGAAATCCAAGTCTGATTAAAAGTCCACAACCAAGTTGTTGGAAATGAACATTTTTCTCTACAGTCACATTGCAATAATATCTAGATGATCCTAAAATGAAAGCAAAATATGTTAAAAAGACTCAGTGGGAGGATTCTCATGGCACATCTTGGAAAACCTTTCCCAGAGTCCTATAAAAAGTGGCTTCAGACTGACAGACCAACATGATGAGACATTCTGCTGTCAGTCCCAAATCACAGGTTTTAAAAGATGGCTAAATATTCATGGCTACAGCTCAGAACTCTCCTGCAAACCCCCAAATGGACTAGGAAAAAGCACCAGCATAGAGTTCATGTATGACAAATACACAGTTTTTGCAGAATCTGGAAAACAGCCCGTGTTTATCAGCAGCACTTGACTGTTCCTCTCTGATTGCTGTACATGATGCCTGTAGGTTTAGTTTAACAAATGAATCTCCACAAGCAGCAACCCAATGGGCCAAGAGAAAACAAGCAGGAGATTCTCCCACCAACAGTGGGACCCTCTCAGCCACCTCTGCCAGCTTCAAATGCCCTGACATGCTCCTAGGCAGTAGGAGCCCCAAATAAAAGATTGAACCTGGCACCAGAGTTGTGCTAGCCAGAGACCTTGTTTAGTAATTCTCATCTAAACCAGCTCTGGAAACTGATTAGTTATTAAAAGAAAGCAAACAAACAGTCTTGAAAAGGTTCATCAGCAAGCTGCTCCAGTAACAGGCCTTCTGAGGAGACACAAACTGTGTCCAGATCACTCCAGAATATTACATGTCTGATTTATTCACAAAGGTTGAACTCACCAGACACTAATCTGTCATTCCCAATATCGTATTTCTGTGGTGGGGCCTCAAAAAACTGGCAGAAAGAGAGGTTTCAGGGTGATGTTTCTCTTTAATTAAAAAAAAAAAAAAAATCACTTTCCTGCCTTGTTTCAAAGACAGTCCTGGTATCATTAATTTTGAGCCAAAGGAAGAGACGGATGGGAGCCAAAATACACAAGTTAATCTATAAATGAAACTCAGACTGCTGAGGCACACTAACTAAATTAACTAGTTTCTGGGAAATGAAAACAGCCTAACACCACGAAGTGGAATTTGCCTGCTGGTTTTTTGGGTTTTTTTCTGTTTGTTTGGTTTTTTAACATTTCAGTAAGAAACCAACTCAAGGATATCTGGAGTTCTCTCCCTCTTTACAGATGATTTAAGACCTAGCTGTGAAATGTAATTGTCTGTCTCTGAATAACAGGGTCACAAAGGAAATAGGAAGCATCAGTGGCTGGTGATGCCATTCTCCATCCTTTTCACCACAGCGTATTGAGGGATTTAAAGAAATAAAAACCTTAGATACTTGGTGAAAGGAAAACCTTGGATTTTCTGAAACCACTAAGAAAGAAAAGCAGCTGAATGATTGCAGTAACACTAACAGACTGGGAGGGTACCACGGTGTATCACACTGCCATTACATTTCCTAGGCAAAAAGAATGCCCTGGAAGTGTGGCCCATGGCAGTGGCTGCTGGGTCTCACTGAGCTGGGAGAGCTCAGTGGTACCTGGAGGTGCTGTGGGTGCACAGGATCAGACCCCACAGGAGCCACATTCCACAAGAGACACAGAAGACAGATTCCTCTGTCATTCTTATCTCCCTTGTTTTAATCAAATTTTTCTCCCATTGGAATCTTTCTAAGCAGCTCTTACTGATGGTGCTGTAAATAGGCTGAGCTGAGTTTTTGTCTGGGATGTGCTGGCACAGTTCCATGGAAGTTAGTGGAGCCACCCTGATTTACAATGAGAATTTGGCTCTAACTTTTCACGGCAATGTGTAGAATCCAAGTAACAGTTGTGATTTTGTTCATGTCTATCAATGGAAGTACTCTCCTGGTTTCCTATACCAGTCATTCCCAAGATCTCTTTTTCCCCCATTGTTTCATGCTCCTCATTGGGATTTACGGTGAAGTTGGCAATACAGTGAAGAATTTTTGACTCAAGTTTTTATGATTACACCAGAAACAATAGGAAATATAATTTCAGTATCTTGGAAGACTGAGGTAAGAACCTCTGACTGATACTGAAACACACCTTAGGGAAAACGTCTTAGTTCTTTTGAAGAGAATATTTCCAAACCCTGGCAGCAGAATCGTTTATCTCAATGTGTTCAAAGAACTATGTGGAAACTGCCCTCTCTTTCTCATGTAAGAGAAAATCATTAATGTCCTTAAAACTCAACTAACATGAACAATGTCATTATTGTTCTCAGCAGGGAGGTGGTAGAGCTCCCTCATGGACTGTGCTGTCTCTGGGTCTCAGAAATATTCTGGCAAGGCTGGAATACAATGTGCACATTCCAGACCAGCTTGCAACACTTGCATTGTAAACCACTGAAAACAAGAGAAAAATGTTAAATTAAAGTGTATCAGAACCAAAACCACTAAAAGATAAAGGGAAGTGTATTAACAGTGTAGGGATGCAGGGAAGTATATTCACTCCATGCCCAAGGAAGAAATAAAGCCACTATCAAACTATTAAGTTCCAAAGTTGTTTGCCTGTTGTTTTTTGTTGTTAAAAACAGAGGCAAACTTGACTTCCATCCACATCAACCTGTTGTTCTAGGGAAAGGTGATTTGCATTGCATAATCTTGAATTCTTTGCAACCAACTCAGTAGGTCAAAGCCTCATGTCTGGCAAATTAACTCTGTATAAAGAAAACTTAGTGACTCCAGACCACATTTAGTGAACAACTTACCTGTCTTATAAGGGCAAGATTTATTATAATTACAGTTCGGTCTTGTTTGACCTAGTTTAGAGTTTGATAGGTGCCGTAATTGATCCATAACTCACCTGCGCTTATATACAATGCTTGCCCAAACAAATCATCACCCATCAGAAACACAGGTATTCTCTCTATCAAGTCTCTCATTTGCCCTCAACAACCCAGGAAAAACAGCCCCTGGCACATAACACAGTCTGTACTAATTTTGTACTTGTGGAGTTCCCTTGAAGTGACCAACACAATCTTCCCATCACAGAAACAAGAATGAGCATTTTCCTTAATAAACACAAGCACAGTTCAAACCTTCCTATCTGTCTTTTTGTGGAACTGCCCTTTTTATACAAATGGCTCCATGAAAATAAAGGGGAAACCCACAGCTGTTAATCTGGATCAAACTACAGTACACAAGTGTTCTCCAGAAGAGACCAAGTGTGCACAATGAGAAGCAAACACCTTGACCAACCTACCAATATTATGTCATGTCCACATTTGTGAATGACCTGTTCCTTATCAAAGAGTAAACACTTGATGTAAATATTAGCTGAAATTCTTCAGATTCCAATCAGTTGCACAGTCCCCAGCACCTGACCCATCTGCTCCCCAGACCATGAGATCTCATTGCTACAAAAGATCACCTGAGAGACTCTTGCTTTAGCAGGTGATCCTCCTGGCTGTCCCAGGGCAGCCTAGAGAGGCCAGAACCCTGGGGAAGTCAGGTGCAGTCTCTGGCGGGTGCAGTTTCTCCTAGAAACCTTCGGTAGGTTATTGGTTGATGATCTAGCCCAGGTTCTCTGTTCTCCATCCAGGTCTTCCAGGACAGAAACCCATGCCCCTGCACAACATGGATGCATTCTTAGTGACTCTATCTCTGAGATATGACATGTCTGGAAATAAGAGCTTGTCCTTTGACCAGACTTTGAAATATCCAGAAATTCCAGACAAATATCTGAAGTCTTCAAATTCCATCACTTTGACATGACTGTTGAAAGGGTGAGAGAAATGGAAGGATACCACATTCAGGAAAGTGTGGCTGGCATTGCCTTTGTGCCCAGCATCTCTGAAAGTCACTATTTCTCTCTTTCTCTGCCTTTTCTTTTTAATAGATACTTTCTCTTTGTTATTATTTGTTTCTAGCCTACAATCAGCAATTTTATCCCCTTGGACTTTCAACTTTAGGTTTCAAGCAGGAAGGCAAACATAGCAGATGATATTGCCTTTGGTTGACTGAAAAAACACACTTTCTGCTAATCTGTATTTTTTTTGCTAAGATTTCTGAAGACTCTAACCCCCGTTTTTCTCATTTAGTGCAATTTTCAGAACTGTCGTACAGGTAGGTAATGGTCACCAATGATATTGTGCATCAACACCCAAGGACAAAGTCTCACATTTGGCTTCCAGGCTCAGTGAAAGGCTTACCCTGCTACTGGGAGCCAGGGAAGTCAAAGTGTCACACAGTCCCAAAACAGACCCTAAGTGGGATTTAGAGGAGGTTTATGCCTTGCGTGCACAAAATAAATTTTGCCATAGTTTGAGGAATGTAAACATTTCCAGTAAAACCCATGGATACACACTTCAGACTTTCTGGAGCTATCAAAGTGTTGTGAGAAATTTAGAGAAGGATGAAAGTAATAATAATAATGCATCTCAGCATCCCCTTTTTCGTGTAGGGGCATAGACAAACCTTCCTAAACTTCCTCACCCTGCTATGCCAGGCTCTCTACAGAAGGAAGAGATCCCTAGTGACCAGCACGGGAGCTTTGCTGGAGCCACAGTGCCAGAATGGGTCCATCCTACACCTTCCTGGCATCACTTCCCATAGGGATGACATCTCACTGCTGGATAGGAACATTTGGCATTTGCCTAACATGCCTACTGGGTGATGAAAAGCTGTGGCCCAAATAAACTGCTTTTGGAGATGAGAGCTGTGGCCCAATGTCTGGCCAAGGATTTAATGTGGAAGATCAGGTCTGGCAATTCTTCACAGCCCTGGGAGAGACCTTTTCTGAGCACCCAGCAGAGCCTGACCTTTTAATTAGAGCAGTCACTCACCACATACATCTCCATTGTCCTTGAATTCCCTGACTATCCTTATTCAGCCTCAAAAATTTCTCTTGGTTTCCATCAGCATTAGTCTCTATTCTATTAAACACTGAACACATTTTGTTTCTTCTACCTCTGTAAGTGCTTCTCAAAAAATGCTTTTGCCAGGAATCACGGTTTCATCTCAAATGTATGCATTTCCTCACAACCATTTCCATTTTATCCCTTTTAATGGCATCATAATTTTCCTTATTTCTTTTTAAAATCTAACCAAGTTCATTTGATACCATAAATTTACCCCAATACTGCTTTTACAGGCTACAAAAACACCACAAGGGCATTAAAAATTACAGACTCTGAAGTACTAAAAATCAAAAAAAAAAAAAACTAATGACACTTGATTTTTAAACATATCCCTTTAGAATTAATATATATTATTAAATTAACTAATTAATAGAATAGAATTTAATTAATATATATAAAAAAGATGTTTTCTCATTTCTGCCTTGTTGACTGCTTCCCAGTAAGGCTGTCCAAGAAACATCAGAAACAAATAAAATTCTCATAGTCCCCCTGACCTTCTCCTGGCTGCACTGAGCTTCCTACAGCTTAGGCAGCAAGGCAAGCTCACAAGAGAAGAAACTGGCCTTTAAATAGGGGCAATCCAGTTCCACATCTCCTTCCACTGACATGGTTTTAGTCTAGAATCCTATGAGTTGGTAGTTGGTTAGCAAATTTTAAAACTGCAAGCACAGTTTTAAAAACATGTTCATTATTAATTGCCTATAGTTAGAAAAACCCAAGTGCTTATAACGGCAGCTTCACCAGCTGCCACACATCCTAAACCCAATGTATGCCCAGCACTGCATGGATCGGAATTTGCTTTTTCCAGCTTTATCAGAGCTCTGGGAGAGCCGATGCTTACTCAGACTTATTAGTGAGTGTTGGCTGGTTGGGAAATGTCATGAAGTTATCTTGTCTTTGAAGAATTGTGGTTTTTTGGCACCTACATATGCTTTACTCTAATATAAAACTATTCTCAGAAGCTTTATGAATGGCTCTGTAATTGCAGACCAAGAGCCCTTGACAGAACAACACTGCGGACTCCAATTTCTACATGCTGTAGTTATGCTTTCCACAGACAAACCTGCCGTGAGAACAAACATTCCTGCTGCAGCTCCAGTTTCAGACAAGGATGGATCCAGAGGCACTGGCTGGGGAAGGAGCCGTGTCCAGTTCGCCTTAATGAAGTGGGATTATATATATTATTTACATATATAAATATATGCGTTGGTATAATTTAAATTATGGCTTCAGATGGATCAAAAAATTCGTTCTCTGGTCTCAAAATGTACTAAGAATCTTTTTGCTGAACTTTGCAAGCTTTAGACTGTGTGCTATGAACTTCAAGAAGATACAGAAACACACTCTCTTCACTACATTCCCAAAGTAATTTCCATCTAGGGAATACCGACAGGTACAATATGGGATAGAGAATCCTACCAGACCTTCCCAGAGCAGAGGGTGATATGGTCAAGCTGGCTCACCCAGATTATCCCAGAGAACAGGAGAGCACAGGAACTACCTTGTGGTACGTGGAAAACTTCCAAGCACTGAACACAGGTGAGGAGGAGACTGAAAACGTGAGAGAAACAGAGAGAAAGCAAGCACAGATGTGGAAATGGAGCTTCATCTAACGAAACAAGCTCCCTGTACCTCAGAGTATATCTAACAAATTTCAATCATATACTGCCACACCAGTAGGACTCTGCCTTATCATGAAATCATTTGAGTCCCAGAGCAGGTGCATAGCCCAGGCCTCTGGCCTTCTCAGCACTCCTCCTAATGACAAATTAATTTTTTTAATACTTTACTACCCTCAGAAAATCATGTAACTTTTTCATCCTTTCATAGCAGCAGTCTAAAATAAAATTAGCAAACCATATTAGCACTTCCGTTTTCTTGTATACAAATCATGGACTGTGAAGTCTTATCAATTAATTTGGTATTTTAAAAAATCCATTAGCTCTTTCTTATTTTAACATAGGAGACAGAAACTATTCCTTTCCAGACGATATCTGTTTTCAGTCTAATTCATCCAGATGATAAACATAATTGTGCCTGCCTTTGGGCTGGGGCAGACAGTAATGCAATATCCAGTTACTACAGAATATTTTGCTGGAACAAGAGGAAACCACCAAATAAACACAAGAAATAATATATTAGACTGCTCTGTTCCTTTGGCAAATACTGCATTCCAGTATTTTCCCATAGCTTTCATTTGGGCAGGATTCATAAGCATTTATGCTTAATCTCACTAAATGTATCACTGGTTTCCACAACAAAAAATGAAAACCTGGATTAGTAGTTAAAAATAATCTGGAAATATCCGATAGTTACATTAGAGCAGGTTTAGTGGTGGGGTGGGGGTTGCTCAGAATTAGGGGCAGAAATCAAACCCCTGGTCTGCAAAGAGCATCACAGAATCACGGAATGGTTTGGGTTGGAAGGGTCCTTAAAGATCACCTTGTTTCACATCCTGCCATGGGCAGGGACATCTTCCACTAGACCAGGTTGCCCCAAGCCACATCCAACCTGACCTTGAACACTTCCACAGATGGGGCAGCCACATCTTCTCTGGGCAGCCTGTGCCAGGGCCTCATGACCCTTACGGGGAAGAATTTCTTCCCAATATCTAAACTAAACCCACCCTCCTTCAGCCTCCCTCCAGACATGCTGCAAAACTGGCAGGAGATGTCAGAGGAAAAATGCTGGGGGAAGCAAAAATTAATTCAGTTCTGGGAAAAGGCAGCACTCAGAATTTTTGTGAGAGGCTTTCCCAAAGCAGGTGATGCCAGGACAGGTATTCACTTCTGATAACAGGTGAGTAGTTCAGAGGGCAGTGGCACTTTCATTGAGAGGATCTACTGGGTACATACAAACAAGGGACCAAGTGATTCCCTATCTGTAGCACTTCATACCAACTAGTCCCCACCCAAACAGAAAGGTGTGAGTTTTTGCAGATCTGCCTTTCTACATTTACCCATTCTACAGAAACTTCCCCTCTGAGTTCCCAAATCTGTCCTCTATAACCTGGAATCACCATCAATGCAAACATTGCCTGTGTTGGAGGATCATTAAGTACATTTGTACCAAGGTAGCTATTTTCTGTGTAAAAATATCTACCTGCCTGTAGCGATATGGAGCAGCGAGGAGTCCTCAGGCAGGTGCAAAGGAGGAACTTTATTTACAAAAAACCCAGCCTTTTTATGCCATTAGTTGGTTGTTAGTTTACATAGTTTTAAGGCACAACAAACCAAATTGAACCAACCACCACACGCCACGATGCGGGCATGAGGCATTCACGCAGCGTGCCTCACTTCCTCTATTCTAGCTGAGTCATTCTCCACAGTCCATTTCCACTTAGGCTAAGTAACAGGCCTGAGCCATGATTTTACCAGGCCTTCCCTTTACAGAGCTTTACCTATCAGTCACACCTGCCAGACCCCTTACCTGACCTATTAAACATAGATCTAGATTTTATTTATTCTGAAAGAACCCACATAATCTGCATACCCAAGGACAGAGCAGAGCTCCTGTGTTTTTATTAGACTCAGATGACACTCTAGACTGTGCATGTCCACAGCAAGGGTGAGATTGGTCCCTTACACACTGCAACACACTGATAATTTTAGCATTTTAAAGATAATTTTTCTGTTGCAAATTCAGTTCTGCCTTCAATTATTTGGTTACATTCACATATTTCCCTATGAAAATGGCATCTTTCACAGTCAGAGATCCCAAGGACAAACCCTGAAGTTCATGTGTGCCTAAGACAGCTTCCAGCCCCAAGTTAAACATTTCAAAATGTGAGTTTAATATTTTCCAAGAAACATCCTGCCCCTTCCTCTGTTTCCAGGCTGTCTGTTACAGAAGAGTGCCTCAGATGGGAACACACGGACTTTGGCAGCAGATGTTCTGCAAGGCACCTGAGAGCTGAGTCAGCCCTTGCTGTGGAGAAAGGACTGAAACACAGCACCTGGACACCCGTTTTTAATTATGCTTTCTTCTCACACCACCATCCACCAGCTCATGCCTGGCCCTAGATGGGCTCTTGCAACATGTTAAGTCATCCCTCCCCAGTGGGACCATTGGCTCTGTCTGCCCCATGCTGCTGAGCTGGGACAAGGCACACTCTGCACCTCCTCTTTTGCTGAGACCTCCCAAACCTCCTCTAAATGGCTGCCACTATGCCATAAGCACCCACACACTGGCACGTGTGCCACAATGCCACAGGCACCCACACACTGGTATGTGTGCCACAATGCCACAAGCACCTGGCATGGCCGGGCGCGTCTGAAGCACCAAAACCCATGTATCACACAAACTCTGCATCAAACCCTGTGAGGTCCAAGGACATGTGTGGTGTCCCCCAGCTGCTCAAGGAGCACTGCTGAGATGAAGGAAAGTCTGCTTGTCAGGAGAGATGAGTGAGCTCAGCCACCACGAATTGTGACCCTCAAAGGTCTGCACCTGGGATCTCACTGAATCCCTCCCCAAACGCATGGAATTATCCACAGGCTAAGGAGCAGTTACTTAGACCATGGATCAGCAGAATCACTGTTCTCCAGACTTACAGCAAACACAATATAAGCAACAGAGTAACCAGAATGTTCTTTTCATTCTTTTCTTGCATAAAGCAAGTATACAAATAGAGAGCACAGCAACTGCTGGAGACAATATGTACCAGGTACAGGCATCTAAAATACACACTGAGATGTTGTTTGGTTTTGTTAGAATCATAGAAGTACAAAATTATTTGGGTTAGAAGGGACCTTAAAGCTCATCCAGTTCCTCCCTCCCTGCCATGGGCAAGGACACCTTGCATACACCAGGTTACACACCAGGTTACCTGTTAGCTTGAGCAATCTGAAGGCCTGTTCACAATGAGTACAGACAGTGCAAATTTTCTACCTCCAATATTCTCTTTATACAACAGAATCCAGTGCTCTGGTTCCACATTCCAGCTGTGCCCACAGGAAAGATCTCAAAGTCAGTGAAGCAGAACTTCTGCAGATCACAGCCTGAAGAGTTCTCAACGCACTCCCAAGTGTCAGAGGCGATTCCCATCTCTCACCTGGTCACCACGTAGCTGGGATGTCTCTGGGGCAGGGGGCGGTTCCGTGGGCATCACAGCTGCAGGGTGACTGTCACAGGCTGGACACTGCCCTGGATTTATGGTACTCTGGTGCACAGCAGCGGTACAGTGGCAGTGGAGAAGGAAAGCAAGCAAACAGTGGGCTGGGCTATTTCATTATCTCACCAGTCAATCATTAACCACAGGGCTGTTTCTGCCTGAGCTCTTGGATGGCAGCCACGACTCCCATGTGAGCATGACTGAAAAATTCCATGAATATGCTGCCCAGGCCACAGAGGAGAGACCAGGTGAGGCCTCTCTGCCCTGCAACCCAAAGCACTCCTGTACATCCCACCAGGATGTTGCCACTCCAGGAGCATCCCTCACCTTGTCCCATGCTGTCCCCATCCTGGGGTCACAGCACGTGGGCCAAGAGCCCTTGCTCTGGGGCAGTTGAGAAGCACTGCTAGACAAAAACTAATTAAATCCAACTCAAAGCAATTAGATTTAATACAACAAAGTAGTTAGATTAGATTTTCTTAAAAGATTATGTACTGCTTTCTTAGGGGGAGAGGAAAAGGGTTGTGCAGTAAAAGATAATGTAGCTCAAGGCAACTCTGAAGCTGTATTTTATATGCTACAGGTTTTGTTTTGTGGGGCTTTTTAATTATTTCTAAGTATTTTGTTAATAAAAGGCACATAAGGCACACAGTTTGAGGCATTCATCTATATTTTGTGACTCTGAATCAACTCAAGCCTCTGCAATAAATTCTTTCTACCTCCAAATATATGTGATGAAGCCTGATATATTTTGTAATGGCCTTATCTGGTGAGATGAATTCCCACTAGTTTCCAGCTGGGCTTAAAAAATAAGTTGATTTTATGCCACTATTTTTTCCCTCAGACTAAGCTGGATAATGCCGTGCAGGCCACAGTCCTACAATTTGTTATGTATTGTCTCTCAAGAGAAAACTGGGCATTCCTTCCACATTTCCTACAAAAATAATCTGCTCACCTGTGGCTATGTTGTTTTTACATGTTGGGAAGGAGAAAAGTGGTGTCCAGTGGGACACAGACTGAGCCTTTGGGTTGTGCCTGGCATCACCCTGCTCTCCAGCAAGGCTGTGCCAACACCATCCCAGAGAGCTTGGAACTGGGTTACTGCAGAGCAGCTGGAGAGGACAGGGATCATTTTGTTGGTAAAGTCTCAATCCACTTCTCCTGAGCATAAAGAGCCTCTGGAATACTATTCACTGATTATTCATTTAATCCATATTTGAGGTTTTCCTGTGAGCAACCACCCAGGCTCCTCTTCAAAATCCTGTATACAAATAGGCCGTCCCACAGCCCAATTTTTTTCACCAGCACATGTGTTCAGTAACTACCCAAGCATGGAGAAGGACTCCTGAGAAGTTACTCAGTAACTAACTCAGTGTTTAGTCATTGCATCTAATCCTGTTTTCAGCCAGCAGTGACTTGGTATCTGATCAAGTGCTCTGCAATAGGAGGTGAGGGGATGTTTCCAGCAGTCTGAGAAATGAGAAGGAAAAAAATCCTGCACTGCAGGACAAAGGCAAACCTGAGCAATTCTCCCGCCAGGTGATGAGCAGAGCTCTGGTTTGGGGGCAGAGCTGGCAACTCCAGTGGTGTCTCCTCTGCGCAGGAACTTCTGTACATTCCTTTTGCCAGTGAAACATTTGTGCAGGTCTTTCAGAGAATGACCGGTTTGGGACAGTGCTGCAGACAAGCCTGGCCTCAGTCCTACAGGAATAATCAAGGTTCCAGCATACCACTTGAGAAAATAAAGGAAGTCAAAGCTATCATTCCCACCCTGCACCTCAGAGGGTTAATTCACCAGCTCCTGCCTCTCCCAGGATTCAAACAGCTGAACCCTGCAGCAGAGCTATTCACCGTGGAGAGTTTGGTTTGGCTCTGGGATTCGTCACAGATCTTTGTAAGGTTTGGCCCTTATATAAGGAGATTTTTTAAAGACATTTCAACACATCAGAGTTGAGAGTGTCCAGACTTTTCCAGACACAGCGCAGTGCCCGACTTCTGTCTCTGTGAGACAACTATGCATACATCCAAGATCAAGGGTCCTTAAATGAAGTATCTCTTGTATGTTAATTGGGGATGAACAACACTCTTCTTAACACACTGTTGTCAGGATAAACCCATTAAAAACTGTGGGAGTCTTGAAAGCAAACACAATCCCCGCATAACCTGAGGGTGCTGAAAGACTCTTCGAGGTGCAGAGTGTCAGCAGATCACCTGAAACTCTGCAAAACTGCAAAGCCTTGGGAAAACAGCCCTGTCACCACAGTGTCACCGAACCTGACCTCTAAACCAGTGGAAATTTTACCAGTAACTTGCACTAATACACACCACTGTGAGTGTGATAATAGCATTCAGTAATTATAAAATTATTCCCAACTATAAATCACATGTTCCAAATGCTCCTCCTCACTTATAAACCATTTGCCTGGTAAAGAAGTTATTTAATATTTCATATGGTCTGCAGCTCTAGTGGTGTGTATCTCACAGTGGCAAAGTTTTCCAAGGCTGGATTCCTGGAGGGCTCTGCACTCACACTCACACATGGAACACTGAGCAGAGCTAAGATGGAGCAGGTGGGAGCTCCTTTAGGGCCCCAGCTGTCACAGTAAATCCATGTGTCACAAGTATTAGCAATTAAACCTTCCCACTGCCTTCACATGAAGTACTGTAGATTTGGGCTGAATAATTGCCCTTTGCTCTATCCTTGGATTCAATCACAGGGTAAGATGTTTAATGACTAATAACAATTGAATGAGATGTGATGGGACACCCCCAAAAAGAGAATTTACAGCTGCTCTTGGCAATTTAAAACACTAGAACACACTAGTGTCAGAGAACATGACAGAATCAAGGCAAAAACCTCACCCCTGTACCAGCCACGAGCGCTCCACCATCCATTCATCATCACTAGGAAATAACCAAAGTATTCTCAGGATATTTACAAATCACAAAGTTTGCTTAGGTTTGCAACTGATAAACTTATGGTAACAATAATAAACGGGGCCAATAGTTAAAATAAACAAGGGATTTCATAAAAACAACAGAGATGATGTTCATTTTCTTTGTCCTTTGGTACCTAAACTTTTAGAGTACATTGACGCATTTTCAAACTTTTCTTCACATCCAAAAATATTGATATACACAGTGGATTTCTTAATTGAAAGCTAAGACTTTCAGGGAAGCCTTGAATTTTTACAGCTGTTGCTTTCAGAAATGCATAAAATCTCATGACACCCCTGATAACCATGTCAGTGGTTGCCATCAGCATGACTTTCATTTCTGAGCACTGCCACAGTCACCACACAAAACTGCTTGAGAGTAGAAAAGCAATAACTAGGATTATAGGCCAAAGTTTGCATCTCAATGCTACTTTACAGATTTGCTGCCTAATCTGCACTGTGCTGGGATGTGTCCTGCACTCATGAGCAGCTCCTGAAGGCAGGAACTTACAAGTCTGGATAAAACCTGCAAACATCAATGATCAACACAACCAGGCGAGATGTCTGCTCCCGGTTCACTGGCACCCCACATTGTGTCACTGCCCCTTTACTGCTAGTGGACAGCGCCAGCACCACAGAAATACATACAGGCAGCAGGGGCAGCAGAGAAACTCAACAGTGAAAAAATTTCTCATGGCTGTGACTGACTCTTCTCTGAAAGAGCCCCCCAAATACACCGAACCATTACTGGTTGAACCCCATTAGGCAGGATAAAGTAAACCCCAGTGAGGAGCTGCGGGCAGGGCTGGCCAAGCCCCCTGAGCCCTGCAGGGCTGTTCCCAGCATTCTGCCTTCCCAGCCTTTTTTACCAGGTGTTGGAAAGTGCAGTCCCAAGCTGAAACAACACAAATAGCAAATGCTGCCCATAAACCCTCTCTTCAGCCAGAGGGCTGTTACCTCTCAGGGTTATTTTCATTCCTTGGCATCAGCTGTAATACAGATGACTGTGCAGTTACTTGCTGCAGAGCTAGCTCAGTGGCAGCACTGATATCAAGGAAAAATAAGAGTTCTGGGGTTTAGCCACCAAAACCATCCAAGTAACAGCAGCCTAATGGACAAAATAATATCCCTGAGAGATCTCATCAACCCCAGACTTCACAGATGTGGCTGCCCTACCTAGTGACCACACCAGGGCAGAGGACTAAGGTAGTGTCAATACAGACACATATTATTTTTTCACTAGAAACCAATAATTCCTACAGGAGTTAATCCTTCTGCATGACCTTATAACAAACACAACCAGCTTTTTTTTTTTTTACATTGCCTATTATCTAGTTAATTGGTAATAGTTTATAGAAGAAAGGTTAACAAAGTCACGACTATTGTTCTAAGTCATCCTGATGTTCCATGGGTCAAAGACGTGTTTCTTCAGTCCCTGGTTTAATAAAAAATGTTCTGCAGACAAAGCAACGTAGAGGAGTTTCCTGTCCTCACGCTTCTTCCAAGGCTGGTTTCCCAATTTGCAGCACTATAAGCAGTTGCAAGGAACAGGGTTTTTGGCTGCAGCATGGAGCAGAAGGAAGCAGCTATGTGCTGGGGAAAGCATACTTGCCAAAAACTACCTTAATTTGATACGGCTGCTTTTAGTCATGTAAATCTTCACTAGGAGTTTTGACTGAGTAAGGTTACATGATTTGTCCCTGGTAAAATAAATATGTAAGGGTAGATCTTTAGGTGAGAAAAATCAAATCATATCTGGAAGCCTCATTAGAAAAGTAAACAGATATTTAGCCAACCAAATTTTGTTTTTTCCATCTGAAATCATGTTGTGAGTACATTTAAGTACTACACCAGCACTGTCCGGGCTCTTTGAACCCATAGGAAAATCTTAAGGGAATATCCTGTCACACAGCACTGGGACATTTTCACTTTCTAATTCAAGGGGTGGTACCAGACTGGATAAGTGGTTTTAGTTAATTTCACTGTTTAATATTGTTCCTTAAAGCAGCTGAACTTCATTTCATATGGCTTATAGATCACCAGTTATCCCTGGGCCTCAGAGCAGAATCTGCTCAAGCCATTTAAATGGAAATGAGTCAGAGCTGCTGCTGGAAGGGGAGAGATTGCCTTCACCTCATCTCTCCCCTGTCCACCACACCAGCCTTGCTACATCTCTAGTACTCGAACTCTGCTGAGCTGGTTCAGTTTGCTGATCTAGCAGAAGCTGACCAGGGTTTTTATTTAGTTTCCTGATCATTTATTGAGCCAAAAGAGTTAACGGAGGAATTGGGTGAATGTTGAGTCAATGTCAGGAGAAAAGAGAGAGAAGAGAGAGGAGAATGCTGCTGAGCTTCCTTCAACATGAAAAGGAGTGTGGGCATGAAACATAAAAAGCATTAGGGCCTGTCCCTCCAACCTGGGATCCCTTGATCTCATTGCAGAGGCATGTACCTGGAACATGGATGTGTATCCAGCACTCTGCCATCAAACAGAGATTTACCAGAAATCTGCATTGAGTCTGATGCTGATTACACACAAATCAATGGCAAAACTTTTTCTTTAAAAGAGAGAGCCTTCAAAAAAGAGTCAGGGCATTTTGCTCAGGGAATGTGTCATTCATCAGAAGCTGTATGCTTTCATTTTCCCAGATATTCATAAAACCAGAATTTAAACACAACTTGTCACTACATTAAAAAAAATGTGTTCAGGAACCACACTTGCAGCCAGGAATGAAAAGAGTAGCATGGAGTGCAAATAAACTGCTCCCATAGGAAGGGTGATCTGTTTGCCTCTTTAAACACTGTAAAATGCCAGAGAAGTAAGGAGAGAGGGACATCATGGTTCCCCTGGGTCAAGGGTCCAGCTGGAGAGCAGAAATGCCAGCTGCTGCCTGCTTTTGTCATCACATATGCGCTGCTCTCCTCTGCACTTAGAAAAATAAATTCCAAGGGGGGCTCCTGGCAGGCTGTCGCTTCAGTTACAGAGCGAGACAGCAGCCAGCTCTCTGCTTTCCCTCACAACACTCCAGCACAATGGGGGCTTTGTTACAGGAGACTAAATAAATCCTGTGGTCACTAGATATCAAAGAAAAAGGAGCATTACACTATTAAGTTCCAGGTACAGAGCAAGGCAGCTTTGCCATGGTCCCAGATAAACCAAGGTACAGCAATGAAGCCGCAGCCCAGCAGTGGGGGGGCTTAAGGCAAAAATTACTGGGAGACAACAGAGATACAGAACATGAAGGTCTGGGTTTTGAGGACAGACTAATTCAGAATAATGACTGACTACAGATATTTCTTTCTCATGTGCTTTTGTTTTCTGCAATGAAGCTTTTAAATGTATAGACCCAACAGGATCTGAACAATGTCTCTGCAATGTAGACTCTGGTTATGGACTCCTCACCCTGGAAGTGTTCAAGGCCAAGGCTGGACAAAGTTGGAGCAACCTGGTCTAGTGGAAGGTATCCCTGCTCAGAGTAGACTGGTTGAAGCTGAATATCTTTGGATATCCAACCCAAACCATCCTGTGATTCTATCAATGTAGCTTTTGAAAAAAAAATCAGGCTGTCTCCCAATGCAACTTGAGCACATATTTTCACAAGTAAAAGCAGTATCATTCTAATAATCAAACACTAAAAAGGGTCTCAGAGTGCTCCAAGCAAACCTGGCTCATTAATAACAGAACATTCAGATGTGGTAAGTGTTAGTTTGGCCAGGAGTCTGGAACTGCCAGTTAATCATTGAAATTCTGGAGTTTCCCCGAACTTCAGAAGGCATTGGGATGAGAGACTTATATCAAAGCCATTTTACATTTAATATTTTTAGGAAGCACATATTTTCTTTTCTATGAAATATTCTTGCTAATAAGAACCTTATCCTGCAAGCCATGCACAATGGAAATTTCTGAACAGCTTCTGCAAGAGTTTTCACTATGGAAAAAACTCAGGAACAAATTTCAAGATGCTTTTCATGTGGTAAAGTTGCAAGTCATTAACAGAAAACAGGAAGCACATAAGGTGTCAGTTCTGAAAGTTCTATGAGGGGATATACAAGATTCTACAACTGAGCTCTGCTTTTCAAATTTGATTTTATATACGTTAAAAGAAGCCATTTTCCTGGATACACGATGTGAAATTCTATTAGTCTCATCTAATGAGGACAATTGACTTACAAACCTGGAGAAAGTTTCTTATTTGTTTAATATGTGCAAAATCCTTTTGTTTTACCATTCTGTTTTATATAATTTAAGCAAAATTACTTGCATTATATATATTTTTATATATAAAGGTGCTTTGAACTCAACACTTCTTGGACACAGAGCTGAGAAAATCTCCTCAATAGACAGATTTGGGGCTATGCAGCTACTTATCCACTTTCATGCAGTAAGTTGAGGGCAAAAGGGAGCAAGTTGTTTATTTCCAATTCCCTGCTCTATTGACCAGACCAGATATCTTGTGTTAGATAACTGTGCCCCAGGTGAGCTTTGTGGGACTGTGCACCAGTCGAGCTTTGTGGGCATTGGCAGGGTCACTTCAGGTTATGGTTGCAGATTCTTAAGCCCAAGAGACCCAAGAGTACCATGAGTAAGCTCAAATTCCATTGGTGTGTTAGAAGAAGTTCTACTGAGCCTCCCAAACCCACTCCCTCCCCCCTCCCCAAGACACCTGTGAAATACCATCAAAGCAATTCCACAGACCATGCTGCTTACCACAGACATGGGATTGAGGTGTCTCCTCTGTGCGGGTACTTGGGATCTGCCGTGGGGGAAAGGAGAGCAGCTGGTGCCAAAGGAAGGGCAGGGAGGGACCGAGACATCCCAGAGTCGCTCACATCCATGTACTTCTAAGCTTGGCTCTGGTTCCACGTCTGTTGGATCCATGGGGCTGTTCAGCCCTTGCTGGGAAGCACCACAGGGCAGAAGCATTAACTGAGCTTCCCAAGGAACAGATGCTGCTTACAGAGAAAGTCAGAGCCTCCAATTAATCAACTTATTTCAGCCAAGGGTTTGTAGGGAATTCTCATTAGATTGGAACTGGAAACTCAAAATTTTGCACTGGTAGAAGCATGAGAGATATGAACCTTGCCAGCCAAGATCTGCCTGGAACTGCTTTTTGGCATTGTCCATCACACACATCTTCAGTTTGACAAATGAATCAGTTAAGCAAGAATTGCTTCAAATCTTACCAGAAATCACATTTTCAGCTTATCTGCAAAAAAATTGAAAGTACAGGATTTTGGCTTTGTGCCAATTCCCCCCCAAATTAACCCCTTTCCCCCCCCAAGGTATTCAAAACCATCAAAGAATGACCAAATTGTGTACATGGGCGGCAGTGTAACCAACAGCCAGTAACTTGGCAAGGGCTGCAAAACACTCCTGAAAGTGGGACACTATTTTTAGGTGGTTAAATCCCGCCAAGGCCTCCTAGCAGTGCTGGAGGCAGCTAAAGCAACAAACACCATGAGGACAGAACTCTCACCCCTCTGATCATACAATTAAATTGTCTTGGAGCATCTACAAATGGTCTCCAGCAGCAGGCACAAGTGAAGGAATAGGAAGAGGGAGGCAGAGACAGGAGCAAACTGCATACCTGCCATAAGAACAACCATACAAGGCCTGGATTAGACAGAAGTATGAATTGTATGTTTGATCTTAAGCTGGAAGGACCCTTCAATGTTCAAATCCCTCAGCAATGGGGGCTATGTGCCATTGTGAGGATCAGCCCAGCATGGATGAACAAGCATTCCTGGCACAAGCCAAGCTATTCTGGGCTGGAGAGCTCAACAGGGCAGCTTGGAGAACTGAGACACTGGTCATTTCTCAGGACAATTTTGACAGTGTCAGTAACTTAAAATTGCAAATGCTTGGGTTTCTGCAACATATGGTAAAAAGTAAGCAACTCTTGAGTCTTCTACAAATAGGCCTGTAAAAATGGCTTGTGATATTTTAGATACCAGAAAATTTAACTGTAGCAATAAATATGCAGCCTGGTGTGACCATTACAAAGGCAGAAGAGAAGACCCTAGCAATTAGATGTGACCGATAGGTAAAGCTCTGTAAAGGGAAGGCCTGGTAAAATCATGGCTCCGGCCTGTTACTTAGCCTAAGTGGAAATGGACTGTGGAGAATGACTCAGCTAGAATAGAGGAAGTGAGGCACGCTGCGTGAATGCCTCATGCCCGCATCGTGGCGTGTGGTGGTTGGTTCAATTTGGTTTGTTGTGCCTTAAAACTATGTAAACTAACAACCAACTAATGGCATAAAAAGGCCGGGTTTTTCGTAAATAAAGTTCCTCCTTTGCACCCGCCTGAGGACTCCTCACTGCTCCATATCGCTACAATTAGATTCATGGTAATCAGTCATAGAAGTCTGACAAACCCTTGGGTCAAACCTTTATGTTTTACAGATTGTCACAAAACTCACTTCAAAAAGTATTATACTATCTAAACCATTCGTTTCACAACCCATGGAAAGGTTGTTGACAATCTAAAAATAAGTATTTATCATTTTATATTAGTAACATTTTTCCATACAAAAAACCCTTGCTGATTTATATTGATTATCATAAAAATTATTAGCATGAAAACATTTGCTTCAAAGCAGGATTGATATTTTATGAGTATATATGCATAATTACTCCTGGGCAGGTGAAGAGCAAAATGGTATTTTTTAATTCTGACCATACTCCTTTCCTGTTCTTAGAGAAGACTGTATAGTAACTGGGGCAAGTGCAGAAAAGTTCATGATCCAAGAAATAATCTTACCTAGTTCCATGCATGGGATGCTGCACCAAGAATAAACACCCAAAGAAGAGAAATGTCATTTCATATTCATGATGAAAACCAGACAGGTCTGTTTATTCCTGAAAGGTTCTGAGCGTATCAGCATTGCTTCACATTTCCTGCTATTTTTTCTGACAAATGTTTATCCATATGACTGGAGTATTCTAGCTAGAAATGTATGCATGCGATTTTTTAAAAACCATCAGATAAATGTTGCAGCTGTTTGAGAACAAGTCTCAGGATAACACACTGTCCCCTCATGGTTAAAAATAATAACCTGACAATCCTTTATGAAACAAGAGCCCTTTTCCTTTACAGTTCAGACTCAAGATCTGGCAAGGATCAACTATTGCCCCAAGTGCTTGGGTTTGACTCATTGGTGAAATCCAAGTATTCTGAATTTAGGACTGAATTTAAATCCCTGAACAAGCACTTTGCATAAATTCAGTAGAGACTCAATGTATTAAAGTTTCCATGCAGTCAATCCACAGCTTACAAAGTTAGTCTTGAAATTTCCATTGTGTTATTTTCTGTATTATTTCTGAATTACCTCCTTTATAAAGAATTAAATCTTTCAAACTGAACTTCTTTTAGACTAAACTGCAGCTTTGAGAACGGTATCTAACTAGCTCAAGGAACCCTTCTGACAGCTACTCTTCTCTCAAATTTGGCATTGACCAAGCCAACAGCAGTAGCAGTGGGAGGCATGCTGGCACAACCTCAGGTGCTACAGCCCCGAAAAGAAGAGCACCTCACAGTTGAAATCAGCTAATCCAGTTTGCTTTTACTGTGTGCCAGAGGATCTGTCACACAGTAAATACTCAAAATTTTGACCACCAGTGAGAATATCACATATAATATTAATATAGAACTACATTGCAGACCAGTGCAGAATTGCCATCATTCACTATGTGCGCCAAATCAAAAAGTGCAAAGCGTCTGTGAAATCACACACAGGACACTTAAAGGTATGTTTTCTGTACGTAATTATTTGCGGAATGGAGCAGTTTTTCCTTGGAAAGACAGTTTAAGCCCCAAAAGAAGTAATTCCAAAACCTTCCAACTCTAAAGTCATGCTGTGCAGTTTTTTACCCAGTTCTTCAACTTTTAATAGTTAAAAACTATTAAACTGGGAAAACTCCCAGTTTAAGGACTATTGCCAAACTGAAGCAGATACTTCAGGATTAGAGCCTGATACTTCTTCATGTCATACCATGTAACAGGATACTGTTATCAAAAGGAAACCAAAGAACTCAGATCTTTGCAATTGAAATTTATATGGAAATACATCTGAAGAAACAACTGGAATTTAAAAGCTCTACAGTCAGCTTCTCCTAACCCTTTCATTTAAAAGACTAGACAGCACTTAAGATGTCTATATTATTTTAACCAGAACAGAGCAATCAATTTTTACATTTCCAAAGAAGTTACTACAAAGTGATCAAGAAACTATGTATTCTTTTAAAGTCATGAGATAGGCTTTAAAAATAAGAAGCTCTAGTAGTTGTGTCAATTTTTTTGTCAACAATTTTTGTTCTATACTGACACCTGCTGACCATTTCTTCTGACTAGTCAGTTTTACTGTATCACTTTATGCATATATTAGTTGGCCAAATAAACCTAGGATTTCAGTCAGATCTCTTCTCCTTCAAGAATTTACAGAGTAGGTGTATGTATTATATCTATACATATGTTATATATGTGTGTGTGTGTATTTATGTGCCTGTACTTGTATACATACACACACATTTACCAAACTCCCGTAAGTACTGGACTGCTCATGTCTGCTGAAAGAAGTTTTCGCAAACTTCTCTGGAGCAAAAAAAGGTTTCTGCCTTTTCTGCCATTTTAGACACGTGCAAGGGAATCAAGTCTCTAGAGAGTTGTAAACAGCATGAAAAAAGCCTCGTGTACTGGAATGATGTTCTCTGTGACTACTGCCCAAGAAAAGGGGCCATGGGGTCATCAGGTCTCTGCCGTTTCATTCTGTAGGCCTCCATCTCCTCTTCTGTTGGCTCCCTGGCTTCATACTGGCTGTTGTATGGTCTCTTCCTCTCATCTAACTGCATGATTTCTTTGACGTGGAGAAGTCGAGCCTCTTCTGCATTTAGTGCCTGAAATGAGAGCAAAGGGAATCAAAAGTTCTACAGTGAAAGTTAAACAAAAAAACCCCAACAATGAAGGTTTGTCTTAGATTCTTGTATGATGGACAAGGAGCAAGCACAAGGGAGGGATAAGTAATGCACATCTGTCTGGCCCACCCACGGCACATTTCACTTAACGCTCATTTTTTAGTATTTAACATAAAATGATGGTAAAAATGCTATTTAGTAAACAAGACACTTTAATCTCTTTCCAGATGTCAAAATCAAGCAAGAAACTCACAGGATTTACCTAAAATATAATCACGATCTAGCAAGTACAAATGAACTGTTCGTTATTTTTTGTTATATATTTGGGGTTTTAATTTTTAAATGCTTTGTGTTATCTCATTCCTCAAACTACTACTGTTGCTACTAGAAAAAAAGTTGCATTTGTACCCTGCTTTAATTAACTATGGTTTTAACAGGTTTCTTCCCTGAGCAGCCCAAGGCAGGCCGCGGTGCCCAGGGGAGCACACTGCTGCTGAACAGTGGATGGCTTGGGGCATGGATTTACTACATCAACCATGAGACTGGGCCAAGCCTGGGATACAAAGTGCTAAGTTAAGATTTAACAGTGCCTTTATCTCTCCATCTTTCTTCAATACACAAATCATTGTGTTTTGCAATGTCTTTTATAGACCTACAGGTGTAATAGGTGCCTAGACAGGAAATGTTCTAAGTCATCTAAATTAAGTCTTTCAAAACTAAGTATTTATTGAATGTTTGCCTGAGGAGTAGGGGATGTACTTTAGAACATCTAACAGCATTTTAAATTTGATTTAGCTCAAATTTAGCATCAAAGTGCCTCATGGTATATCACCAGGATATAAAATTGATGCTGTAAAATATGTCATGTTCCTTTTGCCACAAAGCCACTGAAGATTATAGTACACCTTTTTTAGTTTTTCTTGCTTCTTTTTCTCTTCACCTTCACTGTCAGAATTTGAGCTCTTCTTGTGCTTCTTCTTTTTTTTCTCTTTCTGTTTCTCCTGGTGGATCTGTAAGGTGGGAAACAAGTTACTGTTATGATTCAACTTGCCAACATAAAAATGCCCAAACCATTAAATCCAAACTTCTATTAATGCTACTTGAGAGCTTAGTTTTCAATGGAGATGTTAATGCTCTAAGAATGCAATCTAATAATTTTCAGGCTTATTATGACTCTACACAATTTTGTAGTTAGACAGATCTTTTCATCTCTTAAAATGTTGAGGAGAAATATCTGTCTTCCCGAGAAAGGGAAACAGCCTACCTCCATCAGTGTTTTGGGTTTTGTCACGTGTTCTTCCTCCCCAGGCTGCTCTTCCATTAAACTTGCTTCTGTATTCTATGCAACAGACATGAACAAGGATATACTGTTACTGAGCACATTTGAAAGCAGAAGGACAAAAGAAATCCCACAAATCCCTAAAAAAACCAATCCCCCCCCACCCCCCGCAAAAGCAAAACAGTCTAAACCTTAAGTAAGGAATATGACTGACTTTTAGCTCTTTCCACATGAATAAACAAGAGAATACTTACAGCAATTTCTTTCCCAGCTTCTCCTGTACAGTAGGAGTATTTGACAAAGGAGTGGCAGCACCTGTAACCCCACTTGCCTTCTTTCCAGTACGAACCCCAAATGCACTGCAAGAGAACACACCACACAGTTACTCCTGTAAGAGGCAAGCTGAAATTTACTCCTGAGCTGATACCCTGGTAAGTAAACTACTCAAACAGTCCAAAAGGAAGCTAAGAGAAATACTTTTGCTATTTTAGGGTACACTGTCAAAAGAGAGAACCACAACAGGATGTGGTCAACTCATATTCAAAGTGGAAGGCAAATACAGTAACTTCCCCTTTAGTTTAAGATTGCCATGGCAACTCTTCAAATTCACATCACAACTATGACAATTTGAAGACTCTCCTTAGCAGAAAAGGAAGAGTGTCACATTGAGACAGGAAGAAATATATTTGCTGTATTAATTATACTGTACTGCATTCTAATATACCTCCAATTGGATGGTATTTAATTTTTTAAAAATTTTAACGCAACCTCGGACTTACTGTATGGTTGTTGATCTTCACATCCTCTTCATACTTAGAACAAGCAATAGCTTTCTCCTGTCCTTTGATGACTGTTCCATGCCTAGAATACTCCACATAATCTTCTGTTTGAGCTAACAGCAGTTCAGCTGGGGGGGCATCTAAATGTTCTTGTCCTCCATACTAAAATGCAAATGGGAATGACATCATAGTTTTGAAAAAAACCCACCTTTTATGTAGTTAAGCAAACATTTCAAAACCAGCACCTTTGGTACCTTGTGAAGAAGGCACAAGAGTGGATGGAGACAGTTTAATCTTTAGTGACGAGTTAAGACAGAAATACGTCATCTCCTATGGCCACTGTGGTGTCTTTTGGTGTTTAGTTTTGGGGGTTTTTTTGTGTGCATGTGGTTTTTTGGTGTGTTTTTTGTTTGTTTGTTTTTGTTTTGTTTTATGCCTGGAGAATGAAAACAATGATACTTCTCACTTAAAGCAGGAAAACTTTTCAGACCAAGCCAAAGAGCTCTGGTACAACCAGAGCAATACTTCCCGTCCCCCTCCGAACTTGAATGTTGACATGGTTAGAATCTAAATGGATTATTTCGTCCTTTTTCAGTCATCCAAGAAACAAGACGCAAAATATAAAATAAATATTTATCTAGAAGACTGCACCCAAAACTTGAGTCAGAAAAAAATTCAGATTTCTTCAGTGGAGAAATTTTGACAATTAAGGGAAGAGCTCCCAATAATATAAAGAAATACCAGCAGACCTTCGAAGGTCTCTATACTAAATAATAAAATTCATCAATTGATGAGATAGTGTGTATAAATACAAAAATATTTTTAAGTATAAGCTGCTGAGAACAGCTGATGCCCTCTCACATAGGATTAGTAATCTTATTTGTTACCCAAGACTGAGACTTCAAACTCAACAGAATTCCTGTTAAATAAACCCAAATGCCTATTACCTTCTCTAGGATGCTTTCTTTCTGCTGTGCCTTGAAATCTTCTTTTTTCACTTTGAAGGATTTATAAAGGAGCTCTAATTTTGTAGGGTCTGCTTGAAGATGAACTTCAGAGCCTTTGTCATAAGCCTCCCAGGCAAACACTGTGTACACAAGAGGTTTCACTCAATACTTATTCTAAAACTGACATACACATTCAAATTACATTCTTTAATTCTGAAGCAATTTGAAAGAAGGCCTCAATCTATAAAGGTTTATTTCTCTTTTGCAAGAAAGCAGCATTGTTAAATATTTTTATGTGCCAACTTCCTTCAAAAAACCCCAAACTCAAACCCCACTTACACTGAGTCTGTGCCATTGAAATGGTATCGCCTGTGTAGCGAACGAAGTTGTCACCTGCATAACCAACTCTGCAGAGAAGAACACAATTCTGAGCATTTCTAATGTGATTTCCTCTTAAGTACAAACATAAAATTGCAAGTAAAAATTCTCTTGTGTACTACGAGATAAGAACAGAAGGAGAAGAAAGTGCATTCAACTCGATACATGAAATGAAAACCTAAGTTCCCTGTAAAGCCATGAAAGCATTAGGCAGCCACTCAAAAACCATGATTCCTGTGTTTACAGGGACACATGACACAGACCTGGGGTTCTGTCTGAGATGCCAAGCACTGCAAGTTAAACTTGGATCTAGTTACACAATAAATATGCATAAACAGTCTGTGATATTCCAGCACAGTGATTCTCACTTCTGGATTTGTGACTCTCCAATCCAGACCTAGTGTATCTGGCTGAGTTAAATAAAGCCTGGGGCAGCTTTATTGCTCTCAGTAAAGCTGAGACACTTGTGCACAGCCCTTGAAGAGATGAACAGTCAGTACATGAAACACATGCTGAGGATCAAATAATGCTAGCAATCCAATTCCCCACTCTTTCATCTTCCCAAAGCCACTCTGAAAAATTTACAGTCTGCAAAGCTATGGCAGAAACCTAAAGTCAACAAAGTCAAAGTCAAAGTCAAATTATGACTTGAGAGAGAAGCAAAAGCATCTGCATCTAAAAAAAAGAACTGACTGGCGTTACTCTAGCTGGAGGCAAGAAGAGGTGGAAAGAGCATTATTTGCTACTGTTTAGGCACTGCCATTCTATTTTAGGCAGTAAACTAATCCAATTACTCTTCTCCGAATACATGTTTTACTCACAGCCTGTCTGCTCTGTACATTCCCAGCACAACACAGGTCAAGTGTCTGACTCAGGGGTTAAGGGAGACGGCTGAGTGTGCAGCCAAAAGCCAGCCTATGGCACCTTTAATTAAGCTATCTAGACAATGCCAAAGCTTTCACGCTTTTTCTATGCAGAATCCACTAATACAGAAGGAGATCTTACTCCTAATTCAAATATTTTATTAGGTCACACCACAAACACACCATGCCAGTATCCAGAACCAAGAAACACGGGATAAAGTCTAAGATTTGGTTACTGAAATACTTTACATAAATATAATTATTATTTATAGGCATCACCTCAGATGCAGCAGTGTCCTAGCCCTTGTACAGATAATTACACTAAACCATGGTCCATATGTCCCTGAAGATTAAGCGTCAGTCAGTATCACAAAAATACCACTTTTATACTAAACTAAAATGTGCTCCTAAATAAAACAGTTTTCTTCCATGTCTACTATTATGTGTATACATAGTATACACATAGATTAGACTAGAGATTAATTAGATAAAAGGACATACAGGTAAAAGAAAATATAGAACTATTAACCTCATTTTTAAGAGTTTTGTTGGATATACAAGCATGACCTCATTTTAACTTACTCATCTGGATTCTTGCCTGTGTTGGCATAAGGGTTCTCCCTCATTGCTCTTGTTTTGGGATCATAATAAGCAGAGTTTGGATCAAGATTCCTCAAGTACTAGGGAAAAAAAACAACATATAAGATACTTAATATTTATGATTTTAAAAGAACTGAGGTTACTCCTGCATCCCCCAGTTTAGATGTTTTAAAAAGTTCTATTTATGCAAAAGGATGACCTTGATGAAGTCATAACATGGGCAGGAACAGAACTGAGAACAGACCTTAACCTCCAAACCCCTAGACCAATAAACAAAGTCATTAATAACTGAATGTATAATTTGTTGAAATTAACTCTCAAGAATACAAAGAAACAGAATCTGTACAGAATTCCTTACTTACTTTCGCAATATCTTCCCGAATACGTAAATTTCGGACTGTGATGCGTCTTTTAGAGTCAAAGTTCTGCCCAGGCATATCAATGTCATCCGCGTATTTGTCCTCATCTTCATCTTCACTGTTATGATCTCTTTCCTGAGAAGAAATGGAAAATTTATAACTAAAAGAGATCCTTCACTCTGGAGACATGTACAAGAATCTGATTTTAGTGGTTTCATTAAAATTCTGCAATCCCTGTAGTTATAGGGTGGCACAGTTTACCTTGGCTTAAGTGTGCTCTCAGGCCAATCTAACATTCAACACTTCAGAAATACTCTTGTTAAAGAATTTTCACTTCCTTCTATGGAAATAGTTATCAAAACATAACTGTGATGATATTAAGAAAACAGTTATTTTGGTCAAAATATACCACATGTTAAAATCTAATTATGTGTATCTCTAAGGTTTGACAACACACAGGAATTAAAACAAAAAGACTCTTTACAAAATCCAGCAACCTCTGCCCAAAAGAAGAGGCAGACACTGGCACGGACACAACATTCAAACCCCTGTGCCACCCCTGTTTTGCTGTTCCACTAACTACAGGTCCTTTCTTTGCCCATGGTGTGATGCAGTGGGTAATCATCTTACTGTCTGTGAATTTGATTCCTCTTCTCCCCACTGGTGTCTTGGGGAGTTCTGCAGCAAACAAAGAGCACATCAGCAGAGAAGACAAGATAGTGGAAAAAGGCAAGATGGCAGGGATACAAAGAGCAATCAAAGCAGAGCTTCATGCTGGATACAAAATACAATTTACCAGTGGCTCCAAATTCAGAAACACTGCTACATAACACTCTAGGAAAAAGCTCTTAGCTGTCTCGGTGACAGACACATGTTGGAGAACTTTTCACTGTATTCCCAACTAAATTTCCAATTCTTTGCAAGAACAGCAAATTCTAAAACTGTTGCTGTTATTTAGAGCTTGTTATGCCTTTGAACACTGAAGATTTAGACTATAACATTTCATATCATGTAAATATAACCAAGTTTCAACTCTGAAAGCTGAAAAAAGAATTACGGAGATATATATTCAAGAATTTAGTCAAGATTTACAGGAATACTAAGCATGAATCAGAAGGCAGAATTTAAGTTCGACAAACACAGCCAGATTTTATTTTTTTAACCTGCTTAGTCTTTAACTGAAAAACACTTGCAGCAGTAAAGATGGGAACAGCTGTGAGCCCTGGAACACGGACCAGCAACTGGCCAGCACTGACTATGCAAATCAGTCTAAGTCCTCTCCCTCAGAGACAGTTCTTAAGTTTCAAACACACTTTTCTTCTTACAGTTCCATTCTTTAAGCAGTAAGTATACAGAAGCCAACAGTGTTTGCTTCACAAAACAGGAATGAAAAGAGGAAGAATCTCTTCTTTTGGGAAGGCCAAAGCACTGTAGTTTGGGCTGGGGGGCAGATCAAGCTCACTGTGCCATCTACTGACAACCTGCGAGGGGACAGCACAGCCTCTGGAAAACAGCCTCTGCAAGGAGGCTTTAAAAAACCTCCTTCTGACCAGTAGCAGTCTTTATTTTTTCCCCATTTTGTAAACTTAGAATATAATCAGAAATGCCTTTTAAAACTAGAATTTTATATCAAAGATTATCAATATAATCTATAATCCAAGAGGAGCTTGCAGAACTTAGTGGAAGATGCAAACTCTGCAGTTATACACCAGAGGGAAATACGTATCTCAGCCTTCATATACCCAGAGACACTGCAAACAGTCAGAGCAGAGACTGAAGAACAAACTGGTTTAAGATAAAGAAAACACCTTCCTATTCCAATTTATATTAAGCATTACTAAATCAATGCACAGCCATTACCTCAGCGTTAGTCAGACCGTAACGATCTTTAAATACAAGAAACGCATTTCAGTATATGAAAAAAAAATTACTACATGGAAAACAAGCTCTTCTGACCCAAAATTCCATGTCACTAATTTTTGCAATAGTAATAATCACACAGAATTTCTGCTCATTAGTGGAACACAAAGCAATCTGCATTTGACAGTAGATGCTTCAAGTTCTTGAGTGTGACGCAGAACATGCTGGTGCTAGGAAAACCTTTAAATTACTGAAGGGCATAAAACCCTATAGCAGACCCTGTATAGAGAGTAAAAGAGTCAGAAAGCAGAAATTACCTGTTTTATATTTATTCAGCCTAAGCAAAAATAGATTAAGTAACTTTACGTACCACTTGCTCCAGCTTCCCTGATGCCAACTCCTCCTGAAGCTTCTGGGCTTTCAGTGTACGTTTGGCCTGTGCAGCATGAAAATGCATTTGTTTAAATATTTCTTTTTAGCACCAGATCTAATATCAACAGAGTACATTACAAGCATCCCTCCTCCCAGCCCAGCCATACCAAACACTAACCCTCTCCCCAGTAAATCACAGCACCTACGTACCAAATCAACCTTGGAATATTCCTCGACAATTTTCATGTGCTCCTCTGGGTTATAACCATTCCACCGGTCTCGCTTCCCATCATAATCAAACATCAGCTGAGGCTGCACATGTTCATCTGGGGCAATATTCATGCCTGTGTATTTTGCTCCAACTTTCCTGGGTCTCTGAAAGAAAAAAAAAGATGGTTAGATCAGTCCATTAGGTTACTCACTCACATATCCCTTTAAAAATACTATCAATCAAGCTCCTCTAAAGCAAGTTAAATTCAGCACTGTAAGCCTGTGGATTGTAGATAAATGCAAGTAGTTCTGCACTTTTATGTACAGCACAACAGACTCCAAACTCCATACATTCTTATTTATATTTTCTACAATTAAGAAAGAAACCAAAACACCTTCTGGGGGTGGCTTCTAGGTGAGATGAAGCAGAAAGACACAGCAGCACTTGAGTTAATGCAATTAACAAGAAAATAACATTTTCATCTATTATTTCAGATCTTATTACAAACATAATTGATGTATGACACACTGAAGTATCACTTTTCCCCTTCACTTTTCCTACATAACAATTTCTTTAGAAATTTCTAGGCTATCTCTCACTACTTCAAATATTTTTCAAAATAGCTTTTCCAAACCCAGTATTTCATCTATAGCCAGCTATTTTGCAGTAAGATTAAAATTCCTATGGCTTTCAAAGCCATTAAGACATGGACAAAAGTGAAGTTTACCTCCATGCAGTCTTTCTTTTTGTGTGTCAGTGCCCCGCAGTTCTCACAGGCTCCTTTGCGGTACCTCGTGGCCACAGCGTGCTGAGAGGAAACACAACCGGCAGCGTTGGGGACACTTTGGCAGATTCACAGAAGTGTTCCAAATAACAAGTTCATATTTTCAACACCACTCAAGTGTGTGTGCCCTCCCCAAAGCCCAAACACGTGTTTTGATTATCGCCAGATACTGTGATTTGCCTGCTGAACAAAAATTCCTGCCCGCCTCAAAACCACATAACCAGAAATCTCCTCACGTAATCAACCCAAATCTTTATTCCATGAGAAAAACATTTTGCATACCTCTTGAACTCCTCGTTTGTACCAATCTCCAGAGGAGTTATACTGTTTCTGCTTCTCTGGCTGTGGTCTCTGATGCTTTAGTGTGGGTCTTTTAGAAGGATCTATGTACCATGGTACTGAGGAGATGTACTGAGGAATATGAGGGTTGATATCTCTGTAAAAGATGTTGTGCAATGAATACAAGGCATGGGGAAAAAACACACAACAACTTAGTCTAACAAACAACCTTCACATTAAAGTTCAAGTGCTTTAGGAGTGATAATAAATAATGAAGTTGGTACAATGCACTGCAAAATAAATTCTCAGTTTGATAAACACAGACTTTGAGATTTTGTTGCCATCTAATTCACCTAAACTCCTGACTCCAAATCAAATGGCTTATTCTGTGTAATGTCACTGAGCAAAAAAAATAGCAACATTTCTCAGAAGCAACAAGCCCTGTAAAAGCAAGAGAGAGAGGCAACAGATGACGTACTGAGTAAAAGACTCCCGTACTCTGTTTTGCTTGGTTTTAAACTATCATTTGTAATTAGCTTAATGGATTGGACTTTTTAGCAGAACTGTCAATAGTTGACAGAAGGTAAACATTGAACCTCCATTTTTCTAAAAAATATCTGATGACTGGAACGTTAAAAGACAAAGTTCAACTATTTACTTCTACAGCAACTTACACTGAAATCGTGCATTACCCTGACAGCTCTTCTGTAACCACAACAGGAAAAGACATTTTTACTCAGCAGCTTTAGAATAACCACAGCTTTAGTAAAACTTACTTTCCTTCTTCATCCACTTCAGCAGGTGCATTTCCAAGTTTTCTCTGTTCTTCTAATTCTTTCTTTTTCCTCCAATCTTCCCTCGTCATCTTCTTTGGTTCCTCCAGGCTCACATCATTTGCCCCTCCTGCAGGAGGGGCGTTCACTGTCGCACCTGAGGCCATTTTAGCTTTTTCCCTTAGCAGAAAAAAAAACAGAAGTCAAAAGAAAAGCCATACAGATCAATACCCTCTGACATCACAGATCTTCAACGTGATTTTGTGTCACTCAGTGAAACGAGTTAACTCCGTATTATGCATTCCCGACATACCTCTGTCCTGAAAAATAAGCCCCACTACTGAAAAATCAAAATTACCTTATTGTTAACCTATTGTAAGACCTGGGCCTGCGCGTACCCTGGAAGAGACGCGAGAGAGAGACCGCAGGGAAGCAGCGCCAGGCCCGGGCCCAGGCCCAGTCCCAGTCCCAGGCCTCAGCGGGGGACGCCAGCACTTGCTCGAAGCCTGCAGCAGCCGCCCTCTCGGATCGCAAGTCCCGGTCCCGACCCCGTTCCCGAACCCTATCCTGTTCCCAAACCCTATCCCGTTCCCGAACCCCTGTTTACCTGCCGGGCGGCAGAGCCGCTCCACAACGCCCCGCCGCTCCACTCCGTTCACTTCCGGGGCGGAACCGCTTCCCCGTGCCCGCCCCGCCCCGGAGCTCGCGTGCCGCGGTGCGCGTGCGGCGCGGTCAGCCAATCGGCTGCCGCGCGTGAGTCGAAGCGGCCAATGGGTGGCTCGGGGCCCCTTTAAAAGCCGGCGCCGTTGGTACTTGGCGTGTTCCGAGGCGTCTGAGAGTGGTTTGGGCTCCGTGGGTCCGGTCTTTCCTTTGCTGTCGCTTTCTGAGGTGAGCGGAGGGTTCGGGAGGAGAGCCGGTCTGGGGCTGTAAATCTTGCTTTGGCTTTATGCTTCAGGCTGTACAAGGAAAGGGATTTTCGCCTAGAGAAAGGGAATAAAGCTGGGGAAGTGTTTGGAGCACAAGTCTGACGAGGAGTGGCTGGGGTGGGGGGGCTCAGCCTGAAGAAGAGGAGGCTTAGGAGAGGCCTTATCGCTCACTATAACCTCCTGAAAGAAGGTTGCAGCCAGGTGGAGATTGGTGCTTTCTCCCAGGCAACCAGTAACAGAACAAGAAAAAATGGCATCAAGCTGTGCTGGGGGAGACTTAGATTGGACCTTAGGAAGAATTCCTGATAGAAGGGTTGGTTAGACACTAAAACGAGCTGCCCAGGGAGGTGGTGGAGTCACTGTCCTTGGAGGTCTTTAAGGGAAGACTGGATATGGCACTCAGTGCCATGGTGTGGTTGGTATGGTGGTGTTTAGGTTGGACTCGATTATTTAGAGATCTTTTCCAGCCTCATTGACTGTGATTCTGAGTTTTCCTGCGGACCTCTTTAATGAGGAATTGCTTGCCCACCTGTGTAATAGCAGTGATGAGCACAAGGCAGGAGCACTGGTAGTGCCTTCAGACCTGAGGGTCTTTAGCTGAACTACTGTGTAATGGTGGGAAGTAGGGGTTTGTTTCCCTTGTCTAGAGACCAATATGTGATAGCTCTGTTTTTAATGGGGCTTGCTTAAAAAGTGTGTTGTGGTGAGACAAGTGACAGAAATTGTTTTCCCTTTTTTCTGTATGGACTCTACAGGGTAGTCTCATCAATCTGAAGATGGCAACTCTTATCTTCGTTGATCAGGAGAATGATGAACTTGGTGCTCCCAAAAGTCAGCTGAGGCTTCCTTCAGGATCTTGTGTGTATTTGCTGCCCTAAGCCAGTAAGGGATCAAGGAAGGGCATAAATCACATTTTATTATTCACTGCTTTTAATGATAATAGTTTTCTATTCATAAATCCACTTACCCAACCAATTCTTCCAAGCTCATCAGTTAGTGTAAGATTGAAGGTAACTGTGTGCTTTTGTCATAAGTGGGGCTTATGAGTTATAAATAAGCGATTTCCATGATAGCTAGTTTTCCAGCATATGCACTTACTTAAGCAAGCTTTAGGGTTGCTGAAGTTTGTTTTTTTTTTTTTTCTTCCCCCCCTGCCCCATTCCAGCAAAAGTCTTAGTTGGAAGAACACAAGTTAACACTCCACTTCCTAAAAAAGCAATCAGTACTTCTCCAGTCACATCTTGCTCTGTCAGAAAGGCTCTTGGAAATGTGAATAAAACTGAAGGAGTCACAAGCAAGATGGATAAGATAAAACAGAAAAATCAGCCTTGCACTGTGAACAAAGTGAGTACAACACACTTATGCTGGGGAGGAGGGAAAATCCATAATTTACCTGCTGTTGTGGCTTAACTCCGACATAATTAAGCACCACACAGCTGCTCCCTCACTCCCTCCTTGGTGGGATTGGGGGAGAAAATTGGAAGGGTGAATGTGAGAAAAATCATAGGCTGAGAGTAAGGCAATTTAATTATTAAAAATCTCAAAGAAAAACAAAGCCAATTCCTTGCCACCAGTTGATTAATGCCTTGCCGGTCCCAGAGCAGTGGTAGCCCTGCTTTCCCACCAATTTTCCTTGCTGAGCATGTCATGCAGTAGGGGGTATCCTTCTGGGTAGCTGGGGTCAGCTGTGCTAGCTATGCATCCCCAGCCTCCTCACTGGTGGGGTTGTGAGAAGCAGAGAAGGCCTGGACTGTATAAACACTGCTGGGTTAATGTCTTATTAACATCTTTAGAGTTATCTGTTCTAGTGCAGTCATCTCTTGCTGCCATATATAAGACTACACTACATAAACTCAGCCAAAACATTTGCCCATCTCCATCTTATTTATGTTGAAGGCATTAGAATTTAGGCCTGACTGAGAAAAGTATGACACATATGCTTGTCTGTAGACCTGAACAGCACAGGAAAGCCACTACAAACATTCTACAGTAGCTTAAATAATGTGACTTCCTCTTTTTATGACTAACAAAAAGAGTGGATTAGAAAGCTGCCATGCAGTGTCTGAAGAAGATTGGCCAGAAATAGAAAATATGTTTCCTTTGGATCCTCAAGGTAAGAGCTATTGATGTAATTATTAAAATTAACAATAAGTCTTTTGGGAGTGTTGGCATTGTTGTAAGAATTTGTCCAAGCTACTGTGGCACACAAGCCAGCATTGCATTTCTCCTGAGTCCTTTCTGAAACATAAAGGTGCTTGCTGCTTCTGAAATACTTAAACAATAATGAGATGGTATTTCTAACAGTAATGGCTGTGCCTCAGATGTGTTATTCTGAGTCTCTTATTGTGGTGACAGGAAACAAGTTCCAAATAACCGTGTATTAGCTTCTTAGTTCATTAAATAGTGACTAGTAGACAAGTATTCAAAGGAATATAGAAGAGTGTGTGCCAATATAATTTGTAACTGAAGAGATTCCTACTGCTGTAGGATATAATAGTTGAAGATGAAACTTCTAAAGCTGTTCTTAGGCCAGCCCATTGTAGATGTTCTATCTCAGTCCTTCAAAGTGTGTCCTTAAAGCTTACCTCTTCATGTGGATGTAAGTGTGTGGAAACTACTGTGCCAAACACTTCAGTGTTGATGAAACATATGTGCTTTGCTTGCTGAAGTTAATAACTGCTTTATATTATCAGTTCTATTGGGCAACCTAATGTTTTCATCAGGGCTGGTGTATGGGATTTCATGGACAACTAAAAGGTGTAACTGCAAATAAATACCCCATAAGAGGAGACTGTTGTGTTGTTTTAGATTGGCTCCCATTTCATTTAGTCTAGAAGAGTTTCCAGCTTCCCAGGCTACTGCACACTTACAGTCTTTCTCAAACAGACTTTGAGAGTTTTGATCTTCCTGAAGAACACAAACTAAGCAATGTCAACCTGTGTGGTGTTCCCCTCATGGTATTTGAAAGGACATATGACAGATGTGTGAACATGGTTCCTTCACCTGTGAAGATTGAAAAGATTTCATGGGAATCCAGTAAGTGGAAACTTTGCATGATTTTCAGTACACAGTGCTCATCAGTGGTTTGGGCAAAAATCCAGTTGGCTATAGCAGTGAATTGCTGTTGCTGTTTAAACTACCACAGCAGTGCACCAGTATCAAAGAGCTTCTGCTGTGTAATCAAGCTCAGTGTACCTGGCCAACCTTGCTAGTTCAGGCAGTGGTCTCAGAATGGTGTTGCTGACTTATGGTTTAACCCAGCTGCAACCAAGCACCACACAACTGCTTACTTTCTCCCCAGCTGTGGGATGGGGAAGCAGTCAGAGGAGAAAAAGTGAAAGAACTCATGCTTTGAGATAAAAGCCGTTTTGATAGCCATGCATCTAAAAAAAGCAAAACAAAGAATTCATTCAGTTCCCATCAGCAGGTGTCCCCACAACAGCAGGGCTCCATCACATGCACGCATGCTTGGGAAGACAAGTGCCATAACTCCAAATGTCCCTCCTTCCTTCTTCCCTCGGCTTTATCTGCTGGGTGTGGCACCATATGGTCTGGGATATCCCCTGAGCCCCTTGGGGTCAGCTGTTCTGGCTGTGCCCCCTTCCAGATCCTTGATCACTCCCAGCCTTCTCCTCACTGGTGGGGTGAGGAGCAGAAAAGGCCTTGACCATTGCTGAGCAGTGCTCCCACAACTAAACCATCCCTGAATTATCAACACTGCTTCCAGTATGAATCCAAAACACAGCCCATACCAGTGACTGTGAAGAAAATTAACTCTACCCAGTGAAAAGCAGTACACTGAGTAATCTTTTGTGGTGCTTTGCAAACTGATCAGTTAGGTGGCATTGGCTTATACTATGAAGCAATATTTGCCTTGCTTATTCAAGAGGTTTGTGCTGAGCAACTGTGAGCTAGTTTGTTAGTGTGCATTCTGAGTTTGAGAAACTGATTTGGTTTTTTTCTGACTTCCAGACTTGCTACAATCAACTGCTGACTTTCTTGCTACCCTAGATGAGATCATTGACATGCCACCTCCAAATTATGATGTTTAATGTGTGTTCTGAAGTTTCTTTTGAGTTCAAATTTCATGTAGTTCTGTCTTTCAATAAAGGCTAGTTTAATCTGTATACTGTTGTACTTGTCCTTTTTCCGTGAGCCCAAGATGTATGTAGTAAAACAGAGCTTTGAGAAGGAGGTTATCTGACAAGCAGGTAAAGCAGAGCCTGGATAAGCTTCTAAGCAAGGCTATAATACAGTTGTTACCCATATCCAGGAGTTGGTACCTGCTGGTTGGAGTGTGTGTGGTTGTGATAGGCTTGGGATCCTTCTGACCTCGCTGCCTAGCTTGGTCCACTAAACATGCAAGGGTTTGAACCAATTTGTATATCTAGTGTAAAGTAAGCACTAGAGCTGGTACTCTTCTGGCATTTTTCCTTTGAACTTGTTTGCTCTTCACAATGGCTGTCTAAAGTGGTGTGTGTTGGGTTCTTATGCAGCTGTAGACTACTTTTTACAGAAAAATGCCTGTAACTAAGGCACTGAAACTGGTTACACAGTGCCATTACGTGGCCTCTTGGTAAGCAGACACACAGATAAAAACACATTGGTATGTGAGGCCCCAGAAAACAGTGGTATGAGACACAATATGGGTATGACATTAAATTAACATAAATTTAGGTAGTAACTTATTGTATGTACAAACAGACATCTCACTGGGAGAGAGACACTAGTACTTCATATGTGTTATGGACGTTTATCAGGGTGAAATGGGATCTTTTTTGTTACTTTGAAATATTCACTATGATCAAGAACCTGGATCTCTATACAATCAAGCCAACCTTTTGTGCCATGTCCACTTGTGTGTATACATGCACATTAAAACATTTAAGATGTGCTTGTAGAATTTTATAGCAAACTGAACAAGTATTTGCATGTTTACAAAGGTGATTATTTCAGATTCATAGGCCTCTTGATACTGATAGACTTTATCTTGGAGCTCAAATATTTGTTATTTGTGGGGCTGGTGGAATGGGTGTGAGGAAAGATGGGGTGAGTCAGGCTTGGGAATATTGGTGGTCTGTCTGCACGGGGATGAGTGCTGCTGTGGTGTAGAAAAAATGGTAGTGGTAGGATTAATTATTTTTGTTTGCTGCAGTAAACCTCATCTCAGGCTTTTTGTTCTCATTAGGCTTTCTAGCTAATGCCGGTCAAAGCTTTTGCTTTTACAAAGCTTAATTTTGTAAACATTCATTTAAAAGTTCCACTTGTTTCAGCTGGCTTTTATTTTCCTCATTTCATTTACTTTTCAACTCCTCTGACTGAGGTTAAAAGGAAACGCACATTCCTGAGACTTTCTGGGACAAAGCTGTGGTGAGACTCCATCTGTGGATGGAGTTTCCTGCTCTTGGTGACTCCCAAGAGCTCACAGTCACAAGGCACTGTTTTCTCTTTGGAAAATGTAAACTCACGGCCTCAGAGCTGCAAGCCTGCTCGGTGTCAGCCCATGAAGTGCTGATGCAATTTGTATTGCTTCAGGTAGGTGTTAACACTAACTTCTACTGGTGACTAAAAATCAACTTCCTTAACTGCTTTAATGTTGATATAACACACACAGCTCTTTAGACTTACCAAGTTCTATTTTCTCTTGGGGTATTGTCAGGAATAGATGCAACTTGAGTTCAAAATGCTGTTTGAGCACTTTCCTCCACAACAGTAGTGTTACTAAAAACTGCTAATGTTTCAGTTTACTTGCTTGATCAGTTTATGCTTCCTGCAAACATCTGAGATATCTGGGATTTTAAATGCATGGCTGTGATGAAAATGAATGCTTGTGTGGTGGCTTGGCCTTAGTTTGAAAGAGCCTTAATAGCCCTCATGGGTACGTGAGTGGGAGCTCAGGACTGTAATGAAATGCACAGATCAGGGACCTATTCAGTTGGTTATCACTCTACAAAGAAACTGTTCTGTCTGTGAGAATCACTTTAAACCCTTACCTGAACTTCTGTGAGGAGAACTTGGAGATGCACATGAAAATAATCCCTTAGCAGGCTCAGTAAAGTTACTTCAGTGCACACCAGATAATTCATCCTGTGTGCAGTCTTCTGGCAGTGGGTGGCATCACGGTAATAGCCTTGTTATAGCTTCTCTTCCTGCAGCCAGAAATCGGTGCCGTGGTGGTGCTTGCCTTTGGTACCTCGCACACAGTGCAGGCAGCTGTGAAGGCTTCATCGCCTCATTAACGGGAAATGGAGGATAAGAATGGGCACTATTACCCCATGACTACAGGGAACAGTCTGTCAGCCAAGCACTTTTTATCTTCCGTTGTTTAAAAAGAACAGAAATGAGAAGCCTGGATGCAAATTGGTCTCTCTAGCGTTAGCAAAGCCCTGAATCTCGTACCTTTGAGTTTCACTGCAGCTTTACCGATGCTAGCAAAATACTGTAATAGAAATACAATAATGCCCTCCTAAGTATCCCTAGAGTGATACTTACTGTGCTCTGAGAGACTCAGGCACTGATCCCCTCAACATGTCTGTATTGAGGTTTATATACAAGTTATATACACAGTATATATTTAGTAACTGGTCGTCTGGGATCTAAATGTGTGTCAGTTCCCAGTTATTTTTGCATATAACTTTGCAAAGCATGTGAGAAAAGTGTTTTTGATAAATTTACTTCTAACTGCAGTCTGGGAAAAGGTTAAAGTGTGGTGGGCCCGTTGTGCTCAAATGGTCTACAAAGTTAGAGGAGAAAAAGTTACAAAATGGCTGTAATGTGTCCTTGTTGTCAGGTTATGAAGATGCCAGGATATCAAAGGAATGTGCACACAATTTACTGGGGGGGTGGGTGTTTTGTTACCTCTAAGAGGTGAGGTAATCTCTCTCAGTTAATGGAGTTGGAGGAAGGTTCCTGGAGCTCTTGGTAATTGGATTTGGTTTTTTGTACTAGCCTGATTTTTGGGAAAAGCGAGGTTCACTCTCCTGTTAGGATTTAAAAGTTTAATAAAGGACAATAGGGGACAAAGACAATAAAGCAAAATTCACAGTGCTTTGGTACTCAGCCAAGAGCACACCTGTTATTGCGGAGACACCCTTTACATACCTGTCCTATTGCATCAGCCTAACACATATTCATAATCAATTATGCATATTCAGACTTTTCCTTAAACAAGTTTATGTGTTCCAGGAACCGTTTAGCATGGCTCCTCCTGGGATCCGCCTTTTCAGAGCATGCGCATTTCTTGGCTGTGGTTTTAGTCAGTTCCTATTATCACCCCCAGAGTGGGCTTTGGTCCGTGGTTTCTGCAGACGGTAGTTGCTGATAGTTGGCGTGTCAGTAGCAGGGGTCTTCATCATACGTTCACTGGATGTTATCCAACCAAGCAGACAGTTCAATAACCACAAGCATAACTATGTTAGCTATTTTACTATTATGTCTAAGTTTAGTTAATGGCAGAAATAAAGGCATTAGTTATTTTGACAAAACTACATCTTTATAACAAAGCTACTTTAACATTATACATACAGCATCTATTTGTAGAAAGCCAATATTATAATATGTATCTATCACATTTTCATTAATTATATGGAAGGTGGAGCCTTTGGAGGACTTCAGATGTTGTTCTTCAGTGGCTCGACTGGGCTTTCTTTCAGCATTTCAGCCCGAAATATGTAACCAATGGGTAAAAGCATCTTGTAAGACCCTCTATCAGAAAGGCACTTTAAGTGCACTACTACAGGCTCCAGTAGAAGTGGTTCCCCTTTCTATTAGTCCAGGGACAAAACTGAGATTATTGTGTATAGGGGGCACGTGTAAAGACTGGGAGAGGGAAAGAGCTTTGAGTGTTTACACATGCACACACACAT
Source organism: Lycocorax pyrrhopterus obiensis (assembly GCA_014706295.1). Lineage (NCBI taxonomy): Eukaryota > Metazoa > Chordata > Aves > Passeriformes > Paradisaeidae > Lycocorax > Lycocorax pyrrhopterus. Next base: position 18,795,229 of record JACSVZ010000018.1, read on the forward strand.
CCTCATACTGAAAACTGTTCTGAGTCAGTACTTTTCCTACAGATCTGAATTGTTTGTTTAAGGGCATATATCAGGTATGTCCTTTATGTCTTTGATATCATTGTCTGAACTGTCCTGAACCCATCTCAAATTTTGGAAAAATCTAAGCCAGGAAGAAGATCAGACTTTATTAGATCTCATTATGACTAGTAATGATGATTTACATAGCACTGACAAAGATCTAAGATTCAATCTGCAAGTTTATCACTAACTGAGATACTAAACTTTTCTCAAGACTTGCTAAGGATCTTTAAGATACAGTATGATGGAAGTACTGTTTTGGTGATGGAGATTCTTTTTCTGGTGTCATTTTTGAGTTACTTAGGGCAGCTAGAGTTATAATGGTTGGTGTAGCTATACACAAAGGGATTTGAAGGAGGGCAAGGAAAGCTTTTTGTTGCATGAGACACTGAAGATTCAAAGAACAGCCAGAATGATGCAGGGTGGTAAGGCAAGATGTATATAAAGACATATCCTTCTTGGTGACATTTCCGCCTTTGTATCTCAAATTCAACTTCTGGCTCTAGCACAGCCTTACCCACAGCCACAGTCACTTCAGAAGTAAATCTCTTCCAGCATGGCCTTCCCTTTGGCTGCAGTCACTCCAGGGTGTGCCTGCTCTGTCATGGGCTTACCCATGGCCAATATCTTGAGGTGCTCCAGCATGACCTCATGCACAGACACTGATGCTTTAAGGTGCACCTACTGCAGTGTGGCTTTATCCATAGCCACCAATGCCTGATGTGTATGTTACGTTCTCCAGCATGGGCTTATTCTTGGCCCACAATCCCTGAAGAGGTGTGCCTGCAGTGGCACAGACATACCCCTAGATGCTTTGAGATGTACCAGCTCTGGTGTGGACTTATTCATGGCCACAGATGCTTTGGGGTGTCCTGTTCCTGCATGGACTCATCCATAGCTCATGGTCCTGTGGACTTGACTTCACAGTGGAGTTCCAGCCTGTCCAGTATAGAACCACAGGAATGCAGTGGTGCCCTGGCCCTCTGCCACCTCAGGCATGTGGCCATGGCTGTTATCAAAATGTTCCCAGACGTAGCAGAGTAAGATGATGATAAGCAGTACAGTGCTACAAGCAGTGAAATCAAAAAGCAGCTACTACTAAGCATTAGACTCTAATTAACATTAAGGCAAGTGAAAGGAATAAGATTAATTTGTCTTTACAAACAGACCATGTGAATCTTCTTGTAGATAGGGCTAGAAACTTATAGATAAGGAAGTAATAAAAGAAACTCTTAGTTCTAGAACATGTTACTAATCAACATGGACTGTTGCTCAGCAAAGGCCACGTTAAATTCCTGAACTTAGAGAAAAAGAACAAAGACAGAATAACGAATAGGTTTTTTCTTTCTTTTGTATTACAAAAGGGGGGTGCATATTAGAGGGGGGGCATAGACTAAGCAATTCGGGAAGTCTGTACCTTCCAAGTACTTCAGCCAATGTGATACGCAGGAAAGACTCCACTACTTGGAATAAGTAGTAAAGTAGGTATGTTTATTCCAGCTGGGACGAATGGGGGATAATTCCTCCAAAGTCATGCGTGCCGACGGCTGCGTTCAGCTTGGTATATATCGAGTTACAAACTCCAAATTCATTAAGTTTCCCAATATACCTATACATATTCATTGCCTAGCCTCGCTTCGTATTATAATGAGCCCAAAAGTCATTTACATCTGCATTGCGCTTGCGCAGTGTCGTCTGGTGGTCGTGGGCAGGGGTCTCCAGGATGAAGTAAGAGTCTTCCTCAGATGAAGTAAGAGTTCCTTCTGAACTTTTCACCTTGCTTCCCTGCGCGTGCTCTTTGTGTCCCTGGCCCAAGTCCAAACTTCAAGGCTGGTTTAAGTTAGTTTTAGGTTCGAAAACAGGGTCTTTGGTCAAGATTCCTTCCCTTTATCAATAGTCTTATATCTTCTCATTCTGCTTTGGTAGGCACAATAAATGTTCAGCAAACTGTATGCATTGTTTTTAACAAACAGCTTCTTAGTAAATCATTTAACTTCTGCTTCCCCCTCCTCCCCCTGATTTAAATGGGGAAAAGGAAGAGGGAGATGCAGCCAGGAACTTAAGATAAAAAGGAGGCTGTGTCCCTGAACAATTTTAGAGACCCCACGGGAAATGCCCATGGCCTCTCCCTTTATTAGAAAAAAGTTACAGGATTCCTCTGTCTGCTTTTTGGACATAAACCTCTGGCATCGTGGATTAATTTTCCTGACAAAATGGGAGCTTGTCCATGATCCTTCCACTGCCTGGGGGCGGCAAGCAGCAAGTGGAGCTGAAGGCGCACCTCACCCAGTTTCAGCGATCAGCTGCCTTCAGTGGCGGCCAGCACCGGATGATTGATGGGGTTCCTGAGACTGTCCAGGAGACAGACGAGTGGTGGACCAGGGGAGTCTGTGAAGAGTCTGCAGGGGAGGACCACTGAAAGTCTCACTGGTGAGTAAAATGGGATCTTTGGGGAGTAAATGTGCGAGGGCGCCCATGGAGGCTAGCACAGGTAAAGCCAGGAAGGAGTCCCAGCAAAAGGGATGACTATGGGGGTTCAGAGTGTCACTACAGAGAATGACTTTGGTTGGCATGGGGCCTTGGGAGAGACGGGTGGGCCTCATCTGGCAGGGGGCGAGACAAAGAGCAAGAGGGGAGACAAAGAGTAGGATAGTTAACGGGAGATTGGGAGAGGAGATTGTAATCTGGAGCCGTTGGAGATGTAAAACATGTAACCTTAGAAGCTGAAGTTTGTAGCTGCTGAACTGTTGGTTTGTAACAGTCTATAAAGATGTGCCTTGTACAATAAAATTTGGCTTTGCATGCACCCGGCCCAAGTCCGTGTTCAATCACCAACAAATGACAATCCCAAAATATCCTCGAAGAGTCCCTTGAGAGAATGTTGAGATAGTTTACACATTCTCCCAGAGGTAATAAGGACATGGACGCCCAAGGGGGGCAGTAAGGGAAAGTCAAAAAAAGGATCTTGACAATACCTGTCTGGGGGGGCAATAAAGGGAGTCAAGAAGCAGTCTCAACAACAAGGGACTAATGGTGTTCGTATGTTGGGAAAGGATTGGTTGAAGGGGAGTGTGGAGGAATATGGTTAAGGCAAGTAGCAGTAGGGGGCATTTATCCTCAAAATTTGCTAGCTGGTCCAGGGCCAGCTGCAGGTTCTTTGTATCCCTGGCTTCCAGGACAGGGAAAACAAGAAAGTCAGGATTTAAAGATGTTTCTCTGTGATGGGAAGAGGCAGGACCAGGCAGGGAAATGTGGGACTGAGAGCACGGGCTGTCGGCCTGTGAGGAGGTGTGGGGCCAGGCCGGGGCTGTAGGGCAGCCGGGGCTCAACATCAGGCAGTGCCTGACCCCACCGCCACACCGGGCAGGGGCGGCAGTGGCCCCCCAGCCCCCATGAGGCTGCGGGATGCCTTGGCCACCTGCCCGGCCCCATGTAGTTGCCTGCCGTGCCCGCTGGCAGGGCCGGAGGGGCCGCATTTGGACACTGCAGCAGGATGGGGACTGGCTCTGGTATACAGTGTATGGCAAGGAGGGTGAGAACGAGGAGGAGGACAGAATATCTGGGAAATGCAGATTGTACATGGAAGAATGAGGATTTCCTTATAATGATTTTGTTTGAGTGATCAGAGAAACGAATTACTTTGCAAAAAGCTCTGCAGTTGTGGGAGGATGAGCACGCACAGGCAGCGAGGGGGGCTAGACACAATGCACCTACAGTGGATCGTGCAATTCCCCAGGTGGATCCTCAGTGGGACCCAAATAATCAGGCCAGTCTAGCTCACCTTTGAGATTACCATGCCTATTTAATTACAGCAATCAAATTGGTGGTTCACAGAACTAACAATGTAGCCAAAGCCATGTCCTTAGAACAAGAAAGGAAAAAAAGAGAAAAAAGTCCCTCTCACTGGCTAGAGAGATTAGAGATGCCTTGCAGAAGCAAGGGGGACTGGATCCTAATGGACCAGCCTTCGACGTGTGATAGATAGATGCCATAATGGCTTTTTGCAAATGTTAAAATGAGTGATGTTAAAGTAGCTTTTGTAATAGATATTATAATAATGGCTTTCTACAAATAGATGCTATATGTATAATGTAGCTTTGTTACGAAGATGTAGGGTTTTTTTTAACAATAACTCAAGCCTTTATTTCTGTCATTTAACCTAAAACTTAAGACATAATAGTAAAATAGCTATGCTTGTGAGCTGTCTGCTTGGTTGGATAACATCCAACCAACGTGTGTTGAGGACCCCTGCTACTGACATGCCAACTATTAGCAACTACCGTCTGCAGAAAACATGGACCAAAGCCCACTCTGGGGGTGATAATAAAAACGGACTAAAACCACAGCCAAGGAATGCGCATCCTCTAAAAAGGCGGACCCAAGGAGGAGCCATGCTAAACAGTTCCTGAGAAAAGTTTGAATATGTATAAAAGTTTGAATATGTATAATTGTTTATGAATAGGTAATAGACTGATGTGTATGTAAAGGGTGTCTCCGAAGGAGCAGGTGTGCTCTTGGCTGAGCACCAAAGCACCCAGTGCTGTGACTTTTGCTTTATCATCTTTGTCCCTTATTGTCCTTTATTAAACTTTTCAATCCTAACAGGAGAGTGAACCTCGTTTTTCACAGACGCATTGTTAAAAGTACAATTTGTTACTAAATCTTGGCCTGATATAAGGAAAAGAATACAGAAGTGTGTTGGTTTTGCACGGCCTGGCTTTTGGTAGTGGGGGGGCACAGAGGTGGCTTCTGTGAGAAGCTGCTGGAAGCTTCCACCATGTCCAGCAGACTCAGTCCCTGATGGTTCTGAAGATGGACATGCCGCTGGCCAAGCCTGGGTGAATTAGAGATGTTGGTAACACCTCTGTGATAACGCATTTAAGAAGAAAATCAAAACAAAGTGGGGCACAGTTTTTTTCTAGCCAGAGAAGAGGAGGAGGTGAGAACATGTGAGGGAAACAACATGGAGACACCAAGGGCAGTGAAGAAGGAGGGGCAGGAGGTGCTCCAGGCAGCTGAGCTGAGATTCCTCTGCAGGCCATGGTGATGACCATGGTGAAGCAGCTGTGCCCCTGCAGCCCATGGGTCCACGGGGGATGCAGAGATCCACCCACAGCCTGTGGGGAAGGTGCCCGTGCCGGAGCGGGTAGATGCCTGGAGAAAGCTATGATCCAGTGGGAGACCTGGTGGAGAGACACTGCCCTGCTTCCAGGCTGGAGCAGCCTGTTCTTGGAGGATTGTACCCCGTGGAAGAGAGACCCACGTCGCAGCAGTTTTGGGAGGACTGTTTGCCCATGGGAGAAATTCACATTGCAGCAGTTTTGGGAGGACTGCTGCTTGTGAGATTGTGTTAATTCTCTGGATTTCGTTTCTTGTTTGTTTCACGAGTTCTTTGACTCAGAGTTCGGATTGAAACGCAGGAGGCGCCAGGCTTTTCTTCTAATGTGATGTTTATTATTCTCTTATCTATGGTACAGCTGCACAGGATGTGCTTCTTAGTTAACAAGCTGGAAAAATGGCCCCAAGTTCTAACTTCCAAGGCCATTTAAAGCCCAATCTATCCAATTATGGACTGCCAAGTAATTTATTTTTACTTATAACCCAGTAACTAGCTATTCATGATCCGCACTGCGAGTTTTTAGACCCAATACCAGAACACCCAGATTTGTGAAGAAGAAGGAAGAAAGAAGAAGTAAAAACCCACACCCAAAATCCTTCATCTTGTTACTAAATCCAATAAACCTAATTTTCTACATTTCTACATATTCCACCCAGTGTCATAACTTTAATTACACAGCAACAATCTCAGTGTTATCCCATAATTTGAGAAGCCTTTCCCAAGGCCCCAGGTCAAATGTAGTGTGCTTTTGAAGCTCATTGCCTGTCAGCACTGAAAGATTGAAATTATCTGAACCCAGGATTCCAACAAGGTTGGAATCACACTGGAGAAGTTCACAGAGAACTGTCTCCCGCAGGAAGGGACCCCACGGTGTGGCAGGGGAAGGACTCCTCTCCCTGAGCAGCAGAAGAAAACTTCAGACGACAAACTGACCAAAACCCCCCTGCCCTGTCTCCCTGCTCTGTTGATGGGAAGGAGGGAGGAGTTGGGGGAAGAAAAGGTGTTTTTAAGGGCTTACATTACTTCTCATTATCCTCCTCCAATTTTGTTAGTAATAAATTCACTTTGTACTTCTAAGCTGAGCCTGTTTTGCCCTTGGAGTGTTTTCTCCTGGTCCTTATCTCAGCTCATGGAGCCTTCATTAAATTTTTCTCTCCTCAACCCAGCTGTGGCAGGGGAGGGTGAGTGAGTGACTTTCATGGGTGCCTGGCGTTTGGCCAGTGTCAAACCACGACAAGAAGGATGAAGAATGGCAGAATAAGCCCTTGGACAAGTTGATTAGAAAGGCACAGCGAGTGCATATAAGAAGAGGTGAGGAAACAGTGAAGGTGAAGGCAAAGGTGATGGCAGAATTTTTACTGCCCCAGAGGGGTAAACTGCAGAGTCCAAGGAGTCCCCTGGAACAGAGGAGACAGGATCAGCCACAAGCATGTGGCAGAGGCATTCCCTCCTTGGCAGGGGAGAGCCGATCAAAACAGCGTTGGGGACAAATCAGTGTGCTATCTGCAGGGCAGAGGGACACTGGAAGCAAGAATGTCCACAAAAATGGCTGGATCCTGAGGAAGACGATGTCCAGCAACTAGTGGAGATGGATTGTTAGGGGCATCAGGGGTTCCCATTATACCAGAGACCCACCACACTGGAGCCCTTGATAACATTTAGGGTGGGTCTGGACCAAGAGGAAATGTCTCCTGATAGACACAGGGGCTTCTTGAGCCACTTTGAATTTTATACCTAAGGGAAAAATTTTCCAGTTCTTTAATTATCCAGGGGGTAAGCGAAAAAGATGAGTAAACGTGTTTTATTCAACCACTATTAGTAGATGTGGGGGATAAATTTGAAATGCATTAATTTCTGTTTATTCCTAATGGTGACTATAATTTACTGGAAAGGGATTTGCTGGCTGTATTGTGATGCCTTAGGTTTTAACTTTTATATTTTTCAAATCCTGTACTGCTTAGTGTGTAACTCTGAAGTTTCTTGTAGCCTGTTAATTTCTGCTCTCTCATGCTAGGTAGACATAACAAAGCCTCTCCAGGCTTTGTCTTCAGGGACACCCAGACCATCCTAGGCCCAAAAAGTATAAACCAAAAGCCTTTGAGAGGGGGGCAAGCTGAGGGGAAATTACATCATTAAACTGAGGCTTTAATTGGAGAATTAACCCTGATATGCAAACGAACCAAACCAATAAAAGTGTGAAGAACTTGTGACCTGTCATCCATCTTGGGGTCCATCTTGGGGTCCATTTTGAGAATACCCTCTGGCTCCCCAGGGTGTACCTTTGAAGACTTTTCAAATAAATACCTACCTCCTACCTTTATTCCCTTATTCCTGTCTAGTCTCTGTTTTTAGGTGGCCTCTCAAGACATCAATAGGGAATGCAAATTAATATTGTAAAAAGTGATACAGAGGCTAATTGAGACACAGTTACTATTGTAACTTTGTGTTAAATATCTGAGAAGGCCTATGCTGCAGCAAACTCAGAAGTGGGGGCAGTCCCAGGGAAATATGAAAAATTAGATATGGACCCTCTCCAAATTATTTTGAACCAACCAGGACAACCAGTGTCTAAAGAGCAATAGCCTCTTTTCAAAGCAAGGAGGGAAGGGATTACAGCCTGTTGAGACCTTGTTAAAGGCAGGTCTTTTGCAGCCGTGTATGTCTCCCTATAACACTTCTGTCCTGCCTGTTGGGAAACTGGATGAATGGACACCAGAAGAAAAGCAGAATTTTAAAGTGTTAAAAAAAAAAAAAAAAAAAAGCAGATTTACTGAGGCTCCTGCCCTACCCCTTGGTTGGGGTTTTTAGAAGTTCTCCTGTTTGCTTTTTGTCTTAAAGATTTTTCCCCATATGTGTTGCCAGGGGGACAAATTGGTAGGTGCTTAAGAAAAACAAAAGACCTGGCCACAGAGGGTGAGGGTCCAACTAGCTACTGGTCTTTCACCTGGGGGGCTGGGTACAGCGGGGGCTGCTGGTGCTCGAAGCATTCGGAAGGAGTTCATCAGGGCTGCAGGCTTCTGCTTTTCGGCTGCCTTCCTGCTACCGGAGAAACTCGGGATTCCCAAACCCACCTTCCCCTGCCCTGCTGGGAGCTGGGCAGTGGCCGCCCTGCCTCTGCTGCCGCTTGGATCTTTCGCTACACTGTAGCCCCCGCACGCTCTGCCTGCTGAGAGACCTCCAGAGGCTCCCGCTGCAGCTCCGCAGTTTGATACATCTCGTCTGCCACCCGGGATCTGGGCTCGTCTCTGCTGTTCCAGCCTGCTGCTCCCGAGGGTGCGGCCGGGCACCGGGATCAGCTGCCCAGGGGTTTGTGAAGCTTTTCGTCCATCCCTCCCGGGACCCCGAGCCACCATCACCGCCTGCTCCCCAATCTCGCTCCGGAGCGCCCCCTGCAGCTGCAGGGGAACCATCGCACCCGCCCTGCTCACCGGGAGCCGCCAGCGCCCCTGCCGGCTGTGACTGGAACTGCACCAAAGGGAAAGGGCCTGACAGTCGAGAGAGGCTGGCACTGGGTTTGTGGTTCTGTTTGCTGTTACTGCCGTAGTTACTGTTGCTTGTTTGCCTTGCCATACATACATATATATATATATATTAGTAAAGAACTGTTATTCCTACCCCTCATATCTTTGCCTGAAAGCTCCTTAATTTCAAAATTATAATAATTTGGGGGGAAGGGGGTTACATTTTCCATTTCAAGGGAGGCTCCTGCCTTCCTTGGCAGACACCTGTCTTTCAAACCAAGACAGAACTTGGCGCCCAATGTGGGGCCTGAGGGCATCAAGAGAAAAGGGATGAAAAAGGAACAGCAGTTCCTGGGTAACTTAATTTTGTGTGCTGAATATCGAAACCTTGTTAGGCAGCACTATGTGGTCTAGCTTACCCTGGTCTGGGTGGCACGTGGTCATGGCTATATTTCTCCCCTTTGCAGCTCCTTTTCTAAACATGGGTCCTCTGACTAAGGCTACTGTTGCTGTTATCCAGTTTGCACTATGGGTTGATAAGGTGAGGAATTCACGGGCTTTTAACTTCCTCCGGAATGTGGGCACATGGATAAATGGTTATCACACACTAAGTGCATGTTTTTGGGGTTATGTTAAAAATGGTACCTTCTGTGAGGAAATGACACCAGGTGAAGTTTTCTCCCAACCCCTCAACCAGTCCTTTGGGTCTACCCCACCAGTTTTCGAAGGGTTTCGATTTCCTCTGGATACTAACCAAGTGATTCTGATAGGCCTACTCTATTTAGCATTCAGAGATAAGTTGAGATTGACTTGGGTAACTACCCAGACACCCACCCATGAGGCTAGGAATGCTGCCCCAGAACCTGACACGGCCCCAGAGACTAGAGAACCTGCCCCACAGCCTGATACTGCCCCACAGCCCATCTCAGAAATGAACCACCCGGATTGGATGGGGGTAATGGAGGAGAAGATATGCCAGGTGCTGAGGGAATACACCTCTTCAGCTAGTGGAAAACCCTCTCCCTGCCCCAGCGAGGGAGAGTCTGATGGTGCAGCAGTGGAACCCACGGATGTTACAACCGTCCAGGCTCCAGCTGAACCACAAGGGCAATCACAGCCAGCAGCAGTCGCCCCTGTGCAGAGGACGAAATATAAGACCAAGTCAGTACGCCCAGTTAATAATGATGGGGAACCAGGGCCCTCGCAACCAGCAAGGGAGTCAGAACCTGAAATCATCACTGAGTCCCTGTCCTATGACAGTCTCCGTAATATGCGAAAAGACATTGTGCGGCGGGGGCGTGAGGCTTATACAACCTGGTTACTTTGGGTTTGGGACCTTATAGGTACAGGCGTGCAACTGGATAGTGGCGAGGCAAGGTATTTGGGATCCTTGACCCAGGACCCAGGTGTGGATCAGGTATTCGTAAGGGAGCCAGGGCCCTTTTCTCTCTGGGAGCGGCTTTTAATGAGTGTGAGAGAGAGGTTCATTCACAAAGAGAGAATGCAGGAGTACCATCATAGAATGCAATGGAAGACACTTGAGGAAGGGATCCAACAGCTAAGAGAAGTGGCAGTATTAGAGGTACTCTTTGGGAGGGAGGGACAGCATGATAAAGACCCTGACAAGGTCAAGTGCACAGGGCAGATGTTGTGGAACCTGGCAAAGCTAGGGCCACAGCAATACACCCCCTTCATTGCAATGATTAATGCCGAGGACAACCGAGAAACAGTGGGCTCCGTTGCCAACAAGCTCAGAAATTATGAGAGTATGGTTAATGGCTGTCTTGGGATGACTCTATCAAGTGTATCCCCTATCAAGCTCTATGCCCAAAAAGTAATTTTGTGCCTTTTCTGTGCCTTTAAACTGAGCTTGAGAAAAAAAAAAACACAAACAAACTTTTCAAAGCAGTTTCTCAAGGACACAGAGATACACTCCTCTGCGTTCTCTGGCTGCGGTAGCAGGGAGGGAGCACCCTGCTTGCTTTCTTCAGCCAGCTGGTTTTTTTCTTCCCGGCGTGAGACAGAGAGCTGAACTTTGTTTCCTGAGACTTCGGTTTTTCCCTTTTTCTCTCCTGGACTGTTTTCAACAACATCAGAACACATCGGGAGAATTTCCTCCCCGAGGCCCGGGGGGTGGGCCCTCGCCGACCCAGCTCCGAGGAGGAGAGAGACCACACCTACAGAAGGACTCTGAAATCTTCCCAGGTTTCTTTCTATAGCGAGAGATTTCATTTCATTATTTAGCATCATTATCCTTTTCCTGTGTGTTTGTTAAAATAAATAGTTTTTATCTCTTTCACTTTCCTTTGAGGAAAAATTTCCTTTTTTCCTGAACCTGGTGGGGGGAAGGGTGGTTGTAACCTGGTTTTCTCTCAGAGGATATATTACTAGATTTTTGGCCAAACCGGCACAATGACCCACTGAAGGTTCATGTCTCTGCCATGGCTAAGGACCTCAAAGAGGAATTTAAAGAAAAGATTAGGGGGGAGAGGGAGGAGTTGAGGAAGATCAGTGTGGCACCAATGCGAGTCACAGGCCCCCAAATCAGAGCCCGACATCCCCCAGCTAGAGGGGGAGGGTACACCCCACGAGATGAGCTGTGGTTCTTCCTGTGTGACCATGGGGAAGACGTGAGAAGGTGGGATATGAAACCCACTTCTGTCCTGGCAGCACGGGTGTGTGAACTCAAGGAGAGAGACACTAACTGAGGGGGTTCTGCTAGGGTGAGAGTAGCCTCAGCCTCCCATGACCGAGCTGCCAGGTATTACAGAAGGGAGGATGATATGTTGGATCCCCTTGAAGGAACCTCTAGCATGTATGCCCAGGGAGGAAATGATAACCAGGGCTAGAGGGGCCCTGCTGCTGGGGTGCACTATGTGCTGGTAGAGAAATAGGCCCTGAGGGCCGGAGAGAGAGCCTGTTTCCTGGACGCGTAGGGGACCCTGGGAGTGCATCCAGGTCACTGGGGATGGGCTGAGAGAGGATTGTGGGTTTGTGGACAGTGTTGGACCTATGGGAAGTGATAATTGTAGTTTGTGGCCTTACGGGGGTATTGTTTGCCTGTTACCATAATAGGTAATATCTGTGCAATACCCCAGGTGATTGAGGGACAATGTGGTGAACATCTTTCCTTTTATATGATGTCATATCCTGTTAGGTGCTGGTATTTAGGGAATTCTGACTGTGCAAAAAACGTCTTTGCACTTTTCCATCTTGTGTGCGAAGTCCATGCCCTTGTGTGATTACTGCACCCTGCCTCTAGCCAGGAAGAAGCACAGGAGAACTGGGTCTTTTGGATGGTGTGGATCCGATGGCCTGGCACATCACAGCCACAGAAATATGACGCCGTTGGTTGATACTGGTGCACGGTGTACTTTAATGCCATCGGGACATGTGGGGGCAGAAGCCATTTCTATTGCTGGGGTGACTGGGGGGTCATAGCGGTTGACCCTGTTGGAAGCTGAGGTGAGCCTGACTGGGAAGGAGTGGCAAAAGCATGTGACCAGCCCAGAGGCCCCATGTATTCTGGGCATAGACTTCCTCCAGAACGGCTATTACAAAGACCCAAAAGGACTCAGGTGGGCATTTGGAATAGCTGCTGTGGAGGCAGAGGGCATTAGGCAATTGAACACCCTGCCCGGACTATCTGAGAATCCTTCTGCAGTTGGGCTAATGAAAGTGGAAGAGCAACGAGTGCCAATTGCCACCTCGACAGTGCACCGCCGGCAGTATCGGACAAATCGGGATGCCATGATCCTCACCCACAAGATGATCTGCAAGCTAGAGAGCCAAGGGGTGGTCAGCAAGACCCACTCACCCTTCAACAGCCCTATCTGGCATGTACGCAAGTCTGACAGAGAATGGAGATTGACTGTGGACTATCATGGCTTGAATGAAGTGACTCCATCACTGAGCGCTGCTGTGCCAGACATGTTGGAGCTCCAGTACGAGCTGGAGTCCAAAGCAGCGAAGTGGTATGCCACCATTGACATGGCGAATGCATTCTTTTCCATTCCTCTGGCAGCAGAGTGCAAGCCTCAGTTTGCCTTCACCTGGAGGGGCGTGCAGTACACCTGGAATCAATTGCCCCAGGGGTGGAAGCACAGTCCCACCATCTGCCATGGACTGATCCACTGGAGGAAAAGGGTGAGGCTCCAGAACATCTGCAGTACATTGATGACATCATTGTGTGGGGGAACACAGCAACGGAGGTATTTGAGAAAGGAGAGAAAATCGTCCAGATTCTCCTGGACGCTGGCTTCGCCATCAAGAAGAGCAAAGTCAAGGGACCTGCCCGAGAGATCCAGTTCCTGGGAGTAAAGTGGCAAGATGGATGACGTCAGATTCCCACTGAGGTCATCAACAAGATCACTGCTATGTCTCCACCAACCAACAAAAAGGAAACACAAGCTTTCCTAGGCGCCATAGGTTTTTGGAGGATGCACATTCCCGAGTACAGCCAGATTGTGAGTCCGCTCTACCTAGTTACCCATAAGAAGAACAATTTCCATTGGGGCCCTGAGCAGCAACAAGCCTTCAACCAGATCAAGCAGGAAATTGCTCACGCAGTAGCCCTGGGCCCAGTCAGGACAGGACCCGAGGTGAAGAACGTGCTCTACTCTGCAGCCGGGAGCCATGGCCTGTCCTGGAGCCTTTGGCAGAAGGTGCCTGGTGAGACTCGGGGTCGACCACTGGGATTCTGGAGCCGAAGCTGCAGAGGATCCGAAGCCAACTACACTCCCACAGAGAGGGAAATCTTGGCCGCCTATGAAGGAGTCCAATCTGCCTCAGAAGTAATCGGCACAGAGGCACAACTCCTCCTGGCACCCCAACTACCGGTGCTGGGGTGGATATTCAAGGGAAAGGTCCCTTCCACGCGTCACGCCACTGACGCTACTTGGAGCAAATGGATTGCCCTCATCACGCAGCGCGCCCGAATTGGGAACCCGAATCGCCCTGGGATCTTAGAAATAATTACGAATTGGCCGGAAGGTGAGACCTTTGGGTTATCTTCTGAAGAAGAGGAGCAAGTGACACGTGCCGAAGAAGCCCCACCGTATAATGAGCTACCGGAGAATGAAAGACAATACGCCCTCTTCACTGATGGTTCCTGCTGAATTGTAGGCGCTAGCTGGAAATGGAAAACTGCTGTATGGAGCCCCACACAACAAGTTGCACAAGCTACTGAAGGAGAAGGTGGATCGAGCCAACTTGTTGAACTCAAAGCTGTCCAATTAGCTCTGGACATAGCTGAAAGAGAGAAGTGGCCAAAGCTCTACCTCTACACCAATCCATGGATGGTAGCCAATGCTCTGTGGGGTTGGCTGGAAAGGTGGAAGAAGGCCAATTGGCAGCGTAGAAGAAAACCAATCTGGGCTGCTGATGAGTGGAAAGACATTGCTGGGAGCTGGGCAGTGGCCGCCCTGCCTCTGATGTCACTTCAAACCTTCTGTAGCCCTGCACACCCTTTGCCGGCTGAGACCTCCCGGAGCTCCCACTGCAGTTCCGGAGTTTGATACATCTCGTCTGCCACCCGGGATCTGGGCTCGTCTCTGCTGTTCCAGCCTGCTGCTCCCGAGGGTGCGGCCGGGCACCGGGATCAGCTGCCCAGGGGTTTGTGAAGCTTTTCGTCCATCCCTCCCGGGACCCCGAGCCGCCATCACCGCCTGCTCCCCAATCTCGCTCCGGAGCGCCCCCTGCAGCTGCAGGGGAACCATCGCACCCGCCCTGCTCACCGGGAGCCGCCAGCGCCCCTGCCGGCTGTGACTGGAACTGCACCAAAGGGAAAGGGCCTGACAGTCGAGAGAGGCTGGCACTGGGTTTGTGGTTCTGTTTGCTGTTACTGCCGTAGTTACTGTTGCTTGTTTGCCTTGCCATACATACATATATATATATATATTAGTAAAGAACTGTTATTCCTACCCCTCATATCTTTGCCTGAAAGCTCCTTAATTTCAAAATTATAATAATTTGGGGGGAAGGGGGTTACATTTTCCATTTCAAGGGAGGCTCCTGCCTTCCTTGGCAGACACCTGTCTTTCAAACCAAGACACCCTTCCAGACAGGGAAAAAGAATTTGAATTATATGTGGATGTTAAACAGAACCATACTAGAAGAATTTTAGCACAAGATCACAAGAGAACACGGCATCCTGTTGCTTACTTTTCGAAGATGTTAGACCCAGTGGCTAGAGGCTGGCCTCATTGTCTGCAGAATTGTGCAGCCACAGCTTTAATGGAAGCTGATAACAGGGGAATCTCTTATTGTTAAAGTCTCACATCAAATTAAAGCCTTGTTAACTGAAAAAGCCTCTAAATTAATGACTAGTGCTTAATTATTACAGTATGAAACTTGTTTAATGGAACAAGAGGATTTTAAATTGAGGAGAGGGGAAGGGTTTAACCAGGCCTCCTATTTGAATGACCCTGAAGAGGAGGGGCCGGGAAGAAACCCATGACTGCATTCAAGTGAGAGATCTTCAGACCCGGGCTAGGAAAAATTTGCAAAACACTCCCTGGGCTAAGGGAGAAAATGGATTTATTGATGGGTCTTCAAGGGTAGTAGAAGGGAAGTGAATGAGAGGATATACTGTTATTAAGAGAAAGGAGTTAGAGGAAAGGGAAAGTTGCCACCCACATGGTCAACTCAAAAAGCAGAGCTGTATGCACATGTAAGAGCCTGTAAATGAACATTCTTACTGATTCTAAGTATGCAAGTGGAGTGATACATGCATTTAGAAAACTGTGGGAAGAAAAGATGTTTATTAACCTCCAGGGGAAAAACATTAGCTCATGAGAGCTTAATTACTCATCTGTGGGAGGTGGTGAATTTACCAAAACGAGTGGCAATAATGTACTTTAGAGGACATCAGGGAGGGTACTTGGAGGAGGCAATAGATAATCTATTAGCAGATGAAGAAACTCAGAAAGCAGCACTTTTGCCAGAACCTTCTAAGATCCTGCCTTTGCTCCCAGTGACTCAATCACTGCCAGAGAAACTGTCTTTTCCACCAGAGGAATTGGAGATAATTAAAGTAGTGGGGCAGAGAAAAAGGGATAATTGGTTCACAAGGGATGGCAAACAATGGATACCAAAAGCTTTGGCCCTATGAATATTAAAACTCCATGAAGGGAATCATTGGAGTTCTCAAGGACTGGCAGAAGCCTTTCTCAAGATGGATGTTGCTGTAAGTATTTTTGGTCTGACAAAATTTGTGCTAACACCAATAGTCAAGTTACAAAGAAACTTGCCAAGGTAGGGAGGCCTTGGCCTATACATCCTTTCCAAAGATACCAGGTGGATTTTACTGAAATACTCCTAGTGGGAAGACCTAAATATCTTCTGATAATAGTATGTCAACTAACAGGGTGGCCAGAAGCATTTCCAACTGTTTCAACAACTACAGGATCAGTTATTAAAGTATTTTTGGAACAAATAATTCCAAGATACACTATTGTGAAAGCAATAGACTCAGACAGGGAAACTCATTTTACAGGAAAAATCCTTCAAGGAGTTATGGCTGCTTTAGGAATATAATGGGACCTCCATACCCCCTGGCACTCCCAGAGCTCAAGTTGGGTAGAAAAAATGAGTAGTGAAATAAAGAAATATCTTTTGAAGCTGGTGATAAAAACCAAGATGCCACGGGTATGGCTTTTGACATTGGCTTTGACAAGAATGAGGGCCCGGCCCTGAGGAGATATTCAATTGTCTCCCACTGAATTGTTGTTTGGAATCACCCTGGTAATTCTCAACCTAGTGGCAGGGGGGAGGGTGGAAATTAGTGATGTATATTTAAAACAATATGTGGCCAAGATACTGTGAGCCATGATCAGCAAAACCAAGGGGACTGGAAAGTCCTCTGGTTTGA
The DNA here is from genome assembly GCA_014706295.1 of Lycocorax pyrrhopterus obiensis. Lineage (NCBI taxonomy): Eukaryota > Metazoa > Chordata > Aves > Passeriformes > Paradisaeidae > Lycocorax > Lycocorax pyrrhopterus. Next base: position 18,811,739 of record JACSVZ010000018.1, read on the forward strand.
GTCTCCTGCAGCTCAGAACCCCTGAAATTACAGGGAACACCCCAGAAGCTGTGATCCGTGCCTTACCATTGGCTTCAGTTCTCCCCACCTACCCCTTACTCCATTTGCTGTAATTCCTTCTCCCCACCTTCGTAACACCACCTGGTTAATGTTCTGTTGGTTACTGTATGTTTTCCACGCCCATGTTGTCGGGGTACAAAATGGCCCCCACACCACGTGGCCGGCGGATTGCTTTGTGGTTTTTACCGTGCTCGAATAAACCCTTTCCCCCACGGAGAGCCCCTCCGCCTTTTTTCCTGCCTCCTTTGCACGCTGTAGCCATCGGTGGTCCAGGCGAACCCAATCGGTGATTCGCTCGTCCTCCTGCACTAAGATTGGTCTCCATCCAGCCTCCAGCCAGGGCAGGCAGAGAATGCTAGGTGCCGGGACACCAAGCTAGCCAGAACAGCACCTGAAGCACTTGTGAAATCTCTGTGACAGGAAGCTGGTACAGACCCTGTCTTTGGAATTTGCTATTCATAGCATCCAGCCAGGGGATTTGGTCCTAGTTAGGGAGTGTAAAGAAGCACCACTGACAGTGAAGTGGCATGACCCATTCCAAGTGTCACTGACCACAGAAAGAGCCACCAGGACAGCTGAACATGGGCGTATCCGTAACACTAGGGTCAAGGTCTCTGAAGCCCTGGAGATCTGGACATCTCGGCCTGAAGAGAAGGATGGGAGGCCGCGACTGGACACTCCGCAGGAGCAGACCGGAGCAGTAGCCAATGGGTTGACAATGGGCGAAGCCCCATGTGCCTACCCTCAGACTGTCTGCTGAAATAGTCTGTATGGGCATCCCTCCTTTCAGATCTCCAGTCACTGGGAGGGAAAATACTTGCTGTCATTGTTTTATGTTAAGTGGTTTTCTGTGCCTTCACTCGACACAGGTGTTGCGGAAGACAATATGAGAATTAGACTAAGTAATTAGATTACACTATTAGAATGTATTCCTTAATAATGCTGCTTTTGTATTGTCAGCTAGGTTTGGGCCAGGAGTGAGAAAATCAATTTGTAGCCTTAAGAAAAGAAGTAGCAAAAGTTTTTAACCTTAACAATTGTTGGGTCTGCAGAAGGCCAGGAGGATCTGGAGACTGGTGATGGATGGCTAGCCCAGCTGAACCTAAATGGTGGGTCAGCACCTTGAGTGATGTCCATAAGGGGATGGGATTTTGGGACAAAGAAGGAAGTCCATGGTGATTTCATTCTTCTGAAAAAGCCATTTGTTGCCTAAGTAGGATGGGGGGTGTATATGTAGGAAAAAGCATTTGTGAATGGACTTTATCTTTGGGTTTAGACTGTTGGACCCCCAGCTGCCCTCCTTTTGATTGTTACAAATACTGAGGCAGACAAAATCAAATCTAGTAAGAAAAGGAATGTGTTATATCAACATTGGATGGTATTAGATTATCTATTAGCAGAAGGAGGTAGAGTTTGTGGAAAATTAAAATACTCAAACTGCTGTTTGCAAATAGACAACAATGGAAAGAGGTAAAACAAATAAAAAAGGAAAGAAAGTTAGTTCATGTACCAGTTCAAACGTGGAAAGGACAGAAATGAGACATGTTTTCATGGTTACCTGGCAGAGTGTGGGTTAAAAGAACACTATTTCTCCTCTTACGTGCTGTAGCAGCTTGAATCTTTTTACCAGGCATGATACCTTGCTTAGTGCAGCTCATTCAGAGTGTGATCAAGGGGATGCAGGTAGTAGTAGCCATGCCTACTGATCCAGAAATGGCTATAAAAAGACAGAAAATATGTCACTGCAAATAATTGCAAAACCAAAGAAGACCCAGGGAAAAAAGATTAAATCAATGGTAATTAAAGTTTGTGAAGACAATTATTGAGAAAATAAAAAGAAGAGGGATTGAAAGGAATAAGATGAATGTGTCTTTACAAACAGACCATGTGAATCTGCTTGTAGATAGGGCTAGCAACTTATAGATAAGGAAGTAATAAAAGAAACTCTTAGTTCTAGAACGTTACTAATCAACATGGACTGTTGCTCAGCAAAGGCCACGTTAAATTCCTGAACTTAGAGAAAAAGAACAAAGACATAACAGAATAATGATAGGTTTTTTCTTCCTTTTGTATTACAAAAGGGGGGTGCATATTAGAGGAGGGCATAGACTAGGCGATTCGGGAAGTCTGTACCTTCCGAGTACTTCAGCCAATGGGGAAAAGGAAGAGGGAGATGCAGCCAGGAACTTAAGATAAAAAGGAGGCTGTGTCCCTGAACAATTTTAGAGACCCCACGGGAAATGCCCATGGCCTCTCCCTTTATTAGAAAAAAGTTACAGGATTCCTCTGTCTGCTTTTTGGACATAAACCTCTGGCATCGTGGATTAATTTTCCTGACACAAACAAGCCCCATGGCAAGTACAGGAGCCTGCTGATTAATAGCTAAACAGCAATAACTATAAATTTGATCTAGAACATCCCAATCAAATATGTTATCTTGAATCCTTTGAGCCCCATATTAGGGCCAAAAAGGACTGTCATGATTTGACTCTAATTGTCACCTAAGCACCACACAGCTGCTTGCTCAACCTCCTGGTGTGGCGTGAGAAGCAGAAAAGAGCTTGGCTCTGTGCAAGCACTGCTCAGCAAGAAAAAAAATCCCTGTGTTATCAGCACCAGTTCCAGAAGAAATCCAAAATATAGCCCCATGCTAGGTACTGTGAAGAAAAGTAAATGTTCCACCCAAAACTTCATAGCTCGTAAAACAGACAACATGCCCCAGAAAACACTATTTCTGGTTTATTGCTGCACAAAGTCCCTGGAGGGTGAGTGTAGCTCAGCAGTACTGCTGAGAGCTGCCCCTTTCCTGGTGCCTTTTTCCCCTCTTACCAATTGTTGGTTGAAAATGAGTTAAAGTTCAAGGTTTGGAATTGTATGTGTGATAGGAAGGCTCATTGGGTGAACTTCATGCAATGGAGGTAGAATTGGATGTCGCCACATCAACAGCGAGAGGATGTTGTCATTGAGTGTTATCACTGGGCTTAATGCGGGATGGCTGTGGAAGGCTCCAGAGACCTTGGCAACACCTTCTGGGGAGCTTTGGTGCCGGGCTGTGATGAATCAGGAGCAGAGGGGTAAGGGTACATCTGACAGCTCTTGCTGGGAATAGTACGGAGCCGGGGTAAGTAGGCAACGAGTGCTCTGTACCGAGCCCTGGGAACGTTTAGGTGGCGGGAGGGATGCAGAGGATGCGGGGAGATGATGGGGTCCTGGCAGGAGGGGTTGTGTGGCCACAGCAGCCGGGACTGCGAACGGAGCCGCGAGAGGGAGCCCCGGCTGCAGGGCGGGACGGGGACACAGGAGCGCCTTGCGAGCCCCGCTGAGACCGGGGCGCAGCTGCAGCGCCGGGCGGGGTTGGTACCCACGGGTGCTGCAGCATCAGGCCACGTCTTTCTGGGGCCACATCAGCCCGTGTGTGACACGGATCCCAGAGAGACAGAGAGCTCTCCTTGATCCGGAATGTAGAGCCTTGTCTTCCCACAAGGCCTGACCCTTTCTTCAAAATTTAAGCAGACGTTTCCCTTTGAGCGGTGCCAGGGCCATGGCTGCACAGCCACCGAGGAGACCTTTTCCTGTTTGTTACTTTTTTTTCCACTGCTGCTCAAATTTCGTCTGACATCTAAGCAAGATGCTATATCAGTCTTGTGTAAATAGCCATCTGGGATGCTGAATGTTAGTGGGCTTGAGCAAAAATCTCTGGAAATATTCACTTTGCCTGAAGTGTTTTTCTCAGCTGCAGTGTGCATGTGCACCTCAGAAGGTGGAGAGGAGATGGGCCGTCCCTCAGTGGAGTGCAGGGGAGACGGGGCAGAGCTGGGGGCATGAAGTGCAAGTCTTCACCTTCTTTCCTCTCTGGTAGACTCCTGGCTGTCTACAGAGACACAGCCCAAACGTGTGCCTGGCCCTGCAGCAAGGGATGTTCCTGGGACTGTTGCAGGGAAATCCCAATTGCAGGGCCCTGGGAGCTCTTACCTCTGCAGGGCAAACATGCAGTTCTTCCAGCCTGTGGGGTGAATAGATATAATGGCTAGTCTCCCTTCCAAAGTGGCCTGGGAGGTGTGAGTACTCCATGTGTCAAAGAGGTGCCTGTGGGGGCCTGAGAAGTAGCACTGAATACTTCTTCTGGGAAAGGACGCAGAGATGACTCCATGTGCTGCTGAACCATCAGGTTCGAGAGGGACAGGCTGTGGCACAGTTCAGATCGCAGCAGGCACAGACACCCACCCTCTCTGCTGGGATGTTCCTATCTGGGAACATCTGCTTTCAGCAGATCTGTTTCCTAAGTGGGATTGTTTTCTTTGGCTATTGTTCCAGAGCAGGTTCTTCAAAGTCTCTATGACTCAGTTTTGGAATGAGAACAAAAACTAGAAAAAAACAAGCTTGAATCAGCTATTATTTTCCTTCAGTTCTCTGTAATCCTTTGACAAAGACTTTCCAGCTCCAAGAATCAATAAAGTAGCATCATGTCTATCTAACTTGTCATCTTTTTCTTTAATCAAATATAAGGTGCTGCTGGATTTATTAGTTCTGAGGATTTTGCACTTCATTCAGCATGATAGAAACCTCTTTTTAAAAATACAGTTAACCTCAACTAGGTTTCTGCACCTGCCTCTTGTGGAAACTCCAGGCAGGAGAAAGTTGTGATTCTACCTGATGGATTCTGCTTACTTTCAGGGAATATTCTGGGAATATTCTTATTTTCAGGAAGTTCTGTTCACCTAAATATATCCAGTAGCAAACAGCTCTTTTCTCTGAACTTCTTCTGAGCTTGAAAGTTTTTCCATCGTGTTTTCTTCCTAAGGCTGTTTAGGTGTTGTCTAGTCCTTGCCAATCACATTCCTTCTTAAATAATACACAACCTTTGAGAGCTGTTTTTAGCAGCTGTGTGATCCTTTGCTTGGAGTAGAGCTTATTTTGTTTCCTTTCCTGGGTTTTGTGAAGCAGCTTATAAATTTTTTTAAGGTATTTAAAATTGTCAGTTAAAGTGCCCCATTATTATAAAACCAAGATTTCTAGTTCCAAAGCTGACTTACAAAACCTTGCTCTGTAAACTAGTTTACCAAACTTCATTTTGTAAATGCAATGCCCCCCGGTTCCAGGAGTGTGCTGACCTATCAAAGAATGTGTGAGAGAAAAAGGACAAAATGAAAATGAGAATGGGAACATTTCTGTGGAAATATTGATTCCAACAGCACAGCACTTTTCTAAGAATGATTATTCCACTGGAAGATAATTAAAACTTGCAAGTTGCAAGTAGGTTCCCGATTTTGCTTTTTACCTTCTACCCACTCTTGCTCCAGCCTTTTTTTTTGTTCAGATAAGAATTTCTCAAGAGTATCTTTCAAGGATTAAAAAGCTTCTTCTGAAGTGCTTTCTTCTGTGCATAGCTTCCCATGCCTTAGTCTGAGTTTCTTTTGAAACTAGGAAGGAGCCGGAAATGGTTTGCATTGAAATCTAGTTGCTTCGAGGAAGCTTATGTTGTTCTTCAGTTGTGCCTTGGTTCTCCACATGCTGTGTGTGACCATGCTGTGATTCCTAAGTCTTTTGCTACAGTCATTTGATGCTCTACAGAAGATTATTATCAGGAAAAGCAGACAGGCAAGGGCCTTTTGAACTCAGCCAATTCTGTCTGTCCTTCTCCAAATTTTTTTTCAGTTGTAATTAGCAACCTAGTTTTCTGATTAATACAAAGAGCAAAACGTCATTTTTCTTCCTAATATCTTCAACAGCGTGTTTGAGACAGAAGACAACACATTAGGAACCGGATGCATCATCTGTGGAATATCTAATCCTTTAGGTATTCCACCCTGTTTAGCAACCTGCACAATCTGGGTGGGGGGGCATTTGTTATCCATGTATGGTCTCAGTGCTTCTATGACTGTCCAGGCTTAAGGGCCAAATGTTCCTGGCACTTCAACCAGGAGAGCAACAATTTTGTGTGATGGGGAATACTGTCCAGTATCTAGAGTTTAATTTTCAACTCTGCCTGTGTGACTTCAGTACCTAGGTTCTATTTATAGATGTAATTTTTGTGCCTGGATGTACACCTAAAAAAGGACTGGGGCCTCTTTTGTATGTATCCCCAAAATGCAAATCCTCGGAATTCCTGCCATAATGCTGCTGAGCTGTGGTGGCACTGGGGGCTTACGGTTCTTCTGTTTGCTGCAGATGAATTATCTGATAAACATCTGATTCTAGGGAAGCAGCTAGAGTCTCCTATATGTCTAAGCTAAGATGCTGCTTGGCCTCCTTTTTCTGTGGAGGCTGATGTGACTGTTTCCAGAGCAATTTTGTCTCATGCAGGATGCGGGCAGAGTGGGATGGCAGCCGAGAAGGAAGTGTTGATGTTTCTATTTCCAATAGTAAGTACTTAAATGAGTGAGCGAGAGGCCAGGGTTCCAATTCCCTGATGCTCAAGGGGACTTGCAATCCTACTCACAGCTGAGCTGTTCTGCAGGACTCTTTTCAGCCTCTCCTGCGTGGAACTGCACAGGATCCCTTGGTGTGCCTGGGCAGGGATGGGAGGGGAAGGGCTGGTGGCTTGGTGGTTAGGGTTGCAAGGAGAAGGAAGACTGGTTAGCAGACAGTCCTCTGGATGGATAAAATCTTCCCTCCTTTGGGTTGGAGAAGAGGGGTCTCGTTTCCTCTCTGTTCCTGTCCCGCTGATGCTTTCTGCTCTCAGGCTCACTAACTCTGCTTCTGGGTGCCTGGCTCCTTGTCTGTAGCTGGGTGTCTGCAGTGGAAGTGGTTGGTGTTTGCTGTCCCTCTTGCTCAGGGCTGACTCACTTCCTGCCTTAGTAACTCATTTGAAACCTTCCTGTTTTCTAACTTCTAACTGCAAAGTGAAGACATTTATGAAATTTGTGACAGAAATTGTACCATGCTACTTTGCAGCACTTTTCACTTGAGCTGGCTGACAGGCAGCAGTGGAATATTTTTACCTGTTGAAATTCTGCATTCACCTCAGGGAGCACTGTTTGTCTTAAGGGCAGGGTGCAGGCAAGCAAAAGACTTGTCCCAGGGAGGGAGGCATGAGAGGAGATGGGGGCCACGATGCAGGTGTAGGGGCAGCTCTCTGCGTGCACTGTGGTTTGTGTGGGGTCTGACTCTGTTGCACTGGCTCTCAGACTCTTCTTTTCACAGATGTTAAAGCCAGTCACAGGAAAATAATTAAGAGAATGACAAACCTGAGTAGAACAACTCTGGCAGGGTTTCAAGGCACTGGGACAAGCAGTCTGGCCTCATGAAGGACACAGAGCAAAGCTGCAGGGGCTGTGGGCTGTTCCGGCAACAATCCAGCCCTCTGTGCAACTGCGGAGAAAAAGTCCTCCTTTGGGATAAGAATTATGTGCATGTACATGCACTCATGTACACAAACAGGCTCTGGGGGGAAGGTTAATGCCTCTGTATGAATCTCTGCAGGCATTTCCTGCTGGGAACATTTCCCAGTTTAGAAAAACATGTAATGGAAGGTAGCTGCAGCTATCCAGTCTTGGCATGTTCCTCCTTCTTTTGTGAGCCCTGTCCACGACCAGAGCTCTGGTTTCTGGAGGCTGCACAGGTCATCAAGAGTACACAGAAGAGCTATTTCTACCATCCCCTCTCCTCTCTGCTACCCAGGCATGCCTGACAGCTCTTCAATGCTTGCTTAAGAGGTAGGAGCACGGTGTCATAATTTATATGCCTGTCACAATGGGCTATGAAATGGCTAATCAAATCCTACCTGGCTTGTGACATGACCATAGCCTTTGTAAATGTGCAAAGTGATCTATGAAAGGTACATGATTTATAAAGAATTTCGTCGGTTTCTCTGTCAGCCCAAGCTCTTTTCAATGTATTGGCTACTAAAGGAATAAAATAGAAATCAGAGGGGGAGCTCATAAAATTTGTAAGTCAATTCAGTTTAAAGAAAAGAGACAACTAGATGCAATAAAGTAAAGAATAGATGTATGTGTATAAGGCTCTGTACCATAGAAAAAGATCCACAGAACTAAGTTCTCATGGGAAAACAAGTGAAAGTTTGCTTTTAAGAGTATTGAAGGAGAAATTCCAGTTTCTTCAAAATAATGGGGATTTTGAGGTAGTTTTCAACGGAACTAAGCTCCGCCTCATGTTGGAATTCATAACTCATATCTGACTGCCTGTCACAAAGAAATACTCTAAGCAGGGACGAAAGATTTATGAAATCATGCATGAAATGACTATATGTCTACTCTGCTTTCTGAAGGCAATTTTTTTTGAAAGATATTTTATATGCAAGACATGATTTATCTCTGATGCCTGCATGTTTTATACTCCTGTAAAGATTTTAACTACTTTGGGAGAGATCCTCCCTTCTGGGAGGACCTTCTCCCTCAGTGAAAGAAGGTAGTTAGCCTTTTTGGTAAGGAATACAGTGAACAGCAGTAAATAGAGCAGACAAGCTGGAACTATCAGGTGGTCTGGCACCTGGGCTGTGATTTAGTGGCCTTAAAATGCACTGCATGACCACTTCTGATAGTGCTGCACTCAGGGCTGTAGTACTATCTTGCTTGGCCTAACCTAATATTGCCTCAAGAGAATCCAGCCACTCAATTAGGCAGAGATCTAGACTTCATGTCAAAAAAGAAATTCAGTTAGTCAAAACTTTCCAGATGAGATGCTAAGATGTTAATAAGTGTTCTGACTGATGTCAACTGTCAGTAGCGGTGCACAACATTTCCTCGACCCATTTGGCTCCTGCATTTTTTTCACAAGCAAAGTGAAGAACCTCTCCTGTCATCCTTGCTCTCTAAAGGCCACTGTAAGTGTTTTGGCTTTACTGTACACTTTCCTGCTTTTGCTTTGAAGATGTGCTGAGGACTGAGGGATCTGCTACTCTCACCAAGGGACTTGAGTTCTGTACAGCTTCTTTCTGCTTGGGGTTATCCAGCTGTGACACATGCACATAAATAATACCTACCTTTTGGGACACGGGAACTTGAATTACCTTTATTTAACGAACCAGCAAGGAGGTACTGCTCAGCACAGAATAGATTAATTTAGTTCAGTGTCTTTTACAAAGAAGTTTTTAAATCCGAGACTAGAGTGAGGAAGCAGTTTGAAAGTTGTACAAGTGAGCGCTGCAAACACAGCTGAATCTCAGCCTAAGATATCACTGTTCCTCTCTTCCTGTGCAACGACTCATTCAAATTCATTTAGGCATCCACATTGGTAAGTCCTGCTAGAGCCTTGGCTTCTCTGTGCCCAAAGATGACGCTGGGCAGCATCTGAGAGCTCGGACAACGGCATTTTTTTTAGCCTATCTGATCTCTCAAGCTACTGAAAAGCAAAATCGCAGTTTTACATGCCTTTAAAATTTTGGGATTATTTTCCACCTGGGTCTGAACTAAATGTCCATGGATCTGCCTTTGTTGTTATATATTTTGATGTGGGTATTAAAATGGTGAGATGTTTTTGTCTGAAATCTCTGCTCTAGTAACTTGTAACTTATGTATTAGCCTAGTTGAAGGTCTGTAAAGCAGATCTCGGGATGAAACAGTAGATGGTACACATTTCTGCCTTGAGTATGGACAGCCTGAACTTCTGTACCAACTCAGAGGAAGGAGGTTATTAATGATAAATACCTTGCAAGTTTTCCTCTTCTCCAAGGTAGCTGATCCATACATGTGCATGCTTTCAGGGTAACCTTTAGGGTGAGTACAGCAAAAAATAGCAGAGTAGTCATGAAAAGTGTTTGATATGTTGTTTTTGTACTGGGAGTGGCAAGTAGTTTAAGCTCTGTCTGCATGCAATACATGGGAAAATGTTCCTGGTTGCCTCCAGACTCATAGATGGAAGGCATTTTCTTCATCTTCAGAAGCTGTGTGAAGGAGAACCTCCTGGAATGTATCCTAGAAAAGTCCCCATGCCTGACTGGGATGAAGACAACCAGTGAAGAGAGTGTGATTTTCTGTGGGTGTATCCTCACAAAGTATCCATCTGAATTGGAAAATGTTGGAGGTGGTGGAGGTTTACTCTTCCAAGGCCAAATCCACAGGGTTAAATGGTGTCAGCCTTTTCTGAGTCTGTGAACGGGGTTTGGAAAAATCTGTCTAGAGCCTGGTATATGGGAGTCTACGTGGAACAAAACAAGTCTTGTCACTTGCCATCTTTGCCAGAAAAGCCCATGGGAGGAGTCTGCACCAGTTTTAAGCAACCCCTCTCTCAGAAACAATCTGCCTCATGTCAGTGGTGAACGATGTTGGAATGGAGAAAGCAATCCTTGCTGCTGCTTCTGCTGCATTGTTTGTGACTCAATAAAAGCACTAATTAACCAGATATCTAATTTCAGTCCTTTTTAGTAAGCTGAACACACACTGACTCTCTTGGTGCAGGTATGGAGAAATAGATTCGTTTATGCTAGTATCAAATATTAGTCACATTGTTTTGGATGCCAGAGATGTTAGGCTGCAAGTATAATCTCTTCTCCTTTAGGGTGTCACTTTTTATTTAGACTTTAAAAATGTATTGAAATGAGGTTTTGACAGAAACCGAATCACTAAGTACTTGAAAGTTAAAGAGCTTATCAGGTATCTGGTAATGTTTTCAGGATTTCCCCAGATGAGACCGCGGAGTACAGAGAGGAAGCTGAAGTATCGACCGCCTGACCAGAGCTTCTTCCTGCGCAAGAGTGGGGATTTCTCTGACTTGAGTCTTTAGCTCTGCATGCATGGTCTGAGCCTTGAAGTCTAAAGGATAAACAGAAAACAAATCTCCCACCCAGGCCCTCAGAGCAAGGCGAATGGAGTGCTTCAGCATAGCCCAACTTGCACGGTCAGCAAAACACCTCTCCCTGTGCTGCTTTACTTTCCTGGCTCTTTATCAGCCAAGGAATCAGAAAGGGACTTTCCAGAGCTATAAACATGTGAGCTGAAGAGATGAAACGAAGCTATATGCAAATGAGTTTTGACTCCGTTCCTTTTATGAAGTTTAAGTGTTTTTGAGAAAGAATCAGATCCTCCAGACTGTGGGAGTCTGAGGAGGTTACCTTTGGCCGGCAGTGTCTCTGTCCCTACTGTCTGCCATTCCATTGTAGAGAATAAAGTGAAGTGATGTAAAATAGAAATACAAGAAATACAAACCTGCAGTGATTGAAGATAAGGAATGAACATGGATAAGAAAAAGCTGAAGAGTGGGAAAAAGATAAAAATAAAATTATTTTGGGAATTCCACTGTGAGTAAGAGGCAAAAAAACAGTAAGTTGATTTATTACATGTTTATCTTCTGCCTGAGGGCCAGTACGCTTTGTTTGTGTGTGTGAGAGGTACTTTGCACATTAAAGATTGAATCAAAATGTCAAATTCTTCCTCAATTCCTTCAGTTTTGAACCAGGATAGTTCTCTTAGCTTCGATGGAGTTACATTCTGTAAATGCAATATAATGAATATCAAGTCTTTGAAGTAGTTTTGAGTTCTATTTATGCTAAAGTGATGAGAAACTCAGAAAGAAAAATACTGTTGTGTGAGGGAATCTGCACATTTTCTAGTGCTTCTCTCCACCACACACGAATTTTGTCTCTTGTCCTTCTAATGCTGTTGTGACTTTATTCAAAATCCAATGGAATTCAGAAATAAGGGGTGGTGGTAACATTATGTGCATTAATACTTTCTTTGAATTATGATTTATGTATATTCATTTTTTCTTTTAAATCTGTATCTTGAACCACTTAAATAACAACTATTTAAGCAGGGCGAGAATGTGAGTTAGTAGATGTATGTAATGGCAGGATTAAAAAAAGGTGATTGATATTTGCCTGTTTGTTTTATAACTCTGCTTATACAGAGTGTAACAATTTTTATTAGTAATATAGTCTAGTAGTTACATAGTGACAAATACTCTAAATACCTCTATACTTTCAACAGCTGAAAACTTGCCAGAACTTTTAATTATTAGAATGTAATTTGGGAAGGAATAAGAAATGGCAGTCTACTCCTTCCTGTATATTGTTTTTTTCTATTTTCCTATTTTGGGTGTTTAGATTATTTTTGAAACATACAGATGGACAAGTAATTTCGAGCTTGCTCCATTCCACTGTATTGATCAGGAATCAGTTCAGCTGAACAGTTACCACCCAACTGGAGAGCGCACAAGTGTCACCTCCAGCATCTGCCGTGGGCATAGTGATCAGATATCCTGACCAAGGAAAGAAGTGTCACTGGGTTTGGGACGGCTCTTTATTCGAAAGGTTAGGAATTTCCTTCGTCCTCAGTCCGCTGGTGTGAAATATCTCCTTTATTTACAGTAAAATTTTGTTGCTGAAATTAGAAAGATTAGCTAGAGCTTGAACGCCACACAGTTGCAAGAGCTTTTAACATCTCAGTCCTTATTGCCCTTGTTAGCACACAGAAGATTTGCTTTCCAATTCCTTACAACATCTGGGCACTGTTAATACAGCTGTTACTGCAGTTGTGTCAGTGTGCAGAATATGTGCTTAAGACTGTTACATCCTCCAACATTAAGTTTCATCCTCTCTTCTGAAAATATATTCTAGTAAGCCAGAACATGGAGCCCAAAAAATTTGTATTTTTCAGTACACAAAGCTTGCTGAAATTGTCTCCAGACTTATGGCTGAGTAAAAATGACAATATATTATATTGCAACTACACTGTAAGTAAATTGTGTAGTCATTACTAAAAAGAATGCCTAATATTAGAAGTCTTTATTATTGCTGCTGGCCAGAGCTTTTTAAAAATACAAACTGACTTTATTATGCTCTTTTGAGACTAGTGTTTTCAGTAGCTGTAATGTATAAAGATGGCTGATGGGGTAAATATTGTTCTCCTTAGTGATTTAGACCTAGCGTGTCTTTTGCCATGTAGTCTTTCTCCAATTAAGTGAAAAAATGCAGAAAAAAAATCAGTAAAATTTAGGTAGGAAAATTAAATGGCATTTGAAATAATTTTTTCTCTTTCATGAAGGAAAATGGTTTGTTGCACAAAGTACAGTGTTGGAAACTCTGATTAAAATGGAGGTGAGACTTGAACCTTAAGATAAGCAGACTGGAATAATTCTACAGCAGAGGAAATTGAGTATTTGTTATTGGTGACATAGACATTGACAATAGAAACGTAAATATCACTTAAAACTAAAAATGCAGCTGGAAAATAAATTGAAGTTCCATAAAGAAATTTGGGAAGAAATGCACTTGCTTTTGGTGAGTCCAAAATACGTGCCTGGGCTACTCAGATTCATCATTTTTTTCATATAAGAATTAACAAGCCCGGAGTTGTTTTTAACTTTTAAAAAAAAAATCTTTTCTCTGTGGTGTGGGAACAATGAAAGTGTCCGTGTAGTTGCAGGGATGAAGGCATTATGGACCTGCTGCATTTGTCATTCTGAAGGTTTCAGGGAAAGGAATATCTACAGTTCCTCATCTGGCATTGCCTGTAGTCTTGACTGATATGGGGAGGACCTGGGAGCAGGATGTGCTTGACATCAGTGTATCTGTGTCTGATGTGAGCTGTTTGATACTGGCAGAGCTCAAGAGCACAGATCAGGTGTGAACTTTCTTTAAGCCTGCGCTGAAACTTTGGCCTTGGTTTTTTCATGGGTGAACATAAACTTTATAGAGCATGGAAAGAGCTGTGTGTGAGCAATCTGCCTGTAAACTTGCATATAACCTCTACTGAGAGAGAGTAACAATATTTAAAGCAAAGATATGGGCAATGTTTGCCTTGTACCTAAGCACCAGAGTAAAGAATTTCTTGTGGATCCCAATTCTGTGGCAGAGCTGCTCTGCTGAGGATTGGAGAGATGGAAGTAGACCTCATCAATGTAGAAGGGGTGTGAGTTAACTGCACGTGAGGGCAAGGGAGGCTCTCCACGTCCCAGCACACCAGGCAGCTCCTAGAAGAATTGGAATTACCATGGAGAGCAAATGAGTCTGCCTAACCTGCGCTGAGTGGGAAAAGGTGGGCCGGGGTGAGATTAAAAAAAGGGTAATTTTTAAATGGAGAAGACCAAAGTCTGGGTTTCAAATTTTGAGCTCTGAGTTCATTACACTGGGCAGAGGTTTTCTCAGTGTGAGACTGATTTGGAGCTCCTGCAGTGGATGCCGAGGTCTGCCCAGCGAGCAGAACTCCCCTGCAGGACACCACTGCTCTGCAGAGCACGCGGCCCATGGCCTGCACTGAAATGTCAGTTCTGCCCTGCAGCTCACCCGGAACGGCTGAACTTGAGAGCTCCTGCTGTGCTCCAGTGTTTGTCTGCCTCTGGTGCCACTGTGCTCCTTTCTGGCTGTAAGTTTTCTGCTTTTTTAAAAAAACTTCAAAATTTCTAGATTAACTTCATCTTCCTTTTCACCCTCTTTTCTCAACTACCCAGCGGTCAGTGTAGCTCTGAGACATGGATTTTTCTGCTAGCTGTGGGGACAATGTGTTTAACTAAATAAGGGTGAAAAAGATCTATCACACTCCTAATGATATGTGACCATATTCATATTTTATTTCAAGTTTCCTACCTGTGTAAATTAATAACCCCCAATGATGAGCTCATTGGGGTAGTGAAAGTAGAAATCACTGGATTTCATGTGAAGCTACAGTAGCAAACCGACAATCTAAAAAGCATTAAAATCTCACTCTTTGGTTATATATTCAGACAAACGTAGATATTTTACTAAAAAGGAAGGTTGTAATGACGGCATAGAAAATAAAAGTAGGGAATGGTAAGGAAAATGCAGAGAATTTACACATCACAGAAACTTGATGGCTTTAGGATCTTTATGTTATTCTCCTGTTATGTTCTTTTTCCGGTTTTCTTTGATTAAAAAAACTTACGGAAATATATTCTTAAGGCAGTTAACATTATTGAATCACTCTGAAAAGGCCTTTTGGTGTAGCAGTAAGATGGTTGTCTCTTAAGTATCTGTCCTGTAGGAATTCTTAAATGTGGCTTAATAAGATCTCCAAGCTATCAGGTATTAAAGGAGTTTGCTGGAATAAAGAAAAGAGGTTTTTAAAGTAGATTTAGGCCGGTTGAAAAGACTCACATCGCCACTCCTCTTGCAAAAGCAGAACAATACAATTTTATGAGTTGTCTTGTTTGCAAAGGCATGACTTTAATCCTTGAGTGAGCTCTCAGGGAGAGGGAATTATTCCGGGAAGGATACCGAAAGGATTAAGAATGGCACATATGAAGCTGATAGAGGGTCAAAGCAGAACGTGGCTGAAACTGGCATCAAGTTTTTTTAAGCTGAGCAAATAATGCACTGCAGTGATATTAAAATCTGCAGGAAAATTGAATGTGATATTTTGCTCTACTTACGTAAAAAACCTGTAAAGCTAATTTACCTGGAAAATGGCTGCAGAATTATGAGGATGTGCCCTTCCATACCTTTCCTTAGGCTTTTCACTAAAACATCATCTGTCCTGGTAGAGAGCTGGGCTGGGCTGTGCTGTCCTCCACAGAAACACCTGCGGGAGAGATCCATTGCACAGTTTTAACAGGAAGTGGAGAAATCTTAGAGCATTTTCACCTGTCTCCCTGTCTTGGGGATGTCTGCTCACCAAGCCCATCTCCCTGGAATAGCGAGCTTGGTAAGACATCTCCCAGGAAGGGGAACAGAGAAGTTCAGTCCCTTGTGAGCACAGGGTTTGGAGCACCGAAAGTGCTCGGCTGCCCTTCTGGCCTGGGGTACCTTAGAGCTACTGCAACACTTTTTCACTCTTTCATGGAAGGCTATTTAACATTGTCATAATGTGACTGATTGTGCAATGATGAGTGCCAAAGGTATCTGTCTCCAGCTGGGGTCATAACCACACTGGTGCCCAGGTAGTGCTAGCTCCTCCTCTATAGAAATGGCGTGCCCTTTTCATAGGATGAGGAGACTGTCCTAAGGGATAGACACTTCACCCTTTCTTCTTTCTCACCTTTTCTTCTGCTTGTAACATACGATGTTTAATTGATGACCGTTAGGGTTTTTTTCCTGCTTGGGATTGGAAGAGGGATTGGCCCAGAAGGGCCACACAGATAGTGAAGTTCTGGCTTAATTAAGTCGGCAAAGATCTTAGCAGGCAGTATTCCAGTGACAAACTAGAAACATCAAACATGGAAAATTTACTGCTACAGTACCTTATTTCAAAGTTGCAGATGAAGTTGTGTCTCATTTGAGGGCCTTAAAAAGACGTTACTTTTGTTAATTTGAATTTTCTTTCCTGTCTTGCAGAGTCAAATGACAGATGGGTAAGACTGAGCTGGGCTGTGGGTACCACAAGAGAGTGATTTTGCAAAGACGCTGGTTCAGATGTTTCCCTCCCAGCAAGAGAAGGAGATAAAGAAGCATATTTTTGATTTCTGTTGTTTTCTTTACTGGTTCAGAAGCCTGAGAAGGCAATTAGACCTGTAAAGACACGGGCACACTGCTGGCTGTTCTGACAACACCGCTGGGGCTGCATGTGGGGCGGATGTACTGGAAAAGTAGGGTGGGGTGTTATGAACGACTGTTCTCTGCAAAAAAATACTTATAACTTAATAAAATCAATGCTAGAGTAAAATAATTCAATTTGAATTATTCTGTTAAGTAAATTTCCTAAATTTAGTTTTTAAAGCTAAAAGATTTAATCTGAAATCCCATAGAAGTGCAAATATTTTACTTAAGACCAAATATTCTTTTCATTGAAAGCAAAGGGGTTTTTTTCTGAGACCTCATCTCACTGGAACAAAAAATGCATCTTTAAAACGTTCCAAAAACATCTGAATTTTTTTAATACAACTTATCCAACTTTCTTTATACATAGTCTTATATGCAGCTAACATCTAATTTATAGATCATTCAAAGTCTTATCCAATTTATTTTTCCTCAAAAATTCCTTTTTTTGTGTATGTCGTTCAATGAAACTTTTGGCTTCTCTTAGTTTTGTCAGAACTGACCAGGTGTTTTCTTCTTGGACATTTCAAGCTTTTTTCTCCAGTCTGATTGAGCAATGCTTTTCTGTAGTCCAGAACACTTGCCTTTGGGTGAGATTGTCACCCTGGTATAAGGCTGTTCCGTCTGAAAAAGTTGTGTCAGGGCAAAACCAGGCAGCTGTAATGCTGAAGGCTTCTACTTGCCTTTTTGCCACCCAGAATCTGAAGACTCTGCAGGGCTGCACCAGCTCAAGATTTCTTTCTTTTGAGCTTCTGCTTGTATTATTTTGTTAACA
This sequence comes from Lycocorax pyrrhopterus obiensis, assembly GCA_014706295.1. Lineage (NCBI taxonomy): Eukaryota > Metazoa > Chordata > Aves > Passeriformes > Paradisaeidae > Lycocorax > Lycocorax pyrrhopterus. Next base: position 18,828,958 of record JACSVZ010000018.1, read on the forward strand.
AGATTGCTGTGACTCTGGAGAATTTTGCTTCTGTGTCTGTGTTTTGTACTAAAGAAAAGAAATCTATAACTCACCTCTTTGAAATTCTCAAAGGCTTCGAGAAAAGTGCAAAGTGTTATACTGTTATAGTCCTTGGCTGTAAATTTCCTTTCTTTTTACTAGGAAGTCTGCAACGTTTTAGGGCACATTGTGCTTGTGTATGTGGCCAATTCTCGTGTCAAAGGAATATATCAAATACTCTATTTTTCAAAATATGTGTCCTGGACCCATTTTTCTGCTTCTGACCTACAGTCTGGGTACAGCTGATTTGGCTGCAGTGAAGTTTTTACTCTTGTTCTACAGCCCCTGGAAGAAGGCCAGGCTCTGGAGAGAGCCAGCAGGAGTATGAGATACTGCCGCTCGTTGTGACAGCCTAAAGATTAATGTCATTTATGCTCAGCTTTGAGAACTGAATTCCATGGGTTATAACTGAATCTGCTGTCAGACCCATAGGGCTCAGTTCTTCAGCTTGGATATTTCTGTCTTCACACACACGGGAGCTCAAAGAAGCACTTGATCATCAGCTGCCTCTTCTGGATGGTGATAGTAGCAAGCAGGAGAGGAAAACTAAGTCATGTGAATCATTTCAACGAGGGGGGTTCATTGGAAAGGCCTGGGTCTCCCATGTTAAGTACCTGTGTAGTTATTAAATCGCTTCTGAACTCACTGGCTGTGTGTTGCTACTCAATGTTTGATTAGTTTAGTTTTTTCCTCTCATTGTTATCAAGGCTACATAGAAATCTCTAAGATATTGTTTATTGGATGATGGTCCCCAAACAGTGCTGCGTGACACAGTCCTATGCATAGGTGTGGTGAGCTCCTTTAGACCATGGTATACCTGGACCTCCCTGGGCTGAACACTAAATTTCCCAACTGATAATTTGCCCTGCCCTGGTCCCTTAGTAACACTGCAGTGCACTTATTGCTTCTTTTGCTTTGTCTCACGCCAAATATATATTTTCAGAAAAAGTTGTTACCATAAAGAATATTCACTTGCACCAACCACCAGCCCACATACATAAACACACATTTTCTTTCTTGACGTTGGTGATGTGCTCCCAATTTGTCTGGATTAGAGAGTTTCCAGTGTAATCAATGATGGCAATGTGTGTGCGGTTTGAAGGCTTGGTAGCAAAAACATCCCTCTATAGGGCAATTCATTCAACTCACAGGTTGATGTTTTTTCTTGGCAGACCTCTGTTAAACTTTTTCATTCAAGGATCAGGAAAGTAATTGTGGTCTTTACGCATGTAAAGAGGTATGATTACCAATAAGCTTTCCACCTCTTTCCTGCAATTACAACAAGTTCTAAATTCTATTTTCCCAACTCAGTAAAGTGTATCCTACACTGATCTTATCCCTATGTTACAAAGCTCTTAAAAGCATAGAAATGCTAAAATTCCACAGGTGCATGAAGAGCCTGTTCAGCTAAGTAGCTTAAAACTGCCATGTGCCTTTCATTTTGAATATGCATTTACACTAAAAATAACGAGATATTGATCACTGTTGCATGTGGATACAGATCTACCTTCATATTGATGTATTTTTCACAAAATTTTTTATCCTAGGTGTTAAAGAGTTTGAGTTGTGGCTGTCTGAGTTATATTGTGCTCACTTGTCTAGAAATTACATTTCTTGGAGGAGCTCACCAGTTCCACCTTCTCCTGCTGTGGGAATATCCATTAAACAAGATGGAGAAAGACACAGAGCAAAGGATGATATTGAAATTTTGCTTTTTATTGTCCTCTACTATCTCTGTCAGAAAGAGAAAAAGAAATTTGAGGTCAGATTTGCAAAATATGCAAAAGACTAGAGACCGATGGAACATTTTACAGTATGTCTAATGCAGGAAGCGTGGTGGATATTAGATGCCTTATGTTGCAAAAATTCATCCTCTTCCTTCACTGTGAAGCCCACCCTCTTGGCAGTGATGCAGCAGAGAACGTGGTGTGTGCGTGGTGGTAACAAGGCCATGGATGAAATCAAGGAGTACTGGAGTCTGTGCAGTGCCATCTATGGGACAGAATAATAATGTGGTTTAAGTAATGCTTTTTTCTCAAAAGAGAACAGTAATTAATGAACTAATAATAGCACTAGTGATGTTTTCTCAAACTAAGCTTAACTAGTTAATACACGGAAGGGTGAGCAAGTCACTATCGTAAGGAGGCAGGGAGAAAATGCAGGGCTGTTTTCACTCTGATGATGCCTCGTGCTTGTGATTGTGCTCACAGGAGGGGCCAGGTGGTAACGTGGGTAGGCGAGAGCTCTATGTGTACCCCAGAGTGTGTTTCCTCAACCGTACAAACTCACACAAAAAGTCACCACACTTTTGGTGAACTGCCAGAGGGATGTCACTACCAAAACGCTGGTGGCCCTGTCTGCAATGCCCTGGACCTCTGCAAGTGCATGGACTGGCTGCAGGTGAAAGTCAGGAAACCTCTGTCTAGCTTTGGGCTTCAGCTCTCCATGAATGATGGCTTTTCATGTAGGAAAACAGTCTCCTAGCCTGTGTGTAATGAAAAATTAGACGGTGTTTGTGTCCTGAGCAAGTATATGTTCTGATCATAGCCTTCATGGGGAAAATGGTGAAGGAAAAAATGTTCCCAGAGTTCATTATTCTCAAGCCTTTTTCCTCTCACAGCTGCCTTGATGTTTCTGTGCTCTACAGTTGCTGCTGGGTGAGAGAACAGACTAAAATATATAGATGCAGAGCTATTTTGAAAGAAGATGCAATCCTGCCTTTCAGCCCTGCAGTGACCAACCATTCAAATGAGCTCTTCCACAGGCCCAGGCTACCGTAGTTGCCTTTGAAACTAGCTTGTCTTTTCATGACAAGTCATCTTTAGAGCTATTCTTGACATCATTAAACCAGACAAGTTTTCAAGACTCAGGCTATCTTACCGACATTGCTGTGTCTTTCTAGAAGAATAGAAAGTATTTTTAGCTTGCGGTTTCAGCCAACGTACCTTCTATCTGTCTCATTTTACTGCCTCAAAATATACCTATTTATTCTGCTTCACTCTAACTGGGGCAGTCTCAGGATGGCCCAGCCTGCAGGTCACACCACCCAGTCTGCACATAGAAGCAATGCCGGGTCAGGGTGCTGAAGGTAAAATGACTCAGTGGCTCCTTTTCTGGGGCTCTAACAAATGCACAACACATTACGGTGTATTAATGGATACAAATCTTTACTGAGTCCACCAGCTCTGTGCACAACCACCAGAAGTTGAAGCATCACAACTTTGATGACTGCATCTCTTCTGGAGGACTTATCTGTTCCCCCAAATGTTTCATTCCAAACTGCAATTCTGATTTTTCATTGTACTGTTAAGTACAGAAGTGTTCTGGTGAATACATCTAAATTTATTAGTGCTGGTGTAGGTTTGAAACTACTTTTTGGCACTAGTAAAGGTTTTCTTAAAACTATATACCCTCTCTGTATCTCTTGATCTACGGCACTTTCTGGTTCTTATTCACAGAGCAGTCTCTTTATTTTTTCTTAATACACCAATGGGCTGCATCCCCCTGCATAGCTCTGGCACATTAGCAGGGCTACCCACATTTTGCAGATGAACAAACTGGAAGACAGAACACTTAAAAATGTAGAAGCCCTGAATCTTGCACAGTTTTTCTTTTAACTTGTGGTTTTCTTCTTTCTAGTCACAACAAACAAATTAGGACAAACACCTACATACTGATATGAGCATGCACCAGTGGCAGCGCACTGCTTGTGTAGTTTGTTGCCTCCCCCTCACTTGACGGATATTCTGTCCCCACTTCTTGTTTGTTGATCCCTCCCTGCCTCTATCAGGGCAAATCTCTTGAATTTTTTTGCTTTTCTCTCCAGTATATAGTGTATTATCTCTCTCCCTTTTTATGTTAAATTTTTTTCCTTTTTTTAATCTCATCCCCCAGGATTCTGTTCTCCTTGCTCCAAGATAATGTTAAATCCGATGAGAAAAGCAAACCTCTTGTGCTGGAGGGCCTGATGAACTGCTTCAAAACCAGATTGAGAACAGCAAAGCAGCACAGAGAGAGTAGCTGCAGCTGGGCTGTACGTGCTGGTGTCTTTCACTTTGCAGGTAAGGGGAAAAGGTGCCCTGTGGCATTGATGACTACTCCCTTTTGCTGCCTCCCAAGCATCATCCTCTCCTTACAATTCTGCATTACTTCCTTAACCTGTGTGTGCCTTACCCGGTGAGTTCTGTGGACATGCTCAGTGCAGGCTGCAGAGAGCTGTTCTCAGCAGAAAATTTCAGGCATCTCCAAACAACGGCTGTGCATTGCTCAGTTCTCTGAAGACCGCTCTGCACAGCCTGCGCTTTGGTAATCCAGGACAAGGCACCTCTTGCCTGCTGTGCCTCATTTTTTAGCTAGTATCCCTTTTTGCTTCCAGGAAAATGATGAGTTTATGTTGGGTCCAGTAATCCCGATGTCTGCACAGTAGACAGAAAGAGCATTTCACTGTGAGTGTGCCTATGCAGATTTGACGAGCCTCTCATCTGCCTGGGTGAAGAGACAGCAGGGCTGAAAATCTAAGACGTCATATGCTGATTAAGGTCACTAGCTGACAATGACTCAAAACCTGGTTTTCTGGTAGTCCAACCGTACGGTATGCTGTGGTTTTTCTGTTTCTTTCCTTGAAAAAATACTCTGCACCAGAGAAGTTAATGCCTCAAGATAGCCAAGAAAGTCTGTCCCTTTGACAGGATACATACATGCGCTCTAGTACAGAATCCTCTGTTCACTGGCATCCCTTCTCCACTCTGCTGTGCTAGCCTATTTTCACATTGGGAAAGAGAAACTTTTATAAGTTACATTATAAACTATATTTTCTAGGTTGTCTTTCTGATAGCCATTCTTTTTTTGCACTTTCTGATCACTTACTCCCAACGTGTAGAGGGGTGTTAGGCAAAGCCACCTGAACAGGCTGTACCAGGGTCTCACTGAGTGCCTGAGATGTTTCTGCCTCCCAAGAAGTAGCTAATTTCTAAAATGAGGAACATTTCCACTTTTAAAAAAATTCATGTCCTGTGCTACAGATAGTAGGCTTAAATTGCCTCAACACCTATGAATCATAAAATCACAGTACCGTAGAATGGTTTCGTTTGGTAGGAATCTGAAATATCATGGAGTTCTAACCAGGCTGCTCCAAGCCACATCTTACCTGTCTTTGAACACTTCCTTGAGTACTTGAAGTTAGTAAAAAAATGTATTTCTTTAGAAGAATCTACCATTATAGCTTTTTTTACTTTCATTTTTCTAACTATTTTAAAAGCTTTTTTCTGACTTTGTTGCCCTTTGTTTTTCTTTGTCTTTTACCCCAGAAGAATTTTGGTGCAAAAAAGAATACCGTCATTGGGAGAGGAAGCTGTGTCATTTCAAGATGGGAATGGAAATTTAAATCACATTTGAAATAGAATTACCTTGCCCAGAAGATTTGTCGATATGGAATAATATCTCTTACTTGTCTGTAAACTCCTTTGCTGTGCAGCTGATGGCAGGGCAAAACGAGCCTTCAAGCATCACCACCAAAGCAGGGGGCAGCACTTGCACTCTGCTGTGGAGGTACCACATAGAAGCAGGTCGTAGATAAATGAAGCAATGTGTATAAAAACAATAATCACTTACATGGTTTTTCAGATTCATAAGAGCGTAAATAATAATGATTACTAATTTTTTTAGAAAAACACTCAAACCCAGACAAACATTTCCATCTCCTATACATAGAAATTCAGTTACTGTTTTGGTGGAGTTAAATCTCTTGGTATTTCTGTGAGAAATTTTGCTCTTTATTTCTTTTTTATGGACAGGGACACAGGTAGATACTTGCCCGAGGGCACAAAATGAATCTATTTGAAGTTTTGTAGGAATTCTGCCACAGTTGTTAACTGCAGGTTGAAAGGCATCCCTCCTTTTTTTTCCTTAGAATAGGCTTCCCTCGAACTGGAGACCCCACAGTGCAGCAACGTCCATTTTCTGCTCACATTGTTGCAGTGAAGGCTGGTCTGCCTATTTCAGCCAGGGAGAGGTCCTACAGAAGAAGAAACAGCCTTATGATGCCCAGCAACCACCGAACACCATTGGAGGCAAGGCCACATAAATCACAGCCCCTATTCAGAAAGCCTCCTGCCTGCATTTTACAGCTTCATTTGTTTTTCACATTTCTTCCTTTCTCTGCTTTCCTGTACAAACTCAGGCAAGGAAGAGCTTTTCCGTGGTACAGAAATCTGTGGTTCTCGGAGCATGTTTAGGCCCAGTGCTGCCACTCAAGCAGTTCATTCATAAAGCCCTTCAGAGCAATGGTAGGTGCCTGGGACTTGTACAAGGCTGGGGCTAAACAGTCGAAATGTTTATGTTTTCCAGCATGAAAACAAAGCTCTTCTCTTGACTGAGACCTCAGGCAGTGTTGACAGCATATCCTGAGGTGCTGCCAAGTAAAAAAGGTGATATTTTCCCTGAATACCAGAACAGGTATTGAAAGTCTCTAATCTGTGTTTATGAAAATCTTGGACTCACTTGATTAGGAGCTTGAAGTTGGTCGAAGTCCTTGCAGCTTGCCCACTTCACCCTGTTTTCTGTAGGAAATTGCAGCTGCTGTGATGAAAAACAGCTATTTAAAAAATTGCTTGTAACTATGGCAACCTTAATGCCATGTATTTCAGTGGAAAATATAAAAGATCATCAGCTATTTCTTAACAGGAAATTTAGGAAGATTTTATTCGTCGTACTTTTTAAAATTGAAATATGCAACTTTTTGAAAGGGGTTATAAAAATCTCATTAATTTTTGCATTTTTGTTTTGTGAGCTGCTGCTTTTTGGTGGTTTTTTTAATTTGTTGTGGTTTTTGTTTAGGATTCTTTTGGTTGCTTTGACTCTTCAGAGCCTAACACCTGGAACACTTTCCAAGTGCCAGCCCCTCCTTTCCTGTCTCTGCCTGCCTTCCCCTCTACCTAGTAGACCCTAATTTTTTACAGGGGGGACAGGGCAACCAGTTGTGTCGGCACAAGATTGGAGAAGTGCCAGCGATCTCAAGACTTTTCGCCTTCCTGCAGTAAATAATTCAAGGGGTTAATTTCGCTCTTTGCCCATTAATTACCTTGTGTTTGTCTGCTCCGAAAGAAACAAATAGATGTGCTTGCAGTTGGGTTATTTTTTGCCTCCATATTTGCATGTTGTTTCTCTAAGGCACTAAATTTCACAGGGTACTCACTTTGCCTAAGAACAGCCCCCATAATACTTAACCTCCCAGAAGGTTCCTCCTCACTTGGAACGGTAAAATTTGCAAATCTGCTGTTTTTCTTTTGTTTTCGTCCCTCTTTCTTTCCTCTCAGACTTTACACTTTCAAAATCATGAGGATAAAATTAAGGAAACCTTGCTGAAACATACAGTCGGTTCCCCTAAATGCCTGGAGCCATGCTGATACCTTCTGGTGCCGCTGAAGTGTGGATTAGGTCAAATTAATACTGTTTATTGATCACTGGCTTTGACACAAAATCGTCAAAGGGATTTATGTAATTACAGCTGTAAGAGCAAAGGATTTTTTCTAGCCAGCTCCCAGTGCAGTTTCCTCCTAGTGATGGGATTTTTTTCTGCTGTAGGCAACTGACTGCCCCATCACTCAGGTGGCCTTTTTTCTGGGCTGGTCTGAAGCTACTGGTTTGCACTGGAAGATGTCTAAGATGTGGGCAGGCAATTTCCTCAGGTGCCACAAGTTTGTATAACTGAGCATTGGCAGCTTTTTTCTGATTACTCCTGACCCACATATTGAAATGTTCTTTTTTAATAATGCCCCACAGTAGGTTATAAGGAGGAGGTGTTTTCAAGGTATTCAAAGACAACGATTGTGTTTCTTTATTCCAAACTGTAAAAAAAATTGAATTGAACTCATATCTCTCTGTATCTGAGAGGAAAGAGGTAAAGACTGTGAAACATTCAACAACTTTTAGCCTTCCCATTCTCTGTTTTGGAGGACCTACATTGTCTCCACTCTCTTCTGGGTACAATGGACTTCCAGTGTTCGATCCGTTTGCCTTGTCTATTGCTATAATCAGATGAGACATTACAGATACACAGATTAATATCTCTGAATGAGTACCTCTTAGACGGGGCTCTAGAAGGGGAATTGCACTCCTGCAAAGAAGATTAAATGAAATTATGTAACTTTGCATTCCATTGACAGCACTAAACCAACTACACTTTAGAGTTGTGAAGATCTAATGGAGCTTGGAAAAAGTTGCCAAAAGGGCTGGAACTGTCTATTGGAGTGGGAAGTTTCTGATACAATAAGAAATCAGAAGGATCAAAGAAAATAAGGCTGTGTGGGATCTTAAGGAGCCCTCTAGTCTAGCCCAGGCAATATGCTTAAAAGGCATTAAGAGAATCATGGAGATGCAAATCTTGGGTTCAGGGATGGATCTACGCTTGAGCGGAATTATGTTGTAAAATTTCCCCATCAGAGAGCAACCAAACATGAAAGGATATGTGGCATTCTTCTGCCATGAAGGTGAAAGTTTAGGAATGCTGAGAGCTGAAGTGAGATCCTTTATAAGCCAGCAGAGCATGAAAGAGGCTGGAAGTACAGGGCTGCAGAGACATATCTGCCTTCTTTCGACTGGATTTTATACATAGAACAACTTGGTCAGTCCGGAGATTTAAGCTCTTCTGCCTTTTTTAGAAGTGTCCTGTGCAGCATGCAGACGCGCAAGGCTATATACGGTGTTGTCAGCCATGTCCTATGAGTACGGCCTGGTCAGTGCCAAGCTAAAGACTCAAATAGCATTAGCACCATCTCCTTTGGGACATTGGGCAGCGGCAGACAGACCAGGAGCCAAAGCCTTAAGAAGAAATATTATCTACAGTTTGCATAGAGGCAGCCAAGAAGCTGTGTTAGAAGTTCTAGCACACCTGGTTATGCTTTTCTGTTTTGCTCTGGTTTTAAAGAAAATTGGCTTCTTTCAGTAGTGCGACAAAAAGAACACCACTTGCAGGCCAAAGAAGGGGAAAGGTTTGGGTTAATTTACTTCAGGAGCATTTGTGCTCTCTACAAATTAACTTGCAGGCGGCACTACACCTTGGCCAAGGTTTCATTTCATTTGGAATTTTCTCAGCTTTTAAGACAAGAAGATAAAGATGGAACTAACGCTTTTCAGCATGTCAGTGCATATAGCTACAAAATTATAATGGAAGAAAACATGCAGTTTGGAAAGGAACCAGCAGTGTTTTGTGTTCTATAATTTCCCACTAAAATAATTAAATGTTTGAAGCCCCTCTACTCTCCATCAGCTCATCGGGTCTCTCCAGGAGAGGTAAATCTGGGGCGGTGATGACTATGAAGTCTCTGTACATTTCTTAGTGACAGTTTAAATTTTCACTACTCCTTCCTACATGGACATCTGAAAAGCTCTGGCGTTTCTACTGTGTGTTTTTACTTTCCGTCAGTCATTTTCCCCTTACTCTTCATGCTCACCTCCACAGGGAAAAGGAAAAAACTGCCCCAGTTCTGTGAAATTCTGCTAAATAAAACCAGCTCATATAAACTCGGTTTGAGGTCCAAGAAATCTTGCAATAAATCCAAGTTAGCTGATGCATACTCTTCAAATTTGGCTGAGAGTGTGAAAACGGACATATTTACTTGAGCAACACAATTATTTATAGGAGCCATAGTGGCTCTGTGTGTTGCCGTCTGGCTGTGAAGCTGCAGATATTGGGCAGCTTCCCGGCCTGCGGGGGAGCACACAGAGCCAGCCAGGCTGTGAAGCCATCCCAGGGGCTCGGAGTTTTAGGGGATTTTCCCCCATTCCTCGCGGTAGCGGGAACCGTGAGAGGATCCCTTTGCCCACGAGAGGGCAGGAGAGTCGTGGCAAAACCCCCTCGGGGACCGCGATCCCTCTGAGTCTGGGAACCGGCTCCGCGGAGATGCGCTCACTGTTTCTCAAACTACCAGCTTCCTGCTCTTAACAGAAGGCAAAGCGGTCCAAGGGGGAGGGTACGCATCTAGGGGGACAGATTGCAAAGGGTCAGCTGAGCTTTCTGGGAAGTGGAAAAGAGAGAATGAATCTTTGCCAGTAATTCTAAGAGTAGGAATTATGAAGGAGGTGTGGCATCTCCAGGAGCCTGTATTGGCATTGTTGTTCTTTAACAACTTTGTTACGAACAAGACATGGGGATTGAGGGCACCCTTAGCAAATCTCTGAGCTGTATGGAGCTGTTCACACAGTGGAGGGAAAAGATGCCACCCAGAGGAAAATTCACAGACTAGAGAGGTGGGCTCAGGAGAACATCCTGGACTTCAAAATGGCCAAAAAGAAGGTCCTGTGTGTAGGTCAGGGCAATCCCAAGCACAAGCACAGGCTGGGTGGAAGGTGGCTTGAGAGCAGAGATGAAGGACTTGGGAGTGGAAGTTGATGAATTTAACTTGACCCAGCAATGTTCACTGAGAGTCCAGAAAGCCCTAAGTGTCCTGGTTTGCATCACTAGCACAGTGGCCAGCAGATGAGGGGGGATTCTGTTCCTTTGCTTTACTTTTGGAACACCCTACCTGGCGTGCCCTATCCAGCTCTGGGGTCCCCAATGTTAGAAAGACATGGAGTCACTGGGTTCACAGGAGGCTATAAAGACGATCCGAGGCCTGGGCAACCTCTGCTATGGAGACAGGTTGGGAGAGCTGGGGGTGTTTAACCTGGAGGAGAGAAGGCTTCAGGGAGACCTTAGAACAGTTTTCAGTACCTAAAAGGGCTCCAAGAGCATTGGAGAAGGATATAGGGTTCCAGAAAAAGGAGAATGGCTTTAACTAGAAAGAGAATATGTTTAGATTATGTTTTAGGAAGAAATTCTTCTCTGTGAGGGTGGTGAGGCCCTGGCACAGGCGGCCCAGAGAAGTTTTGGGTGCCTCATCCAGAATGTGTTCAAAGCAAGGTTGGACGGGGCCTCGAGCAGGCTGGTCTAGTGGAAGGTGTCCTTGCTCAGGGCAGGGAGTTAGAACTGGAAAATCATTAAGGTCCCTTGCAACGCAAATCATTCTGTGTTTTTACGATTTTACTTTAAAAATACTAGTTTTAGCAAAGACCTTACAGATGTAGTGGAACAAGGGGGAAAATTAAACATGGGGTGTTCTCAAAACCATTATTTTCACAAACTGGCACTGGACATTTTTCGCATTCCTTTCTAGGTCTAAGACAGGAAGAAATACTCAGTGATCCCTGTCGTATATAATCAAAACAGCTCTGAGGTTGCCTTTGCTTCAGGAATTATCTATCTGTACAGAAGACTTCTGAGCTGAAACTGAAAAGTATATTTTTCATCTCCTTCCTCGAAGATGCCTGCTCTTCGGGAGCATGTCTGTCCTTTTTGTGGCGATGCCTGCAGAACTGCTTGGGAACCCAAACACAACACTTCAGATTTATCAAAAGGCGTTGCTTGCTTTTTTCAATACTGCTCATGTCGGTAGGAACAGCAGGGCAAATACATTATTAGGCAAGACAAATCTGGGTAATGTTTATCTCATACACAAAAAGCTTGAATTTTGTTCAGCTACTGCTGTACAGGCAGTGGTGGTACTAGTCTAGAATGGTGCTGAAATTAAGGGTAGAAATCTATATGACCACTTGGCTAAATACTGAGCCAATTGTCTCCAGAACTGGACCCTAACCAAGTATTGACTGTCTCTACGAGTGCAGATTTTGGGGCAGCACTGCAGCTAAGGAAAGCTTTTATCTGGCTCAGGTTGGACAAAGTGAAATACTCTCTTATCATGGAGTGCTCTGAGGGCTGGTACAGTGTGTCTACCACTCTCCATCGAAAATGACAAAATAAAAGAGAAAGCGGCAGCTCTCCGGGTGCTGTGCTGGGAGAGCATATTAGAGAAATAGAAAAAATTGGCCTCGCACTGCCCTCCTGTGGGAACAGCTGCCTTTCAACAATGCACAGAAGCACCAAAAATGCTTCTTCTCCGAACATGGGCGAGAGAGTAGTCTTCTCTCATGCCTGAAGAACTGCTCCACTTAGTTAATAATTTTAATGGTAAAGGGATTTGTTTTTTCCTCTAGAAAGCTATGGCTGCTGTCCAAATATTCAAGGTCTTTTTCATCTTAGTAGATGACTAAACATTACGAGTACATGATAAAAAGCATCTCATGGAATACGTTCACAAAGAGGCTGAAAGATAACACTGAATTGCTGACAGAAAATGCATCAGTAGATGTAAATGTATCTCACCTGTGAAAACTTAAATCCTTTTTTTTCTGAATGTCTTTTTGTGACCAACTGGGTTTTGCAACCCATCTCAGGCATGGTAAAGCCATTTGTTTAAAATCCTTAACCTTTTTGTAGGAGTTGTTCCAGTAATGACTCAGGAAGAGATTGCCGTGAATTGATTCACTACATAAATTTTCTACTGCCTGAAAATTCAGCTGCAGAAGAAAGGTTAGTGAAAGGCCTCTAAAGTGTAATGTTATTGCAGCCTAAACAGCTCTGATAATTTAAAGTTAGTAACTGCTGAATTCTGGGCTGACTTTCACTGCCGATTACTTTTCTAGTGCAGGATTTTTTTGCCTGCTTTTCTTTGGGTTATATTGGTATTGCCCAGTGTCCAAATACAGAGAAGGTTTTCATTCAGTGCGTATTTTGTATGCAGAATGCGTTAATCTGCTCTAAGAAGCAGATCATATTCTATAAGCTGGTATTTTGACACCTCTTTGATCCGTAGCCAATTCAACTTTACTAAAATATTTGAAAGGGAAAGGTCCTGGCACTGAAAGCAAAGCTGAAGAGGTCCCAGTCCTTAAAGGCACTGAGGTACAGTCAAATGATGAAACTTTTCTTTCAAAGGACACCAGGCCTACACAAATGTACAGAAACTGGTGAAAATCTTGCAGATGATATTTCCTTTTGCAAAACGAGGTATCTTGGTCCCCTCAGGTCAGAAACTTGAACAGAAAAACGACATTTTTCCAAGAAGATAGAGATTTTTGCCTTTAGGACAGGAGCTTTTCTGCAGAAGATGTTTCTTAAGGGTGGCAAGGGGATGTCTGTGAGCAGTCTCAGCAGACGGTATCCAAGATTGTCAGTTTCTCCAAGCAGACACGGGCAGGAATGATTTATTTTAAGCCAGTTCTCAGCTCTCTGCTCAACAGAACTCATCCAGCTTCCAGCACTTCCATTTGTACACAAAGAGAGGTGCAGACTTAGAATCTGTGAGGATGAGAATCAGCAACCAGCTTTCTGTGCTCCGGGCAGAGCTCCTTGTCCTTCCCTTGCAGCCTGTGCTGGTTGTGGCTGTGGGAAAGATCGCCACAAAACCAGAGTTGTCTTTTTCCTGTAGTCCATGGACTTCTGTCACTTACAGCAAAAGGAGCACTAGCCAGCTAAACTTATTCAAACCAGGGAGAGTCTTACAGCTCCAAAGTAATTAAATGCAGAGACCAAGCATTTCATGGGAAACTGAGAACCGTGTTGGATGGCGGAGGGCGGGAAAAACCTCATTTTCCCACAGTCAATAATGAAATAATTGCATCAAAGCAAAGCTACTGATTCTAAGGGGGTTCGGTATCCAAGGGCAATAGTAAGACCACAAGCTTTTCCCTCTGTTTGACACTCAGTGCTCTTCCTTGTCTGGTATTTTATAGCCGTTTCTGTGGAACAAGCGGCTACGTTCCACAAGTAATCTGTCACTATGAGAACTTTATATGGGGTCTGGAATATCATCACTGAGCTTTAATGCATTTCAAAAACATTAATGTGAGGAGAAACAATTTATCGCTTGCTTACTGGTTTGCTCCCAAGCACAAATGAAGAGGCTTTTTCCAGGCGTTCTTGCTCTGCTCCCAGGAGTTATTGGTAGAAGCAGCTCACTGGAGCAAAAATGGGGAAGAAAATTTAATATTACTAAAGTTTAGAAAATTGTCTCCTTTCTAATTCAAATTATCTGTGATGTATAACCACTCGTCCTAGGGTTAGAATATAAGTCAAACATCCTATAACTAGCACTATTTAGTAGCTGTGCATACGCAGCGTTTTTGCTCTGCAACCGAAAAATAACTTCTTAATATTTTTCTAAGAGAAAATGCGCCTCTAAATTCATAGTATTTTATTCTCAGCCAAACTGCAACAAAACCTGCATATCTATTAGGAAACCTTGCACGTAGATAGAGAAAATATAGTAACAAGATTGTTAAAAAGAAATTGCTGTGTCTTTAAATGATCATGATCTTTTCAGTTGTTCCTTTGTTAGAATTATTACAACCACACATATAATATTTGATCGAATGTTCAACTTTTTCTCAGCTAGTATCCAAACGGATGTCTGATAAAATAACAAACACACCCTACTCCACCCCCTCCTCAAAATCCCCTTCCTGTTTCGGCTGATTTCTCCCTTTGTTTGAAGCCAGTATTTCAGGGAATAAATTGAGCAAAGCAAGCAAACAACCTCCTTCGCATTGATTGCCAAATCAAATCATTGTTAATCGCATCAGTATTCCCAGGTGGTACAACAGCCTTTCAGTCCAGCTTTCTGGCTCTAACGTCCTCTGCACGGATGCCACGTGCATGCTGCCCAAGATTGCTATTAATTTTTGTTAGAAGAATTCATGTCGGATTCTTTCACCTTCACAGATCTGCATGAGACATTAGATTTCAAATTTCCCTGTGAAGGGAAGGGGTCATCTGCCTAGCACTAGAATACTGATCAAGGGCACCATTGACTCACCTAAAAGGAATAACAATTCCTCAGTGACTAAGAAGTATGACACAAGTTTCAGCGCTGAGAGCTGCTAATTTCTGGGACTAAACCCTGCTCTTTTGGAGTACAGCTCTCTTGCTGAATGTGACACCTTAGGCGATGTCAGTCTGTCTCTTCAGACTGTACTGAATATGTGGCAGAAGCCCGCTTTTGACTACATTTGTCGTGAGGATTAATTTCAAATCCATGTGCTTCTCTTTGTGTTTTATGAGATGCCCTCTTCCTTTAAAGGCAGCGAGTGCGTGTGTTTGGGAAGGAAGATGATCAGAGCAGGGACAGTGGAGCTTTGGTCTGACTGGCAGGAGCAGCACTATTCCTAGCAATGTGGGAAGAGATGGAACTCATAGTCAGCAGTTCTGCCTGATGTCAGGTTTCACTGCAGGTGGTGAGCAACTTCACTCTGTTGTGAAAGAAGGAAGAGAAGGAGGGAGACACAAATATATTTATTTCCAAGAACAACAAAAACCCCAGCAGCGTGCCCACACAGGCAAAGAAGCACACACAGCGTACACCACAGTCCCATGCAGAAATGCCTGTCAGACTGGATTAAAGGCCAGCCTGTATAGGAGGGGATGAGCCTTGGAGCTCTGCGTGCATTCTTCCAGATTGACAGACATGGCGGGAGCTCTGTCTAGTCACACCTCAGCAAAGCTGTCTGAGAAAATATATGCTGCCCATTTGACACATAATAAATTTACCCTGTCAGAAAAGAAAGACTTCAGGACTATAGCTGTGGTACCCATTAATAATGGCAAATTAATCAACTTATGATCTAATTAAGCTTCTAGCTTGCTGCCGGTTCTCTTGTCAGTCCAGTGGGGCTCACCCTGCTTGAGCACTGCAGGGTCCTGGGCAGCCTTAGCTCTTTTAATGGCCCATGTGCTGCTCTCCCTGTCAGGGAACGAGGTGCTCTCTGCTTAATGAGGCCACGGACACCTTGCTTCTATCTGTGAGAGTACTCCCCTGTGCCTCCACTGACATTGCCTGGGGTTGGCGGAAATATGGCGTCAGGCTGGTGTGTGAACTTTAGAACAGGGTAACCAGCCAGATTGAGATTGGAATTTGGTTTGGAATAGCCTCTCTGCACTAAAAATAAAAACTGATGAGGTGACAACTGTTCTAGAAGGAGACTTAAACATTTCTTAGATTGTTGAGGTTAATTTAGGTGGTATTGGTGTAACACAGAGCCCTTTGATCTACGATTTAACAGATCTGTGGCATCAAGGAAGCTTTGTTTAGCCAAGGGGAAACAGGAACTAATTCCATCCGTGCCGTGCTTGACCTGCTAGAGACCACGGTATCCTCTGCTAGGGCCTGCAGAAAATGCTCAGCACAGCAGGAGGCTCTGCACGATCAGTCCACTGCAGAGCCACAGGTGAATTGACCCCCTTAGGGCTTGTTGCTATGCTCTTGCTGTCAGACTTCCATGTCTCTTCACTTGTAAACCAAATTGCCATGTTTTCTGCTCAAAATGTTTTACTCTTCGGAAAAACAGTTTGCACAGAGCGGCATCGGTACCACCCTATTGTCCCCTCTGAATAATCGTTTTCATTAGCTGAAAACAAAACAAATCCCAAACTATCGTGGAAGAAAGGAAAAATTTCATGGATTAAATTTCCACAATCTCAGTTAAATTTCCTTGCAAATGCATATTACTTCTGGAGCTTTCTA
This sequence comes from Lycocorax pyrrhopterus obiensis, assembly GCA_014706295.1. Lineage (NCBI taxonomy): Eukaryota > Metazoa > Chordata > Aves > Passeriformes > Paradisaeidae > Lycocorax > Lycocorax pyrrhopterus. The sequence goes on from JACSVZ010000018.1 coordinate 18,845,409, forward strand.
TGAAGGCAGCAAAGAAAGTTTAATTTTGCTTTGCTACTGACCCTACAAAACTGTTTCCGCAGCATACTTATCAGGGGTGTTGTAGAGCTGATTTAGTCACTATTTCCTGTTTAATATAACTGGTATTCAAATTGACTGATGCCCCTTGTCACAAATATAATTTTATCCTTCTATTGCAATATGCAAGAGCAGGGCAATGGCCGCACTCTTACATATTGTACTTGATTCTTTATTTTACAATAACTGATGTTTAAAATAATAGATGTTCATAATAGATGGCTTAAACAATATACGTGCTGAATATTACTTTTAACAATAAGGTATTTACCTTTATCTGGAAAACCACAGGATCTAAGACAGATGCAGAGGGATGAAAGCGTGCTTTTGCCCAATCATTTTTAATCAGTGGCAGCGGTATTTATTGTTTGTGTAGTAAGTTTGATGCAGGAGGAAAGCATGGGCTGGGGTTTCAAGGCCGTGTGGCTATTGGCAACAAGTCCCATATTCCAGTGAATCTTGAGATCATAGAAAGGTTTGGTTTGGAAGGGACGGAAAGAATGATCTTTGGGTAAAGATCATCTCATTCTAATCACCTGGGGCAATTTTCCAGTAGATTAAGCTTTTCAGAGATACTTCCTGCCTGGCCTTTAACACTTCCATGGATAGGGTGGCCACAACTTCTTTGAGCAACCTGTGCCATGGCGTCATGACCCTCACAATAAATTACTTCCTAATAGTTAATGTGAACCTACTGTCAGTTTGAAGCTATTTTTCCTTTGTCCTATCACTCCAGGCTCTTTTAAGTAGTCCCTCTTTGTGTCTCCTCAGGTAAGACACAACTAGGCAATTCACAGGCCATCTCATTTCCAGGCAGGAAAATCGGAATTCTCACAGCCTTTCTTCATAAGAGAAGTGCTCCATCCGTCTAATCAACTTGATTTCTTGCTGATCTGTTGAATATTTGTGTGTTATCAGGTCTCATGTATCTTATTGTCCCAGAATTATCCTGCAAGTAGCAGAGCAAGAAGCTGCAGCAGGCCAGGAGGGAGGGGAACAGATATGACTCCTAGCAGCCTGGAGCAGCTGGCAAGAATCCCAGGCTGCCAAGAGGCTGTGCTGGCTGGCTCCTTGCGGAGGCGTTTGGAGCTACAGACAGTGCAAAATCAGTTATGGTATGCTTTAAGCATAAATCATCACTGCATTGTGGGGCACCAGGCTTCCTGAGAAGAGCGGCGTTTCTGGATGCAGGTGTCTCTCTGCACCTCTGCTCATGGTGGGCTTCCACTCTCTCTGCATGGCTGCTGCCCTTTTTCGTCCTGGCCTTGACCCACACCAGCCCGTTTCCTCAGGATAGCTACATAGCTATCTTCCTCAGTGTTTCCCCTGCGCAGAAAATTTAGGAGGCTGGAAAAAAATTGTTACTGAAATCAGAGGGTTCCCCTTGGAAGGACTGCTCAGTAATATAAAATAATTTAGTGAATCTTTTAAGAAAAGAACATTTGAGAGTATTTCTGCAAAATGGAAAATATTTTATTTTTACAGCCTTGTGCTTCTGTTCTGAGAGAGATGGAAACAAAACCAGAAAACTTCCTCTTGTGGAAGGAGAAATAGTCAACTCAGCTAGTCAAAGCTGATGCACAGGTATCAAGCAGTGACTTTCACAATAATTTCCAAGGTGCAGTTATGGTCAGCCTAGATCAGGACTGGAAGCTTCCTCACCAAATTGGCATGGCAAGGTTGCTTCCCATGGGTGTGTCTGGCTGATGACATTTGTTCTCACCTGCTTTTTAGCGAGGAGAAAACAAGTAGTTTTCTTATGCCTTGCCCTCCCATTCCAAGATCTTGGGGATTTAAGTGTGAAAATTTTACATCATAAGGAAACCAAACTCTCGCTTCTGCATGGGGGAACAATCAGAGCCATGCTGCCTGTTGGACAATGCAATTTCTCCACCCTGTAACATCACCCTTGCAGCCTCTCACTGGCTTCACCTGTTCCCAAAGGGTGGTTACTACACAGTCTGTGGATGTTTGGTGTAAGCAACTATCTCAAGGTAAGAGTGCTATTGGTACATTACAAGAGTGTGCCTCACTCCTAAAATTGCTTACGGTAAAAAGCTTTAATTGGCAGGTGTCACTCCTAAGGGTCTAAAAAATCTCAAGCGTTTAGGAATAAACCTGCCATGCACTGGTGTGACTGTTTATGTGTTGAAGGGAGGCACAAAATACAAAGAAGTTGTGTGAGGGGCATTTTGAAGAACATTCTTAAAGTTAAACTCAGTGAAGTTTCCTACCATTATTAGAGCAATTAAAATGCAATTACTCTCTCAGCTCTACTTCAGTTCTTTAGTAGTTAAAGCCGCTTCACATCAAAAATGATATAAAAGCAAGGCATATTGCATGTGAAAAGCTTCAGAGAGTGGGACACACTGAGGTTTGCGCACTCAGCAGTCAGACAGCCGACACTGGTGACCACTGCATCGAGCTGACTCCTCTGAGACGCCATACAGGATCTTGGAAAGATGCCAATTGTTGGGTTTCTCTACTGTCTCGTGATCAAACTGCTGTTTCAGTCGGGTGTCCATGGGTTTCATAGTTGTAATATCTTTCAGGTTTTCATTTTATATTATTCACGAATTTAACTTCTTGTCTCCTGCCAAGTCAAAAAAGAAGGGTTTTTCTATCACTTCTTGTTTTTCTTGTAATAAAGGCAATTGTTTAAACAAAATTATACTTTTAAAGCCTCCTAATACAAATCTCTGATACCTTTAAGTATACAGAGCTGGTAGGCAGTGCACATAATTATTGGAGTGAAAGATGCTGAGCTCTGGGGGAGGCTTAAAAGTGTTGCAAACACTCGGGCAGCAAAACGGGTGTCCCTGAGGCAGTGAGTTCAACATCCTTGGACCTTGAGAGGGTTATGCTATGGAAGTCTCCTGCAGCCCCTGGGAGCGGTAGAGCGCGATATCATGGCAATTTCTCCAGAAAGGTGGGAAGGGGAAAGCTCCCCCATAGGGCTGAAGTTTTTGCCAATCTGTCAGCAGGACAAAAACAACTACTTTTTGCCTTTTCACCTTAATTTTAAATCACCTGCCTTGTACCTTAGCCAAGATAGCTGGAGAAAAAATACCTACCAGCCTAAATATGCTCTAAAGGACCATAATCTCTTAGGTTTTAATTTTATAATTAGAAAATAAGGATATTCTCAGGCATTTCTTGGGCTTGTCTCTTTTATCACGTTTTCAACAATTTTTTATTGGCCTTGAGGGATGTATTAAAAGCGAAGAGCAGGAAAACTAGAAACTAGCTGAGGGAAGTTGCTGTGGAAGGAGGACAAAAATTAGTAGGAAGACATCAGTGGCTAATGGGTTCTACCACTGCTGTCTACTTGGCAGAGGAAGATTTTGGGATTCTCAGAGTTGATGGCACTGAATTGCTGGAGAAATCAGCACGGTAGTATCAGCTGGCAGCTTACGGTGGCCAGTCCCAGTCCCACATGTCTCAGCAAAGGAAACCTCAAAGGTCATAACTAGACATGATGCCTGCAGTCACAAATACAATCGTTTACCCCAGCTTAAATATAATCTATTCTTTCAGCCTTATAGCTGGAGAAAGTTAAGGCAATTTTACCTGTCCTAGAACTGCACTGCACTGTAAATTCTCTATGATTATTAAATTTTGATTATAAATTACTGTTACGAATTGCTGAGGAGCTGTGAAACTAAGTTATAAATCCAGCCCAAGAGAAATGTTATGAGCCAATTATTTTGTCTCCAAAATTGCTCTGTAGCACACAACTCCAAGAGGTAAAGGGCGGGGAGAAGGACTGGCCAAATAGCGGACAAGCAGAAAAATAAAATTAATCTTAAAATTTGGCTGCAAAACTTTATCAAAATAAAAGGCAGGTGTGACACAGCCATGCCACAGCAATCCCACTGCATTGTGTTTTGCTCAAGCCTGCTGTACCTTCATAGAGCTGCAGAGTGGATTTTGCTCATGTACAAGGGTGTGAGAGTCGCATGGTTTCAGCGAAAGGAATACAAAAAGAAAATTTAGTCTCTGGATGTATATGTTTGTATATATTTATATACACATTGTCAAAAGCGAAAAGCAAGCACATATAAAATCTAACATCATAAGCCTGTGAGACATTCAGCTTAAATAATTGAACCTGGTCAGGAACTGTAGCCGGTTAGGATTATTATCTGATTGTTTTTAAGACAACTAGAAACTGCTCAGTCATTGGTACTAACCTAGCGTAAGGACCAAGACTCTCTAACAACAGGGACTGGGTTTTCTACGTTTTATGGACGATCACAAATTTCTTTTTCTTTCTGAATAAACAAATATACTTGAGAGATGTTAAAAAGACCAGTGAGTGGCAGGGCAATAACTTGTGAATTTCCTGATCCCTGATTTCCTTATGTTACAGTGAAAAGGATGATGAAGTAAAAGACAGATAGTGAGAGAGGAAGTCTAAAATCAGTGAGACTAGTTCAGATAACAATGCTGGAATCCAAAGGGTTCTTCAACCTAGGTCTTTTTCATATTCAGAGAGGAGTAGTGCATTTGTGGCCTTGACAGTCCCTGAGATCTGAAAATCCCTCTTTATCCGTTATGTGGATTTTCCTCTAGCCATCTAAATCTCAGTGATATAACATCTGATAACCTCTGCTGAAATCTCACGTCCTTTCCAATATTTCATCTGTTACTCCATTTTCAATCAATAAAACAAAAGCCATCGTCAATCTTCATCCGTAACTGGGGCAAAAAAAAGTTTCAATTCTGAAAAGAGTTCTGATCGTTTTCCTTAACTCACTCCCAAACACAGCTGATTTTGGAACAGAATAGTAATGAAAGAGTCCTTGTGCGAGTCGTCATAGGGCTTCTAGCACTGTCTGAAATAGCATCAGCCTTCCCTTCTGTCGTGCCATAAATGAAAACCTAAAAAGGATATGTGGGATCAGAAACGTTCTGAGATTTACAGTGTTGAACGACCAAGCAAAATCTGCAGCAGTCTTCTGAGCTGGCTTTCTCGAGCCACCATCACTTCTAGGTCAGAGACATTTTAGTCTCTTCAGCTCTGTTTCATAGTGCTCTGCTCTCTTCCAGCCTTTTGCAGCAACACAGGGAGGCTTAAGTCGTCATTACATCAGACCACAGGGAAGAGCAGCCTGAGCTTTGTGCCTTATAGAGAATTCTCATGAACTTATATGTACCTCACAATTGCTAAAAAAAGTGGTTAGACTGGTCTCTAGATTTTCAGGGATATTCCGTCTTGGTGGATGGCATTTCAGGATTCTCAGGACTCTTTCTGGTACAGTGACCGTCATGAAGTAAAAGCATGAGCACCATATGGTGGCTGCAGCTCAGAGTGATTTCAGGGTTATTCATAATTATAATGAATTGGCCAACCTTCCTGCGCAATAGAGGTTTGACTTCGCTGTGATTTTTGATTGGGGGAGGAAGTTTAAAAGGCAGTTAAAAGAATATGGCGAGAGTCACAATTGATTGAGCTACAGAGTCACTGGAGCCCAAGAACTTTAGGTGATAATTAGAGAAAACCTTGGATTTTTCTGCATGTTAAAATTAAGGCTGGCTGACTTCTTTACTTGAGAAGACCAGACCCCTGCCTGAGATGCAGGAGCACCACACAAATTACCATCATAACAGACAACCACTAGTTTCATTCACTGCCTTCTTTTCCAGTGCCACAAAATACTGTCTTACTCAGTTTTACAGTGAAACCATAGTTCTGTGCTCTGTATCACTGCAGGGCACGAAGGGCCTCAGGACACAGAGTCATTTATATTCAGGCTGCCATGCCTGGGTGCTGCAACAGAACTAAGGAACCAGAGGTGTTGGAAAATTATCTGCCAAGTCATTTGGTTTCTGAAAGAGTTGTTCCCTCTCTGCTCACAATACTGCAGAACTTTTCTCTAGACACATATTCATGCACCATACAGCCAATTCAATTCACATCCTCTCCTGCAAGCTCTCCTGTCCTTGAATTTGATTGATTTGATTCAAGCTGTAACCAGTGTGACATTCAGGACTCAGAAGACATAACTTCATGAGGTGCATTCCAAGAAATTAAAATAGTTGACCGGTCACCTCTCACCCCAAAAATGTTGCGAGGCCTGGTCTTGAGTTGGGGAGCTGCTCAGTTTTTATTATCTTAGACAATATTGCCTGCGGATTAATTTCTGTGGAACACATAAGTGTACTTGCTAGCATGAACTTTGGTCAAGTGGCACAGGTTTCTGCTTATATTGACAGAAAGAAAAGAGCACTTTTTACTGCAATTTTTCCTTCTTCCCTCAAGCTTCTCCCTGTGAGGCAGAACGGAGGCAAAACTGATATTAGTTTTCCGAAATTTAGGGCCTTTTTCTATAGATGAATATGATGATTCATAAAAAATACACTCTTTTGCTGCCTGAATTTTTTCCAGACCTCATTGGCATGCACAGCACAGGCAAACTGAAAGCTTCTCTGGATATGTATTGTCAGATACCTTGCCAGGTTTTTCTCTAGAGAAAAACACCCGGCAAAAGGGCTTTGAGACTGTAAAGTCTTTTAGCCTTTAAATGAGCTCTGTGCTGGTTCAGCAAAGTTCAGGCTGAATCAGCGCTGCCATTAGAATTCCTTTTTTTAAGGAACTTATTAGTTGCTGGTTAAATGAATCCGCAGGATGTGGCTGAGAGGGAGGGAAGCCGCAGGGATGGAGATGAAATTTTAAGACGCCGGCAAAACCAGAATGAAAAATGCCCACTGCAAAAAGCAAACACTATGCTGGGCACTCTGGGGCTGCAGGGCGATATGGAGCCCTACCTCTGCTCAGCTCCAGGATTTGGCCCATTCTTTGTTCATTGCCACTGCCTCTGTTTGTGCCAGCATGAATAGGGACCCAATTCCTTCCAGGGACTTCTGGACTCCTCAGGCACACAATGCCTGAGGGCTTGTTTGCTGGAGAGCTGATCATAAGGCATGATGCAGTCTACTTAAGAAGGTTATGACAGGCCCAATTCTTCCATTAACAGCAAAATTCTCAAGAACTTCACCCAGAGCAAGATTTAACTGTAGAGTTTAAAATCTTAATCACTTGGTATGCCGTATGTCATTGCCCTAGTCTAATAATGAGAGCAAAACCCACTCCTGAGCGCTTTATGAAGAATTCTCTTTAAAAATTATACCAAAAAATTTTTCGTTTTTCCCCCGTCTTATTGTGAGACGTATCTTCTGCATTATTCTGTAGAAACACACAGTTTATTCTCCTGAATAAAAAGAGTTTTTTTAGAGCTGTTTTATAATAAACTTTCAATTGGTTTTGGTCCGAAGACAGCCTCGGTGTTTTCTGAAAATATGGGGAATAGTGGCCAAATCGCCTGTCTCTCAGCAGATCACAGACTATCAGTTTTCATAATGACTATGCTTTAAATATATATTATGTCTGTAGTTTATGGTATGCCTGACTGACTCAATAGTGCACGGAAGCATCCTCAGTACCCGGGTCATGATTTTGGGACGTGCATTGTGATTGGTGTTAGCTATTTCAGGATCACAAGAGCTTCTTCCAGGACCTACAGGTGACGGGGAACATGCTACCCACTATGTTGTTATTTTCAAAAATATTTGGTAAATTTTGCAACATACAGGTCTGAGAGGTTTAGGCAAAGCAAGCCTATTGCCCGGAGGACATTGCAGCCATCTTGCAAGTATTACCAGGGCGAAAAGGGAAAAATAAACAAGGAAAAGACAATTTTTAAAATGAGATTTGTTTGGAGCGTGTGGTGGCGATTTTTAATCTGTTGTTAAGTTATTGCCAAGCTACTTTGAAATAATAGGTGTGTAAGCACGGTAATGAGAGAGCAAGTGCTGTAGGAAATTTAAATGAGAAATCTGAGGGCCTATAAGAAAAAGGTGCCCTGGTTAACGGGTAGAAAAGCTAGGAAAAAGAATTTGTAGAGTATATGGAGTGAAAAATTGAGTCCAGATAAAAGCCATTTAGTTTCGCCATACTTTCTTCTGCATGGTTGCCATCACCATGCTACAGTGCTGCACTGCTGCCTCCAGAGATGAGGCTGCAGGGCTGGACATGCTGGAAGGGTTGAGGTCTCCACTTCTGCATCTCAGGTGGAGGAACCTTGTTTGATTTCAGTAAAAAAGTTGCCCTTTGTTTAATGCAGCTGAGTTTATTATGCACATGCCTTGGAAGAGGCTTGGAGCAACTGGTGAAGCATAAAAATGGATAAAATGGATATGGGCAAGATGCCTAAAACAAGGTGTGTGCTTGAAAAATACCTCAAAATGCAATTGCTGGAGGTGCCGGTAATCTATGGCAAGTTCCTTAAATGAGAAATATCTTTTTTGGAGGGGTAATCTATAATGCATGAAGCATTTTGTAAGGCTGTATCGTCCTCCGAGACATCATGATAATTTTAATTTAAAAACTTTTAAAAATTATCACCTAGATGAACAATAAGTAGTAACAGGGTAAACTGCTCTGAGCTAGCCATTACTGCAAACAAAGCAAAGGGACTCTGCTGTATTTACAGAAAATTAGTGAACTTTAAAAAAGATGAACAGCATGTCATTCTAGTGCTCATAAGTTGTTTTTCATGCAAGGAGTTTTGCAGCTTTATACATTAAATGCTGGGACAAAAGAAACATCCCTGCAATATTAATATTTGTAATATATAATTGTATATTGGGGAATAAAAATAACTTTTTTCTTTAATGAAGACTAATGAAGATGTTCTGATCTTTCCATTACAATATCAGCAAGTTTTGTAAATCACGATCCTGCTTTTTGAAAGATAATTTTTCATTTTAAACCCCTGAAATGTCAGTGGAACAGTGAAATGTAAATATCATAGGATGCCAGTACCTTTTCTGTTCTGATGGGAAATTGATGCATTTCAAAGGTTTTGTTTTGCTTTTGAATAAAAGATAAAACACAAGGTATTACGGAAAAGTTTGTTTTCCTCTCACGGTGTTTTATCAATATACTGACACAACAGATACTCTTCACTGGGTTTATCAAAAGCTGGATGGATAAACTGCCTTTTCCCTTAACCTGACTAGGGTAAGAGACCATGCAGATCATGATAAAGGACACTGCGTTGAGGGGTAAGGAGAAGGAAAGAGGTCATCACTGAAACCAAGTCCCCTGGGAGCACCACAGCCAGCACAGATAAATCATCTTTTAAAAGTACACCCAAATCATTGAGCTTGCTTGCAGATACTGGATAACAAGTAAAACCTGGCTTTTTTGAATGTGTTCTGTTCCAGAATCACAAACTAGCACTGCTACAGGAACCCAGTTGTCTTTGAAAGGAGACAACTGCCCTTTTTTGCCATGGGCAGCTATGCTCTCAGAACCCCTGTGGGACTGCCTGGGGGTATTCCTGCTGACGAAGCTCTCTCTAGGTTGACCTTCAACCTTCCCCATATCCATCTGCCATCTGCTGGGTTTCAGCACTAATTCTAGAAGGGGAAAATTTTGGGGTGCTTGCAAGAGATATTTTGTCTTAATTTCTGTCATATACTTTATGCTGTGCAGGTGCTGCTGCATAAATCTGTTTTCTAATACCTTCTCACAGCATTAATAGTGTTGCTGAGCCTTGAACAATTTCAGCCCTGGCAGTTTCTTAGACTGCACCAATTAGTTTCCTACCCGTGCTCACACTATTGATGTACTTTTAAAGAAAGAAAAGGAAAGGAAGCTAAGGATTTTTTTACTTTTTATTTAAACGGAAAAACTGAATTTGTTCTTAGCCTTTATATAAGTGCAAACCTAATGGCTTCCTAAGGTGATGATGAAATCTGAATGGGTGAACCGCCATTTTCAGGCCAGTAAGGCTGAAGAAGAAACCGGAGAAAAAAGTCATGCTGAAAAGCACTACCTGTTAGTGCCAGTTCTAGATGAATTTACACCCCAAAACACATGTAAACACAGACACAGAAAGTGTTTCTCATAATATTTAATTTCTGCGCTATGGGAAAAGTCTAAAGGTACAATGTGTCTTGAACTGACAAACAGTTGACTTCCCTCCTTCCCCTTGTTCTTCCTTACCAATTCAGGTTTCTTTTGCGACCTGCCTTTTGCCCCAGTCACTCTCCCCCGCCCTTACTTTATTTTCATTCTCCTGGTGTCACAACTAGACACCATGTCTCTTCCAGCTTAATGCTGGAATTATGCTCCAAAGTTTCCAGCTGGCTCAGATTTTCACGTCCCCTTCTGCTGACTCTAGTGCTTCTGGAAGAGCACCATGGCACCCAATCAAAGCAGATCCTTGACATATGCAGCAGCATGGATATCATAGTCTTTTTTTATTAAAAAACAAAAAGTACACAAGGATTTTTTTGTCAGTGTCCTCCGTGTGTTCTCTCACCGGTGTCACCCACACAGTTACTTGACTTCTGTCGTGCCCTTACGTATAACAAATAGCAAGCTGGTAATTATAGTAAGTATAGACTTTTCTGCCTGATTGAGATTAACACACATATTTAGAGCATTAGCTCAGGAACTGAACCTCGGGGCCTTTCAGCAATTGCTCATCTATTTGCTAAGGCAGGTCTCGATTGTTCATTTCAACAGTTGCCTATTTGAAGTGCTTTGCCATGGGAGAGAAATGCTCATGCACTTCAGTGCACAGGGAGAGGCTTCCCAGGTGTGCATGCACCCAATTGTCCATGAGTAGTGCTACCCCTTCTCATTGTGATTTACAGGCTTTGCAGTACTATATATTTGACTTTGTTTTCTGCAAAATTCTCACTCTAGAAGGGCACAACTGTCACTCCATTTGTCAACATCAGAAAGTCACTATGCAAAGAAAAGCATTATTTTCCTTCTGACATTTGTATGTGTGTCCAGCAGAGCCCAATAGGTGGACCATTTCAATCGTGTGAGGAATGGCACGGCGTGACGCGCAAAGCTGGAAAGGTTCTTCCGGCTTCATCTAAGGTTCTTTATTTCGCAATAATAGAGTGAGAGTAGAGCAAAAGAGAGAAAATCAGCTGTAGAAAAATAAGTTCCTCTTGGTTGACTAGACAGTTTCATTTATTCCTTAGGACAATGTATGTGAAGAACAATAAGAAACAAATTTGATATCTTGCTAAATTATTTTGTCTCCAGGTTGACCTGTGGCAATTATGAAGGGCAGACCTCCAGCAGAAGCAGGGGCCCATGGTCCCCAGGCTGCTGTTGTCCAGCAGAGAATTGTGTCTACACATTGCAGCAGTGCTGGGGCTGGCCTAGCTGCTTGGGTTTGCATGCAGCTCTTTGTGGATTGGAGGTGGGGGCCCAGGCAAGGAAGGATGTCCATATATGCCCCAGCCACCCTGACTCGCATGTGTTTTTCCATTTTTAACACTTGCTTCTCCTTGCTGATCTAAGCACTTTGGCTCTTTAAACACTGAAGCTGTATGAAAGTGCATGTCGCCAGGTTGTGTGCCTGAGTGTAAGGCCTGTGAGTTCCATGGTGTGCCAGCAAGGGCATTTCCAGCTGACACTGATCGTGCATGGGCTTTCAGGTTGACTTCTGCAATCTCGTCCCTGGGCTTCCAACAAGACGTACTAGGAGCTGAGACGGAATGAGCATAGACCAATGCCGAAGCATGTAGTTGAAAAGCTGAGAGGAAAAGGGCTTATCCAGCAACTGTTGCTTTCCTGGCATGGGAGTTCTTATGGTGCCTGTATCGTTCTGGTAATTATGGCTTTCGAATGGAAAGGTGTCTTGTGAGCAGCGTGTTGAATCTCGCTTGCCCAGAGACCTTCAGGATCCACTGCCTTAAACAAAACATCCTAGAGTCAAAGAGGCCTGGCAATCTCGTTTCTCATGACGCTTTGAACTACACGACACATTTTTGTACCATGCTTCTTGAGTTCAGCCGCATGTGATGTTAGGTTTTTGCTTCCTCCCTGACAGCAGCTCCATGACTTTCATATGGAAACAGTAGTCTGGGTTTCACAGTCTCTTCGAAGGAGAGCAACATCATGCGTAATGGGGTGATGAGCTTTCCTTTCAAACTAGATGTACGATCTCAATTTTTCTTTCAATCATGCAGCGCTCCTTAACCTGAACCTAATGTCAATATTGGCCTCAAAAGGGGCCTGCACAGCAAACTGTTGCTGACTGCACCTTTAACTCGTGTTCTGTGAAAAGCAATACACCTCCTGGTGTTATGGACTTTCCTGCACAGCTACGTGTCCCGTCACTTTCCGTCGCTCTTGCAGAGCCCAGCTTCAAAGCTCACTACATCCAGCTCCTATACCAAAGTGCCTAGAGCAAAAAGTAAGCGCTGGCCTTCACTTTCCCCTCGCAGCTTCTAAAGAGCAGGACACGCAGGCCTGTGTGCTCAGTTCCAAGCACCGTTGTGCACTTTCAGTCTCACAGAGTCCACTTAAAAGACTAGAAACATTCAGCAGCTGGTCCTACAGAAGAAGGTCCTAGAAGAAAGGAGCCTTGCTGGAATTCTCTTTTCTTTTGAAGCCTACCAGCTGCACAGCAGACCATGAAACGATTCGTCTTCCTTCCCAGCGCTCCTTTCCCATGCATGATCACGTTCTTTCGGTCTCGAAGAGCAGGCATCCACAACGGAGCTCTTAAACTAACTGCTCCCACATTACGGATGCCCGGACAGAAAAGCGCTCGGCTTTTTCCTGGGCACAGCGAGCGCTCATAAAAAATAACCACACGATGGCGCTGTCGACTTGCAAAAGAGCGACGTGCACCTCGCTGCTCTCTAAAGCACGCCAGCGGCAGATCTGAGTTGAAAACGTCGCTGCTCTCCAATCAACTGTGTCAGGAGACAAAGAGTTCGCTGATCTTCCCCTTCCAAATGCAAACTCGTATTTGCACCCCACTCAAACGGCAACACTAATATTAAATCCTTTGTGCTAATAAATCTTTTCACTCTCACAGAGGCTGGCTACAAACTTGAAAACATCGGGCCAAAATCTCAGCTCACAAAAGTGCCAGCTGAGAAAGCTCTTGCTTGCCTACAACTTCACCTGAACCCATCCAACTGCACCCAAGGAAGAGAGGAACTCGGAGCCCTTCTCAAAAGAAATGGCATCCCCTCCTCCTAAACAGACAATATCCAGGGATTGATCCCATACTAAAGTGCCAGGACACTGTCACTGGCCATTACCTGCCCTGGACACTGTCTCAGCTGCACACCAAGACTGAGCTTGGAGAGTGCTTACCTTGTCCAAAGTAAGGGCACTGCTAGAATTTCAGAAGACCACCTCTGAGGAGTGGAAACCACATGTCAAATTAAATCTTTCAGGAGACCATCCCCCACCTTGACTTTCCTACCCCTTTCTTCCCTGGCCTTGCCTTGCCTGCTCCTCCTTTAGTTTGTCTAGCCTTGCCTACCCCAACCTTGCAAACCCTTACTAGAGCCTTGGTGTCCTTCCTGTGCTCTTCCTTACACTCCATTGCCTTGCATGGACTTGCTCGCCCATCCCCCACCTTGGCTTGCTTACCACTTTTTCCTGGCCTTATAGGATGTTTTGTTTAAGGCAGTGGATCCTGAAGGTCTCTGGGCAAGCGAGATTCAACACGCTGCTCACAAGACACCTTTCCATTCGAAAGCCATAATTAGCAGAACGATACAGGCACCATAAGAATTCCTATGCCAGGAAAGCAACAGTTGCTGGATAAGCCCTTTTACCTCTCAGCTTTTCAGCTACGTGCTTCGGCATCGGTCTATGCTCATTCTTTCTCAGCTCCTAGTACATCTTGTTGGAAGCCCAGGGACGAGATTGCAGAAGTCAACCTGAAAGCCCATGCACGATCAGTGTCAGCTGGAAATGCTCTTGCTGGCACGCCATGGAACTCACAGGCCTTATACTCCCTCACACATCCCAGAGATATGCACTTTCATACGCCTTCAATGTTGCAGAGTCCAAGTGGCTAGATCTGCACAGAAAAACAAGTGTCAAAAGAGAAGGCTTTCCTAAACTACCCACTTCTCTTAGCAGCTGTGAAACTGCATCTACCACACCGCAGCTCTGTACCTTTCTTCTCACGTAGACGTGCCATCACAGTTCTCAGTCTTGCAGCTCCCTTGCAAGCGTCCAGCAGCTGCTCCTTTAAAAACGGCTCTAGAAGAAAAAGCCAGCACTGGTCTGCACCTTCCTCTTGCCACATGTCAGCCACACACCAAACACACTTCTGCGCTCTGTATGTTCCTTCTCAGCATCTTCTGCCATTAACAGTTTTTCATCTCGGAGTCTAAAGCTAAACCTAAGTGTTCCCACACAGGGCTCGGATAGGAAGATGTACCGGCACAGGAAGCTGTCGCGGACCTTTACCCTTACGTTAGCTAACTTGATTTTGGCAGGCAAGCGCTTGGCAGCCTCGCTCCTCTTGCAGCCTGGACCCTGCGCACACAAGCACGGTGCTCTGCAGCTTCATTCTCGGCCTTACCGAAGAAGCGTGCTTTTATTCTTTGGGAGTGCAAAATGCCCACGTACTTCTCCCACAGACAAGGTAGGGGATGGAGAGGAATAGCAAGGAAAAGCAAGATTTTGTTGGAATGGCAAGTCAAGGCAAGGCAATAGAGTGGTAGGCAGGGGAAGGCCCAGAAGCTGAAGGCAAGGCAGGGCAGAGTTTGGCAAATCCAGTAGGCAAGGCAGGTCAACGGCAGGGCGGTGAAGCAAGCCCTCTCCAGACTTATATTATGCCTTTCTGTGGAAAAGAGCCACCCTTCATGGCCAGGAGCTCTCATTGAAAATTAGATTCCTCCTCCTAAAACTGTGAATGTCCTAGGATTGCTTCCAGAAGAAAGCTGCCAGAACTGACATGTCAACCTGGCCTTGGCCAGCTAAGAGGGGCCGCCTCTTAGCTGCCTCTGACACACTGGGGTGTCAGGTTTTCCTTCCTTTAGAAAAGAGCCAGGTGCCCGTGGCTGAAAGTAGGATTGCACCATTCTCTTGAGTTCTTTGACACAGCAAGTAAAGCAAGTAGCCCCAGTGTTTCAGGTGCAGATGAGAGGCTGGCCTGCAGAGGTAAAGGCCAGCAAGACCTGTCGGTCCTGGCAGCTTCCCTCTTAGAGCTGTCCTTTTGTGTGTTGAATTTTGGCGGTGGAATAGAAATTCCATGTGGGCATGTGGAACAGAATTTTTGCCGTAGGAAGGAAACCATATAATACCATTTGTATCATGTTTAGATGAAAGCCTGCTCATGGGAGGCGAAGGCCATCCAGACCAGTCTGTCGTCCCGGCTCGGTTCTCTGTGCGAGACGCAGCCGAGAAGCTTGGGGGCGAATGAAGAACGTGGTTTTGCCCTGGCACCTTTCTCCTGTGCGAGGCGTCTGCCGAAGATCTTTGCTCCCTGCGAGACTGCGGCGTGCGCCCGGGGTAACACTCGAGCAGAGAAGGAGCGGGCAGACAGCACCGCCACCTGACGGGCGCTTTGCGGGTTGTGACCGGGAAGCGGAGCGGCCCCGGAGGGCGCTGCAGCTACGAGCGGCCGCAAGTGTCAGGGGCAGGCGCCGGGCGAGCCGGTCGTCCCGGCACGGTTCTCTGTGCGAGACGCAGCCGAGAAGCTTTCCGTTTCCGTTCGGACCACCGGAGAGGCAGAATGTGGTGGCAACGCAGCGCTCACAAGGAAAGGGGCACGGCCCAGGCGTGTTTCGGCAGAAGCAGTGCGCTGGAGCGCTTCGCTGCGGGCCACAGCGTTCCGGGCGAGGAGCAGACGACCGCCCGCCTCCGGGAGGACGAAGGCACGGCGTGTTCGACAAGGCGAAGAACGAAGCCCCGGAGCCCCGGGCTCGGGTGCGCCGCGTCAGGGCTAGCAAGACGAGCGTGGCTGCCACTCTCCTGCCTGCGGAATTCACGTTATAGCCTCGGCAAGGAGGCAGTTCCAGGGCAGTTGCTTGTGCTGCCTCTGCTGCACAAGCCTAGTGCTCTCGCAGCGCTCTGTGGAAGCAACTGCGCTTCCCTCCAGCCTCCGAGCTTCGGAGAACACGATGGCAGTGGGATGCAGCGGAGGAGGCAAGCACCGAGTGCACCGGTGAGTTTGATGCCGCGAGCGTGCGGAAGGCGAGGGTGCAGCCCGGCACTTGGCTTTTACTTGTGCAGCCGTTCTCCGTGAGAGCAGCTGCTGGAGTTCGGCAGCGGGAGCTGCCAGGGCGAAAACGAGGCGGACGTCTGTCTCTGAAGAAAGGCACAGAGCCACAGCGTGATGTGCGCCTTCGGAAGGCTGCTGGCAGAAGGGGTGCTTTCGGAACGCCTTCTGCTTTGACGCGTGCTCCTGGGTGAGCTCGAGCTGCAGGGACTCTGCAGCGCTGAACGCCTAGGAAAGTGCTCGTCTCCACGCTGTGCGATGAAGCGGGGCGGCTGCGCGTTCCTTCCTGGAGCGGCGAGGACACTGTCAGCCGACTCGGCTTGTGAACGAGCCCTCGCCGGGCTTCTGCAATTCGGTGCGCTGCACACGCCAGCCCGCTGCTCTGCGGCTTCGTCCTTCGCCTTCCCTTGTCTGGAGAGAAGAGGAGCCCAGCCACGGCCTTCCACTCGCCCCCGCTCTTCGGCGCGCCTGCTGCCCGCACCCCCGCGGCTGCTCTGCTCGGTGTTCCCTCAGCTCGAGGCACAAGGCTGCCCTTTCGGTTTGGCAGCGTCCACACTGTGCACGGAGCTCTCGCTCAGCGAAATGGGCCGGGGGAGAAGCACTTGCCGGATGAGTCGTTCAACGTGCAAGAGCACAATCTGGGCCGCGAGAAGGGGGGGGGCGTGGGGGGGGGAATGAAGAACGTGGTTTTGCCCTGGCACGTTTTTCCATTGTTAACACTTGCTTTTCCTTGCTGATCTAAGCACTTTGGCTTTTTAAACGCTGAAGCTGTATGAAAGTGCATGTCTCCAGGTTGTGTGCCTGAGTGTAAGGCCTGTGAGTTCCATGGTGTGCCAGCAAGGGCATTTCCAGCTGACACTGATCGTGCATGGGCTTTCAGGTTGACTTCTGCAATCTCGTCCCTGGGCTTCCAACAAGACGTACTAGGAGCTGAGAAGGAATGAGCATAGACCAATGCCGAAGCATGTAGTTGAAAAGCTGAGAGGAAAAGGGCTTATCCAGCAACTGTTGCTTTCCTGGCATGGGAGTTCTTATGGTGCCTGTATCGTTCTGGTAACTATGGCTTTCGAATGGAAAGGTGTCTTGTGAGCAGCGTGTTGAATCTCGCTTGCCCAGAGGCCTTCAGGAGCCACTGCCTTAAACAAAACATCCTAGAGTCAAAGAGGCCTGGCAATCTCGTTTCTCATGACGCTTTGAACTACACGACACATTTTTGTACCATGCTTCTTGAGTTCAGCCGCATGTGATGTTAGGTTTTTGCTTCCTCCCTGACAGCAGCTCCATGACTTTCATATGGAAACAGTAGTCCGGGTTTCACAGTCTCTTCGAAGGAGAGCAACATCATGCGTAATGGGGTGATGAGCTTTCCTTTCAAACTAGATGTACAATCTCAATTTTTCTTTCAATCATGCAGCGCTCCTTAACCTGAACCTAATGTCAATATTGGCCTCAAAAGGGGCCTGCACAGCAAACTGCTGCTGACTGCACCTTTAACTCGTGTTCTGTGAAAAGCAACACACCTCCCGGTGTTATGGACTTTCCTGCACAGCTACGTGTCCCGTCACTTTCCGTCGCTCTTGCAGAGCCCAGCTTCAAAGCTCACTACATCCAGCTCCTATACCAAAGTGCCTAGAGCAAAAAGTAAGCGCTGGCCTTCACTTTCCCCTCGCAGCTTCTAAAGAGCAGGACACGCAGGCCTGTGTGCTCAGTTCCAAGCACCGTTGTGCACTTTCAGTCTCACAGAGTCCACTTAAAAGACTAGAAACATTCAGCAGCTGGTCCTACAGAAGAAGGTCCTAGAAGAAAGGAGCCTTGCTGGAATTCTCTTTTCTTTTGAAGCCTACCAGCTGCACAGCAGACCGTGAAACGATTCGTCTTCCTTCCCAGCGCTCCTTTCCCATGCATGATCACGTTCTTTCGGTCTCGAAGAGCAGGCATCCACAACGGAGCTCTTAAACTAACTGCTCCCACATTACGGATGCCCGGACGGAAAAGCGCTCGGCTTTTTCCTGGGCACAGCGAGCGCTCATAAAAAATAACCACACGATGGCGCTGTCGGCTTGCAAAAGAGCGACGTGCACCTCGCTGCTCTCTAAAGCACGCCAGGGGCAGATCTGAGTTGAAAACGTCGCTGCTCTCCAATCAACTGTGTCAGGAGACAAAGAGTTCGCTGATCTTCCCCTTCCAAATGCAAACTCGTATTTGCACCCCACTCGAACGGCAACACTAATATTAAATCCTTTGTGCTAATAAATCTTTTCACTCTCACAGAGGTTGGCTACAAACTTGAAAACATCGGGCCAAAATCTCAGCTCACAAAAGTGCCAGCTGAGAAAGCTCTTGCCTGCCTACAACTTCACCTGAACCCATCCAACTGCACCCAAGGAAGAGAGGAACTCGGAGCCCTTCTCAAAAGAAATGGCGTCCCCTCCTCCTAAACAGACAATATCCAGGGATTGATCCCATACTAAAGTGCCAGGACACTGTCACTGGCCATTACCTGCCCTGGACACTGTATCAGCTGCACACCAAGACTGAGCTTGGAGAGTGCTTACCTTGTCCAAAGTAAGGGCACTGCTAGAATTTCAGAAGAGCACCTCTGAGGAGTGGAAACCACATGTCAAATTAAATCTTTCAGGAGACCATCCCCCACCTTGACTTTCCTACCCCTTTCTTCCCTGGCCTTGCCTTGCCTGCTCCTCCTTTAGTTTGTCTAGCCTTGCCTACCCCAACCTTGCAATCCCTTACTAGAGCCTTGGTGTCCTTCCTGTGCTCTTCCTTACACTCCATTGCCTTGCATGGACTTGCTCGCCCATCCCCCACCTTGGCTTGCTTACCACTTTTTCCTGGCCTTATAGGATGTTTTGTTTAAGGCAGTGGATCCTGAAGGTCTCTGGGCAAGCGAGATTCAACACGCTGCTCACAAGACACCTTTCCATTCGAAAGCCATACTTAGCAGTACAATACAGGCACCATAAGAATTCCTATGCCAGGAAAGCAACAGTTGCTGGATAAGCCCTTTTCCTCTCAGCTTTTCAACTACGTGCTTCGGCATCGGTCTATGCTCATTCTTTCTCAGCTCCTAGTACATCTTGTTGGAAGCCCAGGGACGAGACTGCAGAAGTCAACCTGAAAGCCCATGCACAATCAGTGTCAGCTGGAAATGCTCTTGCTGGCACGCCATGGAACTCACAGGCCTTATACTCCCTCACACATCCCAGAGATATGCACTTTCATACGCCTTCAATGTTGCAGAGTCCAAGTGGCTAGATCTGCACAGAAAAACAAGTGTCAAAAGAGAAGGCTTTCCTAAACTACCCACTTCTCTCAGCAGCTGTGAAACTGCATCTACCACACCGCAGCTCTGTACCTTTCTTCTCACGTAGACGTGCCATCACAGTTCTCAGTCTTGCAGCTCCCTTGCAAGCGTCCAGCAGCTGCTCCTTTAAAAACGGCTCTAGAAGAAAAAGCCAGCACTGGTCTGCACCTTCCTCTTGCCACATGTCAGCCACACACCAAACACACTTCTGCGCTCTGTATGTTCCTTCTCAGCATCTTCTGCCATTAACAGTTTTTCAGTCTCGGAGTCTAAAGCTAAACCTAAGTGCTCCCACA
The DNA here is from genome assembly GCA_014706295.1 of Lycocorax pyrrhopterus obiensis. NCBI lineage: Eukaryota > Metazoa > Chordata > Aves > Passeriformes > Paradisaeidae > Lycocorax > Lycocorax pyrrhopterus. Next base: position 18,865,100 of record JACSVZ010000018.1, read on the forward strand.
CAGGGCTCGGATAGGAAGATGTACCGGCACAGGAAGCTGTCGCGGACCTTTACCCTTACGTTAGCTAACTTGATTTTGGCAGGCAAGCGCTTGGCAGCCTCGCTCCTCTTGCAGCCTGGACCCTGCGCACACAAGCACGGTGCTCTGCATCTTCGTTCTCGGCCTTACCGAAGAAGCGTGCTTTTATTCTTTGGGAGTGCAAAATGCCCACGTACTTCTCCCACAGACAAGGTAGGGGATGGAGAGGAACAGCAAGGAAAAGCAAGATTTTGTTGGAACGGCAAGTCAAGTCAAGGCAATAGAGTGGTAGGCAGGGGAAGGCCCAGAAGCTGAAGGCAAGGCAGGGCAGAGTTTGGCAAATCCAGTAGGCAAGGCAGGTCAACGGCAGGGCAGTGAAGCAAGCCCTCTCCAGACTTATATTATGCCTTTCTGTGGAAAAGAGCCACCCTTCATGGCCAGGAGCTCTCATTGAAAATTAGATTCCTCCTCCTAAAACTGTGAATGTCCTAGGATTGCTTCCAGAAGAAAGCTGCCAGAACTGACATGTCAACCTGGCCTTGGCCAGCTAAGAGGGGCCGCCTCTTAGCTGCCTCTGACACACTGGGGTGTCAGGTTTTCCTTCCTTTAGAAAAGAGCCAGGTGCCCGTGGCTGAAAGTAGGATTGCACCATTCTCTTGAGTTCTTTGACACAGCAAGTAAAGCAAGTAGCCCCAGTGTTTCAGGTGCAGATGAGAGGCTGGCCTGCAGAGGTAAAGGCCAGCAAGACCTGTCGGTCCTGGCAGCTTCCCTCTTAGAGCTGTCCTTTTGTGTGTTGAATTTTGGCGGTGGAATAGAAATTCCATGTGGGCATGTGGAACAGAATTTTTGCCGTAGGAAGGAAACCATATAATACCATTTGTATCATGTTTAGATGAAAGCCTGCTCATGGGAGGCGAAGGCCATCCAGACCAGTCTGTCGTCCCGGCTCGGTTCTCTGTGCGAGACGCAGCCGAGAAGCTTGGGGGCGAATGAAGAACGTGGTTTTGCCCTGGCACCTTTCTCCTGTGCGAGGCGTCTGCCGAAGATCTTTGCTCCCTGCGAGACTGCGGCGTGCGCCCGGGGTAACACTCGAGCAGAGAAGGAGCGGGCAGACAGCACCGCCACCTGACGGGCGCTTTGCGGGTTGTGACCGGGAAGCGGAGCGGCCCCGGAGGGCGCTGCAGCTACGAGCGGCCGCAAGTGTCAGGGGCAGGCGCCGGGCGAGCCGGTCGTCCCGGCACGGTTCTCTGTGCGAGACGCAGCCGAGAAGCTTTCCGTTTCCGTTCGGACCACCGGAGAGGCAGAATGTGGTGGCAACGCAGCGCTCACAAGGAAAGGGGCACGGCCCAGGCGTGTTTCGGCAGAAGCAGTGCGCTGGAGCGCTTCGCTGCGGGCCACAGCGTTCCGGGCGAGGAGCAGACGACCGCCCGCCTCCGGGAGGACGAAGGCACGGCGTGTTCGACAAGGCGAAGAACGAAGCCCCGGAGCCCCGGGCTCGGGTGCGCCGCGTCAGGGCTAGCAAGACGAGCGTGGCTGCCACTCTCCTGCCTGCGGAATTCACGTTATAGCCTCGGCAAGGAGGCAGTTCCAGGGCAGTTGCTTGTGCTGCCTCTGCTGCACAAGCCTAGTGCTCTCGCAGCGCTCTGTGGAAGCAACTGCGCTTCCCTCCAGCCTCCGAGCTTCGGAGAACACGATGGCAGTGGGATGCAGCGGAGGAGGCAAGCACCGAGTGCACCGGTGAGTTTGATGCCGCGAGCGTGCGGAAGGCGAGGGTGCAGCCCGGCACTTGGCTTTTACTTGTGCAGCCGTTCTCCGTGAGAGCAGCTGCTGGAGTTCGGCAGCGGGAGCTGCCAGGGCGAAAACGAGGCGGACGTCTGTCTCTGAAGAAAGGCACAGAGCCACAGCGTGATGTGCGCCTTCGGAAGGCTGCTGGCAGAAGGGGTGCTTTCGGAACGCCTTCTGCTTTGACGCGTGCTCCTGGGTGAGCTCGAGCTGCAGGGACTCTGCAGCGCTGAACGCCTAGGAAAGTGCTCGTCTCCACGCTGTGCGATGAAGCGGGGCGGCTGCGCGTTCCTTCCTGGAGCGGCGAGGACACTGTCAGCCGACTCGGCTTGTGAACGAGCCCTCGCCGGGCTTCTGCAATTCGGTGCGCTGCACACGCCAGCCCGCTGCTCTGCGGCTTCGTCCTTCGCCTTCCCTTGTCTGGAGAGAAGAGGAGCCCAGCCACGGCCTTCCACTCGCCCCCGCTCTTCGGCGCGCCTGCTGCCCGCACCCCCGCGGCTGCTCTGCTCGGTGTTCCCTCAGCTCGAGGCACAAGGCTGCCCTTTCGGTTTGGCAGCGTCCACACTGTGCACGGAGCTCTCGCTCAGCGAAATGGGCCGGGGGAGAAGCACTTGCCGGATGAGTCGTTCAACGTGCAAGAGCACAATCTGGGCCGCGAGAAGGGGGGGGCGTGGGGGGGGAATGAAGAACGTGGTTTTGCCCTGGCACGTTTTTCCATTGTTAACACTTGCTTTTCCTTGCTGATCTAAGCACTTTGGCTTTTTAAACGCTGAAGCTGTATGAAAGTGCATGTCTCCAGGTTGTGTGCCTGAGTGTAAGGCCTGTGAGTTCCATGGTGTGCCAGCAAGGGCATTTCCAGCTGACACTGATCGTGCATGGGCTTTCAGGTTGACTTCTGCAATCTCGTCCCTGGGCTTCCAACAAGACGTACTAGGAGCTGAGAAGGAATGAGCATAGACCAATGCCGAAGCATGTAGTTGAAAAGCTGAGAGGAAAAGGGCTTATCCAGCAACTGTTGCTTTCCTGGCATGGGAGTTCTTATGGTGCCTGTATCGTTCTGGTAACTATGGCTTTCGAATGGAAAGGTGTCTTGTGAGCAGCGTGTTGAATCTCGCTTGCCCAGAGGCCTTCAGGAGCCACTGCCTTAAACAAAACATCCTAGAGTCAAAGAGGCCTGGCAATCTCGTTTCTCATGACGCTTTGAACTACACGACACATTTTTGTACCATGCTTCTTGAGTTCAGCCGCATGTGATGTTAGGTTTTTGCTTCCTCCCTGACAGCAGCTCCATGACTTTCATATGGAAACAGTAGTCCGGGTTTCACAGTCTCTTCGAAGGAGAGCAACATCATGCGTAATGGGGTGATGAGCTTTCCTTTCAAACTAGATGTACGATCTCAATTTTTCTTTCAATCATGCAGCGCTCCTTAACCTGAACCTAATGTCAATATTGGCCTCAAAAGGGGCCTGCACAGCAAACTGCTGCTGACTGCACCTTTAACTCGTGTTCTGTGAAAAGCAACACACCTCCCGGTGTTATGGACTTTCCTGCACAGCTACGTGTCCCGTCACTTTCCGTCGCTCTTGCAGAGCCCAGCTTCAAAGCTCACTACATCCAGCTCCTATACCAAAGTGCCTAGAGCAAAAAGTAAGCGCTGGCCTTCACTTTCCCCTCGCAGCTTCTAAAGAGCAGGACACGCAGGCCTGTGTGCTCAGTTCCAAGCACCGTTGTGCACTTTCAGTCTCACAGAGTCCACTTAAAAGACTAGAAACATTCAGCAGCTGGTCCTACAGAAGAAGGTCCTAGAAGAAAGGAGCCTTGCTGGAATTCTCTTTTCTTTTGAAGCCTACCAGCTGCACAGCAGACCGTGAAACGATTCGTCTTCCTTCCCAGCGCTCCTTTCCCATGCATGATCACGTTCTTTCGGTCTCGAAGAGCAGGCATCCACAACGGAGCTCTTAAACTAACTGCTCCCACATTACGGATGCCCGGACGGAAAAGCGCTCGGCTTTTTCCTGGGCACAGCGAGCGCTCATAAAAAATAACCACACGATGGCGCTGTCGGCTTGCAAAAGAGCGACGTGCACCTCGCTGCTCTCTAAAGCACGCCAGGGGCAGATCTGAGTTGAAAACGTCGCTGCTCTCCAATCAACTGTGTCAGGAGACAAAGAGTTCGCTGATCTTCCCCTTCCAAATGCAAACTCGTATTTGCACCCCACTCGAACGGCAACACTAATATTAAATCCTTTGTGCTAATAAATCTTTTCACTCTCACAGAGGTTGGCTACAAACTTGAAAACATCGGGCCAAAATCTCAGCTCACAAAAGTGCCAGCTGAGAAAGCTCTTGCCTGCCTACAACTTCACCTGAACCCATCCAACTGCACCCAAGGAAGAGAGGAACTCGGAGCCCTTCTCAAAAGAAATGGCGTCCCCTCCTCCTAAACAGACAATATCCAGGGATTGATCCCATACTAAAGTGCCAGGACACTGTCACTGGCCATTACCTGCCCTGGACACTGTATCAGCTGCACACCAAGACTGAGCTTGGAGAGTGCTTACCTTGTCCAAAGTAAGGGCACTGCTAGAATTTCAGAAGAGCACCTCTGAGGAGTGGAAACCACATGTCAAATTAAATCTTTCAGGAGACCATCCCCCACCTTGACTTTCCTACCCCTTTCTTCCCTGGCCTTGCCTTGCCTGCTCCTCCTTTAGTTTGTCTAGCCTTGCCTACCCCAACCTTGCAATCCCTTACTAGAGCCTTGGTGTCCTTCCTGTGCTCTTCCTTACACTCCATTGCCTTGCATGGACTTGCTCGCCCATCCCCCACCTTGGCTTGCTTACCACTTTTTCCTGGCCTTATAGGATGTTTTGTTTAAGGCAGTGGATCCTGAAGGTCTCTGGGCAAGCGAGATTCAACACGCTGCTCACAAGACACCTTTCCATTCGAAAGCCATACTTAGCAGTACAATACAGGCACCATAAGAATTCCTATGCCAGGAAAGCAACAGTTGCTGGATAAGCCCTTTTCCTCTCAGCTTTTCAACTACGTGCTTCGGCATCGGTCTATGCTCATTCTTTCTCAGCTCCTAGTACATCTTGTTGGAAGCCCAGGGACGAGACTGCAGAAGTCAACCTGAAAGCCCATGCACAATCAGTGTCAGCTGGAAATGCTCTTGCTGGCACGCCATGGAACTCACAGGCCTTATACTCCCTCACACATCCCAGAGATATGCACTTTCATACGCCTTCAATGTTGCAGAGTCCAAGTGGCTAGATCTGCACAGAAAAACAAGTGTCAAAAGAGAAGGCTTTCCTAAACTACCCACTTCTCTCAGCAGCTGTGAAACTGCATCTACCACACCGCAGCTCTGTACCTTTCTTCTCACGTAGACGTGCCATCACAGTTCTCAGTCTTGCAGCTCCCTTGCAAGCGTCCAGCAGCTGCTCCTTTAAAAACGGCTCTAGAAGAAAAAGCCAGCACTGGTCTGCACCTTCCTCTTGCCACATGTCAGCCACACACCAAACACACTTCTGCGCTCTGTATGTTCCTTCTCAGCATCTTCTGCCATTAACAGTTTTTCAGTCTCGGAGTCTAAAGCTAAACCTAAGTGCTCCCACACAGGGCTCGGATAGGAAGATGTACCGGCACAGGAAGCTGTCGCGGACCTTTACCCTTACGTTAGCTAACTTGATTTTGGCAGGCAAGCGCTTGGCAGCCTCGCTCCTCTTGCAGCCTGGACCCTGCGCACACAAGCACGGTGCTCTGCATCTTCGTTCTCGGCCTTACCGAAGAAGCGTGCTTTTATTCTTTGGGAGTGCAAAATGCCCACGTACTTCTCCCACAGACAAGGTAGGGGATGGAGAGGAACAGCAAGGAAAAGCAAGATTTTGTTGGAACGGCAAGTCAAGTCAAGGCAATAGAGTGGTAGGCAGGGGAAGGCCCAGAAGCTGAAGGCAAGGCAGGGCAGAGTTTGGCAAATCCAGTAGGCAAGGCAGGTCAACGGCAGGGCAGTGAAGCAAGCCCTCTCCAGACTTATATTATGCCTTTCTGTGGAAAAGAGCCACCCTTCATGGCCAGGAGCTCTCATTGAAAATTAGATTCCTCCTCCTAAAACTGTGAATGTCCTAGGATTGCTTCCAGAAGAAAGCTGCCAGAACTGACATGTCAACCTGGCCTTGGCCAGCTAAGAGGGGCCGCCTCTTAGCTGCCTCTGACACACTGGGGTGTCAGGTTTTCCTTCCTTTAGAAAAGAGCCAGGTGCCCGTGGCTGAAAGTAGGATTGCACCATTCTCTTGAGTTCTTTGACACAGCAAGTAAAGCAAGTAGCCCCAGTGTTTCAGGTGCAGATGAGAGGCTGGCCTGCAGAGGTAAAGGCCAGCAAGACCTGTCGGTCCTGGCAGCTTCCCTCTTAGAGCTGTCCTTTTGTGTGTTGAATTTTGGCGGTGGAATAGAAATTCCATGTGGGCATGTGGAACAGAATTTTTGCCGTAGGAAGGAAACCATATAATACCATTTGTATCATGTTTAGATGAAAGCCTGCTCATGGGAGGCGAAGGCCATCCAGACCAGTCTGTCGTCCCGGCTCGGTTCTCTGTGCGAGACGCAGCCGAGAAGCTTGGGGGCGAATGAAGAACGTGGTTTTGCCCTGGCACCTTTCTCCTGTGCGAGGCGTCTGCCGAAGATCTTTGCTCCCTGCGAGACTGCGGCGTGCGCCCGGGGTAACACTCGAGCAGAGAAGGAGCGGGCAGACAGCACCGCCACCTGACGGGCGCTTTGCGGGTTGTGACCGGGAAGCGGAGCGGCCCCGGAGGGCGCTGCAGCTACGAGCGGCCGCAAGTGTCAGGGGCAGGCGCCGGGCGAGCCGGTCGTCCCGGCACGGTTCTCTGTGCGAGACGCAGCCGAGAAGCTTTCCGTTTCCGTTCGGACCACCGGAGAGGCAGAATGTGGTGGCAACGCAGCGCTCACAAGGAAAGGGGCACGGCCCAGGCGTGTTTCGGCAGAAGCAGTGCGCTGGAGCGCTTCGCTGCGGGCCACAGCGTTCCGGGCGAGGAGCAGACGACCGCCCGCCTCCGGGAGGACGAAGGCACGGCGTGTTCGACAAGGCGAAGAACGAAGCCCCGGAGCCCCGGGCTCGGGTGCGCCGCGTCAGGGCTAGCAAGACGAGCGTGGCTGCCACTCTCCTGCCTGCGGAATTCACGTTATAGCCTCGGCAAGGAGGCAGTTCCAGGGCAGTTGCTTGTGCTGCCTCTGCTGCACAAGCCTAGTGCTCTCGCAGCGCTCTGTGGAAGCAACTGCGCTTCCCTCCAGCCTCCGAGCTTCGGAGAACACGATGGCAGTGGGATGCAGCGGAGGAGGCAAGCACCGAGTGCACCGGTGAGTTTGATGCCGCGAGCGTGCGGAAGGCGAGGGTGCAGCCCGGCACTTGGCTTTTACTTGTGCAGCCGTTCTCCGTGAGAGCAGCTGCTGGAGTTCGGCAGCGGGAGCTGCCAGGGCGAAAACGAGGCGGACGTCTGTCTCTGAAGAAAGGCACAGAGCCACAGCGTGATGTGCGCCTTCGGAAGGCTGCTGGCAGAAGGGGTGCTTTCGGAACGCCTTCTGCTTTGACGCGTGCTCCTGGGTGAGCTCGAGCTGCAGGGACTCTGCAGCGCTGAACGCCTAGGAAAGTGCTCGTCTCCACGCTGTGCGATGAAGCGGGGCGGCTGCGCGTTCCTTCCTGGAGCGGCGAGGACACTGTCAGCCGACTCGGCTTGTGAACGAGCCCTCGCCGGGCTTCTGCAATTCGGTGCGCTGCACACGCCAGCCCGCTGCTCTGCGGCTTCGTCCTTCGCCTTCCCTTGTCTGGAGAGAAGAGGAGCCCAGCCACGGCCTTCCACTCGCCCCCGCTCTTCGGCGCGCCTGCTGCCCGCACCCCCGCGGCTGCTCTGCTCGGTGTTCCCTCAGCTCGAGGCACAAGGCTGCCCTTTCGGTTTGGCAGCGTCCACACTGTGCACGGAGCTCTCGCTCAGCGAAATGGGCCGGGGGAGAAGCACTTGCCGGATGAGTCGTTCAACGTGCAAGAGCACAATCTGGGCCGCGAGAAGGGGGGGGCGTGGGGGGGGGAATGAAGAACGTGGTTTTGCCCTGGCACGTTTTTCCATTGTTAACACTTGCTTTTCCTTGCTGATCTAAGCACTTTGGCTTTTTAAACGCTGAAGCTGTATGAAAGTGCATGTCTCCAGGTTGTGTGCCTGAGTGTAAGGCCTGTGAGTTCCATGGTGTGCCAGCAAGGGCATTTCCAGCTGACACTGATCGTGCATGGGCTTTCAGGTTGACTTCTGCAATCTCGTCCCTGGGCTTCCAACAAGACGTACTAGGAGCTGAGAAGGAATGAGCATAGACCAATGCCGAAGCATGTAGTTGAAAAGCTGAGAGGAAAAGGGCTTATCCAGCAACTGTTGCTTTCCTGGCATGGGAGTTCTTATGGTGCCTGTATCGTTCTGGTAACTATGGCTTTCGAATGGAAAGGTGTCTTGTGAGCAGCGTGTTGAATCTCGCTTGCCCAGAGGCCTTCAGGAGCCACTGCCTTAAACAAAACATCCTAGAGTCAAAGAGGCCTGGCAATCTCGTTTCTCATGACGCTTTGAACTACACGACACATTTTTGTACCATGCTTCTTGAGTTCAGCCGCATGTGATGTTAGGTTTTTGCTTCCTCCCTGACAGCAGCTCCATGACTTTCATATGGAAACAGTAGTCCGGGTTTCACAGTCTCTTCGAAGGAGAGCAACATCATGCGTAATGGGGTGATGAGCTTTCCTTTCAAACTAGATGTACGATCTCAATTTTTCTTTCAATCATGCAGCGCTCCTTAACCTGAACCTAATGTCAATATTGGCCTCAAAAGGGGCCTGCACAGCAAACTGCTGCTGACTGCACCTTTAACTCGTGTTCTGTGAAAAGCAACACACCTCCCGGTGTTATGGACTTTCCTGCACAGCTACGTGTCCCGTCACTTTCCGTCGCTCTTGCAGAGCCCAGCTTCAAAGCTCACTACATCCAGCTCCTATACCAAAGTGCCTAGAGCAAAAAGTAAGCGCTGGCCTTCACTTTCCCCTCGCAGCTTCTAAAGAGCAGGACACGCAGGCCTGTGTGCTCAGTTCCAAGCACCGTTGTGCACTTTCAGTCTCACAGAGTCCACTTAAAAGACTAGAAACATTCAGCAGCTGGTCCTACAGAAGAAGGTCCTAGAAGAAAGGAGCCTTGCTGGAATTCTCTTTTCTTTTGAAGCCTACCAGCTGCACAGCAGACCGTGAAACGATTCGTCTTCCTTCCCAGCGCTCCTTTCCCATGCATGATCACGTTCTTTCGGTCTCGAAGAGCAGGCATCCACAACGGAGCTCTTAAACTAACTGCTCCCACATTACGGATGCCCGGACGGAAAAGCGCTCGGCTTTTTCCTGGGCACAGCGAGCGCTCATAAAAAATAACCACACGATGGCGCTGTCGGCTTGCAAAAGAGCGACGTGCACCTCGCTGCTCTCTAAAGCACGCCAGGGGCAGATCTGAGTTGAAAACGTCGCTGCTCTCCAATCAACTGTGTCAGGAGACAAAGAGTTCGCTGATCTTCCCCTTCCAAATGCAAACTCGTATTTGCACCCCACTCGAACGGCAACACTAATATTAAATCCTTTGTGCTAATAAATCTTTTCACTCTCACAGAGGTTGGCTACAAACTTGAAAACATCGGGCCAAAATCTCAGCTCACAAAAGTGCCAGCTGAGAAAGCTCTTGCCTGCCTACAACTTCACCTGAACCCATCCAACTGCACCCAAGGAAGAGAGGAACTCGGAGCCCTTCTCAAAAGAAATGGCGTCCCCTCCTCCTAAACAGACAATATCCAGGGATTGATCCCATACTAAAGTGCCAGGACACTGTCACTGGCCATTACCTGCCCTGGACACTGTATCAGCTGCACACCAAGACTGAGCTTGGAGAGTGCTTACCTTGTCCAAAGTAAGGGCACTGCTAGAATTTCAGAAGAGCACCTCTGAGGAGTGGAAACCACATGTCAAATTAAATCTTTCAGGAGACCATCCCCCACCTTGACTTTCCTACCCCTTTCTTCCCTGGCCTTGCCTTGCCTGCTCCTCCTTTAGTTTGTCTAGCCTTGCCTACCCCAACCTTGCAATCCCTTACTAGAGCCTTGGTGTCCTTCCTGTGCTCTTCCTTACACTCCATTGCCTTGCATGGACTTGCTCGCCCATCCCCCACCTTGGCTTGCTTACCACTTTTTCCTGGCCTTATAGGATGTTTTGTTTAAGGCAGTGGATCCTGAAGGTCTCTGGGCAAGCGAGATTCAACACGCTGCTCACAAGACACCTTTCCATTCGAAAGCCATACTTAGCAGTACAATACAGGCACCATAAGAATTCCTATGCCAGGAAAGCAACAGTTGCTGGATAAGCCCTTTTCCTCTCAGCTTTTCAACTACGTGCTTCGGCATCGGTCTATGCTCATTCTTTCTCAGCTCCTAGTACATCTTGTTGGAAGCCCAGGGACGAGACTGCAGAAGTCAACCTGAAAGCCCATGCACAATCA